>OX596010.1:76622821-79372031 GCA_951394025.1 Heteromyza rotundicornis | reverse complement strand
TGACAATATTCAGAGAATCTACTCGTTATGCCAATGAATTGACTTTTAGCGAGAATTTTCGAAAGTTTGAAAAGTTTTATGCTGTAAAAACAATATTTGAACTAATGTGATTAGAACGAAACTGCGTTGATATGAACTTACTGACTCATTCTATTTTCTGGTTTTTTTTTTCTTTTGGTGGAACTCATTGAATGCTTCTTCGTTTTGGAGGCTTTTTATTTATGAATCATCATGTGAGTGTCAGAAATCTCAGCGTTGGTCGCTGAATATGAATTCCAACCACTGACTGGTTCTCCGAGCAACCAGATGTTCTAACAATGTCGGGTATATAATAAAAAGATTTGCCAGATAGCTCGGCCACATCAAAGAAGAAATATTCCCAGAGCGTCCTGCGTCTGAGATGTTGTAGGATTGGGCTCGTCCTCACCTCACTTACATACATTGATGTGGGTAAAGCAAAGCTTTCGGGCATGTGCCTTCAAAAGGCTTATGACATGTTAGTATGCCATCGAAATAACATTATCATATCAATGTTACGTTTTCTCATATTAAAATTACTTTGGTTTTGATCAATTCTATAATTTCTTATTACTTTGTGATATGAAAACAAGTTAGTAAGTTCTAGTTGGTCCGGCATGAATTGAGTTAGACCATATACGGCATTCTACTGTTTCACTATTTGAAATTTCAAGCTAATTTATAAAGCTAAAAAAAAGCTAAAAAAAACATCATAAATTAAGGATATGAATATTGTTTTTGGGCAGTTTTATCTGACGATTCTAGTATTATTCAAAACACGTGAGTACGATTTAATTTTTATTTTTTCTATTTTATTTTATTTCACCAACGTAAATAAATAAATTCGTGTTAAGTCAATTTCCCAATTCAAATTAAGCGGTCCATTTAAAAAAAAAACGTAGCACTCGCGCAAATTTCGTAATGTCATCATGGAAATCATTATTCATTCACGGCTGTCATTTCTCATTAAATTATGATTCGCATTGGGGACATACACTTTTGATCCATTACATTTCTTAAGAAAAAAAATAAATTAAGTTTTTGTATTATACCATTTGACGTTCATTCCACAAAAATTCAGTAGAAGAAAAATTTCCAGGCAATCGTGCGAAGAATTCAAAATATATACTGTAAATAGCCGATGACGGTACTACCGAGAAATGCAAGGAAATTTCCTTATTAAGCAGTTGGCCCACACCTCAAGCAAACAAAAAAAATACAGCCAAGTAAGAAAACAGAAAAAAAAAAAAAAACAAAAGCAAAGTGGGAAAACGCCCAATTTATCCGTGAAAGGCGAAAGTCAACAAAATAAAAGAACTTCATCAATCAGCAATTTTTGTCAACTCTACACGTAGTCTGCCCGCTGCTAACCCACACCGAAGAGGTTCAGTTCGGTTCAGTTCAGTTCGGTTCGGTTCGGTTTTGGGTGAAATGAAATTAAAACCGTTTACAATTCTTTTTGCATAACTCATGTGATATGCCGGAATTTAGCTGTAGCCCATTTCTGCCTGCCTTTCGCCACACAACTCCGGACTTGCAAGAAAATACAATAAAAATGAACCGAGAAGAAAATGTGCTGATGCTGACTTGCCGCTTTCTTGCCACTCGTGTGCAATTTCCATGCAAAGACCACTCAAAGTCTGCCAGGAGGACTCTGCCAGTTGGAGACGCACAGAATGATGCCAACTAAATCGAAATACCAGCTCGTCGCTGTCGTCGTCGTCGTCGTTGTTGTTGTCGTCTTCGTCCCCGCAGTCCCAGTCGTTGGTGGTATTATTGCAAGTGATTGGTAGGGGCGCAGAGATCCGAATCCGAATCGGAAGATGTCATAGATCCGACTGGGATGGGATGGTTGCTGGCTGGCTGCTGTTGTTGTTGGTGTTGTTGTCGCAACATTTGCATTTTTAAATAAATTTAAATTCTTTGTGCGGAATTCCATTCCTCAATGCGTATTCATGCAGACACGTGAATAATTTTTTAAAACTTTCTTTCGTTTTTGATGTTATCCGTTTTTGTTGCTATTTTTTTTTCTTATGGGCTTAGCTTCTGTTATTTTTGTTGTTATTTAGAATCAAGACATATGCCGCTTGGCTTGTCAGTGGGTAGCAAGTCAGCGCTTTTCACAAACAACCACCATCAGGTACTATCGGTGACGGCGGCGATGGCATGTCACCTCAACTCAAACGGAAACGGAAGCAAAAGTCAAGCGTTGAAAAATTTTCTTTTCAAACCGAAGACACAGAAAGGAACGATGAAGGCCTTATCAAGTCATACCCGCCACCACCCCCACCTCTCACCCTTGAGCTGGAGGTAAGCTGTAAGTAAAACGTAAATTAATGAAAGAATGCAGGCATTTACGGCCGTAGATAATGGCAGGCAGGCAGGCAGGCAGTACGTGCAGGCCAACATCGTATATATTGTAGATCGTATTTGATGTCGTGTATGCACATTTCGTTGAAGATTTTGTTTACGTTTGGGATTTTCGTTTAGAAGATTTTAATAATCAAATGTGTAGTTTTTGGCTTTACAGCTTATCCCGGGCATTTACATTGTGTACCTAGAACTGAAGTGCCTATTATCTACTGCCAGCTTACGACTTTCAGTATGGTTCTTTTGTGTCAGGTTCCTTTCGATGGCGTGGTTTCTTCTGTACGCTATACCGAGACAAACTCACTTACGCACGCACTACTCCCTCCCTCAGTCTTCATCTAATTTCACTTTAAATTTCATTTAATTTCGTTTCTGTTATTATTCTACGCGCGTCTTTTGCAGCATCCACTTTTAAGCTGCCTTGTACTTAATTAAGTTGCTCGGGAAATATTTCTTCTTATTATTGTGTTGGTGTGCTGCTTGCTGAAAGAGGCGGGCTGTTATTTTATGTTATGGTTCTTATTTTTTTGTGTGTACCTCTTCGTTTTGTTAAGTTTAAGTACGGCAGCATTATGGTGGTGATGGCTGTGGAGAAACTAGCGCGGAAGGTTCGCGCTATTGCGGCATTTCTGGTGCGTGTAGTGGAAATTTAAGTGCATGCATGTGTCTGTTGGCGTGTGCTGGTGTGGGGAGGAGAATTTCTTGAATAAAAAAATTATTTTTGGAAAATTCATTTGACTCTTGAGAGTAGTTTTTGTTTGTTTGCTTGTATGCGAACGGAGGATGGCATTTAATGCACATAGTGCCTAGTAAAGGAAACATACACGATAATGTTTCTAGGGTAAACATTTTTTTTGGATAAGGTACTAGGAATGTTCGTTTCGCAGCCAGTCTTCCATATTTGATATAAAATATTTTAAGTAAGAATTAAAATTCTAGAAAATAGACGCAAAACTTTGTCCAATTAGTGAACCTGTTAAGATTCTCAAGTTGAGCTTCACTAACTAAAACTTTTCCACGCATCTTATGTATAAAAATTAATTGTTGTTCGTTGGTGCTTCCATACTCGAGTACTATTCAGTCGATTTCCAAAAAAATCTTGTATTAAAAGTTTCGAGTGTGCTGTAAGCGTGGTTTCAATTGGAAAACGGGGCGTGGTACCGCCCACACAATTATTGTGCTCCCATTCGATGTTTTTCCACGAGTGGCACATGGTTCTGTGTTTTCAACTCGAAGCATAATGTCACACATGGACGGAATTGGACAGAGGGACGTGACACAATTCAAAATTTCAATTATTTTATTAGTTTAAGGCCAATAAAGCGGATCGGGCCTAGTAAGTTGTGATATAAAGGCGAAAAATCCTATTAAATTAGATATAAGGTAGGTGCAGTGGATGTTTAGCTTCAGCGAATAACATTGCTTCGTTCTGCCCGGGATGAGAGGAATCAATCTTTATACCGATGGATCAAAACTAGACCTGTACGTAGGACTTGTGAGGAAGAACCCGAAACCTTGGAGCATTACCTATGCAACTGTCCAGCTTTCGCCCAACTACGGAGGCCAATCATGGGAGCCTCGATATTCTAAAACTTATTAGAGGTGGGAAGGGTTTGTGGATGGCACCAGGAGAGGGAAGGATGAGTTAGACGGGAAGTGCTTAGTGGACCTGTCAAAGGCTCAATTGAGACATCTGGTCTCTCTAGGGACCCTTCATTTCAAACAAACAAAAACCGAATAACATCCTGAGCCGATCGTCGGCTTGTCATTTCGCACGATTACTGCCGCAGTAATTGAGCCATCGACTCTAAAGTTTTGCATTACACATCTATACCCTGCATTTATACACTTCGCCTCATGGATTTGGGTTTCTATTGTTCTGAACATTCAAATATATTAGATTCTTGTAAAAGTTCTGACAATTGGAAAAAAAATTGCAGAGCTCCGCAATATGTCAAATACCTGCAATCAGCTAAAATACTAGATATGCCAACTGAGGCAGCTGGAGATGCTGCGGTAAATGTCACGTGACTACAAACATCTTTGTATGTTTGTAAATTAGTGCTTCTCGCCATTTGACATTTAAAAATGACATTTACCCACACACACAGACATTCCACATGCATTATATATACGCCCATGCACAAAACGCACACAGAGACGAACGAACGAAGAACAAAAAAAAATCGCTAAGCGAACTGAGGTTGATCAAATTGACACATGCGCATTGCGTATACGCCCAAATGAGCGCAACTTTACGCGCGTCATTTCAATGTTCGAAGCTCAAAGCTTTGCAGCGTGCTGAGCTGGTGTATGTGAAAGAGAGACGAAACAATTACATGCACACACGTGATGTGAATAAATTTCATTGTATTGTGAGATTTATATGTGTGTGTGTGTGGGAGAAGATTTTCACCAACAGAGCAGCTGATTGTTTTTCTGTGTTGTGTGCAAATTTGCCGGCAATTGAAGTTGGCGTTTTGTGTTTAGTTTCATTTCATTTTTGCTCTTGTTGCCTCTTCATTTGTACATCTCTCAGCATAGCTGTATTTGTGTGGTGAGTTGCTTGGCTGTGTGCGAGTGGGAAAAAGTGCTGCATACGGCAGTTTTGTTTATGCGAAAATTCGAGGTTAACTAGCCGGCATGTGGCGTTGGAGTATTTTCGCTCAGACAATATGGCAGCGATTGTAATAAAAATGACTTTATCAATCCACATCGAAGTGGAATTATGTGAGTTCTATTTTTGGAAAATATTTGGGAAATTTCATTACAAATTATAATTCATGCGTTGGAGAATGTTGGAAGCAAGCTGTCGATATTTACAAAAACATATTTTTAGATGAAAACCTTTTCCATTCACATATTCATGGAAAATCCCCTTCAAATGTTGAAGCACTTGAAAGTATTATCCGATTTAATTCTAAATCAATGCCAGGCAAAACCGAATGCACCCACATACAAATATAATGTGTGCATAGCCTCGCGAGGCTATGGGCTGCCTGGCATTGCTCTAAATGTAGCTGAAACCACTCTAACCTATACGCTAAGGCCATATCGAAATATAATTAATTAGTTTTGGAACGTATACAAACTGTCACGCAATACTTTTTCAATTTATCAAACTTAAGCCGTTCGCACATTACACCCTATAAAAAAAAAAAAATAAAAAAGAAACAACAAAAAATCCTATCGCGCCGCAGTCTTATTATTTTGAGCGTAAAAACTCGCGCTGACAACGCCAACAGCAGCAAAGAAAAGAAAATTGCTAGACACAAATCCCATGGGGTACATAAACTGCTTTGTGCTTGGTACTGGAACTGCTTTACGTACGAGTACTGCCGACTTTTCGCCAACGACGGGTCAGTGCCGGTGGTGGCGGCAGGCGAACTTTTCATGCAATAGAATAAAACCGATTTGAAAAGGAAATTTAATATAATTGAATTTCCTAGAAAAATGCGAGAAGAAGCATTTCAATTGTAATAACAACCATTCGGAATGCTGGGGCATTACAATAAAGAAATAATGCGGATTTATTGACATTGTAGGATTCGGAAATAGTTCCACGTGGCATGGGCAACTGCACCTAAATTGGAGAGATGGGTTCAAAACAACAAGTGTATTTAAAGACGAACAAGTGTAATTGCTAGTGAGGGAAGTGAGAGGGAGATAAATTTGATTATGCGATGGAGCTTTTTTTTTGATAAAATATAGCAAATTAGACAATCTTCTCAATAAAGCTTTGGTGTGAAATAAACATATTCAGTAATCCAGTGGGTACAAGCGGACGAGGTATGCCAACGCATAATTCAATATGAGTTTAGTGAACAAATTCGTTCGTATAATAGCATGTTGAGCCTTATACGAGTAATGAACGTATATGAGCAGAAAAAGGAAATTTTACAGGAGAAGGTTTTTCTACTTTCTTTTCTCTACGTATTCTTTCAGTTAGCTGGCACTTCAGTTAGCTGCGACTTCAGAATTTGACATTGAACTTTTTTTGCAACCCTCAACTACGATACAAAATTGTTAAGAGGATATTTTGGCTAACCTCATGAAAACAAAGAAAGGGTTAAATACGAATTTGACTACGGTCATCTATTTGACACTACAACATATTGTGTCACAATAGGCCCAATGATACGCAGTGACAAGGAGACTTCAATCCTCTCTATTTTGGTAATCTACGCATAGACGCATAGATGACTTTGTTTCTGTAATTCATTGACACGAAATCATTTCTATGAGTTGTACGGGTCGGTTCCGAACGGTAAGTGAAGAATCTTCACGGCAAATTATACACTCGTAAGTTTGCCATTGCTTGAGGAGAGGTGGTGCTGGTTTTTTTGTGGTTTTTTGTTTTAGGCTAAATCAGACAATCTACTCACTGAGCTACGACCAAATTTTGGGTATAATATTTTCAAAAGATTGCATTGCATTTTCTTTTCAATTACTGTCAAGTTTGATCTAATTATGTTCGGTTCCTGTTCTATTCCGATTACATGCTCGTTCCATTGCCAGTTTCTTGTAGTCCATTTCCATATTGTTTCCGATACAATCAGTCTTATATGATACACTTGCAATAGCTTTTTATTAGGACATAAGTAGATGGCGGAATTATTCAAAGTCCCCACATACGAAACGGAAAAATATGACATACTCTCAAAATAGCTGTGTGAAATGTTAAATTACTATGAACACCCACGTGAACAGCAATAACTATTTGAGAATCGAATTAAAAGAAGTCATTAACACCCCGAGTCAATACACAAACAAATAAATATTAAATAAGCCAAATCTATGGCATAAATTAGGACTGTGAAAAAACTCAACAAATATGTATTTATGACCGTGTGTGGGAGAGAATATTTGTTTAGCAAATTATTTGCACGCTTGGGTATTTTTCACAAAAACATAAATATTGAATCGATAAAGAAAAATATAAATATAAATAACGGTTAGTGTTTACGAGTATGTGCGTGAATTTTTAACTCAGTACACATACAAATGTATGTATTTATAAATACACTGATTTATCCAACAAAAGCTTACTTAGTAGGTGTAAGTTACGACCGAACACTGCATACACATAGTTTCAATTTGGCGGGGATTCGTGGGGAATCACTATGGAAATGCATTTGAATTTTTAAACTATCAATTCGAAAGGACTTTAGAGATGAGCAGTTGGGCTTTTGTGTTAACTACAAATTGATGAATGCTTTCAATTGTACAGTGTTATATTTCAACTATGCAATATTTAAACTTCGCCTATGCTTTTTGAGGACACATGTACCTAATAAATCCAAATACATGTTGAATGAAATATTTAATGTATAATAGAACTCACCCAAATGCAAGGAAAAACATTAGAAACTCAAAGTGTTGACTTACCTGGAAAGAAGAAATTGAGAGAGAAAAAACGTTATAATTGATTAAAAAAACAGGCAATTGAGGAATTAAAATAGAAATGCTTGTCATAAAATTGTCCCTAACCAACAAATGTTGTGAAAATTTATGAGCAGTAATAATAAAGAAGGAAATACATATTCCGTTTCAGTTAGTCAGAACAGATAAGAGAAAACGGTCGTTTTTGTGAAAATTCCTTGCAAATAACAGCAATTAATCAAGGAAATTTCACAAAATGAGCTCAAGGATTTTCACATACTCGTACAGTGGCAGCAGTACGCTGGTCATTGAAAGAAGCATGATGCTAATGCTGATGATGATGATGATGCTGACGGCAATGCAAATAAACGTAATGCTCAAAATAGCTCAAAGGCTCTAATAGAACGGACCGAAATACATGAATGCATTCAAATCTAGATACAAATTGGCACGCATACGAGCACAGATATACATCTACTAGCATACAGACACGCATAGATAGTACACACACTCCTACACACGCATGATGCGCACAGTCTTGCATCATTTGGAATTTTCACAAATAACTGCAGTGATTTACGCTCATTTAACTTGACAGCAGTATTGTGGCGCAGACGTTGGCGGCGGTAGGGGGACGTGTCGGTTGCTGGGGCAGAGGGACTGAAGCGTGGGGTGTGGCCGGCCTGCAGTAATTCTTCATGTTCATTGCATTTCGGAAATTGAATTGAATTATCGTTCTGCGTGGTTGTTATTGTTTGTTGTTGTTGGCATTGCATAAAATCCACATTAGTTATGAAAATTTATGCATATGCTCGAAATTTATTTGCACAAAATATTAATTCTATGAAATGTATTTTTCAAAGTTAATTAAACTCAATAAGAATGAACTGAAATAAACGATTATACGATAATTATGCAAATTGATTAACTGTTTGGCAAAAACGCAAAAGGGTACACAAAAGCGACCAACATCAATTCAATTATAAAACGAAATATCGGAAAATGGCCATAGCAATAGCAATACACACGAACACAGATAGTGGTTAGTAAGTACATTGGACCGATAACTCTGTGTATCATCCATGTCAATTGAAAATTATTGCGTAAATTCAATTAACCTAATGAGTTAATCTCATTTATGCATAATCAACAGTTAGTTGTCCCTTATCCTGTAAGATTGCAATTTACAAATTATGTAAGCAAATTATTTTCGAGCTTTAAACCTAAAAGCTGTCAATGTAAGTAAAACTCAAATAGAAGGATATTTTCCGAGAAATAATCTTTGGTTGGCTGAGAGCAAAACAAGCTGCATAAATATGGCAAGAATTTATTGCCTTGACAATTACTAGTTAAGGTAGGGTGCAACATTTAATCCGTACCACAGGCAATTAACTTAACAAGAGTAGATACAAAGATACCGCCAGCCCGTTTACCATTAGGACTGCCACTTTGTTGTGACGTCACTTGATACTTCGGGAGCAGCATTCTTTTATTGCGTTTTTGTGCTAGCCCACGTTGAAGGAAAGCTCCGAATGGGAAGATATTTTTGTAACACATTTAAAAGAACCACAAAATGTATGGAATTTTTAATTCACTTAAGTTCGCAATAAACGTCACAAAATCTAGTAGGAGATCCATTAATCAAAGAATCATTTGCAACCAAGTGCGTCTCAATCGGTTTCATTGTTCTCACGTTTTTTGGTTGGAAACGATGTCGGGAATGCAATGGGAATAGAACCGGAACAAAATGGAAAAGGAATAAAAATAGATTTTACAAACAATGTATATAGAGAGGAACAAAGGGAAATGGAACAATCGTGGAAATTGGAAGGTGATGGCAAATGGAACAAGATTTTCATATAATAATCATCTTCTCCAAATAAAATCGTTCCATTCGAAATTAACCTGATAATTTTTCCAAACCAAGTTTCCCCGATTTCAAGTGAAAACTTTTGTCTGCTTTATCAAGAGACTTAGATTTAGCATTTCAATTTATTATGATAATGAAAACGGACAAATGGTAGTTTTGCGAGCACCAACCTTCTCCAACCTTCGCCACAAAACCAGCACAGCATCCACCACTTCCGTTCCCCTTGAGAGTGGCATGCATAATTTGCCAAATTAATAAATAATCACGGATTTAGTGGATTGTAAACTTTACGTACATTTATTTGCTTGTGCTACAGAAGTGTGTATGGTGTTTGTCGGGGAATAGATGGAAAAACGTGGAAACAAAATGAAGAATACAACAATTACGAAACCATATGGGTGCGGCTTGAAATGATGGAAAATAAATTGCACAATAGTAACAATAACCGTTTAAAAATTCACACCGAATAGTAAAAAAAAAAAATCATGTCGACTATTTAAAATTGTATTAAACTCCAATTAAAACTAGAGAGTGGACTATCTTCGGCTATACCGAAGCTGAAATACCCCCACACAGTAGGAAGAAGTACCTCGAACGTAAAAAAAAGTGGTCTCAAGACCCCATTTTGAGCCATTTATAGGTACTTTTGGAGCCCGGACCATGTCCAAAATTCGTTTCTAAACATTTCCAATCAAATCCACCGAAAAAAAAATAAATGGTCTCAAGACCCCATTTTGACCCTTATATATGTAGTTTCGGAACCTCGGACCATGTCAAAAATACGTTTCTATACATTTCCAATCGAATACAACCATAAAAAAGACTTGAAAAATGTTAACCTTTTTTTTCGGTGTATCGGAGCCACGCCCAGTTTTTATCCGATTTAACTGATTCACGAACTTGATCTCAGTATTCACGAGAAAAACATGTACCCAAAGTTTCAAGTCGATATCTCCAAAACTGCGACCGCTATCGTGCGGACGGACAGACAGACGGACATCGCTAAATTGACTCCGGCGGTGATGCTGATCAAGAATATATATACTTTTCCATACCGGACACGCCTCCTTATGGGCGTTACAAACGTTGTGACAAAGTGAGTATACCCTGCCACAGTGTGTGTGGGGGTATAAAAATCCCAATAATGTCTGTGAAAAATTGTCCACCGATTGCATTGCATTTGATAACCGCAAAAAATGTACTTGCCGACAGAAAGAATGTAACCATAATAGATTAGCAAATAGGTAGGCGGATACTTTTGCGGGCAGATGTGTGAATTGGTATATGTTTTTAATTTGCATACATTTAGGCGCAATGCAAACTGTTTCCATTTCATGTATGCATTTACATTGGACGAGTGCATGCAGCTGTCGTATTAACGGGTATTTTCTGCTGCTGGCTGCCATTTTCAAAACAATTCATGCAATTTTAATGCATTTCGGCACGTATTCCTAATTAAATTGCCTGCAAGTATGCGGCGAATTGTGGCAATATGACCAACTAAACACACATACACTGTGTGTTTGCATGTTGTTTGCTTGTGTTGAGTGCGCTTGAGTGTGTAACATTTAAATTTGGATTAGTTTTCAAGTGCCTGTGGCGTTTTGCAAATCAATTATTTTATACTAATTAGTAACATTATTATGTATATTACACAAGCAAAAATAAATAGTCGAAAATTTTGTTATAAATTAAACCGGAAATAGAGTTCAGGGTTTTCAAATTTCTGCGTTGCCCTTCTAACTAACACGAATGTTCTGTTTGCCCTTTGCAGATCGAACTTAGTTCGGTGATGTAAATAATCAGTATATTGAATTCTATTATATTTTCTTTAGTGTACAACCAGTAGGTATTACGTATTATCTGACCATATAGAAATTCTATTCGGCTGTCATTTCACATTTGAAGTGAATTTTAAATACGGAAAAGAAAATTATTTGTGTGATTTGTATGACTCCCATGAGCCATGGGAAAAGCACAGCTACCAGTTAACCCTGGTTACTTTGCATAATTTTGAACGCTTTTTGAGTAAAACTAAGTGTTTTTTTTGCCATAAAGTCAGATAGAAAAATTAGTACCCGGTACTCGTAAAAACGGTTACTTTGGAGGATCAAGTCAAACAATTCGTGCAAAGCCGGGTATAAAACACATAGCCTACCTCAGGTTTCTCACATTTTGCCATGGCGAAAGTAGTAGATATTCGATTTTAGGGGAGAAGATGTGAAGAAGGAGGAGTAGCAGAGAACTGCAGCGATGCTCTGCAATCTCTCATACATCTCTCACATTGACTCAAAACATAAGCGATGTTGCGGTGTTAGACTCTATCTTTCTCTCTCACGCATAAACTATGAGTATAAGTTATTTCCCATTGAATCAAAGCGGTGTGTGCGTAAATTAAACATGCGCATTTATGTGAGCCAGAAAAATGCCATGAAAGTGTTAACCGCCACCGCAAGTACAAAACACCGCAAAAACATAAATTATTCGAATGACTAGTTGCGGTGACATTTGTATGGTTTTCTATGAATTGCTTAGGCTCAAAGTAAATGTAAAATATGCACGAGGGTCCCGAATCGTAACATAATTTCAGTTTTGAGTGAATGCGGTGGTATATACCATTCATATATACCATCGCATAGTGGAGATCGCATCGAAGATGCGATGGTGTACGATACAACGACTCACACATTTGACAGAATAGTATGTGAGAGAGCCATACGCTGATTAGCTCCTTTGTTGAAATTATTCTTAACAAAACTATAGCTTAGCTTGCGGTGCCGGTATACACTTTTATGAGTATATCTCCAGAGAGAAAAACATGACCGCATACAGTTCTCTGGCGAGTAGATATGATTTACTGTGTAGAGTAGTAGAATATCTACGATAGTTGAGGAGTAGTAATACTAAATTTTTCATAAAACAAAAAAACTATAGATACTTTCTCTTCAAAAGCAGTTAAAAAAAAAAAAAAATTTTAATTATTAAAGATTTGTCCAGCACGAACTATTTGAAGCCTTGCATCAATCATCAACAAACTGAGTGCAATTATAAGGATTAATCACTCCATTGAATACCATATTGGCGGCGAGTTGCACATTCAACGGCCAAATGCCCGCAACAAATGGCGAAATTATGAAAAAGGAAAATAATGAGAAACAAAAAATGGCACGAGGAACTTATTTAATGCAATTAAAAATGTACTCAAATGACTTCAACAAAGAGCATGTGAAAGGCGACTCGATGCGACGGACGGACGGCAGGAACGACATGAGTTCGTGCACCAATACAAAAACAAAAACAGAAACACTGGAACAAGCAAAGTTACACTTCGATTCGGTGGAAAATTGAAAAACAGAAATTAATTTCCGTTAATACTCGTACATGAGGCGTATTGCAAACGAATTGCAGCTGAAGTAGGTACAACAACAGGAACAACAATGACGGAAATGAAAATTTGTTAATTGCCATTTTAATTGAAAATATCGGAAGCTTTATTAAGCGACTTTATTACTTTAAATAAAATGCGATAAATACGATTTTATTGCTTTTTCTGGGAAACTACTTTCCTATTTATTTTTTCGGCTTGAAGTTTGGCAAATATTTTTTTTGCGCTCCTTCTGGGATTTGTTGCTATTATGTAGTTGGGTGGTCCTGGTGGTGGTGGTGGTGGTCCAGCGGTTATAGCTTTTAGCGCTTCGGCTGTTGTTGTTGCTTGTTGTATGTTGGCAACTTCCAGTGCAATGAATTTGGTGGCAGCAATAAATTCAATTGCTTTTTATTTGTTTGCAATTGCAGCGTTGTTCCTTGTTTCTGTTTGTTTGTGCGCTTGCTTGCACACACAAATACACATACGTATGTATGTGTGTATGTGTGTGTGTATGCGCTTGTGTGATTGCTGTTTGTTGGTTTGTTTTGTTGTGTTTGTTGTTGCGGATTTATTGCATTTACGCCAAATATTTACGAAATTGTAAATTTCGGTTGAACAGCAATGCCAACAAACAGCAACATCTATAGCACCAACAACAACAAATTGCCGAAAACCGAAATAACAAAAAATTGCTAAATTAATATTGGCATAAATAATCGCTGTGGCGTCGAATTTATTGTTTACTTTAATGGCCATGTGCGTAATTGCCATCAGTAATTGCAATTGTTTCCAGTATTTATGAACGCTTTTGTGGCCGCGCGTTGTGGCAATGTTAATGGTTAACAAAAAACATATACAATTTTTTCCTTTTGTTTTGTAGTATTACGGCCATAGGATTTAAGCAATATTTTGTTGAGAAAAGTAATTGAAAAATTTGAAGTAGGGAGCAGCTAAGAAACACCCTGCACATGCGAGTACGATCGAAATTGTTCGGTATTTCATCGATAGATTTTTAGATATTTCATAGATCATTTTTCGATAGTTATCGATAATTTTTCAATAGTTTATCGATAATCATTCCCGATCCCTTTAAAGAATTTTGTTCAAATTCCATTTTGTTCCCGTTCCACTGTCAGCTTCTAAATCCGTTCAGTAGGTGCCTCTCAGGAAACACGAAAGTAAAGAAATTTGGCGGCGATTTGGTATGGGAGGTAGGCGTGTTTTTTATCCTATGTCGACAGCTCAGTACATGCCGCAGTTATCATGCGAAATGGCGGACAGACAGACAAACATCGCCAGATCCACTTAGAAGGTGATTCATTTATATACCTTTTACGAATTACACCTGCTTTTAATGTTGATGGTCTCCAATTTAATGTGAATATTCAAAATTACGGCTCAAATATGACATTCTATATTTCACGATTGTCATCATTTTTTTTTCACGACCTCCACACAAATTTGTCATGATTTTTTCCGACTTTTGGCCTAATAATTACAGTTTCCTCCCACAGTACATTGGTTAATTAGTCTAAGTAACTCTTAAAAATGCACGTTAATAGCATATTTCAAAGATTAAATTTGTATAATTAATGGCCTTAACTTTGTGCAGATATCATCAGAACGCTTGTGTAATTATGATAATCGCTTAAAATCGCCAACGAGTTTAATTAAGCGAAACTGTTGGGAAAACAGAAAATTGCAATAAAACCGACAAGAGTCGCATAAAGCGAAAGTTAAACAAGACTATAAAGGGATTTTAAAGCACGCACATGTTGGCTATCAGCAAAATAAAAAAAAATACAAAAAAAAAAAGGAAAACGAAAACGAAAAAAGAAAAAAAAAGTGAACAGTATTGGATTCAGATTGTACACAGTGAATGGCCTCAATAACGCTACCAGCAGCAGTGTGGCAACGATGACTACAAGAGTCTGACCGAAAACATGTGGTACATTTGTGGGGGTACATTGGTAAGGGGCAGTCAGTCAGAAGGTGCTGGCAAAAATTACAACAATAAAAAAAGCAAAAAAAAAGCAAAAAAAAAGTGGTATAAAAAATGAGAAAAAACGCAAACACCAATATATTTTGCAAGGCAAAACAGGAATTTAAAAAAAAAATATATATATGCACTCCATGCACTGATAACACGCTATGGTCACTCTACTAGTTCCGGCAGTGACACCACAACGAATGACTGCCACAGCGGGCTGACAGACAGTGTGGAATTGAACGCGCCTTCCATGAAGAAAATACATCAAAATGTTTTACCAACTTTCGTGACATTTTTTGGCTTCCAAAATGACTTCTAATGACTTTGCGGTCATTTGGTTAATGCATAAAATTTCAAGTTGCCAGAGATGACTTTGATGTTTTCACAGCATTTCCGCTGCAGAATTCTTAGAATCTGAGCTAATGAATGTAAATTTTACTTTAGAATTTAATTTCAATTAATGATATTATAAATCCCTTCACACAAATTCCAGCTCAACAATTGCTTAAAATTGCCACTCCGTTGAAAGAATTTTAATTAATTTGCAAAAATGTTTCATTAAACTTTTGAGTTGTGGTTTTCCGTTTGGCATATTTTAATAAATTATGTTAAATTAATTAAAAGTGGCGAGATGAAAAGGTTTGAGTCGAGCAGGTCATGAGGGCAGGCTACACAGTCGTCTTGACAGTTAAAAGCCTGCAGTGTGGCGTTGCATTTGATGGAAGAGTTTAAAAGGAGTGGATTGAAAAATGTTTAGATCTTCTGTATTCACCACACCTGTAAATAAATGTACGCGACATGAGAGAACTTCAAGAAAGGGTCTCTCATACGTCACAAAATGACCGGTCCATATCACTTAATGCCCTTCTTGTACGCGTAGAGGCATTAAGCTCATAAGAGAATTACAATAAATTAAAAGCATATATAGTCGGTGATACTCTCCCTAGTGCCGCATCTGTCTCAAGCACCACACAGCAACTCAACGCAAAGGGCCAAGCCACAATTCCTCTTGTCATATTGACGATGCACTTTTTGCATTCAAAAAATAAAACCGGAAAAAAAATAAAGCCAAATTTGTTGCCTTCCCACTTCCACAACGTTTTCGCTTGAGTTGACCTGGTTCCTTTCAACTCGGAATAAAAAAAAAAATCCGAAAAACAAAAATTAATGGCTTAAAATGTTCGCGCGCCTACGACCCACATGCTACAGATTGAAAAATTCCAATGCCTGCCGATGGTGCCGAGGATATTCAAGGATCTCTCGTACTTTATGTGCTCTGCATGCAGCAAGTGCATCTGCATATCCTGTTGTCCTTAAAAGTAATAAATTTCCACACCACTGCCGCCCCAAATTCAAGTGTCTGCTGACTGTTGGTTGTCTGTTTGTGCGGGGGCGCAATTTAAGTTGTTGTGGTTATTGTTGGTTCCTGGGCTGTGTGCGAAAAACTTTTCCTCACGCTTTTCAGATTTTTCATATCCCAAACATGCAGATACGTTATTATATTAAATACGTTTGCGCGATAATTTCATTGTTTCTCAAAGATTTATTGCAAAAGTTTAAACGTGTGGGACATTTTTGGACCGGAAATTTTGTGGATTTTTAATTTTAGACTTTATTAATAGCTGAAAAAAAATGTTTTGATAGATTTCTTAAAAAAAACCATCGTATTTTCAACACTTTTTTTTTGTTTTAGAAACCCCAAATCAAATTCAGCAATAACGGTCCAACCTACCAGCCATACCACCTTATCATATAATTCTAGGCCCACTCAGCAACGATTCGCAGCAATTTCTCAATCATAACAGAATTTAAACGATTCAATAGATAGCACAAATACCAGAAATACCAAAAACCATCTCAAAATTGGTTAATTGATCATTGCAGTGGCTTAATTTGTGAGCCGAAGGCGCCGTTAATCGACAGCGAAAATATGTTTGCAATTCAATGAAACTGAGACATGGAGGAAGCGAGAATGCAACATCAAAATTATTGGAATGCCATTGGTGCAAACTAATGAAGTATCTCAAGTGCAATAAGAAACGATGAGTGTTTCATGGCTATAAAATAAAATTAAAAAATAGCACCAATAATATCCACTTTTATAAACGTGTGCTATAAACAACAAAAACAATTGTACACTCTATAAATTCTTGTTAACGCCTCTGGCTTTGATTAATTCACGCAGGACATTTAGTGCTTGATGACTATAGGACTAAACCCAATCAAATACAAGAGCGATGATACACCTTTGTGTGGGCACAAACCAATCTCATGATGTCAAATATACATTGTGAAACAACAACAATTGACTGACTAGTTTGTGTTTACGGTGTATGAGCCTCATACACCCCCATATGAGCGTTGTCCGAAAATATTACTAACTTCATAAACACTTCAGTACAGACTGTGACAGGGATTGTGGTTAATTATGCGCCCAAAGTGCACAGCGTAATTGATCAAAAGAGTATATTGATTAGAAGGGATGGTACATGAATTCAATTTATATGGCACAATTCCTTTGCTAATTACATAATAAATACATATTTTCTGTGCAGTAAGTCTTTCAATTTCTCATGAACAATTTAATTACTTAAACGATTTCTTCGAATCCATGGTAGGTTTCATAAAAATATACTGTCGCATTGAACATACATCTTCCAACACAACAAATGACATTTATTTAGCACACAAAAAGAAAATACTATAAAAAAAAAATGCAATTCAACCAAGCAGAAGAACTGTCAAGTGAATAAAATTGTAGAAATAATAAAATGAAAATGAAGAAAAAACACAAATTAAAATCAAAATATACTCGAAATAGAAATGAGAAAGCTAACAAGAGGGCTAACAAGTATAAAAGAAGACTCCAAGACGTTTGCAGTTCTTGGGAGAAAAAGGCAGTGTTCCGCACATTTTGCCGCTATAAAGTGAGGTAATCATACACAAGTACATGTAATGCGATGACATAAGTATATTTTTGCAATGAAAAACTGTAAAGTAAATGCGCCAGCTAGAACCTAACGAAGCAACAATTCAACTGATAATGAGAATACAGCATTTCGTATTGCATTTTGTATATAATAAGAGTGTTCAAGGGGGAACGCACCATATTGCAGTATTTATAACATAACTCTGTGGAAAAGAACTGCACACAAAAATTCTCTAGGAAATTCTGTACTCTTCAATGGAAAGTTCTATTTATCGATTTCGGTCAGTATCGAGATACACGACCACACACCTATTCAGCGCTATGGGACTGGAGTGCATTTGAATATCGATACTTTTTGTAATCACAGAGGACTCCAGTCAACCTAGAGAGCTGAAATTTCACATATGTTTCCTATGCACGCACTGGTTGGAAACACTCGAGACGTATTTTGAATTTTCGAAAAGGGGGCGTAGTAGCTGAAGCCATCATTAGACCTAGCTGAAAGCTGCAATTGTACATGTATATATTCTGTGAGACCATGGCAAGGAATTCTCTATCTGGGTTTAAGATTTTCAGAGAGTGCGTGACAGTTCATCATATGGGCGTAGCAGTTTAAGTTGAGTACAAAAGGGTTTCAAAGGGGTCGAAGTGGGGACAAACGGGGGTGCAAAGTATTTCAATAAACATAATTATGAACCCATGCAGAAAAGTTCGACACAACCTAATTTTTTTGTGGTTAAAAAGGTGAGATTTGCTGAAAGGCACTCATCTGCACAGTGTGCTTTTGACAGTCAATGTCACTCAACTGGTGAAATTTAAATTTGATAAATGTCCATACCAAGTGAACATGGAAATATAAACTAACACGGCTTTCGAAGTTGTTGAAAGGATGTTTATGTTTGTATGTTTGTTCAATTATGCATTGAATGTAAAAGGATTCAATAATTAGAAAAATGACAAATTGTCAAGTATTGACAGCTAGGCCCAAATGCCGACTCTGCTCGAACTAAAATTATTCAAAAATTTGTTATGAAATTTAAATCAGCCACCAAATGAATACAAAATATTTGTACAACAATTTGGTAAGTTTTGATAGAACAAAATACAAATTGGCTTGACACACATACCGACATCAATGCGAAACTGTCCCACAGCTGCAAAATGCACTGACCAAGCTGAAAAAATATCTTTGCAATTTTTACCCAACTGCCACTACTCCACCCTACTTGTTGCCGTCAATTGGCTACTATTTGTCCTCTCTCTACACAGTGTCATCATCGTCATGCACTCAACTGCTGTTGGCTTCCACACAACCACCGCCCATATATAGTGGACGCGCGGCGGTATACCAAGTACAAAAAAAAACCGTTTATCAATTCAAAATTCAATTTGGGACACTCATGTGACCCGGCAGTGTAAACAAATTGCGGTACATTCACTTTCTTTGTACATAGTTCAATATTTGATTTGAGGACAAAAACCAAACGAAAAAAAAAAACTCCGTCCGTACGGCAGCACAGCGACCCAGCAGCACTCAAAAATTCAAATGTAAAATATGATGGGCGGAAAAATATTTTCAGCGGCGGAGCACTGCGCACAGTGTATGGACTAGTCTAGCCCAGAGCTGAGGTTTCATGATTGAGTTTCAAATTGATTGCAAAGTGAAAAATTTATAACGTTTTTTTTTTTTTGCGGATACGAATTTGTGTTCTGGCCGGTAGTTGAAGTATTTGATTTGTGTTTGGCTTTTGAATAAACCGGAGCTTGCAAATTAGATTGACAATTGATATTTTGACTGATATTTGTTCGTTATTGGATAAATTAAAAATAAATGTTTATCGTAAATATCATAATTTTACCGTGAATGAGTGATGGATGGGTCAAGAGTGATGGGGCCCATCCGATTTAATATGCCGAAAGCCAACTGGCAAATTAAATTAATATTGCACCGTGCAATTGTGTTGTTCACCCATGAAATAATCGATATACGCGTGAAAGCAGAGCTCACATCGTCATCACGGCAAAATTATTATTTTTTAGATGAGCGTGACGGATGAGTCATTGGCACCTAATATATGAAATGCTAACTTGTAAGAGCTATGACCAAGGTTTCCTTCCCATGAACATAGTTTTGACAAATCGTATGATCAGCTGATAGACGAAAATAGTTAATGTTATGGTTCATTCTGTAATTAACGCCAAACTCACAAGACTATGCATAAATTGTACAAACATGGCCCCAGTACATATATAATTCCGATTCGTTTCACGATTTCACAATATTACTGACAAATTGCCATGCCATAAATTTGCTTTGATTATTAGGCCTTTGTGAGATAGGAGCTTGAAAGAACTCCCCAAGGTTCGATTTAGAATTTCTATGACAGTCATAAATACATTTCAATACCTCCACAAAGTAAACAACGACAATAACAGCAACACGAATGAGAACAAAAGGAGGCTCATCATATGCAAACAAATGCTGACAATCGATAACAACTTGTCAAATCTCGCACCTGACATTTTAGACACTTGTGTATAACTTTAGGTGTTGTTGTTGTTGCATTTTGGTTTATTTTTGAGCCACAACAAAAAAAAGAAAGAAGACTAAAAACAAAGCAAAACGCTTTCAAATACAGTTAAGCCCTGGGGGTTTGAGAAGTTAAAATTATATGTGCAAAGTACAGAAGAGTAAAGGAAAAATTATTGTCGGTCGTGGTGACTGCTACAGAGTGTACTTTACAAGATTCTATAGATTATATAGCTGTTTTGCCTTCACTAGAACTTTGACTACATATGGGGTCCACAGTGGTCCACAAGTCAAATTAAAATGCAGTACATAGGTTAACTTAAACTCATATAACCTTCATGAAACACAAAAGCTTGAGGAGTGATAAATTATTTAATTTTAATTGAGATAACAATTCGATGAGATCAAATTACAAAAATTCTGCCGTAAATTCGGCACATGGAACCGCTCGTTTCATCGCGAAGACGACTATGACCGCTCCCATGTGCTGTAGCTCATGAGATGAAAAATAATGCTGTTAAATAGCAAAACAATACCAAACTTTTAACATTGTTCTAGGTACGCACCACAAAAAAGAAAGAAAAAAACGGATGGAATAAAATTACACACGCACCCTAACTGAAACGCTTAGGGAAGCCAACTTCTAAAACGTTTTATTCTTGATTGCTGCGGGGAAAAAGAGGATGTGATGGAAGTGCAAAAATTTGACTCACACCCCGTGATATTGGTCGAATCCAACCATTCCCGCCGCATTTAACAAGTGATGCCAAAAATACTTATCACAAGTGCGGCACACCAACAAACGCACACACATACAGAGCACAAACAAACACAAACACACACACACACACACACAAACACTTAAAAATATCAGCAGTGCTATAGGCAAAGCCATTGTTATAGATTGTAGATGTCGGGGAATGTGATGGGGTGGGTACTGGTTTGACTGCCTGCAGCATCCTGTCCTGTCCTGCCTGCCCGCCTGCCTTTAGCGTCCTCTCCAGCCACCGAAGAAGTCAGTTATTTATTTGCTCATTTATTTCCAGCATTTTGGAACATTTGGTACCCAACCAAGCGCTCATAACTTAAACGTCTTATTACCAAACTTAAGCTATTGAAAGGTGAACAACACCGAAGGGGAAGGGGGGCGGCAGAGCGGAGAGCGGCGCAGTGCAGTGCAGCACACACAAAGTTATGGCGAAAGCATTTATATTTTTTGTTGTTGTTGTTTTATTTTTTTATTATGTTTTTTTGTTGTTTGTTGTAAAATTGGTGAGGAAATTAGGAAATAACGTTCGACAATACCTTTGCCGCTTTCGACGACGACAACGACTACAACGACTACAACAACTACGTTCGACGGCTATGTGAAAATGTCGTTAACATTCTTCATCGATTTGTGAAGAGCCTTTTGAACGGTGTGTGTGTGTGTGTGTGTGTGTGTGTGTGTGTGTGTGTGTGCGGTGCAAAAAAAGAAGAAATAAAAAATCGCTTTGGATCGCTTTAATAGACTTTATTGTATTTGCGTTGGTGGTCGCTTTTGTGTGCGTGTGTGTGTGTGACTTTGTGTATTGGCAGCCAGTCCGCCGCTTCCTATGATATTCCGTCGTTGGCGATAAATTTCAATAAATCATTTCTTTGTCAGTGCAGTTAACTAGAGGGCCCAGCAGAGATGAGGGACGGGGGCATGGTTCCAGAAGGGGGTTCTCGTGTATTTCCATTTTTATTTATTTTTGAAGGTTTTTGTTCAGTGGAGTCGGTTGACAGGTAGTTTAAGGTAAATAATGAACTTAAAAGAGCCGCTGGTTATAAAATAAACCATGATGGGGGGGCGGCGAAAGTGGCTAAAGCGTGTATTCATAGTGAAACGTTGTCACGGTAACTAAAAACGGAAATCGTGGTAATTTCCAAAGCAATTCAATTTCTAAAAATACACTCAAAGGCGCAATTGAAGCGGCACATAAAGGCTTTGTTGGCGATAAAACTTGTGGTATTTTTGACTGGGCGTGACTAATTATAAGTCGTCGTGAAGTTGTGTGGCTGACTGATAAGGTTTTCTGCCCTTTGAGTGGTTTTAAAGCAGTGTTCATCAAATAATCGCTTTAAAGAATCGATCAAAGCACTTTTACCCGCAGATATGGGAACACTGTTCAAAAGCATGTGATATAAGCAGCACGACTTTGCCAAAATTCTTTGAATTCATTCTCCTAATCAGGGAGCACTTATGTACTTTCTAAGTGAATTAATGGAATTATTTTGGCAGCTACTAAAATTAGCATATTTTAAATTAAATTCATCACATTGGCAACCAAAGCGAAGAAAAAAATGTCGCTTCAAAGTGTTTGATAAATTGAAGAGGATACGGAAAGCACAACCAAACCGCTACACACACACACACACACACATATACAAGTAAATAGACAGGCCACAACAAGATACAAATAAATTCCACTTTGGCAACATAATCTGCGGTCTTGGCTAAATTGTTACAGGCAAGACGTACGAAAGGGGATAGGTCACCGGCAATGATGGATGAATGAATGGGTGATTGCTGGAAACAAGGCCTGCGAAAGTTAAGTTAAGGCGCTGAGCAACAACATAAACGTAAACGTAAACGTAAACAAGAACTACAACAACAACAACTACACTTGATACAAGTGCCACGATTTGCTGTAGTTCTCTCTGTGGTCTCGTCTGTGAGCACGCTGTACGCTGCGGTACGCACTTGTCGTCGCCGTCGTACTTCATCATCGTAAAATTTATATTAATGATTCGGTCTTCGATGTTGAGTTGACTTTGTTAATTGAAAATGACAATATTGATGACCCGAAATGATTTCGAAGGAAACTGGATACGCCCGAAAACAATAAATGATTTTCAGGAAATTCGGTGCTACGGATTTGTGGTATGTTGAAGATTAAAATGAAAACTTGACAGACTTAAGCATAATTTATGAGCGCTTTTGGTGAATTCGACTGAGAAATATAAATTGCGAATGTTAACTAAAAATAAACTAAAAATAAATCACAGCAGAATCACTTTAAATGGAAGTGGTAAGGGCAGGCGGAAGCAAATTAATGGAAATTTTGGTATACAAAAATTAAAGGTTAAGCGTAATTAATATTTTAATTAGACACGCGGGAAATTGTTACAAAACCACACAAAGCTAATCTCATTAGCATATATGTATGCAGCGACTAGTGTTAATTATCTATGTGAAGTAGTTGCACTGAAGTAGGCATCCTTGAGGACATCAGCAAAAATAAAAAAAAGCCCGAAAAAATAAAATAAAACCATGAAAAGTTGTCGTGTGTATGTACACAAAAAAAACAAATAAGAAAAATCACGCACTGAAATGTAAGAGCGAAATAATTATGCCGCACAGATACCACCAGACGACAGAGCAGATACAGCAAAAACAACAACAAAAAGAAGAAGAAAAATAAATACCTTGCGCCACCCAAACAGCCGCAAGAACGTAGGCGATTGCCGACGCAGAAAATTGACTTGCAGGCTTTTGTGGCATTTAAGATTAATTATTCCTTCATTTGTATTCATTTGTTGTACTTATGTTCTTATTTAATTTTCCTCTTTTATTTAATTTCCTCCATCAGATGACGTAAGTACACAACCATAAGATTTTGCGTGTAAATTCGTTACGACCTAATTGCGGCCGGGTGGGTTGTTTCTTATCATTAGGGATCAATCGCATTGTCTCGAATGGCGGCGGAAGTATGCCACTTAAACGGGCAGATTTTTGATTAAAGTTTTTCTCTCGAATAACATTAGTGAAAGTTAAAATCGAAACATAATTTCCATATAGAGAGCTTTGATATTGTAATGAAAGTCCAATGTCTCAAATTTATCAGTTTTCTGATCAGTTACAGCAGAATCTCTGAAGGAACAGAAAAAAATGGATGAAATGAAGACTGGGAAGGCTCTCTACTGTACAACCGGCAATTGCACGAAAAAGTATACAAATTGACGCACCACATTACTATATTCCTAGCAGTTTTATTGACGAGTAAGTTGTAGTCATTGATTGCCAAACGACTACCAAAGCTTTGTGTGCGGACCAGATGAAGTCGATTGCGGGATGGAAGTTAAAGTAGAACGGACCTGGAGATTTGAAGTGCCCAATGGATCAACTGAAGAACTAAGTGCATTCTGCCTCATTTGAGGCGATTGGATCCACCGAAAAACGATGTAAGTTGCTGAGGGAATGTGGTTTTCTGTTTTTTTTTTGTTTGGTGTGTGACCATGACAAACTGTTCAAATTATTGAATCAGTGATGGTGTTTACAGAAACATTAAATTTAACAAGTACTGTGAGTATAATTCCTAGAAAATTAATTTCACGTAACACATGGTATGCTCAACACTGTCAGTAACAGAATTTCTTGGAATCAGTCAATACCTATTTTGTAGTAAACAAAATTATTTGAATTTTATTCTAAAATATTTATAACTTCATAGCAAATACAAATCAGTTATAACTTCTCTTTCGATGTGAAAAATAGACAACAGAATTTTAGGCTTTAATTTAATTTTTTTATAGTTGGTATTGTTCGTGCATTGGATTGCATTGGAAAAGGTCAAATTCACAGAATTCGACGGCAGTGGAAATATTTCTCTTGTTTTGCTTTGTAGCATTTTGGCAGTTGACATATGTTTTCGATGTTTTTGCATTTTACCTTTTTTTCGGCTCAACTTTTCTCGTACTTCATAAAAGTATGTCACGCATATTGCTTCCGGATATCAAAAAAGGAACAAAAATAAACTTCCAAAAAAAAAAAAATATTATGAAACAAGGAAACAAAACCAAAACATCGCGAATACAAAAATATGTTGCCGAACTTTTATTTTCAATTTTGCTGGCAAGTGGTGGCGAGCATCATAAACTTTTTTAATAAATTCTCCAACCTACGGCATATGTTTGCCAGTGGGTGTCGGTGACTTTGCCAACAATGACTTTCGATGATGATATGATGGTTCATTTCCATTATATACACTTTCGAAATATATGCATGGAGCTTATATATTTTAGTTGTGAACTTTCTTTCATATACATACATACTACAGTATTATTAATACTGTGAATTTTTGGCATGTGTTTTAACAGAAATTGGCATTGACCGCATTTTAATTAACGTGAATCTGAACAAATTCAGGGCAATAAGTTGCTTTCTCCAGGTCCTCATAAGTATTTGACTAATGTAATGTTATACCATTGAATGAACAAAGAATCCACTTGCTTTTAATTAAAAATACATGATATAGAAATGAAAGCATAAATGTACCAGTGAATTCGATAGTGTTAGCGAATAAAATTACTCAACATTGAGTAATTTAATGGAAATTCATAGAAAATTAAATGTATTTTACAGATACATAAACAGTAGGTAAGTATTGCGTATTTTCTGTTTTTATTTTCATTCAATCAAAGTGTCTGTCCCTCAGTCACATACATATTTCAAGTATTTCCCACTTAATTCGCATTCGATATTAAAGAGGAAGTCATAAATTTTCGTTTTTCACCTCATTGCATCGATTGGAAAAGAGGGGCAGGCAAAAAAGGCGAAGTGCTCGTAACGGAAATAAACAAACACACGCATACACGCACACACAAGTACACTAACGCACCACCACATTCAGCCAGCCACTCAGTCAATCAAATGCATTTAAATCACTCACAAACAATTGATGGATACTCGACCGCACGAATAAACATGAAGTGTATGCGACGGGTGTAGGCCATTTGTAGCCTCAAAAAAAAAAATAAAAAAGGAAGCGGCAATACATACACACACGCATATACCCACACGTGTTTGTAATCGAATGGGCTATAAAATCTCCTTGCGCATTTAAGCTGTACAAATCAATCTTCATCACGAGCAATGCAAATAAACCGAAGATTTCGATATGACGTAAGATCAAAATCAAATGGAAACTAGGAATACCAAATATCGCTCTAGGTCAGGCCGAAGCTACCCCATTTGTTCAGAACGGTCTCACTTTTTTGCTGTCTATCTGTCTGAGGCAAATGCTAATACCACTACAAGTGAGGTACCCAGACGCGCGATGAAAAAGTGTGAAAAATTACAACAAGAGAGATAAAAGGGGTTAAAAAGGGGTATATGCCGGGATTCACGGGGGGTTTGCGACAAGGTTCACTGAACGGTACTGCAACTACTGTGGTTCGGGTAGCTCATGGATGTTCCACGGAAGGGTACTTTCACTACTGTAAGTACATGCCCGAGCAATGCCTGGTTCTTAAGCTAGTACGATTATAAATAAAATGTAGTCGTGGTTCTCATCGGCTGTTGGTCCGGCAGATCGTTTTTCAATTACACTTTGATTTTGTTGTGAAATTCCAACTTACCGTTGTTGTTGCTGGTGTCGTAGCTGTATGTGGCGTGTATGCAGCATATGCTGGTTGCGGCAATGGCGCTGTATATCTATAGGCCTGCTGTGCCACGGCGGCGGCAGCGGCTGCTGCGGCCGGTGCGTAACCCTGTGGTGTCCAACTAGCACCGCGATATGGAGCACCTGCTAAGCCACCTGCTGCTGCTGGACTAGTCATAGCTGGCCGTGGGGCCCCTTTTAATGCAACCGCCGGCGCTGGGGGCGGTGCTCCCGGAAATGCGGTACGAGGTGGTGCTGTGGAAGAGCTTCCCTGTAAAATTCGAAAAGAAGGCAATAAGTAATGATTAGTGTGATTTTTATATGTAATTTGGGGCGAAATAGGACATGGGAATACATATGGGAAGCAGATTTGAATTCATCCCTGAGATACGTCTTTGATGCAAGATAGCGTCATTGTATTTTTTTCAATTGTCTTTCCATAACCTAAATTATACAAAAAATCATATTGAAATTGAAAAAACACAATACAGATTATCATAATCTCTCCACGAAAAAGGAGGGCAACATCGACCGGTATGAAAGAAAGAAAGAACAAAATAACGGAATTTATGGTTTAAAATGAAACCACACTTTTCCTTGGCCAAAAGGAAACAAAAACTTATGAAATCCCGTAAAAATACACAAACAACCACAAACAAAAAAAAGAAAGGATCATCATTGACCTGCACTCCTACACGTTCCATGTGCAGGCCAAAAGCAATACCATGTGCAACATCTGTTTCATGGCACTGACAGCCCGAGTGAACGAAACTACGCCAGTATTTATGTCGACGAGGCAAGCGCGAGCGCGCACCTCTGGCATCCGACATCCGATATATACGATATATTTCGATGTTAAGCAGAACCGCAGGACTCATAAATAAATTTAACGTTTAACATTTTCCAAGTGCCACGAATTGCACACAATTTCCAAAAACCCAGAACCCTACCGAACCGACGGGAAAGTGCAACAACATCAAATGGCAATGGCAACAATAATTCTAACAGCAATGGCAGAAGTAGCAAACATGAACAAACTCTGCACAACAACAACAACAACAACAACAACAACGTTGTGCTTATTTGAAAGTTTTCGATTTCAACTGTAATGCAATTGGCATTGGCTGCTACATGCTGCTGCTGCTGCTGTTCGTTTAGTTCTTGCTGATGTTGTTCCACTTCCCGTTGTGGTTGCTGCTGCTGATAACAAGTACAACAACTACACCAACCACAGTAGCAAGAAACCAAAAAAAAAAACCAACCGAAAAACAACAACAAAAAACAACAACAGTATCAAACAGCATTTGGGCGGCTAAGTACATGTACAGCAGCAGTCGCCAAAATTTCGTCAGGCGATAACTTCGAATTGAAACTTTTCCATGTGTATGTAGGTTGTGTGTGTGTGTGTGTGTAATGGCAGTGATAAGGCCGAAATGCGGGGGAGGATGTTAATGGCGCTGAAAACCACAAACTATTTATATCGAACGAGAACCAATGCAGTTGCTGCACATTTACAACTACAACGAAGGTTGCCCATTTGAAACAGAAACAGGAAATTAGAAATGCTTGCGCTGCTATTGAAATGTTTTATGTTGTTGTTGGTGCATGTTGGAAAATTCGTTCATCGGCTCTTTTCCGGGTCAATTTTCGGAAGGTCAACGATAAGTGGGCGTTTAGGACACATTCAAGCATATCATAGAATTTGGTGGATTCTGTAAGCACAGCAGCATTTCGGGCAAAATTAATCGTGGTTAGGTAAACGTACTTAAATGCGAGATTATTGCTGCCAAATTACTGCTAAAAATTGTACAATTTGACTGTAGTTAAAACGAATTCATCAAAGTACACTTTTGTGTGTGAAAGGGGTGCGAAAAAAAAATTAAAAATCGTTTTTTTTGGCTGAAGAAAACATGTTCACAATTGAGATGAAAAGTTTCCCATTTTACACTTCGAAATTTGACCTATTTTTGAGTGATTTTTCATACTGTGTAGATAATTTTTTTTGCCAATTTTTTTTTGTATGAAGAGTCGCTTACTTTTTGAAGAAACAATTTTGGCTAAAGCTAGTAGAGGTTTATGCCCTTGAAAACATATTTCATTGTGGCTTCGTCACACGAGAAGGGTTTCTTGGGAAACCATTGTTTCGTCATTAGACTAAATGGCTCTTGTTCAATATAAATCACTTAAAGTTGAATTATTACCGCTTATCTTCTACCTGTCACACTGCATAACAAATCGCAAATATATTAAAACCATTTCAGAGAGAGAGAGAGAGAGAGCGATTCAAAACTTTTTGCCCCAATCGATCCCCAGGTGCGCGCGATAATGGTGCCGGCGAGAACAATTCACAAATAACCACAGCACAGGCACGACCACATCGTTCATGGGGAAAAATGCTCCCCGCCGTTTGGTAATTAATCACGAAAATGCCGGGGCCGGGTTGAAGGTGGTTTAAAATTAAGCGAACGTCATCGTTCCTATTTATGAATACGAATGTTAACGAACGATAAAATAATTACCGTTATGATTATTTTGTTGGCAAAACAAATTTTGTGTGGTGCCGTCTTTGGCAAGTAGCGTATACCTACCATTTTTTTCGTCTGCCATATTGCGATGACGTCATTAGACTCACTTAGCGCTTCTTAATTAGGCGCTCAATTTTCCCTCAGCTGCGACGTGTGGATATTAATGAGTTTCCTTGAGGTAGGCATGTAGCTAAGTAGAGGCCCCAAAATGAAGTCCGTGTACAGTTTGTGGCAAAAGCCCCATATGGACGGCTTAAACAAACTGTACTAAAAAAAAAACTTATCATCTTTTTTTTCCGCCCCGTTCTTTTGTATCCAATTATATTTTCTTCCTTTTCTGATTTTCAACTCGTTTGTATGTTTGACAGTTTTGCCTTAATTAATAATAAATTTACTCACTCCTCGGACAAAGTCGTACAGTCGCACTCGAACACCGACACACACAAGTTCACTCACATGATAGTTCGTGGCAGTTTTCTGAAAATGTCATAAATTATTAAGTGGTCCTGTCTGGTCCGCCCCGGTAATTTTGGCGGAACGATCCTTGCGTTCCGTTGTATGCCGCCGCTCCACCTTACTTAACTGAGTTGAGTTGAGTTATTTCGTTGCAGGTGTTTGCAAAGTTGAATTAAATATTTATGAAATTTTGTTTGAGTAGCCCGCAAAACATTTTTCCATCGTTTTGTTCGCAAACTATTTAACACTTTTAATTACTTCCGAAAGGTTGCCCGAATATAAGGTGCTTAAATGCCAAGTAGCGAAATGGCAGGAAACTTCCACGCCAAACAAAACAAACCACATTTTAGTTTCCAAATACCCTTTTAGAGGAATTTCGAATACTTGGAAAAATTCATTTAAAAAATAAATTAAATTCTCAGCAATTGAATGAAAAATTTAATGTGGCCGAACTCAAGGAAAGCTACGTAGTACATTTTTACAGTTTAAGTCGATCAATCGAAAATAAGGTTCAACGATTGAAAAACTTTACAAAAAAGCATAACTGCATTTAACTTTTTGGTATATCTTTAATATTCAAGATGTGTATACCAAAAAGTAAGATGTAGAAGAGCCAAACGGACTTCGAATTCGTGATCAGCGGTCCTCTAATTAGTATGAATTGACTGGTCTCGTCCCATCGCTGTTAAGTGAGCGGGGTAGAAATATTGATAGGCAGAATCTTCCCGTACACCCTTTCCATCAATATATTAGCGGACTTGGTTCACCGGAGTCATTTTCACTCAAACAGACAGACAAAAGGTTTTAGGAACCTCTTTAGTGTATGCGAAGTGTCTATTGTTTTTGGGTGTTGCAAATTTGAATAATTCAACATTTGCGCGCAAAGGATTAACTAGAATTAATCTATTGATTTATTATCAGCACTGCTAATTCTACCACAATAGAAACACAAAGCAAAAAAACCCATATTACCCCTGCCAAAAAGGATGTTGGCATTAAATTGTTATTATTTGATTTACCCCCCCACAAACACTCGTACAGAGAACATATTTCATAAGAAGGCTTCGGTTGTATGTACATTTATACTGCCAACGGACCAACGCCACGGTTTATATAAATTATTACATTTTCCACAGTCCTATGTACATACAATGTACATGGCACGTGTGCCGAACGTACAATGTACTACAATGCAGTTTAGTGCAAAATAAAAAATCGAGCACAAAACTTTTCTAATATGCTAAAATTTATGTGTAAAATTTATGTACGCTGCAATATATTTTTAAAATACTTTTTGTGAATGATTAAATCTATGTATCAGTGCTCATAGCCTTAAAATATGCAACAACAAAAAATACGGGTGTGTGAAAAATTGTTTTATTATGGTAAAATGAAAGGTTTAGCGATTTCCTGAAACAAATAAATTACGAAAAGGTTAAATTGAAGAAAACACTTTATTTTAACAATTCAACAATAAAAGAGAATAATTTATGTGCAATTTATTTATTTATGGCCAATTCATACAAATAATATTGAAGTAAGAAATTACACTTCAATCATCGAAATATGTGTACAACCACAAACACACCAGCTCCTTGGAAAGAATCCTTACTTTTGCTATTAATTGAAATTATATTTTTCCTTTATACAATTACATTTCCTCTCGATAGCGAGTGATTGTGCAAAGTGGCTGTGTCGTCGAGCGCATGCAAATGGCGCTTTGACAAATAAAGGCGAACATTTTTATTGTATTTGCCATTGAGTCAATCAATTCGATGAAAAAAGCGCGTTGTACGCGCCACAAATAAATGAATATTTCTCTCAAAACCAGAAACGACTGTAACTGAATGAAATATTATAGAGAAAAAATGATTTACCATTTTACAAATGCAATTTGATGGAGTGACTTCAGTCAATTGGCCTCTTCGGAGTCAAAGTATTGCATTTATAAGTGGTTTTCGTTTAAAATGTATTTGATGAGAGAAAAATATAATATAATATATTTGTAAACTCTGAGAAAAATATAACACAACTGTAGCTTCTTACATTTTTCATAATAATCGTGTCCAATAAGTTCCCGAACAAAGAAAAATAATTTTACGAAAAGATCATTTATATCCTTCAAAGTATAAAATATGTTGTAGTTAAGGACAAGGTATAAATATTTAGTTGAAATAACAGCTGTTTAAGGAGAACAGCTATTTTGGAACATTCTTTACAAGCTGAAGCTATCACCCAACTGAATCCTTGAGGTATGTCCTTCCAAGCCTTAGGATAGTCTTCGTGAAAGAGGCAAATTACGAATTCTTAGGGTCTTCAGTTGCTCTAGCATTAATACCAATACAGCGCAATCCAGGGGATTCAAATCTAAAGTGCTTGGTATCCAATAAAATCGCAAAAATTTCTCATCGCTGAATAGAATTTCCACTTCAGTGTGGCACTGAAAAACCATGGAGTTTTAACAGCAAGACTACAAAAACCTTCTGGCCCTCGTACAATAGGGCGAAGTCTAACTATATTCCGTCACTAGCCCAGATGGATAACTACATGGTCACTGCAATGAACCTGGCAAGGAAGAAACTCTGGAGTATCTACTCTGCAACTGTCCAGCTTTAACCAGAAGCAGATGGAAGATTCTTGGTGCAACATGCTAGCAGAGACCATAGAAGAAAGTCTACAATGTTTCCGTAAAGGATAAGAGAGTTCTGTGGTATTGGAATATCTAAAGTGACTCGCGAAAATTAAAACTAATGTACGGTTGCGTCCTAAGAGACCGTAGCTCGCACAAATACCAAAAGCAATTAATTATATTTCAGCTTAAAGATTATTTTTCAAAACTATACTTGACAAAGACAAGAACACCCCATCATTTAGAAATGCATGTATGTAAATATAATTTTCTCAAAATATGATTTAAAAAAACGCTGCATACTTTTAGGTAACTTTTAAGTGCTTACATGTAGGAAAGTGAAATGTAATTTTAAATATATTTTAGCACATAATTGCATTTTCAACTTTCCACTACGCCTACACATATACACATAGGCGTAGCATTAGCAAACTTTTTTTTTTTTAAATGAATATCATTTTGTAGCGTTTTTTTTTTTCATGAAGTATACTCGGGCGCAAAGTAGTATTCAGCATATAATAATGCTTTTTGTTTCGCGTTCATTCTTACAAAATGCAAATTGAAACGCACTTAATGCGCGGCTACGAGGCTGGTGCGAAACTTGCATTTTCCATTCAGACCGAGCCGCTATTCTTGACAGACAATGCGCGGCGCAAAACTTTCTTTTTGTCCTGGGCGTATCTACTATGTGTGTGTGTGTGTGTGTTTGAGAGAGAGATTGAATTTCCTTTGAATTCAAAAAAATAAATAAAAAATATTTTAAAATAAAGTAAAAATAGTAAACGGAAAAGCAAACACAAAAGGCGCTTCAAAAGCGAAATATACAAAAATAATATATAAGGCGAAATTCATGAAATGCATTTTAATGCAAGGACAATGCAAAATTAAATTTACCGCATAAAATTCTCTTTCAAATTAAAATTAAAAAATGAGAAGAAAAAAAAAAAACTGCGCACAGAAAAAGCAGAAGAAGAAATATAAAATAGAAGAGGAACCGAACCGAACCGAAGTGTTCGTTTCACCATACACAGTGGAATTGTAGAAAAGTGCGCGGCGCGCACAGAGTGCCGCATGCGAGGAGTCAAGTTATTGTCAGCTGCATTAAGCGTCAGTTTTAATTATGGGAAAAAGTTTTACTACATTAACCCGCTTGCTCTCTGGGACGTACCCATACACACGCACACACACGCACACACACACGCTCACTGTGAAGGCTGAAAGTATATTTTTTATATTTGTGTTGCTTGTTGTTTTTGTGTGTGTACCATAATTTGGTAAATTTAAGTGTGGTAGTGTCCTTCGTTGGGGCTTCCTACCATGCGCCATCATTAAATCAACATCAAAACGGAGCCGTTGTCATATTTGTTGCTGTTGTCGTCGTCGTTTCGGCCAAATGTGTGCGGGGGTGTGTGTGTTGGTGTGCGGATTTTGTATGTAATTTAATCGGCGTCATATGTTTTTTATTGATGACACAACTTACAAATGTATACGCGCGCACGTAAGGGAAGAGGCTTGCCGCTGATGGCAGATTGACATTATTATAAGAATATATGGTTAATATGAGTTCGTTCGGTCCGGGGCACATGTGGCATACTATTATACAGATTGTTCGACATTTAATAACTATATTGTCTTCGCAATTTCCAGAATATTTTTTTGATATTTCACTTATTTTCCCAAGAACTTTCATTTTTGTTTGGCAACGAGTTGGTATTTAGTGCGAAATACCAATGAGTTCAGTGTATTTATATTATATTAAAGCACAAGCACAAAAAGATTTGCAGGGGAAACATTTTCATTCACAATTCAGTAGAACCGAAAATCAAACGTTAATCGCTTGAGTGAATTTTTCCAAAAAAAAAAAGGATATTGATGTCATTTGATCAATTGTAGGAAATATAGATTTTTGTTGCCTTTATAGTCAATTTGAGTGACAAATTCCGTTTAACATTTTGCCATTTACCACCTGCACACTAATTGGATATGCAAAAATAAGGTAATGGCCGATTGTCATGTCAGTGATGGTAAGCAAACGAAATGGCATTCACGTAAATTGTATTATGGAAATATTATTCATGCGTGTGGACATATGTACACATGTGGAAAATAGTGTAATAGTGTAAGTATTTCACTATGCAGTTAAATTTAAATTTAAATATTTGAACTTTAATTATCTCGTCCACAAATTGAATGCTACTCAAATGTCCTTTGCAATCGTGGTTTTTTTTCTTCTTCTTTGAAACCCTGACACTCATCAACTGAGCATTCAATTAACGGACGTTGTGGACGTCGCCATGATTGTTGAACTGTAAATTGTGTACACTTATTTCCATTTTCTCTCTGCTGCTCTCGTCGTCGACTCGTCTATTTTGTATTTTTTTGCATTTTCCATTCGACAAGTAGGAATTCTTGAGAAATGTCATTGTTGACAAACAACACTTGTTGTTTCGTCATTTCTCTTTTCAAGGCACTTCCGTGTCCGGTCGGGTGCAGGCTGCCCCCCTGCACAAGATGGCGTAAATAGAAACTACTTAATTTCCTGTTATTCACAGCACGTTCACACCATTCTGCTTCGGCTGCGAAATGTGAGGTTAACTTGCAAATAATGTTGTGGTTTTTTCTTGGACGATTCTATTTTCGCAATGCCTTTCGACAGTGGTCTGGAATTGACTGCAACGTAGCTAAATATATTATTTGCGTATTAGCTTATAGCCACAGCTTTGCTCGCAATAATTTTGTATTTTCACGTCAATGTATAAATGTTATATTATGTATTTTTCAAGCCCCCTGTCCCTTGATATCCCTTGAAAAGGGCCTGTGTTAGAGAGCTTTAGCAATTTTAGGGTTTGTCAGTGGGTGGACCTTAAATTTTCATTGTCAGCCCTTTGCCCTTTTATTTGTAATGCTATTGCTACTCTGTAAGGATTGTTTGTATCCATAAACTAAAAAAACTGAATTGAATTGGAATGCTCATTCATTACTTAACACCACATACAAAATTTCAGCGAAATCGGTTAAACGCTGCATGAATTATAGCATTTTAGAATAATATTTGCCACGCCCACCTCGAAGGCGTAAAGTTTAAGAAATGGCATGCCCTTTTTGTCGAGGCTAATGAAATTACCTGCATTTTGATATGTGTTTTTGAGGTATAAGGGACCAAATATACAAACCCACACGAAGATTATTAACCTGGTGTTGCTCGCAGTTGAACTAACAGTGGTCCGATGTGCAAAATTGAAATATTATCAAATTTAAATTTCCACTAAAACTTACAGAGCCAGAAAAAAAAATTAACAAAAATGAAATCAGGAGACATTCCAGCAGGGTTTCAATTACTTAAAGATTGCTTCAAAGAATTATGCCAACATCCGCAATAGAAACTTTTTGATGTGATGATGATGACGACGACAACGTTAGCCATTGTCGTAGTGGCTGGAGCCGGTGGTTGGCTCAGTAAGTTGGCCAACACAAAACCCGAAACAGAAGAACCAGAGAGTGCTTAAGCCCCAAGTACAAAGATACAAATTCAAAGGAAAAAAAAGATGAAAAATAACGAAACGAAATAACGAATCGTGGCAGAAATCTTGAAGATAACCGGAAAGGGACGAAGGACCCGATGACAACCGGGGCAACACGAAGAATAAAGCTTAAGTACAAAAAAACTAAAACAGTGAAGCAGTGAAGCAGAGCGAAAAAAAAACATTCACGCAAAATGGAAAACCAGAAGAAGAACACCAACTGACGTCGACAATCGACACTGGAATGTGCGATAATTAAATTTCGTCCTTTCGTTAGTTGTCGCAGGAATTTGTCCTTTTTTCGGTTGAGCCTTAAATTTGTGCTTGAGCCGGTGACACAAGGTTCAAAGGAAATGGTGGGGCGGGCGGTTTGGCCGGCACAATGAAACGAGGCCCTTGAAGGGGGAAGCGGCTGAAAGTCGTTCTCGTGCGCGGCTGTTGTAAACGAGATTTATATTTGAGAGTAATGGTTTTTCAAATAAAATTACCACATGAAGGAAAAACAGCTTTTGCGTTTCAATTTCCAAGACATCAACGAAATTACCACAGAAGATATCAGCACACACACACACACACACACACACACAGACACACAGATCCTACGAAAAAAAAAGCAAGACCAAGTACAGGAAAACTTAAGATGGAAAACTTGCAACACTCTTGCCGGGTACAGAGTCGTATAAGAAGATGTGGAAGCGGGGCCGCTTGGCATGTGGCGGTGCACTACTTAGAACTTTTTTATGATCACAGACGGCAGATAAAATTAAACTCTATACGGCCGCGAATCGAAAACTTTACAGTGGCGTGGACCACAAAGGAAATGAATTCCATTGCTTGTCCTCGCCTTCATCCGAAGAGGCTTCTTCACCATCACCAGCACCAACGTCTTCGTCTAAGGATTTTTCATTGTTGGTGGGGGGAAGGGGGGTGTTTTCTCTCTACTTTTTGTTGTTTGCAAATCCATTGTGGTTGAACGCTAAAAAATTTAATTGAACATGTTGACGGAAATTGTTGCCGGAAGTTGGCGGCTTATACAGATGTGCGATGGATTTCGTGTGGTGGGGGATGGGTGGAATTGCGTTTATGTGAGAACGTCGTTTGTGTGGTGTCGGTGGTGGCGGTGGTGGTGATGGCTTAATACCTTGCGGTACTCTTGCCTGTGTATACGTGCGCGGCAATTAAAAAAATAAAATGCAAAGAGATGAATAGCCGCTGTCGTAAATTACTTTTAATTGAATTGTGTGCAAAATTATGTAATTTTTTGGAAAAATTTCATTAGTGCCATTGAGTTTTTTTTTGTTGTTTTTTTTTCTTGATTTCTTACATTTTTAGAATTAGAAAATTATGCAATTTTAATTATTCGCCGGAGAGACAATTGCGTCGGGCAGCCGGAGGAGGCGCACACATTTTACGGTCGCAATAAAATGAAATTGCCGCAGTAGAAGTAACTGGAGGCAAGAAAGTGTACGGCGGCACATTCCTTGAGATAAAGTTTTCAAATAATGCTTTATTTTCGGCAATTAATTAAAGTTGCAAAGTTTGTTATGGCCTCAAGAATGCTCTTATATTGGTAATTTGAAGGGACATTAAAATGTGTTAAATTAAAGTATTAAAACGGCATTTGTCTAATTGGATTTTGTACGCAATATGTTGAGTTCGAAGGATGACACTTTCTGATATTGGCGTGGAGTTGCATTTCACAATCTGATTGCGGTACATTGAATAACCAAATTGTATAATACGAGAAGTGGCCATAGCTTAGTGAGTAGAACATGACCCTGGGACCATCTCACATCAAACAATGGCAGACTAACTAGAGTATAATTTGCCGTGAAAAGACTTCACTTTGCCATTCAGAGCCAAACCATTAGTGGAGGAACACTGATGCTCACAGAAATGATTTCGTGAACAGATAGAGGTTCCGCCAGGATCCCTTGAGGCTCGTAGTGCCAAATGTTACAATTTAATTTTGTTTTTTTTTGAAACGCAGTGCCCACAATTAAAAAAATTAATAAAAGATTTGAAAAATTCTGATGGCACATGATTGAGTTATTCGACCAAATTGTAATATTATTGAAATTTGCCACAAATTGGTTTAAAGTCATCAATAGGTATTTTCTTAAATTTTATGTCCAAACTTTTTCTGGCTGACTGTGGCTTTGAGTAGTTGTCAAATTTTGATGTCAAAATGTTGAAAAAAAAAAATCCAAATCCAATGTCTAATGTCTAATTAGTAATTCCCATGTGTTGTTTCGCATAGAGTGTCGCATAATGCAATCAGTACCTAACTAAAAACATTTAAACTAATTTGTTATCATAAATTTTACATCGTTGCATTGCTTTCCGAATTGTCGCATAATAAATTCAATATGCCAGTACTGATACACTCATTAACACAGCCGTAATGGGAACAGTGCAAATAATAAAACAAATAAAATTCAATATAATTCTACGAAGCGATCGTGATAATTCACATAATATGCTAGCGGATACACTTTGCTCCAATTTGGTTATTCAGTGAAGGTCCACCATTAAAGTTAATAATGCAAAAACGCTCGTATCATGTACGAAATAAAATGTAATAAAATGCCTCAAATAGTCATTAACAAACTTTCATTAAAAACGAAATTGCATCTGTAAATTCATTAAAATTTTCGAGCAATTTTTATGTGACACATAAAAACGTGCCCAGTACATAGTGCACACGACAACGGACGACCGACGAGGACAACTGTGCATAGTGAAATGATACAAAAACTGCTCATTATGCACAATGTTGCATTTTGCCCATTATTTGCAACATTTAAATTTATTATCTAAAATATGCATTTTTAACAGCGAACGAACGGACGGTCGAACAGACGTTCGTTGCTATCGTAATCGTTCTCAAACTACTGGTAGGCTGGGGAAAATTTACAAACTGAACTCAGGCGACATTTTGCTGGCAGCGACAAAAAATATATACAAACACATACTGACACACGCCTATATACCACCAAACGAATGAACGAATGGAAAAGTATAACAACAACAACAACAACAACAACAACAACAACGACGACGACAAATTTAAATGAAATTTTCAAAGCATTTAAGTGCCTCCTGCTGGTAATGGAGCCAAATGTTTGCCAGGAGGCATTTTTAAAATGTTTATGTACTTGCTAACACACACTCGTACACACAGACTTTTATATAAATAAACATGGCCGCCTTAGTGGTGCTGTAGGTACATAAATAACAACAGCTGCTCCTGCTGCTTGGATGTTGGTCCTGACGGCGAAGGTTGTTGGGGGGGGGGGGGGTTGGGCTTCTTCTTTTTTGTTTTTATTTTTCTTTTTTGGATGAAATCGTAGAATTGTAATTTGCTAGATGCGATTTGCTTGTTTTTCCCATAAAGTAGATTGTGAATTTGTAGGATAATGGGTTAAAATGGACCTTTCTGCTTAAAGTGAGACAGTTTCTATGGGGGGCGGGAGTTGGGTGGTTTACACGTTTCCAATGGAAACTAGAAAAGGTTTAAAACTCGTAACCCCAAGGATTATTAAACATCAATTAGATGAGATGCCAAAATGGTGTCATTCTGTGGGGTTTTCGTATGTTCAACACTTTCATAAATTTCGGTCGAAAAAATGTGTTAAATTAAAGGCTTAGAAAATAAACTTAAATTTTGTATTTTTGCAGCAAGTTCTTTAATGCAAAGATTCTCAGAAAAAAATAAAGAATGAAACGACAATGTTTAAGGACTTTGGGGTGGCTTCGATTATAATGAACTTAGCGCTTCATGTCCATACAGCATTTAATATAAGCCCAGGGGGAAAAAATCACAGTACAGCAAAAAAACTCTAGGCTTAGCGGCAAAAACCAAATCAAAGATTATGAAAAATGGCTTTTTCGCATACAAATCCGGTCAAATTAACTTTCACCGCCGCAACCGCCACACAAGTCAACCGCAATTTATTAAGAATAGCCCCGAAAAAAAAAAAATAAACCAAAAAATAGTAAAAATAAAAATAAAAGAAGAAACTATTTTCGCTGACAGCAAAAAAAAAAGCCACAAATAAAATGAAATGGCAAAAATCACAAAGCGTAAAAATCCAACACGCCACACGCCATTCAGCCTGAGTTGGTATTACTGCAGCACCACAACGTATGATATGTGTTAGTAAATGTGTATGTTTTTTTGAATTGATATTGCATACCAACACTTGGGAAAATGTTCAGCCGCTCACACGTACATACATTCACCAAAGCGTGTGTGTGTGTGTGTGTGTGTGTGCAAAGAACAGAAAGAAGGGAAAAATGAATTTTCATATTCCAAACACGAGCAAAGTTTCAAGACATGAAACTTGCCTTGTGCCTTTTATAATTCATGCATGTCGAGATGCTTGGCGAAGATATTCTAATTTATAAAATATTTGGGCAAGGATAATAATAATGCAAAAAGCACTTCGCTACCCAGGCACGCCCCCGCCCACATCAAACCAACGAACGTCAACCCAAAACTAACACCATTACCACAGCCATCATGGTCGGCGCTAGAGCTACATGTATAAGCAATTCACTTTGACTGCAAAATGCGTCGTCGTCGTCGTCGTTCGGCAAGCGGCAAACGGGAAACGGAAGTGGTGGGTAAAATTCAATTTGGTCTTTTCGTGCTGGCCTTTGGCTATTGTAAGTGTGTATGTGTGTGTGTTCACTTGCTTGCCAAAAATAACAAACAAAACATAAATAAAAAAATACATACAATAAAATAAGGAAAATGTTTTAGGCAAGAAAATAGAAAATAACAACTAAACAAAAAAATAAATAAAAAAAAAAGTAACTCAACAAGAGAAAATTTGAATAGTCAACATGAAATTCTATACTTTTCTACACTTCACTTTATTTTATTATTTTTTTTTTTGCATTGTCCGAAATTGTTTTTCTTATACCCTACACTCTTGAGTGCGTGGGTAGTAGTGTATGGCTAAGAAAAAGTGTATTGTTTGAAAAAAAAAAATACCACTTAGTGAATTTTTTTATTTTGAACAAAAAAATATATAATATCTTTTACCATCCTTAACCGTTATGATATTAATTTTAAAGCTATTAGGGAAAAGTCTCTACCATCCATCCTGCGTACTTGGGAGTGCATTTGTCCATATTTTATAAAGATTGTAGTGATATCTAATGTTCCACCAGACCGAAGAGCATTTCTCAAAATGGTTTTGTATGTGTGTGTGTGTATCCCGAGAGTCTGAAGTTATTATAATGTAGTGTAGGGATTTATGGCCATGAATGGTGCTAAGTATGGTGTGGACAATCCAAAAGGGAGGGATAGGAGAATTGTTTGTAATATAATTTCGGCGTTTGGGAATCAAGAGAAACTGAAGTGGCTAAGGGGAAATACATTTTATTTTATTAAAAAAAAAAAAAAGTACACAGTGCGACACAAATTATAAGTCTTTTACATACATGTCGAAATTGATATACTCGCGAAACTAGAGCTCAAATCGTCAATCAATTTCGAGAGCTGTCGTATCTCCTATACGCTTGCCCATGAGTTACGGCGACTACATACATTTTTATGCTCTTACATTACCAGGGGACCCAGGATATCAAAAGCCAAACCGAAACCCTACCTCTTATGAAGCATGGTTACATTCACTTTAGTCAGAAGTTTGTAAAGGACGAAGGAGTGATAAGTATGGAAAGTATGTATATTTGTCCGTCCGTCTATCCGTCTTATTTATTGCCAAACATGATTGCTTTGGACTTATCTTTCGTAGGTCCTAGAAGGAGTCGGTATTGCAATTGGGTGGAATCGGTCAACTGTCGAGCCTACATCCTATAATATCAAGGGAGTTTTTGGGTCGTTGATTTCGAATTAGATGTGGAAATTTCCGAATTCAAGATCAAATCGCTTCTAATATTACGGTTCAAAAAGCTGATAAAGCTAGGATCCCACAATTGCCCCAATGCACCGAAATTATACGCAATTTCAAAAAATCGGAAGTCAATCATATAAACTTAAATGAGCAGACAGTTTTTAAGTCCCTAATAACACATAGGTACTTATAAACGTTGTACCCTATGTGCCATGCGCTTAAAAAACAAGTTTAAGTCCCATAGTGAATTTTTGTTTTACTCCTAAAGAGTTTCTGTAAATTTTTAAAGGCAATATGGTATTGTGATATAAACAACAAACAATAAGCATTGAATTGACAAATCGAACCAAATTTACTACGAAATGGGGTAGAAAAATACAATATGTGACATAAAAGCTCAGTGCTTTTCAAACCATAAACTGTAAGCAAACCAAATTAAAGAAGACCATTTTCCCGTCTATTCAAATAAAATACGTTTTTTTTGCTTTGCTTTGCTGAACTGGTCTTTCAACGTTATCTCAGATTTTGTTTGGGCGAATAACAAAAAAAAAACACAACAACGCTCATCTTGTACTCACGGACGCATTCAATTAAATTCGTTGTCAGAAACAAAAATTGCTTTCTTTTCACAATACACACAGACACACACAATTACACAAGAATTATGAAAATGATAAGACCGACCGACCGACCGACCTATAACACAATTACAGTACAGTTCAGTACAATACAATACAATTCATGTAACTTGTACAATAGAGAAAAATTAAATGGTCAAAATCTGTTTGCGCTCAACTAACTTTTGGCTTGTCTGTGTTTCGTATGTGCGTGTGTGTGTGTGTGTGTTTTGTGAATGCCATGAAACAGTTATGTGAGAATGCCTGCTATCATTCCAAGACCACCATCCCGCACTACCCCGCACTGCCACCCTTTTTTTTTGCCTAATGTGAATTCTCGAAATATTTCTCCTTAAACCACTGACAGCAATTAAGTCATTTTTGACTTCTTTGTCACTGGCAACCTCCTCAGCTGACCCGCAGACCGCACCGCCTTCTCCGCTCGAGAGCTGTACCCAAAAATTAATTAAACTAATGATCATTTTAGTTTTTGCCGCTGCCACTACCGCCGACAACAACAACAACCACAACGCCAGAAATAATTTATCGCACTCGAGTGTGTCGCAAAGTTTTTGCATAGTTTGTTTCACAAGTTGCACAGTGGTAGTATCTGCTTTTCGTGTTATATCTTTTCCTCTTCAAATGTCTGCGGTTGTTGTTCGTGTTGTTGTCATATCTTTGGGAACATTTTTTTTTTTGTTTTTTTTTTTTTTGCTGTCGTTGGGTAGTTGCTGTTGTAATAGTTGTTGGCGGTAGCTATCTGTGCTGGCCACAAACCGTCGTCGCCACCACCACGAGAAGTGCTTGTTCAATTGAGCAGTCACCGAGTTTTCATACCACTCCGAAAGTAATTATCTGACCTTAATTACCCTATAACTGGAATTCTGTAATATTGCCATCAAGTTAGTGAATATTATAATTATCACACATTCTGGAAAGTACGTCAGGACATTAAAGTTAATTAAGTGTGGCAATTATAATTGCTTTTGCTTGCTTTTAAGCGTTTCCACTGAATATGTTTCAAACGATTTAATGTTAACATGCTGAATTCTGTACTTTTGAAATTGTTAAGTACTTAGTATTAAATTTGATTCGAAAATCAATTGCAGCATTGTGCATACATCAAAATTGTGACCAAGAAGACCTTGTATCTTGTATATTCTTCGATTGTTATAAACCTTTTCTATCAATTGTATTTTGATATATTTGGAAAAACATCAGACAACGCACAACGGTGCGTATGATTAACATATGTGATAATATTCCTCATACGCCCAGTGGGGCAAGAATGTTCGAATCAGTACAAGCTTTCGTTCTATCTCAATGCAATTTGTATATGTGTGTGGTACAGGGGTCACGGATTCGAGGTAAATATATCAGGAGAGCCTACTTCCCACAGTGTTTCATAAGCACGCCTACATTTCAAATTGCCACGCCACCTTTTAGAAAAAAATAAAAAATCTGGTTCAAGAATCTATAGCCATAATCTCACAGAATATTTATGTGAAATTACCGCTCTCTAGGTCCACTGGTGGCTTCTGAAAGGTGAAAACAGATATCCGGAGAGACAGAAAAACAGTGGGACTTTATATGATGCACCATGATGTGATAATATACTTATACTGTCTGTCGGAATATGTTTGCGTCGAATGCATCTGTATTTGTGGCCCGTCTTTCAGAATATATGTTAGATGTTTACCTTTCAAATGGATTTTGTAGAAAGCTGGTGGAACGAATTGAATTGTGCCACTTGTTCTATAAATGGTTTTGGTATTTGGTTTAACTTCCGAAAGCATCACTTCATACAAAATCCCATTCTTTGTGCATTATGCAGAAAAAAACTTCCTACATTCGAAATAGCTTAAGCTTATTCAGAGTTGATGCGTCTGACTGTATATGCATGGAAAAAGAGGTTGATGCTGACTTTTCATTCCTTCGAAAGTAACCGGGTAAAAGAACAAAATAGAACGGGCGAGAACGAACGTTTCGCGGAAACTCTCGGAGCTCCTGTAGTATTCTTGAAAGTCTTCAAATTGAACCAAAATGGAAAAAGATTTTTCGCCAAAACCCAAAATGATAAACTGAATTAATAAACACAAGCGTAACGAAATGTTGGAATCAAATGTGAAGAATTGTTTAATCGTCTGTTTTCATCGTTCTACATTGCTACTCATAAATTATTTTGCATACCGAATGCCGACACAAGTATTTTATGCAAATTGAACCGAAATTTACACACAATTTTGTTGCCAAAACGACAAATGACAAACATGTCTGTCTACCGTCGAAGCATTTCATGCCGATAAAACACGCAAATGTCAAGTGAGCAAATGAAAGAAGAAAAAAAACGAAATCAAATCAAATCAAATACAATACAATACCATTTCTATATATAAATAAATATAAAATAGTGAACCTGTGAAAACTAAAAATACCAAAATAAATAGCTTCAAAAGCAAATTGTGTAGAATATGTAGTGGCAGGGATGGATATGAATATGAAATGCATGTATGTAAATAGAGAAGAATTGAAAATGCAAATAGCTGAATGTTTGTATTTAATTTAACACTTCATGTCACACTTGTTAGCCACTGGTGGCCTCTCTCTCTGCGTGGACGAGATATCAGAGGAAACTATTATGGTTGTTTGGAAGAATTTGGCTTGGTCTCTCAGCAGTGCTGATGGCCATTAAACGTATTTGCACAAATTACATTTATTTGCTGTGATGAAAGGCATTTGTTGTTTTTAATGTAAGTACCTGCTGCTCTCTCACGAACGTGTACGCGAATGGAACAAATTAAATTAAAAATTAATTGCCATATGTCGTGTTAACTGGAAAAATGTAATAATTAGCAGGTTGGTCGTACTAGTGTGCCGGTGGCGATGGCATGTGGCAAATACATGTGTGAACTGCTGCTGTTGCTACTGCTTTAGATAAGGTTGAAGAGCTGTGCTTGTGTTTAATAAGGTGTTTGTGAGTGTATAAGTGTTGAAATGTTTGGGCTGTATGTGTGTGTGTGTGTGTGTGTGCATAATTTCAATTATAATGGCCCATTGTTAGACATTTTCATTAGCCGTGAATTGCCGGTGGAGGCATTTTTGTTCTTTTTTTGCTGTTCTCTTTTTTTCCCCAATTCATATTCACTAAACAGTGGCTTAATTGCTGTGCAATTATTGCTGCTGTTATTGTTGTAATTATTATTATTATTGTTGTTGTGGTTGTTGTGGTTGTTGCGGTTTATTTATACTCTTTTAAATGGAAATGTAAACGACACTTAAGCAAGTGTAATTACCGCTCCACCGTAAAAGGTGGGCAAATAAAGTGGTTCGCACATTCGTTAAATACTAACGACAGACAATATTTGATATTTGTTTGCACATGAAATTGAAAATAAGATTTCTTCGAGTTTAAATTGAAGAAGTTGCCACGCTTTAAGACTCTCTTATAGGCAAAAGTTAATGCCAAAGAATGGTGAATGAAGAAAACTTTTAAACTACCGGGGGGACTGATTCGCTTTTTGTTTGGCCAGCAGCAGGCTCCACCTCTTCACATTTTGCGAATAGTTTTCCTATCTCACAGTTTTCAGTTATCAAATGCATTCATTGTCCTCTGACTTGAAGGCATTTGAAATGCTTTCTTAACAATTTTCTTCTATTCCACAATAGGAAAATAATACAAAAAAAAATGTTGTGTTGTCTACATTTTTTTTGTTCTATAAGTACTTTTTGTATGTCGTTTAAGTTGGGAAAACGTCTTCTGCTTCTTGGGTAGTTGTTTGTATTCTTTTTTTTCAATTCTTCTTTTATATTTCATTTTTGTTTGCATTTGAAGTTCAACATATCTTCAGCTAAGCATAATAATATGACAGCTGTCAGCTGTTAGCTGTTAGCTGGTTTTTTTTCTAATGTTCCGAAAATAAGTTTATCATAATAAGGATTGTGTTTTTAGCTAAAAAATATGAAGTGTACTTAGATATTTCGGCGAAATAAGGCCGAATGTTATACATACTTCAAAGCACTGAAACGACAATTGGGTTAATAAATTGGATAAACATGCAATCTGGTGACAGACAAAGTGGGGTGCTTGAACGTACAGAAAAGAATAAACTCAATTCGAGCAGATTTCAAGAAGCCAAATTAGATAAATGCGAAGCAGTTTCCCTTGAGACATTAGAACAATGTTGTCTTCATAACACTGAAATGTGAAGTATCATCAGTTCAGTTGGAAATGAACAGCCACAATACACTGCGCCTACTTTCAGCTATGAATTTTTATTACAAATTTACAAATATTTAAATTTTAAAGTACGCGGCACCTCGCAAGTAAATATCACTCCTTTGACTTATACCATAGTTGCTATACTGTAAATTATTAAAAATTTCAAGATTTTTTTGTTTCCTAAGGTGTTTCCTCTTACTACAAACTGTACTTATTGTTAACGATGCTGCAACAACAGAAACCAACTGATTCAGTCTTATGTTAGGCTGCCTTTGGAGGTGGCAGCAAAAAAAGTGTGTGTTTCTTCCCGACTTAGCACACACTACGAGTAATACGAAAATAGAAACAAACAAAAATGATAGGTAAACACATCCACTATTCGTATACGACGGCGACAACTTCCATATGATTTGAGAAATGCGAAATGTGGAACATGTCTTGATTTTCTTTGTCAACATGTGCACGACATGTTTTTTTTTTGTGTGTGTTCAGTTTTGTTTTCTTCCGCCCCGCTTTTGTTTTCAGCAAAATGATTTATGACAGTACAACCGACATTTTTAACGATGTATATGTCAAGTGAAACATATTGACAGCAACTGCAGTGACAAGCTCCGTGCCGGGCACAAATACAAAATGAAAGGCGATACGAAATGATAATACACAAATACACGCACACACACACACACACACACACAGACAGACTGGGGCTACACTGAAAATATATTGAACATATTGTAAGTTAGTACTCAGAAATTTGTACAAAAAAATCCATGATTTCGCAAGTGATTTAATATCCTTTGTAAAATCTTATGCATACGAAGGGATGAAATGGAAATTTTTAAAAGTGTACCTATAATTTATAAAATTGTCCATGTTATCAATTTTTTTTTTTTTCGAAAAAACATGCTCACATTGGATTACTTGATCTCTTTTTAGTCTGGTCGTTTCGTTCTCAAACTAATGCCAATACGATGTCAAATAATGGCACATGTCCTCAATACCAGGTGGTGGCAAAATGGCTTTACCCAGTCACACCACACCGTGTGTATGTGCAAGTACACACACAAGCACTTCAGGCTGATTGAACCATTCTGTAAGACTTTTTTCTTATTACAAATAAGTACGTAAAGCAGAACGCGCTGAGTGTTACTTCTCTACATACACACACTTACACACACCTAAAAAAGCTCATCCTTCTTCGACACATACTTGAGTCTCTTATAAATCACGTTTACCCGGTAGCATCACGTTTAACCGGTAACGTAAATGTCAATCAAAATTTTCCTTTTTTTTTTGCTTTTTTATTTATGGTTGTTGTTTTTTTTCTATTATTTTGGCTTATACTAACAGGCAAAATGGCAATTGCTGAGCTTTGGTTTAAGAAGAAATAGGTTTGGTTGTCTTTGTATGTTTGATTGGAATATAAAAGTTAAAATAGCTTTGGATGAGTTTGAGTTTATCTAGAAAATTAAAACAAAAAAAAATGTCGTAAAAAAAATGTTAAATAAAAAAAAAATCAAATTGGGTTTTGTTTAAAAAGAAAAATAAACTTTTGTGGTAAAAAAATCTTCCTGAATTTATAGAAATTATTTCAAATTTATTTAAAGTTTTCCCTAACTCCAGCGCTTCACACTACCAATTACAGAAAATGGCTTACAATTAAAACAAAAAATATAAATATATAAAATATTTTTAACACAATAAAGTCTCAACTAACCGCTTGATGGGAATTTGCAAAAGCCATTTACCAAACACGGTTGGCCCAAATAGCAGCACAGCCGAATGGCGTAGATACTTATATTGGAAAATGCCCAAAAAAAAAAAAAAACATCAACAGCATTTCAATACAAGTAATAAAATTTCACTCAAAGCAATTTAAGTGAATTGGTTGGTAGTAGCCAGGAAAAAAAGATGCTAACCAATTGCATTGCCATCACCGCCACCGCTACTATCGTCAGCATCATCATCATCATCATTGGCAAGAATCCACAAAGCTGAAAAGTTTAAAATAAATAGTGGTAGCAAAAAAAAAAAAGGCGAATGAAAATTTGCAGTAAGATCAAGTGTTGTTGCTGCAGCATTCTCATACATTTTGATATGAAGTGCCATACCACATGGCCACACTCACCTTCAATGAAATATGAAAAAATCTATAAAGTGATTTCAGCGGCAGGTTTTGAACAAAAAAAAAAAACGAAGAAGAAAAAAAGCAGTGAAACAAAAATGTTCTGAGAGGGAAAATGAAATTAAATGAAATGAAAAAAGGAAAGGAAATGAATAACTGCTCCATTCAAAATTCAAATATAAAAAAATACATAATAATTGATAATAAATCAAACAAAACAAAAACTGTGGAAACGCCAATTGAACATAAATCAAAAATTTCACCCATCCTCTTTCCTACCAACTCTTCTACTTGCACTAATAATTATGTTAATTTCATGAAATGCTTTTGATCGATCAAATGAATGGCTCCACACCTCCATTGGCATGCAGTGAGTATCTCCTTCAAGAATCTTTATTTCAACATAATTTCATTCTGAATTAACTGCGATGAAATATAAAAGAAGGAGTATTTAATGCGTGTATACGACATTCTTGCCATCAATTGCCATAAATTCCGAAATGTCTCATTTTTATAAGTATACCCGAAGCCCGGAGACAAACTGGCGAACGGCACTTATAGCAGAGCCATCCACTGGTAGTAGGGCGCTACCGGCATGCACTTACAGTACAGTGAAGTAAAAAAGAATCAAAAAAAAGATTGAATCAAATAAAGCAAAACGTTTCCTTGAACATCAAGTGACGAAGCAACCAAGCAGCCAACCAACCGATTGGCCAACAATTCCTTAAGACTATTGCAGTCTATCAAAATTGCGCCTCCAGTGAAATGGCGAAATGTTGTAAAGAACGAAACAAAGTATAAAACCTATATTACCATCAACAAGGAAAGTGAGTGGAGTGCTGTGCATATCTATGGCCACATCGTAAATTTTACTTGGAGCACACCAGCTACTTGCAACGACCGAACGAACGAACGACGTAGTACGTCCATACTCCTTTCCTATCCAACTCGAATCAAGAAAAACGAAAAACCACCACCCATCCTTTTAATTTTCTTACTATTCGGCCCGAATATACGGTGTACGGCAATGACTGGGCTCGAATAAATGAGCTCGGGGAAATGCAAACAATTCGCTGTGGAAATCATTATCGAGTGAAGCAGGTTTTCTCTTATGCATACATTTTTTTTCTTTTTCTTTTTATTGTTGTATATTTTTTTCTAACTAGTCTGGTGGTACATGAGGGCCATTTTCGTTAGCGAATGGTGGTGGTGGGCACGCTTCTAATCGATGAATGAATTTCCTTTTGGGAATTATGGTAAAGGGAAATGCTGCACTGTGATATCTTCTTCCTGTTCGGTTGCAGTTAGTTTATTTAAAAGTCAAAGGCAGAAATGGTCCGTTGAGACTTAAAGATTTTTGCCTTTTTTTTTTTGTGTGTACATAAATGAAACGTTTAAAATTTACGTGGTGGAGGCATTCGTTTGGTAGGCATTGTTGATAGTGACAAAAGTTCACTGATTGAGATAAATACACTTAAATTATGGAAATTAGTTAGTGAGAGACGGGGGAGTTAGTGGAGAGCATACAAATTCGTCGTTTGGGATGCTCAGAAAATGCCATTCAAATGCAAAAGTTCTATTTAAAAGGACAATTAAATGAATCCATCAATTGCCCATCTGACTGGAATGAATTATTTGGATCGACAGTCAAAAGAATTCAGACTTGAGGGACCGTTTTGGCAAATTCATGGTCCGTTTGGTTCTGCTTTTCCATCGATCCTTTGGAGAGTTTGGTATTTTTTAAGTCAAATGTAAGAACGAACAATGGAACTGTAGAAAAAGCTCAAAGGATGCGCATACAACTTACCATCGACTATGAGTCGAAGGTAATGAAGCGATATAGTAACTTTAGTAACTTGAAGTTCCTTACCACGTGAACTTTCATAAAAATTACTGGCCGTTTGGAATCTATATATATAAAAGATACGTGTATGTTTGTCACCAGTAGAAGCGAAAACTACAGCACCGATTCTCACCAAAATTTATATATGTGTTCTAGGGGTCGTGAGTCGTGACATAGGATAGGTTTTGATACGCCTACTTTTACCGCCCACAAGTTAGTAAAAACTGCTATATCTCAGACGTTTTTGATCACAAGAAAATGAAATTTGCCATGAACATACTATAAGACCCAAGCCATAGTCTGGGCTACAAATGGAAAGGATTAGACAATGGGGCGTGGCACCGCCCTTACAAGTCAATATTGGAAAATTCTGTAATAGCGCTCCCACACAATGCTTTCCAACGAAATTTGGCAAATGGCTTCATGGTTTCAACTCTAAGCTAAATGCAACATATCGGCGTAATTGGACAAAGGGGCGTGGCACCGCCCATACAATTCAATACTTCAAAGTGTCATTCTTGGGCTCCCATTGAATATTCTTCAACGGGAAATGGTTATTTGCCTTCAACATATTGGAATTGGACAGCCGGGCGTGACACCTTCCATACAATTCAATATTTAAAAAAATGTTACACTTGGCTCCCAATGAACATTTTTCAACGGGACATGGTTTTATGCTTTCAATTCTAAGTTCAATGATACATATGGTCGGAATTGGACAGCGGGGCGTGGCACTTTTCATACAATTTAATATTTCAAAATGCTACACTTGGACTTCCAATAAAAATATTTGACAATTGTTTCCATTCATTTATTATGACCTTAAAGGCAAAAATAATTTTCTTAGGGCCAGCAAAGCGGACCGAGCCCTGCTAGTCTGTTATAGAAAAAGAGGTGTGCCTTTGCCGCTGCAACGAGGAAATCTACAAGGCAGAAGCGTACGAACGTATGGAAGAAATAAGAGAATTATCTTCGATGCGAAAATACACTTCACATACGAGCAAGGGACTCTGCTCAATGGCAATTCCGATGAGTTCTGATTTCATAATTTGTCAAGGTAGGTAACTTTATTGTGAAGACGCTCCTGACCACATTCAAACCATTTAAAAAAAAATCTTCAAATTCGGTTCAGTAAGTGTTCCCTTGGATACTTGTAACCACTATATCCTTGTTCGCAAGCCCATTAACGATTGATTACACATCATGTGCGCTCACTGTTTGCCTTCGCAGTAACGTTCTCTGAACTACTTGTTACTATTACTACTATTTCCGTTCGGTTAAAGTTCAAAAATTGCATTGCTCGACTTCCGGCAACAACAACAACAAGCACCAATACTAAAATGGCAATAATTTAAATTGTTACACGCCCGCCCAAAAACGCTCATAGGCCAATATGATGCTAAAGCGGTAAAAGTTAGAAATATAAACGAAAAATTCAAAAAAATACAAAAACAAAAACAAAAGTTTTTCTTCACAATTTATGGTATGCGATGAACATTACAACAGCACACAAGCAGAAAAACCCCCAAAAAACCAAATGAAACCTAACGAAACGAAAAGGAGAAACGAAGCGCGCCTAAGGGCAGGCAACATTTTTATGGCAAACGAAGTACGAAGAAAGTTTTCACTTTGGTATTTGGTAACTGGTGCCTTTTGCCTTGCTTTAAGTTTTCCCTCTCTCATTTTTCTTAATATTTTTTTTCTATTATTGCTACTGCTTTCGTTAAATTAACTTTTCCTTATTTGTGTTTCTGTGTGCGCAAAATGCAATTGTTAAGTGTATAGACTGCAATCGAAGGATATTATTACTGCTAGCAGTCAGTGGCCAAAACAAGTAGAAGAAGTAAAGTTTTGCAAGGAAAAACAAAATGAAATGAAAAGAAAAAACAACATTGTAATTAGCAAACATGCCTTCGGGGGCAGCGGGCACACAATGCTTTTTTTGTGCAACGGCTGTAATGGGAAATTAAGAAAAATTGTTTTAAGTTTTTTTTTTGGTTTTTTTTAGTGGTAGTAGAGAGCCGAGATAAAAGGCTGATGCCTGCTATTGATAGAACAATTGAGTGGGCATGTTTAAACTATAAAATGGCTAACAGAGATTATCGGAATTATACGCCTTGACAAGGAAAGTTCCATAAAAGTTTAATAAAAGGCTTACTTTAACAGCTAGATTACAGGAGAAAGTCCGCAAGTAAAATGAGGTTACTTTCTCAAGCTTTTGACACTTTTTTCAGCTCATTTTAGAATCTTATCTCGTTAACCAAAGTTTTCGGAATATAAAAGTTTCAGCTTCAAAGCAGGCATAAAGACTCCCTTCCCTTGGATCTGGACGAACGATTATTCTTTTACATTGAAATTCATCACCGAAAATGTCCTGAATTTCGTTTAACTTTTGGCCATTCGTGGCATTTGAATACCAAATTGTGAATCGACATTTTTCCAAGGAAAAAAAAAGGGAAAAAATAAAAACGTACTAAAGTAAAATAAACCAATTTTCATTAAGTCTGAGGAGAATCGTTCCGCACACATTCGATATGAACCCAAAACATGCCATGTCCTAACAACGAATGCGTTAATGGCAGCAAAGGGAATATACATTATGTACAAATACTTGTACACAAACCTATATCCACTCAAGCATTATTCGCCAAAACACATGAAAAGCAACAACAACAAAAAAGCTTAAAAAAAGCTAAACCAAAAAAAAAGAAACAAAAGAAATCTCCATACATACAAGAATCCAACAAAAGACCATATAAATGTGGGGTATATTACACGCGGAGGTATTGCACTGGGGAAAGGGAATGGAAATCAAGTATAACGACTGATTGGATGCTAGGAAAATTGCTCCAAAGGATAAAAACAGAAGAAGAAAAAAAAAAAGTCCCAACAACAACAACAAATCAAATAAAGAAAACAGAAAATAAATAGAAATAGAAATACAAGCAACATTGAGAAAAATATAAAAACGAAACAAAAAAAAAAAGGAGAGAGAAAAAATAGAGATCCTCCTGGCAAACGATAAACGTTAAAACAAAAGGACAATAAAGTGGAAAACCGTAAACGTACGAGTAGTGCAGTGCGGCGGTGGGGGTGGGATGTGAGTATAAACTGAACGAATGGCAGCGGCTCGGTCGGGCGAAATCCATCAACAAGCTAAGCCAATATAACAAAAATGGCTAATAGGAAATTTTAATATGCACAACACATAAAATCACTTCGCATATCCTCCTACGGAAGAGGATATTGCAGCACGAGCGTAGCAGGGCAGCAGGGCAAAATAATAGAAAAATCAGGCAATGCGATAAGCGGTGAAAATGGAAAGTAAGGAGGGGGCATCGATAAAGTTCGCCGCCACCCACACATATGAGGTTTAGATCCACTGTATGTATATTTGTGGAGTGTGTGACTGTGTGTGTGTGAATGTTTGTTTTTGTGCAGAATTGTTTGTTTGCGCTGTAGTACGTACGTGTGACCGGATATTTTCAGTTGTCAGAGTGACGATGCAGAAGAGGCAGACGCGGCCAGCGGGTATACATTCCGGGGGCATACGAGATTCCCAAACTGAAATGCTATGCGACAAGAAACAAGCTCAATGACAGCAGCAAATAACGTTTGTCATTGGCTGCTTTGCTGCAAATGAATTTATGTTGCACTTGGTGTTCACTGTGTAGGTACATTGTCTCAATGTTGTTGCTGAGTACATACATGCTTAATGCTTAAATATATGCAAATATATTTCCATCTGATTGGGTTATTGGAAAATATTTGCGTTGTGTGGAAATGGAAAATGCAAGTTACTAGTTACTTGTTTAGGTCAGAGAATACAAAGTGCGCCCTCATGATATCATGGAATGTATATGTATGTGTAACTACAGCTTTCTAGGTCCACCTGGATGCTGGATAAAATCATTTATAGCCATCATGGGCCTCAATACACGAGCAATCGCCATTTTCTAGCTTCGAAAGGGAGTCACGTCGGTAGAGACTCTTGTCATTAGGCGCATTAAAACTCCAGTACTTTCGGTGGCTAAGACATTTCGAGCAGTTCAATGAGCCTTAAAAGTATTTCAGTCTACTCTCAATATACGATGGGAGGACCAGGTGTTGGGAAAGTGGACTCGACTGCCGCTAGTCTTGTTTTTTCCAAGTAAAGTTTCTTCATGGCAAATTATACTGTCTCAAATGTGACATTGCTTGACAATAAAACTTTGTTTTTCTCCTCGAGCAGGAATCGAACGCGGTACCTCAGGTGTTCTACTGACTGGGCTGCGACCACCCTAAGCGGTTAATGCTGAACCGACAAATGTAAGTACTTAGCCGCGATAAATTCAAATGGTTCTTTGTGAACGGAAGGCATCCTTGCCTGCCTGATATTGCCAGCGACAACGCCCAGCAACGCAAATCTGCCTAATAAGATTTTCTCTTCGTTTCAATTTGAATTTTTGCTTTGTTTCCAATGCTAAAGCCTTCTAAACTACATTCAGCTGAGAATGACGACAACGACGACGACACTTGTCACTCTTCTTCTATGCTCGCTAGGTTGGCGTCTTCTTTATCTGCACTCGAACTCGATGTCGCGAATGCAATTTTTATTTTTCCATTAATTTTCCACTGTCAACTTGTACAAAATGTCATTTTGTATGTATGTGTGGTGTGTGTGTTTGCGTGTTTGTGTGTTTTTTGTTTTAGTACCCACGGAAATTCGCAAAAGCCGCGCTTACACCTGCGGCACTTAGTTTCTCTATTTTAATGGTGTACCTATGTATGAGTTTTAAGCTGTTACAGCAAATGGTGGCGAGACGAACGCGAATGCCAACGCGCGACACAACTGCAGTGACATGAGTTTCCATTTTTTTTTTTTTTTGTTATTGTTTTTTTTTCTATTCATTTTTGTGCTGAGCTAAACTCTTGACATTTAATTCGTTATTTTTTTTTTTGTTTGTAATGATTTTCGTGTGCATTTAGACGAAAATGCAATTGAAACAACAAAAAGTGTGACCATCGGAAGTGATGGCAAAAGCAGAATGTCAGCTGCTTGAAACAGTTTCCGCTTGGCGTATCCGGGTGCAGGCACGTGTCGGATTAGGGTCGAATGGGAGACTATCTACTTCTTCGACGGGGTAATTCAATTCCATGTTAGTTTCGTTGAGTTGAAATTATGTTAGTGGAGTGCAAATGAAGTACGTAACAACGTATTTCAAATAAATGCTTTTAATGACAATTCATGCTGTGCATGGAAATGTATTTATTTTATTATGTTTATATTTATTATTCAAACCGTTCATTTCAATGTACTCACTACAATTTCATTGCGAATATTTGACTTACCTGCAAAAAAAAGGGAAAAGGAAAATAATTAGTAATTTCATAAAAAATTAATTTAAATCAGCTCCGAAAAAAAATTATAAAATTCAATGACATTTCATAGTATTTTAAAATGCATACAAAAATGCATTTATTCAAATTGAAAACATTAAAATTTCATATTTCGTATGTATGCATATCTATGCTGTAATTATGATTTTTAATGAATTAGCCGATTACACATATATAAGTACTTAAACCCATTCAAACTGACACACACACACACACACACACTCACGTACATATATACAAAGCATTGCCATTCAAAACAATCAGCAACTGCACCGTTTGTTGGCCCACATGTAGGTGACACTTTTCACAAAACAAACAATCGGACAGAGAGCGGCAAACGTATGTATGTGTGTACGAACCGGACAGGCAGGCAAACAAAGCCATTCACAGTTCTGTGTTAAATGTGCGCCATAAATTAATGATTGACAAAGTGATTTATGACCAGCGCCATTCGAATTAAGCGCCAACAACAAACAACAACAACAACAACAACAACGTGCTTGCCTTCACAATTACCGAAGTGCAGTCACGTGGTGCACGGCATGCAAAGCACTCTTTTGTACGAAATAATGTTTTAAAAACTTCAAATGCACTTTTTGTGTTGTTTTGGCACCAAATGCATCACATACTTTTTCTTTTGGTATTTTTATTTTTTTTAAGTGCTTACTAATTTCGAAAAAGACAAAAAAAAATAGTTTCGTCACTAAAAAAAAGTTTCATTGATGATTTTAGTATTTAATTAAATGGTAAATAATTACAGAAATAATCGAAACGTTTACAATAATTCCGAGAGTCATTCCGTAGGAATCGAAAACGATATTTTGGAAGTATGGGAACCGCAACTGGAATCGATGTTTTGAAATCTGAGAACTGGGACCGATCGATATTCGTTTCGGTTCCAGTTCCTGCTATCTACTACTGTCGCACTTCCCTATAATTACTTCGCACGGGACCAGAAAATCACTACATTATATAGAAGTTCACTATAAAGAAGTTCGACTGTTTATATTTAGCTTCGTTCGGGCCGAAGATAATTCATTTAACAGTTTTTTTTTTACAATCGCATTTCCTATTATAATTCGTGACTATGAACTCTCCTCTATTTTAAATTTATTAGATTTTCCCAACATTAAAAAGTGTTTCTGTAAATAGAAATATTATTTTTTCAAAGGGGGGACGTATTACCACACATTCGAAAGCTTCCCAAGCTAACGAGACCAAATGGAAATGGAATTTGCATTCCTGTGGAGTACATTTCTTGGTACAAACCAGAAGCTATTTCCCCAAACCAATTGAACCTGTATAACGAATTCAACGGAAAGGCGATTGATTATTCATTTCACTTTCGCAGTCGTTATGTGACTAGTTAGCGAACATTTTTTTGGAATGAAATTGTGAGAAAAAAAACCTATGCATAACACTAACAAGTTTTTATTTCCTGTGGTGAAATGTGAAATTGTCAACGGACTTCCTGGAATGGTAAATAATTTTCGGAATTATTCAATAGAAAGAAATAGTGAAGAGCTTTTCAAAACCAAATTCCAAAGTAATTTCAAAAATAGTTTAAACTCCAAACAAAAACCAACTTAAAAGTCAGATTTTCAGTAAAAATTTACATTTTTCATTATCTTGAAAAAAAAAATTAAATAAACTGAAACAAAAAAAATATATATTTAAATGCAGAGCTTCGCGATAAAACGACTAAATGTATTATTTTTGTTGGCTTCAGGTTGAAATGTGCATAGCGTTTTTGTTGATGTATGCATATCCTGCAGCTGTGTGTAGACAAGGGGTACAAAAAATACACATACAAGCCAAATACACTGAAAAACAATTAAAACAATAACAACTAGAGTACAACACACTCGTAGCGCTCTTACACGCTTGACGGTATTTGCATGTAATTAAATTTTCAACTTGGAAACGGGTCCGAGCACAACACCTCCAGCCCTGCCCTGTATTGTCTATTCGTTAGCCGCTTCAGTGTGGCGGATTCGGACCCGGTCTGCAATTGGCAACGAAATGTTATTTCTGTTCTGTTGTCTGTTTGTTGTTTTATTTATTTATTTATGCGTTTTTTTTTTTTTCATTCTTCCCAGGATTTGAATTTACATAATCGTGTGTTTCGTTGCCGTTTTTATTATTCCCCAACGGAAATGGGTTTTCTTGGCAACGGTTTTGATAATTTTTGGTTTTGTTTCATTTAATTTTTTTTTATAAATATTTTTAAATACTTCAACACTGAAATCTTTGTTCATGCCAAAAAGTATCATTTCGCTTGAAATGCATGTCCAACTATTAATACAAATTGTGGGGGGTTTAAGGCAAACTGCAATTGGTTATTTAAATGTTTATTGAAAATTTCAATTGGTTTTTTAAAATTAATGTTGAAGCAGAAGAATTTAATTAATTAGTCTCTTAATTTGACAACGGCTTCATTTGTATTGCAATAGAAATTTTTTTTAAGATTTTTGAAAAATAAATAGTTTTTAATGATCTTTCCAAGAAGATGTGAAGTGCAGATGGGAACGGTCTGCTCCATTCTGTTCAAGTGAAGAAATTGAGGTTGGAAAAAAATAACTCCATTCAAACTATTCTTCTTTGAAGTAATTGAAATCGTTAGTTACTCATACGCCACCGTTACGATTTCTCTGTAAATCTGGTGTGTAGCATGGCAACATGCAATTCTCCCATAGTCGTTGATGGTTAAACGTTGTTGCTGTTGTTGATTTGTTACTTTACACTTAATTATGTGCACGTACACGAGGAAATCGTAAATAAAGATCAGCCACAACAATAAAGGCGAAAAACTGAGAAAGTAAAGTGGAAAATAAAAAAAAAATAAAAAGAAACAGTAAGAAGAAAAAAATAAAAGAAAAGAAACAAAATTAATTCTGCGTTAAACACGTATTTGTATGAGTGCGCGTGCTGAAGTCACTGAGGTGAAATGTGTTGGCTGTTGTACTCCTTGTCTGTTTGTCATATCTGTCTGTCCGTTACTGCCGACTGTCTCTCGTATGGTGTCATATGGCCGCTGTACAGGGTTAAGGTGTTTCTCTTATTTACTCACGTTCGAATGCGTTTATTTGTTTACACTTTACTACTTTCATTCACTTATTGTCAATGACGTACATTTTGGTTTTTGTTGTCTGGATTATCATTAACTTGTACACGAGAGCGTGTACGCCTTCAAGAATGGAACTGGCTCAACTCAACATTTTCTAAAAAATTCTTTGTTTTTGAAGAGATATCGGTAATTTACTGGTAAAGTTTAAAAAGCAATTTTATGTCATTATTTTTTTTATTACTATAAATATAGTCCAGTCAATATTCAATGGGAATATGCAACAACATAATTAAAACAATTGTTACATCATATCTCACATAAATGCTGAAATATGTACCACATTGGTGACTTTTAACCGTAGAACAGCAAAAACAATCGACTTTATGGTTTGACTTTCAACCAAACAAACAATGGAACGCGCGGCCGGTCCATTGTGAGCGGTTCCTAGATACTTGCATGATTTATAACCAACCGACATTGTACTGGCTGTAAAATACAAAATACTCAATAATTATAAACAATAAAGACACAAAATGCTTGAAATTCCAAAAGCATGTGGCATTTTAAGGGCCAACACTATGCAACACAATCGACAACAACGATGGACAGAAAACATGCAAAACACACACACGCACACTCAATATGAAAGCGGCAATAAATCTTCGAAAAATGTCCATGCAATTTACAATTTCTATGCAACAGAAAAAAAAGTAGTTACATATTGTGTGCGACAAAATTTCATTTGAAATTCAGAGGCAAACAAAAAAAGCTGGCATCAATTAAAAGGAGTATAAGTATATGTGTGTGTGTGAGGTCTGTTCTTATCGTAAAATCTACAGCAAAACGAAAAAAAAAATAAAAATTAAATTAAATTGAATTGAAATGCATTCGCTGGAAGAGCAGCAGTAGGTACCTAAATTTTCAAGCGCATGTTGCATGCAATTGCAATTTATTTATTGCACCGAAAATCAGTTAAGCTAAGCACCGAAACGCTAAAAGTACAAAAAAAAAAAAACACACACACACACAGTCTAGTAGACAGTTAAATTATGCAGACATGCCTGCGAGGTACAAAAGAAAATCCAGTCTGGCAACAAAATCAACATTTGAAGGCAAACAGCAGTGCTGTTAAAAAAGCAGTTGCTGCAACAACAATAGCAACAACAACAACAACAACAACAACAATCAAATAACATCAACGAAAAGAAGTAAGTACAACAGAATACAGTTAAGGAATGCAGCAGCACACCTTTGGCTGTGCGGTTTTTTCTTTTATTGGCAATTTCTAAAAATATAATTGCGGGTTGTTCTGTGTGTGAATGCATTTGAGTAACCATGTGTGCGTTCAAAAGTGATTTTATTTGTATAAGCGTGTGTGTTTGTGTGTGTGTGTCTGTATGTATATTGGTGCAATGCAATTGATTGCGGTTTTGCACTTTGTGCTAGAATATCGCTTGCCTTTGCCTGCTCAATGCAACTAGCTTGCTCTCTGAAGTATTTGGAATCGAAAATTTGCTAAGAAAACAAGTCAAGTGCACTTTACTTTAGCTGCGATGCAGATAAGCGTGAAACTTCAAAATGCCATTCAGCTGGCTCGAATATTGGTATTGTAGTGTAGGTACATTTACCGATATATGAACGCCCGTAAGGAAAAATATTAATAGCAATGTGGGTAAAATATTAAATGCACTTTTTTCGTTTCTTCAGATCCATAGTAGATTAAGCCCATATGTCGAACCAAAATTAAAATGCACAAAGTACATAGATTTCCGTAAGCGCTTAGTGAATGTCCACTGTTATTCGAACGCTTTTATGGACCTCATCTCTTTGGAAGTGAGCGACTCATACTTGGAAAATGTATTGATTGATTGATTGATGAATTAACTTTCTAATGATGTGCTGTGATTAACGAAATTATTATTTTTAGTACAATAGAATTTATTTCTCATCTGTTTTTCTTTTGGCTGTAGACAAGTGTTTTATTATAAATTTTAAAAAATAAACTAACATTTTCATTTGAGTCTGTTTCAGTGTAGCAGCATTGCTGTGTTAGTTTAAGGCAAATAATTGATTGGTATAAGTAACGCTAGAGAGTTATGGGTGCACAATAAACTTCATCATCATCAACATCATTATGAGCCTTGTTATAAGTGCCGTCGCCGCCAACCAGACCATGTATAACGAGTTTATATTTAATTTTTGCCTTCTAAATGACTCGCGTTCAGTTAAGCACTACCGCTTGCTGAATAGAAACGAATAAGCAACGCTAATGTACTATACAAAAATTATAATAATTATAATAAAATGAATTGAAATTAAATACTTATTTCGATTGGAGGTAAAAGGTTTTACCGATTAACATGAATTCCTTCGTTCTACGCGAACAACCTCTAATGGCTTGTGTGCCAAAAATATGCAAAGGAGTAAAATATCACAGAAAATGCGGTACAATTATGTCCACCGTTTGTATATATTGTACATAGTACACTTGAGTGGGAATAAATAACAAAATCGCTGATGTTGCATTCTGGCACTTGTTAATTAATGAAAAGTGATTGTGTGGCATTTGGCAGCAGACGCGGCTTGAAAAATTAATGACCGATTCCAACACCACTGAAGAGACGAATTGATTATCCGATAGGCAAGTCAGTCAGAAAGCGTGAAAACCACACATGCCAGCGAAATAAGAGAAAATGCATTTCGTTATAAAATGTTCAAGAGAAGAGTAGAAGAAGAAACCACAGATGCGACAATATTTTATCATCCACCTTGTCACAATTTGCATACAAAAAAATGCACACAAATACATACGAACATTCAATAAAGCATATATGTAAGTACAGATGCAGCACATTGTTATGGAGTACCGCCATTGAACGAAAAGAGAGCCAAATGCTGGAAAGTGACAAAGCCAAAAAGGCACACACACACGTTGCAAAAACGTTCTTCAAAGGAATTTCATCTAAGGTACATCTTTGGAGAAATATATATAGAAATGCAAATGTGTTATGGCATAAACGAAAAAGCATTTGAAGAGCGAAAATAGTTGCCGCTGCTCTGTGCGTGTGTGCATTTATGGTAGAGCTGTAAAAGTGGCCCAGAGGGTAAATTTTGTCTGGCCTTCCAAATGGAAGCACATGCTTGCAGGCAAGTTATGTAATATTGTTGCTTTTGATAGAAGTCCTGCAGCATGCCTGCACTGGAAGGCAGATGTAATGGTTTCAGTGGATTTTCAATACTAGATCAGAGAGATTTATATTTCGAGATAGTCTGTGACTAGATTATATCTATGGAAAGTGAGTTATCGGTTGGAAGTGTAGTGGCCTGCATGATATCAGTCCGCATTTTTTCCCCATCGGGTATGAAGTGGTGACTTAGGCAGTCACTTCCACAGCCAATGACAAAAAATCGAAAAGATGCAAAAGTTAATTTCAAATCATACATATACACTGAAACATAAATAAATTGATACTTAAATTGTAGGAAAAGTTGTATCCCAAAGAATTCGCAACCAACCAAACTTAGTGAGCGATTTCTGTTGGTGCTAAAAAAAACAACAGAAACTTTTCTGAGGAATGTGGTAGTTGTTGCCGTGTGCGGTTGTTGTATTTAGTGCGCCGCTCTATTGCTGCATTTGCCCTTACTTGCCAGCGTGACTGACAGCAGATGCGCGAAAGAGTGGGCCGCATTAGGAGCCATCTTGCAGTAATGGTTATGAATGTCATCATTTCGAAATGCAAATTTTCACTTTTAATAGAGAGTAGAGACAGAGCCACAAAAGGGAGCATCAGCTCTTAGATTTTCATTATTATTATTCATTACTTGTGCCAACGTACACATATACAAACACGAACTGAAACGCATACAGACCAACGGAAACGAACAAAGAGAAGGGTATAAAATTAGGTTGCTCGAAAGACAGACAGACAGACAGACAGACAGACAGACAGACAGACAGACAGACAGATAGACAGACAGATAGACAGACAGGCGAAAAGCGAGTGAGAATGAAAATGCATTTTCGTATAAATTAAATTAATGCACAAATTACTTTTTCCAAATCGATTAGATTCCCCGTAATTCTATTTTGGAAAATTTCAAATCTAATTATGCGTTTGCGTGTTTGATACACAATAAATTCGGATAATTGTCAGTATGAGTAGGTATAGAGTTGCCAGCCAAACTCGGCATTAAAGTTAGAGTAGTTCCTGACCAGTGGATATAGAGATAGGTTAGGGTATAAGGGGAGTGTGAGAAAGCCTAACAAATATTGATCTGAGGGGGTGTAAGAGAGGTCTATGAGGGTATATCTAATTAGTGGGTTATATCTGTAAGTGCAAAGGTTATCTACTGTTATAAGACATATTTTGAAATCTTTTGAGTATTTTTTCTATCTATCCTAGAACAGCAGCCTAAGAGTATTTGAGAAACTCTTTATCAAATCTTTAGAAAAAGAACTAAAATTCGTTACTTGCATCATTCAAATGAGCCCACTGTGTATCGACTATACATTTTGACAAATTATATAATTGATTTTTTCCAACTTTTTTTCTATTTGCTTAATTGCGAAACGAGACAGCAACTTCCGCCTCAAATTAGTGCACTTTCCTGTCAATAATATGGAAATTCGATAAAGAAGCGAATAAAAAATTAAAATGCGAAAAATGAGAAGCAAAAACCACTTGAACTGTAGAAGAAGAAGAAAGTAAAAAAAAAGCTCAACACTGATTACAATCACATCAAAAAGCAAGTCTTTGGTCATATTTACCTTGTTGTCGTGCCAATACACCAGCTATGTAAGCGGTGTACGTAGACTTTGACGCGAGTGGCAAGGATGGGCCAGAAGGCAGGAGACAAGAGTAGCGAAACGAAGCGAACCGAGCCGGTCTGACGGGCAGACAATTAGCGACGTTTGGGTTTCTTCGATTTCGATATAATATTTACGTTGCAGCAGCAAGTGCGGTGGTTGATATGATACAAAAATAACAGCAGCAACAACAATAACACAAGCAACAACAGTTGTCAGCCAGCAGACGAAACAGAAACGAACCCAAAACGACAGCAGCACAACGCGCACAACTGGGAGTGGTGGTTTGTGCAACTTTGTTGGCCGTTTGCTAGTTGATTGGTGATTATTTTGTAACACACTCGGGTAGGAAAAAGTACGGCAGAAACAAGTTTAACGTGATTTTTCTACTAACTTTTTCTTAGCGCAAGTATTTTATTTCTTTTTAAATTTTCTTCTTTTTTTTGCGTTTGTTTTTTTTTTGTGTATTTTGCAATAACCGACAAATGCAAATATATTTCCTGGTTGATTTCACAAAATATTCAAATATTAAAAGATACACTCCACAAGCTATGTCTACGTTGCAATGGCTATAATGCTGCTCCTGCTGGTGATGATGATGATGATGATGACGCACAAAAAAATCAATAAAATTTCAACTTGGAAAACACGTTGGTTGACAATGGGTCTGAATGGAAATGGTATGGCTTTTGCCTTTTGTTGAAAGCGTTGCGGTATTTTATTTTGCTGGTGCAGTTTTCAAACAGAATGGAATGGCGCAGACAGGAGTAACCGGCGTGTGTCTCTCTGTCTGTCTGTCTGTATGTATGTATTGCCGCAGTTCAGCTGGTCCGTGTGTGTGTGTTGTGTGTGTGTGCGCGTTAGATGGCGCAGCGTGGTGGGGTTAAAGGTTGACCAAAAAAAACCAAAACAAAAAACACTCACACGCAAAATACACGCTCTTAAGCACCGGACAAAGATCTTCTCAAGAATTATTCACTTGCAATATTTTCTTTCGTACATTCGCAGCGAAATCACTTTGAAGAAATCCCAACGAAAATTTGTTTAATCGATTTCACTGAAATTTATACATATATGTGTGTATATGTGTTGGTATGAACGTAATGCGTCTACAACAACAACAATGAATTACAACGACTGCACAGCGTTGTATTCCGCACGAATAACGAAATCCAACTGATTTTCGCCTTAAGTTTGTAGCCGATGTTGGTTGGATTGTTGGTTGCTCGCTTGCTTGCTTGGTTGGTTGGCTGCTGCTGCTGCTGTTCAGTGTTGCATGCGGTTTTTACTGTTACTGCTAGTTGGATGGCTGTTTTTTTGTATTGCTGTATTGGTTCTTACACCCATATACAGTGTGTGTGACACATGCATACGAAAATCTGACTAATACAATAACGCAGCAAACACACACATACACTCACACACTCACTATGACAGCTGGCAGACAGTTACAATGTTTTGAAAAACCATCAAGCCTTTTTGCCAACTACTTTGACTAAACCAATATGCAGCAGCAGCAGCAGTCGAGCCGAGCCGAGTCGTACAGGCACAGGTTAGACAGGCAAACAATCAAACAGACACACAAGCTTGCGAGCAGGCCCAGGCCTGCCTGTCTGACAGTCAGATTAATTTATACAGTCGCGCGCAAATTGCAATTTATGCAGTTGAATATTTTTGTTGTTGTTGGTTTGCTGCTGATGTTGTTGTTGCTTCTTTTTTTGTAAGTAATTACTGGAAGTCTGCTAAGTTTGGCAAATTAATACTTTCTTACATATGAAATGAAATTAGTTAGGTACACTGAGCAAAATAGTTGACAATATTTAACAAGTTTTCTAGCGTCTTATGAGACTACCAGTCTAGTCCACTTAAAATATATATTTTGTAACCAATAACCAATAACCCATAACCAATCAAGATTAACAAACATCTTTAAAATTGCCAAAGTGATTGGAGAAAAACCGCAAGTCAATTGCAAAAGGAGGCATACAAAAAAAAAAAGAAGCCACCAAACGAGCAAACAAAGTTAATAAAGGATAGACGGACAGAGGCGGATAAGAGGCAAGACAAAAATGAAGTTGCCAAATGCCAACGAAGGCCGTTCCAAATCACCAAAGTATGTACGTCCAATTGCACATTTGCTTCTTGTCAGTTGCGTGACAATACTACCGCAAGCCGCTCTGCACGTTCTGCGTATGTGTGAGTGTGTGTTTTTGCGCGAGTGTACGAAACTATTTTCCCGTTGCTGTGTGGCACTTCTCTACCACTTTTTTGTTTTTGTTTTTTTTTTTATTATTGTTTGTTTCCAAACAGTCAACCCACAAAAGCGCATGAAAATGAAATGGGCATGGAGTAGTTGGCTTTTTTTGTTGTTGTTGCCTTTGTTTTGCTCGACGCCCTCTTTACGGGACGGGCGCCCATTTAGTTAGTTGCGAACGGAAACTGGAATCCCTCCTGAATGCAGTTAGCGTTCGCGCTGGAAAAGTTGTTTCGCAAAACAGATCGAAACAAAAAAAAAAAACAGACACAGAAATATCATGCGAGTTGGGTTTGTCGGTTTTTGCAGTGTTCGGCTTGCTTGCTGCTGCTGGTACTTTACTCCAGCACAGATACTTGGAAGATTGCTTAGCTGCACATGATTTTATGGCAGCCATTGCCTCTGAAGTGCAAAGCCAATGTACTTTGCATGCTCGTTGCGTGTTGCTTGAGTTGGGTGGGGTTTCCGGGGGGCTTACGACTGTGACTGTGTGTGAGTGTGTTTGACATACAGATGATGGCGGTTTCAGTGACTGTGGGCTTGGGTTTGGGTAGGTCGCTTTCGTTTCGTTTGTGAATATTTTAAATATTTATGTATTGGCTGGAAATTGTGTGAATGTACAACGAAAAGAGAATACTCTTCTCCCAAAAGAGAATGTAATTGTGCGTTTGGGTTCTCTTCAAATGCTGATATTGTCAGATGTTCGTATTTATAGAATTTGTCTACTTCGTTCGGAGTACAAATATTTGCCAACCGCTATAACGAGTTTAAGTAATTTAATTGAACACAGTGTTTTTCTTAACTTTTTGGAATGTCCAGAGTACTGAAAATCACCGACTACACTTTTCTAAAATGTTTCCTTTTACGCAAAATTTGGGAAATGTTCTGTTCCTTAGGGATTTCTGTAGAACATTCAACTATCGGTAGCAAAAAAAACCGCTACTGAATAGTGTTTTGCATTGATTTTTTTTCCACTCTGATTGTTCGATATAAATTATTGGGGACGTATGAGTAACATTTATCTCATATAAAAAATGTTAACAACTCATTCGCTCCACTCCACATTCACTCCATCGCAATCAAGTCCCAAAGAGGAATTCATTACTTGGAGTTGTCAATGGCTTTGCATCCCTATATGTTTCACCAAATGTGACCCCATATGTCACTTCAAACTATCCGAATTTTTTCTCTCATATGCTCTCATATTTCCTGACAAATATACACCCAAATGTAGACCCATATGTCCCTCATATACCACCCATATGTCCCTCATATAACACCCATATGTCACCAATAATGGGGATAATGTATACTTAGGAGATATTCCCGCCAAATTTTTCCCTAAGTTCTCTTTATTTTCTCTAGGTCCTGATAACCATATTAGGGGCCTTAATTTCCCCTAATTACCTACCTAAGTCCACCCTAAGTCCAGCAAACGCTTAGAGGAAACCCAAAGAAGTACTCGTTTGGTACGCATTTGGTACAATTCGGCCTCAAAGTGATTCTAACCTTGTGGTATCCAACAAAATGATGAATTGGGTCGAAACATGAAAAAAAATCATAGAGGAGAGGATGACACAAAGATTCGCCTGATACTTAGAGCTTTTAACACAGACATTCATGCCATTCCCATTGCCATGGAAGACTTTCACTGCGAATTTCATGATAATTAAATTGATACTTTTAAAGTTATACAGTTTCTTGAATAAGTCACCCAACGGTTAGACAGATTGTGGAAAATATCAAAGTAAATTGTAATGAAACCATATTATGTACCTACTCGTTCACCACTCAATCCAATATAACTAAATTGAAAACTTCTATTTTCATTGAACTGAAAATGCATTGAAAGCAAAACTATATTGCATAGAACACCAGCGCATAATCCGATCTGAAACAATAAATGCTTTGAGTGGAATACGTCTTAGTGGGAAGAAGTGGAAAAGAAATGGAATAAAAATAATAGGTGAAACGAATGTGGAGGCTGAAGGAGGCGAAAACAGCAGGAACAGATGGTGCCGCAGAGCTAAAGTGCGCAAAACAAAAACAGCGCAACAACGAGCTCAGCTAAGTCCCAGACGTTGCTTATTTGCAAAGCAAAAGTTTTTTAAAAGGTTCATAAGTAGTTCGGGAGGGGCATACAAAAGCCGTGACATTTCCTTTCGTTTCAAGTAGGCAGAAGAGCAGCATTGAAACATCCTCATATGCCGGAAGTCTTTAGTTTTTATTTCATCGTCTTATCCATCTTAGAACTGTATGAAATATGAAAGATTTGAGAAAGATTTGAGAAAGATTTCAGTAGAAGTGCACATCACTTTTATATAGTTGATGACATTATAGTAAAATTCAATTGCTGTGTGTGTGTTGTGTATTTTCATAAAATTAAATCAATTTCATTAAATTAGAAAATTTTCACTGCTCCTTGAGTATAGTCAAGTTTATTTGTAGTTGTAAGGATTGAGGCAATAATAGGAAACAAGTTTCCTGACAATTTGAAACATTTCTCAATAGGAAATAACCCACCAGCCTTTGGCTGCGTTGCAAACAACTGGAGGCTTTAATTTGGTTCAACCAGCCTCCTTCGGAGTAGATGAGCCAGCTGGCAGTTTTTTCTCGTATAACCCAGAACCTTGCTGTGTTATTATTATCCTTGACTAAGGTACAGAAGGTAGGTGTATTGGTTTCCAATTTTTTTTGTTGTCCCTCTTTCTTTGTTTCTTCTATTCTCTTTTCTATTGTTCTGCAGAAAATTTTGCTTCAATTGAGCAAGTGGCGTCAACAGTCTCATATGTTTATTTGTGTGTTCTGTAGACGCATATATAGATATATATATGTATGTGTGTGTGTTCGCTAATAGCCAATGGGTTGCTCTGCAGCCAGTGGCTCACTGGACCAAAACGTCTCATCACAATAAAGCCACAACATGGATTTCACTCAGTTTTACACTTTCAATTCGGTTGGGATTTTAGCTGCTGGCTAAACATGGACTGTCCACGTTGCCATGATATGTGGTTGCTTTGGGGTTTACCCACGTAGAATAACAAAAAAAAAAAAAAAAAAAAAAAAAAAAAAAGTAAAAAAACAAACAAATAGCGGTAAAATGCTAGTAGGAAATTGCTTGTTGTTTTTGGAATAGATGTCGTGTGCAATTGAAAATATCTTCTGGTTTGAGTAGAAGGAATGCAAAAAAAAAGTGTGTAGCTGTATGATAACATCGCTATGTTAGCTAATTAAATTACAACTAATGGAAACAGTTACAAAAACTGAATAAGCAAAACTGCATAGCAATCCATTACGTGTAATCAATAATTGAAAAATCTGTCGACTTTCCGCTTCACTTCAAATTGCAATCAAAAATAAACAGAAGCCTCTTCTGTCTGTGTACATACACCTTCTGCTTATGAATTTTCAACATCATCATCGTGCAGCAATTTCATCTCAGATACTCATCAATGTCAATTAGTTACTCTATCTACTCTATAGGTGGCGTTCACAATTGGTACTGCATGCCACCATGTGCCAAGACCATACCAAAATGGCTTACAGACTCAATCAAAATACTCATCAGACAAATGGAAATGTTTTTTTTTTTGCTTCAAGAGGAACAATATGAGTATATAGCACACACACACAAACACACACACACTCGTCTGCTAAAATTCAAGCGTAAGGTGCGTACGAGTACATGCGTTTGCACTTTTACTAGGACTTTTCTGAGCCTGATCCTCGGAAAACCGGCGGCCGCACTATGTAGTTTTCCAGTGAATTGCATGACTTCATCAACTTTCACCAGAACAAGTGTAAGCAGCCACAGCAGTCACACCATATGCACCTTGCAATGCAATGCAATAGCAACAAAAACGTATACAATGGCACAAAATTACAGGCGTGTCTCATGGTCCTCAGACTAGAGCACTTTTACCAGCAGCACGAGTCCATAGTCCGTTTGATAAATGTCTTGCGCAAAGTATAACCGCACATGTACACGTGTGTGTGTGTGTGTGTGTGTGTGTATGTTGTATTTGTGTTCTTTCCGTTGTGGATGCGTTGGAAAAGTTTCGGTTTTGCCAGAGCGAACGATTGAGCCAAAATGAATTTAATGGTGCAGCTGCAGTGGCGCTTTTGCTGCAGCTTAAGAACATTTTAAATGCAGTGCTTAATTTGCTTTACTGGTGGCAAAATACCTCAAAGCTGCATGTAAGTGATTTGTCTTTTGCGTATCCAGCATTTGCCGGTAGCTGGAAGTAGCTAGATAACTAGGAATTTCGGAAGGCATTTGCGGTGGTGGTTGGTTGTTGGAATTTTCAGAAGATTTATTTCGGGTTTTTCGTTTAGTTGAGATTTTTTGTGTTCTTTTTTTTTTTGTTGTTGTTGTTGCCTGTGTGTACGTGTACACGTGATTGTGTTAATGGCATTTAAAATAATTTTATACTAAACTTGCGGCGTACACGTGAATTAAAAGCTTAGACTTAACAATGGGCGTACAATATACCCGTTGGAGGGGGCAAACAAAAATAAAGAGAAATTATTTTAGAAAACTTTAATCCCGACAGGTGTTCCACGGCGTTGTTCTTAGCTACTTTGTTATTCGTTAACTCATGGCAAATGCATTGAAAGTGTCTGTGCACTGACAACATCGTCGTGATGCAAAGTCTTGCCGACGGAAGCTGAACGGGAAGTGTCTTTGCAGGAGTAGCATCATCGGCATCAGCGGCACGAATAAATTAACACAAGTTCAGCGAGGACAGTTTCGTTTGGATGTGCTGTGGCATGGCACTGAAAAATGGCTGGAGGCATGAACTTTTCAAAGTTTAGGTATAATTGTATCCGTTGGATAACGATAGATCTTCAGTTCAGGATGTGTGTGTAGGCATTGTTTGGCAGCGAAAATAATTTAATTGGAAGTCGATTCTGAATTCATGGTTAACAGTCTCTAATGTCTCTCACACCGGTCTCCTTAAGCAGTGCCCTTAGTGAATTTTTATTACTTGCAAGCATCCAACTCCAGCCTATTCATAACGATTAACACTTTTTTACCTTGTGCCTTGCATTAATACCGAATTCCTTTGCCACCCGAAGGGGTTAAAATCAAAGACATTGCCAACTGTCTCGACTTTACCGGTCGTTTCGGCTTCGGCACTTTACCCCTGAATTGATTCGAGAAGAAGAACATTTCTCCGCATTAACTACGTGCAGTTAGTTGAGGTTCGGTTTGGCGAAGGATTTATGTAAATTTAATTTGAAATATGTAAAGCCAATTCCATTAACATTGTCGTTCCGTTGTCAGGCATACGTAATGGCTGTCAAGGATGCTCAGTGTTGCCACCACGCGTTAAGTAGTTTTCTGCAGCAGTTTGAGTTGTTTCTCGGTGTGTTTATATGTTTTGCCGTCTCTCAGTGCGAGTGTGTGTGTGTGTGTGTGTGTGGATTTGCGCCTTGATTTATTTGCTTCACACATTGCTGGCTTTCGCAAGGAGAAAATGCTAAATTTAATCCTTGAAAGGAATTTTAATGCCTTAATCGAGTCTCAAAGTGTTTCTATGGCAAAGTACGGTAGACTCAGTAAAGCAAAAAAAAAAATTACACGATTAGGATTATTAAAATGGAACTTTAATAAAATATACGAGGTGTTCTGAGACACCGCACCTTAGATGGGCAATGAACAAATATTTTCCTAAAATTTGGGAAAACTACTTTCTTGACTCAATAATATGAAAAATTCAGAAAAGTGGACTTATCGATTTGACTTCTGAATGGCTCTGGATACTGGGAGAAGCCTTTTTTAACGCCATAACAGTAAGTGCAACTGAAATAAAAATTAATTTTTCCAGTCATCCCTCTGCCCATTCACTACTCAACAACAAATCCAAAGAATCACCGACATCCCTCGAATGGGGCCCGAGTTAAAGTTCTATAAAAATTAAGGTCGGATCACACATTTTCACAATCACTTCTCTGCTCATTCACCACCCAGCACCAAATCCAAAATTTCAGAGAAATCCCTTAAATAGAACCCGAGTTACAAATCTTAAAAAATTTTAAGGCGTGGCAGTGGGTGGACCGCGAATTTTCAGAATCAACATGTTACCCATTCATTACCCAAAATTATATATACAATTTCAGCGATATCATTTAAACACTGCATGCATTTTAGAATAATATTTTACATGCCCACCTCGAACGCTCAAAGCCTATGTCGAGGTCAATGATATTACCTACATTTTGATATGTGTTTCATTAATATCGGTCAAGCATTTCTTGAGTTATAAGGGAACAAACATACATACAAACTCACAAAGAATTGTATATAAGTACAGATTTTTTGATTTACATAAATGCACGACTTAACCCATGTGAATAATATGGTAGAAAATATTTATATGCAATTATTTTAATTAAAATTTCAGCGTTTCATCACCCGTAAATAGTAGCATAGATTGTGTCGAAGCAAACAAAGTTTATATTTTTTATTATTGTTTTTTTTTCTTTCTTTTTTTTCTATTTCATTTCCCTTTTATATTTATACAGTTTTTGTTGGTAGTATTTCGGTTTCAATTTAGCTAGTGCAGCAACATTTTTGCCATTGTGTCGTCAACATTGTGAATAATATCCGCAAGCACAAACCACAGAAAAAATGGGAAATAAAAGACCAGCAGCAACAAGGATTTTTATTTTATTCACTATTTTAATCGATGCTCTCGTCCTTGTTTCATTTGGGTGTGAATGGGTATTGTTGTATGGATAGCAAACTTTATGTAATATACATTCCATTGTGTCCTCACAAGCCAATAACTTAACAATGATAATTTTACAATATTCAGCATTTTTCCATGCCATTTATAGTGACGATATTTTTAGGTACTTTTTGAATAACTGCACATGTGAACACATATAAATGTTATAAATAAATAATATAAAGGTTAGATCAATCTTAATCGTTATATTCCATCATTGTCTTACATGTGTATGACGTCACAGCATCCGTCTATCCGTCTGTAGATTTACATTTCTCAATCCGTTTTCCCACTCCACTCAAAAACCCACGATTACCCTCATTAAAGCCGCAAATTTTAGCAATTAATCTCCAATTTATCCAGCAATTATGAGTGCAAAGCTCGCAATTAAGCATGATTCTATAGACATAATGAAGAACCAAAATCGATGCGTTATTAATTTGCGCCAGAGGCAAGCACATCATATCGCATCGCATCGATCACATGTCATTCCAACATACCAATGCATACGGCTACGCCATTTTGTATATCGTGACGCCATATTGAGTGCTACTCAGGCACACACACACACACACACACCCTACATAGAAGCAGAACACATTCAGAAGCCAGATGACGTTGTTAGACACTCCACCCACTCTGCCAGCCATCCTTTCTAACCACATGTACCGTATCACACACACACACACACCCAGACTCACAGTTCGGTATCGTATCGTATGTCAGTCGCCTAAATAGTTTTTCAAATCCTTCTTCACTCTCATACAATCCGCTGACAGCGGCTAATTCCCAAGCATATAGGCCGAGGATTATTTTAACATCAAACAGTTCGAGAATTGAGAGTTGATAGGCGATTTCGCTTGACATATGAGTTTTAGAATTTTTCTTTCAGTTTTTCTTTTTTCATCTTCACATTTTTGCACCCCACATTATTATTCTGTCATTTAGAATGAACGGACGGACGTGCGAACGAAAGAACATTTCGTATGAAGGAAAATTCAATTGAGTGGTGCTGAGGCGAGTTCAGCCTACTCGGTAGCACGTTCTGGGTCGTTCGAAAGGCGTGTGCTGGCTTTGTGCGTTTATAAATAGCCCAATGGTCTTTGTATGCTCGAATGTCATTTTATTGGCATTATCCGCAATGGTTCTTGGACATTTTTATGGTACATACATATGCTGACTGACTTCCATAGCACACACATGTGTCTGTGTGTGTGCTTCGAACTCGAGTCCTGCTAGAGGTCTATGCATTTGACAGAGCTGACACTTTATGGACATTTAACAAACAATATACAGAGTGCGAGAGAATCGAGCAACCATCAACGGCCGACGAACTTAATAATTCAATTTTATGCACATGATGCTCACGCGGTCCTCGGGGATTTAAATATTAAATTACATTAATTATTGGGAAAAATTTCTGTCTGCGGTCTGGCGTGAAATATGCGTTGACAATAGAGAAATTTAAGACCATTTTATTAACAACGTTTCATGGTGGTTCGCCAGTTAAATCGCTGGGGGTCTGCTCAACAAGAATATGGTGGACAAACAGATTTTATCGAAGCGATAAAATACAGGACTTTTGACAAGAATTTTTTTTTCCTTTTTTGCCAGTGAAAATAAGTTGTCACATTAACGCATTTTAAGGATGTTTTATGTTTAAAATTTATTATTATACAAAATATATTACTATTACAGTACAGGAAGTAAATAGCTCAGTAAACTAGTTCACTTAACTGATAATTACAATTATTTACATACTTATTATTAAAAATTTCACATAACGACAATGTAAAAATACAAAGTCTTCAATTCAAACCTTTTGTTTGTGTGGCTGGCCTGCATTTGAAGTATCCTTCATGTTATAACTGACAAAGTGTGAAAAATAAGGGACAAGCTAATGAACAATATTCATTGAATATGCAAGAAACCAACTGATTTGAACTAACCGACAAAAGTAATCGGTAAGAAATCTTCAAAAGTTAACTAAGCTTGGCCTCTCTTCATAGTAATATTCAAACAAATTTGTAATTCAGGAAAAAAATTATTGCAAAGCTAGTTTATTTGGATGAGTCAACTTTTTGCATCAACAAAATATTTCTATAGCTCTCAAAAAAAAGGTCGAAAATAGGTTATTCTTATACCCTACACCTCATGAGGTATGGATATATTCACTTTGGTCTGATGTTTGTAACACTAAGAAGGAGACGTGTCCGGTATATATTCTTGATCAGCGTCACTTCCTGAGTCGATTTAGTCCTATCCGTCTTTCCGTCTGTCCGTCTGTCAGTCCTCTTTTCTTGTAAACCCGATTGCAGGAGCTAGAAGAAAGCTAGGGATCCCAAATTTTGGATTTATCCTTTTTAGGCCCTAGAAGGAGTTGGAAAATGGGCGGAATCGGTCGACTGCCACGCCTACCTCCCATATAAGTGAAAATCGTGTTTTACCATAATTTTAAGATTTCATCAAAACAGTATGAAATTTTGAATATAGGGGTTTTTGGGGTCGCTGATTTTGAATTTGATGTCGGAATTTCAAAATTCAAGATGGCGGATTCAATATGGCCCAGTAGGTGTAGGGTATATATAAGTCGGCTTACCCGACTGAAACTTACTCACTTATTAAACTAGAAGTTCTCAATAGGTAACGGGTTACTGTATTTGAATACGTATACCTTACCGAAATATTTCGAAATATAATGAAATTATGGTGAGCGAACTAATAGGCTAGCATACTGTTACGCCCAAAATTTTGAACGCTCTCGGACATCTTTCAACTGATTTTGCTGAAATGCAAATCGAATGTGAGTTGGGATTATTGAAATTCACTGACTGGTCACTTCTTTAACAAAACTTCGCTTGAGATTTGGAATTGGAAAAGTCCAAGGCTTATAAATAAAATGTCAGTGAATTTTTTTTCCTTCGGTATTCAGTGGTTATTTTAAAAAATGTTCAATTAAATAAATAAATTTGATATATTAATAATCTCTCAGCATACTTACATACATAGAATTCAATATTCAATGAGTGACTCTACATATTATTTGTAACTTACCTGAAAACAGAGAGAGAAAATGTATAATTAGTTTACATAAATATGGTAATTGAGGTAAGCTGAAAGGTTCACAAATCATCAGCAATTGATACAACTGAGCAAACATATCCGAACATTATTGATATTCACAAATGAATTTCACCACAATTCAAACGATAAAATATTCCACTTTATACGATTTTATTTTGTATTATGGGATTTTTTTTTGTATGCCGCTCTCAACTGCCAAACACCAAATATGACTGCAAACACACACACAGTCACACACACACACACACACACACACACACACAGAGACGTACATTTTTTATGGCTTCGCTGGCGCCCAGAATCTCGTCTTTCATATGACCCAAGTAAAGAAGTAGCGCGCTTGGAAACACGATGACATACAAGCGGCGGTAGCCATCCGGAAAAGACGCAATGTTACGTTATTGTGTACGGGTACGGGTAAGTGCGAGAAGTGATTACAGTAGTTAGTAGATGGAAGATTTAAAGCTGCAGATAAGTGGCAGAACTACGAGAATGTCTTTTGTATGTGTGCAGTCTGGGTGAGATGTGTAGTTACAGTGGAATGTCCTAACAGTCCTATGGTTGGGGATGCGATGATGAAATCAGCTGTTCGTACGTGACCTTTGCTCTAAATTCTTCAGAAAGTAATGTTAGTTCAGCGACTAACAAACACATACAAAGAGGCAAAACGGATAAAGTGAAAAAAAAAAATTCAATATGCTAAAATGGAAAGCTAACAATGGGAGCGCTCGCTCGTTGTTGTAGCTGTAATAAAGTTAGATAAGTTAGCTCGGAAATTTCCATTCTACTCAAGTACTTAAAAAAATGGCGACAGCAATTCAGCATACAGTCGACCCTGTCGATGCGGTATCTGGCCATATTAAAAATTTAAATGCATACCAATGTGTGTGTGTGTGTGTGTGCAAGTGACAGTTTCATTGGACACTTAAACATTCTATTCTCCTCCTCTTCAGCTTATTCGCCTATTGATCTTCTTCGACACATGCTAAATATGACAATTTAACGTTCGTATTGACGATTTTAACTTTTCTGCAAGAACACGGATTAAACAAGAAGAAAGAACAGAAGAAAAAAAAGCTACACGAAACTTTAGACATTGACGTCGCCATGTCTGTACAAGAAAAAAATAGAAGAAGATTACGTGATATGCATGAAATTCGATTAATAGAGGATGAGGGGTGGCGGTCAGGAAAGACATTCTAGATGTTGTCTCATAAATTAAATCACAATGCCATGGGTTTTGGAATGAACTACAACAATAGCAGTAAGAGCAATAATAACAACAACAGCAACAACGAGAAGAAGAACAAGAAATGGGAACGGGAAAAAATAAAACTTAAGAATTCCAAACGTTTTTTCACCTCAAACCACCAATGCCACTTTCAAACTATGCGGACAGAGCAAAAGTGTCAAGTTATGTATGTCATTAAATGGGGAAAAAGCCACGACTTCAGATAAAAGAGAAATATTCACAAGGATAACGATTGCTGGACGGATTGCCGGTTGGTTGGTCGGTCTCGACGACAAGCCCTTTCGATGATGATGATGACAATGATGGCATTGATAATAACGACAATACTCCCATAGTGATGATGATGTCCTTGTTCCGGCTCTGCTCGTCGTTGTTCGAAACACTAGTAAATCCCTTTAACGTATTTAATCGCATCCTGCTGTAGGTTCGTTCAGTTCGTTCGAGTGATTTCTCCTTACTCAATATTGCAACGACAACAACAACAGCAACAGCACACACAAAAATAAGGGCACAGCACAACAACAAAACATTTTTAATCTGCTTGAACAGTTGGAATTTCAAATATTTCGCACATATGCTGCTGGGCTGAGCTCAATCTGTATATCATCGATGTGTGTGTGTGTGTGTGTGTGTGTGTGTGTAAGGGCTCGTGTTGAGCACATTGACATTTTAAGGATATGAACGAAATTCTTTGGGAAACTTCAAATTTGCCAATGATTTTTCGGAAGTGAATTTCTTCACAAGCGTACAAAGAATGTAATATAAATTAAATTTCTCAAGTAAAATTCACTGAGGTGAAACACATGAGCGGGATACCATGACTTACTCACGTTGAAAGGTTACTTAATAATCTATTAAATTAGATTTTATTCTAAATATTATGTGCAAGTATCACAGCATTGATTTTACTACCATCCATGTTAAAGATTCTATAAATAGAATTACAATCTGGTGAAAGTTCAGCTCTTTCTGCTGCCCTCACACCCCCCTTTCTCCGATAAGCTTATAATTAAATTCAATCAATATACGTCGTTGAAGGATCCGCCCGTTTTGTGTCCAAAGAAAACCATACGGAATCTGTTACATTTCTTATAAGCCAATCCATCTTGCGTTAAACATAGTCTCGGTTGTTGAATTTGTTTAATATTGGACACATATGTTGCTGTAGATACACGCAGAAAAATGTGTTAACATTTTGTGACAAAAATATTCCTGTTGTGCGGTCATATTTTTTATGAATCGTATGAATGAAGAGGGAGAACTAATCACATGAATATGAGGCAAAATAGATGATTTAAACAGCTTCGGCCTTTCTCGTGGCGGCCAAAATTCTTCAAACTAATTTTAAACTTGCTAAATATCCCCTCCCTCTTTCTCCAGTCCCGGGCTCCTTTCCACATTTCCCTTTACTTATTTATGGTCTGGGAGCTCACGAGGGGGTTCCAGAAAACGTCCATTACTGTTGGCTGGGGGGTTCGCGAGGCCTTCACGGAGGTTCAAGGGATGGGAGGGTACCTACTTTCACAAATGTAAGTACACGTCCGAGCAATGCCGGGTTATTAAGCCAGTAAAGTACAAGAGAGATATACCACAACTTAGTGATACCAGCCATCTGAGTTCTATGTGAGGCTTAAAAGCCACCACTCTAATCTAGCCCAAGGCCCTGTAAATGTTCTTTGGACTTAAGAACATTCTGAAAATGCGAAATTAAGTTAATGCCGGTTTCTACCGGTGAAAGCTAAGCCAACAATATGGAAAATAGCTAATGGTATACCCAGCAACTGACCACAAGTCAACAGAATTCGTCGTACGAGCAAAAAAAAAAATGTTTTCTACTTATCCCTTCTGTAAGTGAACTTCAAAAATTGAGTAAGTGGTCACTTCCATGGAATTTTTCTTTGAGTGTGTTGGATTTTTTGTTCGTATCCAAAGTACACGTACATGTTTTGCTTGTTACCAGCTGTGGAAATTTTCCACCATAATACGAGTATATGTAAGTATATAGAAAGAAAAACTATGGAAGAATACAAATATTTGACATAAACAAATGCAACACAACACATATTTTTTAAGTTTGACATTTAAAGGGATCTTACGCCAAAAAGTCTGCAAACATTTTCCCATTTTAATTGCTTGTGTGCGTATGTGTGTGTATGTGTGTGTTGCTATTTGCCAGCTTGAAGTTGAAGTTTCGCCTGGGCTGTATACTTATAGCCAGTCTGTTCCTTTGTTGTTTCCTTCATTTGAGCTGTTGAACTTTGCACTGTTTTGCGACCAACGCCCTTTATTGTACTTCAGAGCTCGGAATTGAATTGAAGTTTTTGCGAAAGAACAAACGTGCGTGTGTGTGTGTGTGTGTGTTTTGTGCTATTTATGGTTCACAGAAATGTATTTAATTTTAAACTATCCCTTATGTGTTAGTGTGTGTGGGTTTGCGTGGGTTTGCGAACGAAATGTCTTAAATCTTTGCCAAATAGTGCAATGCCACATGAAACTTAAACTCAACATGTAGCATTTGTGATGTGGTCGAAGCACAAACGGAGAATGTGCGAGGGGCCACTTTACTCCCACACATGGAAATGTGCGATTGTGTGTGAGCATATGTGTGGTTATATGGCGAATATTTAGTACTAATTTAAGAACCACTAAAGCAGTTTTGCCATTACCATTAAAACGGTTGTAATGAATGAACACTTGAGGTCAGTTAATACAGCTCCGGATAGTAACTGTGGGGACAAGTTTGGCAATTCAATTATGAAGATGTCATTTAATTGTGTAGGTACATGTGAATTAGTGGACCGGGGGTAATGTTCTCTCAAAATATAAATATGCGAAAGTCATTATATTCGTAAAGTAAGTAATGATCAGGAGTTGTGAGCTCAAAAGTAGTGTGTGTCTATGACATCGGATAATTATATGAAGAAGTGTCTCTTGTGGCGGCTACTGTGCTGCAGAGACTTGTGCGGCCAGATCCGCGTTCAGATTTGGTGTCACAGGACTATTAACTTCCTGATTATTCGGACAGAGTCGGGATTATACGTCGCTTCTCTGCGCAAAGGGATGCAACCGATGTGGGCATTTTTCGCGTAGGATAGTACTCGCACCTACACCACAGAATGGGTCTGGCGTTGCCGCTCCCTTTTTCGCAAGCTCTTCTGCTGCCGTTTCCTAGCACCCAGCAGAGCATAACATTACAAGACAGTACGTCACCACCCAGGAGCTAATGATTTGAGAGTCTCGAGCTTTTAGCTCAGCCTGACTGTCCGAAAGTATTACAATTTCCCAGAACGTAAGAATGTTATTTCACAATTTTTATTAAAAACCCAGGATTCTACAAACTGACAAACTGGCTGCATCATACTTCTGCTGCTTCTACACATACATACTTCCTGCACAAGCGACTCCATTTTATGTCAATTGCATTGTATTTTCTAAATGTCAACTGGCACAGACCCCTCACTGTTTTGCACTGTGTTCTGATTTACATTTCACAGCCTGTCCCTATCACCATCAATCAATTAGTGGCCATAGAATTCAGCATAACGCCCCTACGCTTATCCAATAGCAATGTTTGTGCCTATTGATTTCCGTTCAGAATAACTTCAAACAATGATGAACAGTTTGACATTGGTCGTGGCTAATTGGAATTATTGTTCAAGCTTTACAGCAAGAAGGATAGGTTGCAGACAATGCGTTTGCCTTTTCTGGATGAGAGTACACAGCGAAATGACTAACAACTGGACCAACACTATTCATTAGATTTTTCGTTGTTTAGGTTTAGGTGTGGCACATAGAAATGCAAACCTACCAATAAAATTTTTTAATTTCCAAAGTAAACACAATCCATTATAATAATTTTAGAGGCTTTTAGAGAGAAAATTCTTTATAGCTTTTCGCATCTGACTGACGTTAAAATGTGACCTTTGCTAAAAGCGTTTAAGCACAGTTAAGTCTAAACCAAACACCATTACACAAAATTTAGGCTAAAATGGTGTTTGTACTCGAGAACAGCTAAACAACAACAAACAACTTTGATACTTCAGGCCCACATTCACAACATACGCGAATACAGGCACGGTTGTTCGTTTCTTTTTTTTTCGCCGCTGCTGTTGTTGTTGCTGATGTGCCTCTTTGTGCCTGAATACGACGTCATTTTGGAGCGCACACTCATCGGAAAATGGCGGCAGCATCAACTTTGTTGCCCTACTGGTTTGCAGTTGTTGTTGTTGTTGTTGTTGTTGAGGACAATGACTATGACGATGACAGCAACGATGTTGCTCATCACCATTCACCATCAACAACACCAACGCCATTCACCAACAAGACAGCAAAGCAACAACCCCTACCCAAGCCAAGCCACGAGCAGCAACTTGTAGTCCGCTTCCTTCAGCAAACTCATCAACATTCAACGTTATTGTCACCGAAAAGTACACACAATTATCGTTACAAATTGCAGTTTACTCTTTTGGTCTGCTAGCAAATGGACGTACGAACTCAAAAAAAAAAAGGGGGTGGGGGGGACAAATGGCAACAAGATATACCAGGGATAAAGGAAAAAAAAACCGACATAAACTATTTAACGAGAAAGGACACTGCTGAATGTGTAGGGATATGTGGGTGTGGGTGAATGTGTGTCTGTCATCGTCATCGGTGAAAATGGTTAGTAAATATTTTGTATTTTCAAGTGTGAAGTTGGGGGAAAAGACTCTCTATTAAAGTGCTACAAATGTCCTAAATATTATACGACCGTAGAAGATCATTGGTCTCATTACTTCAATCTATAAGAATAGAATGTGTATACGAACTATAGAAGCCAGTCTTGCCTAATCTACTGAACCATTTTCTTTAAGCGTACGAAGCAAATGAAACAAAAATAATGGCAACACACCAGCGTCATCTAACTGACAACCAACACAGCCGCATGCGATGCTATGCGCCATCCGACAAATGTCCACCATACAATCACCGCGCTCTTTAGCTTTTATCTTAATTGCTTGTCTGCAAAAATGCTACAGCACCAGTGCCACCTTCGACCCACACTCTGTTGTAGCATATCCGTTTGGAAATTCGGGGTACGTTTGCACCATTTAGTCGACATGTTGAGTGGGTGAGTGCTGCTGCATGGCCGCCCTCTAAGCTTCGCATATTTTTGTCACACATAAACGCTAACGCTATGAGAATCGGAAGTAACCCAACATATCCTGTCTATGTGTGTGTGTGTGTGTGTGTGTGTTTGTGTGTGTGTGTTTGTCCTAATGTCCTTCACTCGAAGCACAATTTCTGATATTCTACTGCTTTGTCCTCAACTGGCCTGCAGTGGAACAAAAATTATTCAATTGAAATGTGCTCGACTCGCAGAGATGTGGGGATGTGCTGCTACTGCTGCTAACAAAACGACCGACCGACCATAAACCGAAAAAGTGAAAAATTAAACGAGCGTCAAAAAGGACGAAACTGTAACTGATAAATGATGAAAGGGTATCTAGGCGTTGCAAAATGCTGCTGGTTGGTATGTGAATGTCCCATAGTTGCGAGGATATGTAGTGCCGGGGAGTAAGGCTAGTAGATAGAGTGCGGATTTTAGATTCTTTCCCCATGTGTGCACTTTCCATTACTTTGAAGTTCTTGTTTTTTTTTCTTTGGGCTCTTTAATTTGGGACATTTTTAAACTAATGGTAGGAAATATTCGAATCATTTTTGTTGTGTTGTGAAAATTATGTCTGGAAGATTATGAAATGGAAACAGCATACTTATGTTACAATGAATTTTGTTTAAAAAATTATTCGACCAGAATACCAGGCCTACACCGATAACATTAGAAAAAAGGTTGCTATTTATACGACAAATTAAAAGAAAAGGTAAAAAAAACCGACCGAGGATTCATATACTCCAAAAACATGTTCCCCTTCAAACTCTACCATAGGTCTACCAACGCAATAACAGTCTAGCGGCAAACGGAATTTAAAATCTGGCATCCGTTGAGTAAGTCGATCAAATACCAACTACTCTCTTTCAAAAACAATTCACGATTTTGTGCCCAGCTTTGGTATATATAAAATAATTCACTGTGCATTGCTCAAAATACCTTTTCCGTACCGAGTACATTCCGGTTGATCGGAAGTTTGTGACGCCCATAAAAATAGGATAATATGTATAGAAAAGTATATATATTCTGGATCAGTACACTGAGAAAAAAAGTCCTATAAAAAATTAGTCAATGGGATGCAAATACTATTGAATACGAATTTTAAGCAGTCCTCCTATTAATTTAATTAGTTTCTACTTTTTTTTCCATAGTATTTAGAACACAATACTATGGGAAAAATAGTCATTGACTCATTTTTCAAGGATTTTTTTTCCGAGTCTATCGCCTTCTTAGTAGATGTATCCCTGCCCGTCTGGCTGTACGTCTTTCTGATTGATAAGCACGGCTACAAGTACCCCTAGGTGGTGAAATGATATCAATCTTAGTATACGGGGGTTTTGGGGGTAGCTAAATTTTATTTGGAAAATTCTACTCAAGGGGGTTTCGGCCACATAGGTGTATTGCTTTGTCTTGGTAAGCATTCAAATGATTGCATTTTTTTTCTCAAAATTAAATGAGTGCAATCATTTTGATTCCAATCTTTGGGTTATTGCAATCATTGAAGTCTTTTGATATTGATATTTTCCTTGATTTGTAATTATATAAAATTGCGATGTGGTGAAAAGATTTCGAAAGACCATCAGGAAAAAACGTGAACACTTTCAAGCGGTAAACATTAATTTGTAATGTAAATACTATTCCGTCAACTGCAAGGAAATTGCACTCAATTACTTAAGCATAAAAAATATGATTCTTATAAATTAGAATCGTTCAGTCAATGCCAGGCGCAATCTTGTCCTTCAGCAGGCAGCCACCACCAGCAACACAATCAACTCATACTTTTCCAATAGCAATAAATTCCGCAGGCAGCCACTTTTTATGTGTATTCCCTCGTATTTTTTTTCATTATTATTATTTGATGTCCTTACAGAAGCCGTTTAAGTGAGAGAGAAAGCATGCAGCCACAACGGCAGTCATGGACAATGTCGTAAAATCTTTCTCTCAACCAAATTGTGAAAATAATTTTACACATAATTGAGCATTAACTGTTCTTTACAGTTTAATATTTCAAAGTAGATAAGTGTGGTTAGAATCATTTCAGCCAGAGAATTTAGTTCTATTTGAGAAAATAATAGTTGCAAATAAAAAATTGTAAAAAAAACCTTTCAAAATGAAAAGCATAAAAAAAAAACTTCGTAAAAAATGCAGAACTTCACAATTAATGCAATGCGATAAGAATCATTTGTGTGGTTTTTGCGTGCGATGCAGTTTGCAGTTTCGAACGATTGCTGCATTTGATAGTCGCCGGTGCCACCTACTCAACAGCAGCAGGTGCATTTCGGTTACGGAATGCTATATAAAATCCACCACCACCACCACCACCACACCTGCGGCAGTCACTTTGAATTTAACGAACGAAACGAAATGCAACGCAACGCCAGTGTTTCTAACGTTTTTATCAGTTGAGAAGGAGGTGCCTGCCTTGGTACCTTACTAATAACATTTCGTATGTGATATCCTTGCTGTATGTGGCATTTGCTTCACTGAAACATTTCATTTCGTGTTCCCACTTCCGTTTTTCTTCGGTTCGGTTCGTTTTGGTTTTTTGTGTTGCGTTTGTATTTTAACTGTTGGCGAATGTCTGTAGTTAAGGGTGATTTCGGTTTTTATCGATACCCCCTCCGAATTAAATTAAGGTTATTAAACTTGCTTGTTGCTATGAATTCAGGAATTATCCGAGTAAGCGACATTATCGCAATCGTTGCTTGGAATGGAATGCAGGTATCTGTACTTGAGGTTTTTGTTAAATATTGGCCAAGGATTAATTTCGAATTGATGTAACTTTTTTACGTGTTATTTGAGAGACGATACGAAACTTATATTAGGAAGAAATGTTTAATGTAATCGGTTCGCATTTGTCGCCTGCGCTTATATGGTTTCATGTAGGAAACGAGAAAATGGAGTACTTTTCTTGTGAAAACATTTCTCAGAAATAATAAGCTATTTAGAAATAATAAATTTTAATAAAAATTAGTAACGTCTTCAGTGGACGAAGTGTTGATACTCTCGTGACCTAAAAAAAGTAACCGGTTTTCGGGTACCGGGTACTTTTTTTTTTTTTTTGGCTTACAATAAGGGAAAATACACTCCTAGATTGACTCAGAAAGCGTGACCAGAAAATGTAACTTTGCTTTGAAAAAAATGCAGTATCTCGAGATGATGCGCTGGAATTACTTGAACTACAGCAAGATGCTGGATCTAAAACACTCGAAGAGTCTCATCTGTCTACTTGGGACTAATATATCAAAGGTGGCAAGTGCGATCACTGGTCACTGCTTGGTGGAACGGTGCAAGGGTCGGTATCATCGCTAACGACTTCTGTAAAAGCTACAGAGGTGAGTAAGAAGAGCAGACAGTGGCACATCCATTCAAAATAAGTCAAGTCTACATCGATTTATCAGGCAATCTAAGTGGTTTCGTGAGTAGGAGTAAGAAAGTCTGATCTATTGGGATGAGTCGGTGTACAGAAAAACAACTTTCCCTTAGCTAAAGAAATTCCGTACAAGTTTTTTTTGTTTCGACCCGAAAATCGAATAATAAACTTAAGGAACCTTTCTCTGAAATTTTCTTAGGCGCATTGTCTGTTCTGTTGTAGAATGTAAGCCAATTTTCCAAGAACTTGCGGCGCTTCATTTACAATATTGATATTCTCCGATATTAAATGATTTTTCGTTTTAAAATTTCATTTAATACCTACCAACCTTTTCAATGGAATTAGCAACAAAATGAAAAAAAAAAATTCTATCAAATTTTCAATGCTCACCCAACAGTGAAATTGTTCCATTACCAAATTCGCAAAATTATAAGTATTTATTTTAAGAAATGTTCACAAACAAAGAGCTAAAATAAAATTGCTTCGCTTTAGCGGTAGAACATTAACCGCAGCAAAACTCAAAACTTCCTGATGGAGTTTTGAATTCAAGCATTTTCTTTTTTCAGGTTATTTGCAAACTTGTTTTGGCTTTCTGTGTTTCGGTTTGCAGACTCGAGCTGCTTGCCGGGTCTTAACTTTGGCCGCAAAATGCAAAAAGTTGAATGCGAAAAAAAACACAAACAAACAATAAGGCGATGAGAGAAAAAGAAGAGTAGTTATGAATTTAATATTTGCTAAACAAAAAAAAGGTATTTAAAAAAAATCAAGTACCGCTGGCGGGCCAATGAACCTCGGCGTTGGGAAACAAAAACCTAAAATTCGATGGATACTTTGTGCTACAGTATTTCCAACACAAACAATAACAAACCAACCAACCAACCAACCAACCAACTAACCAACGAAAGAAACAAAAAATACGAAATAACATTTTCAAATGTATTCCAGAAGTAAGCCGCTTAGTTGCCGCAAATAAATGAGAAATTTTTTTCAAATGTGGTTTTTAAATGCAAATAATAATAAAACTGAAATAATGAAAAAAATTTATTTTGTTCTAATTTTGTTTTGAATTAAAAAGTGCAGCGGTCTACCGTTCAGTTTTTAATTAAAATGAATATTTCTCTTCTGTCTGCCGATAGCTGCCTGCCGCACCTAATTACGTATGCACGTCCGAATTACAGTTTCTCGGAGTACCTACCTACCAACAAGAAATAAAAAAAAGTACAAACAAAAACAAAAACCAAAACAAATTACGTTGTTTACCTTAACGTCAACTTCATTAAAGTGCGTTCAGTCAACAAGATTTTGTGTGTATATTTGTATAAAAGTAAATTAACGAAACGTGCTAAACTTTCGTCAAATCCGCACAAACTCACACACACACACTCACGCATAAACTTATACAAATACTCTTTAACAAATATCCCCTCAAGCTCAAGTATACACCACAGGTGCTTTGAAACAAAATACGTATGTATATGAGAAAGGGTGGAGCGTATGGAACGATGGGGGGTGGTGGAAATTGCAGAAAAATAAAGTAGTTGCTTGTCCTCTGCGAAATCCTGCTGCGGCGTGTGTGTGTAATTTAGTGTAAATTACTTTTGGGCACAAAAACTTGAAAAACCTTCTTTAAGTTCGCACAATACTTTCTACACTATTAAACAAGCACCAAGAGAGGGAGAAACGCACCCACAGTAGTGTATGACGCAACATTTAATGGTTAGTCGAGTCAACCCAGTAAGCCAAACGAGGGATAAGTATTTGATATTAAAAGGGAAGATTACTTCAAATTCTTAAGCATACTATGATTGATTACTTTATATATCCTTCGGTAAGCCCACGATAATCGACCTAAGCGATTGCACTCCAAACAGCTTTCGAAAGAGGTACGTGGAATAACAATTCTTCGAAATATCTTCAGTCTAGTATTAAAAAATGGTGTGATATACAGAATCAGACACAAGAAAGAAACCAATGAACTCGCAATCACGTATCTCGATATCGAACGAATCGATAGTGTTGCTATCATTTTAGGTTTGTATATGTTTGATGTTAGGTTCGAACACCACATTATCTGTCGAGATACATGATTCCACCTCTGACAGCCTTTTTCCTTCAATATCGAGTGTTTTTCCTTCAATATGCGTTTGCACCCCAGTTCGTTAGGTTCTTTGTTGTATCTGATTCTTTATAGTATACCCCGTCGTTCTCTTATACTGGGTCGTAGATTTTTACAAGAATTTTCTTCTCAGTGACCAGAAGTGATTTTATCATTTCCGCACGTAATGTTCGCACCTTGCAGCTATTACACCGTGTGATAATACTCAAATTTTGATCAGACTCAAGATATTCTGGTAGCTGGGCTCAGTATAAACAATCGCTCCTTGCCAGTGTTTCTAGATCAAATCGTTTACGTTTTCTTAACTCCAAAATTGTGTGATGCTATTTTATTACTCATACGCAGTGTATGATCTAGATGATCTAGAAAAACTGATGTTTGATTGTTTATTTTGAGGGCCATTACCAGAATATATAGAAAATTTTCTTGGGCCTAAATGTGTGGCGGGTTCTCAAAACGTTCAAAACAAAAACTCATCTACGCAACGAATTTGTTGACTGTGTTACGATGAGGTGTAAAGCTTTTTGTTTGTGTGACTTGAGTGGGCGCCAAATGCTTATAATTTTCTGCTCGAGGTAAACACCTAATTTATGCGGGGCACAGGTTGGTCGACTGCGTTTACCCTTTCACAGGCGCATGTAGAGAACAAAAAAAAAATATTAGGAAAAAAATTATGTAAATTGTATGTTCTGAAATGTGTGTAAAGTGTTGCCTTTGTAGACCTTTGTTAAGTGGCAACATTTTCGAGGTTAGACATTTATTTTTCATAAGACGTTTTGATTTTTTTTTTCGTCTTAACAAATGTTTAATACAGAAATGCCTGCACAAAATATGTTTTAAGCTAGAAACCAAGCGATGGACTTTATAGCAATTTCATTGACTGTGACTTGACTTTAAACAAAGTAAATAAAAAGTCGGTTGACTTAGTTTACCTTTGTAGAAATGTACAAAAAAAAAAATACCTACTTCATTCACAGCCACCAGCGTTGGATGTAATTTGTCCTACCTACATTACAGGGCTGACGGTGGTAGAGCGTGTAGTGGGTGTAGTGGGTGTATGATGTTTACTTACTGCGAGCATAAAGAGAATCTCATTTTAACAAATGTTAGGGCGAAGAAAAAAAACGGTACTTTCAAATAAAAGAATCTCAACACGCAACCTAATAGCGCACACATGTACCTAAGTACAAATGAAAGGGTATTCAAACATGTTTGCCTTGAAGTACAATACTTTGAGCCATCCATACCTAGAGTACTTTATATGTATAACCCATATTCGTGCATTTGTTTTGAAAGGGCTTTAATTGAAAAGGAAGTTAACCTTAAGAAGACGAGTGGTTTTCCTGAACAAACAAAAACTGCACGGGGTATTTGTACTTGAGTAAACTGGGCTACAAGTCTGAGGGAAATGCATAGCAAATGGGAAATTTCATATTTAACACTTCTGAAAACAGCAGCCATAATTCTTCGCAGAAATCTGACATTTCCAGCAACAGAATAACCGACCAGAAGGGACCATCAATAATGCATCTTCAAGTGATTCACCTCAACACTCAAGCAGTTTTAAATGCTAAAGCTAATCGCATGATTAACATTTAACCAGAATCGATTGGGATTTCATAGGTAGCTACTTCAAGCAGTACTCCTCGTTTTCATTTTCATTTTCATCTTTGTCGTTGTCGACGTTGCCTTCATCTTCTCCGCATCATCGTGTCGTTGAATAATTTGACATTTTACATTTTACAACTACAAGATGTGCAAATACCAGCGGAAACTTCTTGCACAAAATGCACCATGCGATCGTGCAAAATGTTGATTAATTATTAATTTTATGTTGTGGGGACATTTTAACGAATGTTGACGGGTTTCTTGCAAAAAAATAAAAATAAACTTTACACTGGCGACATTTTTACCGCAAATAAAGTTGTCACACCGGTAAAATGGGTTTTTGCTGTAATGAGATGCACATTGTCACACAGAATTGAGTAATTGCAGCTCATAACCGTGTTCGGTGCGGTGCGGTTCGGTTCGGTAAGAGCCGAGTTTTGGGTTCGATTCAGTTGGGTTTGAGCTCACTCAGTCATGCAAAGATGTGGCTGTGCATGTGTGTTGTCTGCACTAATGTATGTACGTACATGGCAAGTGCAATAACATGAACATGCCGCATGCCGCATGCCACATGCAGCGGCTCCCATACATCATTACTGCCGAAAATCTGAAAATCGTGGATTAAATTTGTGATTGCGAAACATGCTTGGAATAATTTAGTTTTACTTAAAGTTCACTTGTATTTGGGAGGAGAGTAGCGGTGTGAGGCCACAAATTTATAAGAAAACATGTTGGTATTAAAGTAAGTAACCACTTAATTGAAAGCAGATAAAGAATTTTGCCAATCGAAGTAATTTCTCAATTCATTTACAATACTGACTGCCCTAAATAGTAAATGCAATAAAGTTAGTATTTGTGGTTGTTGAAACAACCAACCAATCAAACTAAAGACCAATCAAACACACAATCGACTTTAGCTTAGCAAATGCCTATGAAAATTGCAACAAAATTTTCCAAAGATCAAAAGCTTTCATCGTTATTTTTGGGGGCATTTAGTTGCAGGCAGGCTTAAACAGTGTCAAAATATTACGTCTATATTATTTCTCTGTCTCTCCCCCTCTCTCTCTCTCTCTCTCTCTGTGTTTGGTTGAAATTGACCAGCATGCTTTTGCATTTTGGGCATGACCCGAAATAGATCCATAAAACAATTGTGCTAATTCAATTTAATTTTAACATTCTGCCAACAATTACCAGATACAACAAATAAGTACAAACCGACAACAAAAGCCTGGTGTTGAATGGAAACCGTTAAGGGTGTTAAAGATAACAACAAACACATCAACTTCGGTTTGTGTGTGCTTATTTTGCTGTGTTGCAGCACAAAGCACTTGCGTAAGACCAACAACAAAACCAAACAGACGCACATAGGCTCATGTAAATTTTTGTACATTCAAAGCAAAAAGTCAATTACACGTGAATTCAAAGAAAATATTTGCCATTCGTTCTTATCATAATTATTTATAAAAAAAAACAAAGTAAAAAAATAATATTTTGTAACAAACTTAAATCAATAAAAACAAAATTTTTTCCAATGCACTCTGTTGAGCTGAGGTGCCACTGATGTAAAAATCAAAATAAAGGTAACAAAATTAAAACAAAAATGTGAAACTAACATATTTTAATATGTAAATCAATGCAAAAATGTGGCCAATATCGTTCGAATAAAGCGCTTTTAACCCCTTCTCCATATAAAATTGAAATTTAAGTCATAGAGATGACAGCAACGAAGTAAACTGCACTGTCCCTATGAAGCCCAATGAGCCTATAGTTTAAATTTGAACATAAATGGTTTGCCATACGATTGCCAACAATAAGGATATGACCTAATTCGATCAGACGTTTTATAGAATAATCTCTTCGCAAATAAATCAAATAATCCCTAGAAATTTTGGAATAATAATGTTTTAACTTAGAGCCACTTAGAACAGCTATAAAAAAAAGCTTGTTAAAAAACATTTTTTTGGAAATAAAACTAATTTATGGCATAATTAAAAAAGGTCGGCGTGCCAAACTAGCCGCTGTCCCGCATTACCCGACAAGCACTTATTGAGAAACGTATTTTCGAGAGATCCGACTGCTCGCGTTTTTTGATATCATAGCCAGTCTAAGAAATTTTTTAGAATATTTTCTCTAAGTGTAGTAGACAACAGTCATTCACACAGTTTTACACACACAACGCATTCACACATCCCGAATACATATGAAAATCAGTGGTTTTGTATGGCTTTGTGCATGTACAAGATGAGCATTTTTGAGGGTTATGTTAAAAGGTGACGGTCTAAACATGATGCTACGGTTATGCATAGATGGAACATGCATACTTCTAGCTCTCGTGGGTATATGTGCGGTTGGTTGTGCGTTGTGGATTGTGGATTGTGGGGAGGGGAAACATTACAAATATGCAAATGCCACATCAAAACAATAAATGAGTGAACATCTTCAATGGGAGTTGTATGCGTGTGCGTGTGCGTGTGTGTGTGTGTATGTGTGTGCTTTAAAAGGTAAAATTATACGCACACACACACACGCGCTAACACATGCCATCCGTTGAAGGCGTATTCATGCTGGAATTCTAATCTAAAATTCGCATAATCTCCGAGCACTGTCGGTTAATGTGAGTGTTTGGGTATGGCCTTTGGGAGACATATGCCATAGTATACACCACCAACGCATTGTGGTCCGGCTAGGCAAATCATAATTTTAAATGCTAAATGTTAAATGTTAAATGGCACAGGTAGGTAATAATAACAGTAGGGTAGGTTTAAATGCTGAATTAATTGTGAATATTTACATACAAAGAGAAAACGCCCAAAAGTATGCATAGAAGTAGAAGCATCCGTACATTCAGCAATGTATAAACAATTTATGAAATGGTTTTTAGAATTTACACACACACATTCTGCATATAGTTGAAGCATAAATATTTTATTAGCAATTTGAGGCATTGTGTGGCCACTGTTATTGCAGAATAAATTGTTGCAGTTTTAAAAAAGGTTTACGAAATGCATACGAACGACCAATGAGAGAGAGGCAAGACAATGGAAAATCTATTTGCGTACCTTCCAAGGCATGCAATTATCAAAAATATAGATTTTAAAAATTTGTGGCATATTTTTCGGGATGCAAACACCTTGAATGATACAATTTTGTGTCGAATGCGGAATAATTACGAAGTTAACGTTACTTAACTATTGTTTCAAACGGCATTCGCACAATAAGATCATAATTATAGATTGTCATCTAAAATGTTTGCATTTGACTTTTATCCATCCTAAAAATATGCAACAAAAATTTGAAATTTGGTTATTACACACCCATAACCAATTTATAGTAATTTTATCATTGGCTCCAAATAGAAATAAAATAAAATTCAAGACAAACGCTATCAATTGTTTCGCAGCAAATAAAATTTTTTCGAAATTTAAAATTTAATTTTCAAATATCCACGCTTACTTTTTTGGTTCGCAAAACAACCCCGAACCAATGACCATTTAAAATGCAATAACCACGCCATGCCGCAGTGCCATACATTCGCAGCTGCTCACTCAGCGCTCAACTGACCGCAATTCACAGGATATTAAACAACTAACAGCACAAATTATTTTCGACATTATTCATTTTTTATTGCCCAAGTGTCTGTGGGCTATAAAAAATGCAAGGCAACAAAAATGAAAAAAAAAAAAAGACAGCAAACAAATAAACCAAAAAATTTGTACGTCCAGTACTTCCTAGTATATTTATGCGCTAAACTAACTAATGTCCAAAAACAACTAACCAAACATACACACCAACCAACACATTCGCAGACAACCGCTGTCAAGTGCTTTACGCGCTCCAATACCAGTGGCAGCAAACACACACACACACACACATACATTTGTGTACCTTCAAAGAGCCCAGCGCTGCAGTAACTTGTAGATAAAAATTACACTACCCGACAGGAGTTAATGTTCCGAAAAGGAAGTAAGTGCTAAAAGATTATTTTCCCCAGACACACGACGCACTCCCATAAGGGCATGAGTAGGGGCCATCATCGTACGGCCCAGCACAGTGCCACGAAGGACATGGAGGGCGCTCACTTTTTTTCCCTCTGAACCCATCACTACCGCTCACACACCCCATTCCGCCAACAAGTTGAAATGAGAAATTGCTAAGAAAATAGTTAAAAATGACGTTGCTACTCTAGAGGGGCGCGCTGGTGACGGAAATAGGTAATATTTGTGACTGTGTGTGTGTGTGTGTGTGTGTGTATAAGTGCTCTGTGGAATGAGGGCATTTTAAGTGTTCTCCTCATACAAAAAAACACACACGCACACAGCCACATGCACTTGCAATTCACATGTACACGTACAAAAACTCAAGTGTGTGTGTGTGTGTGTGAGTTTTTTGTTCTTGTTTTTCCATTTTTAGTGAATCTATTTTTCACATGTTGTACTGCATGATGTGTGTGATGCATCTGCTGTATTGTGTGTGCGTGCTGAATATCTTTCACCCATCTACTCTCGCCTGATTATTAATATTTGTCAACGGAAAATTCTTTACAAATTAATCAAGACTCTAATTTAAGTGGCATTTCTAACTTCAGTTTTCTCTTATTCCTTTGGTCTAATTTGATGACACTCGAACACTTTTTACTTATTACTCTCAACTACTTAGTTTAGCGCTGTGAAATTCTAGTCTAACGACAAATCGTTAAAATCGACGATGGCGCCAAAGTATTGGTATGCAAATAATTTTTAAATGAAAAATACTTGAAATTCATAAGAGAAACGAAGAGAAATGAAGAGGAAATAAAAATGGTGCACGTAGCCTGACAGCTGCTTCATCAAAATGTTGAATATGAAATGTTTACGGCAATAAAGCATCATCAGACTCATGGATGGCTGGGATTGCAATGATTTCTTGACGCATAGAGCAAAGCATGAAGCGAATGAACTAGAGAAATAAGTACTACGTTATGAATTTTTTAACAAATGTTTGTTCCTTATTGGACTTCAAATGGCATTTGAACAGATTTGGACAAAAGCTTTATTGCATTTTTAAAATTTATTAATTAGTGAAATGTTTTAATTTAGGTACTACAAACGATTTTTGACAATTGCCTTCTCCGTTAATTAATGCAGAAGACAAACAGAATTAATGAACAAAAATTAAGAAAAGTTAGAGGACATTGGACTCTGATAAGTGCTACTTGTGTCCCACTAAAATGGATTACCCTTGCACCATGGTCCTTGCTGCTAGTGTATTCAAAAAATTTTACTAAACCAATTTGACAGAAAAAGTCTGCTGCACCTTTTGCGTGAATCAGTGCTTCACAAGTTTCCAGTAAGTGATTCAGAATCTCCTGGATATTCTTGTAAAATCGAACTGTAAAAGAGTCATTGTGCGGGCCAACTTCCTGAGGTTCTCCTTCAGTCGACTGGGAGAAATGACACCCTCAAATCAAAAGCGATTGAACCTCACCATCGTCCATAGCACGAACTGACTTAACTCTTATTAATTTCCCCAAAAGCTAAATAAGCTCACCACAATTCAACAGGATACGGCTTTGATCACTTTAGGTTTAAACCAAATAACCGTCCGCGAACCATAATTCTTTTGCACTTTCACACGTATATATGTAAGTACAATGTACGAGGCGAAAGCTTTCAGCCTAAGTCGAGATTCCAAGAAGGCATATTCTTGGCCTCTTTTAGGAAACTTTCGTGTTCAAGGCAACAACAAATCTACTGATAACCCACTTGATAGAAACCGTTCGCAATAAACGCAAGATCTATAGTAAAATGTAAGGTGGACCCATCTCTCAACATGGGAAATGTCGCGTTAACTGTGGTCTCATTACAACGTGAAACGTAAATGTTTCTGCAGGTGCGCAGGAAATCTTAATAATTAAGGGTTACAGTTTTTTAGGTGCCCATGACTAGATGACTCGGACTCACTCACATGTGTGAGATGTGATGAGTGTGGGAATATCCCCTTTCCAATCCATTCTTAACAGGCATCACAATGGGTCTTAATAGGTATAAATGTGATGATAAACCTAACCTAACCTACGAGAAGTCCACCAGAATATGAAGCCATTTTGAGACATTTACAATCTTCGGACTCTAACCCCAAGGGGGAGTTCCACTGGTATTACTACAGTGTAGTCCAATAAAAATGAATGCAAAGAGTCCATACACAATTCATTGCCAGTAAACATAAAACAAGTTGGGAAATTATGAAAAATTACTTTTCATCCATCTCATGTTTCCCTCAGTGTATACTGTGTGTGCAAGGTCTCTAGTATAATGTGTGAAAGTAGAAATCGTTGATTTGAAAATGTTCCAAAGACGACGAAGACGGACAGGCAAAAGGAAACGAACAGATGCAAATACAGAGAGTATTTCTGCATGAAAGGACTTGCAACGAAACGAAAATGAAAATTGAAATAATTCAAATAGAAAAAGAAACGATTCATTTTTGGGTAAATCTCATATCGCTAAGAAAATACATTTCGCTAACAATAAGAAAAATTATTACTTACAATTTTCCTTTTTTTTTTTAATTTTTTTTTTTTTTTTGATTTGCTTTGAAAGTTTTTTCCCATTTGGCTTAAATTTCTTTCGTTTGGTTTGTGGAAGCAAAACTTTCAAATGGCTGCATTCGCAAAGATACGAGGAGACGGAAGTGAGTAGTAGTGCACTCTGGCAATATATGTACAAGTGTATATATCTCGAATGGCAAGGCGTCTTTCTTTCTTAGCATTTTCTATTTTTTTTTTTTTCATTTCTTTGTGTGTGGCGCAAATAAATCAAAATATTGTACACATGCATGCACAGCAGGCGTCATGTGCATTTCATTGCGGGCAGTTTTTACTATGTAGCTCTGCACCGCCACCAACAACGTGCACACACAGAGACCGCATGCCATTGAGCTACCAGCCAGTCAGCCAAATGTTGCTGCTAGCCAATCGTCTCAATGGTGACTTGGATTTATTTGCATTTCATTGCTGAGGAATGTATTATTTTGTGTGCTCTCTGGCCGTTATTGGCAACACCACATAACGTCTGTCCAACCAACCGATATGCACTTTGCGTTGGCATTTCTTGGTACATTGTCAATATGTATTGACAGAAAGTCATGCGGAAGTAATATGCTAATGCTGGAAATACTAGTAGTTTTACAACAAAATTTAAAAAAAAAAAACCAACAACAAATATTACGAAATTTTTCAAACTTTTTATGAAATATCTTCTCAATGCCCGTCTTGTTTCTTGCGACTACCAATTTAAAGTGAAATTTCTTAAGAATGTTTGAATCTTCGCTAAGTTATGCTGCAGTATAACTTTAGCCAAGGGAAGAAAATGGAGATAAATTTCATTTTTTAATTGCCTTCAGTTCATTCATATCGAAAGTAGGTTAAAATCCTTGCGGGCGACGCCCACTCTCTATATGCGTTTTGTTTATTTTAGCAATTCATTAAATTATATTATAAAATCATTTAAAGGGTTCAAATAATATTGAAGGATCATAGGAAAATCAAGCACAGGACACTAAATTCCAACAGCCCACTCAGAAAAATAGTACAAAGATGAAGGAAATTTTGTAAAATCAAAATTAATTCGTTTACATAATCGATACAAGAGAATTTCTAAGTCAGACACTGGCAAAGGACTTGAAGGGAATATTTTTAATTATAATTAGGGTTATGACACAAATTAACATATTCCCATTTTGGGTAAAAGAAAGGGATCGGATAAAGGGATGTGACTCCTCCTAGACGACACAAAATATGCATACAAGGGTAATTTAGTAACTATTGCATTGAATATATTTTGACGAAATTTCGCATGGAATTGTGTAATATATTTTCCAAGCAATGTGGCAGTTGCCACCAAGGGCATCCTTGCATATTTTCAATGAAATTTCAAATATAAAGTTGGGAGATTCACCGAAGTAGTCTGACTATGAGAATCATAGCTCCTCACCGTTTTTGGCATATTTGATTGGAAATGTACTGTAAAATTACTAATATGCTGAAAAAGTCAACGCTGATAACGGATTTTTTAATCGGAAAGAACCTCATTGAAAACGAAAGCAAAAAAAAACATAGAGTTGACAGGAATTGAAATGAGGGCATTTCAATTCCTCACCTGTCTTAGGTGCCTTTTTTGAATAAAAAATCGAATTTGTTGAGTTAACTATTAATCGGAGAGAAATATTTTCTATGAGCTTCTTTTTAGGGACATCATCACTGCTGAAATACAAAACGACGCGAGTTGAAATGCATAAATTGTCTTTGCCAATAGATACATGTATAAAAGTCAGAACCAAAAATCCAATAAGTGTAGATTTTGATGGTTGCTCAGCATTTCAGATGAAATGCCTTCCAGCGGGATTTTCTTCAATGATTACACCGCACTGACAATGAAACTCAAGAACTCATTATTTCGCGTATTACAATACCAACTATATAAAACACCCAATTGTCAACTCAGAAAATATACAAACACACACACACTCAAACAAACAAAAAATGCATTACAAATTTCACTTTCCTCAAGCAGCTGCACAGTTCCCACCAATGGCCACTTACCCTAACAACATTTTGACCGCATGAAATAAAAGAAGAAGCTCTCCCAAACGAAAAATAAACGCAAACAAAATAAAATTCACAGCATTCACGAAATCATTGTCCACAAAAGTGTCCTTTCGACTGTAAATGTGGGGAGTGCCACCAAAAAAAAAAAACAGAACAAATGAAATAAAAATATACTATTTCATGAAATAAAAACATTTCCAGCGCGAAAATAAGATGTGGTGGAAACGATGCTCCAAACGGGCAACGAGCACATTAAGGCAGTTAGCAACAAGAAAAGTTTCGGACCGCAAAGCGGCCGCTAGGACCAGGGCGGAGCTGGCAGCTTGAAAGGGGAATATGTGAGCTGCCACAACAGCGCACATACATGTTGGCACAGAGCTCGCACAACTCATACAACATTTGAACTGAATAGGAGGAAGTACGTACTATGTGCGCCCTGGTACATATGAAAGCAGCGCAGCGTGGCCGCTCTACTCTACTCGCACTCACACTCGCCCCAGCAGCGGAGCAATTGCAAAGGCGAAACAACGAAGACGCATTATTGGAATCGGAAGTTATGCGAAGCACGTTCAATGTACTTAAGCGTACAGTTCTTTTTGGTTTTTTGCTGCTTTTTTTTTTTTTTTTTTTTGGGAACGTTACAGTCAGCAAAACAAACCAAACCAAACATTCCAGCTAACTTTTCCAGCATTGCCCCCTCCGCCCGTTGTACGTTGTATGTAATATGATGCATCTACACTCCACACGATTTTACCACGTCTGGCAGTGGCCAGACAATAAAGAGCCATCAGTGTGCGCTCAAGAACTCAGAACGTGGCATTTTCATTGTTATTGCTGTAATACGAGTTGGCTGGCTGCTGGCGCAGGTGGAAGTGAAAATCCTGCTACAACACGACAGCCAGGCCACTACTGCTACTGCTACTGTTCCGACATGCATCATCGAACATCCTGAATACCGTGTTTTCTGGAGACGGTGCAAATTTTTAATGCAGTACGTGGCAAATTTATAATGATTATGATGAAATTACAAATTGACGAGCTTTACCAGATTTATGAGGGCGCATAAAAACAAAACAAAAAAAGTCAAAAGCAAAATAAAAAAAAGGATAAAACTGTGAAACTGTGCTAAAGTTTAAATGCCGCTTAAGTGCCTTATATTTACCATAACTTTGTTTGGGAAAATTATACAGAAGGATGCTTACCTGCAAGTAGAGAAGAGAACAAAATCATGTTTAGTAGTTGTAAATGTTAGCTTTAAATATGTTTTTGTTGGAATTAATAAGTAGAGACAATTTCCTAGTCGGATGATGTTTGAAGCTTATGTATGGCACACATGTTTAGACACCCAATTTAATTTAAAATTTTAGATGGAAAAAGCAAGTTTGTTACTATTCCGACTGCTATTTTGTAGTGACTTTTAGACTCTTGAGCTACTGGTGATGAGAACTGCCCACAGAGGATCTGATCAATTCTGCAAAATCGATTTGTCAGAAATAATAAAAACTTTTTATGGTAATATCGATAGCTTTTTAAAAATAGCTCAAAAGATATTCGCCCAAAGAATACACAATTCTATAATCAAACCTATTAAAAAAGTTGAAAACGAAAGAAAAAAAAAGAGAATTTAAATTCAAAACAGATAATCATGGAAAGGTCAGATGTCAAATGTTATTAAAAAGAAATCACAGAAGCGGAAGTGTCCGAAAGCTGCAGAACTTTATTAATATTTTTCTCGCTTTGGCCATGTCGGAAAGCACAATACCACCGAAGATACCATTTCATTTTCACAATTAAGAAAACAACACAAAGAATTGGAAATAACATCAAAACAAGAAGAAGAAGAAGGAAAAGGAGACGAAGAAGTTACAAGTAGAAGTCGAAGTCGCAGAAAAAGTGAGTGTGAAAAATTGCTGTAGTAAAATTTGTTGAACTTTGTTTGAATGCGAAATTGATGAATTCGAAGAGGGGACAAGAGAAGCAGCAGCAGATGAAAATCATACCGAAAATGAGAAAAAATTACAAAGTTAATAGCAACAACAATAACAACAGCCAGAATTAGAAGAAGAAAATCACCAACAAAAAGTAGCAAAGTAATTATTCAATGGAATTGGGAGGGCAGAGGGCGTGTCGTCACAAAAACACAATGCAAATAAAACTTTTCACATTAACATGAAGCGAAGAAACGAAGAAGAAAAAATACAACAAAAAACAAAAGCCAAAAAAAAAAGACAACAACAACCAGATGACATTCGCTTTGTTTTGACACTCTCGGGCTGTCACACAAAGTCACTGGGTGGATGGGGGTGGCGGTACGGGTGTGAATTATTAAAAGTAGGCGGTTGAGGGGTACGATCGAGACGCGAGCTGTATATGCTGCTTCCGTTGTGATGCTCTCATGATGATGATAATGATGATGATGAGTTGACAGTAAGCAGTGTTAAGTAATACTAATGACATTTCATTAGTGGAAATCTGTCAGAAGGTGCCCTCGACACTCGAATGAAAAGAAAATTGAAAAAAGGAAACATCACTTCAAATAATGTGATATTAATTGGATTTTCAAATTGAATGTAGTCCAGGAAATAAAAACAAATGCGCTCATGTGCTCATGTGTTGCGCAGTGAGTGTGTACGTGAGACTACAGCTTTTGCATTTTGATTGAAAAGATTTAATTAAAACTAATTTGGAGGAAAAAACGTACCTTTCTTTCATACCAAACGTCATTTCACATCACGGCAACAACGTCAATAGGGGGAAAAACTCTCAAACGAAAACATATGCCATGTGTCAAATGTGACACTGTGACAGTCAATTCATTTACTTTCTTTTTTAACAACCATGACGATTTACAACCAAAAGGATGCGAAGCCGCTTTGTACACTTTAATAAGAAACAAACAAACATGTTGTTAGTTGCCAAATTGAACACAGATACTGTGTATGTCAATAATTCAATGTATACACACAGATGCATGTACAATTTGTGTGTAGGTTTGTTTGCATGTAACTAAGCATATGTAATGGTTGCGTATACGCCAGTGTGTGCGCTTGTAGGCAGCAGCAGGTTAATTTCGTAAATTGAATGTGACAACATTGTGTCAGACCATGAAAATTATCTGCGGCGCTACTGAAATAAAGGGTTCAAGCTCAATTATTTAGGATATTGTACAAAAACATATATATAAATCTCCCAGGGAGGGCGCCTGCTGGCCAATATGGCACACCGACATGAAAGGGCGAAATTAAGTGTGGCTTCGCTATTAAATTGAATACTGTCTATGTACATAACACAAGATTGTATTATTAATATGCAAATAATTAAATTCCAGTTGGCTGGAGAGGATTCAACAGGATGGGTACCTAATTAATGATCGGTTCACAGGGCGTATGAGTAACATTTAACTACACCATACGATTTATTTGCTTGGTTTAATGTGAAATGAGATTGTATTTAAGGGTTTGTGCACAGACTAAGCAGATAGACACACTTGACGATGGGGAAACTGTCATAGGTGCATTTCACATTTGCGTGCACAAAGAAAGTGGCACAGCCAGTAGTGGATGGAATACGCCTACAACTAAGCAAAGCTCAAACAACAAAAATAAAAATAATAAAACCAAAACCAAAAACAAAAATGGGGCATAAAATTTACAACCAAAGACGACGACAACATCAGTGGCAATGCTAAAAATCCAACCGAATGTCATATTTCCTATTTTATTTCGTGCCTTTTCAGCATTGAGGCGTTGCAGCTGAATAATTTCCCTTGGTTGCCTGCGAGGCACATCCTATAAATAAGTTCACACTCAAGACGAAATTCGAGAAAAGTAGCAAATATACAGTCCTACACATACATACATATATTTTGGGTTGTTTTTTTCTTCTTTGGTTCATCCACGAGGCGACAACAAGAGGTACTTAAAACAGTGAAGACTTTACCAAAAGCGATTTTTCATGTGTACACAAGCACACAAAGCACACACACACACACTCACTCGACCCACTGGTATTTGTATAAGTTTCCAGCAGCAATGTTTGCCGCGCAAGGCGGGGCGGGCGTCTCCTGCGCTACACTACAACAAGAAGGCGAAGAGGCGAAGAAGGTTTCCGTTCCGCTTTTAACTTTGAAGTTGAAATGCGACATGACAGTGCGGCAGGCAACCATACACACATGTAAACACATATAGCGGCAAATCTGTGTGTGTGTGTGGAAGCAAAAAAACTCTCTACAGTTTATGCCAAAAAAGAAAAAGTAGCAAAAATTCACCAACAAAAAATGCAAAAAAAAAAAAAATTCCTTGAAAAAATAAAACAAATAATTTTCACACGCTAATTAACAAGATGGCGATGATGATGGTAATGACTACGATGTCCCGATTTTATGCTAGTGAAATCTGTCAACGTACCCCACCCGACAGGCTGCAATGATGCACCACTGCAATCTCCACTCTGAACAGATGCTAATTTAGGCGATATGCAGGAGCCACAGAATGCAGCAACAGCAGCAGCCACAGCAACGGAAAGAAGTTCGCAGACATCACGTAGTTTTCTTGTTGATAAGTTGCATTTTTAATAATTATGTATGGGAAAAGTTTCTACCACCGGTTTCGTTTACTGTAGGTACTGTGCGCTTGACGCTGGGTGGTGCTGCTGGTCGTGGGTTAATAATATTACTTACTTAACTATGGCTGAAGTTTCAGCGGATGAGGCTTGAGGGTGATGAAAGTACAGCGTTCTTTATGAATTGCTAAATGGTAATTTAATTCTGAGGGCGAAGACGGAGCAGGGCAACTTTTAATTAAGCGCACGGAATAAATTTAGTTAAGAGTTTTAGATTCCGCAGGGAATACGATTGAAATTCTATACACACACAGCCACACAGCTTTGAGTAGGTATGGCGAAGGATTTGGTAGACTGTACGCTGTTCCTTGTGTAGCTCTACAAGAATCTAGTAAATTAACCGGATTTTCTTCATCCTCGTTGCAGAATCTGCACGAGCCGTCGCTCAACTTCATAAGGTGTCCCCTCAGTCTGCAGTGACCAGTGCAGTTAGGAACCCTATTGGAATTTGAAGCTGGTTTTTGCTAATACATTCCTATTGCAGGGAAATTTTGCTTGGAAAATGCTGGTTCGGAATATTTTTAACGTGGCCCGAATACCCCAGCAGCAGTGCCCTTGACTGTTCTGGATTCATCTGTAAACATAAGCGCGTGGTCAGTGATACCATAGTGTATGTGTGTATGTTGGGCCATTCTTTTGTTGCTACTTAGTTCCCTGTCAGATTATGCCATTTTTGTGGCGAGCAACTAGAGTTGGTGAGAGAGGGAGGGTAGAGGAGTAAACTCTCGCCTGTGCAAGCAACTTATGTTTAGGTTCGTCAATTATCAAAGGAGAGCCGAAGTATTGCTCCCCACTAAAATTGGATAGTCTGGAAGGCGGATACATGCTGGAAAGCGAGTATGATGACTGTGATACTGGCCCGTTATATGAGAAACTTGTCACAACATGCCAAATTTTGTTGTGAATTGTTCCTCCCAAAATAAAATCATTTCAGGGAGTTTGTAGAGTTCCACTGAACAATTTTGCAATTTTCAAAGGTTGAAGTGTACCGCAAGCAAATATGATCTGCATATAATAAATGCAGAAATGTATTCATATTAATCGAAGAGTTCTACTCCTAAATCCAAGAAAATCTCAGTCATTAATTCAACTCAGTTGAGCCTGTAATCTGTTGTTGTGGAGGTTTTTTTTTTTTGTTTAATGATAGAGGTTAAGGATTACCAATACCTCCCCTACAAGAAGTATACCGACTACGAATTTCCTCATTCGTCATTGTTGGTAATAGAAAATGGGGCTTATCTCTGCTGAAAGTAAATAAATTCCATGTTCAAATTTCACCATTTCACCACAGCCAAAAAAAAAAAATCTTCATCAAAAGCAACTACAACAAAAGCAATACAAAAATGACTACAAAGAAACTGATGCAGATACGAGTCATGTCACAAATTAATCAGTGAATTAATTTGACGGAAAAGCACAACAGCAAGAGCAACAATACAAAGTGTATATATACACTTACATCAACTAAATTGAAGAAACAAACTTTTGAATAAAGTTTATAGTACACAAAAGCCAACAATTAAGCGCGAAACTTTTTTGAAAAGCTTTTACAATTTGTTATTTAAAAAAGAAAGGATCAAGTTGAAACGCTCCTCACTCTCCCTCCCACTCTTCCCAGCAAGAATAGCTCTAATTTAGCATGAAAATTGTAGTAGGGTATTGAGTAAGAAGCAAACTACGACTACGACTACGACTACGACGACAACAACAGACAAAACGGTGAATGTGAATATTTAAAGAAAACAAAGTTTTCCCAATGAATTTTCATTCTATTTTATAACGACGAAGATGAATTACAAGTGCGTTGAAATGCTGATGGAAATGGCTACCGAGCGGAGGGCGACCCATAGGCCAATTTAAATTAATACAAGGCTAAATCATTTCAAATTTGACTAAGGACTGAAGCAGTAATAAACAAAAGCTTACGGTGTCTCTATGGTTACAACCCACTTTTGAAGGCATTCAGGTTGTCTGTCCTGAAATACGGATAAGCCTTTCACATTATTAATGAGTGCCATGAAACATTTTTGACCTCATAGAAAAGAGTTGAGACTGAAAAATCCTTTTGTCCGTTGAAAATCTCTTTCCACCTTGGAGTGTAAAAACGTGCTTGTTGGTCAATATCTATTATTAAAAATCAACTACCCTCTCGCGATTCGTTCTAATTGTGTGCGTATTTGCCGAAACCCTTTTTGACTACCGAACACAATCAGCGAAAGTGCTTGCCGAAACATATTTAATTATTTAAACGCAAAAAGGAAGTAAATAAAATTTTATGCGAATCTGGTGTTAGTCAAATAAAGGGATTGTAATGTAAGCACGCATACATGCACATGTGGCACACAGATACACATTTCATAAATACTCGTGTTTAATTTTTCATATCTTGCAATATTCACACATTTACTAATTAGCATAAAAAGAATCAAAAGCTTCAATGGCGTGGGGGGGGCAGGGCTAGCATTTGCGAAGTTCGCTTTTCGAAATCTCGTTCGCTGAGCGGCGGCGGTGTGCGGTTGTGTTTAACGGGCGTAAGCGGTTTTATGCACCAATGCGGGCTTTCCATGTGAATATCTCCTGAATGTGACAGGATTTTTATCCTTTGTGTAAATTTAACTCTGGTTAAATTATGTTTGCCTGTGCATGAGTGTGTTTGAGTGTGTGAGAGAGTGATATGAAGGTTTGTTTAATTTCACGAGTTTATATTTGCCACTTTTGCTTGACTGTATCGGTGTGTGTGTGTGTGCACGCCTGTAGTTTTGTTCGAATATTTACAAACTAAGGTAAGCGTTGGTTGGATATTTCATAAGTAGAGCATGTAAATGTGTGCACATTTGCTGTAATGACACCTGAAGCATTAAAATAGTCAGGTATTGAAAATTAAGTACAAATTAAGGCCACCAATTAGAGATTGTAGTTGTATAAATTTGTAAAAAACATTATAATAGATAAAAAAAAAATTGATCAGTGGGAGAAAATTAGAAGACACATGCGATGAACTGTTATGTAAAGAATACAATTTAATAAATATTTACTTGCAAGTGAAATCAGACCAATAGCCATTATTTTTTGATTATTCATCGATAATTTTTCGATAATTTCTCGAATTATTATCGATAATATTTTCGATACTTATCGATAATTTTTTGATACGTATCGATAATTTTTCGATAGTTTATCGACTTCCATTTCCACTTCATTCCCGATCCATTTCCAAATTTTGTTCCAATTCCATTTTGTTCCGGTCCAATTCCATTCTGTTCCAGTTCCATTACCATTTCGTTCCCGACATAATTTCCAACCAAATAAAAAAACCCCGTCCAGTTCGGTTCAGTATTTCTCCAGATAAATGAATGTATGGGAGGTAGGCGTGGTTGATAAACGATGTTGGCCATTGGAAATGACAGTCAGACGGACATAGCTAAATCAACTCAGATGGTGATTCCGATCAAGAATATCTTATATACAGTTTTCCATGCCGGACACGCCTTCTTATGCGGTGTGAGAAAAACAATATACCCTTGGACACTAGTGTGCAGGATATAAAAATTTATTTTCGTATGAGAAAATCAGTTTAAAAAACGAATTTAGTGTTTGCATCAGTGTCTTCAGTGTTTGCAAATCTTGATTTCTTCTGAACTTGACTCGAAATTCTTACATCCTGAAACATTTTTCTGCCTTCAACAATTACTTAAAATGGATATTAACATCAATTTTGTGGCTACGACCTGAAACAATAAGCAAGGAGTCCCATTTGAGGATTTCAACAATATAATATATTCAAAACATAACAAATTTTGCATAATTATGATTAAAACAAGTAAATATGCGAAACGTAAGGACCACAAGTACTCACCTAAATAAAAATAAGATTTGTTATTTAGAGAAAGAAAGAAAAACACACTCACTCATCCCCTCACTCACTCATCCACTCACTCACACACACAACCGTAAAATGTTAAATATTTTATGGAAATTAATTTGGCAAAACAAGCTTAACTTACAGAAACAAATAAAAACAAAAGAAAATCCACATAAACACCTAAAAGCTTTGGCGATTAACAAGGACCTGGAAGCATACACAAAAAAAAAGAAACAAAATTCCGGCTTTCTAAAAAAAAAACGCACTCACATGTTCCGAACGAACACCAAAGGCATTTGATGTGGCAGCAGCAGACGAGCCGAGCAAAGATGTAGAAGCACGTGAATGCCACTGCATCAGGTGCTGTACGGCTGTACTTAAAATTCAACGCACTTTTTTCTTTTACATTTTTTTTTTGTTTGTTAATTTGTTTTTCATATTTTCAAGCTGCCATAAAAATTCATATTTTAAAAGACCAACACCACGAGGCTGAGGGGTGGCTGGCGCGTGAGCAGGTGAACAAATTATAGCAACAAGATTTGGAAATGTGTATGTAATATGAACCCTGCAGCGTAGTGTGCTTTACAACAAAAACTTTTTTTTTTGTTGAGTTATTATCCATGACCGGCCACTCTGTCTGACTGATGTGAAGTTTTTACCAAACAGCAGCAACAACATTAAAAGCTGCTTTGTATATTAAATGTTTCTGCACCTGAACCAGTATGGAACGACGGGCTGGACTGAGTTTATATACGGCCAAAAGGCAACAAGCATCTGCTTCCGAAAAAATTCTTTACATTTTAATTTAGAAAATTGAAATTTTCGGTAAAGAAGAATATTTTTGAAAGCATTGTAGGTTCATCTAGTGGAATTCTCAAATAGTAACCGCACTATTTTCGGTGGAGAGCAGGACGTAGATGTTCCGGATTCAAATTTCTCTGTAATTCTCCAAGCTATCTCAATTTGAAAAGCAAGTTGAGAAACACACTTAAGATCAAGCTCAGGCGGGCAGCCAGATCTAGACAAAAATAGCTTTACTATTTTATAAAACTCTTCGTAAGTATGTTTGTACGTGTGCATGTTTGTTCCCTTGTGACTCAAGAAATGCTTAACCAATCTTAAGGGTTAATGACGCTTATACCAAAATGTTGGTAATTTCATTTACTTCAACATTGGCTTTATGCTTTTGCATAAACTTTGGGCATTGCAGGTAACAAATATTACTCGAAATGCTCCAATTCATGCAATATTTCGCCCATTTCTCTGAATTTTTATATTTGGTGCTGAGGAGGTGAAAATTTGTGGTCCGTCCAGTGGCAAGCTCCCGAATTTCTTAAGCAATATAACTCGGGCCCCATTGACGTGAAGCCGTGGGTATAAGCTAGTTGTTTTACATCAAACTAATCGACCATAGCCGGTCGAGCAGATACTGAATGCTTTTGCTGTAACACAGATCAACTAAAAAGGAACTTCTAATTTTAAAAGGAAATCTAGAAATACTATGAAGTCTTATGAAACCAACTTTAAAAAACCCAAGATTTAGGTAGAAATCAGAAAGAACTTCAGGCCGTTTTACGCATGTAAATGTCTACTTCCTAATTATTCTTATGGCAAAATAATGTCCCACACTTTGAGGGAGGAAGGCGAATTGTCACTCATTCGCATTAATATATGTATGTTAAGCGTACACTTACACACACACACACACACACACGCACACCCTTCCTCTTGTAGTGTGCCAACGAGAGGAGTTGTCTTCATGGTTGACTGGGTTAAGTGGTATCCTGGAAAATACTTGATGTGCTGTGATGTGGTGGTGCTGACGCTACAGTAATTATATGTGTATGAATGTAGGTATTTTTTGTTTGCATACTTTTATGTTGTTGTTGTTTTTATTTTAAATGCTGCGGCTTTCTTGTTTCGCCTTTTGACATTTTCAGTAACAATTTTTTTTTGTATTTTTACCAAGTAGGTACCTTCACTTTCTTTAGATATTCACAAGTGAGCTGCCCACTTTGTTGTATTTTTTTTTTGCTTTTAGTACAAAAATAGAATAAATAATAAGTTACTTTGTAAGTATGCATAGGAACGACACTCCTCAAATGCCAACAATTAGCAATTTTGAGAAACAACTTGTCAAGAATTTTTCTTAGAATGTGTGTAGGTACTTTCATAAAACCGTTTGGGTTATTAAAGGTTCACTGATGCAGAAGCCTACAACGAAATTCAGTAAACGTTTTAAGATGTACATGGAAAGATCTTGATCTAGATACAGTTTTACTCTTTCAAAAGGCACGTAACGATACTTATCTGTGACACATTTGGTCTAGTTCACAGCAGGGCTTTAATTGCACTTACATTTTTCGGACATTTTTGTGAACAAAAGTGAATTAGCCTTAAAACTCCAAAGCGTGTGTGAACTTCAAACAAATCCTGTCACCAGTTAAAGTTAAAAAAAGTTAATTTGCTTTAAAATAATCTATATGTATGTATGCATACTCCAAAAACAAGAACAAAATCGCTAACTGCTGTTCAAAAACTAAAAACGTAGCAAATTGAGTAGAACAAATTTAATTTCGGAAACTTTTCGATTTCATAAAAAGTGTAATTGTTGGAGAGATGCAGAAAAAAGAATGTAAGGGCTCTGGCGTAAGGCAGAACATGCCAGGCCATTCCAGGCGATAACCAAACGAAGCAATGCTGTGCAAATTTGCAAACAACAATTCAGACTCTGGTTACGAACTGACTACAAACGATTATGAACGGCCCAAGGACCGACCAACCGAGCGAGCGAGCGAACAAACGAACGAACAACCAACTGGTTGGTGGATTATAATGGCTAAAGTTTTGTGTCATGCCAAAGCGTTATGGTATTTCACTTGATGGTGTTGTTTCAGCGAAATTTACCATGTCAAAAAAATATCCCTAACGGAAATTGTCGAATTTTCAAAAAATTCCTTACGCTAGTGTTGGCGTTAAAAGGGCGCAAGATAGTAGAAAAAAAAACACATCACGAAGAGACAAAAGGCAGGCAAAGTCATAGACACACGACGCCCATCGGATTCTGAAGAGTTCTTAAACCCCTCCCCCCCCCCAAATATTGGCGTGTGACTTAGTTGAGGCTTTCACACTGACAAAAGCAACAAAAATCATGTTTAGTTCGGTAAAAGTAATAACAGCTTTGTCGCCCTAGCGGCCCGTGTGGGCCAAGTTTGAGTTTGCGTTGGCGACAAAAAGTGTTCGACAACTTTAAATTGACTTTGGCCAAATTTAATGCGGAATAATGGCAACAGCATCTTTTGAAATATACTCGCAATTATGGGAGCCGTGCCATGATTCTTTATGGTTTTTAGTTTTTGGTTTTTAGTTCTTGTTGATATTTCATATTCAAAGTAATTAATCACAATTTGCGGAAACACAAATAGCAGCAGTAAAAGTCGCATTGAAAAACTTTGCTTTCCGCTGCAGTGTTTCCTTTCCTTTTCGGAGCAAATAAATCCTTTGCGAAATGCATATGATTCGTTGGGGCTCTTCTCGTCCTTTTTGGTGTTTTTTTTTAAGATTTCTTTATGTGTATTTTTTTTTTCGTTTGATTCAATGCAGACATTGAAGTGAAAAATGCTTCAAGGATTCTATGGCGCACAAGTTGCATATTTTTTTACAGCCTTCTCCGACTTCCTTTAAAGAGTTTTTTTTTGTGAGTTCGTTCTGTTTGGCGTTATGTATTGTTTGCTTTCGTTTCCGCAGTTTTGACCAGTATCGTTTCAACAAAAGTCACTGGCAATTAAGAAATTTTGGCATAAAATGTACAATGCGGACTGGACGGATTGCTGGTGCTTATATGAATGCAGATGCGGTTGGGTGTTTTGTGTGAGGTCTTTAAATAAAATCAAAGCTGAAAGGGATTATCTAAGAATGACTGCTGGCATGTTACATGATAGGGGATTGTATAATGGTGGTGAATCTTGAAATACCAAGAAAATCAATGTTAATCCATAAGATGGCACAGAATCGAAAGCATAGACTTAGGGCACAGACAATGTTATAAACATTTTGGACACACAGCGTAAAAAGAGTCTTTTTCGCTTGTGCAATTTTAGTCACTTCGAACCAGAAAAAAAGCGACATGCGAGTGCATTCATTTATGTCTATTTATAACCTACATCATTGTGAATATATTCCTTTGAATTTCTTTTGAAAACACTCGAAAACGTGGCAGCGTTTGGTTTATTCATGGCATGGCGCTGCTGAATTACGACTGCAATAACAATGCACGCGCGCATCTCATCCAAAAAGTGTAGTTTTGTAAATTTATATATTTTTGTATGTTTGCGGTGTGGAGCGAACGACTATCACGACGGATAGAAAGGGATATTTCGGCAAGAAAAAAATAACAGAGTCCCAAACATTTTTCTCACAGGCAGTAGTCAGTGAAAAATTCCACAAAAAAAACATTGCATTTCCTGAATTTTCCACAAAGGATACTAAAGTTGTTAAAAGGTTCATACGAAATGACGGAAATAGAAGTGGATGAATTTTCGCAAATAATATGCGCAGTAAGACAAACAAATGCTGAATGGTTTATAAGGCGGCAGAATTGTACATTTTCAAAGCTCCACACAGAGATGTCATTCTTCACAAAATAGTGCTTTGTTTGCGTAATAAAAGAGGGAATGTGGTCCAAGAGCTACTCAGAAACTTAGCCGTCTACTAAAATCCACTTACTGCCACGCCCACAAATAAAATGGTGAAATACAAGTTAAATAAATAATAAATATTTGGCCCCACGAATCTCGAGGGGTCTTGGTCGAACTTCTAGCTGTAAATCTTACAAACGACTTCGTACCTGTGAATTCCAGGGAGCACTACTAATACGTTCTGGTTCCGAATGACAAAGTAAAGTTTCTTCACTGAAATTTATACTACCGTAAGTTTGCCATTGCTTGACAAGAGGTGTTCTCATGCAGAGACATTTTTGTTTTTTCTCCCCCGGTAGGAGTCGAAGCCGATACCTTCCGATCGTAGGTCAGAGTTCTACTCACTGAATGGCCCTGGTAAACCGATTTCGGGTGGTTTAGGATTCGGTATTAAAATGCCGATCCTGCAATTCTCATATACGTTATAACTTATCCATGTTAATAGTATCAAGAAGCTCGACCACAGCAAATAGAGACTAAATGCAAATGAAGAAGAATTAACGATTAAAAAAAAACAAAATAATTGCTAGACTGAAATTAATTTTATTATTTATTACAGACAGACACTTCGAGAACATTCTTAATTGCACTTTCTTCGCACCAACCGTCTACCAAAAGCAACATTAAAATATACATGAAAAAGGCTTACATCATGCTATTAATAATTAAACCCATCGAAACTACAGCCAAGGGAGATGATAACATAATAGAGGCAAATGTCAGAAAACCATAACGAAAATCCACAAACAAGAGAATGTGTTCAAAGGAGTAAATTCTGAAAAGTACATTATACAACTGTTGGCAGAGGAGGAAGTGGAAAACGTGTTGGCTTTTTCTTAGCCGGATAAGACTAATAAATCCGCTAAAAGAATTAAAATTAATGCGAGCGGGCGAACGTAAAACACCTTTATACATTTTTAAACCATTTTCCATTGGTGTGGTGTGTGTGTTTGCGAGTAATTGTAGAACTCGTAAAAGTTTCAATTAGAAGCACACCGAAATATGATTCAACAAATTTTCCAAACGTGCTTGCTTTCATTTTACGATAATATTTCAAAACCAAATAAAAAAATAATAACCAAAGCTTGCCTTTAAGCACAGATAAATATAAACAACTTTAACGATTACCAAACACATACTTATTCACACAAGTACAAACTCTCTTACTTACATTTATATCCTGTCCATCGTTAAGCTCTACCGGTAAAATGACAAAAAAAAAACTAAAAAACAAAATTTGAATTCACCTCAACCGGATGCGGAAATGTTCGTCGAATTGTGGACGAATTAAAACGAGTAGAACAAGAACTACACTCGGTCAAAGGCGACTTTGTGAAGGATTTGTTTTTATATATTTTTTAGTTTGTAATAATTTTTTTTTATTTTTTTAAAAATTGCATAAACTTAAGAAATTTGCTTTAAAACGACACCACTTTCGATGCAACAAAAAAATGTTACTTAATGTAAGTAATAATAAATATGTACATAATGGGTTAAGAGAGCCAGGCACCTCATTGAAACGGTATTACTGAATACTGACCATATCTAAAACTATTAAGTACCCCACTATAGCATAAGTAACTAACACGACCCACACAATATGTAGCGTATATGTAAAATGACCGTTTTTGACATCCGGTGAACTCCATTTTACACATCCGTCGACTGAACGAGATTAGCTAAATTTTTGAGTTCATTTTATTTTAATTTAATGGAATGTTTTAGTGTATTCATTTAATGATCATAAAAACGAAAAAAGTTATAAATAAAATAGTAGAAATAAACTACACTGAGAAAAACATATTTTTTAAATGTCAATTAATGATTTTCTAATGTAACTATTGGTTCCAAGTCCATGAAATTCTGAAAAAAAAAAACGATTATCACACGTTTTCTTAGAAACTGGACCACCAGTAACTGCGAACTTTTGTTCTTGCCAAATCACCGAAAATCATTTTGAGGTTAAGCTTTAGCACTGCCGCTGTCATGTGTCCGACATTGCATTACAACCAGAGCAGCTGACAAAAAAAAAAGTACATAAAGTTTAAGTTGCATCCTGCTCACCTCAGTGCCTGACAGCGCACACTATCGCTGCAATTGTATGCCCCCGAAAAAGGAGTCATCTTTGCTGACTAAATTACATGCGAATTCGTTGCAGTGTGTTCCACGTGTGTGTGGTGGCATTTTTTTTTTTACCTTCTTGGCGCACATTAAGTTTAATTTTTTGACAGTTGGACGCGCATTTAAATTACAGGCAAGATATGCTAGGGTCTGGCGATATTTGGGTCACGGCGGATGATGCTCGTTGCAATTAGTAGAGAATAGAGATTAGATATAATGGATTAGGGAATATAAAAAATGTTTCCTATTTAGTATACTAAGGGCCTGCATTGAGAAAATAACCTGAATCCAGTTCAACGGATAGAACTTTTGGCCCATCAATAACAATAAACTCTGTCTGCCCATAATTTAATTCTTAATCAATATTCCGAAAAGGTTTCATTCTGTTCCAGGCGCCAGCAACATTAATGATATTTTTAATACGATTTTACGAAAATATCCGATATTATTTTATTATGTCAAAGTCAACAAATTACATGTTATTGGCATGCAAGTGAAGCAACAATTCTTGTGGATATTTAATACGCACACACACAACACAGCCAGCCTTTTGAGTGTCAAATAATTGTCAAAATGTAATACAATGACATGCGTACGCTTTACGCATATCGAATTTCCTCACCAAATTACACTACACCCAAAGAAAAGCAGCATGTGAGGAGTAAAGATATTTACTTACACAAAAAAAATTAGCTTTGCATAATAATAATGAAATACTATTTGCGTAAAGGGAAAACGGATCTTATTATAAAAAGCCAAAGTGAGAGACTAGACTTTGTTTAGTTACTACTTTTCACCCACTCACTTGCTGTACTTTTACATAATCGCGCCAAAGTCTTGGCGAGTGAATATTTTAGACATTTCACTCACATTATTTGTCTAGTGTATTTCAGCACTGAACTTTATAGTACGTGTTCTGCTTGGAAGTCACAGCATCCTTAATTTCATGTATGAAATAAGTATGAGATGGTAAAAGGCATTGGAAGGATGCTCAGAGCATATTTACATTGACACTCACGCTAAGGGAGTTTTCATGTAACTATTACAAATAACACGAAAACATATTTTCAAGACAGGGCATTTTTCAATAGTGGTATTCACACCGGGTTCGTTAATTCGTTAGTGGTTATTCGATAGTTATTCTTGACTTTTTTGTTTTTGTAAAATTATTGGAGTTGGTGACGAACGAGCAACAAAGTAGCGCACCATCAGGGCTGACAATTTTCCAACTAAGTAACAAATTAGCAACGCCTGTGTCGTACCATATTGCTTGTCCGAATGTCTGTCCTCACCTTCCAGACCTAGAGAGCTGAAATTGCACATATATGTCCTATACGTGTCAATTTAGAAAATTTAGCGTGCCAGATATAGTAGCTCTCCTGCAGTCACCAGTGGACCTACATATAAACTGTGATTCAGAGTATATATTCTGTGAAAGCATGGCTAGAGAGTCATGATCATGGTTTTTGATTTTGAAAGAGCGCGTGGCAGTTCAAATTTATTTGTGTGCCAGTTCATAACGTGTGAAGGCACCATTGAACCTAAAAAGAATCTAGTTGGACATATGTGTTCTCTGAGACTATATCCAAAGACACTCGAGCTAGATTCTGGACGTTTATTCACTTATTTTTTGTTTTTCAAAGGCAGCGTGAAGCGAATGAGTGCATTTTTTGGTCCTAGTCTAATTCGATTGATCATTGATTCTTCTTTCATTGGACGATTTTATTAATTTTTTTGTTGGTACTTTACAGTGTTATTGTGGTTGTAAAATATTTAATATTACCCATCAAATCCAACAAGAAGTATAAAATCTCAACTTGAGAAATATTCAATTTAATTCACGAACTGAACCACTCCAAATCCAAATCATGTCGATGATTCTGTTTGCCACGACGAATTGTGTCAATTTCGATCAACTGTCAACTTCTTTGGTAACAAACAGCAATAAAATGGCACAATCCCCATTGTTTTACTCCACTCGCTGTAGATGTGGGAGGGAAGCTTGTTTGTTTTCCGGATTTGATGTGTGCTCGTCGCTATTTGATTTTTTTTTTTTTCGGTGTTGTTTTTGTCATTTCCTATTTATAAACTTCATCCTTTGATTATGGTAATTTTACGATTTTGTAATGTTGCACAACATGCAATTTGATGGGAAAGAAATGCTTGTTTATGAGCACTTCGCCTGGCAATTTGCATGCGATTTCGTAGATACTCGAGTAAAAAAAAAACAGAAAAATAAGACAAAAACTTAACGGAATAAAGAGACGCCCGCCATTCGATTGCATTGTACGTATTACTTCTGAGAAATACATCAAATGACGCAGCGAATTTCATTGGGAAAATATAAATATATGTCAGCAATTGTAGTATGTTGCTAGCAACAATGTTGCAAATCTATGCAAGTTGTGGCACACCCACAGTCACCACATCTTATTTACTCTCTGGCAAACCGCCGCACAAGGATCTACAACGTACAACTTCAGCATGAAACATTTGGAAATGTTTTAGAAGCTTGGAGCTACTTGCTGCTTTGTTTGAGGAGCTTATAGCCGAAAATGTTTTCGTACTTTAAATATTTATTTCCAAACAATACAATGAAATGACACAAAAGATGGTTGCGAAAATATTCAACAAAGTACTATGTGCGTACTTTGTTGTTGTTCAATGCTTTTAGTAACAATGTAACAACAACAACAACAACAATAAAAACGAACTACAAACAGCCACTAACTTTGTGCTACAACATGCATTTTTGGTCAACACGAATAAACTGCTTGCGCAGAAAAAATTGTATTTATATAAATAAATATTGTGAACAAAGTTGAGCCTTTTTTTTCCCCCCACTAGCAAAATAAAATATCAAATATTATACTTTTGTGTGGTTCATTTTGTATAGCGCTTTGAAGAATTGTGATATTTTTTAAAGGCAAGAGCACTTTTAATTAGTCTTCTTGTGCTTTATTGTGCATTCTGTTGGGTTTTTCTTTTTAATGTATTCAACATTTAAGTATGGTTATGCATTCAGGAGGCTATTTAAAGAAAATAAATGTAGGTAGAACCGTAATGTCAACAATATTATCTGGGTTAAATGTACTTATTTCGACCAAAACTATTTAAAGTTGGAATATATTGAAATTTTGTTTGGCAGTCTTGGGCCCGAAACAATGACATGTCACTAATCTCGAGAAATACTGAACCTATTAAAATATTGCCTTTTAACTTAGTTAACACAAATTGTTGTTTAGGCGGGAACGGAAGGGGCATAGAACCAGAATGACATGGAAGGAAACAAAATAAAATTGAAACCACCACTGAAAGGCTTTCGGGACCAATGACAACAATTACACAGGCCGACATATTTCGAAGTGTTGACTACTTCTATATACTTGTTGGGTATTCAACTGCAAAATACTATAGACGTACTTTGTTGCTACAATTTTTAAAGATCGGATTTTGCATTTTTGCAATTTCTCAATAAACCTGACGTGATGGACGAAAAACTGAGAACGTCATTGTGCCTAGAATGGTCCATTTCTATATAAAAACTATACGAGAATATGGAAGTAAAACCATGGCAGCCTACGTTATCGAAAAAGTTATCTTTAGTAAGTCGGTATCCTACGCTCAAAAAAGTTAGACGACTCAGTGTCAAAAACACAAACATTTTTTATTTTTTTTTTTATTTCTAAATTCTGCGGAATTTTTATTTTCAACTTTTGTTTGTCAACAATTTAGTTGGGGCAAATGCAATTGCTGAGAACACTGCCCCAGCACACTTATTCTTTGAGGCTAAGCGACTGTCAATCAGTTTTTATTTCTTTTCGTTTTCCTTGCTTTGTGTCTGGAATGCCAAACAAATTCAGCAGTCCTCACTGCATTCTGTGCATAAGATAAATGCTGTCCAAATAAGAGGCAGTAGAGTGCGCCACGGGCAAGTTTTATAACTAGCTATTTAGGTAAATACCATTTTGAGTTGGTTAGATTTCCCCCAAACACAAATACAAACAATAACTTCACTTCGAACGATTTGGCTGAAATTTTGGTTCGGGAGGTTGTGGGGTGTGGTAAAACGGCAAACCAGAAATAAGTTGTAGCTCCTTGAAGAGCAAAATCCAGCTTGTAAGTTAACTTTTGAGGCTTTTTTCACTTTCACTTCGAAATTTTTGGTTTTTTTTTAGTTTGTCGAACCGGAACCTAAGCCGAGGTTCTTTCCGCTTACAATCTCTGTTTTTTACTCTCTATTTTACTTATTAATTCCCTATTGCGTTATACGAATCTTTACTTTAGTAAACTTCATTCGGTTTCATGGAACTCAAAGGCTTTGTTGAGAATAACTATTATTTCAACGAATTACGAACTCTCTTTGTCCATTCTTTTACACTATCACAAACAAGAAAGCTTTCTGTTTGCATATTCCAACCATTGTTTGATAGCATGGTCGCTTGAACATTATTCCGCTCACAGAACATTTCAGGATGAATGGATTCTTTCGATAAGCGGAAAATGATTTCCCCAAAAAACAAAAGTCAGCCAAGAGTATGGAATAAACCTCTGGTAACCTCTGGTAACCTCTTCTCTTATTAATTTGTCGTTGAAATGTCATTTTTTTTAAAAGTCCATAAAATCAAAATGGAGGTACCCTCATGCCAACTAACAACAATACCAACAACAACTGATGAGCCTGCCTGATAACTCAGATAGATGCACAAAAATGAAAATATGTACTACTTCGAAATGCCTCTTTTCGGTAAAGAGCTGCAGCAGCTGCTACCGCTGTTGTGTTGTTTGCTGATGATAATGGCAGCAAAGGAGAAATATGTTGCTACTGGTGCCGCTGATGCTACTGATGATGATGATGACGAGACTTGCCAAAACAAAATAAAATTGGGGCTCCAAATGATACAAAAACAAAAATAAAACAATAACAAAAACTACCAGTTTCGAAAAGCGAAACAACAGCAAAATGTAGTTTCCCCCCTTCAACTACCCCTTCCTTCACCATTTAACAGTACAAAAAAAATAGAAAAAAAATGAGCGAAGTATAGTCATTTGCAGTGCGCGCCTTGATGAGTTTCGATAGTTGAACATTTTTCAACGGTTTCCGTTTCACAATCCGAATAGAATATGAAGAGGGGGCGGGGGGGGCGGGCGGTGTTGGCACCACCATGTGAATGTGAAGGGCTGTGGAAAAGGGGTTGCAGGCGCTAGGGGTTAGGGGTTAGGTATTACACGATTCTGTACGAGTCAGTGTGAAAGCAGCGGGCAAATGAATAGTTACGGCATCAACACTACATAGTGTAAAATGGAGCAATTGTTTTTTAATTAATATTGAAGGCGGTGAAGGTTTTTCATTTTTCAACAACAACAATAACAACAACAAAATAAATACTTTTTCTGTTTCTATTTTTGCTGTTGTTGTATTTTTTGCATTCGCTTTTTGTGCCTGTGCTCATTTGTTTATTTTCTAATTTTCACTGCAAGTGAAAATGAATTGGCAAAAAGCCGAAGTGCACAAAAAGCAGGAAGCAGCAAATTAACAGCTGCGGGATTCCTTTTATTTTACTACAAAAAAAAAAAATGCCAGCAAAATAAAAAGAAATAAAAAATAAATAGAAAATATCTTAATGGCTTATTTTAATATGCTTCTGAGCGTCATTTACAGTCTGACGTTTCCACGTAGTCATTACTTTCAAAAAGAAAGTACTTTTGCTGAGTGACTCTTCTTTTAATTTTTGTTTTTATTTACAATTATGTTTTTATTCATTCTGCACAATAGTAATACTATTTTAATTAACCACACGATCGGCCATTGTAAGCATTCGCTGGACAAAAAAATAAAAAAAAAAAACCTCAACTTTCTTTCATTCACTGCACCTACATTTCACAACTTGATCTAGACAACAGCCCGGGTATGTACTTACATTTTAGCACACATAGGAGATTTTTCTGGCTTATGTCGGACATTTTAACAGTATCAGTCGAAATGTGAAATGTTAAGGGAGCTCACAAGGTCTCATAAAGTCATATGTCATATCATCATATTTGAAGAAAATACAATGGTTGGGAGCAAATGTCAAAGCGACATTAAACCTAAGCATTTGCAAAGGTTCTCAGATCAACGGTCGGAAGAACTTGTGTGGCTCAAGTGAGCTTTGCTTCAAGAGGTTTTGAACAAGTCGCGAACGTTTCATGCAGCGATGCCCAAAGAGCGATTTCATGGAAGCAGGTTCTCGCAGCTTGGCAAACCAACAACAAAATATTTCGCTGAGAGATGTCCAACACACACACGCAAAATGTAACAATATGAGTGTGGCCATCGCTGGTTTAATGCATTCAAAATGCTTCCGAAAACGTCTAGGTCCTGCAATAGGCAATAGGTTACTTGTGTAAATTAAAAAGGATCTTATTGCCATGGGCGGGTGACTGCGTAATTTTAGTTATTTTTACCTTAAGAATATAAAGGAGTTATCTTGGGGGCAATAAAAAGTTAAATTTTTTCGAACGGTGTAGTAATTTAATAAGTTGAAGACAATTGCGGCGGCAACATCGAAGTTTTTTTATTATTATTATTTGTTTGTTGGCAGCGAGTGATATTGCTAATGCTAGCAGTCGAAATTATTTTCCGCTTATGAGCAAGCCCTCCATGTAAGCAAACGTCACGCATCACTTGATCATACGAAGTGCTCAGTGGATTGTATCCATAACGAAAAAATTCTGAGAAATGTTGAGCTAAAGTTAGCAGATGATAGCATAGTTTTGACACTGAATAAATGACCATCAAGAGAGTTGGGATTCACATCAAACTCAGAATGGACTTATGGACAGTATGGACTCAATCCACCATGAAAACTATTTTTTGTAAAATTTCACAAAGATACATGTTCTAGAATCCATTAACCTTCCATGTACAATTCTTATGGTCTTTTGCGACCACTGTGATACTCGGGGCTTCATTCCATTTTCCGAATTTTTGTAATAATTTATTTTCTTATATTTTTAGGAAATTTGTACTTCATGGCTGAAGTCATTCCAACTCATGGAGCCCAACCGTATTCATGGAAAGGTAAATGAAAACAGTTTTTGAGAAATAATGTAACTAACTTTTGTGTTTGTGAAGAAACAATTTAAATGCCATCAGCGCATTCTGAAAATTGTATGAAATGACTTCATGCGGTAAAGTAGCAACATTTCATTTCGGTTATCTACGAAACGCCGCAGCAGACAAGTGCTTACTTATTGCACCGGATTATGTATCCTTCTGAGAAATAAAAATTACACTGCTAGGAACTTAACAAAAGCAACTTACCACAACGGGAATAACACAATAGACGCAAGGATGCCCAGCAGCAGCAGCAGCAACAGTGGGCAAACCGTAAGCGTTCACGCACAAATGATCCGTTTTAAAAATCTTCGTAGGCGGCGGTTGGGCAATTATCGAAGACGACGATGCCGCCAATGAAGCGGAGGCGCACGTGTACAACAGTTGTTGTTGCTGTTGCTGTTGGTGATGCTGGTACTGCTGAGTGGGCGGCGAACGGTGGTGAAGCGTAACGCCGGCTATGGGAGCGCTTGAGGTTAAATACGTTTGATGATGGCCTCTTCTGAGGGCTGAGCTAGCGCTGCTGCTAATGGCTATTTGGTTGACTACTTCGGTTGTTCCTGCTGCTGCTGCTGCTGCTGTTGCTCCGCCTCCTCCTCCTCCTCCTACGTTTGAAGCTGTTGAAAATATGACGGAGTTAGTTGTTGGCGCAACTGCTGTCTCGGAGACTGTTCCGGTGGCTGTTATGATTTGTGTGGCTGGTGTTGGAACAACTGTTGCCGATTCGTATTGTGGTATGGGGGCTGGAGAGGTTTTTCTTTTTATTGACGCAATTGTAGTGGTTATTGATCGTACGGTGGTGATAGTAACTGGGGTGTCCTCTGCTGCCTCAGCGGGTTTTGTGCGAGACAATGTTGCTGTTGCTGTTGTTGTTGTTGGTGTTGGTATAGTGGAAATTTTAGGTATTCGAGCAATCGTTGTAATTGGCTTAGAAACTTAAGTTGAGTGACAATTTAAACGCTTACGGAGATTTATTTTTTTCAAAACGTTTTAATTAATTTTTTTTATTAGTTTTTCTTTGTGATTTGAGTTTATTTTGATTTGATTTGAGTTTTTTTTTTTTTATTTATTTTAGTATTTAATTCGAACACTTAATGTAATTTTGCAAATCTACATAGACAATTACGCACAAAGCAGGCCTAAAGCAAAAGCTTCTAACATTTACTAGAGGAGTATTTTTAGTTTTATTTGTTTTTATTTTTGGTTGTTGTTAATATTTTGATTATGATATATATATTTCTGGGTCTCGTATATATATCTTTGCCGAAAATTGGATCTAGTTTTCATTCAACTATCAACTATTGTAAAACTGGCAAATATAATTTTCAGTTTAGGACTTTTGTAAAATCTTTTAGTGAATGTGTTTTGTCTGTATGGTTTTGCTTCTAAATATATATTTTTTTTTTGTTTAAAATTCTTAAGTATTTTTTATTTTTATTTTTTTTTTCGGTAATTTTGGAAATCCAAATTTCGTTGACTGTTTAAGGGCGATTCTAGTGTGTTTTTATGTTTGAGTTCTTTCAGTTACTTACATACGTTAGTGTACTTTTAATGTTTAACAAGTATTTTTTGTTTTTATTTAATTTTTAATATAGTTTTCATTCGGAACTATTCAAGCTGCCTCAATTAATACTGTGTGTGATCGATCATTCGTTGGTTGTTTCTGTGAAATCCTTTTTGTTCTTTATTGCTGCTATAATATTGAGTTTCTCTAATTAGTTTAATTTAGTTTTTCGCTAGTTTTCTTTTCTTTTGTTTTTGTTTTCGTTTTTGTTATTTGATTAAGTAAATTATTTATTAAGTAAATATTTTGGTTTGGAAGCGTTTCTATGTGTTTACAGTAAATTTGAGCTAATGTAAATTCTTGAGTGTAAATTTTTATACACACGCACGTACACTTTTATTTTTTGTGGGTATTTTTTTTTGTGTTTTTCTTGTAAATAATTTGCTACTTGACTATTTTCCTTTTAAAGCATTAGTTTTTCTAAGTAAATTAATTCAAAAATTTCATTGAGCAGCTTTTGAGTCTGAATTTTTGTTGGTTATTTTCTCCTTTTTCTAAATTGAAGTAGTAAATAATACTGTCTTGATGCACAATCCTATTTCGTTCTTAGTTATTTAACAATATTTTGTTTTGTTCTTTAATTTCGATTTGTTTTTTTTATTTTTTATTCGGCCACTTTCACGGCAATTATGGAATTCACGCGTAAACAATAACGACGGATCAATTATTTTACATAAAAATGGACAGTTCGGCTCTTCAAACCAACAATTAACTTCTGCGTAACAATCTTCTTTTTTTACTCAACTTCTTTTTTTTTTTTTTTTAATAATAATGTAAACTTTTTTTTTTGTATTTTTTTACGTAACTGGTTGTTAGTTTAATATTTTTCTTCATCAACAATAAAACTTCAGCCTTCGGAGTTTGGGCAGAAAAATATTATAATGCACTAGTACTTTCCGTTTTGAGACCAGACACACGGGACTTCTTCCACACACACTTGCTCGTACGGGCTTAAAACTTGGACTAGCGTCGGTCGGCTGGGGGAACAGATTTTTCTATTTATAAAATGGCGTTCACTTCCGTTGATGAAACTGAAGAAAAGGCGTTTAACTTAACTTGACAATCGTCGAATGGATTCTGAGTTTCGCATTGAGTAAGGTTTGTCGACAAACTTGGGGATTTGCAGCCAGCCAGACAAACGCTGTGCTATTGCTATGGCGAAATATGCCGGCAGTTGTGCAGAATCAGTAGCAGAAGCAGACTCCATACACGCCACCACGTTGTTGGTGTTGTGTGCGGCGGTGTTGGCAAAGCGCATGAAACATTTTCCATTTTTTTTCTTGCTGTACTGTTCTGCACTTCATTTTTTTTTGTCGTATTTTAGCGAGTGGCTTTGTTTCGGAGGCGGTTTCTCTCTACTGGCTTCAATTTGTTGGTAATTCTTTCTTTTTTTTTTTTAAGTAAATAATAGTAAAAACCAAATATTTTGCGCAGAGAGTAATGAGATGAGAGAAGCACCCAAGTCCACCGTGAGTATTCGCACTCGCTCGAATTTGTCAATCGATTGGGGCGCACAGCGCATGCCCCATTTGTAGCCGGAAGTTAGTGCTAAACAGACGGAGCAGCTGATGATGATGATGATAGCAAATGTGTGCACAGAAAGATATGTACATACGGAATTTGAGTATATATACTGGAATTGAATATCTGCCCAAGAATTCAAGTATACAGAAGGCATTACCAGAAGAATGAATTCGAAATTATAGAATTCCGAAGTCACGAAACCTCACAGGGGCCTAAGTTATCTGGTCGAAATATTGAACCAAACTATCAGGCATTGAGGAACTTAGAGGGTGTTACCGGATATAATCTGGGTAATACAAACGGTAATCGATTATATTCTTCAAAACATTCGCAGTGTCCACAACAACACCCTTGATTCCTTGATTCCATTGCAATCTCGTCTGTTTTCATGTTTGAGTGTAGGTGGCGTATAAACTTTTCTGCGCCGGCTATGGTAAATATATTTGATGGTGAAATGCAGAGAAACAGAAATTCAAAAGAAAACTTTGGAGAGGAGCTTTAGGTACAATCAAAGAGAAATTCTGCCCTAACCTTTAAGAGAAAGTTTCCGAAAATGAATGTACACTGTTTCAGATATACACTGAAGAAATTATTTGTGCTAATATTTTGAGAACCTCTGTAACTCCCACGTGACATAATGGCAAGATGTTAAGCTCTACAAATGCTAGTTTGAAATTATTCAGTTTAGAATGAACCGATCGCCTCGTTAGAATGCGCCTGAGTTATATTTTCCAATTACAGAAGACAATTATTATAAAGTCAGGTCAAGTTTAATTATAGGCAAATTAGATATTTTTAAGTTACCGCGACCATTTTACGATTGCGCTGACGATCGTGATTTTTACGAAAGATTAGTTTATGTTAGGGTGCCGACTCAAAGCCTCACAAAGTCCAGATATGGTTCCACTAAGTCTCTTTTATTATTTCTGTCAAGTTTAAAGTCTGAAGGTGCCGAACTTCAGGCGGAAGTTTTTAAACATTTCAGGAGGATAAGGAAATCCTACTTGCTTTCAGGTACTTTTGGGCAATTAAAGGAACAGTCACTGCGACTGTTTGTCTTTTGTATCGTCTGTGTGTAGTGTCATGTGGGAAGAAATCTACTCCAGCTCGGCGGACTATCGTACATCCTTTTTGGAGGACCTCCACTAATCCTCAAGAATTGATGGTTAAGTGAGGCGTTAAATGTTGGCCAAACATTCTCTTGTCCATGGATAAGTGCTCTACAAGAATACAGCAAATGACCTTTGGGTCGCTTTGTATTCTTAAAGAATGAGCACGCATCGTTATGAAAGATGCATATTTTCGTAAGATGACCCTTATTTTACAATGACCAGTAGTTGGAAATCAATTTCAATTAATCATGACAATTAAAAAATATATTAGTATCTTATATTCGCATATCTGCATCTGCAGAGGTTACCGTTTGAAGAACTTCGCAAACATTAGGTTTCTCAAAAAAGTCATCCACTTTGATGAACATTTTGAAAAATTGTACATACTTTCATCAAACAGATGGGATGGCACAAAATACAAACCCAACTTGTCTGTGAGGAGTTCTAATACTAAGGAATTTCGTTCTGCAATACTGTTTACAAAAGTCAATCATTTATTCTAAATATATTACTTGTATTTGCTTGACAATATTCAACATTTACCTTTCAATTTGCAGCAAATCAATTATTTTTAAGTAAATAAAAGTATATTTTTTGGAGCAAACCTTATCAATTAGGGTTATTAAAATGTTATCATCTTATAGTTGGTAGACTAGAGGAACCTACCTACGCCACACACACACACACTCATAGTCATACTCATGCAAAGCTTCAACTGCAGTTATAGTTACAGTTACAAAAGTTGTACCGAAAACCGTCAAAAATAAATAGCAACAAATCAAAATATAAACAAAAAGCAAAAACTTACACCCAAGAGCAGAGCGCGTTCAAACAACCAACACAGTAACTAGTTTCCAAAGCTACGTACAACTCGTATTCGTTCAAGTATTTGGGTGCGTGTGCTTGGAACTGTGTCTCGCAGTCAGACAATTAGTAATTATAAGTGAATGCATGCGCCAAAAAACAAAACCAACAACTAAAAAAAAATAATAAAAAAAAAGTAATAATAAAAACAAAAACAACATCTTGAAACAACAATAACTTGACCAACGGAAGCAGCCAACCAAGCAACCGAACAAACCCACAAAACTTCGCTCAATTTCATGCTGAAGTACTTCCACATCGTAAAGTGCAAAGTCTGAAGAGCGGCCATCCGCAGTAGTACAACGGACAACAGGAAGCAAGCCGCAAATACTGCACGAATAGAAGAACCAACTACGAACCAACAACGTACGAACGAACGAACGAACGGCCCGAAACGGGACGGGCGGACATTTGGACAGAGCATATTGAGGAGGAACCGAGGAGGCCTGTCGCTGGGGCAATCTGATGCGAAATGAATTGCTTAAGTGCTCTATGGAATTAGTTATAAGACGGAATGGCGTTTTCGGTGCTGTTGCCCCTGTTGTGTGCCAACGTATGAGCGCGCGACGGAATACTGTCCAAAGACTATTCCAACTTCAGTCTGTGTAAACATGGTTGGACATTCGACGGACGGTCGAACGTTGTAAGTGAGTGGGCGCAGCAACAGTGAATAGGGTTTTATTTTTATTTTCATTTTCATTTTTATGAATTATGATTAATTGAAATAATGCGAGTGAAGTTCGCTACTACTGTTAGTTGGATGGAAATTTTTAATTATTTTCGTTTTGTGTTTGTTTTCGGTGGCTAGGGAGATAGTTGGCGGGATGCACGCCGCCCCGGTCATTGTACCATCATATCATTTATATGAAATACAATTATTCGTCTAGAAACAAAGGCAAATAATTACCATCGAGATATTGGATGGGGGTCTGTGTGTGTCTGTGTGTATTCACTGGTTTGTACATATATACATATATATTCGTACTCCTATATTATGTATTAAGACACTGTCCAGTTTATGATATTGTTTATGTCCCATATTGACCATTACGGGACATTCATACAAAATTCCATACGCATCTTCGTCGTAAATATAAAATATTGCAAGCATCGTATTATAATAAAGTCATATGCGCGCATTGTTGTTGTTGTTTGTGTTTTTTTTTCTCTGTGCTTTCTTTTTTTTTTTTGTTTTATTTTGGTACGTGCTATGAATTGTTATGGAGTCTGATTAATAGTGCAGACGGTGAATCTGGTTTGAATGCTGGTTAGGAGCTAGGTTAGAGGCATGTATACTTATGGACTACGTACAATGCAGACAAATACACTGGATGCAGTAATGGACTTAAATGGTCTATTTGGATTTAGACACGAAGCCAAATCACAGCTGCTTAAAGACTTATCAAGAAATAACTGTAGAACGAAACTGTCATAAGTCAAAAATTTAGGAGGTTTTATCATAAATCGAAATTTTACACTTACTTACTCATCAAATTGCAGAAGTGTCATTAGAATTTGAGCGAACTTTTTTGATCATTTCCCGGAGGGCGGCATTTCTCATTTTGGTCAGAATGTAACCTTTTGTGGGGGAAATTTGTTCAGAATCAGTTTGTTCAGAATCACTTCGATTCAAAGGATTTAGTCAGATTTGGTAAGAAAAGCGTTCACTCTCAATAAGCGTTCGCATACTCGTAAAACCACTACAAGAGTGTGGGGATGAGGGAGTAATTGAGCCTCTCAGTTGCTGGTTTTATACCATTGATGTGCAAGCTTTGCTGACAGGTTCGCATTAATACTAGAGAGCTTTTGTGTGTAATGCACAACCAATGCCTGCATACTCGCTGGAGCTTTCGTTGCTTCTTATCCCTGCAGTACGCGATTCTAGCTACGAAATATCGAATTCACTAGCTGGTAGCGAACTACCTTTAGTACGCGCTAAGCTACTTTCTTTGCGCCACCATTCACTAGTTATTTCGTTAGTGAAAGAGGGACAAAATTTCTTATTTTGGCTACGCATCATTTCAATCATATTTTTAGACCATTCGGTCGGTTGTGGTCGTTTTGTCATACAGCAACAGCAGAAAATGAATGAGCTTCGTTGTATCGGCGAATCTATGCAGCCCCTTCCACTAGTTTATTCGGTAATTAATTAAACAGTCTCAAAAACTGAATGAAAAAATCTCGACAAAGTCACGTTCATAAAAGCAAATGTCCGGATATATAATAATATAAATAATTAAATAAAAAAGAATACGCAATTACCTAAGCAAAGAAAGTCTGTCAAACGCATGGTTAAAAAACAAGCAGAAACCGCCTGACAAGAATATAATAAAACAAAGAAAGAAGAGTTAAAACAATTACAAGTTGTCGGTGGAATATCCCCAGACAAGCCGACAAAACAGAACGAAAAATTGTATTTTAAAACGAATAAATGAAATTATTTAACTAACTGTATTATTTAAATTCATATCGTAGATAATATTACAGCGAAGAGGATATCAGAATAAATCTCACCCAAAAAAAAGAAAGAAAGAAAAAAGAGTTAACAACGTTAGCAACCATGGACGAAATAGAGAGCAGCCACTCCTTTTGGGTGTCGCATAGAAAAATGGATTCTGTTTGTCAAATGACAGACTACCTACATGCCAGACAGACGGACAAACAGACAGACACAAGTAAATAAATAGACAAAAAGCTAGACAGCAGCTCAACACTCAAATCGACAGGACAAACAATGCAAGACAATAGCAATAGCATTAAATGCCCAACAATGAAGAAATTTTATGCTAAAGAGAAGTTTTATAAAAGTGAAGTTGGATTATTCCACCCCCGCGCGTGGCGCTTGTCATTTCATTTTATTTCACTTCACATTACTTCTTTCATCTTTCATGTTTTATAAACGGCGGTACCTACACTATTTTTGCGCAAAAGTCGAAAAGAAACGATTAAGCTCACCTGGCTTCACCATTGTTCTATGTTGTGAATAGATTATATTAAGCGTGGAAAAACTTTTAAAGGATTTTCGAAATGGAAATGAATAATACATGTTTGGTCGCACAAAGCGTTGGTAATTGGGGGGGAATCACATTGAAGTTGGCTTTTAATTTAATTAATGCCAACCGAAGCATATACATAAGAGGTAGTAATCGGGTGGTTGTCTCATTCGTTCACGGAATCCGCTTTGTTTGTAATTTAGCGAAACGAAATACCGTCATGATAAAATCCGGACAAAATCGTGTCATAGTTTGAAATCAAATGATCGCCTACGGATAATAATGATTTTGGTTTCTCCAATTTCTAATCAGGCGATCTCTAGTCATAACAGGCAAAAATACGGGTCTCGTTGCATCGGAATTTTGTAAAAATTATAGTAAAAAAATGCAATCGTATTATTTCAGTCGGAATTAAGGGGTAGTTGTGCACTAAGACCACATTAGGGCCGCGGTTCCAGGATCCAAAATTGTTTATGACTGGAATCGATGGAAATTAATTGGTTGTCTCAACAATTCTGAACGTTTGTAGGGAACAAGTTGCAATCCTGTGAATAGTGACAACTTTTTGGCCAATTATAAAAAAAACCCAATTATAAAATTTTTTTTTAAATCTTTAATTAAATAAACTTTAACAAAGATTTATTAATGAGCATCGCCCACATTTCAAAAGTTTTTCCATCACAAAAGCAGTTAGTTGCCACAACCAAACAATACCACGACTTTTCCATTGCACAATGTCAGCAAAACGCTACAATGGCAGCTAAGAAGAAAAAAAATTCGTCATGACTCAATATTGAAGTTTTACCGACAAGTCACCGCAAAACATCCCAAAATACACAAAATCGAAGAAAATACTTGCTTGCATGCGTGGTAGTTTGGTTTAATGCCACAACGCCTACAGTAACTGTGGCACTTCATGTTCATACTATGACTAAAGAAATTTCTATTTTAAAATAATAAAAAAAAAAATATTTTGTTGCACTATTTGGTTGATTTTTTGTTTAAGGGAACTTTGAGTGATTCATATGACAACTGCAATTACTGAGGAGTGATGCAACAGTGGAGTGAACTGTTTAACACATTTGATTTTGCAATTGATATTAGTTGTTGTCGAAAATTGAAATATGAAATTTAATATTTTACTCACGTTTGCAAAAGATTGAGATGGTGGCCGCATTCCCTGAACTTGCGGTGGTGGTGCTGGACTATAACGTGGCTGATGCATTCTCTAGTCGTTGGTATTTAAGTTGGCTTCAATTCAAAAGTGTTTCTGGTGAATACAATAAAATTAATAGTTTTTTTCTTATAGTTCAGAATATTAGTGGTTAAAGGTATTTTATTTGAATATTTAATGAAAATGTAACGTAAATGTAAATTTAGGTTGTGTTAGCCCTGGCTACGAATAGACGGAATGATCCCAAATATAGAAAAGCAATCAATCTAATTTGTAAAATATACCACCCACGTAATACTAGAAGGTACTCAGTGAAATTCTAAAAATATCATGTAATCGCAATTTATTGAAGCAATTTTCCAAAAAAAACGCCCTATCCTTGATACTATTTTTGGCACTAGGTAGTAATTTGTCTGTTTACAAGATTTTTGTCATTTTTTTCTATTTATTCCGGATTGGTGTGGAAACCAATTTGATGACGGAATTGAAACTGTAAAAAAACGTAAATTTCGTTTTGATGCCATGAATTCTGATTTTGCAATTGTTCGAAATTGTCCAAAAACCGATGGAAAAGTCGATTGTCCAAAAACCGATAGAAGATCCTCTATCGGGTTTTAGAGTCGCAGATGAAATTTTAGCTTTTTCAATTCCAATTCCGACAGACCCAATTGCCAAAATACAACTCTGTTGTGTTTTGCAAATTATTTTTTTTGTTGTTTTTTTTGTGTTTTTGCAAACAAAATAGGAAGTGGCGTAAGAGAGCAAGAGAGACAAACCAATTCGCCGCTATTGAGAGTAATTATGCTAAATCCGATAAGAAATGCATTTAGAAAACAATGTTGCCACGTTGAATAAATTATAAAGGGAAAAGTCCATTACACTATAAGACAAAATAAAATTTTGTATTTCCCCGCAAAAAAAAAATTAGGAAAATGATGTATATACTTTTTTGATTTAAAATAAGAAATTTAACACAAAGAAAAAGTTTCTTTTAAATTTAAATTTTTTTGTAATTTGAAGATAAACGTGTTGGACATCTTATGTTTCCTTCACAATAGACGTTTTCCCATAGTAACTTGGAATTTAAATGGCGGATTTTCCGCATTTAAGTTGCAATTAAGCACTGTGAAATTGGCCCTAAGTATAATTGAACAGCAAGTACTGTGATAGAGTCCTCTATTGTTTAAACAAGTGGGGGCTCCCTCAATCTAAATATCGATGACTCATTTTCCATATTCGTATGAGATAAGAAAAATAACTAATTAGTTGAAATGTGTTCGTTTTGTTTAGAGTTCTTTAAAAACGTATTTAAAAAAAGGCTGGCGCCTAGAAAATACAATCTAATCAAGAAAGCGATAAGAACACCAAAAAAATTTTGTAATAGTTGAACTTTATTTATATAATTTGTTGCTTGTTTGCATGAGCCTCTCATATCAAGCTAGCTAGTAATGAACAGAGGAAATACAAATTTGAAATTATTTTCTGCTACTCAAAAAGTTTTCTAAAAGCATAAAGTGCAAAGTAATATTATTTTTTAAAAAGAAATGCCCAATATGCATTAATTACTTTGTTCGCTTGTGAAAACCGTTTTAATATTTGTATTGCTTTTAATCAAATCACTTTAAATTAGGTACGACAAAAATCTAATATCATTATGACCTACAAAAAAGTCACACACAAAATCACTCACCGAATAAATAAAACAAAAACTCTGCAGTGAATTGCTCAACACGAAGTGTTTAACTTTCCTTGATTAGGGAAAAAAACTGTAGCGCATAAAAATCCACAAAATACACTTTGCACAACGGCACCAAAGTCGAATTGTTTACACTTATAATAAGTTGGAACTGTCAAAGTGACAAATTTTCGTTATGACTGACGTTACGGCGGCAATGAGCGAGCACTTTATTATAGTTCAAATTGAACAAAGGTCGATTTTAGTTTTGTTTTAAACAATTTTAAGCTTTCTTTAGAATTTGTATTTAAGGTAGTTTTTCGTGTTTGCTTTCAACACACTTTTGGGGACAAACACGCACGGCTGCGTTTTTTGTTGAAATAGTCAATATTCACTACAAGTAGTTTTTAGGAGAATGTAGTAAATGGGAACAGAATTAACTTTATTTTTGTTAAATCTTTTTTTTTCAAAATACGAAGTTAGTTTTTTTTCTTTGTAAATATTACTTTGGTTTCACTGAAAATTTCACTCTATCAATTTGTCGCAAGTACGGCGACAAAAAGGCACTCACTACAGTCTACTACTTTTGTTTGTTTTGTTAAAAAAAATCGTATTTCTCGTAAATCTTCTATGGATGCCGTCAGTTTTTGTTTTTGTTAGTATTTTGTTAGTAAACAAACTTTCAAGTTGATTTGTCAAAATAAACTTTTGTTGTAATTGCTTGCGCGATGCAACACTGCGTCGAATGGGAAAAGTAAATGTCAAAAGTTTTGTTATTTTCGTTTTATTTGTCGGCCTGCTGCCTCTTTTTATTCCTTTTGCACTCTTTTTGTAGGCTTAAAATAGCGACAGCCAACTTTTATTTTTACGGGGCGGCTCGGCTGCTTTAAGATAAAAACGAAACAATGCAACGATGCACTGGCTCTTGATTTTTTCTGCTTGATTGTTGACTCCGAAAATCCCAATGCTCGTTCGTTTCGTGCAAAAAGGACAATGACAGCGGAAATGACGACGAAGATAATGATACTTGGATGGTTGGAGTGACAGCTGCAGCTGGCGCTTGCTAATATGCGTAGAATTATTGTCACAAACACGAATCAAATATAAATGCGAATTTGGCGTATATTTTCACCAATTCTTCCACAGTAGATGTCCCAATAAGAAATTAAATTTCAAAAGTGCATTGACACTAATTCTTTTCTTCTCAGTTTATAGTCCAATTGGATTTCACTTTGCACTTTTCCAATTGCAATGGCCGTCTGGTCAAATAGAAATATCTACTGGTGGGAAAGTGTTATGTCAACTCTGTTTTTCTTTCTGCTTTGAATTGCTTTTAATTGCACCACAAATTTTCCGCAGAACTTAGACCTTTTTTAAATAAATGAGCATTCTTTGTTATACAATTTTCGCACCTCGCACAATAGTATTTGTATATATATGCGTACTTTTTTCAAGATTCGCAGATTCGCAATAACTTTCTCGTTTTCTTTTGGTTTAATTAATGAAAAGTAGTCTATGCGAAAAGAACGAACGTATTTGCGAAACGCAGCGAATATCAGAAGAGCTCGTTCGCTCTCGGGCATTTCGCAGGCCGAGCGAATTCGTTAATTATGCGCGGCGAATATGTCGGCTTTTTTGCACAAAAATTGCAACAAAATTGTGAGAAATTTTTGTAGCGAAGCAACAGTCGAAATGGAATTTGAGAGAATGCAATTTTTAACAGGGTTGCAATTCAGAGCGCAAATATTTCTAACTGGAAAATTACTTGAATCACGAAAGTGGACATTTGGCAAAAGAAATTCATTCGAAAGAAGTTGTTTTGTGAAAAGGAATTTTGAGTAAATGGGCTTGCGTTAAATGGAGAGAGGTTGTTTTGCTAAATAGATGTACGACTTTTTTCATTGAATTCTTGAATGTTTTTAGCCTGTTCGATAGAAGCTGTTTTATCAAATACAATTTGGAAAAAAAAACTGGAAAGAGGTTTATTTTAAACTAAATAGTCGTAAAAATATACCGACTATACAAATCGAATACTCGTTTTCGATATATCGCTAATAAATATCGATTTCTATAGTATAAACCGATATATCGCCCATCCCTAATTGATATTGGAACAACATACAGTGCTGCCTTACATACGTAACAATCCGTATTTAATCGGAATTGTAAAAATTTCAGGAAAAATACGGATTTCCATACGGATTTCTTGAAAATACGGGTTTTCTGAACAAAATCTGTCGGAACTTTCGCACTTTATTGTCCTACACCGCTTAAAACCGCTTGTAAATAACGCTTCGCAACTTCGGGTGGACTTATTGAACATCGCAGACAGAATGATCACTGGGCAAAAGAAAACGCAGAAGCGGTCATGTTTGCATATCAAGAAAAGAGTTGGAAAATGACGAAAGAAGAATTTTCCGCTCAATCCTATGATGAAATGAACGATCTAAGCCATTTGCCCGAGTTCTTCAAGTGCCAGAACTTTCGTATATAATTGAATAATTTCGTATGACGTATGATTTTTTTACGTTCGTGGTGGATTTTGAATTAAATATTTGTTTTATGTTTTTAGAGTAGAATTGCTCGCAAGTTTATTTATTATTTCGTTCTCTCAATTGCTGTGTATCAAAATTGCTAATTGGTTTTCATTGATTCCATGTAAGATTTATTTGACAATAAAATTTTAATATAAAATTCCTATGGAAGACACATTTACGGCGCATATAATTTAGTTACAAAAAGTTACAGCTATGGACGCAATTTCAGTAAAATTTACATAGATTGTGGAAATATTTTAATAATTGACTGCACAAAATCTTATTGCTTCTCCACCTTAAGTCTAACACAAATCCGCTGCAAGACGAGAATCTTTAAAAGCAATTGAAATGAATAAAAATTAGCTAATTAAAATTCTAAAACACTCGACACTGAACTTGCAGTAGCAACTAATCAAACAGTGATGCATAAAATTTACATAGAAGAAATTATAAAAAAAGGATAAAATTTCAATAATCTAAACTATCATCACTTGGACCAAATCCCCATACTGCCCGAGTTCTCCAGCCTCACCACGCCCACTTGGGTGATACCTTCTCGAAATTCCACTCATCCGGATGTCCTTCATGCTCGATGCCCGCCATTTTGTCCGCCACCGCAGACCATCTGAACGGACCATTTCCACTCTGTCTCATTGCAATGGCTCGCATATCATTCCGCACGGGCCGCCGATCGGTGATAATTTCCAATTCCGCCAATTCGGCTGCATCGTCAATGCTCACGCTCAGCCGATCGTCCTTCAGGGCCGAAGCGATGGCCGAATCCTCACGGTCTGCTGCAGCTGCGCCAGCGCTCTCATCCTGCGTCTCGCGTGTATGCATATGAGTTAGCCGCAAGAAGATGGGACCCGCAAAAGCTTGGAAATCGGTCATGCCAATGCGCGCATTGTACGAGAAGAGTTTGATGTCGATGTTGCCATATGCGACCGATTCGTCGCCGAGCAAATCCCCACGGAAGCCATGCGTACGCAGGTATTTGTCGACCGCTTCGAGATTGGTCAGTTCCGCGTCGTCGGTCGGTGTCAGGTCGTAGCTCAAATTGTCGCGCGACACTCCGCTCGCCTCGAGAATTTCATCGAAGCTGGGTATACCGCTAGCCACCCAAGTCATATTGCCCGCAGCTAGAAAGCTCTCTGTCACGTCCTTGAGATGCATTCGTCCCGGCAATTGTTCAACGATCCACACCAAACCCTTATTGCGGTTGTGGCGCTCTGAGATGGCCGCTTCATCGAGCGCATTGAGCGTGAGTGGGGCATCATCGAGTTTCTCATCCTCCGACAGAGCCGTATAGAGATTAGCCTGTGGACTCAACTTGTTCAGATCCACGGTAATCCATTGCTTCGCACCAGTCGTTGGATGGCGCGACATTGCCTTGGCCCAGGTGTGTCGGTTTTGGGCAATCCGATTGGCGGCCATAACACGCGCAGCCAACGGCACAGAATCCCGTACATCAACGGATTCCCACAGCTTGAGGTTTTCATTCTTAATGCCCACGCCCGCCACAATCGACTGCACTTGGCGGCCCTTGACGATGTAAAAATCATCGGTGGAACCCAAAATGCCCGGATAGCCGGTAAATGTGATGTCCACACCGGGCACGGTATTCGTGCGCTGATTGGGCGTGAAGTGATAGTGGAACTTGTAACGCTTCTGTATGCGCAACATCGAGGAATAACTGCCGGCAGTACTGTGGCCGAACAGCAACTTCCAGGCGGGCGAATCTTCCGTTTGGAAGATTTTCGTCAGCATCGTGGCACTGGGCAGGAAGAAATTTTTCGGTGAGTTGTCCACTTCCGGTCCGGTTCCCCCCGTCTCCTGTGGCAGCACATAATTCTCAAAGTAGATCTTGAGATCTTGTATATCGGCAGCGGCGTTCATCAGGAGAAAATCGGAGAATGGTATCTCCTCTTCGAGATCGGAACGCGCTCGCTTTGCTCCGCGTATATAGCCAGTTTCGAGTCCTTCAAGTTGATTAAAGTACAGACTGATCTGATGCCAGTAATGGTCGTGTTCGCCGCGCGTCACGGCCATCTCCTTGATCTTCACATAGTTGGAAGTGAGAAGATCACGCAGCCAAGTGCAAAAGTTTTGTGAGCTTTCATCGCGTTCGCAGGACGAATCAATGGTGCTGAAACGGAATAGAATTTCAATTAGTTGCATACACCTATGAGGGGGCAATAGTTTTGCTCTACTCACTTCATCCACTGATTGTAGATGTTATTCCAAGTCAGCGAACCTTCGAGAATGCCAGCGCCATAGGCTTGCACCGAATCGGGATAGGTGCGTTGAGTTTCCACCTCAATTTGGGCCCAACTGCAATGAAAGAGTATTTGAATTGATAACTGTTAACCGAATTACCAGAAGAACCTCTCCCCATCTCTTACCCGTTCTCATAGATGGAATCCTTATAGCATATTCTCGCCGCACCCTCTGGAATGTTTAGAAGATCATTTTGCTGCTTCCAGTATTCGATTTGGAAGCCGACTTTTTTGGTCCAAAATGCGGTCGCACAATAAGTGCCATCATACTCCGGCCGTTCCATGTAGCTGATGAAGAAAGCGCCAATAACAAGCAAACCAGCTCCGATAAGGATGTAAGTCCCTATCCGCGTTTTCTGCCATGATGCACCGACAACTTTAAGCATTGTTCCAGCCGTTTTGAAGCTTTTGGCGAATACAAGACACTAGCGAAAATGTGTGTGTGTGTGTGTGAACTCTCGTGTGAGTTCAGGTGGCTTCTTATGTTGTTGTGGCTCACAGTTGAGGATCGCCTTAGCCCAGGTAATAATTCAGATCGGCACGTGTGGCGTATGAGTGGCCCACGTTAGCAATTACGCTGTTGTTGTTGGTGGGTGTGAGGGCGTCTGTAACAGTTGCTAGCACCAGGTGTACGCCAGGGCAGTTGATTGCGGCCAGTTTCTTTGGCAAAACGACCGTATTGGTCATCGGAGGAAGTATGAATGGTTTAAATGATGAACTCCTCCTTCAGAATCGCATGAATTGACTAAATTTGCTAATTGGTAAATAAGTTGGGTGGTGTTGGTGTGTTTGAAATGTGTTGGATTGATTTGGATTCTTTCGAAATAAGTTGTAGTGCCTGTAGAAAACGTTGAAATTCTATTGTAGTATTTTCGATGCAGTTGAAGCCAAAAATGGTTGGGAAATCTGTCTGTAGTCTGTCTTTTGTTTCAGGTATGGAGTAAGGTTTTTTTTTTTGGTAAATAAAAATTCCCTGCAAAAAGAGAAAGAAAGGGAAATTGTTAGTAAATTGTTAAATATTTATTACATATTTAATTGAATCTATGAAGCTTGTCAAATAAAAAAAAAATCACAAGCAAAAAGCTAAAAAAAATATTTCGTTTTTTTCGTTATAGTTTTTTTTTTGTTTCTAATTTTTTTTGTCTTTCTTATAATTTAATTTATTATCATTTGAACCGAAAGCGAACATTTCATTTCAGTCGTTTATTTTTTGGTGTCTTATCAACTGTACAAATTCAAGTTTTGCGTTTCGAGGTGCGTTTAAAAATTTTGATTTCATTTGATTTTGTAGTGATTCTTCTCTTGTTGTTGTTGTTTATCTATAACTTTTCCATGAGAATTGCTATTTTTTTCAAGGGGGGTTTCTCATTGGCCATTCCCATGCAGAACGTGTGCAAAAGTCTACCACTGACTTTTAATGTTCCTTATTGAAAAGCATGGATCTGTTTTTCGATTTTCTGCGAAAGCAATTTTTTTCTGTTTATTTATGAAAAATTTTATTACTGTATTTTTATTTTTTTCTTCTTTGTGAATTATTATTTCACTCAAATCGATTTCGAAATAATTTAGTGAATTTATGTTAGGTAAATATTTAGTTTTTTGTCTGCAATACTTTCCATGGGCTTATTTCATGCAATTTTTAACGTCATCAATATATGTATGTGTGTGTATAAGTTTTTGGTTAAGTTTTAGATCATGATGTCAGGAGTAATGGAAAATTCGCAATGTTAAAATAAGAAATAATTGCCACAATGAAACGTTATTAGTCTAAGAAATATTTACATAATGCCACTCTCTACATAATTCTATCGCATTCCAAAAATCTGAAATGTTTTTTTTGTGTTTTCTCGGGCTAATATTGTGTGGTTCACCAGAAAGTCTTAGTGAATTATGTAAGGTCAAAACGAATTCCAATGCCTCCTTGTGCCCTTTGCTTTGTATTGTGCCCTTTGCCACTATGGCATAATCACGAATTCCTCCACTATTTACCTTATCTATTTTTAAAGTTTCCATCAGCAGTCCATAGTCTATGAACTACATACATCTGGCTGGGTATGGAAATTCCAAAAAAATTCCAAAGAGCATTTAAAAGAAAATATTTCAAAACACCACAAAAGTATTTGTAAAGCCAATAAATTTCATTTATAGCCCCAACACTTAACTCAACACTTTATACGTGTGTTGCTTTTTTTTTTTGTTCTTTTCCACTGGCGTTTTATTAGAGGATGGGCAAAAGCCAAAATGTTTCCTCTGCGTCTTTTCTTCACCAGCTGAGTACCAGCGCTTTTCAAGTGGACCAAAACGATTAAAAGCAAACACGCAAGCGGGCGGCATATTTTAGCGAATTTCATTGTATTTGTATTTACTTGTTGATAATTTTTTTTTCACTACAATCATTAAAGAGCGAAGAGCAAATCGAATGTCTTGAAAGCAGAAAATGCCAATACATCATCGGTTATTATCGAAAACATTTTCAATTGCTTCAATTGTTGGTGTGCGTGTGCGCGTGTGTGTTTTTTCCGCTTTCTGTGTTTCTCAATTTGTTTATAATAACATTTTAATATTTTATTTAATGTTTTCCCCCATGACGCTGCAAGATGACCTTTGACTACCTTGAACGTGAATCTGGCAAATATTCAGGCAAGGCGATGAGCAAATGAAACCACATTGTGCAGCGTGTATGCAATTGTCTTCCAATTTGGTTTGTATTTAAATTTATTTTTAACAAATATGGAATTTGGAGCCTTGAACTTTGCATTGTAAAATTGTAAAATTGTAAAAATTTTTTAAAATACTTTTTTAAAATCAAATTCAGTTTTCTTCTTCACTCCCACAACCATTTTCCTTCTGCGTTGGCTGAATTGCTTTTACCAACTTGCCGCGCAATTAAATAGTCTTTAATTAAATTAATTGAGATTTTATTAAATGCAATTAGCATCTCCATAAATATTTGTACACTAATTACAATTATAAACAAATTCCTGTGGGTCAATAAATGCACGAAACAAAAAAAAAAACATGGGGAATATTTTCAAAACAATATTTGAATGTTTTGGCGCGTTCGCAATGGGCGGTACGGCACACAAAGTGGCCACGAGTAGGGAGGAGGCATCGAAATGGGTTTGTGTTTGTATGTTGTCTTCTATTTTCTTTATTTTTTGATAACATTAAGGAATTAATTTTGTAGTAAACAAATTACAATTATTTTTTAAGTTGATTTTTAAACTAAATGAAAAACAAGTTTCCACAAAAATGAATACAAACGAAATATAATGGAAGATATTAATAAAATTTAAGCGGAAGTGGGATCCCAGCAATTCCAGTGTACCTACATATTTCTTTGGATGGGGGAATTTTTAGTGGAAATTAAATTAATTCTTATGAAAATATCAGGTGGGGCAATGCGAATACAGAAACGCATTCTTGGTGTATTGAATTGTTAGCATTCTGTATTGTCATTTTAGTACAAGAGCTAGGCCCTACATATGTTAATTATTTCATTGCTTAAGCTGGGTTTCCATATCTTAAGAAAATACAAAATGGGCTTAGAAAATGCTTCAGGCTTAAGGAAAGTCTTCTTGTGTAATTTTTCGGTGCACCCACACATGTTCTACAGAGGAACAAACGATGATTGCCATTTTTGATGACATTTTGGCAACTTTTGGCGAAGTTTAGGCTGGAACCCAATCGTTACGTCAATCCTTCAAAATATAAAATTCGTTCATTTTTGTACGCTGCTTTAAGCCTTTACATATAAAAAACTGGTAGAATATTGCCAAGCTGGAACGATGCTTAAGTAAATTCACTTAAGTAATATTGTCATTTTTTTGTATGAAGTTTGACAAGTACTTGACAGCTGGAACCCACGCCTTAAAGTCGAAGCTTGGAGCTTGTCCAACTGTTTCTATTCAGTACTGTATGTGGAAGCCAACAAATGAAAGGTGTGTGTGTCCTGCCCACCCCCTCCACTCCCCTTTTAAGTATCACTGATAATATCAACATATCAACTGTACATTTTAACGAAAATCAAAACAATCATGAAACAGCTTCTTATACAATTCCATTTCAACAGAATAATAAACAAATGCAACTAAAGTGAAAAGAGACTGTGAAATGTTATACATTCTTGGTCTTTTTTCTCTCCCACCGACTACAATTTAACGGTTTATTTTGAAATGTATCAGCGATTTTAATTGACTTTAAATGTAATCACAAGAAATTCACCAACGCAAATCCAGCAAGAAAGCTAGCCTTTTATTTGTTTGTTGGTTTTGTATTTTTATTTTTCTTTGTTGTGTGTTGGCATAATATAAAACAACAACGTTTAAAATGAAATTTAATTGGCCCTCTTTTAAGTAGGCTATTTTAAGTGTTTTACTCCCGTGATAAGACTCACATGGAAAGAAGAATCTTAAATAGTTTATTAACCGAGTTAAAGAATTTGGAAATGTTTACCCGTCAACATGAGACTTTCACATGACTTGTGAGTCTTTGCTGACGTATTCACATTTGATGGCTGTCGTTTTGGAGATTGTACCGTTTAAACAAAACAACATTAAAGAACTCACTCCAACCCCCCTCTCTGCCTGAATTATTAAGACACGTGCAATCTGTTTTTTTTTTCTTTAAAATGTTTCTTCTTTTTTTTTGGGTATAAACAAAATTCCGCTCGTACAATAATAAATTGAATATATCAAAAACAAGTTGCCTTCTGCTGATCGTTATGCCGTTTTAATGCTAATATAAATTTCGAAATTATTTCCTTTTCAATCGCAAAATTATCCATAATAATAATAAACTTATAAGTATGAGTGCCCACCACTCTTCGGGCGGCACATAAGCGGATTCCATAAAGTATTCCAATTCCGATTTGATGCGTTTATAATGGCTATAGTAAATTTTGCATTGGCAAAATTATTTGTGTAAACAATTTTCCGAAATGTTCTGAATTTGAAATAATCTTTTCCCATCACTCAAAACGGTGGGTGGGTTTACAACGCTTTGAAATGTTGGCGAAATGGAAGTGATTTTGGCACTTTTTTTTTGTGTTCTTCCTTACTTTCAACGTAAATACAATTATTTATGTAGGTACATAGATCGGGTTTTATATCTGCGTCTGAGGTGAATTCGAATTCGAAATGGAAATGTTAATAAGTTTTTGTAATTGTTTTTATTGCGTTGTTCGTGAATCAATCAACGCGATCGGTCAATTAAATTTAATACGTTGTTTTTCGTCAGGGGAATATGAATTGATTATTATTTTTTGCCAAGCTATTTTCAACATTTCATGTCATGTGCCAATTGTTGCTCTGAAAAAGGGGTAAATGTTTTTAGAGGGGTTGTGTCTGTGTCAGGACCAAACATGTTAAGGCAATCGGTTGTTAATGGTTGTATACTATACACATTGTAAATGTACATGTACTCGACAGTACTTACAGATTGATGAAACTACTGCGTACTAGTCAGACTCACGTAAGTTATGGCAACTCATCAATATTCAAACCTGAAACTACAAATCATGCCATTTACATCAATAACAATTGAATGGTTGGCTAATTTATAGACAGATTACCAGATCAAACTGGCTTTGCCGATTCATCAAATTCTTTTCATCGAAGTGACAGGTGTCTCACATTTCGTTCACTCCACCAACTAATTGTAATCTCAACTCAACAAAAATAAAAGTTTGAAGATGTAATAGTAAAGTCATAAGGACCATTAGGAGGAGTCATTTATCCTCATTGGAAAACAAAATTATATTTTTCTTAGAGATCTCAAGCTTTACGACAACATTTTTATAATATTTCCAATAAAAAAATCAATTGAAACTTACCTTTTGGTCCCGGGTTCAGGAGAAAATCTTTTCACAAGTCACCCCATTGAGATACTGCAATGAGAAAAAGAAAATAACTTAGTCAAGTAATAACAAATAAAAACTATCATCAATTGGTAATTAATAAAAACAAAAATACGGTACACTTGATGTTTAGTCCAATTTCACAACACGACTGGAAGACAATCAAATCAATAAACATACGCAACTCGCTACTAATGAAGTTCAAAAACACCCTCAGAGCAATTCAATATTTTATTGTTATCACAATATTGTCACAACTGGAATTGACTTCTTCGCTCCAAGTGTCTTTGGCTGCGCTTTTGTTTGTTTATACTGCGGCGAGTGCGAGCGCGCATGCGCCTCGATATGTTTATTTTTAATTACGATATAGACAGGATTTATTTTTACAATTTGTTTTATGAAATGCGATATTTTGGTTATTTTTAGTTGATGGTGGTCCAGCGGAAAAATTCAATCGTTAGATGGAGTTTTTTTATTTTTATCTCCGTTGGAATACATCAGGGTTCTCACTTTGAACCAGGTTGACATTAGAATGGATGTAAAGAAGAGATAGTAGGTATAATAAAATGAAAAATTAGTAGATACATTTTAATTTGGGAAACAAGATCCGAATCTAACCTAGATAAGCGAAACAATTTGAATAGCCGATTTCTTGTAATCGTCGAGAATGCATTGAAAGAAAGAGTAAATAAATTTACTGACATGTAAGATTGGTTGGCAATTAAAAATTCAAAGAGCGAGAGAGAGTAGTGATAGCACTTAGTAGAATGAGAACCTGCGATTACAAAAATAACCTTGCAAAATGCACGATTATAAAATAATCTCGATTAATTTGTGAGAAATTCCCTAACGCTATTATTCACCAACATGGTAAGAAATAAATGAGCAAAAGAAATAATCAAATGAAATGTCATAATTGATCTTTTTAGCTGTCAATTGTCCGCTAATCTCAATATGGATTACGATAATCTCGTTGAAATAATCTCTATAATATAAACGTAGTTTTAGGAACTATCGCGGAGGTTAACTCAGCCGAAGATGCAATGCCCAAGCCTCAATACGGGGAAGGCGCCTTAAGGATTAAGGCAATCACTACAAAATGTATCCAGGTTGCTTCCAAATAGATCATTGAAGTATTGCAAGGATTCGTAAGGATATTGCTAAATATAAAATTAATAGCTGAACCCTTAATATGGAAATAGGCTAGGTAATGTCAGGTAGCAAATTCGGCCAATGCTGCTGTATTGCTGTGACATTTAGGCATGACAAGAAAGAAATTGTTTTGGAAAATGCAATACATTTCCCTTTATTCTATTTTTGTGTTGAAACTGATTTCGAAAATGTAAACAAAAATTTCAGTTTACCCACGAATTCCAAGATTATACTGAATTAATTCTTCAAATTTGCTTTATTACACATTTCATAACATTTCAATTTCTGTGAATTTTTGCCCAATGCATCATCGTAATTTTTATATGAAAATTAAAATATTCTATATGGAAAATATTCTAATCTTTGTTAAGCATTGTTTGGCAGAATATTAAACAGAACAAAGAAAATTCTTTCCGATTTCAAACAACTAAACTGCCCAGATTAGCGCGCTGAGAATACAATAAAATCGTTGAACACTTTTTTTTGTGTGAAATGCCAACGGAAGTGGAACAAATTAGAATGGATGTATTACGCATGCAATTACGTGGGAATTGTTTACATTTCATCGATTATATAGTGATTATACAGTACATATATAGCTACATTCACATGAGATCACATGCATTTGGCAGACAATGCAGTGGCCGAAAGCCATAACCGCTTAAGTCAACTCAGACAGGAATCGAGTTAGACCGTTTCCGATATTCTACTAAATATTAGGCAGTTTTTTCTGTCTAACACAAATACGGGAAAATCATCTACAAAAAGGTTATGGAGTGTTTTCTGAAACGAACAACTCTATAGAAATACATATGTGTTCAAAATGTTGATTATCTCGAGACTGTGTTTTGTCGACATAAGAGATTATTGCTCTTGACCACAGAATTTTTCTGCACACGACAGTAGTTTTAAGTTCAAGTTCATACTTCATACAAGTGATGATCTCAAAACAATTCAAAATACTCAAAGTGTTGACAATTCAAGTGTTTTCGCAATGTTAATACGTAACCGGTATTCACAAAATTTGAAATGGATCGGAACAAATGAAAATGGAATTATATTTTGAAATGGAACGGGAAATGGAATGCAGTAAACTATCGAAAAATGATCATAAAACAACAGCAAAATTGTCAACAGGAGAATAGGTAATCGCTTAAAAAATAAATGAATTAAAAATGCGTTTTAGAATCAGAAAAAAATCTCCTCCCTTAGGCAAAAAAACCCCAATTTTTTTTCTGATATGGTAAATTTTTTATGGAATGCCTCGTGTAAGTTTAAATGTCTACAGCAAGATTACCTGACTTATATATATGGCATAAAATAAACTTACATGATTTTAAAATGAAACTACTCTATTCAATGTGAAACGTTGACGAAAACCCGCGCTGCCACTCAACGAGAGTACGTACTGAACACTACTTTAAAGATTTGCCAATTACGAGTTGAAGACCGCAAACGGAAAACTTATGCCCAGAAAGAGCACAATTAAAGAAGTGTGGCGAAATTTAATTTTACTGATAGTCTTCCAAGCAACTGTGAGTCAGTTGAGTGATTTTTATATTTAAAAAAAAATACTCAAGAGCAAAAATATAAAAGTACTAACAAAAAATATAAAAAAAAACGTTTAAAGTTTTACCGACGGCTTTTTGCGATCGTTTATTGAATCACGTCGGTCGGACATGCTAAAGTCAAACAGCTGATAGCGATAGAATTGTGAAGAAATGCAGGTTAATATGAGTTGAAAAGGTGTACGTCATACTTATAATATGCAGTGGTAAAATTATAAATTTCGTTTGAAATTATGCATTGCTTTACTTGAATTTCCAACTTAAGCTGAGTTGACACTTCTAAAGAAAAAAAACAACATTCCGATCTAATACTACTTTACATCTTTAAGCTTCGTTTGCAGCTCTAAAGAAACGACTCGAGAAAAATGAAGCAGAATTTGTTGACAGGTGACAAGCAAAAATTTGCATTGCACTTTGGCCTTTTGAAACATTGCTGCTGTTCGTAATCCACTTTTGCTTTCTATTTTGGTTGGGGCTTTAAATTTTACAGCCGATAATGTCCACTTTTCGAAATAAATTGGAAAAAATGACAAATTTCTCAAGAGGGCACAGAGTGACCGTGTCGCATTTCGTTGAAAAAAGGTATACAAAATTGTACCGAAGTGGATACGAGTAAAAGAAAATTTACGTAAGGAAATCAATTTCTTAGCTTTTTTATATGAAGTTAGACAAGTACTTTAGAGCTTATTGTCACAAAAAAAAGCAGCAACCGAAACAGACAACAGACACAGATTCCAGAGTACATTTTTCACAAGGTTTTCGCTTTCCGCTTCGGTTTCTGCAACTTGTAACTGTTCCGCAATAAATCATTAAAGATGGACTTTATATTTTTTTCTTTTTTCATTTGTAATTTAAACTGCACACGTGTTGAAATTATAAGCGTTAAGCGTGCAAGTTATAAAATATCAGAAATGTCAACGAATGCAAAATTTACATTTTGCAATTTAAGACAGTTTTTTTTGTTGTTAATTCTTATCACAAAGTTTTTTATTTAAATATGAAACTTTTTTTAATTGGGTTGACTTGACTCTAATAGGAAATTGTGTGAATGTCTTTGTGTTTCAATTTTACAAATAAATTCTAACGAATAGTTATTTGCACAATGCACCATGCAAATTGCAAATCTTTCAGTCTGTTCAATCAATTCAGTCAATCCAGAAAGACAAATGAACATTTTAATTACAAATGCATAGGCGAAAAAACTAAGGTAAGTTGACTAATGAATCGAAGTAATATTTTCAATGAATGTAAATGAAATGTTTACATTGATCTTAGAATGCTATAAAAGTGCTTATGTAAATATGAATGCATGTAATTGCTGCAAATATTTTCCATGAATTGTCAATAATTTACATACCATTTAAACACAAAAGTTGAATGTGAGTAGAGAACTTGCCTATGAACCTTCGCAGGTACTTCGAGACTTTGTGAATTAGTTATATAATAAAAACGAGTAATATGGAACAGAACTTTCGAATACTGTAAATTAAATGATTATTGTAGCACTAACGAAGTTATATTTATTCGCTGTTAATTATATGCAATGTAATGTAATGGTTTTTCTATTTATTTATTTGTTCACTGTTTGTATTGAATTTTCATCAGCGATTCATTTGCTTTCGACCGATCACGACCGCATTCAACCGAGCAATTGCGTTCCACGTAGGTACTGATCGCCACAACAATTTCGCCAAGACTATCTCTATCGCAAACGGAAATTCCTTTGGATCTTTCGGAGCGTGCGCTCGTTTTGTAATTGCTTCCGCCGCTGTTGCTGCTTTTGTTCATTCGATGGCGAAAAAGTTGAACTTGGCCATCGGTGAGGGCTGTACATTACCACACTGGCCTCTAAAATCGAGAGGCCGTGGCGAAATGCTCGATCATACTGCGCCCCGCCACAAACACCAACGCCGCAAAGTGTTTTTCCGCGGGGGAAAACTACCAGAAGACTACCGACTCTTTGAGTTTTCACGTTCACGGGAATTCAACGTTCAATTGCGAAAATTGTTTTCAATTCGTTGCGAGCATCTTTGAGTGGTGCTCTTTTAGCAGTAGACGAACGCGCATGCCAAAAATTTAATTGTTTACATTAAGCGAATATTATTTCCGAATTTCAAATATATTTCAGAGTTGTTTTGAGTGAAATTTGTATAAATATCGAAACCTTTTTACAATTTACGGTCGACTGCAGCCGATGGCGGGTGGATTGGCGTGTGACTATTTGCGATCATTTGTCGTTAATTGGTTGAAAAATCCTTTTAATGAAACTATTTCAATAATTGTCTTTACTTTTTAAATATAAATATTTGAGTTATCCTGTCATCAAGTTTTTTCATCAAACTTTCGTAAATTACACCAATATGAACCAGACATGTCCATTCGATGTGAGTAGAAGGGTAGAGTTGATCAGGAGTAACATGTTTGTTTGCTCGTTAATCCTGCTAAGGCGTCCTCTTTGTTCATTTTTTTCATTATTCTTCTTTATCTTACAGCACGATCTTATTGTAGAGAAATGGCCAATTTCTCATCTAAACAATATAAATTGGAATATACTGCCCATGCCAAGGGGGCGATATTGAATACCTCTGCATATGGAATACCTCGTGCAGAAATAAATATCTATGTTAAGTTAATTTATATCATTAAATTAGATCATTGCACAATTGTTCAAAATAAGTTCAGGTGAATATTCGAAATTATAAAAAAAGAAAGGATTGCCGGAAGTGTTGGTCAGTGAACTATCTCTCAAGTAGTTCAAGTATCTTTCCAAATAATTCCAATTGAAATTGACATTTCCCAATTGATTTACACACTACGAACGAACAGAACAAGCCAGAAAAATTAAGTTTTACACATTCGACAATATCCACGAAAAGCACTTAAGTCTGCTAATGTGATTTCCTCGATTCACCGAAATTGCACTAAATATTAAGAGTAAGTACTTGGGAAATTAACAATGTATTATTCATATTAATCAAAACTTTTGGATTGCTTTTGTGCTCAAATGTTCAATGATTATTTTGTTTTAAAAAAAATGTATTTAAAAATATAAGAAAAAATGTATTAAGTTACTAAACTCAAAAGGAAATACACCTGTGAAATGTCATTGTGATATATAGAAAACGCTAGACTACACCTTACTGCAATATAGGTCAGGGATTCACCCATCTACTTTGTATTTGACGTAAAATGTATTTGACATAAACAAGAATTTTGTTTTCTTGGCACCGCATTCAGAAGTTGTGCGAGAATTGGAAATTGATTGAAATTGTGATACATGCCGGTCAACATTGTTGATTTATATTGATGGGGAAAAGCGTTGAATGCTTGACTGTATACAAACATTAATTTATCACAATGTTATTTGCACTTACTAATAAAAAAAAATGCTACGCAATAGTAAATAGACCTCCTCCATTGCCAACGGTTTGAAGTTAATGGAGCATTTTGAAATGTGTTGTGCTGTCAAGCTATTGGAAAGTTGAAAGTTATGGAAAATTTGTATATGAGCCGGTTTTTTTAAGTAGTACAAGTCGTAAAAGTCCACTTTTTTTTAAATGATCCACTCTGTTTAAAAATAAAATTCTGAACTGTTCATCAGAAGATCGCCTGACCCAATTTCAATTTGCTCAAGTATCATTCTCATTAATTGCAATTGAAATTGACATTTTGTTGCCCTCTGTTTTAAGAGCATAATTCTCAATTGTTTTAAATTCTATGAAATAATTGAGAAATTTAAACAGTCGAAATATTAACGAATGCAATAGATTCGGAAGTAAATGAAATAATTGCACTTATGGAGAAATAAACGAGGAAATTGGCATATGAAAATATGCACAACAATCACGCTAGAAGTAAACTTATTTCAAGTGCACTTGCACTTTTGTATACTTAACAATTATACAAAGCACACACCTCCAGCAGAGTATACTAGGGGTATTCAAGTGTTTGTGCAGGTATCGTTTGAATCCTCTTTATTAGTTTCGTGTTCCACCTTACCTTGCAAAATCACCGATCAAATGTCAAGCAAATATCACTGTGATTTGATCAAGATGCCTACATTTTCATATACAAATGCAAGTGTGAAGAGTATTAAACGAAAACAATGTAAGGCTTCATCCAAAACCTGTAGTGAGATTAATTAAGATTTTTTTAGGAAAAAAAACTCAAGAAAATATTTTATACAAACATTTGAGTAAAACGTACAGTGGAATAGCCATGACCGCCACTGAACCACACATTGGCGAAATATAGGTCAGCGTCTTTCTTTCTTTTGCGAAATTCAATGTAAATATTTTCATAATTTGTAATTAAACAGCGTGTGAATCGAATATATTTTCCAGACATACAGAGATATTTTATAAATTATGCCATTTGTGTAATTGAAGCGGTCAAGTTTTTTCTGACGAATATCTCAATTGATCTGCCTCGTTCTACGAAGAAACTTAACAGTTGAGCAAGCAAATTAATTTGAATTTTTTTCATCTTCGTGATTTCTTTTTGCTCTTAGTTTCGGTCGTTCGCCTGCATCTATCTACCCTAATTGTCAGCATTCTCTTTTATTATTTTGTATTCTTCACAAATTCTCCAAAGTACAATGAACGAATGTGGCCTGACGGCTCTGGGAAGGACAAGAACTAAGGATTTTGACCTCGTCTGTCTGCGAAGCAATTTTCTACTTATGGCGAATATTCTGGTTCGTGCGTTGTTCATAGTTTCTTGTGTAAGATCATTGATCTTTTTGAGGATTTTTTTTGTGGGTTATTGAGCGTCTGCACAGTTAATTTGGATTGTGTGGATTTATTTTTATACGAAAATCGTTTACTAAATACTGTTAAGCTATAATTACAATAATTTGAATAGATTTCTCACCTTACACGAGCGTTAATTAAAAGCGTCCGACCAGAGTGAATGTTTTACTCAAAGTTAATATAATTTTTATATTAAACCAAAAAAATTTCAAATTAACACACTGCGACTTGTGATGGCACACTAAATCTTCAATCTGTTGCCTTAACCAACTTCAACGACATTGTTTGTATGCGACTCTTATCTGTTGTGATATAAAACTACGTAAAATTCAAAGAACAATACTGCCATTTACGTAGTTTCTAATTAAAATATTAATTTTTAGTCACATCATAAAAATCCACTAAAGTAAATATGAAGTTTGTTTGCTTATAAGCTATAGTTTGAGGAATTTCGAAGAAAACTAATTCATTGAAATTCAGATACGTGTTTTAGGTTTGTGTGTACTTGAAATTTTTGGAAAATGGGAAAATGAGAAATATTAACTACGACTGTACTGTAGAAATAGTAAAAGTATTTTTATTAGATAGACGAACCTTGTAAGTCTTATCTTGCAGACTATTTGCTAAGTGACAGAAATGATTGTAGGACAGGAGCTCTTTATCTGCAACCTATATAAAATACAACAAATGATTTACAATACCCATGACATTTCTGGCGTGAGTTCAGAGCCCTTTTTAGCTATTTTATGTAGCAATGGTGGAATTTATATGCAGTTAATTGATTGAAATGAGTGACTTATGACAAGTTGCTATGGAAATATATGAGGGGCTTACAAATTTATGTGTGGAAGACAACTAAGGGTATTGTTCATTCCTAAGATGGCACAAATCGAAACTAATCTTGCCATTCACTCAAAGTTATTTACTGAAATTTGTTTAAAAGCCATTCAAAGACACCGACTTCGAGTGCAAAAAAAAACGCCAACCTTCCATTCTGCCGCCCATCATTGCCGCTATGAGTAATCGCTTAAGAACGCAATAGACAATGCTACTTAATTGTAAATACAATTTCAAAGACAATTTAGTGTCAAGTACTCACCAAAACGTTCCAAAATCCCGTGACTTATCTATCACTGCTGGCAAATGTGTGTTTGATTGTTGACAAATGCGCGTGGTGATTAGAGATGTTTTGCGTTTTCGTTTCGAATGCAATGAATTATATAAAATATCATTAAATTTCTATTTAATTACGACTATTTTGCATTAATTTTAACACGTAACATTCAACAGTGCTCGTGTTAATTTTCCCCAAACGGCTACATTGGAAATCACAATTTTGTGATTTGTATGGTTTTTTGAAAGAGAAAACTACCAGATGCGATTGGTTTTTTTAACCTTTTTTTTTTTTTGGTATTACTTAATAAAATTTTAAATAATTTTATTAAGTTTTTTTGTTCTATTGCACCTTTAGATTAGTTGTTGCTAAGCAATTTACGATTATTAGTAGGGAACATATACTGTTGCTGATCGAGAGCAGGTCGCGTGTAATTTTTTCACTGTACGGCGAGACTACGATTGCGATTACGAGGTATTTCCGTCTTTCGTTTCACTCGAATGTGGCTTTATTTTTAGCTGAAAAGCGTGTATCCAATGGAAGTTGAACCGAACGAACACACGTTGTACGAACAGCGACGACAATTTTGAACTGTCTCGTTGGTTGGCATTGTGCTGTGCGATCGATGCCATGAGAATTTATTTTCAATACGCTCGTGCTGCACACTCAATAAGAGAGAGCCTAAGGGAGCGATTTATATAAAACTTAAGTTTTGCACAACAGATATCAGTCATTCAGACCAATTGGCCTGTAATTTCTTACCACAAAAATCCTATCCTCAGTAAACAACCGCCGAAAATGAAGTTAAAATTAATTAATTTTTTTCTGTACTGAACTATACATTTCTTTCAACTGTAGGGTGTGTATTGTATTTAAGACTGTCAATCTCGGGATCCTGGTCCATTTTTAGTCCATTCACATCTGGGGATCTTATTTTCCAAAACATTTTCAGTTATTGCAAAACGCATACACATTAATATTTAACAAAAATTACTTAGTAAAACTGCAAACTACTGCAAAAGTAACTACTTCAGCATTTCTAGAGCATATTTTGTATGAAATATTTTTTCAATAAGAACTATTGAAAACTTTTTGTTTAATTTTTTAAAATGTATATTGCAGTTCCTAAAATCCTGGGATGGCCAATACCCCTCCGGATTCGACAGCCTTAATTGTTATACATTCGGAAAAATTCTTTCAATTTTTTCTATCACTAGTAACTTATGAGCTAGTCATATACCATATGCTCAACTTCGCATTGAGTTTACATCAAATGGAAAATTTAAATTTATACGTACATACATACATACGTGCTTGAAACACCCAGCTGATCAATTATCAATTACGAGTTCAAGTATGGCTTAAAATGTTTTAATCAAAAGTCGCTCAAAGGTGAATTGAACCCGACCATAAAGTGGCAATGAGTGAAATTGGAAAAATGCTCTCCACTCACTGATAACACTTCTGGGAGCGACTTGTTATCGATAGCCTTGTTAACAGGAAAACGAGTTGGAATTTTAATTTTGGGTAAAACAAAAAACCCCGCATACAGAGTCACGAAAATTTCTAATCAGTCGCAATAGAAGAAATGCCGCTGCCGTATAAACAAACACACAACAATACACACATAGCATTCAGGGGATTAAAGTACAGTAGTGCTTCACAAATATATTTGTTTGAAGTACGATAAATTATGAGTAATTCTGGCATATAGAACGAATCTGCTTATTTGGGTGTCTAAAAATATCATCCAACTGATAAGGCGATAGGCACGATAAACACAAAATAAGACATAGTGTAATCTTACATTGCCTGCAGTGGTACCACTAATTGGAAGCCGCTAATATGAGTGCACGAGTACCAGTAGAATGGATGTAGTAAACAAGCGCTTTTAGCACAAGATTGTGAAATGCGAAAGCGTTCAAGTTTTCATATTTTTACAGCAGATTTGTTTGTGTACTGTCTCTGTCAACCACTTGCAGATTTGTTTAAAATTAAAAAAAAAAGTGCAGCAAAACAAATACAATTGTCTACAAGAGGCGCCAATAGAGTGTTACCAACCAAAAGTACATGTGGCTAAATTATCATCAATTGCGGGAAACTAATTTAGTGCCTTTCGCAACGTTACAAAAAACCATCCCTGGCTAACCATTTAACCTCTCAGAGCTTGTATGGAGCATTTGACACGAGAACGGCATGTGGTTCCATAGTGTAGCGGTTATCACGTCTGCTTTACACGCAGAAGGTCTCCGGTTCGATCCCGGATGGAACCAAGTTGAACTTCTTTTATAATTTTATATATTTTTTTTTTAATTTTTGACTTTGTTTATTTTATTTTATTTTGGTTGGCATATGCATACAAGGCGAAAACAGAATTGCGTTTTTGAGTACTTTGGAGATATATTTTGCCAGCCCGCATAACGAAATAGATGGAATGACCTTTATTTCGCTTTGAAAATAATTTGTATCAGCGTCACTATCAATCGCAATCACTTCTTTCCCATTTCGATTAAACTTTATTTCCAAACTATTCCCCTATTTTTTCCAATGGAACATTTTTCTAATGAAAAAAAGTGCTTCGGTAGTTTACTAACGTTACTTTAAACATTCAAGTGAGAAAAAACTATGAAATAAATTGTAAAAATTAAAAAAAAATTCTTAAAAACAAAAAAAAAAGTTTCATCTTGGTTCCATCCGGGATCGAACCGGAGACCTTCTGCGTGTAAAGCAGACGTGATAACCGCTACACTATGGAACCACATAACTGTAGTTTGTCAAAGGCACATTATATTCTAAGAGCAAAACACAAACGCCTGAAATGAATTCAGATAGGGTTTGATAGTAAACTAGACCAGCCCAAGAAAAATATTTCTCGATTTCGCATTGGTGCGCTCGCCTTGTAGCAAGTAGATTGGGTTCAAAATGGATTGTCCCAAAGATTTAAAAAAATTTATTACTGGAAACATCACAAATTTTATATCCCCACACACACTGTGGCAGGGTGTATTAACTTTGGCACATCGTTTGAAACACCAATAAGAAGGCGTATCCGGTATAGAAAAGTATATATTCTCGAAAACTGAACCGATTTAGCCATGGCAGTCAATCGATTCGCTGTCCGAATGCAGTTTTCGAGATATCGACTAGCTTGCATATCGAAAACACAACCATCATATGTCAATTTTTTCAAAACTCTAGAAAATTAAAAACAAGTTCTCAAATTGGTATGTTTTGTATGGAAATTGATTTTTATTTCCTCATTTTTCAATTACTTTCATTACGATTCCCACAAACCACTATAGCCTGTCTGATGCAGTTTCTTCTCAGGAATCCAAAAATGCCAAAAACTCGATTTTCATGAAAACGGACATAGGATGATTGTGCTTTAAGGTATCGATATTTTCTTCTGCAAAATTTTTCGACATGGTTTGAGGTTCCAAAAACCACATATAAATGGGTTAAAATGGAGACAGCACTTTTTTTTGGTAGATTCGATTGGAAATCGATTTGCACATTTATGCATAAATGGGTCAAAATTTCTTATAAAGGTATTATTGTGTATGGTATTTTAGCGGCAGCGGTGAAGATAATTCACTCTCTAATAAACTATTAATTTATAATTTAATAAAAAATTAAAAATAAAGTTCACTTGGTTCCATCCGGGATCGAACCGGAGACCTTCTGCGTGTAAAGCAGACGTGATAACCGCTACACTATGGAACCACATGGCTGGAATTTGTCAAAAGCGCATTATATCCTACGAGCAAAGCATAAACACTGGACCAGCCAAAGAAAACAATTTCTCGATTTTTTTGATTGAAAAAATCTCAATAAATCCCGATTGTATTGAAAAATTAAATAAATATTTTTAGATGCAGAAGGCTCTATGAAACAATAATAATTGTGTGGCATCAATCGTAAAAAAAACTTTTTCAAGACCTTTACACGTTTTTATAGAAATGCCACAGGGAAACACATTTCAACCTCACCTTCAACTTTCACGCTGATCCAAAATATAAATTATACATTTATACAAAATTATATTCAACATTACTATCTCTTCAAAATACTTATATACAATTAAAATCATTTATTGAATTCAGATGCATTACTATTACAAAAAATGTTTCAAATATTTCATATAAAAACGTTCTACAAAGTTATTTTATAAGATGTTTTTTGTGAATTTACCAATTTTAGGAAGAAACAAAAAATATTACACCGAAAATACATTTAAACAGCGTAAACCCGTACGTAGTCAATTTTCGTGGCTTCATCACCGTCCCAAGTTGCTGCCCAACTTGCTTTTGCTTCGTCAATACTTCTTAAAGATTGCGGATCGCCATTTCTCCACGGCTTTTCCTTGGATTCAGGAAATTCGAATTGACCGCCCACAGAGATGCCCAGAGTAATAAAGAACTATGTACAAAGTAAACTTGTGTGAAGGCCTGACAAAAAATTCTATATCAAATTCAGTTGTTACCTTCTCTGAAAAGCCTTCCATATCCTCAACAATATCTGCATACTTCGTTCCGTCCACACTCGCGGTTATTCCCTCCCTCTTCCATGTCAACGAATAGACGTGAAAATCATCTCCGAAATGCTTTTCGACTTTTGTACTAATCGTTTGGTCGTTTCCGCGGAAGTGGCGCCAACCTCTTACCGGACCCGCATACAAACGACTTCCGTCAACATGAACACCGTTCTTGTCGATCAGATGCTTATTGCCATAAATGGATGCGATTCGAATTTCGGGACGGTGGCTGGATTCCAACTTCTTCTTTGTAGGTCTTAGCATAATCTCTATTTGGCATTTTATTTGAGGAATTAATTGGAGTTTTGTATAAAATATGCTATCAACTTACGGGGCATTAGCCAATCTCCTTTGGGCAGTTTTGCACGTACTTCAATGCGGCCATATTGGAAATTAAACGAATGCCTTGTATCAATTTGAGCTGCTTCTGCCACGGGCAGTTGCATGAAAGATCCATCTGCTGTAATATCGCACTCTAAGTCGTAGTACTCTTTTGTGCATCTGTTGGATATGAATTGAAAATTTAAGTTTGGTTTGCCGTTCATATCGCTTGAGCTATCTCACTTATTACTATCGAAAGTTATTGTTCCGTCATCTACGGGACCTTTACGTACGGTCGGAACAAAATTCAAGATACCACCTTCGATGAAACTATTTTTCGCTTCATCGTTGTATGATGCAAAGGATGACTGATCTGAATTGAAAATGCCCACAGTATGAGTCCAATTTCTCAGGAGTCCATCGTCAAAAGTCTCTTCAAAAAGTAAGCTTCCTACGCAAATGGGACTATTTCTCGGCTGTTCAAGTATCGTTTGCGCTTCCATGCAGTTGGCGAAATCAACTGCACTGTCAACATATCCTGGTATGTCGGGATGGCACTTCTCATATAATTGCTCATTTTCCGATTTGTTTGTAGATTTTGCTTTGTTATTTTCAATTTTGAAGGTTTCGGTCGCTTTGGTGACTTCCTCATTGTACTGAACCATCACCGATATTTCCACTTGATCATTGTTCTGTAATTTGTCTGTTTTTGCAAACGTCCACATGCCGTCCTTCGCTGCGGTGATGTGATCCATTAAGGCTGGACACTTTTCATTGATGTCGATGATATAGAAGACTTCCTTGATTCCAGCTTCATCTGAAATCGTGGTCCATTTTGTAAATAATTGCATTATAGTAAATAACAGTAAGTAGTCGGTCATGCCGACCACAACAAATACATTACACCGGTGCAGGGTGTTTGTGCACTGTGCATAGACATTTCCATAAATTTACTATTTTAACATTTTTAAGTGTTTTAACAAACTTCAAGGATTTTGGGGGTCACCTAACAGCTTTCTCTAATGAATCCAGTAGAATGACTAAGAAACAAAACCATTTCACTTTCCAGTATTTTATTCCCTTATTTTGATCTCGTTTACAAAATATATTCCAATCCGAATGCACATTCTAAATAGCATAGACTCGCACATAATCTACTTTCAGGCCCGGATTGGTCCATGATGATTTCCAATTGGTACGTGCTCGCCAAAAGTTAAGTGGCGCTTTCGGCGAAGTATTGGTCCAGGGCTTGGAATGGTACGTCGAGGTACTGTCGTCTGGAAAATCGCCATTCCCACCAGCGGATACGCCCAGAGTGATATAGAACTAAAATTGTAAATAGTACAGTGATTCATGAAGGGCAAATCAATTCGAATTGGGCCCATTTACAAGTTGATCGAACGGTGCCATGTATTCGCCAGTCCTCCACGAGTTGACGTGATCCAAATCATTCGAATAGATATTGCTGAAATCGCCATCGACATGTCCGTACTCTTGGCCATCAACTTCGAGCACAAGTTTCAGATTACTCCACGTCAGCGAGTAGACATGGAAGCCTTCGCCAAAGTGCTCCGTCCGACTTACATTCCTCATCGATTTACAACGCAATTCGGCCTCCGGAGAGAGTACGGCACCTCCAAAAAGTGTGCGTCCACCAATGTCTAGGCCATTCGCAGTGACCAGATTTGCATTGCCCCTTACAAATGCAATACGCATTTGACCAGACTCATAGCCGTTCAGGCCGTAATGTCTAGACACAGGCTCCAGCAGCATCACTTGAAATGGTTCAAAAGAAGCAAGCTCAGTTCCGGAATTTGTGTACCTTCAATTCAATTCTATGCTTTTCTACATACATGGAAACAGCCAATCACCCTGTGGCAACTGGGCCCGACACTCAATTCGGCCGTACTTAAAACTGAATGCATTTTTTGTATTAATTCGCCCGGACACAACCGGGGGCAGTACATTCTGGCCCTCGGGTTGCCTTTTGCATTCCAATGCCAGATTCTGATTTCCAGTGCATCTAAAATGAGAGTCGAATTCAGTTGTTGTAAAATCCGTTAACACACACACACACACACACACCTCGCCCCCAAGTCCAGTTCGCCTCTGGTGATGCGAGTGCCTGGTCTGTCGTCATTCCATAGTTTGGGCACGATACTCAGTACACCACTGTTGACTGTGGCAAGTGTGTCGTACAAAACGAACTCGGCATCATCTTTGTCCAGTGGCAAGCGAACTTCATGCCGCCACAGACTTGTATTCAATGGACCGTCGAAATTGTCCTCAAAAATCAATTGACCCTGGCACACCACCATACGATTGGGCACAACAGTTATAGAGCGTTTACAGCTTTCAGCGGCTGCTTCGTTATTTTTTTCCACTGCACTGGGCTTCAGTGCATCCTGATTGTCAGTTGTATCTTTTGTGGCACTCACTGAACTCGATTGGACTAAACTGCGATATCCTAACTGATTATGCTGTACATGGAGCCAAATATAGATAATCTCATCGTCCTCCAGATGGCGCTTGTTCTGATACACCCAACGATTGTCGGTTGGTTTACGTATTTGGGCCGAAAATTCGCCCTGTTCGAATGACACAAAGGGACGATTGAGGTTGATATTGAATGCGACATAGACCACTCCGGGCTCATCTATGATAATGGTTAAAGTAAGCATGTTGTAGAGTGGAGAGAATTGCATAAAATAACATACGTAACATGTTCATCACAGGCAGAAAGAAGCAGAAGAAATGAGGTAAAATTGGAAGAAAAAATAGCAGAGCGAGATGAAGTTCGCAAAGTAAACGTCTCACACATCTAAACATTCCATCGAAATATAATTTCTGGTTTCGCCCAACTCTTATCTTGAACATGGCTGTAAATAATGCCGGATCAAGGTTCCTCTCGCTCATGGGGGAATATCTACATTCTTATCGCATCAGTATTGGCAAAATCACATTTTTTGCAATCAATTTTATAATTTTTTTCTCAATTATTTACTGCATTTAATTAAATATTTAAAAAAACTAGTGAGTGAACTATCTTCGGCTATGCCGAAGCTGAAATACCCAAACACAATATAATCCATTTACAAGTATTTCGGACAGGAAAAGAGGTTGTCTCACAACCATATTTTGACCCATTTATGAATGGTTTTCAATCGAACTTAATCTCAGAAGAACGTGCTCCTAAAATTTCAAGTCGCTATCGTGCAATGGGACAGACATGGCTAAATCGGTTCAGTTTTCGATGCTGATCAAGAATATATACACTTTTCCATACCGGACACGCTTCCTTATGGGCGTTACAAACGTTGTGCCAAAGTTAATATACCCTGCCACAGTGTGTGTGGGGCTTTAAAAACTCAAAATGCATCCCAATTAATGATAATGCCCGAACCTACTCACGATTTGCCAGCCTGCATGAATCTCTACATTTAATACTGCTTGGAAGTACGCCACACCATGGAGCCAACTCAATCTGTATGTACATTAAAGCTTCGGGCTCTCTCTCTTAACTTTGTTTTTTTAATAACAAGGCAAAAGTGTTGTCTGCCTATAGCATCGATTTTTTTTCATTTGATAGGGAAATCACAGATTACTCATTACCCAGAAGAAGATGAAGCGTAGAATTATGATTGTTTTTGCTTACGTATTTCCTCCCTAATATATGAAAAACTTAATTTTAATATTATTTGCCCATTTACCTGGTATTGAGGCACGAAACCCATCTGGAAGTACTTCAAATTTCACATCTGGTATTGTATAAGCAAAAATAAGTTCCGAAAAACCACAGATCGCCAGTAATATAAATAGCCTTTGTTGCATTTTTGCAACTTGTTTGATTCAATGTTAATTCGCCGAGCACAAGAATGAAACTGAAAATTCGCTAGCAACTTCTTTCAATACCTACCTACAAAAGTGATCAACTGCTGCTGATTAGGCGATAGTAGTGAGACTTTTTCATCAGAATATTACGAGCTCAATTGGCAGTCTCAGAACTTGTTTCGAGTGTCTACTTCTCCATCAGTAAGCTTCGATTTAGTCACTCTTCAATTCATTGATAAAGCAATGAGAATTTGTAATGCAAAGGAGGTGGTATTTGGCTTTAATGATTTCTCTCTTAAATATAATACATTTCTGAAACTTGTTCGTTTCATTGTTTTGAATGTGTTTGAATATAAAGAACGCTGACGAACAAGCGCTCATAAGTGTGGAAATATGGCCGAAAATTTTAATTTATTTGAGTATTCATTAATTGAAGGTAATAAACAAAACACAAAACACCATACCAAATACAACTAAACTGCGTAAACCCGTACGTAGTCAATTTGCGTGGCTTCATCACCGTCCCAAGTTGCTGCCCAACTTGCTTTTGCTTCGTCAATACTTCTTAAAGATTGCGGATCGCCATTTCTCCACGGCTTTTCCTTGGATTCTGGAAATTCGAATTGACCGCCCACAGATATGCCCAGAGTAATAAAGAACTATGTTCAAAGTAAACTTGTGTGAAGGCCTGACAAAAGATTCTATATCAAATTCAGTTGGTACCTTCTCTGAAAAGCCTTCCATATCCTCAACAATATCTGCATACTTCGTTCCGTCCACACTCGCTGTTATTCCCTCCCTCTTCCATGTCAACGAATAGACGTGAAAATCATCTCCGAAATGCTTTTCGACTTTTGTACTAATCGTTTGGTCGTTTCCGCGGAAGTGGCGCCAACCTCTTACCGGACCCGCATACAAACGACTTCCGTCAACATGAACACCGTTCTTGTCGATCAAATGCTTATTGCCATAAATGGATGCGATTCGAATTTCGGGACGGTGGCTGGATTCCAACTTCTTCTTTGTAGGTCTTAGCATAATCTCTATTTGGAATTTTATTTGAGGAATTAATTAATTTTTGAAGTTTTGTATAAAATATGCTATCAACTTACGGGGCATTAGCCAATCTCCTTTGGGCAGTTTTGCACGTACTTCAATGCGGCCATATTGAAAATTAAACGAATGCCTTGTATCAATTTGAGCTGCTTCTGCCACAGGCAGAAGCGTGAAAGATCCATCTGCTGTAATATCGCACTCCAAGTCGTAGTACTCTTTTGTGCATCTGTTGGTTAAGAATTGAAAAGTTTAGTTTGGCTTTGCCGTTAATATCGCACGAGCTATCCCACTTATTCTTGTTATAAGTTATTGTTCCTTCATCTACGGAATCGCTACGTACAGTCGGCACAAAATTCAAGATACCACTTTTGATGAAACTATTTTTCGGTTCATCGTCGTATGATGCAAAGGACGACTGATCTGAATTGAATATGCCCACAGTACGAGTCCAATTTCTCAGAAGTCCATCGTCAAAAGTATCTTCGAAAAGTAAACTTCCAGCACAGATGGGACCATTAGTCGACTGTTCGAGCATCGTTTGCGATTCCACACATTTGGCGGTTGCAGTATCAACAAATTCTGATGTATCTGGATTACATTCCTCGTGCAATTGTACATTTTCCGACGGCGTTGTAGATACCGGTTTATTATTTACAATTTTAAAGTTTTCGGTCGACTTGGAGACATCCTCATTGTACTGTACAATCACCGATATTTCCACTTGATCATTGTTCTGTAATTTGTCTGTTTTTGCAAACGTCCACATGCCGTCCTTCGCGGCGGTGATGTGATCCATTAAGGGTGGACACTTTTCATTAATATCGATGATATAGAAGACTTCTTTGATTCCAGCTTCATCTGAAATTGTGGTCCATTTTGTAAATAGTTCCAGTAAAGTGCAAAACATATAGTCGGTAAGGACGACAACACACTGTTGTTTATTAATTTTTTGAATTCCATGAAGTAATTAAATATGAAAAAAAATATCTCAATGATAGTTCAAATGCGTATTGATGGAATTAATAGAAGCTTTGGGCTCTCTTATCTTTGTATTGTCTGCTGATCTAATCGAATTTATATTTTAATATGGAAATCACAGATTACTCATTAACAGAATAAGATGAGAAAACGATAAGAACAGAATTATGAATTTGTTTAATTTTACTAATATTTGCCACTTACCCGGTATTGAGCCACGAAAACTATCTGGAAGTACTTCAAATTTCACATTTGGTATTGTATAAGCAAAAAGTTCCGAAAAACCACAGATCGCCAGTAATATAAATAGCCTTTGTTGCATTTTTGCAACTTGTTTGATTCAATGTTCATTCGCCGAGCACAAGACTGAAACTGAAAATTCGCTAGCAACTTCTTTCAATACCTGATCAACTGCTGCTGATTAAGCGATAGTAGCGAGACTTTTCCATCGGAAAATTGGCAATCTCAGAAAACCCACTTGACCATCAATAAGCTTCAATTTAATTTAAGCGAAATCACTCTCACCATTCTCTAAAGGGAATGAGTGTAGTGTTTGTCTCGATTTACCGTCTGTCGTGTCAGTTATGCCAAGAAGGTGTTGTGGAAGTTCATAACATAATTCAACACCTGTAAATTATTAACTTCACGCTGTTTTTCGTTGCCATAGCTTGGCACCCTTGCTATCGTGAATATCCTAGCTACATTTGTTTATTTGTTAAAGCGATTTGCCATTGTTGAATCGATTTCGGATTTAGTTTACTAATTTGTACACGTACAATTGATTCCGCACAAGTTCCTGCCATTACAATCAAAAACCAAATTTCGAAACATTATTATTTTATTTCGAAACCAATTCCATCATGCCGTGCTTTTCGGCAAGCAATTTACGTTTCGTGGGTGCCAATGCTCCAGCATTCGGCGCCAAAGAACGTGCCAAGACCGCTTTTCGAAACAACAGCGTTTCCAAGACGAATCCTCGATGGGAATGCGATACTTCATTAAATGTTCAAGGCTATGTCGCACAAGATCAAAAGAAACTAAATGGCCGGCAAGGTACATTTCGTCGGAGTGTGAAAACACAGCAAACAATATTGCCACCGAGGGAGTTGGTCCGCCTGAAGACGGCTTCGAAAGTGGTGACTCTCGAGGACCGACTCGATGCGCTTCTGAAACAGGAACAGGAAACCAAGCGCTTGGAGAAGGAGGCATACGAAACTAGACAACGCTTTAAGGCAATGGATGACGCTCGCCAGCGCGCCGCAGATGCTAGTGTTGAGAAGGAGGATCTCTTTGGGGCTGGGGAAAAACTGAAGGTGCTCGAGCGGGCCTTCCTCGCCAAACACGAGCAGGAGGAGGAGGTGAAACGCGTCAATCGGATCATACTCAATGCAAAATGTCATGCTGTGCGCGATGCCCAGATACAGGAGAAGTTCGAGCTGGAGAAGGTGATAAAAAGCGAGGACGTACGCTTGGAGAAGTTAGTGTTGGAGCGTGCCATCAAGTCTCTGAGCGAAGAGGATGAGAAGTACGAGAAGCAGAAGGAGGTGAAGCTTAAGTATGCACGCGAATTGAGCGAGCAATTGAACAAGCGGGAGAATCTGCGCTTCCTGGAAGCCGAACGGATCGAAGAGGAGGCCAAAGTGTTGCAGCAATCCAAAGAGGCACTTAAACGCGACGAGGAGCGCCTAGCCAAGCTGGATCGGGAGCGTCGACAAAAGTTTCGCGACGAGCTGGCCAAAATTGCTGAAATGTCGAACCTGTTTAAGAAGATGGAATACGAGCAGGAGCGGAAGTCGGAGATGCGCGTTGCTGCGTATATGCGCGAGAAAGAGCAACGCGAGCGCGCTCTAAAGATCGAGAAGAAACTGGCGAAGGAGGAGTTCGAACGCAAGCAACAGCGGCTGTTCACATTGGCTCAGAAGATCTCGGAATCGAAGACGCAACGCGAAGAGACGGGATATATCAGGGAGCAGGAGAGAATCGAACGCGACTATAGACGCAAAGAGAAAGAGGCTGCTCTGCGTAAGCGACAAATCGAGCGAGACCTGGCGGAGGCTCGTGACCGGCAGTTGCAGGAGGCCAAACACCGACAGGCCATGCAGATTGCGCGCGGCGAACAGGACTTCAAGATTCTCGTCGACAGCCTGAAGAAGGAGGAGGCCAAGCAAAAGCAATTGGCCGAGCAGCGCGAATGCCGCAGTAAGTGCTATCGCGACGACATCATTCGACAGATGGGCGAAAAAGAAACCGAACGCCGTCGACTGCTCGACTTGGAGAAAAGCGAAGCGCTGCGAGTGCGGGATGGCGAACGGCAGCGCGAATCGAACATACGAAGCGTTATCAATGCTAAACTTGGTGCCATGCGTGAAGCGTGTCTGCCTGAAAAGTACATTAAAGACGTGGAGAAGCAGCTGCAGAAGATTGCCACTTCAAAGCGAGTGCCGTCGAAGCAAAACTGAAGTTCAATTCTACACTAAATTTATGCTATCATTGACGCTGCACTTAGATCATTTCAGCACAGCCACAGATTGTAAATTCCTGATCGGGTTTTCAATACTGGAGCGGTTTGCTGGCAACCAAGCGTGACCCATATCATCATGTATTTAATCTTTCCAAGACAAGTGTCTAATTTATCTTCTACAATAAATTATCTGTACAAATTGCAAACATTTAGATGTTGAATAATATTTATGGATATCGACTTAAGACATGAAATACATAAAAGGTGACCGACCTTTCAGTGAAAGGTGCATCGGGAGGCCGTTTTTCTCTAATGCTTTCTAATGTATCAAGAAATTTGATATTACATTTTAGTAAGTATGATGTTATGATTCTTTCAATGACACAGTGAAATACAAAAATGTTCAGATGAAAATGTTTTTATATGTAGGTCTGAAAAAACAGTCTAATCCTAGAAAAAGTCATACAATTGTTTTTGCTGCAGCTTCATTTTTTTTTTAATAGTTGACTAATAACAAATATGAATTTAAATGACACGCTCAGAATAAAAAACCGATGGAGCTTGTATGGAGTTTTTTTTCCTCTGAGCACGTCAATTGATGTTTTTCAGACATACGAAATGTTTCAAAGAAATTTAAATTTTGTATGCATTTTTCGGTAGGAAAAGGTCTTACCGACTTTCGTTTTATTTGTTTCTCAGTTTTGGAATATGGACTTTTTTCAAAATTTCAATTGTATTTATGAAAAAATTTAAAGCATATTTATAGGCTGACCGTTTAGTATGAGAAGTAGGAAAGGAAATAAATTTTCATTGGATTTGAATTGCCCTATTTTTCAATTACTTTCATAACGATTCCAAAAAACACATTCGATGGAGCGTCTTCGCATGAATCCAAAAATACTCGATTTCGTATCGAATACTCAAATATCAAGGTTTATTTTTTAATTTTTGCGACATTAAATAATCTTTTTCCTTTTGGTTGACAAGAGAGTGCCTTGAATGCTGGAAGAGTTGAGTTTTTATTTGATTTGTTTGTAATCGAACTAATCGTAAGCTATGTATGTAAATTGGTTATGTATTGGTATGTTGTCTGGTAGTAGCTTTGCCTGTTCCTGTCTATGGATGATAATGAATGCTCTAAAACTAAACTAAAACTAAGCGAGTTGTGTGAATGTAGCTCAGAATGATTTTCCGTTGTTCTTCTTGGAACCGTTGTTCCGCGAATTCTGACTAGTCTTCTTTCGTCGCTTTTCCGACGACCAGTCGATGTCGTCTTCGTCGTCGGTGCAATTCGAAGCGTTCGTCTGTAGATATGACGACGACGATGACGAGCTGGCGCTGGTGCCCTCCTTGGTGGCCAGTCGCCGGCTGGCTATGCGTGACGAGATGCGACCCATTCCCATGCACTTCTCCAGGTGAGGGGCAAAGCGTGCCGCGGACACGGGCCTATCACAGTTCGGGCAGGTGCAGTCCATGGGCTTCTTCGCCGTCGATATGCCAAAGATATCGAAGTTGGGCAAGTCCACAATGCGGAAGGACGTCTCCGGATCGTTCTCGGCTAGGCCGTCCAACGCTGCTAAATTGCCAGTCTTGCGCAGGTGGTGGATCTCGAGAAATACCCCGACCACGGTGTCGTCCAGCAGCGATTGGTACAAATAGTTGGCCGCCTCATCGAGCTGTGAATGAAAGGATAAACAGCCAACAGCCAATGAATGGTTTATGTAAACAAAGAACATATGTTTTCACGTTGGATTATAGATAATAATTACCTTTTTCGGATCTTTGACGACCTCACGGAAGGACTTCAGTACGGCAGTTTTGTTGCTGCTTCCCGAGGTGGCGTTCGCTGTCACAGGCAGATGCAGTCCGCCGGCCGACGAAGAGCCGGATGCGGATGCCATCGAGTGATGGTCGCAGTCAGTCAAGCGTTTGAAGCTGGAGGCTGGAGTCTATCTTCTATCTACTTTACAATTTACAAATTAGCTTAAGAAAACAGTGAAGACAGATTTCTGGAGCTTCGATTTTCGTGATTATCAAATTATTTGTTGTTGCTGTGTCAGATCTATGTGCCGAATGCAATTTGTACGGCTGAAATTCTGCCGCCGCAAACTTTAAAATTTCATGTTTTTAAACTGAAATTTTAAGAACAAAAACTTGTATTTCATTTTTAAGAAAAAAAAATTTTTTTTTTTTTAAATTTTTTTCGGCTCAAGCAGAGTTTTGTATGAACCGCCGACAGCTGACTAAAAATCGGCTGCCAGTCCTTTAAGCCGCCGCCGCCTACTATCGGAGATTTATTGTGACTGACATGACTATTGCGACTGCTTTGACAAGATACATTTGTTTATAGAAAATTAAAAAGAAAAAAATGTAATTGGTTGTTTTAGATCTTCGATCGGCAAAAAAAACAAACAAATATTTAATAGAAAAATGCTGGTGAACGAGAAAAATCAAAAGTACAAATTGTTGGTGGAGAAGTTATACGAACGCAGTCAGGAGGTGCAAACGGAAAACGAACGCTGTGTGCTGAGGTAAGATAGTTGATAAGATTGATGGTAAGATTGATAGTTGGAAGTTTTTCATGCAGTTAATTTTCAGAATAAACACCGTAAAGAAACAAATAAAACGACGTGTGCGCGATGTGGACTTGTTGAAGCGACGCCTCGACAAGCACAACGACAACTGGAGGGCACTTCCGATGGTGGCACCACATCCCAAGCGGAAAATTGAACAGAAACGTGGACCCAAACCGAAGGTGAAAAATCCAAATGAGGAGGCACCACCCAAAGAGAAGAAGGCGAGAAAACAGCGCGTAAAGAAAAACACCCAAGAGCAGATAGCCGCAGTGGGACAGCGAAACTTTCTGGGAATGTTGCAGGCGCCGCCGCAACAACCCGGGCACTTCACCGAACAACAGGCACAGCAACTCCTGCTCCAACAAATGCAGTTTAAGCAAGAGCCTCTGAATTGATTTGTGTTTTCCTTGTATTTTCTTTTTAATCTGCACTCTTAATTATTAAAAACATTCTGATTAGAAACCAACTGAGTGTGAAGCATAAACTATGGATAATAGATAAAAGTAATAAAGATGCGTGCGTCCTGTTATTCACGAGCTGTGTGGTCGACGGGGCGAGAATTGGGAAGAATGTTAGCGTGATCTACTCGGCCTGCCGTAGACGCGCCAAGCGCTGCGTAAGTTCGTCCTGTTCCTGCGAAACGGCTGTGGAGGCACCAATAGTTGTACTCTGTACACCGCTGGGCAGTTCCATGTTCAGCTCCAATCTGGCAAAGAGATAATAAAATATTGACCCTCCTCTAAGCGTCTGGACTTACCCAGCCTCATCGGCCACTTGTTGCAGGAGATTATCCACGTCGCCCTGCGGCACCGATGTGGTAGTCGTATCCGACATTGTGTTCTCCATCACCGAACTCTGTACGTCCAAGTCCTCGAACTGCGACTCGAATTTCTCCATTAGAGATGAGATTTTCTCCAGGTTCATGCCCTTCATCGCCGCATCCATGGCCTTCACGACGCCCGCCATGGAGTTGGTCACCTTGCGTGTGGTCAGCGCCGACTGGACGCGGCTGGCCACCGCATCGACGCGTGCGCTCATTCGTAGATAGTTGACCGCCTGGCTCTTCTGTCGGATGGCATTCTCCGCATGAATCCGTGCCACATCCATGTTTCCCTTCTGGATGGCCTTCTTCGCCTTGACCTTCTCCAGCTTCTCCTCTTTTTCGCATTTTTTGGAATTGCGCTCCAACTCCTTGACGGCAAATTTTAAATTGAAAAGGTGTTCTGCGGGAGAGAGTGAGTGGTTGGTTAACTGGGCTGTAGGTGTGGCTTGGGGCTGCTCTTTATACTTACTTTCCATTGCTGATGCTGACATTTCGTTACCCAGTTTGGCGATTATTTGGAAATGTGAAAATAAAATATAAATTCGTTTTTAGGCAGTTTTCCAACTGAGAGTTTTGCGTGATTTTTTTGGGGGCCTTCGCGATTTTCAACTAACTGAAAAATTTTCTAGCTTCTTCCTATGAATCACTTTTTGTTTTGGTTTTAGTGGAGCTTGGAGCTGTCATTTTCGCAAGGCTGCCAGAGCATTGCGCCGACCCATTTTGATCGGCGGCGGCGGCTGGTGAATAAATTGGCGGCGGCGGCTTAAAGCCGGCTGGGAGCCGAAATATTGTTAGCTGTCGGCGGCTCATACAAAATTCGACTTAAACCAAAATATGTAGCATAAAAATAAAAAAAAAAATTTTTCCATTAAAAATTTAAAAAAAAAAAAAAATTTTTCACAGAATATTTAAAAAAAAAATAGTTTTAAAAAAAACGTTGCTTTACAAAAACGCAAATATGAAGTCAGCGGCGGCTGAATTTCAGCTGATCCAAGCCATATAAATTCTCGGCGGCGGCGGCTAGAGAAAATTTACGGCTGCTCGGCTCAGCCGGCGTTGGGCCGTTTGGCGCATAGCTCTGAAGGCTGCCGGATTTGAAACTATGATGTCAAAATTGTGGTATTTTCGGGATGCGAGTAAAAAACTGGCGAAAAATTCGGTTGAATTCCCAAATCTATTTTTTCTCAAAAATATTACCCAGCTATGATAGGTGGGGTTTCTACGCATTATTATCGAAAAGCAACCAACAGGTTGATAATTTCAAATCGTCAGATACGTCAGAACAAAATGAATTTTATGTTTAATCTATATTTTTGTTGTTGTTATATTGTGAATTGTTAGTTCTACTACTACTTTTGTTATGTTAACTACTTTTGTTATGTGTTTTCGTATTTTTTTATTGCGACCGTTTTTAAAGCAGCCATTTTTTGGACCGTTTTTGAAATATTTCAACGGTCACCCTGTCGGGCATTCTCAAAAGAGGGTTGGGGTACGCACTTAAATGAAAAGCAGTTCATTCATCATGGTTCATGTGCTCGATGAATGTTTAGTTCAAAATTCAACATAGAGATGTCGTGGCCTATTTACGTAAATTCGTGACAGAAATTGGTGACTTCCGGGGGGGATTTCCTTTAAGTTCACGGGGAACATTTAGGAAATATGCTTAAAAATAAAATAATAAATGTTTGCGTGCAAAGTCGAGGCTAGCCCCTAGTTAGGTAAATACATTTAATTCTTCTTGTAAAATATACTTTGAAATATATTGAAAGTTTTATCTCACCGAAGAAGGTGCTTTTGATTCTTTTGATGATTTGATTCTGCCTTAAAATTCGGGTTTTTAATCAACCATGGAGGAGGGCTTTCTAAACTACCAACACAAAAATATATGAAAATAGAAGGAAAAAACAGTCGGAGACGATGACATGCGAATAACTGCCACTACAGCGACGATGCCAATCAATCAATTTGCAAATCCTTCATCGAAGTAATGTTAGCCTTCAAAATCGTGCTTACGACAGCTTGTGGCTATGCAATTTGTCTGATGATGAGGGATCTATTGACCGTATCACATGTACACATCTGCATATACACCAGCCCACTAATATCAAGAGGAGGAATCCCTACGGGAAAAAAAGCAGTCTGTCCAAATTTTGTCACCTTTATACGAAACCAACCGGCTACTTTAACATTGCGTTGTCATTGGAAGGAGCCAGTAGGCAAAAATCAAGTTGGTATTTCGACGGCATTTTGGTATCGTTTGCTTCTATCGTGTTTGTTGTGGTCTAATAACGAACTACAATCACACTTGGTTGCTTTTAAAAGCTTAGAAATCGGCGTTGTTTAGCCGACTAACCCCTTCCAATGACAACCCAATGTTTAAGTAGTCAGTTGGCTTCATATAAAGGTAACAAAATTGGGACAAACTGCTTTTTTTCCCCGTAGGGATGCGTTAAATCTTTTCGTGGAAATGCTCACCTGCAAACAGTGATGCCAGACGAAGTTAACGGAAAAACGTAATTTTTGCTCGAAAAAACCGACTTTACCTCGAGGGGATTCAGTTAATGTACAAATGCTGCTGAAAAACGGAGAATAATGGCGTGTGGCAGTACGATTCTGCTGCCGTAAATGGATCTGAACTTTTAACTTTTTACAATTACAGAACGTGAGATTTCTGTTGTTTATTTTTTTTAAGTTTTCCTACATTTTGCTTTGTTTATTTTTTCGTGCGGTATCACGGTGTAAGCTTAGCAGTTGCTTGCCTTTTTGGCTTTTTCGTCGTCTCGTCGGAAAAAGTTGGTGGATAAGAATTTCACTTACGCACCGCCACAAACTTTAAAATGTTTTCGTGGCCCGCAGCTTTTGTGGCCAGAAAGACTTTCAAGCGTTTTATTTTTTGTTTTGCAACAAAAACAAACTTTGACGAGGCCAGCAGCAGCTGTGGTTGAATGAAATTGTGTTAGAGGCAAATCAGATGTTTAATATGAAGAAAAATAAAATAAATATTTCAACCTCATTTAATCCGGGTTGTTCTCCTCAGTCACCAAATGAAAGTATAAAATTTGTTATAAATTTAATTCGTTTCCATTTCCAATTTCAATGCCATGCAGTGTAAAGTATTTACACAAAACGTTTCTTTGTTTTGATGTCTGAAGTGGCAGCGGAGGGTGGTGGCTTCTTGGAACGAAACCCAATTAAATTTATTTCCAGCGGGCATTCCAAATAATGCCAATGACATTTTCATTTGCAATTGCTAGAATTTAAAAGATATACGAATGAATTCCAAGTGCCCATATCCGTATAATATAGCAACATTTGACAGTTGACCTCGCATAGCTCATTACGTACAACAGCAAGAACAACGAAAAAACAACTGGCTAATCCCTACCTAATAAAGGCTCAGCAGCCGACCAAGACCATGGAGCAACATGAGCGCTTCGCTTCATAAAATTTCATTTCGTTCATTTTAGTACAATTGACTGTAATCCTTTTGCCATTAGCCTACAAAAGCACGCACGCACGCCTACACACTCACACACACACGCACACACACGCGCACACACTTCTTCAAGCAATTGTACGTACACCCGCACACAATTGCATAAGCCCTATCCAGACACAGTCGAGGAACCACCGGATGTGAACAACATTGTCTTCCGTTCCATTGCATGTCCTTGCCCGCTATTTCCGGCTGGTCTCTTAAGGCACTTAACTTTCCATTCATTCGCCATTCGCCCCCGTTTGCCCAGCGCTGCTATCGGAATGGTCTATGAGCGCATAGTTTTCGTTTAAGTTTTGGTTTTGGTTTTCCCTTCTCCCTCTTTTTCGAATGTGTCCCTCCCGGGGTACATCAAAATGAACTTCTTCTCTGCGGGGGCTAGTGTTGCTATGAATGAATCGGTGAATTATTGAACCGTAGATGCTCTTCACAACCAATTAGGGTTGAGGGAGTTTTTAAGCCAAATACGGTCATTGAGTGTTACTTTTATATTCATTAATCCGAGGTAATTTGGACAGAGTACAGAGGAAAACACATTGCCAAAAACACACAGAAGTACATTAAAAACTGTTTACTGTAAACTGCACAGCAACGAAAATGGAATGGATTAAGTTATAATTTCTTGAAATGGCCCTTGCCAAATTTATTTATTTTTTTTTGTGTGATTTTCCTTTACTGCCGTCGCCGGCATAATCTTCAAAACAAGCAAGCAAAAAATCAACAATTCATTTAATGAGTTTTTTTCTTGTTTATTTTCGACTTTTTGATGCTAATTTGAAGACGATTTCTTTTAATGCAGAAAAGTTTACAAAAAAACATTAAAACAGCAAAACAAAACACAACACAACCAGCAGAAAGAATATAACAAAAAAGACAAACAGAAGTTTAGCTTTAAGTAGTGGCAAAAACAAAACGAAACAAAGCAAAGCAAAACAACAAAAACGGAAACCCTTTTTCCTAAGACTTCAATCGATGGCACACCATGGCATTAGAAAACGAATTGAAACGCGAAAAAAAAGTGAAACTTTTCATTTCTTTTTCTATTGGCATTTGAGTTTGTGTATTTTACTGTCGATTAAGGTCAAGAGAAGTTGACGAAGCTGCTGCTGCTGCTGCTTTTTTCTTCTTCCAATTTCCATTCGTTTGGTTCGTTTCGTTTATTTCGTTTCTGTATTTCTGCTTCATGTGGCCCCCATTGAAGTTGCCAACTGCTGGCTGCGGGAGTAGGCCACAACGGAGGCCAACTTTGGCCTGCCATTTGAAAAGGGATCGACGTGAACTTTTTTCCTTATCATTTATGCTTTAACTTTAACTTGGGTATTTATTGATGTTATTTCTAGGCCGCAGAGAGACCCGCAGAGAATAAGAAAAGTGGAATGGGTATGCAGTATGGGGGGGTGCGAGGTTTATCGGGCCAATTTGGGTGTAAATTGAATTTTAATGCAGCAATATTCAATTACTAGTAAATTTGCCCGTGCCATGCACGGGAAAAAAACACACTAATTTTAAAAAATTAAATGTTTACTAAATATATTTTAGATGCAAAAATATTTTCTATGTTTTCAAAATTTAAATGTAATTTTTTTTTATAGAAATTTGTGAAATATGTAATTTTTTATTAAATTTTGTAAAGAATAGAAATAAATTTTGTTTGATGATGTAATTGTGTAAAGTTGAACTGTTCCATTAAAAAAGAATTAAAAAAAAAGATTAAAAAAAAAAAAAAGAATATCAAGCAATGGATTCAAAAAAAAAATACGACCGGTGACGGGCTTGAACCCAAGACTGCCGCAGACAAAGCGGAAGCTCTACCCAACTGACCACAGCCAGCTATAAAATAAATTGAGCTAATGGCGATGTAGTTCATCAAGCTGTATGGTGAATGTGTATATACACACAAAAATATAGCTTTGATTTACCATTGCCACCTTTAAGGAAATAATATTACCAAAAGGCTAGCGTTGCCACCTAACAATGTTTTCACCTGTTACGGCTAAACATTATTTCCGATTGTCGATCATTTTTATTGCAAAGTGTTTTATTCATTGGATTTTTTCAATTTTTATTTTCGTATTATGTATTTTGACGTACTAAAACCGAATCTGAATCTTTTATTGTAGCAAAAATCAGCTTTCCAAGAAATAAATTTTTTTAAGTTTTGATTTCCCCTTTTACAATTTCTTTAGTGACTTCTAAGAAAGGTGTTCATTTTGTAGTATTTTTTTTCGGGAATTTTAATTTATAAATGATTCACATTTTTATTTGTTTTTATGAAATTTCTCACCTTAAGCAAATATATTTTCGCATTTGCAAGAAACATTTTTGAGTAAGTTTCGCTGCGGTTGCGGTACTTCGCGTTGATGTGTGCGGACCTTAATGTTGTACTGGGAATATATGCAGTGTATAGGAAAGTGTATTATGAAAGTGTAATATGAAAATCTAATACACCACCGTAATAGGTGAAAATAGTGATAGGTGGCAAGAATAGTCTTGTGGCAGTGTTATTTTCTTAAAGGTGGCAGCTTTAGGTCGAAGCTATTTTTTTATATGTGAAATGATTTTTTTGTGTGTGTATATACATGAAAGCGTTTTGCATGCGGCTTGATGAAGTTAATCGATATTAGGTAAAGGCATTGTATGAGCATTAGTGGCTCTGGTGAGAAGGCGCTTAGTTCGCTACTTCATCTTACTTACAATCGCAGCGTTGTGGGTTCGATACCTCACCAGGGCGGCTAACATTTATAAGAAAAAATATATGTGTGGATATATTTGTAAGTGGCTCTGGTTGGTTCCTTCTCACGACCGCAGCGTCGTGTGGACAAACCACCAGAATAGCTAACATTAAAAAAAAAAAAGGTTAACAACTTAAAAAAATTTTTTAAGTGGAGTTGTAAATTTTGAATCGGTTAGCGTTAGGGACAGACAGACAGACAGACAGACCCGGACAAATATATATATTAATGGCTATTTTTAAAGAAGTTCAGCGTAGAATTTATCGAATTACGTGCATACTTTCGACTTGTTTCTTTAATAACAACAACAAAAGAAACTTTGCGAAAAACAACAGGTTTTTTTTTTATTGATTTACATGGGCCCTTTCGGGTTGTTGCTGTGCCTTCCTTTCGAGTTTGTCTTATATTCGCCTTGGCCTGACATTTGAAAGAGAATTCAAAAGAAAAACATAAATGCTAGCAGAAGTACGCAAATTAATTGCTAAAAGTTTGTCGGTGTTTTTTTTGTTTGCATTTGTATTTATATTTGCCAAATATAATAGTGTCAGACAGTCTGGTTGCCTTGACATTGAATGTGGCAAGTGATTAGTTTATAATAAGAAGCCAGCAATTAGTAGACCGAATGAGAGTGAAAATTATCGTTCAATTAACGGAAAACGAAAGCATTGGAATGATTGAGTGTTGCTGACAAAGAGTAGAAAATTCTGTTCATAAATATATTTGCATTGCACTGTGCACTGAAATTAAACAAACTTTAAGAAACGTCAGAAAGTATTCAATTTTGTTTGTGTGTTTGAGAGTGACACGGCACAACCTTCCAAATTTCAGAAAATTTTAAAATAAATCTAGAAAGTCAACAACGTTGTTTCAGTGTTATGCCTTCCTGTATATGAAGACAGAACCAAGTGGTTACAGAGTTCAAGTGGAATGGAATTTTTAATGTTGTAAATGTTTTTGTTTTTAAGTTCATCGTAGAGCTTGTTTCAATTTCACTTCAGAATGAACACTCAATCAGCTGTTTGCTATCACAAAAATAGAAAAACTAATAAGAGAATCATCTTCGGTCCGAACGAAGCATTAGGATTGGATGGGTTTAGGTACACATGACCTTTTTGCAGCACGACCATTGTTGGTCTATTGTGCACCCTTTTACATGTTATATTCGGGTTTTTACATGTTTGTTCGAAATTTAATTGGAAGGTTCTGATATTCCAATTCTATTGTTATATAATTGTGCAATTATTTTGCTCAACGTATTCCAGGGTTTTAAAGCCTTTTAATGCTTTTAGCATAGCTTGGCTGTAAGACATTATGTATACCTTTGTACCAAATGGAATATATTAGATTCCGCTTGTGCTAAGGCGAATGTGGAGTTTAATTTCTGGTTCTACTACGCCTGCCCCTACCCCAATATCTGTTTTTTCGCCTTCTGTTTACCACCTTGTCCCTTAGCCATTTTGGTGTTTCTTCCCATTCTTCTCGGAATGGAATTTATACTTTTTAGTAGTGTTTCAGGCTTCGGGTGGGTTCTGTTTGCTCACTTCCCTTAAATAGAGAAATTTGGGTGGCATTTTGTATGGGCGGTATGGCATGGTTTTTATCCAATGTTTCCTATTATGCGGAAAACACACCCTTGGACACTCACGTAAAGGGTATAAAAAATTAAATTGAAAAATGTATTTTTTTCCACTTATGACTTTCACGAGGCGCTGTGAACTCCCTTACCCTTTCCAATTTGAAGATAATCTTGCTCGCCTGTCTGTGGAAGCTTCACAGTAGGTATCCACTATTTCGTTAAACGCTTTACGTGTTGACGTGAGATTTATAATTACAAAATTAACAACAATTAAGGAAGGCAGGCAAAGTTTAAAGAAATGCAAGTTACTTACTCGCTCGAAAGTTTTTTCCTCCTGCTAAAGTTGAAATATTCTTAAGTTCTGCAGTTGATTTGAGCCCTAATTACGTTACGGCTGCTGACGACAGGGGGGCTGGTGCGGTGCTGAAAGTTATGCTGAAGTCATGACTAGAGTTGCCATGTTTTTTGCGACAACAAGCCAACACAGAAGCGATTGTGTGTGCGATGGTTTGTTGGTTGGGTTTAAGTTTTTAGCAGCGCCAAATGAATACATTTGAATACGATTGGCGGCGGCGGAAGTTGGTGTTGTTGCGTTGCGGTAGGTTTGTTTATAAATTAATGTGTATGGGGTGGATGTATGTATGAGTGTGAGCATGTGTTGTCTTTTTGGCATAGTAAATAGTTAACACACGCGTGCAACTGACACTTCATTAATGAGCCTTTAAAATGTTGGCAAGTCTGTTTCGGAAATTTTTTTGGCACAAAGTCGCTTCGCTAAATTGAAAAAGAGAAAGTAAAAAAAAAAAAAAGCGAAACGAAATAAAGAATTTGTTTAAGTTGAACTGTAAAATTAATTATATACGAGCACACAGCAAATACCCAGATGCACATCAAATATTTATAGCCCGATTTGGAGTCTCTTCAGTGGGCCACAACATTGTTGAGTTTGCGACAAGCCATGAAAATAGTTGAATTCAAGAGCCTGTTAATGTTTACTCTCGCAGCGTTCTTTCGTTTTATTGGCCATAACAAAAGCGACACCACAAATAACGTTGACTTTGTGTGTGTTTGTGTGTTTTTTGTGTTGTTGTGTGCTTTATTGCTCTCGGCGCTCGGGTTGAAGGAGGTTCAAGCAAAACCACCCACCGAGTACAATAAGAACTCATGGCCTATCCATAAGTAATCGTTGCAAGCTTTTCTCGACGCTTCCGCATTGAATGTGCTCACTTCCCGTTTCCCGTTTAATGTTCGCCATGAAAGTGCTTCAACGACAATTGTTCTAAGGGATTGCGGGGGGCACTGAGTGGAGTAAACGACCGATTTATGGTAAGGATTGAAATTACCACTAAACCCAGTTGCAATGTTTCATTTTTTTTGTTCGTTTTCATTTTCATTTCCATGTTCTGCTCTTCTGGTGTCTCCTCTACGCAGTGTAGACAATAAAACATTTGCTCTACAATGGCGGAACAATGCACAGATGATTTCGATTAATATCGTGAAAATTTATTTCTTTATAATGCACACAACTGGTAATTTGAGTAGTTTTAATAAATTCCACGAAACAATTTGATTGGCAATGCAAATTTATTTTTTTCGTAATTTTAATTTGTATGCACATAATTTATTTCATTATCGTCGCGGCATTAAAATTCCATTTCGGAATGTGCCTCAATTTGTATGAATGAATGCAATTATAAATGTTTTCGCTTGCAATATACATTTTTTTTGAAATTAAAAAGTATTTATGTATGTGTTGAAAGTATTTAAGTATAGGTGCTACATTCATGCCTAGTGGTTTGAAAAGGACTACTGTGGCAGGGTATATGGACTTTGACACAACGTTTTTAATGCCTATCGGGAGAAATGTATATATCGACGACTTCAACGAAAAGTTTGGCTTATATTTCAATTGAAGTAGCGTATACGCCCCATTATCCGCACCCTGAAGGAATTTTCATTTGTGCATGCAAATCGTTATGAATTTAATTAGACAAATATTCTCTGGCGAAATCAGTGTAGCCACAGAGCAGACCGAAACGGAAAATATGCAAATGCATTTAATAAACGCCAACACCACAAATGGCATAGAAGCATGTACTGCTGCTCCATGTAGATACGTACATATGCCATAGAAATCAGAAGGTAATTCACTCTCCAGTCTTTTATGATTTAATGAAATTTGTCAATTCTCAAATTGTTGGGTCGAGAGGATTGCTCTGTTTTTTGTGTTCAAGGGGTACATTTTTTTTTGTCACACCGTTAGTAATACACAAAAAGCAGGACTGGCTGGTATATTATAGTAAATATATTCCTATCGGCATCATCTCCAGAGTCGATAGAGAGACGTTCGTTGGTCTTAAAACGTAATTTATTATCGAAAAATTTGCGAAAAATATCATAAAAGAGTCACAAAATTATAGTAAAATTTGCAAGGCAATTTTCGAGGAATGTGTCCGCTGGACAATTCCGCTTCGGTTGGACCGTAGATAATCCTCTTACTTGTTTCTCACATTCTCTTATTTGCATTTCGCAGCCTTCCATGATTTATGCATACTCACCGCTGGTTATGTAGGGTGTCCATTTTAAGAAATAAATAGCGGGCATTAAATTAATGGTTTTTCATTATATTGGTTCAAATTCAGCAGCGGTATTGTAAATTAACGCAATCATGCAAAACTCAACTTTTTATTAAATTAATTAATTTCATTTTTAAACGGGAAGTGGGCAGCACTGTAATACAACAGGATACATTTTAAATTAAATATTTAAGGCCCCTGAGGCCGGAATTCATTGATTAAAATCGTAATTATTAAATGAAGAGACGTCGAATGTTAAACAAATAAAAACGTAAAATTTTTCAGAAAAGTTTTTAATATTGACACAATAAAAATTTAAGCTGCATTTATGTTTCATAGCAAATGCACACTATGTTTGAAGAATTGCTTTTGAGTTAATGATCAATAAAGAATTTTTTTATTTATTTATTAATGATTCTCACAATTTATAAAATTTGTTTGCCATTTCCCTGTCAATTGTTATCCTCCTAGTCAATCAGACATGAATGAAATGAAATTGTATTTTTCTTTTAAATTAAAATTAAAGCAGAATTCAGGCCATGCAGTAAATAAAAATACTGCATTGCTCATATGCAATAAAAAAAAAAACCCAGAAAATTAAAAATTAAATTTTATTATTGAAAATAGCGTTCCTTTGGTTCAATGGCTTTTCACCACACTTACACAGGCACTTGCTGTAAGTTGTGAAATTTAAAGCGAGTAAATAAACAAATGCGCTTACACGCCGATAAATAAAGTTCAACAAAATGAGCATAAAAGATTTAAGTTGACAGTATGTTGAATAACAAGCACAAGCACAAGCGAGTGCTGTTGATACTCAGCGCGTCTTAATGCTCCTTAACACAACACTGACGCCATTCAATTCACATAAAAAGAAAGGTTGCCAGATGTGGTGTTTTTAGTTGACACATGAGTGGGCTTTATTTCACATTTTACATGGTGTCGGTACAACGCACTAAGTGCTTAAGGAATCCATAAGCAGGTTACTTAGTGGAGTTTAAAGGCAATGCCTTCAAATTATACGTAATTTACAAAACAGAATCGTTAGTTTAACCGATGAGACTTAAGCTTAGCTTTGAATCGACAAAGGCATTTACTAAGTGACTTCCACCTTAAAGTCAACGATATTAACTTGATGTATTCGATGTTGCATAGATATATGCTCTCTTACAGTTTCGAATACTATATACAAGCAAGTGCCAAACAAATTGTCAAATAATTCGTAGAAAATAAAAATGAAAGTCTTCCATTTGAAATTCTCAACTAAAAGGCATTTTTCCTTCGCAACTGGCAACTATGTGCACCCAACTATACCATACACTAAACACTCTCACATGCATAGACATGCAATCACTGTCTTTGTTTTTTAGTGCATCTCTGTCACCTTTGTTTCTTCGTCTCCTTGCTGGTTGAGGTTGCTTCCAAGCTGAAATGGCTTTACGGTTTGTGCATAATGAGTGCCTCCCATTCGCTGTGCAACCGACAACAATGACAACGAACAACAATAACAAACAGCAACAACAACATACAAAACAGCAACAATAACACTTTAATGCGTAATGCCATCCATGTTACTTGTCGTTGGTGTTTTCTATTTTTTTTGTTTTTTGTTTTTGGATGCGGTTTTCTTCTCCTGCCTTTGTTTGTATTTCTACTTTTTTTGAATTTCCAAAGAGGATCTCTGTTCATCACAGTTGGCTGAGGTGACGTTCTTCTTTTTACCATAAGTATTATTTTGGTTTTTTTTCTGTGTGTGCGTTTCAACAAGGATTAACACATACATAAGCCCTGACCTGTGACTTATTATGTATTGTAGTCAGTTTAGCTGCGACCCGTGCACAAATGCGGCCAGGGCATGGGATAATGTTAATGTTTGCACAAAGAAAACCTCATTTGTGTTATTTTTTGACTTTTATGTTTGTTTCTATTTTCATTATTGAAGGTGGTGCCTTTCAGGAAAACATGCATTTAAGATTTGAACAATATACACAAATTAGCAAGTCACATTTTTCCTTTGTTTAGAGAAAACAAAAAGGATATTTACAATTTGTTAAAATAAAAACAAATGCCATGAAATAAATTTCCTAGGATTTTACTTGTTTGTGTGTGTGCTTGTGTTTGTTTTTTGTTCCACCACTTTCTCTCTGACCTGGAACCTATGTTAATGTTTTTTGATGTTCGCTAGCGCTTCTTCACGCTCGCCAAATACCCAAATACCGCCAAAAAGTTTCATAATTATTCTGAAACAATTTCGGAGTTTGATAAACGAGTCCAATTGCAAATTACAATGTAAATTAACTTGCGGAAAGTTTTTAACCGCGATTTGAATATTAAATAAAATAGTAGAAGAATGGAATAGAAAAAGGCGAAAGCTTAAAAAAGTTCAGCAAATAAATTAACAACAATAAATTGTGCAATATCCGACCATGGGGGCGGGAGGGTTAGGACAAGGCAAGAGCGCTCGCTGACGATGTATTCTATGTTGACAGCAGGCGATTGTGTGCGGTGGCAGCAGCGGCAGCTGCTGTCCTGCGCTGATTGTTGGCAAATACGCGCACATTTGTTATTCAGGAAGCAATTCAGATTCCTGCAGCTTCGGACAATTTCGGATGTGTGGCGGGTAAATATCGTTGGAGTAGCATGTTGCTTTTCCCATTTTCCAAACTGAAAACAATATTTACAGTTGTTTTTCGCATTCTTAATTTTAATTAAAACTGAGCATTGTACATATATTTTTTGTGTGTTCTCTTCGTTTACAACTAATTTAATTCTTTGTGATGAAAACAGAGTCTTTCGAAATAAATACACGCCACTTGTTATTAAAGTGTTTCGAAATAATAATAAAATCCGATCGTTCGAAAAATTTTAATTTTTGCACGTGTATGGCCGTTTTTCTTCATCAAGTTGTCTAGATTTGGAAAAACAACAAATTGTATGGAAATAATACTACTCATACGCCCAGTGTTGCGTCTAGTACTAGATAGATGGACATAATGTATTGTGACACATACATACATACTGCATACACAGTACTAATAGTTATGCATATTTTAGATTTAATAAGTGGGCGTGACACTACCAATTCACTCGAAACAACATTCAAACCAAACGCAACACTGTGCGTATGAGTAATATTAATTCGATGCAATTTTATTTTCGAAATACACACTTGATTTAAAACACAAAAAATACAACATATAGGTTAGGTAGAGTGGCATAGAATACCCTCATATAGGCCTACTTGGTCCATATAGTTACCACGATTCCCTATTAACTCTCTCTTTGCAGTACCTTCTTCGTGATCTATATCCAATCCGAATGTTTCGGTCTGCAATGAGACGTACTTCAGCTGAGAGATTTGTAGTGTGGACACCTCCATTATCGAATTATCGAAATATAGAAGTATTCTTAGTATTCTGTGTCTACATCTGAGTCTACATTCTCCAAACTTAAAAAAAGATAAAACTTTTTTTTCTACTGTGAACAGAATAGTTTGCCATTGTTTGCAAAGAAGGGGGTCCAAGATTATATTTTCAGCATTCAAACACCCGAATTAATCAATAATGCAACATAATAGATGCAATGACGCAGATCCAAGAGTTGTGGAAATCTTGTGAGTAACACCATCGCAGACATACAGATGGAACTAAGGCGTTTGAAAGCAATTAAGTGAAGCTAAAGCCAAAAATTAAACAGTGTGGTAAGACTCAGACCTGGCCCATCTGTGCAAACATGCAAATGCATTTCGAGTGATTAATTCTCTATCCACCTGCCGACGTAATGTTTTTTAGTTATTATGGAAGGACCAACGGACCAGAGGAAGGTGTTTTTAGCTGGCTAACGTATCGCATTTCGACTTTCGATGCTTTTCACCTCATATTAAAAAACAAACCTCTCTCAGTGTCGGACTGTGTTATTTAACGTTTCCTAAACCACTTGGTTTTAATGAAGTTTTATACAAAATACACCTATCTAAAGTAATTACCTCCGCACACTTTTTTATACTTTCCGAAAGAAGCCTGATGAAAATGGTTGCTGGTTCATACATGAATGTATGCACGAACTGCTGCAATTTATTATACTTGTAAGCCCAACACTGGGCAGAGAAAAAGTTTATAGTTCGAACAGGAAAAGTTGAGCGCGCTCGTACAAAAAAAAAACCAAATTAATTCAACTCTTGCTCAACTTCTGAGAACACAACTTCCGGCGGAAGTATGCCTTCCAGCCAGTGTACACGTATACGTGAAACATTCGGCCAGTCCAGCCACATTCTTACATTATTCGTTTACGCTAACCAATTAGGCAAATCTGGGAGCACATTTGCAACCGCAAATCCATTTCGTGCGTTGCAGGCAGGCCAAACGAGGACGCCATGCCCCAGGCAAAGAGGTCAATGTGTCCCTTATAATTCTTCTTTTTCTACTTATTCTCAGTTTTGTACGTACTCTCACAGAGAATAAGCGGAAGCAGCAGCAGCAGCAACAACAAAGGCTGGAACTAAGGCTTGAGCTCTGACTGGGCTAATGGGCCGTTGAGACCAAAGGCCACTGCCTCGTGGGTTTTAACGAAGAATTTCTTTGAAACAAAAATATGGCAATAAGGCAGTCAGCACTGATGACGGCGAACGGCGAACGGATGGAGCAGCTGCTCGCTACATCTTCGTCGCGTTCTGAATGTTTAAGCCTGTGTGCCATGTGCTGAGTTGAGTTTGGCTGACGTTGCTGTTGCTACTGTTGCTACTGTTGCTGCCGCTATAGTCGACAATGTTGTTATTTATTGTTCTTGGCATAAATTATTCAAGTTTATTTTTATAGCTTTCATTAAAAAATTAAATCCAAGTCGTTTGCCGTATTAATTGGTTGCGGAACTTTGTTTGAAAAATAAAAATCTTACTTGTTGGGTGAAACACAATACAGCCCCAGATCCTTGCGCTGGTAGCTGGACTGGCGTGCCTCACCAAGAGAGCGGTTGTATTTTTTCGCAGAAAAACCAATGCGGATTTTTCATAATTTTGAGCCAACGAACCGCACAGCGAGCACGATATTTACATAAATTATGAAAAATTGTTATTTATGCGCAACATGAAGGGTTAGCTTGTGGCACATTTTAAAGCAGCAAAGTCTATAAATACTTTTAACAGTGGGTAATTAATTGGAGTTAGGCACTGCATTTTTCAATGGATTTAAATTGTATGGCCATGTCGTAGAATGTTGCCATTATTTAAAGGCCTACTTTACGCTTTGATAAATTAAATAATAATAATTCAAACCAATTATAATTCACGAACCCAGTGTAGCAGAAGAAACGAGTGCAAAAGTGCAAAAGAAAAATATATTCCAGCAGCAAAGTGCCTTGAATGAAATTATTTGGAATTTTACACTTTACGCTGTTTACACATTGCCTCGTTAAGCTCTCCTAGTAAATATTATACAAGATAGTGTAAAAGAAGGTGGCGCTTATTAACCACTACACATACACATGCTTTCCTCTGCAGGCAACACCAAAGGCGTCGAATGTGTCGCAAATTCATCGCAAATAATCTCGATGGTGATGTGTGGTCTGCTTGTTTGCGGCAGGATTGACAGGTGTCAGTGTTTAGTTTACGGCACATTACATTTACTTGCCACCGCACTCACACACACACACACACAGGCAAGACAGACATTAAACTACCCACACGCACGTAAAAGCACAAACACATTGTCAATGTGACGACCATCAGGATGTGGATGGATTTGTAGCTTTTGTTTCTGTTTGGGCAAGCACGTGTCCGGAATGGAACATCAAAAATATTGCCCTTGCGGTTTGCGAAAGATTTCAGAGCTTTCATGTTCGTCGCATGCTGCCGACCGGATGCTTGTGCATATAATTCAAACGCAGTATGGCTGGGCGTAGTGTTTTAATACCTGGTCGCTAGGACAGCAAATCAGGAGCATATGTTGATTTGGTTGATTCATTTGTCGCAGGCTTACTGCAATGGCAGGTGAGTATGTGCGAAAGATTTGCTTTGAGAGTGTGCCTTATTTGCCATTCAAATGTTGTTTGATTGAGAATCAATGATGGAATTATAGGAAATTCTATTTCTGGCCACTCTTTTGGGTGTTTGCAATGTATGTGTGTTGATTGAAATTCACCAATATACTAATGTATTCTGGATATAATTTTCGTTTAAAGTGGGTTATATTGGGATACTTAAATTGGGGTGCTATTATTCACACTTGCTGTCAAAATGTGGAATACACTTTTGTAGAATGTTTCAACTGTGGCAAGCTATTCGAATCGTTGGACTGAAAACGAATACTCATCCATTCATACAAAAAAAAACACTTTATTCTCCGCTTCACTTTCCATCAATCCATCACAACTGAATACCTTCACCGCAGCTGTTTTGATTTTCTCTATTGCCAAGATTTCCCGACACTTAACTGCGATGCTGGTTTCATGCCAAACCAATTAGGAAGCAGCACCCGAATATACATTATTACAAATAACCTAAACTTCAGCCAGTATTTTGTGGCACACGCCGTCATAATTTGACAGCAGTTTATCAACTCGAACAGCCCCGGCAGTCTTCAGTCGAAACCAGTTGTTCGACAATCTCACGTAATTGTGAAAGTTTTACATGTTTTCGCCACAAAAAAATAATAATAAATAAAATAAAAGAAAAGAAAACACAAAATGTGAAAAGATAAAGCAGAGGCATTGGCGGGAGGCACACGAGCAGCTTTACTGCCACCAATAAGAAACTTTTGACCACATGTGAGAAGGGTGTGGGTAAACGAAGTGGTACTGAAGTGGCTTATGGGGTGCAAAGTTTTCAACAACAACTCTGAAAACTACAACAATAGCAGCAACAACCATCACAAATCAACACAACAAACTAATAACACTGAAAGGAGACGAGAAGAATCGTCCTAAAAATATATATGCGCAAAATAGCAACGTTGCCAGCTGCCAAGAAAGGAGTTGAAAGCGACCGTCACCACTTGTGGATGCTTGGCAAGGCAATTCGGTTGTTTCCCTTGCCCGTTTCCACACTCCCGCACCACAAACTCAACTTTCGCATGGTCCTCAGCGAAAATGGAATACAATTTCATACTTTGTTGAGTGCATACAATTCCACGTTGCTAATATTCAAACCGTGGCGGGCATGATGTTCACGCCCGAGTACTCAGAGTTATACTCGTGAGCTCCTTTCGAGAAAATCACATAGCACACTTGTGGCCAGTAGTGCCGGTAGCAATCAGTTACCGCAATGAATCGGAACAGAAAAAAAATAATTTTTTTTTCAAAATCGATATTAGTGAAGTTGTATGTCCGGTTCGGTTATTTGTTGATCCGAATCCGACAATCTGATGAAAAACACAATAGTGAAGGAAAACAATTCCAAATCCTAAAAGCCTAAAATTTCCTTGAAATCCTCAAATCGAAACTGGAGTGTGGTATATTCAGTTCCATATTCCCTCGAGCGAATTGCTAGTAACCTATTTTCTGTGAAAAATAATGCAACCGGTTCAACTCTACCTCTATGGTTGCTGTGGCACAATAGTTTCCAAAGAAATTTACTGCGAATTTGGCGGAGATACTGTCATGCCAGCCTTACTTCTATTTCGTCAGGTTTGTCTATTTTTTTCCCCTTACCCTGGCAGTGCATGCTGGCGAATGATAATTTTGGCCACGGTTGCTTGTGGTTTCACAGTGAGCGGCTGTGACTTGCACGATGATGCCTGTGGCGTGGATGGCATTGTGCCAGGCACAATTTCTCAACGTTATTCTATTCCTCTTCGGCACACGCAGACCCTTAAATTTTTCCAGCCCGTTTGTGGTGTTTTTTGCTCACAATTTCTGACCAACCAACAAATAAACAAACACACTCGATGATGTGCACGCCATGGCAGACCATGGATAATGCACGAAACTGACCACAATTTGCCAACTAAGTAAAAAGACAAAAACAAAAAAAAAAAAGTAAAAAAACTAGAAATTCCCCAAAAAAAGTTTTTAGCCAACTTTTTAGACTTCCTTCCTGCCGGCCGGTTGCAACATGGCACGTTATTCCAATTTTAAATGAGCGCCTGCAAGCCATCATTTTTATTGTTCTTGTTCTTCTGGTTGCTGTTTATCCATTCTTATCGACGCATCAGTGCAGCCGGCAAACATCCGCTTGCCATCAAAGCAAATGTTTTTACCAGCGGCACAGTGGCCTATTCTGGCTCTTCTCATTGCTAAAATCACAACTTCCCTATGAATAAAGTTTAATTCTTGCGATGTTCGTTTGTCTGTCCATCATTTCGCACTATCGAATGAAAGTGGAACGAAGTGGAAATGTAGCAAATAATATGGAATTGGAACAAATGAGAAATGGAATGGTAAGGTGAACAGGAACGGAATGGGAGTGGCCCGAATAATATGGAAGTGGAACAAACTTAGAAATGAGAAATGCAACGGGAATGGTAGTGTGAACAATATAGAATTGGAACAGACTTAGAATTGGAAAGGAATGGAATTTAAACAGGATCGAAACTGAAATGAATAAACAAGGCCACTGTGCACCGCATTGAGTACTATTTTTTAGCATTGCGGAGGGAGAGCGACACAGTAAAATCGAGGATAATTGGCTTAAAATGCGGTTACCAAAGTGCATAAAATTCTGCGATAATCGTCCTTCTGGTGTTAAAATGAACACTTTTGTTTACGTTTTTCTTGGAAATTTTCAAAAATGTTTTTTTTCTTGATTTTGGCAAACGGCATTGAAGCGCTTAGACGAATGGAAACGGAAGGAATTCGTTTTTCATAGAAGTGGGGTTAGTTTGAAATGGATTTGCTGTTGAATTTCACAGTGAGCACTTAACCTTTTTCAGACCGAATCTATGCTGTTTTGCTATATTGTCTATGGCAGCATTGTAGTATTTGTGTGCGTAGGGGTATATGTGGTGTAAAAATAGATGGAGAATATATTTGTATTTTAGAATAATTTACTTAATTCGAATTCAAAGCGGGCTCATAATAGTATTACGAGGAGCCTTTTTTGTATTTACCCACAGAGGTACTTGAGAGTGATTTGCATGTGGTACGAAAAGGGTTTTGTGAGGTTAATGGCTTCAATATACAATGGACAGTATAGAAACTTAGAGCTTTTAACTATGTTCAAATATTCTGTATTGAGTAAACCAATTTTATTTAGTAGAATTATTGTGGATGGAACGTGTTCGCTACATCTCCCAACTGCCAGTATTAATTTCTCATCTGCACAAAATCAGTTCCAAATTTGTGCTTTAACAGAAATCCCAAATTGAATAACAAACATGAAACCCCCGCATGTCCATTAATAACTTCAACAGTGAACCTCGACAAAAAAAATAAAATAAATGTATTTACATAATAATACAAAATCATAAAATTCCAACCGCTACTAACCGCAAATTTCCTCTTAATTTAATTTGTTCACGTACGCAACATTTCATTTCCCAAAAACTCATATACGAGTCCAAAAATCGAAAAAAATACGCGAATTAGGTTTCCGAAAATACGTGATAGGCAAATTCATAAACCGTTAAGCAGAAGCAAGTCAAGAGCGTAGCTGGTTAACAAATACACACATTCGCTTCATCAAAATGGAGGCGTTGACGATGGGAGAGGGGGGTCGTTTTCATTAAATTTTACAACATCCGTTAAATATTTTCTTGAAACTGACACATGTGCTGTTGTTGCTGTTGCTACACTGCTACTGTTGTTTTTGATGCTGCTGCTAAGTAACATCATTTATAATAACGAAATAAACTTAACCAACACCGCCGACGAGGACGACGACGTTGCCATATTGCGCACCATTTAATGTTGAGGCAACCAAGCAAAACATACACACACACACACCCAACCATGTAAGGGAACGTGCCTGTTATAAGACCATAACCATAACCAAACAACAACAAATACCCACAACAACAACAACAACTACCAAGAAGAATAATTTTCGCTGACAAATAATCAGCTAAAGCAAAATGGCGAAGGCGAACGCTAAACGGCGTCTAACATTTATGACGGCCATGGCACCTGACTCATAATAAACTCGTATAAATATAACAAGAACGTGTGTGTGTGTGTGTGTGTGTGCGTTCGTATGTGTGCACTCTTCAGAGTGGCAAATCTTGTTGGCAGCGCACGTTACACTTAAACACATGTCTGAGGTTATTAAATTTCAGCTTTGCAGATATTTATTTCCGGTTTCTGCGTTTTAATGGTTCTTTGGCCGATCACTGAGACTATATAAGAACATCCGTTAATCAAAAAAAGTTAAAGAAGACATAAACTTTAGTGTCATGCGGTACGAGTTGTTCGTGTTGCTCATTTCCTACACTAAGATTTTCTCAAAGTTGTTTGTTTGTTAGTTCATAGGTTGTTAGTTTTAACAGCAACAATTGAAAGCGTGAGAAAGGGAGAAGCACCACAGAAAAAGTTTTGCACTTACATTGTCACTGGATCGGGAATATGATGGTCTGTGCGTGGACGCCCAGTGAGCAAGTACCCAGATAGAATGTCCCAAATTCATGTGCAAATACTACAATTGCACTTTCATATATGTACTTTAAATTATATGCATTCATTCACGCCTCGTTGCATTGTGTCCCCTTTCTAACCATTGCCTTGTAGTCACACTATTCTCTTGTCTTCCAGCTAATTAAATTCAATTTAAAAACACATCAAACACAATAAAAAGAGAAGGCAACCCTCTGCAAACTCTGAACTGCTCTCGTTAATACTTAATATAAATGCACACAGAATACATGTCATCCGCGTCTCAAGGCGTCCACAATAATTAAGTTGATTTACATCCACTGACAAGTGGATACACGATGCGCACTCGGAGTATGAAATGCTGCTCGTTGCCATCGCTGATTGCATTGAGAAGATGCGACAATGACAATGAGCAATTGGTAATTATCATGTTAAACCAATCGTAAATAGCCATTACTCCGTCATCTCACTGGCGCGCACTGGCACTCTTGTGTGTGCAAATTGCATGCACACACACAACGCAAAAGACGCCAACAGACAATTCCGGCATCAGCACTCAGTGCTGGTCGGCATCGGTGCTGGATCGCAACAAATGCGACATGGTGTGAAAGCTTTTTGACCGGACTCCGAAACGTCGAGTCACACACGACGAATACGGATACAATCTGGCAAAAACGTTAACGTCTCATCGCGTCATTGTCGCTGTGCCCATCACCGTGCGGTGTGGTGCAGTGTGGCGATGCCCTGTTGATGCAGTTCAGCGAGTGGAAAGTTAATCGGCGAAAAGTGGAAAAGCGTCCATGTTGTCGTTTGTTTGGGTTTGTTGTTCTTTCTGATTTTTGCTCGGTGTGTTGGCGTAATTGGGTTAACTCGGACAGTGGAGTATGCCATTTAGCATGGCAATTCGATTATGTTCTTTGCAAAAAAAAAAAAAAAAAAAACCTGGCCAATATAAGCGTCTACCACAATCGCTACAAGCGTTTGTACTCAGTCAATGGCAACTTGGTTAGGAAGACATTAGCCACGATTTATTCATTAGTCACGTTCGTATGATGATGAAATTTACAGGATTTCCGGCGGAAAAGAAATCATGTTTCCGGTATTTGCGCAAATTTTCCATTTCTCTTTGGCTCACAAAGGCACACACACACACAACATATTCTCGTGTGTGTACGATGGAGCATTTTGCCAATACTTGACAGCAACGCATCGTTATCCGCATTATCTGTCTTTCTATCTATCCTTCTTTCGCTTCAGCTGTCACTTTGACAGGTGATGTGACATTTAATAGCTAAATGGCAACATAATTATCCACACTGACATTTGTATGTGTATCGCCGACCCTCCCGGTTCAGGCTATAATGTGAAATTTTCGCATTTATTTTTGTTATTTATATTTTTATATTTGCCATTCACATGCAAAATCGTTAAAGTCAAATGTGACAGTTACGACCTGTCATTTGCCGCCTTTTTCGTTAGTACAAAGGAACCACTAAAATGTTAGCCATTTCGTTTAAATACATTTGGCTGTTTATTTTTCTTACCGGCATTAAGTTCAGGTTATGGTCCAGTGCACGAACCTCGTGACTTCTTGTCGTTTCCGTGAGACTGTGCAATGCCGAATTGTGGTTTGGACAAGCACTTTTTTCTCCTTTAAAGGGAGTTGGCTTATGGGATCTGCTCTACATCATCCATTGTATAAAGTTATCTCTTCAGATAATACCTACATATGTACATATGGCCCCCTAAATTCTAGTTAATGGCACTAACAATCCCATTTGATTCAATTTAAAATACAATTAAAAAACTTTGCCACAAACTTGTGATTTAAACTGAGCCTGAATGATTTTCATGTAAGGTTGACAAAGACATGCTCTCAGTGGCATGTGGCATGCAAATCAACGAAATATCCTCTACCTGACCCTTGTTGACATTGGACATAAACAAACACAAGTGCAAACATAAACAAAAACAGTTAACAAATGTTGTTCCTACAACCAAATAACTTTGTTGTTGTCGTTCTGTTCATTGTGAACAACTATCATTTGTCCGTATTGTTTGGCATACGCAGAGAAGGCACATCTTCTTCGCCCTGGAAAACATGCAAATTGCCTGTTTTCATATCCAACAATTAGCATAATTTTGAGTTGTTTTGGTGACCGGTGCGGTTCCTGGTGTGGGGCTGCCTTATGTGAACCTCTTCCATGTTAGCAACTGAAAAATGTTGTCTTTTGTCGTTGCGTAACGGAGAAGGTGGGGTCCAACTGATCATGTAGCTTTTGGGTCATGTTGGTAAATAGAAAACTGAATTTCTAATATGTTGACTGTTATTTTTTCTTGTGTGTGTGTGCTTGGCGTTTATATTTAAATGCAATTTTAAAACTAAACTCACAATGGAATATAATAAAATGTCCTGCTTTGGTTTCTATTTAATTGCAAAGTGCAAAGTAATCAGAAAAACGAAAATAACTGCAAAGTGTAAACTGAAGCAAAACAAAAGCCACAAATTAAACTAATTCCAGTTGTTTCATCTCATATTTATTACATGCTCTCTGCTCCGAAGTGAAAGCAAATATTTGAATTGTTTGCATTTAATTTCAACTGATGGAAAGTTTATTTAATTCAATTCGATTCCGCTTTCTTCTTTTCATCATATATGTATGGATTCTGCCTATTTACTCAACATCGGTTTAGCCACTCAGTGTTTATCATTCAATAAACAGTTATAACTTATAAGTATTTGTTTCAACATTACGGATTTCCATTCATAACAAAATATTTCGGAATAAGTAATTATTTACCTTGGAAGAGAAAAGAAATTATACAATACATACGAAAATGTATTGAAAAAAGTCCGAAATTAAATTAAAATGAAATGTGGTTTATTTCGTAATATCGTCAAGGCAACTGAAATCTAGTCAGAGAGATTATCTTCTGTACACTCTACCGCCATTTTTCGGTTGTTGTACGATAACTTTATGATAGGTTTTCGATAATTCCATTTCCATTTAATTTCCGTTCCATTTGAACGTATTGTTTCAATTCCATTTTGTTCCGGTTCATTTCCATTTCGTTCCAGTTTAATTTTATTACATTGACGACATCATTTCTCCAAATAAAATAACTCTAGTATGAGAGAAGCTAAAATACCCAGCACATACGAGGACGATATCTTCTTCGACATTTTTGGGCAATTTTATGTACTTTTTTCGATAATTTCCATCTCCTCTGTCTACCAATCAATTTCGAAAAGTTGGTCCAATTCCATTTTGTTCCAGTTTCATGCCCAATATTTACATTATTTTTTCGACGAGTTTTCGATAGTTCATCGATATTTATTCGAATTTTGGATAAATTATCGATAGATTTCCGATATTTTATCGATACTTTTTCCATAATCATCGATGATTACTCGATATTTTATTGATTACAAACTTTTGTTCCTGCCCACTTCCATTTTGTTTCAGTTCCGTTCTTATCTCGTTCGCGACATCATATCCAATCAAATATAAGAAATGGCGTCCAAATCGTATTTTTTGTTAAGATTTATCTTTTTCGTAATTGGGCTCCATATCACAAAACCACGATGGAGCAGATGGAGTAGATCTCACGCTTAAGTGAAATTTCCGGCTTTCAGTTGAGGCGAATATTCCCAGCCTTGCTTCATCCGATGATGTCATTGTTAAACATACAATCTAAACAACCTAACTAACCTTCCCTGCAAAACCGAAAACCTGAAAAATATCCTCAAAATTTGACTACCTTTACTCACCCTAATTTGACCCAAACTTTTGCAACATTTAGTGCAGTTTGTTACCTTTATTCTCAGTCAACTAACCAACTAACCATCTAATAGTCTTACTTACCCGCATAGAAATTTAGCTAATTATGAAAATTAACAAACTTTCTCCAACATTCACAATACGTAATAGCCAAATCCCATCGTCAGAAACCGCAATGTTTCATAAACTGAATGCGCTGTTGTACGGATTGCCGCACCGACCGCCAACATTGTCAAACAAAACACTCGTTGTTTTTGTTGTTGTTGAGCTACAATAATAATTGCAATTACGCAATCCTCACGAACCACATACTCACACACACACACATAAACAAACACTTACACACACACACACTAACACGAGGCAGTGTTTTCGTGTTAAAGCGAACAATTGAGTTGTTGCTTGGCGGATGTGGCATTATTACCGGAAGTGGCAAATGAAAATCGTTACAGCAGAGCCAACGTAGATGCACATCTATTTCCTCCTATTGGTGGTTACTAATACCTGAATACATTTGCATAGCAGATCGTGCATATGTGTGCATGTGTGCACGTGTGTGCCTCACTTAAAATTGTACTCTACTCTATGTGTATGTAGTACAGCCTGTTGCATGTGTTCTTGTTTGTTTGTATTTGTGTGCGGCAAACAAAAGGAAATTTTGATGTACTATTAAATGGGAGAAATTCCATTTTGTGTTGTGTGTGTCGTTATGCCCCGTCTGCTTTTGGTGTCCTTTTAGCCAGTGTTAGTATGTTAGAATCGCCCGAACGAACCCGCACAAAACCAGCGTCCGTGTCAGTTCGTAATTTCCTAATGAGTAAAATGAGTTAGGTGCCTGCAAAATGCATTAAAATGTTGCTCGTGTAGTTTGCGTTGTTCTCATTGTTGTGTTGGCGTTTGCATAAATGAACGAACTGCATTTAAGAGCATAATTAAAATGAACAAATGGTGTAACGAGCGGCGAAACGAAACGAGAGAAGTAAGTGGTTAGCAAGTTTGGTGCAAGGAAAATCATAATTACTCAATGAAAGCTAATTTCATTGACGGTTGAGAGATTCTATGGGTTCGTGTGGTCTTTAATTTATAAATATTACATGTTTTTCGCCTGCACATAAGCCTACATAAATTCCCCTCACAATCGTAGGGATTAAAAGTTATACAAAATCATCATCATCCATTCAATCCTCTTGGCTGGTATTTTCCCCCAGCAGTTCAAGTGAACGCAAAAAACCCATTCAGCATTTGAAGTTTGATTTAGCCAACCTCATTTCTGTTTCGAAAACTCAAGAGCGAACATAAAAAGCATTAACAATCGCTTCGAATGTAAGCCCTGACCATTAACAACCCTCCAAACAGAGCAGAAACAACAGTCAGCAGTAACGACGATGACGACGACTATACGTACGGCGTATACATACAATGCAATTTTCCAATTTCCCTAAAGCACTTTAAATTACACTCTCGAAAACAGTTACGGTAAGTACAATACAATACCCAGTACAATACGAATCGATGCGAAACAAGAAATGCTGAAAAGATTTCCATTTTATTGCCATAAATGCAAATACTCAACAAACAATAAAAAAAATAACAACAACAATGAGAACGCGCACACATACACACACACAGACACACCCAATCAAATATATACACACAAATATAAGCAAAAACAAAACCGAGAACAACAGTAACTGTGGCCAATTGCAAATACATTCAATGCAAAACTGTGGTCCTGTAATGGTTGCAATGCGATGCTGCGGAGCGACCAGAACACACCATCCAACCCGAGAGCAACTCCAATGCGAAATGGGATTTAAAATGGAAATATGGAGAAGCTATTTGGGATTTCGTGGCAGTACGTACTTTGATGTTGCGGTTGTTATGTTAAAATCACTTCAATTACGGCAAAATATACTGGAGGAGCTGTTAGCTTTTGCACAATTGATCTGGTAGAAATTCATATTTGAATGAGCATTTCTTTTGTTTCGTTCCGTCCGATGCGTTAAATAATGGAAAAGTGCTGGTCATGTGGAATTAAGTTTTTGCTCGGATATGGAATTTAATAAATAAATGGGAAACCCTGAAGTTGTTCCCTTTTGCTAATTCAATTTCGCTACGGCATTAATTTGTTGCAATGCAAACTCGTTTCAACTAATATCGAACTGGTTTCATTAGGTTCGTAATGCTTTGACAATCAAATGATATGAGCTGAGAAATATCAAATAACCAAATGAAATAGTTCTTTTCTGCGACTAGAAATGCAATTACATTGGGCAAGTACCATTTTGCGTTGAGTGATTCGATGAAATTTCCTCAAGTAATTCGGCTCAATTATTCTCAAATCAGGGAATGATTAAGGAGCTAAGCGATCGAATTGAGTTGGAAGAAAAGCATAATGCGTCCAGTTGCAGGAATAGAAATATTTAACACTGTTCCACGTTTAGTACTGAGCTGTGTTGATTTTTTCACAGGGATACCCGTTTCAAATCTTAACCACGCAGTTCTGTATTTTTTTTCCCTTTTGCGCGTTACAAACATAATGTCAAAGTCAATCACTGCCACAGTAGTTTGTGGGGGTAAATTGATTGCACAATACCAGCTTCCCTGTATCGAAGACGGTTAGATTTTGAAGAATTTTTGACTAAACAATGTTTTCTCATTTCCTTTAACCCGCCGTTATATGAAATTCAAATACCATTAAACCAACATTTCACACATTATGTCGTCGAATTCCGAAGTAATACTTAAATCATTGCTTTTTTTGTCTTTTTTTTTTTGAATTATCACCCCTGAACGACTTTTGCACTTTGGCCATTGTAATAATGGCAATTGTATTCCAATTGTCACTTGCAGACCAACATTGCCATTTGCAGTTACTAAACAAGAGTAGGTACGACGTAAATACGCCAACAACGCTTTAGCATCGGTTGGACTGTATCAACGATTCTGGTAGTCTCGCACCAGCACAACAAGAAAACGCACTATTGTCCTTGATGTTGTTGCGTTTTATTAGGTTGTTCCTTGAAGGCGTTTCTAATGGCTTGTTCTGGCGCTTTTCATTCATTCATTCATTTCAATGTGCCATTTGTTATGTTGCTGTTGTTGGTGTTGTTGGTGCTGTTGGTGCTGTTGGTGCTGTGTGCAACTGCAAAGCTGCAGAGAATTGCTGGCGATGGCAGGACTACAAGTGGCATCACGCTGTGAATGCCAATGAAGTACTTGTTTCGGTTACAAAAGAAACTGCAAGACAAATTTGTATTTGCAAGAATGCTGTGAAATCACGAAGCGTTGAGGTGAAATCGAGAATGGCAAAACGGAATAAGACAATTTGTTACAATTGGAAAATAGTTGAAAATGCAAGTAACAGAATTGGATTTTAAAGCACAGCTTTGCTTCTTGTTACTTGGGCAATTTAAATTAAGTGAAATCGGATAGTTTCTGTAAGGTAAATTGCAGTCGCTGATGGTGGCTGGCGGGCGGACCACGAATTTGAGGGACTACAAATGTCAATGTTTTTTTTTGTGATTTTTGTGATTAATAATTTTCCAATGTTATCCAATCGATAATTTTTCGTGTTGACATCATCAACAACATTCATTATTCATTAGCTGAAATTATGCAATGTCCAAGTGAAATATGTAAACCATAACCGCGCCATGATGTCCGTGCGCTGGGCAAAAAAGAATGACATCCTAATTTCTAAAACACAAATTGGCACAGTTGAGTGCGCATAACTGATTCCATATATCGTTCCAACAAATTGATTGATATCCGCGCAGCGGAATAAATGCCATTAGAAACATATGAATGTTCAGCGGAAACGGAAACAAAACGGCGATGAGACCCCGCCAACGGGAAAAAAACCACAACATTATTTATGGACGAACAAGCGGACGCAGCGGATGACAACACACACAATGTCATGCATCATACTCGTACTCGTTCAGGCCCATTACAAAGTATTTAAAAGCGAATTCGCACAAAAACAAAAACAACAATAAGCTCGTTTTCATGCAATTTCCTGAATTACTGAAGCCCACATCGCCTCTATGCATTATGCGAAAACATGACACTCCTTCTTCTACGAATGGCAACGGACCCAGCACCATGCCAATCTGCCGCACAGCATCTGCCAAATTCATATTCATACATTCTGCATATGATATGGTACGTTTGACGATTGATGTGGGCGTTTTGCGTTTCACCAGCGCGCCATCACGGTACAATGGTTTCGCTACCAAAAAAGGAAATTCAAAACGATTCCACAGTTTCCACCATTTAACCAAAAATATAACAGAAACGGGAAATGAAAATCAAACATGCGAAATGCTCGGCTTGTAATTGTTTGAATGTGGTATCTAATAACGTCATGTTTGGCAGACCTAATTTGCTCATTATTTGTGGCAACTTTCACTCTTGTTAAATTGAATGAATTGTAATGTATAAGCGATTGAAATTTTTGAATTTTTTTCATATAAAAGTAAACACTAACATGATTTTGTTTTTCGAGGACTGTGTGTTGCCTTTTTGTTGTATAAGGGCACATTGTTAAATTACACAATGTAAACATCGCATCTTGTGCATATTCTACACATAAAGAAATTATAAAAAAATCTCAAACGATTGCTGTGAACTAATGCCAAACAATTAAACTAGTTGCATTGAAATAACAATTGTTTGCAGTACGGAAAAAATTAAAAAAATTAAACAAAAAATGCAAATGTTTACACAAAAAAAAAACAAAAAATTGATAAGCCACTCATCTCCACCAACAAAAACAAATGTACTCGATTCCATTTTGGCTCCTTTTGCGACAAAATAAAAAATGTTGCCACTTTGTCAAATTTTCTTTGTGTGTATTTACCGGTAGCAATTTATCATTTGTATAAGAGAATAAAAAATATTTTTGTTTGCATTCAATGAAAAGGGTACATTTCCTTCCGCTCGATGAGATATTGAAAAAAAAAAACATAAGTTACGGAAATTAGTTTATTTATTAAGTCGAGCGGACACAACGACTGCAATAATTCAAATCGTTTGGCCCCCTTATCCTGTTGAATGCCGTTTGATTTATTTATTTATTTTGCATTTTTGTAAACGGTGTGAATTACAAGCATTTAGAGCAACTTTAGATAAACAAATTTTGTGGGTGGAGAAATCAAAACGAAATGGATTACATTAATTTCCTTTTTATGATGCTGCATAATTCCGAGTTAAATCAGGTATGAAGGAGATGGAAGGAAATTGGCTTAAATTTGACCTGTTGTAGAGGACACGGTACATACTGTTTCCGTCACTCTTTTGTAGCACCTAAAGGGAGGGGTGAAAAGTAAAGAACCTTTTCAAAACGATGAATAACAATTTCAATGACATTTTATACATTTACCATTGCTTTCAAATACAAAGTCTCTCTGTGGGGAACATGGCTGACTTTAGACCGGAATCCCAAAGAATGTATTTCACCCCAGCCAATTATAATTTCTTCTTGCATTTTGAAATATTTATTTAAAGAATTTTTGCTGTAACACAAGTACGTAATATTTCCATTAAAAATGCTCATATTGCATTTACCGCATGCGGCAGCACAAAGGAATCTGCTCTGCTAGTCTCAACTGTACCTACATACTACTACATCCCACGGCCACACTGCTCCTTATCATTTGCGAATTGCAGAGCGTATAATCTGTGAATTCAGCGCAAAAATAATTCCATGCATTTTCCACTTTTGCAGTTTTCATAATTTTTCATCTCGTTCCATTCCATTCGACTCGTTTCGTTCGGCTTCGTTTGTGAAATTTTTGTAAATTTATTATTATTTTTTTTCTCGTTGCTGATCAAATGGCTTTTTCACTGTTATTCCGTGCATTCCTATTTTTCCTTTTCAATATACTGTATAATAAGCATTTTTATCTAATGGTATTTTTCTCTTTTCGCCCTATTTTTTTTTTGCAACTGGGGAGGATTTGCAGTTTTATGTTTTTTTTTTTTAAATTTTTTTAACATTTCAATTGACTATTTCCATTTTTATTTCTATGTCTTCTATTCATTTTTTTTTTATTAAATCAAAACGACCAGATTGGTATCTGAGTTCCATTTTCATTTTGTTTTGTCCTGAACTTAGTGAAGTCAAATATATTCGTTTGGCCTGAAGGAGAGCCAACTTTGGCCCGTCTCATGAGAACGTGGTGGATTGAGTAAATTGAAGCAAAATACGAAACATTTATCGGCCCTTCTTATCGGAATTATGGCATGGCTTTGTTAGACTTTTTCCCCGTGTGCACATTGCGAGGAGAAAAAAGTGATTGACTGAATGCTGTGAATGCTATTTTCTGTTTCTAGTGGACAAAGAGACTTCGCTGGAAAGATTCTAAAAAAAACAGATTTATATTTAAAATGAAATATTATCTAATACAGGATTGAAAATGTCAGGGAATAGCTTCAACTCATAGACGATGACTGCTAAAAGTGGACAAGATCGAGTGAAGTATTTTAGTCCAATGTGCTGCAATAACTTTCTTAATGGAAATTTTATATAACCCAGCAGCTTTGAATACATTTTTTTTTCTCCCAGTGTAAAATTCACCTCGATGTGGGTTGTCCAACTTTTGCATTCCATTATTGAAATTTTTTTAATAATGAAAATTTTGCTGACTCGTGATCTTCCCAAGATTTGCCGCATTGGACATAATTTCACGAAGGAGATACCCCATTGACCTGAAATGGATGACACCCTTGAATTGTGTTCTAGACAAACCTCCGCTCGAACTACAATCTGAAAGTAAATTAAATTCGAAATGAATGAAAACATTCTACGGCGGTCATCGCAGTCAGCTGAAAATTTATTGACATACGCTACACATATATAATATGCCACCTGTGCATTGTGCATAACAGTGTATAAAATGAAATATCAGAAATTCGCTGCACTGATTGCATTTTACCATTTTGCTGCATTCTCGTTTGATTTAAAGCCGCAACACACTGTGGAAATTGTCAATTTCAAAGAAATGTTGAATGGTGATGTTTTTTTTTTGTTTTTGCTTTGTTTGCCATTGGAATCGTATGAAGGCTAGCAACGGCAAAGGCAGGCAGATAGAGAAAAGTTGCTAGTGGTTCGCAGGAATGACTTCTTCTGCCATATTTTCCGGCCTTAATTACACTGCAGTGCAGTGGCAAGGCTTGCAATTGATTGGCTTCAATTTAATTTTGGAGTACGTTTGATTCTGAAAGCCAGGCAAAGTCATCGTTTAATGCGCTACGCTTTAAGGGGACAAAATTACCCAAATTATTTTTTTTTAAATTAGATTAAATGCTTGAAAGGCTGTTCAGTTGTAATTGTTTTAATTGCTTTACCTGTGTATTGGCCAGTTGCTGCTAAAACTGTATTGAGCAATCACAATCAGCATAATTCACAAAAAGCGATAGATCCAATCCAATTCGGCCAAGCCCAGGCGAGTCCCTCTTTTTGGAGGTGGTATGGTGCCAGCTGGTGGCAGTGCATTTAATTAAAAGCCATTCAGGAAGTTTTCATTTGGATTTGACATTCATTCGTTCGTTCGCCCGTTCGTACTTTGCCAAGCGGCAAACAAATCGCAAATTAGAAATTCACTACAGACGAGGACTGACTGCACTGAACTGAATGCCTGCTTGCTCAGTATGGATTTGAAATGAATTCAAAATATTGTATGAAAGGGCCAAATTAACAGACATCCAACCATCCAACGGATTTGGGAATAGGAATTACGTTTTTAAGCAACAAAATTCCAACTGCGACAATTTTCATTTGCAACGTAATTACTGTGGGGGTGGGGTGTGTGTTTTTGTGCGAGCTGCTTTCCCTTCCAGTAACTAATAGTTTATTTCAAATTCACACAGCAGGTAAATAAGTAATAAGCTTTAAATGTTAAATGGCGAATTTACGGTTTTCCGCGCTTTAAAGTGAAACAATTCGTCCTTAAGGCAATTCAAATGTTTGCCATTGGCGTAGGTACTTAAATTGCGTGGCGCTGGCGTGCTTTTATGTTTCATTTGAGTGACCTAGTTTAAGAAAGTTAGAGTGAAGGGTAACATAAATGGAGGATATGCTTGTACATATATACTTTCCATGCATGCATACATAGAAATTATTTTCATTGCCCACATTAAATGTACAGGAAATTAGATAAAGTTAATATCCTTTATGTGTAATGGAACTGAATTGCATTGCAAATGGCATTGTGAAGCAACAGCACAATAACGGTTTCTTTCCATTAATCTTCTGTTTATTCACAATTTTACCAGTTACTGTTTCAATTTCCTGTAACATAATATCAGCATTTATGTGTATTGGACAGCATTGCACGAATGAATTATGATTGGAAATCAAAGTCGAGTGTGGAAGAATTGTTGCTCCATTCACAGACTGTCAAAAAGTGAGTTGTAGTTTCAATCGTTGGATATTCTATTATTTGTACAACCCATACACAGTGCATCACTGGTTTCCGGGCTAGGAGTTTTTACGCTCTTTGGCAGAATTGCAGCCAGTGTCAAATTGAGCAACAGCTTTGAATACACTAACCTTAAAGAAAATCTGGATTACAAGTAATATTAATTTAGTAGGCACTTACTTAAATAATAAAAGTCACTCATACGCCCAGTAGGTTTGTTTGATTTAATATGATATGATTTGATACAAATCATGGACGATGACGACGAGGTGCAAGTCAAGAATGATGTCCAACAGACCTACTGTGACCGACTCCGCAACAACAATTGCCTATGAGTGCACCAGTGTCGCCCACCAGCCATTTTTCAACTTCAATTTCAGCCCCATTACGAAATTGATGAAATTGTAATTTTCCTATCAATGCCTTAAGCACAATCGTGCAATGGAAAGTCAAAATCAATTAGATGTTTTGCATGAAAATGGATTTTTATTTACTTATTTTTCAATAACTTTCATTGTGACTTCCACAAAACATAATCGATGCAGTTTTGTTTCCTCAGGAATCCAAAAATACCAAACACTCGGAATGTGCAGGAATGTGCATTAAGGATTGTGCATATATTGCACAATTGACTTGTAATGACTTATTTTTAATTAATAAAATAAGCATGATGAATTTCAGCTTTACTTCACTTCCTTCGCTTTTCGCATTCACCCTGACCCATAGCCTGAGAATGCTTTTGAGCCAAATTGAGACGTAAACTAATTTAGACTGTACGAAAGCTTGCGAATGTGATTAGCCTCAAATTCCAAGCTACATACTCTCGATGCGATTGCTGCTGTTATGTATGCATGGATGTGTTTCCAATATTTAGCTTATCACGAATTTACGAGCATATTATTTTGTTGGGATATTTACAGTGGGTAGTAAATGTTTATTGAATTTTCCAAGTATGCAGAAAGCATGTGCTCAACTTATATGATCATGTATTTTTGATTGGCTGCAATAAAAGTCACAATTCGTATGTTTACACCATAAAACGTGAAATAGTGGCAGAGCGTTTTGGATTTTTGTTGGATTTTTTTTCTTTTTTTTTTGTGGTGAAAATGTGTGGACGTGCCAAAGTACAGGGTTCACCCGGAGCCAACGATTCAATTCAGAACTGTAAAAATCGTAAAACAACACGAACAACGTTTAAACTTGGCAAATTGCATGTAACAACTCACGTACTTTGCGCTGGTGTAGTTAGAGGCGCGGCAGCGGTAAGCAATTGAAACTTTTCGCATGAAACATTCACCAGATTGCGTATCCATGGCCGCAGGTGAGAGTTTTTCTTGTTTCCATTTTATTTTTTTCTTCCTTACAGCGAATTACAATTGAAGCAATTTTTAAACTTATTTCTTTTGTATTTCGTAGTAATTTAACGTATTTATTTATTTGCTTGTTTTTGTTTTGTTTGCCTAGCGAAGAATGCAAACACAAAAGCACAACCCAGAAGAGAACTGTTACATAAATTGCAATATTGCTGATGAACAAAAGAGAAAATACTTTGCAGCTTCCAGGAAAAGTTCCTTAATACCATTTTAAATGAATTGAAATAAAAGAATATTCAATTCAGGTACGTACTACTTACACAAACTAAGTTTATACCAGAGATAAGTAATACTTTTAAGCACACAAACAACAGAAAACTTTGTCGCGAACTGCTAAGGACTTATGTGTGTCTGTTTGTTTGTGGCAAATGTACTTCCGTAGCGGCACGACTGCCGCAAACAGCGGCAACGGCAACGGCAACGGCTGACAAGAAAGAACAACTTTGCGAAGAACATCAACAGGAAAAAGTTACGCGCTCTCACAAAAATATGTCGTAATGTGAAGGGACCTTAAGTGTCGGTATCATTATTGCATCGTCGACTTAAGGATGCAGAAAACTAAAGCGGATCAGAAAAATTCACCGCTTCTGCGTTCTTTTCGCCAGCTCATACACATTGCTACAAGGAATTGTCGTGTTCGCCGGATACTTTACTCGTACATATTTTCACAAAAAGAGCGAATAAAAGTATTTCTTTAACTATTCCATGTATTTGAATGGGCGATGGTGGCGCAAAAGTTTTCCCACAGTCGCTGTGTGGTTGTAGTTATTGATGTCTTCAGTTAGTTTACATGTGGAAGTTTCGTAATCCACCGATACTTGTTTGGAGTTTCTTTTTTCTTTTATATTCTATTCTTGTTTTATATTCTATCTAGTTCGTTCCGGCGCTTTTTATTCTTTTTTTTCGAATGCTCTTCAACTGTAGGGTAAATCCATTTAAACCCAGAAGAATTGTTATTCTCGGTCATGGTTTCCATACAACAATGACACTTGACGGTTTGCATATATGCCGAAATAACATACGAATATGCTGTCATGTGAATGTAAGCCGCAGTAGTTACATTGTTTTTTATTTCCAAATTATAGTATCGAAAAGTATGTATATACACAATATACCTTCTCGAAGCAACAACATTGTACTCTCTTCCTTGTTGCATGCGAGTTTTCATTATAAAAATGAAATTACTACATGTATTAACATTTATTTAATAAAAAAAAAAAGAAATGTAGCTCGTCTGCCCTACTTTTCCACGTCCATTGTCCACTCCACATCGGAAGCCATGAAAATGCCCAGTGAAAGTAAAACTTTTTATATGTTTACTGTACAAGTTTCCGAATATAGCATCGAAACTTTGTTTCACTTATTCAAGTACTTTCAAGTGGTTAGAGTTTTCGTTCTTTGGTGAATTTTGCGCCAATATCGAATTTAGTACGTTTTATTCCATTAATATCTTTAAGGTAGGATTGCCTCTTATAGCCTCAAAATTTACCAAGAAAAGTTCTTAACTTTATTCCTTTTAAAATAAGAGCTTTAGGCGATTGGGTCACTTTTTGGGACATTTTTATGCAAAATGGAAGGACAAACATGTTGTCCATACATTTTTTAACCAACGTGTACTCGATAGAGTTGTTTTAACCTGTCAATCTCAAAATTAAATTTTTTTTCAAATATAGAAAATATTAGGATTCCAGGAATTTCCGTCTGTCCGTCCTCTTGATCGGTTAGCAGGAGCTAAGTAAGTTAGGTGGTCCAAACTTTTTATTTAGTTTACTTAGGCGCTGAAGGAGTTGCAAATGGATGAAATCGGTTGATTGCCACGCATTATTATAACCCAATCTCTTTGAAGTAGTACCGAACATGTAATTACGGTTTTTGGGTCCGCTGATATCGAATTTAATGTTGAAATTCGTATAGAAAAGTTTAGCGTCGGCTTTGAGCTACTGAAACTTACTCACTTGTTTTTCATGTTGTTGGTTGCCTCTTCCATTTAATTTATTATTTGTTATTCTGTTAATAGAAAATTGATGAGGGGCTAGTATCAAATTCAGCGATCCCATAATTTAGCCTCTTTTCTGTTTTTATTTGGCCACCATAAGGTATGGTTTCCCAACGAACCTCACATATATTTCTAATTTCGCCAATTTTCTTCGCCAATTGTAGTGGTGCACAACTGCACAAGTCTTTCAGTTTGTGCTAGTTTCAACCAAAAAAATAAGAGGTAATAAATTGCACTGTGTCGAAAATTCGCACAACTTTAATTTCCGAAAATCCATAAAACCGCCAACGAACCCAACCAATAAAACGAAAGTGCCCAAGTTGTTATCTTCTTCGCTTAAATACCAAAAAAAAAAAGAAAAAATGCAAAAAAAAAATAAAGTTTCCTACACTTTCACAACTTTTAATAATGAACAAGACCGGATGTCATTGCGGGAGGTGGCTTAGGAAGGTGTATGTACACTGGCAGTCATGGGCTCTTTCAAGAATATGTGAAAGCTTTTAGCCACAGCCAACATTCACCTGTACCCAGATGCGGCTAGCGCTTGTGGTCGCAACACAGTGATGGCCAATTGGTGCTGGCCAACGACTGCTGGCAATCGATGCGTTGAATGTGTTGCCCGAAGGCTGCAATAAATTGCGGGGCGAAATTGTTTTGAAAACAATTTGCAATTTTCGTGTGAAAAGTGCATTAAAAGTATTTTGTAAGCGCGCGTGTGTGTTTTCGGTCGTTGCTGTTGAACTGTTGCTCCATACGCTACCTTTTTTTGGTATATTTTTTGTGGTAGTTTTTTATTTTTGGCAAAGCTTCAATACTGAGGGAATGTGTTTAGTTGGCACGGCACACATTCCGTAAATGTATCTTCTATGGAGAAATGTTTTCTTTTTTGCTGTTGATTTGTGAAATTATTTGCAGCATGTTGCCTTTTTTGTGATAAGAACCAAACGAATTTTCTATCAAAAGAAGAGTTAACTTAAATTTACTCAGTATAGTATATTTAAGATTCGTTTTGCGAGCTCCGCTAGCTGTTAGTTCAATCAAACTTAAATGAAGTATGAATATTTGTCAGTGTGGCCTCTTCTCGACTAGAACAATTTTCCGTCCAATTCAAATGCCATAATAGTTCATTTATTTCGCATTATTTATTTAATAACTTTCTTTTGTGGAATTCGTTAGGGTTTTGTGGCTGCGAACAAGTCGAAAACTCATGCCGGCACTGCATAAATCTCAGCATTTTAAAACAATAACTTATTGTCATTAAAAGTTACGATCTTGTCGTTAAATTTGAATTATAACTGCGCAGATACTTTGCGGATACTTGTACATGCCTGTGTACTCAAAAGTTATGATATAATTAAAAAAAAAATTCCAAGTTTCCTTGGTTGGTGCAAAGTTATAGAGAAAAGTTTGATTAAGAGGCGGCCAACGGCAGCAGGCAAGTGTTGTGGGCAGAAGAAATATTTTTAATAAAGTGTTGTTTCTTGAATTTTGAATATTGTGGTTGTGTGAAAGAAGAAATGCACACAAAAAAATACCGACAAGTTGAGGAATCGATTTGCAAAGCTTCTTACAAATGATAATAATTAAAATGCAAATTCATCTCAATGCTTGCAAATATTTGTTAATTTTTTTTCAAATCAATTAATTATCTTTGTGTGAAATAATCTACGAAGACATATTGAAACCACAGCATTTCACAGCATTCCCTTGCATACACGCGATTTCAATTACATTTCGTGATTCCACACTTCAATCAATCAGGCGAAGTGCCACTTGCCGTCAAGCCAAAACACAAAAGGCCTCGTCTTCAATACCAAAAAAAAGGCTTGAAATTGAAATTGATGCCGCCAATTTCGTTTCAAGTGTTAAACAAAAGACGTCCGTTTTGCATTCACACCTGCCAGCAGCGCACAGAAATTGTCACTTGTCGCATGGTTTTCCCCTCTCTTTGCATGCAGCATGAAACGCATTTGACACTTTAGCACAATGTGCAAACTGCAACTGCGTGTTGGCCGACAGGCAGCATGTCGGAAATGTGAGAAAACTTTTATACCGATTTCTTTGTTGTTGTTTTTTTCGTCTTCTTTTTTCCTGTTGCCCAACTTTCTCACCGTCGGCCATTTTAGCACACAAGCACACACACACACACACACACACAAACACAGGTAATTTCTAGGTATGAAAAAACTTGTACTATACGAGAGCGACAACTGAAAACTGTCATGCCGCCTGAAAAGGATACTATAAAGGATACAATATGAAGGCGCACAGAAATTGTGTAATGGGCAAGGCAGTCGGTGCTTATATTTTCATTGGAAAGTTTGTTTTTAATGAAGGAAGCGAATGCAGACTTCAATGGCGACGTTTGTGAAGTGGGCACATAACTCAAGCAGAGCGGACAGACCATACAGACAAACGAACTTCCTTTGAACACAACCGTATAGTCTACAGGCGTTTCCGCTTTGAATATGTTTTAATGAAGCAAATTTCCAATGTACATAATTATAAAAATGAAATATTAAGGTCACCTTGATTGTGAGCGTCGTCGCAGTTTTTAGAGTTCACCTTTTGGCTAAGTTTTTTCCTTTTCCAACAATTTCATTTCATTTTCAAGGATTTCCGGAACTCCACACACCTTGAAAGATTGCCATTGGCACTTTTTACTGCCTTCTGAGTTTCAGTGATTCATTCATTCGTTCATTAACACGTTTTCATCTAATATTCTTGAAATTTAGCATTTTTTTCAGAACGTCTTTTGTTTCAGCTACGGAAACATTTTCCTAATTGGACGCCTCTAATTAATTTTATTTAAAGTTAAAATAGACTTTTTCCTCTGCTCTCTTTTATATGTTTTTTTTATTTGCATTTCACCTATTTCTTTACTACTTTACTAATCATACTGAAAGTGGAAAAATTCCCAGCGATCCCAACTCGACCGAGCTACGTCAATTCGTTCGTTGCTTCGTGTGCGAGACACTTAAGCTTGTGCCAAATAAAAATTATGTTATGTTAAAAGTTAAATGCAAAAACTACTTGAAAAAGTTTAAATAACGCCCCGAGGACGCTGGCTGCTAACCGAAAACCGTGTAGGTAGAGTAATTTATGAAGCCCAACAAGAGCAGGAAAATAAATAAACAAGTATACTAACAAGAAAAGATAATTACGAAGAAAAGCCAGGAAGGCAAATTTATGGAAAATGGCCGAAGAAGGAGATACCCTAATCTTGAGACAAAATGGATAACCTTTAGAGCCGGCTAAGTAAGACTTTAGCGAAGCCAATTCAATTAAATTTCTCTTGAATTCCTTTGAAATTTGACTGGCAGCACAAAATGGTTTCAGGTTCCGGAATATTTGCAAGTAAATCGAAAAATTCGCATTTTCTTCACGCTGCTCTTCTCGACAACTATACCGGCGTACTAAGAAGAAGAAGAAAAGCGCCAACTATACGCAAGCCGGAAATGCTAGAAGTAATGTCGTAGCTCTTTCCGGATCAGCTCAGCAAAACGGAAGAGTCACATCAAATATGGCCGCGTCATTTTAAGAGTTTTTTCTTCCTTCGCTTTTTTTTCGTTGTTTTACTGCTACGAAGAAACTTTATCAAAGTTTTTTTTTTGTCGAAAGGTATGAGCGTAAATTATTTTCCTTCTTCTTATTTGTAAAATGTTGCAAAACATATTCCGTTGCTGCTGTTGTTGTAGTTGTTGTAAGTCTACTTCTTGTTGGCCCCAAAAAATGTAGAAAGAAAGTTTAAATTCACTGAAGCACTTTCGCAAGTAATTTGGTTGGACAGCAGCGTAAAATAGTCTTGGCAATTGCATTTGTGAGTTTGCTTGCTTGCGATGTCATTTCGTTAAATTTGCTGCTTTTATGTGTATATATAGATGTGTGTACCTACAATTTAACAAATTAATGTTCCTGTCCTAGTTTAAAGAATTCACTTTTTAGGCTAAACAAAAATAGCCACTGCATGCTATAAAAATACCACAAAATTGCCCATCGTTTATGGGTGAATAATCCATTTCCATACAGAATAAAAGCCAAAAACTATCTTTTTTTTCACAATTCATTTCCATTTGGAATTGCATTATTTGTGTAGCGGATTTCACACAAACATGGCAGAACGAATCGTTTATCAGAGGATACGAAATGTTAATAGTTTGCTAAATTGGCCGCAATATAGTTTAATAGTTTTGTATGTTTGTATATGTGTGCTATAAAATATAAACGAAAAGGGCTATTAGTTAATAGGTGTCATAAATAGTAAATAATGGTTAGTTAGTTATGGAAACTGATTAATTGTCATATTAGATTAGATTGGTGAAAGAGGAGGATCAAAAATTGCTTGTTGATTGTATGGTGGTACTACAAAATTTAATTATCACTTAGGTGAACTTTTTAGTTATGTCAATAGGTGATTTGATCGGGTTATTACCCTCAAAGGGCCAGCAAAAATGGTAGCAGAATCCCTTCTTTTGTCATGCTTTGGTGTATTGAAAATAGCAACCAAGCTCCTTAGACTTTCTGAAGCTGTGCAAGAAATACTTTACTACTTTAGACCATGTCCAACGACAAGTGATTAAGTTAATTGGTGACAGTAGTGGTAGGAGTAGGATGTGTGACGCTAGTCTACCGTTACTTCAGTCATTTATTACTAAAAGGCTAATTTCATCAGTTCGAATAATTGCCAGAATTACTCGCATATGTAGAGAGGCTCATTTGTTACCATTCGATATATTAATGAACATTTTTCGATATTTCATCGATAAATTTTCAATGTTTTACGATAATTTTTCGAAAATTTATCGATTATTTATCGATATTTTATCGATAATTTTTTAGTATTTATGGATGATTTCTCGATCTATTTAAAAATGTTGTTCAATTCCATTCCATTTCGTTCCAGTTTCATTCCCATTTTGTTCCCTACATTATTTCGAACCAAATCGTACAAATCGGTTGAGTATTTCTCATGATAAACGAAAATAATAAAAATTTGGTGGCCATTTTGTATGGGAGGTAGGCGTGGTTCTTATCCGAAGTTGCCCATTTTCGATACCGACCAATTATTAGCAAAAATAAGAGTCGATAGCTCAAAAGCTTTGGCAGTTATCGTGCGAAATGACAGACGAACTTAGCTAAATTGACGCAGGAGGTGATGCTGATCAAGTTTTCCATGCCGGACACGCCTCCTTATAGGCATTACAAATGGTGAGACGATTTGCATTTTCAAAATTTTTGTCTGCTCTATTTTTTTGGTCACTGGTTTGGTGTACAAAAAAATCTAGATTTAGCAAAGCAAAATGAGCCCTGGATTCTTCTATCTGGTATCGTCAATTTGAATTTTCAAATGTGCCCATTTATGGAAAAATACAATTATTCCATGAAAAATTCTTCGCAACTGGAATGCGCACACAAAATGTACTTATTCCACTGCAATCTAATTTGAGTTTCTTTGGCAAACCAATTGGATAACATATTTCTTTGCAGGGATGCAAAGCACAAAAACTTTCACACTCAATTTTAAAGTTTTGCCAAGTTAAATTTCATAAAAATGTCCAATTTATTTTCATACATGACGCGAACGCAACGAAACGAATTTGCAGCATATTGTTGCTGCTGTAGAGGAACTTTTCCCTTAGTTTTGTACCATTTCTTGATCAAAAATCATGAGGGCGACTCATTCTAATCCAGTACGAAATCCAGATCCAGATAACATACCGAACGGTGCAGAGGTGTCTGTGTGTGTGTGTGTGTGTGTATGAGTTTTTGTAGCTCACACAAAAACTTTGTCCCACGAAAACGGAAGTGCGACATTTATTGGATGCGACGGAAGTGGATGCGAAAACAGAGTTATGAAATTATAAAGCAACTACAGCAGCAGCAGCGGCTACAGTGGCAGGCGAAAACAGAAAACTTTATTCGTAACTAATTTCGCAAAGAGCTCAACACGTTTCGCCTCATGTCCAGCTTTAATGGCTTACGATGTGAAAAATTTTATTTGACATTTTGCACACACACACACATACACTTTTATTGCTCGCACACACACCCACACACTCACACGTGAATAAGCACACGCAAACCCACGCAAGGAAACGGTTTCTGTGGCTATTGGAACGAATTCTCAGCAGAGGCTCGTGCGAATCAGGTAAAGTTTTTACTTTACACTCGAAATATTTTCAGTCGTCGCTCTGCGGCTTATCTATGCTGCAGCGTGCCAAGACTGGCACGTAGTATCCGCAGACTGATAGCGGTAGCTTGCTCCGGCATGTGACACAATACTGGAGCGCACTCACCGCATAGCCCGGTCCCCTACCGCACTCATAGACACACACACACAGAGCTTCTTGTAAAGGGTTTGCAGAAAGTTTTTTTTTTATATTCAGGGCATTGGCGATGTGGACGGCACATCATGCCCACCTGATTTGCCTTTTCCTGTTAGATTTTTACTTTTTCGTTTGTTTGTGTGAGCAAAGTTGAAAGTTGTAAAAGTAGATAATTTTTCTGATACTGGGAGTTCCATACTTTTGCCTTCTGCTTTCAACCGTATTCAACGGCCAGCGAAATGGAATTCCAATAGTTTAAACCTCAAATAATGGCCCATAATGTGTTCCCCTACTTAAGTGTGGATTCAAATCTTTGTACGCTTCTATTATACTGTTCGACATAAGATTGCTTGCAAAAGAAACTCCTACATGAAGGTCGGTAATAAATGTTACGCATACGCCTAGTTGGCAACAAATATTTTCTTTAGAGTGCCAACTGGATGGCTATTCTTTTGCCAATTCCATATATCTCTCTGGTTATGGCATACAAATAAGATATGAATTTTAATTATAACTACGTTAGTTAATATCTGCATTTCTCGTATTTCATCTTAGTATTTCCTCAAAGCAAAATCATTAATCGAAATATTCAGATTATTTGTATTGAATTGCTTATCCCAGGTAAACTCACTTACGAACCTTTTGCAATATATATGCACATATTGCATGAAACACTGCCGAAACATTGAAGTAACTGAAAAAGTGCACTGGAGCAAATCAGTGCACAAGCTTCGATTACCGAACTGAGCTGACCGCAAGACCACAACACGCTGTCAGTGCGGCTGACCGCATTGCACAAGCAACTCTATACCGTGCTGTGGGCGAGTAGAGTAATGAAGATCTTGCATGTGTGTGTGTATGTGGTTGGGTGTTTTCCGAGTGTGTGAGATTGTGTGTTATTGTGAGTTAATGTGCATGTGGTTGTGCTAGTTGGGTACGGCTCAAATTAATTAAAAACCGAAATACGAACGAGAAACATGAGCCACTACGTCCACCTTCGCCTGTGAAATTGCCATTTCACTTAAGACCCAAAGGAGCTGGGATACATTTATAACGCTTTGTAATGCCACGACTTAATAATTCTCGTAATTTTAATCCCGGTGTACACGATTGTTGATTTTATTGAATCAATGGCGCTGCCGTAACAAACCCTCAATTCCAAACCGACGAGAAGCTCTACCGCTTTGTATACCGTCGCAAGCCACCAGGAGGTCATTTCTCATCGTGGCGTTGCGGGTGTTGGAAGTGGCAAGCGCGATGGCTTTCGCTGGAGATACAACGTGGCAATTCGTGCGAACCATGTAGTGAAAGGATGCGCAATTGTTTCACTGGCTGCTGTTGTGTATCCCCGCACTTTCAGCATGGCTTAATATTGGAAATTTATTATCCTTCCGAGGAGTGAACATAATTTTTAATTAACGACAATTTAATTGGCAATCAACCGATTGAAGGTGATTCTCGGTTGAGGGAGCACTATTGACTGACAACCTATCGAATTCGGTGCGGAATCGGGTGTGCATTATTCCGAAGCGCTGTTTGCCCCGTGATTCTACATAATTAATTTGGAATTTTGGTCGAGCACCGAAGCAATTTGGATTTATTTTAATGAAGGGTTAACTGAGGTAATTGGTACTTCCCTTGCGTTTAATGGTATTTTTAATGAAGTCGTTGCTGGGCTTCTATCGTAAGAAAGTGTATTTTTGGAAACTATTCAGCGAAATAGCAGGTGTGATGCGTAATTAAGCAGTTCATTTGAATTAATTAACACTTGATAGACTTTGGCAGTATTGGAAAGACTTTCTATTAGTGTGATGGAATGGAATTTTAACTTTTGTGTGGAATTTAATGGAAAATATCAATAATCCTTATACAGAATATGATAAGGTGGCTGCCACATAGTGTAATGTATGTGGTATATAATTGAAAAATTCAAAAAATATTCTCTATAAAAATATAAAAAAAAGCAATTGGTTTTTTAAATCTTCGAATTTTTGGAAAATGTTTTTTTGCAAAAAAAGACATAATTGCTTTTTAAATTTTTTAATATATTAAAGATTTGTATTTAATCAATGACTTTGAATTAGTATAAATGACAAAATGGTAATTTCTAGAACAGTATTATTTTAGTTATCTTTACCTATGGAGGCGCTACACTGTGTGCTCGCACGATGACAAACATCGGCCACGTTATGTCCATTGTGATACCAATTTGATGTGGGAGTGCCACCAATTAGTCAGTATTTTATTTCACATAAGCACATTGCACAACATTGAGTAGAGTTCGCAGCATGCATTGTCAATTAGGTCATCTTTTCAGATTTCACTAAAAAAATGTATAAACTCAATTAAAAAGTATTCAATTTAAAAAAAAACTTCCCCTTTTTTGTATTCCTTAAATTTGACAAAATGTATGATGGAAAAAGTTATAAACACTTTCACAATCAAATTGCATTTTTCGACAAACTGAAATTTCAACTAATCGAATCTGCATTCAGATGGCACATCCCGGCTGTGTGTTGTGCATTTTAATGAATTTAACCGCATTTTTTCCGCACATATTCCATTTAATGTAATTTTTTATTTTTTCATTTCGTTAATAATATTGACATCCATTTGCCGCACATTTTTTCTCCGAATTTAAAATTTTCACCTTTTTTTCCCGTTGGGAATATGTAAAACTGCAAATGAAATTGGCCCCGCGCACGCTGGTATGCGATATACGATACGATATGCCTGCCCTGCTATTTGATTTCGTCAAATAAAAGCAAAAATGCATTTTTAGTGATTTTTTAATTAAAATGTTCAGCCATGCGTCACTTATGATCGACAACATCAACACTGTTGTACTGTTGTTGTTTTTGTTGTTGCTTTTGTTTTTCGAAATTCAACTTTTGTTGATTTCATGCACGTTTTGTAAGAAGTGGTTTTTGTTTTTTTGGTTTTAATTAATTTAAAAGCACCGAGTGTAGGACTTTCCAATTGGTCGCTCTCCTTCAAATCGAATTGGTTTGAAATCATTTTCCAATTTGTATAATCTGCAATTGTAATTTCATGTTGACTAAAGGACACAACACGAGTTGACAAGTGCCATGAAATGCCCAAATGAAAATGCCCGTCCGCACCGGTTGGCGCCCGTAATCGCCTTTTGTGGCCTGCATTCTAATTCGAGAATGCTTTGGAAATGTAATTTTCATACCATTTAAGCGACTCAGAATGATTATATTCACAACCACCATAATCCCCGGGAAATAAAATAGTAATCGCAGTTGCCGAAGGAGCCACTTGCTCCACTTGCTCCTTCTCACCTTGTTCGCCCAAGTTATGATTTAATTAAATTATTATTCCAAGCAAGTTTCCCAACAGCAACAACGGAAACGACAGCAACAATAACAGCAGCAACAACAACAACAACAACAACAACACTCACAGCAAGAAGTCAGTTGGCAATTAGCACAATGTGCTGACATAAGACTCAAGAACTTAAGGCAGGATAATTGCTTTCTCGTCTAGTTCGTGATGGCAATGCGATTGCGGCTGCAATAAAACGCATGAATTTCAATAATTTGAAATGTGACCTTTAATTAAATTCATGTACGGTTTGATTTATATTATTTTTTTTTATTTAGGGAACACATCCTTTGGAAATGGCTTAATTATAAAATAATGTTTGCAATTATGAAATCATAATAATATAGGATTTTTTGTGAATGCGTGAACGAGTTAACACAGGCAAGGACATCTCACCTAGGGTTTTGTACCCAGAGGCTTTAGTTGACTTTGAAATGTTAGAAATTGGCCAGCAACTCGTCTACAGTAATGGATTGCCTCTTAATTTCTTTAGACATATTTTATAAGTTTCGGTCGGTCAAAGCCGAATGTATACACCCTACATCTACTGCGCCATTTTGGATCCGCCATGTTGCTTTCATGCTGAATCTTAAAAAGTCGGCAGCCATCTTTAAATTTCGACATGAATTTGAAATCAGCGTCTTCAAAAACCTTCCAATACCAAGTTTGGAACTATTTCAGCGGAATTAGGTACGAATTTTACAAAACACGATTTTCACTTCTATGAGAGGTAGGCATGGCAGTCGATCTATTACACCCATTTGCAATACTAATTCCCCCTAAAAAATATATATCCATAGTATGTGCCGCCTAGCTTACTTCTTCTGGCTCTTGCAAAAAAAAAAAACCAAACACGGCGTAAGAGTAACATTTATTAATTACTCGCTAATACCAGCTCAAAGAGGAAATCACATAACATAAAATATTCACATTCAGCTCACAAATAATATAATTTATTTTACCACTTCTTCAGCACTACACAGTGCTGCCCATTGAAATGTCATGCAGCTAATTTGCTCTTACCTAGTTATGAATTTACCCGAATTCAAGTGTGACATTTTAATGCGCTGTATCGAATTTGCTGCTCAATTATTGTACTTGAAATAAAACATCAAGTACACCATTCATCGGATGGTTCTGTGCCATATTATCGCATATTTTGACGTCTTCAAGTGCTTGCAAATTAATTGATTAATGTGAACGTCGCCGCTGCTTATCTGCCGCAAATACTTGAAAAGTTTGTTGACATTAATTTATGGCATTCATTGACAAAAGTTGCCATCCTCTTGGTCGATATGCTACAGCAGATGATGATGGTATGCCCAACAAGGATATCATCAGTCAGTAATGTCAATTTAGGCTGACGACGATTTCAAATGAAGCGTTTGTAATTTAATTGAAGGAGTTTATTTTGCGAGATAAATGTGAGATGCAATGTTGCGGGCGTGTTTCCGTCACTTGTGTTTTGTGTCGTTGATTTATTTAAATGTGTCCCTCGTGTGCCTCCAATGACAGTTAATCTGTTTATGACAAGACGACAAACTGAAGATGTCATAACAATATATTAGAACATGGAATACACATGCTGGAGAGTAGATACACAAAGGCATTTTGGTTTCGGTTGTTTATTATAAAAATATGTGTGCGATTCACTTCAAATCGCTGAATTTGAATTTCAGGGGAATCACTGGCGTATTTATGAAGTAATATCGGAACGCCTTCTCCGTCGGGTAGTTGAATTCAATATTGAAATTACGCACCAGATTGCCCAGAGTCATCTCCAGCTCCATATCCACAATACGTTTGCCCACACACGTTCGCGGTCCGAAACCGAACGGCAAATATATGAATGGACTCAAATTGTCGGCCATCAGCTTCTCGGTGCCGGCGTTCGTACGCAGCCAACGTTCCGGTATGAATTCCATGGGTTTGGGAAAGTAACGTTCCTCGGTCAGCAGCATATTCGAGTTCATCATGACGCGCGTACCCTTGGGTATGCGATAGCCGCTCATGGCAATGTCCATGCCCGTCTCTCGTGCATTACCAAAAATGATGGGATAAATGCGCATTGACTCCTTAATGCAGGCGCGCAGGTAGGGTAAATTCAGCATGTTCTCTATTGTGAACCGATCGCCTTTGTTGGGCAGCACCGTCAGTAATTCCTCGCGTAATTTTGCTTGTTTCTCGGGATTCTTAGCAATGCACAGCAGAATACCCGACAGTATGGTTGAAGTCTACGGGAATAAAAGTGATTTTCGGTAAAATATATTGCCGTGTCTTTGTACTCACGGTATCCACGCCGGCCATTAGCATGTCCATAGCCATAATAATAGCGATTTTCTTGTCAATTTTCACCAGATTTTCCAAAACGCTCTTCCCCTCGACATTGGTCGGTTGCGACTCAATTCGCGCCAGTGCTTCGTTCACATATTTTCCGATCGTATCGAATATTATATTCATGGAGTTCTTGAAGCGCACATAGCCGGGCGTGGGCATGTACTTGTAAAGTGAAGGCTTTATATCCAAATCGTACAAGGACTTCATGAATACTTTCAAATTGGCGAATAACATTGCTGCCTCAGCGGAGTCTGGATTATTACGTATTAGGCCCAGTTGCTTATCGAGGGCCACCACTGCAACCGATTCGAAAGTCAAGTGATTGATATCATCGAGAAAGTTGTGGGGCACTTCCATTGTGGCCGGATCACGTATATCGCGTATCCTAAAGTATTGAGTTTCGATCGTGATGAAGCATTCATTAGCAGTAGGTGGCCTACTTACCTTTGCACGAATTCCTCATTGACATTTTGCATTGGATCCATGTACAATTTGGCATTTCGCGGTTGCATCAGTACGGGATTAACGGCATGACGGAATTTGGCCCACTTCTCTCCACTTTAGTAGAGTTGAAATTGAAAATGTTTGAAATCTACAGTAAACGTATGCGCGACTTACGTGGCCATCAAACCTTCCCAATCATTAAAGAATCCATCCGGACGATTTTTGCGATAGTGAATCAGGGCATCCGCGCCAGGTCGCACAGGCCAAATGCCCTCAGTGCGATGGACCTTTTCAAAATCTTCTACATTGAATGAAATCACTGTGGCCGGGCGCCCAAAAAGCCCTGGCAGCAGGAAAGTTTCGCCAAAACGTTGGCGACAAGTCAGCACTAGCTCGTCAAAGGGTCTGTCATGGAATTCGCCTTAAATACACTCGCGTTGTTAATGAATTCAAGAGACATAAATTGACGCTGGCAATTTACCTCCCCTCATGAAGCCACGTACCAATTGAAATTTCGTTAGACCCGGTAATTCTTCAAATGGCTTTGAACTGCGCCATTCCTGATTGATTCTCTCCACAAAAGAATTGTCATTTGTTATGGGTTCGTGCTACATACATACATGCAAGTAAGTAAGTATATTAATTTTTTAAAGTTTATATTGAATTTTCTAATAAAATCTCACCTTGACATTGATAGCCGTTGAGTATGCCTTATGAAGCTGATAGAGAGGAGCCCTACTTCGAAAGAGGCAAATGTTTTCAACTAAAACATTTGATAACATGTCGTTAAATTAAATTAAATGAAATTGAATGTAACTGATTTAGCTCCCGAATAGACAAGTGCGCGCAGTGCGATCAACAAAACTCAACTGAGCGTATACACCAAAAAAAGCTCTGATGCTATCGTTTCTATCTCTGGCGTTCTTATCAAAATGCTAAAAAAGTGAATACGAGTGATAAAGTCACACAATGTCAATGGCAATGATGAACTCGTCGACGTTATCGTAAATAATGCTTATTTAAGTATTTATGTGCTTTTAGCAATCGTAATACAGGCATAAGCACGCACTTACAGTTGGGTATTAAATGTTAGAAATGTATTCGCGTGGTGGGCTCGAATTTTTAAAACAGGCAATGAAGAGTAGAAATAAGTGAGTTACTTGGATAATTGGAATTGTAATGGTAATGGTAATGCTAATTGAAACGGTTTCGGTTGTTGCTATTGTATTTATAATGGCAATATTTAATTTATTTGTAACTGTAATGGAAAAAGTATTTGTTTTGAAATATTTCGTGCTAAACTAGCTAGTTCTAATGGTAATTGCAGTTGTAATGATTATAGTTACTGCATTTATAATCTCAATGGTAATTGTTTTTGTCATGGTAATGGAAACAGTAATTGCAATATTTCTGTTGCTCTGATGTCAATGATAATACTAATGGTGCAGGTAATTGTAATGAGTCATTACTAATGACTATGAATATTTCAATGTAGTTATTTTTTCCATTACCATGACAAAATTATATATCACCGAGATTACAAATACGATTAGTTAATAATTGTCATGGTAATGGAAACAATAATTGCAATATTTCCTTTACTTTGATATCAATGATAATTCTAATGGTAATGGTAATTGTACTTGTAATGGTTCATATTGTCTTTGGAAATTTTATTTAAAGAAAAGATTCATCTGGTTGGCCTCATTTTGTAATAGGAAAAGTAGTTGCTTTGATGATAATGCGATTGTAATGGTTTGGTAATTGAAGTTATAATGTCAGCAGTAATTATATTTGTTATCGTAATGTGAAAAGTCATGAAAAAATCAATTGTTTGTAAAGGTAATGGAAAAAGTAATTGTAATATTTCGTTTACTTTGATATTAATGGTATACTATTGGTAATGGAAATAATAATTATAATTTAATTTTTAATCGTAATCGTAATAGTAAATAATGTAATTGAATTTGCATATGTAATGGAAAAGTAATTTTATTGAAATAGTTCGCTTATTTTGATGTTAATGCTAATTAAAATGTTAGTAATTAAGTTAATGATTCTGGTAATTGTATTTATAACTTCAGTGCTTATTGTATTTGTATTTGTATTGAAAATGAAAAATTTTATTGTATTTAAATATTTTGAATGCTTTGTTGTAAGTAATTATTTCCATTAATTAGAAGTTAAAAGAAGAAAAATTTTACAGAAAAGTTCTCACTCCAAAAGTCTTATTTTTCAATTTACCAAATTTAAGAAACTAAACCACAATAAAAATTAAACCAATTAACCAATTCTATCTCACCCACTCACTAGCTGTATCGATATCAAATGAGAAGAAAAAGTCTTTCGAATATTTATCGAGTTCAACATTACAAATTCCATTAATTCTAAAGGAAACCACCCAAAAAAATATTGCCCCAAGAGGAGCGATACTGAAATAGATGGTCGACTGTCAACGCACCTGCCTCCCTTCGTATTGAAATATGTTCACCGGACAGCGAAAAACAAAAAGGAAAAACTAAAAAAAAAATTCGCTGAACGAGTGGGACACAATTTTCCTATACAGTATAAAACTTCGCTGTGCTAGCGTAAAACTATTTTTTTTCCATGTTCGACGGTAGTAAAAAAATGCAATTACGTACGATGACCCTTAACTCAAGGTGTACCATTTTCGCTATGTCGTTTGGCGTTTCACCTGGCCTGGTCTTAGGCGGACAAAAAAAGAGGAAAGTACAATGGAATATGTGTGGGTTAACGGCGATTGAACATGGTGTACAATTCTTCTTTTTCGTTTGTTACAGCAGACACGAACAACGAAATTGCATTTGCTATGCAGACGCGCTTACCTATTGCGGATAAAACGTAATGATTGAGTGTCGGAAATTCGTTTGGATTTGTCATTTTTATAAAAGAATTCCGAAGAATTCTAATTTATGTCTAATCTCAGACGGTACATATAGCAACAAGCAAAGAAATATTTCAAAATTGCTTAAATATTAAAAAAGAGCTGAAGAAATTCTGAGAAAAAAGAAAAGAGGGGTGAGGTTAGTGGGGGGCTTGTGTACACCAACACATACTTTGCAAATCACACGCACACATACGGATATACAGGAGAATGAAGAACTCATTAAAAATCAAAAAAGCAAATGGCAAAACAAGACGTCGGACGGACATACAGGCAAACAGGGACACATTCTTCTGAACGGAGCTCTCTTATCTTTTTGTTTATGTGTGGGTGTGTGTGTGTGTGTGTGTGTGTGTGTTTGTGTGTTTGTGTTTCAGTTACTTTGTGTTTGTGTCAAAGATGAAGTTGTTAAGAAGCAAACTGGCGCAAGTGACAGCAAATACTGCATGGAAGTACTTTGACAAGAGGCTGACTGGCTGGCACCTGGCAAGGAGGCACAACAACAATAACACCAACAACATCAAGAACAATAACTACATACAACAATGATGGTTGTCAGCATAACACACATAAAGGCTGCCGGCAAAATAATTACAAGAACAATGCACACCACCGCACACACCACTCACACACCACTCACACACCCGCATTCAAAACACCGACACACGCTTATGCAGTACGGTGAAACTGAAGACATTTGCAACGCAACAACATCGAGTGACGGAATTTAATGCGAATAACAAAAGTCGCATGGAACAAAGTCAACAGCAACACAACAGCGTCGAGCGTTGAGCGTGACGTGATGTATTTGCTGGGTGGCCGCACAGACAGACGAACGCACGGACGGACGGACGGATGGAAAGGACGCTTGGGGGCGCATCGCATAGCAAAGCAACTTAAAAAGTCATCATCCGGGGGCTTGCATACTTGAGACGAGCGGGTAGCTTAAATGCCTTCTGTTCGGTAATGGCGGCGTCGCCTCGTCGTCGTCGTCAACACAACGAAATACTCAAGTTACTGCGCTCCGATGGTTGCGTTTTCTTCGCTTTCGCCGATCGATGTGCACAAGCACACACAGGCACACAAGCCCACTTACATATTCTTCAAATGCACACGTGCTACTTTTGTTTTTTTTTAAATATATTTTTTTTTTTGGCTGCAAAAATCCATACTTATTGCCGTCAACCCGCCAACACGCGATGCATAATAATATGCTGCATTGCAATTTTTAGAAATGGAAAAAATTCTTTTTCATGTAAGCCTTTTTGCCTTGCTCTATTGTTCGCATGCGTCTATATTTGCGCGAAGCTTATCGTTTGCGGGTGTAAATTGCAAAGTGCAGATTTTTGCGATATTAAAAAGAAAAAAGTCTATTGTGATTGTATGTGTTCATGACTCTTAAAGTTGTTGCAATGCAGTACTTACATAACAAAGAAAATTAAATCACAAATAAACGGGCGTTTCAAATGCTTTAAGAGTGAAAGCAATAATTTAATACCAGTTAAAAATGTAGCTTCGGGCAATTCGGGGCAAAAATACCCTGCTTAGGTGGGTGCAAGACAATAATTTTTAGAATATATTTTCTAACCTTTTGTTTTTATATAGACTTATCGACTTTTTTTTGATAATTATTTTCATTACTTGTACAATTTTGTTCCATTTCCATGTTTTTCACGCAAACGCTCTTGGTATTTTTGTATTACAGAGCAAAAGGTGCATCGAATAGGCTTTTGTGGTTTGTAGAAATCGTAATGAAAGTAATTGACAAATGCGGAAATAAAAAACCCTTTTCTATACCAATTTGAAATTCGGTTTTGTAAGGACAACGTGGTTTTTTTAGTTAAGATCGGTACGTTTAGTATCTGGCAACATTGGTTGTGAATAAAAGCATTCGGAGCCTGGCTAGACGTATTTTTATAGGTCTTTACAGTACACGAAGTAACTCAAAAAACTCGACAGATATTTCAGACATGAATTGGCTTAACTGCTAATCCCACAAAGTATCATATCTTAATTCCTTATATCTTTCGCGTTGTATAAGGACCCCTTACTGGTGTATGTTATATTTGCAAAAACAAACTGTTTCACAATGTTAAATGCAACTTAGTATTTTCATATAAAAACTTCAAACATTTAATATCTAAACGATTTCAGGTCCATGTTTGCTCCTTTAAGCCTTGGACGCAACCCTAATATTTTTTAGGATGGCCAAAAGGAAACAGGTAGTTTCACATTGGAGAGAAAAAATTACAATAGCAGCGAGTCTAATTCATGGATCTTTTGTCAGGGCTTACTCAAAGAAAAGCTTCAAAAAATTAGAATACTTGTGTTACGTCAGTTTGTGAAATTGATGACGAAATATTGTATATTTCTGAATTTTTAGTGTATTCACAGAAACCACTGACATTTTGGTATATTTTAAATATCACAGGTATATAAAGTGTACTAATTATGAAAAACTTTTATCAATTTATGCTGTAAGTAATATATATTTTATATCAAATGTGCACCATGTCCAAATACCCGCCGAATATCTAAAATCCTTGAAACGCAATCAAAGTATTTATCCTACTTAAAATAATCACCCTCACACACAACTCCAATGCTATTAGGAACCAAACTGTAAACAAAGTAAGTACAAAGAATTAAAAAAAAAAATCGCCACTTCATCCAAAACATTTCTCTAATTTTCTTTATTTCTCTGAATGTCCAAATCAAAGAGGGATTTTAATGAAATTTACACAATAAAGCACTTAAAATTGACGACTTGAGGTAAATTTGTGGTATGCCAAAGGCACCCGAATGAGCATGATGCGGCAAGGAATGAAAATAAAACGAAAAACTGAAGCGGATATTTATGCCAAAGTGAGCAATGAGCAAATGCAAATGCGTAACGCATTAAATTCAGTCTAAATTTAATTACGTTGCGCCTCGAAGTGGTTGCCGTTGCCGCTTCAACTGCTCGAACGTTTGCATTTCATTTAATGCGGAGCACTCATATGCCGGAAATGCAAAGCAACGCATTTTCGTTGGGCTGTGCGGTGTGTGTGTGTGTGTGTGTGTGTGCTATGTGTGTGTGCTATGTGCAAAACGACAACGGTAATGAGCATTTCAACTATTTCCACTATTTCTACAATTCCTGTTGGAGGATGTTCATCCTTGGCAAATGTATTTCGGTTTCTACGTTTGAAGTTGGTCCTTGCAAATTTCTCTCGCGTTTTTTTTTCTTCTTTTTGACGAAAGCTGGCACGGGGTGCGGAGAGATAGTGTGAATGGGTAATGGTGCTGGAAATGGGTTAATACATAATTTAAACTTAGTGAGTCGCTTCGAAGTCCTTTGACGTATTCCGACGCCCTCCTCAGCACTCTGCATTCTTTCCTCCCATATTTATCTCTATCCCTCTTATCCTAGGTGTTAAATATTAAAGCACACAAATGTGAAACAGAAACTTGCTCCATTCGGGTCTCATACTAAAAGTTGAAATCACTCAGAGTTAAAATTATAAAACAAAATATATTATGTGAGCTTTGACTTTCTAGATGAGTGCCAGTCCCTCGGGGAAGATGAGAATTGTCGCGTTTCTAATTGAAATGTTCCGCCTACGTCGTTATGGCGTCTAATGGCCTTCTCAACATGAAATTGTGCTTAAAAGTCTATTTGTCAACCAAAGCAGTGCCAACGAAGCCAAAGAGCGACGAGTAGCAGCAGCAACATTTTTTGACTTTTTGACAACGAACAATGTACAACAGAGAACCATTGACGACCAAACGAACCCGCACACTAATGAGCAACACGAGCTTTTTAGTTTTTCAGTGCGACCGATTGTGCGAGTGTCAGAGGGACACTCGGTCTAATCCTTAATGTTAATGAGCGCAATTTGCATTTAGTATTATTCTCCTTTTTCCATTGTTGTAGTGGTTTTTTCTGTCTTTTCGTTCGTTCGTACGTTCGTTCGTCCGTGCGCTGTGGAAAGTTGCCTTCTTTTGTCAGCTTTTGGCTTCTTTTTTCTACGCTATTATTCTTTGATATTAGGTGCTTTTTTCCAACTGCGAGGATATTAAATTTTGTAGAGATTCTAATTGAAATTACAGCAAGTTTTAATTTACTTGACTGTGGTGCAGCGAAATTAAATTCCAAGCTCTAGGAACTTAACAGTACATAAAATAGAATTATAATGAAATCATGCGAGAGCCAGCGAACAAATTTGAAAGCAACGGGTAGCAAGTTATTCTCTATTTTATTGGGAAGGACATAGACCATGAGTCATGAAAATGTCCTACGACCAATACAATGCACAGAAGGCGAGAATTACTTTATGACTGGAACAACTGTACCTGAACTGAATTAAACAGAAGAAAGACCAATCGATAAGGTGGGGCCATAGGTGAATCTAAGGAGGTGAAGTGGGACAACTTAGGGGAATTTTGCTCATATATCCATACTCAAATAAAAGCAATTACATGAAAGTCAGTTTATTTGCCTTTAAATGATAGAACATTCTGATAATATCCCCAGATTCTTTGGAATCCCCACTCAGTCAATCCTCAATTGCATTCTATTCCCCCCATTTTGTAGTGCAGCCAACTAATGCACCTACTATTGGCCAACATGAACGACTCGTTAACTCCTCAAATAATAGCAATATGGAATGTGTATTTACTTGAAAAATAAAGATGAAAACAATACCAATGATGAGAATAACAACAACAAAAGCGCCAATAAAACCAACAATAACAAGCACATGCAACGAAACCAACGAGGACACTTATGACACAAAAGAACCCTCACGAACGCATACACGCCAGACACAATGGGGTCAAATGATTGCTCAGTGGAGCAAGTGGCGCTTGTTTTCTCATGTCGGATACAGTTTACACCACATATGAGAGAAACATGATTTTCCTGCAGTAGTAGTGAACGCAGCACGCGGCAGCAGCCGTGCACCAAGCACAACTGTTGTGTCGGGAAGGAGTTTGTGCCCGCGGCATGACAAGCGGAAGTAGACGCACAAGAGGGATTAATGAACCCCAACCGCTCGTGGAATCAGAAAAAGTAATAACAAAAAGCAACAACAAAAAGCAACAACAAAAAGCAACAACAAAAACCAAAACAAACGACAGAAATACACGTTGAGGAGGACGTGGATGAAGGAGGTGGATGAGTTGCAGAATACCGAGGAGAAGCAAACAAATGCAGTGTAAAATTGCGATTAAATGCCGACAGCTGCTTGTGGTGCTGCTCAGACGTACATACATACGCACGTGTATGCTCCAGCGTGATATTAATGGCAACACCACTTATCCTCAGCATCATCAACGTCACACTAACAAATGCCAGTGCGTGGCTGCTTGTGTTTGTTCAGCAAACCGTTGGGGAAACAGACACACATATGCATTTAATATAATATGCAATTAATGAACATTTTTAAATTCAACCGCCACCCCCCAAACGACAACAATGCAAGTGATCCATTGACTTAAGCATTGTCAATGGCCTAGGCGTGGTGTGCAACCGCGTACGCCAACACATTTATGCCCATGTCCTTAACGAGGCCGTATCCTTAACGATGCGAACACGTGCATAAACATGAAGCTGGTGGGCGCGACTGACGGGTGTGTTGGTGTCATTTTGGACATATTGAAAGAATCCAACAATACTACTATAACCCGTAATCGCTTATGACACAGATATATGTATATATGCGATCAGCTCGATTGATTCTTCCGCTTCGTTTGTGTGTCATCACATGCTGATGAATTGTTCGAGTGAATTGAAATGAAATTAAGTGAAATGTGTCGTCTCTTGTGCAATTTGTCGTTTTTATTATTCACCATGATGTGTATATCATCAATACGTTTGACATAAATTCATCGTAAATGAGTTGTAAATTGTAGTAGTTGTTGTTGGTGTTGTTGTTGTTGTTGTTGTTGCGGCTGTCCCTGTTATTGACGCAATTACTCCACTGTCATGGCGGATTTCAATCAATATAATATTTCTTTTGGAAATACGAAATTCAAATAGGTATTTTCAGCTGGTTAATATGGATTTAATTTGCTTACGCGTCGAGAAGGTTGTTTTTCTCTTTCCGATTCTGGGTTATGATTTATTTTTCCATTTTTTCTCTCTCTCTCTCAGGGTTTGCCAATCAGATTGAAATGTCAGAAGTAAATTTCGTAAAATACCATTCATACGTAAAAGTAAATACTAATTAGCAATTATTATTTGCGTGGAGGCATAACAAACGATATTCGTGAGGTCAAAAGTATTCTCTACTGTCGTAATCATTTAATTCCATTCATATTATTGCATGAATTCTTTTAAAGTTGCAACACTAATTTGATGCAAGGAAAGTCCAAAATCATACAGCAATGGTACAACCTTTAAAGTCTGGCCAATACGTTAAGGGCCTTCCGCAGTGTATTTTATCAAAGTGAAAAATGAAAATGTTCTTTAATTTTCTATTTTTTTGCATTTCTGTAAAATTCAACACGGTCCAGCGAGGTCGGGGAAACAGAAACAGAAACAGAAAAAGGCAAGAGTTGGTTGCCCACACAGCCCCTTTCGTGTTCTACAATATTTCGACCATAAATAATTGAGCCGTAATGAAGCTGACGGGTGGGGAGCCGTGCGCTGTTCGATGTTGATGCTGTTTCTATTTCAGGCTGCCGTGTTGATCGAGTTGGGTGTTGCTTCTCCGCGTGCGTGCCTTTGTATACGGTCAATGCTTGTAGGTTTTCCTGGGTATGTGTTTTCGTGCTTGTTTCCAACAACAACGCGCGTTTCGTAGCATCCTTTTGCTTTTTGCCAGGTTGTTCTTGTTGTTGTTGTTGGTTTTTTTGTTGGCTTGTTCACGTACGGTTATCTTCATGTTAGTGGGAGTATTTGTTGATTTTAGCTTTTACGTATTTTTCACTCGCGCATTTGGGTTAAGCATTCTTTACATTCCACGGTCAGTGATTCTGCTGAAAGTCAGAAAGTTGTTGACTTACGAACAAAAAATGTTTGTTTTTTTTTGCGTTTGGCTCAAGTATAATTTCAGTTTGGTTGAATTACCTCCGTTGCATATTTTTGTGGCAAACTTTTTGGCAATGGAAACGGCGAAAAGGGTCATGTTAAATTAATTTTAAATATGTGAACACACGCGCACACACACACACACATCTGCAAATTATATTGAATGAGTGCTTTCATAAGTGAGCGTAATTAACTTAATTCAGTGATTTTTAGTTGGAGTTCAGTACAAAATCATTTAATTTGGCCAATTTTGTGGGAATTATTTGTCCTCTCTAGTTGTTTTGCTAAATTATTCACAATTAATTTCATTCATGAATGACTTTTCGATACAATGCCGGAGTTTGGATATAATTTGGAATTTTATAAATAATTGCACGCAAAGTTCGACCATTTCACCATATTCGGTTCGTTTTGCTACCTGATGCGAATAATTGGATTTTTCAAAATTAATTTATATTTTACACAGCTTTTTTATATGCATTAATTTTGCGCCTTTTTTGGTAATTAAAAATAAACCAAAAGTATTGAAATGAAAAAATTTTTAAAGTTTTTGCTTGTAATTAAGTTGAAAAAAGTATAACATTATAACTTTTTTGTTCTAGAAAAAATGAGTAAAACGAAGAAAAAAACATTTTTCGATTGTAATTTAAAATTATTCCTGCTTAAAAATAACATCAAAAAAACAATTAAATTCTTTTTTCATTTAACAAATATTCAAGTTAAAAATATTAAAGAGTAGAAAGTAAGTAGCTTTTTGCATGAAAAGATTCCTTGAACATGCAAACAGAAAAGAAACAACATAAAAAGGAACAGATCAACGGGGCTTAAGCCGTATTGCTATTGCTAGACTTGCCAGGTGTTTCGCCACGGCTGGTTAAGCTGACTGCCAATCATGCTACTATTTCAATTGTATACGTTCGCAAAGGCGGAAAGTCACATTTTTTGCGAGAAATATAAACTCAACTTTAACAGCCGCTCTCTATGGCAGTTCCGTAGTATATTATGGCATTAATACAATCCTGAGAAATGTTAAGTTTTTAAAATTTATTTATTAATTTTCTGTACTACGAATTCCACTTACACTTTCAACTGACCGTATGACGAGATGGAGTTAGCTATAATCATGCAAGTACTATGGTAGTCATAGGAGATTTTCGCTTGCTGTTGCTCTTATTCTGTTTTGATTTGACGGATAGACGGATGGAAATCTGTATTAAAATTTAATTTTAAAGTGAAAATTATTGAAACCCAAAGTGCGAGATATTAACCGTTGGTCAGTTGGCCCTACCCCAACTACCACAATGTGTTATGTTGGAAGTCGAATAGAGCACTTATAGCTGAAACGGTTATTCTAAAATAAATTAATCGCAACTTTAAGTGTACAAATGTAACCTTGCCAACCTTACGAAATCCCATTTGCTTCCTTGATTTACAATTCCAAGAATATGAAATGCGCACATACGCATTTAATGTTTGTGTAATAAGTTCCCGGGGAAGACTTGAAACTTTTCCATCATATTTCCTAAACCGAAATGACTTAAAATAAAAATGCGCATTCATTGCGCTCCATCGGAGGAAGTAATAAAGATTCACTCTACGTTATAATGCAACTACACGGTAAATTTTCATGAATACCAAAACAGCTGATGGTGCCGTGCCGCCGCTATTTCATATGCTAAAATATATAAAGACAGGAAGGCACGGTACAGCACACCATGCCGATCCACACACACACACACACATGGACACGGAACATTTTGCATATGTACTTGATGTGGGAAGCATGTCGGCGAGGGGACTTGACTTATATTTCTTAAACGAGTACGTACATAAATTCACTTCCACTGATACGAGTTGACGTATTTTTTAACCGTACCATTTACGATTTGAATCTCATTTGCATGTAATCAAGGTGATATGAGTGCGAGAATAGTTAAAGGATCCAATGAAAGCGTTTTTACAGAATTTTACTGATTTTCATACATTTTCTTTGTGTATCCTTCGAACAAATCTCACATCTCACATTTGCAATTCCACCGAAATCTGCAATAAATCCTCTTGAAGGAAAACGAAACCAAAAAGGAAAATATTATTTTCGTAAACATTTGCCTGATTTCCCCTGGACAATGCACAGCAACAGCAACAAGCACAAGCCGTAGCCACCCACGAATGCATCAACGGATCAAATGTATTTATCAACGCCAATGGATGAAGTGAATTGATTGCCATACATTGTAGCAGCAGAGCATGATTTTGGGAGTGTAAGCAAGGATGGGACGATGTATGAAATGCAGGTCGGTTGCATGTCGTTTATGTGTGTGTGGGTGTGTTTGATTGTAGCCGTTTGCAATTCTGTTTCGCTTTACATTATCATTACTGCTTTCTGCTTGTTTTCAGTGCATGGCTTCTGTTCCCGCTAAAGACGAAATGTCTGTGCAGTGCTTTGCCTGACTGGTCGATCAACTATCCATCTGTGTCCATGACGTTTGCCTCCTTGCATATTCCTTTGCTTGCACATTTACCGTGCACAATCTGCATCGCATGTGGTGGACTGAAAGCTTTTGCAATCTCACTACTTGGCTACGAGCTTATCGTCGTTGTTCACCTTACGGTATTAATTACGCGATTATGGTTCGCCAAAACCATATCTGCATTTTGATTTGGCAATTCTGTTCTCTGACATTTTGTGTTGCTTTGTGCCGAACAAAGCAATATTATGTAGTCGAGATTGGGGGTTGAGGGCGCCAGTTGCCGTTCTTGCAAATTTTAACCGATCCTTTGCCATGGCATGCACGGTTAATGAAATGCTGACTACTTAGTTGACTTGAAGGCTTTTTCAATCCATCACCTGTGTACCCAGCTTAACATTGTTCCCCTTATGGTATTAGTTATGCGATTATGGTTCGCAAAACTGTGGCATTTTTGTATTGCCACAAAGGCACATGGTAGTTGAAGCGAAATAATGTGGCTGCCTGTGCGCCCAGCTTAAAACTTTGTATTGTTCGGACCGCATGTGCAATGTTTCGTAAGCAGGTTACTAGGTTAGTTAGCCAATGAAATTCTGTAGTTTAACTAAAGCTTTAATTTCGAAAATAATGGATATGGAAGAGGTTTGGCCACGGACAGAGATAGTGGTTTGATCATCCCATACTTCTTGTCCATACAACACCTACATGCATCGTTTTGGGTTCGTACAAGTCTTCTAAAGGCTAGTGTGTCAATAAGTACAGATTATGATTTTCTATTCCGTGACTATAGTGCTCGCCTTTGTAGAGAGAGCTATCTCCGTCTCTGTTTATCTTATGTCCTAACATGATTACCCTAATGCTTTTTTCCCGAGTGGCCAGCTAAGTTAAGATTAATATTGAGGCCAATATAGGCACTTCCGCTTGCAAGACGATGCACTTTTCGGGTACCCCCATGATTCCTAATTTATCACAGATGTAACCCAGACCAGTACCAGTGTCTTGAATTGATATCAGGATACGGCAACAAATATGGTAAGTTGCCTAAAAGTCTTTGCTAAGTTTTTCGAGTGTTCCGTGTAGGTTCTATATCAGGTTTCCGTCTGGTTTATCCTTAACTAGGGTAGCAGAATGAGAATTGTTTCAAGCCCTGCTGTTGGCGGTGTCTTTATCGTGCTATACATGCGGTATTTTTGCTTTAGCGTCTTTTTGAGCTGATTTCCAGCACATAAGACATCCTCAAGTCCAAATTGGTCTAAAGATGGGTGGGTATTTTTGGTATTACTAAATTTTTAATACGTATATCACTCACATAACGTAATTTAGAGTTTAATCATATATCGTTGCTCATATGACTAATTATATCACTGGCTATGTTTCAATTCCACGAACTGTCGTATCTCCCATACATTTTCCCACAAGTTACTCCAGTTCGTGATACTGCCGACGAGTTAGTCATACGCATGCATCATTTAAATTTATTTCAATTCACAGGACATAATAAAAAATACGCACACCATAATAAAATTTAATACCTCAGCTAGCGAAATGCTATTGACCACGAAACTTTTAGAGACTTAAGGCAATAATTTTGCAATAAAATTCAAACTCTTTGCCGCCCTGGCAAATATTAACGAGCGTATGCGAACCGGACCCGACCGGATCTTATTATATATTTTATGTGACACATTTCTGCTTGAAAGAGTTTATTATTATTTTAGAGGCTTACGGTTGAGTTATAGTTTCGAACCTTTTACCCCCACAGGATGAAAATATTTGACAATATACACTGCTTGATTACACTTTATGCCGCATTAAGATCAACACTTACAAGGTCTTATGTGGTGGTTGAGGAAATAAAAAAAGAATTGAGACATATTTCAGTTTTATTTCATAAACAAAATTGCATTACATTGGCTTATGGGCCGTTACCACGGTGGATGTATTCAATGCGAAATGTGCGTATGAAATATGTGTAATCAAAAATTTAGGCTGCCATGCTGGCAAATATTGTGTACACATTTAGCTCTTAGGGAGCCTTTTTGGTTTTGCTTTGATATGTGAAGATGAAGGGAAAATGTTCATCAAGTCAAAAATCAAATGTGATCAAACCTCAGTCAGAGTTAATAGCATTTCTCAATTACTCCATTCAGATTTATGTATGTATTATGTATGTGTGTTCCTGAAACGATGCCGCACTTGAAGCCAATCAAGAATTTAAATATTTAAAATCAAACAAAGTTGTAGACTTTGACAACGTTGCCAAATAATGTGTACATAAAGCGAAAAGTGAAAAACGAAACACTTTCACTTTGAGATTCTTAATTGAAAAATCCCACATGCCCACCCAGCGGCCGCCTTTAGAGCCTTCAAATTAAGTTTTCAATTTAACGAGAACTTCAAACACTTCACTCAATAAACTCGCTATGCAAACAAACTAAGCCTCTTCGATGCAAACGAACCGAGCGGACCGGCGCTCATTCTCATTCTCCTGCTCCTCCTACTCTTTTCTGTCCCCCACAGGATGCTGCTGCTGGTTACATTGTTGATGTGGTGCCTTTCATTTACAGCTTATTTTCCTACTCGAACGCAGGCTGTTTCGTTTAGGTCCACTGAAGTGAAATGATGCGATAAATAAATGTGATAACATTCAAGCTGTACCACGGCAAAGGTGCAAAAAGTAGGGCGCAGTGACAACGTTAGACCAGCGGATAGTAGGCATATGCCATTGAAGAAATGTGTTGCCTCCATGCAAAAAAAAAGTGGCATAATTTTCAAAAGCTCAGGTGTTTGCACAAAATATTAGATTCTGTCTTAAATGACAGATGCTGCCATGAAGCCGAAAGCAACATGAAAAGAGAAATTTACTTGACTTGGGGTAAATGTGAATACACAACGAGGCTAAGAGGCTGAGGCCCTACTACAGTCAGTCATCGCCTTTAATGTATGCGTGCGGCTGGTGGATAAGACATTTTTCTATTATTATTTCACACACTGTAGAAAGGACAAATTGACAGATGTGTGGAAAGCCAACATAACACCGAAAAAAAACAATCATTTCACTGCGTAGACAATTTTCAGAATAAACAAGAATGTGATTTATTAGACAGTCTCTGAGCCAGACGACGATGGATGGGTTAGGTTGCGTTGGACGGATGGAGAAACATACCAGTCAGTTCACGATGAAATATTTATGTTCAATATTTGGAAATTTAATGGAGAATATGAAAATTTAATAAAGAATATTCCAGCTAACGGAAATTCGTTATGGAGATTTGACACATAATGAAATTCGGAGAGTGTGTGTGTGTGTGTCTTTTTGATTACTAAGGGAGAGCGGAAATTGTCACTTACTGGTAAAATAATTCTGGCAATATTTTCCAATGTACATACACATCCTTTGAGTCTGTAAATTGTGTGAATTTAATAGTCTCCTATGCGCATGTAGAAAATTTCTATAAATGAAAACTTTAAACAATTTTTCCATTAAGTCCAGCAGCTTCGTTAAACTTTCAGGTATTTTAGGACCACCAACTAGCAATTAGTTTCCTTATCCCAGTTGAAAATTGTTTCATACATGACCAATGTTTTGCTGACCTTCAGGCTATTAGCCAGTGTATATGATAAAATCCTAACACGATTCCTTGCAATTGCCAGTGAACTTGCTAAAGTGAGAATGCAAATGTCATGCAGAGTGTCATGCATGAGAAAGTGGGCCACTACGTTGGAATTTCATCAATGTCTCATTCATTTCCACTGTTGAGCCGATGACTTTCCTACTGGAATGTTGCAGAAGGTAACACAACTGCCACCAGCAGGATAATACATTTTTCGAAAGTTCCCTTCAATTTCTAATTAACAAACTAGATTCATTCACCGAACGGCCCCGGAGCATGTTGTATGGCCAACACAAGTCCTCCACCTCAATATGTAATCTTGGTTCATGTTCATGAAAATATGAAATCGTTTGTCTCGAAAAGCGCACACAACCCGGCCACCAGCAGTCAGCAACCAAAGCTTTACTAACGGAACACTGTTGATGTGTCGAGCAGACCTTTCTGGCCCCGAATACATCGGCAACAAGAAAATTGATTACAAAAGCGACGTGACTGATGAAAAGTGATTTTCTTTTGGAGGACCGAAAGCCTTTTTGTTATATGCAAACATGCTGATGCAAGAGGTTTGCTAGGCTCCCGCTGTAATATTTCTTTTTGATGTTGCTATTGTTGTTGTTGTTGTCATCGTTGGCCGTGTGGTTGTTTTTGTTGTTGCCATTGCGTAAACGATTGCGTAGCGTAATGGAAAGTGACGTATGTACCTACTCCAAGTAGCCTGGGCACCATATGGCAGAAAGTAAAGGGTGCCACATCACGGCAAGAGCAATGAGGTGGAGTGAGGAGGAGCATTTGAGTCGTAGTGTTGAGGTAAAGCGCCACACGCCAACTGGTTTCGTTTGGAGTATATTTTTGCATGCAAGTGTATGAATGTCAGAGCGAGTGTAGTTGTTCTGGTTTTAGTTGTTGTTGGGTGGTTCGTTGGTTGGCTGGTAGCTTGGTGATTGCCATCGCTTCGAAATTGAATTTCTAAGTAGGCAATTTGTTTCTTGAACCGAGTGTAATTCCCCCACAATTGGATTGTATTGGATCAAGTTAAATGAGAGTCGTGCATTTGCAGACTAGCGTACTTTGTGTGGGTTTGTTTGTGTGTGTGTGTGTGTGTGTGTGTGCGCCAAACCGGAAGTACAATGCTGATGTAGCCACAATCAGTTTTGTAGTCTTCGTTGTCGTCGTCGTCGTCGTCGTCGTCGTCGTCGTCGTCGTCGTCGTCGTCGTCGTCGTCGTCGTCGTCGTCGTCGTCGTCGTTGGTCCTTGGCGTCGTCAATTGAGTTAAGAGGATATTTGCATAAATATTATGGCGCGTTAAAATAATGTGTGAATGGGTGGTAATCCGATGTGTAATCTGAGGGCACACAAAACCAAAGTAGGGATAAGCTCATCACGATTAGATGCAATGGTAATCGCTTAAAATATAAGCTCTTTCGCTTTATTTTTTTATTGTACGCAATAAAAGGTTTTCTGTGACAATTGTAGAATTTCGTTGGAGAACTATGGCATCTTGCCTTGTTTTATGTTGCACAGAGTTTGGTGTCTGATGCCTGGCAGAAGATATTCTATGACATAAGTTTGGTATGGTTTAAAGGCTTACGATTATTTGCCTTCTGTAAGAGGAGGGCCTGGATTATATTATTCGTTTAATATAAAAAAGAAGGTCCTGAAATAATATGGAAGGAAGGGTTGAAATGTTAAATTTCTCTGTTGACAAGGGTTTCCTATTGCAAAAAACATAATTAGATATTCCCGTCGTTTATTTCCACTGTAGTCAATTGCTTGGAACAACTATTCCGTAATTGTAACATAATTTTTAAAATTTTCCTTGATTTTCATATTCGACTGTAGTTTGCTATCATGAGAAACTCCTATACATTCTGAAAGTGAGACATAACCGGTTTTTATAGATCTAGTTGTTTGAATTTATATTTTAATTTGTATTTGAATGATGTATTGTATTAATATCACTCATACGCCCAGTGTTGCGTCGAGTTTAAACTCTGTGACACCACTAATTGTCCAATTAAAAAACTTTATAAAATATGTATGTTAAACACAATCATGCAAGTATAATATAACACAATACTTTTCTCCAGTTAGCCAATGTCTTAATGACGCAACACTGGGCGTATGAGTGATATTAAACTTATTTATAACAACTCGATCTAGAAAAACGGCTAGCGCTACTTTAAAAATATACAGAATCTTTTTATGGATCCAACCAACAGTTGCGAGTAATAAAACAAAGACTTTTTGGAAAAAAATGTATGGGGCCATATTTCCCGCAAACTGGAATATTTTCTTGAAGATTTCCATATTCGGAATTGAATCCATAAACCAATAAGGCTAAGTAAAATATTTTTGTAATGAATTAATCACCTTTTGGCATTGCAGTTGGTTGTAGAAAGGGCGTGGCAAAGGTATCCACTAGCTAGTAGATAATGTCGACCTGCACCTATGTATCAATTTTCTTATTCATATCGATTGGCTGACTTATGAAGGCATTGAATTCTGTGAATACACCAGACGAAGCGGTTAGTCGATCCGTTTTGGCACAAGGCAAAAGTGTGGTGCACAAGATCAGAGTAAACCGCAAGTTATTCAAAAGTCCTGTTCCATTTTCTTGTGTAGCCATAATTGCAACTATTTAATAGTGCACATAAAATGTAAAGACAATTCACATGTATTTTTGAAAACATTTTTTGACCAGCAAATGTACAACAGTGAACTTACTGTTTCATAGCTTCCTTGAAAATTTAAAGTTTATAGTACAAAAAAAACATCAAACTGCATAGTTCCTTTCTCAACTCGTAAGGCCGGGCCTCTGCAAAAAAAAATAAAAAATTTTTGCCTTGGTAACATTTTTCCAATGTGGTCCCTGCTAAATGTTGTCATTTGATGTATGTCAGAGAGCTGCAAATAACGACAATGCCCATCTTGTGAGTGCAGCTATGAACAAAAAATAATGAAAATAAAAAAAAAAAATGATTTCTGAACATTTAAACGACGACACATTTTGTAAGACACCGCAAATTTGGGTCAAACAAATTGTCGTCCAACCGAGCGGAAGGAGCACCGAGCAAACTTTCAAGTGAGCATGTGTGTTGGGATTCTCAACTTTTAACCGAATCCTCTTTTACTTTGCCACACTTGAGTTGGTGCAACATGAAATTTATGTTCGCATACACACACATGCACAAACACATGTATATACTTACGCAATGTTCGTTCGCTCTGCCATGCCGTAGCGCTGTATGCTAACCAACGAATACAATGACAAGCGAAATGCGGTTACCGTTAGTGTCATGTCAAAGTGACAGTTCAGCGCTAAGCATGTTGTTGTCCCCACTGCGACAAAGCGGTGTTTTCTCATGTGGTATATGGCAGCGCTTTGCTTTCGTTTGCTTGCTCGTATTTTAATTTTAGTTTCCCCCCCCCCCTTTTTTTGGTGGTTTTTTGGATTTTTTTGGGGTTCTTTTAGTTGTGTGCACAAATGTTGCAACGCTGCGATAATGTTATATTTTCATAACCCATTTAAAATTAAATACAAAAACAAAAGCAAAACCAAAACCAAAAAAATAAAGTTTGCTTTTCTTGGTTGCGGATGAAACTTTCGCCATTTTTGCATTTAACATGTCAAGTGTCAAGCCTTTTTCGGGAAATAATATAATGTGTTGCCCCCAAACACACTCACGCAAGTAAGCAAGCAAGCACAAGAATAATGCTGATGCAGCATATTTATGTGATGGAATATTCCGCATTTTAAACGTACACATAAATAAGTTTGCACCATGTGTGTGTTTGTGTGAGTGTGTGTGTGTGTGTGTGTGTGCGTACAGAGACTGAAACTGCTGAAAGGGACTTTGAAAAGAGTTCGCATCCTACTTAACGCTCACTCAATGGGCAGGATAAAAACCCATACATAAATCAAATTTAATTTGAAATTAAATTTCTGTGAGTTGTGTTAACTCAAAAGGCGCAAATGCCACACAGGCACGACAACAAGCAACAGCGAGAAGCCCTCGAAATGTAAAGTGAAATAAAATGAAAATAAAATGCGCTTACACCAGTTCTGGCTAGACATAAGATCACACACTTCGTTAGGCAACATGGATGGTGATGCTGATGCTGATGATGCCTTTGGCATCTAATGTACCACAGTCGACATGGTGTAATCCTTTTGAGAGCGGCACTTGCAGCGAATTAACTTCCTCCAAACGAACAACTATGGGCGGAGTTGTTTATTTATTTTTTCTCTCAATTTGGTTTTGTTGTGCTCCACTTCTGGTCGAGCGCTTTCGAAAATTTCCTGTAAAAATATCTATGAGAGCGCAGGAAAAATAGAAAGTTATTTACTGCAATTCCTCTTTGAGTACTGGTTAGTACTGCCATTGGCCAATTGAACGGAATTTGTTTGTAAATATTTACAAAGTTCTAAATTGGTTCTGTGTCGAATTTCATCAGAAATTTCGCCTATCCGTTGAAGTTTGCTTCAATAAAGTTGCAAACTTCGCTGCAGCTTTAGTGCACATGAATGCATTGTGCGCACAACAAATCAACGCCTGCAACCTCAAAGCCTCGTGCTGTCAACTCAAGCACTTAACGCATTCGATAATGAATATAGCTGACGGCTGAGGGACGAAAGGCGCTCGCAAAGTCATAACGCTTAGTGAAATCGCTCTGTTGATAAGTTGATTGTCAGGGCAAGCGTTGAAGCGACCATCAATGAATTTTGCAGTGTGTCGCCTGAGGGAGAGTGTGGTAGTGTGGCAGTGGGCAGTTGGTGCATTTGGCATGTGCTTCGCGCCACTTTAGATTGTCATTCGAGTGAGCGACGCCTTCGGCTATCAAATGAAATTTCGTGCGCTTAATAGAGTGGCAATGACAGTTAACCAAATGTTGTTGTAATTACATTTTTAGTAAACTCAAAAGGGGAAATTCTTCGAAAAACTTCTGCCAAATGAACTATTTACGAAGAGTGCGCCCAGAAGTAGCTATGCACTTGATAAAACATTTGCAAATCACTGGAAAATATTCTTCAGTTCGGAAAGCCGATTTTCCGAAAAGCATTCTTCAGAATCAACCGAATTAATTGCACACAGTTCTTGTGTTTATGGCTAATAGTTTTCGATTTCAAGGAAACTGCACAAAATGCAAATTTTATGCTTGAGTGCCACTCGAAAATTGTCGGTACTCGCAAAAAGTTATTCCCAAAATAAAAACCCAAAGAAATCCTGTTTTTTTTTTCTTCTTAGCAATTATTTTGAAAATTTTATGAAAAAGTTTCCAAATTGCAATAATGCAGTAAAGTTGTTCAGCAAGGGGAGTTTATTTCTTTTTGTTGATATTCGATTTTTGATTCTCGTTTTGTTGTCCACTGCTTACTTATTGGAATTGAATTCGTTGCTGTTGAAAGAAAAAGTACTTGTGCAGAAAATATATTTCGAACAAACCAAACAACTGCCAGGCAAAGCGAAATGCTGACCGAGCCCCATTGAAGAGAAATATTCTTGTGTGTTTGTGTGATCTTTAGAAAAGTTTAATTAAATTGATACGAATTAGGTAAATAGTATACACAAATAAACCTTGATCTGGCATTAGAGCCATTCCACCACTGACAACTTTCCAAATTTATTTATTTCATTGAAACTTTATTCATTTATAAATACAAACAACCGAAATGTACTGGTATCCGTGGTGATGGTCAATATAGCAAACGAAAGACTCTTGAGTGAATTAGTGACAAATATTCGCAAATAAAATAAATATTTAAAATGTTGGCTCAATTTCATATGGATACGTATCACATGGTTTTCAAAAATTGTTGCTATGACTTAAAAATTGTTTTTAAATCAACCCAAAATCAATGGAATCCTTTCTGATAACTCGATGGGGTAGACTTTTGTGCAATTTATTTCAATCGGGATTATAGATTGAATCCACCCTAATATTAGCTAAAATTGGATTATGATGTTAAAATACAATATTCTTTTCCCCATCCTTAGTGAAAAGGTATTTTGTGGGCGACATTTCACGTACTAGGGAAAACATACGGCTTTGCACGTCGCATTTAAATACATTTTTTTTTTTTAAATTAAGAATGTTTAGGACGTGTCAGTGTACGCTGAATGCACTATTTCAAACTTTATAAACGCTACAAAAAAACATTTGCAGCAGCGTTCATACTCTTTCGACCTCCCTACTACTATCAAGGGTATTTTCTACTACTATTGCTTAAAATCGACTTCTAAAAATTTTATATGAGCTTCATACATGCAAAACTACCGCCATGACAGACATTACTACTCTACGCAAGAAACTATATCTACTTGCGATTCTTCAAATCTACTCCCCTAAAATTCAATATCTACTACCTGATTTGCAACGCTGTGGTCTTGCTCTGCCATTTTCGCGATATGTCAAATATATAATATCTGTTAAAATTTCACTTACCCCAGCAATAAAGTTGGAATTAAATTAACAGTGAATGTGTACAGCGTTCTCTTTAGGTGCGAAGCTGCCTCAAAATTACTTACTTAAAAATTGTACAGCTTTACACTAGTTATCGCTGAAGTTAAAGCGAATAAAATATTGAAAAATACCATAAAGGTAAATGTTTCAGAGTAAATAGTAAAGCATACCGCCCTGGATAACAGCCTTAAATCTTTAAATAAAATTCTCCCCACTGGAAATATTTTTCTGGCCAAAAACTCAGAAACACAAATTACCCTTAGGCACTTTCATTCGATTCCTTTAAACGGCATTCGGTTGTGCCCGTTTGGCGTTCCATGAAATTCTTTTGGCATTTACACAAGCAAACCGATGCAAATAAATATATACGAAAAAAAGTGATAAATTTCGTTTGGAATTCGGGCCGCAAGTTAAACTTCACACTTCGCTGCGGGGCCAACAAATTTTTTCCAGAAATATTTGTATTCAATTTAATTTGAGAATTCTCCCCAAAGACAAAGATTTAATTTGCAATTATTGAAAATGATTTTTAACTGATTGATTGCGTCAGTTAAGTGAATAGTTTGGGTCAATTAAGCTGACTACTGGGAAGTACCTACACTTTAAAATTTACAATCCATTTTGTGTAATTAAATTTGCTACGTTTATCTGTGAATTCGGGCACCTGTCTGTTTGTTGGTGCTATCTACGATCTGGTGTTGTTGGTGTTGTTGTTGTTGTTGTTGTTGTAGCCACAACTTAATTTGTAAATGTGAAGTATTTATAATTTATGTTATTTTGCACATGTTGCTTGTGTGAACAACTTTCTAATCTGTTGAAATTCAATGCGATTAAATCGAGCTCCTGTCGCACTAAGCGTGCTTGTATGTATGCAGTTATGTACATTTAGGCTTTCTTAAAACAAACATTTCCATTTGTGGCTTCTTTGGAACGGAAACCACGTTTATTAAATCGAAACTAAACACAAATACCGCAAGGCGTAAGAGCTGCTGCGGGCTTATTTCAAAAGGTCAAATCTGCGAATGAAAGTTCAACGGAATATCAGAAAATTCGGAATTCCATTTAAGATGATTAATCCGAGGGAAACGCTGAGGGCTTGTAGGTTGGCAAAAATGATTAATTAAGTCTTCATTGTGTACGCGTTCGTTTGCTTGCTTGCCCGTCGTTCCTCGCGGTTCTATGTAATTTTGCCATTTCCGGCAGTTGTTTGCTTGTTTGCATTTGAAAATGTCACTTTGATTCAGCGCTAAGAATTGATTAATGAAGCGTACCACAAAGTGCCTAAGTATGTAAATAACCGCAACTGAAGAACATTTTTCAATTATGCAAATTGTTATTGTTATTGTTATCGTAGTTGTTGCTGTTGTTATAGTTGTTGTTGCTGTTGTTGTTGAGTTTAATATTCACAGAAAATAATCAAAGTGACACTTGAAAAAAACTCTTGCCGAGAACCGAAAATGAAAATGAAAATGAAAATTTCGAAAGTTTCAATGAGTTTGCGTTCAATAATCGAGTGAAACCTTGAACCTTGAGTTGATATTATGGTAGAGCACACAGATGGCAGATGGGGGTCATGGTCCTCTACATAATTGCAAACTTTATTTTTCCAATTAGTGTATTTCACACTTAAATCAATTGCAAATATCTGCTCATGCTCATGGCACCACGAAGGCCAAATTTCGCAAACGAACTTTTGTACAGAATTTTCCTAAACGAACCATTAATTTCGAAACTTCAAAGTGCCAGCTATAATGGGCTATCGAGTTGTTGCAAAAGAAAACCATCTTCCAAATCCACTTGCCAAGGAACACTTAAAACACTTGAATTAAAAAAAGGGGGGTGGGGCGTTTTATGCTGACTTGTTGCTTACACGGCCGTAGGGCGAACTTCTGGTGTATTGATTTTCAAGTGAAATCACATGAAGTTAATTGAAAGCATTTGCCGCAGTCTCCGGGCGAAGAGCAAATTTTGAGCCATAAAATATTCGAACAGAATGTGGAAAATGTTTCTGAAAACTTTGATTAAAATTGTCCGCAATACCTTGAAAAGGCCAAATCCAATTTTCAATTATCACAACTCTTATCGCTTCACCCTGCTCATCTGAAAAAGTCACACCGTACTATATTTAAATATGGCAAAGCAAACAAACATGAACAATGGAGACCCGACCAGACAATAGAATTGAATAAATATGTTAAATCCCGTGTGGACACATGTGTTAGCAGCGAACTGCTAAATTTTCAATTGTTCATTTTTCAATAAAATATTTTATTTAGTAATTACAATTTGGCATATATTCTGACAGCAGCACCCACCACTCATTGGCACACATAAATACGTGTATTTTTGCATATAGGCCAGTGTACCTACCGTGTATCACTAGGCAAATATAAACAACATTTTAACGTGCAGCAGACGTGACATGACGTCGCTCCCGTTGTTCGAATGATGCTTGCAATGACGCCGAATCAGTTTATCATTTTATAGCCAAACCAAAAAAACAAAAACTATGAACTATGTGCCGAGGCTGTTGCCAATTGAAATTTATTGAATACCCACAGGGTGGTCCAGGGAAATATTGAAATTTTATTCCACTAATATTTCAATTGCATTTTATTTATTACCTTTTTGACAAAGTTACTGCCGTCAGTCATAGCGACAGGCTCAAATGCACTACTCTGGCGATTTATATAAGAAATCTGGTATATGCCTAATGTATCCAGCTAGCTTAAGTCTTCACTTTCTAATGCGGTTTATTGCATTTATTTTTCTTTTCAATTTGCGCTTGTGTACTGGCCATTTGCATACCTAATATCAAATTTACCTACAATTTTCCTTTATTTATTGCTCGCAAAAAACTAATTTCCAAACTTAATTCAGCAAAACTGTTTGCCTGCACTAGTAATCTTTATATTGCACATACTTGACCTGTCGGATTTCATTCAACTGGTTTACAAAAACAAAACTAATTGATTTCTTACTATATGACAAATTCCTTTTAAGTAATTTAGATCTCAGTTAAATAGAGCTAGTGATAGCCGAGAGTGTAAGCGTTCGGTCGTTGCGCTATCGGAAAAACAATTAGTTTAAAAGTATTTTTTTTTTCAAACACAACTAATTGATACTCTCATGCTTTCTTTTGGAACGAGTAACTTCCTTTGAACTTTGACCTCGAATATCTCGCTTATATTAAATCAGAAAACCTTTTGTCATTATGTAGACCAAGGGCCTTTCAGAATATGTTATCAGATCGGCAATCAGAAAAATTTACCCTCATTTTGTCGCATAGTGTAATTTATAAAAATGAGAGAAGAAGTAAATTCGATTAAAATGTTGGGGAAATTGACTTCCTATCTGGGATTTTTATGAAAATCGGTGAAGTTGTTGTACTATCAGAGTACACAAATTGCGCATGAAGGGTAGAGGAAATATAGAGCAGTTGCCTGGCTACAGGTGGCCAAAGTTGTAAGCTCCCTTTTACATCCGTATTATATTTTTCCAAATTTCTCAAGAATCAAGCGCCGTTTAAAGTTGAAATTGACTGGAGATATTTTTTGTATGTAAGAAACTCACTCTTGTCGCCGACTCGTGTAGTGTAAAATGAATTAAACAAAATAAATAACTTTCAGCAGCATGTAAAAAAAAACCCTGAAACTATTTCTGTTGGAAAGAATTTCCGAGCGACACCGCATGATGCCTGACTTTGTAAAATGCAACCCATTCGTTTTCGTGTTGGTTATGAACGTTTTTCCCGCCGCATGATCGATTGCAGCGGCACAGTTTGACACTTTATCATAAAGGACAAATAAAATTGAAATATAACACCACAGGTGGTGTACCTGCTGCGTTAGCATCTCCTAACCACATACGCAAGTATAAAAACGTTGATAATTTCATTTTCATGCCAACGCATACAACTTTTGTGTTAATGTTAAAATTACCTTATTTGCATTTAAATTATATTAATTCATTTATTGTATACAGAAATTTTTTATTAACTGCACTATGTTGCAGAAAATGAAATCTATGTTACTGCGTGTCGCACCAAGTATTTTCCTTACTGCAGCAAAGTGTTGCCATATTTACACAACAAGCTTCCATATTTATTATTTTAATTGGGCATAGAATTTGTTATGCACATTGAATAAATATGATTTCCAGCTAAATGATTGCATAATCACCATTCGGTCAATTCGGTTGCATCTATTTTAACACAAAATCAATATTTAGAAAAACATTTCATTCATGAATTTTATGTTATTTATTTAAATTATTGTGCCAGAATTGCGACAGAGTATTCAAAGCAAATTATTAAGCCTTTCATTCGAATAATTGTTGAAATATGCATAAGAATTAACTGGAGCCGAGAACGGTCGTATGTCGTTTATTTGTCAATTTAAAAAATGAGACAAAAAATTAAACAACAAAAAAAAAGAGCAAATAAGCCGCAACCACTTTCAATCCACTTCAAGTAATAATTGTAAGTGAGTGTGTGTGCAGCCCCCCCCACGGTTTCCTCACAACTAGCGAACGTGCCTGGCATTTGATAACATGCCGATGAAGCGGATTTTAGATGTTCTCCTCCACATGCGCGAATATGCCGCAAATGCAATTCTGCCACAGCGACGCTTGCAGTTTTTGTTGCCTATTTTACTTACGGCATATTGAGTATAATATTATTTCCATTTTGCACAGCAACTGTAACTGCATGACAGCGTATACACAACTGGTATTTGTATGCGACTCGGAGTCGATTGCTGCGTGTTGTGGTATTTTTGGCCCAACTAACATTATTCGCAGTTGACGCCATGGCGCGCTTGTTTGCTACCAATTTGAATATATTCTTGTTAGGCGTGTGTGTATGTGGATGAGTGTGCATTTGGCTATGTGTGCTTATTTTCATTGCTACATGGATCTGCATGGGACTTCGCATATTCCACAAGGATTGTTGCGTATTTTGGAAATGGGATTTTTATATGCATTTTAACGGCTCGTTTGCTTGTTATGATTGTATGAAATTTCGCGGGTTGTTGTTGCAATCATTATTCCTTCATTTGTATGCTTAGCAAATGCAATATCGTTTCATATTGATTTCATATGGTTTTATTCGGATTTGGTCAGAAATGTGATTTGAGATTGGAAATGAGCAATGAGAACTGAGCCGCAGTGAAATTATAGTGACGAGAGTAATCCATTTCGGAAAGTAGTTGATATAACGCAAGCAAATACGAGCCCTTTGGTGTCAACTTGCCTAAAGCTTACAACCAATATGCAATATGCAAGCAATAAAAACATATTTGTGATGAGCGCCTAAACCAAAGTAGTTTTGCCACTTTCAGAGCATAAAAACCTTAACCATATGTTATGTTCTCGCGCATTCGTGTGTATAAAAAAATGCAATTATTCAAATTTTCCATTCGCATGAACAATTTCTACCATTGCGTCAACAAATCGATTTGTCAACACAAAAAACCCAAGCCAAATAATATTCAATTGCACGTATTGCATGTGCATGTAACCGTTGAATTTTTCCCTTATTTTTGTTGTTTCTAATTTCGATCTGGTCAACAGAATCTACTGTGCCATTGCACCGGCAATTACGTGCACAGCTAAACCTGATGCTGCAAATTGAGCAGTGACGCTACAACTTCAATGGCGGCTCCGAGCCAACACCGCGCTGTGTGTTCCCAATGATTGAGTGGGCACTTTTCACGCCACAAATACCAATTCGACTGCACTCGCCATTGCACTCCGTTGTGTGTTGCTTGAATTTCAGTTCAATTTATACACCGAACTAAAATATGGTACTAATTCACTAAAGCTAAATTTTCGGCCCATTCTGAAACACATCAAACTGGATATTTGACGTGTTATTAAACCGACGACTGGCTTCTCGCTTATTTCTTCATAATAAAAAACAAAGAAACTAATAGGTAATGACTAGGTGCAAAGTTGTTATTCATTTTGGTAGGAGTTCCAATTTTAATATGAAAAAATTAAGATTCGATAAATATCAAATAGTTGTGATATGAGTGAATATGGAACTGATTCCAACGTAATTTTGATATTTTTCATATCATAAAGTTATAACAAAATGTGGAATTGTAATTTTGATAAGAGAATATACAAACTTAATATGAGAAAATGTAGAATTGATATGGCAAGACTATGAATTGGATGTTCCTAATATCATTACTTTGAATTTACATACACATTTAATATTGCGTATTTGAATCCTTTTTTTGTAATTCAATCACTGGTTTGCTCACTCACTCTACATATACACTTTCAATTTTGCTATCAAATGAAGAATTTTTAATATGAAACCGCAATATTACATGCAATTTTTTTTGCAGTGTATATAAATACTTCAAAACTGAACTTTTTCAGCATTTCCGATAGACCGATTAACCGATGCGTGCAACTAGTTCAAATTAGTGGTGGATGTCAAGTGACCAGTGAAATTGTTGGTTGCATTTTAATATTGACTAATAGCGATTGCAAGTGCATTGTTTGCATTTCAGATTTCCAATAAAAATTACCCTTGTTTATTTGATTAATTATGTTGAATTTGTTGTGTATAACTTTAAAAGTGTGGGTAATATGATGTGTGGTTGTAGGGGTACATAAAATATAATTATTCATAGAATTGAGCTGATGTTAATAGTTAGAAGGTGAAGGAGTTAGAGAGTCATAGGTCATTTCTTACTTAAAGGAAACTCTATTTGGCAAAGAGACAAAGTTACTCGTCGTTGAATCACAGTAGTGATGGACGCGTGAGTGATCTCTATACAAAATTCCTACAGTAATAAAAAATTTTAAGAACTGAATTCCTACCTTTTCTCACTGTTGAGGCGTTTAAACGTAATTAAATTTACTTTCAGCTTAACATTAGGAAAATGCCCTAATGAATTGGAAATGTGTGCATTTTTTAAACGCAAGTATTTAAGTGCTTGAATTTACATGATAAAAAAAAATAATTGCAAACAATTTATTTTATTCAATAGAATTTCACTTGTTAAACAATTTTTTTTATAATAGAAAAAGTAAATTGAGCAATTGCACATTAGCGTGGTCGAAATTCGTAGGGAGAAAATTTTGTGTTCGCTGGAGATCCACAACCCCCCTTAAATAGTTTCAAAAAAAATCACAAACAAATTTGGGCATTCTAGGTCAACATTAACACGTCCCCCGAGACTCGGATTTTTACATATGGGAAAAACTAAATTTTTTGAAAATCATTTTTCAAAATTTGTAATAGCTGTAGGCGTTGGGAGCCTTTGAGTTTTTCAAAAAGTCCTTGAACTTTTTGCTTCCATTTTAAGTAAAATGCAATTTAGTAAACTATTGCACACTGAATCGCTTATTGCGGATTTAAAGCTTACATTTAAAATTGGTTTCGTGGAAATTCACGCTCCAGTTGCACACACACATCGCAACTGAAACAATTATGTAAGCTATGAAACAGTATTAGCTTTGAGATTAAACGCTTTCTATGCTGTAGCATTAGTGGAATTTTATGAGCGGTATTTTATTGTAAATTCGACTATATTAGGGATATCCTATAATTTTGTATGGATAGATAAACAAATTTTATTTATTTAAAAAAAAAAGAAGGAATTTAGAAATGAAATGTTTACTAACTCGATACAGGCCACACCTTATAGTTTGAGGACTTGCTAAAAATTGGTAATCATCCCAAATAGTAGGCTGGGTCCAGTGTGAATAAGCGAAATAAATATAACTTTTCATACCCACCAGTGATAGTTCCAATCGCATTACAATGTCCATAAGCCGCCCAACTCCGATTGTAGCCTATCAAAAAGGGAAAACATGTTGCACAATATTACAAAATAAGCGAGCAAAAACTGAAATGTGGCCTGGAATTCGAATTTGAATTTTAATTAAATTGTCAAACATGAAATTTCGATAAAATGTGATTTTGTTTTTCAAATAAAGCGCAACATAATCCTCTTCACCTCTATCCCACTCAGTCAAATAGACAACATTGTAAATGTATAGTTTGTGTTTGATTTTTTTTTTATTTATTATTTTTTTGCTGTTGTATTTTTCTATAAATTGGATAAATATTTCCGCACATAGCCGACAAAAAGTTTTTTATTCTATTTGTGTAATGCGATTCGAAATCATTTTGCGTGTTAATACCGGCCGGAAATTGGAGTTGCATTGAGAGTATTGTGTGTGTGTGTGTTGGCTGGTGTTTGTTTTGTCGTTGAACTGATATTGTGTGCCTGTTAGATAAGTTGTGGTTGCCGTTGTTGGGTGTTTTTCTGTCTGTTCACATCCTTGTTTCAATATGAGCTATTTTTATTTTGTGAATTTTTAATCTCATGTTTTAATCCACTCAAGTATGCAAACATATGGCAATGTTAGATTTGGTTTTTTGTGCCTTGCAAGAATTTCGTTTTTATTGAAATGATATTTATGGCTTAATGCGTATGAAATTTAATCCGAAGCTTTTGTATTTTATTGCAGTTTAAATTATTTTTTATTTAAATGGATTATGCATTTTGATAACCTCAGGTTCAGGAAATCTATGAATTCATAATTAAATTGAATGTGAATTGAATAGTTTACCTTCGTTATTGATATGACTCTCGCAGCCAATCAGATAACTTTAAAAACAAAGAATTCACTCACCTCTTTTGTATTCAACTAATTACGCTGAATTAATTCGGAAATTATGATAATTGCCCACACATTAACGACTCGCCACGTCGCTCTATGACCACGCATTTATAAAACATGCAAAGGTATTTATCGAGTTTCCGATCAGCGTATTTATTTTGGACTATTAATCGCAGAAGATGAGTGGCATCTTACCTTCGGAGCGTATACGCAACATTCAATTCAAAAGAATTGATTGTAAGACTTGACATGGAAAGGTTTCTTTAATCTGATTTGATGCCAGCTCAATTACAATGAATGAGCGAACACGTATCAATAACACAATGCCAATTCACAGCCACAAATTCACAACAACATGACTGATAAGGAGCGGAAGTCTACCTGAAGATACGCGACACACAGGCATGAACTGATTACGGTATTATATTTGAATCATTTCAAATTGAAAGTGATTCGTTTTTAGGGCCTGAGATTTAAAATAACTTTGTGCGTGTGTGTGCGTGTGTGTGTGTGTTTTCTCATATTCTTTATTATTAAAAGTGCGAGCGAATCACTGCAGGGTGTGTCCTGCTCATTCAGAAAAATGTAGAACATGGCAGATAAAATGTCAAGAACTCATAACTCAGGCGATACGACCACGTGTTCTCATCTTGTCTGACAGGAAGCGGTGAGACGAGAAAGTGATTTCTACTTTTCTTTTTCGTTTTCGTTTTCTTAGTGCCCCTGCTTCGGGGCAACTGCCCGCTTTTCATTTTTTTATTTCTTTATTTATAATTTCTTATGTGTATGTATTTTCCCAACAATGCTGACATCAACCACGACAGCAGAGCGCACAGATGCGCGCCCGGACGAACCAGCGCCAGAAACAGAACCAAACAAGAACACATGACGGCATGTGTGCCAGTGGAGCATTAAGATGCGTCGAGTAGTAGTACATCAAGCACTTAAAGTTTTTCTAAATGGTTTGCTGTTGTCACTTAAATGGCAACTGAAGGAAGAAGAAGAAGAAGAAGAAACACCAACGAGAACTGAGAAGGAAAAAGAAACATTATTCAGGATGAGTGTAACAGTTGGCAGGAGCGGAAGAACCATGAGCTGCTGCAGCTACTCGTAGCAAAATGAAATATGATGTAGAATGATGTGATTACAGAAACGGAAACGGAAATGACGCAAAATACACAGATTGACAATTTGTGTGAAATGGCTCGAGTGATTTATGAGCGATCATGAGAAATTTATATAAATTATCAAAATTCTATTTCGGGAAAAGTCACAAAAATCAATAGCAAATGTGCAATAAAACTTGTACAGAATTTTAAAGTGGAACACAGCAAAGTCCTGCAACATCCTTTGCGTGTGCTGCCCCCTTTTGGCTTAAGCCATATTGCGTGAGGGCAGTGCCTTCAAATGGAATGTTTGCCATGCAATGATGAAAAGCTTTCAATTGAATTAAGTTTTTCGTTTTGGTTTTTCACACTTTATAAATTCTATTCCGCTACGGTGGCAATTTCGAATTCACTACGAACAGCTTTTTTTTTTCGCAAAGTTAATGGCCTAGAAATGTTGCGCGCCCCGAATGGTGCGTGCCAGTTTGTCTGTCTTTAAGGCGCAACAGCGGCCATTGCGTTTAAGTGTGTCGGAGTTTTCTTTTTTGGTTCACTGAATTTCTCATCATCAAGGGTATAGCCTTAATTTTGCGTGTTCCTTCAAAATCATCATTAGGCGTGTGGAAACTTTTTGCACACCAACAATTTATTATACGCAAAAGCAACTGAATGAAATATTTATGAAAACCAAAGTGTTTATAATATTTTGATGAAATTGAGATGGGTTTAGGGACGCCGCACAATGTATATGTTTCTACTTTTCTGGGGCAACTTGAATTATATCTACATTGACTAAATAAATTCACTGTTTAGATTAAATGTACGGCTGTTGAATGGGAAATGTTGCCCGAAAAAAGAAATAAATTTCCTGCAGATATTATCAGTTGAGAGAAATTTCCATTTCTGGTGGAAATTTCCATTATAAGGCAATTAATTTTGTAATAACTTTTGGGAGGCCCCTTATCTGTCTTCGGTGAAAAACTCAACACAACTCGATGCGTCTCCATTAGCCAGACAACGACGAAATCAAAATTTGAACTTTTTTAATTACAAATAAATATTTAAAGAATTTTACCACTTAATTTGGAAATAAGCGGGCAAAAAGGCACTAACTAAACACAAGAGCAGAGCGAGCGTTGGTTCATTGTTGAAAATTGAAGCGGCTGAAATGAACAAACTTAAAAGCACATGCACACACACTCAACAGTAGGCACTCTACACTCTCATTTCCGCAGTGGCTCAGGGACTTTATTCATTCTTTGTGTGATGGCAACGATACAAACACACACACTTTTAAGCCACATACAAGCCCCCCCCAATCGCACCTTTTGTGTTTTGGCTGAATTGTGAAGTTTCTGTGTGGGTGTGTTCGCGTGTCTGTTTCAAAATGTAATTTAAGGCGAAACAAAAACTACAAGAACAATAACGGAACAGAACAGAACCGAACCGAACAGAACAGAAGAGCCAGGCAAAGTGTATGTGTGTATGTGTGTGTGTGTGTGTGTTTTTTGTTGAGCCCGGCCCAGAATCAGGCACGCAGAACTTCCTAAAGTGAATGTTAATTTATGACGGTTAATTTTTTATTTTTCGACAAAGCCGCACTCCGATTGTGTGCGTGTGTATGTGTGTGTGTCTGTGTTTTATTGTTATTTTTAGTGCCTTTTGCAACATTTCTTTCACCATTGAATCCTTTTTATTTTCCGTTGCTCACCACACACAAAGCGGAAGTTATTGAATGAAAAATCCTCTTGACTGTATTTTGCTTTAATAATATTTTCCACACAAGTACAAAAAAGAAACTGCATTAAAGCATAAGTATTTAATATTCTATTCAATGTGATGAAAAATTCAATACCCCCACAGTTCGTTGGATTTTTATGAACCGCAAAATATTTGCCACTAAACCGAAAAAGACATGTGCTGAGTTTTACTTACGCTTCATTTCGCATTGCATTTGCAACACCTGCACTGTGGTATTGCTTTGTATGTTTTCTAATTTTTTTTTCTGCTATACATATATATCTAATTTTGATGCCCATCACGGTAGAATAATGAAAATGTGTGGTACATACTTCAGTCAATACGTGGGCAAGTGAGTTTTCCGTTTGTGAAATAAATTCATTTTCTGTATAACCGTTTTTCTCTCTAGCACATACATACATCTGGCTATTGCTTTAAATTCCCATTTATTTTTTTAAAATTATTTTTGAATTTATTTAAAGTACAGTTTATTTAGAACAGTGGGAAGATTTTTCGTACTGAAAAAAAGTGTGAAGTCACGTCAAAATAATCACAGATACTACGCAGATACTATGGAAGTGAAGATAAAACGAAACTAAATCGATGTTAGTATTAAGATTTTATAAAATAGAAGGGAAAGAAAAGAGAGAAAATTAAATTCAAAAACTCTGGCCTACCCAAAAAATTTCATTGTGATTGCTTTCTATATTTAAGATGAATATTTCCAGTAATTTTGTCTGCAATAACACCACAAAACACTGATGGCAACATTGTATTACAGGCTCAGCAGGCAAACTTAAAATGTTGCAAGCCTCTTCTTTGTTTAATTAATTGAGTATATTGATTAAATTATTTAAACATTCATTTATGCTATTCAACGTGCAGACAATTAATGTAATGAATCGTTATGTAATTAAGACAACAAAAGCAAGTTACACGACACCTCAAACTATTGAATTGCCCAAATAAATTTAAGGTGCATCTAACGTAACACAATTGCCGTAATGTGACAATCTGTTCGGGTCTTTTTAGTTCATGTATATAGCTTGACTGATGGCATACAATCTTCTCAGTTGAGTTCACACAATTTGCTAATGATTTCTTGAAATGGGTCGTTTATGGCCTGTGACCGCATTTTCACATAATAGGATCTCAAATTTACAAATTGTAAACTTCATCCATAAAACAGAACTACAAAGTATCTGTTGCGTAGATTTATGGCACGTCGAAGAGAACAATATACATACGTTACACTGGAGAGGGGCTTGAAATATTTGTATTTTTTTTGTATTTGCCCACTTGCATTAAGTTGGCTACTGTGCAGGTCGATATATTTTATTGCAATACATTGGCAACACAGCCACTGTTACCATAAAAGTTATCATAAAAAGAGCGTAATTTGACCCAAAATGCAGGCAAAAACGGCAGCAAGTTTTTTTTTTCGGTAATGTGAATTTTTTTCGATTGAGATAAATTTCAGCCACTTTTAGCTGTGAAAATAACTTTTAATATATACATGTTTTTTTCCAAAATCAATTGTTATCACAAATTTTTAACCTTTTGAAAATAAATTGCATGCAAACTAGTCTGTCGGATATCCAAACGTTGGAGTTATCTGTCTTAGGAACTAAAAGAAGTTGACATTGCAAAAGGGCGGAATCGTCATCTGCTACTTACCTCCCATACAAGTGAAAATCGTCTTTGCTGAAATAGTACCGAATTTGTTTAAAGTGCAAAGACAATGTGGCTACCAAAATTTCAAGATTTCATCGGAATAATATGTCATATATTGACATTATCGTAAGTCATTTTCGACATTATCAACTCATCTGTGGTATAGATGAGTTTTTGTGCTAGCTGGTGTAGGGTTACTATAAGTCGGCTTTGACCGACTGAAACTTACACACTTGTTTTAAATTCGCCTTATCACCCAACCCAAGTCTATCTCATTTTAGTGATTTCATAAATCACTTACTTCAATGACATGTCAATTTGATTCACTCAGTGCACCAACTTTAATTCAAATTAAATATCGCTCATACGCCTCCAACATATAATGGAATATTTTTTAAATGTGGCCTCAATTCAATGATAGTGAGAAAATTATACAGTCCATGACTTTGCAAGAAGAAAATGTGGGCGCGAAAATTCCATTTGGTGTGCTTTGCATTGGAGCAAAATTTTTGGTGTCTAAAATACATCGATTGCCAAAATGTTCAGTCAATAGGTCAATATTTGCGTTGTTTAGTGTGGTCGTCACAATCATTGAACTATTTGCCTTTACATTTTGGAAAACGATTTATTCTTGACACCAAAACTTATGCTAAATATTTTGTATTTGCATATAAATTCGCTCCCTAGTTATCTGCTCTGCATAGGCTGCGGGATTGTGTGACGACATGACGAGGAAAAAATTCATCACAGAATATGATTTCCAAGAAAAAGTTACCTACCTAGGCCTCTACTCAACCCTTGCGTGGCTGTAGCTAGAATAACATATTACGCATACGCCCTCATATGATTATTTTTAGATGCGCTGACATTTTTTCCACCCAATTTTTCTTTGCCTATTTTAAAGCTAGTTACCATAGCACATTTTGTCAAAAGTCAAGGGAAATATTCGATTCCCCTGCAGCATTGATAGTCTTGTCAGGAGTTTATTTAAATTTGATGTTATATTAAAATGTGCCATTCATATTGATGAAATGCTCACTTTGAGATGAGGCATATTTATCCGGCTCCTATGCTACGCAGGAGCACGCAATGTCAACGATGTTGGCGCTGCCGACTACGAGTAGTACATCGACGACTGACGTACTGAGGCAAATATGTTGGTGCTGAAAACTATTCATGCGGTAAATGTTGTGCTCGAGAGCCTGCAGCATATTCCATCAAGTATGTCAGCAATTTCTTGGAGAATTCATTACAGGCACCAATAAAAATGTAGACGATGCAGCAGAATTGTGCCAAAGCCTTAAAAAACAGCTCCACCCAACAACGAAGAAAGAGACTAAAGTAAGGACCATAATAAAGTCTATTTAGGATATTCCCCCAAGAAATGTAAATGAATGGGCGCATTAGTCCTCTTGAATAGCTCAAGAGTGACTCATTTGAATTTTAATTTAATAAATACATAAATAAATCAGTAATTTAATCAGCAATTCCTCGCCCCCAGCTGCAGCTGAGGTACTTCCATGCGTTACTCAACTTTGAATTGGTGCTGCAACAACAACAACAACAAAAACGACTGAATAATAATGAAACAACACAAAAGAAGTCCCACATGAGCAGAAGCATCGTCGCATTGTCGGCATCGTTGTGAGTGAAGATCGCAGAAAATTAAAGTCATCATCGAAATGGCACAACGAATGCGTCTCCATTCATCTTTTGGTGGGAAACTTTTTCGCTTTGTTGTACTTTTCATTTTCTTTGGTTTGGGTTTTTGTTTGTGTATGTGTTTGTGTTTGTGTTTGTCTACAGGAAATAAAAAAGTTTCATCGCAAAAGTTCATTTTTTTTGTATCCACAAAGCCTCATCTGCCTTAACTCGTCGAAATTTGTCTATGCTGCAGCCGGAGTCGGAGCACACGATGACAATTGGAAGGCACAAGGTAGGTAAAAAATAATAGAAGAGACAATACCAAAAGAAAGCAAAAAGTGCTATAAATCCAAATATTGTCAAACGACGTCGACGTACTCCCGAAAGCATCATTGAGTTTGTCACATGCTTGACGCTAAGCGGCAACGGCAACACATTAGAGTGAAGAGCAAAGACTCTAGGCTAAACGGAAGACATCATGTGAAGGAGGTAAAAGTTTTCGAATGGCTTCATCGGTTGTCGAATCGTATTGACGGGGCAAACTCGCAGATATGAGAACTATGAAAATGTTGAAATTAAGTGGAAATTGCTGTTATCGTGGCAAAAGTTTTGATCGTATTAAAAAATTACAACTTTAAATTGAAAGTAATTACGAAAGTGGAGAAGAGAATTCTGGTTCTTACTTTTCTCTCTACTCCGAAAAGTTATTGCATCGCAAAGAAGTCTTCCGGCGAAGACTAATGGCTGAGAACAGACCAATAATTGTGTGTAATCTCTTAAGCATTGCGAGCACAAAGGAATGAAGGATGATAATCTGCTTTATGTTTAACTACATTGGGAATACCCAAGCTTAAGCTTAAGCGTCTTAATTGTGATGCTGATACGGACGCGGATACTAGTTAACATAAAATGTGGAAAATAATTAAATTTAAAAACGAAAAGGAAAAAATCTCACCTTCCTCTCTTAATTATTCCCCATTCAACATTGCAGCCAAACAACAGAAAAAGGGGACCAACCATTTCCCTCACATCCTCTTCCTGGGATGGGCAAAACGAAGTGCAAAGTTTCGTTCGAGGCGAAAGTGCATCGTTAACACCAAATTACACTTTCCTTCGTTGCGCATTCTATACACTTCTTTGCATTGCCTTTTTTTGTTCTTCTTCTCCTAAGTACTTATCCATAAATTCCAGTAAAATACAGTTTTGGGTAAACATTACCTACCATTTTTTTTTTCGTTCTGCTGTTTCGGTTCGGATTAGCAACAGCTCAACTTCTATGGGAATAAAGCGCGACCAACACGCACCGTTAAGTGCAGCCGCAAGAAAATCCCCCACAAAATCCCCGGTGTGGTGTAATGAAAAATGCGACACTTCAACACTTTTTGCCACTTCACTTTAATACCCCCGAATCCTATCACCAGCCACCCTCAGCCCCAACCCACCCCCCCGCTCAACTACTTAACATTCACTAAAAGTGAATTTTTAGGAAAATTGTGGGGAAAAAAATACGGTAAATGAAGAAGAAGCACAAGATGAAAGAAATCACCGCCAAGTCCTTAAAGGATAACAGTCTATCAATTTCACTGTCATTGTGGATGTGTTAGATACCTACTCGAGCCAAAGCAAAAAAAACTTGCCCCTGTAGAATGAAGAAAGAAGTGTAAATGAAGAATGTCAGCAGCAGCAGTTTTAGCACGGAAACTCTGGTGCTTTACTTTGCTAAATCTGATAAATTGAAAATTATATAAAGCGAAGTGAATTAGGTGTAAATGGCATTTGGTGTTGGCGCTTGTTTCTTCTTCCACTGCATACTTGTCTCTGTGTGTGATGCCAGAGAATAGAATTCTGAAAATATTTATTCAATTAGAAACATTTGTTTGAACTTATGTGAAAAAAGGATAGTATGTGGAATACGTGAGGAAAATGGTTAACTTTATGCTTTATGTGTTTCCATATTTATATAATTCCTATTAAAATTCTCTCTCTCTCTCTCTCGCTCTTGTAATTATAATTAGAAACGCTTTGAGCTTCTTTAAGTGAAGGAGTCGCTTTAAAAGTACACAAACGCACAGATGAAACTTTTTTAATTCAATTAAATTCTTATTAAAAGTTTGTCTCTGGTTTAAAATGCAATTAAAATTAATAAAAACCTCGTTCACAACCACCACAATCTCTTAACCCAAACACGAACAGAGCCGTTGCCGCCATTGCCGCGATTGCCGACGCCCCCGGCGAGTGCATGCATTTGAGCATTTAATTAAATTCCACTTGACAGTAAAGTGTTGCTTTCTTCTCCACAGAAATCAACTTCCGCTTTAGCTACAACAAAAACAGAAAGAGAAAAAAAAACCCACACAAAAAAAAATTGTGTAAAAATGCAAATTAACGCAAGCGAATTCCCTTACCCCGATATCCATATAATAAAGGGACAAAGGTTTAACAAACGGGATATTCGTGCACACACAGGAGAAAGGGTAACAGAAATTCAACCGAGTACAGGCACAAGTGGATGGGCGGGCGAACGAGCGAGCTCACGGGCTGTCGTACATTTAGCCAAGCAGCTATTCTTTAAAGTACATATTTACAATGGCACGAATTTCAACGGATCTCATGCAACAGCGCCCAGGAACGCAGTCATGGCTTATCAGACGCTTCGTTGCATTTTACCCTGCGGGCATTTTGTGCAACACAACAAGACAAGTGAAGGTCTCATGCCAGTCCGTACGTTTGTATATTTGAGTGGGCGATTCCGAAGGATAAACATAAAGGCAACATCTTCAAGCGGGTAAAATCAATCCCAGTATTTTTATTTTTTTTTTTTTCAAAACTTCTGACAATTGTAAAGAAATTTCTGCAAAAGGCCAACTAAAGAAAACCTCACAAAACAATTACAATTTTGATAAAAGGCAAAGGATGAGAAAAACATACAAACAAATAAAAAGAAAAGCAATCACAAAAGAAAAAAGAAATAGCAAATAGGAAATAATTTCTCTACTGGCGCATATCGAACGCCAAAGTCAAAGGGATTCCAAACAAGCGAAACAACAAAGGGATATACATATATTTTGACTGCAGGAATTCACAACGAAAATTGTAATAATGTTGACGTGATACACGGAAGCGTTGGGATAAATGTTTAACATATAAATGCAAACAATTATATGTGTATGTGATAGAAATATTTACATCATACAGCCATTGAGGCTTTATAAACAATAAATATTTTTCAATAATATGATACGATGCATATAAATAAAAAGCATTTCATGCAGAAAAGATGATTCGATTAAGATTAGCACCTGGAAGATGTGGTATTTTTCAAAAGAAATATTTTCTAATATTATTTGGACAAATAAAAAAACTTCATGAACAGTTTTTGTAGTAATGGAACCATGGTAGGCGGGGTCAAAATGAAGTATTCTTCTGAATAAATCAACTCAAGTACACTTTAATGACAAAAAATACTATTCTATCTCATATAAGTAATTAAAGTTACTCATTCGCCCCGTTGGATACAAAAATTCAGGTTTTTCGATAGGATTGACTTTTTTCACTTTTCAAGTTCACTGAATAATGATGACATCATTTGATGAATGATATTAATTCTCCTATGGTATTACTTTAAACTTCTAATTTTTTTTTAAATGTATCACTGCATCGAAATGGCGAGCGATATTTTTTATTTGGTTACAAATCCTGAGCGATCTTCGCTTTGAATCATTCACAGACACGAAATCGTTTATGTGAGTTGCAGTAATCCTACCTACTAAACGACAATGGAAGTATCCTCATGGCAAATTAGGCTCTCATAAGGTTACCATTATTTGGCGAGAGGTGGTGCCATACATTTTTCCCCAGCTTATATACAATTTTCAAAAAATGTGAGTTATCTAGTTATGTTATGTCCTACTGACTGGACGAAAAGCTTACAATATAATTTGTATTCAAAAGAGGTTTTTATAGGGATGCGTTTTCCGGTGCTAACTATTTAGTATTTAGGAAAAATGGTTATACTGTGAAGTTACATACCAGGTGGCATCAGTAGGGGGAGCTGTCAAAAGTTACAGTCAATAGAAAATATAAACATGTTTGTTTTTTTTTTTGCTACACTGCTTTTTTGCAAACCAACTTAGTCATGTGTCAGTCCAATGCATAAAATTCAAATAAAAAATATTTCAAACTGTAGTGGTTCTCATGATAACTCAATTATGGGATTTTTCTGGATTAACTCGATTCGAGCACTTTTTTTTATTTCATAGTAGTTTACTCTGCTACTGTCTTTAAGGAAGTTATTATGTGAATAAAGCATTTTCCGAATTTATTGCTGTCAGATTAGTGTATTTAATACTCAAGGAAAATTGTCACCAATCCTATACCTACTTCACATATTCTATTTCATTCTAATGTGACCCTATTTCCAAAGACTTGGTGCAAAGGAGGACCACTTAAAATAATTGGGGCACATATTAGTATGTAAAACTGAAACCGCAACCACTTAAATTCACAATATCCGTCCGAAATTCACTGATTAAACGAATGGAATTTCGAAGTGGAACAGAAGCCACAACAACAACTGGCTACATGCACGCACTCAACCGCAGTGCCACGCCTTCTCAACTAGAATAGCCAAACCTGTCAAGCGAATTGCAACTATTCAATAAATCACATCTAATTGAAGAAAACAAATACACACACACACACGCTGGCATGAGCGAATGCAAATTCAAATAGTAGGAATGCAGGAAACGGAAATGAAAATGAAAATAAAGTAAAACAGCAGTGCAAACACAAATCGTAACTGGGCCAGCGAGTCGAGCCAGTTGGGGGAGAACTCAGGTGGGGAAGCGATGGCGTTTAATTGGCAAACAAAAAAACTAAAAAAAAAATTCAAACAAAAGTACTTACTGGACTACTTGCTTTTATTTTTAATTATTTAATTGAAGAGAAAAGTAGTACGCCACACACATAAATTCAAATGGTATGGCAACTATGGTCGAATGGTAAACAAGTACCCAGTTAACAAGCTCAATTCGGAAAACCAACACTAGAAACTAAAAACTAAAACAGAAAACAACCGCAGTTAAAGTGAAACTGGACTCTAGTATCGCTTCGAATCGAATGGCATGGAATGGTCTGGTATGGTAGCGAATGAAAGTAAAACTTTCATAAAATGAAACATACAATTTGGCTGCGTTGTTGTTGTTGTTGTTGTTGTTGTTGTTTGATCGTTACGAATTTAGTGCATTTGAGCGCACCCAACAACACAAAACCTAAATAAGGACCAAACAGTCCGCTCAATAATACCCAACCACATTGGCACACTGTCCCTCCTCGCTGCGCTCTGTCCCTATTTGAAAGCATTTCAGTAGAAAGTCAATGGAGAGTGCTGGCAAACGAGTGGCTAAAGTCGAAACAAAACCAAACAAATCGAAACAAACGACGAAATGTTCGCCACGATTGAATGCATTCGGCAACACTTTATTAGATTTGTTTGTTTATATTGCAACACTGAAATGGGTCGTAGACGTCCGTTGTCGTTCTCGTCGTCGTCGTCGTCGTCGTCGCTGTTGTTGCCTGTGTGTCAGCAGCACACCAACTCTAGTGGATAGTTTTGTATTTGTATTTGTATTTACTTTTTTTGTTTCGCTAGAATGCATTCGAAAATATTGGAAATTGGCCATTGGGTAACGGTGAGGAAGGCATGCAAGCTTGTGCAATATGTACTTAGAAGTTTGGCCAGGAAGTTTGCGATAATGGAATTTACAATCTAAATGCGTCCACAATTTTAATAATTCACTAGAGATGCACTGTTCGGTTTATTTTCCATTAGTCAAAAATATTTGAAATGACATCATTGAATTGAGGGGCCATTCAGGACATGCACAAAAGTCGGAAAAAAAGAGTTGACAATCTCCCTTCGCTAGCTGAGAGTACTAACCTAACATAAGACCTTCTAGTACACACTTAAATATAAAAATATTGTTATTATTATTATTATGTCAATTCGTATGACATAAACATGTCGTCCGCTTCGATATTCCAAGCACAGCCACTCCAACTTTATAGTAATCGTTTGGGTCATTGCATTTGTAAATTTTATCTCGCATCTACTCACTTTATGTTCGTGTATTTTGCTTTAATGTAATTCAACATTCAACGTCATGAATTTCTTAACGATAAGAGCTCCACACTCCTTTCGATGTGGATGTGGAAGCAGCAGCAGTTTTGTTGGTTGGTTCGCTTTCCAACCGCCACTTGAACTTCTTCACTGCACGATGAGTTCACCTAATTCAATTCAATGTTATTCGAACTGAGGTTGCGTTTACAGGTTACGCATTTGTTGAACGAGCGAGGAGGACACGAACATGTTGTACGAACGCACCAAGTGTCGCAACCATTGGCTGCGTTCAGTCACTTGGAGTAACAATCTCATTAGTATCACTTACGATTTCCAAACAGCACAGATCCTTCTATTTCTGCTTCTTAACTACCCAATCGTCACATAAAATCTCACACACACGCAACATATTCCCCACACAACCCCCCCCCCCCACATGTCGTGCCGTAACCATTTAGAATCGTGGGGGAGTACCTACACTTGGGTTTTGTTTTTCGCTCCAGCTAGTTCATTTCTCTTCGGCATTGTGCGCCATTTTCCCCGTGACGATGATATTCTTGGTGCTGCATTCAGCGTACGTACTACATATCTCGTTGAGTGTTTGCATTGAGATTGTTAGTGTGGCTGTATATTTGCGATAGTATCTGATGGCGACAAACATGGTTATTGCACGTAGCACATTGATTTAATGAATTTGCTCTAGTTTTACTAATTTACCAAAGGTTGTCAGCAATTTCTCGAGTTTATTTCGTAATGGGATGCGTTTGTCTAATTAATTAAATCGGATGCTGCGAGGAGCCAACTAGCGGCAGACGAGAGACTTTAATGACAAACGTATGTAATAAGAATATTTTCCCAAATTAGTCCATACACAAGTGATATTGTTACAGTGTGTATGTTTGTGTTTGTATACCATTTGATGGTGGTCAACATTAACCTCTGGCGAAAAATATAATTTTTTTTTCTTCTAAAAATTAGCCTTGGTTTTTTTTTTTTTTTAATTTTCTCATTGCAATGCCTTTTAGTATTTATATTTATATTTTAATTTAAAAATTTTTTTGTTGTTGTTTGAATTGGACTAAATTCTTCGGTTCACGCGCAAGAACTAATTTTTCAAATAATATAACGAATACACGAGCCGCAGAACACACCTAAATCGTATTTGACAATTAAAAACATACAAAAAAATATATTTTTGCAAACATACGTAAATCATTTTTGTTTAAGCTAGTCAAATATTCAGAAGAACACCTGCGTTAGTTGTGGAATGCCCCTGTCGGAAATCGGTCGAGGAGTTACTCCACTTAAGAACAAATCTCGCGCCTATCCCCCTTAAAAAACTAGTCTAAATTAAGGAAACCAAACAAATTACTTAAACAAATATTTTCCAATGAATTGCGTTGTTCAAATTCCGTCACATGTGTAGTTTCTGCCTGTTGTGGGTAGACCTTACTTTTGTGCTTACTTTTTAACACCCGGGTAACTTTGTAGTGTATTTTTTCCAACACGTGTCTTAGTAGGTTGTATGCCTCATGTGAGTAAACCTTACCTTCGTGTATACTTTCGATACACTTAAAACGTGTTTTAATTTTCAGTATAATTTTTGCTACGCGTTTATGCCGCATTAACACTATAAACCCTTAAAGTGCTGTAAAAAACACACTTGTGTCAACACACGTGTTAATAAAACAAAATCTAGAAGTGTGTTTTTTTAATATTCAAAATAATACACACCTAAAAAAGTGTGCAGTGTGTAAGATTGCACACCGAACCATAGCTTCACTTTGCAGTGTGGTTCACTATTGCCATTTTTGGGTGTTGTGGGCGGGACAGTACGTTTGTAGAGTTATGTCTAATTAGGTGTAAAATAAAAAGTTTATAATTTTTTTTTTTTTTATTTCTATTCATTATTTTTATACCCCTACACTCACTGTGGCAGGGTATACTAACTTTGTCACAACGTTTGTAACGCCCATAAGGAGGCGTGTCCGGTATGGAAAAGTATATATATTCTTGATCAGCATCACCGCCGGAGTCAATTTAGCGATGTCCGTCCGTCTGTCTGTCCGTCCGCACGATAGCGGTCGCAGTTTTGGAGATATCGACTTGAAACTTTGGGTACATGTTTTTCTCGTGAATACTGAGATCAAGTTCGAGAATCAGCCAAATCGGACAAAAACTGGGCGTGGCTCCCATACACCGAAAAAAAAGGTAAAAATTTTTGATTGTTGTATTCGATTGGAAATGTTTAGAAACGTATTTTTGACATGGTCCGAGGTTCCGAAGCCACATATATAAGGGTCTAAATGGGGTCTTGAGACTAATTTTTTTTTTTTTGTGGATTTAATTGGAATTTTTTAGAAATGGATTTTGGACATGGTCCGGGCTCCAAAACCACCTATAATTGGCTCAAAATAGGGTCTTGAGACCACATTTTTTTATGTTCGAGGTACTTCTTCCTACTGTGTGGGGGTATTTCAGCTTCGGTATAGCCGAAGATAGTCCACTCTCTAGTTTTTTTATTTATTGACTTTTTATTGAAGAGGGTCAGGATTTTCAAAAAAAAGAAAGAAGGGATATTTTACGAAATTTGTTTGAAAAGTTTCACAAATATTTGCTATTTAACTTTTGAAAACAACCGTATTTAGAGCTCGTTTACCCAATGCTTTTGTGATAGGAGAAATTACTGAAGGAATTCTATTGAAACGAAGGCCAACATTTAATTGTATTTTTCATTCAAGCTGAACAAATATTCGTCATGTATGGTATATTTTAAGAAACATACAAAATACTATATAAGAACCTGCATGCAATGGAATTAAATTAGATTAGGGAAATGATGAGGTTGGTACACATTTTCGTAATAGTTTGCGCTCTCGCAGGATTTAGGCACACAGAGGCTGTAGACTACTGTCAAGCTGGTCTCTGCCCCAATGGCAAGCAGCATATAGCATGTGCTAATAAAAATGGGGCAAGTTTCAAATTCAAATTCAAAAAAAGCATGAATTAATGAAATATTCAAAATTAATTTCAGAATTATTCCCCGATCTGTGGTAGCAATGCGAGAATTTTATCAATTAGCACGAACCTGCATCAAGTTATTCTAAAGGAGCACAATCTGCTGCGTAATAAAATTGCCAAGGGTGGCTTCCACGTATTCAAAGCGGCCACACGCATGGCCACCCTGCAATGGAGTTCCGAATTGGCCGAATTGGCTGTGCTGAATGTGAAGCAGTGCGCCATGCAGCACGATAGCTGTCGCAATACCGTAAAGTACAAGTGCGGTCAGAATTTGGCTAGAACATCGAGCAGCGGTCAAATAAAACAAATACCGGCCGTGGTCAAACAGCAAATTAATGCGTGGTTCAACGAGTACAAGTATGCGTCCATGGTTTATATAAATAAATTGAGCTTTCCAACAACCGGGTAAATGTGAAAGTGGGTCCACTTCGGTGGAGTAATTTTATTATTGTTTTCTATCGATTTCAGCAAGACTGGTTTTGGACATTTCAGCCAGGTGATCCAGGCTAATGCAGCTTACATTGGCTGCGGTATTTTACGACAAACTAAGAATGGCAAGGACCAGCTGTATCTGGCCTGTAATTATTCATTTCCGAATGCCGCTGGTAAACCAGTCTATGTGTCCGGCAAGGCCGCTTCCAAATGTAAAACTGGCGTAAATTCCAATTACAAATTCTTGTGCTCGTTGAAAGAGACATATTAGCGATGGTAATGACATTAAACAATAGTTGTTAGTAGATATATTAGGTATTTAAAGTAAATAAGTAATTTCAAAAACAAATAAAAAATTCACGTCCTAATCGGTGTTTAACACCCAATACCCGAATAAACCGGATAACAACATATTCGACTATTCCTATTCGGTTTGAAGTATTCGAATAATCGATTAACCGCTCACTTTCGACTAGTCGGTTAACGATTGATATTCGGTTAATCGAATATTGTGAATTTAAAAAACGAAATCTTCATTTTTTCGTATTCAATTTTCGTTTTGACTTCTGAATTCGACTAGTCGCTTATTCGGTTAACCGAATTTGAACGGGTATTCGAATAGTCGAAGCTGAGCGACTAGTCAACTATCATTACCGGATAGTATTCGTGCAAACGGCTAATAATCGGACGTTGTATCAAAGTTAATATACCCTGTGGCAGTACGGTGTGTGGGAGTATAAAAGTAAATATTTGGAGTCACATATAGTCAAAAGCCGAATATTTGTTCAACTCCAGGTCCTAATTTTGGAATAAGCTGCACAAATAGTCGTCGTATGAGTTGAGAGGAGAATAATAGGAACGTGTCTAAATAAAAGATGTTGAATATGTACGTATGGCGTTTACGAATAATATTAGTCACACCCTTGTCAATTTTTATTGGCAGATTGTGCTCGCTTGGGATGAAGTCCGTGTTATGTGAAAAGCTAAAAGCGACCTTTGGACCTAGAAAGCTTCGTGACAGTTACTCGGTACAGTTCAAGGGGTATCGATAAGAGCCCCATGGGGGGGTCAAAGGGGTGAACAATATATATAAGTGCGAAGTCACAAGGTGATTTACTAGTATAACAAAGAAGTTTTCTTTGTTAAACACACTACAGACCACAAAAACCAATAAAAAAAAAAGTACATCCCTCCCCAAAAAAAAAATGCTTGTAAAAGTCCTTATAGCTGAAAAAGTCATCCGAAGTTTTGTTGTTGTGCATTTTGTTTTGCTTGCATTCGCAATCATTCCCAATCAGTAAGGAAACTGTTCGACAACTCACTATGCGTCCGAGAACCTGCTGTTGCCTGAAGCTAACAACTTGGGGCGCTGAAAATGGCAGATTACAACACAATGCAATTACGGTCAGCAATTACGTGCGTTAAATCGAAACCAACCACATCATTTCAAATCGCATCGAAACGAGGTTACATCGACTTTGACGAGGCAGTGCGCTGCCATTGACGGACACATTGCCGGTAAATGTAACATGTAACGTAAACATAAACGCAACTGAAACTGGCGAAAAGCGTTAAATATTTCGAAAATTTAATTAGATTTGAAATTGTTTCGGAACATCAAGTGGTCTGAAATGTTACCATGTGGAAGATGCCTTAAGGCACAATCGTGCTATGTACATTTAGTTTCAAAAATGTAATATAAGTTTTCAAATTGATAGGTTTTTTATGGAAATGCATTTTGTTGTACTCCTTTTCCAATTACTTTCATTGCGATTTCAGATAGCCTATCGATGCAGCTTCTTCTCAAGAATCCAAAAATACCCAAAAACACAATTTCCTTGAAAAGGAACATAGCATGATTGTGCTTTAAGGCAACAATTTGTGGTTGAATTGTCTTTTTTGCATTTGCCTCACAATGAAAATAGGGAAATGATCGCAAACCGAATAGAAGTACTTTTCGATATCACTGAAGCCCAATTTGCATCCAACAAAAGCGCCAACACAACCAGCACAGACCAAATCAAATCAATTTCATTGTTCACATTTGTTGCAGGCGACCACATGCATCCCGGGCCGCACATCTAGCTCGCTGTTTCGCTGTTTTGTATTTGTTGCTTTATTTATAATTCGATTTGTGTGCTGAAAAATTGGAAATTTAGGAGACAATGGGGCCTGGCAAAGAGAAGGAAAAAAACCGAGTACGAAATTCAATGAATGACGTGCCCATCAGCAGCCATTCAGAGTGCGGTCATGTACCGCAAAATTACACTGTTGCTGTATTGGACCGAAAACATGCGGCATTCGTGCCGAAACACACACAGTCACTCGCGATATATGCGTATTTAAGACAAAAGCAGCGGCAACCACGGCCACTACTGCCGCCATCAAGCACCGCACATTACATACAGAAGCCCCACGGTCGGTGGTGGTGGTGTTGGTGGGTGGCAAATATACGCTTTGGCAGCATTTTCGATTTTTCAGCGGAATTCTTCATTGAATGGCAATGAATAAAGGAACGAACGAGCGGAAATGATGCAAACACACAACGTTTGAATGAATTTGGGAAATCGGAAATGCTTCATTTATACGATCGCCATTTTTGGCAGCTGCGATTGCAACTTGTGGATTGTGTGCACTTTGGTATGCTCAGCGCGCCTCAGCAATGGCCGGGCACACAAAGGACACTTGGTTGTGGAAATATTCGATATGTACTTGTGTAGAAGCTATTCCTCTGCCTTTGCTTTTGTGATTTAAATACCTTTTTCGAATTGATAGTTTTCTTGTCCCATTCAGCACTAGCTTTGGTAATTTCTCAACTGTTTTTTTTTTGCTATAAAATTGTTTGGATTTTTTTCTTCTTTCTTTTTCTCCTTTTCAAAGGCGAGCAAAAACAAAACCACAAAAACACTAAATTGATTACCAATTTCTAACACCCTTTCATGTAAACGGTTTTTGTTTTGTATTTCTTTTTTATGTTAAATGGTATAATAAAATTAAAAAATACACCACTTTTGTGGTTACTGTATTTTGAATTTATTGCTGGGGCGGAATTTATTTTTTTTTACGAAATAGTGGGAAGAGTAGAGAATTGAAGGAATGTTGATGGAGTCGAACCCGTAACCATTTTATCGTGAAGCTGCACCACAGCCGCCGCTGATGTGAAACGTAATGAAAATTAGACGCCCGCGAAATAGTCTGCTGAGCGGTCTCGTCATCATGCCTAAAGTCGCTGGTTCGAAACCCACCGAAACTTTTTTTCAGTGCAGCTACTCAATTTTATATTCATACGTCTTATTTAGCTCATCATCTTATTTAGCTCATATAGCCTCTTAAAATATCGCCATAACCACTAAATAACAATACAACTTTTCTATTTCAACGCGAACTGCGCCATCACATTAAATTAAATGCTAATTTTGTCAATTGATGGTGTCCTCAAAACTTTTATTACCATGAAAATGAAAAATAAATAGAAGCAAAATAAAGAAATAACAGCGCAGAAAAACTGACAATGTGTTTGGGGGAGAATAGTTTTTCTGGCCAGAAGGCAAAAAAAACGCCACTTTCACTGCACTGCACTGCAGCACCAGTAGCGACACTTCCCTCTAGTTAACAGCCATAACGTTTTCATGCACATAGCACTTTTCACACATCCAAACACACGCGCACACAAACAAAGTCAGCACAAATGCGGCTTTGCATAGCATTTGCGCATTGCAAATGTGAAATTGCAATGGTAAAATATGGCGCCATGCTGTTGCTGTGAAAATGTTTTCAAAATACAGAATGTGCGAAACGAAAAATTAAAATGAAAATGGAAAATGGAAAATAGAAAATAGAAGAGAAAAAATAAAAATAAAAAAAACACAAAAACAAAATAAAGAAAACTCCACACCGTAAAAATCCCGAGAACCAACAAAACACACATTTTACAGCAGAAAATTCTGTTACATGTTTGCTTTTACTTGTGCAAATTGTGTTGTTATCATCAAATTGAATGCAGACGGTCTCCACTGATTGTTGGTGTTGCATGCACTTGTGCCTTTCACAAAGTTAACTCGACATTTGCAGAAGAAAGCGTAATTACTTGGGGAAGTTCGCTCGTTCGTTTGTTTCTCTGTATGTATTTCCACTTTTCATTTTGCTCTGTTTTAATTTTGAGCATTGTGAATATTTTACACATTTGTATGTGTACATATTTATGTCAAGGAACATAAATTTGTATTAAGGCTGAAGATTTTTCAAACAATCCCACAAAATTACACGTCCATACATTGATACATACATACATGCATAGAACAACAAATAATACTGCCTAACTGAGAGTTGTGGGCTCCAACTTGAAATGCAAGTATTACATAACTTAAATAGTAGTATATTTGGCAATTTTGTTATTGCTGTTGTGTGTTAACATTCTGCCATACTATCCTTCAAAAGCACCGTTCGACAGAATTGGATTTTTGGTTGCACCCAAAAAATTTGTAGTCTTCACAGACTACTGATGGTGAACTCTTTTTTCTGAAACATGAATTAATTTGCTATTAACTACTTAAAGCTATAGTCTTAAGTGTAGTACACAGCTTCCCATTCATGGTAAAGGGGTCAATAAGAGATAATAGAGAGAAAAAGGGGAGTACAAAAAAGGGAAATTCATTTTGAAAACTGTGTAAAGGAAGGGGGAATTTTTTTTGATTTTCAATCGATAATTTCCATTTTAAATTTAGTCCATTTCCGGTCCATTTCCAGACCTACCACGCCCTTTTTTTGTAACCCAGAGTCCCAAAAATTTTTAAATAAATGATTTTTATTCAGAAATCAATCCTTCGGTGAGAGATCTGAAACCAAGAAAACAAAACACCAGCACCAATGCATTTGTTTTTGAAGATGCTTTAGATTTTTTTCTTGTTTCAATCACAAGAGAAGTAGTCCTACTGGACTAGTTCGATTTCAAACAGTTGCTTTCTTTTTTGTGATCACGAATTTAAAGAAAAAAACCACTCAGCACCCCTTTGTTTTTAACCATACATTCATGGAATGTAAGATACTTCCCTGAGTGCAAACTCGTGTCGGACGGTGTAGTATTTCAATAGTGTGTACTTCTCCTTGGTTATTTATTGTTTCAAAATGAGTTATTCGAGGAAATAAATACAGTAGACATTTCATCAAAGAACAATTCGGTTCGGTGAATTCGAATTTGAATTTGGAAATTGTAAACAATAGCCTTTTTCGGAAATGGAATCTTTATTGGATTCTGTTGCTGAGTACTAACAGAATATGTTTAAAATTGAATTTTAATACTCTTAATTATGATTTCCTTTGTAACCAAATAAGTTTAAGGTGAACGATAGAGTGTTGAGTAGGGATGAGAGATTATTACGACTACCGAACTGGTAATCTACAGTTAAGAAAGCCCATTGTTAAACCTTGTATATTTTATGGAAGTGCCAGGAATTCTTATCACCCTTTAAAAGTAGTATTTGTTCGTTTTGTTTTAGAAATTGAGACCGGACTGGTCCTAGAGTTGAGTCAACTGATTTCAATATCTTATTTGCAGTCAAACTGAGAAAGTGCACTGTAATTCACATGTATTATAGCGGAAAAGCAAAGCGCTCGGATGGTATTTCCATCTAATGTATATGCACTATTTTTTTAGAACAGGCAACTTGAAGCAAATGCCTGAGAATGAACGCCCGTAAATATTTATTATTTGTTGCTATGGAAATTGAGTTGGCTAAAATATTTCACTGAAACGCATACCTCGCGCTCACTCGCCTGCCAGCCTCAAAGTATGCAATTTATTATAATTTTGCGAAGGTGTATGGTGTACGTACATGTCAGTAAGACTGCAAGTGTGTTTATCAGTGTTTTTATTGATGCACGTGTATGGGTGTGTGGGTGAGTGTGTGCATAGCTGCCTGTTTGTGTACTTTCGCTTCATCATATTTTACCGTGCTTCCGTCTCACGCTCGATGTAATGCAATGCACGTTTCGTGCCAGCTTGATGCGCACCCGCATTGCACTTTTCTTACGATTGCCGATGCTGAATCCCTGCTGGCAGAAATATCATCCCTCACCTGACAGGCTGAGTGCATGAATAGAGTGCAACATTTAGCACTCAGAAACCTGTCAGATTTCTCACAGTGTGTGTGTGGGTGTTTGTGTGCCACAGAAATAACGTAGCAGTCTTCAACTTTGCACTGTTGTCGTCGTCGTCGTTGCCGTAGTAGTTTGCGTGAGCAACAACTTTAAAAGAACGGAAGACAGTGATTTACTCGTACATCCTCAGCTGTGAGATTGATTACTTTTACAATTTTCTTTTGCTTCTTCTTCTTCTTACTCTTGTCCTTTTTGTCGTTTCTTGCAAATATATCCGTGTGCAGCGGTTAAAGCATTTGGGTATGTCACGCTGACATGTGCATCAACATCATATTTCAAAATTTACCTGAGTTTGAGTTGAAAATAATCTACTTCTTCTTCTACCAACGTTCTTAAGTTGGACTGCTCTTAAAGTCTGCATGTACCCAGTTGTGGGGTCTAATTTTTCAATTTCAAATTACGCCAGATCGTGAGTTTTTTTTTCATTTGAACTCTTTGTGCTCCGTGTTACCCGAATTTGGGCTCTGTCTCCGCTTTTTCATTCATTGCCTCTTTGAATAAATCACGTCCGACCTCAATTTCGCCACAATTCCCAAATGCAAATGTGAGCAAAGTAAAATGTCGGTTACACCACCAACCCACTTCCGCTACCCAGCGTCCTTTGACTTATTTGTGAATGCAATTTGTGCGTGCCACCCACACACATCGCGTTCAAAAAATTACGACAAACATTTCATTTATGAATGATTTCAATTTGCATTTGAGATGCACTTTTGGTTGGGAAAAGCAAAAAATAAATGTAAAGCAAAACATAAATTATGTAGGATTATTATTATTTTACCTGCATTCCGAGGCTATCAGTTTGGGAATTATTTACGCAAAAAAAGACAATTACGGGTATGCAGTTGGATCGAATCTGGGTGAACTAGGCGAGTCAGCATCTGTTTCAGGTCTTAGTGGACGCTTCGATTGCTTCATTCGCCAGTTAAATCGTATCATCCGCATGCAAGAAATGCGATGGTTTTCTCCTCTGAAAATTAGTTACTGTTCTCAGTAAACACTTATGTATAAACTATAGCAAAGATATTACAAAATTTCCCGATGTAGCATTATTTATTTGCAAATATATCGAGAACGATAATCCCGCTTACTACAGCTTTGACTGCTTTTGAAGAGAAATATTCGCATAAACGTGAAGCACCATTGAAAAATTGTATTTTTTTTTGTTTTTATTTAGCAGAAATTTTATATGATGGAACATTTTCAATGTTCTATGCAACAAAACAAATTGTATGCGTGAAAAAATAAGAATATTGTACCACCGGAAACCTCACTGATGATCTGCCGTAGGGGGCAGTGCAATGCATATGAGCTACTTACCTGATGCCACTAACATTTGTTTGTTGTAAATATTCATATTTTGCATTTATTTAAGATGTACTTGAGCTCGAACCCGACCTTACATAATCATTTACCAAGAGATCGTTAAAAATATAAATCAGTTGCGTTTTCTGTGACAGTCAGTACTCAAGGGAAACTGTCCAGGGCTTAGTGAATCTTCAACTAAAGCACATGTTTCTTTTATACTTTATTCACATGAAGTTCTGAGAAGAAATTGTCTGTAGCTCCGAGGTTTTTCTATTTCAGCTCTCTAGTTTTTATAATTGCTCACCTTGTCGAATGCTGCCAATAATTGACAAAATGTTTGCGCTGGCAGTTTAGAATATGCTTTGATATTTCACATTCACATTTCAAATTGACAAAAACATATACATATACATATATTTCCATCAACATGTGAGCTTTTAACATTTATGCAGCCCACTACATACATACATGCTACGCCCACATGCTCCATCACAAGCCAAACAAGCTGAAGCTAAAGTGCTGAAAATTGTTTAAGCATGTTATGAATTTCAATTATTCCAATGTTTTCCCCAATGCATTCCAAAAATATCCACATGGAGAGCACACAAAATGGCAAAATGGCGCATGTTGGCGCCGAAGAAACATACTCGCTAATGCCTGTTTGTGGATTCATCGAATTCTCGTTTGCTCGAGAGCACCGAAGGTTCGCATGGAAATATGCTACATATACAGGTTGCGGTGCTGCTCCACTTCCTACGCCACCAACTCGCCGCCCTTTTGAAGGTTACACTGCTGCACATAGGGGAATTGGGGAGTTCGAAATTTTCTGTATGTAGTTTTTGCATAAAATCCAAGCTGCGATGGCTGGCAAAAAATCGTACATTCAAATCGTCTCTAAGGGACCCCGGACAAATTTATTCTGATTTACTAGTAATAAATAAAGTAATTTCATTTTAAAATCGTGTGCGTGTGTGTGTGTGTGTGTGTATTGCATTTTAATTTTGCATTTTACCTCTCAAACATTTCGAACAATTTTTCCCATTCAGTTCACAGTTCGTGTGAATCAATTCGTATCAATTGATATCGGACAGATCCACAAGCAGGACTTGGACTGCCACTTCGCCACACTGCATGGCATATTGAAAGTCAAAACAGTAACACAATTTGCTTACGATTTGATCAATAAACATGCCAGTCCGCCTGTCACTCAAAAGTTCATGTTATTTACTTTTTCTTTTTTTTTTTCATAAGCTTTTCCGCTGTCCAATACGAAATATGTTACGAAAAATAGAAAAGAAAAGAAACAGAATTTGATTTGTCGTACATGGAAATTGGTTAAAAAATTTCCAATGCAAAATTTGCAATGTCATGCACACTCACACACTCAACTACACAAATAATCAAGGAACTCGACGCATTCAGAGAGTGTGTCATGTCAGTGTGTCATTCCGGACAGATAGACAGACAATCAGACAAAGGCACTTGGGAGTCCTTTAGTACTGGAATTATAAACTATGGCAGTTGGATGAGTGAAGCGTGTACTCACATGTGCCCAGAGAGCTTATATTCATATGAATAAAAGTTGACTGTTGTGTCTATGGAAATGGAAAAGTGATTTTTTTGCAAATGATCAAATCTGAACAAATGTATTTGTGTTAGTTTTTGTTCTTTGTGGAAATGAAACAACTCAACGATACATATTTAATCATTTTCTATTGAGGCGAGATGGTAATAGGAGACATGAAGCCATACTGGCAATATGAAATCGTAAATTTTATTTTAAATTGCATTTCGGCACATGTAGGCGACTCATATCGTATTGTGTATCGCTTGTGGCATTCAATACTGGGCAAGGAAATTTCCAAATAAACAGAAACGAGTAAGAGAATTTTCTTCGAAAATAAAATACCATGCACATGCGAGTACGATCCATTTCGAAATTTTGTTCCAATTCCTTCATGTTCTAGTTTCATTCTCATTCCGTTTCCAACCAAATACAAAAAACAGCGTCCAAATCAGTTCAGTACTTCAGAAGATAAGCAAATTTGGCGGCCATATTGTATGGGCGGTAGGCATGGTTCTTAAACGATGTCACCCATACCATTAAATCATTCGCTAACATAAGAGGAATGCCAAAATTTTTAATCGATGGCTGGATTGACAGACAGACGAAAATGACTTATTCGACTCAGGAGGTGATGATGATCAGGAATATACATAGTTTTCCCTACCGGACACTCCTCCCTATTGGCGTTACAGACGGTGTAACAAGAACAATATACCAGACCAAAAAACGTGTCCCAACCTGCCCTACAATCCCTTAGCTCAGCAATATTTTTTGCCTAAGATATCGTTTCACATTTTTTTTATCATAGGAAATGTTTTCAAATACAAAACCTAGATTATGTTGTATATATAGACATACGCGTCCTGAAATCACTGGCATGTCGCATGTTTGATATTCCACTTTTTGCATCCATCAATTTCATTATAGATTCAAGCGAAACGCAAACAAGTGTAGTTGCGTGGAAAGGCAGCATATCCATGGCAGTCAATACAACAAGCAGAACAGATAAATAAATAACACAAACGAATAAGCAAACGAACAAGAGCAAAACACAACAACAAAAAAAAAACCAAAACAAAAGACTGTCATTCAGGGAAAACACTTCTTTGCGCGGAGGATTGAATGCCAGCACCGATTGTGGGCTCTCTACAATTGCAATTGCAGCTGAGCGCACCGACGACTGAACTCATTAAATCAGTCAATCTGCGGCGGTGGGGACCACTTTAGAAATGCAAAATCAAAAGTGGTCATAGAAAGAACGCAAATAAAAGCGAGCGCCGGCACATGTTCCCCGAATACGCGGGCTCATGTGTGTACGAAATGTGCACGAAATATGCGGAAATAAACGGCGCGGAAATAAATCCTCCATTCGGTATGAATAAAGCAACAACGTACAGGGTATGAGCGCAACCAGCGCAACTGGCAGATGGACTACCGACCAGCAGTATGTATCACTTCAACTACTCAAGTCAGGACAATGTGCCGCGATCTCGTGTGTGTGTGTATTTCATTACAAATGCCGTTTTTAGAAACTGATTTACTGCCACACCCACAACCACAGCCCACATCCACACCACCCCCCCCCCTCAGTACGCTATGAGTCATCCTACACTCACTTCAGTCAGTGGCAGCACCAGCATTAAGCTTGGCTTCACTTTCAACCGCCCATCGTATGCTATCACACGAGAGTCTGGCCTCTGGAGACGCAGCATTTAATTCACTGCCAGTCAAAGTTATTGCCCGCGAGCGCACACACACACACACGCACACACACATACACATACAAATCCGCATAAGTTTGTGTATGCGAGGGTGGCCTATAGGCTCCACACCGAGGGGCCTCATTGATGCATTGTGGTTACTGGCGGCACTGGCTGCCACTAACCGCAATGGAATGCAGAGGAATTCGCCAGTATGCCATCTAAATTATCTGCTCAGCCATACACCGTATGCCGCATGCCGCATGTGTTTGATGTGGACTAACGTATACTGTACGTCGTATTCTGCTTAATCCCAACTCAGAGTGCCAACTGAACTTTAACTGGCTGAGCACGAAAATCTCTTTGGGGTCCCAAGTTGTAGATAATTTCAAGAATTTCCAGCCACTAATGGTGGCTAATTTAATGAACTAATCAGCTTTCATTTCAACTATATTATCCAACACATTTGCCGTAGTGGCAGTTTGAGGCGCTTGTGGCTTAATATGCTCAATGAAAAAAAATAAAAGAATAATCATATGAAAGACAGGAATCACTTGACTTTCACCCCCTTCGCAAATGCAAATGAGAATATCGAATTCAATTTCGTTTTAGCATAAAAGCACTTAAAAACCCCCATTCTCCATCACCGAGTGAAGAATATATGAATTTCCAATCTTCTTAAATTTTTAATTGATCCCCTATTTGGCATTCATGAGCTGGTAAAGTGAATGCACGTACGTGTGTGTGTGTGTGTGTAAGTGTAATTGCGCGCGAGGATGTGGAAAGACTTTTGAAAGGTGAATGACAACTAAATCTGTCAATATTATTATTTATTCAAAGCTACTTAAAAAGGAAATGGCAAAAAAGGATAACCAAAAGACGCAATTGGGAATTTCCATCAGAAGGACTTACGCACATGCCGCAGTGTTTGTATTGAAATGTTATCAATATTAAATTTGTCTTGTGGCAGCAATTTTAGCACCTCAATTGCGTAGCAAGTTGTATGTATGCTTTAGACTAAAGTTCTACCTCCTCAAAGAATTTAACTTTCAACTCAAATTGCAAATTAGTTTGAACTACTAAAAGCCTAAGTTCAGGCAACTTGCAAATATAATTACTTGAGCTGAGAGAATTTCGCATACAAAGTCAATATGAGAAGTTGGAACAAAGTTAAAGTTCAAGTTACAACAAATTTCTGGCACACACACACACATGAAACGACAATGATTGTGCGGAAATATCTTAAAGGATTAAACTGAATTTATGGATGTGTGTGCTTGTGAATGTGTGTGGAAATGTGTGTGTCTTTTTTTTTGTTCCTTTTTCCTGACTATGTCATGCAGAAGTTTATTGCTTTTAAATCCTTTTCAACATGTCACTTTCATGCTGAAGATTTCTGATTCTGATGATTCGAAAATCAAAACAAATTAAAGCTTAAAATGCATGTAATCGTTATGAGCAGATGCGGCAACGACAACGACAACGACGACAATTACTTCGTATACTTCTTCTCCGACTCTTTTGAATGGCCGCTTTTGATTGTTTGCTGATGAGTGGTGGTGGTGATGGTGCTTGCCTGGCAAGGAACACTTGGATTACCATAATTCATATTTTGCCGTATTTGCATAATAATGTGGCTGCTTGTGCGACTACTTCTGCTGCTGCTTCTTCGTCTGTTGTGTGGTTTGGTTTGTGCTGTGCAGAATAATAGTACATTTTACAAAATAAACACACACACACACACAAAAACACAATCAAGCAATCATCGACCGCCTGAATTGCCCACTAAGCCCAGCCAAACAAACAATAAAATATGAAGGAGAGAAAAAAATGCACAAGGACGCAATACACAATATGGGCTCATACTCAGTGGATGGACATATCTGGCGGACTGACTGGCCAGACTAACTAACTGACTGGCTGGCTGTCTGACTGACCAAACGACCCACTTACCGCCCAATGCGTTTCGAACCAGCAAACAACAGTGAATGGACGATCCCCCCGCTTTTTCTCCCTTACTGCTGCGGTTGTCATGTTGTGCAGTTTTTGGCCTGACATCTGCGGACAGTTCGTGTCCTGGGAATCTAAATTGTAATTTTAAAGATGACAATGTTGAGTATATTATTTTACAAATGAACAGCACAGCACAACACCAACACTAACTCACACACACACATACAAACAACGTGGGAGGTGTTCAAAACATGTCAGTTGGGAGTTGCGACAATTTGTTATTTTTAGGATTTTTCACAAAAATCATAATCATAATATTGTCAGGAAGTTGGGCCTGAATGCGAATGACAATTACTTTATAATCTGCAGGATATCAACAAAGGCGCAGAGAATAATAAATCGAATCACGTTTACTCTCTTGTGTTGGAATTTTGATTTTTTTTTTCGTTGTTGTTGTTGTTGTTATATATTTGTCAATTGAGGTACAGACCAAATAGGTTGAGTGCACTATTATTTTTGTAATGATATTGATTTATGGTGACATGATCAGGTCAGTGTTTTCAAAGCGGTTTCACTGCCTCACAGTACTTCATTCCTTCACTTCATCATAGCAAACGAAACTGTTGTCAATTTTGTTGTTTTGCTTGTTTGCCCACCCTTTAGCAGCTGCTGACGACCGACTGTAATATTTTACTTAGATATGCTATTGTGTACCGACTTAAAAATAAACTTATTCTACGAAAATGCTCAGCACGTATTTGGCCAGTGGCTGAGACAACGTGCTGCGGGCTGTGCTATCCATCTGCGTTGAGTAAATATGTACACTGTGCATTCTTATTTCAAAGGAAGCCACAAAGTAAATATAATTTCATAAAACAGACTCACTCTCGCTCTTTTACGACATACATACAATACACCCACCGTACATACAGCAGACAGCAAATATTTAATATTTTACCAGCTCGTAGCTGAGGCATTCTTCGGGCAGCACCTCTATTTACCAACATACTCGTGTTTTTTTTTTCAAATTTCTTTTTTGCCACATACATATTGTTTGTGTAAAAAACAAAGAGTTTCAATTAAAGGCAAATACAATTGGCACAAGCTGTTAAATATTTGCATATTTGAGCTGTTTATTTGCATTATTGAATTGATTATGATCATCGAATGGATTAGAATAAAGGAAGCACTCGATAGTGAGCTAATAACATTCCATACACAAATGTTAGTAGTCGCGATACAAAATAATGACCGAACGAAGGAGTGGGAAATGAAGTATTTCTTGCTCCCTTATTATGTAATACGAAAGTGAGTGCAAAGCCGTCCGACAACAGACTAGTGAGCCTGAAACCGGCTATCGGACGTATTACGTAACAAGAACTTAAATGCTTTATCATCATCGTTGGATCCTTGAACTCCTCGGGGAGCATAGGGCCTCAACAGAACAATTCCACCGCGTACGGATATTCGCCCGAGTCTTCTATTTCGTTTATGGACTGCCCTGCGGGCTCCATTCGAGAGCCTGTCGACATATTTCGAGAGCATGATAAACAATGTATTTCGAAGAATAAAGGACTTTATTATTGCAAATGATTGCTATTTAGGTTAGATTAAAATGACAAGATAAATATACAAGTAAGTCCTAATTAAGCGTCGCATAGTCCTTGCTGTGGGCGATTGGAAACAATTCCCTAAATACACTAAAGTGAGGCTACTTAAAGTCATATTTGAATTCGAGTACCACTTCAGACAAGATGTTGGTTCTTGTCTGTGGAAACTTAAGGCACCCCACAAAAAAGCTCAGGTTACTTAGCGCAAAATAAACCCTGTGCCGACTGGCATTCAATATTAAATTCCTCTTGCATCGCCTATGACTGTGAAATGAAGAATTTCGTACAACCTTGACAACTTTTTTTTATTGTATTGTATTTGTAAAGTCCTTTTGCGTACACACCTAACACCTTTCGTTGGTCTTAATGGCAACATAAAATGTAGCCGACAAAAAAAACCCCCAGAAATGCCATTAAATATCAATGATTAAAGATTTATGGATTTAACGAAGTGTAAATTACGTTTCACAAGCAAACAGACACACACACACGCACACCCATAGACATGCCGGCAAACACACAAGTACTTAAAAGCACTGTCAGCAGTTTGCCGGCGAAGTTTTGTGGGCTTTAAGGTTTTTGCTTCAAAAATTACAAAACTGAAATGGTACACGAGAAGAAGAAGAAGAAAAGGCAGTAGAATCCTCACCAAATTCCATTCATCAACACAAGTCTCGGTGTAGTGGTGCAATGACTTGGTATTAAAAAAAGAAGCAGTAAAGAAATGAGAACTGCCAAATCAAAATGAAGGTTTTTCGCTTTCGTTTCGCTATTTTGCTTTTTTTTTCTGCTTGTAATCATAATTTGTCGCACAAAGTGAAAATGTAAAACCAACAAACAAACAAAAAAAAAACGAGGAAAGGATGTCACCAGTGCTTTCAATGTGTTGCGAATGTGTCTGCCTGCCAGCCTAGTAATAGTAACCAGCACAGGCTGTTCGCTCGCTCGCTGAAGGACACCTACACCTACACTTGGCTTAAAATAGAAAAACTACAACAACAACGCCAACGAAAATTATGAAAATGCGAACAAGCAAATGCTGATTCGTGTTCGGAAGCATTTTTCCACTTTACCCAAATATATACATATACGTAAAAAGTGCTCAGGTATTCTAATGGCGAAACTATTAAAATAATAGAAACTTTCAAAACATCCGTGCCTTGTATTATCCATGAGAGGTTTCCCAGTCAACTGATTGAACATTTTGCTGATGGGCAATAATTGTTGAAAGTGTGCTCACTTTCAATTGAGTAGTCAAATTCAGCAAATTCGGCTCTCTTATCCGCTTTCTAACCAAAAGGAGCAAGGACAATTCTTCTGTTAACAGTCTACAGATTCAGCCTCATTTCGTAGGGGTGGCTCACACATAAAGAATCCACACAATCTCCTTCAGGGGTGGATTCGCAAAGCAACATTCGGAATTTCTGTTATCAGAGAACATGTTGTGACTCGAGAAGGCAAATAGGAATCGAAAGGACATGTTTACAGGACATACAGGAATTAGAAACATGGCCAAGTAACATTAGGGATTGTTACAGCGTTCTGTTATCAGAAAACATGTTGTGAATCGAGAAGGCGAGAAGGACATGTTTACAGACATAAAGGAGGTAGAAACATTTGACATGGCCAAGCATCATTCGGAATTCATTTGATTGTTATGAGAGAGCACATTAGGAATGGTAAAGTGAAATATACAAAGAACATGCTTAAATACATAAAGGAAGTAGAAACATGGCCAAGCAACATTAGGAATTGTTACAGCGTTCTGTTATCCGAGAACATGTTAGGAATCGAAAGGACATGTTTACGGACGTAAAGGCATGAACAAGATTCATGCGGAACTGTACCGGGATTGTTACAGTTTTCTGTATCGGAGAATATGTTAGGAATCGAAAGGCAAATAGAACATGTTGACACTTGTTGATTCGGATAGTATGAAAACAATATTCAGCATGTTATATTCTTGTGAGAATAATTTGTATTGAATTGTATGGGCGATGTTACTCCACTTTGTCCAATTCTGCCTATATCTGATATTGAACTTTGAGTTGAAAGCATAAAATCATGTGGAAAAATTCGTTAAAATTATTTAATAAAAGTCGAGCCGAAACGAATATCAGTTTCCATCCATGTACAATACTAGGCCCTTCGAGAGTCTAAGAAATATGAATCCAAAGTTTGAACCGCCTTGCTCGGCTCTATGAGTTCCTGGAGTTATCCAGCTGGACAAACAGAGGTGGCTAAACCAATTCAGGAAAATATGCTGATCAAGAATTTAAATACTTTTCAATATCTGCCACGTCTTCTCGTAAGTGATAGTGAATAAATTCTTACCTTAGATACTTTTTATGAAGGTCAAGTTTAAAAAATTGCAATTAATGAGTTACATGAATTTCCAACCAAACAAAAAATCGTTGACTAAGTAAGTACAAATGTTTAACCGTTCAAAAGTTACACATTTCCTATCATTCTCAGGATATAAACAAAAACGCTGTGCGCCAATTGTAATTGACAAAACTGTTGTTGTAATTAATTTCGCCACAGAAATCGAATTATTTTTCATCCGATAACAAATTGTAATTTTCGAACACACGTACATACGCATAACAACCATTTGTATTCGAATTACACGTAAGCAATCACTGCTATTGCCAAATCCACTAACTCCCCCACCCTTCTTCACTAAAAGTTCTGCTCTCATTCTATTGAATATGATTTAGAGAAAAATTCTATATTCAAAAGTGTATGAATTCGCATAATTACCATAAATAAACGTAGGTAATCGAATTTTGCACCGCAATGCAATTTTATCGTACACCCACAGCTTGGTAAAAGTACATGCAACATTTATCCGCAAAACAGGAAGTGCAGTTACGAGTAAGTATGGCTGTGCATTTAAAACGGATGACGTGTTTTCGAATTTAATATCAAAATCAAATTTCTGAAAAATAGAATTGCAATTTTGAAGGGGTATGTGTGACATACATTATATGTATTTAGTTTATTTCAAAGTAATTGGCTTTTTTTATTCAATTTCCAGAAGATGAGACCGACCGAAATTCGGTTTCGGCTTTTCGCCCAAAAAAAACTTTTTTGGATTCGACCGAAAAATAAAATATCGTTTTCGGACGAAACATCGTAACAAATAAATACCAAAGATTACACTGATCAACAAAACATTATTATTTTCGGATTTGGCGTGACAAAATACATAAGAAACAACCAAGTGGATAAAAGCGGTATGTAACACAAATTAAAGTATTGATCGAAGAATCAGAAACGACAGAGAAGACCCCTTCATAGCGTTCTCACTCTACTCCTATCGGAGTAGATCTACTACTCTCGCGATGATTTTTATATTTCTACTCCTCTACTACGGTAGTAGATTTTTCTACTTCCCTCAAAATATTTTCTACTACTATTGTAAGAAATATATTCCTCAAAATATTATGTGAGTTTCATACAATGCAAAACTACTATTCTTTCTACTACCCCGACAGAAATTTCTTTTACTCTACGCAGAAACCCATATCTATTCCCCTCTCTTGAAATCGACTACCCTGACAGTAATTTCTACTTCTCTCGTAAAACTTCTACTACTCTGCGCAAACAAATTAAATCTATTCCCCTTTCTTGAAATCTAGTCCCCAAAACTCGAATATTTACTACTCTCGCCGTGGCAAAAAGTGAGAACCCTGCCCCTTCAATGAATTTCCACGCATTTGATAGTTTGCTTCTAAATTCATTTAATTCATGGTATGAACTTAAAATTATCGATTTCAGCCTACTGATACGCTTAATTATGTACAACTTTATTACATTTACAATCACAATTTTTTCTTTTATTTTTTCGGTTTCGGCTTCAGTTTCGGCCAAAATAAAAAAAAATGTTTTAAAAATCGTTTTAGGCCTAAAAAAAGTTTTATACTATTTCGATGAAATATTGAAATTCATCTTGGATATTTCAACATTAAATTCGAAATTACTGACCCCAAAATCCCTTTTGTAACTGTTTTTGGATTTGAATTTGACATTCGTTGCAAGAAATGGTTTTGCAATTCACTAGCAATAATCAAAATAAACAAAAGTTTGCCGGAAGTTTAACAAATTTTGGGGGTATTTTGGATTTCCATAAAAAATACGGTACCAACTTTTTTTTTTATATTTATATATTATGGTAGTTTTATTGTAGGTTGTTGTCTTAAAATAAAAATCAATTGGGCACACGAACCTTTTTTATATATCGTAAATCATATGTCGTAAATCATACGATCTAAGACATATTCCACCAGAGAACTTATAAATATAAGTTATCAGATTCCACAACTATAAAATTTTAATACATTATGGCATTTTATTATAGCATTATGCTACTATAAAGTCGTATTGAAAAATGTCAAGCCATAAACGGTCATCGCGACATTTTTTATAGAGATAATTTGATGAGAATGTTCATAATTCTTGTTCCATTTTTTCAACGAGGAGCTCGCGATTATGGGGATTATGGTGATTTCTAGACTTCGGAGTTTTTATAGTGTGTACAGACTGCGGCATTTGGCTGTACAGACTGCGGCATTTGGCTAACATTTTTTCATTTTTAGTCGTCTGTAAAACTTTTATTTTTGTTATTTCCCTTGTCTGTTTTTGTGTTTATTCTTATTTCGATCGTTTTCTTTGACTTGATGAGTAAGCACGTCCGTTCAAAAATAACACTACAATGAAATTTATGAAATAACTTACTTAGCTTTGGGTTATTCCATATTTAGACTCTTTTGACCTGAATATTTCAAAAACACATTGCTGTGAATGCCTGTTCAGCGTTAAAAATTTGTGGAGCCTAAAACGTTCAAGTTTCGAAGGGTTTTGTAATTTGAGGTGTTCATCATTCGATTCTAAAAATTCAAATGCTTGTCACGAAATCCAAACATTTAAAACAGTGGGAGGATAAAAATTAACAACAAAGAAAACTAGAGAGTGGACTATCTTCGGCTATACCGAAGTTGAAATACCCCCACACAGTAGGAAGAAGTACCTCGAACTTTTTTGGAGCCCGGACCATGTCCAAAATCCATTTCTAAAAATTTCCAATTAAATCCACAAAAAAAAAAAAAATTGGTCTCAAGACCTCATTTAGACCCTTATATATGTGGCTTCGGAACCTCGGACCATGTCAAAAATACGTTTCTAAACATTTCCAATCGAATACAACAATAAAAAATTTTTACCTTTTTTTTCGGTGTATGGGAGCCACGCCCAGTTTTTGTCCGATTTGGCTGATTCTCGAACTTGATCTCAGTATTCACGAGAAAAACATGTACCCAAAGTTTCAAGTCGATATCTCCAAAACTGCGACCGCTATCGTGCGGACGGACAGACGGACAGACAGACGGACATCGCTAAATCGACTCAGGAGGTGATACTGATCAAGAATACATATACTTTTCCATACAGGACACGCCTCCTTATGGGCGTTACAAACGTTGTGACAAAGTGAGTATACCCTGCCACAGTGAGTGTGGGGGTATAAAAATAGTGAAAATAAACGAATGGATACAAAAAATCAAGATCTAATCAATGGAAAATAAAACGATCGAAATAAAAATAGGGACAAAACACAAATTAGAAAAAAAACAAAAAAAGTTTAAGTTTAGGTCTATTTACACTATCATTTCCATGCCGCATGCCGTTTTTAGAATTTACACTGGGCTTGCCGAAAGTTGACAGTTTTTATATGAAAATGTAAATAAGCTTTATAGTTTTTTGTATGGATTTTCGGTGAAAAATTTTCTATCCCGAATTCACTACCGCTGTTCTTATTAGCTTTTTGTCAGATTTTTCGTCATGGGAATGATAGTGTAAATAGGCTCTAACAGAATAACAAAATTTTAAAGAATGTTAGCCAAATGCCGCAGTCTGTACACTGACTATAAAATAAACTCCGAAGTCCGGGAATCCCCATAATCGCCATAATCCACATAATCAGAATCGCCATAATCCACAACGGTTTGTTTCTTGGTGTTGTTGTCTAAAATTAATTGGGTACACAAACCTTTATTTATTAAAACAAGTTCCACCGCCATAAAATTGGAACGTATTGTGGCGCACGGTTGCCAGATTTGTGAGATTTGGAAATTTGTGTTTTTATTTTTCTTCATACAACTTTACATTTCGCCCAAAGTTTAATTTAATCACAATGTTGGCCGGATTTCCGATTCTGTGGACATTTGACAAAACAACTTCTCTCGAGATATGACCATTTTCCAGGACGACTTTTAGTTTAAAAGTTATATCGTCAAAAATAAACCTCTTTCCGTTTTTTTTTAAAAATTGCATTTGATCAAACAGCTTCTATCGAAAAGGTTAAAAAGTTTCAAGAATTCAATGGAAAAAGGCGTTACATTTACAACCTCTCTAAATTTACCGCAAGCCCATTTTCTCCCATTTACGTCAAATCCTTAATTGCGCAATATTATTAAAAATATGAAACGATAAGCTCTTAAATGTAATATTTATTACTTATTTTCAACAAAAGAACCGATTTACATTAACCAACCAATTAACCAAAATTTGTTGTCCAAAAAATTTTAAATTACCCGTAAATTTTGACGTATAATTTCACGTCCAAAAGATCAAATGAATTTGTTGATGCGTCAAATGCCATTACTGATTAAAACCCTCAGTCCAACGGCGGCTACGCTATCAGCAGTACTCCTGCATTCAAGTTCTTTCTGCGAGAGATCACATTTCCGGGAGATGACAATTCCGGCAACACCGGTCACAATTCTTATTTTCAGTATATTTTATATGGGCAGTGAAAAATTCATTGTTAAATATCTCAACAATTAATTGTCGGAATCACAAATATCGGGGCTTTATCAATTCCTGACGACGAGACGAACATTGAAAAAAATATTAAAATCGGTCAAGAATTGCCTGGTCGATAATGCAGGGGACCGAACCAAGTGGTCAAGGCCAAAATATTTCTCATTCGCAGACGTTTTTTGTAAATTTTGAACGATATTGTGAGATTTTCGGAGAGATATTTAGCTGTCAACTATGGCGTTAAGAATTAACTTTAAAGAATCGTGGTACGTGTGGCACCAGTGTATATCAAGGTATTCGATCTGAACAAAAAATGGAATTTTTTAACTTTCATTCTTTTATATATATTTATACCAATATATTAGTTTTTTTCTTACGAAATATGCAGTTTTGTTCCTTGCAAATTATATGTACGATGAACATTTTTTTCTATTATTCCGATTTTTCGAACTCAAATCTGATTTTCTCATACAAAAAATCCTTAATAAAATGCTACGAAATTAAGTTTTTTTTATTTGTTTTGTGTGGGAAATTTCGAGCAAAGTCCGTGGCATCATTGGTTAGTGGTATCGAGGAAAAAAAATACCCGGAAAAAAAGTATCGAGTATGTACTTGTGAGTACTAGTTACAAGTATCGGAACAACACTATCTTTTAGCAGCAAAAAAAGTTTGGTATTTGCTATTTTTATTTAATTCTACTTTTGCAGAGTGTACCAACAACCAACACAACTTTACTTTCGTCCTTCTTATATTTGTACCATCGATTTTGAAAATCCGCATTTGCAATCGATTGCCAGATTTTTCCGAATCCCCCCATTGTTTGTGTCGCAATAGATTGAAGCCCAAAAATGAGTGATGACGACAGAGATATTGACATTGAGAGTGACGTAAGTTACAATATGCCCAACACCAACGCAAATCAACATTAATTTTTTCTGTTATTCAGGACGATAATGATTCGGACACTGGAACATCACAGCGCCATGCGAACACCCAGAATTTCAGCCAGGTGAGAGGCCAATGAAACTATTATTTATGGTTTTGAAGCGAATTAGACAGTTATTTCAGCTCCTTATTTAGCATGATTTAGGGAATCCTTCATCTCTGTTAAATTTACAACAGTTGTTTTAATATACTCTGCATTTCCAGGCCGAGAAACGTGCTCACCACAATGCGCTGGAGCGCAAGCGACGTGACCACATCAAAGAGAGTTTCACAAGCCTGCGCGAGGCGGTACCATCTTTGAAGGGCGAAAAAGTAGTCAGTTCCCTTTTTATTATGCGGATACGCATTTTATTCTTTTGTATTGTTTCTCTTTCTGCTTTTCACATCAACGAACACGTAATGGAATGCAGGCTAGTCGTGCTCAAATCCTAAAGAAGACAACCGAATGCATTCAGATCATGCGACGCAAAATACAGGTCAATCAGAAGGACGTGGAGGACATAAAGAAGCAAAACGCTATTCTGGAAGTGCAAAGTTTGTTTTACGCGTTGAACGGACTAATGTGGTTCATGGGTGTTCTTATTGGCTTTTGTTATTTGCAGTACGAATGCTGGAGAGTGCCAAAAACGGTAGCGCCATAGATTCCACCGAGTACCAACAGCTGACACAAGCCGAGCAATCATTACAACACGATAGCTCCGATGGTGATGAGCAGGACTTTAGTCGGCGCAGCAAAAAAATGAAGACGTCGTATCAGGCGTAAGAGTGGAGATGATGATCATCGAAATGCTAGGGAACTACATGGAAGCATTTCTTCTATATTTATACTTTACCTATGTGTAGGTAGTACGTAAACTAAGTATGTGTAGAGTTATAATTTTAACTAATTAGCTGTAATACTTTTCAATTTTATTTACAAATGTTCAATAAATGTGGCATATATTTTGTATGTTTACAGAAACCAAAGTTTATTCACTGATAAGTGGCAAATTGAGGGAAATTGAAAAACCAAAGTCGCCTTGTAAGCGAAGCCCCATCTTAACTAAACATTCTACATATATGATTTTATTAGAAAAATTCCTTTCGTAAAAACTTTTAAATCTTCATGGACATCAAAAAACGTAACAACTCGCGGAACAAGTTTACTTTAGGGCCTGGAAATTTTTTGCACTTTTTTTTTTTTATTTTTATGTATTTTCAGGTCCTAAATCGAAATCCGGAAGAATTTTGCCCCGGACGCTTATAGTTTCCGAGATATTTGCGTTTAAAGTTCCGAATTATCCCATATAAAATAACCACTTATTCTTGTTTATGAATTCTTCTTCTTCTTGAAAGTGTCATTCAGAATGAAAGTGGTGATACTTGCACCACGAAACTAATGTTCATGTGTTCATGGGAGCATAAAGTAGGTACTTATTTTAATAAATTTATGGCAATGAAGTATTTAGTTACTTATTTTAAAGAATTTATGGAAATATATTTTGGAAATAGGCAAATGAATTTAAAGAAGGATTGAAACAATGTATTTAATTGAAAATATCGTAATTTTTGGGTCATTTTCAACTTTACAACAATAACAGTAACACGAAGCGCCGCAGGCGAAAAATTTTAACAAAAAATCGCGCGATTTTTTGTTAAAATTTTTCATTTTCAACTTTACAGCAATAACAATAACACAAAACGCCGGAGGCGAAAAATTTTAACAAAAAATCGCGCGATTTTTTGTTAAAATTTTTCATTTTCAACTTTACAGCAATAACAATAACACAAAACGCCGGAGGCGAAAAATTTTAACAAAAAATCGCGCGATTTTTTGTTAAAATTTTTCATTTTTAGAGTTATGTAATGTTGTTGTGTTTGTAATAGTTGCAATGTTTTTAAGGGCTGTTCCAACAACAAATTACAAAATCAACATTACAACAACAACAACAACATTACGACAACAACATTGTCATAGCAATATTACAACAACAAGAACCATACAACAGCATTGCAATAACATTATTACAGCAACAAAAACAAAATTAACAAAATTACTGCAATAGCAATAATACAACTGTATTGTTGTAGTTGTGGTGTTGTTGTAGTGTTTGAAAATTGCAAATGACAAAAATTGTGCCTAAAACGAATGAACAAATACATTCAAGGAAGAAGAAGAATTCATTCAATGACGAATAAGTGAATATTTTATATGGGAAAATTCGGAACTTTAAACGCAAATATCTCGGAAACTATAAGCGTCCGGGGCAAAACTCTTCCGGATTTCGATTTAGGACGTGAAAATACATAGGAATAAAAAAAAAAAAGTCCAAAAAGTTTCCAGGCCCTAAAGTAAACTTATGCCCAACTCGCGATTCTCTTCACTGGCTCATTTGATTTTAATCACCACGTACAAGAGCAAAAACACACCCAGCACAAAGAGGAACATATAGCACATCTGGCGACTGCCACTGTGCTTCCCCAGCCGGACAACGCGCGCCATGGTATTGCCGAGGAAGCCACCCGTGCGATCCATATCGTCGTCAATGCCCCGAATCAGTTTGTCCTGATACCGCACTTCGTTGCCTATGTCGATTGTTAGTGATTTGAGGGCACCGATTTTCTGCTTCAGTTCTTCGGCGGCACGTTCATTCTCTTCCTCGAGTGTGTCGTGTGGCGCTGAACTGGGCGCTTGGTTGAGCGGTTGGTAGGGATAGTTGTTGTTTCGTCGCATGCTGCTGCTTGAATGCGCCAGATTGGGATGATTGGAAATCGCTGGCAGGCTTGTGAAATTGGAAAGTGACACGTAGCACGTAGTAAAGGAGTCTCCGTGGAATGGTTTATTTAGAATTTAAAAGTTTACTTTTCTGTATTTGCTATGCTCATGCACAAAATGAATCTATTTGTGTTTATAAAAGGAATTAATAAATTAATTAATTTGCTGTTTCTTGTAACTTTTTTCAATTGTTTTTTTTTATTACTATTGCCAAATCAGCTGTTCGGGCAAACATCCCAGCAAACATTTTGGTTTGGAAAATAGTTAATAAGGAAAACAGTTTGAACCATACATGTAATACTTCTATATTGCCAGTATCCTATCTCTGCGATGTGTTTTGTGCTCACTGTAAGAGCGAAATAGCAAGCATTGAATTTTTTTTTAGTTTGACAGAGAAATCCGAACTGCGAATGTACTTTTTCATATATTTTGTGTCTTGATATCAGTGAATGTACTTTCACTATACTGGCAATATAGAAGTATTACATATATGGTTTGTACAAAGATAAAAAGGAGATATTATTGGTTATATTCAATTAATAGTTAAACAAGAGGTCAGTTAGTAGTTAAACAAATGTTAAAACAAATCTAAATGAATAATGAAAAATATAATTGGTGGCGTTGTTTTGCCTATTTTTGGCAAACTAGAAAAGGGATTTGGACGCGTGGACAAAGTCTGCTTCACTGCCATCGTGCTCGCTGACGAGAAAATCTACAATAAATGGATAACAATAAAGAAATTTGTCATATTCATATATAAATAATAAGGGTATTCATTTAAAGTGGGAAACCCCTCGAAAACGCGTATTTGCTTAAAAGAACTGTCAAATTTCATATGTTTTGACTGCTCATCTGCACAACTGAATCGTTTCCGTGGGGTTTCCCACTTCAAATGAATCGCCCTAATAAGTTTACAATTACTTACTGTGATATCTATCAGCAAAGACCTTGTATTAATTATAATTATTTTGTATTCAATTGAAAACAGCCTTCGCAACACAAGAATTGATTGAAAAAACAAAGCAATAAATTTACCAAACCTTTTCCAAAAAATTCATAAAATGTTTTCAAATATGTTTGGAATTAAATTCATTTCCAAACGCATTACGTAATCCTTCAATTATTGTTTGCTGGGTAATACCAGCATTTGGCAACTTCAATCGGTGGCAGTGATGCCAAATTGAGGGTAATTTCAGTTTTTGAGGGATTTTTGGGTCGGATATTAACTAAGAGGGAAAAAGGTACTTTTTGTATCCATTTGAAGAAAAAAATATATAAATTGGGAACGACAAATTCCCAATTTATATATTTTACAACAAATTTTTGCTAATGAAATTTGTGTTATTTTGTGGCGGAATAGTGTGTGGGAATTTTCGTGGGTATTTTTTGTTGTCCGTTGAGGGAAAAATGTGTTTTTATTTTTTTTGTGGGAAATTTCGAGCAAAGTCCCTGGCATCACCGATTTGGTGGTGGTTCAACAGCAACGGAAACACTGAATTGTGGTATGCAATTTTTTAGTTGCCTGTGAACTTCATTCATTCGCGTTTCGATTTGGCTAGCATTTCTCGTTTTAATTTAGAAGAATTACGAAACTAAATTAAATTGTAAATCTAAGTAAACAATTTGTAATATAATTAAAATTAAGTAATTGTAAAAGGGGTGTAGTAGTTGACCCAATTGTCGAGCATTGGGTAGCGGCTACAAACGAGACATACTACGGCAACCACAAGGAAATGTAAGTAGAAGAAATAATCGATTGAGTACACGTAAATGCACCTTTCGACTAAATAGTCGGCGGTGTTGTCTCGCCGGAAATGAAAGAAAGGCTTTTTTCTATTGTGCAATAATTCGATTTTGTAATAACCCTTGACCGTCGACTGTCAGCAGACTGCTACGAGGTGCGAGGTGAGGTGATTCAGTGCCAGAGGCGGCTTTGTATGTCTACCTCGTTGCATTTGCTTAATCAATAAAAGTTTCGAGTTTTTTCATAGTCTTTTTTTTCCTTCTGTTTGCGTGAACTTTTGCTAGACCATGTCCATGTGCCACTTTCGATGTGTGTATTTTTTCACACAGCAATTTGTTTCACTATTATCAACTAAGCTGTTTCGTGTTTCGCTGTTTGTTTTCATTTGTGGCTAATTTAAAAATAGCTTTTACTTTCGTCACACGAAATGATTTAATTAATGCGTTAGAGAAGGTGAATTAAAATACTCCTATTTAATGTTCAATTTGGCCATAATGGACTAGAATCAAACGTTAATTTTAAGTATTTACTAAGTTTAAGCAATTAGCGATAAGTTGGGTAGAAATTATCTTATCGAATTGCAATCTGATGATTATTTAAAAATATATTTGAAAAGTTTTCTAACGTCTTTTTTTGGATTAAAAAGCTCATTTTGCTAGTTTTTCTATAACCTCTGGAATATATCTTATAATCGAATGAAAGTATTATAAAATCTTTTCATTTGCAGTTTTACTGCGTCATTTCGTTTCTTATCATTGTTATCTCGGCGACGCGGAAAATTTTTTGCAATAAAAATAGAAAAACTTGTATATAATTCACAACAACAAAAAGCCTCTCTTGACGTTTACCATTAGCATAAATTCGAATAATCGAAAGTGTTAAGGTTAGCCAGCAGCGATAACAAACGCCCTACAATCGAATAACAAATTTGTGAAGTTCTTCAAGCATTTTGCAAAAATGTTCCCAAATTATTCCAAATTCAGCGATTTTTGTAAGCGTTACTACTTTTCTATTGTTCTCCACGTTACACTGTGCAGGATGTAGCATCTTCACATGCCTAATAGGCTTCTGAATAAACATGAGCAGATAAAGCTCCAAAGTGTTCCAATTTAAGTGCACTCGCACTTAAGAGGCGTGACGAAAACTTTGGTCTGCTGATGATCTCCTCAATCTGTTTAAGATTTGTGTATGTGCAAAAGCAGTTGTCGTTGTTTGAGTGTGATTTATATGAGCGACTGGCGAATAGAGTGGGGGGGGGTCAGTGTGTATGACTTCATAGACCGATTTGGAAGGCTTAAAGTACATCCAACCGATTTTGAATTGCTAAGCATCCATTTGATTTCATTTATTCATTCATTCACTTTCGCTTTCGCACGTTTCCGTTTAGTCTCTAGCCATGTCAACGGGCGAAACAGTATCTGCGGCTGCGGATGGCGGTGTCAATAATTTGGGGTTGATTGCTTCCTTATCTGAGTCCATTGGCGCGTCCGAAGCGGCCATACGCCTACTGCTATCAATTATTGCAGGTAAGACATTATAAACAACAACGCGCCCTAATCAATTACTGACCTCACCACGTCACAGGCTATCCAATTGCGGCGCTCTACCGCTGTGTGATTGCCCAGCAGGCCTCACTGCCTCTGCATCACATCTTCTTTGCGCTCTGCGGTTTCGTCGTGTGCATCTTCAACTATGGCTTCAACACATACCATTCGCTCATTGCCATTTGGATAACGTATCTGCTGACGCGCCTACTGCACAATGCCCCGCGCCAACTGGTGGCCATCAATTTCGTCTTTCACATGTCGTACCTGCTGATCGGCTACTATTGCACCGAGAGCAACGACTACGACATTCTGTGGACGATGCCGCACTGTGTGCTGGCCTTGCGTTTGATTGGCTTCGGCTTCGACATTGCCGACGGCCGACTGCCGGCCGAAAAACTGTCGAAGGATCAGCAGGACACTGCCTTGAGCGGGGAGCTGCCCTCGCTGCTGGAATTGTCGGCATTTGCGTATTTTCCCTGTTCGTTTCTGGTGGGACCGCAATTTCCCTTTCGTCGCTATCGGAGTTTCGTTAATGGCGAATTCAGGCAGTACAAGGGCTGCATGGAGGCGGGCGTCAAGCGAATGTTGGTGGGCGTACTGTATTTGGCCGTACGGCAAGTGGGTGCCTCAATGCTGCCGGATAATTACTTCCTCACGGACGACTTTCGCAGCGAGGGATTCGTGTGGCGCCTCCTGTATTTGGGCTTGTGGGGCAAACTGTCGCTGTACAAATACATTTCGATTTGGCTGCTAACAGAGGGTGCTCTGATGATGATGGGTAAGTAGTCTCCCGCCAATGACGTTTGAATTGGAAATTTAATTGGAACACTTGAAGGTTTCTCTTATGCGGGCAAAACTGCCGAAGGCCAGGACGATTGGTCGGGCTGCTCGAATGTGAAGCTAATGCTGCTGGAGACGGGCAACACCATGGGTCACTATGTGCAGTCCTTCAACGTCAATACGAATCACTGGGTGGCTCAGTATGTGTATAAGCGCTTGAAGTTCCTCAACAATCGCACAATAAGCTATGCAGCGGCCTTGGGTTTTCTGGCAGTGTGGCATGGATTCCACAGTGGCTACTACATGTCCTTCCTCATCGAGTACATGATTGTGACATCAGAGAAACAAGTGAGTGGTCAATGAGTAACATATCTTGCAATCGAATAACATTCCAATCGCACTCTCTCTCTCTGCATAGATTGAAACGATTTACAACAAAGACATTCTGCCCAAATACGGCCACACTCTGAACGCATCGATGCCGTACAAGTGTCTCCTGTTCTGCTCTTTGAAAATCTACAACCTCTTCTACATGGGCTGGTGCCTGACGCCCTTCATTTTCCTCAGCTATACCCGCTGGCTGCGTGTCTTTTCGGCAGTCAACTATTTCGGTTTCATCTACGTGGCCATTTGGTTTGTCATCCATCAAGTGTATCAATTCAACAAACGGGCTGCGGCAAAGCAACGCAAACGTGCCACCACCACTGAATCGAAGGAGGATTAGTGCAGAAGTGACTAATTTACTAAACAAAACAAAAAAAACATTTACGTTCAATTCTAAAACTAACGCCTAGATATTTCTATGAAAAAATCTACTTTGGTAACGCTGGAATTTTTGATAATTGAAAATTTGCTGAACATAAAATGAAAATTGTTGTCACAAGACAGTGGCGCAAGCGCACGCCTCTGTGCTTTTATCGTGGATGAAAGTACTACTTAAGTACTACTTTCATGCAATTCAAGTAGGTTATAAAATTCAAATAGTATTAAGCGAAATTTCACTTTTATTCGACTAATTAACTAATTGACAAATTATTTATGAAATTTTAAATTATCAAAATGATTTGAAGTTTTCAATATTAATTACTTAACCGATTACCGTATATTTCCAACAAGTATAATACTTTTAAGTAACTACAAATACACTCGGAGCTCGTACACACACACACACCAGTATAATATTAATGCTTGAACCAAATTATTGACCCGCTTGTTTGGTTTTGTTTCCTCTTCTTTTTTTCCCCCCCTTAACTATAAATATCAATTGAATAAGTATAAAATCTTCTAGTCACCAACTGTATTGTACTTCAATTCTTTTTTCGTGTCTTGTCAACCGAACATTTGATTTGATAAAAAAAAAAGGAAAAAATGTTCAATACGCGAATACGTTGTTGTGGTTGCACTCAGTTGCAAGCCAGTCGGCAGACAATAAATAAAATGCCCAATTTTTCTTTCACCACTCGATTTAATCAAAAGCAAAACTGATAAATAGTATTGATAAATATAACAATATGCAGTGATGATAACAAGACCTAAAATGCAAAAAACAAGCGTTAAAAGAGAAATTGTTAAACTAATTGTAGACATTATTTTTATATTTAGTAGTACGTATGCGTAAGTCTCAACACTTCTGAATTAATTACGATAACAATTAAATTCTGTAGACTGTAAGCCAAAATATATGCAAAATTTTAAATATTTTAATAAATGCAAATAATGACTAAATCGACAGTCTCATTTTAGGCACGCAAGTGCAAGTTTCCGATATTGGCTTAAAGTATGCCAAAACACCGACAATTTCCAATAAGGACGTTTTCAAGTTCAGTGGAGGGGACTTCTGCTAGCGTGTTGAACGATACTCGACCAAAAATCTTCCATCTGGACAGTTGTAGAGTTTCTTCCTCGTCAGGTTCCTTGTCCGAATTGAGCCTTTTGGGGTTTGCCTCTAAATTTCTCCTTCAATTTACCTTTAACTGGGATTCTAGAACATGCCTGATAGTGACCAATTGGAAACGAATTGCTACTTCCGAAACATTTCCAATTGGAGGTTCGTCTTCTGAACACACGTCAGTCCCTTAAATGCAAACACATCCACTTTGTGATTAAAGCGAAACAAAGAAATGTAAGAGTTTTTATTGATATCAATGCAAAAAACGCAAATGTGTGGAGAATGTGAAAACTTATGAGCGCCAGCGAACGTTTAATGCTCCATTGGCTGGCCATCAGCGCCGGTGCTCGGCTCCTCGCGCTTCGTGACCACATTGTTGTCGGCCGGCTCCTCCTGAATCTCATTGAACATGTACTCGTCCTGGTATTCCTTGAGAATTTGACTGGAACGAGTCTCGTCCAGGAACAGCGAGTACACCTTCTTTACATCCTCGGTGGTCACCTCGGTGGCCTTGCGCCGTCGGCACACCAGATTCGCCGTGGTTATCAATTGGATGGCATAGCGCAGACTGGTGTCGGTGGCAATGCGTGTCAGAATTGTCAGGGCGTCTGTGTGCATGATACAGTCCTCCTCCTCGCAGCGAATTTTCAGTATCTCCTTGACCTCCTTCTCCGAATACGCCACCGTACGTATGATGATCATACGATCGAGCAGATCGATCGGTATACCGTGCGGGCTGCGGTAGTTGGTGCCGCGTATGCGTGTAATGCCGCGATTTGTGGCCATCACCACCACCGGCGCCATGTCCGATTCGAGGGCACGATTCAGGTACGAGAAACACTCAATGTCCAGCATGTGCACCTCGTCGATGAAGAGAACGCCCGGGTTGATTTCCGCCTTGCCCTCCTCGCGCCACTCGAGCACCTTGTTGTTGATCTGGTCGCGAATTTCCTGCTTGATTTCGCCCGTGTCGCCGGAGAAGAGTGCCAGAAAGCCATGCGTGCGACTATTGATGACATCGATCTCGTGTAGGGTGACCGTGTGCACCACCTCTTTGCGCTTCTGCAGTTCTCCCTCGGGACACTGGACGAAACGCGTCTGGGCGCCTGTCGCATCGTAGTCGCGTGCTCGCGTGAAACTTCTGCCCAATTTGCTCACTTTTCCCGATGCCTTGTCGATGGTGATGACATCGCCCGCCTGAATCTTCTCCTTCATGAAGCATTCGATGATTTTGTTGCCCAGATCGTAGTTGGTCTCCATTTCGGTAGTCTTCAGGGTAACCTGCAAGAAAATTCAACTTCGTTTAAACGAGTTCGCTCTCGCATCGTCCCGCTCATATCTTACCTTGCCAATTTTTTGACCTGTACCCGTGGCCGGACGGTCGATTTGGATCTCCACCACTTCGCCTTCGATTATTTCCGTTTCCTCTTTGATGCGTACGCCAATACTTTTGCGCAACGCCTGCGACAGCGCTTCGGTCTTGCTCATTTCCAACGAGTATATCTCCGAGCCGGACATGCTGGTGAAGGGCGTCTCCGTGCCCAGAGCTTGTGCCATGCCCACTGCAATGGCTGTCTTGCCGGTACTGGGTTCACCGGCCAGCAGGATGCATCTTCCTGCGATTTTCCCGTCGCGCACCATTTGCACCACCACGCCTGCAGCGCGGCGTGCGTCCTTCTGGCCGACCATGCCCTGAGAAACGGCTCGCGCTTCCAAGACATCGTCCAGGCCAAGACCACGTATATGGGAGTGTGCTCCGATTCGTTCGATCCTTGTAATATCGCGAACTTCAATTTTGTCGCCGTCTGCCATTTTTATGCTGTTTTTTTTCGCAACTGACTATTTTTTAATTTTTCAGTCTAGAACTTATTTATTTTGTGTTGCTTGGAAACGTTTTTTACCGGGACAATCGCACGTGTTAGTGATAAGCAAAACAGTTGTTCGTGACAACCGGGTTTTCAATTAAAAACACCGATTTTTTCGATAACGATTTGATTAAATTTTTGTTTACATGCGGTTGCCAGATTTGTGAGATTTTGTGTAATAATTTTTAATCGCTGTGTGATGTTTTCGCAGATGAAATGAGATTTGTTAACTGCTGTGACGCTGCAGGAAATTTAAGGCTGACATTGTCAAATATCTCTGCAATTAATGATCAGAATTACAAATGTCGGAGCTTAATCGATTCCTGACGACGAGACGAACATTTAAAAAGAAATATTAAAATCGGCTATGAATTGTCTGGTCGACAATACCGGTCCCTCCTCGCAGAGAATCACCAAGAAATAACTGTCAGGGTAGTCGCGGTTGTTAGATTGGCAACAGATTTGTAGAAATACTAGTAGTTCTGGGTATGGAATTCACATATGAGTAGGAGTAGATTTCTTATAATAGTAGTAAAAAATACATTGAGGGGAGTGGCAAAATTTACTACCATAGTAGAGGAGTAGAAGTTTAAGAGCCTATTTACACAGTCATTCCCATGACGCATGGGCATGCCGTTTTTAGAATTTACACTGACATGGGCATGACGAAATTTGACAGTTTTTATATGAAAATGTAAACAAACAAAGCATGGAGTTGCCACCTGTTATGTTTTTTGTATGGAATTTCGGTGCAACATTGTCTATCCCGTTTTCACTACCGCAATTCTTATTAGCTCTTTGTCAGATTTTTCGTCATGGAACTGATAGTGTAAATAGGCTCTTATAAATCAACGAGTACTTTGAGTACTAAGTATCGAATACTTCTGGATGAATACTTTTCGATGAGTATTTCAAAGCCAATCACCATTCACCATGGCAAAAGAAAGAAGGTAGTGCCGCTGCCACTTCTTAGCAGCCATCTTAACCATCTGACGTTTAAGCCGATTATGACATTTCGGGCTACCGGATCGTTGCGAAATAATCCCAAATTTCAAAATTGACTTTTTGCCAAAATTGAAATGGCAAGGGCCATTTCTTGCCTATAATCCATCCCAAAAATAAGTTTTGATGATTGTTTTGAAGATTCAGAAGCGACAAAGAAGACATAGCAACAATTTTTTTTTTAAAAAAGTTAAATAAAAAACTTTAAAACTGATTTTTTTAAAATAATTTGTATGTTACTACAGCCTACATCCATTAAACCTTTCAATTATAGAGACATTTAAAATTTTATCCACAAAATTTTATAAAATTTTTTAATTCCGAAAAATATTTCAAATATTTTTCAGCGGGTGGCAAAGCTGTTTGATTTGATTCAAACAAACATACCTAAAAAAATCTTTTGCCATGCCATTCACTATTATTGCCATGTTTGTTTTGATTATAGCTCTTCTTTTTTCTGCGACCATAAGAAAAAAAAACTTTTTACGAAATAGAGGCAAAGAGAAAGTTTTCTACCCGTCTACCCAATTTAAGTTTTGACGGACACTGGCGAATCCCTGCGCAAAAATGACCTCCTCCAATATATGCATCTACAATTGGTTGCCTGTTCTGTTCTGCGGACTTTCGATTCCACTTTCCCTTTTTATGTGGCTGGGAAATGTGGCCTTTTCGAAATTTTGGAGCAACGACTTTGAAGGTAACAAACTATATGATGGCCAAAGGAAGATCAAAGTAAACTTTAAACTTTCAGAATCGCCAGTTATCCCGCCCACTCGGTGGCTCTTCTCCACCTTTGCTCCACTTGCCTTGATGGCCGTGGGGTTGCGACGTCAGTCCGTGAACAAATCTGGAGCGGTTTTGGGCGTCATCATCGCTGTCATATTGTCCATTTCATCTCATGCTTTTCTGGCATGTTTGTTCACGTTTTTCTTCAGTTCTTCGCGAGCCACAAAATTCCGCGCCCATCAAAAGCGCAAATTTGAAAAGGACTTCCAGGAAGGCGAAGGACGACGTAATTGGGTGCAGGTGCTGTGCAACGGTGGCATGGCGACGCAATTGGCACTCCTCTATCTCATCGACTGCGGCAGCAGTGAACGATCTATTGACTTTGTCGTAGATTATCGCTCCAGTTGGCTGGGTGTGGCCATAATGAGTGAGTTCAATTGGAAATACGGCAGTAGTATAGTTCAATCTAACTCAATTCCTCTTTGCAGGTGCCTTTGCCTGCTGCAATGGTGATACGTGGGCCAGTGAATTGGGCTGTGTTCTGTCGTCGCGTGACCCTTTCCTCATCACTACCTTGAAACGTGTGCCGCGCGGCACCAATGGCGGCGTTTCCATAGCCGGCCTGATTGTCAGCTTTCTCGGAGGCTTGTTGGTGGGCCTCTCCTACTACCTGACCGTGATCTATACCGTGGAATATAATATGCTCTCTGTTAGTCCACCGCAATGGCCGATAGTGTTCTTTGGCGGTGTGGCAGGACTCTTTGGCTCTGTGGTGGACTCTGTTCTTGGAGCCACCTTTCAGTACTCGGGCATTGATGAGGAGGGAAAAATTGTCGAGTGTCCAGGCGCGGGCGTTCGGTATATAAGCGGCTTGCGCATTCTCGACAACCACAGCGTAAATTTGATTTCCAGTATTGTTACTGGCGTCAGCATTCCTTTGATTGCGCTCAAATACTGGCCCTAGCGTTAACGCACAAACGAATACCGTCGAGTCCGGAATCCCAATAATATGAAAATCAAATGTTGTTTGAATATTGTGGCTGACTGCGCGCTTTTTTGCATTTAGAAAATCGTCTCACTTGTGGTTTTAACAACGAAACTCAACTAACTGTCGGACTTTTTAACGAAACTATGGACTTAACAAACAATTTTAGGTTCAAGTTTTAGATGTTAAAATACTATTTAAATTTTAAAGAGAAGAAAGAAATGTATGTAACATTTACACAATTTTAACCGCTTTAGCGCCTTTACTAATGACAGCTTGTTGTTGTAAATGAACATTTCAAAAATAAAGAAAATTTCAATATTTTATTCGAATACTAGCTTTATTTGGAGTATTGGATGATTCATCTTAGTAAGTGAATTAAAGAAGATTTATCTAAGTAGATCAGGGGAAGTGAGACAGCAATTGGCAAATCAATTTTAGTTTTGCCTGCCGAACTTAATTTTTTACTTTTATGTAAAACGCTGGCAAAAAGCTGTAATCTGCAACCGCTGGTGGTTTGCGTGCCTAGTGTTAAAGTAGTTAAAGGTCCTACGAGTAAATACACATAGAAAGAGTTTCGCATTCATAGATTAGGTCGGCTTGATTTATTTACATTCGGGGTTTTGTTTTACGAACTTTTACAACTTTCTTCTGCGACTGAGTCGCCGGACGACGAGTTCGCTTGGGAATATTTACATGGTGAGTGTAGCCACTTAAGTGGGCAGAGACAACAGGAGCTCTTGGCGGATCTGGCCGATTTGAAATGTGTATGTAAGTACCATTGCCGCTTACAATTGGCTGGACAGGGGATGTGACAGGAGGAGAACTTTCCTCTGTCTGCTTGGAATTATCAACGCTGGCGGTGCTTGTTGTGGTGGAAGAAGTTTCCTTGTAACTGCTTGTCGCAGCATCTGAACACTTTTCCAAATTAGTGTTCGTTTTAGACGGCTCCGGATGCGAAGGTTTGGCCATGCCAATGGAGAACTTAAACATCAGATCGGCCAGAGGAGTTGAGACGAAATGCGAGGCAGTGGAAATGGTTTTGAAGGTAATTCTTCGTTTGTGCTTGTGCACTGTTCCATTCGAAGAATGGACAGAATTGATAGCTGAGGGATGGTGCAAGGATGGTGGCTTTGAAACATGCAATGGTTTGACTTCAACTGCTAGTGGCGTAAGTTCCGTTGTGCTCGTTGTAATGGGCTTCGCGCTTTGTGTATTCATTGGCTTTGGTAATTCCTGGGTGGGATTTAATTGATTTGCTTGTGAATTGTCTTCTTCTTGCTTCTCTATTGGCTTGTTGGGATTCTTTTCTGGTTCTTGCTCTTGCTCTTGTTCCTGTTCCATTTCTGCTTCTGTATCCTCGCCATAATCATTGGAATTGTCATTACCATAGGAAAATAAAGGTTTCAGCGGAGGCATTTGCCCACCACTCTCCTGCTTATCTTTCGGTTTGAATTCCTTATCATTAATAGAGTAAATGGCAAATTCCGGTCCAGTTGAGACCAATACATGCTGCATTTGTTGTTGCAACAGCTCATAAAGCGGCGGCGAAGTATCTAACTGGGGTTGCTCATCCGGTATGAACTGATTGTTTATGTATGCACTGCGGCCATCGAGATCTTCTTCGTCTGTGTCGTCTTCATCAGCACTGCTGTCGTCCTCAACCTCTGCAATCAACTCTTGGTCACCCTGCTCGTCTGTGTAAACTTCCTCCTCATATTGTCCATAGTAGTTGGAGTTGGGATCTGCCTGATAAGAACTGGTATTCCTCGTGCTGAAGATTAAATTCTTTGCGTTCATTGATTTTGAGGAAATTGTCACATTTTGCGCTTCATCCTCCATGCTTGGCTGTTTCGAATCTTGGTTAGGTTCCAGTGCAATTGCACTTAGAATCACTAGAAAATGATAGAGAGCTATTGAATGCTTTTCGGGGGCCAGTTTCCTATTCATGACTTACCGAGGCTAATGAAATAGAATATCCTCTGTTCGGTTCTTGTTTCCATTGTTTCGAAATTAGTCTGAGCTCGTTTCACCTAAGCGCCATCACTTTTATAGTGAGCTGGTGCAGCCACTTGCATTCAGTGTGGAAATCAATCAAAAATAGAATTTTCATTGAAATTTTATTACACGATTCGTTTTAGTACAAATTTTAATGACTTGGGATGATAATGTGTTTTATGTTCTCCCTTTTAATGAGGGGCCACTCAAAAAACTTGTTTTTTACTCATTCCTTACCTGGGCATGGATTGATTTTCCATTGGACATTGGAAATGACCTATCAAAAACTAAGAAAACCAATTACTATTTGTTGCTTACTGATTTTTCCCATTGTAGCTTATTTTTTTCTCTTGTCCAATGTTCATTTCTTTGAAAGTGTCCACAGTAAATTTCCAATCAAATATTTAGGCACTTTTTAAATGAAATTCAATTATCTCTGAAATGAATCCACCTCCATTGGAGTTAGTTTGTCAAGTCGTTCAACTTGGCCCATGGAAAGAATAAATGAAAGTGTGACCAATATTAGCTTTTCTAAACGTGAGCAATCAATTAGTTTAATTAAAATAATAGCCAAAGCTTACAGTCTAATAGACACTTGCAAAAAGTATAAAATCTTTTCACTTTGGCGAATCGATCTCAATTCACTTTTCAACATGAAGCGTCACAATTTCGGTAAATAAATAATAGAAAATTCACAAAATTTCAAATTTAATTTCTGTATGTTTCAGCTCTTGGTCTATTGACTTTATTGCTGGTCACGGCCATGGTGAACGCCATCAAAGCAAACAAAACCAACAAAACAATAACTGCTCTGCCCATCGTCCCACCCAGTGATACCACTGTACTGGTCAAAGTTAAGCGTCCCATACTTTTCGGCATACTCAACTCGAACAAAACTTCATACGACTTTTCACTTTTCGAGAAAATTGACAAATTAACCGAAATGCGTCACAATAAAACTAAGAACAAGGTGCGCCCTAGTTTCCTAAACAAACCGAAACGTGCTTTCCTCCTAGTCGAAGTCAATGAGTCGCTATTGAACAAGCTGAATGCCACCACGAAACGCTTCGGTTTGTTTAACCGAAAGGCCGATAAAAAGATCCAGAAGGAAGATCCCGCACCCACATCCAATAAAGGCGACAAATGGAACAAGAAAATAAAAAAACCAAATGAGGAAGATCCTGCACTCACATCCAATAAGGGAGAGAAATGGAACAAGAAAATAAAAATACAAAAAGAGAAAACATTAGATCAGGACGATGAAACGGATTCAGTTGGCTTGGACTTCTTATAGATTTCTGTGAATTTTCAAATGTAATGTACATAAAAGTGTAGCTCTGTAAGACCCTATTTATTTTAATAAAAATGTATTTTTAATAAATATTTTTATAGATTATTTTTTCAAGAAATATATGGTCCCTAAGAAAACAATATTTTCCTCAAGTTAACAACAAAAATAAAACTAATTTCACGGAATTAATAAAAACAAAATATGTTCAATTCAGTACATTTTCCTCGGTCAACGTTACCAAGAAAAATTTAAAGCATAAACGTAAATATTTAAAAGTGTAAAAAAAAAAAACACAGCTTACAGAATTTATGTAAATTTCTTATTTTTTGTGGTCTTTAACTGAATTTTTAAAATGCCCCTGTATGGAGTTAAAGGTTAAAGTTATACAAAAAAATGCATACAAAAGTTATACAGAAAAATCAGAGGCAAACTCGGATTTATAAGAAAAAATGTTGATCAGAGAAAACAAATTATTAAGAGTTACATTGTAGAGAATTTGCCAAGGAACAAAGGAGCAGCATCTTAAATAAAAAAAATACAAAAAACAATATTCGAGATAATAAAGCTTAAACACATACACCCAGAGAAATCATTCAATTTATATTAAGTTTGGCAGACCTGGGTTTAAAATCGTGCAACTTTGTTTCAAAGTTGACAATAGTTATTTTAAGTTTTTTTCACTTTATTTTAAAGTTGTTTTCATTAAGTTGAAAAATGAAGGAGTAAATACGATTTTTTTTATTTCTGAGTGTAATTTCACTAGGAAATTAAATTTTTTGCCTTTGTTATTTATGCTAATCGGTTTTGAGCGTATTTCAGACCTTTATTTTTCTTATCCAACAAAAAAAAAATCCTAGAAAAAATGTACTCTTGTCAGCCTTTTGTCCTAGTCAGCCTTTTGCCCGCTCACTACACACCATTAAATACTCGAACTCTAGATTAGCCAACCTGGGACTTATCTGAAATGAAAAATTCTCTCTGAAGTAAGTTAAGCTCCCAATTGACCCGCCTGTACTTTGATAAAAATACGAATTTAATTTCGAAAAACTTTTTATTTCATAAATACACATTTCAATGGAAATTCAATTATCATTTCAGTTCTTTTTGGTCGCATCACTCTAGACTGTAGAATTTTCGATTTTGTTATTGCCAGCAATAGTGTTGGTGGCTTCTTTTTTAGTATTACTGATGGTCTGGTGTACTGGTGTAGTGACCGTTGTGGTGGCTTCTTTTTTAGTATCACTCATGGTCTGGTGTACTGGTGTAGTGACCGTAGTGGTGGCTTCTTTTTTAGCCTCACTGCTGACATCATTGGTGGTATCAGCACTGCTCACCGAACTACTAGTTTCCTGGGTATCCTCATCGCTGTCCTCAATTCCAGTCAGTTCTTCGTCAATTTTGCTAAGTGCTTCTAAGGCCGCTTCCAGCACAGCTTCTTGTTCCGTGGTGTCCATAGTACTGTCGCCCTCAGCTACTGTGGAATTATCTCTGAAGAATGGCGAACATCTGAATTTCTTGTCGGTGTATGCCACTTCCTTGGGATAGGTCTTCTGGCACTCCTCATATGAAATATCCATCCACAAGCCATGCGCACGACACTTGGCCACATTCAATTTGCACTTGTTATAGAAGACGGCCACTTCGTTGGGAGATTTGCCGCAAATGGGATCATACGACCCAGAGCAATCATCGTCGCACAGGAAGCCTTCACTGAGGGCATTCGAATTGCTGCTAATGGCCGTGGAGTGTCCCTGGAGGCAGGAGGCCGCATCACCCTGACAGGCGAACCAGGCAATCGGTATGGCCAGATAAGGTGGACTCTGACGTTTTAGTGAATCTTTGCCTGCGGCACTCAATGGGGCAAAAGTGCGCTTAACATAGTAACCATGCTCTTCGGTGGCCACATCGCCGCTATTTGCTCCACTGTCGATGGATGTTGACCATTTGGTCTTCGTTTTGGATTTTGTTGATGGAGACTTGGATGACTTGTGGTGCTTCTTGCGCTTGCCCTCAATGGAGGTGGCCGAGAGCAGCAGTACGGCAACTGTGTGTTAGATTTCATTAGATCTCAAATGAACTCCTTAGGATTACTTAGGATTCACTTACCCAGTACGAATGCGAGGTGAAATACTTTCATATTGATTGATTTTATTTGGAAATAGAAGAATTTCGTTAACGTCTGATGGGTATGGGAGCGTATGGATCGGCAAACACTTCTGCAAGCGGACTGAAGTCAAGTCGCAACTGTGGTCGTCTTAAGTATGCATACTAATATTCATAAGCTCCAATTTTATTGTGTCGTCTTTCGCGTTGGCTAGGGACTTTTCTGGTTTCTTGTGGTTTACCATTTTTTTTTTATTTTTTATTTTGTTTGTTTGTTTTGGGTTTCTTTTTTTTACACTTTCGTGGTAAAAAAAAATACGCAGATGCTTTGGTGAAATTTTATGCATGTTGACTTCTTCCACCTTTCTTTCTCAGTTCTCAGAAGAAGGTGGAGATTCTTCTTAATGTTTTGACCAAACAATTGAAGATGCTATGCTCAACTGGAGCTGAGCCGGTTTTAATTGGGTCAGATTGTCAGACGAATGAGTTGAGTGTCTAAGAAAAAAACGGATTTTGTGTTTTGGTTACATTTTCTTTCAATTAATACCCAAAAAGTTCCATTCACACTAGATGTTGCTCTGATTGAGGAATAATTTTTTCGGTTAATTGGCAAGAGATGATATTACAAATATTACATATTTCTTTGTACAACGAAAGAAAATTATTCTGTCCGAAAAAGGGTAAAATGCTTATTTGATTCAAAATGGTAACATGGAATTCCTCAATTGTTTTTATTGATCATGTAACTCCCATGCAAAGTTTAGAAGAAATCGCCTTTAAATCTCTTCAGTTGCAATGCCTGAAGAAGCCATGAAAAACACATACCGTTACACCAAGCAAAATGTAACAGTTTTTGAAATAATTTAGAATATTTTAATTTACATTTCGGTTTTATTTAAGACACTTACTTTGTCTTTGTGGCAGTACTGTGACAGGGATTATTTACGTTGACACTACGTTTAATATACAATTCCTAACTTACCCACAAATTGTATGTTCCTAACGAAGGTTTACGAGAGGCTCTTATATTAAAGTTAAGTATCTAATTAACAAAAATAGTCTCCAACATGCTAAGAACACTTATCGTTTACTAATCAACATTTTATTCGAATTTTAATGGCAACCCTTTTTGAGAATTGACTAATCTGATTGATCTCGTTGCAATAGTAAACTTAAGTAGATCAGTTTTTATTGAAGTCATTAAAGCTTAAATGCAGTTGCATTTATTCGAACTGATTGCTGCACAAAGTGGATTTAGTATAAAAGAAGGCCACTCTGTCGGAGCACCTCCAATGCCTACTAAAACATGAAGACGCTCATATTCCTTTGCATTTGTAGGTTGAGGTGACAAAAATTTATTTAACTGAAATTTTAATGCCATACCTTTACAGGTCTTTTCGTACTTTGCCATGCGGCTACGGTGGATAAAAAGGATATCACCAATATTTCGATCAAGCCCAACAACCACAAAAACGTGGGCCATGTAAAAGCAAAGGCTGCTATTAAGTGCCGCTGTATACCGGGACCGCCAGGACCAGCAGGCGTACCTGGTGTACCAGGACTAAAAGGTGTAATCGGTGATGTGGGCCTCCAAGGTCCAAAAGGACCAACAGGACCCATGGGAATTATAGGAGCGCCGGGACGTAATGGCCGAGATGGTTTTGCGGGAGCACAAGGACCAACCGGTTTGCCAGGTCCACCTGGGCTTATGGGACCTGTTGGTGAAACTGGAGCGCCCGGAGTGCAAGGACCTGCAGGACCGAGAGGACTACGTGGTCTAGCAGGGATTTAATTTACACTGACTTGATGCACATGAAAAAATTTTGTAAAAAAATAAAATTTATTAAACCGAAAGATTTTTGTGTATTTTCGTTTATTTGGTTTACTCAAAACCATCTTCCTGATCATATTCAAAATCTTGTAAATTATAATATGAAGAACGAGCTGCTGCAGCAGCCGCTCCCGGCAGACCGCGAGCACCAGGTGCACCAGGTGAACCGCGTGGTCCCACTGCTCCTACGCCGCCCGAAAATCCGCGCGGTCCACGTCGTCCACCTTCGCCCATGGGACCAGTTGGTCCATTGCGTCCGTCGTGACCGCGATCGCCTGGCTTGCCTATTTGGCCAACATCACCCTGATCGCCAGTGGGACCTTTTTCACCAGCATCACCATCCGGTCCGAGAAGGCCCGTGGCACCGGGCAAGCCTGGTGGCCCGGGCGGACAATTACAGCCACCGCCGCCAGTGAAAGGTATAGCCGCAGAATACAGTTGTCGCAATGAACTAAAAGCTGAGTCCACAGTATCTGGCCGACGAAATGGTGCGGTGGCTTGAGTTTTCCAAACGACAAGAAGAACTACAAAAATAACAGTTGAGATAAGGAAATTTTTACTGTTTTTTTTTCAATTCAAAAGAATTTCTTACTGAGAAACGTGTGTGCGTTGAGGTTCATGGTTCTGTTGGAATTGTGGCTGATGGGGAACTGAATTCTCCTATTTATATCTTGACAGATTTTCATATTCCCTATGGAAATATAATTGGGAAATATTTATGGAGGAGTAATAAAATGAAAATATTCCAAAATTTAATGATCTTTTACTGCATGATTTATTTACAACGTTAAGGGCAGTAAAAATCTCAATTGACACTGCGGTTAAATTGAAGTGATGACCACACCGATTTTGTTTTACAATTTTCCCTTTCCAACAAAAAGGAAACCAAAAGAAATTAAAAAAGTTCTCCTATGGAATTTGTGTAAAAAAGATTTTTATTTAAATTTGCGCTACAGTGGAAGAAATGCCTTCGCGTTCTCCATTGTGAGTATCAAGTTTTTCGTCTGTCATGCCATTTTCCCCATTAGAAACACCTAAATCTCCCAGTTGATCTTCATCCTCGTCAAACTGTTCCAATGGTGTAGTAGCATCTGCCTTTACAGCTTTATTCACAACGGCTAAACGTGCTCTAGGCCATCCACGCGGTCCTTCCGGCCCAGGCGGTCCGCTTGGTCCCATTGCACCCCGTGTCCCAACAGTGCCAACAGTACCCGGTTGTCCTGCGGCACCAGGAAGTCCTGGTGCACCATTTTGACCATTCAAACCGTTTATACCAGCTATGCCTGGAGGCCCCATAGGACCCATATCACCTACTGGGCCAATAATACCTTGAATACCCATGGGGCCATCACAACCGGGAGTTCCAATCAGTCCGGGCGGTCCCGGCACACCAGGCGGACATTTGCAGTCAATGTGTCCGAGGCTCAGTTCGTTGTCCTGCAGTTCATAGTTCCAACGACGTAAGCCAAAATCATTTGCCAGTGTTGGGGCGGCCGCCAGAAGAAAAGCTGTTGTTGAGAAAATTTTCAATTATTTTTTTGAATTTCTTGTAAGAATTTGTACAATTTACACAGGATTACTGGCCAGTGCATCTTTACTCAGAACTGCTTCAATAGTGTGCGAGATTCTGAAGTGGAAAGGCTTTTTATACTTGCAGTGGACCTTTGCATTTTAATGATGTCATCAAAATTGAAGTTAGGGTGCCATTAAAACGATTTGATCTGATTTGCTTTTAATGGCCAGTTGACTTTTTTATTATTTGAATGTGAAGTCAGCTTTACTTACCTACCAAATTCATTGACATGCACAGAACTGCATTAGGTAAGCTAAGAACTTTTAAGTATGCAGAGCCACATTTGATAGCACAAATGTGCTAAGTGAACATTCTGGGAAGCAACTGTTGCTCTGTAATTAACTGCAGTTAATCATGATTACTCAGATTTTTGTGTATTTCATATTATTATTAATCGATAATCTACGAATGTCCGTTTAAATGAAATGTCGAACTTTCCTTACTTTCATCAATTGTTTAGCTGTACTCCGTCGAGTACAATGCTTGGTTTTCAGTGTACATTCACAGGGAACGAAATATGTATAAGAAGATTCGTTAATGAATTTCTGTGTACTACTCATTACTAAAAATAATAGAAAAGGTAAAATCCAAAATTAAATGATGATTTTGTTGTATTTATGATCAAGTCATAAATTCTAATGAGACTCACTCATATTGATGACATTTATGACTTCTGTCCATGGATATGTAGAGAATGGATAAATTTTCATAAAATAGAATTTTTAAACGGTTTCATGTAAAATATTCTGGCGCCATCGTAGAGAATAGCTGGGAAATATGGCAAGAATTGTCACTCAAGATCCAAAGATTTTCTATAAAAGCCACTGATTGCATATTTCATCGATCAGATAGAATAAATCTGAGAAATAGTCATGAAGCTGTACCTCCTATTCCTTTCGTGCTGTGAGTACATATTCGTTGCCATTAGTAAAATTGTCTTTTTCATTTCATTTTTTTTTATTTCAATCCTTTAAGGTTTAACACTTTCCTACCACCCTTCTGCTGCTGCCGAAGAAACCGAAAGACAAGAGCGCGCCATACTTGGAAATCGCAATCGAAACAATGCGCCTTCGTCGTATTTACAATCCATGCCTCAGTGTATTTGTATGCCCGGTGCACGCGGCAATGCGGGCGAACCTGGTGCTGCCGGTGTGAAAGGACCACGCGGTGATCCTGGCATTAAAGGACCCAAAGGCCCCGTCGGGCCGATAGGTCCTCCTGGTGTGCAAGGTGCTGCCGGCCGTGATGGTTCATCTGGTGCTGTTGGCTTGGCAGGTCCACGTGGTCGTCGTGGTTTTGCCGGTGGTCGTGGCATACCCGGACCAATGGGTGTTCCCGGGTTTCCCGGTCCTTCTGGCCCTCAAGGTGATCCGGGAGTGGCTGCTCCAGCCACAACTACAACCACAACAACCACAGAAGCTGTTCCAGTCGGCAAATAGGGACGAGTCACAAATAGGAAGGCAGTTGTCAAATTTCAGCCCACCACCGTGTCAAGCATGTCCATCGACATTGATGAGTATCATTATGAGTATCTCTATAGAGAATGATGCCGAACTCTTGCCGGATAATTGCTTTCTTATTTGTGAGAATTTCACTCTATGATTCGAATAATAAAATTGTTAAAATAACTATGTAGAAAATTATGACAGTGTTGGACTAACTTAAACTTTTAGTATCATTTTGGGATAAGGATAGCCTCCACAAGTAATTGCGGTTTGAAGATCTTTGCTCAGACCTAAGATTCCGTATTGCTGACCAACTCGTGGTCCATTTTGCTCTGCACTTTTCTGGATTTGTTTGCATATTTCAAAAATTTTCCACAAAGAAAGGTCTTACGATTGAACCCCAATGCGTCAAAAATATACACAATTCCAAAACTCAAGCACCAACCATAAAGCCCAATACACCAGCCCCGGGTTCTCACTTTTTGACATGACGAAAGTAGTAGATATTCGATTATAGGACAGCAGATTTGAAGAAACGGGAGTAGATTTACTGCAGATTTGTAGAAAGAGTAGTACATGTGATTGGTATGAAACTCACATATAATTTCGAGGGGTAGATTTATTACAATGGAAGTCTTGAGGGGAGTAGGAAAATCGTCTACCGTAGTGGAGGAGTAGAATTTTAAAAATCTACGCGAAATATAATATGATAAATATAAGAATTTCATAGGAGGTGTGAAGTCAGCACCATCGCCTGAGTGCATTCCCTGCAGCGTGCTGGTATATAATTGTCATTCGCACACTATTTTTATACTAGTACTTACGAACTAGTAATCTCTCCTACGTCAGTAGACAGAAATGCACTAGTACAACTAGTAAACACACTAGTGACTGTCTTCTGAGATCTAGTGAATTCGCCAATTTTGCTGGGTTGAGCTAAGTTCACATGTCTGTGTGTATGTCCTGCTGTTTGGATTAAATGAAGTGAGTTTGGAACTGGTCTTGCAATTGGGCGTAGTCGGTCAACTAACTCGCCTAATTGCCACGTATTAAAAATGTGAACTTCGTGTTTTTTAAAAAAAGTAGTTACATTTTAGAAAAAAATTTAAAAAATTCGCAAAAGTGTGAAATTTTTAGATTTTTTTTCTAATTTTTATTTTGATCTGGTTCATTTCCCTTTTTTATTGTCTCCGTAAGTGTAAGGTATATACTACTATATGTAGGCTTTGATCAACTAAAACTCACTTGTTTCAGTTAATCTAATTAAAATTGAGATTCCAAAATTGAGAACTGATTCGAATATAAAAACTAAACCTGCTTTTCAACCACAAGTGAATAGTTAAATGTTGGTTTGGTAAAAGCCAAGAAGTTTCTTGTGCCATCAACAATTGTGGGACAACAACGTCAATAACAATAAAAAAGGAAAAAGGTAAAAGAACTCTTAAATCAGAAGTTAGACCATAAAACTGAAATTATCGTGTAATAAATCAAACGAATTTATTTGATGGCTTTAATCAGTCATCAAACCGTTTTCCTACCTTTAATAGACACAGTAAATAATTAGAATTTTTGGAGTTCTGCATCGAGATGCATTTCGTATAAAATGCATGGCAGTGAATGCGCCTAGTTCAGTTTGGAAAACGTAATGAAACACGCAACTTGCTTACTTTTAGGTCAGAGGAAACTTGAATATAAGATAATTTTCAATTTTAACTAGAGTGGCTTTTACTTGCAGGTTTAGTTGCCCTTTGCAGTGGCTTGGAGCAGCTGAACACATTACGCACTGGACGAAATGTTCCACAAATTTACTACACCCAACAAGGACCGCCTGGGCCGCCAGGACCGCCGGGATTGCCCGGTGCTGTGGGTAACAAGGGACCACGAGGACCCACAGGTGACATTGGACCAGTAGGGCCGGTCGGAATACGCGGTCCTCCTGGTACGGATGGCCGCGATGGTGCCGAGGGCTTGCAGGGTCCCCCCGGACTTCGAGGCAGACGCGGTTTTCCAGGTACACGCGGACCACCAGGGCCACCGGGAGCACCAGGTTTTATGGGTCCACCAGGGCCGAGAGGACCACCGGGAATATCAGCCCGCAGTTTGCCAAACTACATTGAGGCAGAGGAGGATTTGGATGAATATGATTTAAGATAATTGAATAAATGAAATGGGAAAAATGCGTAGTTACAGCGTTTTTATTAATACCAAAAAGAAGAGAAGAGCTGAAATACAGCCAGTTGACTATCGAAGAGCGTGGATGCTATTAGGTAGTGGTAGATAAATATCTCGCCCCATTAGACAGAGGTGATTTATTTTATGGTCGGTCTACAAAGTCACGATTTGACAGTGTGAGCCTCATCAGAATTTAAATAAATTCCAAACTATCAATCAAATGTGAATTGTGGTCGAATGATCTTATCTCCTGGAAGGTATTCTGCCCAATTTCGGCCTTTCTTCAGCTATATAAGAGACATGGCCAGACGAAATTCAACACAAATTGAACATGGACATCAGACGAAGAGTATTTGGTAAGCTTTGCTGTAGAAATTTATTATTTCACTTTCGAAATTTCCTTTAACCATCTGCATTTATTCCAGTGGCCCTACTATTGCTCGCTGCAATTTCACATCAAATGGCAGTGGAAGCTGGCCGTACAGCTTCCATGAAACGTTTTGGCATAGCGCGAAATGCGGACAGCGGTGATAACACTCCACAAATACTAATCTACTCGCCGAGTGAGAACTTCAAGAAAGAGAAGCAACAGGCCAGACAATTGACCGACAATGCCACACAAAATGAAGACGACGAACTGCCTGCAAAGGACAACCGAAAGTTGCCAGACTATTTGTACTCAAATGCCATGCCCATGATGAACGAGAACAATATGAAAATTATGCTGCCCCAATTGGGCTATCCTTACTATGCGCCACCCATACAACCAATTGTGGACAATAGGCTGATGAATGACGTGCGTGGCAGTTATCCCTATTGGAATGTGCCGCGCTGGACCATGACAGATCGTTTGCAGTTTGGTTTCAATTTAAATGGAAATAGTGGCATGAATTTGGGTGCCTCACAGGCCGTCGAAGCAGCGGAGAAAGAAGAAATGATACAGCCCACAGCATGGCTACCATTCGCTGTACCAGGGCCTCCCGGTCCACCAGGACCACCAGGAGTAGCTGGTAAGCCCGGACCCGTGGGTAGGCCAGGACCCCAAGGACGTGCTGGTCCTCCGGGGCCGCAAGGTCCGCCTGGTTTGAGCGCCGCTTATGGTTCAAATTCAAACCAGAATCATGGCGTTTGGTATGCAAATGGAAAACCCATCAGGCCACTCTTGCATGCGGCCAACGATGAGGAATGAATGAAATAAAAAATGTATTGAATTGATGTGCTTTTGAAATTTCTACTCGCCTTGAGTGACGTCAAAATCGTCAGCAGTTCTATTGGAAAAGAAACCGCAGTGTTAGACGCTTTTTTTTTTGTTATTGACTCTTCTTTCGAATGTTTGCATATAAATTATTCATGACTCATGATCATCATGCTGAGCATTAAGTGGATGCTGTGATCCAGAGGTTAATACTCTCTACCATATCATACTGATGTAGCTGGCGTTTGTGTGTTATTGTGTTATCTGTCAGTTGAACTTAATTAAATCGAAATGAATATTCAAAAATTTCCAATGCTCGTAAAACCCTACAGACCGAACTGCTAAAGAAGAAAGTCAATTTTATACGAAAAACGCAAAGAAAGTTTGATGCTAGCTACCTAAAAAAAAAAGAAGAGATACAAATTAAATAAAAAATGAACTATAAAATAAAGTGAAAAACGAGTTGCTAAATGATTTGCCACTTTATATTGCAGTTGATAGCTAACTCTGGCTGATCGGAATAACAAAAAAAGTTTAAAAGAATTAGGCTGAATAAACAAAACAACAACAAAATGCTGAGGTTGCTACCTCAAATGGCGCCATCAGATTTCTTTGAATTGAACACAATTTATCAAAATTAATAACAAATCGATAGGGGAGGGGGAGGCTTCACGATTTTTGGCGAGAGTTTGTGGATTGGAAACGCATTTCAGAAAGTTGAACTATGAGATTCGTACATACCATATGATAAACAAGAGAAGGTTTTGCATGATTTATATATTTCATCTGTTTTTTTTATTTCGTACCGCAACTCAATATTAAAGCAAATTGTCTTTGGAACAACTAGGAACTCACAGACACAGAAAGCTAAATTTTACTTTTGTGGTAAATCTAACCAACTCAGAATTTTACACCCAGAGAAAAAACAACCTAAAATCAAAAATAACCACCTTAAAATAAGTAGAAACGTTAATAAAAGTCTGGTAAAGTTGGAAATTTTAGAAACAACTACGAACAAACTTGTTTTCAATTTGAAACTTAAATTCAAAAATAAACTAACTTATTTCAAAGTTGTTTTCCGATTATTTCAAAAATTTTCCAATTTATATTAAGTTTGCCAGACCTTGATTTAAAATCGTTCAACTTTGTTTCAACGTTGACAACAGTTATTTTAAGCATTTTTCACTTCATTTCAACTTTGCAACTTTGTTTTAATGTTGAAAATAGTTATTTAAGTATTTTTCTCTTTATTTCAAAGTTGTTTCCATTAAGTTGAAAAAATGAAGGAATAAATACGATCGTACTTGATTTTACTATGTTCGTTTACTATGTCCGTGAGTGTAACTACCTAAATTAGTATGTTAACATGCACGTTGATTAGGCGTAAAATTTAGTAAAATTTAAAATTTCATATTGGTCGAGAATTCCTTAGGTTCCACGAGCCATATACCAAATTCAAAACGAACCTCCGAAAAAACCATATATCTCCAATAAATTTTCCAAGGAATGCTCTGGTATTAAGTAATCTCCCTGTACGTGTATTTTTGTGGACGATTGCATCACCGGAATGCAGTAAAGATTCTCTTCTTGCAGATTCTGCAACGGTGATTGGTTTGCACAGGGTGGTTTCGTTCTGCCCTCAATCTTTCTCTGGGCATACCTCAGATAGTAAGCGCAGTCCATTAGCAGAATAGGTGGACAAATCCAAAAATAATAAATATTTGACACAACAACCCTCGATGAATCTTGGTTGAACTTCTTAGCTGCAACTTTTCACAGAGACAATTCCCTTCTGTGAGTTGCAGGGGCCCTATAGTCTAGTGCCGTTTCCGAACAACAAATGAAGTATTCTTCACGGAAAATTATGTCCACGCTGGACCCCAAAGAATACTTTCCTACGTCAATCTGTTGAACTTTTCCCAGTGATTTGGCAGCATTGGAAACGTCTGTGTAATTTGTTGTTATTTAAAGCTAGCTGTACCCCCAGCGTGAAAAGGAACGTGAACAGCTAGCTTTAGAAGGATTGACGTAGTAAAGACTTTTGCCATACCAAAATCTCAACTTGAAGTCAACTTGCATACTGTCTCTTACCTCAACTGCGGTAACTTTTACTCCCTCAACTACCTACTGACTGAAGCGAACTAACGACGTAACACTTAAAGTACGGCGGCGTTAATGAACAAAATCAACAAACTACACAATGGACAATATTTAAGAAGCCCAAAATGTAAATAAATCATTTCGTTTTCTTTGGAGCCAACAAAAAGAAATTGAAAATAAACAAAAGCAGAAAAAGATTACAAAAAAATATTGAAAAAAAAGCTCGCTTGAAGATCTCGTAGAGCTTTCTGCTCAACAAAGCAAAGCGATCCATCCAATAATCCCAAATGATCGTAAACGAACTATCAAAATATGAAATGAAATCTCATGGTAAAAGCGACCTGAGACGAAATGGTTTTTCGACTTTTTTTTACTTTCATTTTTTCTGTGCATATTTATGGATGCTATAAAAAGCGAACACAACGCGCTGAATTCGCTCATACGGACCGTCGCGAACTGTTGACCAAATCCAGACGAAATGAGTATCCGCGTTTTATCATATAGCATCGGTGAGTTGAGTTGAGACGGCAGTTGAATTTCGAATGCGGGCAAATTAAAACAAATTCTAAAATGTATTTACTTTATAGCCATTTTTGTGGTGTTGTGCTGCACACTGGGCACCACAAACGCTGCCACAATTGGCCAAAGAAGCACTGAAGTCGATGCGGATCGAAGCGATGATTATATGGTATTTCCCGTGCCCGCCCTGAGACAAGCCCAAGAATCTTCCGAAGACTCGGACGAAGACGATGAAGAAGATGATGCCGAGCAAGCACAACAACAGAACTATGTACAGCAACAACAGGAGGAATCAAATGAGGACAGCGAAGAAGAGGACACTGAGAATGATGATGACGAGGTTGATGAGTCTGATTCGATTAGAAGAAGACGGCGCCGAGATACCGAAGCTGTAAAGCAGCCAGAATCAGTAGAAGCTATGCCCGCCGTGGTCCCAGCAGTCGATACCCAAACTAACGAGGACGATCCTAAGAAAGATGAGGAATCCGCTGTGGGCGAGCCCATTTCTCCCACCGCAGCTGCTGCTGCCGCGGGAGCAGTCCCAGTACGCAATACGTCGGTATTGATTTTGATACGTGATGCCCTCAAGAAAGTCACTTCGGAGCTGCCCACTCAGCAAGTGGCCACCAATGCCTTGCAGTATTTCCAGCTCTTCGAACACTTCTTGCAGCAGACCATCGAAAATGTGATTGGCGACGATGATGATGACGACGAAGAGACCACCACCAGTAAACCCGATGTGGAGAGTTTGCCCGAAGATGTAATTAAAGCGCCCGAAGCTCAGGAACAAGCGGCAGAGCTTGCTGGAGTAACTGAGAGCAAACCAATGACTGTGCATGAAGCGAATCACCCCGAAGCCGTTGTTGTGGCTCCTCCTATGCCAGTCGAACAACAAAAGCCTGCCGAACTCTCAGCACTGGAAGTCGCTTCAAATACGGTCTAGGCTTGCCGCTAGTTTATTTGTGATGAGATTAACTTAATTTTAATATTTATTTTAGTTGTAGCAAAGTGAAAAATATACGATTTGAAAAAAGAGGCATTAGTTTGCAATCATGACAAAATATAGAATGTGGAAGTAGGGTATTTTCCTCACAAAATCGATGATATATGAACATGAAGTTTATTATTCATATCATATTCAGTAGAAAAGAAATCAGCGTTTTTGACCGAATCGTTATTATTGGTCATGAGTGACCAGCATTTGCTAAATTTAGGAGTAGGATGTTCAAAGAATCGTCATGAGCTTTAGCACCGACCAAGTTTTGTATGGAGAAATTGCACCCTTTGGTGTATTGGGTCCAAAAACCATTGTCCCAAAGTTTTATCCAAATCGGATAACTCCACCTTTATCTATTGAAAATTGGAAAATCGGAGGTAGTCCTGTAAAAAAACTAATGCGAAATCAAAAAACTTTTGTTGATAAGATCTCAGTTCGCCAGTAGTGTCAAAACTTCATACACAACACGACAAAGTACTTCTGGAGTAAATTTAAATGAGTTGGATTCCAGTACATAAGTAATGGGTGGAAATTACAGAAGTAATGCGAAGCCGATGCGGTGCTATTCCATACATAATGGCATGAATGTAGCTTCGAAATAAAGCTAGAATCAATTTGATATCTCACACCGTTGTTGTTTTATTTAAATTTATTTTCCTATCGTTAGTATCTGGTCACCCTTTACTTTGCTACATTTACTATTATTCTAGGTTTGTTTGATGAAATGCTTGTAACAGGGCCACATTGTGCCCGAAATCTAATACAAGTTCCAGTCCACCAAGGCAATTCTAACTGTATGTGGTACTATAGTTTCGGTTGAACGGTGTAAAGAAAGAAAGACCAGAATATATAAGTACAACCGTTCCTGAAAACACCTAACTGATTTCATTACAAATGATTTGCATATAAATTGGATATTGCATAAAAATGTTGGAATGAATCGAAATGCATTTGAAGTGTTTGCATTGTCAAAAGAAAAGGGGAAATACTTTCACTGAACACACTCCAGTGGGGTCTCTTACGCAATGGCCCTTACCAAAAAGGCAAGAAAAGCTTACCAAAACTAGTTCTAGGCACGAACTTTGAGTGTGGATATTACGAAACATTTATTTTGGGTATAAAATACAAAAGAGCCGCTCGAGTGGAGGCAGAAAAGAAAAGACTTTTGACATGCAGTTGACAGTTGCATTGGTTTGCCTTGGTAAGCGGTTGGGGGTTCACATACTTACTCGGTTCACATGAAAAGAAATGTATACATAATTTCAATTTGAGTGGAACTATTTTTGGTATATTTCCTTTAATTGATTTCAGTTCCAACATGGGATACTTGGATAAGTGGGACTAATGGATACATTTTTTTCAGTTTTTACTTTTGTGGCACTGGCCCCACACAGAGTCACTACGGCAACAATCGGACGAACGCAACGTTTGAGAAATGCATTAGTAAATCGTTCCATTGTAAGCCTTTTACCCAAGAAGGTCACTTCATTCGAGGGTCCCCGTCAAGCCTATAACGAGGAGGATGACTATGAGGAGGAAGAGTACGAAGATGCGGAAGAGGAACTACAAACGGAACTACAAGAGCAATATCAATCTGGAAATGGTGTAGCAGGTGGCGAAGAGGACGCCGAAGAAGAGGACGATGAGGATGAAGAGGATGATGAAGAAGACGACGAGGCCGATGATGAAGATGATGATGACGATGAGGAGCGACAGCTGAAGAGGAAATTCATTGTACGCAGCATCTTGGGCATCTCAATATAACAATTAGTTTTAATTTAATTTAATGTAATTTAATTATTTATTTCGTTAATTTAATAATTATTTCTTATTTAAAGTAAAAACTATAAGAACCTAAACGTTGAAATTGGATGGGCGTCTGGCGATGCTTGCGCGCATAATATTTACTACGAATATTGCTACGATGGCGATTGGTCTGGCGCAAAGTCTGCTTCTTGGGCATGTCATCATGATTCAGCAGTCTATTGAAATTGGAAGTGGGCGAGGGCTCTTTCGGTACATCTTCCCTAACAGTAGGTTGTGGGCTTGAATTCAATGGTATCTCCTGACCGCCCACAGATAGTGTCAAAGGCAGACCTCCACCTCCGGTATTTATATAAATAGGCACCGTAATGTAGATGGGATTGGACGAGGCCATGGCGCGTGGTGGCACCTTCAACTGAAATCATAAGAATAAATAGTTTAAGTGATTTTAGTAGAAGCAATTAGCGTTTCCTACCAAACGTTTGTCCACATTTTTGGCATTCTTGAGAAAATTGAATGGTGTGCCGTCTTCATCGATTTCCAAGTATTCATCATCGGGCAGATCAGGCATTCTGTCCGACAGGAATGAGTAGTCGCTATCGAGTTCTTCAGTAGGATCTACTTGCTTGCTCTTGGCACTGTCCTTCGAAGACTCTGATGTGTCTTGGGTGGCATTTTCGTGAGTCTCTTTTTCATGTTTTTGGATATGTGCAGATTCCTCTTTATTTTGGTTCAGATTGAGTGAGGCGGTTGTGACCAAGGTTTCCCCCATTATTAGAGGCGAGTGGGGATCTTTGTCATCGACATTACTGGGTGCAGTTTCCAGTGGTAGTGCCAGGCACAAAGTCAAATTTACTGCAATTAAAACTGAGAGAAGACTTTTGCCATTAGATTATCTTAGTAAATAAATGCAATGGGTAATTAGATAAGGAAGCAGTGCAATGTGAGAAATAATCTATTGGGGTACGTCTGTTAAATATTTTATTTATTTCCTTAGATTTTTAATACAAATTTTGTTGTTTCTCAATTTTTATTCATTTAATTTTTCAATTATTATTTTTTTCTTTGTCCTTAATCCTAAGTTTACACAACTAATCACAAATTCGTTCTTCGCCGTCGTTTTCCCATTAAAGTATTGATGTTGTTAGGCTGCTGGGATTGGGATTGTCGATGCCCAGTTTCTCCAAATTACGCAGGCGCTGCACCTGGTGCTTCAACTTCTTTTTGAAGATCAAACCGCGGCTTAGATGCCGCAGCTCCTCCATGGTGCACTTCGTAATGTTCTGCACAGTCTTCGAGATGAGGCCGTCGGTGAGGCAAATTTTCGTCTTCGACAGTCGCAAATAGTGAGCATCGCGCTTGCGCAGTTCCTCGCGGTATAAAAATAGCGAATAGGTAACCGAGGGTAAGGCACCCTTGCTGGGCTTTGCTGAATGCTGATTTTTGCTGCTCGATGACATGACGCTAGTTGAATGTTATCAGGACGAAGGATATTTAACGAATGATGACGACTCGGTGCGAAATTGTCGTCTTATATACCATGGCAAGGGACGACAGTCTACCTGACCTGGCGTTACTTCCGCGTATTGACAGGTCATTTCTCGCCTTTCGCGTGCAATTGAGAAGTGGTCATTAGCAATTTGGCGCCTTAAAATTTGCATGCCTCTGTTTTGTATTCATTGGGAAAATGCCAGTTGCCGCTTCGGCTGTTTTGTTTCCTTTGTCAGATTCGAAATCATAAATGGATTAATGAGTACATATTTGTCGCCTACTTAGTCGCCTCAGTTGTGTGAATAGACTTTGCGCAGTTGTAAAGCCATTCATCGTTAGATTTTATATTTGGCAGTTTGGAAGTTGTTAAAACAATACACCTTTTCGGTATTTCCCGCGCGGCCGTAAATACAAAAAGGACGAAGCACTAAATTTATCGCTGCATCGAAGTCTCTGGAAAATTCGCGGGTCTTTTCACTTTTTTTGTGGCTCATTCGGCGGAATGTATTTATGATTTTAATATACATTTGGGTGTAAAATATGTAAATTATGTACATTCGATGAAGGAGACGCGAGTAAGAATTTAGGATCCTTTTTTCATACAAATTTTTTTAAATGATTTAAAAAAAAATTCTTTACTAAAAAAAAATTTTATGTTTCTTTCGAGTTTTATAAAGTTTAAATTAATAAAATATATATATTTTTTTAAATTTAATTTCGAAACAAATTTCACACAGACATAATATTCTTAATACGCTTCGATTGAGTTATTGCGATTTGTGTTATCAATTTTCAGCAAATAATTGCACTTTCTCTAATAAAGGCATGGACACACCATGATTGTTTTTAACAATCAATTCAAATAAAAAAAATAATAAATGTAAATTGAAAATTGTTATGATAATCACTCGAATGTTTCACATTTGCTCACTACACCATTGTCATATCATCAAAATGAACATTAAGTCAAATATTTTAAACGCACCTAAGCCGAGCGTACAGCACTGCATCTTCTTTGTGTAATACTAGATTTTTTCGCCGAAATTTGCCGATTTTATAGAAAATCTGATCATTTAGAATTGTGTCAATTTCTCTGCTTTGTTTTTTTGTGGCCATTTGTGGAAACGGAAAGTTCTGAAACGATTGGAACTGATTGGAACACGAAAAAACAAAATAAACATTAATTTATTCACAAATCTTAATATTAATTTGTTAATTTAAAATAGTTTTGGTTATCACTTTTTAGAGCCATATTTAAATTTGTATTTCGGAGATTACCGTCATAGTCTCTTTCGTTTTGTCCAAGATTCGGACATGCAAAAAGTTGGGAAAAACTTTTGTTTACTCTTTTTTGTTTTAGAAATGTTTGAATAAATTTATCGATTCACACGCAGATAAATATTCATTATAACAAGTGAATGGCTTTTACTGAAGTTTATGTGGTGATAAGGATAATCTATTATCTTAGTGTGGCAATTAATATTTATATTAATAAAATAATTAATTTAAAAAATAAAGAAAAACAATCGGAAACAAAAAGAGCCTTAAAGCGACTCAGAAAAGATTCGAGTTTGACCATTTTCGGTATTCTACTTAATCTTAAATATGTAACCTTATTTATCAGAAAATGTTACTAATACAGTGAAATCCCTCATAACCGGACAGTCACCGTTGCAGTGTTTTTGTCCGGTTATCGGAGATGTCACTTATTGTTTTTCAAATAAACCTCAAAGTGTATATTATTATGTCTTTTTGGATTTGGGAACGACAGTTGATATCAAATTGATAAGAGACATTTTTGAATGACGTTATATTCTTTTTTGGTACACGAAAGTTTCAGTTCTGCTAAATTTCATAATTTGTTTGTATTATTTTAGAGATTTAGGGGGGGGGTCAAAACCCCAACCATCCCCCCTGGTTACATCACTGATATAAGTTCTCCTATGAAATTTTGAAATTTCGGCCGCCATATTGAATATAAAATACAATTTCTGTTTGTTTAAGACTGCTTTTTTTATGAATTAAAAATTTAAAAAATTACGCATTCCATCAAAAATTGTTAGCACATACATCAACCGTCAAAGAACTACTAACATTTTAGAAAGCACTGTATGGAAAAATTCGTGAAGAGTCACAAATTAGCAAATATCTAAACCCTATTGCCTATGGAAATGTTATATGATGACACCAGGTGGCGCAATCAAAAAATCAAATTTAACAAAAAATAAAAATTTAAAAAAAATAATTTTAAGTTTAAAGTTGAAAACAGAAACACAGTACAACAACATTGTACAATGTATAGTAAAAAAACAACCGGGGTTTCACATATTTTTTATACTATGTATTTTCTGAATTGAAATAAAATTGATCAGGAATATGCCATCAGCTTTCGCAGGTCCAGAGATTACCCGAGAAAATGTCGTTCTAAAATCTTATCCTTTAATATACTAAAATGTATCCAACGAAACATTTTTAAAAATATGTATATTTAGGACCAAAGTATGCACTAAAAGTTACAAAATTTCATCTTGCTTAACAATTCAGATTTTAGATATAACGTACATAGAACTTTTGTGAAGTGCTCTATTTACAAGATTTATTTTGTAAAGGAACATAAATGAAGTCTTAAGTTTACCTTAATCTGGATTTAAGAAATTATTATATCTTTACACTGAAGCATCCAGATTCAAAAGGACATTTTTATTTCTCGGGGGTTTTTGAAAGCATCTAAATTGTTGTACAGTGAATAAATGTTTTAAAAAAAATCTTATTGAAATCATCACATACGAAGACATTAATGTAGACTGCTTTTCAGATTTTCTTAAGAATATTTGATTAAAGGACATTCAAATCGTAAAAAATATGCAGATTAAAAAAAATGATTTTAAATACCTACACTTGTCCTAGGATGGATGTCAAATGAATATGATACTCTCATTAGCTTAAAACAATGTTTTCTTTAATTTATCTGAACGCAAGAAATCCTGAAATGTCGCATACAAGTTATATACTTTAATGTAAGTATATCCTTCAAGATTTCAAAAAAATTCATTTAAAAAGAAAATATATGCTGCAGACAGGGAAACATGGAGAACATAGACAAACATTGAGCTAATTTTCGTATGAACAGAAAATAAATATTTTCATGGAAACATTGAAAGATTTCAAGAAAGTACTTTCAAGTGTCCTTCGGAAATTAATTTTGAGAGATTCTTCTTCGAAAAATGAAAAAATTCAACATAATTCGAGTGTTTACAGTTCTGACAGAATGCACATATGAACACAAAATTAGAGCATTTGAAATTTGCTGTTGTTTTTTTTTGTTTTTTTTGTGATTTTACTTTGTTTCCTTGTTACTTCGCAAATTCAATTTCTCTCTCGCCCACAATCAGCCATTTAATTAATCGTATTTACATTTAATTTTCATTGGCATTCCGAAAGGGAATTTGCATGAATGAATTTATCATTGTTCGAAATTGTGCACTTTCGAGTTATTTTCTTAGCATCTATTATTGAACTTTATTTCAATTTATGCCACATGGAAAATCAAATATAAATTTTCGCCAATATTTACTTTGGTAAAATTCAATTTCCCCAAGCAAAATGAATAATTTTAATCGCACTCTCGAACAAGCCAGCAAGGACGGAGACAAATCATTGGCTGTGGCATGTGGTGGAAGAGGCTGAAGCAGCAAATCTGCAGTCTGCGAATATGGCGGAGTAGTTGGTAGTGTCGTATCTCAAACGTTCTTGACTGTTCACTTTAAATGGTAGTCTTCTCGTTTCCACCATTAAACCAAATAGTTTTCTCATCTTTTTGTCTGATGATGGCGGCAAGGACCTTTTTGCGTGGTCTTTTTCTTCGTCGGTGTTGTTCTAGCAGCGCCAAATCCAATGCCAAGGAACGAGTGCACAAACTGCGAATGAACATTCATCGAGAGGCAAAAACGCGATTGAGAAGGCAATCACAACGAAAAAAAAACACTATTGCTACAGACTACTGGGTTAGGGTAAATATTCTACAGCTGTTTGGTATTGTGGTTGCAGTCAACGCAGATGTCGAACGTAAATTCATATTATTGAGTTAGGCCATAGTAACTGCGGCACCCAGTCTCCCACTCTCCCACCTCTGTACTCTCTGCCACCTGACGGTTTTGCATACTTGCCTACTCGAATGCAAACAATTTGCAGATGCAATCGTGGAAAATTGCAGGAACAAGCAAAATAACACCGAATCAGACACTCAGCCAGACACAGAAGAAGCCAATGCATGGTTGAATAAATACGAAAATATACTTTAGTCGATTTGTTGCATTAATGAGGTGATATGCAGCGGCAAAATGTGAGCGAAACTAAAACAAAAACTAAAAGTACAATGAATAACTAGCGCTGGATGGAATGCAAAAATATTGATTCTGAAAGTTGGAATTCATATTTTCTATGCAGAGGGCGAAAAATCGAATCAATTGTATTCCAGGTGCAGATTATTTTATTAATGAACAAATGTCGATTGGACACTCACATCAGAATGCCTCAAAACCTCAACCACAATTATTGGATGAAATACTGCCACTCCCTTCTCTTCCTAGCCGACCCTTAATAAATATCCATGAATAATACAATTTTTGAAATAATTACTTCGAAGAAGCCTGTAAGCAAATGCACATTGAACATCGAACATGGAACATCTCAACTCAAATAGAAACTGGAAAATTTTCATAGCTTTCGGAATTCATGTGGAAAATATTTTGATGTTAAATTTAAATGCACAAGCTGCAAGTAGAAAAATTTCCTTTGTCTGCATGCGAGGTTTGGTAAAATATTTGGAATTTTGATGTCTGTCTCTGTGGTTTTCGATTTTCATTGCTTGTCTGTCTGGCTGGCTGTCTGTCGTCGATTGCCGGATAAGACACAGAAGCAGGAAGCACTCAGGAGAGAAAAGTCGACAGTTGCTCCTTTGAATTCGTTTGACAACTTGAAGTGTGCAGTTTTTTTTTGTAGTGCGGTTGGGTTAGTAATTTTTTGTACATTCAAACACTTGATATTGCCACACAGTTTTCCACAGAATGACAACGCAATATTGGATTTTTATTGCCTGAGTTTGAATGGAAGAATATCGAATTGGATGATGCCAGTCTGGCACTTTTTCATACTTGGATTTGTGGTTACTATTTTCAAGTGAAACTGAAGTATAACATTTTTATGCCATTGATGCGTGAAAATGCATGTTTATCTTGAATTGGGTAACAGAAAAGTGTACATATTGAAGGTAAAGGTTGGCTTAGTTTTTGTATTCACCCAATTAATTTGTTCTTCACACTTCGACCTTTTCAATTATTTTGGCAGGTCACGTGACCTGTGTCGACATTTAATTTGTGTCACACTTTGTCACACACACACACACGGCATATATGTACCAAAAATGGGGTTGCACGTGCCCTTTTGTATTAGTTTTTGCTGCAATGTTATTATATCTTTCCCAAATCTAAGTTATTTTCAAATCCAATTAATGATTTCAAAAGTCAACATAATCATGTGTAGAAAATTGTCAAAACTGTTTTTTTGGAAAAATTTTTTTTTTTAAAAGTTAAAATTGTGGTTGAAAAAATTGGTAGGCGTGGCAAACAAAACAACAGCTTTCAAACTTAAGAAAGGTACAAATGAAATTGTGCATTTGTATCTGTCTTTCGTTGCTCTATATATTTTTTAAAAAGTTTATTTCCGCTGTTATTCAGCTCAGAACCAATTTAACAGACATAATTGTTCGGCGAAAAAAAATCCATACGAGTACTAACTGTTCATATGAAAAATTGCACAAATATTTTGGGTGGCATGTGGACACACCACATCCAGTCAGAAATATCGCATAAATCGAAAAATATTCCTTTAAATACATTTTAATAAATATTAAATGTAACACATTGATGAAAAGCTGTGTGATAACTTCATTTAAAAGCATCGGGCCATGCGAATTTCGATAAAATGTCACAACTGCAAAAATCGTAATTAACTTTGCCCACAGAACATATAAGCAACTACTCGATTTGTTTGTCGACAAATGTTTGCCAATCAAACCAAAACTATAAAAAAATTCCTTTTAAAAGATATTTTCAACGATCTACTGATTTCACAAAAAAAAAAAAAGGCACGAATAAATCGGGGAAAAAGCAATTAATCACGGCAGACCATCAATTTCATTTATTATTGGAGAGTTCCAGTACAATATTGCGTTTTCTAGATATAATTCAACACTGCACACAGTAAATTGAGCATTTTTTGTTGTATTTCAAAGCAACGCAACGCAACACAATCAAATGAAACGAAACGAAATGAATTGGTTTTCATTGAAGCGTCAACATTGCACCGAACGAAACAAAACAAAAGTCCACTGAATACCCGATAAAAATTAAAAACAAATGAGTTCGTTCTCATTGAAAAATATGTACAAACTTGATGTAAAATTTGCTACAAGATTAAATTTTAAATGCGCCCATGGTAAATATTTACAATTGCACACACAAAACAAAAAAAATAATAAAATTCAAATTTGTCACAGAAGCTCGAAGTTGAATTCGTTGACACCAGTGGAATTTGGGAGTGAATTTGGGAGTGGAATATGGCTTTCAGTCAGCGTCACCGAGTGACAGGACAAATGGAAATCGCAGGACATAGTACCGAAAGGGTAGACACCCAATGCAAATGCGGAAAAAGAACAAATTTCGTCGGTTTTACAGACTCATTTTAAGGGCGCTACAGTGTGAAATTTATGGACATCTTTAGCCACCAAAGGTTTACACTTCCAATATTATTTTACTACCTTTTTAGCGTTACATTCCGCCTTAGCCACTACTATTGATGCTTTAAAGTTTCTCTTAAGTTTACGTACCTGCCAGCCCGCCCTTTTAGTGTTACAGGGATAATAAAGAACGCAACACACCCATTCCAAATGTACAGCGAAAAGTCACTGAAAAAAATAAACAATTGCATCGGCAGACCAACACAACGTTACACATTTCACATTTTATTGTGCACTCAATGAAAAATCCATTTCCGTTGCATTCTCCCTGCCAGCAACGCCAGCGTCCGCCAACGGAAACAGTTTCAACGTGTCAAAATAAATTGTTTGGGGGGGGGCAATAAACCCAAAGAGGAAAAGAATCAATACGTAGGGACGGCTGATGGGGTTGCACAGTGAAGAAAAGCTGCCCCATGTCGTGTGTTACCTTTTGCAAATTCCTCACTCAAATCAACTAAAGTGAAACTAATTCAATTAATCGAGTTATAAAGTTAATTGACTGATTGTTTGTCTATTTAATTTCGTTCAAGTGTCGCTGGCAAAACTTTTGCAATCAAAATCACACAGGCAATTGAGGATACGCCAGGATGTGTGTGCGATTGACATGTTCGCATGCAGCAACAAAAAAAAATCCAAAACAACAACAATAACAGCAATCAAGCGACAACACTAGGAACAACAACAAGAAAACAAACAAAAAAATACGAATTCTAACGAATGCCCTTGTACAAAGTATCGAACAAACTGATTGGAAATCAATTGCCATGGGCGTGAATAGTGGCGCCAACAATTAAGTCAGCGCTGAAACGACAAACCGCCAACCGACCCCCCTCCCCCGACCGATCGTCTGACCGACTGTATCGCATCAATTGCCGTGTTGATTTGGCGTTTTTATCGATACTACCTTATCGCGTGTCACACACCACCAATGGCAATTGGCAATCGTTGTTGCAACATAAAAACGTTGATTGCACATTTGCCACTTGGTTTCATTAAAGTGCAGTCGAGAGCAGATTTGTAATGCAAACTAACAACATTTATATAAAACAAAAAAATGTGTGTTTCAATTCAAAAACCATTTTCTCGTGAGCACAATTTAATATTGAAACGAAATTTGATAAGATTTCTAAAAGCGAAGTACTGCCATTGTCCATTTCAGAGAATGTTTTCAGCTTTATCGGCGACGTGCACGAATTTGCATTTAAAATTGTCCATTCGCTCAAATAGTATCCGGCAGCCATTTGCGATTCGAAATAACTGAAAGAGACTACGGCGGCGGCTGAGTTGTCTGTTTGTGATGTTTGCATTTGGAGATTCATTCTACCCATTTGTTGTTGTTGTTCTTTTCGATATTTAAGGCATTCAAACGCACTAGCCGCCATCGCCTGCGGAGATATGCATGTGTGCACGCACATTCCGATTCGGAAAATGGCCTGGGCTTGAAAATAAAATTTTTATCAACACTAAGAAAAGCCAGTGTGCGTGTGTGTTGGCAGTGACAATTGGTTTTGGCACCGCTTTCCTGGCTGTTCTGTGTGTGTGTGTGCCCGCGTGTGCTTGTATTCTTTTCTGCTCTTTGAATGTTGACATATTTCGTTGTGAATTCGTTTTCCATATCATCATGAAAATATCATGCAGAAAACGTTTCGCTTTTTGGGTTGGTAAAAATATTGGGAAATTCGTGCACTTCCGTTGCATTGGCTCGGATTGCAATGTTTGCGGCTGCAAAACAAAAAAGCGCAAAAAAATTAAATATAAAAATTTAAATGCAGTAAAAAATTTCTTGCAAACAACAACAACAACAGAAACAATTACGTGTACATTGTTGTAGTACCTACATACATTTTGTTGTTGCCTTTGTTGGTATCAATATTCCCATAGTATGCAAAGTTTAATATTTAATTGCACTGTCATTGTGCAATATACGTACGCATTGTGTACAGTTTATGCGGAGTGGAACCACAGTGAAGTGGACTCAGGCGAAGACAGAAACTCAGTTCGATTATTGTTAGTGGTGAAGTTGAATTGAATTTAAAATTCTTGAATAATTCGCTACTTAATTTAAATTCAAAATAACAAAATTGTTATTATGAAACACAACAAAGTATACCACAACACAATTGATTGAGAATCAAGTAATTCTTTTGGGTATTTTGGTTTCTTGAAAGAAAAAAAATATATGTTCCTGCGCTTTATTAGGCAATAGTTCAACATCTTTAAACCTTCTAAATAATATGTGTCATCTTGCTCAATGTTACTCAAGAATGTCTCCCATAACAGCGTCTATGCAATTTGTTGCATTGCGTTATACATGGCGTATGAGTAATATTCAATGCGAGAGAATTCGATTAAATCACAATTCATACAATTTAGCTAAACTATGCATAAAATTCAAAAATATTTTGGTATTGAAAACCCGTTTTGTCATTATAAACACACTTCGCAGGGGATCCAAATTTCACATGAGGCTAGTTTTTTGTCTCCCCTTTCACATGCAAAAGTAACTAAGGCAATCCGAAACCTAGAAGCGGAGATATATGAAGTGGAATCTAGAAAATCTTAAAACGGCTCTATCTCCTAAACTAAGGCCCGCAGCATAGCTAAAGTATGCATAAACTTCTAAGATTTTTTGGTATGGAAAAACCTTTATATCATCATTAATACACTTCGTAGGGGATCCAAATTTCACAAGAGGCTAGTTTTTTGTCTCCCCTTTCACATGCAAAAGAAACTAAGGCAATCCGAAACCTAGAAGCGGAGATATATGAAGTTGAATCTAGAAAATCTTAAAACGGCTCTATCTCCTAAACTAAGGCCCGCAGCATAGCTAAAGTATGCATAAAATTCCAAGATTTTTTGGTATGGAAAAACCTTTATATACACTTCGTAGGGGATCCAAATTTCACATGAGGCTAGTTTTTTTCCTCCCCTTTCACATGCAAAAGAAACTAAGGCAATCCGAAACCTAGAAGCGGAGATATATGAAGTTGAATCTAGAAAATCTTAAAACGGCTCTATCTCCTAAACTAAGGCCCGCAGCATAGCTAAAGTATGCATAAAATTCTAAGATTTTTTGGTATGGAAAAACCTTTATATACACTTCGTAGGGGATCCAAATTTCACATGGGGCTAGTTTTTTTCCTCCCCTTTCACATGCAAAAGAAACTAAGGCAATCCGAAACCTAGAAGCGGAGATATATGAAGTTGAATCTAGAAAATCTTAAAACGGCTCTATCTCCTAAACTAAGGCCCGCAGCATAGCTAAAGTATGCATAAAATTCTAAGATTTTTTGGTATGGAAAAACCTTTATATACACTTCGTAGGGGATCCAAATTTCACATGAGGCTAGTTTTTTTCCTCCCCTTTCACATGCAAAAGAAACTAAGGCAATCCGAAACCTAGAAGCGGAGATATATGAAGTTGAATCTAGAAAATCTTAAAACGGCTCTATCTCCTAAACTAAGGCCCGCAGCATAGCTAAAGTATGCATAAAATTCTAAGATTTTTTGGTATGGAAAAACCTTTATATACACTTCGTAGGGGATCCAAATTTCACATGGGGCTAGTTTTTTTCCTCCCCTTTCACATGCAAAAGAAACTAAGGCAATCCGAAACCTAGAAGCGGAGATATATGAAGTTGAATCTAGAAAATCTTAAAACGGCTCTATCTCCTAAACTAAGGCCCGCAGCATAGGTAAAGTATGCATAAAATTCTAAGATTTTTTGGTATGGAAAAACCTTTATATACACTTCGTAGGGGATCCAAATTTCACATGGGGCTAGTTTTTTTCCTCCCCTTTCACATGCAAAAGAAACTAAGGCAATCCGAAACCTAGAAGCGGAGATATATGAAGTTGAATCTAGAAAATCTTAAAACGGCTCTATCTCCTAAACTAAGGCCCGCAGCATAGCTAAAGTATGCATAAAATTCTAAGATTTTTTGGTATGGAAAAACCTTTATATACACTTCGTAGGGGATCCAAATTTCACATGAGGCTAGTTTTTTTCCTCCCCTTTCACATGCAAAAGAAACTAAGGCAATCCGAAACCTAGAAGCGGAGATATATGAAGTTGAATCTAGAAAATCTTAAAACGGCTCTATCTCCTAAACTAAGGCCCGCAGCATAGCTAAAGTATGCATAAAATTCCAAGATTTTTTGGTATGGAAAAACCTTTATATACACTTCGTAGGGGATCCAAATTTCACATGAGGCTAGTTTTTTTCCTCCCCTTTCACATGCAAAAGAAACTAAGGCAATCCGAAACCTAGAAGCGGAGATATATGAAGTTGAATCTAGAAAATCTTAAAACGGCTCTATCTCCTAAACTAAGGCCCGCAGCATAGCTAAAGTATGCATAAAATTCCAAGATTTTTTGGTATGGAAAAACCTTTATATACACTTCGTAGGGGATCCAAATTTCACATGAGGCTAGTTTTTTTCCTCCCCTTTCACATGCAAAAGAAACTAAGGCAATCCGAAACCTAGAAGCGGAGATATATGAAGTTGAATCTAGAAAATCTTAAAACGGCTCTATCTCCTAAACTAAGGCCCGCAGCATAGCTAAAGTATGCATAAAATTCTAAGATTTTTTGGTATGGAAAAACCTTTATATCATTATTAATACACTTCGTAGGGGATCCAAATTTCACAAGAGGCTAGTTTTTTGTCTCCCCTTTCACATGCAAAAGAAACTAAGGCAATCCGAAACCTAGAAGCGGAGATATATGAAGTTGAATCTAGAAAATCTTAAAACGGCTCTATCTCCTAAACTAAGGCCCGCAGCATAGCTAAAGTATGCATAAAATTCTAAGATTTTTTGGTATGGAAAAACCTTTATATACACTTCGTAGGGGATCCAAATTTCACATGGGGCTAGTTTTTTTCCTCCCCTTTCACATGCAAAAGAAACTAAGGCAATCCGAAACCTAGAAGCGGAGATATATGAAGTTGAATCTAGAAAATCTTAAAACGGCTCTATCTCCTAAACTAAGGCCCGCAGCATAGCTAAAGTATGCATAAAATTCTAAGATTTTTTGGTATGGAAAAACCTTTATGTCATCATTAATACACTTCGTAGGGGATCCAAATTTCACAAGAGGCTAGTTTTTTTGTCTCCCCTTTCACATGCAAAAGAAACTAAGGCAATCCGAAACCTAGAAGCGGAGATATATGAAGTTGAATCTAGAAAATCTTAAAACGGCTCTATCTCCTAAACTAAGGCCCGCAGCATAGCTAAAGTATGCATAAAATTCTAAGATTTTTTGGTATGGAAAAACCTTTATATCATTATTAATACACTTCGTAGGGGATCCAAATTTCACAAGAGGCTAGTTTTTTGTCTCCCCTTTCACATGCAAAAGAAACTAAGGCAATCCGAAACCTAGAAGCGGAGATATATGAAGTTGAATCTAGAAAATCTTAAAACGGATCTATCTCCTAAACTAAGGCCCGCAGCATAGCTAAAGTATGCATAAAATTCTAAGATTTTTTGGTATGGAAAAACCTTTGTATCATTATTAATACACTTCGTAGGGGATCCAAATTTCACATGAGGCTAGTTTTTTGTCTCCCTTTTCACATGCAAAAGAAACTAAGGCAATCCGAAACCTAGAAGCGGAGATATATGAAGTTGAATCTAGAAAATCTTAAAACGGCTCTATCTCCTAAACTAAGGCCCGCAGCATAGCTAAAGTATGCATAAAATTCTAAGATTTTTTGGTATGGAAAAACCTTTATATACACTTCGTAGGGGATCCAAATTTCACATGAGGCTAGTTTTTTTCCTCCCCTTTCACATGCAAAAGAAACTAAGGCAATCCGAAACCTAGAAGCGGAGATATATGAAGTTGAATCTAGAAAATCTTAAAACGGATCTATCTCCTAAACTAAGGCCCGCAGCATAGCTAAAGTATGCATAAAATTCTAAGATTTTTTGGTATGGAAAAACCTTTGTATCATTATTAATACACTTCGTAGGGGATCCAAATTTCACATGAGGCTAGTTTTTTGTCTCCCTTTTCACATGCAAAAGAAACTAAGGCAATCCGAAACCTAGAAGCGGAGATATATGAAGTTGAATCTAGAAAATCTTAAAACGGCTCTATCTCCTAAACTAAGGCCCGCAGCATAGCTAAAGTATGCATAAAATTCTAAGATTTTTTGGTATGGAAAAACCTTTATGTCATCATTAATACACTTCGTAGGGGATCCAAATTTCACAAGAGGCTAGTTTTTTTGTCTCCCCTTTCACATGCAAAAGAAACTAAGGCAATCCGAAACCTAGAAGCGGAGATATATGAAGTTGAATCTAGAAAATCTTAAAACGGCTCTATCTCCTAAACTAAGGCCCGCAGCATAGCTAAAGTATGCATAAAATTCTAAGATTTTTTGGTATGGAAAAACCTTTATATACACTTCGTAGGGGATCCAAATTTCACATGAGGCTAGTTTTTTTCCTCCCCTTTCACATGCAAAAGAAACTAAGGCAATCCGAAACCTAGAAGCGGAGATATATGAAGTTGAATCTAGAAAATCTTAAAACGGCTCTATCTCCTAAACTAAGGCCCGCAGCATAGCTAAAGTATGCATAAAATTCTAAGATTTTTTGGTATGGAAAAACCTTTATATCATTATTAATACACTTCGTAGGGGATCCAAATTTCACAAGAGGCTAGTTTTTTGTCTCCCCTTTCACATGCAAAAGAAACTAAGGCAATCCGAAACCTAGAAGCGGAGATATATGAAGTTGAATCTAGAAAATCTTAAAACGGCTCTATCTCCTAAACTAAGGCCCGCAGCATAGCTAAAGTATGCATAAAATTCTAAGATTTTTTGGTATGGAAAAACCTTTATATACACTTCGTAGGGGATCCAAATTTCACATGAGGCTAGTCTTTTTCCTCCCCTTTCACATGCAAAAGAAACTAAGGCAATCCGAAACCTAGAAGCGGAGATATATGAAGTTGAATCTAGAAAATCTTAAAACGGCTCTATCTCCTAAACTAAGGCCCGCAGCATAGCTAAAGTATGCATAAAATTCTAAGATTTTTTGGTATGGAAAAACCTTTATATACACTTCGTAGGGGATCCAAATTTCACATGGGGCTAGTTGTTTTCCTCCCCTTTCACATGCAAAAGAAACTAAGGCAATCCGAAACCTAGAAGCGGAGATATATGAAGTTGAATCTAGAAAATCTTAAAACGGCTCTATCTCCTAAACTAAGGCCCGCAGCATAGCTAAAGTATGCATAAAATTCTAAGATTTTTTGGTATGGAAAAACCTTTATATACACTTCGTAGGGGATCCAAATTTCACATGAGGCTAGTTTTTTTCCTCCCCTTTCACATGCAAAAGAAACTAAGGCAATCCGAAACCTAGAAGCGGAGATATATGAAGTTGAATCTAGAAAATCTTAAAACGGCTCTATCTCCTAAACTAAGGCCCGCAGCATAGCTAAAGTATGCATAAAATTCCAAGATTTTTTGGTATGGAAAAACCTTTATATACACTTCGTAGGGGATCCAAATTTCACATGAGGCTAGTTTTTTTCCTCCCCTTTCACATGCAAAAGAAACTAAGGCAATCCGAAACCTAGAAGCGGAGATATATGAAGTTGAATCTAGAAAATCTTAAAACGGCTCTATCTCCTAAACTAAGGCCCGCAGCATAGCTAAAGTATGCATAAAATTCCAAGATTTTTTGGTATGGAAAAACCTTTATATACACTTCGTAGGGGATCCAAATTTCACATGAGGCTAGTTTTTTTCCTCCCCTTTCACATGCAAAAGAAACTAAGGCAATCCGAAACCTAGAAGCGGAGATATATGAAGTTGAATCTAGAAAATCTTAAAACGGCTCTATCTCCTAAACTAAGGCCCGCAGCATAGCTAAAGTATGCATAAAATTCTAAGATTTTTTGGTATGGAAAAACCTTTATGTCATCATTAATACACTTCGTAGGGGATCCAAATTTCACAAGAGGCTAGTTTTTTTGTCTCCCCTTTCACATGCAAAAGAAACTAAGGCAATCCGAAACCTAGAAGCGGAGATATATGAAGTTGAATCTAGAAAATCTTAAAACGGCTCTATCTCCTAAACTAAGGCCCGCAGCATAGCTAAAGTATGCATAAAATTCTAAGATTTTTTGGTATGGAAAAACCTTTATATACACTTCGTAGGGGATCCAAATTTCACATGGGGCTAGTTTTTTTCCTCCCCTTTCACATGCAAAAGAAACTAAGGCAATCCGAAACCTAGAAGCGGAGATATATGAAGTTGAATCTAGAAAATCTTAAAACGGCTCTATCTCCTAAACTAAGGCCCGCAGCATAGCTAAAGTATGCATAAAATTCTAAGATTTTTTGGTATGGAAAAACCTTTATATACACTTCGTAGGGGATCCAAATTTCACATGGGGCTAGTTTTTTTCCTCCCCTTTCACATGCAAAAGAAACTAAGGCAATCCGAAACCTAGAAGCGGAGATATATGAAGTTGAATCTAGAAAATCTTAAAACGGCTCTATCTCCTAAACTAAGGCCCGCAGCATAGCTAAAGTATGCATAAAATTCTAAGATTTTTTGGTATGGAAAAACCTTTATATCATTATTAATACACTTCGTAGGGGATCCAAATTTCACATGAGGCTAGTTTTTTGTCTCACCCTTCACATGCAAAAGAAACTAAGGCAATCCGAAACCTAGAAGCGGAGATATATGAAGTTGAATCTAGAAAATCTTAAAACGGCTCTATCTCCTAAACTAAGGCCCGCAGCATAGCTAAAGTATGCATAAAATTCTAAGATTTTTTGGTATGGAAAAACCTTTATGTCATCATTAATACACTTCGTAGGGGATCCAAATTTCACAAGAGGCTAGTTTTTTTGTCTCCCCTTTCACATGCAAAAGAAACTAAGGCAATCCGAAACCTAGAAGCGGAGATATATGAAGTTGAATCTAGAAAATCTTAAAACGGCTCTATCTCCTAAACTAAGGCCCGCAGCATAGCTAAAGTATGCATAAAATTCTAAGATTTTTTGGTATGGAAAAACCTTTATATCATTATTAATACACTTCGTAGGGGATCCAAATTTCACATGAGGCTAGTTTTTTGTCTCACCCTTCACATGCAAAAGAAACTAAGGCAATCCGAAACCTAGAAGCGGAGATATATGAAGTTGAATCTAGAAAATCTTAAAACGGCTCTATCTCCTAAACTAAGGCCCGCAGCATAGCTAAAGTATGCATAAAATTCTAAGATTTTTTGGTATGGAAAAACCTTTGTATCATTATTAATACACTTCGTAGGGGATCCAAATTTCACATGAGGCTAGTTTTTTGTCTCCCCTTTCACATGCAAAAGAAACTAAGGCAATCCGAAACCTAGAAGCGGAGATATATGAAGTTGAATCTAGAAAATCTTAAAACGGCTCTATCTCCTAAACTAAGGCCCGCAGCATAGCTAAAGTATGCATAAAATTCCAAGATTTTTTGGTATGGAAAAACCTTTATATCATTATTAATACACTTCGTAGGGGATCCAAATTTCACATGAGGCTAGTTTTTTGTCTCACCCTTCACATGCAAAAGAAACTAAGGCAATCCGAAACCTAGAAGCGGAGATATATGAAGTTGAATCTAGAAAATCTTAAAACGGCTCTATCTCCTAAACTAAGGCCCGCAGCATAGCTAAAGTATGCATAAAATTCTAAGATTTTTTGGTATGGAAAAACCTTTGTATCATTATTAATACACTTCGTAGGGGATCCAAATTTCACAAGAGGCTAGTTTTTTTGTCTCCCCTTTCACATGCAAAAGAAACTAAGGCAATCCGAAACCTAGAAGCGGAGATATATGAAGTTGAATCTAGAAAATCTTAAAACGGCTCTATCTCCTAAACTAAGGCCCGCAGCATAGCTAAAGTATGCATAAAATTCTAAGATTTTTTGGTATGGAAAAACCTTTATATCATTATTAATACACTTCGTAGGGGATCCAAATTTCACAAGAGGCTAGTTTTTTGTCTCCCCTTTCACATGCAAAAGAAACTAAGGCAATCCGAAACCTAGAAGCGGAGATATATGAAGTTGAATCTAGAAAATCTTAAAACGGCTCTATCTCCTAAACTAAGGCCCGCAGCATAGCTAAAGTATGCATAAAATTCTAAGATTTTTTGGTATGGAAAAACCTTTGTATCATTATTAATACACTTCGTAGGGGATCCAAATTTCACATGAGGCTAGTTTTTTGTCTCCCCTTTCACATGCAAAAGAAACTAAGGCAATCCGAAACCTAGAAGCGGAGATATATGAAGTTGAATCTAGAAAATCTTAAAACGGCTCTATCTCCTAAACTAAGGCCCGCAGCATAGCTAAAGTATGCATAAAATTCCAAGATTTTTTGGTATGGAAAAACCTTTATATCATTATTAATACACTTCGTAGGGGATCCAAATTTCACATGAGGCTAGTTTTTTGTCTCCCCTTTCACATGCAAAAGAAACTAAGGCAATCCGAAACCTAGAAGCGGAGGTATATGAAGTTGAATCTAGAAAATCTTAAAACGGCTCTATCTCCTAAACTAAGGCCCGCAGCATAGCTAAAGTATGCATAAAATTCTAAGATTTTTTGGTATGGAAAAACCTTTGTATCATTATTAATACACTTCGTAGGGGATCCAAATTTCACATGAGGCTAGTTTTTTGTCTCCCCTTTCACATGCAAAAGAAACTAAGGCAATCCGAAACCTAGAAGCGGAGATATATGAAGTTGAATCTAGAAAATCTTAAAACGGCTCTATCTCCTAAACTAAGGCCCGCAGCATAGCTAAAGTATGCATAAAATTCTAAGATTTTTTGGTATGGAAAAACCTTTGTATCATTATTAATACACTTCGTAGGGGATCCAAATTTCACATGAGGCTAGTTTTTTGTCTCCCCTTTCACATGCAAAAGAAACTAAGGCAATCCGAAACCTAGAAGCGGAGATATATGAAGTTGAATCTAGAAAATCTTAAAACGGCTCTATCTCCTAAACTAAGGCCCGCAGCATAGCTAAAGTATGCATAAAATTCTAAGATTTTTTGGTATGGAAAAACCTTTGTATCATTGTTAATACACTTCGTAGGGGATCCAAATTTCACATGAGGCTAGTTTTTTGTCTCCCTTTTCACATGCAAAAGAAACTAAGGCAATCCGAAACCTAGAAGCGGAGATATATGAAGTTGAATCTAGAAAATCTTAAAACGGCTCTATCTCCTAAACTAAGGCCCGCAGCATAGCTAAAGTATGCATAAAATTCTAAGATTTTTTGGTATGGAAAAACCTTTATGTCATCATTAATACACTTCGTAGGGGATCCAAATTTCACAAGAGGCTAGTTTTTTTGTCTCCCCTTTCACATGCAAAAGAAACTAAGGCAATCCGAAACCTAGAAGCGGAGATATATGAAGTTGAATCTAGAAAATCTTAAAACGGCTCTATCTCCTAAACTAAGGCCCGCAGCATAGCTAAAGTATGCATAAAATTCTAAGATTTTTTGGTATGGAAAAACCTTTGTATCATTATTAATACACTTCGTAGGGGATCCAAATTTCACATGAGGCTAGTTTTTTGTCTCCCCTTTCACATGCAAAAGAAACTAAGGCAATCCGAAACCTAGAAGCGGAGATATATGAAGTTGAATCTAGAAAATCTTAAAACGGCTCTATCTCCTAAACTAAGGCCCGCAGCATAGCTAAAGTATGCATAAAATTCTAAGATTTTTTGGTATGGAAAAACCTTTGTATCATTATTAATACACTTCGTAGGGGATCCAAATTTCACATGAGGCTAGTTTTTTGTCTCCCCTTTCACATGCAAAAGAAACTAAGGCAATCCGAAACCTAGAAGCGGAGATATATGAAGTTGAATCTAGAAAATCTTAAAACGGCTCTATCTCCTAAACTAAGGCCCGCAGCATAGCTAAAGTATGCATAAAATTCTAAGATTTTTTGGTATGGAAAAACCTTTGTATCATTGTTAATACACTTCGTAGGGGATCCAAATTTCACATGAGGCTAGTTTTTTGTCTCCCTTTTCACATGCAAAAGAAACTAAGGCAATCCGAAACCTAGAAGCGGAGATATATGAAGTTGAATCTAGAAAATCTTAAAACGGCTCTATCTCCTAAACTAAGGCCCGCAGCATAGCTAAAGTATGCATAAAATTCTAAGATTTTTTGGTATGGAAAAACCTTTATGTCATCATTAATACACTTCGTAGGGGATCCAAATTTCACAAGAGGCTAGTTTTTTGTCTCCCCTTTCACATGCAAAAGAAACTAAGGCAATCCGAAACCTAGAAGCGGAGATATATGAAGTTGAATCTAGAAAATCTTAAAACGGCTCTATCTCCTAAACTAAGGCCCGCAGCATAGCTAAAGTATGCATAAAATTCTAAGATTTTTTGGTATGGAAAAACCTTTGTATCATTATTAATACACTTCGTAGGGGACCCAAATTTCACATGAGGCTAGTTTTTTGTCTCACCCTTCACATGCAAAAGAAACTAAGGCAATCCGAAACCTAGAAGCGGAGATATATGAAGTTGAATCTAGAAAATCTTAAAACGGCTCTATCTCCTAAACTAAGGCCCGCAGCATAGCTAAAGTATGCATAAAATTCTAAGATTTTTTGGTATGGAAAAACCTTTGTATCATTATTAATACACTTCGTAGGGGATCCAAATTTCACATGAGGCTAGTTTTTTGTCTCACCCTTCACATGCAAAAGAAACTAAGGCAATCCGAAACCTAGAAGCGGAGATATATGAAGTTGAATCTAGAAAATCTTAAAACGGCTCTATCTCCTAAACTAAGGCCCGCAGCATAGCTAAAGTATGCATAAAATTCTAAGATTTTTTGGTATGGAAAAACCTTTGTATCATTATTAATACACTTCGTAGGGGATCCAAATTTCACATGAGGCTAGTTTTTTGTCTCACCCTTCACATGCAAAAGAAACTAAGGCAATCCGAAACCTAGAAGCGGAGATATATGAAGTTGAATCTAGAAAATCTTAAAACGGCTCTATCTCCTAAACTAAGGCCCGCAGCATAGCTAAAGTATGCATAAAATTCTAAGATTTTTTGGTATGGAAAAACCTTTGTATCATTATTAATACACTTCGTAGGGGATCCAAATTTCACATGAGGCTAGTTTTTTGTCTCACCCTTCACATGCAAAAGAAACTAAGGCAATCCGAAACCTAGAAGCGGAGATATATGAAGTTGAATCTAGAAAATCTTAAAACGGCTCTATCTCCTAAACTAAGGCCCGCAGCATAGCTAAAGTATGCATAAAATTCTAAGATTTTTTGGTATGGAAAAACCTTTGTATCATTATTAATACACTTCGTAGGGGATCCAAATTTCACATGAGGCTAGTTTTTTGTCTCACCCTTCACATGCAAAAGAAACTAAGGCAATCCGAAACCTAGAAGCGGAGATATATGAAGTTGAATCTAGAAAATCTTAAAACGGCTCTATCTCCTAAACTAAGGCCCGCAGCATAGCTAAAGTATGCATAAAATTCTAAGATTTTTTGGTATGGAAAAACCTTTGTATCATTATTAATACACTTCGTAGGGGATCCAAATTTCACATGAGGCTAGTTTTTTGTCTCCCCTTTCACATGCAAAAGAAACTAAGGCAATCCGAAACCTAGAAGCGGAGATATATGAAGTTGAATCTAGAAAATCTTAAAACGGCTCTATCTCCTAAACTAAGGCCCGCAGCATAGCTAAAGTATGCATAAAATTCTAAGATTTTTTGGTATGGAAAAACCTTTGTATCATTATTAATACACTTCGTAGGGGATCCAAATTTCACATGAGGCTAGTTTTTTGTCTCACCCTTCACATGCAAAAGAAACTAAGGCAATCCGAAACCTAGAAGCGGAGATATATGAAGTTGAATCTAGAAAATCTTAAAACGGCTCTATCTCCTAAACTAAGGCCCGCAGCATAGCTAAAGTATGCATAAAATTCTAAGATTTTTTGGTATGGAAAAACCTTTGTATCATTATTAATACACTTCGTAGGGGATCCAAATTTCACATGAGGCTAGTTTTTTGTCTCCCCTTTCACATGCAAAAGAAACTAAGGCAATCCGAAACCTAGAAGCGGAGATATATGAAGTTGAATCTAGAAAATCTTAAAACGGCTCTATCTCCTAAACTAAGGCCCGCAGCATAGCTAAAGTATGCATAAAATTCTAAGATTTTTTGGTATGGAAAAACCTTTGTATCATTATTAATACACTTCGTAGGGGATCCAAATTTCACATGAGGCTAGTTTTTTGTCTCCCCTTTCACATGCAAAAGAAACTAAGGCAATCCGAAACCTAGAAGCGGAGATATATGAAGTTGAATCTAGAAAATCTTAAAACGGCTCTATCTCCTAAACTAAGGCCCGCAGCATAGCTAAAGTATGCATAAAATTCTAAGATTTTTTGGTATGGAAAAACCTTTGTATCATTATTAATACACTTCGTAGGGGATCCAAATTTCACATGAGGCTAGTTTTTTGTCTCCCCTTTCACATGCAAAAGAAACTAAGGCAATCCGAAACCTAGAAGCGGAGATATATGAAGTTGAATCTAGAAAATCTTAAAACGGCTCTATCTCCTAAACTAAGGCCCGCAGCATAGCTAAAGTATGCATAAAATTCTAAGATTTTTTGGTATGGAAAAACCTTTGTATCATTATTAATACACTTCGTAGGGGATCCAAATTTCACATGAGGCTAGTTTTTTGTCTCACCCTTCACATGCAAAAGAAACTAAGGCAATCCGAAACCTAGAAGCGGAGATATATGAAGTTGAATCTAGAAAATCTTAAAACGGCTCTATCTCCTAAACTAAGGCCCGCAGCATAGCTAAAGTATGCATAAAATTCTAAGATTTTTTGGTATGGAAAAACCTTTGTATCATTATTAATACACTTCGTAGGGGATCCAAATTTCACATGAGGCTAGTTTTTTGTCTCCCCTTTCACATGCAAAAGAAACTAAGGCAATCCGAAACCTAGAAGCGGAGATATATGAAGTTGAATCTAGAAAATCTTAAAACGGCTCTATCTCCTAAACTAAGGCCCGCAGCATAGCTAAAGTATGCATAAAATTCTAAGATTTTTTGGTATGGAAAAACCTTTGTATCATTATTAATACACTTCGTAGGGGATCCAAATTTCACATGAGGCTAGTTTTTTGTCTCCCCTTTCACATGCAAAAGAAACTAAGGCAATCCGAAACCTAGAAGCGGAGATATATGAAGTTGAATCTAGAAAATCTTAAAACGGCTCTATCTCCTAAACTAAGGCCCGCAGCATAGCTAAAGTATGCATAAAATTCTAAGATTTTTTGGTATGGAAAAACCTTTATATCATTATTAATACACTTCGTAGGGGATCCAAATTTCACATGGGGCTAGATTTTTGTCTAATTTTGGATAAAAAGAAATGCAATCTTGTGAATGGAAAAAGACTTCGAAAAATGGAATGGACAATCATGATTTCAAAAAAGACAAAGACTTCAATGTTTTACTCTGCATTTAAAATAGCATCCAATGAATGCAATCATGGAATGTAATTTGTTGCTGACTGAAAATCTAACAAAAGTGCATTCTTTAACAGCTCTGTAGTATGAATACTATTAAATGCGAATTTTAATTAGTTTTCCTATTAATATCATTAGTTTCTACTATTATTTCCATAGTATTGTGTCCTATTGACTCATTTTTTTCTGAGTGTATAAGTACTTAATTACATAATATATTTAAACCGGAAACATCCAGGTGTGTCACTGTGGCCGGAAACACTTTCTAATGCAACCTATTTGACACATGCTCTAAATACTCGAATACGAACGATTGATTGGACAAGTAAAGGCTGTGTGACTCACTCAACACTGGCAGGGCATACATTTTGATATGCGCCGATATCATCGACCAACAACAGCCTAATTTTCAATTAGCACAATACCGGTATGTGCCCAGACTACAAACGAAACATGGCGTGCGAAACACTGCCCGCTTTATGTGCGAAAATACATGTGCGAAATACTCTTTAGTTCGCTCGTATGTGTTGAGCGCCCCTCGCCACCTCTACACCGTGGGCTAATACAATTGCACAGCGTATGCGATATGAGTGTTTTATATTTACGTATTTATTTGCTGGCGATTGACGTTTCCTTCCGGTGTACGGCTATGTTTCCGGCAGTGGGCTGTGCTGTGCTGAGTGTGAGTATGTCAGGGACGTGACTCGCTTATTGAGCGATTCACAATTCGCATAAAGGGAAAAATGCCACATCAGCGCCATCAACAAATGCGCAAATTAATAACGGGAGGCACAAAAAAAAAAAAGGACAAACGCGAGCCCATCGCAATAAATTCGAAATTTGCTGATCTGATTGGCAAAAGGACATAAACAAGAGATCGTGCGAATTGCGTCAGTAGGCTAGTGTGTGTTTGAGTGTTTCATTAAAAATGTATAAAGGCGCAGTCCATAACGCAGCAGTTGCCGCTTTAATGAAAGGCCACCTCGAATTAAAGTCTTAAAGGTTTTAATTTTCTTCGATAGCAACTTATCCTTGAACAACAGCTGGGTGCTCTCTCACATCGGTTCTTTTTTTATTTGCAATAATTAATAATCCTCCCATCTACCTCAGAAGCAAAAAAAAAGCAACGAAATAATTTGTCAAAGAATAACAAAATAACAATGGAAATCTTGACATGAAATGGAAATCTTCACTTCGAGCTGCAGCAGAGAGCCTATCTATCAACAATAAAGACTTATCGCCGACAATCAGGCAAAATCATTGACCTAAATCGATGCTAATTTATCCATTGTGTTTCGTTCGCCACTCAACGCCATGTTAGAATCACTAGTGAACGACCTAAAGAAGAAAAAAAAAAAAAAGAAAAAAAAAAGAAAGGAAATTACACACACAAAAGTGCGAATGAAAATGACGCTGTTGGGGCGGCCGGGTTCGCGGGCGGTTGAAGTGTATGTGAATGTGAATGAAACCAACTTTCACAGTGAATCGGACAGCAGACGGTTTTCGTGTGGTTTAGCAACCGGCGAAAGGAAAACTAGAAATAAAGTATCATCATTCAACAATCAATTGAAACTAAAGCGCCCACACAGACACACACACACACACACACACATTCCCACAAAAATGCACACACACACACACGCACACGTTGAAGCACCATTAGTGGCACTCGGAAAAGCATTTAAAACACTCCACCAAATGACTACCATTCGTTTTGGCGCCTTTTATTGCTCACTTCAGTTTCTAGTTTTTTTTTCGTTGCTTTTGTTCCAGCGATATTTTATAACATTTTTAATTTCAACTAGTCGCTTCGAATGCGGATATTGAAAATGCCAAATGAATTCACAATGAAGGGTTTACGTTCACGGACAATATCTATGCTTTCGCTGTAAATAAAGTTTGTTGCTCCTGTGGATTTGTGTAGGATTTTTTTCACTGTTGCTAAAAACGATTTATCAATTAGAAAGTGGAAAAAAGTGTACTGAGTACAGTGGTGCGTGTCCATATGAGCGGTTAACAAAACTGAATGATATGAATGAAATGAAATGAAATGGCAAATGAACATTTTGGAAATATCGCTTGGACGAGACAAGTCAATTCATACTAATTGAAGGTCGCTGATCACGACTGCAAAGTCCGTTTTGCTCTGCTACATCTTGTTTATGGCTTTAAAGTGTTTTTTAATATGTTATGTTTTTTTTTTTAATTTCGAAAAAAATTCGAAAATGTTTGAAAATTTGGTAGGCATTTTTCTTTTTGATATCTTTAATATTAAAGAACTTTATGTTTATGGCCATAAACATTGTGAGCAAAACTGACAGCGAGCTCAAATTTGGGTAAATAGATTTATCTGGTCCCGGCTTTATCTGTCGCACTGTGTTATTCGATATGAAATCAGTATATTTTGATATCAAAAAATGACAAATGTCTATTATTATTACAAGAATGCAATTATTTTCCATTCAAGTTATTATACGAAATATTCTCAAGGATTTGCCGTAAAAAAATCTTAGAAAAAGAAAATTTTACATTTTTCATATTTCACATTTCCCGTTTCACAAATCTCCCAATTGTATGAACTTTCTGATTAATGTTCATTTATTTTGTTGACATATTCTCGTGCGCCCAATTATGTAAGTTGTTTAGTACACAACCCGAATCAAATTTGCTGCAGCCTTGCCATATTTTCCCATTTCTATGTCCTTGAGACGCAAAGTCATTGCTGGAGTGCTATGGTGCTCTGCTACTTGTGCAGACTGAAAACACATGCCATGGGGGGGTGGGAGGTCGGCGTGTAAGTAAGTTTGCAAACGTATCGTACAAATGCTATTGTTGCACATTGCCATGATGCTCTGCTTTAGAAAATCACAAGTAAACCTCTTGACCGATTCGCCGCACAATGGTGCTTGAGTTTCTTGTATTTGTATTTGTGTTTGTTTTTTTCGCTTGCTTTTGTTGTTGTTGATTCTTTTTTCTTCACCGAATTCGACTCATATGTCCACAGCAGCAGAAGAAGAAGAGGAGGACGAAGAAAAAAGGACAAAACCATTGTTATCATTTTTGTTAAGTATTTTATTTCGGTTGAACTAGAGCATTCTTGCCCATTCCATCTACCCTCTACGCCTCAGTGGTACTTCAGCGCAATCAGCAAACTAACCCGAAATACACGAATGCTTCCGTTCGAATGGCGATTTGCGGATTTGAACTTGTGTCTGATGTGTGTGTGTGTGTCGGCAATAGCCTCCATTTGAAAATCGTAGCGAATGTAATTATTTGAAAATTGAGAATAACCTCGAGGAGGCCAAAGTGCAATCTGGACATTTCAATGAAAATTGTTTTTTTTTGTTGAGTTTTTTTCTTGCAATATTTTATTTTTTGTTTAATCGGCTCATGCCACCCACTTTTGGTTGGTTGCAGTTTGTTGCCGCTGGTGGTCGATTTGTGTGTTCGGTTTGCGTCTAATCGTTTGCTATATTGAATTTCAATTGCCACAATTGAGCAGACCGAGTCCAGATAAAGTTTCAGTTTCAAACGGATGTTACAAAGGGAATTTATTTATAATTTTTTATCAGCAGTTTTTATGCAGTTTTTCAACTCAGGGATGAGTTGCTTCATGTTGTTATGGCCGATCAACATACATTTTCGTCGACTTAGCATTTTTCGCAGGCTATCCAAGTAGCGAAATTATCAATGAATGCTTTTTTCTGGTTATCTTCGGCGCATTGAGACGTAATCCTAGCGAGGCAAAGAGGCAATAGCACAAAGCCCTTGGCACACTCCTAGCTTTACATTAATTTTTGCGCTGAGCTGTTCTTCCCTGAGCCGGCATCGTTATAGAGCAGCTTTGTCAGGCTAATGATCTTGAGTGGGACTCCTTGACACTCTTTATCGAAGTCTATGAAACACAGATGGAGAGGCGTTCACCATTCGACCGGTTGCTTAACGATTACACGAAGCATAGCTCAGAAAGGATGTGCCCTGGAACCCCGCTTGCTGTCTTCTCAGAGGGGGGTATCAGTATGACTGAGAGGCGCTTGTTGAGAATGTTTGTAATTTTTTATTCACCTTGCAGAGTAAGGTAATGCCACTCCCGTTTTCCAAGTGAATGCAGGCGATAACCTATCCCAATAGCATCTGTACGAAATTACAAATGTTTTAATTTATTGAAATTTCTCCGCTCTCATCTAATTTAAGTTTTAAACGGCTTCGAAACTCTGAAAGCAATAAAATAAAAAATTCCTACAAATCAAGCCGAAGCGGAAAAAACAGGCGCGCCTACGATGGCAGCCCACGGATAAATTGCTTGACAAAATCGAATTTTGTTGGGGAAAATGTGTTTTCAATGCCGTCAAAGAAGAATGCCGTGATTATTTGTAAGGCGAACTTTCCTCACATCTCTTGAGCTTTTTCCCCATTCAAGTGTCAATCGCAGCGGCACCACCAGCAGCCGTTGTAGCCGTTTTCCTCGAATCGATACACAAAGTTCACCTTTTGTGACTTCCTCTTCCGTGCCATTTAATTTCGCCGCATCACTTTTTTTGCAACCTATCATCACCCGCAACATTTGAATGCTTGGAAGCAGGTGTGTAGGTGAAAAGGGAAAAGTAACTGGATTTTTTCTCTTTCTCTTTCTCTTTCTCCTGCTTCTTCTTCTTTTTCTTCTTATTCTTATACCCGTACCCGCACCCGCACCCAAATGATATAAATGACACAAACTTTTGACATTTTCCTATTATTTTCAACACCTTTGATTGATGGATTGACGCGATTCGATGACGGAGTCAGCAGTGCGCCAGTTGGTGTTGTCCTTGTGTCGCGGCAGATTTCTTTACAAAGCTCAAACTTCCTTTGGTGGGAACTATTGGTCTATGAAGTTTTTGTGTTACTGTTGTTGTTGCGAAAAGTTGAATCTTGCAAATCATTTGAGAGGTTATGTGATATGAAATGGGGGGAAATAGGAAATGGCATTGTCAAAATGTGTGATGGACATTGAGTGGTGGACAGCGTGATAGCGCCATCTTTTAGTAAAAGAAAATCGCAGCTGAAATGGATTTTAGCCAATGAAGTAATGACTTTTAGAAACTTCAGTTCAGCTTTGGGAGATGATTGGTTCAGAGATTTAGAAAATTTTTAATTTACGTCAGCCTCACTTATAATTATACTAACTACATACTAAAAACAGCTCCCTATGAATTAAACGAAAAACCCAAATGCTCCTTTCAAATTTGACCAATTACTCCATGATTGCGCCCACCAAAAGCCATGACAAAACACATGAGGTGAAATTTCAATCAAAAATTCGAAACAATCAATCTGAGGCGCCGCAAATTTAGTTAATTGATCTGATCAGCGAATGTGACTTGCTCATTGTAAACTGTTTCAGAACCGAGGCCAAAAACCGCAAGCGGGCAGACCATACCCTAGCCAAGCCAGACCCGCCCAGACAAGTGCATATGAACGAAACCCATTAAGGCTTTGGCAGCATATGCGAATCAGCACATGTCATGCCGAAAATGCCCGCCGGGCGTCAAATGCAATCGGACACGATGTCAACGTTTTTGTGGTCCAGTGATTTCATTTAGTAAACGGGAACGTACCGAACCGGTCTGCTGCAGCGGCGACGCGCATTCTAATACAAATTCGCTCAAAAGCTAAAACTCAACATTATTTGGCTGATTTGCTGCGATGAGTGGAAATGCTGCATGCTGCTGCTGTTGTGTTTTGTGCTTGTGATGACTTTGTGGTTAAATTCACATCATAAACACGTTGGCCAAATGACCTGCCAATGTGGTTTACTGTGGACGTGCACATGGTAGATGGACGCCGCTGTCCAGCGAGACGAGAGATGAGGTGAATAGGAAAATACTCGACTCTTATATGGGTACGATTGGTCGGCTGGCTGGATGGATGGATGAATGGATGGATGGACGGACGGACGGATGAGTGACATTCATGTGATGTGATGTGATGCGAGTGGCAATTGCATTCATGCTGATGACAATTGCTAGCTGCAAATGCTTCATACGAAAATAACACAAAATGCATAGCGTGTGTGTGTGTGTCTCGGTACTGTGCAGTACATGCGGCGTTGCGTTATTAGTTTTGTCTGCTGGTCGATGAGACAAATATTTTGTACGCGTTAATTGCTCGTTTTCGCAACTGTGTGTATCTGTGTGTGTGTGATTTGTAAGTGCGTATATGTGCTAAATCCGTCATAAAAGCGGTTAACCGAATTCCGCAAATTAAGAGTGGTTTTGTGTGTGTGTGTGGGGGGGCATATGAAAATATTTATGCTACATTTGGGCACATGATTCAATCAGCAGACTCGACAATTAGGGTCCACACTCTGGCATATGTGAAATGTGCAAATTTTACGAATTTGAGGTTTTTGGTGCCCTACTAGAGCTTGTCAGTTAATACTTTTCAATCGAAGGTGTGTATTCAGTAACGTTTCAAGCGACAAAATGTGAAAAGTATAAAATTTGTTCTTCACCTTAACTTTTTGGTAAAAATTAAACCAATCGCAAATTGTTTTTTACCCACAACTTCACTGCCAGCTTTAATGGCAAATTAGCGGCCATATTAACAAGCTCCCACACAAACGCACTTGCACATCCCAAAGTAAGCAACCGAAATTTCACCGAGTATCTTAACTTTTGTTAGCGCGCTCGCAACACACAAAACTTATCTGCCAATTCAATTAAATACACAAAAGTTTCAATTAAGGGAAAATTACCAGGATCAGTTTTGTGCGCAAAACCATTGATGAAAGCTATTAGGGCGATCAGGCGTGCGGCGGGAGGCGAGCAGCTTATTTCGGGTCGTACAACATGGAGTCAATACACAAGCAACAAGAAAGTAATGCTCCAAAAGTACCAAAAGCACAAATGATTTTCTTTTTCCTTTTCGTATTTTTTCCCCGCTTACTGGAAACTTAAGCGCTAACATACTTCTTATCCCTAATATCGCTAATAGGATATTAAGCACTGTACACGAAGCGAGGCATTCTCTCACACACACACACACACCTATACACCTACACAAACTCATATAAACTTACAAAAATGTTTGTACAAAAATTCTGCACACACATTTTTTTGCGGGGAGAGGCCCTTTGATACCCACAGGAAGCAGAAGTACATACAAGTGCAGAAGAGAAAAATAACGAATGTCCTGGGTTAATTGAAATTCCTCAACTTTCTCAATTAAACTTTTGCTAGGTTTTTACTGAAAAAAAAGCCAACCTCGTGTACAAAAGAACGGAGCCAAAGGAGAGTAAGTTGGAAGCGGAAGGGGAGGCAGTGCATGCAACATGCCTTTGCTGCTGTTGCTTCGAAAAGTGTTCCAACCTTTTGGTGTGCTCTTGCCTTCTTCTTCTTCTTTGTTGTTTTTTTGCAGCTTTCTTCATCGCACTTGATGAACTTTGCAACGCCATCTTAAGAACGTTTCCGTTTCCTGACGATGCCCAAATACTTAGTATACGTTGTACATTGACAGCAATAATTGTCTGGCCAGCGACCTAGCCCTCTTCGGCAGCACGTTCATCTGTACCATACACAGACAGCGTCATTTTCGTCGCTCTTGCATCATAAAAAATTCAGAGGCTTTCGTCTGCCACGTTGGCGTTGAAATGGTGAAGTCGTCTTGATGCTCTTCCACTTCCTCTACATAATGTTCGCTGTGTGCATTTGCTACTTACGAAAGTTTCATTTTGCTTACTTAAGTTTTGCGAATTATATCAGCTTTTTTCTTCACTGCGTGCGCAATCTTTTTGCTTACTGCTGTTGTTGTTGTTTTCACTATTATTGTTGTTAATAATATTTATGAAAAAGTTTCAATGCCCCCTCGACACAATGCAGTAGTTGCGCCTAGCGGGTACGGAGTTGGCGGTACCTAGTGGTAATATTCGAACGGCAGTCATCATACGTTTTTGTGTCTGTTTGTAGACCTCAGTTGTGCCAAGTTTACGATTGTTCCTTTAGTATTCTGCCTTCAGTTGTGCATAAGTTTTTTCCTAGCAGCTTACCAACAGCTTTTTCATATTTTATTGAAACTTTTTATTTTGTGTCTTGATGGTATTTGTTTGTTTTTTCCCTTCTGTTTTGTATTTTTTTCCTTGCATTATTACTTCATTTTATGTACATCAAATGGCATAAGTAACTGTGTGGCATTGACTGTGAGCGTGTGCGGATTAAAGAATATAAATCGTAAAGGAAGAAAGTTGGCTAGCAAAAGTTTTTTTAGTTTTGTGATTTTTTAAAATAATTTTTTATTGTTGAATGCCAATAAGAAGCTTACAGTTTCGCTGATAGAACTTTGAAATGATTGTGGCATCAGGATGCTTAAATTGCGAATTATTTGACAACTTAAAGCCAAACAAGCAGATTCCAAATAAAATGAAAATGAATTTAGTGCAAAATTTACTTCAATTGTGGACAATTGTTAAAAAACTTTATTAAGATTGATTTAAAAAAAGAAATTTACTGCAGACTGCCAATAATTTCGGTTGGAAAAAATTGAAGAAGAAATTTGCTTGCTTATATGTCTTTGTGGTAGCATTAAGAACTTAATTGTTTGTACTACACAGTGAAACAATTTGAAATTATTTTTTACACATTTTTTTAAGGAATGTGCCATACTCCTATGTTACACTTATTTTTTAACTAAAATAAATATTTTTTTCTGAGAAATTGCACAGTATTTTGTAACAGTATTTTGTAACAGTATTTTGTAACAGTATTTTGGGGGCGTTAAAATTCCTTCACTAGTTGAAAGTGCTAGGTTAGTAAATCCTATAAAGGGTAAGGGTTCAAGTTTGATATTGAAATGGTTACAACTTTAGAATGGACTGACGGATGTTATTGGCACCGCGGGCGGCCAACGAATTAGGTTAGGTTCGATATTTGTAATGTAAGAGAGTTTATTTTGTCCTCACAACAATCATATTTTTTTTTCAAATATTCAAATTATAATACTACTATAGGACACCTTGTGAACTCACTTGTAGTGTTCTCGAAGTATCAATTTGAAATTTAAGCATTCCTAATTCATTTAGTATTAAAAACAGCCGAAATCGAAGTGGACCACACCTGCCTCTCAACTAAGTGTCAGCGAAAATTTCTTTATTTTCGGAAGTATATCTTGAGAAATACTGAACCGTACTGTCGTTTTTTGAATTTAGTTGAATATTTTGTGTGAAACAACTGCAACTAAATGTAAATGCAAACAAATTGGAAATGGAACCTAATGGAATCGAATGGAAATGTAAATGGAACTTGATAAGTTAATGGAGGAGAATCCAGAAGCAAACGGAACTAAAACAGATTGGGAATTCAAATCGGCTGGAACGACATGAAAATGGAAGAAATTAAGTATGGAACGGGAACAATAAAAACTATTATCGAAAATTAATCGAAAGAACTATCAAAAAATCATATTAATTTTGGAACGTAGGTCGTAACTAAATCTAAGCCTAGATTTGATCGTAGGATGAGGGTATTTCAGCGAAGTTAATTATCTTACTGGTTTTCGTAATGCCTCCCTAAAAGTTAATATTTTTAATATACATTTTTCTTAAAATTAAAATTTACCATTTTTTGCTCAGTAATTGCATTTATTCCTCCGTTATGAATATGAATATATAATTTCAACTCGCAATTTAAGTAAATAGCACCACTGTCCCACCGAAGATGCCTTTCACAACACAAAAGTTGAAGTGTGCCCGTCATTGTGGGTTTTCTTATACACCGCCTTTATGAATGAAGGAAGGAACGAACTTACTTGTTTACGTAATAAAATTACAAGAGTTTCTTCCGACATAGGACGGACCATCAATAATTCTCAACACAGAACTGAACACACAAACACCCTCTCATACACACAACCGTTCTTCGATGTTAAGTGGCGCGCAAGGCGTGATCGCAATTCATAAATGTTTTTTTTACACCACACAAGCTCTAGGACGAAGTTTGCACGCAAACGACATGAAAAGCTTGAAACGCGCCAGAATATTAACGGCACTGAGCTAGGCGCACAGAGATCGAACGAAGGAAAGAAAACGCAGCTCATTGAAGGAATTGTTGCCAGAGTGCGAATGTTGCCGGAGGCAAGATATATGAAATGAAAAAAAAAACCCGTCGAGTCCTGATAGTCGTATGGCACTGATTGAAAATCAATTCGAACACACAAACACAAGTGTAAAGTTTTTGTGCCTTGCCTGTTAATGCCTTGCAACAGCATGGACCGTGGAGCGCCTTCACGCGAGTGGCTAATAACAGGAGGAGTGGCAATCGTGTGTGAGTCGGTGTGGGTGTGGCCCTTTGATATGACACTGTGCGCTGATGCTGTTGAGAGTTGGTGTCCTTCGCTGTCGATGGAATAATTGAAAAATGCGCTTTATAGACTTTTCCATTTGGTGTGTTACGTCAAAAGTTTCGCAGATTATAAAAGAGATTTATAAATAAACTTTAAATTGCTTTTAGTTAACTTCAGCGCGATAGTGATCAGATGAAATGAATGGCGGGTGAGGATAGGCACTTGAAAATGTTACATTTTTTCAATTCTAATTAATAAGGAAATAATTGGAAACATTTGTCATTTAACTAACGACTTAAGACCGAAATAAATATTTAATTTCAATATAATTTGGCCAAAACTTTCCCATTTCTGACATCGAACTGCGCTACTGTCTGTCCACTTTATTTCACCCAACTTTTAGTGTAAAACTGCAAAAGTGCACAGTATACTAGCAATTTTTTATTTCACAACCGCCCTTGCAACAGCCGCAAAAATAGCAAATTTCAAATGATGTTGCGGTAAAATTATGCGAGTTGCTTCTTTTGTTACTATTTTAGCCATGAACAGCTGCAATATTTACTTGCATAATTAATGCATCCCTTTTCGCACAAAGTAAAAAAAAATATTGAAAAAACATACAAGCAAGTGTTGAAAAAAGTGAAGGAAGAAAAAATGTTGCATGAATTAATTCAGAGACACGCAGTTTGTTCACTTCACAGAGCCACACGAGAAAATGAACGTCAAAAGGGCTCTAATTCAAGTCAACGCGCCAAACAGAGCAGCAGCAAACAGGCAGGCATATAGACGGATGCTTGGGTTGGTTGGACAAATGCATGCAATGCTGCTGTAAAGAAAGGATAGGCAATGCCTAAAGCGGCCCATCCACGGTCGAATGTGTTTATACGAACCTCAGTGTGTGTTCTTTTGATTGTTCCTGCTTACAAAATAACGAATGGCAACACAACACACACCCAGAAATTAAAATCTGATGCGGCAACTGCATGTTCGGGCAACAGATTTCTTCGGCTGAAGTAACAGATGATTCAGCTGTAGCAACCGATCAATACGCTAGCGCCTAAAATCAAGTTACAGTCAGGATTTTATTTTTTTATAATTTAATAAGAAATGAAAATACTTGCTAGATTCCAACCAGGAACCTCTAAAAGCAAGGCATAGTCTTGAAATTTTCTATTCAATTCGGTAGTTGTGGTTGTCAGGGTAAGTTATGGTATCAGAAATATGCAGTTGCCATAACATCGATTCGGTTGCGATAACGATTCATGTCAAAGGTACAGCCAACAGATAAATAAATGTTGTTAGAATTTTCCACTGAGTTGTCTTAAGCGAATAGAATATTCACTGTAATTTCTGATGTGACAACTGAATTTGGCTTGTCTTAAACGCGAGTTGAAATTTCGTAGTCACATCATCTCGCCATTTTTCTGCCACATCACAATGCTCAGTCGTGGATGGGCCACTCTTCTGCAACATCCTCGTTAGCCACGTGCTAAAACATCATATAGTTATGTATATAGTGTTGGTACGATTCCTTGTGAGCGGCGTTGAAAAAAAAGACTCCTCATGCATATTCATCACACGAAGCATGAAGGAATGCAGTGGCTGTTTGCATTGTTTTCGTCTATTTTGCTGGGCACAGAGAGATGCTCTCCTTCGTTGGCCAAATGCGGAGCTCTCACAATAACAATAACAACAACAACAATATTATTATTATTTTTTACACTTTTATTCAAATTTGTAGAGCGTGATTGTTTGGACATCGTTTGATTTAGCACAGCTGGCATTATCTCGATTTGAATATTGCTAATTCGCGAGATCATTTTAATGGTGAGGTATTTGGCGAGGTATTTGGCGGAAAGGGAGTGTCATCACAATCAAATATTCAGGGTTTCGCTGTATATAATTTTTCTGTCTTTACTTCCAAAATTAATCACAATTAAATTACAATATCACCCAGAGATTTATTGACTTCTCTGTAGACATTTTAGGAAATTTTCGCATTTCGCGATTAACACTTTTAATTATAAATTCCTCTTAGATGATTGCCGCCGCGGTTAATTAAACTTTGTGCATTTTTCACAAATGCAATTAGAGCAATTAAAATCTTTTCCCTTTCGCAAGTACTGCAATTAAAATTTCGAAAGCGTATCTCGTCGCACATTTCACATTTAAATGCTGCCACCGATAAGAGTGTCGTATAACTCTCTTCTTCTTTTTTTTTTTTTTGTTGTAATTTCAGCTCTGGAAGTTGAGTTAGATGGTCATCCGTCCTACACAATTTTCCGCAGATAAGCAAAATGAAAAAATAATAATAAAACAAAAACTTCGTAAAAAATGTTACTGCAGTTGAGTTACAGAAGAAAAAAAAATTTACTTAAGTATTTTTTTATGAAGGATAAAATTTTTGTTTTCATTTTTTTTTTGCGGAAAAAATTATTTATATGCGAACAGGAAGCATTAAAACAAAGACAGCAAAAGGAAAAAAAAAACAAACTAAATGGGAAATAGTTGGAAAAAAAATGTGAAAAAGTTTACTTAACAGCTGCGGTTAGGGCACGTGTGGCACGCTTAAGCAAAAGTGACTAACTGGAATTAATAAAAAAAAAAGGAAACACATTTTAAGCAGATTTAAAGAGTTTCTAAAGGTTGAGGCTTAAAGATTTTTGAAGCAGTTCAGAGATTGGCTTTTTTTACAGTCTTTAAGGTTTCTTCATCCATACGTCAATCATCATACAGACAGTAGTTCAGACGAAATCAAATTTTTAATTAAATAGTAGGAGAATTATGTTTGGTCTGACCAACGCTAAAATAGCCTGCTCATGCGCTTATACGCTTATTTGATCGATAAATTTTGTGGATACTATTTTATCGAACATTTTTTCTATTTATTGATAGTTTTTCGATTTTATCAATAATTTTTCGATAATTTACAGACAATTTTTCGATAACTTATCTAAAATTTATCGATATTTCTTTATTCCCGATCGATTACAAAATTTTGTTCCAATTCCATTTCGTTCCCGTCCATTTTCATTTTGTTCCAGTTCCATTCCCATTCCCTTCCCAACATAATTTCTTACCAAATACAAAAAACGGCGTCCAAATGGGTTCAGTATTTCTTAAGATAAACGAAACGAAGAAATTTGGTGGCCATTTTGTATGGGAGGTAGGCGTGGTACTTACACTATGTCGATATCTCAATAACTATGGCAGTTATGGTGCAATATGAAAGACAGACAGACGAGCAAACAGACATAGCTGAATCAACTCAGGTGATGATGCTTATCAAGAATATTTAAAGTTTTCCACACCGTCCACGCCTCCTCATGGGCGTTACAAATGGTGTTACCAAAAGCAATATACCCTTTGGACACTAGTGTGCAGTGTATAAAAATGCATTATTTCAAGTTGAACGATTTTACCACTGCATCACATGCGATGTGTGATATTCTGGCATGTAGTAGTTGGTCTGCATTTTCGCCTTTACTGCATGAAAATCTTATCAACTGCGGTTAAAGGGATACTTTCACTTTGCAAAACTTATCAGAAGTCGCAAAAACAACATTCTCGCAAGAAAATATACATTCACATGTATATGTAAATGTGTATGTGTGTGTGCTAAGTATGTGGTGCTAATGTATGCGGTGTACGATGTGTTGCGTTTATGTTCGTAATGCCACAGTAAAATGGTTGGGGAGCAAGGACAAGTAGAATGCATACAAAAAACTTTAGTTCGGACATGAAACACCCTTGTTGTTGTAGAAGCTTTTTTAAAACCAAATTAAGTTCTTTACATTGGTCTGGACACCATGATAGCATGATGCAAAGCACAGGATAAACCTGCTGCTGCTAATGCTCGTTGCTGGATTTTTTTCCTGGTGGTCTTTCCTTTCTCTTTTATTATTTTGAAAGCGTTTTTTTTTCGTGTGATGTGAACGTGATGGTGTTGATTCTCGGAATGGAAGGTGTGCGTCAAAGAGCTTTAAAGTGGCTTTGCATGACGAGAGCAAAAATATTTCCCAAAAATCCCACCGAATTTAAGAAAATTTAAGAGAGAGTTTTTTCCACATTTCCCTTTCACAGTGTGATTTCCCTGTGAAATTCATCATCAAATTTTGTATAACCACAGCAGAGAGAGAGAGAGAGCGACAATAATGCATAATTCTTTTTTTTGGCCTTTCCAAACTGTCGGAGTTCATGATGCGCTTGAAATTCGCACAGTTTCACTGTTCCGGTCACAGTACTGAACAATTTCGCAAGAAGTCAACTTGGAATTGAATTCACAAGTTATGCTAAAGTTTTGCCTCCTGCAGCGGCAGGCGCTTTTCCGTTTGTCAAAGCGGATAATGCAGCCAGATGATGTTGATGCTGCTGAAGGCACACAGCATTTGTAGCCGGGTAGAGCAGCAGCAGCAGCATCATCATCTTGGAGATTAACGCTATTCCAACGAAAGTACAGCGGACCGTGCCAAGGAAAGAAAGTGCCAACGACCGCCTGCCTAGCGGAAACTGACCATCATCAACTTTTGAGAATTCACCACGAGTAGGAGGAGTGGCAAAGTGTTGAGCATTGTTGTCCATAACCCAAGCAGAGCAGTGAAGGCTTCTGGTGGTGCTTGGCTCGCGCGCTAAGTGTCGCGTTGATGTCGTTATCCATCGTAATGCGTAACATGAACACGGGATAAAAACTTCTTAAGTCCAGCAGTAATGCAAAAGTTTGCCTCATCTCTCGCATCGCATCGCATCTCAACTCATCGCGTTGCACTTGTCGTGGTGGCGGAATTCGGGCAGACTTTCTTCCCTCGAGCCGCACTGGCTGCACTCTTCCGGCCCAGCTCAGGCAGTTGCATTATTTATTTCGAAATATGAACTTTATGTAAACTGTGTGGCGTGAGTTTGTTTTGATGCCGTTAGAAGAATTTTGTTTAGTTTTTTTTTTTTGATTGGGGAAAGTTCTCTCTAAATTATGTTGATGGTGGCCATTTCAATTAGGTTTAAGCTTTTTTCCCAAACTTTTCTCTGGCGAGAGATAAGAACTACTTGAATTTAAGACTTCGGAGTGAATTTCTGCTTTAATTTGGAATCACAGCGAAATTGACGTACTGAAAACCATTCCAACCAAGCACCATTCACTCAATCACTCATTAAGTCAATCAGGTCTCTTCCACTATCGAAATAATATACATTCTATGGGTATTACAAAAAAAATTGATCAAAAGGAAAAAAGTATGAAAGCGCGAAATTAACTTTTTGTATCACATACAAACAACACACGCGCCCCAATGCAAAGGCACGCGCGACCTTATACACCTACCAAGTAGGACAATCCCCTGAAAGTTCACTCATCGGGGCAACAAACGATATATTCCTACACGAACTTGTGGCCTGCTGGGTCGTCACACTCATCTGCGGACAAGCCCACGCAAATAAGCTGCATCAATATTTAAACGAAAGCAGCGTGCCGCAGTGAATTTTTGCCTGCATTCATGCGAAATTTTTCCGCGAAATTCTTGACAATTAATAAAAACGAATTTGAGGTGACAACGCTTGTTGTTGGCATCGTCAGCGCCGTCATTGCGGTGGTTCTCTGGTTGTTTTTGTTGCTCTTGTTGCCTTCATATGCGGGCGTGAGTGCGACAGCGGAAATACTTTTAAAATTGCCACATTATTCATGTCTGGCGCGCATTTTCGTGGTTCCGACACTCGGCTGCGACTGTCATTGCCAGTGCCCCAACCAACCGCCCGCCCACCACCAACCTTTGTGGAAACTTTCGTACGGTGTTATTCCCCCCTCGATGTTGTTTACCCGCTTGTTTGTTTGTTTTACAGCGCAAGCGCGCACACACTTGTGTAATTGTGTTTGTGTGTGATGTGTAAATGTTGTTGATATTTATATTTTTCATTTGTTGTTGTTGTTTCTGTTGTTGCTGCTGCTTACTGCCTTTGTGTGTTTGCATTCCACTGTTTATCCTTTATTATTTGTTCCACAATTTGCCGCATTAATTTTAATGGGCGCGCGTGAATGCGAAATGGCGGCTCTGCGCCATGATCCACCTCTGACAAAATGGCTGACAAAGCGTCCGTTGTGTTGTGAGTGGAAACATTTGCCTTGTGTGGCTCTGTGTCTGTGTGTGTGTGTGTGTGTGTGCAAATGAGAATTTGCTGACGGCATTTACGGAATTAAAAAACAGGCAATCAAAGAAGGAATTTTACAAAAAAAAAAAAAAAAAATTACCGCACAGCATAAAAGCAATTTCCCCGAATTATTTTCTAAAGAAATATCATATAAATTGTCTACTTTGGTTTGTGTTTGTCTGTGGTGTGATTATTGCTGGAGCAGCGTGTATCTGGCAAAGTTCACACCGATTTTTTGTGTATGTCATTCGTCAAATGTGCGCGTGATAAATTTCCTAGAACCGCCACGTAAATTTGTCATTTCGTCAAATTCTGTCACACACCATTAGCAATATTGTACAAGCGAGCAGAAATTTCACTCGAGCAGTAAGGAGAATTTAATTTTTTATCAGATAATATTTGTGGGAAATTCCATTGGAAAAGTCCGTATCGTCGAACGCTCCTAAATCAAATCATTGCGAATACCACTTTGGAATGGAAGAAGCTGATGGGAATTACTTGGAAAATATGTTTTTCATGACCACTAACAAGGCTGTTCTGGTGAGGTGACAAGCTTGGTAATCCAGAAGACTACAGAGATCAGAATATGACCAATTTGAGAATTCACAGAAGTGGAGTCAATCGATATGACAACGCATACGATGAGCTTCAAGTACCGCATCTTTGAAATGCTTCATCGTTGTCAAGCACTAATAGTAAAAAAAAAAGTGTAACTAACTTAACTTTACCCAATGTAGCACATTTGCTTTAACACCAACCTACATGCCTTTCCTTATATTTCTTCATTATTTTTTTACACTTGAAACGTATTAAATCCCCAAGGAAATGGAACATCCCCTTTAATGACCCACAGCAAAACCCACTTCAAAACGTAACGCTGTCACATTAAATTTAACAAATCTCCCCACCCACTAACGCTCACACACACACACAAACACACACACACGCACATGTCCAGTATTTGCTGCAGCCAACTGAGCCCAGATCATGTACGGGACGTTTATGCCAGCGATTTGACACAATAACTGATGGTGGCGTTCATGACGCGCTTCTTGAGTATCGTCCGTCCGTTCGGACCATTTGGCGTTTTGCATTGCTGCGTTTAACGGGGGACAATTTTCATGACGAATAGCCGAAATGCATTAGAATGGATGGAAGAAGTGGTTGGGAATGCCCCCGAAGGACGTTGGCCTGACCGAAATGCTATGATGTGGGCATTTTAGTGGCTACTAAGTTTTTCGAGTGATCCATTAAGCACAGAATTTTTGGCATTTATAGTTTATGAAGGAGGTTACGCTTCGTAGTAGACAAAGACAAGTCAAAAGGGTCTTTTGTAGAAATGTGTGTTTGTGTGTGTGTACGGTATTCCCAAGAGGATGTGTAATAAGTTGTGTGTTCCTCTAAAGTTTCAAATCGTTTAATATGAGTTTTTTTTTTCTCGGATTTTTATTCCAATTTAATTTACTACGAAAATTAAATGAAATAAACTGTCGTTCGCTGGAGAACCTGATTGTGCCCGTAGGACTTTAATTTTAAAATGAAAGCGACTACGACACGATGATGACACATTCAAATGCAATAAAATCTAAATCCACCAGCAGTTGAAAAGGATGATGCTAAAAGTGAAGCCATGAATAAGCAAATAACCTCAATGGGTTAACAGTGCAAAATCAACGGAAACGGAAAAGGGAAATCCAAAGTTGGTGAGGCTCTACGCGACAGTCACAAACACATGTATGTATACACCTAAATGTACTTGCATACAGACGACAACACGACGGACGGACGGACGGACGGGACGATATCATCATTGGACGATTCCGCAGCGTACAGCAGCATCTACTTCCGACAATTGGCAGAGCATAAGGACACATGGAGGCAAAACGACAACGATAGCGGAACGACACTGCCATGATAGTGGCGGCGCAGAGAACCTCGGCAGATAGCACATTTGTATGCTTTGATGGAAGCGCCTCCACTTTCTTTTGGCCGTACGTGACCTGAATTTGGCATTTGTCAAGTACGCGCGTGTACTGCACGCTCGCATGGAATGAAATTTTGAATTTGATTCTGAAGAGCGTGCAATCAGACGATTTTTTTATTTCGTCTATGGCGGCGGCAAACGGCGGCAATGTCGGCAATGTCGGCAATGATGATGATGGTGATACTCTGGCTGTGGAGACAATTTCATCCCACATGTCACACATACACATACACATTAGATTCGAAAACAGTCCAAATTGCAAATGAAAAAAAAAAAAAAACTAAAGGAAGAAAGCGCACGAAAAAATTGCTAGCCCGAAATGAAAAGATTCGTATCTAGTGGAGATTGATGGGCAACGACGAACGGCAGCAGCGGATGCAGAGGAGCCACTCTGGTTTGAGTATGATTTTTGTTTTGAAATGGCGTTGCTTGCCACTTAAAGTGACTGTAACTTCTGTTGTTGCTGCTGCGAGTGCATGTATGAGTGTGTGTGTGCCCTTTATGTGGCTGTGTGTGACTGATGTTATCTCCCAGTTGAGGTTCATTTCATTTCATTTCACTTCACTTCCACATTTCTATTTAATATCAGAAAGGTTCATTTTTTGATATTTTTTTTTATTGCTGCTGCTGCTGTTATGGCGTTTGTCGTTTTAACTCGACCTCTTGGTCTGAGTGATGTCTGCCCTGCGGTGTTGAAAAGCAAAGCAAAATATCACAAATCAAAAATGAGATACTTCTGATTGTAAGATTGTGTAAATGAGTTTGTTGGAAATTATGAGAAATTAGAAAGAAAATTTGTTTGAATTGGGATAAGTGCTTGGGCTTGTATAGGAAGGGGTTGGAGAAAAATGCAACATACGGCGTCTTACTTTAGTAGTCTAGGATAGTTGCACAATTTCAACAATTTCAACAATTTCATCATATTCACGGTTTTATTTTAATAAAAATTTAAGGTTCGAAAAAATTCAAAAAAAAATTCTATTAAATCGACTTGCGCCCTAATTTTTCCTCACACATAACACAAACACTCATAATATAATCGATGCACACACACACACACACACATCACAGTACACAAATCAAGTCAAACTTTATCTCTTGCCAAAATGTATGTCTGACTGTCTGTCATTGTGACGGTTTCTGTACTCTGTAGTTTTGTGCTATGTTAGACTGACTGAATGTGCCAGAGTATCTGTCTGTCTGTCTGTGGGTGTGTTTGTGTGCCCCAAAAATATGTGATTCATGGCCAATGTATGTGCATGTGAGCGATTGTGCGGTGGATTCTTTCAGTTTGAATTTTGAGAATGAACCAACCAGACGCATATAAATTCCAACCATTTCCGAAAGTATAAATCGTTCAAAAAGGACGACAACTACAATAACACCAACGACAACAACAACAACAACAACAACACCAACAATAGCAATCACAAAGGCAAAGAAGTGGCAACCGGAAAGCTCCGATCAAAACATAACTGCTTCAAGCATTCGACTTTCACTCCGAAAGGCAAAATACAGAACACATGAAAATTTACATCTCGACCCTTTTATCCTTGTTCTTGTTATTGTTGCCACTCGTCTGCATATGAGACGAGTGTTGATTGTGGCTTCTTGATTTTCTGTTTATTTTTTTCATGTTTTTTTTTCTTCTTGTTTTGGTGATTTTGTCTGTTCAAATGTGTGCATATTTTACACATACTTAAGAAAACTTGTGTGTCCCTCTCTCTGTATGTGTGTGTGTTTGTTTGGATTATGTGTGTGTATTGCTATAATTGCTATTTACAAAAGCCGGAAATGTCATGCCAAAGTGGATTTATTAAGAAATTTTGTCATGTTTTGAGTATTTAATCAGTTACAAAATTTGGTTTTCAAGTTGCGTGCAGGATGGCGATTAAGTCAATCCTCGAAATGAGAGCGCAAGTAACTGTCAGGGCATTTGCGTCATCAGATTTTATGTAAGAAATGCAAATTTAACTTTAGAAGAATATTTATTCGGTATCACAGTGAGCCCTGAAACAAAGATGATACCGTGCTAACAGAAATTTCCACTCACGGAAAAATCGCCATGTCTGTGGAAGTAAACGAAATGGAAGGAGCTATCGTTTGAGGATTTTTAAAATTAGATCCTTCAATAACGTTAATAAATTGTTTTGAGTAATGAAGTATGCAGTAATAGTTAAGTGCTTAAAATACTAGGAATATTTTCTTAAAGGAACTTTTCTTGAAGAATAAAAGGTCATACGATTATTATAAAATTAATTTTTCGTCCAGGTCAATTTAAAAATTTAAATGATTTAAATATTTCAGTGTTTTGTTTTGATATCAACAGTGGTATTCCAGATCCTAAAAAGAATTTAAGCAATGTTCATTATATCAAAAAATTTTATTATCCTTAAAACTACAAATGCTGTGAAAATGTGCTATGTTTGCATATCAAATTTTCTCAACGAGATTATCGTAATCTAAGTCCAAGTGACGAGATTAATTATGAGATTTCATTCCATCTTGGATGAATAAAAACAGGAAAATTCGCAGAAATAAATCGAGATTATTTATAATCGCACATGTTCCGAGATTATTTTTGTATAATAGTGAAACCAGATAATGGAGATAAGCACGAAAATGTATATAATATGTAAATGTAAAAGACACTGTCTGTGATAGAATTACATGCTTTTGGCAACCCCGGGATTTGAAAAACTGAGAATAAAATGTGGTTTCTCACAAAATTAATTGAAATCCAAGGAAATCATATATTTTTAATGATAAATTATCCAAATGAATGAAAATAAACCAAAAAATACCCAATTCATTTGCATTTTCTTTAGAAGAATTTTCTCTTGCTCATGTATTGTATCCTTTCATACTTCCTCATCTGCCTTTCATCTAGCCATATAAGTTTCAATATTTTCTATTGATGCTGCCATCCACATTCATTCTCTTCTCATTTTTCATTTCTTATTCTTTTTTCATTTTTTCATTTTTCATTTCACTTTTATGTGTTTATTTGTTTCCAAAAACGGTAACATGTGCAACGAATAAGAAACTCTGCACTTCCGGTGAAGATTTTCATCATCATCATCATCATCACCATCCGTTGCAGTAGCAGCCTGAGCATCACATGGAATAACCTGTACCAGTAACAGGACGAGGCAAAACCCCTCCTGGCACACGCTTTTAAACAAATAATGGAAAATAACTTGTTAAATGCTTTCAACCGAAGGGGGGGGGCGGTGTGCGTGCATGTGTTGTTGCCTGGCAAGAAGGGTGGGTGCTACTCTAAGCAAAGAAAAATTATACAAAGCGAAAAAAATGATGTTGCCATCTGATGCTACTCGCATGAAGATGACGAAACATAAAAACGAAAAACGGAGGAAAAAAACCCCAACAACAGCAAATACGTAAAAAGAAACCAACATAAATCTAACACGAAAATCTCATAGTAAAACAAACAGACTGACAGTAAGCGTCGACATTAACTAATGGAAAAACGAAGAACGCCGCCAAAGCAGAAGAAAAATCGAAAAAAGTATACAAAGCAAAGTAAATGTTGCATCATTTACCATTTGGATTGTGTGCGTAAGCCCAGGCCAACAGCCACCCTACCGCAAAACGTCATCGCATCATTTTGCAGAAAAATAAGCATGCGTGTGTGTATGCCTGTCAAAGGAGGACACAATAAATGACACACTCACGTACACATGTAGCCTGGAATGATGTATGTAAGGATACCGCGGCGCGCACGTGAAGTGCCACCACCATTACCACCACCCTAATCGGTTTTACCGCCCGCCTAGCACTTTCACGTGATTGAAAAGGGAACACGGTGGCAGGCGGTGGGCGGTTCGGTTGTTAAATTCGCCACAGATAAGCAGCGCAGCGCAGCACTGCACTTGAGTGAGTAACAATTGACGAAAATCGTTCGATTTACCGTATGTTTGCTTAGCTCGTTTTTATTGCATTTTAAGTTTGTCATGGTTTCGACTCGGTTTCATGAGTCCCGCGCGTTGACAGTTTGTTTATATGACATTTGACTTTGGTTGTATTGTCATGGTCAGTGGTAGTTATGGGGGGAAAAATATTGCTAAAAAAGCTTAAAAAAAAGGAATAAAAATAATTTGAAATGCATGAGAGGCATGGGAGGCATAAGCATATGAAATTTTCCTCGAATGTAGCAGCTAAGAAGTCTATCATTGTGGAAAATGTATTGATATTTGTTTGATTATTTACAATTAATTTAAAGCGTACTATCTTCCCTTAAAGTCGTTAAGAAAATTAAAAAAAATATAATGACATAGCAACAAGATTGTGCGTAAAGTTACTAGATTTTTTATTTTAAAATTCATGAAATTTTGCTTTAGAGCCTAGACTAGTGAAAGGGTGATTCATTGGACCATTTCAAATATCAACACAGCAATTTTGCTTATTGTACTAGCCATTAGTAACTACAAGAGCGGAGATTTAGAGGTAACTTTACAAACAAACCCGGATCGCAGATATGGATGACATATCCAATATTGAAAAATGTATATAGCTGGTCCTTGACTGCTTCGAAACCCTAAACTCACTAGAAACAACAAATACATTAGAACTCGTACCGTGACACGAAAGATTAGGCAACGAAAGAGCATATTGCCTAGCAACAATAAAAGGAGCCCACACAGAAGAAAGGGCCGGTAAAATTAACCGAAAAAAAAGTTGTTACCGTACAACTTTTCAAAATGTATGAAAAACCTGAATTTATTAACCGTTGTTGGTAGGTTGGATTAATCGGAAAAATGGTTAAAATAAATCTTAAAAATTCGACATAAAATAGTCCAAGTAATCATAAAAGTTGTTGTTGTTGTAAGTTTTTTTACCACAATTTTTAATTACCTGTGAATTTTTAACCAATTTACTGGAAAATGTACAACTACTCATTGGTACATTGGAGGGTTGGAGCGTTTTTAGCCGTCGGTTAGATTTAGCGACTTTTTTTTTGTGTGCAGTGGCATACGAAAAGGATATATTGCAGAAGTAGTAGGGAAATGGGAAGATTCAAATTTGGCAAACCCTTAGACGAATTGAATAGGCCATATGCAAGCTAAAAGATTTAGAGTCTTAATAAATCAGACGTCCGTATCCTCACAGGATACTTAAGTTGGGACTATCCGAAAGCGATAATTGTAGAATCTATGAATCAGTGGCAGAATCGTCATATTCTGTGCGAGTGCTCAGCTATTGGCAGGAAAAGACTAATCATGTTTGGGGGTACGTAGTTACCAGTAACAAATCCAGAAAGTGTGATTAAATTTATAAAAATCTCTAGCTTGGAAAACTAGAATACAGGCCCGCACAGAAGATCTTATCAGGTTGCAGTGCACACTTTGGCATATCATTAATATTTGTATTAATGTCGAACAATACTGATCAATGCTATCATGGCAGTGTGACACCACTTACGCGATTCTGTCATACAATCCATTCCAGTAGGGATTTTATGACAGAATCGCGTAAGTGGTGTCACACTGCCATGATAGCTTCTGGTCGTTTATTTTTATCACGTCGTAATTTTTCTGAATCTGCTGTTTAATCGAACGTGAGTAACAATTGAAAGATACTCTTTATTTGAAATTTTATTTTCTATATTTTTCTAGGAGAAAAAAAAATAAAAAATTGTATCCTTTTATATTTTTTAATATTTTTCAAAGAAATTTCGAGTAATTGAAAAATTGCGACAATTATGCAGCAGGTTCACATCAAAATACATAATCAATTGCTTTCACAGGAATGACCAACGAAATCAATTTTCATATTGATATGCATTCAATTAGCTAATATTTTGCAAATGTGATGCCACGAATTAAATATTTGAAAGCAAATGTGTTTCACACATTCCATTAAAATATTAGAAATATTTTTAGTGCATTTGAAATAATTATTTTGGAAGGCATCAGCTGATTTTATTGTTGGATAATTTTCAGTTGAAATATTCATAAAAACCAGACATTAAATTTGCATGCGATCTAAAACCGAATAAAGCTTTATGTCAAATGATAAGCGCAAAACTTGGCTTCGGCCATATGTACTGTAATAAAATGCATGTGTGTGGGGGCTGCATGAAATTGTCATTCTATCGAATGAGTATGGGTGCGGTGTATAAAGCGGGGACATTTGCTCTTCCGAAGGGTGACAGGCGAGAAGTCAATGCTTCGAACATCCAAATCAAACTCTAGCCGTGTGTCGTTGTGATGCCCGGGTGAAAAAAGCTGGGGTATGAACATACACAAAACCGAAGTGCAAAAAGCGCTGATAGATATGAGTTATGGAAATTAATAATGAAAAAGTTCCAGACGAAACGCAAAATGCCATCCATATCGCTCATGGGGATAAATGTGAATGGCGTTGGCAGTCGACAGTAGTAGTGGTGGTGCGTATGCGAAGGGTAACTTCCTTGCGATTTGTGAACAGCAGACGGAACGACAACAACAACAACAACAACAGCAACAATAAGAGGAGGAACAACAAAAGCAATCCATTTACCCGGGTTTCCGGTAATGCCTTTTGTCTGGTGTTATTTTACGTTTTGTCGCATTTTTTTTCTGTGAACTGTTCGTCTGTCCCCTGCCAACGTGCTTTGGTATCAGGGCACACACACACACAAACAATGAGCCTGGATAGATTATCTGGCAAACAACAATGGCAAATCTATACGAGCAATTTTATTACTTGCTGCTGCGACTCTAAACACAATCGCTGGGATATAAAAGTGTCAGGATTACTCATAAAATTGCGATATCCTTTGTCACCTTTGGTCGCAAAGTGCCATTTATAACGCGTGCCATGGCATGTACCCCACACACACAGAGAGAGAGCGAGAGAGAGAGAGGAAGAGACTGACAGACACAGGACTGTCAGTGGTTGTGGCGGGGTAACTTCATTGTTTGGCTAGCAGTAGTAGGCGGCCCTTTGGCCATCGAGATGACACAATTGGCGGGGGGTAAATGTATTTTGCGGTGCCATTAGAATGCTCTGATGAAAGGCGCAAAATGCATAATAATAACGATAATCGAAACAATATTTTGGTTCTTGTCGCTTGTGTATGCACGTAATGGCAATCGGAGCGATGGAACCCCAAACATATGGTCGATTGTGCTGACGCTTTTTTTTTCCAGGATTAAAAAGGGGAGATGAAAGCGGAATTATTGTCAGTTGAAATGTTATGGCAATGGGGGAGACTTTAATTTGACAAAGAGCAAAGATGGAGAATTTCATAAAGGATTCGGTTTTTACTCTAGCAAGCATTACGGCAGGCATGCTTTTCGCACAGTTGTTGGAAGCAGTGATGAATTTATAATGGTCGAAAAATTAATATTTCACTGTCCGACAAAATTTTGCAGTAATTTTTTAGTAAAAGAAAAGAAAATAAAACAATTTTAGTGAGAACATTTAAGTTCCGCCCACTGACACGCCCTCCCAAATATTTAAGGCGCTACAACTCAGAACATAGGGAATGCAAAAATTGTTCGCCCAAAAATTTCTAAATCGCTTTAATTCCGACCCTATTTGGGGGATTCCGCAGAAATTTTGGATTCAGTGTTGGGTAATGCATGAAAAGAAGACTGACTATGAAAATCTACGACCAGCACTACTTAATCAATTAAAAAAAGTTTTAAATCAAACTTTATACTCTCTGAGACCTGATGAAGAGGTTTCTTTATCTCAGATTTACTGATATCTGCATTTTTCTCTTACATTGTTATACATTGCGTATGAGTGATTTTCATAGAAAACAATTTCATAGAATTTCAAACCAATTAAGCCAGAAAAACCACTCGACACTTCCAAGGATACATTGGCTGATTACAGTTTGCCAAAACGTGGAGCTGTTTCCTTTCCCAGAAGCAACTACTCGCAATCGAATTAAGACTCAACGAGTGGAGCCACAGTTTATTTCAACTTCAATGATTTTTCCAGCCCTTGAAAATGCATAAACTGAATTTTTCAATTTCACACGTTCTTTTATTTAAAAAAAAAAAACCGCTTTACAAAAGTGATTCCATAGAAGAATCTTGTTGCATACAAAAAGGGATTTTTGCCATGCCAGGATTATCGAATGTAAGGCTGATGGAATTCATAGGAGTGGGAAAAAAATTGGAAGTTTTACGAGTGAACAAGTGGAATTTCCAGCAAACGAAAAGAAATATTTGAAAAGGAGTTTTCTTAAATGCGTACAAGAGAAGCAATAAGCTCAACAGACACACACACTCACTGAAATATGCAAACAAACACACAAACAAACAAACAATCTGAATAACAATGACAAATAACAACAATAGTAAGTCCTCCACCTCACCATTATCTGCAATGGCATGAAAGTAAATAAATTTAAAGGGAAAAAAAGATGACATTTCCACGGAAATATGAAAATTTCTACTTTTCAACACACAAAGTATCGCAGTGCATACGTCAAATGTGTTGAGTGTATGGGATTTTTATTTCTTTCTCCTACCGAATAATGCAAATGTTGAAAAGAAGCAACAAAACAAAATCACAATAAAAATTGTATTTTCAGAAGGCAATAAAACCGAGAAAATTGCTCAAAAGCTGCTCGCGCACTCGAGTTTGCATTTTTATATGATGACATACATGACACACAGACACAGCAAAAGCAACATGCAGCTTCAACAGCAACCAACCATCGATGGATGAAACTGTTGAAGCATACAGCAGCATCAGAAAAAAAGCCCGTATCTATGGTAAAAGTAAAAAGTTGGTGCAATCCTCTTTGGGTGCGACACTAGCTCATTCGTGCCATACGACACTGTGTGTAGCAGCAGCAACATCATTCGATTCCATTATTCTGGGCAATTTTCACTTTACAATTGGAATATTATGAATTCGGATTACGATTGTTGCGGTCGACTTGATGTCATAATAGTGACAATTGTGTTGACACACACATACATTTACGCAGAGATATATGTAGTTGCTTGTGGGAACGGATGGTGGGTGGTGGGGCTCCGTCCATTCTAGTGCACTTATATTAGAAGTGGTATCGAGCATTGAGCACACATTCCATTGGGCTTTGAGTTTCGTCACCTGTGTTGGCCCGGGTGTGTTCGTTCGTTTTGTGTGAATTTTCATTGTTGAAAAGCTTCATTTTTGAATTTATGCGTTTCCTTTTCTCTCCGCTGACAACATTTTGAAAAGGGATAATTTGATAAATCGAAGTTTGGCATTTTCCCGTGGGTCTCTAATGCTGGCATATCGGTTTCTGTAATTGACAGATTTACGCAAAAGAAAGTTTGCGAACATTTATTTTTAATGCATCAGTTTTCGTCAAATTGTGTATTTGGTATTGCTTTGGCATTGAGGTGATATTGAAAACTTTCGCTTTTGTGAGTTCGATTGAAAAGCGTGTCACAAAAATATGTATAAAAGATTATGTTTAAATGGTATGGGGGTAGAAAAATAGAAGTTATACTTGTTGGCATTCAAAGGCTTTATTTTTGTTACCCTAGTAATCGTAATAATGGCAAAAGATTTGATGCCGATCAACAGCGCACAGTGAAACGTCTGTGGACAAATATCAATTCTAAGAAAATGATAAATGTTAAAATCTTTTAATGCACTTTTAAAGAGAATTCATCAACTAAGAAAATGCTAAAAGGCGACTTGTCTACCAGTTTAGAAGTTACATTTGAATTGTTTTTAGAGAATTTTCCATTTCTGAAATAAACGTATTTTGTACAGTGAAATCCCTCATAACCGGACACTCGCCGTAGCAGTGCTTTTGTCCGGTTATTGGAGATGCCCGGTTATAAGGACATAGGAATTTCACTGTATTTGCTATTGCAAATGTTGTATCTCTGTCATTGTTTATTGGACAACCCGGTATGAGTACTTAAGTTAAAATATGGAATCCATTCTAAGTGGTAACGTTACTGTCATTGCTTACATATTATGTCGTTACTTTAGAAAAGTGCTATATGTGAAACAAAATGGTAAAAATTTGACAAAACTTGGAAGAACAAAAAAAAAGTTTCACAGAGTTTCCAGCGGGTTTAGGGGTCACTAAAAGTATGCAACAAATTTTTTAGGTTAACAAAAATCTGTCCCCTTTCTTCCAATTGGTACGTATGGGTGAAAAAAGATTTTCGGTTATTGCCACGCGTCATTTTAGGTATTGCATACGGAGACTCAACAACAGCATACCCTTGAATACTTTCTTAATTCATGCTGGATACATAACAGAGCCGGAATAAATTCAGGTACAATACACAATACAAAAATAATAAAATAATGAGGAAATTTGTCCTCCATTCATTGAAAATTAATTTTCTTCAATTATTTGATCACTTAATTACAACAAAATAGTAAAATTTATCTTTTATTGGAATGAATAGGAAAGTCGCTCTTTAAATTTGTCTCATTATTATTACAAGAATTTTCTCTATTACCGCAACAATTTGGAGGCAGCCACAATTGCAAAATCAACAAGTTAATTTACAAAAATCCGCCAACACCATAAGAACAGCAGCAGGCAGCAAAAAGGAGAAACATCAACAACATCAAAAACAACAACAGCAACGTAAACATTTACAACAGAAAACTGTCAGTGTCTGCCAGCGATAAAACAACAATTAATTTTGCATTTCGCTCCTTCGTGTCAGTGGAGTGCAATTCATAAATTCCATTAAACTATTTCAAATTACGCGCTCGACAGCGTCGAATGGCGTCTGATGCTAATTTGTAAAGTTTATTTGCCACACTCAAGACAAAGCAGCTACAACAACACACAGCCCAGCAGAGCGTTTTCGTTTGGTTGTAGCCCAGCACTTGAAGATGAAGCGAAGCACAAACCGCAGAAGTCGAAGTCGAAACGGAAGCGGAAACGCAGCCATAAAGCCACTAATAAATTTCCACTTGCCACAAACATTTAATTGCATTTCAACGAACACTTCGCACTCGATGCTTCGATGTAGGCGCCCAGGAGAGCGCCCATAGTTGCAGCCAAGCAAGCCACATTTATGCCATGCCCAACCCCCCTACTACCGCGCCACATCACATCACTTCAGTTCACAGCGCCACCGCATTACAAACATTGCCCGCACAACGACTTCTGTCGACACTTCAGCATGATACTTGATGCTGGGCCATAAGGATTTCGGCTCAACACCGGGCTTATCACGGCACCTAAAATCCAACGATGCCGATGCCGCCATCACCGTCGTTATCGTTGCGGTGTGGTGTGCGAGCAGCACCCCCCCCCCCCCCCCCCATTTCGATCAACAAATTGTAACTTTGCTTTTAGAGTTTGTTTGTTTGTTTGTTTGCTTGCTGGTTTGTTTCTTTATTCGTTTGCATTGAGTGCACGGCAGTGCGCGGAATCATGGCGCAGTTAACCTCAATTTCGTAAAGTACTCGAAACTGAATTCGCAAAATTGCAATCAATTTCAAGCCTTACGTCCTTACGTTCGTTCAGCCAACCCCTCATTTCGCGCCACACCTCAATTTTTAGCACGGCTCGTGCCAAGCGACGGCTTCAGACATTCCCCACTCAGGCAAGCGTCGGAGACAGTACGGCGACGTGGTTGCAGAGGCTCGTGCGAAATTGCAAATTAATGCCGAGGAAATTGTGAAAATTCTATAATAAAAACTTTGAGAAATAAACAATATTTGCATTGAAACTATTCGAGTGTTGCGCGCTCTCTGGCTGGCTGGCTGGCTTGTTTGTTTTTTTGTCTGCGGTGAAATGATTTTTCGTTTTATTGGTACCACTTAAATTTGATTATCGATTGATTTAAACATGATTACTTCGAGTGGGTGGCATGTGGGCAAACGGACTGACAGTCTATAAATTTGAGTTGGTAATAGCTCTACAAATCAATTGGATTGGACGAGATGAAAATAAGATTAATACATTTCAGTCATTTAAGTTAGTTAGTTTTTGAAGGCTTGAGAATCTATGTGTGATTCATCCAATAGCAAGGAGATCATTTGAGTTTTTGTAATTTGCACTACGGAGCGTATGAGTAACATTGAATTGGTTACACTCATACTTAGTGTGACTTTGTTCAAATGGAATAAAAAATGCCCTAAAAATGCTTTAGAAATGTATATATATATCTGCTGCAGAGCAGCAACGCTCGGACAGAACTAACCCATTTACCACATTCTTGTTGCAGTTGTCAGATGTCAACACTTGCCAAGAAGTTCATAATTTTAGTTGCAGTAAAAGTTGCACAAAAAAATATGAAACAAAAACCGCAAAAACCTTAAATGTACATGTTGTACCGCACAATGGCGTGCGTATGTTGAACTTCTCACATATATATATGTGTATGTGTGTGTGTTTGTGTATTTGTGTGAGCTGGTAAACAATGGAAAAGTCTTTTGACAAATAGCTACGGGCGATTATACAATGTATTGTTGAGGAGCTGCTGTTGTTGTTTGTGAGTTTGTGAGTTTGTTGCTATTCTCGTCAAGTGTTCTTTTTTGTTGTTGTCTTTATTTCTTGCGTGTGTATTTGATTTGTGGCTGTGGAAGAAGGTGGCTAGCATTCAAGCCGAATCAAGCCAAGTACCACTGACCGCCTGCGGCTGTTGACAGAAACACACACTTACATGTTATTTTTCAAATTTTCTCTTGTTACAATTTGTAAAAAACATGCTCACACATACGCACTGAAGCTGGGAAAGTAAAGTTTGCCTCCCCAGTCAGAATATTTGAAATTTTTTGAACTTTCACAAGCAAAACATAACTTGCGTAGGTGGCAACTCTGCTCCTTTCATAATTATAATTTAGAATTTGTTTTTGCTCGAAAAATTGTGTGGAAATAGTTCGGTGAAGTATTCACACTCTAATGAAATGACAATCATGCATACATTTCCCATTAACATTTGCAGCCACTATGCACATTTGCATACCGGGGCATTTGCATATTCGGCCGTCACCTGTCCGCAAATCACAAATAGTTTCGCTTAACATTACTCCACCACGCACACACACAATTTAACCGACAACAATAATTTCCCGAATACCGCAAACTACACTTGTTTTATTGTTTGTTGTTTTGCGTTTTGTTTTGTTGTTGTTGGAATTTTGTTTTTGTTTTTTTTTTCACTGCGGTGCTGCCATCGAACATGGCAACATATTTTGTTTACATTTTGTGCACCAACATGATGTGGCCGCAATTATTTAAGCCAACAGCAAATGTTTTTAACGAACTAATTTCATTTTAAGTAAACTGTGCAGTCAACGCTGGTCGCTATGTGACAAACCAAATCACCCCAACATTGCACATATTTTACTAGCTCCAACAGCCACACACACACACACGCACACACACACATGCAAACAAACAATTTCATTTAATTATTAAATTGCGGTTATAATGTTAATGTGTTTGCCCATGTGAGTGGGTGGGTGTGTGTGTGCAATACGGTTTTTCTGTGTGTGCAAATTTGTGGTTATAGCATATTCACAAAATAAAAATAACAAAAATAAAATTCATTCGATTGCCTGCCCACCACTCAGTACGCACAAACCTCAGGCAGTTGCTGGCGGTTGAGTGGCAAGAAAAAACAAATTTAAATCGTATTCATAAAAAATATCAAATTATATTTTTGCAAGTAGAATTTTTTTGTTTTCATTTTCATTTTAATGTGTTGCGAGTAAACAGCAGAAGCTTAATTGATTCTCGCTGTGCAAGAGTGCTGAGTGCATTGAACAAACTACTTAAAATGAAATTGGGAAAATGTCACGTTGCTTTTAGCTAGTTGTGGTTTTTTGGTGCATGTATAGCAACAAGAATGTTATTAGATGCAACATCAAACTTTGAATTAATTCAATATTTGCCCACTGAGTAGAGGAGCCTGTCTGATAAATCCATTTAAAAATTGCATACCTTTACAAACTGTTCTCTGAATACCCTGTGAATACGTGTGATTACAAACGGCACATGCATTAAATTTACTACAAAAAAAAAACAGAATTGTACCCCCAGGTGACCTTAATTTTTCTACAAGGAAAAGTGCCAATACCAGAAGCTATGATTATGACCCAGTTAAATAGTCTTTTTGCTTTTGCTTTTCTCTCTTCAATAAAAGTCATTGCTTTGCCATTTAAAATTCGGTTTTATTGAAATACTGCCTGCACCTACCAAACCCCCCCCCCCCCCCCCCCCCCCTTGACTGACCAGAATTTATAACGGAAAACTTTATTCACATTTCACTAAGCTTGATATGTGCGATGCTACTGCTGCTGATGCATTCATAAAATTACGCAAAACTTCAGCCGCATACACACAAAGAAATCAAAGGGAAAACTTTTCTTCAGAATTCTCGCAACACAAATCCTGCCATTATTTGCCCATAGTCAGGCACAAACACTGTCAGCTGAAATGAAAGCAAGGACTCCCTCTCACACACTCATACAATTACACACAAATACAAATTATAAAAATATCGAGCAATGCAAGCCAACCGAACTGGTTGGTCGGTCGGTAGTCGAAAAAACTCCAGAGTGCCGCATGAACTTTTAAATGGTGAAATCTGTATGTATGCAAACGGTCCTTTTTTTGTATCTTCCTGCAGTGCATGCATGCAAATCCCCATGCAGTAATTTCGAAAGTGGTCAAGTCTTTTCAAATTGATTGAGAGGAAATGCAACGAAAGGGAATCTATAGCAAAAATAGAAGAACAAAAATATCCACAAGGAAATGGATATGGATATGGGTGGGCCCAAGCTAGGTAAACCGAAACGAATTGAGGTGCATGCCGAAATTGAAACAGAAAATATTTTAAATAAAGTTTTATTGGTTTATTTGGTTTTTTTTTTTTTTTTTACTATTTACACCTTTAGTCCTTCAGATGGAAAGCTGCCCGAGAGAGTGGCAACCAAATATTGAAAAGTGAAATTATATTAAAAGCGTTTTTGCACGCTGTGAGTGTGTGCACACATACATATAATAAAAAAGAAAAGTTTCATTTAAACGAATCCGATTTGGCCGGGTTGTGGAAATGGTAGCGTGTTTGGGAATCGAAAATGGGCTCGGAGCGTCGAAAGAGAAATCACAACGAGATGTACAATTTGATGTTGTTGATGCTTTTTTAATATGTGCCAATGGCAAATTTGATGTCACATGTGTCACGTGTCAGCTGCTGGTGGTGTTTGCTGTTGTTGATGCTGTTGGCTTGTCTTCAACGAAATATTAAAAAAGTATCAAATGTTGCCAAACTTAGTGATATCAAAAACGTATTTCAGTTCAAACACACACTCAACACTCACACACACACACAATCCATAACATCCACGCCATGCGAAACACTGCTGAAGTGAGAGGTAAGCAGAAATTTTGCACGTGACTGCTTCGAATAACCAAAAGTGTCAAACAATAAAAAGTTTATGCGTTTTCACCTGATAAGCAAAACTCGTGCAGCATATAAAAACTTGTTGGTGTGGTGTGAGATCGACTTCGACTTGAACTGAGAAGATGAATGTAAATTTACTGTGAGTGTGGTGCTAATATTCGCTGGCGTTTGGCGGCACCAGGTGTGTTTGAAATTTTGAAATGCAAGTTGATCAAATGGCGATACGCTTTTTGGTTATAGTTTTGTTTTGTTGGAATCTCATCCCCCAAGGTTTGTATGTTTTTAAGTGTCCTTAATCTTCAAACGAAACTCGAGTCCGGTAATGTGTATCATTTTTGAATTCCGGTACTGTTAAAAGTGTGAATGGCTAGAAGTATCCTGGGGTGCAGCATATCGTTTTCAGTTTCAACAACCTTTTAAGCAAAATTATGCAAACGGTCTAAAGTTGTAAGATTGCAATTGTGTATTTGCAAACAAACACTAAATAAAAAGTTCAACATACGATAATTTTGTGATAGTTTTACGATATTTAATGGATGATTTCTGTCTAAATGCATTGCTATTTCATATGTATCCAAATTTGGTTCCGTTCAAATTCCATCTAGTCCCTGTCCACGTTCCACGTTCCATTTCGTTTCGGTTCCATTTCAAAGTTTGAACCATTTCCATTTCGTTCCAACTAAATAAAAAAACCACCAAGAGAATTTTCTTCGGACTGGCCGAAGCTAAAATTCCCTACACGAGTACGATACGTTCTTGGACCATTTTTCGGTAATTTTATCAAAAAATTTTCTGTATTTTATCGATAGTACTACGATATTTTATTATAATTAATCGATATTTTATCGAACATTTTTCTATAATTTATCGATAATTTTTGATAAATTTCATTCCCGATATATTTCAAAATTCCAATTCCATTCCATTTCGTTCCAGTTCCGTTCCAGTTTCGTTCCCATTTCGTTTCCTACATCATTTCTAATCATTTTTAATCCGTTATTTTTATTCTAAATGGAATACTATAAACTACAAAAATCTTTTTTATCTATTCTCTGCACAAGAACATATTGATTTTAAAAATGCCATCGCAAGGGAATTTTTATCATTGATTCTCGCACCGTGTGTCTTTGGTGTTATGTAATTATTTACGTTGTATTTATAACCACGAAGGCTTCATATGGCAATGCTACATGCGCTAGTCGATAATACGTACCATTACCATAATACTGATGTGATCTTTTGTGTGTGCCTATATTGTATTTTTCCAGGTTAAGGCTAACCACTGTGAATGTGGCCCGTAGTCAAATAGCCAACAGTCCATTTCTCTTGTCAGTCCCAGATTCACAATGAATTTCTTATTCTCGGTTATTTGTGATATCTACTCAACTCAAAGTTACCATACACCTGCTGTAATTTACAGTGACTCATCTGTCGTCCTTGGAGTGCTTGAAAACGTTGATTTACTTAAGCTCCTCTTCGCAGCAGTTTGGCCGCTGTTCTTTTCACTAGGTGCTTGGAGGGAAATTAACATTGACTGGCGGATTACTTAAAACCGACGTGGTTACAAAAATAACTCAAAAGAGAACAAAAAACAAGACAACACAAAATTATTATGGACATTTTTCCGCAGTGATAGTTGGAGGGAAAAAAAGTGTAGTATGATGAAAGTTCAGTTGGTACAGTGGAATAATGGAAATATTGGTGAATAGTTGCCCCAAAAATCCCTTTCAACTTTTTGTTCTGTTCCACCTGTAATAAAATATTCTACTCAGCTTAAATTGTTGCATAAAACAATTTTTTAAATTTCTGTCATATATTAAATTTCTCCCAATCCTTTCCACTCCTACTTGAATGGAAATTTCCGGTTTTTGCACGAATTTCTTTTTTTTTTTGTTGGTTTAGTTTTGCCTTCCTGATAAACCAACATTTTCACTCGAATTAAGAAGTGTTACGGAAAAAAGAAATCCGCCATTACACTCTAATGACGCCGCTGGCGCGCCGCTAAGATGGCGTTAAGACACGCAATCACACTTCAACGTTGGCCCTGCGGCTTGTCGTCGTCGTGGTTGCTGCTGTAGTCATTTCTTACTTTCTTGTTTCGTGTCATAATTTCTTGACGTTGCCATCTCCTCCCTGGTGTTTTAAGAATATTAATTTTCGTTTGACATTTCGGTCAATGACCCAATATGGCAGCTGACCTAAATATTCCAGAAATATTAACAGAGACTTTTATAGAAAAAAAGAAGTAATAATAATATATGCAAAAGGGTTTTTCATGCTAGAGAAGGGTTTTTATTACTTCTTTCTTTTTTATAGACCATAGACCATACTCGTAAATATATGAGCAGGAACCTGGCATGAGCGCGTTGCAGTGTGTGTGTGTGTGTTTTGTGTGTCCTATCACAAATCATGCTTCGGCTCTTCCCTCCACTCTCGCATGCAAACACATCCTTACATCCTTTGCCTGCCCCGTATGTGCCTTGTTATGTGATAATTTTAATGACTCTGCAGTGTCGGTTGGGTTTTTATGATATGTCCCTCTTAGTTATTTGTAGTTTTTTTTGTCCTATTTTATTTTTTCTAAGTTTAAGTTGAGCTATTGCCTGCGGCTTTATCGAGTGACCCACATTTTTAACCCCTTTGCACGCATATAAATTTCATATTTATAACGTTCATTTGGCATGACATTCAAATAGGTTTCCGAATTGAAATTCGATCGTAAAATTTAAATAGTGCGGCAAATGGACTGCCATGAGAGGCAGAAGAATACAGCTAACGACAGATTTATGACGTAATTAAGTGTAGAGAAATAAATGTGTAAATAGTTGGCTTCGATAGTGTATTGTTAATGTATAATAAACAGAAATATGGGAATGTTTCCAGATTAAATAGTCACTTTGATAGGAGAAATGTTAGCACAAAAAGTGTTTAAGCGTGCTTAAATACTAAAAATGTGTTGCATACTTTTAGTGACAAAATTTTAAGTCGATAGTTCAATAAATACCATGAAATCGTTCACTTATGGTGCGAAATGACAGACAGCCACACTAAACAATGTAATTGAAGTGGAATATTTCGAACATGGTACACTATTTAAAACGATATCTGAAGTAAAGAGGTACCACTATTCAGGGCCAATTTATATTTTAGAGAAATGAAAAGGAGAATACTCAATGGTTTGGGAATGGAAAATTAAAAGGTACTGGAATAAACTGGAGAGTCAACTATCTTCTGCTATGCCGAAGCTGAAATACCCCCACACATTATGGAAGTACCTCGAACATAAAAAGTTTAGTTTCGGGACCCCATTTTGTGCCATTGGTTTTAGAACTTCGGACCTTGTCCGAAGTCCGGTTCTTTGGCTTTGAAGCGGAAATACCATTATTTTCCCTTCAGTCTACACAACTTTGGTTAAAGTGAAGCCTAGTCGTTATGAGCCAGAAAGAAAATGCTACGTTATCATATAATGGGAGCGAGGCTAAAATAATCAAATGTCATTTCTTAAAATTTTAAATTCCATTTTCTTTATTTAAACTGTAGCACTTTTCAATATTTACTCCCTGTTTTCGTGTTGATTATTTTTTTCATTTTAATATGTACTTCCATCAGTGTACTCGCCACACACTCGGGCGCGCCGCATGATTTCGTTTCGACATCGATGTGCGCGAAAAAAATTCGTTAACAAGCAAATTCACTTTATTAAATGAAAACTTAATTACACCCATTCCGCACATTATACACCATTTGCAGGCGGCCCGTTTTTTTCAGCGTTCATTACGGTGGATGGCGTTCGATGCATGACACCTTTAAGACCCTGACAAAATCCACTGGCATGATAATGAATGTTTTATTTTTAAGAGGAGATACAAGTTTTTTGTGTGTGTGTGTGAGTGTGGATGGTGATAAAAATGTATATGAAACATTGAGAAATTAGAGTGTTCACCTGTGGGTCGCACACTCCAAACGAGACAAAAGGATTTCCCCTAATACCCTTTGATGGGCCAACATGACATGGCACTCTAATAAGCGGCACAGAGAATCTGCCAACGCAACCGCCTTCTATTCGCAGCGCAGCGCATCTAGCAGTTGCCAGACAAGAGTCAGACTGAAGCACAAAACGTCTTGTATTGCAGGGCGTAGCGCCGCTTCGTTATGCTAATTTCTTCAGTGTAATTATTTTACAATTCTTCTTCATCAACCATACGAAATGCACGGCATTGTCTGCGTTGCCACTACGCCATTGCATAATCCCATTAATTTACTTTTTAGTTAAAAGCCCCTCGTTCAGTGCCTCATTTCCCCAAAGACATGCAAATTAATGTTCGCTTCACAGTTTTATTCCCTCGCTGAGATGCGTCGTCGTCGTCGTCATCGTCGCAGGCCCGCGGCCATAATTGTAGTGCGGTGGCTGTTTGGCGGCAGCACGTAGGGGAAACATTTGTATTCGCTCGTATTTGCGCAGAAAATTATATTTTATTATTAAGTACTTATTATTCTGGCGCAGTGCCAGTGAAGAATGACACAATAACCAGAGTGGATGACACACATATCACAAGAATGGCCACAGTGGATAAAAGGAAAACGGACACGGCGGCGTCCTCCTGCGGCATTGAACGGCAACTGTCCTCGATAATACATCATCCATACATTATTGATCTGTGCATTTTTCTGCTTTTAGTTAATACCCATAAAGGGCTACTGGCAGACCCATTTACATTTGAATACGAAATTTCGAGCTTACGCATACAACATAAAGTCGCTGCGCTTACAGTTTATTGTACAGCAAACCAGATTCAATGCACCAAAAAACCAAAAAATGAAGAAGTCCTCAAAGTGAAGGATTATGCTCTTTTACTATTTAATCTCCTTTTTTTTGAAGTTACTGCATGCATAATGAACGAAAAAAAGTCAGCTTTGCGTCCTTTCGTACTTAGGCTGCGTTATTGTGCCAATAGTTAAAGTCTGTAAAAAATGATAAAAAAAAATTAGAGAAATTCAATCCTTACGTTTGCTATATACCCTGTTTATTTTCAGGCAGTGACTCTAATCACTTTTTTATAAAAAATTTAAATATTTTTTGTAGATAATATTTTAAAATGTCTGTTTACTCTACATTCAAATGATTCTAATGTTCTGTTGCGAGAGAAAATGTTAAACATTGCGACAATTATACATTTCAGTGAATAATTAATTAAATGCCAACAATGATTACCCGCATTGAATGTCAAAAGCAGCCATTAACTTACCGTCAATGTAAATTCGCTGGCACCCGGCACCCTCGCCCTACACAGCAACGATAGACACATCCGAGCCGAAGAATATACCAATTACAATCGACACACTCAAAACAAATAAAGAACTAATTAAGCAGGCTGGAAATGGTGTATGTGTGTTTCTGGCGGTACTCCTCTCATCTCCATAATCGTTGGGGAACCATCATCCAATAGCAACCAAATGCAGCAACCACTACCACCACCGTATTGTCTTTATGGGGTGCTTATCTGTTTGTAATAAGCCATTAGATCTGATTAAAAGTGTAATCACAACACCTGGCGGATGAGTGGCTACGATTCGATGTTGTTCGAATCGACTTAGGTATGTCTGTGCTGTGCATTGTCTGTCGTGTATTGTACCTGTGCAAGCGGAAATCACGATAACGTATTTTCCTTTGCGATTAACACGCAAAGAGCAATGAGCTAATGTGCATGATTATGTGACATAATGAAGACTAGTGCTTTGTAAGTCAATGACCGATTTAATTATAATATCGTTGGGGTTGGTAAAGACAATTGTTAGTTCTGGAGGATTTTGATGATTTGGAGGGTCAAATTTGTTCACATTCAAGGCTTCTCTTTCTTCATGCAAATTCAATAGTTTCCAAGGAGCGTTTTCTATTCAGTCCATTTAGTTCAGTGACACAGTTTAAATTCCCTCTTCAATTACAGCGAATGTCAATAGCGATTGCCACACTAACATGCTAATTAAGTACTTAAAAGGACACCATTTGAAAGTTTGTAACGGACACTTTAAGTGAGACATGGACAATTTCCACAAATTACTTAAGTAGACAAATAAACACACACAAGGTGTTCGAGAGTGTACGTACGGCTTTTCTCACAGCGTTTGAAACACCCAAAATGAGTCGTGGCGGGTATAGATTTGTGATTAGAATTGCATCATAAGGAAGTCGATCTAGCGATATCTCTCCACCCGTTGCACAAATACAGTTTAATGTCGAATCCGAACGTCAACTCTTCCAAATTTAAAATTAAACGAACTGCGATTAAACGAACAAATGGGAAGCAAAGCTTGCCCATCACTGTTTCAAATGAATTTTAGTTTTTGGTAGTGTTAATACACATTCCATCTCGACCAACAGTTGAGTATATGTAGCAGATGGCTAGCCATCATATCTTTCGTCTAATTTGATTCTTCACATCGCACACTCAAGGCGTCGACCGTCCTCGACTCGGTGCTATGCACAACAACTGAACTCCGCAACCAACAAGTACATTCACACCAGCAGTTCAAGCGCACATTCAAGTAGATTTGATACCTCTTCTCTGAATGCAGCTGATGCTGCCTCGAGCTTTTCATTAAAATAGCTAATGGAGTTTTTGTCGCTGGTGTTGCTGCTACATATGGGTGGAATGAGCCTTCAAAAGTGATCCAATAGTTGAGGTGAAAATCGTAACGTAAATCAGTGTTGGTTTGAACTTCTTTTGCACACGTACAACAAACGAAATTGAGAATTAATATTTTGTGTGCAGCCGTTTGATCTACGATATAATCGCACCCATTTCGAATCCTCCATCGACTTACCTACTGAACTGGTAAAAATATGCCAACATTGATTCAACATTTCGCCATATAAATGGTTTTACAAAATGTTTCCCAGCATATAACTCGAAGTCGGCCAAGCAGAAGGCAATAGCGTTTCTAATTTGACTACTTTTCCGAAAAAAGAAGCTCTTAAATCTTAAATAGCTTCAGGGATGCACTAATCTTGGGTATATGCTATTTTTTTCGTTAAGTGGATAATGCATTTCGTTTCCACCTGTCTGCGTTCAACTCGTTGAGTTGATTCTACGTATGGTCCATAAGCAACGTAGCGCCATACATTAGGGTGGCGAGGGGTGGTTTTTATATACAATTTCCCTTCTTCTTTTTTTTTATTGCATACTGCTTTCAAGACACTTCAAGGATTTTAGTTTGAAGACTTCAAGTGTCACTCCCAATAGTAATGCTGTGAAATAAAATACTACTTTTACAAACTCACACATGCACACACACACACACACACTACACACACACTCATACTAAAACAAATATACGTCTGTATGTTTGTGTGTACAGTACGCGAGTGGGATGTGCCAGGTTGTGAGTTTGTATTTGTTACAAAGTGCATAAAGATATGCGCACTCAAAGGCAAACACACACACACACACACACACATGCACATACTATATTCGTATTCGTTAGCGATTTTCACGTACGTGTGGTAATTTTAAATCAATGTGAAGCGCAGGTTGTGCTCTTGCTACACTACGCGTTCGCTTGTGAATGAACAAACGGACAGATAGAAGGACGAACGAACGAAAGTACGGGCGAAAAGCTTGAGTAGAAAAGTAGCAGTGTGGCAGCTTCGTGACGTTTGGCGCTGATCCTCTGACACTTTTGCCCTTATTGTTAGTATTTTTTTTATATTTTTTTTTTTTGGGGAATTTTCCTTTTTATTTTCTTGTACATTTTTTCCATTCTCTATTTAAGAATATTTTCGTTTTTACGTGTGTTTGCATTATTTTTCTAAATTAAACTTAACAATGTGTGCGTTATTTCACACACACATACATACACTCAAGCAGATGTTGCTGATTGCTGTGCTCCTCGCTGAAAATTAGTTGCTGCTTATATGCTTCAGAGATTTTGCAAAAGATGCACGGAGGTGCTGCGGATGTGCCTTGCGAGATGTGAGGGTGAACTAATCAGGGTAGTACATACGTACGAGTTTTGTTTGTGAGATAGGCGAGTGGGTGAGTAGATATTCCAATCATTTCTAAGGACTGTAATCTCTCGTGTTGATAGTGAATTCTGGGTTAACACATTTTTTGGCCAAAGCAATTGTGGTTCGGATGCTTTTGATATTTGGATTTTATTAGGAATGATCATCTTGAGGAATTTGAGGTATATGATATACTTAGATATAGTGAAAAGAAACGTAAATTCAAATGGGCTAGTCATTCGTGATCACTGTAACATTTGTAAAATTTTTCTTAAATTCTAGGTTAACGATTCCCAAAAAAATTACTCATACGCAGTGTGTACCGATCGTCAGTGAATGTTACACACGGCGTATGAGTGATATTCTCAATTAATTTTCTTTTTAAACGGCGAGACACTAGTAATTTATTTTTAGGTCTGGTTGCGGCCATCTTGAAGGCAGCTGAAATTGAAAATTGTAGTTGCAAATGATTGAGAATGATTCCTCCCATCCAAGTGCTTCAATTTCTCTTAGCACCAAACTGAATGGAATTGTCCACTTGTGAATGCCTAGGAAATTTTAAGTAATTGCAACTAATCCTTGGGCAGATTTGCACTGGTGATAAAGCTCTTGGAGAACATTAAAATCAGTCACATGTGTGCGAAATAACTTATGTTCAATGGTATATAGCATGGACTTGGCAATTTATGTTCACCTTCGAAAATGGACACACTTGAAAGTTATTGTTATTTTAGGGCGACCCTTGAGCAGACCCCATTCGACAATTTATGACCGACAAGTGTTTTTTGACAAAACTTTTCACACACAATTAAAAGAGCATTTAACACATTTGATTGACCATCGAGACGAAGAAGATACCGAAGTCGAATTGTACAACTGCTGCTGCTGCTCGAATGTCGAACGGCGAATGCTTCATTAGGTAACAACAACTTCACAGCCAACAACACAAGTTTGCGCCACAAATTATACTTGAGAAAAAGCATTTCCGGTAAAGCGAAACGAATGAGCAAAGTAGTGAGTGCGGAGTGGAATGGAGTAGAATTGAACCGAGCACCGAAGACGATGAGGAAAATATGTTGTAAAAATTGTTTTTCATAGTTGTTTTATATTTTTTATGACTCTTGAAAATAAATAAACACTCAATACAATAAATCTCCGACTTGTGAATGGCCTTTTGAGACCAGAAGACGAAGGAGAAGAACAGAACTTCGAGGAGAGTAGCATCTGATGATGATGGCGGAAGCGATGATGATAATGCTGATGATGATGGCGATGATGAGCATGGTCTATGCCAGTTTCAATGACTGTAACGAGACTACGAAGTGTGTGTGTGTGTGTGTGTGTGTGTCTGTGCTTGTGTGAAATCGCGCAGCTTGTTAAAAATGATAGCGACTGTGGCAATTCCATGTCCACGAAAAAAAAAAGAAACCTCTAATAGTCCTTAGTAGCATCATATTTTTCGACACAACCGCCATCGCCACCAACCGACAGTAGCATTTTGCGAAATAAGCGTACACAAGTAGGAAAGTTTGGTGCGCCATCGACGAAGCAATAACTCAGCCGCAAATCGATGTTTTATGCTAGTGCTACTCTCGTACGAGTCCCTATTTCTTTGCCACACACATACACATACACATTCATATAATATTTCATGCACTAACAATTGCGGAACGACTACGTTGAAGGACGGACGCTCTACAGTTTGCCTTACCATTTGAACTCTGCTGGAACGGAAGTGGCAGCAGCAGGAACAGCAGCAGCGACAGCGGCCACGACAGCAACACTAAATCAAATGCTGCCTGCCGAAAAATTCAATCTATTACCCTGCTATATAGTACAAAGCGTAAGGATATGTAATATCCTTTTTGGCTTTCCGGTATTTTCCAATTTTCTCTCAAAAAACACCCCCGGGGTCCGAGGAGTGCGCGCATAGACCATAGGCGCGTCGACGACGACATCAATGTTGGGGAGACGCGCACTCGTCTTGGCCATACGAGAAGCAAACCGAGAAAACAAACAAACAAACGAACGAACGAACGAACAAACAGGCAAATCCCAACCATATATTATGTGCGAAATGAAAACGAAAAAGTAAAAGTGTTTCCGGTAGAAAATTATTAGCAAATAAATAAGCAAATCCTTTTTGGCGCCATAAATTACCTTTATTTCCGGCTGCTATTTCAGACAATGTGGTTTAGCATTGGTATTGGCTGGTGTGCGTGTGTAAAGGCCTTTGTTTTAAGCCGATAATTGACATAACCTATGAGATTGTATTTCTTACATTGAATGGAGAATTTAAATTTCCAAGTTTTTGCGAGAACTTTTGCTTCAGACTTTTATACATTTGAGGGAATTAATTCAAATAATAAATTAAAGAAGTTGGCGTGGTCTTAAAGTATTTGCTACCGAAAAACGATTTGGGATAGTGAGCTTATGTTTTGTGAAAGTATTTGAAGTTTCGCTGAAGTCGTTAAAGGTATTGAAGAGGCTATTGCAGAGTGAGCACTGTTGTATTCTGAAATCTAAAATTTGGTTGTTGCCTTCAATCAGCCTGGTGCTATTAGTAGTAACTTTTAGCACTATTAGTAATTAAGAAGTAGAGTCTTCTATTTCAGCACCAACCTTATCCTCTATGGAATCGTACTGGAATCAATCTGAAAACAGTTTCCCTAAAAGTATGCTAGCCTTCTTGGCTAGCATTGTAGTGCATCTGTTTGATTTCAACATTGAGGGTCGTTTCTCAATTTCCGGTTAGCAATCTCAAAACGTCCTGGGCAAAACGACCTAATTTGGAGCAAATGGTTTTTTGTTTGCATTCAACCGTAGTATATTTGAAGCAAACATGCTCCGAACATACTAATTCTTGGAGTATGAGATTGGGCACTGTCCAAGCTGTGCCAATAATCTAGTTTCAAATAAGAGCACTCAATGCATTACTTTAGCTCTGTGGCAACTAAGGTCCTTCTGCTTTTTTTTAGCAAGAATTTTACCAATCATATGCACAATTTTTTTTTTCAAAATGCTTCATCGTTTGATGAGCATATGACCGACCACCAAAAACACTTGTCTTATGTAACTGACTAAAAAAAACGTTTGGGATATTGATGAAACATTTGTCATTAGAAAAGTTTTTGCAACAAATTTGAAGCAATTTCACTCGAATACCAGCGCCGATGTTATCATTTGTACCACTTGCTCAACGAAAATCGAACATTTACTCACGCTCATTGCAGTTGCAAGTGTGTATCGATATGTGCTTTTAAGTGACTTTCAGTTTCCGGTAATGCCTACATTTACCAACTTTTTTTCCAAGCACATAGTACATACAAATGAAAGAGAAATGGGGAGTGCGATGTAGGAACTTTGAATTGATCTGCCTTAACAAATAAAGCATTTGCGTGCACTCCATTTCCATTTACAACTTCAATGCCGAACTGAGTGTGTGATTGCTTTCGCTTGAGTGTGTTCACAAATGCTGGTAGCCTGCGCGTTTTTTCCATGAACGAGAATGAAGTGCGTGTGGGCGGAGGGGAGTTTGTGCGAATCAAATTCCAGGGCATGCACTGACAGTGGTGTGATTATGTTTGCTCATCGATCCACATGTGCTTCCACTTCGAGCAACAAACAGCCAAATTACCGTTTTTGTATTTCGGTGTCATTTGCGCAAGAATGTTGTGCTATCCGTGCTTTATCTGTATCAAGAAGTCATATTCGAAGAGTATTAGACTCGAATATTTTGTTGGTACTCTTGCATTGCTACAATGCTCTTCACATGCCTCCACATACCTTTAAGCTCAGGCCTAAGTCAGAACGTAGAGTAAGTAAGGTTGTGTGGATCAAAACTCCAGTCGTTGCATTCGTTCGCCTATTCCTTCTCTCCTCTTCACACAACGCTTTCATTCGTTATCATTTCGCTACTCCGTGTATGCTCTGCTGCGAAATGGTATGTTCACTAAATCTGTAATCGAGTACGGAATTCTTGTAATTTGTAGGCACTTTGTGTCTAGTGCTACTGCTGCTATTTCCTGTACGCCCTGATTTTAAAAAGCTGCTCTACTCTGCTGTTGTAGTAGCTCCTGCAAAAACATACGGTGTGGGCAAACATGCTGGAGTGCTCTCACACACACACACACACACACACACACTCGTTTTCGATATATTTTCCAAGAGCAGCAGTGCTATCAATTTCAAAGAACGTATTTCACCTTAAACATTTCCTTGGTTAGATATCGTTTTTTGAAAAACTCGGTTTCGCTTGCTGTCGGTGGAAGCGTATCAAATCGAAATTGTTTTACTTTCGCAAAACTTTCGGGCGAGTGTGCAGTATATGCACAGCGGGTATACCATTTTTTGCAGTAAGTATTGGCCCGGCGACCACATAAATCGTGGCTGGCATGTATGGGATTGTTATTTTTTGTGTTCCATTCCCAAAGCCCTGACTTGGTTACATTTGTGAAGCAGTGCGTTTTGGAAATTGTATTTAGGGGCAGGACTGTATCTGCTACGAGTACTTCAATACTTTTCGTGTTAGCCTGCCAATTGCAAATAAACTTTTGGTTAACTACTTTAGTGCGCCATCGATTAGGGAGAATTGCCTATGAACATTTATCATCTCAATAAATTGTGGTTGCATCATTTGCGTAGGGTTATTCTATTCAACTTTCTTAGACAGCAAACACTAGGTAGTTGGTAGTAGAACATTTTTAAAAATACTTCACTCACCTTTGGCTTTAATTTTACAAAATATAACAGATAAGTACTTCTTTCGAAACTACTAAATCATACTTTTGCCTCCTACCGCCTTGCATACGTTAAATGGGATAGTCTTCCTTACCATCACGGGCCATTACTTATGCATGAAGCACCGCTGCAGGATTCACCTACTAATGGCAGCTGATTTCTTATTTAAAGTAAACATTTTTCTTCTTTTGCTTTACAGTGTTGGCCTTGCGTTCGTTGTTTTATCTCTCGCCTTCGTATGGTTTTCAGGATCAATTGGCATAACAAATGTTCCGGCGCATAAAATGCGTACGCGATTACGACAAAGACGACGACGACGACGAGGAGCACAAAGGCAGCCAAGAAACAAAAGCATCGACAGCCAGACAAACATAACGGATTTAAGTGATTTTACGAGGCGCGGATTGACGAGAAGGGCGGCAGACTACTGCAAAAAGGCAGCCGGAAGCAACATTCCTCGTTAATAATGGGTCTCCTCCTGTTGTTGGATGCGGGGGGTGTGGAGGGTTAGATGGGCGTACCGAAATGGAAATGAGAATGAGTTACTTCATCTGCCATTTAGTTATTTTTTAAAAGGATTCCACGTAAGATAAATGTTCTATGTGGAATTATGTGCCTGCCGCTTGGCTTTATTTACTTCGTACAACTGACTGATGGCGGGGGTAAAACATTTAAATTTTGTTTCGGTGCTGATGGTGGAGTTCCTTTTCTTTTTTTTTTTGGCAAGAGTAATTCAATTAGACGCCAGTGTCTCATAGAGATTGTCAATTTGCGGTTGAGTGTGAAAAGAGATTGGTTACACCCCTTAAATCCTTACCGTGGAACGATTTCCCCTTCTGGGTAGAACAATAAAGCTCTTCATTTGCATTTTAGATTCCCGGGAATTGCAGCGAGACACAAGACACCCCTAAAACACGCCAAACGAATGCAGACAGACAGGTCTTGGGTATTGTTTCAATTTTGAGATTTGTACCATAAAAAATCAATTTTCGTAATTGCTGCATAATGAATTTAATTAAAGGAGAACGTACTTCAGAGCATACTCCTTGGATTGCAGTGGGATTTGTGAGGATGGCAATGACGATTCGATATGAGGGTGCGTTGAGGCTTAAAGAATTTAAGAATGATTAATTAAAAGAAACTCAACGAAGTGGCTCATTGTCATTTTGGGAATTAGTAAATAATTTCAAGTAATTTTTGTTTAAGTTTACTGCCTAAAAGTATGCTAATATTTTCAGACACAATTTGCTTTGTTAAGTGAATTTCTGAAAAATTTACACTTGAGTACTTAATTTTTCAAAACTTATCCAGGCCAATGTCAACAGCGACAAAATAAAAACAATTTCACTATGCATGAGTATGCGCAACAAAAAAAAGAAGAAAAAATGCAAGAAATACATAATAATATCCTCAACGCGAATAAATTAGTGAAAACGTGAATTTTAGTAAAATTGTTATTCCACTTGGCAGCAAGCATAACAACGTATTAGCACAATGTGAAATTTTCAAAGAATACCTCAGAGCACACTAACACCACCACCGCCACCACCACCACCAGTACCAGTACCGCCAACGCCACAACGATGAACGACAAGGCAACGAAGATAGCGACAACGATGCTAATGATGACGTTGTCCTTGCAGCAGGTTGCAGCACAATTGTCCCTTAGCTGTGAGCGTTGTGCTGCAACATGCTGGCAACCACGCTTCGCTTCGCTTTTGTGCAAATTATGCAACATATGCGGTTTTAATTTTCATCATCGCATCACACCACCGCCATCACCATTGCCACCATCGCGCTGAATCGGCGTATGAACGCGGTCGGTCTGGCTGGAACGAAAGTCTACGAGATTTGGAGTACCAAATTAGATAGCTCCTGGGAGCTGTGCCTGTGTGCTCCATTCAAGTATTCTCGTTCCGCTGCCGCGGCGTACTTTGTCGTGAAGCTAATGTTTGGCGCATTAGTGGATGTGAAACCTTTCATGTTCGTTTTCTTGTCTTGATTATGTTATTATGGCATTAAATGAAACACGCATGCATTACGCCAAGGATAACTAAGAGAATAACAACGGCAACAACGGCATAACAAAAACAACCAATTCAGAAATTCCACTGCCGAGGCACAAACACACCACAATCCTTTGTGCTAATTTCGTTTCAGCGTATATGCTTCGTATGTTCTTTAGTTTGGTGTGTGCTCTGTTTTTTTTGGAATATTTTTTTTTTATAGTTCTGTTCTGCCTTGGCGCAAAATTTAACGTTGGAAAATGCTTCCCGCAAAATGGTATTTTCATAATTTCGGGGTGGAAAATGTAAATGCGCGCTGTTAATTAGAAAAATGCATTCGGAAATCCTTTGAATATTATGGCAACCACTAAGCTATTTTTAACGAATTCGTATACTAACGGAGTGTGCAAGTGCGTTTGTGTGGATTTGTGGGTAGGGTATGCGTCCGCGTGTGCTTGAGTGTTCTTTTGTTCAACGAATTTTGAGGGGACATGAGGTCAAATGTGGCTCAGATTACTTTATCATTAAGGTAGTAATTGAAAGAAAAACTAAAAATTGAATTTATGCTCAGAAAATATTTAAATTTTTATTTAAAAACTTTTTTTTTTATTTAAGTTGGAACTTTTTTTGCCATCTATTACCTCAGACGCACCTTCTAACATAACTCCCCTTGGCCCCCTACAAACGCATACAACTGTCTTCTTGTTTCTATCCAAGGCATCACCTTCTACATTATTTGAATTGAAAGACCCATCAGCATCACCTCCTGAGTCAATTTAGGGAGAACCGATTTGGACACATTTTTTTTAATTAGTGGGAAATGGTATTGGCTACGAAATGGTAACAGGTATTTTGTGACACACCCGTCCTTAATTCTTTAGCCTATTTTCTAGTATATGTTTCCGTTTCAATGGACTCATCTTCCCTTTCAGTTAATGAAAACGACAATCGATTATTGCATTCAAACTGAAAGCAGCAAATCCACTCCTTATCGCTCAAAACCAAATACAAACCCAACATTTGCGATAAATCAAATAGCGTCGCAATGTTAAAATGTAATTTGCAGAACTTAAATTAAATCGAAATTGTATTTCCGATTACTCAGTTATCTCCGATCTAACATCCACCACTTAACAAAACGAAATAAGTTTTGCAAAAGCGCCCCCAAGTAAATATATTCATCGAAATATTCCATCTCCGTGTGTAGTTGCATGAATGCATGAACCAGTGGCTATGCTTCAGCCTTGGACCAACTGATTCGAGGAGATTGCAATTTAAATTTGCGAAATTGAAAGTTGCAGCAGAAAAATATTTCTGATTTAATTTCATTAAACGTTTATCAAATTTAAATGAAAATCTTTGCTGAGAATCAAAACCAAAATGTACACAGGGGCGCGGTTGAAGGCTGGGGTGAAGTCATAGCGCGCGGCAAATCGAAATTCCGCTCCACAGGATGTGGCACTTAACTAAAGCGACACACACTCACACACACACACACGCATATGGGCACTGCCTCGGCAAAGATAACATCATCATCGTTGGCATTGGCAACATGCATGGGTTTTTTTCTGTATGACTGCCGACGCCACTGCAGCCAAGGGTAGTTAAATTGGAAATCGTTGTAATAACTGAAATTGATTTTTGATTTGTGATTTAATTTCACTGCAAAGTGTATGTGGAATGTATCATCATTGCGCTGAACAGAAGCAGCCAACACCACCACAGCCAACACCCAACGTTTGGCCTCCCCCCGCCCCTTTGCTGTTGCCGATTTCGGTTTTACTTCTGATTCCTTGCCGTTGATATCGCATGGACTACGAAATGTTACACGTACGCTCTTGATTTTATCTGGGAAATCTCATTGCTCGAAATGCTTGTATTGAGGCTGATACGTTCGTATACATGTATGAGTTGAGTTGGATTGGGAAGCTGACTGTGGAATAGAATATTTCTAGGAATGCCGGAACGCTTTGAATGTGTTTGTGTGTGTGTGTGTGTGTGTTAAGCTGCAATTGCTTTCGGAATTCAACGCCCTGCTGCGGCACGATCGCTTACACATACATACTCATACTAGTGTCTATGAATTATATAGCCGCTGGTAGCTGGTTGGAGTGCCGGAGTACCACATACTCGTAGAATATTTGATTTTTATTCCGTTGACGAAGTCATATTCCATTTTATATTAGTTACAGATTTCCTTTCAATTTCCTTGACAAAAGTGCTTCGGGGGAATTGTGTGTGTGTGTGTGTGTGTGTGCGCGCGGTCGTTAAGAAACGGCAACAGACACACCAGCCCATCTTACCAGCCATAGGAAGTCGGTCTTGTTCCAAATCACATTCTTGGCCAAAATCACTGCATGGATACCACCAGCAGCAATGATTTTAAATGTAACTTAACCCACTGACAAGCCGAATTTGCTGAGAATTCCAAATTTGTAATGGCTTGGCTTATGGCACGAAGAAATGAGATTTCCAATTGGTACATTAAAGTGACTTTACACGCACACCGCCTTTTAATGGGTTAAATTAATGGATGGAGACTATTGAAAAGTCAATAGAAAATCGTGGCAATCGAAGTAAAAGGAAATAAGAGAAATCCATTGTCGTAATGGTTTGGTAAGACCATGGTCGGGAGTTGCTTATTTTTAATGCGAATTGCAAGGAGTATTTTGGGGAGCAGGGAGAATTGTCGATCTCATTGTACTTCAAAGCTCTTAATATAGTCAACCCTTTTGAAGAAGATGATAGCTCCTTAAAACGTGAATGGCTATCGTCTCCAAATGTTGGTATTCCTCTTCTTTTGGATTCTATTTGGACGGTATTAAAAGTGGGCAATACCGCGTGAAACCCAAGCTGCCAAATATATTTTTTTGGTTTTTAATTTTAAAATAGAAATTATGTTCGGTATGAGAATTGAACCAGAACGAAATGGGAATGGAACCGGAACAAAATGGAAAGTGGATCGATAACAAAGTGGAATGGACCCTATTGAAAAATGATCGTAAATTTATCGAAATAGTATCGTTATATTGGAAAAATTAAAAAATATTCAAGAATGTTTTGGAAATATATCGTAAAACTTTTAAAAAATTATCGTAAAATACGAGCATATATTATTTTCTTACTTGTTGTTATTTGGTTAGAAATTGTTTTAAAACTTGAAAAAAATGAGAATAAAAAAAAAATGTATCGAAAAACTATCGTAAAGCTATCGTAAAATTATATAAAAGGTTATCGAAAAATTACCAAAAAATGTATAGTAATTGCAAAAGTTTTTATTAATTTTCCCGCAAAATCAACCAAATTTATATATTTTCCGAAAAAAAAAGAATTTCCTAACGGAACACATTCGCATTGCCACACCAGAAAGCCGCGTTATCTGCCACTCTTCCGGCCCCGCAACAATTTCAATTTCACTCACAAGTTTCAACAATAATACTCACTCACTGGTGCAGTGCATGAGAATTAAATAATTCCACCAGCAACATAACATTTCCGATGGCAGCAGATCCCAGATTTCCTTACGCTGTGACATTTCATACGAGTGCTAATTTTTGCAAATAGACTGCAGCAAACGTTGCGAAAATCGCCCGCTCTACTTTTGGTCCCACAATCCATTGACCGGTTCTCAAAGGAGCTGCATGCGCCTCTCTTTGCGCTGTTGAGTTATGAGCTTGCCACTACTGCGAGTACAATCGCTGTAATAACACTAAATTCGCCTGATTGTGAGTTTCATATCCCTCAGGCCAATTATATTGAAAAGTTTGCTCGTTCTGTCAGGGCGCACACACTGCGGTTTTATGGCAAGCCACCCGCACAAGCAACTATTCCACAGCTGATGGAAGCAGGGGGCGGCGTAGGTACTCTCTATATATTCTTTGGGGGTAATTTTAGATTTTAATTGTCACTCGTTTGTTTTATGTGTACGAGTGGTGGAGAGGAGATTGAAGTAGATTGGATCTCGGCCATAGCCCCATCACCAGCATCCAGGATAACGTTGAATGGCGTTGAATGCGAATAAGTCGCTGCTGGTCGTTCGTTCGTTCGTTCGTTTTGTCAGTCGAGCAAATACGCTTCCGTCTCTATAGTTTTTAGTGCAGTTGCAATGATGATGCTGCGTTGTCGTCGTTGTCGTCGTCATCCTCATCGTTGGCAATTCCGCTCAGAATGTCATTTGCATAAAGTTGTCCGATATGACTCCCTTAGATTGCTCGAGTGTTCAGGGAAATTTACTCGAGCGCAATTGTGATGTTTGCTCGATTAGGAATTACCAGCGGACATGTCGAGTAGTTATTCTACTGTGATGTGAAGTTCGTACTGGGCGGAGTGGTGGGCAATGCTCTCTAGATTTTTTTAATTCAAAGTAATTGTAAGATTTTCCGTAGTTGGAGTTTTTTTTTCTGGACTAGTTGAAATCAGAAATGCACTTACAGGAAAGGATTAGCAGTTATAGTTGTTATATGAATTCTTTGGGGTTTGTGAGAAAAAAGATATTAACGATGACTATTAGAATGTTAGACACTTGATTGGCAAAGGCAATTCCAAAGACTATTTTGGTACAATAAAGAGAAGAGAACATTGCAATAAACACAAAATTTCAAATTAATAAATTTTACACAAGAACATTTGATTACACAGTGGGGCAATTTTAGAAATGTGATGAAGGCAGAAGACCGGATGGCGTGAATGTACTACCATAGCAGGGCAAAACCGTTTGAGGATTTTGAAGAGTTAGTTTCGAAAACCTAGCGTTGTTAAATGTCCTTGGCATTTTTTGAGATACCACTTTACTTTTCAAACAATAACTCATGCGTTATTGATGATACGGATTACTTTTAATCAGCTAAATTGTAGCTAAGAGTCCATTAAACATACATGTTGAACAAACTATATCAAACTATTATATGCGAAGTTTACAACAACATACCGAATAACGAAAAATTAATCAGCGGTCACAACTGGTGGTAATTCACCTTCTATATGTGAGACGCTCAGCGGCAATACAACAAAAAGAAGTACATATAACAAACTTCAGCATTCTTCAAAATAAGTTAAGTTGCAAATTTATTTTTATTGTTGTAATGCAGCCGTTGTTATGTTGCAGTCCCAAAAGGCAAACTGAAAACTCGCCAGCATTTTATGAAATTCAGTGGGTTACTTTTCAGTTAATAATTTGACCACACTTTTTTTGAGCGATTTTTAATTTTCAAATATTGCACAAATTTTTATACGCCGCGGCGTGTTGTGGCCAATTTTTTATTTCGTACTTTTTGGGCGATTTTTACACCCTACACCGCATGTGGTATGGGTATATTCACTTTGAACTGATGTTTATAACACCAAAAATGTATGGAAAACTATATATATTCTTGATCAGCGTCACCTCCTGAGTTGATTCAGCCATATCCGTCTGTTCGTCTGTTCGTATGTCTGTCTGTCCGTCCTCTTTTCTTGTAAACACGATTGCAAGAGCTAGAAGAAAACTAGCGATTTAAAATTTTGTACTAATCCTTTTTAGTCCCTAGAAGGAGTTGGTATTGAAAATGGGCGGAATCGGTCGACTGCCGCGCCTACCTCCCATATAAGTGGAAATCGTGTTTTCACTTACATATATTCCGCTTAAATAGTTCCAAACTTGGTATCCACTTGTTTTTGGGGTCGCTGATTTTGAATTTGATGTCGAAATTGTAAAATTCAAAATGGCGGATCCGATATGGCCCAGTAGGTGTAGAGTATATATAAGTCGGCTTTGGCCGACTGAAACTGAGTCACGCAAACCGAAATATTTTGAAATACGTCTACTACATTCTATTGCAGTTAATTTTTAAACAGTTTACATATGAAGTAGTTTGTCTATGCATGGACTTCAGTAGGTATTTCCATGTGAATGAACAAGTTTTTTTCCCTCCAAGCAATATTATAATATAGAAAGGATTATTGCAGAAATTATCAAAGTTATAATTAACCAGCTGAAGTCGTCAGGCAACATTCAACGGGAAAATAGAAAAAAAACACAATACAACTGGTATGAGTATCGGAAAGCCCTGCGGCATGTAATTGGTATTTGAAAATTGCTAATTGGTAAATAAAAAAAATAATAATAATTAACAAGACAAACATTTGAGCAGCAATATTCTTCTGCCAAAGGATACTGAAGTTGACACAGAACTTTTAAACGTTCTCTCAAGCTAAGAGTGAACTTCATTGATTTGTCGACGCATTTCCGAAACATGTAAATTGTCAACATTTATTTGGAATACATTTCTATTATAACGACAAAATATGATTGAGACGAAGCAGAAGAAGGAAACTGTTGCTCGTGAGCTTGATCGAAAATATTGCATATATCTTATGACATGGTTGACGAAATCCATTTTTCCATACTTGTATTGGAGAATGAAATTGCAAAAATATCAAACTAAATGTATTCGTTGAGGAAAATCATCGATTTTCGCACAATATCAAATTGCTCAGTGAACTGTGCACAAAAATCAGAAATGTTCTTATGCACATTTGCATATATTTCCTTTATAATAATGGCTGGCCAACGAATGTGTTGGCTTTGGGTATGAGTGTGTATATACGAACTAAGCTAACTTTCGTTTACTCAAAAGAAACCGCAGAGTTCAATTTAAAATTTCACTTTCGTCCTTGTTGTGCGGCTAAAGGAAAAATCGTTTGTGGTGGTTTTTTTTTTTTTGTATACAGCCCGTGTATGTGTGTGTTGAGGCGGATACGGAAATGAGCCGAATCAAGCGTACATTAAAGGAAGCATGCTCTTTGGCTCAAATACACACCAATTTTGGTATTGGAATTTTCTGTTTGTGTAAGAATTTTCTTCTTCGATTTTCTCTGGCGAATTCTTTTTCGATATTTTTTTTTTCTTATACTTGGTGGTGGTTTCATGTTTACGAGTTATGAATTTCCCATTAAATGTGCGACTTATAAGCTCAATTGGTTTTAACGGCCCCCAAATTAGGTGATATAGATAAGCGGCGTTTCGCTCGTATGCACACAAAACGCTGATAGAGCCAATAATGAAATGTGATGCGATGTGATGCGATGGGATGCGATGTGGTGGAAACGATTTTATCCCAGAATATCGATTACGAAGTGTTGAGACTTGCCCATGTGTGTGTGTGTGTGTCTAAAAACCATTTAAATTTTCGCAATAATGTAAAATGAAATATGAGCAAAAAAAGCTCTCCCCTTCAAAGACTCCCTTAAATACACTGTGATGCCTTGAAACAAAATGTTTTAATTCATATGCGTCGGTAGATGCGAGACGCACACTTGTTTTTGCATTGATTTTTAATTTAGATAATTTTCCACAGCTCAGTGGGTACCGTTCTGCTGATGTCGTTAATATATGTGGCTTTGGTTATTGTCTTCCTGCCAATGATGCTTGCTTTATTAGCTGCATTTAGTATGAGCTTTTGCCTTGCTTTTGTGCCTTACACTGAAGCAACATTGCTGTGAGAAACTTCCAGTCTGTCCTCTTTGATTTCGGTTTGCAGCAATTGCGTGAAATTGATTTAAGCTTTATTGAGCGAAAAGGCTTTTGTTGTGCGGTAATTTTGCCTGTTTTGCTTGCACTCGAATGGGTTGAGTTGGTGGTGGTGGTGTGGTACAGCAATATCGTTAAGACTGATAAAGACTGTGTTAATTACTTGTGTGCCATGTTGCTTTGGTAGGCAATGTTAATTGAAATCAGCGAGGCGTACGGAAATTGATGTTCGTTCGCAAATAGGGGAATGCAACCTCATTGAGAATATTAATGCAGTTGCGTTCGGATCTTTTTGATTCCGAAATGTGGTGTTCTCCGAAAAGAGAAGTTTTGCATTTATAGCTCTTTGGCTCACCCTAATCCCTAATTGCTTTTCGGCAAAGTTGTAAATCTTTGCAAGTCTTTCGCCGCCTCTAAGGAGTATAAATTTCACTTCTCGTTTCTAGTCTGTTTCGTTTAGTGGCGTCTCCGATTGAAGTTTTGCCCATACGAAGAATCTTCAGAGCAGCCACACAAGTGCCTTAATTTGTTTTGAAAACGGTACAAAAGTTTGTCGGTTTTATAGCCACACCGCCGCTTTTGCTTTTTATACACTTTTCGTCAAAGTATTTTCGTATTTTGCACCGTGCCATGCCCGTACAGCCAACAGCTTTATTACGACGGCATGCGCCCGACATACAAAATTCCTGAAAGGATAAAAGCAAGGCTTTCGTCCAAGACAGTTGGTACTGCTGTGTGTGTGTGTTTGTGTGCGCGCGCTGCAGCATCAACAGCTACAGCAACGGCGACAGCAGCTACACGAAACAAAGGACTAGAAGTATCCTGGCAAACGGGCAGACTTGGCGCGAACGTGATGAAATTTTCTTGTCTTTTGTGAGGCAACGAAGTGGCGAATGCGCTTCAATGCCGTACAACAAAACGCTGTTGCACATTGTTCTAGCTAGGATTCTTCTACGCCATTTTTTTTTTGCGCTCTTCTTCTTAATTTTCTTTCTTGTTGCTGGTGCATTTTCATACTATTGTGTACTGCGATAAAAGTTTCTTCTTAGTTGCGTCTATACACCACACACACACACACACACAGACACTTCGCTGGTGTTCTTTGAAATTGACTCGCGCTCATTTGTTGTTGGCCAAGTCCAAGTCCTTGGAGGTGTAAATTGTCGAACCAATAAACAAAAGCATTTCTCTACTACCTACTCCCGTTTACTGCATTTTGTTGAATGAAGACAGGGGACGCAGGACGCAGGCCACAGTAGGAAGGCTTTCCTTTAAGTCTATTTTTCCCTATTGTTTTTATATTTTGCTGTAGTTTTTTTTCCCCTTTTCGCAATGTCTCTATTTGTTTTATTTGTCCCTGCAGTATGCTGCAGATGATATTGTTAGTGGGCACCAGCAGCAGCGGCGGCAGCAAAAGTAGCTCGACTCGCTTCTCCTTTTGCGAAGCACACTGAATTTGTAATTGCAATGTCGGTTAATTAAATACTGTTTCATTTTGTTTTCTGTTGTTTCATTGCCATTCTCCACCTCTTCCGCACGGAAGGACACTCTCCTCTGGCTCCTTTTGCGTACTAGGGCTCTATTTGCAGTTATGAAGTTTTATGTTGTACAATATTTTTGGTGTTTAAGTTCTGAGTCCTGCAGTGTTTGCCAAGGAGGAGCGCCGAAGAAGAAAAACAAGTACAAGTTGTTGGCGCAAATGACAGTCATTCCCAATTGTTTATTTTGCGGTTCGTTTAAGAAGGGTTAGCTTGGATGGAATGAATGAGAGATCTGAGGGGAATATTGATTGATTGGAGGATATGGACAGGACCAGAAAGAATTTATTAAGTTTCCAAAAATATAACTCCACCAACAATGATTGAGAAATATTTCCAAAACCATGAAGCGGTTTCACAGATAACTTACGCGTGGAATCGTAGAAAAAAGGCTTCTTCCTTCGGAACCTTTGTCTTAGATGTTGTTGGCTTGGGTACTGACAGAAGAAGTAGTTTGTATGCATCTCTATTTACTCCACATCCGTAACATATGTCATTCTGAATAAGATCAGGTATTTTGGCATGTGTTTTGACATAGGCCCAATAAGCATAGACTAGAACTTCCTATCGAGCCATCGTTGAATTGCGGCCAAAGTTTTCGTGATGTCTCACAGGTGGACCCTGCCTATAGTGAGTGCAACACGACAGACCCCAAAATATTTTTGTTGAATTTTGCAAGCAGCATCTTTCATCTCAAACCCCAACGTCAAGTCATTTGGGAACCACTGTTCGCCCAACTTTATGGCGAATATATTTACTCAAGCAACAGCAGCACAACTAACTATTCAGCAGATAAGAACAAGAAAGCGCATTTGTGTTGGTGCAATTCCGCCAGGCTCCTCTCTTGACAATTACATTGGACAATTAAAATTGTCCATGGGAATTTCCTACTTGCCTGCTATATTTTTTTTTTTTGCTTCAAAACTATTTGCTGCAATATGGCCGTATTTTTTATTTTTATTTTAACTTTTATGTTTTTTTTTTGTTGTTTTTCCATTTGCTAGTTTTTCTATTTATTTTTGTTGTTGTTGTGTTGTTGTTGTTGGTGTTATTGTTGTTGGCGGTGCTGTATTTGTTATTTGCCATTGTGTTGGCCATTGTGTTAACAGGAATTCCTCCATGTTGGACTCCTAAATTGTTTATTGCATTTTTCATGATTCGCCATTATTATTTTCGTTTGGTTTGTTTATTCGGTTGCGGATATGGCAGTGGACGAAAGGGGTGAGGGTGGCGGGTTGGCGAGTCGGCGTGGCATGGCGAAGAGTCTAAAAGTGTTTAATTCGCACGATTGACGTCTGCAAATAGAAATAAACAATTTTGCTATTTGTACGATTTCGTTTCGTTTTATTTATTTTCCGTACAGTTCAGCTCGGTTCAGTTTGTGTTTGGCACTTTTATTGTTTTTTGGTTGAAATGCCTCTGGGGCTTATTTAGTGGATATATTTAATTGTTTTTTTTTCCAGTAATAAAAGAATTGAAATTTAAAATTTTTGTCCCTAAAAGTTAAATTGGCCAGGACAATGCTTTTTTAATTTTTTACTTCTTCCATTTCAATCACAAGTGTTGGCACTTTTTTCTGTTGTCGTTATCGAAAACCCTTTCTTCATTGCGTGAACTAACACACACGCCTGCCAGACGCCTGTTTCCGCCACTGTAATCCTTTGACTTCCTCTTGAAAGTCAATGGGGAGTCTACTGCGGGCTGTTCCACGACACACGACAACACCGTACAAAGTCATCATCAGGCAAAAACCCATCATGATATTTTCACAGCTCCTTGGGTGAGCTCATAAATAGCTGAAATTTAAAATGGGCCCTCTCCCATTTTTTTTTTGGTGAACCATGCCAAACGTAATCGAAATATTTTGCCACTTATCCCGGAAATTATGTACGTACCTCTACAGCATACATCCGCCTAGGAGTACCCCATTGTGTTCAATCATTGCACGACGGTAGCTTGTTTGCGTGTGTGGGGTTAAATTATGGGGGTTGTATCGCACACACACACACACACACACACATGCAAACAAACGAAAAGTTACGCACAACTTGTGCTCGTACACCGCATTTGATTTCGAAAACGATTTTCACATTTGAATATCAATGCCCGTGTACAAGTGGGGGGTGTACTTCTCGGTAAATAATCACCAGCATCCATGACATCATGGCAGTGTGTGCGTCTGTCGTCCGTTCAACACTCAATATATTCTTATAGATTTTCAAATCACCCGCAGCTCTGCGAGTGCGAACGTTTAATCTTATGAGTAATGCTTAATTGAGTGGCGGTGGGGGACTCTGGCAGAAGGTTGCCATGTCAGAGGGGAACAGAAAATCTTTAATCGGTGATGGGCTTTTGTAGAAAAAAACTACTCATCAGTAAAGAGAAGAGAAAAATTACATTGAAGATAAGTATGCCAACATCCTACCAAGTATGAATCCACTCACATTCCACTCATTTAGTTTTCTTTGCACTCCCTTCTTGTGTATAAATCAACTTAAAGAGATGCAATTCATTCTGCAATTGCCCACATTCTCTGCTTTTCTCAAATGCCTTCATTCAACGTTTGGTAAACGTTTAATGATATTATTTTTTTTATGCCCAGCCTAAGGAGGCTTCTTAATAATTTACACAAAAATGGCAATATAATATTCATGGCAACCATGATTCGCACGCACAAACACACACAGACACAGACCATCATACTTAAACATGTTGTTTGCTTGTTGTTCATTTCTGCAAAATGTTAGATCAAAGTGCGAGGACATTGCCCATACCATACCTAAGGCACATACAAGTTACCAACGTCCCTCATGCCGTGTCGATGTTTCGTTTGCCGCTATTTGCTCAAAAGATCCAACATAAACTGTAAATTGCTGCGTGTTGTACAATGATGCGCTGCCTGAAAGTATGCAAATATTTCTTGAATGAATGTGGGCTGGTAATGAGAACATTCTGGCGAGGGGAATGCACGGCAAATACACGGACGACGGACGGCGGACGGACTTTTACAAATCTCTGAATGGCATCGTTTTCTTCGCTATTCAGTTCGAGCTCATGCAAATCTCACAAGAGCGCCACTTCAGCTTTTGTGTGTGTTGCGGCATTGTTTGTTTGGTGTTTGTCTCGTCAGAAATTCAAAAGGAAATATGTTTGCTCAGGATTTGCGTGTCATTAATTCCATTGAATTCTGTTCAGCCATCAACCACCACTGTGCGATTGTGAGTGTGTGTGTGTGTGTGTCTGTGTGTGGTTTTTAAGCGCTAGACCGCCTCGCCTGATTCCTCACGAGTGGTGGGTAACTTTTGTGTGGCCTGTTGAGGTTGAGTGTAATCAACTTGGAGTGATTTTTATTTTTTCAAATTTGCTGCACTAAAAGTTTCGCGAATTGCATTTTGATTTTATATAAAATTTCCTTTTTGTATGCGAGCAAGGGTAAGTCGTCTATTGACATGAATAACGGTGAAGAGCTCAATTAGAAATCATGATTTTCTTTCTTTCTTTTTTTTTTTTGGATTATTCAACTTTTCTTTTCAATATCTACTTGAGATGCCTTTTGGACATGAAATGACTTTTTGAGTATTTGACTTTGAAATTCTAAGAGAAGTGCAAAGCCTTTATGGCATATAGCGTCGAAGAAATGAATTGAAGAAAGTTCCTTTAAGTTTGTGAATATTTTGAAAGGCTATTTGACCGACTTATTGAAGTTGGAGAATTTTTTTTTGTTAGATGCGAAATGCATTGACAAGCAATTGCGGCGAATTATTCTATATGCGGTCAAAAGTTAACAGTTTCACAAAGAGAGACCCTAAGGCCAAATGATAAGTCAATACTTTAGTGGAAATTTTAAATACAAGGGGTGGATGCTCAAATATTTTGTAGGAGTCAAGAGAACGAGCACAGCTTCAATGAAAGCATTGTTGAGTGATATTCAATATAAATAGTTGGTCATAGCAAGTATCCTCCTGCTATTCAACAATTCAACAGTAATCTTAAAATTTCCGCAAAATCGCGAAAAGGGGTGACTTTGAAGCCACCATTCGCCTAACTAACTCTCTAAAGACTACTACTATCGCAGTTGATCTGCGTTGAATGTTAAAGTTCTGCTACCATACTAAATTAGGTTTACTACTTTCAATGTATTTTCTACTACTACTGGATTATATCTACTACTAAATTTGTTTGGTTTTAAACATTTGATATGTGCGACCTTTTCTTGCTTGGAAATTCTCACATACCACAAAATAAATCAATTTCTACTACATTCATCGTAGCGCAAAGTGAGAACTCCATCACTGTTGTGGAGTATAAATAAATCCTCTAACGGATATTTACACACGCACACATAAATAAGCTTGGTGTTGCTAAACACTCGACAGAATTCATGATTTAATTTCGACACTCCATAAAAATGCACCAACCCTATGAAAATCAGTACAATGGTAAATTTGGAAAGTCTACACCACATCCAGTCGAGAGAACGTTGTCACAATAATTCTACTTTTTATAAACACTCAAATTCAATTAAATTGTTGGTCACATTGCAACGTTGCAAGTGCAGAACAAGGAACCACTGGCAAGTTGAATACCCCGGCGTTGCTCGGACTTATATTTAAAGTAGTGCAAGTACCCTCTGTAAACCTTTCCGTGAACCCCCAAAACACCAGAGCATAACATATACATTTGCAGCACTCTAGGTGCAGCGGTTTGGGCTGGGCGGTGATGAGTCAGTCTATCACCAATCGTTCCGTTTGATATTTGTATTTGCGTGACGCCTGATTTCAAGTTCTCATTTGTACAAATTATTTTTTTAATCAAAATTTGTTTGTTTCGTTAAGTTTTTTTGTTTGTCAAATGCTTGAAGTAATGCTTAAATTATATGAGTGGTACCACGCTTCTTTAACCAATCAAGTTCAAAGTAGTACATAAACCTTCCGGAGCTCATAAATAAACGTATGGTGTTTGTATGGTTCTGATACGTTCAGTGGTTTAGCAGTGATGTTCACTCATACATACGCACTAACGTTTTTATATATTAAGATATGTCTAGTATAATTTGGGAGTTTGTATTTGGTGCACATTATTATGTTGGTGAAAATTAAGTAATTTTAGTTCTAACTAACTGATTTCAAGTGAACAAAAAAAAGTTGACTAAACAACATGTTCCATACAACAACGGACCAAGGCAAGACAAATGCATCGTGACACACGATCGTATGTACAAACGAAGGAGCAGACGAAAATGTATTGGGTGTTTTGTTGTCATCAGTGGGCCACCATCGTCAGTATCATCAAAAGCCCGCACCTACTGCATGCTAAGAATACCACCAGCGCTGATTCTGATTACTGAAATTTCTCTTCATTTATTTATTTGTTTTTTTTTTTGTTGATCAAAGTGCATTGCAGACCAAGCCCAAGTTATGTAGGGCTCGTCGTCGTCGTTCTCGTTGGCAATGTATTTGCTCAAAATACTATGTTCTACTTACTGTTGTTTTGCCTTTGCTGGTTGACGTCTGTATGTTCTACATGCACTATGCATGTGTGTGGTATTCGAGTGCGTGCATGTATGTGTGTTTCGTTGGCGCTGGCAACCATCATCATCATTTCGCTTCCACTCTTTTGGACTCTTATCTACAAAGTATATCAAATTTGTTCCATTTGATTGCTAAAGGAAAAGGAGCTGCTTTTCTCTGTTGCTGATGTCCTGGCAAGGCTGTGGCATAAATTTGCATACAAGCACTCGTTGGGATTGTCTGCGTACATGTATAACGTATCTGTGTATACGAAACTCTGTGTTTGTTGACTTTGGTTGGTGGCGCGTCTGTGCAGCTGCGTGTGTGTTCGCTTGCTGTTTTAGTGCTTTGCTAGTGTGTCTCTGACACATATAAGATGCACACACCAGTGTGCGGCGGCTACTACGTTGCCGGAAACCGGAAATGAGCTTGGATTGGGACAGCCAGCTGAGCGTACGTTTACAACTGAAAGGAAATGTCGCTCTCGACAAGTGATTTTACTTTGTTTAATGGCTCCGAAAGAAATTGCCGCAAAAACATGGTTTTTGCCCAAAAATAATCTTCATAAGAAAATGGTGAATGTCGAAGGATTTCAAGGAATTCTGCTTGGGGATATTTTGTATGAAATTAAATTAATTGCTGAAGTTCTCGTTGTGGAAGGGTCCACAACTTGAAATTGAATGTTGAAATCATTTAAGATTTCCAGATCAACTATTTCAATTCCGAAGGATTATCCCAACGATTGTATCTAACTAATAGAGTATGCATGCCTTACACCGTTACTCACATTACTATGCCGAGCCAAAGAAAATGATGACATTCGATTAAATTGTCCTCAATTCGCAGTAATTAATGATCCTTGTTCGAATATTGGGTGTGTTCGCAGTGGCATTTATCAATTATGCCTGCCTAAAATACGCTTTACTTCAGCATAGAAATTCATAAATCAACTGCTGATAAACATCATCGCATAATGAATTGAGGAAATTAATCGGCCAACGGACGACGTTGTGATTAAATTTCAATATTCGAAGATTTTTGGGCATAAATTTGAAATTCAATTAACTTGAAATTTCGCAAGCACTAAAACTGCCACTGCAGATCTTGATATAAAATGTTGATGAGCACATTTGCCAATATACATATACACACAACAGTGCTTGAACATTTTCCAACATGACGCATGCAAATCTCCTTGACAAAACTAATTTGGGGGGGGGGGCGAAGAAAGAAAAAAACCAGAAATAAGAACTGACAACATTTCCTACACCTGTCTGCACGCAAAAGCTGGATATTGTCTTTCTTTATTTTGCCGTGCGAAATTGTCAGTGAATATGTGTGGAAATGCTTATGCTCTTGTGCGGGCTTTTTTCTTTGAAGCACATCAACCATATCGAAAGCTATAAATCCGACTGACAAAATGACGAGTTATCATCATCAGCCAAAACAAATATATCTACAATGGTACACTTTGCACGTGCTCCATGGGGAAATCGCGCTTATTGCTCAAGGAGTGTGTTTTAGTATTGGCAATAGCATATGGATACTTTAAATGTTTCGTCACTTTTCACGCTGTATGGTAATACAAGTAGTACACAATTTAAAATAGTGTACCGTGGAATAAAAATGTAGAATTTATAAGGATAACGTTTTAGACCCTTAACTCGTGTAATTGAATCCTTGCACTTTTTTCTTTCATGAGGTGCCTGACTATCCCATATATATATATTTATCATCGCTTGAGTCATAATAATATTTTAGTTAAATAGTATAAACTATAATATATTTGGAGGTCCCGAATATAGTACAGATCACTGCTTCATCGGAAGTCATTGGCAGTGGCTTGGCCTTAACAGCCAAGGAGTTCCAAAGATCATGATGTTAACAGTTTTTCATTACCTTTGCGAATGCCAACCAACTTTTTAGGGCACTCGATTGCTACTAATCTCGAGAAAGATCTGAAATCCATTGTGAATTTCAGCAAAAATTCACTTAAAGCAATCAGCGTTGTTTTTAAGCGGGTATACTATACAGTGGCCTATGTTATGATGCTGTTATATAACACAAACCCGATAGGGCCTAAACTAAATGCGCTTGTTTCAAAAATATGTTCTTACATTTCGACCCACTGTACTATTGTACTTGAAAGAAGAAGAGTGTGAAGGATACAAGTGATACTATTTGCTCGAAACAGTATTGAGACAATATTTCCGTGACAATATGTTGCGATAGAAATGGTACAATTTTTCAATTGTTACATTCTCATACGAAATTGTACATTGTAAACAAGCTGATCAAAAGCCAATTGAGAAATACTTAAGGACTTGCATACGCTAATACTGTCAAAGAGTATCAATACATTTACCAAACATACTTACAGGCAAACACACACTCACACACACACACACACACATGCCACCAATTGCACACTGTCGCACTCACATGTAAATGTCACTTGGATAGGATGTTCAATGTCAGAATGACAAACAGTTGCAAACACGGCCGTCGCCATGTACAATTGCTCTGTCAATTAGGTAACTTGGACTAATTGACGTTGAATTGAATTATTTAGGATTTGCCGGTTAATCACTACGGTTTCGATGCGATTAAACGAAAGTTGGAAATGGAAACAATGTTCTTGTTGTTGTTGTTGCTGTTACATTGTGTGTTTGGAAATTACAAATGCCAAAATGACTTTTGGTGGTCGAAGACTTCGATGACACCACAGCGTGTGGGCGTTCGGTTGTTGTGCGATGTGTTGTGATTTATACAATAGCGCCTCTCCCCCACCCCTGACCCGAAAGGCCACTATATTTAAATAAATTATTTGAAATCAGCTCAAATCAATTATCTGCGACCATTCCATTTAATTATATGCAAATTTGCAAATTACAATCTAATTATGCAAATGCCATAGCCTGGTCGAATTAATTTTTCTAGTCCTGATGACGATAATGACAATAATACTCTGTTGACAACAGATTTATTTAATAAACAAAATTTAAATGGTAGCGGATATACAATGTATATCCAGCAACATTTAATTATGCAAATTGCACAATAATACTTGCACACAAACAATTATTTCGAAAACAAAAATACTGCATTTATGATTCTCCATATCCGCTGTATCCGTGTACTTAACTAATTGTAATTTGATTTTTGAATAAATTGTAGAGATTTTTTGTAGTTAAATTAGATGAAAATAATATATCTCGGGGATTATTTTTAACAGATTTGTTATTTAGCCATTGGCTGTGATTATTTTCATACGAAAAAGCATATTTTACTTTGGTGGTGTGGCTTTTGAAGCTTGGTTGAGTAAATGGATATGAGCAGCGTGCTCAATTATCAATTACTGGGAATTGGAATTGCGATTGGATCCAATTCCTAAAGTAATGCGGTGGAAATGATACACACACTCAGCAAAATTTGTTGTGGTCACTCCCGACCAAGGTAGGTGGTAGGTGGTGACAGTGCACAGCGAAATTGTAGGCCTCGGGTGTAGTAAGGTACTAAGTTCCAAAATGAAATTTTTTTAAATGATTTTTAAATAATTTTTTTTGATTTCTGACGGATAATAAAAATTTGACTTTTTACCATAAAGATCTGATGCCTTCAATTGAAGTCAGCCAGTGCTTATTCAAAACCCATCTCACAATACAAGGTTCATGCATGATACTAAATTTGAATTCAACAAGGTGAATATGGCATGATTTCGTTCGTTTATCTGCCATTGATAGTAACCGGTTAAACAAATAAACGGGTAACAACACCGACTATAATAAATAAAATCAATTTGGAAACTAGTTTAACGAACTTACCCATTTAATGTAGCCTATAGCAAGCTTTGATTTAAAACTTTGATTTAAAAGCAAAGTAACCGAAATTTTTGGTTACCGGGTACCCATTATTATAGTCCATAGCATGTCCAGAAAGTACACTCACTTTTACTTTGAAAACGTAATTAAATTTTAATAATATGCAAATACCATTTAGTTCCAAACCATATTCGAGTAATTGGGTACCCGGATAAACCATATATTATCTATTTGCCTGTGACCTTGCTACATTGCCTAGTATTGAATACCCATTTATTATAGCCTATATAATGCCAAGAAAACTCGTTGCAAATGTGATATGAAAGTAAAGCCTTTTCGGAGTACTCGGTATCAAGAAACAGAACCTCTAACGCACTTAGAAACCTATTATTAAATAACTTTTTTTTCAAACCGATGCATTCAATTGGCTTCCGCGTTTTGTTGCTGTGTAACTTTCCCCGGTTGCCTGAGAAGTACTCACCGTGTATCCTTTTGGGTGTATGCGTACTGAAAACACTTTAATTGCGCACAATTAATTTGCAAAATGGCGCTCGCAGCTGGAAAATACATATGAAATTGTTTTTATTTTTCACCTTCTAAATATGAATATGATATTTTGTTCTCTTTTTTTTTTTGGTTAGAAATTATTCATGGTCTATTTGCAAACACGCACCACTTCAATCATCATAATCAGGCATAAATGCGCATGTAACTCCGGACCATTTTCGTTGAATAATGTAAGTCCATTTGGGAACACGGCGAAACAAAGTGCGAAACTATGGAATGTGGTAAGAAATGTTTCACCTTTCACCACGCTCACCATTCAATGAATATTTCTGCCAGTGTAGCAGCATTTCAATGTATTTGTTTTTCCCATTACATTTCGGTTGTGTTTATGCTGCTCTGTATTTTGGTTTTTGGGTGAACATTTGCATGTTTTCTCCCCTAGGGGCTAAATTCAATTTCATGTAATGTTTGTTGTGCTGTTGCTGTGGTTGTTGTCGTTCTGCTAATTCAAAATTTCCAAATTTGCATGAGTTGCAACGGTGTCGGAGTTGAAGTTAGAGTTGTCGAGCTGAGCTGCTGTGTGTTGTGTTGTGTTGTGGACGTGTTATGAGGTATGGGTTAAATAAGAGGAAGATCCTTCGACTTCAAAATTTAGTTTGTGCTTTGGGTGTCGTGCGTGTTCATTCAAAAATTGTGTAATTTCCAATTATGCAATTCCTTGCAACTTAAATGATAATTAACATCACAATTAAGGCATTCATTAGTCGCTGACAGAACTGGCAGCAGCACCACCACCACCAATGCTTCAATGCAAATGTGGCGGGTGCAATAACCCTTACCGCCAGCAGGTATCACTTAATTATTCTTATTTAGCTCTTTTGTCTGCAACAACAACAATTTGCACATGTTACATGCAAATGCACTGCAGTCATGTTCTTGTTTTTGTTGTATTTGTTGTATTTGTGCTATTGTGTTGCGGTAGGATCTGCTGTGGTGTGTTGGAGTGTGGCTTGGGGGTGTGGTCGATTGTAAACATTGCACTTGTGCATTTATGCCTTCTACATAAGGACACACATACGTGCTACAAAAGCATGCACACGAACTCTCTCAGCCTTGCCTGGAACCGAACTTTATGATTATCCTTGCGCTAGGGTTGTGTAATTAGATACAAGTGAATTATTTGTAATGCGGCTTTAAACTCAATATAAATGAGGGGTTAAAATACTTAACAACCGTTGAGTGTGTGGTCGGCTTGAATAGATTTTTGGTTGGTTGAATATGTACAACAATACACCAACTGACCAACATGCCAATGAAACTTAATTGTATGTAAAATTGAAAATGTAGATACTCATCCCAAATGCATGTCCTGCCTCATTCTTTATGGATGAAAAATGTTACTGGGCGGTCATGCCTGAAAATTAACTTTGGCTTTTCAAAAAGCTTTTAATTGACAGGAAGCAGCACAACGAAAAACTATCCCATACAAAAAGGGAGTTTTTTTCCACGAAATTTAATTTTTTAGAGCCGAAATATTTGGGAAATCGTCATAAAATAAGCCAAAGTTTGTTTTGAGGTAATTTTTTTACGTGAGGCGGTTTAATGTATGCATATTAGAATGCTATTTTATTGTGATCTAGGTCTAAAGAATTGAATTGTTGGAATTCCCATATTTGTCCATGAATCAAAAAAAAAAATAAATTGTAAAAAAACTCCCCCATTCCAATATATGCCATCTTGAATTTGCAAATTTTTAACATTAAATTCGAGGTCAGCGATCTGGAAAACCTAAGAACTTGGGTTTCATAATATGCCACAAGGATCCTCAAATATTTATCGAACAAAAGACTGAATTCATACCTTTAAATTTTTTTGATGTATTTTAACTTTTTTAATTTAAATTTTTCGATGAGTTTTAAAATTTTTCGATAATTTATCGGTAAAATATCGATAATTCCATTCTGTTTCAGTTTCATTCCAATTTCGTTCCCGCCATCATTTCCAACCAAATGACAATAGATCGCGTCGGTTCAGTTTTTCTCAAGGTAAACGAAAATAGGTGGCGGCCTTGGTGCAGTGGCTAAGACCTCTGCATCACGATCGGAAGGTATCGGGTTCGACACCCACCTGGGCCGAGGCAGAAATTTGTTTTCTGTTTTTCAGTGTAGACCGCCACTCTCTCGCCAAGTTCTGGCAATCTTGCGAGAGTAAATCTTGCCATGAAAAGCTTCTTCTTTGGGAGTCCCGCCGTTCGGAACCGGCAATAAACTGTAGGTCCACAATTATCATATACAGTTGCCCATGATAATTGCATTAAGAAGCTCGAAATGACAAATAGACGGACGGACAGACATAATAGATTCAGGGCAGGAGCTAAATCCACTCTGAAGGTGATGCTGCTCAAGAATATATATACTTTTCCATACTGGACACGCCTTCTTAATGGCGTTACAAACTTCTTCTATCCCTACTTAAAAAGGTGTTCAGTAAAACGGGTTGGTGGTCAGTAACCCCCGAATTGCCCTAAAGTCATCTAAGCCATTATACATAATTGTTAACTCTTGAACGACGCAGCAATATAATCGTTAGTGCTTCTTCGAATCAGTGGTGTATAATTATGTACAATGAATTACGATGAACGTACCTTACCGTAATTGACCATTAAATGTGTTGAACGAATGACAGTTTCTATGCAAAGTTTATGTCAATTAACTTTAAAAAATTACCATCACAACAAGCAAGCGCCTACAAAAAGAAAATTTGCAGCCAAAGCGATTGTGGAGGGGGGTGGACATAAAAGTACTTCTCCTCGACACACACATACACACACACGCACACACTCGAATTGACTCTGCTGAGTTCTGCAATAAATATGATAAATTATAGAAAAGCTATTAGGCCGCAACATAAACAACAACAACAACAACACAAATGCCCACTCAAATTGCGGTTGTGTTGTGTTTTGTCCAGCCCCTACGGAGGTTATGTACTCGCCTGTGGACATTGCGTTTGACATTTTTAAATGAGGTTAAGCATTAAATTTTCCCAACGAACAATTTGTGTATTTATTTATGCAAATTGCATTTGCAATGGAAATATTTACGGTAAACAACATGCAAATATTATTTACAGACATGCACACACACACACACACACACATTCACCTGTTTGTTGTGCACACATACATTAATATGCCAAAAGGGTAAATTCTGCCAATTGTGAACAGTTGAGAAAGTTCATTCTATCCCTCAAGATTTTCAGCTTGGCTATTGTGAATATTCTCACAAGCATTCAGTTCACTTATTTATATCAATTAAGTTTAATATATAAATGTAATTTCAAGGCAACTGCTGCTCTCTGATGGGTAACCATAGTGAAAATGGCACACAATAACAATAGATTAATTTCGACGAAACCTGTGATAAGATGAGGAAATTAAATTAAATTAATTACACCAGAAATTTTTGGTTGATGAAACTTATTACTTAAGACACCTTAAATGTGTGCTAATGTAGCACATCTAGGAAATAATTATGGAAGACAAAATCGAACACTTCTGGTTCTTACTATGGTGGTTAGGGTGTGAGACTTTTTTTTTTTAGCAACTTTGATTGTTCTTTTTACTAAACATGTTGCTTGCTGCAATATTATTTTAAAGCTCCTCCTAGCGGCTGCCCGCAAACCTCACTCATTTAAAATGTAAACACTTCCTTCTCTCATGTACAGCAAATGCATTGTTTCCTCTCAACGCCCAGAATAGAAGAGCAAAGACTTTGGCGAGACAAGACAGTGAAATTCAATACGAGCTGAAAACTACTTTTTGCATTTGAGAAAAGTTTACCCATGTCAATAGTAAAGATGTCGTCTAACATTTGATTTCACCGAGTATCGAACAGGCAATGGCCTTTACTTCGCTGTTACACTGTTACACTGTTACACTGCACCACTGCACCACTGCTCTACTATTCACTACGACATTAAATATTCCAGCCAAATGCATTTAACTTCCTCAAATAAATTTGGTCAACAATTTCCGTGTAGACAGAAAACTGGTGCATCGTTAAACTCATACACAAAACCAAGCCGGCAACTTGCCACAAATATTTGAGAACTTCTTTTGTTGGAATGCAGGCGGACGCAGTTGACAGACGACAAGGCAACACAAAGTAAAGGCAAACATCAACTTGGATTGGTTTGTGCGGTCATTTTAAATTTGTCAATACCATTAAGCACACAAGGTATTTCGGTGTCTTTTGTTTTTGGTACAAGTTTCATTCAATATTTAGACATCTTCCATACTGCGAATGCAAAACAATTGTCTCAGAAATTTGAAGAATTTGGAAGACTTTGAAGACATTTGCCTTGGGGTTGGCATTACGGCAAGAATATTTTCTTTGAAATGCCATAGAAGAGATGGAAAAATAAAAATATTTACTTTGAGTTCTTTGAATATCTTCGTGTAGTTTGTACTCAGTTATACTTTGCATTTGAGTTTTTTGCTTTAAATGCAAATTTTTTACAAAAGGCAATTTCCTAAACGGTTTGCCCATTGTTTTTAGTGAATGTAACTGTCTGAAAACCATGTGAAACTGTTGTGTGTTACATAATATGTGTTACGTAACAGTTTAAATACACGGAATAAGAAAATAATTTAAAGTCAAATAAAATAGACTCAAATCGAGATGAAACGTGCATGAGATCTGGTAAAGTTGACAGTCATATTTTCAACAAAGCCTTCTAGGAAGCTGTAGGACGCTTGGACCTCTGCCATGACCACCAAAAATAAAACTGTTATTTTTCAATGGTCTACTAAAAATGTCTTAACTCCAACCTTGATGGCCCGATTTCACTGACATTTAGTCATTTCTACTGGTGGACACGAGTACAACTATGAGAAAATTCAAAATGGCGGATCAAATATGGCAGCCGTCGGTAATCTCATTTCATACTTAAGAAACTAGCTACAGGGTGGTTCACGAGAGGGTACTCCCACTACTGCTGGTCGTGGGTTTATTTGAGGTTCACGGAAAGATTCACGGGAGGGTACTTTCACTACTACAACTATAAGTACATGTCCCAGCAACACCGGGTTATGAAGATATATTTTGTTGGCAATTTTGTCAATTTTGGTAAATTTGAAAAAAAAATCATAAACAAATTAAGGCGAGTGTGGTGTGGCTGTACAATTTCCCATTCGAATTAGTCGTTAAATTTTCAAACAAACATTTTCTGAGGCCTCTCAAGTGCATTGGAGTGTATGTTCTATGTTTTAATTAATAGTTTAGGCTGAATCCAAACTAGAGCACTGTAACTAGTTCACTGTACAGCGTATGCACGCGTTACACTTTACACATTTCTGAATTTCATTTGGCTTTAATTTACAATATGAATTTGATTATGTAAGCTTCATTAAATATTAATTTTGTAATAACCACAGAGCGTATTAAATTTTTCGTAAACATGCAGTATATACTTGTATATACTTTCTGCAAACAACTAAAGTCGGTCGAGCCGTTTGCGGTTATCCGAAAGGCGACCGAAGATACAGAAAGCAGAAATGCCCTTTGAATTTATGTTCGGAGAGTCATAACTTAAATGTTAAAATTGCTTTAAAAGCGAAGCACATCCCGACATTAATTCCCATTTCATTGCGCCAAAAACATACGCACACGCACACGCTCATACAAACACTTCCAAAATGCATGCAGCATTTCCCAATTTGGCCTCACATTTGATTTGAGTTAACAGAAATTATTACAACAAGTCATGCCGGAGATCAGAGTACGTCCGGTCCATAAACGGATGTCCGTTTGTTCGCACGTTCGGCTGAGTGGGCGTGTGTGTGCGGGTGGTTGGATAGTAGACACCATCGGCTTCATCGTGAAACGTGAAAATACGTCACAGCAGCCATTGAAAGCATCGCTCGTAAACTGTGGGAAAATATGACGCTCGTCGGCGCTTGGAATGCTGGATGGGGGGTGTGAGGGCATCGGAGGATATATGCAGCTACTAAATGGGGGGTACACTCACTTTGGTCAATTGGTGGCGTGCGTGCAGTTAGTGCAGTAACTACTACTGCTGCTTTCTGCCAACTGATGCCACAAGTCGAAAATCCCACCGCACGGAAGCACATTTTTCACAGGCGACAACCAACGCCCTGACATGCGCTGGCGAGAAGCAAAAATGTTGGTCAGTGGATTTACATTTTTTTTTTTTTTTGGGAAACTTTTGTTGTTATTTTGCATTTATGGGCACCGCACTGGTATCCGAATGTAATAAAAGTTTTGGGAAAATAGTAAAAAAAAAATGTATATATGCAAACACCATACTACACACACACACAGTACTTGCACACACTTTGGTGTGAAATAAATATGTACGCTTTGGAAGTAGACACTAACATTTGGTGCACATTTGGTCACACAGCAGCGAGCCCGGCGCATTGCATTCAGGCCATTCGGGGCGTCTGTTAATTTGCCCTAGTTGAGTACTTTCCAACGGACAGGACATCACGTTTGATGCTTGCGAGTACCGCCATGCTGTGCCGAGGAGTTGTGGTGATAATAGCTGCAACAGCAACAACAACAACTGCATGTCAGCGCCCTGTACTGTTTATGACAGGCAGCATTTCACGCGCGCGCATTTCAAACGATATTTATTTTATGAACTGAAATGTGTTAGCAAACTGAGCATTTGCAGTTGTTGTTGTTGCTGCTGTCTGAGTGTGCTGAAATATTCTCAGTTGGATTTGTACACGTTTTGGGAAATTTTCGGGATGACAGCGATTTGTTGACGATACCAACGATGCCGAAATGCGTTTGGCTTTTTTGGGTGATTTATGAGTTGACCCACATCCGTTTTGTGTTAAATTCAATTTGGCATTTATAAGATAAATGCTGTCTGAGTCTGACAACAAACAGGATTTTTGCAAATCTGTGGGGTGGGTGGGGAGTCGTGTTTTAAGCCTTTAATTTCCATAAAGTTGTAAAGGCTACGGGCTTTGAACACAAATTAGTTACAATTTGGATGTTTGCATTCTTTCAAGGACTTTGGTGAATGTTCTGCTATTCTAGTTACGTACACCCTGAAAATGCATATTTATTGGAATTATTTAAAAAGTCATTAGTTACAAATTATAAATTGAAATGCATAAATGTCATAAATGAAAAATTCTACAATATATTTAAGATCCACTCGAATGGGATTATAGAAAGCACAAACACTTATAAATACATATATCTATTAACAATGAAGTGGGCACGCATTCAATTGGAAAAACGGTCGCACTCGTTTCAGTTAATTGAGTGCAGTTGGTAAGTGCTGCAGTGCCATAAAACACCATCACAGTCATGCATTCATACATAGTGCATGTGCATAATAAAACCAATTAAACTATTTCCATAGAAATGGCTGCTTAAAATGTATTCCACATTTTTCTAGTGTGGCCCACATTTTACCATACATACTACAGCATTAATCACCATTGACTATGAAGTTTTGTGTATTTTGTAAAATAAATTAAACAATGTTTAGGCACAAAAAATGGAAATAACATATTTTGGTTTGCATTGAAGTGCCACTTGCAGATTTTACTGATATATGATTTATAATTTCAATTCAATTCAATTCAATGGCATTAAAACGAATAGGGATTTTGCGATTATTCGTTTGGTATTGGTGGTTATGGCATTCGGTTTAATTTGCTTAGCCTAAAGTTTAGTAAGTGCCTAAAAATAAAAATCAAAAAGTGGTAGATTCGAATTAATTCATAGATCGAAACTTAAATTTTTTACGAAATTTTCAACGTTTGATAAACCAAAAATAGTGTTTTCAACTCAGACAGGATTCGAATGCAGGCTGTAAGGTTTATAAGTTCAGCATATACACGTTGTGCCACTGACCTACTTTCGTTCTGGTCGATAAAAACAAAGCTCATATCGAATTCGATTTAAACCATGTAAACGTTTGTTAGAAATTAGTTTTTAATTTGCAGCAATTTAAGTAAGTTGCCAGTAAAAGTAAAATGCAGGTTGGCCTCTTGTTTGATGTATTTTCTTTAGAAATAGTTCTGCGTATTCCCTCTAATTACTAATTCATTTCTTCACTACCAGCTCTTTTATATTTTTGACAATAGTCCAATGAATCAATAAAATACAAGACTCAAATGCACACCCCAGATTAAACCTGAGAGCATCCAAATAAAAGCTACAACCATTAAATCCCCTCTGCATGAAATGCAAGTCTATCATAGACAACTTGACATCACATAAATGTCTAAGCCGTAAGCCGTTGACAAGCACAGTCAGTTGGGAAGAAACTGTGTAATTGGGTCTTTAGGTAAAATACAGGATTAAACTCAGCTCTAATACGAAAATAGGAATTTGTGTAAAGAATTATTCGCTTATCTGCGTTGTAACAATGGAAATCCTATATTAACAAATACATCCGGCAAATTGTGGAACAGCACATACACACACGCACTACCACTCCGATGCATTTGTTTGCATTATGCTGCTAATCTAAATAAAAAATGAGAAGTAATACATTTTGTTGTTGCGACAATGCAACTAAAGAAGAACAACAATAAGAATGCAATTGCCACGCCCGCGTGTGTGTGTGTGTGTGTGTGTTTGCTGGCAGTAGCAATGGTAGACAATAGTTGCCACAATAGTACAAGAAACAACTACAACAAAAATAAAAACAATAACAGCCGCGGGAACAGAAACGGCAACAACGAAAACAATTTCCACATTAACGACACAACGCAATACAAATGCGAAGCGCGATCGTTTGCTGTTGCTATCGTTGTTGTTGTTGTTGTAGTTGTTGTAGTTGCTGTTGTTAACGCTCACTGCTTGGCATTATCCCTGCTATTATTTGTCGCATAATATGACGACGCATAATATGGCAGGATACAAGCGAGACACAAACACACACACACACACACACAGCCAACTCTCACAATGGAGTACATTTGTAATGGTAATGGATGTGTTAGTGTTTGTTTCTGTTGGTTTACTTGCGGCTGCTGTACGTTGTAAGCTCAGCAAATGCAAATGTGGAAATGCAACACATGCATTAGACATACAAGCACACGCACTCGCAGACTACATGCGGCACCGAGCTGAAGTATTGCAAAATGGCAGTAGCAACCAAAAACATCAACAGCAGCCTTAAATCCGCCCTTTCCCCCGCCTCAATACACTTTCTTTCGTTCAACGTTTGCCGGCATTCGCGTGCAACGACCCACAAAATGCACTTTTTATTAGAATAAAGGCAGCAGCGGCGGTTCTTGCGTTCGCTTGGTGGTTCGTTCGTTCGTTCGTTCGTTCGTTCATTCTGCCAACACAACCGCCAACAATGCAAATGCCGAGATACATAAGCCTCACAACGTCAAATAACAGCAACAAAGAAATCCAAAAGGATTCTTTCAAATGTAGCACAATGATGTCGTACAATACATTCAACTTGTCAGCGAATGGCTTCGCTTGACGACGCCACAAAGTATGCTTTAAAAAGTTTAATGTTTGTTTTAAATTTGCCTACTTTTAAGGCAAGCGATAAAATTACAAAATTACAGCAAAAAAACAAATGACAAAAAAAAAAAACAATTTCCCGCAGCAAATTTCCCCTGCGACAACTTTAAACGAAAAGCAAACAAACACAGCGAGAAACAAAAACAATTCTTTACACTTCGTTTATGTTTGCGTGAATCTTGCTGCTGTTGGTAATTATATTTAAAAAAAAAAAGTTGTATACAAACGAAAATAAAATGGAAAAGAAAAAATTCAAAATATGTTGTCGTCGCATAAAAATTGACGCTTGTTGGGTTCTTCTTGCTGCTTTTCGTCGCTTTGATGATGAAACTTTGTGCTCGCCTAATTTTCGAGCTCAGCTCCTTTGTGTGTATTTGCTGGCTGTATGTGCGGTTTTTATTAAATTTTTATTGTTTCCAGGGGATCCATAAAATAAATCACATTTAAGTGCAATACACAAGCTCCAGATAAGCGCGCTGTTGACGTATATTACGAGGAGGATGCGGAAGCGTGCGCTGAAATTTATGAAAGCAGAGAAGAGCTATTATTTTCTTCCTGTTTCCAATTTATACTAGCTATGTGTACTAACTTTTAGATAAGAGTGGTCTTTAAGAAGAACTGGAACAGTCCACTTCGGCTGATTAGGTTGGTAAAACTAAAACCGGAAAGTTTATCAAATTAGAAGCTGAATGGGTTTCCAAATAAAATTTTGCGATTTGAACAGAGAAGAAAGCAAGTGGAACGTTATTCAGAATGGTTCCACTATCTGAGGGAAAGTGGAATTGAAAGTAAATTTGAGTCCAAGTGAAATTGCTCTTAGTATTCTAGAAATATTCAAATGAGTGTATAAAAATGGGGTATTTCGGTAAATTTGGGTTAAACAAATTTTTTAAACTAATTACAAACTTTTTTTTATAATTTTTTGAAAGTGGTACCTCTTACGAAATGTTTTACCATCAAAATTGACGAAAATTTCCAAAAATATACATTTTTGTAAATATTAAAGAACTAATAAAAAAACATTTGGAAAGAACCTTTTGTATCTTCTACAACATATCCATTTTTGTATACCCCCACACTCACTGTGGCAGGGTATACTAACATTGACACAACGTTTGTAACGCCCATAAGGGGGCGTGTCCGGTATGGAAAAGTATATATATTCTTGATCAGCATCACCGCCGGAGTCAATTTAGCCATGTCCGTCTGTCTGTCCGTCTGTCCGTCTGTCCGTCTGTCCGTCTGTCCGTCTGTCAGTCCGTACGATAGCCTTTTTTATTGCTGCATTCGATTGGAAATGTTTAGAAACGTATTTTTGACATGGTCCGAGGTTCCGAAACCACATATATAGGGGCCAAAATGGGGTCTTGAGACCAATTTTTGTTGTGTCGATTTGATTGAAAATTTTTAGAAACGGATTTTGGACATGGTCCGGGCTCCAAAACTATTTATAGGTGGCTCAAAATGTGGTCTTGAGACCACAGAATTTTATGTTCGAGGTACTTCTTCTACTGTGTGTGGGTATTTCAGCTTCGGTATAGCCGAAGATAGTCCACTCTCTAGTTTTATAAAAATATTAGTAAATTAGAGAAATAAAAACTGGGGACGCCTTTTTTTTGTAGATAACTCTCCAGAGAAGTATGGAGCTTCTCAAATAGATTGAGAAAAAAGTTATTTATTTGTAAGAGAATGGTATTTTCTACTTGAAATAGTTGTTGGTAGTCAGGCGAAATCGAGGAGTGCAAAGAGGGAAAGAGAGCTTACCGAGGTTCAAAGGCAAAGAGCTTGTCTCAGCTTTGTTTGTTCTGCTGTCTCTAATTGCCTCTCCTGTCTGAAAAAATGGCGTTATCTCCGTTCCTCCCGCCCACAACATTGTTAAAAAAGGCAGAAATTGCCTATGTGGATTAAAAGAAAAACAAAATAAATATGAGATACATTTTAAAGATCCAATTAATTTAGTTAAAATTTTTTCTCTAATTCTCAAGTCCAGAACCACAACCACTCTCAGAGGATTTTTTTTTCTATTAACCTCACCTTCGTGGCTAAAATTATGCAAATAAATTAAAATTGTTGTAATCACAATCAAAAAGTTTCGAGGCAATGAAAAAGAAAAAAAAACGCAAGCCCAAATCGTAATGCTGCAATTCAGCCGCCAGCCAAAGCGCAACGAAGTTATTGGGCGATTGCATAATCAGCGGAAAATTCGTGTTGTCGTTTGGCTCGTGTTTTTTTTTCGCTGGCATTTATTTCGTTTACCGGCAAACTGCAGCAAGAACGAACGGCCAGAGAAGAAACCAACCAGCCAACATGCAACCTTTGCCAACGACAGAACGTAATATAGGCGGACGCGACGCGAAGCGACAAAAACCGAATTCTGCCAAATGGCAAAACATGCAAAATCGCATGGGAATCCATTATTATTCCAAAATCCAAATACCAAACACAGAATGGCCAAGCCAGCCAGCCAGCAAGCAACCGTCTGTCGGTACGAAAATCATAATGAATCCACCATTTACATCATGAGCGTGTCTCAAGCTCACAACAACGACAGCAACGGCCCTGCAATGCTGTTTAATCGGGGGAATTTCCTTCCTTCCGTCCGCTCCTTGGCATCGCAGCCACCATCAATGCTGCCGTCACCACTGCAGAGCTGCATGTGACCACAGTTGGGCCATGTCTTGCAGCGAAATTAACGAAAACGAAGCGTTCGAAAAATTAACAATAGCCGGCAAGCAAGCGACTAACCTGCAGTTAAGTTAGTCGCTAGCGAAAATCCAAAATTCAAAACGTTAATTCGAGGATTTCCACAACGACTACGATGACGACGTCGATGACCGTCTTGAACGTTTTGGCACGCAATCATTTGACTGTGCCGGACGCAGCTTGTGGCGGGCTTCACAGTGTGCGAAGCTTCACAGTGGGGCGCACGGCATTTGAACCCATTTGACCAAGTCATAACTGCCAATTGCCCATTTCAATGCGATTCCAACGATTATGCATTATGCAAAAAACCTTCTCTACGGCAATTGCTGTGTCTGTGTGTGTGTGTGTGTGTGTGTGTTTGCGTGTGCTGTGGTCAAGCACAGCCAATGTGAACGTGCGCGAGCACTTTTCATTTGCATTTGTGCTGAGGTGAAAATCTGAACTGAATGAATGGCGTCTAAGAGAAGAGCACCGAAGAGTGCATACTGCTTTCAATGGAAGTTAAATTAATAGATTGCGTCATGGCAGGCAGCGCGAGGTAAAGTAACGCCCCTGGTGTTTTGCATACAAAGCGCCTGTAATTGAATTCTTCATGCTTACGAGCATTCACCATTCAGTCGGTTGCTTTTACATCCATTTTCTAGATTTTTTTTGCTGTTCTTCCTTCTGTTTAGAATTTCAATTCTAAGACATTTGCAGCGCACACATTATTATATCGAATTCAATTGAATTGCGCTACGAAATGATTTATGTATAGTTCCTCTTATTTGATTAAAATAGAAATTATGAAAAGATTTTCCTAAAGTGTAGTAGCGATTTTTCTGATTAGTGCACACAGAAAAATTTCTATCAACTTTCAGATGTTGCCATAAAAATTTAAAATTTTTCAAAAATGGATTGGGAAATTATGGATAAAAATAAATATCGATAAATTATTGATAAAAAACCGATACATTTTCGAAAAAATATCAAAAAATTATCCATTTAATACCGAAAAATTGTCAATAAAACATCGTTAAATCATCTACCATACAAAAAAGTAGTAAAATTTCTTTATTTTCTTCTATCTTGAGAAATACTTAAAAATTATCGATAAATTCTATGAATGTACTCGCATGTGCAGGGCGTTTTAATTTCTGTCAGACCGAAGATAATTCTCTTAATAGTTTTTTGGGTAATTTTTAATTTTTCATAACTTTTAACCTTTGTCAATTTTGGTAAACATTTTTGGGCCATAGTCTTGTGCTGTTGCGAAAAGCTAGAAAACTGCTCCCAATTTAAAAGGCCCATATATTTTTGTTGTGAGTGATTTTCCAAGGATTTCTTTTATTGAAATAACATTTATATTGAATTGTTTTTATTAAATTATATAATTTGACCAGCTAAAGAAGATGTCCAAAGAAATTTAAAAAGGAAACAATTTAATTAAAAATAAATCGCAAATACTCACACACCGAGCCGATATTGATGCCACAATTGCATTTATTTGCACACCAATTTCCCTCGACAAAGACCTCAAAATTGCGACGAAAAAAGGAAAACTCCAAACGCGCAAACAAATTGAAATTAGAATTAATTCAAAAACGAAAATCAAATTACCAGAATTTAAGTGGAATTCGTTTCGTCAGGATTCGAAATATTTTCTTTTCTTCGGTCTTGCTGCCATTAACAAAGTACATCCGCTTAAATGCCGCTACTCGAAGCCACCACCGAAGCAATGCCACAAGCTGACGTTATTGAGTTAACAAATCGCTCAGTCCCTTCACGGGCACCTCGAACGACAGGATGAGGGGCTGTGTCGCGTGTGCCCCAGCCATATTCGAAGGTTGCGGAGCCGCGCAGCAGATAGAGAGCGAGAGCAGCATGAACAAATGTCAATTGAACGCGGCTAAAATGTCTTATTTCATTTTGATTGAATGTAATGAAATGCTGAAATTTTAGCGATAATTCAACACCACGAGAAATAACACGAACCGAAACGAATTTTCCGTATTGTTGGCTGTTGTGCGATGAAATGTCGGAGAAGACTAAGGAAGAAAAGACTTTACGACGAATGGGCGGAGGTAGGCAGTCAGTCACTCAAACAGTCGTCAGTGCGGTGTCTGTCTATCTGTCTAGTAAGGGTGGTGGTGGTGGCATTTGATTGTTATGAATGTTGACAATTTGCGGAATATTTGAGTAAATTTAGTTAAGCTATTTATGCTCGAAATTGACGAGATTCTTTGCCTCAGGCAGAGCCCACTCTATCCATGTGGAAATGCATTAGCCCAGGTTGGCGGAAATGTCGCCTTCTTCTGTAGCATGTCGGCGTAGTTAATTCAGCCTCGGCAATATGCCTGTTAAATACATTTCGAAAGGAAGACTAATAATGAAATTAAAAGTGAAGTGTAGTGAAGCATTCCTTGGCTCAGTGCCGGAATTTGCATAAAAAGGAAGAGGACCTTCGCCGGGAAATGAATTAATTGTATTTAATTAAAAACCAATATTGCTTCTAAAATCTTAGCTAATTCCACTCTAATTCTCCTTTGTATTGTATGCAAACTTTTGTGAATTTCACATAAGCCCATATAGCTCCATAAGTGCGCTTAACTTTCTTCATATTATTTATGTATTTGTGCTTTCCAACTTATTCTTTTGTCTGTTTTATTAGCTTTTCGTTGCCTTTGCGTTTCATTGTGACTGCTTACGACATTTAACATAATTACCCGACTATCCTAATAATGGCTTAAATGAGTCTTAAGAAAATCCTCCATTAGACGATTACGAAACGCTCAATAAAATTCAATTTCAAAGACCTCGTGTAATTCTCGCCCTTAATGTGTCTCATTCTCTCGTCACGATGGCTTCCGTTTCCGTTACTGTTTCCGGTGGCATTCGTCCATTCATTCGTCCAGCCATTCCTTTTAACGACGCCTATTGCTATGGCTATGGCAGTCCAATGAATGTGTGTGAGTAAAACAATACAATGCACAGCGGCATCCATGCTCACATTGCCCAAATGTAAAAAAAAAAAACCCCGAAGTAACTAAGAATGAAACCATTAGCACAAACACAGAATTTTTATTCAAACGGAATGGTCAGTTGACAGACGGGCCGTACCGGACCGGACCGACCGATAGCTAGATAATATGACAAAACAAATCCATATAATACAAAATTTAGATGCCAGAGGCGTTGAAATGGCAAGGAAATCGGGTTTGGGTGAAAATATCTATCTACGTCTAGACATTGCGGCGATTTATGCTACAGCCATACTTGCAAAATGCTATCACATATACTGAGCGTACATATTTCGATATCATGGTGGCCTTAGCTCTTAGCTGAGTAGAACGTTTGACTTACAATTGGGAAATGCAAAGTTCAACTACAATCCGGGAAGAGCACGGCACTACCTTTTGTCAAGCAATGTCCAATTTTCGAGAGTATTATTTTCCTTGAAGATACTTCAGATGCCAAGTCGTCTCTGTGAGGAGTTACAGCTAAAAGTTCGCTCAAGGCACATACATATCTCCAGGATCGTAGTGCCAAATATTTACTTTTTTATATCGACATCTTTTCGACAATGGTTTTCATTGACTGCGACGTAATATCTGCTCAGACACAAATCGTTTTTGAAAGGCTTAATGTTAATTACTAAATTCAGTAAAGTGACCAGGGTATACAAAAATATGACTTGACTTCTATAATTTTCAGACACAAACGACGACTACTGACTATGAAGTGAACAGCCACTGGTATACCCACCTGCTACGCCTCTGTATAAATAAATATACTCTCTGTTAAGAGTTTCTTTGAAGAAAAAAAACAACTATTCAGCCCAGAACAGTCGGGAACTAATTTTGTGCCATTTCTTTTGGCTTCTGTTCTTTCTCTTCAATAACTATGTCCATTTTAATTTTTCTATCTCATTAACAGAAACGTTCCAAAGACATAACAAATACACACACAGATACAAAAAAAAAATGAAGAACAAAACTTTGCATAATTAAAATTTTCCCCATTCACAATTTACGTTTGCTCAATAAAATCGCAGTGAATGCTTGCTCGTATTCGTATATGAGGAATGTAAATGGTCTAAGGACCGCCCAAAGGGCCAGCCTCGTCTGCTGTGGCATGGTATATGCGGACGAAAGGCGAAAATTACATTTCCAAGCGAACGGAAGCGAAATTGCGAGGAAACAAAAAGAAACATAAATCCAAACCTTTGAATGAACGACAAGCAGCCATACAAGACTATCGCCGACGAGAAAGACTGCCGAAATGAGCCCGAAATGAACTGAAATGGAAATGAAAAAGCAAAAGTTTTGGCAACGTTTTTTTTTTTTGTTTTTCGTTTTGTGTTTTTTTATTTTTATTTTATTTTCTGAAATGAAATGAAATAAAATGTATAAACCGTCGAAATGGCACTGAACTCAACACAACGCAACGCAACTCAACTCATTTCGAATGAAACGAAACAAAACCAAATGAGAAACGTTAACAGAAAATACAACAATTTCTCGCGTTACTTCCGCTAAATTAGTGTTGATTGTGGCCGTTGTGTCGCCGGTTGGCCAAGCGAACGGCCAGCCGGTCGGTCGGGGTCGCCGAACGCTCCCCATGCTCCTTGCCTCCATGGACGGTTATTCTTTTATTTATGCTCGCTCGCGCTCTTTCGAATTGAAATTCATGACGGCTGCGGCGATATCTGGGTTAAACAGTGCTTTTCATAATTTTCAACATCATTACGGAAAATCGTAATTACACCTTCTTCGTTTGGCATATTTCTGCGGGACTTAAGGCACTGCACTGTGGTCCGAATTTGATTTTTTTTTGTTTTCAAAGTTTCATGTAATGAAGATAGAGTTTTGAAATTTTGCCTAAGCGATTCTGTTACTTTGTGGGGGGTGATTTCGAATATTATACCATTTATAGATGGTGGGCTTACGGGAGGGTATAGACCATTCGAAGCTTCAACACGTTCACTGCCGCTACCACAAAAAACTTTATTTACTCTGAATAGTTAATAAATGTACGAAGGTTTTTTACTTTGGAGTAAACAGTAAGGTACATCTTGGGTACTCCCACTACTGTTAGTATAAGTCTGAGGAACGCCAGGTTATTAAGCTAGTTGTTAATATAAAAACAATTACGTGGAATTTTTTAAATTTTTTTTATTTTCATCAGTAATTTAAAAAAAATAATTTGACCACCGTGCACTGGAGGATTTGTGCAATGAAGAGAAGCGGTTTCCTGAATTGCTCTTTCAATTTCGTTAACACTTTGTGTAAGCACATAATTAGTTGGAGTTTTATACAATTCACTTGAAGTCATGATCACAGTAAGATTGGAAGGGGATTATTTTGTTGTGATTAATTAATTGACAATTTCAATTCAATGCTAATGCCGTCACAACTCTTGATCACTGACATTAAGTGGAAATTCCAAGTGCTGGCATATGTTCCTTCCAAAGAAGGAAATAGCACTGGCCACTGTCGGTTGTAGAGTGAAATGACCCCTTTACGGGCAAACTGTCCTCAACATAAACTTTTCAGTGCTTATTTGGCTTTTATGCATTTCAAGTGTGCAGGAGTTTTCCTGTTTTGTGTTTAACCAATTGTCCTTAGCAGACCGGGACTGCCTAATTAGTAATTGAAGAAAGACATAATTGCCACAGTGATGTTCTCTAGCAAAGCTTACTGTCCAGTCAGGCGCTAACATACTCAGACTTGGAAAACTGTGCTGCGGTCAGTGAGTTTACCAGATCTCTCACAGTCTCTCATCGTCTCTCGTCCTGGCTCAAGAGACGGTGCATAATTAGGAATTTGTAAAGCGTATGCTTGGCACGTTGAAAGAGGGCTCTGATTCTCAATTGACTGCTGAGCCACACATAGCAAAGTCCAACGAATTTCTTGATCCAGCCTCCATCTCTTCACCGATATGTCCATTTTGTTGAACCTAATTGGGAAGCTTTATTCCAACTAGTATTTACTCGGAGAGTTTAATCAAACTCACAACCCTACACCTAAACACAGCTTCAGGTCTATGTTATCAGTTATCTGGCATCTCTTCAAACTCTTTCAATAATTTCCATTACAATTGCCTTCGCGCCACCAATTCTCACTTCCAATATGAAACAATTTAAATCGGTTCAGGTCAATGGCATCGTAAACCAGTGTTAAATGCCCGTTCCAATTAATTTGTTTAGATCCACTACTTACCTACTACAAAGTAAAACGATGCTGATGGTTTCACATTGCCGCAGTTAAGTCGAAGCACACCAACAAGCGATAAGAGGAAAAGCAATTAAAACCGAAAAAAGAGTCATTAAATAAATACACGAAAAAAAAACCCTAAACTTGATGGTAGGCAATGTTCAAATCTACTACAACCAAGAAGATTCATTAACTTCAGATCACATGGCGTACGATTGTGAGAGACCAACTACAATGGCAACAACAACAACAACAATAACAACCATACAAGCAATTCATTAAGTCATCAGTCATCAATGGTGTGCTAAACATCATCATCAGCAACCATCATGATGATCGCACACACACTGATCCCGCTGGCCGCTCAATCACGACGATGACTCTGCCCGAATACACACACCGAGTATCAGTTGGCCGATCCGATCGGTGTTGATAACATTAGCGCGGGAACAAGAAATTAAACTGTTTGCCAAAGGAATTCCTATCAAGATAAGCGCACTTCGCCTCACACCGAAAGCCAAGCGTTGAATGATTTCACACAAACTGGTGTTATAATTATTAAGTGGAAAGAATTGGTTTAGAATTCGATTGGCGGTCGGGGAGAAATGATAGGAAGTGTGTTTGTCGGTTGGTTGGTTAGAAAGAAAACATTAAATGTAAACATGATCAGCAACTTCTTTGAGAAAAGTCATTCACGTTTCTAAGCACGAATAAGTCTTTTCTTTGAAGCTCGAAGCATGAATATGCATTTTCCCATACTTCAACTGAAAGTTTTGAGAACAAATTCATTAATTGGAACTTTTCAGCAATTTAATCCTATCAAAATATGCAAGTGGAAAGCTGAATTGGCTAAACGACTTTCATAACTTCCAAAGGTGTGTCATAAGTGAAACATATTGTTTGGAAATGAGATTGGGTAAGATGGCTCCGTGAATATGTATATAGCAAAAAAAAAGTCACAAAATTTCCCTGATATGGTTTAAGAATCCGATGGAATTTTACGAGTATCGTGACTAAAAACAATATAGTTTGAACTAGCTAGGAATCACATAAACAACTCAACAACGTTCTTTAATCTTGTCCTTCATCTTTATTTAAAGTTCTTCAAACTGAGTGGGTGGATATAAATTGGCATTCACACCATTCACACCACGCACACGATTACGGCGCCGAACACCACCTGTACCGCCAGTGGCCGTAACAGCTGCAGCTGCAGCTGGTGCATCGGGACCAGCTGGACCAATGGGTCCTATAGGACCGGCCGGACCTTCCAGACCGCGTTCGCCATCATAGCCACGTGGTCCTCTTAGGCCAGGCGTACCTGGCGGTCCCAGCAGACCGGGACTGCCTGTCTTACCGCGACGTCCTGTCGGTCCTTTGGGACCTTGTAAACCCACACGGCCATCCGAACCGCGTTCACCTTTCTCACCCTTCGGTCCGGGTAGGCCGGGTGCACCAATTGGTCCGGGCGGTCCGGGTGGACCGATTTGTGTGTGGTATTGGGCATGGGCCAGTGTGCAAAATATGCCTAGACAAATAAGTGAAAATAGAAGTTATTTTTAATCGAAGAAAATATGATAATTCTGAGACCTACCGAGAATCGTCAATACTGCCAGCTTCATTGTCGAAGTTTGTCTGATTTCAATTCTAGAGAACCTTCTACAATTTATAGACATTTCTCTGTAGAACAAAGTGGAGTTCTGTACCACCTGAAGATCGTATCGAATTCTAATAAAATGGAAATGGAATTTTGCAAAAACCTAAATTAATTCATTTCATTTAATAGTTCAATGTACTAGATTTAAATGTAGATTTTATAGAAGAACCGTTATTCAATTAAGATTTTACAATTGATTAGAGTGGAACTAGTGAGGCAATGGTATATAAATAAAGTTGACCACCACCGAAACGTAGTCAAATTAGTTTCAACCATGAAGACTGAAGTTACTGCAACGATCATCGGTAAGTTGAACTCACTGGGATTAACATTTACCCACTGTAATCTCATCAAAAGTTTCTTTAGCCATGGTCATATTGGCTGTCAGCGCTCGCCGAACTGCTAACAAGTCGAATGGCGAGCAGCGCGCCATACTGGGCATACGTCAGCAGCAGCAACAACAACAGCCTACTATTATCTATCCACACCAGCAGCCGCAATGCCTTTGCCAGCCCGGACCGCCCGGACCTGTCGGTGCTCCTGGCATTCCCGGTTTGCAAGGACTTAAAGGCGATAAGGGCAACGAGGGGCTGACCGGCACTGTAGGTCCTGTAGGGCCAGCTGGTCAGCGTGGTTTATCAGGTCGTTCCGGTATACCGGGACCAATTGGCCCAGCTGGCCGTAGAGGTAGACGTGGTCATCCCGGTGAGAGAGGACCAGCTGGACCGCCTGGGCCGCCCGGAGCAATTGGTCCGGCCGGTCCACCGGGAACGGCAGCAGCTGTTCGTAGCCTGGAATTGAACGAGGGCGAGGGGTACATTGGGGTACTGCCCGATTATGATATTGATGTGGAGCCAGACAATGATGACGAAGACGACGAGGCGGATGAAGACGATGATGATTACCGCCAGAAGAAGAAGTGAAAATTGTATTGAAAATAAATAAAATGTCTTAGTACGCCAGGAAATGTTGCGCCACATGAGCTGATTTTTTATTCGCTTTTTCATTTTTGGTTGCGACTGACAACGATGCTGACGAACTCCCAAGTGGTTTGGCTGTAATGTCATAAAATGGTTTCCAAACCAACCGCGAAATCGTTTGAAAGCCAACCATGAGTCAATTTTAGACGAAAATAGCGTATAGTAACGGGGGAACAAATAACATTCATTGGTCGTACCTCGGACAAGTGAGTACTTCAGCATTTGAGCTATGAAATGAAACCAATTCGGCACGAAGAATCAGTTGAAAAATAAGCGATGGACGGATGGTCGACTGAATGTGCCATTTGCCGTTGGTCTGTCACACAGCAAACCAGTAAGTAACTGGGAAACAGCAATCGAGCGCACAGCACAATATATCCCTAGTGCCAAGCAAACAGCGAACAGGAAGCAAAAAAAAGAAGAGAAAAAAACAAATATAAAAACGCGGTCGTGTCCAGTGGCGTTGTCATTATGAAGCCGAGTGAATGCTGTGTTGGTAAGCCGCCTCGCAGTGGTCTATGTTGGCTGGGGCTTTTGCTGAACACAAAGCAAATCATAAAACTGAACTGAGAGATAATTGTGATCCATTCTTGTCATGAATAAAGACTTTGAACGAGTTCACGAAGTGTCTGCGGTACGGACAAATGGCGGAATGAATGACAGATATAAACATTTTTTTTTTTCTCCCAGACCGTACAGTGCGGATCAGAATGCAGGTGCTTGCATAGGTTGAGCGATAAATGCAGGAATTTTTGTAGCTCATTTTTCTTCTATTTTTTTTGAAATGTCTTTTCATGGGTTTTTTCTTTTGAAAGGTGCAATGTGCAATGTGTAGCAGAGTACGAGAAAACTTTGAAAGATACGATTTTATTTCCTTTTTTTTTATCATTTTTTAGTTTTGCTTTGGTATCATATGAAGCGTCTTAATTGTGTGCTAAAGCCAAACGAATCGTGGTGGTATAACCGCACGACGAGGATGAATGATTTTTGCAATGAAAATAAAAAAAACCCACAAACTAAAAACTAAGGCAAAGAAATATTCTTCCAACTAATGGTTCAGTGTGGCTTGCCGTAGACTAGTTGTTTGTCAGCTAGACAACATGCCAAGAAAATAATTGACGTAACCTGAAATCGGCCATAAAAATTCTTGACTGCCTCCTGCCAGCCATCATATGAGCAATTGCAACAGAAGAAGAAGAAGAAGAAAGATACCGAGAAACAAGAGTTGGTCACTCGTGTTTTTATGACTCGATTCGACTTGACTCTCCTTTTAATCGTTGCTTTATTTCATTTTAATTTTGATTCTTTTTTTTTTGCTGTTGATATTCCCAGCCATTGCACTGATTGCGGAATAATTGGAGCGTAGAGGATTACACCTTTTTAATTGTGATTGCATCTCTGGTGGAATGGGCAACGTGTACAAGAAAGCATTCGAACTGATACATAAATGAGATAATCTGTCAGTCAGAGGAAGTGGAAAAATATTCTGTTAAGTATTTAATTGATTGGCATGTCAACTGTTAGCAAGTGGTTAGAGAAGCATTTGAAATGTGTGTGTGTGTGTGTGCGTGTATATGTTATTGTGAGGATTACACAGGGCATTACATGCAGTTTTTCCTGTTTCTCTTTTGCTTCAAGCGATGCTAATTTTATTGAAGATTGATTGTAGAATCTGCATTAATATACAGAATAACCAATCTATTCACAACACCGCAAACGCCAATTCTATAAAACCACAAATGAACTACAAAAACCAGCGCACCGATCGGCGATTACAGTCGAAATTTGTTAATGCAAATTTGAACAGCGTTTGACTTTCGGTGTGGACTTGTGTGACTTGCGACTTGCGCTCGACTTTCCTTTCACTGCTATGGGCGTATTTAAAACAAATTTCCAATTTGCAACAAGACATTTCCAATGCACGAGTAGAAAGTAATGCGGCGCAACAGTTTAAGGTCGATAAAAAATACAAAAAAAAAAAAAATACAACAATCGTAGCAACAACAAATAAATGTGAAACACAAAAAGAAATCCAAAAAAAAATAGAAATAAACAATTTCTTGGCCAACACCGCTGCTGCATGTAGGAATGTGCGGAAACTAGTTCAATTGGCGCTGCGGTTGAGTTGGCAACTGTAGCGGACACTCGAATGGTTGCTAAGATGCAGCACAACACCAACAGCAACAATGAAAGCTAATAACCCCAGTGGAAAGCAAAGGCTGTGTGCGCACGCGCACATGTTTCCTGCCTGAGAAAGGCAATCGTCGAACGCCAGCATCATCATCATCATCATCGCCATCGCCATCACCAACCGCGAGCTGCAACATGAGCAAATGGCATCGCGCGCGCCAAATAAATCGCCAAATGCAGCAACGGTCGTCGCGGCCTCAGACAACAGACCAAATTAAAGTCAACCCAATTCTTTGCGGTCCCGCGACAAGCCGTTCGTTGCTTCAAATTGACTCTTGCCTGGCGGAGTGTTGCTTTTGCTTATGGTTCGTTGTTGCAAAGATCTCTGCACCATAAAAGCCATTTCCGATTTGTAGCCACACTTGCCAGTTCGATTGTTGGCCGTTGTTATGGCTGTAAGTGAGCTCGGGTGGGAGTGCTTTGTGTAGCACTCGATCGGGTCAGCAAATCTACTATGGCCGTTTGCGCACACAATGCAAAATGGCGTATGAGAGATTGTGAGGTGTTAAAAGTGTGGGACTTTGTTTTTTTAAATAAAATATTTTTATGAAAATGTATTTTTAAATATTTGCAAATTAATTGCAAAATGGCACTAAAGCAATAATACGCTTGAGTTATTAGCTCGTCTATATAATGAACCTAGCATAAATATACGAAAAAAAAACCGTAAATGTTATTAAAACTTTTGTGAAAAAATGCAATTCGCAAACAAACCAGAAAAATAAAACCCAAACAAAGTAAATGAAAAGCTCAGTCAGCGGAAAGTGCCAACGGCAGCAGCGGCTGCAAATTTCACTCAATGGGCGACGATTATCCAATTTGAATATGAAAGCGCGTTTTTTTTCGTGGTAGAATAAAATCATATAATGGCATTATTTGTTCTCATTCAGCGTACATATTTGTGTATAATTTCACAAACGAATAGCTGGAGAAATATATACTTTAGCGTATGTTCGCCTGCCTGTGGTGTGGGGAGTCTAGAATGCATTTGCTTATTAGCTTTTTGGGATTTTTAGATTTTCCGCATTATAACTTTCATACGCGATGAGACTTCAAAAGAGATTTCTCCACGTGCACTGGTGAGTTGAAGCCTTTCAATGCGTTCACTGCATTAAATTAGTGACGTGGAATAAATGGTAGTGCATGCATATTAGGGTTTTTATTAGCTTATTGAAGCCATTTTAGTTCTAGTCCAAAAACTAATTATACAATGTTATAGCTTTGATATATGTATAATAAGGGAGTTCACAAAGGTCTCATAAAGTCCTATGGCGTATAATCATATTTGAAAAATATGACAATTGTGAGCACCCTGTCATATTTCAATAAGGGAATTCACAAGTAATCATAAAGTCATATATCATATAATCATATTTAAAAAAAATACGATACTTGTGAGCACACTCATTTGAAAATAAACTCTCTTACATTACAAATGTCGAACCTAACCTAATTCTTTGGCCCCGGGGTGCACGCCACTAATCGCAGAGGTGGTGTTGCAACCCAAATCAACGGTCGTAAGTAATTCTGTGGTTCACGTGAGTTTTGTTTCAATATTTTCAAGCAGTCGCACATGTTCGAAAAACACAGCTTGCTGAGTTGTATTGGTCGTATGACTATTGTATATTTATACAATAATATGACTTTATGACCAATATGAGACCTTTGTGAACTCCCTTAATATAATCTATATCTATATATATAAAAGAGACGTGTATGTTTGTCACCAGTAGACGCGAAAACTGCAGCGCCAATTTTCACCAAAATTTATATATGTGTTCTAGGGGTCGTGAGTCGTGCCATAGGATAGGGTTTGGCACGCCCACTTTTACCGCCCACAAGTTAGTAAAAAATATTGAGTGATTCATGCCACCAACTGCATCCTGGGAAATTTTTTGTTTGAATAACGCCGTGGGATTATAGCAGCCACTAAGTGTGTCCTTGGACGATCAGCGGTTATGGCTAAACCAACTCAGGAGGTGATACAGATCAAGAATATAAAAAGGTTTCCATACCTATCACGTTTATTTCTGGGCGTTACAAACTTCCAAACAATGTTAATATACCCATGCCCCATGAAAAATAAGTATTTACTTAAGTGTATCACAGCTGTTAGATGTTTCTTGTGTTAGGTGTTTCTTGTTAGGTGAGCTTCAATCAAAATTTGACTGGCAACTTTTTTCCAGAACATATTAACCTCCTAACACTAAACTAATAAACTAAAAGCGCCACAATTTCAACCACAAGCAATTTACTCCTAAAGTGAAGTAATATAATCTGGGAATTTTAATCCACTTTCGGCAAATGCCAAACAACAGTAAAGACTCGCATGTGGGATGGAAAAACAAAAGTGAGGATGGACAGACTTCAAACGGAAAGAAGGAAATAACGAAAACAACCGAATGGAATGGACGGCAGAAGGAAGAAAATGGAAGCAGTCAGCAGTCTCAATGCTTAACACTCACAGCATGGAAAGCCCTCAGCACATCGAACGGAAACGTTTTAGCGCGATTGTGGTTGTGGTGGTGTTGCGATGCTGCTGTAGTCATTTACTGCATGCACCAGCACCAGCAGCAGCACCACCAGAGCTTAAGAGCTGATTTCGGTCGAACGATAAAACTATCAAATTATTTTTGCCCCAAAATACATCATTGCCACGCCTTGGCCTGGCACTATTATCCACCACCGCAGAGTGCAATACTAGCATTAGTTAAGCATCGTTGCAAGTTGGTTGCGTTAGACGAGAGCGCACCACCCCGCCCTTTAAGTACTTCGTCTTAGCTTCTTGGGAGAATGTAAGTAGCAAATAGCAAGTCCTAAGGAAGGAAGGAAGGAAGAAACCGTAACTGAAGTTGAAGGGATTCGATATAAGTCAACACTACAAGCACTTATCTCTCTCTCGAATGTTGCTTCTGCTACTTGTAGATGTCAGCAATGCCCTTAGCTTGCTTTTCGATAAAAGCCATTTGCCATTTGTTCGTGTTGTCGGGGGCCTGTTTTAGCGGAAGGACGAACGAAGTGGCAAAAGACAATTCATTCGGCCATCTTGGCCTGACCATTGTGTGCACACACACACACAGACACACATACACATAGAAGCTTCCATCGATTTGAAGATCTTTGTACACGAAATTTTGAATTCAAGTTTTGGTGAAATGCAATTGCAATATCTCTAAGTAATTCAAAATGTGGACACAAATTCCATGGCAAAGTCTCTGGGCTTTGGTTAATGTTTGCTGATGTAATATTTGATTTTGCTGATGGATTTGATTTTGGCCAAATTGTGCCATGAGCTTAGTTATATTGTTGGAGCAATCAAATTAAATCAACATGCAATGTCGATTGGTTTTTCAAGTTGTCAATGGTTTTGCTGAAAGTATTTTGTACATTGAATCGTAACGAAATGGAAATGAAGCATATTCGTATCGACCATTGTCGGGAACGAAACTGGAACAAAGTGGAAATGGAACCAAATTTAGAATTGGAAATTAGAAATTATAAATATCGGAAAAATATTGATAAAAAATAGAAAAATTGTCGATAAACTATTGAAAAATTATCGAAGATCTATCGAAAAATCATCGATAAATTATCGAAAAATTATCAATCAAATAACGAAAAAATATCGATAATGTGGAAGAGTTACCGATAATATATCACAAAAAATTATCGATAAAATCACAACAAATTATCGATAAAATCTCAAAAAATTATCGATAAAATATAGAAAAATTATCAATAAAATATCGATAAAATATCGTAAAACTATCGATGAAATAACGAAAAATTGTTCGATAAAATTGCTGAAAAATATTCTAAGAACGTATCGTACTGGTAAGTGGAGGGTTTTAGCTTCAAACAAACCGAAGATAATTCTCTTACTACAATTTTTTTTGGAATTTCTCTTTAAAGTTGACCCAATTTTCGTTTGAATCTTTTAATATACAGAAATTAATTAAAGGCCTTAACAAAAATTTTCCACTCAACTAATGTCCACTCTCGTAAGTACAAATTAACCTTGAGTGCAATTAGAATAAAAAAAAATTTTAAAGAAAAAATGTTATGAACTTCCGCAATTAACTTTGCTACATTCAGTGAAATGCTTAACGTATTTTTTTTTCACTTTACCTTTTGCGAATCCTTGTTAGAACGGCTTTATCCTTGAACTTCTCAGCGTTGATTATGTGGGGGCTGAAGTGATGCAATTAATTTCTGTATTACTTTCGAGTGCAGTGATGGGCGAGTTACATGCCGCACTTTATATGCCGAAGTAGAGGTCACAAAACTAAATTTAAAAGTTTAATAAGAAATTTGACCGCATTGAGTCCTCCTGCTAGCATTTCTTTAAATTACTGAACATGCTTAAGGTGAACTAAAAGTAATTTTATATTTTTCATCAGATTTAAGATGCTTAAATCAAATTCTTGCAATTCCAATCCATATTCGGCGAAAACCAATCACACGCAACTGAGCATCTTCTCAGTATAGATTAAAGCCTTGAAAAGTTGATCCACTTTGTTCATTTCATGGAATCACATTCAGGCATCTGGAACGCAAAACTGTAAGCAACAAGAAGCTCCACAAGAAGGCGCACTTAATGCGCTGTTATGCGCTGATAAAAGTGAATTTTCCAGACGCGTAACTTTGCCGAGTTTCGAGCAATACGAGAGCAATTATGAGAATTTCATTGTTTGGCAGCAACAATAGAAATAACACCAGCAACAGCCAGAACGACAAAACTTGCAACAAAAAAAACAACAACAACAACAAGAATTTGTTAACTCCTTGTTGCAGGAACAAAATAGCAACATAGCGCTCAAATTCGTGATGAGTAAGTGAAAGCTTCATAATATATGTGAGGGCGACTGAACCTTGCCACAGCGTCGACGAATTCTACTTCAACTTTTTTTACGGCTGCTGCTGCTGCCGCTGCTAATGGGCGGCATAATACGCTGGAATGCTGCAAAACAAGCAGCCAGCACGGAATGCTTTTAAGCTGTAAAGCGTCTGAAAAGTTCTATCGGTTTAATTAATTGTTTCCAAGCCAACACGAGGCAGCATAGGGACGAGTGTGAAGCGCTATCAAACAGCCAGCCAGATAGGATACACCGTGACAGCTTAGCGAATCCTGCTGACGACGAGGACGCCGAGGACGATGATGATGATTATGGCTGTGATGAGTTAAATGTGAAAAATGCTGTGAAAAAAGAAACCTGACGGTAGGTACTGGAAATGTGAAAGTTTCAAGTGGTTACAAAACGAAAAAAATATATATAGAACATACACAAACACATTCCAGCAAACCAACAGTGAAGGTGGGGCAAAAAAACAATGGCACACGTACACGCCTACGTATACGTAACAACAATTCAAAATATTTGTTTTATCATAACTTGATGCCCCGACGATGACGATGGCGGCACTGACGCTGCCAAGGAATTTCAAGTGTTCACAGCACATGAAATACTAAAATAAAATAAAGGATTCAAACCATTACCAAACGTGTCAGGGCCAACACGCCCATCATCCGGTTGCTTTTTTGTTTGTTGAGAGCACCTACCGGAGTTGGGCAGAAGTTGTCGGTAATTTGACGTTGTCTGTCGTTCGACAACAGCCAACAACCACATCATCACCCCCACCACCGCTCAGTGCCTTTACCCTTGTAATTGCCGCGCGCGCATAACGGTAATGGAAAAATGTTGTGTGAATTTCATTGTCAGTGATTTTGTATTTTATTAAAATTCCCTCCTTTTTTGCACTGCAATTTTTCGGGCAAAAGCATCTAATGGACTAATTTGCTGCATAAACGAGTGCTAAAAGTCATATTCATAACGAGCACTTTTTGTGCATTGTTGAAAGTTTATTTTTTTTGCGCCAAACATTTTTATTGTTGTGTGGATCAAAAGGATGAAAGTAAAAGAAAAACAATAAAAAAAAATCAAATCCTTTTTCACACTTAACGTAACATTCTTTCACACTTAATGAGCCCACTTAATTTCTTAATCAACTTCAGTAAGGTTGTTAAGGATGGAAAGGATAATTTTGTTTGGATTTTTCGCTCAACAATTCTTAGTTCTGAGTGGCTTAGAAAGTAGTTTGTGAAGTTATTTCGCCTGGACTTAAGCTTTGCCTTTTGATTGGTTGCCTTTTTAAAGTGAAGTAAATATGCTAATCATATTTCTCTACTAGAGCACATACATACACATATTATACAAAATTAACTAAAATGCATTCACATTCCAACCCGAGTTGACCTTCTGATGCCAAGATTCATGACAATGCAAACATTCTTCCTCCTTAGTGTAAAGTGAATAGTGTAATCTAAACTCTGGCATTGAGTTGTTTGGTTTACAGTACACCCCATTACATTTCCCCCTCACACCCACCTCAGTGGTCAATTCTAGTCCAACAACTTCAGTTCACCCGCAGTCATCCCTTCCAAAATACTCCATCATAGACACCGAACAAAGACTAAATCGTACGAAAGAAATACAAAGTCAGGCCAAAGTACATGGTCGGACGGACGCACGGTCGGTCATCATCAGTCGATGTTGATGCTGGGGACATGCAAAATTTTGTGCTGTGCATATCTCCAAAAAAAGTTTACACAGAGCAGAATTGAGTTACGTCCGAGAGTGAGTGTTGGGCTAAAATAATAACTTTGAAGCTTTTAGCTTGAGTGTAGTCAAATTGCATTTCAGCAGAGACAACTTGGTTGGTATATGTTGAAACATAATTTTTGTTTTTACAACAATTTTATATCACATTTTAAAATGGCAAACAGTCAAGGGGTTTGAACACACCGACCTTGGTAGTGTATGTATTCATCGAAATTATTATAAATATTCCATGAATAAGTAATGAAAGTAAAACACAAGTGCTGTCAAGTAAGGACAAAATGCAAGAGGCCAACAAATTTTAATTGAAAAATTAATTGAAATAACAAAAGATTAACGATTTTGTGGTAGTTGCCTAATAATGCCATGCAAATATTACCAAAAAATACTTCAATTTCTTAGGCGTCCTCTCTTCTCGCTTCTCACTTCTCACTGCTCACAGTTACTAATGTCAATTTGGCAAAGCATGCATATCTAATGTATTTTTAATGACAACGGGTCACAGAAGAACTACAAAAAGAATACATATGAAAAAGCTTCATAACTTCGACTATAGTTGCCATCATTGTCATTATTAAATATGCAACTAACTTTCGACAAAAGAATCTTTTCGCCTGATGCACTCCGCCATACTGCACCAGACCACACCACACCACTCCACTCCACTCTACATCACAACCGAAGCGAATAAGATGAACATTCCGAACGTTTTCTTGTGTTTGAAATCCCTTAAGCGTTTTAAAGAATTGTTATGGCAAACTTTTTTAAAGTCATTATCATTAAAGACATTCTTGGGTAAAAGTTTTTCCACTATTCTTATATTGCGTTCCTTTAACGGGTAGGGAAGAGCCATTTTTTGATGTACATGCATGTGTGTGTGGGAGTGCCATCTGCACATATACACCCTTATACTTGTGTATGTATGAAGTTGTATTTTATTTCATACGATATGGCCCAACTATTTTGCAGTATCTACTAGTAATTCACACACAATTTTTTTTTTACAATGTTCAGAATAATTCGAGAACAAGCCGCCACAAAGGCGGCAATAGGAGTAATGGAGTGACTGTAGTAAAATTTGAACTAAAAAATCATATTATATTCTAGATCACTACCACCTCCTGAGTCGATTTAGCGACTGTCTGTTCGTCTGTCTGTCATTTGGCTTTCTCATTTTTCTCGAAATTTGTAATATTTTCGTTTTTGAACGAAAGAGGAATGGAACTGGAACAAAATGGAAGTGGAACGAAATTTTGAAATGGATTGGGAATGAAGTGGAAATGGAAGTTATCGAAAATTATCGAAAAATATCGAAAAATTATCGATGAATTATTAAAAAATTATCGATAAAATATCGAAAAAGTATCTACATTTCTGTAGGAATTCGGGCTGTTTATTCGGATCTTCATTACAGATTCGATTAGATTTTCAAAAGAGGGGGATTCAATTATCCTTCAAGTATCCTTGTCACATTGGGCCTATAGACATCTATATTTGAATAGCTAATCGCTGAGTCTTGTTTTCATTACATGCGGAGACGAGACGAGATTGCAATGTCACACTGTTCGAGGTAAAATACCAAAATTTGCTTTAGTTTCCTCCTGATGGTTATTAAAAATCCTGCTTGTGGTTGCATTGCGTAAGCGTCTGTTGGAGTGAGTGTTTCTGTTTGTGTACCTACTTTCGGAAGTGGGAAAAACACTTTTATGCAAATTAAATGTTTTAATTCAGTTTAACTAATTGCAAATTGCATGCATGTGTGTACGTGTGTGTGTACACTGGCATGGGTGTGCTTTTATTTGTTTTGTCACTAGAAATTTCATGTTGCTGTGCGAAAGTATTCCAGGCTTTTCGCTCGTTCGCACAACTGTGAAAACAACTTTAATAAGCTTATAAAAATGAGATGCGAATAAATAAATAAAAATTTGTGCGTGTAGATAAAACATTAAATGACGCAATGTTTGGTAATACAAATGGAAATCGTATGCAGAAACTAATTGCATGAATACATGAATGAAGTTTCATCAACTTTCGGTTGGAGTATCTCATTGCTATGCCAAATGTTATTATCAAAAAGATACAATTTCTTGCCGAAGCGTTGACTGCAACTATTTCATTCCAACGTTACGCTTTATTCGCTCTGATCTGGCGTAACAGCAATGTGAAACAATTTTAAATATTTATGGATTTCGCTGCGATCCGACATTCCCACTGTGAGACTATATCTGCTGCTGCTGCTGATGATGATGACAATGACTTGAACTAACTGCAAGTCTTAACTAGCTTCACTTAAGTATCATATAAATTAAAGAATGCTGAAAGAACAAACGAGACAAGCGGCAAGCCAACACTCGATGCACAGAACCGAACAGTTCGTTCCATGAGGCTGCAGCTTAGAAGTACAGAAATACAGACACGATCGTGGTACGATTTGATTTTATTGTCGCCGCCGCCGCCGCCGTTAAATCTCAAACTACTTACATCAACTATTCAAGTAACTTCTTCAGTCAACAATTGCAACAAGCACCGTCACAACAACAACAATGGTGTGTCGACATGCAAAAAGAGCTTCCTCTTGCTGCAGGTCCCACCAACAACAGGCCCAACGATACGGTGGTGGTGTACCCTCTCCTGGCATCGCATTGTGTTGAGCGACCGCCAAACAAACTCAACTCAGCTCAGCTCATCAGCTGCAACATCTGCAACTGGCAATTGGCAACAGTGACAACGGCAACAACAACAACAACAACAACACGCTCGCTCGTTCGTTCCAGGGTACATTCGCTCGCATCACATCATCATTGTCATCGCATGATCGTTACACTCGCGCAATCAGTTAAAAGTTCAACTCGTGACGTTTGCCAAGAAACCGAAACAATTTTCTTGTTGTAATTTTGTTGTTGCATGGTCGTTTTTTTCTTCTTCTTCTTCTTCTTCTTCTGTTGGTATATAGTTGAAGTTGTTGTTGTTGTTTGAAGTTGCCTCCTCCTTGTCGCAAGGCGACATTCTGTCATGCCACCACGACCCATTCGTAACACATTTGTTGCAATTTTCATCGCTATTTGTTAGGGTTGGGTTAGGTCGATCATCAGCATCAACAACGTCATCATCGTCATCAGCATCATCAGCGCTTGTCGATCGTGGCCCTTTGAGAAAGGCGAGTTCTGTTTGCTTGTGTGAATGTAGAGACACATAGAATCGGGAAAAATTAGATTCGGTTTAGTTGAATGGCATGAAGAAAATCATTTGCCTGGAATTTGAATTTTATGAGACACGAATCGAAACTGCTGCTCTTTTGCTCTGCAATTTAAAATTGTTTCCTATTAAATATTCAATATTTATGTGAAATCCTTTCAAATATTCCGCTTAGTTCAAATGACAATCGAAACTCTTTCTGAGATTATAATTCGCTGTGGTAACAAATGACATAATAAGGAAATAACAGAAACACATGAAAAAAAGCCTGACAAAATATCCGGCTTGCAGATTAGGACTGGTTAGACAATTTACGTTGATATAATTTAAAAAGTAATAAAATAAAATAAATTAAATCTTGTATTAAAACTTCGTATTTTTGTATACCCTGCACTCTTAGAAGACCAAAATACTCACTTTTCAGCTATTTTTTCAGATTTTACAGTAAAACAAATATAAAAGTACCGTTCTCTTTTTCATATTTTAAAAATATCGGAAAAGGCACATTCAAAAAAAATTAACTTCGCTCATTTATTTATGTACACAAATGCATTATCACATAAATGTTTAAACGTTCGAGTTTGCAGAAACACCCAGTTCGCGGTCTGTGGTTAGACAACAGGCGCTGACGATAAACCATTGCCAAACGGTGTATAGCTAAGTGTGAAAATACGACAACGATGGCACGGAGAGGAAATTCCGCATTGTGCAACGCCGCATTGTTAGATCGCGTTCAAACAATGCAAATTCCATTTAAGTTCACAGCTCCAGTGGTCTTCAGTGGAGTTCCTTTTTTTTTTGCAATGGAAGCATCTTCATTTCAATGGCGGTATCAGACATCATAAGTATTGAATGCCAAAGCGTATAGCACACCGTGGTTGGTTGATTCCAGCTGACAGTGGTTAAGTTGTTGGTTTCATATGAAAAAAAAACAGCATAATTTTTTTACAAACACACATAAATGGGCCAAGATGCCAGACATATTCCATTGAACAATGACATTTAAAAATTCTAGAAAATCTAAAAAATTGTATATAGTATTTTGTGTGCCACTCCAGTATTTTTCCTTTCCCCACGTGCCTTCCTGCCCTTAAAATGTCACAACTTCTTTAAAACACAAAAGCCCACAATTCCATTCGTCCGACTATAGTGTGCACGTGCCTTCTCACACTTCACCATGATTTTCCGTAAGTCGCTCGAAAGCAACGACTGTTCCGTTAACCAAAATCGAAATGAATTATGCGGATCGGAATTTGGAATTCGGTATGCAAAATCAGCATCGAAGAAGAATGCTATGTCTATATGTAACAATGAGTGTGTATATGAGTTTGTTGGTCTACTGGGAAAAAAATACCACAACAAAGATTCAACTGAACGAATCGGCAATACAAGGTCTCATAAATGAGCCATTCTATGGTGTTGCTGCTATTGAGAACATTTTCCATTTGCAAGATGCAACGGGCCAAAGTCAAACGGTAACTGTTTGGTGCTTCAAAAGGTGATGATGATGACGATGATGGGGGTACTTACTAAGTTATGCTAATGGAACACATTAAATCATAACACTCACTTCTGTGAATTGAATCAGTTTCGAAACACGTGTCACAATTTTAGCATTCAGCGACGATAGTCAAGTGCTGATTTACTCACATTCTGCCAAGTATTTTTTTTGGCCTAAAAGCCAGAAAAACTTTAAATTATTCCAGTGTGAAGGCATCAACTGAATAAATCTTTATTTTATACTCACCCACTCTCATGCACCACTTCCTCTCATTTCAATACTGTCAAACAGTTAATTATGCCGAATAGCACTCATTATAATTTGGTTAACACCGATGTCCGTTTAAATGTGAACTAATACTTTTAATCAATTTATATCCGAACATAATTAAAGCGCCATTATCAGCGATGAACTGCATAATGGCACTGTCGGCATATGCGTGTGTGCGTCTGTGCGTTTGTGTGTCCATGCTTTGTGCGAAATCCGCGCTGAATCGGATCACGTAAAAGTCACTTCCGCCGTGGTCGATGTCGCCATCACGTACCTGCATATGGGATGAGTATGGTATAATCACCCAACAACACCGCCTTACTGCAGCGCAAGCAGACACGAATAGAGAAATACATTTAAACATACACACACACACACACACACACACACACACACAGCCGCACAAACACATTTTCTCATATATTTCGTCTAACACACAAATTTATAATCGCTTAATCGGAAGCCAGGTGCTACATCCGGTTATTGGCCCAGTCACCCAGGTGAGAGTGCCCTGGCGGCGGGGCACAGTTGGCGTATGTTCAACTGTGCAAGCAACAACAACAAAAGCAGCAGCATGGAAAAAAGCTGTTTGCCATTTAACAGCCAACAACGGGGGTAGGTTGGGTGGTGGTGATGTTGGTAGGTCATAACGGCCCCAGCCTGTGCAGGATGTGCTCGTAAACAATTCACTGGCACAAAAGGGTGCAGCAAAAAGAAATAATAGAAAATATCATTTAAAAAAAGTCAAGAGGCAAAATGACTATTCAAATTGAATAATTGTTGCACACATGTCGAACGAACGAACGAACGAACGAACGGATGAACGAGCCAATTCCGACCATATTGAGCGTGCAACGGATTGTTGGCAACACGTACGAAAGGACATTCACCGCAGCGAGGACTTACAGCATGGCGAGTGTGAGTGTAAAAATTGTGGCGCCTTGCTGCCAAACGTGTTGAATTAACGACAAAAGTGTCAACGTGCCGAGACATTTAGTGTCGTTCTCAATTTGTTCGCTGTCCGTTGTCCAGTCCGTCGCTGCATTTGGCAAATTGTTAGTAAATGCCGTTCAAAGTATATAGGGTATGGGTCGGGTGGACCCTCCACCTCCCTCGGCACTTTTGTGGCGTAAATAAGTGATGGCCCTATTTTATGAGTTAATTGCTCGACAATTACGAGCCACAACGAGGAGGCGGCCATCGCCACGCTAATGTATATGTATCGTACGTACATAGGTGCAATTTTAACCTAACTATTTAATTACTGCTATTAATTGGCAGTCGAGTTTAGATTAATGGTTTAACCATAAAAATGGTACTGTCATTACATCAACTAAAGCAACAAATTGAAAACAAATTAGGGTAGGGTGATTTCCGTAGGGAATTGCTTTTCGACCTCAACTAAAAAGTTAGACAAATAGAAAACTAGCAAGTGGATTATCTTCGGTTAGATAGAAGGTAAAATACTCTACACATACCGTTGCGAAAACTTTTCGAGAAATTTGCGGAAATATTTTGATAATTACTGAAGAAAATCCAAGCCACATATGTAGGAGTACGACAACTTTTCCGATAGTTTTACGATACTTTTTCGAATATTATTATTTTTGATAACTTTTCCGATAATTACTTTCATTGTTCCATTCCATTTCCATGTTTTTAAATATGCTTTCCCATACCGTTCCTTTTACAATTACATTTTTGTTTCAATTTCCATTACAATTTCATTTCCCAATTTATTCCATTTCTATTTTGTTCCGGTTCAATTCCATATCGTTTATGTTCCACTTTTATTTCGTTCTTGTTCCATTTCTTAGTTTGTTTCAATTTAATTGTGTTCCGGTTCATTTTGTTCCAGTTCCATTACCATCCCGTTCCGGACTTAATTTTCAACCAATTAAAAAAACTAGTACGAGAATTATCTGCGGTGTGCTTAAATGCCCTGCGCAATACGGTCTTAGGACATTTTTTGGTAATTTTATCGGAAATTTCTTAATATTTTTTCGATGTTTATCGATAGTTTTTGGAAAATGTTTCGATGTTTTATTAATTATTTTTACATATTTCATCAGAAATTGTTGCATTTCCACTTCATTACCGTTCAGCTTTAAAATTTTGTTCCAATTACATTTCGTTCTGGTTCAATTCCATTTTGTTCCATTTGCGTCCCATTCCGTTCCCGACATGATTTCCAATCAAATAAAATAAACGGGAGGTAGGTGTGGTTCTTAACTAATGTTACCCATTTTCAATACCGTCTAAAAAAAAGCAAAAGGAATGCCAATGTTTTGAAGTCAATAGCTCAACAGCCACAGCAGTTATCATGCAAAATGGTGAAGATACCCACGCCTAGACTGAATCAGAAAGTAAAGTGATTCTGAGCACGAATATTTTTCTATATCTTCCATGCCTCTTTTTGTGCACTACAAATGTTGTAACTAAAACAATATACCCTCATACACTTTGTGTGCATCCCCAGTAGTAAATTTCGCAAGGCCTCTCAGCTAGAGACATGCCAGCACGCCTGCTATGTGAAGAAATTGCACATTCCATCCTCGCGTCTAGTGGAGGCATGCCGGTATGCCTGCGCTAGAAGGGAGATAGGGTGGTGTCAATGGATTTTCTATGCAATATTGCCTGCCAGCAGGCATACGCATGGAAGCGACAGACGGATCCAATGATCACCACTGGGTCATCATTGGATCCTTGAACTCCTCGGAAAGCATAGGGCCTCAAAGGACTTTGTGCGTACGGTATATTAACATGAAAGTGGGTCAGAAACTTTATCTGGTTTAATTAGACTTATTCCAAGTTATCTATCACAAAGTTGAGTAGTCTTTGCAGAGATGCCAAATAGTTTTCTCATTTCAAAAAAATAGCTTAGAATGTTTTGTAATTTTATCAAATTATAATGCAAAAATTCGCTTTGGCGAGATTTCTACAAATAAAATGCAATTTCATGGGTGAACTTCTACTCAAATTCGTACATATGTATGTCCTTAGAGCAAACGGCAGTAAGCAAACATCTACAAGTGGAAAAAGCTTTAATTTATGTTAACATTAACGATTTTCAGGTTAACAAAATTAATTTCTTGAGTGTCAATTACCACTTATGGGTGAAAAAAAATTACCAAATCAAAACAAAATTCTTATCTCATATCCTGATTACGACTTTCTATATCATCTTCATCGACATCAGCATCCACATCACACTGATGCCAGATTAAAACTTTTCTCCAGACCAGAGCAACACAACCAAACATTATTAGGGAGCTGGAGTTCAACCAGTCATTTATGACTTTGTCGCTTGTCGAAGAACTTTAAACAATTTATTAGAAGGGTTGGCTCATTTGTCCGCAATGCGCAATTAATTGAATTTGCTGCAATGATGCGAGACAAATGTTAATTAAATTACTGGTACTTAAAACTTTTACTGCTTGCATTTGAACGATTGCAGTGGCGACTGAGTGAGTGAGTGAGTCAGTGAGTGTGTATTTCTATATTTTCTAATGGATAACTTCAATTTGCGGTGACTCAAGCAAGCAGACGACGGTCAAACGGCATTTAGTTAAATGCAACAAAAGTAGTATGGGTAGGAAGTTTTCCCCCACAAGAGGTTGCCATATTTTCTTTATATATACATGCCAATGAAGAAGACTATTTGGAGACTGAAATACCCCTTGTATATGGTACACTACTTGTAAGTGTTCAGGTAAATCTGTTTTAGACAAAGGCATGCCTACTCCTAAAGTTTTTGTCTTACATGTAAAATTTACCGCTTTCATATCCTTCCGAGTATACAAATGAATATGACTGCGGACACTACATGCTACAATAGGGTATCTCAGCTTCGTTGAGGTCCGTTTCTAACATTCTAATTGGTTTTGGTATGCAACTGCCATTGTGTATGCACAAGCACAGCCTTACGGACTGGCATTGATGGAATTCAACAGCGATGCGGTGGGAAGAGTGCAAACAAGCCCGACCACGGACGGACAACGAACAACGACGGAGTTCAGCAGAACTCAACAACCAATTGAATTAATATCAATTAACTGCAAGTTGCGTGGTTCTGCAAATTACGCACTCAATGAAGTGCTTAATGAGTGGAAACAGCTGCCAACGCGCCGCAATGTCTATCCAACGACCCACAGCTCCAATACCCAATGCCGGTATGTACCATCATCAGCCGTGACGGTCGGCCTGTATAAGTGTGTGTAAGTGTGTGTGTGTGTGAAAGGGTTTTCAAGTGAAACGAACTATTTAAAGAAATATTTCTATTGAAGTGGCACTTAATTACACATTATTACTCGTTTGCAGCGGTAAAGCGGACGAATCACTGCCAGTGCATGTGCATTGTGTGCTCTGAGCACAAACAAGTAGACGATGGAGCACCATTTAAGTGTGAGGAAAGATTTGTGTTCCTTACTTACTTGCACAAAAGTTCAACTTTACTGTCGAAGGTGGGAAGGGTAAGAGCACACGCAAAAGTGAAAATTGAATTTTCCACACCAGAGACATGTTGAGACAATTTCCTGACAACTCTTAAAAGCCAGAATTCAATGCAGCATATTAACCGAAGGATGCCAACTCGGAACGTGTGAATGCGACACACACACACATGCCGGCGTCAATATTGATGCCGAAGCAGCTGTCGAACCAGGGCCTGGAAAGAAAAAAAAAACCCCATTTCGTATTTATTGTCAGTGTTGTGACATAAAGGATTAATAGGGCATGCTCCCGATACAACAGTGTGTCTCGCACCAACAGGAGCGAGCACCTACTCATGCAGTAGCTTCACATGCGATTACAACGCGCGAGAGCGAAGCTGCCGCACACAAAATAGTCCCCTGGGTGAAATGTCAGTAGCACTTTGCCAAAGCCCATACACCCACACAAGCGCATCAAGACGCGTTGCGATCCTGCCGCCGCCATACACATACATAACAAATGGCAACGTACTCAATCCGGGCAGGAAGTGGGGATGTCTACGTGCATTGCAGACATCCAGCGGAGGAATCGTTCTTCTCGGAGTACGAATTCGTATTGAGTGTCATGGCGCTGACAGGAAGCCACTCGTTGACAGTTCCTCTGTGTGTGTGTGTGTTCGCATGTGTACGGAGTGTGCTCCTCGCTAATGGATCCTGATGCGGACAGAGAGCAACACGACGGAAGTAGCATTGCACAAATGAAACTCACGCATTCGGAAAAGGAAATGTGAAAAGTTTTGCACAGTCGAGACATGAATTTATAAGGACAAATTTCTCAGCAGCCGAGCGTAGTGAAGGGAATTAATTTTTTGTTTTCCATTTTTTTTAAAATTTATTTTTGCGTTCCATTTCTCTTGTATTTTAAAATTCTTCATTGAATGTCAATCGATGGCTGGTTTAATTGATTGAGTGTCTGGAATCTCAATTGTTACGTTATCTGACTGACATATTTGGGGGAAATGTGACAAACAAAAATAAATGAAACAAAATGAAGGAATTTTAAAAATTCACTGAAGGAAATGTTTTCGCAAATAAAAGATTTCCTTTTTTTTGGGTGGAAATTTATTCATCAGCTACTTTGCGTTCCGCATGACTTGAATGTCCTAGCTTTGATCTTCCTGGGACTAAGTGCATGATTGTCTATTCCAGTGTGACATAAAGTTTTCGTGTCAATCGTTGAAGTTGATCTGGACATACGCTGATGAAATCTTTAATTACAAAATATTATCTTTCATGTGAGAATCAGGCAACATGCGTGAATTGAATGTGAATTTCTTCCTCCAATTCAACTAATTCCAAATAATTTTATAATATTTTCGCCTTAAGGGGAAGTGTGGCATTCTTTTTTATAATATCCGTGAGCTCAGTGGAAACGTGAATGATTTTCCAAAGGGCAAACGCGAGTAGGAACGCTTTTGCCTCTCAGTACTTTTCACATAAAAGCACATTGAAAAGTTTTGGATCGTTTTGATTTTAAACACATTTCCATGTCTAAGCGCCCCCACAACGTGGACCCCAAAAAATGCACCACAAAACAGGCCAAAAAAATAAACAAAAAAAAAAACAAAAAGAAAAAAAAAAAAAAAAAAAAAAAAGAGAACAAGATCAATTTATAATGGCACGTTGCGGTGTCCGAACCATCATCAATCCGTTGTTTGTTGTTGTACTGCATTTGCAAGTTAAGACCAAGAGAATGCATTTGGCGCACCGCAGTTGAAGCCGAAATCTATGCGAACCTTTTTTCCAAAGAAGAAAATAAAAAGTGGAAAAATAACTCCAACAAAAACACAAAACACAAACACAGCAAACCGTCGAAATCGTTGCCACTCACCAGCTTCAAATCCTCTGTAACCGAACAGTGCAGCATCCATGGAAGCGATCGATCGCGGAAAGCACGACTCTGGTCGTTTGATTAATGCTTTCAAGAGTTGTGGCGGAACACTAGATCGACCACAAGCAATTCAAGTGAGCCCACAAATAACACAAACAGCCAACAACAACAATAAAGTGAATGAAAGAATAGAAATGAGGCCTCAACATGCACAAAGCAGAACACAACAAAAAACACTTATTTTTTTTTTATATATTTTCATTTTGATAGTTTGAGAAATGTATGCATTGGGATCGTGGTCAATGCAGCAACCACAACGCCAACAACACCAACAAGCCACATTTAAATGCTGAAAGAGCAAAAGTATCTATTTGCACGTTCGATTGGTTCTGAACAGCCCCGAAAAAAAAAAACACAAATACAAAAACGTTTGAAACGAAACGAAACTAAATACTTGTAACTAGCAAAAGATCAGAGCGATTGGATGCGAAAGAGTGGAAATTCGTTACACGAATTGATCTCGTTCGATAGTGGCTTGAATTTGTAATCAGTTTGAGCTTGAGTTTGGAAAAGAAGTGCAAGCATTTCAGTGGTGTTTAAGCTCTAATGTGCATTTGCATGCATTTCTTTTAACTTGAGTATAATTTGAAATTCTTTAATTACATACATAGCTTTCCAAATCGTGTTCCATGAACAATTAGGTGTTTTTAAAAGTAATTTCGATATAGGTCAGTGAATATGAAAACCATTTTAACTGCAAAAATACAGATGCACACATAAAATTGTATCTCTTTCTTACCAAACTCCAGCAGAAACTCAATCAGAAGTTTCTTATATTTTTATTCGACTGTGTGCTTATATTTATGATATGTTTTCTTAGCAACTTTCATTGGAAGGGAATTAATAAAATAATTTTTCCCTGTTCATTTGAGTGGACCTTACCCTTTTTTCCACACTACCAACGCATTTTTGTTACATAGTGTTACCAATGTTACCATAGTGTTACAAATGTAAATTGAGTAAATTTTATTAAAACCTCATTCTACAGGAACACGGAAAATATAACCGGAACGAAATGGATATGAAATTTGAAATGAAACAAGCTTATACAGAGTGCTACCAAGTGGTATCCAGTGTGTCTTGGACCCGTTTAAAGAATTTTCTATCAATTTTCCAAAGAGTTCCCATTTCTTCTTCAATGATCACTCCAAGGTCGGCATTGGTCTGTGGCTGGTTCATATAAACAAGAGACTTCAGATAATCTGATACATATGGCACAAATATTCAAGATCGCTCGATTGGACTGCTCTATATATCAGTTCCGATATTAACTTCCTTTGAAGAATTATTATGCTCAAGTGCAGTTAGAAGATCAAAATAGGTTGTTTACATTTTTTCGGTTTTTAAAAATTATTTAAATTAAATTAAATATTTGTGCTATTCTGAGGAAACCAATTTGGTTTAATTTAATAGGAGTTCGGCTACCATCTCTTTATGGCAAAGTTTCCTTCGATGGCATGCAGAACTTCCCAGCGCTCATGTTGCTTTGTCAGCTCTATGCAAGGTGTTTATTGTGTAATTCGTATATTTTTTTGACAAAATAAAAACAAACCGTGGCGGCGGCAAAGAAAAGTGGTTTTTTGTCTGCCAACGTTTTCTCTGATTCTTTGGTTGCACATTGGTTCATTATTATGGTTGCAAACCGAGTAAATTTTATTTATGTCACTGATGAAGACAAAGTACTTGAGAATGTTTGTTTAGCAGTTTTGTGGTCACACTTTAAAAAATATATGCGCGCACTTTATGAAAAGTTTACCTGCGAATTTTCATTTAATTTTGTTGTTTTTGTATTTGCACTTTTTTGTGATAAAATTTGTAATAGTTAATCAAGAAGTGAGACCGCAGAGACAACCAATCTCTGCTATTCCGGTTTGTCGGTAGTGCAAAGCTTATCATTAGCAGTTCTCTTGTATTTGAACACAGTTAAAATGAATTCTTGCGAATAGAAAATGGCAATTCCAAGTGGGCCTTTGTGTTGATGAATTTTCATTGAAAATTTATTTTATTTTTACTGCTGACATATTTGTGTGGCCACACCTATTTGACAGACCTGAAGCAGTTCAAGTTTAAAGAAAATGTTGATACAAATGCATACACAATCCAGCATCTTCACACAGGCAAGAACCAGTAAAAAATATGAAAATGAAAAGAGCAAAAAAATATTTGAGAATTTCTTCGTTCTACCACGTTTATTGCACAACGTCGTTGTGGTCGTCTCCGATTCTTTGGTCGTTCCCAACGTCGACATTGTGTCCCCGTCGTCGTCGTCGCATGAAGCTTTTGAATTCTCCGCAATAAATAATAATCATGACAATATGTAGCCGAAGGGGTCGTGAACTTTGAGCGAGTTGAGATTTGGTACCAATGGTCCTTTGTCTACGTATGCCGCCACGAAGAACCAGCCAGCCAGCCAGCCAGCGACCAAGTTGCATTTTGACAATGTAAACCAATAAGCCCAGAGATGAAAGAGTATCAAAATTGCATAGTATGGCATAGAAAAAAGGGATTTCGATCAAAGCGATTAAAAATATATACAAAAGGCAGGCAGGCAACTTAAACTTACACTTTTGCACAAAACACGCTGGCAAATGTTCGAGGCAACACTTGAGAATGGAGAGTCTCTGGTCTACGGTTTATTTTGTTGCGATGCTCTAAGCAGTTTCTTTTGTTGTAAATAGTTTACTGGTTGTGACTCTGATTGCGCAATAAGAACACGAAGTGAGTTGCACTGAAGTACCTACTCATAGCCACGGTATGGGAAAACAAAAGCAAATTGTATAAGTAAATAATAATTTATATTAAAAATGTCTAGTGAACAGAAAATATAATTCAAGATAAGCGAAAGCAAGGACCACAAATGATACAATTGCTGTCTAGGTGCATGTTGCTTACTGCCATGGCATGACATGCTGATGGCGAACAATGATGATGCCGGCGATGCTGCGCACCACCACTCCACTGGGCAGAGAGGATACCTGAGCACTAACGTCGATTACTTTCCTTCTGCAAGAAGTGGAAGTACAAGAAGAAGAAGAAGAACGGTTCAACACAAAACTGTCGAAATGATATTTTTGTGGCATAATAAATGGCACAACTATTATTATTTATGACCATGGCGCAGCGAATCGGTACCATTTGGCAGTTCGAGTAAACAAAAGTAAACGTCGCAAATGATGGCAATTGTTGGCCAATTTCTTAGTCGTGATTTTTCCACGTTCATTTCATCGTTTAGCATTGTAATTTATTTTTGTTCATTTTCCTAGTCATGGCCTGAGGAAGAAAGTTTTTTTTTTTTGGGGTGGGGGGGATTGAAAAAACATTGTGTAATTCCAACCATCACATAAAATCCAACTTAATGTATTAATAAATATTTGTTTGCCTCTAATCCACTTGGATCGTGTTGTTGTCTTTGAGCTAAGTAAGTAATATTTTATGTTTAATTGTGAGCCAAACTGAATGCTGGCTATTTTTGAAAGATATCAGGGAGATGCCAATTAAAGCGAACACTGGGAAAATAAGGAACACTTCGCTTGTGATACTTCTTCGCCACCGACACTCAAGCACAATGCACACATGCTCCCTGCCGTTTGCCGACAGGCTATAGTTGTAGTCATCGTCGCACAGTGCAGCGTCTTCATAGTAAGAGAGGGCAAAAATAGTAAACGATGTTCAATCATAATGAAATTATGTATGAGAAATACGTTGACTAAACCAAACTTGACTAAATCAAAATTTGTTTCAATTGTCCTCGCCTTATTCCTTCTTCCCATATAAAAAAACATGAAATGGCTTTAATTAAGCCACAGGAGTACGATACGTTTTTAGACAATTTTTTTGGTAATTTTATCGAATATTTTTCAGTATTTTTTCGATATTTTATAATTGTTAGTTTATCGATAATTTCCATTTCCACTTCATTCCCGATCCATTTCAAATTATTGTTCCAATCCCACTTTTTCCGGTCCAATTCCATTTCGTTCCCGTTTCATTCAGGTTAAGTATTTCTCAAAATAAAGGAAAATAAAAAAAATTTTGCGACAATTTTGTATGGTAGTGGTGAAGATTTTTCCATATTTTAACAAACATTTTTCGATATTTTATCGAGAGTTTTTCGAAAATTAATCGAATTTTCATCAATAATTTTCCGAAAATTTTTTAATATTTTTTGATAATTTCCATTGCCCGATCCATTTTAAAATTTGGTCCAATTCCATTTCGTTCCAGTTTCATTCCCATTTCGTTCGAGACATTTTTTCCAATAAAAAAAAAATTGCGTCCAAATCTTTTCTGTAGTATTTCTCAAGATAAACAAAATAGATATATATTTGGCGGCCATCTGTTATGGGAGCTAGGCGTGGTTCTTATCCGAAGTTCCTCACAAGATTTTAACTTTTATCATAAAATGTCATAAAATAGATTTTTGTCCACAGAAGTGACACTGTGCGTCGTTATCGTGGCCGTCGTACTCCCAGATGTGTTTGATCTCTTAATACCAGCTCCCAACGCATACGCATTCGTGCCAACTTAATTTATGTGCTGCCTGCACTGAGGTGCATCCTGGCGTCGTCTTCTTCTGTCTCCGGTCTATATTTGGTTGCAGTTTTTCCACACTTCTTCGGGCTCGTCTTCATTTTTTTTGTTGCTACTTCTACCACGTGAACACTTTCAATGTCAAGGGACTGCCTTAACACAAGCATTACGTAAGGCATGTCTTTCTCTACTCCCCACCCACCACACTCATACACTGTGTCCCCTACAGCACTCATCTCACAACAGTTCATAGCTCGAAAACTCGCACGTCTATTTACAGTTATGCTTCGTCACCTATTTCGTTGCCGTGATAAGGGCGAGCCGCACGATGCAGCACTTGAGTTAGTATCTTAATTGGTTCTTCATCTACTAATTCTAATTCTAATTCGGTATTCGTTTTTGGTTTCTTCTATACGCACTGGAATGCCTGTATGTGTGTGTGTTGTGTTGTGTTATGTTAGGCGTTTTTACATCTCATTGAGCACCTCTTAGGATGATAATAAATCGTTGAGATTCTTTGTGCCGCAATCTGGAAGGGTGTGTACGCGCACGTATGAAGTTATTAGTATTTATTTTGGGATTTTCATTTTATATGTTTTTAATCGATTCGTTTTTATTGGTTTGGGCATGAGAAATGCATGCCACTCGGTATATTGTGTGGATCAGGGCGCTTGGCTTCTTTTAACAATCTATTAAATTTTGTAAGTAATAAAAGAAAATATACATTTACATGTAATATTAATGTTTATTTTACACTTTTTCGGATGCCGGTTTTTTCGAATTCTAATTTAGTGAGAAGTTTACGTTTTTATTTTAGTGACAGCTGCCAGAATTGATTGCTTGAATCGTAACTTCATGTCAATTTGTATTAAATTTATAACGGAAAACGTAGTTCATAGAAATTATGTCACAGCTTTAGCTAAGTCTTACAGTATCCTTTAAAATAACAAGCAAAGAAAAAAAGTCTGAACTTATTGACGCATTTCTGAGTAATTAATTTCTTTCAGTTGATTTTCGCTTTTCCAATTTAATTACAACGCAAATTGCATACAAGAAATACTCCTCACAGGATATGGCGCATAATGGAATATTCCCGGGTCCAGTGGCATCGCAACACGAGACCACAGACGCCACTCTCCCAAGCCGTAACGCCACAAATCACTGAATCCATTCACACAATACAAAGCGCAATACAAACATAATATCAGTGAGCAGTGCAGTGGTGGAAGAGCTACTTCCTGCCGCGTTCCCATACCAGATTTTCACACAGCCAAATGCCGAGGCGAGGCGGGGCGGGTACATGGATAATTTATTATCTCAGAAATTAAATTAAATTGCAGAAATTGCAATGGAAATCGATTGAGATCGAGTTTGTGTTCGAGTTCGAGTTCGAGTGCGCCAAAGTAAAAGAAATTGAAATTGAAAATGAAATACTTAACAAAAGCGCACCGAGTTAAAAGCAATAAATGGTAGAGAAAGAAATAGAAAATCCTAACCGACGTCCCGGAATGAAGATGATGAAAGGCGATTACAGTGCGTCAAAGTGCAATAATTGAAGTCAAACAGCAGCAGCGGCAGCAGCAGTGGTTATGGGTCGACAGGGGCCCACAGACGCGTCATAATGCCAACTTACACAGTCGCCCAGGATGTGCCACCGACTGACCTGACTTTGTGGCACGTGAGCCAACACACACCGCGGGGTGGATGATGATAGCACTGTGGTGTGCGGCCGCCGATTGCTCCAAGGCGGATTATATTGTGCACCACCGCAGGCGAGAGGGCTTTGGTGAAGCACCATTCTTTCTTCAATGAGGCCACACGCACAAACACACAACAAAATACAGTACACACAAGACAACAAGAAAAAAATAATACTGCAATGGTTAAATGTGTTAAACGGCAACGCTGCTCTTATGTGCATGTGTATTTTGAACGAAGAAGGTTTCCTCTTTTCCAGCCAATTTCCGCTGCCAAAATGCAATGGACCCAACGACTCGGATGTGAACGCGAACATGGCGGTGCACCCAAAGGGTCAGAGTTGCTCTTGTGGAAAAATGCCCGACATTGCACACACTCACACACACACACAGCTCATACATAGAACAGAATTGGTCAGCAGGAGCATTTACCGCGCGCAACGTCCAGTTGCCAGTTGCCTGCCACATGTGAATGGCATCGTCGGGATAATAAAAATGGGGAATTGAAAATCGTTGCCAATGCAGTTCTATGCCATAAAGAAGCATTAAAATTGGAATTGGGATCGAATGAAATGGCACAGTTTACTATACGAGCGAAAGTGCGGTGGCCGAGGGCAGTTTCTCTTACAAATTTATTGAATTGAAATATTAAATGATTTTAGAAAAATGAATTAAAACCAAACAAACAATTTAACTTGGAGGAAATCGATCTGCAGTGAAATGTGTGTGTCCTTCGGTGTATAAATATGTTTCTAGTTCTAGTAATTAACCAGTTGAAAACTGACAGAAAATGGAAGAAAAGACAAAATCATTGGTTCCCCAGATATTTTTTAGTATGGACTTTGCATTTTTGAAGGGTATACATTTTAACCTGGGGCGCCACAGGTGTTCGTGTTTTACTTGAAATACTCTTTGTAGGTCCAATCTAGTGCGCAATTACTCCTACACCCGTGCATGAATATCCATATTATAAAATAAACCAAGATTATTAATAATTGGGAACACCAGCAGTTTTTTTTCGTCAAGTGTCTTTCACAGCGTTTACCCCAGTGGAACGAATTCTCAATCTGATCGGTTACCTTTCGATGTTTATACCCTACACCTCATGTGGAATAGGTGTTCACTGTGGTTGGAAGTCTGCAACACCAAAAAGGGTTGTATATATTCTTGATCAGCATCACATCCTGAGTTGATTTAGCCCTATCCGTACGTCTGTCCATCCTCTTTCTCTGCAAACACGATTACTTTTAGCTGGTCCAAACTTTGGATATATCTTTTTTATCTCCTAGAAGGAATTAGTATTGCAAATGGGCTGCATCGGTCATCGGTCAACTGTCACGCCTAATATAAGTGAACATAATGTTTTGTAATTATGTTACGCAATTCGCTGAAATAGTACCAAACTTATGTGGTTTATGGGGCCGCTGATTTCGAATGTGATAACGAAAGATTATGGCGCATCAGGTGAAACTTCTTCACTTTTTTTTTTGTCTGCACCTAGTACGAATAGGCGTACCGAGGTCATTCACACTGGCTGAACAACGAAGATTCATTCAAGTCTTAACATGGACCACGCATTCGTCATAATAATCGACCCAAATGACCATAAACTCTATAGAGAGAACTAAAATTTATTTTTATTTTTCAAATCGTAGCATAACTCCAAAGTATTCCATTGATCCGTTATTCCGTGCCATTGGGAAAGTGCTGAAAAATTGTTATGGCCAGACGAGTGCGTAAATCACCCCAAAACATTGGAAAATCGCCTGTTTAATTTCCACTTAATTTGGAATTTGCAACAATTTCATGCCGTTTTAAAGCACTTACTGGCTGGCTGCAATGTAGAGCACGCGTAAGGCAAAGGCGAGCGAGCCCCCTTTCTCCCCACCCTTCATTCCATCACACCAACAGCCGTACGTAAACGCCAATTGACCCCGGCGAGCACACATGCGAACAGGATTTAATGTTTGCTTTTGTTGTTTTTTATTGTATTGTTTTTATTTTTTATTGTTGCTGCCGTTGTTGGTGTTGGCTGCAAAGGATGAGTGAATGCCATGGAACAACCGACGAACGCAATTGCATTTTATTACACGTTCGATTGATTTTACATGCAATATTATCGATATTGTGCCATTATTTTTATTTTGTAGAGCGTTTCTTGTTGTTATTTTTTTTGTCTACGCCCTGAGTTGAATGTAGTGCGGTCGAGTCGAGTCGTTCGTCGTACAAAGTATTTTATATTTATATATTTATGCCGTGTGTGTGTGTGATGTATGCCGCCGCTGTATGCACCCTTAATGGTGCCGTGGGAGGCAGGGAGTCAGGGAGTCAGGGCGGGAAATTCGGCGAACCACTTCCCCTTTTGGCGGTTGAGAGCCGTAATGCCTGGACGGATGGTTTCGACGGATGCGTGTTCACTCGAATTGATACTGTCGATTTAACGTTTTGAGTTATCGTTTAGCAAATGGTCAATATTTTTTTTGTTTGTCGTTGTTGTTTTTTGTTTTTTTTTTCTGGTGCCATTTTGTATATATAAAATATGAGAGTCCACACATATGAGCTTCCATAAACAATCAATTACTTACTGAAACCGCAATGGCAATAACTTGTAACGACAGAGGGAAGTGCATTGTTTAAGGGGGGGGGGTAAAAATGGGTAAAAAATACAATAATATTTGCAATATTTTTCAATGAAGTTGCATTCGGTTTTGTTGCAGTTTTTTGTGCTGCTTGTGAGTGAAGTTTTACCGCACAGCTGTTTTCAGCTGTAAACACTTTCAGAGCGAAAAGCATAAAATGTAAAATATGTTGGCGGTTGGTCGCTTGTTGTTGTTGTTGTAGAATAATCAGATTCGAAAAAGTTGTTCGTATTCGAAGAATATTTCATAAATGCTTCAATGTTAATTAAGCGTGGTAGCTTAAAATATATTAAAGAGTTGTGAAATGTATTTATCTGGTACAATTTATTTAACTTTTTTTTTCACTCGAAGTGAAGAAGTTGTGAAACATTCAATGAGCCATTGCAATCGATTTCTTTTAATGAATCAAGTACTTACTCGAAGAATATTAATATTTTTGTGAAATACCCTTGAAGTGCTGTCGAGACAACGATGAGAGTTCATATAAATTCGTTATAAAATAATTATAATATACTTATGAAGATAATTCACCAAGTCACGCATGCAATATTCTCACAGAGTTGTATTAAGTCAATTTGAAAAAAAGCCCCCTTTCATCACTGTCCCCACAGCACTTTAATTACTGAATGCATTCATACACAGAAATCATGCCGCAATGTATATATTCATTGGAGGGTACTTTCATAACTGTAAGTACACGTCGTAGCAAAGCCGGGTTATTAAACACGCAGAGGAGAAGTATGATTAGAGCATGATCGCAGAGATCATACCTTTTTTGTTATAGTAATATTATGATTGTAGGGATCATTGATGTTTGGGGGTGACAAAACGAATGATTTGCGAGATCATAATATTATATAGGCAATAATATAATATGATTGGATATTCAATAATGATAATGACAATCATATAATGATCGGCTTGAATGATAGAGTTGGCGTATTTTGAAATTGTTATAATCATAACATGATTCCATTGAAATATGATTCTGACAACCATGTTTTATCTCTGCGTGTAATTTCGCCCACAACCATTTAATTAAGACCAATTAAGGGATATGCAACATTGTCAGCTATATACACCCGATTCCCAAGAAATATACACCAACCGTGAATTTTGATATAATTTGGTACCCTTTCCAAATATTTCTTCGAATTTAAAGCAATGATATTTTAAACGATATTCCTGTATCGCTTTTAACTGGAATATTCTCAATTACTCAATTACAATTACTTTGTCGAATCGCTCGTGTGCACAGTTGTTATGCAATTCAAATGAAAAGTAAATTAATTTCAGGAACAACCTCTAAAATAATAATGTGAATATTCTAAAAGTGCCTTCAACTAAAATCAGTATTAACAAAAAAAAAATAATGCAAACAAAAAGCCAACAACACACAGACACAAAATCAATTTCTTCTGCTTCATTAAAGTCACGTTTAATGAAAAATTTACAAATCATTAATCAAAATTAAATAATAATTACGAAAAATAGCGCCAAGTTCAGGAAACTACCACCACAAAAGCACAAACAAATGTACACGGAAAAAAAAGTAAATAAAAAAAAAAATAAGAAGTAAAACCATTCAGGTTATAATTTCCTATTCACGCTTCTCAAGCCTCATTGTGGGAGCCGAAAAACGGGCAGTTAATACCACAAGCAGAGGCTAACAATGGTTCAATGGCAAGAGAAATACCGAAATTTATAATTGAGTTTTGATGATCTATAATTACGTTTGATTGTAGAATTGTATGGCAAGCGATTGAGCGGAGGCCGCTTCAACACTTTTCCGCTAGAGTGGCTGGAGTGTGTTGAAGACGTTTTGCCTTTTAGCGATGGCGAATTATACGCATTTAAAATAGTCGGCTGAAGATGTTGGCGAAATTTACAGGTTCTTTTAGTCTAGAGTGGTGGAGTTTTTAGAGTTCACTCAAGTTTACATTTAAAGAAGAAGAAAAAAAAACTAAAATGAAGGCGTTTTGAAGTATCTAAAGTGGATATCACCGAAAATTGAGTTTTACATTTTATTGAATTCTAGTCATTACACTGCAAAGTGAAATGCGTTGTTCATACACACCGAAAGTGTGTAAAGTCTTGTACACACATTTTACACACAAATTCGCGTGTGTTTATAAGCAAGAAGTGTATAAATTTAACACATATAATTATACAATTTCAATGGCAGCCGTGTAATTTGCGTCACGTGTGTACTTTCATAAGTGTGTTGTATGCTTTTTGTGTGTAGCTTTCATTTAGCCATACTCAAGCTTTTGGTAAAGAGGATGTACAAGGTTGTATGTTTTATGGAACTGAACGCTTTATATTATGAAAGTGTGCACACCTCCGCTGTATTTTACATCACTGAAGATAAAATTCATTGAAAAAAAAGTAAAAGTGTAGCCAAGCACATCATGCTACAGCTACCATGACCCACAGAAAAATAACAACTGACACCTAAGACCAACCAGGGTAGTCGGTAGCATGGCATCCGAAAACTTTTTTGAAACGCAAACTTTTCTAGTTTCCCCACCGTGGACATGCGGATACCGCCGGCAGACCATAACCAAGTTGACAACGCCACAATACGAAAATAATAATAATAATAACGGCCGCAACAAGGACAATAAACAACAAAATAATTCTTTCATAATTGTGCCACGTTGGCATCATCGTCATCAGCATTTGTGTACTGTTGCGATTGTTTTTCGCTAGCGATTTCGAGCTTTGCCTTTCTGCTGCCTTGCCATTTCGCCGGGTGCGTCTTGTGCCTTGTGCGAAATTTCTGCAGCGACAGCAGTTCAACAATTCCAAAAACCGCAACTTGCAACATCACAAATCCATTTGAGTTTTTAATTAGCAGCAAAAGTACGTCGGCGGGGGAAACACGAGTAGCACACTGATTGTGGGGAGCACACTCCACTCAGCCACGCTGACGATTCGCTGATGACAATGTCCGAATAGGGAGCAAAACGGAACGCTGATGCCACCACCACCAATGAGACACACTGCGTAGAAAATCATGACCATGCAAATTTCCTTTGTGGTGGCAATATAAAGTTACACAGCACAGTGGAGCAAGTGCCATGCGGTATTGGAATTTTCAGGGATATTACATATTTTTCACCATTCAGTCACTGTGCGTCTTGTTATTTCAGCTGAGTGTTCGGTAACACACATATTTTCAACTTTAACCGCACTGACGACGCGACGCGCCTCTTTGTAATATGAATTCGCCATCGCCTTGTAATATCCACGGACTATTATTGTAATTCGTGCCTACAATTAAAAACATAAGACAACAACAGGCAAAAAAAAAAAGTGAAGAAGAAACTTTTCAATTTCATTTGACCATGGTGGAAAAAAAACGACTGCCAACCGTGTTTATGGCCGAAGGCTCTCTGCACAAAAAGGGACAGAGCCATTTTTTGTAATTGTAAAAAATGGTATGCAAAAGTAGCTATTTTATGTATGCTTTTGTGGCTAAAAATTATTTGTCATTTTTGTTGTTTATGAAATTTGCTGGTGTGGTAAGTTTTGTTGTTGTTGTTTTTTTCTACAATTTTTTCTGTTCGCTCTTTTGCGGTGTGCTCTTGTTGGTGTTGCCTTATTTTTATGCAAAACCAAACTGGTGCACTTAATGAAAAACATCCTTTTTTCCCGCATTGCAAAAAATTAAAAACAAAACCAAAAAAAAAGGAGGCGAAAAAAAAAATGAAACGACCGCATCAAAAAATTAACATATAAATTAGCGAAACACAAAGTTACAGCGACAGTCGACGGAAGTGGCAGCAGTAGTAGTCACCCGGTTGCTAGTCGCTGGTCGTCTCCCCTTCCCAGAATGACGAAATTGTTTATACGAATGGTGTTTGCGTGTGTGAGTGTGGTGAGTGGGTATAAATTTAACAATTAATTTATACACGCTGAGTTCCTTTGTAAATGCAAATTATTGGTTATGAAAACCCAGTTGAAGGACGTTCGAAGTTTTATTAAATTTTTAGAACTTTTAAATGCTCATCGTTGAAGTATAAAAAAATATGAGGTAATATTTTCTAAACCTTTTATGTTTTTATGTACTTTTACTGAATTTATGGCTGCAAATAATCGATTTATTGCCTTGAGTTTATATGTTGAAGTATTAATAGTTAATGTTAAAATTAAAAAAAATATTTTTATTTAACTCGTATGTTAGCCCGTGCCATGCAGAATAAGCCCGAGGTGTCCTCCGTAAAATGATGTAAAATTCTGCAAAGCAATAAAGGTGTTGCTCAATTAACGTGTCAAGTGGCAATGGCGAGCATTGACGTTTGACACGTTAATTGAGTGACACCTTCAAATATCTTCAAGATGAAGTGATTTTTGGGTTAAGACTATTGAATTGTAGGTGTGAGGCGGTATGTAACACGTATTATTAGAATTAATGGGATTCTGAACCTTGCCGCTACACATGTCAATTTTTCAATCCCGAAAACCCGGTATTGCCAAAACTTCCAACAATTGCAAGACCAACCACCCATTCTTTAAATTTTGTTCTCTTTTACTTTTTGTAAAATTTTGGATTTTTTACCGTTTTTCCCTTTCTATCTTCTTTTTTGTCATCTCGTGTGAATCAACTTTTCCCATTTATGATTCCACATTCCCAAATTATTATTCCCTTTTACAACTTTTTCCCCATTTTATTCACTTTCGACTGGTAATCGTTTTTAATTCCCTTTTATCACATTATTATAATTTTTGCTGTTACTATCCCTTTTTTCCCCTAGTGTTCTTTTTTCCCTTTTTGGTTTTTTTTATTTTACCCTCTTTCACTTTTATCCATTTTTTTTCCTCAATTTTACTAACTTTCCCCCGTTTCATTCACTTTTAAAGGGACAAAATGATTTATACATTTTGTCCCCCTTTTTCCCCTCTTTTTCCCATATTTTCATCCCATTTTTTTTTTAAATTTTTGCCCTCTTTACTAAAATTTTTTGTGGTTGTATTTCTCGAATTTTTCTCCCACTTTTTTTCTTTTGTCGTTTTACCCTTTCGATACTTTTTCTCCATTTTTTGTCCGGTGTTTTATTTAATTTGCACTTGAATAACTAACGGCGGCATATTTTCAATTAAATATTTCACTTTTCTTGCTTCGAAGGTACATAGATTCGCATATCAACTCCATCTTATTCCATTTAAATAACAACTACCGAATTTTAATTTTAATTGCTTTTAATAGTTTTATTTTTCTCTTGTATTTTATTCCATTTTCGTTTAATGTTCGAACATTTTTACAATAATTTCGGAACTTAGACAAATTCTCTCATTTACGCAAAATCAAATTAAATGTTTTTTTGCTTTTCTTCTTCTCATTTTCCCTTTAATTGTTATTTTGTTTTATGAAATGTTTGGTAATCGTTTGTTCGCTTTTTACTGAAAATATTTTTACTAAAATGTTACACTTATTCCTTGTTTAAACATTGGTTAACTATACTAACTTTGAATGTACTTGTGTCTTGTAATTCTTCCTTGTATTTGAATTTTGTATTTTGTGTGTGTGAGTTTTTATTTTTTATATTTTTTGTATTTTCTTGGTTTTGTGATATTTTATTTTTTATTTTACTTATAATTTATATTATTTTTGCGCTTCTCTTGTAATTTTTCATGATATTAAAAAAGAAATTTGCATTTTTTGTTTGGTAGTATTAGAAAATGAGAAAGTTTTTGCTTTTGCTTTTGAATTTTGCTTTTGCTTCGCTTGTGTACTCTTTTTTGGAATAAACTTTTTCATATTTCTATAATAGTTTCTATAACTTGATGAGATTCTTTCTTTTTTTTGTTTAGTTTAAATTGCACGCTTAACCACTAATTAGATTTTTCAATATTAGATTTAGTGTATAAACTCCCTTGTATTGGTTTTTCATATTTTGTTCCTTATGAATGATGAATGCATTTACAGTTTCTAATTACTAGTGCAAAAAAGTGTTTGAAGAATTCAATAAAATTAAAAAAAAAAAAAGAGAGAGAACCAAATACGAAAACTACTGCATACAAATGGTGAAAGGATAAAAAATTGAATTAAACACTAAATTTATTGCCATGGAAACCGAAGGGAACTTAACTTAAAGCCTAAGTCCCATTCTCTGAATAGCCATAATTTGAAAATACTCTGTAACAACTCTGTAGTAATTAAAACAAACAAAGGGCCTTCATGAGAGCAAATGAAAACATTTTCTAACAGCAATAACTTTGTAAATTTTTTACTTTTTCTCTAGGTTTCACCAGGCTTTGTGAATAGTTACCCTTACAGACTCAATAGCAATATGAAGTGTTTACTTAATATTTCAGCTGAGGTCCCAATTGCAATTAAACCGCCAAGTCACAGAGTAAAGAAACATAATTCAGTACTTACATTGGCGGAGCTTCGGAAAGGTCTTGCTCCACATAATAGCCATCTCAAGGGAGTTTTTTAGATTTGCTCAAAAAAGGCTACATTTTTGGGCTACAATGGGTGTGTGCTAAAAAAAACCCCAATACGAAGGTAATTTTGTTGAATTTGCGACATCACATAACGTTTGTTTTTAACAATACTGCAATAACCAATTGGTAACCTTTTACTTTAATTCACTAATTGGGACTAATTCAGAAAAGCTCATTGAGAAAGTTATTAGATGGACCAAGACATATCGTAACCATTTTTCCAATCTGCAATCTGTGTCATATGGTGTAATTAACGAAATAATGAGATCAAAATAATTTTAAGTGTAAACTCACCATAACAAAATCAAAATATAAAAAATGAAATAAAACCAAAATGAATTATTTTTTAAATTTTTATTATTTTTTTACTTATTTTTTATTTTTTTTTTTTTATATTTTCATAGGTATGTATCTTGAATAAATTTGCAATTCCAGTTCATCTGTTTTTTTGTATGTATTTTTCAACAAATTCCTATGGAATAGTTCACATTGAATACTTTTTTTGTCTGCAATATCGTATTTGGTTGGTGTTTTTCCTTACTTTTTTCCCATTAACTACTTTTCGCATATATTATTTAGTTTTTGTTTTTCGGTTTGTTTTATTTTTGTTTTGTGGCCATTTCTCTTGTTTATGTTAATATTGTTGTTTGCTTTTGTTTATTTGTTCCTATCTATTACAGTTCATAGTGTAATTGGGCTTGCTGCAGTTGCTTAATCAACTTACTATGCTAAATAAATAATAATACAAAAGAAATGCATTAAATCTAAATATTCTTTAATGACTTGTGTTGCCGAATAAATTTATTTAGTTTTGTATACAGCTGCTTCAGTATTATTTTGTTTTTCTTTTTATTTATTTTTAATGATAATAATTTTCTCTGCAATTATTGGTTTAAATTTTAATTTCGATTTGTTTTATGTACACAATTAAATGTAAACTTAATTTTAAGATCACTGGAAAAAAATTTCGCATTTTGTCTTTATAATTAATTTTATATTTTGTTTTAATTTTTTTTTTGTTGTTGTTAACTTTGGAAAAACAAATTTTGCAAAATTTATTTTTTTCAATTATTTTATATACAAATTAAATTCAAAAAGAATTAAATGAACAATTCAATTGGATGGTGGTTGAAGTTGGAACAAAGGGACAAAGGTTACGATTTATGAAGTGATCAAATGCAGAAGTGCCACCAGTACATGACAGTTAATTGCTTTTTTCCATTTTTTTTTAATTAGTTGAATAAAATTTATTTTGCATTTTTTTTCGCTCTAACATTTCAGTTCCATAGAAACTCCAACCTCTGAGCTCTTCACCACCCTCTGCCCAACAAAATCGAACAAACCTAATTATGTATACGATTTATAGAAATGCTTTCGCGGAATACACGTTTTGTAATTAATTTCTTTGCAATTTACAATTATTTTTAAATTATTTAATTATTATTTTTATACAAAATGTTCTCTGTGGTTTCTTCTTCTTCCTTAAAGCAACTAAATTTCATTTAATCTAAATTTTAAGTTAAACTAATTTAATTAATTAAATTAATAAAGTAACACATGTTTTGTCAAGCGGCCTAAGCGAACACTTTTGCACTTTTCGAGCCTTCCAGGACAGCATCGGCACTCACGGCTTGAGGAATGAACACATTTCGATGCCTTCGTCCTCGTACTCGTATTTGCCGTAGCCGCTTCTGCCCTTACCGCAGCCCTTCAGCGTATATCAGTGATAACGGCGCAGACTGTTGTTGTTGCTGCTGTTGATGTTGTTGTTCAGTGAGACTATGTTGTTGTTGTTGCTCGCATTGTTGTTGCTATTGAACGATCGACGTCCCGTGGTATTGCTGTGCATCATCATCATCGAGCCGCCACAACTGCCATTGCGCAGCGGCAGTGCGGGCGGTGGTGGCGTGGGCGTGGGACTAGGCGGCAGATCATGATCCAGCGGCAAGGAATAATGCGAATTGTTGTGTATGTAATTGCCGTCCGTGGAGTTGCCGCCGTTGAGAGTGTTGTGCTTGCCATAGCCGTTGTGGTTGTGATTGAAGTGGTCCTGTGTCAGGCGAATGTGACGATCGGTGGTGGCCGACTTGTGCATGCCATTACTCAATACGGCACCACCACCATTGGCAATTGGTTGGCTATAATGGTTCTGCGACAGCGAACTCTCTTGACTCTGCTGGCGTGTGCTGCCGTGACGCGGTAGCGAGGACAACGAATGCGGTTTGCCATTCGGCACCTTGCGCATGTCCTGTTGCGACAAGTATCCCGAGGATGTGGTGGCCGCTGCTGTGGTGTTATTCGACATGAGGTGGATCTGACTTAGCTGCACGAAGGGCGATTGGGCATCGACTGGTAGAAGGCCGCTGGCGCTTAGCCCCACCGTCGATGTGCCGGTGGGCACTTGCAGTTGTTGTAGGGTGTTTGTGTTCGCATTCGAGGCACCCCGACCTCGATGTGGAGGTGGGGGTGGAGCTTCTAGCTATAGCTCGGTGACTGGTATGGGACGGGAGCCCATGTATTGAGTCTGATGGGGATTGTAGGTGCTGCCGCTGGGATACGGAGCGCTCAGGTGTACGCCCAAGCTGCAGGGATGCTGTTGTTGTCGTGTCATATACTCTTCGTCGGAGAAGGTCTTCTGGTATTCGCGCTCTTTCCGTCCCAAGGCAGAGTTACCCCAGCCTCCCTTGAGGGATTCGCGTATTCGTCGGCGGAAACTGAAAATTATGAGAGCCAACATGGTGACGGCCGCAGCAATGGCCACGAGGACAACTCCAATCAGGGCTTGATTCTTTGGATCGCTGTGCGAGCAGCCGAGCAAAGCAGGCGAGAGTTGGTTCAGTGATTCCTCGCGTAGGTTGGCAGGAAAGGCGCATATCACACTGGCTGCCGGTTCACTTGTGGAATTTTTCGTGACCAGCAAGTTTCTTAACCAAAGGACGCGGCAGTCGCACACAATGGGATTATCCGACAAGTCCAATGTCTGCAAATCGGCCCAGGGGAACAAACCCTCAGCCAATGTGCTCAGTTGGTTTTCCTTGAGGATAACCTGCCGCAAATGCGGCAAGCCACTCAAGGCACTCTCCTGTATTTCGCTCAACATTTTGTTCGACGAAAGGTTCAAATACTCCAAGTTCGTGTTGGTGGTTAGAGCGCCATTTTCCATGCGCTGCAAACGCTGAGCGCCGACCACCTCCAGACGTCTCAGGTTTTTCAATCCGGCAAATGCGCCCGACGAAATCACTTCGAAGTCATTCTGACCCAGCGACAACTCCTCCAAGCGTTCCAAATGCTCCAGCGCTGCCGTGGGTATCTTCTGCAGGCGATTATCGGCCAAATCCAAATACCGCACACCCTCCAATCCGCGCAGTGCATCCGCTGAAATATTATGCAGACCGGCGCCCCGCAAATCCAAACGTGTCAAACCCTTCAAATCCTGAAAAGCTCCTTGCGGTATCGTCATAAACGAATTCGTGCCCAAAAACAGTTCGGCCAGACTAGGCATAGCCTGGAATGTCATGGCGGCCGGCACGGTCGTCAACGTGTTGTCGTCCAAGTAGAGTACTCGCAGATTAACCATGCCATCGAAGGCGTGCGCATCAATGCGACTAATGCGATTCTGGCCCAGGTTGAGCTCTTCGATTTTACCCATGGGCGCAAAGGTGCCGTATTCCAGTTCGGCGAGCAAATTGCCGCGCAAATTCAACACCGTCACCGATGCCAGACCCATGAACGTTTTATTGCTAACCTGACCGATTTTGTTGTGATTCAGATGCAACTCCTGCAATTTGCGCTGGTAGGCGAACGTACGCTGCGGTATGGTCACCAAATCGTTGTACGACAAATCGAGAAACGTCAGTTCGGCATAGAACTGAATCGACGAGTCGATTGTCTTGATTTTGTTGTTCTTGATCACCAGCCGCTGAATGGAGGGATTGAGGGCGATGGGCAGCACATCGAGTGTACCCTCGCCGCAGCGCACCACCAGTGTGTCGTCGTCACATTGGCAGCCGGTGGGACAATTTGCCAGGCCATTGGCGGGCGCAATGAGCACAGCAAGCAGTAGGCCAAATGTGAGGGTAATTGTTGTTGCTATTGCTCGTGCTGATGGTGGTGGTGGTGGCAGTGTTGGTCGTTGGCGACATTGGCCACTTTTAGCAGCCAGTGTCGTTGTCGTCGCTGATTTCGTTGTGCCCATTATTGTATTTTCTGTTGCTGTCGTGGTTGTTGGCGTTTGTCTTCTTTATGTTGCTGTTGTTGTAGTTATTGTTGTTGTGGTTGTTGTTATTGTTGTTGTTGTTGTCGTTGCGGAGTATCCGTTATCGCTTTTAAGCCGTAACTGCTCCAATTGCAGTCTTCGGTGAGATTTGAGGTTTGCTTTTGCTGTGCTTTAGCCTTGGTTGCCAATGGCTTTCACAGTCAGCGAACGACATTCGAATCGTTCGTGGCAACTGCAATGAGAGAAATGAAAAAAATGTTGAAAAAGAGAGAGAAAAAAAAATTACAAAATGCAGACAAATTGGTAAATGGTACAAGTCATTAGTAAAGAGACGGATAATGCATTTTTTCCTAGTTGGTAATGTAAATTCGATATAAATCACTAGAGTACGAAAAAAATCAGCAACGAAAGAAAGGAGCAGCGCAATCGGGTAAAAAGTAATTGTCTTTCAAGTGCATAGTTAGCAGGCAGAAACATAAAATTGTTTATCTATCCATCTATGTCTGAGGACACGTCTGGCCACGTCTAAGGTTTTTAACTTTGTGTAACTTGAATTTCGAAGGAGAAGCCAACTCCGCTAGAGTTAGTTACAATTGAAATGAAAGCCTCTTTCGTATCTCTAGCAGCCAGTAATATATATATATTTTAGAATCCTTAAATGAGTCCCCTTTGTCTTATATAGTCCCTACAAATGCAGTCTTGCATAAAGCCTCTTGATCATTTAAACAATTTCCATTTAAAGACTTCCTTCCAGTCAATTTAAAAAAGTTAAAAAGTTATCTGCATCCTCCCACAGCAATTGACAAATTAAATTCCCCAAAAAGGAAATGCAAATTTTACAAAAATGTCCCATAGTAGGTGAACCAAACAACATAAACAACATAAACGCTAGAAAGCTGATCAGCCTCATTAAATATTTCATTTCATCATCAAAATAAATTAAGTCTTCTCACAACCTTTTCCTGTTTTGGGGGGGGGGGGGGGGGGGGATGAACATAATTTGCCACTCATTCGAATCTTTACCAGAGGAAGGGAAAACTTTTCATTATTTCCGAAAAATGCATGCATGTGTGAGTATTTGAGAAATTCCCAGAGGCTGCATAAAGGATCACAATACGTACGTACGTAAATATAATTTGTATTTTGTTTTATTTTTCGGTGACTCTTAGCCATCAGCCGTTAAAGCTATGCTAATACTTTCTTGCTTGCCTTTCTTTCTTTTTGTTGGCTTTCGTTTTGTTCCTTATTTTTGGGTTGAAAGGAGCAGTAAACGGTAAAAAGCACAGCTCGTGCTGTGTAGGTTGACTTCTGTGGGATAGAGAATGTTTGGAGATTTTTGGGCCCACAGAAGCTTTTTAGCAATTTAAATTTGTTGTTGTTTGCTATCTAGACACATCTTCATTCAAACAAATTTTACATAATAAATAAGTACAACAATGGCTACAACGTTGCAAATGGCAGAGTCTGTGTGTGTGTGTGTGTGTGTGTTGGTGTGAAAGATGAAGGAATATAACCGAAAGCAAAAACAACAAGTTCTACACACACACACACACCCAGCCGAGCTACCAACGGCATATCAACGTATGCATTGTGGTAATATTATATCCTGAAGGCCTAGATTGCTCGTCTTTACCTTTTTTTGGTATTGTTGTTGTTGCTCCGTTTGACTTTATCTCGTTTGGCAGCAAGTTGGCAATGTTTCTCTCATGTTATTTCGCCATGGGTTATGCCATAAAAATGTGGATTTCCCCCACTCAACTGCCTTCCGTAGTACCGCTCAGTTGTTTCACAACATCCAACCCCTACTCAGCATTTCACAACAAAAATGGAAACCGACACCCTACAAAACAATGAGTTTCCAAAGGGGCGGGGAGGGGAGTCTGATTTTAAAAGGTGCGGTGATATGAAGAAAATTTCTTCCTTCCTGTATGGAAGACAGACAAAAGCAACCACACAAACACACACACACACACACACACACAGCCATGCAGCCCTACAAAAATTGTAAGTTGTAATATATGAAAAATTTTCACAATTCTTGTTGTTGTTGTTGTATACAAATGGCTGCCAAATACCTCGTCCAACAAGTTGGTTATGGAAAATGTATGATAATGATGCCTTTTTGCGGCGCTGCAGCGAATGATTGCGCTGGCGATGCTCCCGGGTGTTTATGCGATATTTACATAATAAAAAAAGAAGAAGAAGAAGAAGAAAAGCGAAAAGGATATGAAGGGAAAAATGGTCGTAGCTGCTGTTTGGGTCGAAGGGATACCATCAGTTTAAAATATCCATTTACACACACGTACACATGTACACATGTACCAGCCAACACACACGCATATGGATTATTATTTTCACCAGGCTTTAGGGTCTGATCGGAAGATGCAGAACAGGCTACAGACATCGACCGCCACAATTTTCAAGTAGTATTTGAGAAGACATTTGCTTACAGCTTTCGGCTGCTTTTTTCTTGTTTCTTTGTTCGTTTTTCGTTGGTCTTGTCTTTTTTGTTGTTTCCATGAGGGATTTATTTGTTCAACCATTGCCATTTCTTATCGTTGTTGTTATTGTATTATTGTAGTATGATGATGATGGCCTTTATTGCCAAGTTTTTTTCCCATCGTCTTCTTCTTCTTCTTCTTCTACTGTGGTTTTTTTTCTTTCTTTCTTTTATCGAAATAAAGCACAATCACACGATATTTTAAAGGATATTTCCTGTTGTGTTAACGTAAAATAAAGTGAAATGTAAATTTCGAGTGAAAAGTTTACGTTTCTGGTTCTCTCGTTCGGTTGAATGTTAAAAATGGCTCATGGCCGTAATAAAATGTGTTTTTATTGAGTGTTGGTGCCGTTGTCCTCGGCAATAAAATAATAAAGCACAAGCACATACCCATACACATGTATTCACACACAGTTCGGGTCGCAGGCTCGCAGGACTCAAAGGTATGAGTGCAGTGTGCTGTGTGCTGTGTGGGTCGGGGTAAATGAGAACGTGCTTGTCAATATTTAAGCACTAAAATGCTTCGGGGCCGTTTTCGCAGTAATACAATTTTAAAGCAATTCCGCACAACAATAACAACAACAGCAACAACTACAACAAACACTTGTGATGAGTTTTAAGTTCAATGTTGAGTGGAAAAAATGAAGAAGAACAAATTGGAGAAAAAGTTGAAGAAAATAAAAACGAAAATGGAAAAAAGTTAATTTTGTAGGCGTTGATCCAGAAATGAAATGAAATTATTAATTTAACTTTCGACAAAGAAGTTTCCTTTTTGACAAAAGAGAAGGGCAAACTCTGAAAGTTTTCGTGTAACGAACAATTTTCTAATGCATGTTACAAGAATAGGAAAGGGCAGGAGAACACCAGCAGCAACTACAACAAACAGCAACAATACCAAACACAATATACGAGCAGAAATAAATTATTTTCAAGTGCTGAAGAAAAGACGTTGGAAGAGATGGGGGTGGGAGTGAAAGCAATCTACAACAATCTTCAACAATCTACAACAATCTACGAGAATAGCAACAACAATAGCAACAACAATCGCCCGACCTCCTTCACAAAAGCAATAACAATACAAAGTTGCCAAATTGCAGAAACATGTGTACGCATCTTTTGTTTAAGCTGCAATTTTTCTATTTCGCTCATATTCAACGTCAACAGCGTAAGATCCTTCCTTTGCTCCATATTCTCACAGGCAGTCAGTCCGCCCTCTCCCCCCCCCCCCCCGCTCCTTTCATTCCTTTACCACTTTTCTCCATGCCACGCCACTTTTGGCACTCTAGAAAATGATGGCTCTGAACATGCTCTGAAAAGCAAATGTTGAACTTGAATTGCAAATTGTTTGCCTTTGTCGAACAATGGCATTTGCTATGGCTGCTTGCGAACTATACATGCACGTACACACATACACACAAACACACATACATAGATCCACACCCGTCCAACATATATCTACAACTGTAAACTGCAAATAGCAAGTCAAGATACGACGAAAAATACAAAAGACAGATTGCTCGCGCAAAGACAGATAAATTTGCCAACTTCATCATGCTCTCTCTGTGCCGGCACAAATTATTGCATGCGATATGTTAGCGCGCTTAGACGGAATTGGCATATAAATAACATGAGCAATGCCATGGTATAAATATGGAAAGACAGTTGCAACAAATACATCTACCAAAACGCGCATATTTATGTATTTGCATATATATGGTATACGAGTATATGGTACGTTACGTTCCGTTCCGTTCCATTCCATTCGGTTAGTATTTTTGTTTGCATGGCGTACATTCTTCGATAATAGTTGAGCATCATCAATTTTTATGTAGTGACATTTTAACCCATATATTATTTGCATCTATAGATACATTCTATAGAATGTTTAGAACATTAATTTGTCATCTTATGGTCTATAAAGTATTTGAATTCAAAAAAGTTATGGAAGAAGAATTAAATTCTTGTAGTAACTCAAGAAATTTAAAAAAATAATGAGATATGCAGTTGGTTGGTGGTGGTTGGATATATAGACAAAGGCAAATTAATTCTTAAAAATAATAACAAATTTGTTAAATTTATGGGCCTTTCACGCGTATGTTTTAATTTTCTAACCTAACATATAAACTTATCCCTTATGCCCTTCTTATATGCCAAATGGGGGACATAGAAGTACTATGAATAAGTAGTTACGTGCAAGGCCATGTGTGTATCTTCAGCACAGTAGATACTTCTTTTAAATGCATTTTAAATACAATAAATGGATTTACAGAAAATATTGGAATGCGGACATAAAAATGGCACAGTATTTCACCAGAAATGTCCAACCATATGCCCACAGTTGTATGATTGCCATTTCCCCAGTACTACTTCGTATTATAAGACAACCACAATATCTCCCAGGGCAACATAATTTTAACATAAATATTTTAACTAATTTTGCTAAACAATTTCCAAAAATTATATTCAATTTAGAGCTGTAAGCTAAAAATAATTTGGAAAAATGTAGAGAAAGTTTATTTCTATTAAAACATTCAAACGGGAACGAGTACTCCTCCTGGTTTTAGCAAAAAGAAAAAACCAAGGGAAGCGAAAAAGTTTCGAAATGTGCAAAATCAGAAACAATCATTTATTTCGCAATTTCATTTTGAGAGAAAAAAAAAAGTTCTTGGCGAATTTTCAACAACTGCGAAACTACGAAAAGTACCGCACACAAAATAGTTGCAAAGTTGTGCCCACCAAAGGGACGGCAATGACGAGTGCAGCGACAACCACCACAGCAACAAAACCAACGACGGCGAGGACGACCATTTTGCAAGCGTACTAACGAACCAGCCAGCCAGCAGCCAAGAGTCAGCAACCAGTTAGCCAGCCAAACGGGCCAAAAACTCTAGGCCAGACAAAACTCCAGCACGAAATCAGCATCCGAACAGACAATTCGATGTCAGACATGCAGCAATATAGTAAATAAGTTGCGACTGCAAGTGCAAATGTGCAACCACACAAAAAACACACACACACACATGCACATGCAGAACATTTCACCCAACTGACTGATACTTTTTGGCTCATTTTGCCAAAAATCCATTCATCCTTTTCGACTTCCACAGACAAAACCCAGCACAGAATGGCATTTTTTGTTATTGTTGTTGCTTTTTGTGGTGGTCGTCTTCTTCTTCTTCATCGTTTTAGTTGTCAGTAGGAAGCAAACAACAAAAAAATATACAAATGATAAAAGTCACTGAACGGCAGCAAAATTTTGAATCCCTGCAACAAAAGCCGAAAAAAAATTGCCTAAAAAGGTTGGGGGAAAAAAAATGGCCAAACAAAAAATCAGGGAAAACTTTGAGGCCGCGTCTGTTGGTAAAGTGCACTGATGCGCATTTACTTGCTCGTTTAGTTACTCACAACAACAGCAATGGCTACATGTTGTTGCCGTTGTTTTGAATTCAATGTCCTTCCATGGCCCGTCTGTGTATGTGTGTGTGTGTGTGTGTGTGTGTGTGGCGCGGATTCAATGCCATTTCCCGAATGCCATCGCAGAGAATAAATCAGTTGAAATACGGCAACGTGTAAATAGAAGAAAATCCTATTTTCACGAATTTTTGTTTTTCAAAAGGTTTTGCCATGAATACTTTTTAGAGGGAATACAAATTCAAGAGCTTATCACATGAGAGGGAAGATTTGAGAATTGAAACTTGTGAGATATTTAAGGACTCAAGCATTCAGTTAGGTTCATACTCATTTCGATATAAAGAAGAAAATCCATTTTCAATTCTCTTAAAAGGCCTACTAAAGCGTATGAAGCGTATAAGTGCACAAAACAGCTAATCGCCACAAGGATAATTGAGCAATTTCCCCAAAAGCACATACTTTACGGACGGACAATGTCTCTTATTTTACTCTGATCAACTTTTATATGTTTCACTAAAAAGTTGCGAATCTACACAAATTTAACTAAACGTTTTGGTTCCACTGCAGCCTTTTCTCTCCGACCCCCTCCCTGTGAACGACCTTGCTTTATTTTTATTATTTTATTGCCACACACATACACTAACACATAAAAACAAGTGAAAAAAAAAGTAAGTACAAAGGAAGAAGAAACTTTTTCTATTGCCAAGATTCGTGTTGTACCTTAGATGCCATAAAGTAAGAAGCGACGAGGACAATCGCTTTAATGCCGCAATACGAACGTTCAAATTTAAACGACGTCGCCGGTTATGCCATAATTTTGACTACGTTGGATCCCATCTATTGCCACACATGTCAGGGACGAAGGCGAAATTACACCAAGGTCGTAACAGCATGATTCCTTGTGACACAGAAACTACAACAAAAAAAAACGCAAGAAGAAAATAAACTAAATTGTTCTGCTCAGAGTTTTACTTCTTCTTTGCCACAGTTTTTTTTTTATAGCGTTTTTTTTTACTTTTGGGAAATGTGTACACTCACAGACAGAGACAGGACAGAGCCAAAGCCAACAACACTCAATAAATCTTCCTTATTGATCCTTGGAACAACGAATACGAATTTACTACAGTACCCCAAAACACTAACAACGACAACGAAATGAAGCGAATATGCTGCACGTACTACTGAGACTATGTGTGCTGTATGGGGCAAAGTTAGTGGTAGTTTCAGCTTCTTCTTTCTTACAACGAAAACGTTGTCGTCGCTCGTCGCCATGTTGTCCCACGGCGAGCCGACCGCCCCTGCCATGTCGCACATAAAGTTCGCGTTAACGCAAATGCCAGCGACATGGTATCTACTTAAGAAGGCATCAAATTTGCACGAAGGACTATGCGGATGACAATGTTACGGACGACAATCACAATTACACCACAGCGAAACGAACATATTGGCGGAAAAGTACGCGACAGCGAAATTCTCCGCTTAAAAGTAAGTACTGGCAGACAACAACAACAACAAGAACAAGAACAACAAACAAAATGAAAGAGTTTATAACCCTGCGAATAATTCTCGCGCTCAAGTCTTTAAAAAATGGAAATGGAAAACGGAGAAACCATATTTTATTTTTTCTTTGCATTGCCCGGAGAATTTGATGTCAACAGGATTTTATGAGGCGCCGCCAAAAGTAATACCTAAAAAAAAAAAAAAAAATAAAAAAAGTGTGCAAGCAAAGCGGCTGGATGCACTCACTGAAGCACTCATGGTGCATTTATTTCTGTTGGTGTATAAGAGTCTAAAAGCATTCAAGAGCCATTGTGGTGATGTGGTCGTAAGGGATGAAATCGGGAGGAGGGAGGGTCGACGGAACTCGCGCCATTTCGAAATTCAAATTCGGATAATGAAAAAAAAAGAAACGAAAACTGAAAAACCAAACCATCGACTGTGTAGAACGCGCGCGCAGTATATATACCAACGCGACGGAAGTTTGGAATGCTGATGACCTTACCTATGCGCCAAGTGAAATAAATCTTCTCAAATCGCGCGAAAATCCGAAAGAAACAAAGTTCAACACGGAATGGGCTCACACGTACACACACGAGCGCGCGGAAAATTTAGTTTTGGAAAAATCCTCACAAATATGTAGAAAAAATAGCAGCTAAAGTAAGGCAAATTTACTGCGCTTTAAATTCAGTTCCTGGGTTGCATTTTTTTTTTGTTTTGTATTTAGTAAGGCAACGTGCACAGTGGGCCGGGGAGACATTTTGATGGGCTTTCATTGAATAGTGAAAATTAGAGTTTGTTTTTGGAGAGATTCTTTTTATATGTTGATGATCCAGATTGTCGCATGCATGAACAAAAGAAGAGAGGATTTCATTAAAAGAATATTTTCCATTCACTTCTAATGAGCCACTAGGGTGTGTGATTTGAATGCTTATTTTGTGCTTTAACTGTAAGCTTAAATTTGGGTTATGTATACGCCACCATACCCATTATTTTAATCATTTTCTGATAAGAGTGTCTGCCTGGCATTGACATGTTTTTCAATATAAAATTGAGCAACCACATAACCTACTTTGCAAGAAACAAAATAATATAAGATTTCTCAGAAGTTTTGAGAATTAAGTGGATAGCGCTTGACGCCCCCAATGGCATAATTTGCAAAGTGAAAATTCTTATCTGTGGGCAATTAAAAATATATTTTCTTGAATATGTTATACATTTCATAATCATCAATGTAAGCTCCTATTATTTAAAAATATTAACTGATAATAAATGAAAATTGCACCACTGTTCATAGAGGGGCTTTTATGTTCTTGTGCATTTCGTTTAGGTTCTGTGTGTTGAATTTAACATAAACGAAAGACTTTTTAAACACCGCCTTGGTTTATGTTGCGAAAATATATGCGCATACATATGCAAACACTTATAAACACTCTCTCACATGCATATACACACACACACATGCCCACCTAGCCAGCGCAAAACACACGCGCACAGCAGAGGAGGCTGGGGCCATTTTTACAAGACATGAGTGAAGTGCGGCTGAAATTTATGCGAAGAATGCAATATGTACGCCGCAGCCCAGCAGCAGTTGGAGCCGCACCAACATAGGCAGTGTGGTATGGCTTTGCTCTCAATGCACACACTTTCTGGTTGAGCATTCAACTCGGGGAGTCTCGTCGACGTTAAATGCAATTTTTGCAAAACGATAAAGAGCGAGAATTTTCCATGCAGCCATATGTGAGATTTCATGGAATTTAAAGCGGAGCTATTCTTTTACTTCTTTTTTTTCGTGGTTTCCTTCTGTAATAAGATTTTAATTGAAGCAGAAGAATTTAATTAAATTAATTATGATGCGAATAGTTGTTGAGAACTTTCATTAAAGGAACTTTAATACATGACAATGACGCGATGATGGCGCGCGGATGGTTTATTTATGCGGCAAGTGATTCTGTGAAAAAGTAGGTTGAACGTGTAGGATGGCTGTTCCATTTATTTCTATCTAGGAATTTATTATAATTTTGTGAAGTCTTTGCTTTAACAGTTTGAGTTAATGGTTTTCATGCTTTCACAACGAAGTGATTTTAAATCTGGTGCAATCTTTAAACTGTTAGAGTCATCGGACAAAGAATCTGTGAAAAATTGTCCATACAAATAAATAGGATGGCTCACCACCGATCGCAACGTGTTAACTAACTTTTCGTCTAAACTCTATTATTGAGACTAAGAACAGATGGTCCTCTGGAACCACTTGTAACACAGAAAGCCTGATCTTGCCATTGCTGGATCGGAAGCGTTCCAAGAGGCTCTATCTGGGACTACCATATCAAAGGTTGTACACACAAACAAAAAAGTCGGTAAATCTAACCGAAAATACGGTTAAAAACGGTCCAACCCTTTAATGTTGCTACGTTTAACCGTGTACAGGCAGCCCAACCTAACCTATTCAATTATAATTTGTATTGAAAAAAGTTTTTCTGTTTAGTAATTTTTAATTTTTGAACGATTTTTTGAGCCTGTTTTCCCCGAAATGAGAATTTCTCCATTTCAGTGCACACAATAAAAAAATATGTTTGCTACAATGTAATGTTGAAATTCAATTTGTACTCCAACCAGCTTTCCCAATTGAATTCCGCCATTATTTCAATTCATTTTAATTGAGAATGCATTAATTAAATTGTCGCATATGTGAGTGCGTGAGTGAGTGCGTTTGTGTGTGTTGTGACATAGTCAAAAGACAATCATGGCAATGCATTTCGTTGGAGTACGTTTCGGTTCCATTTCGATTGTCTTTAATAATAAAATTTTCAAATACGCTCGTTAACGCATTGTTGGCTTTATTGTTGCTGCTGTCGTTGTTTTTCAATTTACTTATTTATTTTTCCATTTTCGTTCGTTTGTAGTATTTGCGATGCGCATCGATGTGTGAGCGAGTATTGTATGCTTAATTGGTGAGCGAACAAACGAACGAACGAGCGAACGAGCAAACGTAATGGCATGAAGGAATACAGGCAGCGCAGCAATTATAATTGTCACGCAATTGTCAAACGAACGCATGGGATGTGTTTGTGTGCTTTTGAGTTTTTCAGTAGCAGCAATAGCGCGTAGCCATTGTTTCGCTTGCAGCAACAGATGGCACAGCAATTTCGTTCGTCAATGAGCTGCAACGACTCTAGCCGCTCTGGTCAGGGCAATGTGCTTCGATACTTATTCAATGCGGCAATACTCGTCAGCATTGCGCTCTTGATTGGCCTATGAACAAATTTAATGTGCAATGTATGCATTCCATGCGGAAAAACGACATGTCCTTGCCCACCAATTAAAATAATTTCTGCCGCGCAATGAAGGTAAATTGCTAATTTTTTACTTGTCTCGTGCAACGAATTGAAAAAGGCTTCGCAATAATTGGTGCTTTGCAAGCAAACCAATTCTTCAATTTAGACTATATGGGTGTGAAGATACTTGTAGACTATGGTGGGATTGAAGTTTACTTCAGAATGATTCCCAGGGAACGGATTTTGTTGAATCAAAAAATTTGTGGCATACTTTAAGTGACAAAAAAAAACCAGAAAGTGCGAATATTTCAAGTCAATAGTGCATTAGCTACCACATTATTGTGAATATATTATGCGAAATGTCAGAGAAGCACACTGAACAATGAATTATTGAAAGTTTTGTCACTTTCTGCTTTTTTGGCCCCAAAAAGTATGCAACAAATTTTGTAGGCCAACAAAATCCATTCCATGTTGATGAAAAATCATTCCACTAAATGAGCCCACTTATATGATTAATTTCAATTTAAATGGGGGAAAATTAAACTTAAACATACAATCATCAGTTGCATTGCAAATATCCCACAACGAAGGATGAAGTGAAGTGAAATGAAATGAGCGAACCGATGTAAAAAAGTAAAAAAAAAAGAGTATCACACAAAAGGGATATAAGTTTTCACCACACACACTTACACAAAAATAACGCTCCGCCCATACCGCCCAAAAAAAATGGGAGCAATGGCATGCAACACTGAGCACCTAGAAACGTGCCAGTATTTTGTACGTATTTGTGGCTATTTGTATGTGGTATATGTGAATGTCAATGTGTGTGTAAATGTAGGCGGGTGGCTTACACTCTAATACTGAAATGCTAAGGAATTCTAATTAGTTGAATACATTTGGCTTCGTTTGCTACGATTTCGTTTTTTTGCCTCAACTTTTCTTTTCTTTTTGTTTTTGCACACAAAAGCCAACAACAACAACACATATGAGAAAAAAGTACCTTTCCCCCAGTTTAGCATATCTCAGACAGCTATGCCCACGAAAGTGTGGTGAAAAGCAAATGAGGAGTTTCCCTTTTCCGTGTTGTTGAGGAATTTTTGCTTTTTTCTAACTTTGTTTTGCAAAATTCTTTTATTTTTTTTTTGTGTTCAGTTCTTGCCCTTGTACTCATTTGCTAAATCAATGGAATTTATTTGATTACCTACTTATTTTCGCTTATATTTCCTCCAGCGAGGGTGTCTCTAAGTTGTTTTTATTTTTGTAAATGGCGCCTAGGTAAGTTTCGAATCATTCATACAAAAAAAAAACCATAAACTTTTACACTCACACCTCAAAGGTAATTCAACAGTAAACATAATTACGTCATTAACTATAATTCCGATATTAATTAATTTAAAAAAAATCCCCTTTTAATAACTTTGTAACAGCAGATAAAAGGACACGCGAAGTGGATTTGTTGAGGCAAAATGCAATGAAAATTGAATGCCCCCCAAATGTGCCCAATTGAATTAAATTTGTATTTTAAAAAATACATTCATACATATATGTATATATGTACATGTGAAAAGGAATTAAAATGAAATGCATTTATTACCTTTTATTGAATTTTTAACGGTTCATCCAATTAGCCACTTTGGTTGTTGTTGTTGTTGCTGTTGTTGTTCGTCGCGTTGGACAAATATTCAAAGAGTAAATATTTTAATAATTGTTAATTTAATTTCCAGCACTTTGTTGTTGATGCTGTTGGTGTGGTTGTTGTTGTTGTTGTTGTTGTTGCATTTGATGTGATTGCTCTCGAGCATATTGCATTGCTTGCGGTTGGCTGGCAATTGCGTTATTAATCTACAAAGAGTAAAAACAACGGTCATGTATACTTTTTTTGTTGGCTTGCTAATTTAAATAATACATCAATTTCATTGCTTTTAAATTATATAAACACAATATTAATTTTTCTGCACAAATGCATCATACAATTGTCGCATAAATTGCCAATTATCCACTGACAACACAAACGAATTACATAACGTTTGTATACTGACCGAAAATACAATTACGATAATTTGATTATTAATTTATCGATGATGATGTCGTTTGATGAAGTATTGCGGTTGGGTGGGCGATCAAGATTATCTAAAAGTTCGCATGCCCTTTTTGTGCTTTACGTACAATAAGAACTTTAATGGAAAAACAAAAAAAAAAAATAAATGCTGCTAACACCACAACAACTGTCAGACATAAAATTGTGAATAAATAAATATGTGTACTCGCAATAGAATTGAACCACTGTGACCTCAACACATTCCATTTTAGTCTAACCGCAAAATAATGAGTTCGTTCTCTCCCGAGAATCTATTCAAATTGCTTGCATAAAAAATATAACAAAAAACAATAACAAAAAACAACAACAACTTGACTGCCACAAACAAAAATAATTCACATGCAGCGAAATTCAATTTCGCAGGCAGCCACGAAATATAAGAGACCGCATTGGCAACACCAACAGCAGCAGCAGCAGCAAAACCGAACATACAGCAGAGCAAATGTGTCACTAACACACCACGACATTGCAACAACAACAATAACAGAAACAAGAGAAGGGGGGGAAAAAACGAAAACAACAAATGAAAACAACAACAACAACAATTCCAGCAGTCAGTGTTTTAAGTGCGTATTAAGGCACGCATTTATGCATATATGGCTAACGACAACAACAACAACAACAGAACAGCAACACTTTAAACTCTTGTCCACAATCACATGAGCAACTAACAATAGGCAAGCCAACGACAGCATTGTAGAGGAACGATCGACCGACCGACCGAATGGACAGACATTGATGCTGATGATGCTTTGCTGCTGCTGCAACACTGGACAGTGTGACAAATATGGGCATGAAGTGTGACAAGCCTCACATACTTGCATATTCACCACCGCCGAGGACGATGATGACGACAACAACAGAAATGAGGACCCTTGCTGGAGCATGGTGTAGGGAAAGTTATGCAGCATGTTGGTGTTGGCCACATTATCACATACGAAAGGCATTTGCGGTCAAATGTGGACACCATGTGTGACTGTGTGTGTGTGTGTTAGAGTCTGTGTATGCATGAGTGTGAGTTTATAGCGGAAATGGCCACATTTTTTTTTGGTTTCTTTGCTTTGCTTAGAGAAGTGAATATTTAATTTGACGGTAATCGTTTGTGAGCGAGTGTTTATGCTCCTGATTCAATTTTGCCAAATGTTTACAAAGTTCATAACAATAATTATAATAAATCTGCTTAATGTAGTCACTAGATACTCTCAAATTTGAAGTAAGTACTTACATAATTTCGCAGAATGTCTGTATCGACTTGGAGTGGTAGGCAAACTGACCAAGAATTATAAAAACTCTGAATGAGAATACCTTTTTTTTCACAGTCTACATAAACTGTTGCATGTCGCATGCCACTCTAAGCCTAAACATGTTGCTTACAAAATTCTAAAGAATCACAAATTACATTCAACTCAACGGCGTCGGCGCAACGGACAGTTGAGTTAAAGGAAGTTGCTGTTGTTGTTGGCATACTTGTTTGCTTGCTGATTAGAGTAGATAATAAAGGCCTCTTTAGAATAATTACTTTTAATTGAAGCCACCACGTATGGAAGACGTACACAGATAGGTGTACGACCGGACATGGCTGCCGATTTTCAAAGTTGAGTAAATTTAAATTCCACAAAACACCTTTGGCGTGTAGTTACAATGAATGCCCAAATGCTTTGAAAATAACAAGCGGATCATATGGAAAAAGTATACAATAAAAAATAAAATAAAAAAAAAAGTAAACAACACGCACACGTATTTAGTGTCAAAGGCCGGTGGGGAGAAATGTTGAAGTGGACAGCATTTGAAAGTGGCAGTGCTGGGGGCCTTCTACTGTGGTATAAATGAAGAAATTGAGGAAAGAGCGTGCGTGTGCGCATTTAACTCACAACGACCCCCTTATGTTTATACACCGCGAATGTTTCACCAAGTGCGTGTGGCACATGGTCACATGAAACAACAACAGCGACAGCGATCTTCGTTTGCAATTAGAAAATTACCTTCAATAAATCGTAATTACAGTGCCTTGAGATACATTTGAGCAGATAAAGTGAGTTTCTATGTTTGAATATTTTTTTTTTCATTTTTTTTTATTAATATTATTTTTTTTTTGCTGTTGTTGTATTTTTACTGACTTTATATCTCTTTGTTGTATTTGTATACTTTATATGTGTGTGTATGCTCTTTGTATTTCGATAGCGAGGTGCATAAATTAAGCGGAAGGTCAATTAAAATGCCTCTAAAAATAAATCTTATTTGAAAGCGTTTAGTGTGCGGCACTTACGCTTTCGCATAAATTAAGGCAAAGTCATTAAAATTGTGTGATACATTTTTCTTTTGTTGTTTGGGCGATGGTGGGTTGGTCTTCGAAATTACTTTATTGTCTTAAGATATTGTAATGTGATTCTCACTTGGACTGCGATTGGTTTGTTTGGGGAGAGATAAGGCAGTTTATGGCATTTTGTTCTGAAAGTTGTATTTTTTAATTATTAGAATTCAATTTAAATGGGATTTCGAGTTTTTAATGAAGTCGAAGTAAATTTACTTAAAGTACTTTTTCTCAGTTTTAGTCCCAAACTGGCTTGAAAGCACGTTTCCCTAATTGATTGTCGAATTAAATTTTTTTTTTATATATTTTTACGATGAACTTGTAAGTTTATTGCATTTCATGCATATGGTCAATCCGACTTCTTCACCTTTAGTTGATATAAGCTTCATTTCCATTTGAACTACTGCAAATATTTACATTTACTTGATTTTACATCTGATCTATACCAAAACATGTCCATCTTCCTTTCCATATTCCAAATACTCTGGAGATTTGTTTCACAAGAATCACTTGCCACAAAAGTTTACTCATATTTGATTTACCTACATTTTCCACTGCTCTAATTCCACAATTTAACAGCATTGAAAGCTATGGGAATTTTCATCTTTTTTTTTGATTATTTAATTTTGAATTTAATTATGAAATTGACAAATGACTTACAAATACGTCATTTACAAGCATTTTGATTAAGTTCTTAAGCTTCATTTATTATTATTATTTATGAGCTTCGAAAAATGTGTTTTTATCTGTAAATATGGCACATTTTTAAAATTAATAATTTCATAAATTGTTAAAAAAAATCAATGAAAATTTGTTAAGTTTGACAGAAGTTTGGTGGAATTTATGTTTGCGGTTATTTTTATTTTTTTTTATTGTATTTTTTTGAAATTTCTTTCTCAACTGAAGTGGTTAAGTGGAAAATAAAAAAAACATGTTATTTATTATTATTTGGTTCGATTAGGCAATGCAGAATGTAATTAATCGTTTAATTAAAAAATGTGGTTAATATGCACTTGTTTGTAAAATATTTTTGTATGCACTTTATTTTTAAAAAACGCTCAATAAAAACAATTGTTTTACAAAATAACAATGGTATTAAATGTAAATATTTCACCCAATTAAAATATAAATATGTTTTTAAGTTTGTTACTGTTATTATAGTTAGATAACATACAAAGGACTTTAGTAACGAGTTAATTTAAATCCCATTTGGTTTATGCATGTTTTTCCATTTTTAATGCATTTTTTCGCTTTTTAAGTGAATATTTTTTGGGCATATTTTCGTGCACGGGAATCCGCAGTCCCAGTACTGTACCCAGTCTCCATCAGATTGGCAGATTCTGTGTTCAATAGTTGGGCAACTCCGATATCCGGACATGATGTTGCAAAATTTTGTCCCGTTCCCAATAAGGTTACCAACCTCGTCTAATTATGAAAAATACTTGAAAAATACATTAAACATTTTGTACATAATTCACATTTTTATCGATGAAAAACTGTCACTGTCCAACCGCTGGAACTTGCTCATATATATTTATTTATTTATTAAATTTAGAAAAAATTTATATTTTTCAAAAACCCAAAAAAAGTTTTTAGTAAAACAACAATATCACACTTAGAAAATGAAAATCTTTACAAAAAAAAAATCCATCGTCACTACATTTAATCATACGAAAACATTCCGCAACACTGAAATTGACATTGACTTCAATAAAGAACGAAAATAGCACCAATGATCCATCACCACTATGGCTATTCCCGCTGCCCACACAAACACACACATCCATAAATACATACACTGTAACGCATCCCATGCGAATAAATGAATGCACACAAGCCACACTTTGATGTTTTATTGAGCAGAAAACCATTTCAATAAATAATAAAATTGGGTCAAACTTTCAGACTGACTGCAATGATAATCGAACAAACCGAAGAGTGACTTTGTAGCTACAATGTGCAAGTATTGCAAGTGCCTATAAATGGCACATTGTACCGACCAGGCAGTAGGAAAGATATTGGTAACCTATTGTAGTAAAGCTGGAAAAAAAATTAAATTATGACACGCATGAGTCAGTCTTTTTTTTCTGTACAGTAGCGGCCACAACACTTCATTAAACCATAAAGCGGACAAATTAACTGACAGAGAGAGAGAGGAAAAAATGCATGTGGCAAATGAGGGAAAAGAAGGTAAAAATAAAAAAAAAGGTCGCACCGCCACACCGTTATGCAAAGATTATGCAAAATTGTCTGTATTGAAACCGAATTAAATTTATAATTTGTGTACATTTTCAGTCATGTGAAATTGCATTTCAATTTCAACGCTCAGCTTAGACTACCTCCAATAGCAGAGCGCAGAAGAAGACCTTAATCATATGCAACAATTTTCCGACTAATGTGAGATTTTTGTGGGGATTTGCATTTTAAAATGTTTACAATTTTTTAATGCGCATTTCGTTTATTTATTGTTTTTGGAAATAAAAAACAACAAAAAACAACAACACAACTGTTATTGATAGCAATTTGTTTCGGCGTAAATTTGCATTTAAATTATTTCACTTCGAAATGTTTCAACAATTTAGCATAAGTGATTATACAGGAAATAAGATAAGATTTGAAAATAATTTATGGCAAAGGTTAATTGGGTGACAATCCCCTATTGTCACAGTTTTTGTCACAATTTAATTGATAATAAGCTCATTGTGATGGCGGAAAGTTGAAAAGGTTTTTAAGTTTTGGCTTAGCATTTTCCAAGAAGGGTTTGAAATGTTTCATTGAAATTATACTAATTGCGGCTTCCATTGTGAAGAAGAATATTTTAATGTACAGCTAATCACACTCATAGTGGGACAGGTGGTTTTTAAAAAATATTGCCCGGAAATAAAATTATGTACAACATTGTTAAGAATGCCAATGGAAGGGTGTATCGATTACCTTTCGAATGAGTGGCTTAGCTACTGTGGAACTGAAAAATATTGCACCGTAATGATTACTTGTGATCCCAGTTCGAAATATTTTTTAGTGAGAAGTGCGCTGAGAATTAAGTACTAAACGACGCATTGTTTCTTCAAAAGGTATGGAGAAACTGATTGAAATGAAATTGAAATTTGTCAGAATTGCTGAAACCTTTGAACAATTTTTATGGTAGCAATGGTCCTCTCTATTCTATAAAAGGCTATGGTCTATGGTCTAAGGTTATAGCATAGAATATCACCTAAACCATACGATGTTGAGACTTTTCATGTGATCTTCGGTAGTAAGTGTCATACTAATATAAGAAGTTGGTTTGATTGGATAACATCACGTGGTACCTCCAAAACAATCCTGATTAAAACTCGTAGCGTTGCCCACATAAAGATTTCCCCCCTACACACATAGCTAAAAATTCCCCACAATCTAACATCCCTGATCATTGTGAAGAGAGAGAGATAGAGAGCACAAAACTACAAAAATTCTGAAAATCGGTTGGCTAGTTGTAGCTTCTATCACCGGAATCATACATAGGACGGCTTTGAAACATTGCCAATAAGCTTTTCCTTCATTTCATTTATTCGTGAGTGAAACCGCGGTTACAAGCTAGTTTCCTATAAAAATTTCTCCAAAAACTTTGAAATCTTTATGCATTTATCAGTTGAGTCAGTTACGCATGACAAATGCTGAATATCATCTCAAAAGCATCATCAACTAAGTGTGAACTTTAGTAGGACTTAACCCAATTCACAAATCAAATATTTGCGAATGTTGATCAAGATAATGAGCTGGTACCATGGGCACTTCCTGCATCAATATCCCACGCTCATATAATAGCAAAAGAAAAATATGCATAGCCAAGACAAGCAATTCCAATGCAAAGACCAGTGTCATTATTCAATTTTATTTGTCAAATGCTGACATTCATTTTTCTTCTACTTTAATACGGTTTTTAATGTGCTACTACCAGTCAGTGGAAATAAGCTCTTTTGCAAATATTTTTTTACACTTTTTCTACTTACAATTTCTCTCTCTGCCATGGGTAAAACTGGTGAACTGCAATAAAAATGATTCATGTGATATTTTCGAAAATGTGTTGAGTTTTTGCTTCTTCTTTCGTTTTCTTACCAAACGCAAATGCAAAACTATCTTTCGTAAGAGTAGAGCAAATGGCAGCTGAATTTAATTTGAAAACAACAACAACGGTAACAGAAATACAAAGTAAATACTAAAATTATTTATTTCCATTTCTGTGTAAGCTGGTGCTTCAGTGTGTATGTGTGTGTGTGGGATTATTATACTTTCTATTAAAGCAAATTTCATTCGTTACTATTTATGATGACTTTCTATTATATCCACAAGAGCCACCGATGCCAGCTAGCCAACCGTGCTCGTATAGTTTCTGGTTACACTGCACACGAAACAATCGCTTTAAATTTCATTGAATTACATTCAATGATAAATAAAATAAACGATGACAGCGCGCAATTGTATCGCGCAGATAGTAATTATGCGATCACAGACGATACGTGTACGTATGAATGTTTGTGTGTGTGTGCTCCAATTTATCGTTCATTCCATTTCAATTTCAATATTTATTTGTGTTGAATTGAATGTACATGCATTGAGACTGAGCAGAAATTCATTGCGGATCTGTGTACTTTCTTGCTTCGATTTTTCTTTATTTTTTTTTTGTGTTATTATTTTTGCGATCTTTTATTTTCCGCTATACATACATTGACGATAATCGCCTCAAAGGAAGTAAATAATACTTTCGTATGATAAACTGAATAAGCGCAATTTCTGCTACGATTCAAGTTAAACAAACAGAAAACAACAACAACAAACAATTCAGCACGAAACGTACTCCAGTCAATTGATTTCTTATTTATGACAAAAACCTCCCCACACCCCTTCACATTTCGACTTTGTTTGGCTTTGAATTTGTTCGCCATTTCTGGGAATACATTTCCACATTGCTTTTCACTCACAGCCATCATGTCGTGGGCGAAACAACAACAACAACAACAACAACAAGCGTATATCGCTAAGTAAACACACCCATAAATAAATAATTTTCCACAACGCCTAAAAATATGCTATACATAGTTGAGTGGCATAGTATTGACGAAAATATGCGAAATAAACAGAAATTAAATGGCATCGTCACTAAATACAACAAGGACACAGAAGGCAAACAGAACAAAACAACAACAACAACAACAAACAAATAAGAGAACAACACAACGCAAACACAAGCAGTAGGAAAATACCGCACAAAAAAACAAAGTGCCTACCCTCGTCGCAGAATACATCGTCAGTTGTTGTCAAGATGAAGTTCGATTTTCTTAAGCCCATCAGCATAGAATTTCATAATTTTAAGCTAAAGTCAACTACTATGAGAAAACATTAAAGTGTATTTGTTGAGCACAAAAAATATAAAAGGAAAGCGTTTGGGGAAAGGAAAGTTGTGTTGCTGTAGTGGTTGCTGGTTTTCCATTAAATAGGAAAACAACATCTACGATGGTGGAAGTGCGTTCTTCAAACTCTGGGTGGAAAATTGAAATTGAATTGGTGAATATTGTAGGGAACACTCGAAGGATCCTTATCGTTGGTTCACCATAACAAAAAATATTAGGTTCTAGTAAAATGCCCCTGACTGAGCAAATTTATATAGTGTTAGGTCCCATTTGGACGCTCTTTGACGCCCATTTGGTCATTTTGGATGAATTTCGACCCACTTACACCAATTTGTACTTCCCTTGGAACCTATTTGGCCTCACAGGAGCAATTACAGGTTCTCAAGTCCACTTATAGCTTAAACAGAGTCTACCACAACTGCGATGTCCATATTTTGGCTTCCGACCCATTTTTGAAATTACCAAAAGTAATGGGTGTAGAGGATAAATATTTGAAACTACAGCTCTTTAGGTACACTGGCTGCTTAAGGAAGGTGAGGACAGTCTTTAACTTGGTCAACACGCCTGTATGATACCATTAGCTTTCAATAAAGTCTACTCCTTTCCCCACCACTTTCCAAGTGAGTTAATCAAACAAATTGAATTTCCCAAAGCTCAAATTACTAAAGAAGAAAAAACAAATTATGTGAAATTTGTTTAATGCCAAACTAAAACTTAGAGGCCATCACAAAAAGAAAAGAAAAAACCGCTCCACTGAAAGTCAAATACTTTCTATTTTTGTGTTTTCTTAAGTTTCCCTTAGTTGGTTGGTAAATAAACCAAGAGCGACATAAGAAGGAAATTCCACTCTAAATTTTGCACAAAACCCAAAGCAGGAAACCATGAAAACTATGAAAACCATGAAGTAAACCAAGCAAACCAGCAAAAAGTTACAAAGACCAGAGACCTTGTCTACTAAATCTAAGCATATCGGTTGGCTCTATCGATAGCTGGCTGGCGCTGTGTGTGTGTGTGCGTGAGTTTGTGTGCCTTGCCTTAAAATGAGGCAAATGGCATTGGCATGGCTCACGTCCGCTCAACCGCACTCAATGCAGAATCCAATCGATTCGAGGCGAAATGGAGGTTGTCGTCGTCAGCGTCGTCAGCATCGTCTTGAAATATTGTCTTGAAATGGAGGCGCACTGATGTCGCAGGCCACCCAAAACGGGCAAACGCATTGGCACATGGGCGCTTGACTGAGGCATTTGGAGCGCCACCACGAAGCAGACAGCAGGCCACAGAAACGGCTGTTTTTACCATTTTCTTGTCATCTTCAACGAGGACGACCACGACGACGACGACGACGACGACTACGAACACTGCGAGTTATTGTTAGAAATCGAAATCGAAAACATAAGATGAGGTGGAATGGTGGAATATGTTCTAAATACAAACAAAAAAACAAGCAAAAAGGCACAGATAAATACAACCACACACACACACTGAGTTGGTGTTTGTATATGTGTAAATGGCAAGGAATGCCAGTCGGTTGATGGTAAGGTTGGTGGAGTCTCTATTGGTTCTTTGGTTGACTGTATAAGGGATTTTGCAGTCGCCATTAGACTTTGTGAGTGTACCCAGCCAGCCAACAAGCAGATCATCCACTATGGTAGCAAATAACTTATAGAAGGCAAAAGTGTGTAGTCTTGTGCACAACATTGTGTAAATAACTTATCCATGTGGGGAGGAGATGTGCTCCATGCAAATATTGCATTGTCCAAAGTGTAAATAAATTCTCAGTTGCTTTGAGAACTTGGAAGTTTGCAAGAAATCTATTTGAATATGCATGTGTGGTGGTATTTTATATGCAATTGGAAGTGGATGTGAGAAATGTTATTATAAAATTGGAATAGAAAATGGATTGAAATTATTATTTTACAGGACCAAAATGAACAAAAATTTTCAGTACTTTAATGTGAGCCCTCACTTATCGCTAAAACAGTTTTATTATGAGTAGTGAAAAATGTAGATGCGATTGGATCATGTGAGTCTTAACTCTCTGGTCACCAACATTTTAAGTTAAATCCTCAATACAAAATTTATCAGAATTACATGTTTGAAATCCACTACGTAACTGAACGCCTCGCCTTATATGTCATTGAGGAAATCTACTAGCATATTCTGAGCGAGCGATGAAGTATAACAGAGGAAGTGAAGTGCTAAAACCCAAATATAATGAAGAAGTTATAATGAATTTTAGAATTGCTGTGAGGCACTAACAATAGGTGAGGACAAGATTACCTCGCTGGACGAAAGGGTTGTAAGTTCCAAAGGTTAACTATGGGAAGTTTTCGAATCTAAGGACTAATAAAATTTCCTTTTTAAACGGTGCCAGTGAACATACTGTACGACAACAAAAACCCTACAATAAAATGCAAACATTTTAATTAAGTTTATTTGAAATATATTTTTAATTTGAACGTTCGTTGTAGGAACCTTTTCTAATTTCAATTGACGCAATTCAAATTTAATTGTTTCTTTTTTCAGGACTAATGAAATTTTAATTACATTTTTTTTTGTATTTTACTATAAGCAGTCATTACAAATTAGACGTTCGTTGAATTTCTTAATTTAAAATTTAGATGCTTGTTGTGAGTGTGAATGTTTGTACTCATACCCCAAGTGTATGTACGTACGTATGTCTACTTAGGTTAATAAAATCCAATATAAATCGCATTTTTATAATATGCTATATCCGCTTGCCACTTCACAATTTAAATGTTCTTAATCCTCATCAAAAAAAAAAAAAATAATCATAGAAGTATTATGAAAATACATTCCAAAATGAGTGAGTTACTCCAGAATGAATTAACAAAAACAAAACGAAAACAACTGTAAAGATATCAAAATAATAGCGAATTAAAAAGCATATTTCCATTCTACAAATGCTGGCCACTTTGTAACAGGAAATCATTCAAGTTTAAAAGCCCTTTTAATAATCCAACTTTAAACTTGATCGTCTCACAGTGAATGACGGGCAGGCAAGAGGCTGGCAATTGTAGAAAGCCAACTGCAATAAAACAGAAACAAAAAGAAAAAATTTTAATTTGATGAATGATACACATTGATAGAGAAGATTGCAGTAGTGTGGCCCATGTCTACCACGTTGAGCATGATGATGATGATGATGATGATGATCTGTCGGAGTGATCGCCACACATCAACTTGGCGGATCAACGTCATTGGACTTCATAAATAAGCACCATGTTGCTGTATTTACACAAAAGCATTTCTCAATGTACAATTCGATGCGCTCTAATAACGCTGGCAGTAAGAAGAGCAACAGATACGAATTGTAATGCATCTGCAGCAGCTGATGATCATATGCAGTAGTTCATGTTGCTCCACGATCATGCTGATGATGATGTTGTTGACTGTTGATCGTTTTGATCGTCGAGGGTAATTCTTTTTACTTATTTCTTTGTTTTATTGTGTGGCTGTTGTGAATTCTCAATAATTGCGTGTGTTTTGATTTAATGATCTTGAAATGTTGCCACAAACCGGAAAACAGCAACAGAAGTGTACACATGCCTTGGGGAAAGTCAACAACAGCAACAGCACCAACAACAACAAGAACAAAAACAACGACAATTACATGAAGAAGCAGAAGAAGAAGATGAAACTGCGAGGATCTCATAGTTATGAAGCATCTCCAGTGGATACCCATGCAACGGAGTTTATAGCAAAACTGCCTCATCCCGAATTATGACAATCAATGTGGTTGCCGCTGATCCAGTTCCAGATTGGTGGCTCATTTCATTTCGACAGCTGTTGCCGTTGCTGATTTTCGTTGTTATCGACACGATCAACTTGAACTTGTTGCAAAAGTTTTTACAGTTTTTCTCTTTTTGTTGGTTTATACTTCGTTCGGTCTACGGTAGATTAAATTGCAGCTGCTGCAAAGTTGTACGTACTGGTGCAGCCTCCATCATCATCATCATCATCATCATCATAATAATCAGCAAGTTGGCGGCAACAGCAGATTCCGGACGGAAAAGAAACGAAACGAAAACCAATCCATCTTCATGAAGAACCTTGGGCTCCAATTCGAGTTCACTTGCGGCTAGCACCATCACCGTAGTAGTGTGCAAACGTCATAAACACTTGGAAGAACTGAAAAAGTGGACGTACCAATTACAACAACAACAACTACAACAACGGCAACAACGGCAGCACTTTCAACTGTTTTTCCATGTACTTCTCACTCCCTTGTTTTTTCTTCAACGCTCTTTGGGCTTTTTTCCCCGTTTCCCTACTGAAGTGGGTCTCATAGCAATTGCTCGACATACTACTCGAAACGAAGTGAGAGGCTCTGGTGTGGATATCGATACGATACAATATACTTGCTTTGAAGTTGCGTTGCGTTTCCATACGATACCAAATACACACCAATTTAATTTCAATTTCTTTCTTTTTTTTTTTTTGCTTTTGTTCCTGTTTGCTTCGAATATTGGAGCCACAAGTACGGCGGCATGGCTACGCTTTGCGGTGAAAGAAAACCCGCGCTTATTTCGTATTGCCAGTTGCCGCCCGGCGGCTCCAATTGTTCGTTGCCAGCTAGCCTGCCTGCCCGCCTTGCCTGCCTGCCTGCCTGATTTAGAAATGCTGATAATAATAAAAATGAATTACTTCAACACAATTTTTGAGGCGTGAACCTGTTGAAATTCGTGCATTCAACGGCACTGTGAGTGTGTGTGTGTTTGTCTTTTTTTTTACATTTTCTTCACCTTTTTTTCCACAGATTTTTTAATATTTTTTTTTCTGTGGTATCCGCTGCCGCTGGCAGGTATTTTGCGGTTGTGTATGCTCAAGCCTTAATATTAGTGGTGCTGCTGAGTTTTGTGTGTTGATGGTTCGCTTTTTCCAAAACAGTATTTCTGACGAATAACATCTTAATTATAGTGTTTTTTTTTCTCTTTTCTCAACTCTTTGTTCACTCTATTCTCTTGCCATACAGAAGATGAATCTAATTTGTATTTCGGTAATGCCCACAGCGCTTCCTATCGATATTATGACTTGGTCTCGGTTGATCGTAAGGTGTTGAATATATTAGAAATTATATTGCCAAAAAAAACACTACTTATGCGAAATTATTCGGTTATTATGGATTTGTTACCTCTTTTTTAATTAAATAAGCATTTATTTAGTTTCAAGTAGTTACAAGTTACGACGTTGTAGGGGCAAAATATTAGAGGTTCTAGCAGTCATCGTACAAGCTTTTTTGATCTACAGTATAGAGTAATGCTCTACACCCAGCAGGTAAGTAATTTGTATAGCAACAGTTGTATTGAAAAGTGCATTGAGAATTGAATAAAATTCGCAGGAAAAGGATTGAAACACATATGCTTTGAAACGTTTTGTGTAATAACCCTGGTCGACAGTACTTTTGTTAAATGATAAAACTTGGTTGTTTCTTATGTATTTTGACACGCCGAATCCGAAAATAACCATGAAATTCAGATCAGTGTAATAGTAATTTGGCACAAAAGTCAATATTTGGGCAAAGGTCGAACTTATCGAAGCAAATACTATGGGAAAGTGATCACTAATCACGCATGTGATAATTGTGAATCAACAATTTATGACGAATCCGAACGGCGATACGGCCGAATTAAAGAAACTTTTTTACTATCGCAAGATTGCAGTTACTTAGCGAGATAGTGGCAGTCTATATCGACAAATTTTCTGCTTACCCAAAGTAGAAATCAAACCCGCTGCCAGAAAACAAAGACGTTTAAATATAGGACAGCATCATGGGGAAAACACGCTCCTTCCAGACTCTTTTGAGTATTCATTGTGAGGGTAAAAGCTTCAAAAAATAACCATTTATCCCCCGTACCAACTCTCACACGACCATAATGCAGTAAGTGCCCTTAAAAATTTAGTTTTTTGTCACAACCTATGGAATGCAACGTGTAACCATTTTTTCCCTGGCGACATTATATCTTTTGATCCATAAACTAAATAATAGCAGAATCTCCGAATAACGAATGAAAGAGTATTCTGCAGAGATATGTACTATGGTAAGATTTGTTGAGTTTGATATAATTTAGGCTGTGGATACAAATCCTTTCTCCAGTAACTGATCCCGTGATTGCTCAAGTGATTATTACACATGTTCCTTACAACTTCAGCATTCCATACATTTGTATACCACAGAAATGTTCGGGACCACTTCAATCTCTGACCACATGTGTAGAATGTTCTCCTGTAGCATACTTTCGCAGTCTGTTCCATACAACATACTCCAATTGTATAAATTTGTGCCTGGAATGCTTTTTTGGAATTCCCCATAGGTACTAGCCCAGTTTTGACGTTTCCAAATTTGGAGCATTTAAATTTTATAAAGAGAAATTCGTAAAATTCATTCGTATCCATTCGGTTACAGTCAAATCTCCTCCATTACAGCAAATGAAATTTCCCTCCAACCTGGCGGACAAAAACTTTGAATTGTAATGAAATTCTTTGCCATTCCACATTCGACCACACCTCACTGCTGTTAGTTTCAGCATATGGAACAAACCGTATGTGAACTCTAAAAACAACAACAACAAAAGCGAAACACTTACAGCATAACATGGAAATACTTTCTATTACAATTTTAATCTGTGTAGGTTTTTTGGACTGAATTTCTAGCACACAAAAAAAAAATAAAAGTCTCCACAGCAGAGAGAAACACAAACATAACCTCAGGTGATTTAATCTGCGCCGCAGGTGTCTATTGCGAATGTGTCGTGAGTTCTATTTTGGTTTTTGTATTTTGTAATTTTTTGTAATCCACTTCAAGTTGAAATCTATGGCAAAAGCTTACATGCGAGAAGCTAGAGTGAGTTGGAGAGAAGAAGGCAAAATGCTTTTACATAAATTAGCAGTAGTAGTAGCCTGTGATTCTTTTCTTTTTTGGTTTGCTTGTTTCATTAGAATTTGAACAGAAATAAAGTAAATGGTTCCCTCAAAGTCCACAAAAATGTTACACAAAGTCTCTGAACCAACTTTGGGTCTAGTCTAGTATGAGCTTTAATTATGTTCAATTTGGGAATCGCCTCAAAACTCAACTCAATGAATGGACGCTGCTGACACTGAAGCTGAATGGTTGAAGTTCGAACAAGCGAACAAGCGAACAAATGAGTACAAAAGCTGCTGGTTAGGAATTTAAAAACAAAAGGTTGAACATGGAAGCTTAAGCTTGTTAAAAGTTAGGAAACAGGTTATTGTTCTCCTATTTTTTTTTTCGTTCACAAAATGAGAAAAAAATACACAAAAAAAAACTATAATAACGAAAACAGCTTTTTTTTATACATGTATTCGCTTCTTTGACCAAGTGTACAACAACAAAAGCCAGTTTTTTTTTAAGTTCAACCTTGTGTGTGCCAAATTAATGATATAATTTCTTCTTTTACCGCTGTTCTAAGAATCTAATGTCAGATAAATTTCTAAAACAAAGGTTTTACAAGTATATAAGTAGTTCTTAAGTATTCGATCGGTGAAAGGCAGTATATGTAGGACAATAACTTGATTGTCTAGTAGTCAGAAGAATTGTCTCTGATGAGGGAGTTGCAGTCCCGAAATGGCCATAAGACAAATGCCTTGCTGGTTTGTGGTTTTTTTCACATTATTGTTCTCCACTGAATCAGCCTCTCACTACAAAAACAAACATTGCTGCTCAGAAAGCTTACACATAAATCCATCTTCAAAATCATACTGATCACACTAAAAAAGGAAAATATATTTTGGTGGATTTTTTCGAATGGTTTTATCTCATAAATAGCAAATGCATTTCTATTCGGTTTAAAAAAGTGTTTAAAAGTAAAGTGTTTAAAAAGTTTTTTAATTTAATAAAATTGAAAAAATAATTAAAATAAATGAGGGAATCTGTCCATTTGTTGGACATGCCTAGTCGTTGGACACTTACAGTTTGGATACAGGTTCTGCCCAGATGTTGGAGACTGCATACGGAGCATACGTTAAAGTATCCTATTATAATTTTTATTATTCCACCGAACTTCAAACCTCTTACTGAAATGAAACCCACAAAATACTCCCGAACGATTCCCCTCTGAGATTAAACTATGAACCAAAAAAATTCCCCAAACTTGGTGTGACACGTAGTGCTTGTTGTAGGTCTGGTCATATACAGAAAAAGCATACCAGGAATACATCCCCGAAATTTAGACTGAGAACCAAAGCACCGATTTTTAGAGGACCCACCCTATTTCAATTTAATCTAATTTATTTTCTATGCATTCCCATATTTTACTTCCATTAAAGGAATAAACACGTAACAAGCTTTCCAAAACTGATGTGTTAACTTCAATTTCGAACTTTGACAGCGATGTGTTTCAGGTGTCCAACAGGTGGGTAGACATTTTTGGGGTTGTTTGTGGAAATCCTCACCGTGAAAATTTGATTTTAAAGAAATATCGCATGAAAATAACGCGTGACATAACAGTTTGCTATTAGCTTTATAACGAACTAGTCAATAAGCTAGGATATATTTTTTTAAATATTCAAGTGAGTAATTGCCTTGTCTGATGAAAATTTGTATAATTCCCAAAAAAATGTACTTTATCGCTTACTATTTATTGCGCTGACTTTCCTCTAAAAATTACCAAATTACCCGAAATTCAAAAAAACTCACAAAAATTACTCCCAATTCGACCCACGAAACGATCTATTTTTGAGTAAATGCTCCTCCACAAAAAAAAATGAACTAAAAAATTAAAAAAGTTAATAAAGAAAAAAAATTATGAAGACTGGCGATAACTGAGCGTAATCATCTGCAATTTGTTTCGCTCGTTGGCTGCAGAGTGGCATTTATTTTATTCATTTTTTTTTTGTGTGCCATTCCCTCGCTAAAAGATAATCTCTCATCATTTAGGTTGTGACTGTGGGAAATGACATAATTTTCTTTAGAAAAAAAAAGTATTCACAATGCTGAAAAACTGAAACTAACAAAAATAAGCAAAAAATAGAGACACGGAGGGAGAACTGCCAAAATGCGCGCGACCAACCTGACAGATTAAGATGCATAAATTTCGTTTGTTCACCACGACTGCAGTTCGGAAATTTGTTTTTTGTTTTTTGTTTTATTTTTTTACTTTTCGTTTGAGCTGCAGAGGTTGTTGCCTTGCGGTGGTGGTGATGGTGATGGTAGTACAAGTACAAATGTCCCAGCCAACCACCAACAGAACTTAACAACCAGAATGCAAGAATGCCAGGCCACAACTCACAGCAGCAACAATAAACCAAAAACGAAAAATACACAAGAAACCAAATCAACGAAGAAAGAAAGAAAGAAAAAAAATAAGTCACTCCAAAAACCCCGAAACGTGTGCGCATTAAAATTTGAGGTCTGTCGTTTGTTGCAACACTTGAAGTATCTCACGTTTCGTGTGCGCTGAATGCTTGCCACAAAGGCGCTGCATTGTTGGCTGTTGGCTGAGCCGCACGGCATTATCTTCGCAGATACATTGTTTAAACGTATTTACAAGTGTGCAAAGTATTAAAAAATTCATTTTTTTTTCTTTTCGTTTTTTATGACAGGATTTTTCTGTTTTATTTGTTGTTTGAGTTTGGTGAGGTGCCGTTGTTGCTATTGCGATATATGTGAGTGAAAATAAAGTAAAGTGTTGTTTAAATTTTTCGTTTTTCGTTTTTTTTGACAGCACAGCCAACATGTGCCCCCCGATACATTCACGCGGGGGGACTCATTTGAGTACTCATTCGAGTACTTTGCAAAATCTCGTTGGCGCTGGCTTCACTCCTCCAAGTGGCACTTAAAAATCATTCCGTGAATGTACTTATGAATGCGTTTACAATGTAATAAAATCTCCGCGGCTGGGGTTTCTGAGTTGTATTAATTTTTGTATGCTCTGCTCCAGTTTGAGGTTTATGGCGAATTGCTGGAATTGTCTACTTTACATCAGTTGGTGCATTTTAATGGCAATAAATTGGTGAAAATAAAGTATGTTTGATAGATATGTGTATGGGAAAAGGTGGCCCATGAAATTCGTTAAAATTCAAGTAGAGTGAGGCGCAAAAATATCTGAAAATACGAGAGGTATACCGTTTGAAATACCATATATGAAACACGCAGCAAAAAAAGCGATGAAATGTACTGACGCTTCATACACAGAAAAAAAAATGTACATCAATATGATGTATTTGGGTGTTACTTGGCCCAACCACCATATACATCAATATGATGTACGGATACATTATATTGAACACCGAAGTATCATATACATATTGATGTACAATTTTTTTTCTGTGTACATTTCATTGCTTTTTTCCTCTGAGCGTGCCATATACTGTTTAATTGGTTGAAATAAGGTATGATTTGCGTCGAACAAATATTTAAAAACCGTTTTTGATCGCAAATTTATTTCTTTCCCACAATTCATTCTGTAGAATGTATACCTAAAATTATTTTCTCAGTGTAGGAAACGAAAGGAGGACGAATTCGCAAGGAAAGGTTCAGAAATACGTCTTCTTTCCTCAAACTTGTCTGTCAAAAGACCTATTGGTTCCCTAAAATTCGACAACGATTTACGGTGCCGACATCACTTCTCATCGGAAAGCAAGTGGCTTGGCCTTGTCAATCAAAGAGATCTTTCCAGGAGTTGCAATGATCATGAAGTGTTTTTCCTTCATTCAAATCGTTTTGTTGTTGGAAAATGTTTTTTTACATTTTACTCTGTTACCCCGTTACACAGGGCATTGTGGGAAGCCCCTATGTTCGATAAGTCTTCCGAAATTAACTACGAAATGCTTCTAACATTTAATCACTTAATCACTGTATTAACTTACCACAATATCTCGAAAGGTCCATGAAATATCTGAAAAGATAAAAAATATGCAATTAGTAAAAATATTTTTAAAAAAGTTTAAAAAGTTATAAAAATAATAATTCTCACAAGCAAAGATTGCACTCAAAAGTCATAAAAGTATCTAAGCCCAAATATGCTTGTTTTGACACATGTTTCTGTTTAACCAACACATTTCCACTGACAGCTAGAAATCAACAACAACAACAACAACAACAAGCACAAAAATATACTTTCAAACGATTTTCCAGTTAAACAAAAACCAAATACAATTATGTGAAATTCAAGATGACTTCCCGAGAGCAACAGAAAAACACTTCCACAGAAAATGAAATTAATTACCGCCATGCGAAGGCCCGAAAAACTTTCACTAAATCACACAGAAATTTGTGCGACGAAATTATAACAAAAACTAACGTCAAAAGTCACAACGACTTAAAGAAAATATAAAAATGCAATCATTAGGAAAGAAAGGGGAGGAGGCGCGGTGGACTTTCGAACAAAAAGCGAAAATCCACAAAGTATGTGCGCAGATGACACTGATGCATCTGCCTGCATGTGTCATATATATAAAACTTATGAATTTTTGTATATTAAAAGAAAGAAATAGTCTCATTTCTTCCAAGTCACCAAATCCACACGAAAGTGAAACTGAGTAGAATTCCTCAGTCCCCACCCCTCCCCCATTTAGAAGCGACCGAAGAAATACTAAATTACTAAATTGTTGGAACATTTGTTCGTTATGCTCCACCATACTGGCGCGCACACACAACCAGCACCAGCATCATGCAGCCCGCTGCGCTGCGCTTCTTCTTGTCAATGATGCATTTTCGCTTCGATCGCATTAATTTCGAAATTATGAACATAATTCTTCTTCGTTAAAGTGCGTGCGTTCCATAAAATGGTTGATGGTTAATGGTTGGTGGCGTTGCCGTTGCTGCTGCTGCTGCTGCTTTGTATCTATTTTGTATATGAAGTGTCGCCTAAATCCACTTTATAGGTTTTTTATTCATTTCCGTAGGTTGTTGCTTAGTTGGTCTGGTTTAGTGTAGTGCATGCGCCAATGACACCAACATTGGCGTGTTCATATCTCATCTCTCGCTGGGGAAAGGCGAATTGCCGTTGTGCTACTGTGCGTGTGTGCTGCCATGTAATGTCGTGGCATATTTACACGCAAATATTGATTTATACAAGGAAGTCACTTTGAAATTGTTAATTTTCATATTTCATTTCATATCCGTGTTATTTGTTCGAGGGCTTGCCTAGAGCAGAGGCGTCACGTCACTCATTGTGCAGGTAGGTGTTTGCTGGTGAGACAATAATGAGTGGTTGGGCGAGAGATGACTGCAAGCAAATGAAGTAATCTTCTATCACTTGCGATATATCAAAACGTTTCAATATTTTGCATTGAAATTGCAGGCTATACTATATTGTCCATATGAAGAGTAATAGGTTCTTCTTATTGTGATGACAATTAAATTGGAATGGATTCTCAGTTGCAAGGAATGTAAAGTAATCGATAAAAGACCAAGTGAAGTTAGCAGAGCCGAGGTCTAGGCGCACGTACTGTTATTGTATAACAAATCTTCAATTTGCTTGCGATCGAGTCAATCTTCCTGTTGCATCTCCGAACTCATATCTTTGAGCTGCGCTTACAGATATTTATTTTTCTTTTGTAACCTTACAAGCGTGAACGGGCAGTGATCGATTGTGACATTTTATGATGAACAATTTTGTGTACCATTAACCCTCTACCTCCCGCATGTATGGGGCTTTTAGGGAGGTCACAAATAACTTATGGAAATACAAAAAGTCACAAAAGATCATAAAAACATCGGGCGTTAATGCTACATTCAAGAGAATGCATCTTTGAGGAATTTTACAGAACTATAATTGAGGGAGACGCCCAGATCAATGAAAATTCGGACATGAATCCTTTCTATGTAGATCCTGACGGACAATGACTGGTGCTGAACATTTCAGGGAGACGAAGAAAGGGAAAATTTTCCTGTACTGCGCTTTCGTGAACACGATTAACATACTTAGGAACTTCAACATTTGAAGGGACGGGCAGAAATTTCCAAGCTTGGATTGAATCCCCTTATAAGGTTTTCGAACCAAGCTTGCATGATAAGTGATGCCATACTCCGCTAAATACAAAACAACTCTCTTGTTTCGCTCAAAAAATACTCAAATATGAGTCTTATATAACGCCTTACGCGTCCTGTAGGAGAACGATAAAATATATGAGATATGACCGAAATATGACTATAAAAAGTTACACTTTTTGGAGTTAAAATTCTGAGGTAGAGCCTAACCATAAACACATGTGGATGCATTTGAAGTCTTAAAGATACTCAAATTTTTCGATGATCTGAAAGTCTTATTTGGCGCGTCCTTTGGATTCCAAAGTGAGTATCATTCTTATGAAATTTAAAAATGTTTCGGAATAAAAAAGGACCAAATTAGTGTGATTTTTATGAACTTTTTGTGGGCAAGTAATTTTTTGTTTAATTTTTTTTAAAGACATTTACACAAAAAGTCTTAGTTTTTTTACTTTTTGTTGGAGACGAACGGAGAACCAATGATTTTAGTTTTTTTTTCATGCCACTGTTCAATTGAATTAAATGCATGCGATAAATTTCGAATAGTTTAAAGCAAAGCGTACTTCAAATGGAAAATCGCACAGATCAGCGATATTCATTGAGTTATGTGAGTTGAGAGACTATTTTTTTTCGAGTATTTTCCACTCAAATATTTGTGCAACGAGCGAACGATATGTCAGATGAGTATCAATCAATATAAAGTATTCCAACGAATTTTAATTTAAGCACAACACATTGTCCCAATAACAACAACAAGAAGAAGAAGAACAACAACAGGAGCAGCACAACATGCCAGAATGGCCAAATAAAAGGTAAAATGTAAACCAAATGAAATGCTTTTTGGATAAAATTGAAATAACGTGATTGTTGTTGTTGTTTTTTTCCATTTCTTTTGTTGTTGATTGTCGGTCAGTTGTGGTCCAGTTCAGTGGCCAGTCTAGTGTGCCCGCTCAATCAAGCCATATAACGTACAATTGCGAGGTATTTTATATCTGCTATTGCTGTACGTTGCTGGCGTCCCTTATATTGCCCGGCATCCCAAATGAATGAATGGGCTCTCGATCGCAATTGTTTTGTTTTATTGTTTTTTCTTGTTGTTGTTGTTGTTGTTGTTGTTGTTGGTTTTTTAACGGTTGTACATATCCAATTGTTTATAGGCTTTTGTTAAGTTGTGTACATGCCGCACACAAATACACATACGAGCGATATTGGCTACATGGCCGTCATATGGTAAATTGACTTTTCGACCGCAAGGTGCGTTTAGCAAATATGTACCTATGAGCGTATACAAAGTAGAATGTTGGGGAGAAAAAACGTCCGCATAAAAACATGTGAAAAATGGGCTTTATTGTGTGCGTGTGTGTGTGTCAATCAGGGCAAACAAAAGAAATAAACCTGATGCAGTATTTGTGCCATGAAATGCTGTGCGTTCGATACATAAATAAATTCCGCAAGTTTAACCCAAATATTTATTTGGTGCCTACATATGTAGGGTATTTTTTTTTTTACTTTTCGGTTTCGTGCAATAGCGCTGTTAATGGTGGTGTGCTGCAACAACCAACAATGCTGTGAATTTGAGCCTTAAGTGATTTTAATTTTCATATTCATTTTATTTTAGGTTTATTTCAGTGGCAAAAACAATTCCACCCAAAGTGCAAACAGAATAGTTACAATTGCAGCTGCGAATTTATTTTATTGTTTGCTAATGCGTTTTTAACACCCCTGTCCGCAGAAGTGTTGCTTCGAGGTTTCGTGCGTTTGTTCAACTATTTTGCGCTGTTGGTGGGGTTGGCAGGTTTTGTTGGTTAGTCGGAGTGATTGCAATGCTTTAGAATTAAATGGGTTTTTTTTCGTTTCGTTTTGGCTGCACATTACATTTACGGCACGCGTGTGATGCATCAGCAAAACTGCGATACATATTTCATTGGGCGCAGGAGAATACCGAATTGCCAAACGCGAAAGCCTTCGTGCATTTCACCAAATTCTAATTGCATGAATATTAAAATGATAATTAAAATTGTGCAGCATTCGGCAAACTGCCGCAGGCGAAATGCGGCTAATTTATTATGCAAATGCATTTAATTGCGCTCCGCTGCAACGATTGTGCATTGGCATTGTATATGTTTTGTTGCAAATAATGAAATTAGTAATAATTCTGCAATTAATTGCGTACGTGTGCTGTGTGCTCAGTGCGGGTTTGGCTCCGCAATTAGCGGGTGGCAGTGATTTGAGGCGTAGCTGCGTTTGTTTGCATAAATGCATTACATTCGGTATATGAAATTAAATTTTCGGGCTTATTGTATGCATTTTAAATACTCGGAGTTGTTTCATTTTCGGGATTATGTTGGCTTTTTGGTTTGTTTTTTGTTGTTGTTACTGTAGTTTTAGCTTTCGTTTTTGGAAATTTATACATTCGTTTGGTGATTATTTTGCATTAATGCCAACATTAGAAAGCTAATATAAATAATTTGCGTTCGCTTCGGGCAAGCTTTAATTATTTGAATTAATCCCGCATACGAACTGCTGCATTTCAAAGCTTCATTTCATGTAATTATTTCAAATTCCAACTAAATCACAACGTGAATAACGAAGGAATGTTCATTGTTACACAATTGAATGCAGGAAATCATATTTATTTCGGAGTAATTACAAAACAGATATTTTCTAAAACTAATAACAGTAATATTTTACAAAGCAATATCATATTTGATTACAGCGGGATAAATAGTTGGTTCAATGAAAGGCGTAGCTTTCATTAAAATTAATGATTCACTTTTCCATCAAAAAAGAAAAATGTATGAAATATGACTCTAAACGGAGTCCAAACTGGCCAAAACATCATTTAAATATTTGAATGAAAACATTCAAAACAACTTGATCTCAGTTTGGAGAAGAAAAACATGTAGCCAAAGTGTTCCCACTGAACAGATCAATCCATTGAGCTTAGAATTGAAGGCATAAAACCATGTCCCGTTGAAGAATATCCAATGGGAGCCCAAGTGTAGCATGTAGAAATATTGTCTTGTACGGGCGGTGCCGCGACCCATTGCTATACCCGGCCATTTGACAATTTTCATTTTCTTGCGTTCGAAAACGTCTGAGATATAGCAGTTTCTAGTAATTTGTGGTTGGTAAAAAGGGGCGTTCCATAATCTATCCACGAACTCGACTCATGGCCCATAGAACACATATATAAATTTTGACGAGAATCGGTGCAGTAGTTTTCGCATCTACTGGGCTCAAACAGACACGTCTTCTTTATAAATAGATGGCTACTTATGAATACCCCTTATTCCAGTTATTAAAAATATAATGAACAATTTTTGAAATGAGTTGAGAACAGTTGAAACGTTGTCAGCGTATGACTCACTAGTCTCTCAGCATTACCAAATTCAGCACAACCTTGTAAATAATGCATGCCTGCGCTATAATGTAATATTATGAATGTAATCTTGCAAAATTGCAATAATAATAACGTGAATAATTTACAAAATAATCATTAAAATGCAATTTCACTTTTGATCATATTTTAATACATTCTATTACCAAACACGAGCTTATTGACAACCACAAACAAAAATATTTGTTCTATAAAAATGCTGCATTATTGCTACTTCCACACGGATGAACTCTACTTTATATGGCATAATGAATGCAAATTTGTAATTAAACACACAAAAGCAGATAGTAACCATAAAATGATAAAAAAAAAAGTATTTGAATTCATGAAATTATAAAATCAATCAATGCAATTGCAATTTAAATTTTCATTAAAATTATGACAAATTATAATAAGTATGTCGAGTGGTTGGGGGGGGGGGGCGGGGCTTCTTTTGTAATATGCAATATATTTTCATTTCGCACTTAATGAAATTTTTGATAACAAAAGTAAATGAGAAATTTTCGATTGGGTAAATTTCTAATTTCTATTAATAATAATAAAAAAAAAAGTGTACGAACTCAAGCTGTGTCACAAATGAATTAGTAAATCTGGCCTGAAAACAAACAATGTGTGCAGAATCTGTCTGAATATTTCCTACCCAATCTTTTACAACTTTATTTTCATTAAAATTGTTTTTGACTTTTTCATTTCTTTTTGGCCAATAATGATTATTGCATTTTCTTCTAGCAAAATGTTCGAAACTCCACCATAGACTCTTAATGGGGTAAATAAAAAAGATGTGCTCTGTTGGCGGTCTTGTACAGCGAAAAAAAAAAGCCGAAGAATGAAATCAAAAAATATCAGCAAACAACAGAGAAAAATAAAAACAAATCATATACTTATATCAGAAGAAAAAAAAATATAATAAAAAGAAACCCTCCACGAAATCTTTTGTAGCTTCTTCTGCCTTCTGCCTTCTGCGTCTACCGAGGGAAAAATTTGCGAACCCATAAAAACAACGATCATAATTGAAAACCATCAAAATAAAAATAAAAACAAATATCTCCTAAATACATTTCGCTGCTGGCGGCTGGCCCATGAGACACTGCAGCTGTGAGCGCGGGGGGCGAGTCAGTGTGTGTATGTAAGCTTGTATACAGATTGAGTACATGAAAAAATCATCAAGCATTTGTACAAAATACCATATTGAGCCGTCGAAGAAAAAAATTTAAATGAAAAAAAAACAACAACAACAACAACAATATAATATAATATAAATTGTCTTTAAACAAATTGCTCAAATGATGATGAAGATGATGTTGATGGCGATGAAGCTGTGTTGAGGTGGCGATTGTGTTGCCAAGAAAAAAAATTACGCTCAAATGAAAAACATTCCAGCTGGTGCGACAGACGTACAGTTTATTTTTATGCAAATACATTACATACATTATGCAATTTCATTACGTTTGGGTTGTCGTGATTTGGTTGTTTGAAAAACCAAAAAAAAAAATTAAGTTTTTCATAAAAAGGGAAAGGATAATGTATAAAAAGTGTAATTTTTTTGGAAAACAAAAATATTTTTATGTTATTGTCTAGGATAAACAACGTTTGACCAACCAGATCTAATATTCGTTTGCCAAGTCTAAACGCGACGTAAAATAAACAATTCCAATTGTTTTTGGGGTTAACCTAAAATGTATGCTTTATTCTTTAGTAATATGTACCAAGTACAGAAATCCTTAGAAATGTTCATTCAATCAGCCTTTGCCATACAAAATGCATACAATTAGAACAACCAAATTTAGGCTTTGGCAAATTTTTATTTTTTTTTTTTTGGTAACTACAATTACCCAAAAGTTTGAAGACTTTTCAGCCAGTTTGAAATTCAAAGCGGAGGTATAACCAACTTGTCTTTGTTTTTTTTAACCTTAGTTTCACATAGTTTGAAGAAGGATGAGTAATTTTATTTATTTTGATATATTTTTGTTTCTATTGTACTTCATTTATTTGTGTTTACTTTGGCGAGTTGCTCACTTTGCAATTCAGTTCAGTTCAGTTCGGTTCACAATGCTCATGCCAAAATTTAATACAGCAGACCACACACGAAAAACAAATAAACAAACAGCAACACACAGAACCGTCATTGTTTTATTATATTTTATTTTTAAAATGTTTTTATTTTATTGTATTTTTTTTTTTATTGTTTTATATTTTAGTAGTTATTTGTGTTTGTTTGTACATTAGTTCTATGTACTAGAATAGTCAACGAGGTACTTGAATTCGCTCAAACTCAAACATGAGTAATGAATGGCCTTTAATTGGAAAGAGTTTGTTTTGGCCTTTTGGCCATTCTCACCAAAGCGAACACCTTCTGGTTGTTATTTTTATTTGTTATTTTTTTATTTCTATTTTATTTATTTTTTGCTTTGTGTGTTTGTTTGCTATTTTTTTTTCTCTCTTTGAGTTGTGTCAAAGGCAGAAGAGTGAACACATTTACGACGCACTAGTTTTATGCAACAAAAAAACCATTTTCGAAACAGTTGTGCACACCTACTTCCTTAAAGAGCCAAAAGAACAAGGAAAGAGTAAAAAAAATGTTTTTTTCCACCAAAAAATGGCCAATAAAATGTTTAAAGAAATCATTCAAGCATAAGCAACAAATTTTGTACGCCCACCAAGTACTCCGAGCACCGACAAGGTGGTACTCCCAACGTGCGTTCGCGTCAGTGAGCAGATGTGTGTGCATTCAAGGGTTCTTCCGCTTCTCGTCCGGTAGTAAAACGATGCCAACTGCGACGGAGGCAGCAGAAGAATTTGCAAAAGTAGATGCTGGCAGTAGCTATTTTGGCATGTGGCTTGGCTGTTGTGTGTGCCTTTTGAAGTATTCGTACTTGTATATTTCATGTATAAAATAAAGCAAGTATTTCTCCAAGATAACGAAACAGAAAGAAAACAATTTCAAGGTTTTCCTTCTGCTTCAGGACCTTTCATTCAATAGCAACTCTTTTTTGTTGCTGTTATTGTTGCTGTTTTTCACTTTGACTTTTTTGAACTTTTTTTTTTTGGCAGTTGTTATGTTTTTTTTTTTGTTTTACTTCACAAGTCGAACAGACTCTTCTTTTGTTCAATGGGCAAATTGAATGAAAAAGGACACACAGAAGATGCTATATAACAATACTGCACACAATACGGCTGAGCGGGCCCAAAATACAACAACAACAATGGACAACAGCACAGGGATATCGAACATTTGCCGTGAAATTGTGAAATGTTTCAGTGTCCTTTGCCCATGGATGTGCATGTTTCGCAAGTAAGCAAAGGAGAGAGCGAAATACCGCAGGGTTGTGTGAAAGGGGAGGTTGTTTAGTGAACCGAAACGTATCCAAAGTGAATTAAAATGACCCAATTTAAATGGTTAAAGAATTCCATTTCGTACACTTTGTAGTTTCTCTCTTTTCTATTGTTTCTTCTTGTCTTTCCATTTTGGGCTAAATCCGGCTGACAATTGAAGCTTCTTGCTTCTCCTGCGTTTTGTTGGCCCTATAAATCCAATGACTTACAATTTGATTTGACTTCCTCGTAAAATGACAGTCAATTTGCGCAAAATACCAATACGATTTGAGTAAGAAAGATGCAAATCACTGCCCCGAAGCAATCAAATGGAGAATTGAGGTCAGGCACAAATTATTGCCGGGCAGCACTCAAATGCGTGTAGTAAAATCGAAATTCACGGACCACGCCCATTCGACCTCAATGTAATAGAGCAAGTGATACTTTACCATCATCAATCTGATGAACTGGAGAACTGAAGATGTTCAATAATGTCGGCTCGATTCGATTGTTCGAGGGGGGTAAGTGACACCACTTGATCCGCTTACAGAGAATGAAAAAAATAGTTTGCTACAAAATGGTATCAGCCATTCAAAGCATTGTAGATAGGTACGCTCCTACGCTCCTCTACGCTCCTCTCTGTTCTGTTCTTCTGTTCCTTGCAACGTTTAATTTCGTTTCTTTCTATTTTTTTCGGATTTTTATTGGAAATTTTGTATTTCACTGCAAGTAGCACATTTCGCTTACACACCCACATACAATTTAGTCTGTCACAGATGGGTGGTGCAAAAGGCCATGGTTGTATTTCCCCTAAAATTTGCGTACATTTTACTATTTCGCTTTATTTTTTTATTTTTGCTTTGTTTTTGTTTGTGCTTTTTTTTGTGCTTTTTTTTGAGCATTTTTTGTTTGTTTTTTAGCCATTCATTTCCTTGATAATAATCAGATTTCACTGTAATTTCGTAATGGTTAACTTAACATTGTTTATTGAAATATTGAATGGTTTTTTTTACGCGAATTTAATTCGGTGTGCAATTTAATGTCACGAATTATGGTTGTTAGTTTGTCTCAATTGCATTGATTGCAAACAATAAGCTTAAAATTGTATAACAAATGATTAACTAATTGCTTTTATTGTCTGCATTGAGATGTTTCTTAATTGGTTTCGATTAGGGTTAATTGTTCTTGGTGTGTCGAGTATCAACTATAATTAAAATACATATTGGCATTTTCTAATTAAACTGTGAATGTGAACTCTCAAATAAGTGCATAAATATGAAATAAAATATGGGAAATAATATGAATAAAAAACTGTAAAATGTATGAAAAAAAAAATGCAAAGCAAAAAAGGTTTGTCTTGGTTTTAGAATTTGGCTTTGATGACCGTGTGAAATCCTCGCTGGGTTATTATATATATACACTCGCTCCATGTTATATATATAAGCTCCAAAAATATTTGTTTAAAACTGTCGCTCTGGTTTTCAGGCAATTTTTATTTAAATTGCTTTGGAGTTATTTTAATATGCACTAAACTAACAAGGATTCCTGAAGCCATCAAGCTATGGGGATGGGAACAATAATGCAGAAATATGTAAGCCTATAAATTAAAAAAACATAAAATGAAAATACGTAATTGAAGCAAATATGCATTTTTAGTGAACAAAGTTTAAATACAAAACATTCATTTATACACGGAGAGAAATGTTGGCTCATGATTTACGATTATGGAGTCCATAAAATTATTGTTACTTAATTACTAACTATAATCATTAATTGTGAATATTAGTCACAAATTATGCAAATTCGTACATAAACTATGCATATGGATTGTGAATACATTATGATTAAGGTTTATGAATTTCGTGATTTATTTTATTATTCTTGAAGATTGTCATGAATTGCTGAGCAATATACAATACATTTAGACGATTTTACAATAATGCCAGGGTAGCCGAATCGGTTAGGCGTCCGGACTGGAGAGGATGATGTCGGTTCGAATTCCGGGAAAACTGAATTTGTGAAAAAGTTATTACAAATTATTCTAAGCAAGTTGGCAAATAAAAAAGTAAAACTAAATGAATTATTAAGTAAAAAATTAGCAAATAAAAAAAATTTTAATATATTTAATTGGAAATATGTGCTCAAATTATTATTACGAATGATTTATTTATTCTCACTTAAGCCTAAAATTATGATTTTTTAATCATAATTTATGATTTTTGTTTGCACAATTTATTCCATCTGGTCATTGATTATGTCAAAAGGGAAAATAATAATTCATGGTAAGGTGCAACAAATCAAGCAAACACAAATCACAAACTATGATTTTCACTTTTAACAGTTCTTATGATTAAGAATTCTTGATTATTGACTTCTAATTAATGGATCAATATCGTGACTAATTTTTACTTAATTGATTCCTATAACGCATGATTTCAGCAAGCATTTCCCTCCGTGTACTATAAACTTTATAGTAAAATATGCAATAAGGATTAAATGCCTGTTTTATGCAAATTTAATTTTTAAATTCCATGTCATGTATGAACGGGATTGGACAAAAGTGCACAGAACCACCAACGCACAGTTCAACAATTCTATAACTAGGCTCGATACGGAATCTTTTAAAACCAAATTTGGTCCAGCCACAAACATTTTTAAGTTTTGAGTCAACACTTCCGACCTCTAAGAGGTTGCGAAATATCGAAAATCCCATAATTTGTATTGCTCCAAGGTTTCCGGTTCTTCCTGACAAGCCCTACATACATCAGTTTCGATCATCCCTATTTTAAAATGGTGACTCCCTAGTTGCTGAGTGTACTAGTGAGCGAAATTGCATGTGAGCTATTAATTAATAAAATTAATTAATAAAATTAATACGTGGATGGAGGATATTAATATCTACCAGCTCCGGCGGGATTGGATCATTGCCACGCCGAATTCAGTTATCTATAACGAGTTTACAGAAGGTGTTAAAATGAACAAAATTAATTAGTGATTCCAAGGTGACATATCTACAGCCTCCAGCAAAGTAGACTGGATTGGAACGCTGCTACAAAAAATATTGTTTTTACTAAGGAAAATTAAATTTTGATTGCATTTGTTTTCTATTCAATTTCCAATGAGGTTTCCTTTTTTTTAGATAGAAATTGACAAATTTCCTGATAATTTTGTATATCTAAGAAGGAAATTTCTTAAATTAGAATTAACAAGTATTTACGTAACTGTTAACGTTTGATTTTCGGCATCACTGTCAATAATACCAGTTTATTCAGATACAAACATACATATTTACGTACATACATAGTGATCAATTCAACCTTCGTTCAATCAGAATCGCCAAATTTTGTGTGACACCACCAATTCGAGTCTAAACGAAATCACATGTACGCGAAGTGTGAAATACTGATACCAACAACAACTAAATTGTCGCCAATCATAAGTGTCAAATGGAATGAACGAATTCCGGGCCGTATATAGCCAAATGATAATTGCAACATAACGAAGATTGACATGTGATTTATACGAATGCGTAAAGTGCGAGAGTGTGCTTAAGCGTGAAACTTTTGCTATCAACATAGGATTCATAAAATAAAACGATTTGTTTACGATATACATATGTGTGTGCTTTTGCAATGATAACGCATCGGAGAATAATTTACGGCAAATTGTCGGGCAGGTTTCGTCACACCATCCCGGCATGTGTGAAGCGACATTTTTGCCATAAGGCAACATCTTACAGCAGACGACAGCATATGCACAGTTTGACGGCAAACATTGAATAGACAACATTTCGCTTAAATGATGACTAAACATGTGGAATGGCACGAAGGTGCCTACCAACGACAGCGATGACGCTTTTTACGACGCGGTGATGTCAGCCACTGTGGCGGCGGCGGCAGCAGCAGCAGCAGCAGCATCATCATCAGTGCGAGCACTTTGGCCAATAACAATAAACTTAAGCTGGGTAGTATAATTTTTTCGTGCATAACATTACGTGCTGCGCTTTTTTTTTTTTGTTGTGGCTTTTTTTGCCTTTTGTATAATTTTGCATAACGCGTTAGTTAGCGAATGCAAGTCATTAGGCAGCGGCAGTAAGCGAAACACGAAATCGCATCGAAGAGTTTCACTCGAATCGTCCGACTACTTGCGTCGTACTTGTACCTCTACGCTAATTAGTGGCCAAATGCGCGCCAAATGCAAATCATTGACACAAAATCAACAATAATAAATTTACAACGGAGAAAAAAAGTGTAAAGAAAAACAGACAAAAGCTATAGCAAAAACTTGTTAGTCCAATGCTTTTAAGGAGATGCTGAAAAATAAAATAAAAAAAAGAAACAAAAAAAAAAATAAATAATAAAAGTTGCAAATTATTTTTGCTTAATTTTTGCAAGCGTTACGGACACGTTGTTGTTGCTGTCGTTAGTTATCGTCTCCGCTATTTGCTGTTAACTCGCTTAAATGACTGCCTTTTTTTGCACGTTTTGCATTTTAACACTCCAGGCGAGTGCATATCGCATATCGTAAATGTGTTTGACTCATTTCCATATAAATTTTTATAATTTTATCTTGACACCGTCATCGGTAGCATTCATTTGGTTAAGCTTTTGAAATTAACAAGTTATAAAATTATGAAGGTCTCACTTGGCATCCACTGTACTATGAAGTTCAGTTGGAATTTTTGTATAATTACATATTTTTATTATCACTTTTCATGGGCTGAGAAAACTTTCGAAAAGTTTTCATAAACATTTAATTTGAAAGATAAATGGCATTTTCTACTTCGATATGACGATTCAAAGTGGCAGCTATGTCGATAATCTTTAGGTTGCTTCAAAATTTAACAATCAAAATATTTTTCTGCCCAGAATGAAGTAATGGAATATTGCCTAGAGTCCTTATTATGTAAAACGATAGTGGTTTGGTGCACACTATACAAACTGTAATCTCATTGTTGTCATATGGATTTGCACTCACTATCGTGTTACATAATAAGGGCGTAAGTAAAATTTTACTAAATGTCTTTCCTTAGTTGGAAAAGTCATTACAGAAAAAATTCAATTGTAGAAGTAGATTAATCGGTTCAGATACCACATATGGTTGTTATCACTTCAAAATTGTGTAAGTGTATGTTTTTTTTTTCCTAAAACCTTTTGAAGAAACCTTTTTTAGTGATTTGAAAAAGTTTAATATATGCGTCCACAGCTTTACCTTGGCTATGGGTATTAAGTCAAAAGGTAAAGATATTCAATACATAGTCCTCATGGCGTCCTTTAGTAGTGTCTCAAAGATAGATCTCATCGCAGAATTGTTCGAAAGGTTCCGCTATCTATCGATGCATTTCATCAGAAGTTAATCAAATGTAATCAAATGACATTTCAGCTTAAGACTGAAATGTTGGCCAACAAGTATTCAAACTCAACGCAACACATACCAAATTAACGAATGGAAACGCTGGTGTGGGGAAGGAATGTCCATTGCATAGAAACAACATCTACCATGTCCCCCACTTAGCCAGCAGCAAGCGTTTATTACGCATAGTGGCTTGCAGCAGCAGCAACACACAAAGACACATTGGCCATAATATAAATTCCAATTAAGTTATGAATGCGCTACGACCGGCACCTCCAACCCATGGCATATATGCTAATTCGCCCACATTAAACCAAATTCTGATGCTTAAATGCCAGCCCCTCTCACCAGCCTGTATGGCATAAGTTTTTCTAATTGTTTACAATTTTTTTTCTCTATTTGCCTTCATTCTGTTTAATAAATAATTTATTAGTTTACACCGCGGCACACAAGTTGCCCGCCATCGTAAAGTGCAATTAGAATGCCTGTTTGCAAATGCCAGGCACGTATCGCTTATATATTTGAATGTGTGTGAATGGCGGGCACAAAAGTCAATTGATATCAAACTGAAAGATATGCAATAGCGAAATGGAAATAAAAAAAATAAAATGAATTTAGAAATGAAAAGAATATTTGGAAAAATACCAGCAGCAGCAATTGACTGCACAGTCGCTCGCTCGCTCGCTGGCTCGAATCCTGTTACATTTATTGGCAATATTGGCAATGGAGTAGCTAACTACTGGCACACAACATCGTCTGTCGCGCAGCTTGAGTGTGTTCTTGTCCGGGCAATTGCAGTCGTTCCGTTTGAACGCAATTGGCCATATCGGGTATTCATTCCATTCTACGGTGAATGCCTTGCGCGACGGTCATTTGCATGTGTCGTATGTGTATTCTGTCTGTGTGGCTGTGCGTTGTCAATGTCGTGGCTTTTTTCTCGGTTCGCTTTACAAGTTGCTTTGTCCAACTGACTCTCTGTCCGCTGCTTGTATGTCCATCTGTCTGCTGGCCTGCCAAACAAAACAGTCTTATCCCAATGTACGTTCAATGTAGAAACGTCAATGCATAAACTAAAGCCCCAACTGGGCAAGTTTTTCTATTTTTTTTTTGTCATGCGTTTCTTTTTTCTCTTTTTTTGCATTTCAATAATTTATTTGGAATTTTTTTTGTGTGGCGTATGTATATCTTAAAGATAACATTTGTATTAAAAGGCACATTTCATTTTCCATGAGTAGGCATGTGTGTGTGTGTGTGTGTGTGTGTGTGCGTTTCTGTCCGTTTTCAACCTGTTAGTCAATTTTATTTCGATTTTCATTTCTTTCATTTGGTTTTTGGCTATCTGAAATCTAAGTCGAGTTTTTTCTAATACGACCACATGTCAAAATGTCAATTTTTCGATTTTGTAGTATTTGTCGATTTGTTGTAACTATTGCCATTGCTTGTTGTTGTCGTCGTCGTTGTCGTATTCGTTGTTGTATGGCATGCAAAACAATTCCAATAACAACCGCATTCAACATGTTGCGTAGACTAGTTTTCCGTTCATGAGATATATCACCTGAGTTATTTTATCCATAAGATACATTTGCATTTATTGTGGTTCAAGTATGTGGTAAATTGACATTTCGGCATTTATCCTGTCTGTCAGTGGTGTCAGTGCATGCGTGTGTGTGTGTGTGTGTGTGTGTGTGCAATTGGTAATTGACTTTTACATGAAAGGCGTAAGAGATGTTAACTTACCAACTGGTGCGTTCGTTGAAATTGTTTTGAACTGAAAAAGATACAAAAAAGAAATGTTTGTTAATTAAATTTGTAAAAAATGTAAAAAAAAAAAAAAAGTTTTGACCAAAAACCGATGTTCAGGGTATTTCAATTATTTCAATTTATTTTTATTTATTTCCATGTGTTGGTTCAATTGAATGAATAAACTTTCTAAAACTGATGTGTTAACTTCGGACTTTGACAGCGATGTGTTTTACTAGTCCAACGGCTGAGTAGATATTTCCTCTGAGTCGTTTTTTGGAGCGTTCAACAAATTAAGTGTTTTCAAATGTCGCATGATATAATAGTTAGCTATTGTCCTTAGCTTTTAATCGAGCTAATGTGTTCCGTAAAGTTAAGTTTCAAAAGAAAGTTATGCCTTTAAACGAAATCATGTCTAATAAGTGGACTGGCTCTCTGATATGTACTAGTTGTATTGTCACTGGCATGACCACTAGAATACCAGTGCACAGTGTAGTCTTCGTAGTAAGAGAGGACAAAAATAGTAAACGTTGTTCAATATTTTCGAAATTTGGTAGGTACAGTGACTCACAAAAGTATTCGTACTCCCTACACATGCTCACTGACACAATTTTTATTATCAATATTAGTATCAATGAAAGGTCTATTCAATACCTTTCGAATGAGTATTTTTGACACCTTTATCCGTTAAGTACACTTCGAAAAAATCCTGCTAGAAAAAGGGCTTACTTTTCGAACTTTTTTCCAGGGTGCCATACATATTTTTTTGATGCAAAAAGTTACGCTATTCGAAAACAAGCAACTTTGCAAAAAAAAGTTTTGTGATAAAAAATTCCTCTGAATTTTAAGATTTTTTTAAAAAAAATTATCTTTATGTTTTAATTTTTTGAGGAATACTCTATTATTTTTGGAAAAATATGGCATCACGATACTTCAAATTAAAATTTTTGCCATACACTTTACATTGAATGACAAATGCTATCCTAACCTACCTCAAGAAGGAACTAATTTGAAAAGGCAATTGTCCACCAGCGACAGAACCACCACACTATATAAATTTTTTTCATACACCCAAAGTAATTCAATGTAATTTAAATATTAATTAATAATTTAATTAATACATGAGGAACATCTGATACAAAATGATGCCATACATGTTTGCCAAAGGATTTTAAAGTCATAGTAAATTAGAAACTCAATTGATTCCATTTCAAAGTGATTGTCTGTGCACCAATAAAGTGGGTATGTTTTTCAATATATTTCGTTTCCTCTTTAGAAAACTAAATACCTCCAAAACCAGTAAATCACAAACACGTTCTACAAAATGTTCAAGCACCGACAACAAAAAGCCACCCAAAGCACTTAAAGTAGCGCCAAATATCAACACACACATAGTTACTCGCAGACGTACCATAACTCAGCCACAAATTGTATTTATGGACATTTTTGAGATAACAAATTGCAAATAAGTTTTATTGAATTTATTGTCTGCGACAGACAAGAAAGGGAAAAAAAATCAGTCAACAATACAAAATAAACTAAGCACAAAGGCGTCGCGTCGCGTCGCAGCAGACAGAACAATTCATTTAATATTTATTTTCACTTATTTTTGTATAATGAGAAAACGTGTTTTTATTTTTCATAAATTGCCAATAAATTACACAAAGACCGAAATGACAGCGACCAGTCCGAAGGAATACATTTTCAAATCAATGACTTCATTTCGGCTACAAAACGGGCTCACACTCACACACAGCACTCAAGTGGATGTATTGATTCTTTGAAATGTCTCATTCATTGCAAGTGTTAAGAAGCTTAAATTTATATACCCAAATGGGGCCTTCGAGCACTTGAACCGAATCAAACCTCATTTGCATAATTGTCCACAGAATTTACTAATTAATATGAATTTATATGCCACGTAATTAAATACATTGGAAAAGAGCACTTCAATTAACGTTAGACAAGTGACTGACGAGATTATGTGCGGTTAGTGTTTGGAGTTGGAGTCGGAGTTGGGGCGGGCCCTGACGTTTTGTGGCAACAAACCCCTTTTTTGAAGTGGGTCAAATTCAAAACTAATCTAACCTCATTGTCAATAATTAAATATTTAAATTTCGAATGAAACATTTCTCGCCCCCCGTCCCCCTCACAAAAATTAAAGAAAAATCCCAAACGCCATTCGGTCTGTGCGGTTTTAAACTCAGATTTCGGATTAGTGCAATTGGAAATGGCCCCAGCCAAATATTTCATCATAGGCAACATCAATCGTTGTGGTACGGCAGCGTTTATTTGTTTGTCCTATTGACACCAGACCTAACGCCAAACAAGACCCAATAATTAGTTGCAGTTAAGTACACATTAGATAAATACTTCAAAATAAATCATGCCCTGAGTGGCTGCCGCTGTTGTTGGCGTTGCTGCTGTCGTGACCAGAATCAGAGCCAGACCCAACAACAACAACACAACAGAGTACACAGCAAACCCAACCAGCCGCCCAAAACGACATGAGCGGAGTCTCAGTTTCCATATCTCGCCTTCCGTATTTGCCTTGCAGTTGCTGGGACTGACTGCTTCGAAATTGATTAAAGGTAAATATTTTGTGTATTTCTCATATTTGAACTAACCGAGCATTTTTGTATACGAGACGAGCGATTTTTGTGGTGAAATTGAGTAAAAGGGGTCTATGCGTCGTACAGTGCTTCCGTCCATTCAACAGTTCATTCGTCTCTGCACACGCCTCTGTCCGTCCATTCGCCACTTTTGTTGTCCAAATCGGCCTTTGTAGTCTGAATGCAACTGAACTTACTAACTAGGCATATGTGTGTACCTTCTACTACACCGTTGGTGGCAGGCTGGTGAAATGCCTAGTCAAGGCACACACACACACACACGTACGCACGCATATTGATATTGATTTTTGTCGAGCCGATTTGTTTGTTTGTTTAATGTTTGTTTGGCTCACAAAATTATTTGGGTTAAATCAACAGCAGTGTAATCGATGTAAACAGTCGAAATGAAATGCTTTACCGATAACTCGTCGATTGGCTGCTGCTGTTGCTGATGTTGGTGATGGTGCTGGTGCCTGCCCTGATGATGGCGATGGTTTTTATTTAATGCATTTACAGCTTTACATTTGCTCCATGGACTAGGTGGTGCGCATTAATGTATGTACCTACTGCATTGGGTGGTGTGTGGCCTTAGCTGAACAACATCAAAGGCTTCGAAATTTTGCGGTCTCAACTAATGGACATTAAGTATAATTTGTTTTACCAACAAAAATTTTGTTGAATTTTGATTTCATTAAATTTTTGAATGAAATTGAATTGGAATGCAAATGGATAAAATGCATTAATGAAATAGTTGTGGGCCATTTGTGTTGACAGACTTCCAATGCAACAACACTAGTGTCCAAAGGGTAATATTGTTTATGTTACACCGTATGTAATACCCATAAGAAGGCGTAGCCGGTAGAAAAAACTATATTTACTCTTGATTAGCATTACTTCTTAAGTCAATTTAGCTATGAATTGGGAAATTATCAAAAATTTTAGATAAATTGTTGATAAAATATCGAAAAATTATCGATGAAACATCGATAAAACATTGAAAAATTATCCATAAAATATCAAAAAATTATCTATAAAATATCGAAATTATCAATAAAACTTCGAAAAAATAACGAAAAGTATTCGATAAAATTGTCAATAAAACATAGAAAAATTATCGATAAAACATCGAAAATTTTCGATCAAAATATCGAAAAATTATCGATAAAACATCGAAAAAATAACGAAATAATTATCGAAAAATAGCCTAAGAAAGTATCGTACTAGCATGTCTTTTTTTTATTAACTTCTGCATCATTGTAAAATTTCAGACTAGAGCCTACCTACTTTCCGTCTGAGCATCAGTTGAATTATTCATCATTTTCATTCATATTGCCATCATACTTGTTACTTTAAGTCGAAATATTGTCTTAAATATACACACTTCAACGGAAAAACTTAATTTGTCACAACACACAGCATTAATTAAGAGCCGCCCTCACAGACTATGTGCCAGGCAGACACACACTGCATTATGGCAACTTGACCGTGACAAATATTTAATTTTCATCTTTATTTTTTGTTGTTTTTTTGATGCTTTTGTTATGTACAGGACAAACATTATTTTCCTCACGTCGATAAATATTTGCGAATGCCCAACAAACTGAAATATTAAATGTATTTAGTATGAACAAAATGGCAAAGGCATGAATAAAAGAAACAATCACACACACGCACACACACTCAAGGAAAACCCAGCGCGAGTCTTCATTGTAGCTGACATAATAAGGCGGGCAGACATCGAGGTGGCAAACAGGAAGACAGGCACGAAAGTTGTCTGCTCTTTCGAAAGGACGAAGCCGAGCGTAGCAAACCTTGTTAATAACTAAAATGTATTCTACACTCGCACCCAGCCATACTAGCTTGTTGCAAAAGGTAAGTGGGCCACTGTACAGTGCCCGTGTTCTCGTTTTTGTTGTTGCAAATAAATTTACCTTGACGAAACAGACGCCAGCATTAAGGCCGACTCTCAGACAACAAAAGCCCAAGATAAATTTCAGCACATTAGATTGTGCTAGAAAATACGCAGAGACTACTTGTACGTACATATAATTAAGTATGTTGTAAATAATGCAAAAGAACAAAACAAGACAAACAAACAAAGGAAACCCAAAGTAACACAGAAGTTCTTCAACTTAAAGTCACTTTGCTCTAGTAAATTGTTGCCTCCAAGTGAGGAAAAAGTAAAGCCCACTGGCAAATTAACGCTTGTGGATGTGTTCAAATTAAATTTACTTACTTTTTAGTTGGTACTCTCGACTAACTAAGGCAAAATGAAAGTACTGGCAACATTGTTGTTGTTGTTGTTGTTGTTGGTAATTCGATTAGTCAGGCCAAGTGAAGTCAGAGACCATTGAAGTCGTTACGCTTATGAATTGTATGAGTTCCGCAGACGAATTGCATTTAAACACAAACATTGATATGCAAAATACACACAGACGTACCCACGGAAATAAACTTTATTCATGTCTACACTGAACGAAAAGTTCTTAGACTTTATACGCTTAAATTGGTAAATAAAATATTTAAAAAAAATAATTTAAAAATTCTATTTTACTTAAGGCTTTGGTTTATTTAACAAGAATTCATTTTCTCTTTAGTGTAATGTGTAATTTTTAGTAAAATATGGCAAATGGAATTCTCTGCGAGATGGAAAGAACTTGAACAAATTCCTGGAAATTCCCCGGCAAAGAATTTTAATAAAAAATACTGATAAAGTAAAGGATTCCACAGCTCATGGAGCTCTGATTAGATTAATGAATACTCAAACAGAAAAATGTGTAAGGAAGAGTGACTATATTGATTTTACATCTATTTTGTTTCCATGTCTATTACTAACATTTCCCTTCGAGCGTCGAACAGTTTTGCACAACGAAACCATTTGCAGGCTTAAGTTACTAAATTTGCTGCGCATTCAAGTAAACAGCATTTCCCGAGAAACCTTATACCGCCAAGGCACTGACACACACATACATTTCGTGGTGTGTGGTGCGCTGTGATGTGTCGCATATTTCATATTACTGCATACGACGCAGAAAAGCAGGCAATCCAACACGAAGCCGTGTTTGTTAATTAAATATTTACTTTGCTTATTTGCGAAATGAATAATTTTATCTTTAATTTCTGTGCGATGTTATTTTGTGTTGTTGTTGTGGTGGTTGGTTTCGTTGTTGTTGTTCCCTTTATCGTTAAGTGTGAATAGATGTCAACTGTTGACTGTAGACGTGCGATTTGCTCATATTTCTTTATTTCTTTGCTTTTTTTTTTGCATGCTTACTAAGAATTTCTTTGTTATTGTAAAATGAACTTTTATTAGATCAGAAAAGTTGCACGAAGTGTGTTTAACACATTCGAAAGGTGGCTTGGAAATAACTTTGAATATTCTAATGTGCTGGAATGTTTTGCATAATTTGAATTACTTTTCAATTGCAGCAACTGTTGTAGCGTACGATAGAGAATATAGAGGTCTGTCATTATTGGGCCAAGGAGGCCGCTGGCACAAGGAGACTGAGAGTCTCTCTTTACACAATCTAATCTAATCTAATCTACTCCGTTCGAATAAATTCAAGTTTTAATGTCACCCAGAAGAATTCCTTTAATTCCTGTCACATGAGTAATAATGTTACTCATACGCACCGTCACCATTTATTATACTTGTTTGTTACAGTAAAAGTTCTCACAGTTCCCATGAGCCATTTTTCTCCTGAAATATGATAAATTGAGTTCAATGCAAATCTAATTCTATAAAATCCCCTTGTTTGTCCGTTTCTTGAGTCGCCAGTGTACAATATGTATACTGGGACCGGATAGTGATTTCAATATAAAATTTTATTTTTTAAATATGTAAAAGACTTGATCGTGAAAAAATGCTAGACACACAGTACTTGGTTATTAGCAGTACTTTCAGAGACTACTGGATGTTCTTGAATAAAAACTATTTTCGTTCGGTGTTGCGATTACTAAATTGTACACTTTGTGCATGTCATGAAGCTAGGCTGTCATTGTACATTCGACCTTGTCTGTTATTGAAAAAGGGCGGTAAAAACTTTTTTCTTTCCAGCACTTTCCCCCCAATATCAGCTGTTGTACACCGACACCCCAACCATTTGTTACTTTTAACTTTTTTTTTTTGGCTGAATTGATACTAAAAAAAAAACACAAACTCAAGTTTAATAAACAGTTTATAAGTACAACTGTCATATCGAAATAAAAACTGAAACTCATGAGATAACAGTAAATTTTGCAGACGAAATAAGTTGTGTGTGCGCAAAAAAAAAAAACAACAGGCAACCGACAATATAAAAACAAAAACAAAACTTTTTCGATAAGATTATACCACAAAAATACTAAAATACGCCCCCACATTTCATTGTAGTTCACCAAAAGACCACAATTCTTCACATAGGAAAATGTGCTACGAAAATGAAAAACAAAAAAAAATCAAAACAAAACAAACAAGAAATATAAAATACGAACAGATACACTTGTAAAACTGAATGAAATTTATGAGTTTATTGAATCCCCAAAAGAAAACCTCAACGAAACTCAGCCAAACGCATTATCAGCAAATATTTCGGTTTTTTCTTGTCTCAACTCACAGATAAAAACCGAACAAATTTCTGGCTGCCACATACCGAATTGAAGAAGTTTCCAACACAGACAATGGCAAACAAATGAAACAATTCAAGAAAAACAAATCCATTGCTTGGAGATTTTGTGTGTGTGTGTAGATGCTTGTGTGAAATGCCTTTGACCGCCAATTATAAAAAAATGTCAAACAACTGTCAAATTGCTGGGGCCAAGCAACATAAATAATAAATACACTAAAATTATATAAACTTCAAAGGAAGTAGAAGGGGAAAATTATACCCACTTATATGTATCAAATCTATGTAATTAAATTCTTTTAAAATATTTACCTAACCTCCGAGAACTATTTACAGCAAACAATCTGCCTGCCCGCCGCCTGCCGGTGGTAAAGCAAGACCGATGCGAATGCGTCAAAGCTAAACTTTGAACACAAATAATATAAATTTTTTATTCGTAACGAGTCGCCGGAGAGATAGACAGCGGCCGGCCCGAAACCAGAGACATGAGCGACAGTGGCGATTTGGAAAAGGTCACCATGCTTAGCTGATAACCCAAATTGTATGTTCTTCGGGGAATTGAGCGAACAACTGAAGGACGAATGTGTAGTGGAGAGTGGTGCAGTACAAGTGCGAGAATGGATGACGTAATAGGGCCATATTGCTTTAAATAATAAATAAGTTGTTTGCCAAGTAAGGTGAGTGGAAATTGAGGTGAGAGTGGCAGTGATAGTAAGGCGAACCGTAATATTGCGTGACCAGTCAGCTGTATAATGACGTAATAATAGGCGAATGTGTGTTAATATTTTTCTTTTTTTTATTAATTCACCCCCTTTCTTTTGTAATTGCATACCTACTGGTTTTTTTAATTTTCCCTATTAACAACCCTTACCAAAGCAGTTGCGCAACCACATTTACATTTCCAAGGCACCGACAATAAGGTCGTTGATTCTGTGGAGATATCATAATTAGAAATACATACCTATAGCTTTGTTATTGCAACGTTCTTGAATTTGTTTACTGTCTGCTATTGTTCGATGAGGTGCTTGCTTACGACATGTTTTGCATTCAATAGTTGATTGCAATTAAGAGTTGCCATCACATGGTTTGTGCAGTGTGTTTACTTATAATAAAATTAAGTCATATTCAATTTAAATAAAGTTTTTTTATATTTCCGACTGGTTGGAAAAGTAGGCAACCAGAACTCTTTTCATCTCTTGGCCTTTCATTGAAGCATATAGTACTTATGTACCTAATAGTACTTAATGGTAACAACCCTGTTAGAAATCTGACTGGTCCAGGAGTAGTCTATGGCCAACTACTCTACTTGTGACTGAAACTAGTTCAACATCTAGTCCCACTTCCATACAAAAAACAATTCCTAATTACGTGCTATTGGAGCAGGTCAATTGTCTCCTTTTGCATCTCATTCCATCTAAGCCCCCAAGTAGACCCAAGGAAGGCAATTTTTAAGTATGTAATGGCCCTCAAGTATGCACAAAATGAAGTTCTCTTTATATTGCCATTGGACCACAATTTAGAGATCTAATCTGATTTAGCATTTCAATTGGACTAGAGTAAGACACATTCAATTAACATTTTTTCGGACTAGTTACGAAAGAGACAGACTTAGGACTACACTCATCGAGTCAATTGTCTCTGCAGGTCCAATAAGAATATTTTAGGAAACTTTTTTTTTTTTAATTTATAATCAGGTAGAAATCTGTTCCCTGCTTAAGATTTTAACAAATGGAAACTCTGACTACCTTAAACTATCAAGTTTTATTTAAATACACTATCAGCGGCAACAACAACCACTTAGAATGATTTCAGCTAAAGCATACGCATTTGCTTATTTCGCAGGCAACAGCAAAACTGTTAATTTGTAAACAAAATGTAATTTTCAGCCTCAAAAATATAATTGCATTTCTGCAATTGCTTGATGTTCATCTGAGTATATCATTTCGTATATGTGTGTGTGTGTGTGTGTGTGTATGGGCTGCAATTGTTGTGCAATAATGTCAGTGTGCCTTTGACAAGCAGCCGAAAGTAATTATAATTTTGTTGTTTTGCGACTGTTCTTGTTGTTATTCCACGTATTTAATTAACATGCCGGTGATTTATTGAGTGCTGAGGTTGTTGTTGTTGCTGCTGCTGTTGATGTTGGCGTTGTTCAAAAATTCAATTTTCCTCTTTTATATTTAGCTCACGTCAACCACATTAACTTCGAAATTGAAAGTGAGTGAGTGCGTGCGTGCGTGTGTGTGTGTGATAAACACGTCCATCGATCGGTCGATGGCACACACCGCTTTACGGCACACGCTCCACATTCGAAGACGGTCAATGCATTTTTAAGTAGCTACTGCAACTGACTGCAGCTTGTTCCGTGTGCATTCTTGAGTGGCGTCGGCAATGGCAACAGCAGCGGAAAAGCGGAACAACTTGCGGAGGCGTACTACACGTCCCACGTGTTTCTCTGTGTGTGTATATATATGCGGGTGGTTCTAGAAGCGTGTGCGTTCACTCTCACATCTGGTGCCAAATAGACGATGTGGCGACGTAGACGACGACGACGACCGGCCTTTAAATTGATTTTGCTTTTTTCATTTTGTGTGTAATTTATTTGCTCTTCTTTCATTTCATTTTCAGAATCCGTTTATTTTGATAAACGGCTTGTAATAAATTTTTATAAATAGAGATCACCTCATTTTCAGATATTGTCCATTTGGCTCGTGTTTGTTCTGGTTTGCGTTTATGTGTAGGTAATTTGAAAGGCCAGGGACAAATATTTACATAATTTAACACATCATGAGTACATTATTGACGGTAGCCATTTTGGCATTTCATTCTTAGTTGAATGGTTGGGAAAGTAGAAAATGTAAGGCCATTAAATTAATATTCGCCTTTGATTGGGCATAGGAACTACATGCCATGCCAATATTCATAATTCGGAGGCAGTTTTGGATTTTATACCCTGAAGTGGATAGTCATCTACTTTCAGTTGCTGCTGCATTTACACTCACCCCACCACCCCTTCAAATCTCTGTTATTGCAACATTCACTCACTGCAGTCACAACATCCATCCCTCTATGTCGCAGCATCTACTTTCTGATGTCGCAACCAAATATAAAACTAGTTAATGTAAATACATTGGTAGCTGCTGATGAACAGCTGATGTTGCGACACCAGAAAGAAGATACCGTAAGAATTGAAAACATTGGCGACAGAAGAGGACAGTTGATGTGACAATCGAAGTAGATGCGCCAACAAGCAGTTACATTCAGTTGGGCAATAATCTCCTCGCTGTCGCGATTGGAAGGTAACGGGTTCAATTCCTACCAACGGAAACTTTGTTCGTAAACTTTCGTCTCTAGCTCATCACTGGACCATACGTAATACTACCAAACCCTTGAGGTATTTTGTAAAGTTGGCGGAGCTGCAAATTTTTTCCTAGCTAAAAATTTATTTAATTCATCTTATCAGTTATTGATTGAGCACTCGTCTACTCATGTTAATTTCTGCAACATATTTCAGTAGCTTTTGAGGACAGTTCGCCTCACACCCTTATAGTTTATTGTACTCTAAGCTTGATGGTAAGACGTTATCACCAAATAACTAGTGGACGAGTTATTGACCAAAACCTGACGAAAAGTAAAAAAAAATTAAACAAAAATTGTGTAGAACACCAATTTAAGCATATGACGCAAATAATATTCCACTGCATATTTCATTATTTTCATACTACCAAGTGGGATTTAATTTTGTTCTCGACTGTCATTCTAAATCAAGTTTCTTTGTTCATTTGTATCAATTGTTATCGAATCGTAGACATTTGATGATATGTACTAACAATTGAAATCCATTTATGACGAAAGAAATGGATTTCCAGCGAATTCATATGATTCCATTTTCGAAGAGCTTCCAATTCGAATCTTTCCTTAATGTGCGTCATTGTTGTTGATGCAAGACAAAAATAAATGTGGGCATTATTCATTGCTTATCAATATTGATTTTGCGATAGCAGGTAATGAGAACGCATCGATAAGATAAACCCAAACAAACAGTTGCGTTCATAAAATAATTATGATATGAATGGTATCGGAAAATGTGGTGCCACATAACGATTATTGTTGTGTTAAATTACTGCATTGCTTCAAAAGAAATATTGAAAAATTGCTTTACTAATTGCAAGCGTCGCCAAAAAAAAATAAAATTCTTACTCAACACTGTACCACACTTAACCTTGGTTTAGTCATTTTGTTTTTTTTTTTGTATTTTGTTTACTTGATATAATCATTATCATCCTCAACATCAGCAGTCAGCAACAGCACACCAAATATTTCTCTCTGTCTTTTAATGCCTTTCCAGGTTCTACGGGTGTATGGAGACGAAGCCCGAAGAGTCTTAATTGCCACTGCCACTTAGCTAATGTAATTTATATTACATCTTTCGCTCTAAAAAGCTTTAAGTAGCTAAAATAACAAAAATTTGTTTATATTTACCTAACATTGTACTTGAAGATGTTTTCTTTGGTGTTTTTTTTCCCTTCCCTACTAGCTGTTTGTTTACCTAAACGCGTGAAGAAAAAAATATCTAATGGCTGGAAATAGATACAGTCACTGTGCTGCTGTGTTGTGACTTCGCAATGCCGTTGAAGTGCCCTGAGATGAAAGGGCAGAGTGATGTGAGAGGTCTTGATGGTTTTAATGCGAATATAAATTTTTGGGAAACTTTTTACTTTACAGTCATAAATAAATGTTTTTATTTTTATTTTTACTGGTATTCTGTCTCGGTGTTTTTTTTTTTTGGGTTTTGGCTTCCGCTGAGATTAAGGTGTAAAGTCGAAATCATGAATATTTCAGGTGTAAAAGCCGAATGAGTGGTATTGAATGGGAGGGGAATAGGGCGCAGAAACATTTCTAAGTTCAACATTTTAATGTTTCCATTCACTTGTAAATGATTTGGAGATAGTGTGGAGCTTTAAATGATTAAACATGGGGAATTTTTTAATGGATTTATTTGGATTCCTAAGAAATTTCCATATTAACTGTAGCTGGAAAAGTTTGCTATAAGAAAACACACTCAACTTGATATACATACATACGTGATGTGTTCATGCATAAGGCAATCTGTCTTTTAAGATTATATTAGTCAACCTTAGAACTTGTATTTTACGATCTTTGTAATAAACAAACTTTTATCAAAGTAATTAAAAACAAAAGATCTCTCAGGGTCATATTCACTGCGCATAGTTAACTGCTTCTATCAGCTGTTTGTAAAACCACAAAATTGATTTGAGGAATAGTGGGAAATTCGCTAACTAATCTCAGTGAATATGTGTAAATCAGATTCAAAAATAAATTCTAAACACTTTAAAAAGTTATAAAATACTTTTAAATGAAACAAAACAGTTTAATTTTTAATTTAACACATCGATGGTCACACGTTAACACCTCGTAACTAACATTTTTTACGTAGATAACTCAAAGAAAACAAAACTCTGTTACGAGGTACCAACGTATGACCATCGATATGGCTTTTTTACTCTATGCCTGATTTTGGTCTCATTTTTCTATGCAACCGAGTAAGCTTTTATCATAAAGTATCTGTTAAGTAACGATTGCATCAGGTCATTAGTAACAAGAGTCCTTATCAATCTAATTAGTTTTCTCCAAAGATAGATATAATTTAATTTATGAAACTATTTAAGTGCCAACCACAACACATTTATGAAACAAAAAGCATCTTGCATAATTCTATGCCTATAAAATATTTATGGCAATTAGCTAAACTTAAATGGTAAATTCTAGGAAGTACATTTAAAGCAAATTGTAAACTTCATTTTGACCTTGCCTGGCAAAAACTTACGAAAGTTTCTACTCTGCTCGTGCCATGCAAAAGCTTCAACTTAATAGCGACTTCTCTCCGAAGTTGGCCTAATCAGCAGCCGCCATAGAACACAATAAAAATCCATAAATATTAAAAGAGCTCATTAAAACTTACGCTAATTATCCACAAAATACAAGCGGCAATGCATGGAGGAGCGTAGAGTTTTCTTTTATTAATCCACAGAATGTTTATGGTTCCTGTATATATATTTTTTTATTATTCGCTTTTCGTCGTTTTGTAATTCGAAAACTTTTTAATGATGTTCCAACCTCGCCAAGTGACAAGCGAAAGCAACAAGCACCCCGACGACCGACCGACCGACAGACAGACAGAAAGGCAGAAAGACGTTCAGACGAGGAGCGGCCCTTCAGTCAGTTTTGTCTTCGGATTCTTGGCAATTATGCAATTTGAATGCTATGATACGGATTTGTTATGGGTGCAAAAACTTTGGCCAATTTCCGGAAAACCCGCGAACTTCAATTAAATGCCAATAAAAAGTAAAAGAAAACGAAAACGATTTCAAAGGAATACGGGCATAAGCGACGCGGCACACACTGACACTAATCGCGGGCTGGTGATTGCAATTCGAAGTTGGCAATTTCAATGCAACTTTTGCCACAATTACCAAGCGAAGCGCAACGAAATACGCACGACGGCCACGGGCAACAGAAGAAGCATTTGGCGCGCGTGGCTTACTTACAGATACGAGAGATAGGTTAACTGTTTGCTATGCAATTGTTGTGGTTGTTGTTGTTGTTGCTGTGGTAATTGCAGTCACTCCGTGGAAAGTACATATACACGGAATTTAGCAAATGTAGTCACTTTCAATTTGCAGCCCACTTTAGTTTAAAACAGTTTTCATCGCCACATTTGCATGTGTATACGAAGTATCCACACCCCGTTTTGGTTTTTTTTCCGTTTTGTTATTTTGCGGCACTTGAAACGAACACGTACCGTCCAGAACAACGGTGGTATCTGGCAGAACTTTATTACCACAGGAAATCGTCGTAAAAACGTCAACAGAACAATTCTAAAACGTAACGATTTTTTTTCGCACACGAAACAAGTTTATTTTGTTGGTGGTTTTTTTTTTGTGTGTATTATTTAATTTTTTTCTTTTTTCGGTTCTACTTTCGGTTAAACAAAACTCGCAATGAATGAATTTCACACAAATTTATTCGCGTCCATACACGTTCACGTACTCGGCTCAACTGTCAGTGTCAGAAATTCGTATCGCAAGCGTGTGTGAGAGAGCGAAGCAGATTCGCTAAAAGCAGAATGAGCGAATGACGACTGTAGGAAAGATGAGATAAGCAGAGGAGATATTGGTGAGTAATGTGTGGTTTGTGTATTGGCTAAATGCAGTGGGAAAATTAGTGTATTAAGTGAGCGTCAGAGATTCGAAGGGAGAGAGAGAGAGAGCGGAAGACATGAGAGCAAAAGTATCTTTGACTGAATCTGAGAGAATATCTACGTATCTGAGAGAATATCTACGAAATATCTACCAGCCCCAGTCCAAGGCACAGATACTTAAATATTAACACATCAAAAAATTACAAAAAATTGTTTCTTACTAAAAATATTTTAAATTAATTAAAAATTTAAATTATTTTGATTTTGCACATAATTAAAAAAAAATTTTGTTTCTCTCTCTTCTCTCAAAACATTTGTTTACACTTCTCATATTACCCACTATTTCAGCTTCTTCCCCACCACCCAAGCCACCCATTTTCCTCATATAATTTTCATTCGTATTCTCGCTACAACTCCGTTAGACTCTCTCTCAATTCCTCTCACGCTCCCGCTGCCAACATTTCCCACCGTCAGAGGGCGCTATGACAACTAAGCGCTATTTTAGCGGCACATTTGTGTACAAACAACATTCCCTCCATCTGTTTAGTACTTGCGTTCTCTCCCTCCTCACTGAGGCCCTTATACAACAAAAAAAAGGAGGTAAACTGCCAATGCAAATCCGTACTGAAGCCCAAAGAAAATCATACGAAATCATATCGGCAAAATATCATAATCGTTGTGCAGTAAGTACTTTGCACATGTCGGCCGGAAGATGCAACACGATTGTGCCGCATGCTTTATAATTCTCATCCGTCACGTATGCACTTACCAGCCAACCGAACCAACCCCTCGTCCATAATTCGCATCCATGTTTTAGGTAAAAACAAAAAAAATAATATCCACAGTTTGCGGCAATGAGTTGGGGGTGGTTGCTGTGTTCAGCTATCAACAGACTTCTCGTTGCATTTTGTCTGCTGTATTACCGTAAATGGATTTTACCTACAAATTTTCAAAGTTTTGCGTTTGTGCATTTTATGTGAACATATGTGAAGTCTGCGTGTGTGTGAAGTTTTTGTGTGCGATTCAAGCATTCCTCTGACGCGCTGTCGGGCATGTTTGTCTTTTTCATCCCCCTTGCCTGTGTTTTTGTTATTAATCTTCGAAAATGTTCACAAAACCAAAAAAAAATTTGGAAAATTCCCATTAGATACGAATTAAGTCATAATTGAGTGAATGCTCGAAGATGAAGTGGCAAACATGTGAGCTGCATGCAGTATGCATAGGGCATTATACTTTGTCGTAGCACTTAACAGTTTTCTATATGGGTTTTTGGTTTTTGATTCTCTGCTTGCACTGGGAAGTCTGTACTAATTTTCGGGTGTGGTGATTCATGGTGTGACAATATGGGAGGAGGGACTAGTCAACATTGATTTTTTTCTCGTTGTGTGACTTCTTAAACCACATGTTGGACCAAAATATTCCCTGAATTGCCTTTGACAACTAAACTTTGAAGGACTGACGGGCTTTATTTACCTTGGTACCTGCATCAACACAAAGTCACCCTAAATGTCCCTAATAAGGGAAGGGAAGCTTGGACGATGTCACGAATCTATGAGAGACCGATCGGAGCCTCTGAAAGAAACATTCTACATAGGGTTATCGAACACAATGAAATAAGTATGGACAAAAAAAAGCAAGGTTATAGGACGATCGTTGGCCAATTACCCAGCTCCAATTAGTAGCCCACAACTCAGCAGGCATGCCATTGCTTACCGATGAGAACCATTACGGGGTGCCTTCGGATTAAGACACCTGCGCCACAAAACCGGGATGCTATCTCTCAAGGAATACAACCACTTGCTCTCCTTACCACTCCAACTCCAACCTAACTAAGACCGATCGGCCAACACGCAGCATCTCGAAATATATTGGCTTCTATGAAGGCGACATTAGCTCACATCACACGCATGAGCCCGACGCTCAGTCATACACAGATAGTGTGAAGGGCCTTCACACCAAGGTAGTCACCGAAGGGATATCTGCCCAACACCTACTCAAAAATCGCTAACGAAGAGCGACCCATCCAAGAACTGCAAGACCTGCTTTGACCCAATCATTAGTAGTCGATAGTTGATGGGATTGCACCACAAGCCCGCATGACACATAACAGATCTTTAACTATATCAACTGACGCCAGCTGAAGAGACTTCATAAGCTGTTTAAATGCGACCAAGACCGACTACTGGTCGATATATTCCAATTCATCCGTTGTCCAGTGGATGATTACGAGGGGGTACATACATTAGCAGTCCTAAATACCCCTTCAATTCCAAAAATACATATATTTCTTTACCAATTAGTTGCGAGACCGCTCTTTCGCCTTTTTCTAAATACCTTCATAAATTGCCACATATCAAGATTTTCCACTATTTCCACAGACAACGTGCATAAGTAAATGAAATCTGAACCTGTGCACACTTCAAGCGTTCAATGTTTTTTCTGCCATATGAAAAGTCACCGCAAGTCAACACACACGAACTCAATAGTCATCATATACGAGAGATACCACTCAATATGCCAATACGACAATTTGACATTCGTTGCGACGAGACCGAAGTGCAATTAAATTTTCATCACCTACATTGAGCAATGACACCAACGAACAACGAACAACAACAACAAGTCACCAACAGTGTGGGTCTTCTTCAGTCTTGTGTGCACTTCTTGAGCTCTTCAGAGTTCCAGGAATTCGTCATACATATTGTCTGAATCACAGTGTGAAGTGGATATATTTTGATACTTTTCAGTTAATATCTTTATTTTTGTACAGAAATTATTTATTATTATTATTTATGAGCTTCAGTTGATGGTTTTTCTGTTTCCCTTTTTATACCCCCACACTCACTGTGGCAGGGTATACTAACTTTGTCACAACGTTTGTAACGCCCATAAGGAGGCGTGTCCGGTATGGAAAAGTATATATATTCTTGATCAGTATCACCTCCTGAGTCGATTTAGCGATGTCCGTCTGTCTGTCCGTCCGTCTGTCCGTCTGTCCGTCTGTCCGTCTGTCCGTCTGTCCGTCTGTCCGTCTGTCCGTCCGCACGATAGCGGTCGCAGTTTTGGAGATATCGACTTGAAACTTTTTTTACATGTTTTTCTCGTGAATACTGAGATCAAGTTCGAGAATCAGCCAAATCGGACAAAAACTGGGCGTGGCTCCCATACACCGAAAAAAAAGGTAAAAATTTTTCAAGTCTTTTTATTGTTGTATTCGATTGGAAATGTTTAGAAACGTATTTTTGACATGGTCCGAGGTTCCGAAGCCACATATATAAGGTCTAAATGGGGTCTTGAGACCAATTTTTTTTTTTTGGTGGATTTAATTGGAAATTTTTAGAAATGGATTTTGGACATGGTCCGAGGTTCCGAAGCCACATATATAAGGGTCTAAATGGGGTCTTGAGACCAATTTTTTTTTTGTTGGATTTAATTGGAAATTTTTAGAAATGGATTTTGGACATGGTCAGGGCTCCAAAACCACCTATAATTGGCTCAAAATAGGGTCTTGAGACCACATTTTTTTATGATCGAGGTACTTCTTCCTACTGTGTGGGGGTATTTCAACTTCGGTATAGCCGAAGATAGTCCACTCTCTAGTTTTGAATGCAATTAATCTTCAAATTCCTTGAGAATATATTCAAATGCTGTTCATGTGGGTACTTTGAACTCACACAATTTCCATATTAAATGCGTCTCCTGGTGTTTTACTTAGTTTCATGTGAGTGTCTTTGCTTTTGAGTATTATTTTTGTTATTTTTCTCCAGCTCAAATCCATTAAATGCTCCAGCACACGTGCATAAAACACTTCAATTAGCATTTGTCGAAGATTGTGTGCCGCACCTGCTTGGAATGTGGCACGTAGCCGCAGTGGTTTTATTGTCCGCAATCGTTGGTAAAAAGCAAAAAATAATAATAATAAAAAAAGCAGCAGAGAAAAAACAAAACCAAAAACGAATTTCTCATAAATATTTCCATTTGAACAAAAAGCATAGAATCGAATTTGTTGGTTGGCGCGACTCCATCGACGCTTGTGCATTGTGCGACTACATAGCTGACAGTCCAACTGATATCCAGCTGTGATTTTCAAAGCGCCTCTTATGGATTTTCTCTGCGCTTACAACGTTAATAGTATTCTGATGTCAAATGCCCATTTGTATGGTGTGCACTTTACATACTTTATGTAACCTCTTGGCAATTGTTTGGCTGGCGTTGTGGTTGTTGTTTGTTGTAATTGTGCACAAATAAAAGCACAAAATGACTTGTAAATGGTGTTTGTATTTAAATCAAAGTGACAAGTGTGAGTGTGAGTGTGTGTGTGTGTTGTTTTTGCCTAGCTCAACTTACGTCTTCTCAAAGTCTAATGGCATTTTTATTTATTTATTTACAAGAGCATTAGCTACCTGCTCGAAAATACCTTATTTTATTACACTGTGCTACAAAAATCAACCTTGGCTAATGCTATGATGTACATGATAAAAAACTAGAGAGTGGACTATCTTCGGCTATACCGAAGCTGAAATACCCCCACACAGTAGGAAGAAGTACCTGGAATATAAAATGTTTTTTCAAGACCCTATTTTGAGCCAATTATAGGTGGTTTTGGAGCCCGGACCATGTCCAAAATCCATTTCTAAAAATTTCCAATCAAATCGACAAAAAAAAAAAATTTGTCTCAAGACCCCATTTAGACCCTTATATATGTGGCTTCGGAACCTCGGACCATGTCAAAAATACGTTTCTAAACATTTCCAATCGAATACAACAATAAAAAATGTTTACCTTTTTTTTCGGTGTATGGGAGCCACGCCCAGTTTTTGTCCGATTTGGCTGATTCTCGAACTTGATCTCAGTATTCACGAGAAAAACATGTACCCAAAGTTTCAAGTCGATATCTCCAAAACTGCGACCGCTATCGTGCGGACGGACAGACAGACGGACATCGCTAAATCGACTCAGGAGGTGATACTGATCAAGAATATATATACTTTTCCATACCGGACACGCCTCCTTATGGGCGTTACAAACGTTGTGACAAAGTGAGTATACCCTGCCACAGCGAGTGTGGGGGTATAAAAAAAGTGCAAAATGCATAAATGCGATATAAACGGTTTTAAGAATTGATCCAGAAAAACTGGGAAACAAGGTACCCATTTTTAACCCCCTCTAACAGAATCTATCAGTGCAAACCATGCGCGTTTTTTAGTGTCGAACGGTGTAATAACCCCCCATTAGAGGCTTTTTCAGAGTTAACTCTAATAAGACAGTTTTTTATTTCAGACCACTAAATAATTGCTATAGTGGATTAAGATGTTCAGCAATATTGTAGCTAGGGTTAAGTAGAAGTTGAGCAGTCTTCACAAAAATATCTGCGTATTGAACTCGATACCTTTCGGTTATGAAACATAGGTGCTTTATGACAAATACTTTCCGTTTTGTGAATTTAAATCACGACTATCTCCTCTCGTTTCTTAATACTAAACGAGGCGAACTGAAGTACATTCTTTGAAATTGTGGACCTTATCACATCAAGGCATATTTCAAGGGTTTGGGGTGTTCGAACCCTTCTAAATTTTTTCCTGGTTTCGTCCCTGTAGTTAACGAATAGTGATAGACGAATAGTGAAAAAAAATATAGAAAGATTTCAATCAAAGATCTCAATCATACCTGAATATTCAATATTTCGCCCATTGACATGATCCATCATTACCTTTTGAATTCGTTTTAACAAAACTCATTCACTGCGAATCAACGACTGTGGGACAAATGTATTTCGAACGTGATTAATTATTTGGCACTAAACCATTTTGAGACTTTGTCATATAGTAATTTCATTACCGTATAAAAGACAGGAGAGAGGAGTGAGAAAAGAGAGTCAAGGACAGACATTATTTTTGCCATTTACGCCCCAGCCAAACAATGGCAAACAACAAGCAGCAGCACCACCAACAACAATCGCAAAACAATTGATTAATGACATGAAATTATAGTTCGGACAATAATGTAGATAGTATTTGTATTTGTATTTGTGTACGTGTGCTGTTCATGTTAGCCTGTTTGCGACAAGCCGTTTCTCGTACTACCTACAGGCAACGGCGGACAAAAAATCGCATAACGTGCGCCAACGATTCATTGAACAGTATTTTTAATCGGCCACTTTTAATCTGTCCCTTGTTTGGCTGTTGTCGTTATTGCTCTTGTTGTTGTGCTTGTTGTTGTTGCTGTCTCGGTCAATTCCATACATAATTTGAACAATTTGTCACCCAAACTGAACAAAAACTGGCAAATTCATTCATTTTTCATATTTCGCGATTAATATCAACTAATTAATTTCCATAATGAATATACGCGAACGAAATTAATTGCACTGAATTGTTTGGATGCCGCCGACTGATAATGCCAAGGGACAACCGAGGGATGGTAATAATTAAGCGCATGAAGAATGAGGTGAAATTGGCATAAACAAATCCCTTTTGTTTGCTAAACAAACTTTGGGTCAAAGCTCAATTATTGCGTTTATTTGTTGAGAAATTAAATAAAAACAAACAACGAACGAGAACGAGAACACCTTGACATAAATACCAAAAGTTCTGGGGTGGTGGTGGTGGTTTGATTTTGTTTAAAACATTTCCAAAACTTAAACCGCACGACTTCAATTAATTTGATGTTTACTTAGTAACCCACATCAATTCCCTTCGTTTGGGGGAAACTTTTTAGCACAAAAAAAACAGGCAAAAACAAACCCACAAGAGACCTTCCCAGCATTTCTCTGCTACAGTGTACACAGTGCCACTCGGAGCACCGGAGCTCACCACAACGATTTATGGTTTGGAAAAATCCTTTCACCTGACCCCATTCTGCCATTCTAGGCGCTGTTCCAGCTGAAACCAATTAACAATTAAATGTTCAATTTTTATATAAAAATTTGAGATAATTTCACATTTTTTTTTATTAAATTCCTTATCCATATATCAATCGCAAGGAGCACTTAGTGTTAGGGCTAATTCAATTCAAATCAGTATTCAACTTGCCTTCATACAAAGTCAGCCATTGCGCTTAGACTTTAGTCATTCAGAGTGGCCAAGTGAGCCGTACAACCCTTCCGATCGCCCACTCTACTTAGCTACCTGAGCGCAAGAGCGTCACTACAGTTTATCGTTAATAAAATTGTTGAAATCCATTCGGGCTGAAAGGTTTCCGCCACGGTGAGAGCTTTCGTTGGCATACACCATTGTGAGGGACCATGACTCGGGCAGGCAAGGCGTCCAAGTGGGTTGGTCGGTTGAACTTCTAGTAGGAGCGAAAACACTGTTGGTGCGGTTGAGGTTTGTTTGTGGACCACTACTCTACTACTGCAACTCAGGGAAATAATTTTTTCCCCACATTTTTTCCTTTTTGTTAGTTTTGTTTGCCCAGCAAAATGTTGAGTAAATTTATGGCGTATTTGGGTCAAACTTTGTAATAGTTTCGGAGCTAAACTTTTTACCGAGCACATGGCCGTTTGTTGAAGCTGTGGCGCTTTGTTGTTCCTACTGTGGCCGGCTACACTGGTCTGCTTCACAGTAACTCATTCGAAGAGATTTTGTTCAAAAAGAAATTTCCTCTTTGCAGTTTAATTTACCTACTTGATTTCTGTTGGGTTGTCGTTGTTCATTTGCACTTTTTGTAATTTTATTTCATTTTATTCCGTTGTGTGTTTGCTTCGTGCTTTTAATCCGGTTAAAGTGCAGGCAAACACAGGCAAGAGGTCGGATTTGTGTTATGGAATTAAAAGTAAACAGGAAAATTGTGTTAGGCCATTTGTATTTTGTGTATGGCTGTAATCAAATATCAACTCAAAAACATTCAATTTGTCGTGTAAAGGCAATATAGTCTTTTAATTAGGCTTTATACGGGATTATGATTGAAGTGTATAAATGCCTATTGAATTTTCTTGTAAACTTCGGACAAAGTTCACGTATATCACAGAAGATTGTCATCATGACCTATATTACCTGCTAGATGATACCAACGTCATACTTTACCTACGTTGAAACCCTAAAAACCTCAATTGCACATTGTCCACACCGGTCAGGTGTTGTGGGCAAAACTTTTCCAACATATCTTCCCAAACTGAAGGCAAATGCAAACAGAAACCAAAGAACAATCGCTTTTGTGAATGAAAGGAACCAAAAACGAATTAGTCTCGGACAAACACCAAAAACATACCAAAGACTGGCGAGAGAGGAGGCTTGTGGCCGAAGAGTTTTTGGTGAAAGGAAAAATGTTGCATAGATTAGTTGCACTTGCGCTCCATTTACATGGAATCGAGTCTAAATTATGTGAATAACTATTTTTTTTTTGCAAAACATTGGCCAACAGCACTGCATCATTGCAATAAGTAAGAAAAGAAAAAAACTATTCTGCGTTCAAATTTCACTGTTCACCGGCCAATGCAAGGCGATGTTGGGCAAGTGAAATGCTTATTCAGGGCATGAATTGGTAAGGCAGTCAAATAGAATGGCCAGAATGTGGGTAGCATGGTCTGAACTTTCGCCCACACGATGACAACATGAATTCTTCAACATCATCATCCGTTGGCCGTTCGTTGGTTGCGGCACAGCCTTTTGCCGCAAATAAACTTTTTGAATGTCAAATCGGTTACATTCGAGGCAATTTACTATGCCTGTGAGTGGACAGAAAGTAGAAAAATACAAATTATGGCTATCAAAATAATTTTTTAATTTTGTTCTTTTGTTGAGAAAGTATTTTCATGAACTGGATCTGGATATTCTTGTAAGTCAAGCATTTCATTTGGTAAGTACTAAATAGATTTTGGAAAGAAACGATACAGTTTTTCACAAGATACATGTGTAATATTCGACCAGACTATACAATAACTTTGGTTTTTCCCCATAGAAAAAATTTCGGAATATAGTTTCCTAGTACTATTTTTTATACCCTACACACTAGTGTCCAAGGGTATATTGTTTTTGTCACACAGTTTATAACGCCCATAAGGAGGCGTATCCGGTATGGAAAAGTATATATATTCTTGATCAGCATCACCTCCATATCCGTCTGTCTGTCATTTCGCACGATAACTGTCGTAGCTTTCGAGCTATCGACCCAAAATTTTGGCATTCCTCTTATTTTGGCGAATGATTGGACGGTATTGAAAATGGATAAGAACCACGCCTACCTCCCATACAAAATGGCCGCCAAATTTGTATTATTTTCGTTTATGCAACTAATTTTGTTGATTCGTTTATCTTGAGAAATACTGAACAGATTTGGATGCAGTTTTTTGCATTGGTTTGGAAATGAGGTCGGGAACGAAATGGAATTGGACCGGAACAAAATGGAATTGGAACAAAATTTTTAAATGGATCAGGAAACTTAAACTATCGATAAATATTGGAAAATTATCGATAAATATTGGAAAATTTCGATAAAATATCTATAAATTATCGAAAAATTACCAATTATCAATCGATAAATTATCGATAAATTATAGAAAAATTATCGATAAAAAATCGATATTAGGAGGTAGACGTGGTTCTCATGTTGCCAATTTTTATTTTTTTTCCCCCTATATTTTTCTTCTTTTAGAGCTTTGGCTTACCTCCGGTCTATCACTTGCATTCGATTTGGATTCAACCGTTTTTTGATCCACTAGCACATTTTCATTGAAACGCACCAAAAAATGTAAATGAAACCACAAAATTCCAATAAAAACTTGGGCTGGACTATTCTGGTATTCATAAGCAAAACTATTATCAGCCTTGATTAGCATGAAATCGGCAAACCTAAAAGAAATGTTATTAAGCTTGTTCGAACCCTTCCTAAACTCATCAATTAAGCGCATATTAGAACTCAATAACTATAATCTATTCCTGAATTAGTATAATTATGTTTTCCTTTTTATTAAAATAACTAAATCAAAGCCTGGCCATTTAGCCTAACTCAATTTTCCACAATTGCTGTAATTGCAAAGCCTACCTGTTCAATTAAAACGATTATTTCTTTACATTACCAGAGCCTGTGACCAGCACAGAGAAAAACATGCCTAGATACACACATGCCACCACTACCAACAGCGTCAGCAGTCGGTCCATTAATTTGAAATGCCTGACATAAATTACTAAGCGACTACCGCTTACGTGTGATCCATCCATCAATGCCACCATTAAGCCAACATTTGACGGAACTCACTGCACGAGTAGAGCGATCGATCAATGGCAATGCTATGTAACAAACTGTGTGCCGGGACCCAGACAGTTCTATGCTGGCTGGATTCTCACAGAAACGACCCCACATTTGAGGTTCTACATTTCAACATTTGAGCTGTGTGTGCGCGCGCAGCAGATAACAGTTTGAGCGAATATGTTTTGATCGAAGAAGACCCCAACGATCAAAGTTTGATAAATGCGTGTGACTGTGTGTGTGTGGCTGCGATTCATCCGCACCGCCTGATTGTTTTAATGTCAACGAGTGCAAAAGTCTGAAAAATCACTCAAGTGTATGAAGAAATTTGCGATAGCAATGAAAACTATCCCAAGTTCAATGCGGCTGCGTTCATTGACCAGGAATTGTTTCGTGTAATGCTAATGCATGATTGATTGTATAGAATATGAAGGCGGTCATTAATGTATGCAAATGTGGTTGTTTCTGTGTGTGTGTGTGTAGGTAGCCTTTTCGTTGTGACCACTTTTTCTGTGGAATTCCTTTTCGCAATTATTGCCGATATCTGATTTAATAATTCCCACAAACTCGGAGGTTTCTTTGTTGTTTGTCAATCCGCTTTTGACTGTGAAATGCCGCTTGCGTCCACTTTGAGTTCCAGGAAGTCAGTCTTTTTCGTGGGTTGACGATTGCGGACGATCCTTATGGAATTTTAATGATCACCAAATACCGGTAGACCAATGAAATCACAATAATCAATAATTATAAAATTTTGAGAAAATTTCGCCGTAACCATTCATTGGCAAAAATTGGAAAATAATCGAACTTCTAACTTAAGTTTACCTTAAAAACTCGAAAAAAATTGTACAAAGTTGTATTTGCTCAAAGTATGTATCTGCAAGTTTGCGCTATGCAACATTAATACCAGCCAGACAGACAGACAACCACAACAGCGATACAGCCAAATAACAAAAGATCATCAAGAGCCGCATGAACGCTGTGAAAATTCCACTATAGACCAGTCATCAGTTGAACCAGTAATTACCGCAAATATTAGCATAAATAATAGTTTTAGCGCGCCAAAGCCCAAGCCAAAGGTAGGAAGAAGTCAGCGACGAAAATCGTCCGTGTTTGTTCGAACAAACATTCTACAGGCGTTGGTGATGCATGAAGTGATGAAGCCGCAACAACAATACGAAAAACAAATTCAACAGGTAACCACAACAAAACCACGAAAGACAAAGAGCAGAAGGGAAAGTGGTAATCCAGCCGCTGGCAAGCTAGATGGCAAAAAGGCACATTGAAGCGATTGTTGGTTGCAGTCTAAAGCGTTCATCGGTCCGTCCCTGCTGATAATGTTGCATTGATAAAAACTTTGTACGTTGTTGAACATCTGAGCTGTTTGGTGCTGCTGCTGTTCCTGCTATTGTTGTTGTTCAACATTAAACAACAACAATTGCATTTGCATCATCTTCAGTCACGGTCTTTATAGTATAATTCTAGCATTCGGTAAGACGCTGTTGCATCTGCGCAGACTGAATGCAGATGTACAGATCGCGATGCGATGCGATGCGATGCGAGCTGTGTTGCAAAGCCAAGCCAAGGCTTTGCCCCCGGGAACTTTAAAGTAAACAGAAGTGTACGAGTATATTTCACTTTTGGGGTGAAGAAGACAAACGCGCGCACTCACTCGAACAGGTTTGTGCTGAAGCGAAATGTTTGCGGTTGCAAACATTTAAATGCAAATCAGTGTGGCCACATGAATACTTCCAGCAATGCGTCGAACGATGATGGACGTGTCTGGCTGTAAAGAATATGCCTCTTTTTTTTTTTGTTTAACCCCTTTGATTGCTTATACTTACATCTACTTCTACTTGTTTACGTAACAATGCAGCATAGAGTTGGCTTAACATTTTTTTTTTTCGTTTGTTGCTGTTGTTTTTTTTCTTATGTGCCATGCTGCTGATTGTTTAGGCTGATAATGTTTTTTCTGTTTGTTTGACTCTCTGTGACTTTTGTCTATATTGGATTGTCGTCGTGCCGCATAAAGTGGTCAAAGATGCACAGAAGTCAAGTGTGCCGATGTGTTGGAGCAAAAGTTGCATTGAATTTTCGCTACTCGCATGGATGTAGCTATGCTGGAAATCTGGACTTGTGTGAGTAAATATTAAATTTAGTTTGTGTTCATTCCCTAACATTTCTTTACACCTCCAATCTCAAACTGTCACACCATATGTCATCTGGGTAACCCATTTCAGCAAACACACTCACTCACTCAAACATAAATTGCTTTTTTATCCTTCAGCAATAAGGACAAGCAAACAAATAAACAAACAAAAAAGCCAAATGAAGAATACGAGAAAAAAGAAAATGGTTCCCTCATAAAAACTCAACTTTGTTCAGCGCGCAAAATATGTTCGAGCAACTAATCTTGCCGAATTTAGTAGAGTAACAGATGTGACCAACAACAATCACAAACAAAGAAGCAAAAAAATAACAAACTCAAGCTCAAATCCCATTTGGCTTTAAGTGCGCGCTCCGCTCGATTACGAGGTGTAAATTTACTGGCTCACATAAAGTCATTTGCTGTAAAAATATCATTCTCCCAAAATATCGCACATTGAGCGCATCGGCATTGGCCATGTAGTTAAGGACCCAAAACCACCAGCAGCGACAGCAGCAGCTCTCGAATGCCACGTTTCCTAATCCTAAGCTAAATGACAGGAAGTTATTTTCCCTACTACACGCTGGTGGCCGCATTTATAAAGTTTCCTTCTTCCTCCTTTTCTGTATTGTATTTTTCCGCCTTTTTCGTTTTTCGTTTTCCCGAAAATCTTCATCAATTTATGATGTGTGAGATTTAGAAATCGTTGGCATGGACTAAGCTCTGTGGTGACTCTTTACTCTGGACAATAACAAATAAGTAAGAGCAAAATATAAATTAAAGTATGACAAATTTAATGTCACTATTTCGTGTAATAAATACGATGGAAAATAAGTATGACCATTACGCGAATACATGAGACATTTGATTGAACTAAGCTTCACTCATGTCACAGATGGTGATTTAAGATTATGATCGTCTTTAGGTATTAGATTCATTAGAGGTTGGTGTATTTTTGTTCGCAACTATTTCATCAGATTTTTAAATTTTAAGTTTATCATACGTTCATCCAAAACTTTTAAGAATTTACAGATCTGCGTTCTCAAAATATCATATAATCATCATGTCGACCTAAGACCAAGCGACTATATTCTAGTCTATCGGGATTTTGCTCTTATCTGATGGAAAGAATTAGACCAGAACGCCTCTCTTAAAAGATCCAAGTTCATTTAAAGATTGATCTGTATCGGCGGGTACGTCAGGTCAACGTCTACATCTGCACTCGCGATACAATTAAATGTAACATCTGGCCATCTTCAGAGTAATAGAGGCTATACTGTGTATTTTATATAAATCATTAGGCGTATATCAGGTTTCAGGTTTTGGTTCCATAAAATTAAACGGTTCCTGTTTCAGTTCCGGAACCGGTTCTTAGTGATCCCTAGTTACAATTAAATGCAAACTATTAGTAAGATGGAGATATGGATTTTACTGGCTCTTAGGGGTTTCGTACGAAACGAACATGCTGAACAAACCTACTCTTTAAGAGAGTACCTCAGGTAAGACGTAAATTATGGCATTCTATAAATTTAAAATTTGAAGTCGTGCTATTATACGTGTGCGACACATGGAATGTTACCTCAACCAACACAAGGAAGCTGCAGACGTATGTTAACTGGTGCATGCGTGGAACAAAACCAATCAAAAAACCATAAGCATCGAAATTAGGCTACGAAAGTGGCGTTGGATAGACCATACACTCTGGAAACCGAATGATAGCCTAGCTATCAAAAGGAACCCGCAGGGTAGACCGCAATCCACATGGAGGGCTGCTCCTAAAACCACTAGCAGCAGATAGAAGAAGATGGAAAGAATATGTGGCCACCCTATGCCCCAACCCACAGGGAGCAAAAGGACTTAATATGTTTCTTCTAAAATTCTTGAAATTACTTACTTTGACGGCCTCCGGTTACTATATCCTACAACAGTTGCTCATTTGATAAATCCTTATCGGATCGTTCCTGTGATAATATATTGCAGCAAGTAAAAATAAGTAACATCTTTATTGAATAGAAGTCATAAATTTTGTATATCATTACAAAATTTTTTTTTTTATTTTCATTACCGCTTAAATGTAACCATGAATAGAAGCACAAGAAAGCATTAATTACCACCCCAACGAAAAAAAAAATGAAAAACAAGGGCTATAAAACAACAACAATGGCAGCAAAAAAAATCCACACAGATGTGTACGCAACGAATTATCCCCCGGGTGAAAGTTAAAACAACATAACCTCGGCATAACTCTCCGCACTTTTTGCTGTTAATCTCTTACCAAAATTAAGACATAAAAAGTGTCCAGGCAACAACAAAAATAAATAAAAAACGAAAATGACACAAAAACAGCAAACGACCGTAGGCCGGAAAGAGAAGGAGGAGGGGTGCAGCAGCAGTGCGGGTCTAACTCAACCCTCACTCGCTCGCATCGCATTTCCATGGAAATTAAGCGGCACACACAAAACTTGCATTTCAATTGATTCCACTTCTATTTGAGTTAAAGTTTTGTGAACGTCAAAGAAGTGCAAAAAGTGAAAGGATATAATTGAACTGACCGAAGATGGAGTTGCAGCTATTGTTGTTACTGTAATTCAATCCAATCTAAGCCTAATGCCAGTATGGGACACTCTGAAGAATATACAAACTTAGCAAAATTCACCCAATTTGTGTATTTGCAAATATTTGAAGTTAGTAAAAAAAAAGTTTTTAAAAATGTCACAAGAAAGGAAAAATAAAAATAAACTTCTCGGCAAATATTTAACTTTGTCCATCCAGTGTAAAGACGAAAATGTCCTTTTATGTTACAGCAAATTGAGATGTCCACAGGAATGTTGTATGTATGTGTGTGTGTGTAGGTAGAAGACACATGCACACAATGACATAATATTTGGACAACCCTTACAAAGCGAACTGTCCAACCCATACAAATACTACTAGGCCATTGAGGCGGCAAAAGGAGCAACGCCTCTATCGTAGCACACCCATATGGGCAAATCTTTCACTGATTATGTCAATGATTGCCAATGTGCCGAAAACATGCGGGTCGGGCCCACCACCGAACGGCATTTCAGCATAAGTATTTGCCAAACGAGCGATAACCAACCACTCTGTGTGTGTGTGTGTGTGTGAATGTGTGTGCGGCAAATGCATCCTGAAGCGAAATGATTATGTTCGATTACAATCAGTTGCGCACGACAATGCATTTGTTATTAGTGCGGAAAGTGAAAAGTGGGAGAAATGTGCTTGAAATATTCTCTACCTAATGCAAGGGGTATTCAATTACATGACATTTCTGACAAGTGGTGGTTCAGACGAGTGGAACAGACGCTTTGGCAGCTGCTGCATTTGTTGCAATTACAAGTTGTTAGATTGTTTTAACGAGATTCAGGTTTGATATGAAAACAGTTAAGCTTGTGGTTGTATTTTCCCTCTGCATATGTTGTAATTTTCTCTTCATTTTCATAAATTTCATGCTGACCACCTTACAACATTTAAACCGTGATTAAATCACAATCAACTCGCTTGGTAAATCCGAAATTATTTTATCAAAATGACACTTCATGCATACACACAGGACATCCACTGCCAATGACCAAATTAATGCTTTTCCATAGCTCTCTATGAAAAAAAGAAAACTTTCCTCTCGATGAATTCTCAATGATTCCCAATTAGTGCTGCCCTGAAATCCAGTCTGCGGTTGGAACACAATGCTGTCGCACTGTTAAAAATGCCTTCTGTTTGTAGCACCATCACCAGCACCACATCCACATCATCATCACCGCACCGCACCACAACATCACATTCTTATTCCAGACGCTACGTAGGCCAGTGAAGTAAGTATCATGTTCGTTTTCGTGTTCGCTTCAGTCGGCGGGGGTATTAACACTAACTGGCCTCCAACCTGTAAGCCAAGGGATTTTCGGTTGAAAAGCTGTCATTACCGTTTTAAATGTACCAAAATCCGAACTGAAGCTCCTCTTGCTTTTATGCCATGTATCGAATTTCACAATGATAATATGTAGCATAACAGCTGGAATCGCTGCCTGCCAGGAGACTTCTCGATTCATTGTTGTCGATGCTTGTGCGTTCGTTCGTTTTTCTGACACACAAATCTGAATCCAACTGATGTGGTTTTCGTGTGTGTGTGTGTGTGTGTGTCTGTGCAGTGCAGAAGTGTTTTTCGATTTGGTACTGACAAGTATGAAGCTTCCCTGCGGTTAATCCAGCGGTGAAGATATCCCCGAATTAAAATAACAATTGCAGCCGAGGCTTTTGTGGCATAACCTTTTGTTCTTCAGTGGCTGAATGCACTTGACTTAAGGCTCGTGGCAAGCAGCGCCTCATCATTGTCGGCAGCAGGCGCACTAGCGTCAGTCGCATTATCAGTGGTGGTTGGCTTTGCTCTGGTTTTTTTTTTTTTCGGTGATGGTTCATTTGTAAAGGCTGCTAATGGGTCATGCAATACGAAAAAGATAGAACTATGAGGAGAACACCTAAGGCAATGTATGATTTCCTTTAGCTCCTATTGGAGCATAGGGTGTCCTCCATTGACAACCAACAAAGGATATGATTTTAGGCCACATTCCAGCATTCATTGATCTTTTCCATCCTATACTGAGAGTACCAACGGCTCTTACAAAGCACATGTGACCAATATACATGCGTTCCTCTGAGTTCATCACTTTCACAAACAAAACATTTGCATGCAGTTTGAAATGTTCAGGCCGAAGGACAGTTTGTGGATGTATTTTGATATTCTCAACGCAAATGCAATTAAACTAGAACAGCTAAGTCCATATTGGAAATGTTCGAAATCCACTTTCGTCCCATGCATATGCAAATTGTCACGTAATTTCAATTACACATGCCCACAATAACAACAACCTAAAAACAAACACAGTCAAGCAAATAGGCATGTTACTGCCTCTGCTGCACACAATTCGTATATTTGAACGCGTGTTGCATGTCAATCAATGCATGCCTCTTGCGGGAAACTAGGAGTTGCTCGCATCCTTCGGCGTACGTACATACATGCGGCTTAGTGACCCACAATGCGAGTGTCGCCTACGCAATAGAAACTGGCATTGGCCCAGAGGAGGAAATAGTGGCGCGCGCGCACTAAATACAGGCTCAATGCAGGCGGTGGCGGTGCTGATGATGGTGTTGCATAGCGATCGGTGCTCTACCGCATCCAAAGTTGCGCCGCACTAATTCCAAATCGAGTTTCCTTTTGTTGTACGTACTTACTTATAGTCTTTCCTCGCATTGTGAATGAGCCGTAGTGGTGCCCGCCACGCATGCGCAGCTGCACTTTGGCGGAACTAATTTCATTTTAACGTTGCCAGCAAATCCGATTCAACTTGTTCAAGCTTGGACAGTTCAAAACGGCTCGGTTGGTTTGTTTTTCATTTTAAAATTTTTTTTTTTTTGGCCATTAATATTGTGATTATTTATTTTAGAAAAAAGCAGCGACTATAGCACATTCAACCACCAGCAACAGCATTAATTTAACTGCAAATAAGCCACAACATGACACTTCAGATTCGGTGTATCTGTGTGGAATGTGTTGCACCTGCAGTTCTATTATTTTGATTTAAAATTTTTTTTTTTTTTTTACGTTTTGTCTGCTTTGACTTTATGCTTTGATTCGTTACGAAATTGTTCAGGAATCCGCTCTGCGGTTATGGCCAAGTACAAAACCGCACACACACACACACACACAAAAGACAACAAATTTGAAATTGCTTCTCTTGAACTGTCTCGGTTTCTGTTTTTATACGCTTAAGTGCGTTTTCAAGTTGTTAACATTTTGTCATGGCAGATTTACGACCATTTGGGCTCATTTCTGTATCTATTCTAGCAATGCACGTTGACACTGCAGCCTTGGTGTGATTGTCAGGGAGAGGGAAAAACGTTATTCCAGACAATTTGTAAATTTGATATAATATTTAACAGAGAAGGAAACTAGACAGGAAGTTTAATAGATAAATGCATTTTAATGGCTGATGAAAGGCATGAGTGGACGAAGGGAATAGGTTGTGGAAACCAGAATGTGGAATGTGAAGTGAGAACGTCCAAATGTATCAACTTAGGAAAATAATACTCGCGTGAGATGGTCAGTTGTGGTCATTTATGTGTTATGTATTGTAATTTTCTTGTCATTTACCTTACAACGTTTCTCCATACATTCAGGTCACAAGGCATCAAAAACATAAATTTACATGAAAATTTCATTAGAAGAAATCCTAATTTTGTTTCTGTGTCACCTTCAGAGCTGTGCTACCACCCAACCAACTGCTACTGGCCAAACGATGACTTTGTCATCATCATTATCCCTTTCCTCAAAGATGCGCTGAAGATGCTCAAATAAATACTTCACATGGAGCACCCAACGCTTGAAGATTGTTATGCACGCGCACGCGCAGCACTCTCAACGGCTGGCGGCAATCCGCCCGCAATTGTCTTTGCTGTACTGCCGACGATGATGGCCTCGTACCAATTATTATTTGCCACGACTTAAAGGATGTGTTTTATGGTTGCACAACTCATCTCATCTCATCACATCACTCAACTCATTGCTTCGCATCCACTCTAGACAAGATACGGAATATCCACAAGTAGTGCCTGCCTGCCTTACCTCGGCCTAAGGCAAACATTTTACTCGTATTTCGTGTGTAGCGTTTTTTTTCCTCTGCCATGCGTTGCATTCCATTTCGTGCTTAAAACTGCATCTGTTGGCTTTGTTATAGTCGCCTCGTTCCATTTTTTTTTGTTGCTTTTTTTTCCTTGTTGTTTTTCACAAACTGCTTTACTTTGCATGGCTGTGAGTTGGTTTTTGTGAATGCTACTCCTGCTACCCCTCCTCCTCCTCCTTGGGGGCCTGCTTGTGTGTAGTACGAACGATGCCATGCAAACACTTGTTTGTGGTCGGTCGTTTCTCGCCTGAGATCCGTGCGCTGCTCTGCTGCAGGTGTGCTTCTCACGCTTTGTCATTGCTTAGCTGCACGGAATTCTAAAATGTTTTTTTCTTTTCTTAAAATTATATTCGTTGGTTTAGTTTGTTATGGTTTAGTAGCTGCCATCATTCGCTGGAATTTGCCATAATAATTAGGAATTTAGTTTTGAGAATCGAGTTGTCGAGTTGAACTTAATTTGGCATTCCTAATGAAAATACTCCCACTTGAAAAAATTTAATAAGTCACAACTGAAATGGAGTAAGTCTCAAAGAAAATTACATAATTCCCAAGTGGAATGAAAAAGTTCCACTATTATTGGACCTTTCAAGTGAATCGTACAGAGAAATTTCATCCGAATTCGAAATCGAGGTTGAAATTTTCAATTTAATGTACGAAACTTGTCATAGGAGAGTGTTTGCCACAGTAGGTGTCGGCTGTGACCGACTGATATTTCCTCATTTATTTTCATAAAATTAAATTTCAATTCCACTACATGAAAAATGAATCGTTAAAACCACGCAAAGTCTACACTTTTGAGTTGAAATTCGCCATGAAATAATTTGCTCCTTTTTATGTGCGAGAATAAAAACTTACGCCTTATCATCATCATCATAATCACCAGCAGCAGCGTACAGGCAGCAGTCTTGATCATCATCATCGCCGTCATGATTGCGGTTCGTCGTAATCATCATCGTTTGCGTCGTGTTGTCGTCATTTATCTTTCTTCATTATCGCTTCATTAATTGCTAATTAACAGTGTCCTACATGAGCGACAGCAAAAACGAAAAAAAAACATCCCAGTGGAGACAGGCTCTGGCAAGTAGCTGGCTGGTAGGGAGTCAGAAGCATGCGAAAAGGCAAATTTAACAAATAAGGCGAAATCATGCGAATTGTTGTTATCGCTGTCATCCGACGTAATTTGTACACACAGCGCCATTTGAGCGGGGAAACTTTTTAATACACTTTTATTTCCCTTTTTTTATATTTTTTATATCTTTAATGGCAAACATTATAATTAAATTTAGTATGAATTGTTTTTATTTTATATTTAATATGGAATTAAGTGCAAATTAAATTAAATTAAATATAATAAAAGCTATTGCGGAATGAGTTCTTTGCCCTTCGTTTCAAATCGCCTTCGTGTAACTGGTAATAATATTTTTCCACGTTAACCTTTTATTAAACCTTAAGCTGCATGATATTCTGTTTTCATTTTCTTTGAGGAAACAATTTTAATATTTTTTTTTCCACAGACTGGCACCATTTTAATTAATTAATCAAATACGCCCGAGAGCTAAAATTTGAATATTTCAGTCTGCGAGACTAAATTCGAACTGCACAAATGCCAGCTAGCTTCCGGCTGGATGGTAAAAAGATTCGCCGCCCGCGTGTTGTTAAATTCGCGCCCAGCAAATAATACCGAAAATAACATCAAAACAACTTCCCAACTGAAGTGAGCCAAGTTAAGTTGAATTGAGTTGAGTTGCGCTGAGTTGAGTTGAGCAACAATAACAACAACAACAACAACACAACAGCTCTTGGTGGGTACTCTCAAAACATTATAAATTCAAACCAAACAGCATAAAGTAATTATTCTGGTTGATAGCATAAAATATTCTTATTTTATGCATTTATGCCAGTTAAATCAACTACAAGCAAGGATGTTGTATGGCTTCGTAGGCATATCCATTCTGCATGCCGGGTTACTGAGGAGGCACAGCGACGGGCGTTTAATCATATAAGACCATCGTTCATTCAAATCAGCACCTTCCTTAGCTAAGTGCCAGCACCATAGTGGGCGCCTCATAGCGGAATAAAATAGAATGGAACAGAGCAGAGGAGAAGATTTTTTGTAAATTAATTGAAATTTTTTTTCTTTTGAAAGTTCTTTCTTTATCCTTTACCCCTTTTAATATTTGTTTTCTCAGTGGCAACTGGTACGCCTTCGGTTTTGTCGGAGTGTTGGTCCGTCCGTTTGTCCGTCTGTCCGTCCATCTGTCTGACTGTCGGTCGGTTAGTGCAAAGGCTTTTCCAACTGTTGGCTTTGCTCTGACACCGAAAAGGCGCAACAACTAACCTTCTATGGGGCTGTCAAAAGATTTTCCACTTGAGGAGTGCCAAGTGAAACTGCTTCCTTTGATTCTTCCACGTGGATGCTGGTAAACCACAAAAGAATAGAATGTTCTTTTTCTGAAATTTTATTTTCATGAATATCGCTCAGAAAGATGCAGGCGAAGAAGCCTGAACCGAAAATGTACGGGAAAATAAAAAATCCCCCAACACAACAAACACGGCAACAAAGTGAGCAGAGAACAGCGAATAAGAATACATTCAGAAGCTTTAACCACGACACCTACAGAGACCAAGAGAGTCTAAAGAGTCTTCATTTCGCTTCACTGTGAGTTGGTTGGCAGTCCCTCCGCCCTCGCTCGTATTTGTTAAGATTAATTAAATCGCAGCTAATTAATGTTAACGTATTCATAAACAGGCCAAAACCACACAGACAGTGTGGATTTACGAGAATATGGTAAAAGGACGAGGAAGTGGAGCCAGTAGTGGATGGAAACAAGCAAAATGTTGACATTAAGGTAAGCAATTACTGTAGGTGTATTTGAAATGCATGTGGTTGGAATAGTTTTTAGAACCAGTAGAAATGAAAAATGGGGGGAAGGGGTAAAAGGGTAAATTTCGGCTATTGCGACTTAAATTGAAGGATCAGATGCCCCCTTTTTGTAAAATCTTTCAAATGAAGTGTGGTATTTTCGCAACTTTTTTTTTGTTTGCAGACCGCTTCTTTTTATACCCCCTTGACCCTTTTTGATCCCCTTATCGACACCCCTTGGTCACTCCGTTTGTACCCTTGATGAACAAGCTTTGCTTCCATTTTGTGCACGAAAAATTGCGACAATTGAAAGACATTTGTAGACCCTAAGTACACGGGGTGCGTACAATTGCTGGCACCAATTAAACTTTCGACATTCTCAATTGCATTTGCATTATCGATCAAAGTGGCTGCAAAAGCCGCACACTCATGATTCCCATTCAAATATAGAATTAGAATTAATTTTGCGAATCTATCTGACAAAGTAGCAGTTGATGTCGTATTCTGACCAGCTTTTGTCGTTAGCTTTTGTACGTTTGTGGTGAACAAACCTAGGGACATTGCCGGCAGCAACCGAGCGAGCAACTATTTTGAAACATTCTAATTAGATGTGCTGAGTGAAGGGATAGAGCGAAAAAGGAATATAAATTATTTCATGTCCAGTGTTTGGAGTGAAAGTGGCACTGGCGGCACAGTGAATGAAGGACTCTGCCATTGCTGACATAAGCCAAGAACAAATGCCGCTGGGAGATCTGAACTCAAACACTTGGGGCCGAACGGATGCGAGTATGTGTAATTTCGGTTTCAATGGCGCACTGCTGACGTCACTAAGCTATTTAATTGGAATTAGATAGGATTGGTCGCAATGCTCTCAGGAAGTTGACTCAAATGTAACTGATGATGGTGATGAGGAGTTGGTTTGATTTGTTCAAATTGGCTCAGCTCGAAAGGCATTCAATGAATTTAATTGATTTAGAAAAATCGATTTAAGCGGACACAGTCCTCGAATAATGCAATTGTCTGAGTTCGAGAGGGAATATATTTGTCGGACTAATGTTTTCTGAAGTTTTGTCTATGCTATGAAAAGCTTTTAGAAATCCCCTGATGCAGAAACTTTCTATTCAAAATACATGCTACATTAATGCTGCTGCTGCTGCTGCTCCTCCATTACAGTGGCCAGCAAAAGTAAGCTATAAAATGGTTCAAGAATCCTCGCACAAAACGAATTTACAACTGAAAATAACTCCCCGAAAAGCAGTTAATTGCTACACAATTAACATCAGCAGCAGCCGGAGAAGCGGCAGCAACAACAACACCAATTAAATAAACCAAGACAATAGCATTTTCCATTTGCCCGAAAGATTTCCCCCATGACTGCGAACGATTCGTACGATACGAGCTGAAGACGAAAATGTTCCTAACTTAATTTGCGAATTCAGAGCTGAGTTCACTCTCCCAGTTCAGAGTGTCTTATGTCTTAACACTCTTAGCCATTCGGTGCTGGTGTCCTATGCTATGGCGTGGTGTGCTAAACTCATGACCCTTTGGGCCACATCTGCGCGGGGCAGTTAAATTTATTAACACTTCTTCGGGCTGCCTTGGCGCGCAACTTGTGCTGCGTGACTGATTCACAAGCAACAAAATGCAAAACAAAAATTTCATTGAAAGCAAAAAAAAAAGAAGAAACTAAATGGAATTCCCAGTTAGCACTTCGACTGCGAGTGCTAAATACGCTGTGGTTGTTAGTGTTGTTAACATTTTTGGTGTTGCTGTTGCAGTAGTAGTTGTTGTTGTGGATGGAACTACCAACAACATTTCGAGTGGCAAGCTGCTTAGTATTAGATGACCTCACACCCCACCCCACTCCACCTCACCCAACGTCCTGTCGTGCTGCTGCTCTTCCAACTTCTAGTCTTTATGGGGGAATTTTTTCGGTGCAGTTTATTCCACTCCCAGTTTTAGTTTCGTTTCATTGCAACATTCACTGCGATACAAAAAGTAAGTGTTGGTGTTATTTTTGTTGTTCTTGTTGCTGAGTTTTAATTAAAAAGGTCAGAGTCGAGTTTAATTTATGCTGATGTTGCAAAAGAGTTGCTGTTTCGTTGCTGTTGCCCAACAAAGTATCCGTCCGAATTGCTCAGGTCAAAAGAACTGTTTTAATGAATTCGTTTCATAACTGTAGGAGAGCGAGAAGCTAATTGCAACAACAGTTGCATAACTTGTTTATGCATGTGTGTTTGTTTGTGTGTGTGTGTGTGTGTGTGTGTGTGTGTGTGTGTGTGTGTGTGTGTGCTTCCTATCGTCAACACTACACTGCATTGTTATCCAAACATTCTTGATTAGAGGCATGCGCTTTCTAAATGCTGCTATCAAAATTGTTAGAAAATACAAATTGAAATCTGCAAAAGGAGTAAAATTTTATTTATTTTTCTTGCCTAATTTGGGCTTTGCATTCTAAATATTTTAATTGCAAGATTTCATATTCTATTTGATTAAAACATTTCATGGCAATGGTTCTTAAAGAATCCTGTAGTTATTTCCAATATTGCAGAACTTCTCTCCGTTGTTACGTATGGCAATGGAATCCAGTATAACTTACTAATGAAAAAAGTTACATGTCCACACTCAGAAAACGAAATATGCTGTGGCAACTGAGTTTTACGGCTGCAGAAACGGATAACTGACTGCTGCTGCAACCGATACGTGTGTTCATGAAGTACATTGAAAGAATTCTGGGTTTACTTACAGGCACTTGCGTATATAATTAAATTCCCATAACCTTCTCAGGCCTGCCTTTTTATTTCTGGACGTACACCTGACGGATTTAAACCCAAAATTACTCCAATTTTGAAATTATTTTTTTAGCCCATTTTTGGCCGTTCGTAAGCAGCTTGAGAATTTGGTATGCAATTTAAAGAGGAAGCTTTTATTAGCATTATTATTGTAAATTTTGTGTGCATTATTTTTTGTAAATTTTCCAAAAGGTGTAAAAAAAAGGATTTTTTCACATATACCAGGCCTTAAATCAAAGAACCAAACCATAATTAAACATTAGACTCGTCACTAGAATTTTTTAAATTTTACTTCTACCAGTCGACCCCTTTGGCCAAAAATGGGTTAAGGTGGTAAATGCATCATTGCAAAAGGATATTTAAAAGGCCTTCCCTTCGATACCAATTGAAAAAAATGTGAAGTTCTAAGTCGATTCATAAATGTATACAAGATATGGATCCATCACTATACGGGGAAGGAGATTTTTGGCTCCAACAACGACCGGAACAGCAATTAAAGATTTTGTAAATTAAGCAGTCCTCTTTACTGGAAAATATCGCTCCTATCGATACTTCATAAATTCACTAAAACGGAAATGGCAACGGCAGTAGGGAAAGTACTATTCAACATGCTTTGTACTTAATACAAATGATATGTCGATTCCATGACTAAAAGATCATTAATTATCACAGGGAAAATATCTACTAAAAACAGAAGAAGAGCAACAACAACAAGCAACGAACAACCTGAACAAAACACATCGCAAACATGTTAATAATTTTTGCCTTTTTTTGTTTGTTGTACGTATGGTTGAGCACTCGAAATGGAGCAAGCCCATCCTGACATTAGATGACCATCATCATGCTGTGTGCTCCTGTCGTTGACATTGAACATTGAACCTTGCTTGGAACACGTTTTTCGCTCGCTCGCTCGTTCGGACGATTGTTTTGTTTTTGGTTTATGTGGAATGTAAGTACATTGAGAGACGGAGCAGTGTTTCGTCGTCGTTGTTGTTGTTGTTATTGTTCGTTGTTTTTTTTTTCTGTTCTGTTTTAGTTCAGCATGCTGCTGGTGACATGCGACATTTCCAAATGTTTTAGGTGCAAGTGTACAAATCCAATAATTCATTACGCTGCCATGTGCGCTGCAAATGTCCTTTTTGCAAATTAATTGCAACGCGGCGGGTAACAGCGGCGACGACGACGACGACGCGTTGGCTTGTTGGTATGGATTTCCGTTTTGTGTTTTTCATCTATTTTTTCCCGTCCTTTTCTTGTACTCTTTTCAATTCATAGTTTGAGTGCTTAAGCCACATACATTATCGACTACAATAACAGCAAATGCAGAGCATTTCTATTATCCTGTCACTAACGATAGAAATCGGCATGTGTTGTTCCGACCACTGACCACCTGGTGTGCGCTATTCAAGTGTACGCTCCTTCGTTCTGGCAAATATGTTTGCTTCAGAATTGAGGTAAGCAGCAATAACATTAGGAGCAGCAGGTTTTTCTCCCGATGCGGTTCATTGATGGTCAATTCACGATGCACATTGCGTTTAAGCAGAGCGGCCAAATGGCATCAATGAAATTGCATAATTTATTAATATCCACACCGAAATGGCAAAGGACATTTCTACATTTCTATGCTCTCATATGTCTGGTGGTTATAGCTTTTCCAATATTACATTTTAACGGAAACAGGTAGATAGTATCTACTAGATGCAGGAGCGTAGTCAAGGCAGAGGTTTTGGTCACATACCTTTCCGATTTTCTCATAGATTTAACAGAAAATAAAAAAAATTCCCCCAAATATAAAATTTGACACCCAAAATAAATGCATGTCAATTTAACAAAATGATTTCTTCCAGTGTACCACAAGAGCAAAAAATAAAAACGCACAACAAATTCCCAAAATAACCAAAGGCCTAATACGTTTTTAATGCCATGTCAATTACAGTACCGAAAAAAGTCGCCGAGATTAATTTGCAATTTGTACCGAATTTGTTTTTTCGTCATGGCATTTTGCTATTTCATCTTCTTCGTTTAGAGGGTTTTTTTGTCTGGTGAAGCACCAAATAATATTGATTGCCTCTGCGGAAAAATGTCGTGGGCGACAATGTGAATGAAGGTGGCCGTTGTGTAGAGTGAACAGAAATCGACAAACCGAATAATTTGAAAAAAAAATAGAATTTTACATTCCACAAACCATGGACGATACAAATTTGATATTCTTGTCAACGCAAAATGGAATGGCCATACACAGAATAACAAAACAATCAATCCAATTTGCAAAACATAACGCCCGCCAAAAATCACCTCAATTAATTTAATTAGTCCGTGGTTGTTGTGTGGATGAGCAACAACACGAGTAGGTGGGGGGAGAGCTCAACAGCAGACACCTGAACAGCATGTTATGGAATTTAATGCCCACAAGCGTTGGACAATGGAATTCCATGAAGCGCTCAGATTTATGTTGTATTGTTGCTATTTTACAAAACAAAAACAAAAACAAAGCAAAACAACAACACAAAAATGGCATCTCGCGCCGCCGACACCTTGCCACATCGCGACAAATTTACCCACAACAGAAATGTTGTGTGTCATGTGGCAAATGCGCTCCAGGGAACAATCTCTATAGAATGACAGGAACAACAACAACAACAGCAGCAATGAAATTTAAAATCACTTGACATTTTGAAAAATTCAAACAGCGCGGAGAACATTAACCAGACAAGGTAAAAAAAAAACCAAAAAAAAAAACCACAACAAAATTGGAATACCGCGCAGCAAATACACAAGTGAACGAATTCATCGCAGTTGTTGTTTTGTTGCTTTGGACAGTGTTTGCATATGACCGGGAATCAGATAAAAATATGATTAACGATATTGGAGCATCGCATGACATTTCGAAATGCTGAGCCGATTGAAATCAGTTGCCTCCACTGAGCATATTTAATGAAAACGAAACGGCTTTTGGCGGAGAGCGGGGAAAATAACAATTTTCTCCATTTCACTTCTATTGAGGATGTGATGTGACTGGTGGTCAGTGTGGTTGTCAGCGGCTAGTAGGCCCCCAATCGTTTCTTTTTACGACAACATGAAGTGATGAAGTTTTATTATTTTGGTGCATTTCAAGTGGACTTGAAAGAAAAATTTCATTTCACTTTGAGACCATCATCTTATCGCATAAAAATGTAAACAAGTCATTCTTTGGATCTACGGGATGCTTTGTAGATTTTTTAAATTATTTTTTTTTTTATTGCATTTCCTATTTGATTGCATTTCGATTTTTGTCGTTGTTGCTTTAATGAGTCCAGAAAAAGTGGCATGTTTTGATAAAAGCTTTATTTATCTCTGCTACAAATGCTTGCCTATATGGATGAGGAAGGTAGGCCGATGGGTAGGTACCTCTTCCTGTGATGCGATTGGAAATTGGGAGGAGGGAAATTTTTATCGTTAATGAAGAATGAAAGACACATTTCAACCATCCATTAGAGAGATCTGAGAATTTATGAGTGTATTAATAGGTATCGGCAGGTGTGTGTGTCTCTCTTTTGTGACGAAAAGGAAAAGCAGTGATAAAATATTGAAAATTAAATTGATTTTTTTTTATTTTTTTGGTCAATTAAATTATATTAAAAATTCTTTTGTAACTCGTTTAACGGGAAATTCGCTTGATTTAAAACAAGGAGCGGTTATATTTATTTCTTCCTTTAGCTATCAAAAGCACACGCACAAATTGAAAACTATTAAAAGGCTCTCAAGACAGTTTGAAAATGATCGTCCTAGCGACAGTACCAGAAAAAAATAGTTACGTAAAAGTAACCAAAATTTCCAAATATATGAAAACTTAAAATTTATTAACCGCCTTTGTAGGGTAGAATTTACCAAAATAAATCTTCAAAAGTCCACATGAAATTGTTAAGAAAAACCAGAAAAGTTGCTTTTATTGTAAGCATTTTTAACTGTCAATTCGGTTTAATTTATCTGCTTTTTTTGGGTGTACAGTGTATACTTTACACTGTATATTCAAAATAATTTAATAATATTTCCAAAATAATATAATATTAAATTAATATTGCATACTTTTTTTCTGTATTTTCCGAACTGACTTATGCCATTATGGTGTCTTTTGAAAAGGTATGTTCAATGCTTTTTTTTCGACATTGTGTGCAAGTGTATCGTTATTGAAAATGTGACTACCCCAACATAACAACATCCACTTGGCAACAACAACATAAAATTAAAGATCGTGCGATATTTTTATAAAAATTTTCAAGTGTAGAAGAATTTATAATTTTATTAGTGTGTTTGGAAAAATTTCAGTATCGGTAAAATGATGATTTTTCGTACGTTGTGTGCAATTTTTTAAGGCGACTTTTGAGCGTCATTTTTTGACCTACTTTTGTGCGATTTTTTAATGAACTTATGTCCATTTTCATAGAAATCCAGACTTTGGTATTTTTGGATTCCTGATTAGAAGCTGCATCGAGCAGGCTATTATGGTTTCAGGAAATAGCAATGATTTGAAAACTGATTTGAAGTTTACGCCTTAAAAAACTAATGAAAGTTCGATATAACCATTGGCCTATTGTCGATTCTCTGTACCGACTAAGAATAATTTTTATAATGAAGTAGCAGTTTTGTAGTAAAAATTCCATGTGATAATTAATTAGATGATATGGACACTAAACCTTCAACAGATAAACACGGTTGTTATTTTATTCTTGCACAAACTAACCGAAATAGAATCCAACCAACTACATTGGGTTCTTTGTCTCGTGCCGAAGACCTACTAACTATTCACAGAACAAAGCATAATTAAAAATGTTTTAATTTTCTTTCAAATATGTCTGCCAACTTAAAACAACCTTCCCTAGCATAGAGATTTTGTTCTTTTTCAGAGAAGAAAAATAATTGAAAAGTCTAAAAAGAATAAAACGTATGAAAAAAAACTGCGTGCACGCATTGCAGACAGACAGACAGACAGCCTCTCTCTAACTCGTTTAGTTTATTTATGGCCACAATTTGTTCAAACAAAAGGTCACCCTAATTCCCCAGCCACCGCAGAGCGCAGAGCAGCACCATAGAAGCAAGGTGCTCGAGCGATGCATAATTAAGATAATAAAATATTAATTTAAATTAAGTTCATGCATATGCAGGCGAATAATGAGAACAAATATTTGCTTGTACTACCAACATTCCTTTTTTTTACATTTACCTTTACCTTAGCCTTTACCTTTGTCTTTGTTTTCGGATTAATTCATTTAAAAAAAATATTATACATGTACAAAGCAGAGAGCGGAAAATGCCACCACTGCCAGAGACAATGACGAGGCTACGACAACAACTACGATGATGATAGGCACTTGTACAAATTAATTAATTAATTAAAAATTCCCTAATGGTTGGTTGGGATATGCAAATTTCATGACCGAACAAACTGAGTGGCTGATGTTACCTGAGAATATCAGATGGTACGCGGAGTACGTGAAAATATTTGTTCGCATTATTAGGTGGTGCAAGTGTGAGTATGTGTGTGTGTGTTTGTATTGGAAGGGTTTTCGAAAATGAACAAATGATAACCTCTTAAGTTTAGCTCAGAGACGCGTAAAGTGTCAATCACGATGGTGGATGGATGGACCGACCCGACCCACTTCACTAAATGCACTCGCCGATGTTGACATCCAACCTCTCTCGCAGCCTTCCTCTAAATGGCGCTTTGCTGTTTTGTGTTTGCAAACATGGTGGTCAGTTCCTGATATCACATGCGATAATCCGCTATCCGAAACCTGTCATTTGGGGATTCAAAGTCGTTTTGTAAATTTGGATGTGTTGTGTTGCGTTGTGTTGTGCCTGTGCGGCTATGTTGGCAGCCCGCGTTCGCAGTCGCTGTTCAATGATTGATGGTCGCTGAGTTATCTTGATTTGCTCGTTCGTGCATTAATTAAGTAATTTATTTATAAATGTTCAAGCATAATTTATGCTTGCTTTAGCGAAAGTATTGCATTCTATTTGTTTGTATTCTCATTTTATTTTATTTAAAGCGCGCTTTTGCGCTTTCTCCTCTTCATTTGGAGGTTTGGAAATATTTTAGTTTTGACATTTTCTGTTGTTTGTTTCCCATGCGTGTCGGCGTAAAATTTTAATACACCGCCGATATGAGCATGTCGTCTGTCATTTTCTGACAATGAATTCCAAATTTTTGGTTAGGACTAATAGTCATACACTGAACAGAAAATGTTCAGTGAACATTTAATACAAAATATGCGAACATATTTCATGTAAGACATTCAGTTGGTTTGATTTTGAATGATCGTCTGACACTAGAATACTTTACAATACACAACTATTTTTTACAAAGTGAGTTATGTATTGCGTACGGTTGTCGAAAAATTGACCGCTAACTGTTGACTCCTTTGAAAAAGATGTGGATGTTAGCACAGTTTTAAAGAAGCTCAAATACGGTCTCTAAGATACCCTCCAACTGGATTACACTTTAAATGGTAGAGCAGTGTACATAGTAGAGTGTCCCGATGGGTAACATGTGAGGTCTGTTTGGTTGAGTCCGAGTAATTTCATTGATATTTCTCGGGGAATTGGTCCAGTTGTTTTGCAAATTTTGTATATTTTATAGAATATCATTTAGGGTATTTCACAGAAAGGTTCAGGACCACAAAGAAGCCGTTTGTCTCCTCTGTTGACTAAGTAATCTGGTCTTTCCTTCATGTCTCGGTTCCCATCTGAGTTTTAATGTATTCGATTTTCTTCGTGAGTCTCCGAGTACGATACCTTCTTTGATATTTTTTCGATAATTTTTACTACATTTTTTTTAATGAAATTGTTGTCAACTTCCCAATAGTTTCATCTTAACATTTTGATAATTTTCATTCCCACCACACTGTCATTTCATTGGTTCTGTATTGGTTCTTTTCTCATTCCCATTCCATTCTACTAGTTCCATTTCCATTCTGTTCTGGTCCATTTCCATATCCGACTGTTATTCCCAACCTGTTCCGGACAACATATCTAAGCATATAAAAACTACAAAGATAAACATTTTCGCTTAAACCAAAGCTAAAATAACTTTTAAATTTTCTTTAATTAAACTAGAATTTCTCTATGTTTCTTTCATTTTGCTAGCAGCTTCATAGTTTCGTTCCGGTTCCACTCTCATTCCGTTCCGGTTCCACTCTCATTCTGTTCCCGTTTCCTTTCTATGTTTGTTCCACTTCAAATTCGTTTCAATCCATTTCCATTTCCGGTTCTGTTCCCGACAAAAAAAATAAAATAGATAGATCTGGCAGCCATTTTGTATTGGAGTTAGGCGTGATTTTTATCATATTGCTCATCGTCAATACCGTTCAATACGAAAACAAATTTGTAGTCGATAGCTCTATAACCATGACAGCAAAATGGCGGACAGAAGAAAAGGTAACTGATTCGGTTAATTAATTTCTTCAAAAGCAAAAATAAAAAATTCAAAAAAACTTGAGAGATTTTAACCAAAAAAATCATATTTCCCCCATCACTGTAACTGTCACTTTGAAGCCAGCATAATTCCTCTTTCGATTTACTTTCACTCTTCACTGTACGAATCACATTGGAAATGATTTATTAAAATTGCACATGGAAATAGTAGCTCTGCCATTATCAACTTAAAAAAAAAACATATGAAAAAAACCCAAAACATGAATTTAATTTCGTTTACGCATTTCACCAAGAGCCATTCTTTTTTATTATAATAAATTAAAATAAATCAAAAATTAACTAACAAATCGGAGCAGCCTCAAAAATGAATTTCCATGTTTTTATTGATTTTATCAATAAATTCAAAATAGACCGCAAAAAGCACAACAACAACATTTAAACATAACATCCACAACAAATGCGGTACATAACAAGCATATCGTATGTTGGATTTGGATATATATTTTACAACACATTCCATTTGCATTTTAACTTAATAAATAAGGTGATCACCGAAATGTCACATAAAAATGATAAAGTATTATTTGGAAATTGGGTGAGTTTTGTGTTTGGTGAATGCTCTAGTCAGTGATTTGTCAATGGATTGCGAAACAGAGATGAATGCGGCATGCATTTCCAGCTTATACGACGAATGACGACATGCGTGAATGTCTCTATCGGTTAGTGGTTGAGTGGCTTTTGGATAATATAAAATGTTGTTAAATTCACAATTTAATTCATTAAACAACTTATTTGTTTGCCCAACTAAACCAAAAATAAATTCATAAAATCATCACATGAAACCTTTTTTAGTTTGGAGCAACGTGCTTCTCCGCTGGTCCGACAACAAGTTCATGTTTCGACTGGCTGAAATCGTAAGTGACAGGCAATTCATCATTCCGCTTAAGGACATGTTCGTCCCTTTCAGTTATTTTCTTTTTTTGGGGTACATTTTGTGCCTTGTTATTTTGGTTTGTGTTCGCTCGAAGCGGCCAACACGTCCAAAAATACTGCAACTGTGCATCAAAATACCTCGGACACTAACGTGCAAATCACTTTGACAATTTACAGTATTTACTGGGAGAAAGACGCAAAAACAAAAGAAGCCAAATTAAAGCATTTTGCACTTCGCGCATCCACGGGTACTCACTCGTCCCGTGCGCTTGTGGTATTTTAAGTGATTTTAATGCATTTAAGGTATTTATAAATAACAACGCCTTTGCGATCGTCAAGGCAACGCGTTGCAGTTTGCGTTGGAAGTGGTGTCCAGGTTCCAGAACCACATCACTCCTCCGTTCCGCGTCAATTGTCTCTTCTCTCTCTGTGTGTGTGTGTGTGTGTGTGCACTTCAAGGATCAATCAATTTTTAGCACTCGTCCCACAGCATTGCCACTTGTGATGCCGCCTTTAAAGCGCGCGCGAACTACTTAATATGCAGGCGCGGAGCATCTACAGCATTGACGTTTGTACGTACATAGGTGCTCTCTGGAGTGGCGGCCCAATTTGGAGTTGCGTGGCACTCGAAAATTGTATGCGTTCGCATTATTTACGCTCGTCGCTGATTGCCGGGCACTTCATAAATTTTTAAACGATTACAGGAGTGTGTGCGATGAGGAATTCGTTTTTTTTTCACATGGCCTCTTGAACGGTTAAAACATAAAAGTACGAAAATCCAGTTTGTAATTCTGTGACGGCTTGTGTGTGCTATGGTGTGCCTTGCAGTCTCTGTAAACAACGACTGGGGGAACATGCCCGAATTGAGCTTTTGCATTTGGACGACGTAATCGGCAGGTGCAACGCTGTCCTGCTGTTCAACTCACTGCGCATGCGTAGCGCGTTTGTAGCTGCATCCGTTTGAGTATAATTTTATATGCGAATGTTTCCACTGGTTATGAAGAAATATTTTACTGTATGAACGACGAGAACGTCGGTTCGGTCTTTCAGTTGACCAAACTGGATTGCGGTATTCACTGAGGCATTTTTAATATAGTCTATATGGCATTTTTCAACAAAATGCCCATTAAATGTTTCTTTTTTTTTCACCTTTTAAATTGAGTTTGAAATTCAAAATAATAATTGGTGAACAGACATACCTACTCGTTCTGTGGATCATAAAATAGGCCACCAAGTTTGCCTGGAATTGTTAGGAAAGAGGGGCGAAATAATGCAATAAAATATGATTGCGTATTTCATTCTCCTAAGTGGAGAAACATGTCTACTCCCAAAGGAAACATTTATATGGGAGAATAGTTGGTCGTAAGCCTATTCCAGTAGGAAGTTTAATTCTTGCAACGAAGTGTAGGTACATAAAACTAAACTAAAGACCTGGACATGCTTGTAGACTAAGCGCTAACACGAAATCGTTTCTGTGAGTTGCAGGAGCCCTACAGTTTAGTGGCGTTTCCGAACGGCAAGTGATAACGTGAAGTATATTCACTGCAAATTATACTGTCGTAAGTTTGCCATTACTTGATCAGTGCGGAAAAAACTTTATTTATTTCGCACCAGGCTTGAATTGAACTCAACACCTCTTAGTTGTGAGTCAGATGTACTACTCACTGAGCTACGGCCACCATATAATTCTTTCTCTAGTTTTAAATTTAAATTGGGACCACCATAGTTTCAAAATTGAAATTAGGTATCCGTATTCTCAACATCTCCTCTTAAACATCGGCACACGAATCCACAAACACCCATGCTTGACAACACTGATTAATCGATTAACTGTGATTTTGACTAATCAAAAGTGTAATTTAATCAGAATTCAAAACTACTCACTTTTGATTAAGTAGAAATTCAGTGAACTAATAAATTGAAATTATAACAATATAACAATTTATAACAATTCTATAATAACAGCCCACTATAAATACAAACAATGCAATTTAAGTGTCAATCAATCACGCCGCAAAAATGAAAATGAACATTAATGTTATTGCACTTAATCAATTCATGAAGGGGTTAATGACACAGAACGGTTCAAAGAGATTTTGTACATCACTTCAAATTGAATAAAAAAAGGACCGACACAATGAAGTATTCAAAAGTTTTTCTACCGAAAATTACCACAAAGGCGAGACATGATGGAAAGTGCGTGAATGATGCGACACAACAAGAGTCTCTCCGATGTCTAGACACCATTATAAACCACACAGGAAGTGGTGGGTGGGTGTGGGAGTGAAACTCACTTGATGTAAAGGCGGCGAGGCTCCTGCTGCCGCATTATGATAAAACTTTCCTTTTGTTTCAAAATTCATGCAATTTGCACAATATATGAGCATGTTAAATGGAAAACCTTTTAATGAAATGATTATGTATGCAAACTATGCGCCGCTCGGCACTCTCTGTGTTTTGCTGCAGTGTTTTGTCGTCTGAAATGTTGTAGAGACATTTCAAATTTCCGCTCAAAGAACAAAGTGGAGTGGAGTGGAGGGTACATAGTACATTCATGTTCTTTTTGGGTAAAAGTCACACCCAAAGAAAGCTACTTTTTTTTTAATATATTCCTTGGAAATTTCAGATCGTAATTGTTTAAGTAAATTTGCACACAGCCACAGCAGACACCGCAAGTCAAATTATCACAGAGCGATAATTTGACGTTCACACCTCAGCAATTTCGAAGTGTGTTGGTGGAGTCAAGCAGAGGCGACCGTCCCGTCCAGCCAGCCGCAAGAGTGACAGGTGTGTGACATTGCACCCATTGCCGTCAACGTCGTCAAGAAGCCGATTTTACCTGGAGGAGCGAAAATTATTTCCATGAAAAATGCCCCAGCCTTCGAATGTACAAACGAACGAAAGAACTTCACTTCGGCAAAAAAAAAAAAAGTAAATACGTGGAAAATTTATTCGAAAGCATTCTAGTGGCGAAGCACTGAAAGGGAATTGTGGGTATGGCTGTACTGGGCGCAGATATCGTGATGGAGAACACTCTGGCTGACAGGGCTCAGCGATAGTTGCTGTCGCTAGTGATTGTGATGGTTGTTGGTTGCTGACTTTGGGTGCGATTTTTTTCTGGTTCTTTTTTTTTTGTTGCTTTTCTCTGCATTTCGAATTTTCTATTTATGACTTTTTGTTCTTGGCGTTCATATATTTTTGCTGCTTCGAAATTAGGAATTGTAAAAAATTACTCATAATCTGCTGCACGAAGCAAGCTGGTTGAGTTCCTAGGAACGTTTCAATTAGAGCGCGAAAACCCAGTTGAAGCCGCACCTTTTGGAAAACCTTTGATGGTCGGCGCACCGCGCAGAGAATGTGCAGAAATATGCGAGATTTTTTGTTTTTCATTTATTTTCTGTGTTCTCCCTTTCCTGGGAAGGCTGCTATACTTATTATTTCAATAAAAATTCTTTTAATATATATTATTTTAAGTGTGCAATGTGCTGGTTTTCTTGTTTAATTAAAAGTGGATAATTTAAGGCGAAATAGCTCGTAGCATGGAAAAGTACACTCAGCGCAGTAAGAATTGAAATGCGATTGAAAGTGAACCAAACACGTATAAGAATTAAATTGAATGCGGTGAGGGCATATTTCCTGTGGCATCACAGAATTCTCAAGTGTATCTTAGCAACAGAAGTGCCTCAAGTCTTGACCAACCACAAATTTAATAAAAGATTGTCGCGGTATAAATTCGCGACAGAATTTTGTTTGTTGTTATTGTTGTTTGTTTGTTATTGTTTTGTGTTTCCCTTTTGTTCGGGGCGACGGGCGAACAAAATCGGAGGAACAAAATCACACACGCACTGACCGAATTAACGCACTGCACAATTTTATTGATTCTCACTTTTTATTTAAATATATTTGTTTTGCTTAATTTGTTAAGCAAAACAAATTCGACACTCGCGGGCGAAATGCGGCCGGCGCGCGGAAGAAGAAAACTGTCAAAGTTCTCTTGCTTTCTTCTCCTTTCTTTCGCTTTTGCTTTCGTTAAGTTAGCTCAGTGAGCGGCGGCGATCCGATGAGGGTATTGCCAGCCTCGCCATTACAATAGTAAATTGTCAAAACCTGGACTAAAGCTTTTGTACTTTTTAAACCTGTTTGAGGGAGAGGAATTTGAGAACATTTATGCTTTCGCCTATACGTACATGAGTGCCGCCAAAATGTATATTTCATTTTGGTGGGTGCAGGGGGGTATATGTAAATTTGCCAAACACACCTAGAAAAATCTGAAGAGATTTTTCGCATATAGGTATGGGTAAAGCCCCGACTGCGGACACTGGTTTCTGCGTAAGCCGCACTCTATGTATGTGGGAAGATAAATGGAAAGTGAGCGTCATAGGCGCTCATATATTCTAATTCTTTTAGTTCTTTTTGAGCAGGGTAGAAGGAGAGTGGCAAAAGCTTTGGTTTTTTTCTAAAATTTAATTAAATTATTTGTTTCCAAAATTTGGATAATTTTCTTTCCTTTTTTTTAAATTGTGTTTTTTTTGTTGAGTGGTGAAGTGGAGCTGTTGCCATCGTCGGACTGTGGCTGGAGGACAAGTGGTCCAAAGGGAGTATTCTTGCGCGCTGGTTTAGTTTTGCCAGCTAGTGTTTATTTTGCTTTGTTTTATTTTGTGGCAGTCGGCCATTTAGTGTTTTGAAATTGAGGAATTGAATAGAGTTGGACAGGTTGTGTTCGGTCGTGATATTGTTTTGGTGAAGTGTTTCCGTCCAAGTAGTTTGCTTGGAATTTGTTTGGCCGTTTTTCCCCCCTCTTCCTTATTCCTTTTTTTTGTTTGTGTTGTCCCGCATCAGAGCCAAGTTGTTGCTGGACATCGAATTTTATCGAAGTCCAGCTGGTGAATAGATTCTGCAAAGAATCGTGCGAGGGATTTCAGACAGGTTGGTCTGGTCCCGCAAATCAATTGCGTTTAAAAAGATTTAATTTTTGGTGTACGAATAATTTCTTTTGGGTGATTGTCGGCTTGTGTTGATTTTGAAAAAGGGTTTGTGTGCGGTATTATTTTCCTTGTGTCGGGAAAATTTCCGTTTCTTTTATATATAGTTATATATATACCTATATATATATCTATTGCGGCAGTTTCGGTGTAGTTTTTTAAAAGAAGTTTATTTATCAGGTTTTCGTGTGTTCGTGTTGTTCGTTCGTCCGGGGATACCATACCGCGAGGGTCGTCTTAAATCCCACGCTTCGCGACTGTGCTATTCGGGCAAATAGGGAATTTAATAATCGCGTGGGGATTTTTGATTTTAGTTAGTTTAAATAAAGTTTAGTTAAAAATAGCGCGATAAGCTGGCGCCCAACGTGGGGCCCGAGAAAGTTGAGGCAATGCTGAAAATTCCAGCGCCCAAAAATGTAAGGGAAGTCAGGTCGTTTGTTGGCACCATTTCTTGGTATCGTAGGTTTGTTTCGAATTTCGCTGATTTGAAAAAGTTTAAATAAAGTTTAGTTAAAAATAGCGCGATAAGCTGGCGCCCAACGTGGGGCTATTTTTACTAAAATTTTTAATAATTTTTTTTAAAATTTTTTTCTTATAATTTTTTTTTAAATTTTTTTTAACAAATTTTTTTTAAAGTTTTTTTTGTAATTAATTTTTTTATTTATATCAAAATCTTTTTGTGCTGTTTTGTTGGTTGTATTATTTCAGTTTTTTTATAATTTACTAATTCGTATTTTTATTTATTTAGTTTTTTTGGAATTTCTCTGGTTTCCAGTGAGAGTGCTGTCGACGGCGGAGTAGCGGCAGCGGGTTTTTTTTTGTTGTTCGGTGAGTCCGTTCCTTTTTTTGGTGCAACATTTGTAACCTTTTTTTTTTTGCAAGTTTTTTTAATAATTCTTTTAAATTTTATTTTTGTGTTGCACCATTTATTTATTATTTATTTTGATTTTAGTAAAATTTTAATTTTTCTTTGTAATTTTATTAAACAGTGGTGGTGTCGTCCGCCTTTAGCTGTTGTGGTTGAACTATTTTTTTTAAATATTCTTTATTTTTTTTATAGTTTTATTTTTATAAATTTTTTTTATAAATAATTATTTTTTTATTAATTTTTGATAATTTTTTTTTTGGAGTATTTAATTTAATTTTGCGGTGCCGCCCGCCTTAAAAGTTTCGTCGTTCCTTTTTTTTGTCCGTAATTTTTTTTTATTTAAAAAAAAATTTTTTTGGTTTTTTTAAAAGTTTTTTTGTGTTTTTTTTTTAATTCGCGTTTGTTTTACGAAATATATTTTTATTCGACTAGGCATATTTTTTTTATATATTTATTATATTATTATAATTTGAAAGTTTTCTTTTAAATTTCTTTACCTTTTTTTTTGGAAAATTCTGTGAGCGTATTGAACGCTGGTTTCATTTTCTTTGCGGTTTTTTTTTGAGTTTTTTTAAGTTTTTGGTTTTTTGTCCGTCTGATTCAATATGGAGATTAACCGATTAAACCAAGAGGAACTGGCATACGAGATGGAGGCTCGTGGGTTGCCAGTGACTCCGGTGGAGTCCATGAGAAAGTCCTTGAGGGCATCAAGGCAAATAGAGCGTAGGGAATCCGTGGATGTCTTTGCGGGATATCCGTTTGTTTTTGAGGAAGATAGGTTGGGTGTGGAGGGGAAGATTTCCGAAGTTGAAAAACTTATGGAAACCCCTCCCAAGGACGCAAAGTCGCCCGAATATTTGAAGATTTTGGCGAAGTTGGAATGGGCTTTAGGTCGCCTTACTCGTTCGAGGCCAGCGAGTAAGGAAGAAGTAGTAGAGCAGATGGCGCTCAAAAATAGGGTCCTTTTGTTGTTGGGGGAACTCAACGAGGCGGTGGAGGATGTTGGTGGCGGAGATGATGCCTTCGATGACAATCCAAGGCCATCCCGACCATCCAAGGGACTCAGTAGGGAGTCGGCGGTTGAGGAAAAGCCTGAACCCGTTCCGAGACGTGAGCCATCCACCTCGTTGAGTAACGTAGGTTTTCAAAAAGTAGAAAATTTGTCCAAATGGGGTTTGAAATTCACTGGGGAAAGGTCCGATATGTCCGTGCATGCATTTCTGCAGAGGGTAGACGAGCTATGCGAGGCTCGGGGCGTTAGTGAAGCCCAGTTGTTTAGGGGAGCAGTGGAGCTTTTTTCTGGAAAAGCCCTGCTCTGGTTTAGGGATGTCCGCAGGACAGTTTCAGGCTGGCGAGAGTTGGTCGCCGAGCTGAAACTGGAATTCCTGCCCCCCAACTATGACGACATTTTGATGTCTGAGATTAGGCGACGGACTCAGGGTGGGACTGAGTCCATAGGTATATATGTAGCGGCGATGAGGGGGTTGTTCGGTCGTCTGTCCGACCCCTTGTCAGAGAGGCGTATGCTGGGTCTGGTGATCGCAAACCTGTCCCCGTTTTACCAGACTCAGCTGGGCTTGGCTGAGCCTAAGTCTTTATCGGAGTTGGTTTCCTTGGGTCGGAAGCTGGAGGCTGTGCGGGCGAATGTGGAAGCATTCGTGCCGCCGCCCAGCAGCCGATCCAAGAATTTGTTGGAGCCAGACTTGGCTTACGTCTCTGCTGAACCTGAGGTTTCAGTGGTTAGGGCCCCTTTGCGTGACGCTAGGTTGGAGAGGAGAATTCAGGCTCCTCCCCAAAATTCTTTTAGGTGCTTCAATTGTAAGCGGTTTGGGCATGTTTTGAGCAACTGCCCTAGGGAAATTTATTGTTTCGGTTGTAGGCGGCCTGGTTTTTTGAAGCGTGATTGCCCCCGATGCTCTCAGAGAGCAGGGCAATCGCAGGAGCGCTCGGACAGGGAGGCGGCCCCGAGAGCGGCTCCGAGGGCCCGCGAAGAGTCGGGAAATGGGGAGCGAGCTCTTGTGGAAGCAGGGCAAGAAGTTCGCGAGGTTTAGGTAGGTTGCCTGCGGGCAACCAGCTGGCTAGGGAAAATAGTGGTAGGCCTCAGAGGCAACGTCCGTCCGAAATTTGTTTGAGTTTTTCTCTTTCAGGTAGAGAATTGGATAATAGGCCATATTTAGGTGTTAAAATTTTTGGAGTGCGTATGTTAGGGCTTTTGGATTCGGGGGCCACCAGGACGATTCTTGGTAGGCCAGGCTGGGACACATTAAAGTCCTGGGGGATACGTTTATTGGCGTCTGCGGTCAGCAAGGTTGCGCTTGCTGATGGTGAAGAAGTTCCGGTTAGGGGGGTAGTTTCGGTCCCTTTCGAGGTAGAGGGCAAGTCGGTCCTCGTGGAATGCCTCGTAATACCGGATTTACCCCAATCATTGATTCTTGGAGTAGACTTTTGGTCTAAGGCCGGTGTAGTGCCAGATTTGGCCAAGAATCAGTGGAGGTTTTCCGACCAAGTCGAGGTCTCGTCAGTAGCGGCGATAGTTGATAGGTCTTCGTTGTCAACTAGGGAAAAATCGGTTCTTGAGGAGTTTGTTGCAGATGTTTTTAGGTCTATGCCTGAGGGACTTGGTTGTACACATTTGGTCGAACATCGGATTCGTACAAAGCCAAATGTGGAACCAGTCAAGCAGCGATACTATCCGGTATCGCCCGCTATTCAGAGGCGCATAGATGAGGAAATAGAGGATATGTTAGGAAAGGGTGTGATTGAGATTTCTCACAGCCCTTGGGCATCACCGGTTGTGATGATTAGGAAAAAGGATGGGAGTTATAGGTTTTGTGTCGACTATAGGACACTGAATAAAAATACGGATCGAGATAGTTACCCCCTCCCTTATATTTCGGCTACTTTAGATAAGCTAAAGGACGCCAAATATCTCTCTAGTTTGGATATAAAATCCGCTTATTGGCAGATCCCAGTAGAGAAGGAGTCTAGGGCCTGCACGGCATTTACAGTTCCGGGTAGGGGGCTCTACCAGTTCAAGCGCATGCCTTATGGCCTGCACAATGCGCCTGCAACTTGGCAGAGATTTATAGATGAGGTCCTTGGGGCTGACTTGGAACCCCATGTTTTCGTGTATTTGGACGATATTATTATTGTTACAAATACATTTGATAAGCATGTTGAGGTTCTGAAGGAGGTCCTGAGGAGGATTTGTTCGGCAGGGCTTAGATTGAATAGGGAAAAATGTAATTTTTGTCTTTCTTCGCTACGGTACTTAGGTTATGTTGTTGATCGACAGGGCTTGCACGTTGACCCCGAGAAAGTTGAGGCAATGCTGAAAATTCCAGCGCCCAAAAATGTAAGGGAAGTCAGGTCGTTTGTTGGCACCATTTCTTGGTATCGTAGGTTTGTTTCGAATTTCGCTGATTTGGTTAAGCCTCTAACTGATCTTCTAAAGAAGAAGAACAGGTTTAGATGGTCGCCGGAGTGCGAGGACAGCTTTTTGAAGGCCAAGGAGCGCCTAGTGACGGCGCCGGTCCTGAGCTGTCCTGATTTCGAACGACCCTTCGTTGTTCAGACTGATGCTTCCGATTTTGGAATAGGTGCCGTTTTGACACAGCAGTTTGATGAAGGGGAGAAGGTCATTTCGTATTTGAGTAGGTCGTTGAGTAGGTGCGAGAGGAATTATTCCACTACCGAGAAGGAGTGTTTGGCTGTTTTGTGGGCAGTTGAGAAGTTGAGGCCATACATCGAAGGGGTCAGGTTCACAGTGGTGACCGACCATTATTCGTTGGTATGGCTCAACAATTTGAAAGATCCTTGCGGTAGGTTGGCTAGGTGGGCTTTAAAGCTCCAGCAATACGATTATGAAATCATACATCGTAAGGGGAAAGATCATGTTGTGCCCGACATGCTTTCTAGAGGTGTCCCAGTCGTAGGGGAGGTAGATGGGCGTGTTAGAGACCCATGGGTGGATTCCATGGTTAGGAAAGTGGAGGATAAACCACTCGATTACCCAGCTTGGAGAATTGAAAATGGGGTGTTATATAAACACATAAAGGCAGGGACAAATAGTTTGTTTAGTGCTGGGTACGAGTGGAAGAGAGTTGTGGGCAAGAGTGATAGGCGCAGTATATTATTCGAGTGTCACGATAATCCATTATCGGGGCACATGGGCGTTAGGAAAACATACGCTAGGGTAATTGAGAAATATTATTGGCCGAAAATGAAGGCAGAGATAGCTAGATATATTAAAGGTTGTCAGGTTTGCCAGAGGGTGAAACCTGACAACAATAAGCCAGCTGGTTGTATGGTAGAGAGGACAAAGAAATTAGAACCTTGGGAAATGATCTGCGTAGATCTGGTGGGACCCTTGGTGAAGACTAGTCGGGGATTTTGTTATATTTTAACGGTGGTTGACTACTTCACCAAATTCCCATTGTTGTTTCCGTTGCGAAATGCAACGGCAAAGAGTGTTTGCAAGGAGTTGGAAGACAATGTTTTCCTGCTCTTTGGAGTTCCGAGGTCCATTGTGTGCGACAATGGGCCACAGTTTCGCAGCAAGGAGCTGCAGAGTTTATGCGCGTCGTATGGTGTGCAGATGCGGTACACTGCACACTATCATCCGCAGGCCAATCCGGCCGAGCGGATCAACCAAATAATTAAGACCACTTTGAGAGCATATATTTCAGAAAACCATCGGACATGGGATTCTCATCTCTCAAAGGTGGCGTGCTGCATTCGAACATCGCAGCATGAGGTTTTGGGAGCGTCTCCATACTTCGTGAATTTTGGCCGAAATATGGCGGTCAGGGGTGATAGAGATTATAGACGAGTGGGAGACTCAGACCAACCGGACAGTAGTAGTGAGGACCGGGCCAAGTTAATGGCAGACTTGAGGGAAGACATACGGAAAAAGTTAGAAATGGCAAGTGCCAAGACAGCGAAAACGTACAATCTCAGACGTAGAGATGTGCAGTATTTACCGCACGAGTTAGTATGGAGACGTAATTTTGTTTTGTCCGATGCTGCAAACTATTTTGCAGCGAAGTTAGCTCCGAAATTTGTTGGACCGTTTAGGGTTAAAAAGAGGGTGTCTCCGTGGACATATGTTTTGGAAGACGAAGACGGACGAGAAAAGGGGACATGGCATGTGCAGGACCTTAGGCCGCACATCGACTCAGGGTGATTTTCTCCGGTTAGATTCGAAGTTGGCTGGTCTCAGGAGACCAAGCAACTTTCGCGGAGGTGGAGGTGGGGTTGTCGCGGTATAAATTCGCGACAGAATTTTGTTTGTTGTTATTGTTGTTTGTTTGTTATTGTTTTGTGTTTCCCTTTTGTTCGGGGCGACGGGCGAACAAAATCGGAGGAACAAAATCACACACGCACTGACCGAATTAACGCACTGCACAATTTTATTGATTCTCACTTTTTATTTAAATATATTTGTTTTGCTTAATTTGTTAAGCAAAACAAATTCGACACTCGCGGGCGAAATGCGGCCGGCGCGCGGAAGAAGAAAACTGTCAAAGTTCTCTTGCTTTCTTCTCCTTTCTTTCGCTTTTGCTTTCGTTAAGTTAGCTCAGTGAGCGGCGGCGATCCGATGAGGGTATTGCCAGCCTCGCCATTACAATAGTAAATTGTCAAAACCTGGACTAAAGCTTTTGTACTTTTTAAACCTGTTTGAGGGAGAGGAATTTGAGAACATTTATGCTTTCGCCTATACGTACATGAGTGCCGCCAAAATGTATATTTCATTTTGGTGGGTGCAGGGGGGTATATGTAAATTTGCCAAACACACCTAGAAAAATCTGAAGAGATTTTTCGCATATAGGTATGGGTAAAGCCCCGACTGCGGACACTGGTTTCTGCGTAAGCCGCACTCTATGTATGTGGGAAGATAAATGGAAAGTGAGCGTCATAGGCGCTCATATATTCTAATTCTTTTAGTTCTTTTTGAGCAGGGTAGAAGGAGAGTGGCAAAAGCTTTGGTTTTTTTCTAAAATTTAATTAAATTATTTGTTTCCAAAATTTGGATAATTTTCTTTCCTTTTTTTTAAATTGTGTTTTTTTTGTTGAGTGGTGAAGTGGAGCTGTTGCCATCGTCGGACTGTGGCTGGAGGACAAGTGGTCCAAAGGGAGTATTCTTGCGCGCTGGTTTAGTTTTGCCAGCTAGTGTTTATTTTGCTTTGTTTTATTTTGTGGCAGTCGGCCATTTAGTGTTTTGAAATTGAGGAATTGAATAGAGTTGGACAGGTTGTGTTCGGTCGTGATATTGTTTTGGTGAAGTGTTTCCGTCCAAGTAGTTTGCTTGGAATTTGTTTGGCCGTTTTTCCCCCCTCTTCCTTATTCCTTTTTTTTGTTTGTGTTGTCCCGCATCAGAGCCAAGTTGTTGCTGGACATCGAATTTTATCGAAGTCCAGCTGGTGAATAGATTCTGCAAAGAATCGTGCGAGGGATTTCAGACAGGTTGGTCTGGTCCCGCAAATCAATTGCGTTTAAAAAGATTTAATTTTTGGTGTACGAATAATTTCTTTTGGGTGATTGTCGGCTTGTGTTGATTTTGAAAAAGGGTTTGTGTGCGGTATTATTTTCCTTGTGTCGGGAAAATTTCCGTTTCTTTTATATATAGTTATATATATACCTATATATATATCTATTGCGGCAGTTTCGGTGTAGTTTTTTAAAAGAAGTTTATTTATCAGGTTTTCGTGTGTTCGTGTTGTTCGTTCGTCCGGGGATACCATACCGCGAGGGTCGTCTTAAATCCCACGCTTCGCGACTGTGCTATTCGGGCAAATAGGGAATTTAATAATCGCGTGGGGATTTTTGATTTTAGTTAGTTTAAATAAAGTTTAGTTAAAAATAGCGCGATAAGATTTAGAAACTATTAAGTATATGAGTCGCGAAAGAGCCATGTTGAAAGCAAAACCTAATCATCGTCTTTAAATAACCTGTGGCCCCTGCAGTCTAGTGGAAGCAAACTAGTTGTACCACCCCGGAGGCTTTCACTCTTTTCTAAATAATCCATTACTCCTTTCCTTTAATACATGAATTAACCTTTGAATTTGTGGTGACTTAAAAATTCCACTTAAACTGTTCAAGTTTGTGATTTAAAAGTAACTGTCGTTGGTCAGGCGAAATCGAGGAGTGCGAGGAGAGAAAGCGAGCTTGCCGAGGTTCAAAGGCATGACACTTGTCTCGGTTTTGTTCGTTCTTCTGTCTCTAATTGCCACTCCTGTTTCCCCCCACTAATCTATCATCACCATTTTTAAAAAACAAAAAAAAAATCTATAAAGGAATAGGTATGGATGTCCTCTTCCCAAACATTTTTTTCCAGTGTACTTTTGGAGATGTCTTTCAACATATTAAAAGCAAAAGACAAAAAAAGCAGAAAATTTGTACTGAGATTTCATTCCTCATTTAACCCAACAAGCACCTCAACTCCAATTCCAATACCAACTAGTACAACGGCAAACACCACTCACCTCACTCGCGGATTTCACATCTTCAAAGGCATCATCGCATTTATTTCTTGTTACTTTTTTTTTCATTGCAGTTTTTTTTTTGTTGTTGTTTTTTCTATTCATACGATGGACTGAATTCACCGCGATGAGCGAAATCTTTCTTTCATTTGCCCTATTATTTCAGCCAATTTCTGTGCAGTAAGTTGGAACCGCAGCAGCAGCAGCACTGGCGCGCAACTATTTCGCTTCTTATTACCAAGAAATATAGTAAATTGTAGTTTTTTTCTGTTTCTGTTTCTGATTCAGTTTTTCTTCAATGCTTTTCAGAGCATTTTGTTGGTTTCCTCTGCCATGTAGATTGGTATTTCGTTCGGTCGTTTTTCTTTCCTTTTTTTTTTTTCATACGAAAAACAAAACCAGCAAAAGCCGTTTTCTCACACTTTTCCCAGTGCGATTCTGGGTCTTATTATCGCGTCAAACAAAAAACGACCAAGACCACGAAACTGCGGCCACCGATAGACTCTTCTCGTCGGTGGTTTTACACAGCGACGACTGAAGACTGCGCCTAGAGCACCCGGTCGGAAGTAGGCTGCTTCTGCGGATAGGCTTCTTTTGTGTTGCTTTTTTGCGCTTTTTTTTTTGTTTTTGCACAGTCGCTTTTGTTGGTTTTTGTTTAGATTTTTCAGTGCTTCGGGCATGTGAATGCTGCTTGTTGTTGTCGGTGTTGATTCTGCTCTTAGTTGGTATTTAAGTTTCCATCGAAAATTGCTTGTAAATAATTAGATTTAGGGCAGCTTCAGATTTTAAGCTCTAATTGCAAATTGCGCGAATACGTTCAACTGTTCACAGCAAACGTCACAAGCACACACTGAGAGAAATAAACGACAGTAAATTATTACTGCAGATTATCGCTAATTATAGGCAAAGGAAATATATTACGGGCCAGTTTGTTGTATAAAAGAAAAACAAATCAGCTGTTATGGTGGTCTGATAATGGCAGAGAGACATTTAAACAAATTGTTTTGTTTTCACCCTAGCAATGTTGTTTATGTAAAACAAAGAGTATGAAAACGTGAAATCAATGATATATTTCCACTTCGTCCACGACATAATTTTCAACCATAATTTATTCATAACTTACCATGCAATTAAAATAATTTCTTGGCGTACATATTTTTGTATCAAAAAATGTTATCCGATCCCCCAATGGGTTAAGATGACAAGTTAGTCATTCGAATTCTAATGAATATATCTTTCTATCGATTCTAAAAGAACTCGGCTGAACTAAATTTTGTTTTATAAAGACTTGAAAAGATGCTGGGCTTTACTAAAGCTGGGTGCCTCCAAACTTAAGTTCACATATTACAGACGTGAAAGGTCAAAAAAATTAATTTTTTTAAGGCATGGTTCGACAGAAAAAAAATTCTGGGAATTTGGTAGTAAGGTGGTAAGGTTAAATCGGGGTTACTGATCCCGAATCCGGAATCTGTTCTGATTTCAAGATTTTTTTGTAATTCAACATCACAGACCTCAAAAATTTATAAAAATTCCAATCGATTTTTTTTTTTTAATTAAAAAAAACCGAATTTTCTTTTCAAATATTTTTTAATTACAATCATTAAGTTCGTAGGAAAAATTCAAGAGTAATTTTTAAAAAAATAAAAACAATCTGTATTTCCAAAAAATTTTTTAAATAAAAATCAATTATTTTTCGTTAAAAAAATGAAAAAAAAAAAATTTTATATTTTTTTTTACAAAAATAAATCGGTTTGCCATTACTGATTTTTATTTTTTGGTATTTTTTTCTTGGCCCCAGGGAACACCTAAGTTGAATGTACGACCAACTGTGGTAGTTTCGTATGACCCTCGCATGACACCTAAACTACGTACCAACTTGAACTGAAAAGTTTTCCACATTTAATTTTATGGACTTGATTCACTATAATTTTCACCACCATTAAACTTCTCGCCAGCACTTACAAGTGAGCCATTTAGCAGTAGAGCAACTAAGTACGGAGTAATTAAAATCCACCTCACTTTGTCGAGCGGCCACTGACTTCAATTGGTTTCCTAGTTAACATAACGTAATTTAGAATAATGCTGCTTATGATACAATGGTGCAGTAAAACGCTAGCAGTAATTATTTCTAATGAATTTTGTCGAAACTACCTGCTTGTGTATATTTAAAACTCTTCACATAATCACCGTTCAAACACTTAAAAAATATAGTATTTTTATAATTGAGAGCATCGCATGGAACGGACCAATTTCATTAAAAAGATAAAAATAAAAAATAAACTGACTAATTGGTCATCTTAAAGGCTAACGAAAACTTAAAAGGTATTTTATTTTTTTTATATTTTTAAATGTCCCCTTTTCACTGCTCCAGACCAACACAGACCAACAGCAAAAGAAAAGCACAAGAAATGAAGAGCTATCGAAAAGATAATATGTCGGAACAAAAGAATGCCTCGCATGAATTCACTTCCTAACGAACCAAACGAACGAAGACGAATTCTTTTCGAACGCTGAACTGATTAAGCCGCACTTTGAAGATGAGACTCATAAAGGCAGAGGCCTGCTGCAGGCCGGCAGAAACGAAATGTAACGAAACTTTATTTTACGACACGTCGTCACGCTTTTTTGACGTTTTGTCCTTTGCCACTTTGGCCAAGTGTGTGTGTGTGCACCCAACAATGGATTTGAGAATTCTTCTTTATCTCTTGGAGTATTCCTTTTTGGTTGTTGTATTTTTTCGGCTGGTGGGGGTATGCAAAAACACATACACACAACGGGCCAGACGTCAACAAAAGGCATATGAACAATCCTTTTATGGTTTTAATGCGATTGATGGTCGGCGTGTTTGACAGGCGAACACGGACACAGATTGATGGATTCACATTAACAGGCACACACACACATACACACATACACACACAATTTTTTATTCTTCGTTGTTGTCCTCTTCGTTTGGTGGCTTGGTGAGGATCGTCGTCGCATTGAGACGAAATGGAAGATGATTATTTCGTTATGGTATTCTGCGAATCGGCCGCTGTCGATTTGGTGGGCTTTTATGCTTTTATGTGGGCCTAAACTACATTCAATAGGTATGTATGCCGTCGCTCACGAAATGCACATGTCCAGTTCGCTTCTTATTTTTTAATAAAATCAGTGACTAACGTCAATAAAAGCCATCATTATAGAATAATTTGGATGACCATTAAATCAAAGCATGTGATTTCCAAGAATTTGACATTTGAGTTGGTTTTCGTTATTGTTGTTGTGTTTTTTATGTATATAAAATTATGTTGCCATTATGCAATTAAATCGAAAACATGGAATTTTTCTTTGGCAAATGCCTATCATATTCAACATTTAGTCTCAGCAGCAGCAGGATACACAATTTAAACATTGCAAAGATATTTTCAACTTAAAATATTCTTTAAAAGAAATGATTATGTGCTGTGTTGTCCTCCCCAAAAATGATTAGTCATGGGAATTATTTCGAAGTTTGGTTGATGATCAGGTCAGAGCATTTAATTTGTTACCGCGATCAAGTCAGTTTGGTTCAATAAACATCGAGACTATAGGCTTGAAAAAAATATGATTTGTTTGTATCTGATTGAAAACAAAAAAAATCACAGAAAAATGTTTTGCTTTGACAAAATTTTTATTACATACCGCCATGGCGCGCCATTATCCACTTGTCACTTACAAAACCGATAGTAAAAGTCATACAACTTTGCTTCCAGCAAATGCTTTTTGACAAATAATTCTGCACTATTCTTTTCCACAGGATACTTGATAATATTCGGTTATGTTTGCCCTCATTATCGCGATCTCTATCGTGCGATAGTGGAATTGTCGATTTTGCTCATTAAAATACAGTAAAAGTAATGTTTAAATAGTAACGAGCATAATGTGTGCAATGCCATTTCCTGCTATCATATACACAGGAAAAAATCTTATATAAAAAACTGTATGTTACAACCGTTTGCATCCATATGATGGGCAAATACATCATATTGACATTTTATACAAATACGACGCACATCTATATATATAAAAGAGACGTGTATGTTTGTCACCAGTATACGCGAAAACTACAGCACCGATTCTCACCAAAATTTATATATGTGTTCTAGGGGTCGTGAGTCGTGACATAGGATAGGTTTTGACACGCCCACTTTTACCGCCCACAAGTTAGTAAAAACTGCTATATCTCAGACGTTTTTGATCACAAGAAAATTAAATTTGCCATGAACATGCTATAAGACCCCAGCCATAATCTGGGCTATAAATGGTCGGGATTAGACAATGGGGCGTGGCACCGCCCATACAAGTCAATATTTGAAAGTGCTGTAATAGCGCTCCCGCACAATGTTTTCCAACGAAATTTGGCAAATGGCTTCATGGTTTCAACTCTAAGCTAAATGCAACATATCGGCGTAATTGGGCGAAGGGGCGTGGTACCGCCCATACAATTCAATACTTCTAAGTGCCATTATTGGGCTCCCATTGAATATTCTTCAACGGGAAATGGTTCTATGCCTTCAATGCAACATATTGGAATTGGACAGCGGGGCGTGGCACTTCCCATACAATTCAATATTTAAAAAAATGTTACACTTGGGCTCCTAATGAACATTTTTCGACGGGAAATGAGTTTATGCTTTCAATTCTAAGTTCAATGTTACATATGGTTGGAATTGGACAGCGGGGCGTGGCACTTTTCATTCAATTCAATATTTCAAAATGCTACACTTGAGCTCCCAATAAAAATATGTGACAAATGTTTTCATTAATTTATTATGACCTTAAAGGCAAAAAGAACTTTTTTAGGGCAAGAAAAGCGGACCGGGCCCTGCTAGTGTTCAATATAATTTGTTAGTATCTCTTTTAGCAATGGTAGCAATTGTTGTTGTCTATATACCGTGTACATCATATCAAAAGGTATGACTTTTTTTTGCCTGTGTACAAGAAAAATCTAAATAAAAGCATTCAACGAAATTTCCTTACCAAAACTTCATTTCCATTTCCATTTGAAAGTAAGTGAATGTGATTTTGTACAAGAGGCCAAGGCACTTGCCAGAATGTTGGCAATTTCGGGACATAATCAGCGCCAACATTATCATCATCATCATCACGATTACTGCGATTGCAAAACTGCAATTGTCCTTGTGCTGCTCCTGCTGCTGGCCGTACTCATTAACAGAGTTTGGGAGCAGCTCATTTTCATTTGTGCCCTTACCTCGAGACCAGCAAATTGCAATTAGAACGCCGAGGTATTCGAATGCGCCTCTGCCCTCGTTCGCATATAGCACTTTCGACGCCATTGTCGTGTTGCTGTTAATGGTTTGTGGAGGATAATTTCAGAGAATTCTCCAACGACTTGACTGAAGCGTAATAAACGTTAAAGGGGAAAATGTCATAATCAGCATCACACATGACGCAAGCCAGTACCACAGTTTTCAAAACCATGTCCTCCAACCAAACCATGCCAAATAAAGAGATTGTACAGTGTACATACACATAAGAAGAGTGCGAGGACCGTGTACATAGTATGAAGGCAAACACTTCAAGAGTGTGTTTTTTTTTCCACTGCCTTCAAGTGTACGGAAGTTTTTCATTCTTTCAGAAGTGAAGCAATTAACGCGAATGTCGTCATCATCGTCATCAGGATTGTCAACGACTTGATGCGACACTCACAAGCTCTCTCTCTCTCACCCACTCGCCCTCCCCTTGGCATTGCAAAAGACGGTAAGTATCATTATAGCGTTAATTGTCAACATGATTAAACTAAAGAGAGTTCATATATTCGCCATACTGTCACATTTCGCATAACGTCCGAATGCATATTTCGTTCTGATTATTGCCTGTCTGTCTGCGGGTCAATGGATTATCCCCGGTAATTGTGGGAAAACATTAAAAATGAATTAAAATTTATGTACTTGTATGACATAAAAATCCCATATCGCACTCTGGCTGTGAAGAGAATTATTGCAAGCGCCGCAAACATCTTCTCATCAAGCATGCATTGTGCAGCCGAAGCCGAGCACTCGGGAATGTTGCAACAAAGGCTGCCGGAAGTTCGCAATTAAATTGGATAATTATGAGATCGCTGCTTAACACGTTATTTGCGAGGCAAAAGTTTGCTGGTGCTGCTGTTGGTTGCGGTGATGTGATGGCTATGGCAATGTTGCCGCCATCTTCCGTCGTTGCTCGGTTTGGGGCCTTGCGGCACTGTGCACTAATTATGTGAAGTATAAACAGGCAGCAGCTTTAATGTACTCACTTCAAGTGCACTTGCAATTTCGGGCTGCGAATTTATTTCCCTCTTTAAGAAATGTGGTTTTACAAAATGTTGTGCTCTGCGATAATTAAAGAAACTTTTCTGTTTTTGTTTTCTGCTTCTTTGCCGGAATAATGTTAATTGGAAGGTTCCTTATTGGCGTTATTAATTTAACTGATGAATATATCCTTTTACTATTGCAATTACACAAACAAAGCAAATATTCATTTAAAGAAGAGAGCATTTTATGTAAATCGAGTAAATTGTGATGTGATTGTATTCACATAGAAGGATTCACTCATAGAGGTGGAGAAAGCTCCAAAGTAAATAAATGTATTTTATTATGTTGTAATTGATGTTGGGAACGAAATGGGAATGAAACTGGTATAGAATTGAACCGGAGTTGGAACAACATTTTGAAATAGATCGGAAAATATCGATAAATATTGAAAAATTTGCGATAAATTTGCGAAAAATTATGGAAAATCACAAAATTATCCATAAAATATCTATAAATTATCGATAATTATGTAAAAATTATCGATGAACAATCGAAAAAACTTCGATAAATTTGCGAAAAAATATGCAAAATATATCACAAAATTATCCATAAAATATCGAAGAATTGTCGATAAAATATCTATAAATTATCGATAATTATGTAAAAATTATCGATGAAATATCGTTAAATTATCGAAAAATTATCAATAATATATCGATAAAATATCAAAAACAAACGATAGAATACCGAAAATTTTCCGATAAAATTACCGACTACTTTGATTTTATATTTGAAATAGAATTACATGTCAATACATGACAACGAAAGTCATATTTTTGCCTTTTTTACTCATATATCCGCCTTATATTTGAATCATATTTAAGGCACTTTTACAGGAAGGAAGCGAGAGTCTTAAAAGAGTCAAAAAAGAGTCAAATTGTTTGCTGGATTTTTTTCGATTTGTCATACTTTGTGATACCCTTGGCTCTGATTTCTTCACACGATGTTTTAAAATGCGATTATCTCAAATAAAAGCCAGAGACAAGTTAACATAATCTGATTAATAGGAAAAACTGTTGTTGAGAGAGGAAAGGCGCTTGCTAGATATTTTGTAAAGAATTCTTTAAGAAACATAACTGCATCATCCGAACAAAAAAAAACATGTCTTCTGAGATAATCGCATCGAAAAACTCCCTGATGGTAGCGTAGCATTTTTTGGCAGCGTCTTACAGAAAAGACGAGTAGGCATGCAGCCTTTCTAGGCTAATCGTTGACATATCGACTCTTCCAAGTGTGAAAAATCCTATCGCACTGTGTTATTAATGTATTCGTGTAGTATTTATTTGCAAAATTCCAACTCGAGTTAAAATTCTAGCCGAAAGGCTGAAAGAATATTTGTGAAAGGGCACCGCTATCCAGCACTGGTGGCTTCTGGTGGTGATCTAAGCAAACTAGAGCATCTTTTAATAATGGAATGGATACCAAAAAAAATAATAATATTAGTAAAGCGGAAATACAATAGTCCTTGAACCATTTGTATAGTTTCTTTGTGAAAAATTCCAAGCAGTTTGCAAGTAAAGCCTTCTTACAAAATTTCCATTCAAATTATAGCCAACAATTTGTTATACTTATGTGTGCGTGTGGTAGTGCTGCGTTTATTTTTCAACTCAACCCGTAAAGGCAACCACTCTACCGGCAAAAGAGATTAAATGCCTTAAAGGCATTATACGCTGCGTTACACTGAGCGAAAAAAAAGATACGTATGAACAAACAACAAACGAAAGAACAAATGCAAAATAAGAGCGAAAAAAAGCAACAGGAAAAATATGGTAAGAAAAACATCATCAGCATTTGCCTGAAACCACAAATTACTTACAGCGGCCACAAAGCAAGCAGCATTTCCGTTTCGGCCGCGCGCCATATGTGCGAACAAGGAAGCGGCGCAAAATTTTGCAAAATGCGAACAAACAAACCGGAAAATGAAATGAAAAATGGCGCAATGAAATACTCGCAATAAACACGGAAAAGGCGCACGATTGCAGCAGCAACAACAACACCAATAACAACACAAACTCCAACAACGCTTCTGAATGCAACCCCAAATGCAAAAATTCCACAAACCAAAGTACATACGTACTGCCCTGCGCCATTGTAATAATGGGTTTTCTTTCAGCAAAAGCACCGAAAAAAAGCCCCAAAAACAATTTAATATCTTCGCCCGCATCTGAGTTTGTATTTAAAATAACATTTTTATTTTTTCCTTTTGCTCTTCCGTTTGCAGTTTTTCAATGCCGCTTGTGTGGTGAGGGAGCAACACAGAAGCTATGCCAAAATGTCTAACTGGCTGGCGAATGCGGTGGAGAGTTGGAGTGGTTGGCGTTTAGTTGCTTACAATTACAATGCAGCGCTGAAATGTTTGACTAAGATTTATTTTCAATATTAAATTAACATATTCGATAAGAACGTTGGATACTGGAAGTTCTCCCTTGTAGTGGGTCTATGAATTAAAGACTTTCGGCTCCGATACATATGAGATTTTGCATGCATTGGAGCCATTTACATGGATTTTTTTTTTGGTTTAAATTGCTGCCTAGTAAGCAAGATCCAAGTATATTTTACCGATAATTTCCATTTCCACTTCATTCCCGTTCCATTTTAAAATGCTGTTCCATTTCCATATCCATTTCGATTCTTTTCCACTTCCATTCCCAATCCATTAAATTTGTTAGTTTTTCCAATTCCATTTTATTCCTATATTTGGTCCCTGGTATATAGTATTTCCAACAAAAACTAAATTTTTGCAAACATTTAAAATTTTTGTTGGGAACGACGTTTTTAAGCTTCATTTCATTCCTAATTCGCAAATATATTGAAGTGTATACCTCCACACCTGCCAAGTCCATATTTGTATACTAACCGTAATGTGTGTACATTGTAACCTTGTGAGCCACATACATTAAAATACAAACATTTCGTCCTTACCCACATATTGCGAAATTACCGCCTCAAACCGAACCAAACCATATAAAATTAAACCATTTCTATTTAGCACACAGTGGGGCGCCCCTCACACACACATTCATACATAGACATTAGCAACTCTTTGACGCCGTGCAATTATTTAAGTTTAGATGGTGCCGGTTTATTTAAACCATTTTTTCTTTCGATTTTCCAATTTACGAGAAACCCTGTGGGGAAACGGAACCACCAGAGGAAAAAAAACGAATAAACATTGAGAGTCTTTACGGAACAATGCACCGTACACACACAATCGCTTAGCCAAGAGCCAAAAATTTTAATCTTCTAAAAAAAGCAACCCCTTGCAAAAAAAATAAATGAAAACGTAAAATTACGAACCCTCAACTAAATACATTGAATGGAAGTAGGAAAGTATTCGTATTCATGCAACTTGTACTGCCATGTGAGTCGCAGATTCATTTCGCGCCATTATCAAACCGAGAAAATCACAACAATTACTGTTATTAATACATGGAGTGCGAAAAATACGAGGAGTTGTATTTCCTCCTGGCCGCACCACCACCACCCCTTCGATAGTCAATTTTGTGCAATGTGTCCGCTTAGAATTTAGCACATGCTGCAAAATAAAGGGTGCAAAATGTGTGCGTATGTTTTTTTTAATTTACTCCTTCCCATTCCTTTTTCTATGCATTTCCGCAAAGAGTACATTTATTTTTGGTGCGACATGTCACAATAATCTGACAGCTTAATTATACACGGATACGGTTGAAATTTATATGCGCACAACCCGAATGTTGACTGTTATTCCTTTTGTAATGGACTTATATAAATTGCGGTGTATCCATGAATAGATTGCAATTGCGGTTTCATTAATTTCCTTTAAATTACATTCACATTTGGATGGAAAGAAATATACCTGGAAGCGGGCCATCAATCTAGCATTTTAAACACTTTTATTTGAAAGGAATTCAAATGTTGTTGATAACTTCGCAATACGATAACGGTAAATTAACTCCCAGCTAAGGAATTTTAGATGAATGCGAAAAACTTTTTATGCGAACATTTTCTCTGTTGTTGATTTTTTTAAACATTTTTTTTTGCACAGTGTGATTTTGAAGTTTTATGAAAATTGGACAAATGACCGTTGGAGACTATTCAGTATAAGATGTGTCCAGACTCTGCTGACGAGTGTCCAAGGTAGGGTTTTCAGACAGAAATTATCGTAAAGCTACCGTAAAACTGTTGAAGCTGCTATCACACTCGTATCTGCATGATAATATGCCTCCAGTTGAACCGAGGATAATTCTCTTGATATTTTTTTCCGGAATATTTATCATCAAATAGACAATTTCTTTGGAAAGCTTTTAACTTTGAGTGAAAGTACATAACATCAAAGTATTTGACATTCTACCAATGAGGCGTAAATGTTTCTTTTGGTATGATTTGCCTTGGCTTTTTTCAGGCTGTCAGAGCCTTTCAAAAATTTATATAAATTCAGGGAATGTATTTATTGTGTAGCTTCCAGGAAGAAGTTGAAAAAACAGAATTTTTCCAGTTTGCCAGGCATTAAGGCGCCTTTTTCGAATGGGAATACTACTAAATACTTACATTTTCCATTGAATATTTCGATAACAGTAAAGAAATTATGTACTTAGCTCCGCTGAGAGCTGGGCAAGTACTCTATAACTAGAAGTGACTGCAATATTTTCTTGCTTGCCTTTTGCTGCACTACAATCTCTTACATTTTTACTATCCAAATTAAATATGAGTGATTCATGTGTACTGAATCTGAATTACTATATCATCATATAAAACATCTCATTATTCATACTCATAAACCGACTTTCCATGTTGAATAAACATAATTAAATAGAACAAAAAATTGAAACACACCCAAAATATAACATATAAAAAAGAAATGTAAATACGACCAAAAATGAGACATAAAAGCAAAGTAAAGCACTTAACCCTTTTTGCCACAGCAGCATACCAAATACCGAATACGAGAAAGAAAAACAAATCTGCGTAATTATTTCTACTGCATAAGTAATAAAGTGCCACAACGACAACGACGACGACGGACAAACCGTAGGCCACCGCAAAAAGAAATGGAATAAAAAAAAGGAAAAAACTCAGACTTTGGTATAAAAATCAAATATTTAAAATAACCGCAGGACTCTAACGTAAAACGCTTGTTTTACGACCTTTACCCCAATGCCAATGCTCTTACCGCCTACACCCGCAGAGTAGGGCCTAAAATGCCACTGTCAACTCAAGTTTGGTTGTCGATTTTCTTTGAGATTTTCGTCTGCGAAAAATATCATAATTGTCCAACCAAATGGAAATAAGTCTTGCCTTTACTCTAGTCAAGTGGCGAACAGGATTTCCCTTCTAACTGCTTTTGCTCCGTTTGCTGCTTTCTGTAATATTCATTGACTTCTTGATGTTATTTGTGTGGCCACCGATCCAATGACCACCGCCCCCACCAGAAATATGCCCTAGACCGGACGACTTCAGTGAGAGGATAAAAAATACTCATTAAAGATGCAACGGGCCAGAAAGTTCTGAATTGCTCAAGTAAGGTGAACTCTTCAATTTTTTTGAGGTAAAAAAGAACGGCACAAGGAAAACCTAATAGCAGAACCTGTTCAAATGGTTCAAAAGGCAAAATGCAGCACTTCAATTGCCCTGAAATGTAAGCAACAGCACACCAGCAGTACTCTCCCTAAAGCGTCCGTAGGTTTGCTATTTTGTTATGACATTTTGTTTGCGTTGCGTCTATTATAACAACAACGAAAAAAACACACGAAAATTACCCGTTGTATAACCGTTTCCTTTTCGTATTTTGATGGCCAATGTTTATATTTGTCGCTTTTATTTGCTTTTGATGCTCTTTTATGTGGATACTTTTATGCTCGCTATTTCCTTCACGTTGTTGTACCTTTTCCTTTCTCTTTGGGGACACATTTAGCGGGGGGGTGTCGACTGGACTGCTCGTTTCGTAAATGTTCATTGTTGCATATTGTCTTAAGAAATTTCATTTAGGCCTAGACATGAATACGTTTTTATTTAGAAATAAAATTAAATGACACAAGCATATAGAATTTATGAGCTTCGTCCTGCGGGTGGATATATTCAACTTGATCAGTGTTGCCTCTAATACAGTTGAAAAGGCACGAGTTAAAGCAGTTTAAAAAATACCACAAAAAATTAAGTCTTCGTCCTTTTGCAAATTCCCAGAACTATTAGTAAATTTCCCTCTTTACAATTTATATCCCAGGGTGATTTTGCAGGAATACAATAAAAGCAATTTCACTTACACAAGACGACTATAAAGGCAAGCCAATTAAATTGTTTTTCCCATAAAAATAAAAAAAGTATAAAAAAAAAATAATCTTACCAAACGAGAGCAGCGCATGCACTTCCTGATACAAGATAAAAGAGTGAAATCTTATCTCATACCGCCACACCAGCAGCAGCAGCAGGACCACAACAGCACCAACAGCCACCAACTAGTCTGTACCAGGCCGAGTGGTGGTGGTGGCCGCCGCACGTTCCTCATTCGTCTCGATTGCAGTTTAATGCAATCAAAGTGGATTCATCAGGACACAAAGTCAAGCGAAGCGTACTAATACCAGCCAGACTTAAACCAAAGAAATTAGTGTAAAACTAAAATCCGATTTGGGAAAACAATGAGCAGAAAAAAAAGGAATAGCAAAACTGTAGCTTATAGCGCCGCATATGCAGCATTGCGATATGACAGCGAGTCCTGTGGGAAAAGCGTATGCAAGGGTGGATTTCTAGACACAGAGGAAACACCAAAAACAGAAACTGTTTGCAATTCAATGATGAGTGGTTGTTACTGGTGAGTTAAGCTGCTTGATTCTTTTTTTTTTCCTTTCGATTTTATCAATTGTTTCGCATCTAAACGAATTTTTATGACTGACTTTCGGATGGTAGCACTTTCATTGCGTCTCTCATATCAAAACTACGCATATGGATAAGAGTTGAGGAATTAGTGGGTTGGTTTTCTAAAGCATAGAAGCTCAAGGGGATCGCTAATTCGATTATAGAGACTTAGATGGTATACACAAAAAAAAAAACGCAAAACAATGGCAATAACCAAAAAAACTACTCTACAACTGGCAGAAATCGCACAGCGAAGGGTTCTTCATTACGTGGTATATGAAAGGAACTAATTTTACAAAACCAAAGTCTTTTAATGTATTTTATTCCCATGCACTTGATGGTAAGGTTAATTTTTTTTAGCATAAACTTCAAATATTAGAAAACATCTGACCATTTGGATCTCAATTAAGGGTTGGTATCGTTGCTCTATAGTACAAACATACTTAACAATATCCTTCCACTAAATTCCCCTTTATAATCAATCGTACTTTGTTATCGCCCCACTGAAATGTCACAAGCTCTACTGATCCAAAATTGGAGTATTCCCATCAATTATTCCGTAATATCCTCATATAATTCATTAAATTGATGCCAGGGCTCTCACTTTATGACACGACGAAAGTAGTAGAAATTCGATTTTGGGTACGAAAATACAAGAAAGGATTTTAAGAAAAGTGAGTAGATTTCATTTCCTAAATAGAGTAATAGAAATTTTATGACAGCATATATTTAGTGAAAGAGTAGTAGGAATTCCTGCCAGAGTAGTAGATTTGTAGAAAAGTAGTAGATTTGCATATGAAATCACATAACATTTTAGGGAGTAGATTTTATGGAATGGTAGTAGAAATACACTTGAGGGGAGTAAACAATTTACTACCGGAGTAGAGAAGCAGTAGATCTACTTCGATAGGAGTAGAGTGAGAACCCTGTTCTGTACCCAATCACGTACTCAATCCATCATATTGAATTCCTTTAATGTATTATATGAAAGCGGCAATAGACTTTAGATAAAAAGAAAGACAACAATAGGCTAAATGCAATTTTTTTTAGAGTATTTTATAAGTGCAAATGCCACAAAATTGCATTTTAAATTGTTCAATTCTCTCTAATGTTGAGAAAGACTTTTAAGTAGGTACTTATCTTCTATGGGAGTATTAGTTTTAACCAATTCTGCTTCCACACAGATTGGATAAAACGTATTTTCTTGTTCAATTAAGCTCTCAATGTTACAAAGTAGACAAACACAATTCTATTAAAAAAGAAAAAAGCTATGAAAATACAGTCCATAAAGTCTATGACAAATTTAATAACCCACAAAAAGTTAATGTCTTCATTAACAGATATGAACCAACAATTAGCGGTGAACTGCAACTAGCCAGCACACACACACACACACTCACACAAGCAACAGTTAAGCAGCCAATTGACGATGATGAGTCAGTTTTTACAACTCACCTTTATTTCACGTTTATACTCAAACTGTTATCCGTACGAATGCATTACCATAAAGTTAATTTCGACACATTGTACCGGTTGGTCAGTTGGCACCTTTTCAGTTCCAAGCAGTCAACGCATCTCAACGCAACTCAACAGCCACATGCGAATTCCCGGAATCACTTAACAGCGCTTTAAGAGCACTTTGTGAGTATTGAGTTCGTTGGAGTATAAACAAAACCAGAAATTACTGCGAAAAGATCACCGCGAAAAACAACCTACAAATTGTATACTTCTCATTATAGTGGCCGGTGTTGTTGTTTTGCTGTTGTGTGGATAAACAATTAACGCCTCTGAATTTATGAAGTAAAGTAAAAATGATGTTATTGTTTCTATTGAAAACTGTGGCACCAGCTGAAAGAAGGCGAGAAAAGTGAAGTGGAACAAAACAATATCGTAATTTGCATTGAATTTCGAGTTATTGTTATGATTATTGTCAGCCGCCAACCGCAATTGAGGTGATAATTTGATATTCATGTAAACAAACACATCAAAATGTATGGGAAGCGGACATGCCACAGTTGGTGACGAATCGAAATTTTTTACAATTGTGAAATTCGGTTTGGAGAAGTAGAGAATTGAAAGATAAATTCAAGAAGATTTTTTCATATTCATTTGAAATTTCCACGAAATTTCTTAAAAAGGGACTGATTTATAGATATTTAAAAGTATGGAGGCGTCAGGCGTCAATTCACCACCCATTAACCACCCAACACCGACTACAAAACTTCTGCGAAATACCTTGGTCATGTGGCAACGAATTTGTATGTTTAATCCAGGGGATGGAAACCCGATTTAGATATCGAGTGGAACATTTTATACAAATTTTTCTCCTTCAAAGATCAAGTTCGAGATCAATTCGACAAGAACAAAGAGGGCTCCTGTCAAAAAAGTTCTATAAAAGGGTCTAAATAGAGAACCGCGTCTAAATTTTATATTCTGTACCTAATGACTAAAGCGGTTTAAAGCTATGAAATGCTTATTGCATATTTAAATACATATTTCAGAATTTACCGCTCGTAATGCTCGTAATATGTAAAAAAATATATTATTTTATTTATTTTAAACATAAGTACTTAACACAATGTTTTTTTGTGATCTTACATCACTAACGAATCAAAAAACGAGTTTGATTCGTTAGAATCCAAGAATTTTTCGTGCATATTTTAATATTTTTTGTGCATATTTCAATGTTTTTCGTGCATATTTAATGAGCTTTTTTCGGTTTTTTCGTGCATATAAAATTCTGCTCTATTAATGACATTTAAGTACTTTAAATCCCAAATTTCATCAAATTATTGATTTTCAATCTCATGCCAAACCACACAAAGAAACTTCAAAACTTTTCACCATTTCCTTGACGAAATTTCAATGTCGAAATTGTTAAGCTCCCTTCGGTTATTTTCGCTAAATTTGCTCACCCACACGGACGCTGCCACAGTTGAGCTTTTTGCAGTCATTGTGTTGTGTGTCCATGTTTAACATGTTGTCAATTTTTGTTTGTCATTTTGCAAAATTTGACGCGCTTCCTGCCACAGTTGAAAATCCTGTTCAATGTCAGTTTTCGGCTGGGTTCGCCTGTGGGGCCAGAAGGGTGGTCCGGAATTTGTTATGCGTTGGTTTGGACAAGTGGATTCCGTTTCGCCACTTGTTCGAAGCGAAAAATCAATTGTTTACAGCGTCGCTTATTGTTGTTGTTGTGTCGCTCTCTAATCCGGCTATGTTGTAGCTCAACATGTAACCATTAGCAAAACAAGTGCCCCGACTTTACAATGAAATATTATTTGCCCGAGGGCTTAAAGCGAACGCAATTTGCAATGAAATTTTAGTACTGAGAAATATTTGTTGAAGCTTTCAGTTTAGGCTTATTTACGGGTATGAGAAAATTGCATGGACTTGATTGAAGAGACGGAAAATTGGTGGGGCAAATAAATTTAAGAATTTTAAGAAAAAAAATGTTTTTTGGGGTATTGTAAAGTAAAGTTGTGTTAAAATGTTGAACGATGGAAATTTGTCACTGTTAAATTAAATATATTTAATTGGTGGTGACAGTTTTCACCAAAAACATCGATGATGAACCATTTCAGAGGAAAATATGAAAAGTTTTCCATGTTAGCATGTGCACATCGCACACATTAAGGAACATTACGAAATCACAGTGAGATTGTTGCAGCGTGTCAACAGCTTAGTTATGCTTATGCTGATTTTGCTGATGAAAGCCAGCCACCGACGAAGGACACCACCACCACCAACACCGCCACCACTGTTGCTGCAAATATGTTAACTGAAAAATGGACATTCGAAATATGTTGACAGTCGCTCGCTGTTATGTTTGGCAAACGGACTGAATATGATTGATTTATTTATAATGCATGACAAGCATCATCCGCAATGAGATGAGCACGACAGCAACGCAGGAGTACTTACAGGACATGCAGAATCAAACAGCTCCAACAACACCACCAAATCGTGCAGCACAATCGACTTGCACCGAACTGTGTGCTTGCTCTGTGGACAAACCGGAAGCGAGTAGAAACCCGCTCCAGCCAGACAGTCACAGGAACTGTGACACTGTACTGACAACAATCGCATGTTTATAAGCATAATCCACGACGAATGATGATGGATGATGGAGTGTGTGTGAGTGCAGAGGTGGCGAGTATACTGCGCTTAGCTAAATCCTTGATGAATGATGATGGTTTCATATTTGCACAAATACCATTTCATTTCATTCATTTCCATGATGGTTTCTAAGTGATTGTGCACAAAAGACTGCGGCACAGCAAAGCACAATAAACGATTCTCCATTTGTTGTCTGCCATGTATTCTAAAGTTGGTGTGACGTTCATCGCTTGTCCGAAAGAATTTTCATAACCACCGTTTTGAGCTTTGGCCAGTTTGAAATATGAAGGGGACAGCTTTGAATGAAACAAGCTGCGGTCACAAGCGCGGAATCTTTAAGTTCTGAGTTAATGCAGGTCGTGAATTTCGATTGGATTAATTGTCGGCACCGATCGCATATGCATACTTCTTCCAATTGGACAGGGTAAAATTTAAAAAACAATTTCGATACGAGTGGTTCGTTCACAAATGACGTAATTTGGCCCCGGACGTATTCTTAATTTAACTTCCTCTTTTTTTCCTGCTTTTGCAATCAACATAATATGTTGAATTCACCCCTCAGTCATACTATTCCATATCTATAATTACTTATAATGTACGCTATTTTCTTAATGAATTTGCAGAAATTAATTTCGCCATTATGGGAAACGATGGCGATAGTGGTGGCACAGACGAACACCGAAACGGCGTCATTGTCGTAATGTATCAGTTGCAGCAATTCTCCGATAGCGGATATGCACGTGTTTCTACCATATCGCCTACAACGCTGACATGCACACACACACACACACACACACACGCACGCGTACACACAAATGAAAACAACCCATCTACCGACACGAATTGAACTCGATTTGGAAGCGCAACTCATGCAAACCATAGCAAAAGGCGCGGGAAGTGACAAATCGCGTGATTCCGCAACGGACACGGTACATTCGTAAATAATGGCATCACAGAGTGAACCGGAGTCTCATTGCTGATTCGAACCAAGGGAGAGGATGTTTGGTTTGGTGCATGTGTGTGCGTGTGTGGTTGTGAATGTATTAGAGCGGCGTTTCGTAGCGGTGCATTTTGTTTGTTCAGTGCGTGTTTCACTGTTGTTATTTATTTTTTTTTTTTTTGTGTATGACAACCAAATCGCATATTGCACACTGCTTCCAATAGCAACTATAATAACAATAACAAAGTGCACTGTGTTCGCGAACAAGTTGGGGTTCGTTGTTATTGTTCGCAGGGTAGCTCTGGCCGGGCCGACTGTCATGTTTACACTTTACTGTTTACTGCGTTGCTAATGTGCTCACTTCAATAAACAAACTTTTCACAGTATTCACACCATTTCATAGTATATATTCGGGTGTATTTTTTCCTTCATCCCGCTAACAAAGTGGACAGTCGGTGCAGCACTTTGTGGCATTTGTTGTCCGAATTCGGAATTTATGGAGCGTACCAATCACACATTTAACATTTGTCGATTACTGGACGCAGGCTAATGTTTTATTTGGTACAATGTAAGTACAATTTTTGGAATTAAATGAACACAAATTAAAAGTACTTGACTACTAATCTTGGTTCAAATGGAATCATGGAAGTACCTTTTCAGTGGACATTTTAGTCAAAGTGGGTAGAGAAATGTGTTATAGAATTAGGATACCCTTTCATACCCCTACACTTCATAAGGTAAGGGTATATTGACTTTGGTCGGAATTTTTTAACGCCAATAAGGAGGCGTGTCCGCCTGGAAAAGTATATATATTCTTGATCAGCATCGCCTCCTGAGTTCATTCGTCTGTCTGTCCGTCCCTTTACTTGGTAGGTACAATTGCAGGGGCTACAAGTCAGCTAGGCAATTCAAACTGTGGATTTATATTTTTTTAGATCGTACACTGAGAAATAAATTTAAAACGAAACGTTGTCAAAACATAGCGAACCGTTGTCAATTTCCAGCTAAAACTGAGTGTTCGGCTATTGACAACAAAACGTTCAAATGTTAATATTTTAACGAATTCAATTCATCTCATTTTCTAAGCGGATATGCAATCAAACGTTTCCCATTAATTCGGGAAATATTACATTTCACATTATTGTAAAAGTAAAAAAAAAGTAATTACAGAATTTCAGCTAATGATTTCACAATTTTTTTTGCAATCAAAATAAAAACATAATTTAGTAAAAGCGCAAAAACTGAAAATACAATAAATTACATGCCATTTGCACATTTATCATTTTAATAAAAACAATTAATGGCCAGGGGCCGCTGGAGACAGAGGCGAGTGTATGGAAAAACTGTACGCATTTAGCGGAAAACCATAACGACAAGTCGTGTCCACAGATGGAACACCTTTGATATGAGCGTGACTAATGGGCATATGGTATGGACCCGGGTGCAAATGTCTGTCTGTCGTTAGCTTATTAAACGAAACCCAAATGGTGGAAAGGCTAAACGAAATAAAAATAGTTTTTCATGGAAATTCATTAAATACACCAACACACACAAGCGGAATTATGGCCAAAACCAAGCCCACCACATTCACACACACACACACATGTATGGAGAATGTAACAATAATTCATTAACGATTATGCACGACAACACCCACACCTCATCTCACCCCTATCGAAGAGCATAGCTGAAATGTGTTGCCAACTAAAATGTTAATGAACGTCGTGTTCCGTGTCCTACTGTGTCCTTTCATAGAACTCTCGCAATTAGTGCATGTTAAAGAAATACTACCCTCAGGATAGTATCGACATGTCATGCTTCGATTAAAGTTGCGACACGAGATTTATAGTTTTCGAAAAGTCATCAACTTTAGTCACATACACACACTCGCCCACGCACACGAGTACAACATACAGTTGAATGAACCTAACTCAGGTTGACTTGTGAGAGGCGAGATTTGCAATATAGGCCATTTAACAGGGGTGAACATTTCATAATATTGATATACTCCAAGGTGGACTTACAAGTCAAATTACTTCATCAGTTAGACATGGAAATATTTTATTACGAAAACTATCCTCCATCCCACTTCCTTCATATGAACTTTATTTGATAGTAAAGGCGGACAACTAATTTTCTGTGTGATACTTTTTCATTCTAGATTTCATATTCCACTTTTAGACTCTACTTACTTTAGACACTATCGCCTGAGACTTAGCTCGAACAATTTATGACATAGGCGCATTTGAATATTAAAAAATGACAGCATGTATTGCCTTCAGTAAAAGACACTCAACACACATACGTACATTCACACATAAGAAGCCCGCATATAAATCAAAATATATTAAAATCAAACTAATGAAACTGCTGTCAACCAATAATTGTCAATTTTTGACAACTCCACTTTGGTGCATGTCAAGTAGCAATTGTAGCTGCATTGTTATAAATATTGATATGACATCTGACTTCCACTTGTCAAAAAATATTCGCTTCAAAGGCAACGAACGACATACGTCTGCTTCTGCCTGAGAGTCGCTTTACGCACGACTCGGTTTCCATTTTCCCCATTTCCTTTTGCGCTATTTCAGTTGATGTTTTCATACACATATATTCGCATGCATGAAGTATAACGTCAAATTGATAGAATAAATGGGAATAAATTGAAAAAAAAAAATGAAAAAGAAAACAACCCCACGAGAGTTAACTGCCACAAGGGGTGAGTCGAACAGCGAACTACTACAAGCCGGGCACATATGGGCAATTATTTAGTGCTTTGGTTCATCTGGGACCATTCTCTATTGAATTGTGTTGTACGCAGTTTGTAAGGCGAAGGTTCGATATTCGCCGCCGTTCGACCCAGAGTATTCCCAAACCGCCATTACGTACGCTTTGAGGGTGCATTACAGGCCCCCAACTCCACAGAAACTTTGCGCTACTGTGCCACTCACTGTACTGGCGGCTGTCGCTTTTCTCAGCACAGGGAATGTATGAGTGAATTAATGAATTGGCAGCCGAATGAATTGCATTCAATCAGCCTGCAACACACACACACCACACTAATACACTTACAAAACACACTTTTTCGAAATGAAGTTATTCAAAAAGAGTCCGTCCATAATGAAAATACCAACCGACCGAACGCCCAACCGCCCTTCTCACCCACAGGAATCTAAACTATGCGCTCACGCTTATTATCCTTGCACTCGGCAGGCAGCCTGTTCCGTTGGGCCGCCTTCGCTGACATCGCGTGCTGCCAATTTGTCAGCATTCATATTGACGACTCCTGCACGGAAGTCGCTGTATTTGGCAGCATTCGGGCTGTTGTAGTTGTTGTTTTTATTGTGTTTGTTCTGTTGCCGGTGTTTGTTCTTTAACCAAATTTAGACGTAATTAAATGAAAATTGTTTATTTTCGACACACGTTCGAGGCTGGCATAGTGCTAGGACTTCCTGGCTTTTCCACCCACACTCCTTACAAACTGATGTTTCCAACAATAACCTTTCGATTTAACGAACCACCTTCACTTGGTTAGTTGGTTGACTGGTGGCTCTGGCTTCATGCAATATTCACGAAGTTTTCGGTTGCACGTCGGCAGTGGGCGTCATTCATACATATTCGGAAATGTCCTACGGCAAGTCTCAAAATTAAAACAGGTGTGTCAAGCGTAAGCACACTCTTAATCGAAATATTTTCAAAGTCTGTTTACAATGTTTATTTATGTTGTTGTTGTTATTTTTTTTTTTATTGATTTTATGTGGCCTTTTTAATCAAGAAACATTGTAAGGAGAAAAGGACTTTTTCTAAAATTTGATGGGCGAATATTTTAGAAATATTGAAATTTATAGGGGCTTATGAATCAGCAAAGGGTCTGGAAATTTGGGATATTCGGGGTGGCTTCCCTGTGGATTGCAATAAATGACCAAGTTAGAGATCCACGTAGATCGTGCACTCAAGTTGAATCCAGTCAACAAATTTTGATCCACATTATTTCATGAGACAGTTGAGAAAAATTGTCAAAAGTCGGTGTAGTCTACTTGATAAAATGTAATAAACTTGACACTATTGATCTGGAACTGAAACCAGCACCGTTTTTGCTACTGTACATTCAGTAAATACTATTAAAATTTAAAAAAACTAAAAAAAAATTATTTATTTGAAAAAATTTAAAGTTTATTAAAAACTAAAAACTTTCATTCAAATAAATATACATTTTCCCATTCAACATGACTACATTTTTTGTGTAAATTTACCGATTAGGTAGTAAAAAATGTAATTCAATTGCAATATTCCAACAAGTGACAATCGGAAATATTTAATAATTAAGCGTGTTTGGTAAAGTTTGTTCTATTGACAACAATTTTTTGCAATTGGCTCAGTATTTTTATTTATTTATTGTTCAACATTGAATAATGTTTACAGAGCAAGTAAACAACATTGCTGATAACTCAATGTAAATCACACAAATTTTATATTAGTCCTGCAAATGTTGGGGTTTTTTTTAGGATTACTGCGAATATTTATGCAAATACGCTCTTGTGTCCATGCACAAAACTATAAAAATAATACTGTGGAGAAAAAAGCAAAAGCAAAACAAGCATTTAATTGTAAGGCCTCAAAACAATTGCAGCAGAATTGAGCCAGCATGCCGAGTCCATGTTGCCATGCACTCGGCATCCGCACAACAAGGATTCATCGAGATTTGGTGCTGGCATGTTCTCCACTAGCATGTACAAAAACCTAGCCGCGGTTGGACTTTTTATTGGGCCGGGCGCCGCATTTAATAGTCTCGTGTTAGCAAGTGTTGGGCGGTTTTTTTATTTTTTTTTTATTTTTTGCTTTGAAAAATTTACTGTTTTTTTTAAACTCCTCTGTATACGTTTCAGAGTTGAATAATTCCAATTGAGCTGTTCTCGCTGTGTTATGTGGAGAAGCTTTCATTTTTTTTTCTCCTTTAATTCAAACGTCCAATTTAGTTGCGCGAGGGAGTGGCATTTGTAGAATTATTCTAAAAACTACAATGGAGTAAAACTATGTACACTCAACTCAAATGTCAGTTGGCTGAAAAGAATTAATTATAGTCAACAAATAATACTGGGAATTTGGAGTTATCTGTGAAAAAAATGCAGTCGCAGAGGGACAATTTACAATTTATCTGCCGACTTGTCTCATTTTATTTTTAGTGTAAGAATGTGGAAATAAATTTTAGAAAATTACTACTTTCCAAAAAAAAAGAATTTTTTAAATAAAAAACATTTTAAAAATATACTTTTAAAAAAATTGGGGAAAATTTAAGAGGATTTAGTGAAGAGTTGCCATATAGTCTTATGAAGGACTTTGAAAGAACTGAACGCAAGCGCCAAAAAATACATTTTACAGTAGAAACTTAAATTTTTTTCTCTGTATACATTCTGTAAGCTGATTGTCGCTTACGATAAAATTGAACCGTTTTTTATTTTTCGAGCCATTAACATCTCACCTTTTATATTTAGCACGTAGATTGGTTAATTTTTTTTATTAATTTTCATTAAAAAATAGATTTTGATGAAATGTCGCTTACGTTAATTTCGCGGTAAGGCCTTGATTTTGTTGAATATAAATACGACTTATGGAGGAACATATGGGGTGTTAAATACCATACAGAAACTTGTATTTCGTACAAAATCCAACAAATTTTTTAAATATTTTTTTCATAATTTCCAATTTATGTGTTTTTTTTACAAAGTTAATCTTTAAAAAAAAAATGAAATAAATAAATTCTATTTGGTGTTTTTTTGGTTGTTTTTTGCACTCACTGCACTTTATTTTTTTTTTACAAAATTTTGTTTAAAAAAGAAGAAAATAGTCAAACCAATTTTTTTTCGGTGTACGAGATTGTTTTGTTTTAGACCAGTTAAGCTCTTTGTGATGTAGTTTTAGGATTTCCAGCTTATATGAGCGCATAATATTTGCATATACGTACACATGACCGCGCGACAACCCAGCCACACGCACTCACTCACTCACTCAGTTCATACACAAAACCATAGCCGGTTTAGTAAAATTTTCTAATTGAAAACATTTTATAAAAAGTGTTGGGATTTTTGTTGCATGTTGCTGACTATGTTATTATAGCTGTGCTAAGCAATTTACATTTGTTTGTTGTGCTATTTAAATTGCGTATGAACGACGACATGGTGGCGCATCAAAGAGCGCCACCCAACTAACAAACTAAATAATAAAAGAAAAACACAAAAAAAAATTAAACAAAGCAGAGCAGAGCAAAAAAAAAACCTTGTAAAACAAAAACTATTTCAAAATGTTAAGCTCGCGCTCGTGCAAAGCTTTTGATCCTTTTGAATGTTTTATTGCTTAAATGTATTTGCATTCGAGCTGTTTGTTTGCATTTTGTAGTTGGCAAAGTTTTACATGCCGACAAAAACCTAAATAATAAATTCACCCGAATGCAAAATTGCAAAATGGCAACACAAGAAAAAAAAATAGAAAAGAACAGGAATTGAAAACAAAATAAGAATCCTTGTGGAACTTGTAAAACTTCTTCATTGCATTTTAGCAACATGAGTAGAGGCGAAGCTGTTGAGTGCCTGGCAAATACTTGTGCGTGACGATGTGTTGGCCATAAAGACCTAACATACGTTTCATGTATTGCCTTTTAATTGTGTTTCAAGCTAGCTGAAATACACACTAAACTTCTATGAATTTACTTAAAATTGTTTGTACTTTTACAATGTCATAGAAACAATTCATTAGATAAAATCCACACAACACAGAGTTCTTAGTTTTGAAGGTCGATAAATCTTAAATCTTCAGTTGCAAGTGGCAGGCAGGCACACACACACAAAGCCCAAACAGATGCACAACAAACCGGAGATTAACTTGTAGAACAAGCATGTAACGTGGCGCGGCAGCATGGTGTCGGTGCCCATCTACAATCTATCAAATCGAAAAGTGTTTATTTATTTATGGCAGCTATTTAAAATTTTTGACACTAATCCGCCCAGCCACTTTGGGGGCATTGCAACAGCGAAGCACATGCACATGGAGCAACTGCTTGGTAATTAATTCAAGGCATTAGAAGGGATGAAAGAACACTTAAGAACTACTTAGATTTCAGATTATGTTGTAATAAAATTATCAAATCTAATAGAAACTATTTCAAGACTAGATTACTTGCATGGACAGCCTTCCGAAACATTTTCTATTTGAAATCTCAGAACCTTTTCGCCAAGTCCATCAATTACCTCATCCTTCCACCTGTACACACATTTCATATGTCAATATCACGTCTCGTTCTTCCTCGAAATCAAAGCATCAAGCTTCGTTTGTCATTTGCTCCGTCATCGCCAATGCATCCAACAAAACAATTAATTTCAAAGCAATTAAGCCAACTTCATCCTCAGCTCTGCCGTCCGCACTTACATTTCACTTTTGAGCGCTTACCGACTCCAAGATACTGGCAATAAAATCGCTCTCTCTCTCTCTCTTTAACTTCTTGCCATTGATGGAATTAACACCATGTATAAAATTTAATTGTTCCTGAATTTATTTCCCAGTTAACACAATGAACTGGTTCATAAAGGCAACACCATGCCATCCATGCCATCCATGCCATCCGCCACCATCCGCCACCAGTGCCGTCAAAATGCTGAACACTTTCCATTCATTCGCCATTGTTGAGGTGTAATCGGATTCGTTTTGCTATCCAAAACACCATGCTCTCATTGCCGATTCCCCAACTTGACCAGAAACGTTCTTCGGTGTACCAAGATTGCATGCCGAGACCGAGAAAATGAATGAACATTGGACGAGGCAGTCTGCCGTCTGGCTTGTACTTACTCACCGGACTTAGTGGAGGGAGGCAGTGTACACATATAGGAGCGGGAGATGTATAGGTGTGCAATTGCAATTCATTGTTCCAGCGTTTACAAAGTGTTCCCAATGATTAATTGCTTCCGATGCATTCTCGCCTGCTTGCTTGCCCGGTTTGCAGCCGCTGTTGCGCTGCCTCTCCTACTTCCCTCAGCAATTGAGATTTATTAAGCCGAAATGTCTGCTTCCGTTTCGCTTCGTTTTCTGCATAATACCCACTTGAGTAGTCGATAGTGCGACAGCGAAGAAGGCTCCCCTTTCTGTACGCTTAATATGTAGTGTTCCATTGGGCGAAATGCTAAATAAAAGGACTCACACATTCAATTCACTGGTGTTGTTGCGATGCAACGTGGGGGAATAGCGAACAGAAACATCAGAAACAATGGCCAAATACCCAAATGACAATCAATCAGAAATCAACGAGAATATCCAAATGGAAAAAAAAATGCGACAATGTCGGAATTGGACAATAGACTAAATGCATGTGTAAAGGCAGGGTTCCGGTTCTCAAGCAATGTTTGAAAAACCACTAAGTACCGATGACGAAAAAATTCTAGCATAAATTTAATTGAGTTCAGAACCGATACTCGGAACTGACTCGTGGTAAATTTTCAATTGAACATTTCGGGGTAACTTTTTCATCGACATGATAAAGTCATGGGACCCTAGAATTATCACGAATCACCATATATTGTATGTCCAGAAATCTGTTCTCACCTTCCAAAAGCCCCCAGTTGACCTAGAGATCTGAAATTTCACATATCCTGTGCACCCATGGCTTAAGAGTCGTGCCGGATTTTCAATATTCGAAAAGGCAGTTCTGAAAATTTTGCGTGGCAGATATAGTAGTAGCTCTTCTGAAGACACCAGTGGACATATATATTCTGTTAGACCATGGCTAGAGATTCTTGAGCCAGATTTGGGATTTTTCAGAAAGAAGGGGAGTTGGCAATTCGAAATATTGGCATGTTAGTTGAATGTGAATTGTGGACAATTTATTTGATTTTTAAAAAAATGTTGGCCCTCAGCAGATATTTTTTGCATTAAATTTGGGCGATTTTCCCTTCTTTACTCTAGTCTGGTCGTGAAGTTATCGGGTGAATTCAATATGTTCAGTGCACTGATGGACAACTTTTGCGTCTGTATTGTATAGTCTGGTCAAGTGCTGCTGGCACTGAACACGAAGATGTGAAAGCTTTCCTAATCTTCAAATAAATCCTCTTATTCACTGAAAATCAACAACAAATATTCATCTCCACTTTCGTGTTGGTAATATGCATTCCTACACAAATATTTCATGCTCAATTTCATTAGACGTTTCCAAAGTAGACAAATACAATTTAACATACGTACGTATACACGATAAATTAAATATTTCGAATGCCTGGTAAATTCACAAACTAATTCAAACAAATATTTGCAAAAGTTTCATTGAAATGCTGTGGGAAAATATAAAATGATGTTATTTGTTGCCCGAATTGGTTTATGACAAATTACGGCAACCTAATGGCTCTCCAAATCAAACGTGGAGGCATATAAATATTTATTAGGGTCTACCACTTAAATTACTTTGTATCCTTTCGTATCACCATTAAAATATATGTGCACACACATTCACATACTTTACCGAATGTACTATGTACTTTTAATTTGCGATTTTGTAATTAAAATGCCGGCAGTGTCCTGTGACAACGCACACAGTGCGTATGAGCAGAGAGTGCCATGGCAACGAAGTAGATGAAATTTCAATTTTAAAGTCCACAGCGACTATCAACATATCAATGAATTTTGTAGCCCTACAAACAGTATCGGCCGGTCATTAGCAAGCCCGCAACCGAAATGCATTATCCTGTTAAAGTCCCTCAGCCAAACCACCGCACCCAAAAACGAAGTCAAAAGCGAACACAATACTATGAATGCTGTAAGTTGTGTGTATGCGGACGGGTCTAGGCCTGTGTCAGGTTGCGGTTTTTGGGGTATCTGCCTGGGCTTACGGTTTTGAAGGAGCAGTCAACCACTTCATGTGCTCTGCTTCTTCTGCTGCGCTTCGAATTGAAACCAAATAATCCCAGAATGAAAACTTCAAATTGTACGAGGCCGTAAAATGCTTTGGTGACAATTGAAAACCCAAAAAAGACCTTAGGCCAGTTCTTTTCGAACACGCAACCTAATCACAAATACAGGCTCAACAGATACGGCAACAGGACCACAATACCTATGCACAAAACACACACAGCGCCACATAGTTGACTAGTTTCTACTTATGAACATAACAAATAAGGGCTACGGACTGGGTAAAAATTCGGCAGAGAGAGGACGACAGAGAGCTGGTGGCAAAATGAAAGAACTTACATTTCGGAATTACCCAAGCAATTACTGAATGTTTCCTTTTGTTTTTTAAAGCACCCCTCCTTCGATTTGTGTTGTCGTCCAGTTTCGTACTGCACTGACAGAAAGGTCAACTAATGAACATTTTAGTTGGAGTAGAAGCTCCTCCATAAATTCCAACCTCTCGTATCATCACACATTTTTCCAGTGTATGCGACAAATAATGTGCAAATGTGAGATTCCGCTTGGATCAATGAGTTTTGCGTAATTGTTTTCCGGCCTGCAGATGCAGCAGCTCGAAATTGTGCAGTAATGAAGATTCTACTCGTTCGCAGTGCATTGCGAAATATGGGATATAGAATACAGAGCACAAAAAACTTCTATTGATACTTCGAATTCCGGACATGCACTGCGAAGATCCTGACACTCGAAATGTAACCGTACGGCCAAGTAAGCAACCCACCTACAGACCGGCCACAGGAAAATCAACCGACGAAGCAACCGGATGAATACAGAAATCAACCACTCACACTTGCGCCTCGATGATTTTTCGATTAACAGTTACTGGTCGACGCATAAGCAACGACTTGTGACACTTTCGATGCAGTAGGGCTGTGTGTCTGAAGTGTATGAAGCCTTGTAAAATGCGAAGCAGCTTGCATACATACTGACATGAAATTGTGTAACAACAACCGAATGTATAGATGATGCTTGTAAAGACATCGGGCCAGAATGGGCGGATGAGTGGGCACCTACCGAAAATCATTTACATAATGCTATTTACATGGCATTCCAGGACATGGTAATAACGCATGGTAAATCGTGTATCTATGTTGTTCTTAAATAAAGCACACACAAGCACACACATGGCTGGGCCTATGCCATTGTCGTTTTACAAATGATGTTTTATGCTATATGCAGGCATCATCTAGCACTTTTCCACATAAGTGCTGAGCAAGTGTTGGTAATCCTTTGATCGATAAATTGCCTTAACATGTTTTTTATTGCAGAATTCGAAATTAAACCCTTAGAATAATGAAATTTTAGTTAAAGTGTGTAAAATCGCATTTTGCATCATAAACTGTATGTGCATAGATTTCATTGTTACTTCCACACGGTAAACATTTTGACAAAGGAGAAACGTACAAAGAAGTTGTGTGGCTAAATCTTTGAAAGGCATTTCTGCAGTAAGAACAAAAATATACAGGAAAAAACCATGTTTAGAGTGATTTGGGGTCGCTTCTGATTACTTCCGTTTGGACCAGTTACATGCTCTCTAGGGTACAGGCTTCAGGAGAATCTACTTAAATCTACTTAAATCTACTTATATCTACTTATATCTACTTAAATACACTGCACCAATTCTCGTCAACCAACGAAAAACATTTCACAGTATAATTTGCCGTGAATAAACTTCAGATGCGTTTAAGAACAAGGACTAAAGGACAAAAACGAAGTCGAAATATTTTTTTTTCTTTGCTAAAAATCACATTTATTGTATCACAACTAAATATAAAAACGCATTCCACTCCGTTAATTTGCTTGATTATTCAATTGTGCAATCATTTGGATAGAACAACAACAACGCCTCCAATGCAAATGATACCTGATTGATTTATGGTGCGGTATGAATTTTTAATACAAAAAAAAATACCATTCCATCATTTGACTGGCATTTTCAGTGCGTGCTCTACTCATAGAAGCATATTATATCGAAAATAATTGATTGTTCTAACGCAAATCCAATGCAGAATAATAAATTGGAAATTGCCGGCCGAAAAATGTGGCAAATAGAAAATTGAACTAAAATTTTCATATTTCCCACAGCCAATAAGCCAAATTGCCAATTGGCCTTGTGGCCTTCGTGAACAATTTACCTAAGCAAAATAAAATACATACAAACCATAAAACAAAAATAAAAGCCAATAAAAACGGAGCCAAAAATATATACAAAAGTCGCTTATTAAAAACTTTGGGCAATTTCCTTATCAGCTTATGGTAATCCCACCCGCAAGTATGATTTTCAATACAATAATAATTAGCATACCCTTGGCCACGGCACACGGCACACGGCTTGTCCGCAATTCTTCATCTTTCCCTGGTCCACAAAGTATATTCGAAGCTCGCTCAATTCGTTCGGTTTGTTGGCAATTGAGGTGGAAAGCAATCAAAAATGTTGATAATAATTTAAAATTCCATTTTATATCCTTAAGGACAATTGGGTCTTTGCCCCGATTACTAATAGCATCATCGATGGGCTCCCTATTGCTTGTCAATTGTGTGCATTTCAAATGTTGGTAGTGTGTGTGTGTGCGTGCGGTCGAGGTTGACTGCGGCGCTGTGTGGTTGTTTTTTTTTGTTTTTGTGTTTGTTGTTATTATTATTGTTGGTGGCATTTACAATTTGTCAGCAATTGAAATGCTCCAAACATTTTTGGAATTATTTGTGGATTTGTTTGTCTTCGGCTTCTGCTTGGGCTTCTGCCTATTGCTGGCTCTGCCTCGAAGGCATTTTACGTTTTGTTTTCCGAAACGAATTTCTATTGTTAGATTTTATTTTTAGGTAGTTGCTGATGTATCTGCTGGTGGATGTGCTGCTGTTGTTGCTTCTGCTGCTGCTTCTTCGTATTCCACTGGTGTGTTGTCAGTTGGTTGGTTTTGCGGCACAGCAGCAGTTATGTACGTTTTTCAGGCTCCCACTGTTTTGATTTTTATCCCAGCGTGAATATGCAAATTTCAGACTCGGTACACTTGGGGCGTAGGGAAGATGAAGAAGAAGAGCAACACTAAAAGCCTCAACAGCAATCGGCAATCAAAACACAGCAAAAGTAACTTAAGCAAAAAAAAAGAAGAGAACAAAATTCCAATGAAAAAACAAACAAACAAGCGAGCGAGCGAGCACCAACAGCAGCAGGCAGCAGCAGCAGCAAATAAACAAATACATGGCCACGCCATCAACTGCGATCTGGTAGTAGTTGGCTTCCTTTTTGCTGCCTTAGTTAGTACAAGATCTCTTGTGCTCTGAAGCCTCCTCATCGGCTTGTATTTTGCCAGCAAATGCAATTGCATATTTGATTTTTCAGTTGCAAGTAATTTGAATTTGCATATGCATGCGATGTGCTACGTTGTGCCATGCTGTATGCCGCCACAAAAGAGCACCACCACCACCATCACTTGCAGGGAAAACAACTGCATCGCGAAATTGCTTCCTCTGCTTCTTGTTCTTCCACTGTCGATGGGGTTTCTCGTTCTTTCTGTGTATTTCCATACGAACACTTTTCGTTCGAATCTCAGAAATCTCAAAAACATACCAATGCGTCTTACCAACGCTTTTACAATTCCCCAACATGTTCGCAACACTCAGCAAACGTTGAGTCTGCGTGATGAGGTACGTATACGGTATGTGTATGGGGATGTGTGCAGCAGCAGCATGAATGTCAAAATTGATTGCATTTACTCCTGCCAGAGGCTGGCAAGTAGCATGTAGTCTTCATTGGGGTAATGGTTGATTTATATAGAAATTAAAAATTAATTATTACGCGCCAGGTGGGGGGATCTATACATTACCTAAGAAGACTGATTTGCTATCGATAAAAAGGATTTTGTAATTTTCATCAACTTCGGTATTTGATAAGTGTGTGTTCAAAGTACTTAATGGTGCCTTTAACTACTTCAAAAACTAAACAAAGAATTTCTCGAATTTGTTGACTTCCCTTGAAACAATTCCGTTATTGAGTAATTCATTTCGACACTTTGAAAATACATGTGTAAAATATGGAAAAAGTTCCAAAGACGCACTTGGTGACAGATTGCAGTTGCATGAATTACGCAGAAAAAAATTCAAAGTTTTAGATGTTTTGAAATGTTCCCGCATATTCTCCTGTAATTCATGATGTAATAAATTACAACAAAAATTTAGGTAATTCCAACATTTTAAAAGTAATGATTACTTTTTTAATTTAATTCGTTTTAATTACATTTTTCAATTACAAATGTAATCAAATTGTTTGCAGAAATTTAATTGTGAAAATTTAATTACTAATTATAGTAATTGTAATTGAACAAATTAAATTATAGGAACAGTAATTGTAATTGATCGCGGTAATGATTACGAAACATAATTGATTTCGGACCATGTCGGGTAAAACACGCCTGCGATAAATTTGTATTTTTGGCCACCTAGAAATACTGCGTACTGCTAGATTAGGTATTTTTAACGGACTTAAAATTTTTCAAGTGATAATGAGATGAAAAAGTGTTTTTAAAATACTAACATTTAACACACGGCTAGGATATAGGTATCCTTAATTGTTCTTTTTGAAAACATATTTTTTGCAAAATTTTCTGGATACAAAAAAAATGGTTTTTAGGGTAAAAGTACTGAACAAATTTAAATTTTTGTTTGTATTGATAAAATCTTTTTTAAATATATTTTTAACTAAGTAAATTCTTCTATTTCATTTGATAGCAATGTCATGGTCGTAGATTAAGTGTATGTAATTATACCCACACACTCACTGTGGCAGGGTATACTAACTTTGTCACAACGTTTGTAACGCCCATAAGGAGGCGTGTCCGGTATGGAAAAGTATATATATTCTTGATCAGTATCACCTCCTGAGTCGATTTAGCGTCTGTCTGTCCGTCCGTCTGTCCGTCTGTCCGTCTGTCCGTCCGCACGATAGCGGTCGCAGTTTTGGAGATATCGACTTGAAACTTTTTTTACATGTTTTTCTCGTGAATACTGAGATCAAGTTCGAGAATCAGCCAAATCGGACAAAAACTGGGCGTGGCTCCCATACACCGAAAAAAAAGATAAAAATTGTTCCAGTCTTTTTTATTGTTGTATTCGATTGGAAATGTTTAGAAACGTATTTTTGACATGGTCCGAGGTTCCGAAGCCACATATATAAGGGTCTAAATGGGGTCCTGAGACCAATTTTTTTTTTTTTCGGATTTGATTGGAAACTTTTAGATATGGATTTTGGACATGGTTTGGGCTCCAAAACCACCTATAATTGGCTCAAAATAGGGTCTTGAGACCACATTTTTTTATGTTCGAGGTACTTCTTTCTACTGTGTGGGGGTATTTCAACTTCGGTATAGCCGAAGATAGTCCACTCTCTAGTTTTTAGATTAGTTTAACATTTGTAAACTTTCACGAACATATAGACTTTACCATATGTGATAAATGCTGTCGCATGGATTAATATGCATTATGGGCCGTGGGCTGTAACATAAATACAAATTTAGGCATAGAATCGGACAATCACTAGTTTCAATCTTTTCCATTACTTTCTACTTTTTCATCATATGCTTCTGATGTTCTTCTTTCCTTCTGCCCCTACTTATTTAATTAATCAGGCCCCCTTAGTTTAAATATAAGTACAAATACCTAATGATGATTGAAATGTGTTCGGAACATTAACTTTGTAAATTAAAATAAAATCATGATGAAATTAATCACTTAAACAATTCAGGTGAGGGTTAAAAGAAAAAATGTTCGAAATGTCAAAAGAAAAATAGAATGCAGTAACAGGTATTAGGGCAAAAGAAAGTATGCACAGAACGTTCTTTTTCAAGCGCTTATAAGCTTGAAAAGTTACTTGTGAGTCAGAGCTTGAAAGAAGCTTTTTCTACGAGCTTACCCTTTATTTATTCTATGATTCTCTTTTTTCAAAATGTTGATGTACTCCTTCTTAGTATTCCTAAACAAACTAACTCCTTTTTGACTTTTTTTTCATCTCGAATTACCCACTTAATTCAATTTAGATCAAATAATATTCTTCAAACTAAAGAAAAAACGGAAAACTGTGACTTTTTTCCCCAAGAACTTTTCATGTGAATCCCTTTCGTTCGGTTTTTTTTCTTTCTCGAAAACCCCTTATTTTTATTGCATTTGAAAATGATAAATGATGTTTTGTTATATTTTATATGGAGCTTGTACCGAATCCTTCCAGTAGAACGAACGCGTTGTTATTAAAGCGAAAACTTCACAAGTCTATCACGGCGAGCAGGCAGCGCAGGCACCGAACAGTTTCATCCTTCAGCCAGTGTCCAGAGCCATTTAAACGCGTATAAATAATGGAAACCTTTATTATTGTTCGCCGTTGGATTGCGCTGCTGACTTTTAATATCCCTTATCTGATGCTGACACGGTCGCAGCAGAAATCCATTATGCGAACAATCAGAATATTAATGCGCCACAGAAGGGGACGAATTAATGCAATTGAAAGTTCGCAGTTTTTTCTTTGGCAAAAACATTTTTAATTTAAATTAAATAATAATAATAATGAATTAAAGTCGTTGGTAACTTGTACAAAGACAAAGCCAAAAGGAAATTGCATTTCTACTCTTGTGCTTTGCCAAAGGAGAAAGACGGCGAGGGAGTAGAGGAAACCTGGAAATCAGTGGCAGAAAATTGTACAGATTTTCTATTGGATTCCATTGGATTATAAAATAATACCTGGAAAGTAAGTTGAGATTTCATAATTTAATTGCTTTTTCGAAAATGTCCTCATTTCCACTCTCTTTTTTTTATATTTCCATCAAGTTGATCATGAAACGAGCTGTTTACGATGGTCACATATGATGATAATGTCCTCCTAACCAACTCTCATTAAACAACCATCATACTGTCAACTGCCAACAGAGAGCCGTTACCAAATTGTCATAAAATTCAGATACTTAACATTCCAAGTTGATGTCATCACATTCGGTTGTGAATATTTTCATCCGTAGGTCTGTCCGTCTCCCGACCAAATGAAATATGCCAGACGCGTACCCTCAACACTGCTGCTCTCAAGAATGTCACACATGCAGCTAATTGACATTTTATGAATGAAATGTTAACACTTTTTTCCCATCATGTGTTGTTGTACATGTGGCCCATAATTTCAGTCATACTCTTCTGTTAATCAACATAGCCGGTGCGAATATTTTTGATTTATTCCATTAATTATATACGAACGTGTACGTACTTCAATCAATATAGAAATTCTTGTCAATATTTATTTTTCATATTATCGACGCTTTCAATTGGCATGGATCAATGGCGTTCACATGCACACACTGTTGCAAATATGTACAATTTGCATTTAAATGCATGCAAGTATGAAAGCTTCATTATCGCCAAAGTCTAAACGGACCTAGAACTTTGGGAGCACTCACACAAACACCCGAGCACACATGCTCACACATTCACAGACACATATCGTATACAAATGGTTTGCGAATATTTTCAACATTAACAGCAGCTGTGAAAATTCCATCGTTTGGGGCCAAATTGCTTCATAATTGAAATTTAATCACAAAATTCATACGCATCGTATTTTCAAATTTACTGTTTACTCGAACTATGCGGCAGTGAGGAGGGGGAGTGCACTGAAATTCTGTTGGGGAAAAGTGCTGCGGGAAATATCGCATAGGGCACTCACAGGCATTTCATATGATACTACGCAGTGTGGAAGTGTTTCGTAGGTCATGAAATGACAAATGCGAAGAAGTGCTTGTGGGAGATCGTTTAAGTACTGAACAATAAATGCAAATTATTTTCAGTTGATATTACCTGATTCACGTTGACCAAATCCATTTGACAATTTTCATTGATGACATTTCTGATGGCAACAGCCGCCATTCAAATCAATAAATTGCAAATATATTTATGCAACTAAACAGAGTTGCCACACTTTTACACAGGCGTTACTTTATTGACTTGGGATTAGAATTGTATCTTACAAAATTTATATGGGATTTTTATGATATTGGGCCAGCGTTCTACTACTCATTTTTAAATTTCTACTATTCTACTCTGGCAGTAAAATTTCTACTCCCCTCAAAATTTTACTACAAAACTACTACTCTTTCTACAAATCTACTACGCTGACAGAAATTTCTTCTACTCTCAAAATGTCTACATAGGAAATCATATCTACTCCTTTTTCTTGAAATCTACTACCCTGACAGTAATATCTACTCCAGTAGAGCTTCTACACTGTTCCTGAAAATGAATCATATGTCTGGTAAAAACTAGAGTGTGAACTGTCTTCGGATATGTCGAAACTGAAATACCCCCACACAATATAGCCTATTTGAAAGTACCGCGAACATACAAAATTTTGGTCTCTGAAAGTTTTTTTCAAAATTTATTTTTATTCTATGTGGCAACACTGCAACATTGATATTTGTGCAGTATGATTTGATTTATGTTTCTTTATACGACTCAATGAATCGGAAGTACAATTAGTCGAATAGCACAAAGTTTTTTTTCAAAGCAATATTGTGGCTCTCTTGACGACCGCCCATGGCGCAAAGTTAAATGGTAACCATCCAAATATGTGGATCGCATGCATTGCATTTCAATTATAATTCAAAAATACTCCCTGATATTTATGGAAATATTTTATTCAATTAAATTTTAGTTTCGGCATGGAAGAGTTTATGCAGCATTGGCACATTGCAGCAAGAACATGGTTGTGTACATTTGTTGGAAAAATACACATGAACGATATGAATATTGCTGGAATATGTAACATGAACGCAAGTCTAAAAATGGATTGATATTTAAATTAAGCAACGGTTCATTGCGACAGTAACTGTTTATACATATTTAATTTTACTTCAGACCCAAATGCCTGCTTGTATTTTTTGCTTTACCGAAAAATATGCTAAGTACAATAAAAGCACCCCTCAGACTATTTTCTGACAAGTGAATGGAAATATTTCAGCAAAATTAAACCGCATTCCCCTGTCAATGGTGTTGTTTACAGCTCAACCAAAAGCTTTAATAATATGGAGGGGATATAAGGCAATACGGCTCGTCCTTATGGAAATTATAAAAGATGCAAAGATACTTCCCCCCAAAAAAAAAAAAATAAATAAAATGAAAACAGATGCACAAAAACATAAGAAGCTCAGCTTTTGCCGCTTACAGTTGGAAAAGAAATTTCTGCTGCGGTCAGATACTTGCTGGAGTTCCAGTAGACTTTCTTTTTGAATTATGATTATTTATTTGGTTCCATAAATATCTACCCTCCCCCAGAACTGCCCAAAACTCAACAGATACCTCGGACAATTAAATACAAATTCCGTCTAACAGTTTATGTGGGGAGTAGAACGCATGTGACGCATTTAATGCGCTCTTAAACGGCCATGCTATTGCACCATTCTGAAATGCCGGCACGCGCTAGGTATAGCCCACCACCACCACCACTGCCATTACCACCCCGGAAATAGCATCCGAAAGGACCTCAGCTGCAACAGGAGACTTTCAGAGGCCGGGGCAGCGACGGCTGCTGCCGTTGCATAATTAACAATGTACTCGCTCTAATGACGCCATGAAATATGACAGACGACGCTTCGGTATTAGATGCCTCAAATTTTGTATATACAATTTTTTCGATTATTATTTTTCATGGCTTTGCCTGCTAAAGCTGACAATTACATTGGGGGGTGGGGGGTTCAGAAATTGTACCACCAAAATGAGCTTAACTTGGTGGAGGGTGGAGTGGACATTCCAGACACTCGCCTGATAATCCTAATGGAATTGATTGCGCCTGATATTTGCAGGAAACTGCAGATAATGCGTGGAAATTAGTGAGTTGTTTTTCCCATCCTGCCATATGTCCGATTTGCAGGCAGCCAACAATAAATGAGAGAAAATAAATCAAAAGAAAATTATATTCATGCACAGTTTTAATGACGCATTCGGGTGCGTGGGGTGTGGAGTATGAGGACATTTCTATGAGTTGAGGTTGTTGAACTCTCGACTGAATTTCGGAAGCTTGGTTGGCCGTTTGCAAGGGATTAGCTATATAAAGAATTTCCAAATTAACATTTACATTTGTGATATTAAATGGGAAGAACGGAGGCTATTAGGTCTAGTCTTAGGCTCATTGAGATGTGCTCCTCATCGATTTCGACTTTTCTTCTTCATCCACTACTTATTTTTAAGATCAATTGAAAAATGTACCCCCTCACTTCAAATGCTTTCGAGTGCAGTTGTTCAAATGCGTCTTCTACAAAAATGTTCACCACCACCTGGTGCTGGTGCTGGCTGGATGATGTCACGTGCCCAAGCACCAAGCGGCGTCGATCCACTTTTATGCGCACTTTAAAATTTAAACACCCACCAATTAAAATTTCCCCCCAAGGAGTTGCCTCTGCCTTCGAATAATTTCCATTTACAAGAAAAATGTTATTCTAGTCGTTCGTGAGTTTCGGGTTGGCGTGTGAGTGCCTATTTGAGTTCGAGTGTGAGTCTGCGTATGTGTGCGTGTGTGGGCGTGGAAAGTGGATCAAGGTCTTTTGCAATAAATGCATGCACGCGTCTGTCATTCGCTATATACGTAACGCGCACACAGTATTACCAAACGAACATTGCATAGAGTCTTTTGAGCTCCAACGCACTGTACTGTGCTGGAGTTGTTGCGTTAACATAGTAATTGCTCTACTCTATCCGGCAGGAATCCCAGCAGCAATTTTCCAATTCACTTGACAAACCCCATGAATATCAAACGTGAACTTGAAGTGGTGGCCCTGCTGGCAAGGCATCGCATCAGCGTATTACGTTCCATGCTGCAACAGCTCCAACTGCCTGATTGTATTTTTATTTATACAGTGAACAGGGCGAATTTGGAGTTGGTGCCGCTCACGGCAACCGTAGGAATTGCGGATACTGCTCGCGGCTGCCGTGTGTGGCGAACTACTCACCTATGGAAAATGGAAAAGCTCACTGATGTCTGAAATGGAAATACATCGACTGGGAAATTTCAATCAATCCTTCGATTCAGCTGGCTAGAGTGACGGGGAATAATGTTAACTGATATGAGTATGTGTGCTAAAAGAAGCACACAAACACATGAGGTATGAATTAATTATCCAACAAAAAAATTACCATAATCGCCATAATCGATTCGGTGACCAGTGGGACATGGAAAACTTCTCAGCGTATTCCTGCAAATTTGCTTTATTGATAGGCAAACAAAAATTTAATCTCACCTCTGCATAATAATGGGCCCATTCAATATCAATTCAACTGATAGCCAAATCAAATTTACCCGAAATAGCCCACACCGCCTACGATCCTTTGGCCAAATTTGCACGTGCTTCTGTCAAACTTCTAACGTTGCCATTTTGGCCAAAAGGCCTGTTAGCAACGAAATGTACTCAACATGCGTATTCTAATTTGCGTTAACATATTCCAGCATGTTTCTCTTGAATCAACGTGGTTGTACCGCAAAAGAGCCCAGAGGCGCGTTTCTGTGCCCATACACACACACACACACACACGCACACATACACAACGACGATGGCGACGACCGCACCGCACCGCACCAGCAGCGAGTTTTCCTTTGAACTTTTCCATTTTGTATTGTGTTTTTATTTTTTGTGCTGTTGTTGCTCTTTGTTGGTCTTAAATAGATTTTGCGGTAATGTTTGGTACCATGTTTCTGTAAAATTTTTGTAAGCCCATGGAATGGAATAACCACGGGGGGCCGCACTGTGTACGCTTTTTTGTTTTACTATTAAATTCTTTTTCAAATAGTTTTTAACGCTTCGCAAGCAGGGGCGGTTGGCAATAGCTGGTATGTCAGTTTCAAAGCTTTTCTTGTTTTTTTTTTTTTGCTATGAATAGTCCAAGGAGAAAAAGGCACAAACTCAAACAACAACAAAAAGAGGAATATATTTACAAAAAAAAAATGGTTTTAGGTTTCATGCGAAATGAGTTGAGGCGCATAACTATGCGTGTATTTAGTAGTTAAATTCCCAGGGCTGAATTCACATGCAAAACGATTCAACAAAATGCCCATTTTCACGCTAATTTAAGTTTTACATTTTAGGTAAAAAAAAAAAACATATATACATATTTGTACTTGAACGGCTAGCAGCTATTTGGTGGAGTCCTTTGCCACTCCAGCAACTACTGCGGAGATATTGGTGGCTGCAGTATTAATTTGTCAACACACAGAGCAGCGCTGTGTGCTCACTTTCATTAATTTCCGAAATGTCAGCTCACTAATCTTCCAATTTGGTACTTTCTTTCGTTGCCAAATTGCTTGTTTCAAATCCTGTTTACTTTGTCAACATGTGTTAATGCAAACGTAATCCCCCAGATCGAAAGCCAGCTGATTTCTGCACGAGTTTTTCTCTTCGTTTCGGTTTTCGCTTTTCTGGTCGTTTGCCCTGCGATTAGAACGTCAGAAGAATATCGAAGATAATTGATCATTGCCAGCATTTGGTTGACCATCGATATGAGCGTGAAAATAAAGAATGACAAATATTGGGTAATTAACAGTTTTGAAGGTTATGGAGAGCTTGTGAGAGCTGGGACCTTTAATATTTCATCCGAACTTTTTGAAATATTTGTGGGCGTGACAGCGACACTTTTTATTCAAATTATGCTGGGAACGAAATGGAAATGCAACTGGAACGAAATAAAATTGGACCGGAACAAAATGGAATTGAAACAAAATCTTGAAATGGATCGGGAAATGGAAATTATCGATTAATATTAAAAAATGATCGATAAATTTTCTATAAATCAGCATACTTCAGTTGGAAAATATTTGATCGATTTGGACCCCGTTACTTGTCTTGGAAATTATGTCGTGAACGAACTGGGTATGGACCTGGAACAAAATGAATTGGACCGGAACAGGGTTTTTAAATGATCGAGAATGAAGTGGAAATTTAAGTTATAAATATCAATCGATAAATTATCGATAATTATGGAAAAATTCTCGATAATCTATCGAAAAATTATCAATAAAATATCGAAAAACTATTGATGAAATTACCAAAAAATTGTCTAAGAATGTATTGAATGATATTATTATAGCAAAATGGTATAATCTCTGCAATCATACTCCAATCATATTTTTTCTCTGCGTGTGGGTTGTATTATGGACCAGTATCGCTCGCAAGTAGTAGTTCACATACACTACACATACACTACACAATAAATATTAGGTGTTTTGGAATGAATGTTTCAATTAATCGAACAGGCAAAATTCTTAAACGAATGCGTTTTTCTGTAAAGTAATTTTTTGAACAATAAATAAACTTTTCAATCGCTTTAGTAATGCTGAAATATGTTAACTATTACCAACTAATATACTCTGCATGAACATACCTAGAATCAAATGAAATTTAAAATGATTTCTGAGTTTCCCTGCAATTGCAAACAAAATATGTACGCACTTTAACACAAATTGTTGAAATATTTGAGCGCACAAATATTTTCCAACTAAAATTTCATTTTTCAATATTGTTTGCAGTTATTTTGCCTTTAAACGATGGCATAAATACGGATTTCCTGCTATTTCTCCGCTTTCCGTAATGCATACACCGGAATTTTCCGTTCGATGATTTTTTTGTTGTTTTTATTTTCATTTTCATTTTTGGGTATTTTATTTTAATATTTAAATCCACCATCATCGTTACGATTTCGGAATATGTAGGTTCGTTCAAATGTGGGCCATTCCGAAATTGTTTGTTCTAAAAACTTTCCGTATTTATGTGTGTGTGTGGCTTGCCAAAAATGTTGGCTGCCATTACATTTGGTGAGCTTTCATTCAATACAACTCGACTCGACTCGATTGCGGAATTGCCAGCAGTCCAGAGAACCCGCTGGGGAACATATGGCGGAATTTTATTATCCCGCTTATGGCTTTCCAGTATTATGACGGCCGTTCGTTGGTGCGGTGACATATTTGATACATATCTGCTACACAATATTTATTGATGTCAACAATTTACAGTGGCAGCGGCGACGACAACGACGACCGCAACGGCCTACAACATAAAACGTGGCCGCATTTATTATCGTTGGCCAAAATCTACAATTGGTATGAATTTTTGTTCCTTTTCTTGTTTTGTTTTGTTTACATTCTTTTTTTTATTTTATTAGATTTTTTCGCGGTTCGTTGCGTAATCATTCGGGGCAAACATACTCACAGTGGGTAGGCGGCGACAACCGCTCTGACATGTGACATATGCTCAACTGTGTATGTTTTGTTTTACTTAATCAACCCTTTTCACTCCTAGGGTCTTCGGTGGAATTTCAACCACAAATTGGTATGAATTATGAAAATTACTTAATTTACTACGAAACATTGTCGGCGGGAGCATTTCCATACAGTAGTAAAAAGAGAAACACACAAACAAAAAGCGAGACTTAAGTACGCCCGCAACTTAAGTTGTTCATAAAATATTATTGTGAAACTTCTTCCTAGCGCGCGCGTAATATTAAAAATTCAAATAAGTTATTCCTCGAGGAATGCAATAATATTTCACCCCCAAAAAATACATCAAAATAACTGATGTCAGGGCGGACCTGAAAAAAAAGTTAGTCATATTTGGTGGTAAAAAAAATTAAAAAACACGCAAAATAGGAGTGGTAACTGGACACTCTCCTACTGGACATCAAGTCTTTAGAATGCTTTAAGTGTCCAACAACTGGTGTCCATATCTATATCCCGCTCTAGTTCTCATCCCTTGAGGTATCCCAAGAAAAATAAAAAGCAAAAATCCTTTTAAAGTATCCAAGGCCTTAAAAATCTTCTTAAATTTACTAAATCCATTCTGACCTGATGCCTACTAACATTTTCTGTCCACAGCAAAGCGATCACAAACATTTTGTTTTCACTCAGCGCTCGTCGAGCAAATGAACATGAAGCTTACCTCGAAGTTTATGACAAACATTAACCAAGTGAAATCGCTTCTTCGCAACTTATCTAACTGTTAAATCATGAGACACTCGTTGAATACGAAAAAGGACATTTCTGGAGCACGTACGCGAGGCGTGGCGTGGCGTGTCGCTGCTCGGCGCCTTGGAGAACAGATTTTTCTTTTTGAAATTTGTTTATTGCCGCACTAAAACAGAAGAAAGTCAGAGCCATGACAAGCACACAGCCACTTCATATACTTCAACGTTAGAGGCTGGCTGGCCTGAAAATGTTCCCGCTCTCAGAGCTCGTGCCACTCGAGAGATGTAATTTAACTTTTCATAAGAATGACAAATATGTTATTCTATGCGCTGTCAACACTTTGGAGCGCCAAAAGCATATACTATATATATGCTTGTAGCAGGGCAAAAAGAAATATGATAATACCTCAAGTGGATTGCATACGCTCTCCTTCGTATATTTTTACTTACCTGATGTAATATCAAAATCGCACGTTTCACGTGGCAGCCGGGAAAAATGGTTTATTGCCTGGCAGAAAGAGTAGAGGGAAAAAGCTTCGCGCCAGAGTTCTGCGGTGGATTTCTAGGCCATATATCCTTTACTAGTAGGTAATCTCGAAAGCATAATTAATTCTGTACTCACTTGTTTGTGGTGTAGAGAGGGTGTAAACGTGTCTTGAACAAAGTCTAGGCTTTCCGAAAACTTCTCAGAGTATTAAAAAATACAACTTATCTCAGAATGCCCTTCATACATGGTGCTCCCGTTCATATGAGTTACATTGAATTGTTTTTCAGCCTCGAACATAGCACATAATTGCTACTCAATAAACAATTTTTTTTTGTCTTCAATTTGCCCTACTTCCCCATAATTCAATTTAATTATTTCGCAATTCCATATGCAGCCATTTCATTTAAATCTTTTGTGTACTTTAAATACAAACTCGTTAGTGCCAAGCGCCGCCACTGATTGTCGATAAACATTAATCATCGTGTGGATAATCTCGGCGATATCGACAGCGTTTTAATTAAATTTTCTGTATTTTCATTACAATTGGCCCGAAACTCATTGGCATTTATGTAATTTTCGCCATTTAATGTATTTATTTTTATTTTCCGGTGCGTACACGAAGCACTTGACGCAATTGCATACAACTTTTACATCGTTTCGAAATTTTGTGTCCCCTACCGACCCACTTTCTTATATAATTTATGGAGTAATTGCAAATGAAAATGTTGTTCCAAACCTAGTGCTACCAATATTTCCATAACAGCTTAACCTACTTACCACCTATTTCTTATATATTCTTTTTTTCTTTCATTAAACGATGTAATCATCAAAAGAGTTTCCAGTGTACCTGGTCAGAATAAAAACGCCTGAAATCACTGCGGGGTAAAATTCTCTTTAGCTTATTTGCAAATGCGCTTGCGATCAAAAACTACTTTGAACCTCAATCGTGGTCGCCTCACACACATTTTTTAACCCCCTTTACCAGGCTTTGCGCTACAATTAAAAATAATTTACGCGCCGGCAAATACGGAAAATTAATTTCAGTGCAATTGCCACTGATTAAAATTATTTCCTCGTACACATGTGGAAATGCATTGGCGGCATTGGTGAAATGCTGGGAATTTGTGCAAGTGACTTTGGAATATGTAGTTGATTTGCAAACACACAAATTTTGTTTGCAATTTAAATTTGAGCTGAAACGCATCAATTGATTTAAATTACATTTCGCACACTTGCATGTGTCCGAATTGCCTTTTAGTACATTACCAATGCAATAAATATTGGACACGCACTGTAATTTGTTTAAAGGATTAGCAGGCAATTCTGGTAACTTTTGTTTAATGGCGACATGATGTGATTCGGATTTGATGGCGAATTCGGTGCTTGCAGTGGTACATTTAATGAATTTAATTCGTGTTTGTCCCTTCAATGGCGAATAAAGGACTTGGGGGTATCGACTGAGCCCTTTCAATGACAACGCAATGTGACAGAATTGAAAGCGAACCAATTGACTCACATCCATACATGCATACGTGGCCACGAACAGTTTCAAATAAAAGGAGGTATTTGCCTTTATTGTTAACTATATGGGCCCGTCCTAAAAACCATTTATAGTTGCATTGTTAAACTTATCCCATAAGCAACCGAAAGGTAAACAATTTCACCGAAGTTGAAATCCGCAGATATGGTAACACTGCTTGGGTGGGGAGAAATTAGGTCGTAGGTGGCAGCGCCACTTTGGGAAACACTTCGCTGATGGGCAACCGCAACCAAGTTAATTGTTGATCATATGGTATTTGTCTATACCACAACACGACTCACGACCCATAGGACACATTCATAAATTTTGGTGAGAATCGGTGCTGTAGTTTACGCGTCCACTCGCGACAAACATACACATCTCTTTTGTATACATTGTGAAATCTGAATTAAAATCGAATACAATTATTTAAATAACATTTTCGGACACACAACAAAAAATCGCATGATGACTCGAAGTGTAAAACAGATTCAGCTTCCGGATATCCTTCAGCACCACCAGCGCCGCCGCCACTATTCGTTAATGAGGTCATCAAAAGTTTACTCATAAAATAGTACTTATTTTTGCTCTTATAGCTGCATCAACATACGCATATGAATGAAAATATGAATATGAATTCGCCACTTGGCATGTTGCTGCAAACTTTCCAAGAGCTGAGTAAATACATAAATAGTATATGTGCTTGTAAAATATAAAATGTTGGGCAGGAAAGTTTTTTTCATTTGATTTTATTTTATTTTTTGGGGGTTTTTAATTTTTGATATATTCCTTTTTGCCATTTTTAATTTATTTGCCATTCACTGATGGGTTTCTTTTTTTCATACAAGCGAATTTCATTTGATATTTTACCCACCATTTCATTCGAAGGAAGTTTTATTTTTGTTTATTTCTTATTTCTGCTTTTTTTTCGTAATGTCACTTTGGCTAAAGAGGAAAAACTAAAACAACAACAAAAGAAACCGAAGTAAAAAAAGAAAAACATATTTTTCATCGTTGTTTCAAAGACAAATGCAATTAAGAAATAAACATTTATTTGCGAACCTTTTCATTTTGTTGCTGAAAAACCATTTAAAAACCAAAACGGAAGCAAAATACTTAATACAAAAACAAAGCCAAGAAACGAAAAAAGAAAATACCGAGAAAAAAAAGCAGAAACATTATTAATCAATGTCGAAATTTTTTCCTGCCTTTGACAGCGCGAGACCATGAATCCTCCTCAACTCGACTCCATTTGGCTGTATGTTGTTCCTTAGAGGGAAGAGCGCTCCTCTATGGCTTATGCTTTTTTCCGCAATCGTTTCGTGCCTCAGCAGACCGCTGCGTAAATTTCAAAGGGACACTTTCGTATATTTTCGCTCATCAGCAGCAAAGCGGAGTTGTGCTTTTGCCACTCGGCCATAGACGCGCCGAATAGAACTTTGCTAATTTTGTTTTTCTTGTCACGTTTTTTTTTGTTTACTGTTTCTTCCCCCCCCCCCCCCCGAAAGCGGCATTGAAGCAACCCCACACACCCATCTGTCCGGCATTGGGGGGGGAACCCCATTTCAATTAAATTTTGTTTTGCTGAAATCAGTGAAAAATAATGGAATTAATTACGAACATAGGAAAGAACAAGACGGCGAACAGAACGTTGTTCCCTAGGACGTTCGCAGGTCTTTTGGCGTTAACATAAATTCAGTGTCGATGGTTTCTTGATATGGATTAATGGAAATCCGCTCGATACTCCGCACAATCTTTACACAGTCTATGCTTTTTGTTGTTGTATTTTGCCAATTCCTCTTTGACTGAGTAAAAGCTGTAGTGCGTCTTTGGCTTAGGGGAAATCTTGAAATTAAGGAAATCATTTCACTCTCAATTTTTACTTTCTTTTTACTGCCAAGACTCAATAGAGTTTAGCACAGTACGTACGTATTTTGTGATTTAATTTGAATTTTTCCATTTGCTGAATTATAATTGAAAAGTTGAAGGATGTAAGCAGTGATAATTGAAACGGTGCAACTCTTTATATAATTTCAAAATCATTTATCATGTCAACCCTTTCTTTCTTTACATTGGCCAAATGCTTCTTTCTGTAAGCGATTGAATGCAATTTGCCATACTAACAAAGTTATGGTTGTATAAATTTCTAAAAATTACCAGTAACACGAGGGCCTACAAGGCGACCAACGACAATTTCCACTTGCATAAATCAAATCCGTTCTAATAAATTTCAAACTTTTCATTTTATATTGAAATTTTATTATTTTCTTGCTTGTTACTTGCCAGGCGGCAAGTGAAGGTAAGTGAAAATAGTACCCACCTACAACAAAAACAATAAAAATCCCAAAAAAAAAAAAATACAATCAATTTTCGCATAAGTTAGTGCCGGAAGTGAAATGCATATAAAATGCTCATCTTAAGATCAAGTGGTGGTGTAAAGAAAAGGATGAACTGGATGAGTGTAGCCAGCACCGGGCTACCTGTTCAGTTCTTGGTATCGCACAGAATATTTGCCTTTGCCTGCTTGCGAACTGAACACATACACACATCTAACAAATTGACTTTCCCCAGGCGCCTCAAGATATGCTACGGAAAATGATTTCGTAGCTCCTATTTTTCTTTCTTTTCGTCTTCTTGTGATTTCCATTTGAGTTATTGCTGCTGCAAAAAAATGTTGGTACGAAATTTTCATTGCTGTCGACACCGACCGACCGACCGAGTCGATTCTGAGGCCAACACTGAGCGTTGCCACTCGGTCTGGTCCTGGTCTGGATATTGTTGATAGGAACAGCAGTGCAGCAGTTGCGTGTGCGGCTTGCCTCGTCCGTAATGGGAATAGACATGAACTGCACTTAAAAAAATATGAATTTCTCTGCCGGTTGCGCTTGGAAAATTAATATGCTCTGATTGTGTGTGGTTTGCAACCAGAAATTCACATGAAAATCATATGAGCTATGTACCGACTCTTGTACGGAAGATTGCAGACTTGTCAGTCCAAGATACCAGAGTTCGGTGGTTGCATATTTCAACAAAAAGAAAGAAAAAAAAAGGTTTTCATGCTTTATTATAATATTTATTATTTATATGGAAATATTTCCATTTGCAACTTTCGACTAGGACAAAAAAACTACATTCATTTTTAACATACCCTTGAGATTATACTTTTAAGTAAATTCCTCTCCAATTTCCGAAACTAACCTTTTCATAGTTATAAAGTTGCACTAAAGATGGATGGCCGCAGACATCTCTAACGCCCCCCTACAGCCCGCACCACTTTGATGATAATGATCACGATGATGATGCCGTGCAAATAGTTTCCCACTCAAGCGTTTGGTCGGTTCGGACAGTCAGTCTCCTTGGAAGTGCAACTATTTCCTGCAGATTGTTTCTTCCTCCGTCATCTTCTTATGCTATGTCGATGTTCTTTACGCTGGTTTCGGTTTACAACAACTCCATCCATTTGCCATAAAAGAGGTATTTTATGCCAAAGTGAAAAAGGCGTTTCCGCATAATAAATGGACAATTTGGGCGGCATTGAGCCCTCGAGCGAGAAAACCACCCCCTATTTCGCAACTATTTGCGAAAGTGCGGGCCAGAGTGAGGGGTGTACAGCGTACACTTTCGTACATCGTCTATTATCTTGGAAATTGTTTGGTAAATTGTATGTAAGTGGCATGGTTTGCAGCAGTGTTGGTAAATAGCTTCGCTATAAAATTATATTCACAGGAGCTGGAGCTGGAGCTGCTGCAGCTATGTGGCTGTAGCTTTGGGGCATTTTAATTTTTGATCTCGTAAATTTTAAAAGAGATAATTTTCTAAAGTTTCATCTTGCATTGCGAGTGAGCTGCTTGAGCATGAGCAGGAGTATACCTGGATATTCATAGCTTAAGTTTTGTTTCTGCTGCTTTTGTGCTTATTTGCAGCGGTTGGGGGGGGAGGACTTTTATGTTTGAATATGATTAAGTTAGTTTAAGTGAGTCATGTGGGTATCTTATATTATTTCGAATTACGAAACAGACTCTTCAAAGCCATTTCGAAGAATTAAGTGATATTTATTACTTTGCAAATGTGTAAAGGCGGCAACAACATTTGTTTTGAACTTGCATAGAAATTATTAAACGATTTAGATTTAGATACGCTCAATCAATGGAAACTATTACAAATTTTCAAGTAAAGCAATGGAGACAGACAAAAAATAAAGACAATATTAATTGAAAAGTTGAGTGAATATAATGCAGCCATCGTCGTTGATATTACGAACTGACTTAAATCCTATTAATTTCTCCTTTAAGCTAAGTCAGCGCTTTGTGGGTTGAGCCACTTGTACGTTAAACGCTTCATATCTCGCTTTCATTTTTAAATTTCCATTCCTTTACTCTGATAGACAATTTTGTACTCCCCTCAAGGTATTTTCTACCATTTGTAAGAAACTTCACGTAAGTTTCATACGATGCAATACTACTACACTTTCTACAAATCTACTACCCTGACAGAAATTTCTACTAGTCTTGAAGAATTTCTACTACTGTGATCTGCTCCCATTTCTTCAAATCTACTTCCCTTAAATCGAATATCTGCTACTGGCGTCGTTGCAAAAAGTGAGAGCCTTGCTTCATATACTCGAATTTCTTGAACTTCAACCCCTTTTGTCCAACTTTGACATTTTTCCATTACGTTCCCGTTCCATTTCCATTTTGTTCCTCTATTGCGGTAGTAGATTTGTCTACTACTTTTAATTTATTTTCTATAACCGCTATTATAATTTATTTATCTACTGGGCTTTTTATTTACTTCACCTAATCCTTAAAATAATCAACACATTTTTAAAATTCAGCTATGAATCTACTACTCAAAACATATGATAGTTTATACTACGTTTAAGGGTATTTTCTACTACTATTACATAAAGTATATTTATACCCCCACACTCACTGTGGCAGGGCATACTAACTTTGTCACAACGTTTGTAACGCCCATAAGGAGGCGTGTCCGGTATGGAAAAGTATATATATTCTTGATCAGTATCACCTCCTGAGTCGATTTAGCGATGTCCGTCTGTCCGTCTGTCCGTCTGTCCGTCTGTCCGTCTGTCCGTCTGTCCGTCTGTCCGTCCGCACGATAGCGGTCGCAGTTTTGGAGATATCGACTTGAAACTTTGGGTACATGTTTTTCTCGTGAATACTGAGATCAAGTTCGAGAATCAGCCAAATCGGACAAAAACTGGGCGTGGCTCCCATACACCGAAAAAAAAGGTAAAAATTTTTCAAGTCTTTTTTATTGTTGTATTCCATTGGAAATGTTTAGAAACGTATTTTTGACATGGTCCGAGGTTCCGAAGCCACATATATAAGGGTATAAATGGGGTCTTGAGACCAATTTTTTTTTTTGGTGGATTTGATTGGAAATTTTTAGAAATGGATTTTGGACATGGACCGGGCTCCAAAACCACCTCTAATTGGCTCAAAATAGGGTCTTGAGACCGCATTTTTTTATGTTCGAAGATAGTCCACTCTCTAGTTTTCACAAATTTTATTGCATTTAAACTTTTAATTTCAGTGAGCCATTGGGGCTTTTTGTTGGAGCGCCAATTAGAACTTAACAACTTTGCAAATCTACTACTCTAAGCAGGAAATCATTTCTACTACAATTTCTACAAAACTCCTACCCAAAAAACTATTTCGACTGCTTCAGTCGTGTCTCAAAGTGCTAAACCCTGATGGCAACATTTTTTTGACATCCTCTTGTCCTGTATGTCTCTGCCATTTGATACTCTGGAGTTGGTGAATACTTTACTTTTCGCCACAATGCAAAACTATTCACAGCTAAAAAAGGTGAAATATTCAGTAAAGAATTTTATTCGTAAACAAAATATTTATAAAATTACCAGAATAGTTTTGCAAATATTTCGACCATGAACTCGTCGAGAATAATTTGCAGGAATGCGATTTCAGATTTAGCAACACGGAGCATTGCAATGTGGCAGCCAAAGGAATTAAATTTAAAATTAAAATAATTTTACTTGTTTATACTCCGAGTTAGTTATAGTGAGTACATATTTTCCGTATTCTAGAGCCCATTAGTTTGCATTTACTTTGTCATTAGGTTATGGCAGTTTAGCACATTTTCACCAACTCATCTCTATCACTTACTTACACCACAGAATAATAATATTGCCATTAACTTGTGCCCAGATGTTTCGAACAATTAGTGGCCCATAAAAGCCCTTGGTGTACATTAGCAACACTTTATCCCTTCCACTGGGCTCCCGCTCGTACTTTAACAGCCTGCCGTTCGACTAATGATAAGTAATATTTCGCATGAGAGTGAGTGGGCACCTGCAAGTGATAAAGTTGAAATAGTCTTAAAATGAACATTAAATTCAAATGAACCACGTCGGGAATTGCAAATAATTTCACAATCGTAAACTGATATTAGTTCTTAACCCGTAAATGTGTGTTTATTGATATTTCGCATAGGAAATAAGTTCACTTTTGGTAGCAAGTAACTTTATGAATAAATAATGAAGAAAGCCTAAGCAGCACACTCAATAAGAAGGCACAGTTCAGGTCATATTTCAAATGACGCAGTTGTGCTTTAGGCCTCCCACTGGATTGACACACACACAAACACACACGCTCACTCCTTTGACACTGGGGCATTCTCATCCTTGTATCAAACGGCGATGAAGGGTTAACTTTGTGCTGCCTTCGACAACGAGTCGAATATTTGGCGGCAGCTTAGTGTTGGCTTCATTGTTCATTGGCCCATGAGCAAGATGATTTAGTGCGTTGTATTTGCTCTGGCTTCAGGCGTATTATTTTTCCGAAATTTATGTAAGAAATTTGTAGCTCCTTTCGATCGAAGAAGTATGTAAGTAATGGAAGTGTTTGTCTATTAACGGTATATTATATATTAATAAAATTCCATGTCCGTCTGTCCTTAATAGATTTTTTTTCTGAAATATAGCTATATGCAAATGGACGGGCAAAGGGACCTACCCTAGAATTCTTCACACAAATAAATACTCAACTCAAATGAAAAAAAAAACAGCTTTTTAATTTCTTTGCCGAGCTTTGTATGGTTCCAGAGATATTCCATATCGAATATCAGGGTTGCAAGGGAGCAACTCTTCTGAAATATTTTGTACAAACCATTGCCAATTGATAGGCTTTCAAATGCAAAAAGATTCACCCAAATCTCTTCGATAGTTCTTGAGAAATTTCCTCTTTTTTAGTTGAACAAAGCTAATTTCTAAAATGTCCACCCATGGTTAAGCGTAAACATTTTATTTTATTGATTTTTCAAACAAATTTTTTTTTTCTTTTTTGAAGTGCATACATACAATATCTAATTTTTTTAAATTGACGGCTAAACTATTTTTGGGTTAAAATGAGTTTTGCTGAATTTTCCAAGCACACCCACTGTGTAGTTTTTGTAAGTGACTAATCCTTAATAGTGACTCAAGCCATTGTTTAAATCTGGAGAGTATTTTCGAAACAAAACTGAGTACAAAATTGGCTATCCCCAAAAATGCCGAATTGTCACTTAACAAATTTGTGAACTCAAGCAGCCGCCTTTAAATCTCACAAAGCATTGAATGATATTAACACCAGGTTTGCATTGCATTTTTCCATATTCCGTATACGGCTCAAAGGAGGCCATAGTCGGCTGGCCAGTTGCCTCTGCTCTTAAACCATCTGTTTAAAATTTATACATGCTACCCCACACAACTACACCAAAATGAATGTGCGCAAAAAGAATGGAGAAGTCTTGTACTATTTGTTTGGTTTTGTTGTGTTTCTATTATTCCAGAGCAGATGCTGCGCGCGTGTGTGTGTGTGTGTGGGTGTGGAGACAGTCTCATCTAGGAAATGCTTTCGAATGGCGTCCATCTTCGAATGCGGCCGAATGCGGAATGAACTAAATCCTTTTATGGAACTAAAGTGGTACTTTGAAAAACGAGTTAAGCACGTGTCTCAAATGGGTTATTTTAGCAGTGGCCCCTGGACTTCCATTACAACGGCGAGTAGGTTTCTACCGGCCCATTCATAAATAGCAGCGCGCACACACAGACACAGGACAACAACTGTGTTGTATATAGTATTTGTTTGTTTAAAACAAGGCGGATATGAAAAAAGGATATTGCTGATATCGAAGTATCCCCTTTCAAATAAATTCTAGCGTGAATTGTTTATTACGTTCATACGTTATGGATGAGACGGTAATGAGGCAATTTACTTTTTGGGGAACCATTTTCTCTGAGAGCGTCATGGGTGAAAGGCATATAGGCGAAGAATAACTTAAACTTATACTTACTTTAAGGTATTGATTGAATGAAAAAAGGGAATACATTTTTTTGGTTAAACCACATATCTGGAATTGTAAATTCCAGGGAATTCTTGCAGTCCAAAAAAAAAAACAAAAGCCACATTCATTTATTATTTGCCGTTTGCAGCTCAGCCTCGGCATCAGCCCACAGTAATCTGTATTTAAAGAGCGTAAAATAAATGACCACCAGGAGACAAAACACACGGGCAAATAACTCGGCATAAAGCATGAAAAACACATAACAGATGGCCAAGCTGAGTTTGTCCTCTGCCAAGCTGACCCAACATTGGAGCCGACGCACTCACATATCTTCACTTTGTTTGGCAGTTAACGTTGTTCTCCAAAACGGCTGTTCTCGCACAAAACCAAGAGCCAAAGCATCTTGCGGTTGCTTGTTTGGCTTCTGGCTGAAAAACCCCAATGGAGCAGGACGCCTTATGGCATAGTGACATAAGGCGTAGCCTCACACGACCATAAATCGCAAAATGATCAGGCTGTATGGTTGCAATAACAACAACAACAAGAAGGGCAGACCAGCAAGCAAATAAACCAAAATAAAGTGCAGCATACACACTCACCTGAAATCGCAACGCTCTACAACGCAATATGCCGATTTTAAGGCAATTTCACGGTAATTACTTGAAAAGAAAAGACCCGCTTATTCACTCGTTTCACATTGAACGCAAGGATTATTTTCACTTTGGTGACTGTTCTGGGGCTGTGTAAGCAAAAATAACGCAGACACATGTGCAGGCACTGGCTTACACCCGCACTGGCGTTCTGAAAATCATTTACACATTCACTTGGTTTGTGTTTTCTGTTGACTTTTTTTTTTCGTTTCGTTTCGTTTCTTTTTTTCATTTATTTATTTTTTCTTTTTTTGTTGTTGTTGTTTTGTGTACAAAAGTACTCGGACTCTGGCAAAGAGTAATTGAAGCGATTTATTGGTGTCATGTGACATGCACAACGTTACTTTGCCACCTGCCTGTCAATATGAATTTCAAATATACTTCAATTTACACTGCAAAAGTTCTGTGCAAAATTAGCAATGAATTTGAGGACCAATAGGATTTTATGTGAGGAAAATATACAATTTATGACAGTTCACTTGCTGCGCGTTTGTATGACTCACATTATTTGCTCATACATTGATAAGCATCGAAGTGAAACATTTCTCCCAAAACCAAAAAGTGTTTTTAGTTTATCTTCCAAAAGATGAATTAAAATTGAGTCGTAAACCATTAAGTAATTTTAAAATATTAAATAAGTACTTTCATATAAATGCTAACCACACATTTACAATATTAAATACTTAAATGCTTATATATTTGCAGTGTACGTATAATAGCTTAAGCCGATTTAAGTAACGTGTTTACACATCACTACAACCTTAATTAAAACGAGTATCGAATGTCACTAACTGAACTGGGTATTTATATTCTTTTTTCATGCTTAAACCGGCAATCAAAGGACAAAAATGGGAGAAGCATGTGGCGCTGCTAAACGTTGAACGCACAGAGTGTCGTCAAAAAGATCCCATTCCCTGGCCAAAGCCGGTCAGGCGTAAAACATTTATTGCAAATTTTATTTTTATATTGCTGGTGTAGGTTTTCAGGTAGCCTCGCAAAATTTGCTTAATTTATTCGTACATTTTACTTTCAAGTCTTTACATTCAGAGACGTCCAACAGTAAGTGTGTTGGACTGTGTAATTATTCATATCTGATTTAAATTATATACAATTATTACTTGTATGAGCCACACGACATACAAAGTATTCTGTAAATTTAGAGAAAAGTTCAAATACTAGGCTGGATCCCATTCTTTATCATTCGACACAGTGTAGAGTATGCAGATAAGAGGTGACCAAAAATAGTAACCGTTATCCGATTTCAATAAAATATTAAGCCTCTAGATTTTTAACAAAACGAAATTTAAATGTGGATAATCGGATGAGAAGCACGCCTCTCTCCACTACAAAGTGGCCTTTCGAATTTCCTTATTTTCTCAAGACTGAACCGATTTGTACGTTTTTTCATACAACTAAGGTCCACTCTAATATATACATATGCTACATTGTCTTATATAATTATGAATTTAATATTTGTAGGTATTATTATGCCTGTTGTAATATGAAATTGTGAAGTCGGTCAACTCCTATTTCATATTTACTTAGCTTGACTTTTCAATCGTCCATTCAGCAAAAATGAGTTAAATTTTTCCAATATAAAAATTACAGTTTAGTCTTCTATTTAAAAGTACTTCCCTAAGTGTTTCGATGCCTGAGGTTAAAGACATGCAATTGAAGCAGCTTCCACTCGATCGAACCTGAACAAGATCCTTTTGTGTACTTGCATTGCATTTTTATGATTTGGCCCATTTACGAAAGAACTTTTCTCCTTTCCATTACACTTCAATAACTACGCCAAATACTCTTCGCTGATATGGCAATTTTATTGTAATTTAACATAAAATGTATACATTTTTCTACAATGTGCTTAACGACAACGGCAACGAAAAGACATACAAATTTAAGTTCATTCAGCCTCATCAGACTCATTATCAGACGATTTCTGATGTTCGTGTTAATGATGGAGCGTTTTCCAGCGAGTCTATTCAATGCAAATGTGTAGCCTGTTGTCACTATTGCTAGGGATGACGATGATGATGTTGCTAATGTAGCCGCTGATGATATTCTCATTTGGAGCAAACCATTTGTACGGCGGCTAAATGCGACACAACTTTAAATCCCATTTGATGCACTCTTGCTTATACCAAACATACAGCACCCCTCCCCCTCCCCCGCCTCCTGCAACTGTGACACGCCTCGCCTCCACTCAACTGCGAGCAAAAGTCTGTCCAACTGCCGCTTCTTCACTATTCACATCACGGAAAAATTATGTTCCATTAATGGAGCGAATGTTTCCTTTTATGGTGCATATAAAATGTAAACTACTTAAGCATACAACATGTGCAATATGCTTCAGCGACAAGGCGGAGGCAGCAGCAATCGGCAGCGTTATGTGCGGCTTTATAGTGTAAGAATGTTACTACTGAAATCCGAACGAACGAACGAACGAACGCCCGCCCGCCTGAACGCCGGAGGGGCGCAACGTGTCTCATTATGTCACATGTGACACTGTTAATGATTATGTTCGCTTGGCTCATGTCATCGCCATGAAGACGATGGTACTCCTTCGAAGCGCTTTCGTGCTGCTGCTGCTGCTGCTGATGCTTTTGTTCTTGTTGTTGCTCGTTGCGTTGCATTCCACCATATTATTCCAAAATGTCATTTGCCCTGTCAGTCGTCGTCGTCGTTGTTGTTTTTGTGTTTGCCGCTGAATTGACGTGAAAATCTTGGAACAAATGTTTTGGTTCCCACTTGAATAAGCACTGCACTGCTGACGAGGTCGTCGTCGTCGTTGGCTGTCGTCGTTCACACAAACAAACTCCTATGAATCCATTTAATTATAATGTCTAAGGTATGTTTAAATTGAAAACACGATAATCCTCAGAGCCTTCATCATTTCATTTACATATTCACATACAAATTGTTTCAAAAGAAAATACATAATTGTCGAAATAAAAAGAACACATACAGCCGAATTGTCAAGCGTCATATTTAATTATACCCGGTCTGTTGTTGAACAAAGTTTCCGGCAGTCTTAAGAAAAGTTTTCGTTTGTATTTGTTTACCCATGGAAAATCAAGGGGGCGTTGAAGGTAATTAAAAGTACTAAACTTGGATATGGTACATCGTAGATATTTTGGATCGATAAAGGAGTAAACTTCGATATAAAAATATGACCGTTTTTACTAGACTTTCGCTATAATAACCACTCTACAATATGAACCAATCATCACTAAACCTAGATCTTCTCAAATTGCACATCAAATCGTTGCCCACCGTCAACTCGCTCCTCCTGCCTTTAGTTGGCCCTATCAAAAGGCAATTATGTGCTACCTGGCGTATGTGAGAGCATGTGTCACAGCAATCAAATTACAAAATGCGAATGAAGCATAGCAATCTGTGGTTAATTCAGATGGGTCAGCACCGCATTCGCACACAATTATTCGCCCACTGAAATGGCATGGATGCGTACATGTAAGTCCACAACTGGACAGACACAATGCAAATGGACATCCTTGCATTTGAGAACACCAAGCATCTCTCACCATTCAATTATGTGCCTAGGCATTTTCTTATTAATTGCATAAGCACAAACTCCGCCATATCGGATCGTTTCATACGATGGAGCGCAGCGATTGAGTGTGTTCATGTTCCTGAATAATCCACTTGTACATGTAGTGGCAAATTGCTCTGTAATTATGGGTCTCTTTGAGGGAAGACAACTAATCAATGGATTGCGTTTTAAACTTTTGATGTTGCAGTGTGTGTGTGTGTGTTTTGGTGATTTGCTGTGGGTGTGACATTGTGTAAATGCCATTCAAATTAAATAAAATAGAATATAAATTTCGAAAGTGGCCTGCTTGAATGACAATTGAAATGGAAATACTATCAAAATTTGGTATCTAATTTCATTTGTGAAAATACCTTAACAATTATGCATTACACTATTCTGCAAATGAACAATAATTCAAAAAAGTTTTTTTTTGGGTCAAATCAGTTTTTTTCCAAAATTTGTTTTAAAAAATCTAATTGAATTTGATTTTTTTTTACCTATGGTAAGAAAATCTACTGTAGAGACCAAATTGTCGGCCCACTGGATTTTTCGGTTGAAGCAAGTGATAATTCTGCTGCTGTAACTGCTAGGTGAGCATATACTTGAGTAATTCGGTCATTACGTCCGATGAAAACTACTCAGTTGCCTCTCTACAACTGGAATGATCCAAGGGATATCTAGACCGAGTTCGAGCCCCAGTGAGAACAATTTTTGAGATTGTTTTCTCGATCAAGGGGGCGGGGCGTATGTATGTCATTGAAAAAATATGGATCAAATATCGAAAAATCATCGATAAATTAAATTAATTGATAAATTATTGAAAAATAATCGATAAATTATCGAAAAACTATCGGAAAATTTTTCAAAAACTTACTCGTACTCCCATAAGCAGGATATTTTAGATTCAGTCAGACTAGTTTTTTTTATAAAATGTTTTTTTTCTCTTAATTTAAAATTTTTTGATTCAGAGCTACTTCATACGAATTTCTCTTATAAAAACCCCAAAGCACATTAACCCATGCAAGTCACTTGGAATTATTTTGAAATGGTCTCCTTGTACCGCCAACATTTTCAGCGCCCATGTAAATCAAATTAACAATTACCATTGTTCATAGCTGTCATTTCGAAAATGGTTTCGCCCATAAATGCCAATAATTGTCAGTATTTGTAATTCAGACGACCGCTGACGAACAGTGTAATACCATAATACCCATTATTTGTGTCATCGTCAGCAGTGTCGTCATGAAATAAAAATACAAAAAAATATTTTCATACAATAAAGGTTTCATATTCGCAGGAGCACCCTTTTTTCCGAATGTGAAAATGCCGCTTTGAAATCAACCACCCACCCTAGCACAGATGACTGGGTGCGATGTCAACGTTTTCACACTTGCTCACACCTTGTCTCGCCCCGCAATGCTGCGCGGCCGGATTACAAGAGCTTAACTGTCTCGCAGAAGAGCACCCGCGTCCTGCACAGAAATTTGAATACCATTTGGGAATTGTTTCAAGCGATTGGATTGAATAATGCCGTTGTTGCTGTTGCTGTTGATATTTATGCTGCTGGCCACCCCTGCCTGTATTCTGTGAGCGGAACGGCGCGGCTGTCAGGTTCTCATCATCAAACGTAATTTTATTTGTCATTTTGATTATGACATTGTAATGCTTTAATTGATGCGATACACACACAGCAAAAAATAAAAGATACAGAAACCGTAAAAGGAAATCATCCACCGCATTAAATCGCAGAGCAGGCAAGTAGCAATTGTATAACTACGAGTGTGCATTTGAAAGTGCGTATTCTGTCAACCCTCGATTTAGGCCAATGGGTAATGAACGCTTTTTGGGTGCACTTGACGTTCTCTTTGCATTCAGGCTTAAGGCTACCTTGTGTTAATCCTACAATGTTGCATGCCCTTTGGCATTACGTTTGAATAGTTTTTTTTTTGTTGCTTCAATTAAGAATTCATTACAAACTTTTGATAATTTTTTGTGTAACTTATGTTCAAAGAGTGTCTCACATCTGCCAGAATTACATAATTGCCTGCTATAATCTCTTTTATTTGTATTTCTATTTTTCCTAAGACTTAAGACGTGTAAATTAAATGAAAATAAATTTAAATAAAATTAATTAAATTAACTTTACAGTCGAGCTTCCCTATAATTCGAACGGGACTAGAAAATCACTTAATTATATAGAAGTTCTCTATAGAGAAGTTCGACTGTACTATATACCATGGCTACTGGCAATAGACACTATGGTCGTAGTTCTAAGACCTTATAAGGGGTCCGAGTAGTAGTATGCAATGGCAGCGCATTTTTCGAAATAAGGCGTGGCGGTCAAAACATGGGTGTGTTGAATAAAATAGGTTCACCTAAAGCAACCAATGTACATAATTGCACGGATCTACGGGGTCTGAGTGTTTTTAAAAGGATCAAAAGTGGTTTCCGGGAGTCTAAGACACACTTAGGCTTTGTCTATGAGCTTTAAGTTGTTTAAGTGTGTTTTAGAGGATCAATTGGGATCTATGGACATCAAAGCAGATCAAATGGGGTCTTCAGGCGCTATATCCATGTATATGCGTGCGAAGTCACGGTATTTTGCTAGCAATAAAATAAAAACGAATTTCGTATTCCCCATGCAAAACACTGCTAAGCAAAGCCAAAAAGTTTTACTATGTCATGAACAAAAATTATGAATTCTACCAAATTGCGCATGCATGCAACATTTGCGTGTGCGAAATCGAAAAGAAAAATGTTAAAACAAGTTGAAAATAAAAGCCAAAACATAAAAAAATTAAAAACCGCAAACACTATTTGCCTAAGTGACGGACAGCAGGCAAATATTGCGTTGATTACTTACAAACTGTTATTTCTGTCGTCGTTGTTTGTTCGTTCGCTGCACGCGACACACAATTTTAAGTGGCAAACGACACCAACAACAATGCAGCAATACACAACACGCGCAGCAAGGCAGTAAGGCATGGATACGCCAGCAAACTGAAGGCAGAAAAAGTAAAACAAACACACGCAAAGAAGCACTTGGGGAAAATGCGCGCAATTTCCAATTTGCAAGCAGCAGGTCGCCCCAACACTCATTCCACACCTGGGCGGGGGAAAACATAGTGCCTGTGTGTGTCTTGTCGTACAATGCAAATCGCTGCGCCACACACACGCACAACATCTGCAGCTTTTGCAACTCCTAAAGCGATTCGTTCCATCGTCCTTGGCTCACATCAGGGTTTGTTCGTGCGAAATGCGCGTCTCGCTTGTGTCGCGAAACAGCCGGAGCTATGCGTAGTAGTGCATAGTTTGTGCAGCAACGCAAATGCATGTTGCAGCGAATTCTCTTTTAGCACCGTGTCGATTGTTCGAGTGCACGCGCGCTGTTGCCATAGCGGCTAATGTTGGGGAAAATTGAATTTCGTAACTCGGGCCGTGGGTATGGCAGTCAACGGCGCGACGCTGTTTCGCAAGTGTTGCGCGCATTCTGTTCATAATTATTTTATTGTGGAAAAATGTTGCAATTCAATGTGAAACGTGCTTAGTTTGCCATATTGAGGCGGTTTTCTTTTACGGGCAGGTACATTTTCGGGTGAGTCCCTGACATCCTTTACGACCGCCATGAGCAACATTGACTTCACCTGCCACAAGGGGCCCGAAAAGGAAAAAAACAACAACAACAGCAAGCAGCACTAAAATAACAACATGAGGGGTTAACTTTGCTTCCCCACCTCAAATTAAATGAAATGTTTATTCTGACGTTAAATTGCTTTTGTATGAAATTTTCTTTTTCTTTTTTTTATATATGCAATTTTTGTTGGTCTATAATTTATTTGATTTTCGTTGTCCTTAAAGTCTTTTTTGCATGGATTTCGCATTTTTTGTCTTCCTTGTTTCTCTAGCTTTTGCGTTCGTTAATATTTTCCTCGTGTATGTGTGTGCTTTTTCTGAATTTGTTGATCTTTGTATTTATTTATCGTAAAACTGGATCATGTCAACCGCACAAAAGAAAAATCATCGTGGATTACCATAAAGGCTTTGGCCATCAAAAGCACATATAATAGGGTTAAAAAGGATGATTCTTTTGCCCCTAGGCAACAGCGCTACAGTGGGATGAGTTGGATGCACTTTGAGATGGAATCTCGAAATGTTTGTTGTTGTGAAATTTAACAGATTTTTTAACGGTAAAAATTTAATCAGATTAATTCTAGAATCCAAACAAAAAGTGAACTTAAATCCGAATGAAAGTAATTCGATATTTTTCGATATTTTTTCAATAATATTTCAATGTTAATCCATAATTTCCATCTTTTGACCTATTTCAAAATTTTGTTCCAATTCCATTTCGTTCTAGTTTCGTTCCCATTCCGGTCCCGACATAATTTCCAACCAAACCGTCCGAATCGGCTCAGTATTTCTCTAGATAAACGAAAATAATACAAAATTTGGCGGCCATTTTGTATGGGAGGTAGGCGTGGTTCTTAACCGATGTTGCCCATTTTCATTATTGTCCAATCATTAGGAAAAATAAAATGAAAACTAAATCAACTCAGGACGTGAAGGGTATACAAATTTATTATTCACATTTTTGTTCACATTTATAGAAACAATTAACTGCAACTTTGTCATTTCACAACCACTGTAGAGTGAAGAAAGCCGAATCTTTCGTCTTGGATTCGTAAAAGTCAATGTGAACTTAATGTAAAATGTCTTTTGAATGATTTTACCGCAGTCATTGCGAAGGACCACAGTAAATCTTGCTCGACGACGACCACGACTACGACAACGTATTCAGCCAGCCAAACTTGAGCTTGCCGCTTGATTGTTGCTGCGCCAAGCATAGTCAAGCACAGCAGCCATCTTGATGGTCAGAGATGATTTTGCACAAACATTTCCAGCCACACACAAAATATTTAGTTCCTTTTCCCCAAAATACGCACGGATATACATACATGCGGGGTGGGAAGAGGTAGCCAGATTGCCGTAGTGAAACTTTGTTATGTTAGCGTGGATGGACGTTGAAGCGTTTGGCAGACAGGGCAGGCCATAGCCCACAGAGCTACCCGAAAGTTTCTTGGCAATTCATTTTGGCATCGAAGCCATGCGTTCGACATACACTATACTGGCCATGGCTAAATCGAATAATCAATCATGTGGTTTAAATTGGAGATATTTGGATAAGTCAAGAAATTTTAGAAATTTCAGATTTTCTGCTGATGGATGTTTTTTTTTTTTTTGTTGGTCTTCTTTCCGGTGCTCAAGTGTTGTTCTTCTGGCATGCAGTCCCTTACACTCGTTCAGATAATTTGCCAACTTTCAGCTCGGTGTTTGTTCTAAGTTTTGCACTTGTGTCGGGAATGGCAGCCAATGGAGTCGGGCGGAGGTGTTAAAGCGTCACAAAAAGGTCTCGCATGTCATAACACGGCGAGGTATTAATGTATGAAATATTTTGGGATCGAACATGCTTCACTCTCATCTCGCAGTGCCTTCGATGGCAATATTTGTTGTAGATTTTGTAGTTTGTGCTGGCAAATTATAGCAAACGTCAACGAAAATAATTCCAACCGGACAGGCTTTTCCAGCTGAGTTTGCATGTGTATTCGGTGTGGGGAGCTGAAAGCCGAGCGGCATTGATTTGTTTGTGTGGTGGGAGTGAAAAAGGGTTGCTAATAGTGTTGGGGCAACCCCCATAAGCATTCGCCGAAGTGACATTGCTGGGGGTGTTGTGAGCATTACTTTGTTTGTTTGCCTTTAATCTGAAGTTGGCTATTGCTTCTGCAGTAATCATATCGTGTTTTAGGGTTAATTTTGTCATATTCAGGTATTAATCATTCCGGGCCCTGGCACCTGCTATAAATAGTAATGAGCTTTAGCCACGTTTAGCAAAGGGTTCGTCTCTCCCCGTCGCTCCGGCTGACATTAAATGAGCCTTGAAAAATGCTTCCAGTTGCCTTCGCTGCTGTCAAAGTAAATTTGAGCTGAAACTCATCAGGGCGGCAAATGCGTAAATTATATTACGTTTGATATCATTAGGTTCCAAGTAATTTGACGTCTTTTGAAATTAATATATTTCCGTGATAGTGTCAGAAGTTGGCCTAAGTAGATTCGGTGAGAAATTCTTCTAAGTTTTAAGATTTTAATGACTTTGTGATGAACGACTTAAGATGCCGCATTGTAATAGTAGATACACAGGAAGAAGCTAGCGGCGAACTGTGTGTGAATCACAGCAGAGATTGGTTCTGCTTGAATTGACTGAATTTAATTACTGAAATTATAGAGTTTATTACATTGGAGTTGGGGAGGTTCTGTGTCAACATAAATAAAATACCCAGAGACCGACCTTCCGCTGTCAATTGAAAACTCCACAATGTGTGAGTTGTCATTATTCAATGCCACAATTTACTATCCACTCTACGTGCTCACATTTCAAAGCAAATCTCTTCCATCCACACCCATTATGATTTGCACTTAGCATATATTTGCCTGGCTCAAATGCTCAAACACACTTAATGGACATGTTTATTGCGAAGAAAAGTTCATTATTCCCCACAGTGCTATCAAATAAAGGTGAGAAATTATGAAAATTTGCCACATTCAAAATGATGGTCTGGCCAATTTGTGGCTACAAATGCCTGCACTGACAGCAAATATTGAATTTGAATTTCCATCTGGAGACTCGTCAACAAATGCTGCCCATTCACTTCACTACACTTCAATTTTGCTGGATGCTTGAGAAGTTTAGCAATTTGCGGTCATATTAGGAATATTCACACTGGCTCATATCAATTCAATAAGAGATAATATGTGGAGGAGAATTTCATTACATCTGTTGATACCCAGTAAAGCATGTGAATGGGAAAATACTTAATAGGAAATTTTAAACTCAAAAAGAGCACATAAAAGTGATAATGACAATTGAAAATGCTTCCACTTCAGGAGTTTAAACAACAATCGATGCCGATATATTAAAATTATCACCGCTATTGCCTGCAATGTTGTGACACCTAGCCAACAAAATGTTCACTTTAATGAACAAAACCAGATCCAAATCGTTTAAATAGATACACAAAAATTAATGAATGCAATTTGATCCTTATGTTAGGAAGATTGGGGCAAATTAAGGATATACGAACGAACATATCTGAAAAGCGATGTATACTTTATATACCGACCCCAGAGAATATATTACACCATCCGACACACCTTAAGTCACAAGAAAAACTCGTACATATTCTGGTAAAGGAGATTCGGAAGGAGATTCGCTCTTTGTCAGTTTTTCCACATCAAATCGTTTACGTTTTTTAATTGCAAAATTGTGTGAAGCTATTTTATCACTAATACGCACCGTAGCCAACATATTTTTTAGCAACATTTTTTTTTTGATTGTTGATCTTATATAATTAAGAGGATGTGCTTGAGAAAAACTAAAGACGCCATTGTGCTCAGCGTGGCTTAATATGATCATTGATCAGCCATCAAACCTCTTCAGCTTCTCTGACTATGGTTCGGTGCTATTAAAGAGTCTTAGATTGCATATATTTTAAGCGTTTTTCTATTTATTCAAACATGAAATCTAGAAAATAATTTGATCTAGAAAAACTGACAATGACCGATTGTTTATTATGAGTCCCACGGCAGCAGATAAAATCAACTGCTCGTGACCGAAGGAGTTACAGGAATCAAAGAAGAAGACTGATCAAAACGACTTGTAGTGTTAAAAGGCTTTCTATAACATTGAAAGGGGTAAGCACATAGCCAAGATGTGTAATGGCGACAGACGGAGTGGATTAGACATGATCGCCATTCGCATCGTACTCGTTTTTCCATATCAAAATCTGATTTGCCACACAGAGCATTATTCTGCTCTCAAGGCAGATGGTGCTATTTAGCAGATCTTCGCAAATCAATATCCCAAAAAAATACTTTATTTATATTAAATTTAAAATTTTTACTCAATAGAATTCAATTCTGTGAAAACATACATTTGTTTATGAAGTATCTTCTACCGCATCATTTATATGCTTCACATACGACAAGTAAATAGCACCAACAAGAAAAGCACTCTCACTTGTAATTTTCGCTCTTGGTTTCTTTTTGTAAAAATCTAGTTGAAGGAATTAATTCGAAAAGCACTTCACTTTATCTCTCCCGACTCATCGCAGCGACAAACTCGGGGAATTTACATGAGCTTGTTTGTAGGTAATACTCGCTGCTGATACTTTGTAAATGGCCAAAAATTGTTGCGCTGCTGCAAAAAGTGTTTAGTCGCAGTTAGTAGTTGGGGGGAGTTTTGGGTGAAATGCGCGCGCTATTCGTTAAATCCTTGAGTTTCCTATACTGTTACACGCAAGCCGTTCTTAAACTGCACACGCAGCATGAATCGTGTAAAATAGTTTGCAGATGAAAGCTGTGTGCGTGTGTGCGAGGAACGAAGAAATTCTACGCTGTAAGCAGGATTCACTGAAGCATGTGAATGTGGACCACGGAAATTGAACTGGAGCAAATGATGGCGGGAGCACATAATGCCTGCTCGCTTGCGAGTGTAGTTCCTTTTTTTTCCTTTACACAATGTTTGCTTGTGCGAGCAGCAACGGCAGGATGCGAAACAGAAAAGCGAGAGGCATTAAGCTTAAAGTTGGTTTTTTCCTTTCGTTTTTCTTCCACAGTGTAGCTATCAAAATTTTACGGAAAATGTGACTCAGCAAATTAGTTCAAATGAACACCCAAAATCAATGAAAGTTTCCGTATTTTTTCGCCAACTTTCATGTCGTTTGAAAGTACCAAACCATTTGAAAAAGTTCAGTTCAGCGAGGGATGCGAGGTTTTGCCATGACGCGGCGCACACTTTTAAGCTGATTTCAGTTCGTCCTTTTACTTGTCTGTACGGGAAGTTTCACAGCAATCAAAGCTTACATACAAAAGTATTGGAAGTTGACTACTTTAACGACAAACTCTTAAATATTGAAGGGACTACAACAACAACAACACCAGCAGCAGCAGCACCGGAACACATCAACAGCTCTAAGCTGCATGTGGAATTTAAACAAAAAAAAATGTACGAAGGAATATTTGCAATTCAAGTGCTGGAAAATCAATTCAAAGTTTGTTTTCCAAACCATAAAAGATGCTCATTCGTTCGTTGTGATAGCTCGCAACAAACAAACAAAAAAAAAGCGAACAAAAATAAAATCAACAAAAAGCAGAAAACTGTGTCTGTGTGCCTGTGTGCAAACTTCTATCAATAAAGTTATTGGGAACTGCAATCAAACTCTTCACTTCAATTCCTTTTCGTTTAAGGCAACGTCTGAGCGAGAGAGAGGACATGGGAAAGTGGTGAATATATCCCCAAAGAAGGTTCGGTTAGCGAATGAATTCATGTTTAGCTTCAAATTCACATGGGAATGTTTGCAGAAGTTTGCTCAATTGAAGCGTCGTGTACATTGGTATTAGAAAGTTTTCCTAGCCGCATTTAGACTATACAACCATAAAAACTTATGACACCAGAAGACATTTGATCTATTTATGTGTGTGTGTGTGTGTGTGTGTGTGTGTTGATTTTATTGCAGATTTTTGTGTGAAGGGCCGGGGGAGAAGTGAACTTTACTCATTTTCATAATGGGTTTTTAACACACCTTAAAAGTAATGATTATTGCATACAATTTGGTATCCGTTAGTAATCGAAAATTGATACAATTTACTTAAACGAAAGAAGTTACTTCCATTTTACTGACTTATCGTCAGTATACTGAGTATACTGAGCCTGTGAAATAGATTTAAGACTTTACTTTACTTTAAGAAGTTCAAGACATTGAAAGGGAAAATGATCAAACAGTGAAAATATAAATTTTGATATTATGTATAGTATTATCCAAATCCAACTTGACTTTGTATGAAACGAAGAACTTTTGCACCAAATTACCCTCCGGAAGACGAGCGGAGTTAGCCAACAATTTAAAGTTCTTCTTCTATATTTGTATACTCTGCACTCAGGTGGGAACTGGAACGAAATGAAAATGGAAATGGACCGGAATAAAATGGAAATGGACCGGAGTCAATTTTTTTAATGGAACGGGAATGTACATGGTGGCCAATAATAACTGTCGTAGTTTTCATTCATGCTTTCATGCTCTCCCATCATGTAAAATCTCGAACAAATCTCGAAGGAAGTATCTTACTCGTATGTGCAGGGTATGTGAGCTTCGGTCGGGGTGAATAGTGAATAAGTGAATATTAAAAACTTTTTTAAAAAAATGTTAGTTTTGTAAAAAGATTTTTTCACCGAAACATACAATAATTTGGTTAAGTGTACGAAAACGTCATGCAGTAATATTTGTGTATCTAGTTCAATTATTTGGAATGTATATCGATGAAGCCGAATCGAATCAGTAGATGCAACAACAGCAGACAGCCTCTTGCTGACTTGAATGCATCGACGCATGTCGCAGTGGGAATTTACATTAATTTCGTTCCATCCAAGCATTATTGCAACAAGTTGAATGCCATGACGTTGAGCTGTCGCACTGGTTGTAGCTTGTAATTGAGCACTGTAGTTCGAATATCACCGCAACGATTATTAACTGATACTGTAAGCCATAGAAACTGACAGTAAGACAGACAACAAACCGATAGACATTCCCAGTCATATCCAAGACAGCAACAGTTATAATTGTTGTTGTTGGACCAGTGTGACTTATTCAGTGATGAAATATTTGCATTTGTTGAAGGAACTTAAAAGTTTAATATTTTTTTGAGTCAAGTGATACGAAATGAAATACTCTGAAAACACGCTAGACTAAACATTAAAATACAAAAAATGAATCCTCTCCCCTTCTCACCGCGTGAAAAACACACTACTCTCAACGCAAGTATTAAAACCTTTTTTTTTTTATTGCTTTTTTTTTCATTTAAATGAGAGCATCGTGAAATCTCAAACAATCGCATCAACAACTTCATCTCTAGAGCAGCGAAACTTTTTGCGCACTTAGCTTGGGCTTTTGCGAAATAATACTACAACTGCCAAAGCAATTAAAATTTCGTGCAGCAAAAGTAATATTTTTCAAGTGCAAAATAAATATACTATAATGGCAACACAACCGCCGACCGCCCTGCGTCCTTTGATAGCGAACTGACTTTCCCGCTCAGCCACCAAACGGCGAGAAGCAATATTAACCATGCGAAGCTATCAAATAAATGCTTTATTGCCGAAAACTTTTGTTATTAGCTGGGAAAGCGCGGAGTTCTCCCGCACTTACGAACGATTAAATAAATACAATTTCACGCAGTTCGTGGCTTGCTGAAGTTTGACGTATAAGTAAATATTGTGGTGGATCAATTTGCGTTGCCGTTGAAATGAAGGTTTTCAGCAGATTGACACCATCCAAATGGAATTTACAGACACAAAGGACATAAGTCAATATTGTGAAGGGAAATTAATGCATTCACGCAATAGTACATACATTAGAAATAAGGTTTCATTATACTGTAAGCAAATGTAACCACAAACACACCAAAATCAAGTAAATTTTTTTTCTTTTCATAACGAATTGCTTTTAAATTTATAGAAAATCGCTAAAAGCGATTGCAATTCCTTTTGTATACCAAATCAGTTGGTAAAATTGCACGTATCATTGCGAATGTCTTTGCAAAATCTGACTTTCTGAACATGTCGTAGAAGAGATTGTTTAAATTCACGATTAACGTTGCTGGCCACACAAAACAAAATACAAAAAGAAAAACAAAAAAAAATAAATTAAATAAATAAAAAATGAAAACAATCACAATAACGATGATACACCAAATGTCATTTATGGTATGTAAAATAAAACAAATTCAATATACGATCGGTGATAAGATCACGACTCAACGTTGCTACCACAAATCGATTGATTGCAAGAGCAAGCAGGTTGCAATAACAAACGGCCGAGGTACGATGCGCCGATTCACTAAGAAGAAAGCCACCGAGAGTCTGTGCGGATCTGAACAAAGGATGAACATTTAATTGCAACCCACGTCGTCGTAGTCAACGTAGTCGTCATTGCTGTACTGGAAGATCGTGTACAGTGACCGATGCAGCAGCAGCAGCATGTGCATTGTGTGCACCACAGTAACAAGATCATTTCGGATCTTGGCGGCATTTTGTATTTTTCCCCCTCTTCTTAAATCTGGCTGACAGATTTTCGTGATAAGCGAGAAATAAACGATCTCGAGTGCTTTTTAAAAGTAATAAAAACAACGTTTTCTGTAGTTGGTGGCTACATGCTGCAATTGTTGCAGATGAAAAATAAGAATCGATTGGCTGCAGTTTGTACATTTTTTTCCCCCTTTACCCAATTCAATGATGTAGTGAAATGCTTCCTCAACTCCTGGGCCAATTATATGTAAGTTAAACTAACATACATACACACACACACACACACACAGTCAAAACAATTGTCATTTTGCGATAATACAAAAAAGTTCTCTATTTTTCCATTTCTTTCGTTGCGCTAAAAAGCGATTAATTAAATATAAAAATTCCAATTTAGATTAGCTTTCACAATTTTTTGGGTTTATTTTAAATTGGAATTACAATTTCGCATCCGCTTCAGTTGATGACGTTCCTGGTGTTACTTTGTTATGTCGAAGTCCACCAAAAAAGCAAACACACACACACACACACAGACATGCACAGCACAAATGGATCTTTTGCCGTGTGCCATCCGTGTGTTCTATTGCCAAATCCTAATGTAACGGCATCAGAAAAAGAAAAAAAAAAAGACAAAAATACACTATGAACCCAGCTACAGCCACTACTTCAGCATGCTGATACACACCGCATGGCCAATGGGAAGATCCTAATCGCTGCTCTACATTGTACGAGTAGCTTGTACTCAGTCCGTTTCATGGCGGGTGGAGAGGGGGGAGTCAGAGTGGTACACTTACTTCTCCATACACGGCAGTTGAATTGGATTGGGCTTGGATGGGATGAGATGAGAATGTTTGCGGATTTGAATTTAAATTGAAATAGGATGTTGGATATTCAAATGAATTTTAACTTGAGGGTAAGCGATACCATCCGATTAACATCAGATTAAATTGATTGGTCGTGGATTGCGGTCGCTCAGCAAGGCAACCTTACTTGGTTTTGTTTTATTTTATTTTATATTATTTAAAGTGAACACTGGCAAAAGTGGCCCTTAAATTGGCATTTATAATAACATTTACATTCGCCAGCTGCTAATGAGCAATTCAAATTTAGTCAGAGTAAAGTAAAGTAATCACAACGGAGTTTTCGTGCAATCGATTGTGCTTTTGGGCAACTAATTTATAAATATTTTGCAAATTGCATTTATAAAGTTTTATTTCATAAATATTAGCTCAGTAGCGTTGCCTTTTAAATAATTTATTAAAATTTACGAAAAAAAATACACAAGTTTTTTTAGTCAACTCTTGCAAGGGTATATGGATTTTGTCACACCAATTGTAACAGATATAAGAAGGCGTGTACGATATGGGAAAACTATATTTAATCTTGAGCATCGATAAATAATCGATAAAATATAATTTATAAAAAATGTATCGATAAAAAAATCGATAAATTTTTGAAATATTATCGATTAAATATCGAAAACTCATCGATAAAATATAGAAAAATTATCGACAAAATAACGAAAAATAGGCAACATTTTCTTTTTATTGGTTGGAAATTATATCGGAAACGAAATGGTAATGAAACTGAAACGAAGTGGAATTGAACCGGAACAAAACGGATTTGGAACAAAATTTTGAAATGGTTAGAAAAATGGAAATTATTGATAAAAATTGTCGATAAAATGTAGATAAATTATCGATAAAAACAGATAAATTTTTGAAAAATTATGGATGACTTTTCGCCTCCTATACAAAATAGCCTCCAAATTTCTTTATTTTCCTTTATCTCGAGAATATACTTATAACCGATTTGGAAGCCGTTTCTTGTAGTTGATTGGAAAAAGAATCGAAAGTTTTTTTCAAATTTTTATTTGTTTTTTAAATAATTTAGTACCTACAACATTTTTTAGAGGATTTCTGTAGCTTTTCAATTTTGAAACTACAATTCTATTTATTTAAAAAAAAAAAAGGATAATTTTTTTTAGTTTACATTTTTTTGTTTGCTTGGATTTTATAAATCTTATAAATTTCCTTAAAATGATTTTTTTTAATTAAAAATAAAATTTTTTTTATAAATTTTTACTCAAACATTGTTTTTAAATTGCAAAGTAATTATTTTTTTTGTATTCAAAGTTTTTCAAACACAAAACAATTTAAATAACGAAATAATTTTTAATGAATATTAGTGAAAAGCTAACTTAGATAATCTAATTGGATGGCATGGCAGTGACAAATCTTATGAACCTGTCCATTGAAATTAGTTTTTGTTCTCACTGAAACAACATCCAAACGAACCCTTTCGAAGCAGAAGAACGAAACCAAGCACTGGCATCCGCGTGTTCCCATAAATCATGGCAACGGCAACATCTCAGCCATTTAGCATTCCCCAACGAAGCACAAAGCAGGTTGCATTTGTAACGCCACATGCACCAGTCGGCGAGCCCTGATCTAATAATGTTCAACACCAGATCTTGCCTATTTCCAATTTCCAAGCCACGTTATCAACATACAACATTTACTGCAACAAAGTAATTTTTCTTTTCGACTCTCTTACCACAAACCAACTGGATTCATTTCCATTTATATTAAAAACAAAAAAGCAAGCATAACCAAATACTTTAGGCAAACACGATCCTCTCGCCTCAAGAAAGTCTCCAACCGCCACAGCTTCCATTTTTCGAGTCACATGCAAACAACTCCAATTCCGAAAATCCCAGTCCAGCGCCTGCACGACAACACCAAATTGAATACAATAAACTCGCTGCTGATGTATTCGTTAAATGCTGTGGAGCGCAACGAAACGACAAACCGAAAAATGTACCATAGGTGGTTAATCACCAATTAAAGCCAACATCGAAGAAATTTGTAAATTCAAATAGTTTTTCATTTTGGTTTCTTTTGTAGAGAAAAAAAAACCTTTTCTTGTACCCATTTGTCACTGGACTGAAAGAGAAGGGCTTAGGGTAAGGCAACTACATTTAGTTACAGACATGACTTTTAAGACATTTTTCCAATTGTTTGTTCTTTTTTGCTCTAAGTCCATTTATTAAATTATTTTAAACACAATTAAGCAAAATTTCTACAAACGAAATATTCCTACAAAAATATTGGTGTATGCGATTATTTGCACTGAAAGGTCCTCCCTGTTCCTCCAATTTCCAAATACACTCACCCTATAATGGCTTACTTTCCATTCGATAAATCGCTGAATGCACCTTCATTTATTTGCACTCACCTTAACCGCCTTCAGCTAAACGATTTTGCTTCATTCGATACCAACAATACAAAAACACAACAAGTTCAAATGGAATATTTGTAGCAATGCACCTCTCTGCTCATCACCGTATGCGGCTTTGGCTGCTCTGTTCTATTCAGCTCTGCAAGGCCAAATGGAACGAATGATGGCTTCTAGTTAGAATTGCAAATTTCAAAATTTTCTGGCCAAATGTTAGATGTTCTAATTGAATTTGCGGCGCTACAAATTTCGAGGCGAAATCTATTTGTGCACCATTTCGGAAAGGTATTTTGACGTATTTGATATGAGCGCTGATTTTGGCATGCTAAAACTGTTCATTGCGTTGACCCCACAGTGCGACCAACCCGTCAAATCGATTGGACAAAAAGGTCCATGTGTGTACGCACACATTTGGTTAATGCATGGACGCATTCTGTTCAACATTCAGATGCATTATCATCAGCATAAGCATGGCCGTCATTATCATTATCATCAGCAGTGAAAGCAGGAACACGAATATGAACTTTTGGAAAATGTTAGTGGTTTTTTTTTTTTCTAAATTAATATGCTGTTTCACCACTAAAATCGGTTATACGTAATGAGTTTTAATTGCAAAATTTGAATGACGCTGCGTGTTTGCGGGCGTGTGCTTCTGAGTACGTGCATCTGAATTAGTATTAGTCAATTTTGAAATTCCATTTGCATTGGCTTTTTGAGGAATGGTGCACAATTTATGTGTTCAATGAATGCCATAAATATTTGCGAATATGTCGCAGTACGCAGTATGAAAGCAGAAAATTCGCTAAATAAGTATTTACTGTTTCTTTATGAATTAGTATGTTGATGTGGGTACAGTACATGATCATGTTAGCATGGTTTTTCGGATAAAATGTCGTACGTATAGTTATGTGCTATATTTTACAAAGTAATATCACTCATACGTCCTGGTGTACACAAATTATTTTCCTTTTTTATATAAACGATTTTAGTTTTCCAATACCTACACCCTATCATGGTCCCGAGCACGGCGTGTTTTCCCTTTGACACAGCGTAACGTTTCAAAAAAAAAAAATTACCATTATTTTTTCTCATTTGGCAACCCCGTTGACATTTTCCACAAACGCCTTATAATGCAATCTGTTTAATTATAATATTTCTTAATACGCTTTATTTTTGCATTTTCATTTCGCAAAGCAAAAATCCATTATCGTTGCGGAAATATTTCAATTATTTCTTTTTAAAATACATTTTCACATTATTCGTTCGAGTCTGTCGGCGTTGTGGGTTTATGAGTTCGTGCGTGCCTCACTTGAAGCGCGGCAACATTTTAAATCAACAACATACAGTCCACCACCAACCATTCGCCACCATCATCAACAGCAACTCAATAGCATTGCAATCGACACACTCAACCTGTGCGCCATGCCGTGTATTCGGCGTGTATTGCAATAATATTAAATTGTTTTTCAATTATTTTATAGGTTATGGTAATATTTATTTTAATTAAAAACAAATACTACGTTTCAACTAGCTCAGCATCGAGGCGGCACGTTGTTCCGTGCAATCGACCCACTCTGATGGATGATGCTCAGTGAGAGTGGGGGTAGAGAGAGAGAGAGAGAGACTTGATGCCGCGGGTGTTGGTCAGAGTTGGGGGAAAATTGCAATGCTTTGAGTATGGAACGAATCAGCGATGCAGCCATTGGCATGTTGCCTCACATTGGATTTCGGTTAATTTGCTACATTAAAGCAAACAATGGAACGATGTCAGTTGCATGGTCCAGTCCGTTGAGCAGTGGTTGTGGTCGAATCGAACGAGCGAATTTAATTTGATATTTACCTTAAAAAATTGCAAAGGATACAGTGTATGAATAGCTGATCGTCGATATATGTCTAGGCTGTCTGGGTCTAAAAAAGTTAACTGCATTTTCAAATATAAAAGTAGCTCTGGTTTCAGTTCACAGAACCGAATATGTTTCAAGTTCGAGTCCGTTTCCTCAATCAAAATCTATGTTCTGGTTCATAACTTATAAAAAAAACCGTAAGAACTTTTTAAAAACAAAAACCAGTTAGCTGGAACTTTAAACAACATTATCAACGTCCTACCGTTAGTGGCTAAGTACTTAGATTATATACTCTTTGTCATAATTTTGCATATTATTCCGCTTAAGTATTACATATTTGCATACATGCAAAGAAAACCCTTCGCATATAACCGATTATCCCACTAAAGCTCTTGTAAATACTAATGAAGTCTGTGTGCTGCTGATGCCACACTAGCCCAGCCCAACTTTGTATGATGGATTTCTAATTTGATTTTGTGTGTTGGTAACATCAGTGCTCAGTTCAGTACAAAAAATACACTGAAAAAGGAGAACAGAATTATAAATAAAAACAAAAACTATTGATTGAGTACAACATTTTTATAGGAGGAAAAAAGAATTTCACAAGACAAAAGATCTTTCTTAAAAAAATTCCCAGAAATAATAAATTTTTAAAGTAACATGTTTATTACCCGTAAAACATTACTAAACACAACAAAATGTTTTTTAATTAAAACTAGTAGTGGTCTGACCGAAGCTAAAATACCCTGCACATGCGACTGCCATTCATTATTAGACCCTTTGTTGGTAATTTTCCATTTCCATTTAAAAATTTTGTTCCAATTCCATTTTGTTCCGGCCAAATTCCATTTTGTTCCAGTTTCATTCAAATTTCGTTCCCTCCATTTTTCCAATCAAATACAAGAGACGTCGTCCAAATCGGTTAAGCATTTCTCAAGATAAGGAAAAATATAGAAATTTTACGGGAATTTTGAATGGTAATAATTTTCCGATATTTTATCGATAATTTTTCGATATTTTATCGATAATTTTTGAATATTTTATCGATAATTTTTCGATATTTTATCGAAAATTTTTCAATATTTATCGATAATTTCCTTTACCCATTTCCAAATATTGTTCCAATTCCATTTTTTCCGGTCCAAATCCATTTCATGTATACCCATTCCGTTCCCAAACTTTGGATACAATCGCTTTCTGACCCCATAGCACAATATAGAGAATTTGTTTTCCTATGCTGGTCTAATGTCGCACACTCAATTATCACTCAATTACCATATGATATTATAGCAGCAATTTTGTTCGAATGAATTGAATGAATATGGAAAAATACACATTCAAATTGCATGCTTTTAATTCTGCATAACCCCGAGGCAATAATAAATGAGTTATTTTTGTAATGGATGAAAAACTGGATGTTATTTCAATTGCATTGATAAGCAAAAACAAAACTTTAACGAGAATTGGTTGGCCCGCAGGACGCAGGAATAATTGATATGCGTTGTAATATTTTATGGCAAATCGTTTTTCAAATTCTAATAATTTTTGTAGTGGTTTTTGTTGTTTTCACATTACAATTTCTATGTAACATATTTTATCCAATAATGATTAAAGTTTTTCTGTTCTTCTTTAAAGTGTGTACCTACTACATGCAAACTTACTTGCTATGGATTAAACCACATCAACCCATTATAAGAGAAACTCCAAGTTGTATTGAAAACTTAACGGAATGCTTGTGGTAAAGTTAACAAAACAGTTAACAATCATAATGATAACAATGATCCAGATTCTCCAGCCTTTTCACATTATTACTACTCTTGATCGGCCAAAGAAAAACACGAAGAACCACTTCAGCAGCCAAGTGAAAATACATCAAATTTCGATTATGCATTCAGCGTTCATTAAACGAAGCAACAACAAATACAACAAGCATTACCAGAAAACAGTATGTAGAGAAAGAAAAAAAAATGGAAACACATTTTGATTCGATCATTATAATTTCCCTTTATTCACAGCTACTGATGGTTGCAATTAAAGGGTTACTGGATCAGTCATTAATTCGGCCCCAAACCGACCGATGGACTTCACTTCTTGTGGCCCGTTTGAATGTATGTAATTTGAGAAAAACCTCAAGCTCAAGGCAATAATTATAACAATCTGTGGTCCAAATATTTGATGCCGCGCACAGAACAATGGTCAATACAGACACACACACACACACACACACACAGCCGTGTGTTTGGATACAAACCAACAACCTCATGGAGGTTAAGGTCTAACCAACGGATGCCATTGTTTATTTGACAGCCGGTGGTGAGTGCGTGCACGATGATTAAATGATGACCGTGATGAAAACGCTCATTAATGGGTACTTCAGAAATTAAAGCATTTTACAATTGTGTTGATCGCTGCTTTTTTTCTGTACACAAATCCGAGATACAGAGATCGTTTCTTTTTTGGTAAACCGAACAGGTTCTATCACAATAGGAAATTCTCTTGCAATTAACTTTTATTTTATTCGTTCGGATTGGGGATTGGGGATTGGTTTTGTTCTTAATTGGAGTGGAGTGAAGTTAACAATGTGGACTAGTGAGATGGCAACGGTTAACGGCGATAAGAGAGTGTCTATAATTTGTGTTAAGTATATACAGTTGTTACCTGCCCATGACTGGCAGATCCTTTCCAATCAGAATTTATATTTTAGTGGCGACATCTAACATCAATAATCATAACTATGAAGTTGTGATGTTTTACAACAGTTTTCTGTGTTATGTCTTCTCTCATCCTTTCTCATCCTCACCTACTTTTCGTAACGGTCAACTCTTAGGTAGAATTTACTGCTCGGATGGGAGAAGAATCTTTTTTCTTGCTTCATCAAATTTTTGTTATTCCTCGCTGAGATGGAGGACAAAAGGGCGTGAAAAGAAAATTTCACTCAAGGTTTTATTTTCATGGTTTTTTGTTACACCTTACAATGGCATCGCTCTCGGCTTTAGTGCATTTCAATTCATCTCATGCTGAGCTGGATTGTGTGAACATTTTCTACGCACATTAATTTCCCATCATTGCAACTTATTTTTAATTTTTTTTTTTTTTTCCTTTTCGTGTGTTTTGGATTTTTGCAGATATGCCGCTGTGAATTAATGGACATGGTTGCAAAAGATTCGAGGACAGAATTGTACTTTTACTAATGCGAATTTGTTCGGTTGTTGGATCCTCATAATTTGAAAGATATTCGATATTCAGTTTGTTGTCGTATAGAAATGGAAATTCCAAATAGATAATGGCCAGGTACATGGACTACGAGCAGTTGTAGCAAGTCTTTAACGTTTTTAACTTGTACCTTATCAAATCTAGCAAAACAATGCCAAAACATGTTAAATTATCGTTACTTTTGGCTAATTACCGCTTGTTATCTGTAAAAGACATGGGGACTCAATTGTCGTAGCTCACTCGAACGTTTTTTTAACTGAATATTGAAAATTTACAATATCATGTGAAGTACCCACTTTGCATGAAAACCACGAAAAGGCAACCTTGTGTGTCGTTTCCATTGCACCGGCATTCGTTAGCTGGAATATATGAACAGTAACAGTCTCTCTAGTGAAAACAGAGACTCAGGGAGCAAGCTTTCACTACATAATCGAAATAAAATAAATAAAAATACATTTTTGGAATCACAAACATACTTGGAAAAAACCAAAATTATACATTTTTGGATGTTGCCCTCCTTTGGGCAGTAGCCCCTTTCAGAATTTAAAAATTTTTCCTTTTCGATTTTAGACTGTTCTGCGTATAAATTTTACTTTTGGCCACCACCTTTTCAAAAAATTTGGGTTCGATCGTATAACTTTTAGAGATTTAGTGGCCAAAACGAGTATAGGCCCAAAAAAAATAGTTTTAAATCTAAGAAATGCACCAAAAAACCCAAAGTTATCCATTTTTGGATGCTGTCTCCTTTGGGTAATATTGGACGGAGAGAAAAAATTAAAATAACGGCCAGTATACAATAGTACAGCAGTAAAAAATAATAGCGCCTGAAATCGGTAAAAAGTTTTAGCCTTTTGCTATTGATGACAATAGGCTACTTTTCGTTGCTTCAATCGGAGCAAAAATCCTAATTTTTTCGGAAAAAAGTAGGGTTATGCGAATGGAAATTTTTCGATCAGTAGGTACCGATCACTCCACCCTAATACACAGTTGAAGGATTTCCACTACTCTCGAAATTATTATTAATTAGTTTTTTCATTTCATTTAATGTACCGTTGTTTATACATTTCTTTCATTATTTTCTAATTCGCCGCCATAATTGTTCAAATGCAGTATCGCAGCCACAATCAATGTTCACCGCTATGGACAAGTCATTCAAGGTAATTTTAATTAATACCAAATTAAACAACGATTACTTCACAGTTTGTACTTGTTTCATTTGTTGGCTACTGCACACAGACACAAACACTTACTCGACCGAACTCAATCGACTGCGTTGAGTACAATAGCAGTACACGGTGAAAATGCCTTATCAAAATACTTGCGATCGCATCACCTGGCATTTTTTCCACAGTTCATAAAATTTTATGCTGCACTGAGTGAACAGGGGTGGAAACTTTTTTAATAGGAATAAGTAAAAGTAAAAGGTAGACTACAAAAAATCTAAAGTTCCGCACCGCTACCAACATACAACAACAACATTATCATCATCGTCGTCATCATCCCCACGTACGAGTTAATTAAAAATGAACGCAAGTGTATTATCGTTTTAAAATTTTATTTTATTCTCTTTTATTTTGTTACTTTTCTTCAGTGTTTTTGTTTTCATTGTTTGTTTTTGTTTTTCCTTTTTGCATTTTGTTTCGCTTCAATTTAAATATTGGTCTAACTAATACAAAAAAATGGTTTAATAACTTAAGTACGTACTTTAACTTACTAACTAAGTAACTTCAAATTATAAATAATGTCTTCTCTTTTCTGAATTTTTAAATAAAACTTAGGAATAACTTACAAATGACTTCAGTGCTGGGTTTTCTATTCTTTTTTTTTTTTTTTCATTATCAATAAATACGTTTAAGTTTTATGTTTTTACAGTCGAGATCTTAACTATTTACATACTAAATGAAGTGCAAGTACACGTAGGTACTTGTGGAACAGAATCGACATGTATTTAAGGGTCCATTAAGTTAGGTTGAGTGACCTTACGTTTACGCTTTATAAATAATCTTTCGTTTTCGTTTTCGTTCTCCTCTTGTTCTGGTTTCGAATTGATTGGTTTGTTTGTCTTTACATAGGTGCTTGCTTTAAATTCTAATACTGTACTAAATTACGTTAGTCTCGGCATCACAGTTGACCACTAAGCGTATATGCTCAGCTTTTGGCTGCAGCCATGGTGGTAGCCCTCCATGCCTGCATCGTACATCCGCGATCAATGGATGTGGCGCATGGTTTGGTTGGTGTTGCTCAACTTCTGGCTACTGTTGAACGAACGACGGCCCGTTGTGGCATGCAGGCCATTACGCAGTGGCAGTGCGGGCGGTAGTGGTGGAGGTGTTGGTGTTTTCGTCCTGCCCGCCTGCTCTAGCGGCATGGAGTAGTGCGTATTGCCGTAGATATAGTTGGGATCCATGACATCGCTGCTGGCATCGTTGTTGTAATCCTGTGACATGCCGTAGTGCTGTTGCATTTGCTGGTTGAAGTGGTCCTGCGTGAGTCGCAACTGATGCTGACGTTGTTCGCTGGCTAGGACTGAGGCAGTGTTGGTGGCGGCCGAGTGCACCATCGGCACGTCGGCGTACGAGTAGCAAGAGTCGCCCACAGCCGCTGTGGCTGCGAGGAATTGTGGTTTCGTATAGTGATTCAATTTCTGTGGCACAGCCACACCACCCGCATTCGTCTTCATGTGCATCACAAAGGAGGCGCTGTCATCGATTGCGGCAGCGCCTGTCTTGATGGCTGCCTTCTTTTCACTGAGCATGGTGGCGGTGGGTACTTGCAGTTGCTGGAAATTCTTCTGGTTGTCCACGGAGTTCAGGTCATTCACGGGTATGGCGCACATGCCGTAATGATGCGTGGCAGCGGGTTGGTGCGGTGTGTACGTGTTCGGGAAGGTGGAGTGAATGCCCAGACTGCAGGGATGGTGCTGGTGGCGGGTCATGTAGTCTTCATCGCAGAAAGTCTTCTGGTATTCGCGTTCCTTGCGTCCCAATGCCGAATTGCCCCAAATGCCGCCCTTCAGATATTCGCGGATCTTCCTGCGGCAACGGTAGATGATCAGTGCCAAGGCGGTGATGGTGGCAGCAGAGCCAACCAGCAGGGCTCCAATTAACGCCTGTTTGCGCGGATCTGTGTGCGTGCAGCCCATCAAGGTGGGATTGAGATGCTTGAGTGCCTCGCCACGCAGACGTTCGGGGAATTCGCAAACAACCTCGGAAACCGAGTCACTGGTACTGTTCTTGGCGAGCAGCAAATTGCGCAGCCACATCACACGACAGTCGCAGGCAATTGGGTTTTCCGCCAGATCGAGCGTGATCAAATCCTTCCATGGAAAGAGTCCTTCAGCCAGAGTGGTCAGCGCATTTGCCTTAAGCACAACATGACGCAAATGTGGCAGACCGCTCAGAGCGCCCTCCTGCACTTCAGCCAACATTTTGTTCGACGACAAATTCAAATACTCCAGATTGGTATTTGTAGCGAAGGCACCGTTCATGACACGCTTCAAGCGCAGAGCACCGCTGATCTCGAGTCGCTTCAACTGCTTCAGTCCCACGAAAGCACCCTCCATAATCACTTCGAAATCATTCTGGCCCAGCGACAGCTCTTCCAAGCGCGCCAAGTGACTGAGACCGAGTGTGGGTATGCGCGGCAGACGATTGTCGGACAGATCCAAAACGCGCACGGCCTCCAAGCCCTTAAACGAATCATGTGAAATATTACGCAAGCCAGCGCCCTTCAGATCCAAACGCGTCAGTCCCTTGATATCTTGGAACGCAGCAGAATGCACGGTCAGCAGGGTGTTCATGCCGAGAAACAATTCGGCGAGACTGGGCATAGCCTGGAAGATCACCGGATCGGGTACGGACGTCAAGGCATTGTCGTCCAAATACAAAATACGCAATTGTGTCATGCCATCGAAGGCCTTCGGGTCGATGAAGTTAATGCGATTCTCGCCCAAGTTCAACTCTTCGATTTTCAGTAGAGGCGAAAAAGTGCCCTGCTGCAATTCGGAAATCAAATTGCCGCGCAAATTCAGTACAGTCACGGCGGACAGACCAATAAAGGTCTTATTGCTGATCTGGCCGATTTTGTTGTGATTCAAATGAATCTCCGACAGCTTCTTCTGGTAGGCGAATGTGCGCTGCGGTATGGTCATCAAGTGATTCGATGAGAGATCGAGGAACGTCAGCTCGGCATAGAACTGTATGGACGAGTCGATGGTCTTGATTTTATTACTCTTGATGACCAAACGCTGGATGGATGGGTTCAGGGCAATGGGCAGGACATCCAATTGACCCTCGCCGCACTGGACGACGAGTGTGTTGTCATCGCACTGACAGCCGGCCGGGCAGTTGGCCAGTCCACTGACATTGGCGATGAGGAGGAATGTGCTCAGGCAAATGGTGATGATATGACGAAACATTTTCGATGATAATTTTTGATTGAGCTTGGTAGGGACAAGTTTTCTATTTTGTGGTTGTTTTCGAAGAGCTCAATGATTTCGCACGACTGTGAGTGCTAAATTTCCATAATCTGGAAGAGATGAGAAAAAAAATTATTAGAATTTAGTTTTTTGAAATTTTATTTATTTTTTTAAACTTTTATTCTCTATTGTTTTTTTTAAATTAAACTTTTATTAAATATGAAAAATTTTATTTTTCAATTTTTGACAAAACTTACCTATTTTATTTAAAAATATTTTTTTATATAGTAATTAATTTTGTTTTTGTTGATTTAAAAAAAATGTATTTTCCGCAAGTCTTTCAATTAATTTTTTGTATTTCTTTTTCTCGAATTGCAATTTCACAATTTTATCATAATTTTCGTTGAACAATTTTGTTTTCCAATCAACTTTTTGGTTGAACCATGAGCGATAATCCAAGTGTTCGCTTTAATCACGGTTAAGTTGTTGTCTCTTTTTTTTTAATTTGTTTGTTAAAGTTCACATAAAATATTTTGTGTTGAAATTTGTGTGTAAGATTTTTGTCGTATTTCTTATTTGTCGTATGAAATATTTGACAGTAGCTGGCTTGTATGTCTGTACTTGTATTATACAACCGCTCACGATGAAGCAACGAACTACACTGATTTTACGATGTGCCTAACGTTTTAACAACACCTCGGTTCGCTCTTGGCCGCTATTGAAAACCGAAAAAGCGTAAATAATTCCTCGTCCTTGCCTGCGAATGACTCTGAGCTCTCTGCGGTGAACCATACACAAATCGAGCGAGAGCGGCAGCTGCATTGCTCTGGGCCATAAGCCAGTACAGTAAAGAAGAGGAGGAAGGCAAATAATGCAAACTACAAGAGCAGATGTTTTCCGTTGGGCCCAATGAGAGAATATACTGGTAAATATGAGAGAATTCTATGAAAACTTACCACCACCAGATGGCGCTGTAGGCAGCAAGTGGTGGTTAATGCATGGGAAGAGCACAAGAAATACCTTTCATGGAGAGAAAACCAGTTTCAGTACTCCCTCAAAACGAAAAATGCATTTATTTGTGTTTAACATTTTTTTACAATATTTGAGATTTGGAATTTTTCCCATCCAGCACTCAGTTTCATTCTCAATTGCACTATCGCAGATTGAGGATGCTACTCCGCCGCACATCGAGGAGCTGGAATATATTCATACATTCGCATACGTCTGCAGTGGACTATGCAGTCAAATGCCATGCGGACATCCGAGCGCGCCTAAAAGCATTTTCGCCTTCGAGCCACCCAAAGACGAGGCAAATGTTGGTTTAATAAATGCGCCCGAAGAGCACTTAGCGGCCCTCTTCACGGCATACATAATGCGAGTCGAGCAGTGTGTAGAGTGCTTGCAGAGTGACGGAAAAAAACCCGTAACGTAACAGGCAAACAAAATTAAACAGAAAAACTTTCAATGGACTTGTACACCCTTCGACCTTCCTCGAACACCCAGCGCGCGGGTGTTTAGCATAAAAAATAAAACCTATACGCGCGCTCGTTGCATAAGTTAATTGAAAGGATGCAAACGAACTTGATGGTGATGGTGCTGATGCTGATGCGATGTACTTAGATTACTAGATGCGGACGCATAATGAAGCGGCTGAAGAGCCAGCCACAGACGTGCAGTCGTCAATGCCACCACCTCAATATTTTCGCCAATGTGTTCAAGTGTTGATTATTTCCATACAAGCAGCAATGGTACTTTAAGCAGCCTCTTATCTGCAAATTATGTTAATGTTGAGCACCATTAAAGTGTATCTTAATGCTCATTCAAAGATAATGTTTTGTTTAGTTACACACACACACACACACACACACATACCAAATGAGTGCCGAAATTGATACTTCTTGCGGTATGGCATGCTATGAGTTTGAGTGCTCCTCTATGAATAGAATGGATAGGAAAAAAAATGTAGATTGATACTATTGCCAACTTCACTCCCGCCCGTCACATGTCGCCTTTGCCACTGATGCCGAGACCGCGCGCACTTGAGCTGTCACTTGGTGTTGTGCATTTTTAATGTCTTCAGAGGGGTTCCTCACGTACATACGTATGTCAACTGATTTTGTTTTTACCCCGCCTGTATGTAATGAGCACAGACGACCCATTTCAGTTATGGGTTTCCATTACTTTGTTTTAATAATGTTGTAATTGTTTTCTTTTTTTGGTTTTCCTCTTAAATACCTCACGAAAGTGTTAAGTGGTTTTTTTTTTCGTTAAATGTTGGTTTTTTTCGAACCTCACTTGTGGCTTATAGTTTCGGTTATTTCTCTACTTTCAAGTTTCCCATTTGCTCCATTATGCATTCATATGTGTATGTTCCCCGAAATTGCACTTTATGTGTGCTCATGGCTCATCTTTGAGTTATTCATGGTGTCATTCGATACTTTGACAGTTTCGGTGGATAGGCCAAAGTACATACGAGATGCTGTACGCCAACTGATGTCACCGATGCTGTTCTTGCATACAAAATGCAATTTATCAGCGTTGAACTATTTGAACTTATTTGCTGAGTTATAACGAGAATGTGGTACAGCTTCATTAAAGAAGGTTTCCCATGCGTTTGGAGTGGTTAAAATTTTTGTGGTTTTCGCTCAATTTCTCAATTTGATGGCAATACATAAAGCGTTTTTGATTTTCATTGCTTCCTTGCCATGAATTCTTTATCACTTCTTTTGCATGAGTAGTTTATGCGGCTTTTAGTGGCTCATCTAAGAGATATCAGCTTAAAAGATGGAAATTTATGATATAGTAAAGTGAAATTATGCTATGTAATAGATTTGCAAAGAGGTTAATTTGGCTACGTGATTTGGATTTGGGGTTTTCAAAAATGGATTTCGTAATTTATAAATTGATGGTTCTGTTCAACGCTTCATTGAAATTCGTATCAACTTTTTGACAAACCTCTTGGAAAAAATTCTAGGAACGCTGAAAATCTGTTCATAGGCTACTCAATTTGTTTATTGATTAGGAACAATTAATTGCAGCTCTCCTGTTCTGGAAATATTTCATTTAATGCCTCTTACGAAAGCAGACAATGCACTAGACTTTTTTCCAGCTAATACATTACTTACATATTAAATTCATTACTTTTTAAAAATACTAAAAAATGTAGACTTTTTTCCAGCAATACATTACTTACATATGTATTAAATTCATGACTTTTTAAAATACTAAAAAAATGTAAATGCCTGAGTACACAAAATGTACGATGGTACTATCAAAGGAAATGCTGCACTTAGAATATATTTAATTTTATTATTATGCTTAAGTGAGACATTTCCAAACACTAAAGCAGTGCCTCCACATACTAAGATTGCGCTGACAATTTCCCAGCAATAAACTCCACAAACTTTGACACAAAAACCAAAATTCTTACAAATGGAAGGCAAACATAAACAGGTACATACTTTGGGAAATACACTGCTTGACAATTAGTGTAAATTTGAAAAAAAAAAATATATATATATTACCAAACTAAACGAGAACCACTGATTGGGAAAAAAAAAGCAGTGAGTGCAGCTCAAATGCAGCAGCAGCAGCACAAGTGTAATTAAGTAAAACATGTCTTTCCAGTCAACTACCGCAATTGTTATGACTCAACGTGCATAACACTCAAGCTCAAAGCAAACAAACAAAATCCAAGCCAACATAGCTTCCAATGCAATTTTATCAACAAAAGGGCTGAGACAAGGTTTATGGCATTATGACAGGTAAGCCGCCAAACTACATTAAGCCATTCTATTAGCGGTGGTTTTAGAGGTACTACGCGGTGACTGCGTTTTATTAGTGTGGTGTGTATGCGTCTCCTCACTTGTTAGCAACATTTTTTTTGTACGTTTGTGTATTAACGAGAAACTTGTTAGGTCCCAAGTATGCGTAGTACACGGCCAGACAATGAGACATTGAGCAAATCTTTGTTTTATACTAACGGCGACAGCGGCGGCTTCTTGTTTCATGTTGCATGTAGAATTTGTCCAAGCTCTTAACAGTCAGTCTCTTTGACTGACTGACTGACTGGCTTGGAGTAATTGATGTTTGTTCGGTAAATAGGAATTTTGTGAATGCATTGAAAGTCAATTCAAACAAATCTGTTCGGCAATCGGCTATTTGAGAATGGTCAGAAGAGAGAGCACACTGAAGACTCACACATACCTGGGTGACATATTTCCCAAAATGCATTTCGATTATTGGTTCCGGTGTTTATTGCAGGCCCCGAAAGAATGTCTTCCGGGTTGGCACTTCCGTTGCAGACAGACATGCTGGGCTTTTGTTTCGTTTTGTTCTTCTTCTCGGTTTATGCGATCAAAGCCAATAAGATATCAATTGACTTGCAATTAATCATATTCCTATTCGACCTTCTTATTACTTAGCATTACTGCTGATGTTGCATGGCATTCAAACAACGATGCCGTAAATGCGCGCATGCACACACACCAAAAATCCATTCGTAATGCTTCTGCACCGGAAAACTGAAAAGAGTCGAGCCTTTGTTGGCTTTTTTGTATGGTAAAAATGTTTGTATGCAGTTTTTCTCACTTCTCATTTCTGTATTTTTTTGTATAAGAAAGAATGGACTGAGAAAAAAAAAGTACAATAAATAATGAAATAAATGAGCGTTAAATGCAAGAAAGCAACGGAAATGGCCTCATACAATGGCCAAAGGTGGAAATAAAAGGTGAACTCCGGTTTCTTGGGCAAGCTAGTCAGTTTGCTTTTATGTTTTGTATTTTATATTTTATCTTCTCTCTTTTTGTACTCAGCTACCATTGTACAGAAAGCCATTGGAATGTATTAAATTACAAGCATAGAAATCCGCAAACAACTGTGAGCGAATTTCTTTCAAATTATTTAATTTATTTTTCAATCAACACAAAATTATGTTAGTTAAATAATATTAATATACATAATTAGAATTTAAACTAGAGAGTGGACTATCTTCGGCTATACCACACAGTAGGAAGAAGTACCTCGAACATAAAAAAATGTGGTCTCAAGACCCTATTTTGAGCCAATTATAGGTGGTTTTGGAGCCCGGACCATGTCCAAAATCCATTTCTAAACATTTCCAATCAAATCCACCAAAAAAAAAAAATTGGTCTCAAGACCCCATTTTGACCCTTATATATGTGGTTTCGGAACCTCGGACCATGTCAAAAATACGTTTCTAAACATTTCCAATCGAATACAACAATAAAAAATATATCAAAATATATTTCTACATGAGGACTACAGTAGCTGAACGCCCTTGAGGGTGGAATTTTTATAAGTATATATAAAAACGAATACCTGTCAGTTTTCTATGCTTCAGTAAATGAGGTGTCCGCTCCGAAGAAAACAAAATTAAAAACTGAGGAAATATTCTTTACCACTAAGCTTCTTTTTGCAAAGTAATTTAAATGCATTTTTGTTTTTATTGCATATTTGATAAAATCACATTTGAAATAAAAAATTGTTTACTCTTATGTAATGAACAAATCTGTAAGTTTAGATATCTTAGTTAAAATTCTTTGTGAGTTTGTTTGTGGGTTTGTATGTTTGATCCCTTCTAACTCAAGGAATAATTTCATTAACCTCATCATAGGCTATATGCCACTTCATTATTCCTCGAGGTGGGCGAGGCAACATGGATAACATATTAATTCGGAAAATTTGCCCACGGCTCTGTAAATCGGTTCATATTCCAAGGATTTCGCTGAAATTTTGGATTTAGTGCTGGGTGAATGGGCAGAGGGGTGATCCCCAAATTTTTATACTCCCCATTCGAGAAGTATCGGTGATATTTTAGACAAAATCTATTTTTTTTTCAGTGGCTTAAATAATGCATATGACATTTATACATTTCCATGAAAATACAAAATTATTGCGAGCGAAGCTGTGGGTATAAGCCAGTTGATAATAAAAATGATAGCCCACTCAGTTCCTCTCTCAGAAGTCGCAGATATTTAATGGCATCCCATTTAAGAATGGCACCTAGAAGGCACAAACAATAAAATTACACACACACACACGATAACAAAACAAGTTAAATTCTAATTTGATGCTCGATGATTGATTTACGTTTCCAAATAGATCAATTAATTCCATATTAGGAGATTTCATTTGTAGCCAGGCGCCAGTTCGCTTGTTCGATGCGCACAATTTTCCATTGAATTGGAAGACCACAGGAATTGTGGAAGACGGTGGACAACGTCAGTGGAGTCATTGAATGTATTTAAAGCATTTAAATGGATTTTAATTAATAAATGACGTTAACATGCTGTCAGAAGGTAAAATTGATGATGATGTGCGGCGACTACCATACCAGCATGAACAAGTAACGTACGCAGAATCACAGAGATGGCTATCATACAATGTACGACTAAATGCCACAAACACGCACGAACTGGGCGAAATGAAAATGGAAATCATTGAAAAAGATACTGAAATCCAAAAGTTTTTTCTAATATGTTGCCTCATAAATTATATTTCAGTTTAGAGCGCACGCAGGACATTCAGCCTCTAGCCACTAGCCACCAGTGTGTGTGTGTGTGTGTCAGTGTCAGGGCGACTACCACTGCACTTGACTACCGATTATAATCAATCTTGTAAGATTGTGGTCAATTTTAATATATCTGCCACAATATACGTATGCGAGTAGAAAAAATATTATAAATGATCGTAGAACTTTGGTAATTTAAGATCGCTGCATGGGCAGCACAAAGCACACACACACACACACACACGCAAGAACTTTTTGGATTGTTGGTTCTTTTTTTGGGAAATCTTATACGCTTGCCTGGACTGGCGTTTCTACTCGTATCTGTGGCAAAGTACTCGTGTGCTGTCCGTGCCAAATAGCAACATGTGTTCTGGTGCTTTTTTTCTTTTTCTTTGTTTTTGGTTTGTCTTTGTTTTATCACTGCACAGAAAATCTCAGCAAATGCAACATATCAAGTTCTCCGCTACTCTGTGTGGCTGCAATTCTTTGGCATGAAATATGTGTCGTCTTTGCGCTTTCCGATAAACTCATAGATACTTGCATTAAATATTATTTATGTATTTCTGACAATGAGATGTTTGAGAAAATTGTGCAGAGAAGGGTATTTTTGGATGTATTTTTTGTGGTGTCGTCAATCGTATGGATTAGATGCTTGTTTGCACATACACGGACACATGTTTAGAGTTATCACAAGTATATTTAGTAAAGTACTGAACATTTTATTTAATAAGAGAAATGCATTTCGCTTCTTTTCTCAACTGTTTAATGTATCTAAGAATTGTATTCAAATGCCTTCCCGTGTGAATTCCTTGTTGCGTTCATACATCATAACTTCAGCTGCCAGAACTATTTAATAGTTCCTGCCAAGAATCGTATAACCTAATATCAGCCTGAAAGTAACAATTACTTGTGAATCATCATCTGACTGCGGGCGCAACGCAAGTGTGGCAAAATGAAATTATGTGCGAAAGGAGAACTTCATCCGGGAGTTTCTTTGAATGATACAAATTAAAGCAATCGACACAGACACGCACACACAGAGCACACTTTGAAGGATCGACTGCAAAATAATTGCAAGTTACTATTGCGACGATTAAAACGAAAACGAAGCGAAATGAACAGAAACAGAAAGAAAAAACCTACCAACCTGCCATTTCCAGGCCAAATTAATACACGTGCAAATTTCAGCTATCCTCGGTAATTATTTTCATTTGATTTATGCTGCGAGTATCTCAGTGTGGCGGTGGCTGAGTCTACCTTGAAATATTTCAAGGCAAAAAAAACACAGAAAACCAAAATAAAAACAAAAACAAAAATGGCGAAAAAATTATCATCATCACGTCTTCATTCGTTCGACGCATATGAAAACAGACGAGGGAGCCCAGGAGATATGGCGACCTCCAGCATCAGTAAATTCCTCTACACCGAGTGGAGCAGCAGCACCACGCCTGTCCAAATGCTAAACCGCATGCATGCGTCTACGGATTTGCACCATTTACGAGTAAGTGTGTTTTGCTTGCCAACGACTCAGTATTTAGGCTCATAGCAGCCCAGAGGCAAATACGTATAACTCACAACAAACAGACAGACAGACGGACGGACGGACGGACGGAGACGGACAAACAAACGAACCAGCGCAACGGATGGATGAAAAGCAGCGGCCAGTTGTATGTAGCATCGAACAATTTCAGCTTGCTGCTAGCACCAAGATGACTCCTTGAGACATATTAAAAAAGATACAGATACAAACCGAGCCACACTGCGGAAAAACTGCGTGAGAAACACACCTGCCGGACGGACGGACAGACGAATGGCTATGGTACGAAATTGTGTTGCCCGTTTGCTGGACACACGAACACTTTTTGTTTATACTTAGTAGTTGCTGTTGTTATTGTACATTACCTGTCCGAGCGCCGCTGCCGCCGCCGGCACCACCGTTGTATCTGCTTTCTGTCTTTCCCGTTTGTATCGTTTTGGCCTGCCCCTGGCTGTGTTTACTCACGCATCGCTGATGCTATTTAATGCTCCTCGTCCATGCCGATTGCTGGACTCTGAGTTCAGTTGGTTGGCTAAGTTGTTGGATTTGGTTTGTTGGTTCGTTCATCGTTGGCGCTGCTGTGTTTTGTTGCTCTTGTCGGCGTTGTTAGTTTTCTGTTCGGTACGCGATTATCGTCGCGTAAATTGTTCGCCAAAAAGGAATTCTTTTTTAGCAGAGATTGCAAGCGGAAAAAGTAACGCAATTTTGTTTTTAGCGCATATTTTTGCAAACATTGTATTTTCTGTTTGCTACTCCACTTCCAGCGGGGCTCTAGGTTGGTGATATAAATTGACAGCCAACCGTGGCGGCTGCAATTGAAATCAGTGCAGCGTTTCGTTGATCGGCGGTGGCAGTACCGGCTGAAGGAATTCATGATACCTCATGAAATGTACCGTTGAATATTTGAGCTGATCAAATTTCGAAAAATTTTGCGATTTCTCTAATATATATAAACAAGTACTAGTCGATGGAAAAATTTTCCAAATTTGAACTGAAAATTAGCAAATAGGAGAATAGTCCAGTAGAAAAAAAATCAAATAAGGAAAACTGTTTTTAAAATGAGAAAAATTCAGGGAAAAATTAGTCTTGCGAACCGTCCTAGCCCAAATATCCCTTGTAGTGTCTATTTGGTTTTGAACTGTCCCAACCTATGACAATCTCACGCAAATTTATTCGGTTCTGGCCGTAACAAGTTCCGAAACTGGGTCGAGTTAATTGCCCTGAGCACCGAGCATTCACATATCCTTAAACGATTGCAATACAAGCATAAGTGGTATTCATATCATCCTCGTAATTCGTTTGTTGTTATTTGCTAGGGTATATTATACTAATTATTTAATCGAATAAGGAATATGAGAGTTTTTATAGGGTATATATAAGTCGACTTTGAGCGTCCGAGTCTTACTCACTTACTTTCATATGCACTTTGTTTTTGTAAAATTATCGAACTAATGAGTAACAAAGTAACTAACAAATTTCTTACTAAATTTCTTAGCTAATGAGGCCCGTGTGATTACCACCAAATCCAATTAAATGTAAATTTGCTCATCTCGTGGTAAGCAGCTTAATTTTAATATATTGATGGAGAATTTTTTACATTTCACACAAACTATCGCCTATATCATTAATTCCAAATTAAAATAATAAAAATAAACTTTGTAATTAAAAAATAATAAAATTAACAGAATCAATAAATGAATCAATTTATTTTCAAGGGAATCACACAAGCACACACAAATTTCCAATCAAAACAATTTCCAATATTCTCTTTTTTTATTATTATTTTTATTATTGTTCCATTGGAAAACTGCTCCGCAAGCCATAATCGATTCCCAGTAGGATGCACATCTTTGTGAACACGCAGCATCAGCAACCGGCCGCGTCATTCCACTTCAATGCTATGAAAACAAAATAATGAAAATAAAAATATCAATAACAACTTGTATACACACACACGCAAACAATGCACCGAAAATCGGTTATAAATTAAATTAAAGTCATTCCTTTACGCGATCAACATCTTATTCTGGTTTTATTATTGTGACCAAAAGCCGAAATTCCTTTCAGGCCACAGAAGAACAACAACAGCACCAAAAAGAAAAGGTGCACACCCAGTGGGATTTCTGTGAAACACACACACGAGAAATTGTTACAGTCATCTTCCTACCAACAGTCACTTAATGCTGAGTCAAAAAAAAAAACCAACCGTCAACTTTGCTTATCTTTCATTAGAAAATTAAAAATCGTATAAAGTTTGAAGAAAAATAGAACAAGAGGAGGAGAGAAAAATAAACGAGCATTAAAATGAAAATAAAGTCGCAATCAATGACCACAATCTGGCCAAGAATCGAAATCGAAATTTTCCTTCGCACTTGGCCCTGATGTCTGTGACTCTCGCACAAAAGGAGCAGCAATAAAACTCGGCATTTGATTCTTTCTTATGAATCCCTTAAGAAAGAGGAAAATGCGCTGCGCACAGGGAGAAGGTGAAGATTTATGTCCTGCCTTTGTGTGCCTCGCTTTGTTTTCACGGACGCAAACTACGCACGGTGACATTTTCTTACTGCTTTTGTTGCTTTTGTACTGAAATGATGTTGGTTGAAGTCGGGAGCGCAGATTTTTCGTTTTGTTTTTTGTTATTTTTTTTTTTATTCAATTTACTTTGGAGACAATTTCCTTAGCCTTGTTGGAGGTCTTCTGGTTGAAATTATTTTATTATTTCATTATAAATTAAAATGTTATCGCAACAACTCAATCGAGAATTAAGTGCAGCATTTGGGTAGGTTTTATCACCTGCGGTCATTGCAGAAGGGATGAAATTTATCTGGGTTATAGGGATATTAGAATTAAGAATGGCTTTGATTGCATTTTAGTTACAGCTGAGATTGCTCCAAAGCATCATTTGGGTAAGAAATTATAGAATTTCTTAGAACAAGCAACAAGGTCATCTCTGAAGGGATATGAAGGTGGAGAATTATTTTTAACAAAACACAAAATATTTAAAGAATCCTCATAAAATTAGCCAAAGTTCACTTTTCACTTGTGAAACGAAAATTAATGTGTTTTTTTTATCCTTATAACGACTTCTCCATTTTCAATAATTTAAATGAATCTAAGTGCCCCATTCCAGTTACTTTTTTCCTACACTCGAACAGTGTTTGACCATTTTCATTCCTTTGAGCAATTTTCTCATCTGTTTGGCGTTACATTGTCGGTTCAAGTGGTTCATGGTTCACTTAGGGTAACTTCAATTGAACTATTTTCAAAATAAACTTGAAAACAAATGAAACTCAAGTAGGTTTTCGAAAAACCTAAACTATAATAAAAAGGACACAATTCCCACAATTCCCACAATCCACGCAAAAACACACTCAACACAGTCGCCTTTTCTTCGTTGGTTTGGTCCTTATTTATTGACATCTTCGTAAATTTCTACTTAGTTGGATAATAGAAAGAATATTTTCCATTTCCAATTCAGCTTTTGTTCGATGCTCGAAGGAGTAAGAAAACATCTAAATTTAAGTGGACTTTTTATCTTTTGAATTCGTGGTGGTCGGCAGATTGGTTGGCCATTTTAGGTCACTTAAGGATTGGTTTTTTTTGTATTTTTTTTTTTTGTTTCGTTTCATTTTGGGGTCAAATAAATAAACAATTGCCTTTGTGCGAGGAGTTGACTTTTGCAATGAAAGGAATGGCTTGGATTTTCTTTTTTCATTTTTATAATTGACCATGGTTTTCTTTTGAACTCTCTCTCCTCCCCTCTTCCACTTTAATAACACTTAAAATACAAATTATTGAAATTCACTAATTTCAAATTGGGTTCGAACATTCGGTATTCACACCTTAAAACATAACAAATCGATTGTCATAAATTTCACCCATTATCAAGTCAAGTCTCCCCTTTTGCATTGGCCTCAAACAATTTCTCTACGCGCAGGCGTGAACGCCGCACCACAGCGAATCGTTGTCATCTAGTTAACATATTAAAAATTTTATAATTATACTATTGTTAGGAGATGTCAGAGTGAATTGTGACACTTTTTTTCTGGGGAAATTTCATTGAAGACATATTGAAATCAGCAGGGGGAAATTGATTTCCGCCGCATGCGTTTTGCTTCGATGCAGAGCCGCTAATGAGCGGCAGCAAAGTGTTGTTGAACTATGATGATGGCGATCCACTCCCTGGCTGGGGTGTTAGGAAAATGCACTTTTATGACTGCATTTTTTTATGTTGCGCTCCGAGCGGAAATGAGAATTTTAAATTACAAGCAAATCAATCGAGCTATTAATAGTACTTTCCAATAGCATTTTTAAGGTCGACTGAGTATGGTAAAGCGTAATTATGATATTACTTAATAATATCAATGGTTGATGTTCTACTCTCTAGTTAGACACAACGAAACAAAGTTCAAATGACAAAGGGGTGTGACGAACAAATTCAATATCAACATTTGCATGCATACAAAGGTTCTGAAGTCAACAGGAATATGAGGTCGTCGGGAATATTGTGTGGCTTGGGTAAAATGTAACATGAATGAATGATAATATTGTTGAAGTAGCACGAAGGATAAGAAAAGCCAATGGGACTTACTATTCGGTGAAGGAGATAATGAAATTCCGATCTCCTACTCGCCGAACCAGTTAAAGCTTTTACTAAAGCGATTTCGACTTCATATGTTGATTCCTGAGGAGGTCATGTTGGTTATCTTTGAAGCATGGCGGCTTAGTAACAGTGACGAGCTATCACGCCCATTACCCTTGAAATACTGATTCTAAGTGGTTCGAGCATTGCATCTACGTGTATTGCTGCACCAATGAAATTGTAAATCTCCCATGATGGAATATGGCGTATAAAACAAGCAAATCAAAGAGGCCAAGGCCCGACAACGAGCTGTGGCCCCTTACAAAATTCAGAAGCTGTTCCTTCCCCAGTCATGGAATCCACTAATTCCCAATATAAATACTTTTCCTGACATTAAGATATCATTACTAAAGTACAACGATTTATCATTTTGTAAAGTTGAATAGTTTCCGGAGATTTCTTTAAAAAAAAAAAATGGAAATAATTTTTTACAAAGACTACAATTTTATGATCGCTGTCACTTAACTGAAAACCCATTGCCATTAGCCTTCATCTGTCAATATAAACTCTTTTTTTCCATATTACATATTTTGTTTTTATTTAATTTTTTTGTTCCCCAACTGCTTCTCGGATAGTTCATGTAGATGCACTCATAAATAACAATTTATTATGACACAATTTTTTTGTACGGATTACCAATCCGCAGACTTTTCCTTTCCTTCTGCTGTGTTGGGGAACATAAATTTTCCATTTGCGATCACCGTAAATGCCTTGTTTTGTTTCGTATAATATTTCCTGTCAGCGACAAGCCGCGACCGTATTGAAATGTCATCGTCATCGCATATAAATACTCATAATTTAGAGTTGTTAGTTGATGCGATGGCAAGGCATGTGCAGATTGAATCGTAAACTCCTTTCGGTGTGCATTTAATACTTTTTTTTTCGTTTGTCTTCTATTTCGGAGTTGTTTTTTTCGCCTTGTACTGCTTTGTATGATGTTCGGCATCTTCAATGCATTGTGAGGCGCACATACATGTAAACAGAGAGACAGGCGCTGTCAGCACTTCCGAAATATCGTGTAATAATGTTTTTGTTTGTTGCCTGGCGTTGTCGGCGTCGCCGGTCGCTTTGGCGTACTTCAGTTTTGCTTATTTTATTCTTGGATTTCCTTTACCTTTGTTTGAATACATTTTATTTCAATGTCTATTTTTTTTGTTGGCATAATGTCTTTAACAGATATATATTTCTTAGATTCACAAGTAGAAAACATTGAGGCCTTCAAGTGGAACACCCGAAGGATTTTATATGAAGTTTCCAGAGGATATTTTGATTAACTCACAAGCAAATTACAAAAGGGATGAGTGGAAAGATTTACAGTCCATCCAATGCATACACAAAATCACACAGAAGCGCCATTAAGGAAAAAAGATGGTAATGACTACAGTCAAATAGGAAATCCCATTTTTCCGGTAGTAAGCAAACTTGCCAGAAATTAATATTACACCATCTTTCTAAAAGGGTAGTAGAGCCTCAAATAACACAAAATCATAGCAGAAATATGCTTTATATTTCGCCAACTATTTCTTGTTCGATTCACTTATCTTTTCGACTGGATTCCTCATCACCACAAGCCCATGCTATGAATGATGTTGTCCACGGATGAGCCTTGATGTTTAGATAATGGTGCTGCCAAAAATGCACGACAACTTGGCGGGCAGCTGATTTTATCCTCTATAAAAACAACATTTTGACAAAACCAACAACAGAGCCACAGCAGCAATCTGCAACGTGTATCTTATTGACTTCATGCACACACGCTTCAGCGATATTTACTCACTTAAGTGACTGTGGCTGAGAATGAGGATGAGGCTGAGAAGGACAATGCGAACGGCTTAAACATCCACTGGCCAAGAGGCGATGTCGAGAGTCCGATAAATAATCCGGGAGACAACGAACACAGGCGAGAAGTGTTGGTCAGTCAATGTGTACAATATCGTATCGGCTCTCTCATCCGGCAGGTGCAAATCGCATGCGACAGACAGTCGTGCGCGCAGACGCAACCACTGCAACGACTCGGATTAACCAAGTCACAAGGAAAACACACACAAGGGCGTTGTTGTTGGCCGCTGGCATTGTTGCATGTTGCTGCTATTCGACGATCATCCTGGCCAGCATGTTTGGAGGAGCTTCAAACTCAGTCATAGTCGAGTATGAAGAGGAGCTGCTCATGTTTATCGCATGTTAATCACATGACGTAGCGCTGCAGCACAACCGACCGACCAATCAGTGCAAACAGCATTTTTGCATATTATTTCTATGTGGTAATTTCGTTCATGTTGCTAGCTGCTAGTTGGTTCAGTGCTGCTAAGTGAATGCAATTAAATCTGGCGTTAATCTGATGGCATTCTGATGTCTTGTCATGTTAGTCGCGAGGGTTGTGTGTGTGTGTGTGTGTGTGCGTTGTCACGTTAAATGAGGTTGGTGTTTTGTTTGGACAAGGCGTTATCAGATGATTTTCGAAAATTATTGCAGGCATACGTTTTGCTGTAGGCGCAAGTCTAAGAAGTTTATTCGTATCAAATCAATTTCTGGAAGTACCAACCAACGCTACATATATCTCAAGAAGTGTGATGCATTTCCCTAATAATAAATTTCGCCTCGCCTTTCATCACATCTGCTTACTCTCCAGTCATCACTAAAATATAGCCAACTCATTATGCAAATATCCAAACACCAGCACCACTACCAAAAACAACAATGCCTATGGCGGTCCAATCAAGAACACAATACCTCTCTCTGATCGTGTTGATCCGCAACAGCACATTTCCCCATGCAGTGCATTTGCGCATGTGCAGCAGATGCCAAAAAAGAACGAAATGCACCATCATCACTCCTCACTCAATTAGAATGAAATTCGAGGGAAAAATCAAAATAAACACAAAAATGTACTCCTTCGGTAACACCAAAGTAAAAGGCAAGGCTTACACTGGAACCACCATCGAAACTGATCACCATTGTTGCTGTTGGTGTTACTATTTTCGTTGTCGATTTTTTTTCTTTCGTTTTTTGTTATTCTTTCCGCCTAAAGGCTTGATAATGGTGATGAGGCACTTCAGCTTGATCCTCACCTGTCAGCGTATGGTGTAAGCAAAGCAAGGCAAGCCACAGTAAAGTAAAGTAAAGTAAAGTAAAGCAAAGTGCAATAAGAACGTCTAAACCTCACACTTCAAACTTCTTCGGTTTCTTCTTCTTGTTCTGCCGAAACATCAAAGTTGACGTCCACAATGGCCATTGATGTGATACAGTCGAGTGCAAAGAAAACACGCAAAGCGAACGCCAAGAGACTCCAGCAATGAAGGCGAAAACGACGACGATGACGATGACGACGACGACAACACCGGCAACCGTGAAGTATTCCCAGAATTGCATCAATTCAATCCTTTTGGCAGCAAACACTTCGACAGGCCGCGACTAGCAACTAGCATCGACGTTGCACGGGCACGACTTCTTCTACGTCTTCTCCTTCTTCGTCGTCGTCGTCAGCTTGTTTAACATTGCGCCAATGTTGCATGTTTCGCTCAGAGTCAAGCGCAGATCGCACGCAAACGAAACATCGCAGTACAGCAAAGGCCGCATTGTCGGCGTTTTGGTATGAGTCAAAAGTGTCGACTTGACATTTGAACGACATTTTAACCTGTTTAGTAGCAGCAGCAGCAGCAGCAGCGGTGGCGGCCAACAGAAGTTAAGCCATTGTCGATTGCTGTGGAAACAGCCAACTTTGCTGCAGTAAATACAAGCTCGTTATGGCCACTTCTTGTTTGTGTGTTGTTGTTAATTTCACAAATCAAAGCATTTCACAGGAAATGTGAGTGTAGCCGGTGAAATTGCATTTGACAACAGCAACGGACTGCGAACGGATGTCGACAAGTTCAAGTTGTGTTTTGTTTAGTGGCTTGTTAAGAAGAACATTTCGGGTTAATGTTCAGCAATTGCGAGTTGCAACACTGACTCATGTCACATGTGAGGGCTTATTATGAAATTCCTCAAATTAGTTTTCCAAAAATATGTTATATTTTGTATATGAGTCGTCAGGAGTGAAAAGGAATCGCTCCATGTCTTTCTCGATTCTTGAAGACATTTTTTTCCAACGTCCTTTTCCACGTTGGTTCCTCCTGCCTTAGACTGGCGACACACTTCACTGGAAGGTTTTCGTAAAGTTCTATCTCGTTCCTTATGGACCTCTGATTGCATTTTTGGTGAAGCTCAGCGTTTGAAATCATCATATGCCCATCACAATTTCTGTAGAGCAGCAGCGACCTGGCGTTACAATTAAAAATTCGAGGCTTTGTTTTGGTGGAAACAAATGAAGACATCCAGATACCATGCAGCTGAGATAATACACCTTCTGCCTTGAGTTGTCTAGATAGGTTGAACATGCCTTCCGTTTTGCCTTCAGTTTGGCATGGATTATCTTCAAGGCAGCTTTCCCCGACTCCAGAACAAGATCGTGCTGCTTATTTTGCATATCTGAATGCTTGGTCGGTAGCAATTAGATATCTTCCGAAGTTCCAGGTATTTCCTCTGTCGGTTTTATCATGAGCTCCGCCCAGGCTATCATCAAAGAGGACTATCGGCAAGAATTAACAATCTCTGCCGTACTCCCGATTCGTGGACAAAGTTATCAAACTTTGCGTTGTTTGGAACGCTGCATCTAAAACGTATTGGGCGCGTATAAAGCGAACGGTTTTTAGAGAAATACCTCTGCCCGAGTCTCAGATACATTTTCGTGATACGCAAATAAAAAAATAAATTAAATAAATTTCAATATTAAAATAAAATGTTAAGTACATATTAACCTCAAAAGGACCTCACTATCAAAAGCTCGCCTTTTTCAATATGTATTCATGGACATTTTCATTTAAAGGAAATAAATAATTAATACTGACAATTTTAATTAAAAATACCTTTTAGTTTTATGAAGCCATCCGCCATTGTTGTAATTTCCTTGATCTGCTTAAAAATATTAATGAAATTCCAGCTGAAGCATGTGGGGGAAACGCATCAACATTCAAAGAACAACTCAATTTCGAAACGATTTAACGGCTCTGTTGAAGCATGAAATCATTTTCTGTCATGTTAATGTGGTCGCTGCCGCTGCTGGTCGTCTGTTTGAATATATTCATACGTATGGGCGGTCCATTGTCAGCACGGAGGCGTACTTAAAACATTCACCACAAAGTACTGGCACACATCCTCAAATGACTCGCAACTGGATAAAGAATGAAGCAGACATAAAGAGAACTGAGCGACAGCATTTCATACATTTTCCTGATTAAGTGGGAAAATCTGTTCGCCTTAAGTCTCTTTAAAAAGATGAAGTACAAGATTCGAAAACGATTTCTGTAAACACTCCATTGTCGGATTAAAAAAGAAACGACAAAGACACAAAAAAAAAATAAAACAAACAAACAACAACAAAAAAAACAGTAAAAATGCAAACTCCTTGAAAACTCCTCCAATGCAATACAATCGGGCTTCGAAGGTGCACTGCGAGGAGAGAATCCAAGTACAAACCCATTTTCATTTGCTTGCACTTAAATGATAACGAAAGGATGCTGAATTCACAGAAAATACACCAAAAAAAAACACACAAATACGAAATACAATAGAAAAGGATTGCTACCGGATGAATGCACTTCATTTGAAAAATGTACTTCGCATTGTCTGAACAGTACATACAGCAGAAATACAGTGGCAGACAGACAGCCGCAATTGCAGCGCTTAAGTCACCTCAACCAAAGGAGGGATTATATGCAGAAGAGATCCTTTGTGCGAAAAATTCAAATGCGAACGACGACGACGACGACGACGTCGACATTGACATCCACAAAGCCATTGATGATAATCTGCATCATGATGATTACTCTGTGCAGCAAAGCTCCTTACTGAATCGAACAATGTAAGTATTTATTTTTCCACTCGATCAATATTTTTCCGAAGAAATTTAAATAAGAGTGTAAAAGGTTGCTTTGACATATGCATGTATGTATGCATGTATGTGCAGGCGAAAAGGATATTCAAAGAATATTTGTTTTGTGTCAGACAAGACAAGTCAAAATGTTATTTCGTAAATCTTCACTGTGTGAGCAGGAGTAGAGTCATAAAAAGATGATATCTCCAGTTCAAAATTCCTTCTTTAAACAATTTAATTGTTGAATTTACGGGCTTTAATTTTCCCACATTCCCTCCGCTGTTTGCTGGTGTTGGTGGTGTTGGTGGTGGTTTGTAATTAAAACAGGTGTTTACGCTGAGCTACTCGAATGTGTTATTTGCCTTGACTTTTTACTGCGCCATAAATGCGCTTCTCGCTTTTATGCACTTCTTCTTCTAAGTTACTTCCTTCACGGCTTTCGACCGCGCACTCACTCGAGAGATATGTATGATAAAACTTTTTTTATTGCCCATAAAAAGTGTGTGTGTTGCATTAAGTCTATTCACATGTTAAGTACTTTGCTGCAATTACAACTTATTTTTCAGGAAATTTCAACTTAATTGTGTTAATTTAATTAGTTAAGCGCCTTCGCTGACAACATTTTTTTTTACTGCCACACAATAAAAAATCTTTTCTGGGGAATTTAATTTTTTTTTTTAAAGAATATTTTCGATGGAAACATCTTTGGTTGCTCTTGCATGTATATTTGTGTATATCTGAAAATGCTTTTTAGTATCAAATTTACTCCAAGTAGTAGGAAGAAGTAAGTGTTAGGGACTGAAACCAATGCAGAAAACTTTCATCATATTAAACTTCCAGGTTAATGTAGCGTATTGCAAGCAAAGGTTTGTGCGGAGTTAGATACGACAATAAACTGTTCAATAAATGTATATATTTAGGCAGTCAAGCAGCTATAATAGGGTTATTAAGTATCACATTGGTCATCATCCAAAAATCTCTTTGGGATTTTAAAAGACATCTAGAAGAACACGTGCCGAGAAGGGCCAGTAGGAGGTGGAAAAACCTTATTATATACTTGTAAAATTGCCAAGATCATGTGAGAACCATGTGTACAATAAGGGTTACACCAATACTTTTGTATCGTTCGATCGGAAGGACTGCAGAATAATAATGGGTGTCCGACTGGTCATTGAGTGGTAGCATCTCATGCTTTTAAGCCAAAACTGACCGACAATGACTGGTGCATGAAATGCCAGGAGGACGATGAAAAGGAATCTTTGGAACATCTCCTTTGTTTCGTTAAAAACACTGAGGAGCTCCACCGTTTGAGGGACTGGTAGGACATTCCAGGCTTAGCTTGATTTCTGTCGCTAGGCACCTAGTAGGATAACCTAACCTTTGGTCAGACTGCAGCTAAATCACTAGAGTAAGCAAAATAAAAGGAAGCAGTAAGGAAAGGCAACGCGTGTAAATTTGTTTATAAAGCCACACAAAAGATATTTCAAAAGTTTAAATTCCACAATACTTCTTATCCTTTGGAGAAACAAACTGCCACAACACTTTACATACATTCGAGAACATCCTGAAATACCCCAACATTTCTTGTCAATCCTTTGAAACTTTCAAACGCTGGATCAATTAAAAGTTACTTTCAAAATAATAAAACTTTCACTAAACCATATTTTAGAATATTTTCCAAAAGACTAACCAACCAAAGCGATAAAATTCCCGTAATTTATATAGTAAGAGCCGTAGAGCAGCGAAAAGCAAAAAGCGCACTGGAAGCAACTTGTCAACGCTACTTTGTCACCATCGATGCAAATTTATGTACAACGCTTTAAGGGTCAACCGCTAAATTTCGCAAAAACATCCACTTCCTTCCGAAGTTTATAGCCGTTGTTGTTGTTGTTGGTGTTGGTGTTGGTGTTAGTGTTGCTTTTGAACCATATAATGTGACTTACTTGCAAACTGATTGTCATTAATCTAAAACGCTTTCAATAAAAACCGCAAGCATCAGTTACTCATTGTCAGCGGGAGCCACAAGCACCAAGCGGCAGGAACTCAGGAAAGCATAACAGGCAGGATAGTAGAAGGGGCAGTGCAAGTAGATCGAATTTGTCCACAACGCAAGGACATCAACACTGCCAATGAACAACAACAATATAAGTGCAAATTTCAATTTCGCTTCAGATCGCGCCGCACGCGCGCTTCCGACAGAAATTATTGCAAATTGAAGCAATTCCACGCAAATTGTCTCAGTGTTGCAGGCTACAAAAAAAAAAGAAGCGCACAACATTATGCAACCACAAGAATCGCTTTTCGTAGCTGGAAGAAGTATGGCAAGAGAGAACGCAAAGAACAGACAGACACCAAGATCCAAGACTGCAACGATTCGACCATAAATCCTTTTTCGTAAACAAAACGCAAAAGTGGTGTGCTGGCAAATGTGCGCCTGCCATTCGATACTCTGCACAGCACGCCCAGTCAGTTTGCACCTTCCCTCAGCGCTCTTGGGGTGTCATGCATTTCGCCAAGCATTTTGCGCATATTGTCGTCTAAATGGCACTTTGCGCGCAGCAGCACATCATAAAAACATTTTTCTTCTTGGCGTTTTTTTTTTATTTTATTTTTAGTTTTTATTTTTTTACTGGTCGTCGTCGCCTTTTTGCCGCAATTTCCTTCCGTCTTCCTGTTCATCCTATCCTTTTGCTTACAGCTCAGCTACACTTTAAACGAAACATTTTGCGGTTTTTGGCGTGCGGCATTTGTGCGCGAGCTGCATGCATAAATTATTATGAATGCAATTCACGCGGTAAACACACAAATTTACTGCGCCCACACCTCGTCTCGCAACTGCTGCAGCAGTAACAACTACTGCACCGCCTCCGCTGGGAGTTGCCCGGGGCGCTTTTGCTCCATGTCCGGAATTTAATGCGGCGCGTGTTATTTTTTTGCACTTTTCCTTTAGTTCTTGCTACGCGTATAATTGCAGCGCGGTCGCATTTATTTACTTTGCCGCTCGTCTGAGCAGTAAACCAGTAAAAGCGAATCAACGCGAACGCCGGCCCAGAGCAGCAGCAGCAGCAGGAACAGGAACAGCTTTATGTAGGCAAAAAGGAGACCACCACCAGCCATGGCAACGTTCATTCACCACAGTCGCCGTCGTATCAAAATCAGAATTTTTATGTGGTTTTCTTGAACCTTAATTTTATTATGCATGCGTGCAAGGTGCGAAGTGGAGCGTGAAGTGGCTGGAAATTGTTTCAGCTGCCGTGAGGTTTTCCTTCTCGTTTTTTGTTAAATATTTTTATTTAGTTTATTTCTCTCAATGGCAGAATATTTTAATAGACTCTGGCGCTGGTAGTTTATTATATGGTTCCATTAGAGGTACCAACTAGACGAAACACTTTTTTACTATTTATTCATTTTTAGCACAGGCCTAGGCATATTCCTTGCAAACTTTTGATATTTCAGCCAAAAAAATACTTTTTAATTACGTACAAAAGGCGACATTTTCTTGAAATGCTAAAATAAATAAAATTGCGATTGCACAACGCACACTATTAAAACTTTAAGATTCCTATTTAACTTGGGGAACTCAAAAATTAATTTGGAAATGTTTAATACTCAGCGCAGCCAACAGTATTTCGCTTTGCCGTACAGCAAAGACAACAAGCGAAAAAAATGAAAAACAAATAAAAGCAAGTCTTGCTGGTAGACAGACTCGCCTGCTTACTTTGCCACAAAGGACTACTTTCGGGGGCGAAAAGCGTCGAGACTGCGAAACAGTGCCCAGGAAAACGCGCGGATATTGGATCATTTAGTATTAAGCGAGCGAAAACAAGTTAAGCGCACCGACAACAATAAAACGCGCCCGGCTCCGATGTTGCTTTAATAATAACTTGCCGCAGGATTATGTCCTGCAATGATGATAATGTCGGCACTATTGTTTGTATTGCGGTGCGGCTGAGGGCGACAGTACTGTCGGTTGTTGCCGCTGCATTACACAAACACTGGCACACAAGTTAAATGCGGTTGGGCTATAAACAAGAGAATCCATAAAATCCTGCAAGAATGTAACCAGAAGCAACATCTACGCAAATTGTTTGACAAAATGATGCGCAAGGAGCGAAATGTTATTAAAATCATTTGATGAAATTCCAGGTTATTAGAATGTGGCCAGTGTTAGGATGTGGTTGCAGAGGTACCCACAACGAACCGAATCAACGTCAGCCGGGCCAACGACGATGATGGCAATGATGAAGAAATATGAAAAAGATTAACAACGACGCATGAAATCTCCATCACAACGGAGGTGCTAATCCCCTACCGAAATCCATTTGCCATGGGCACACCAAACGATCCCGGCTTAGGCGCAAGTACAATTAGGCTTACGTTGTTGGTAGAAAAGCGAGCGGTAAGGGAAGGAACGGAGGGAAACAAAACAATACCAAAAATACAACTTTCACATTGGCTAGGCATTGGTTTAGGTGGGATTTATTAATACGCCCCGATGTATGTATGCATGTAGCCGTTTCCAATATTTGCGAACGCAAAACAAGATTCCTGTATTCCTGTATTGTTCGGAAATTGGATTTGTTGTGGTTTAATGCACGCTCGAACGACTTTCGATGGCTGCATTTGTCGTGTAGTCCTTGTTTCCAATGCTGCCGGTCGTTGTTGCTTTTACGCTTGTCTGATGTTATTCAATATCCTTGGAAAAGGAAAATTGCTGTGCTGCTCTGCTCTGCTCTGTCGCATCCTGTTAGTTGCTGGCTTGTTTGTTTGTTCGCTTGTCTGTTTGTTTGTTATGATTGCGCCTATCATCACCATCATCGTTGTCAGGACCATCAAAACCAAATAAAGCTATTTTCACGTCAGTATTTTTGCTTTTAATATTTTCGTTTTCGAATGTTTCGCAAAATGAATCCTGTTGTGTTTATTTGCCCAGATAACATCACATTCTCATCCTCGAAGGAGCAACAACAACAACAAAGATCAGCTTAACTTTTGCGGCATATACGCAGTTAAAGTGTTCATTGGTTTTTGTGTTTGCGTCCAAATAAACTCTCAGACATGAGAAAGGAAAACAATTTTTGATAAAATTTTCGGTGTTGTGGTTTTTGTGTTCATTGGATTTGTTTTTCCTTACGCCTGTGCCGTCTCAGTTAAGCGTGCTGCGAGATGTGTGTTTGCAGTAGCACCCCAAAATGAAATTGTTATTTCGTCGCAGGATTCTGCGCACCCTTCTTATTTCATTCTAGACCGCCTGTCTGTCGTGTGATTCTCCTACCACTCCTGATTGTCAACAACAGGCACAGGAATTAAAGTTGCCATTGTTTCGTTACCACTCAAGTGTTAAAATTATATTTTTATTACCGCAATCAAAACTGATTGCGCATTGACGCCTGTTTGTGTGTGTACGACTTTATTATTTTTACTTTTAAAGCCCGCATTTGATACTCTGTCCTTATGTCCTTGTTGTGAACTGCAGTGAAGAGTGAAGTGCCCAAATGTCAATTTTAATGTCACACCATGTGTTTATATTTTGATAAAGTCATTATCAAGTACGCAATTACTTTCATATGTCGATTTGCGAAATGGGAGTCAGTGATCAGCTAGACGGACCACTGCTTCAAGTAGAGCTTAAATTTCATATTTCATATTTCAAAAAGAAATCAATGAACGGTAGATACAATTTATTTTCAATACTTAGACACATTTTTTCCCCCCTCTTATGTCATTCATAAGCCGTCCTTGATTTAGCTATGTTTGTCTGCCTGTCTGTCTGTCGACAACTGCCGTAGCTTTTGAGCTATCATCGAATAAGAACCACGCATACCTCCCATACAAAATGGACACCAAATTTGTATTATTTTCGTTTATCGTAACAAAAATTTTAGATAAACTATCGAAAAATTATCGATAAAATATCGACAAGTTATCGATAAAATATCGAGAAATTATCGATAAAATATAGAAAAATCATCGATAAGTTATCAAAAATTATCAAATATTGATATTTTAAAATAAAAAAATTCAAATTTTTATACTTTGCTCACAATTGCCCAATTGTGTATTAAAATTTAAATTAAAAGCATCTCCATGTATTTTGAAAATTGTTATTTTCTTTTCTTCTAAAGAAAATTTATTTACAGAAATGTAATCAAGTCTAGCAGTCCTAGTGATTCCTTTATTTTTAAATGTGACCTCTGCGTTCATGTTTTAGCTCATTTCCCAAGAATGGCTGGCTGGCGAGAGTATAATGACCGACATTACAAAATTGCCATGGTTAATAAAACCTTTTAAGTGAAATATAATTTCTTTAAAATAAAATAAAATGAAATAATAAAATATGTTGACAGCTTAAAAAACCGAAAACAACAAATTGTTTTTTCGACTTTCTATGCGTGTGAATTACAAAAAGAAAAACTTAACCGCAATTCTGTTCTCCAAAACAAAAAAACAACAACACAGACAGTTTTGCCTTTCGAATGTTTCAAAAATTTTCCTTCTTTTTTCCTTAATCTTGTTAAGAAATTGTTTCGTGCTTGCAGCACCGACACCAAGTCATCACTGGTTGGAGTTTTTCCTTTTGTGTTTGCCAATAATCCCGTAGGTGCGACGTTTCTCTCATGTATAAATTTCATCTTTGATCCTGGCAGGATTTTTACATGTTTGCACGCAATATGCCCGCACGGCATCAACCAAAGAAGTGTTCTGCTCTTGTGTTTGTTGGTGTTGCTGTTGTTATTGTTTATGTGTGAGAATGCGAGCATGATGGCTGATGGGATTAAATGTGTGTGTAGCCAATTTTCACAAATAATCAAATACAAAAAAGAAAACAAACGAAAATATTACAAGAAAACGAAATAAACAAAAATAAAATATAATAGAAGTGGCGGCGTCTTCGTTGCCATTGTTGGTGTCGTTGCCATTGTTTGGCGGCAGGATTAGAAGGACTCTTAAGCAAATAAGACTCATGCACTAAAAATCAGCAACTTATGTTCAGCCGTTCAATGCTTCTGAGTGGGACATTTGCAGCGTTCAAGGCAAATTCTCCAGGCAGTGCGGCGTGTTTTTCTCTTCTTCTTGTTGCTGTTTTGTATTATGTTTATTATTATTTTCAGTATTTTCTCCTTCTTTTTAGGAAAATATCACACCTTCTTATTTACGCAAATAGTGGCGTGTTTATTCGAGCAGTTTATTAGACATAAGGAGCACATAAGGACAAGAGAATATTGTTTGCTGGCATTTTTGCAGGATGTTTGCCTTGTCAGTTTGTGTAAGTGTGTGTCTGTGTTTGGAGTTCATTCAAAAACATACTCAAATATCTGAAAAAAGGTAAATAAAACTTCACGCAGACACTTTATTATACGAATTCATGCTGCATGACAATGGCAAATAAATTTGATAATGTCGAAATGCCATGCGGTACTTTCGAATGCATTAAATAGCCAAAAGTCCACACATACACACACAAAACCAAACAGAAACGATTTCCAATAATTCAGTTAAGGTCGACAACGAAATCGAACGCACAAACCGAATGCAATTGAAGTACGGAATGGAAATAAATTAGAAATTTCATTTTGGGAAAATTGTTCAATAATTTTTCATTTATCGCCTGGGCGCATGTGCGCCCTTGCATGCTGCAGCTGCTGCTGCTTGCGCTAAGCTAATGCATATTGACAGCACAAATGCACCCTCAGCAGTAAGGCATGGCCGCACCCAACACATCAACGGAAAAAAAAATTAATCTGCCTTCAAAGTTGATTATGATGTGATGTATGTGCGCACACCACATGTGCTGCATGGATTTCTCAGTTCCCAATTCGATCGTATCCAGCATTCGTCCTTATTTCCCGCTAACGATGATAGCCCTTTCGTTTCAAGCAAATGTGTTAATTTTCCCTCTTCATTGTTTCACTTCGCACATTTGTGCAGCACATGCGCCGCCGCTACTGTTGCATAATGAATGCGTAATGAAGGCTCCGAAATCCATTAGCATTTGTATTTAAAAATTCCAAAACGCAGCAATTATCATAATTATTATGTGAAAAAAGTGTCAATGGATTAACAGGGATTTGCTCTATTTTGATAATTTTCATACTGTGCATCAGAGGTGGGCAATTTGTTCCAGATGATGTCTCTTTTCAGTATGCAAACGAACCCATTCATTGCCTACCTCTTAATCACATTATCCAACATCCACACAATGGAATATTTATGAAATTATGGCATGTAAAAAAAATATGCGCAGCTCCCTTTAAGAGCATAACGTTGCACATAACAGCAACCCTGATGGCCAACATCGTTGAAAGTCCTTGCCGAACAAACAGACTAAGTTATTTTTACACTCACTCCCAACGATTATTTGTATGTCCGCATTATGAACTGTGACAAATATTATTTTTTATCAAATTGGACAGAGGCACAAAAAAGGAAAAGAAAAACACGTCAAATAATAACAACAGATAAAAAAAAGACACTGTCAACCCGGAAATGACTGAGAAATATGCATGGGCAAAAGAAAAGCGAAAACAAAAAGGGGCGAATCGAAATCGGTGATTAATCATTGTGGTAAATTGAAAACCAAATAGGGGCTGGTATCGTTGTGATCGAACATAGAGCGCGGAACTTACGACATACAAACACAGTCACATCTACACACCCGTTTGTATTTTCCTTTTTTTTGTGTGTGTATTAAATCCTGGTGGGAAGCTTCGTTGGTCATTTTTATTTCATTGATTCCGTAAAAGCGATACATGCATGATAGGAGTTTTTTTGAGATTTAATTGCTTTAAGCGGATTATATAAAAGTAGTCAAAGTGGCACATTAAGTAAGCTTACATTCGGTAGTTAACAACTTTGCATTAGTGGCAACAGGCACATTTTATGGCCCATTGAAAAAATACACCTATTTTGTGGGATCATATTTACAAGCTGATAAGTATCGTGCTTTTATTAATTTACAATTTAATAGGCAAGAATAATAATAAAAAAAATCTTTTAACTGGAAAATTATACTTTACACTTAAAGCGTTATTTAAAATTTTAGTACAATTCCAACATTTTTTGAATATTTTATGTTTTGTTTAAATTGGCCTTAAATAAGAGAAAATTCAAAAATAATGAAATCTTAATAACTCGACACTCAGAAAAATATACTATATAATTTGGTCAATGGGATGCCCTTAGAAACTAATTTAATTAATATGAAAAACTAATTTCAATTTGTACACCCAGAGAAAAAACAACCTAAAATCAAAAATAACCACCTTAAAACAAGTAGAAACGTTAATGAAAGTCTGGTAAAGTTGGAAATTTTAGAAACAACTACGAACAAACTTGTTTTCAATTTAAAACTTAAATTCAAATATAAACAAACTTATTTCAAAGTTGTTTTCCGATTATTTAAAAAATTTTCCAATTTATATTAAGTTTGCCAGACCTTGATTTAAAATCGTTCAACTTTGTTTCAACGTTGACAACAGTTATTTTAAGTATTTTTCACTTCATTTCAACTTTGCAACATTGTTTCAACTTTGACAATAGTTATTTTAAGTATTTTTATCTTTATTTCAAAGTTGTTTCCATTAAGTTGAAAAAATGAAGGATTAAATACGATCGTACTTGATTTTACTATGTTTTTTTCCCTAGTGTATTGATTCAGTTTTTTCTTTTACTTCAATTAGTTTCTAGTAAGGACACCCTCTTGACCAAATTTAATGCTATCATAAGTTACATCAAATTCGAAATCAGCATTCCCACAAACGACATATACCAAGTTTCGTAAATGTAAAGTGAAATTTAGGAATTTCGGCCACCATATTGGATCTCCCATTTTGAGAAAAATTGGTCCACCAATGCCAAAGGTATGGCATTTCTAACATTGGAACGTCTAGCAGCTTTTTAGATGATGTCTATGGTGTCAAAAGGGCATACATAAAACTCTAGAGAACTCTAGGAGTAGCGGTTTGGGCTGTGCATTGATTAGACAGTGAATCAATCACTTATCGGGACCAACTCTTCTGCTATGGGACTACGTTTATTATACTCTAAAATTCGAGAAAAGTTACCAAACCTCCCCCTAGAAAAAATTGCTACTTTTGTGTTCAGCGATTATTATAATAACCAAAATGTCTCTAACGCGCTACAAGAATATCGAAAAATTATCGATAAAATATCGAAAAATTTAAGTAAAATTACCGAAAAATGGTCTAGCAGGGTATTTTAGCTTCGATCGGACCAAAATCTATGGCACAATGGATTCATTCCATTCTATTTAGGGTTCGAAAATATCATTCATTACATTTGTATTAGAGATACTTTTAAGTTGCAGAATGCCAATAATAGCCTGTAAGCAAAATGCTCCCACCTGGAATCCAAGCTGCAACAGTCGGTAAATGAAAAATCAACAAACAGCCTCACTGCAGAGAACATTTAACAAAAGTGAAATATAACATTCGAAGAATACATAACAATGTATCGGTAATTTATTGACTATCGACCAGCATTAGAAGCAGCAAGGATCGACCATAAGAAGACCTAAACGCCTGAGTAAATGCGAGTTACTCCGTTATCAAAGTGTGTCCATGTCCTTGTGCTGCCAGAAATGTATACAAATGTGTTTTCTGTCCTTGCAGTGTAATCAACAAGGACACTGTAGACATAAATCACAAACGAACAGCAGAAACAATAACAAACACCGATGCCTGATGCCTGATGCCCCCTTCTCCAATCCAATTGTAAGTAACGTTATTGTTGTTAAATTTAATTTTTTTTTCCTGTGAAGAATATTCACACAAAAACACAAAAGGGCCATATCAAAAACCATAATGCAATCATAATTGCATTTTTACAACGCCAACAAAAACACCAATAACAACGTTGACAAAGGCTCACAATATCCTGCTATGAAAACATTTTTATTACCAGCAAAGATTACTGAGATTCCCTCGAAGAATTCGAATTCTATAGGCAGGCGACTAAGGTCACATCTACGAACAAAACGTGTTCCACGTCAAACTCCAAGGACACTAAGAAAAGCCAAATCCTGCAGCACAGCATGCGGTCCTTTCATATTCCTTTTGCTTTTCGCAATTCAAACTTCGTTCGCTTCCAAGAAAATTAAAAATTTTCGACATTACTCGAGAGAAATAGTCAAGTTATTTCTTCGCACCAATCTTGTTGGAATGGTGCGAATGTCCAAGGAAATTTTTGTGTGTGTCAAGGATAATTGTCACTTTGCGTTATGTGTGCCAAGAACTCACACGCGCATTCGCCCAAAAGAGAACGGAGAAGTGTAATTAATGTCAAACACTGAGGACTTTTGTCAGTTTCCAAACACACACACACACAAATGGTAAATTGCACTCGCGCAAGACAGCGATCATAGACGATTTATGACAGTTGACAGTGAAGTGCCAAGGAGCAATACATGCAGGTACTCTCACACGCAAATGTCCTTTCTGCTACAAGCTGCGTGTGATCATTCTCGTGCCCGGGACGTGGCTCATAATTATCCCTATGTTATCCTTGAGACCATGTCTCTCCTTATTGCCCAAGTAACAAATGCATTTCCGTTGAATCGCGTGCACCGATCTGGTCCAAGGCACAAACTAATTGCGCCTCTTGGGCAGCCTTGAACATAATTGGCCATTGGTCAATAATTACACTTTTTGTTTATGTGTAATTGCTTATATTTAGGCAAACACAACGTGAGCTCAGTTAAAAGGTGAACTTGAGAATATTAAAAAAATATTTAGAAGACTTAACTTGCTTCCCAACCAACACGTGCCGAATATGTCATTGAAAAATGCTACGATATTATCAATGGTGTGCTATTTTTTATTGCATAAATTGCAAAACTCCCACTGTGAATGGAAATTGTATCCTTGACTTTGGCCTTGAAGTAACTGTAAACACTGAAGGCTGCCCAGATATTTTTAAATCGGTCATATTTCATCTGAACAAATTAAGTCATCGATGCTTCTAAGAGTTTTCTCCCAGTTAAAAGCAATCAATTAAGTGTGGAGAAGGTCACTTGAAAATAAAGCCAGCACAGAACAGCGTATTTGATGGAACAAACAAGTACAGTGTGTATGTGTGTATGTTACCGAGAATCGGAAAGTTAACAAAAGTTTTTTCTTTAAATTGTAGAGAAAAAGAGGAAGCTTCCAGCTTGAAATGAAACATGTGCAGACTAGCAGACAAGCAGATTAAAATTTGATAATAAAAATAAAAATAAAAATTTTTTCATAACGATACAAGTCCAAGGAAAATTTACTTTTCCCAAAATTATGAGCCGCCGCGTAGAAAATTTCTTGACTAGATTTTAAGCCACTACTAACAGCCTTTCAAACCGAAAGATTGCAGCTTTTATAACCTACACAAAACTGTCACTTTGACACAACGTTTGTGACGCCCATAATGAGGCGTGTCCTGTATGGAGAAGCATATATATTCGTGATCAGGTTCCAAGACTATATATAAATGGGCCAAAATGGATATGAAAGTGGTGATAAAAATAGCTGGATTTGATTTAAAATGTTTCGAAATGGTTCGAGGTTCCAAAGCCTCATATAAATGGGTTCCTGAGAGCAGTTGTTGTTTATATCTGAGATTCTTCTTAATTGGCCATGTTGTTTGGGGGTTTTTTAGCCTCGGCATTGCCGAAGATTCTGTGAAGTTTTGATTTCTCGACATGATTTCGATAGTTTTTTTTATAATTGTGAGATAATTTGTCAATAACTTTTCAATAATTGCGTGCATTCGCATCCAAGGTGATTCCATTTCATGCCTCTTTCGAAGTTTGTTTCAGACTATGTATTTGCATTTCCATTTCACTCCCAAAATAATTTTTGTATCATAAAAACTTCTTTGCAGGCATTCAATAAAAAAACTCAAAAGCTCATACAAAAGGCCGTGATTTAGTTTAGCAATTTAATATTTCGATGTACTAGCCCACTAACTAAGAACACAAACTGCAACGCCAAAACGCTTATCTTGATGCGACAGTTGATTCTGCTTGGCCGCTTTGTCCAGAATTATAATTGAATGTGTTTTATTCGATTCAAACTACCAAAAATTTCCATGAATGAAGTGTTCACTTGTCCGTAAATGTATATAGTTTAAACATTATTACCGATTGATTCTGGCTGATACTACCAGACATGCAAAGTAAATTGCAACTGGTCTAGAGCGTCTGGCTCATTAAAACTAATTTCTCTAATTAACTAGATAATTGCAACAACCATTCACAACAAGCTTTCTAGATAACAACAACATAATAATCATCATAGTGACATTTGTCCAGATCGGTCTGTGCGTCGGGCACATTTATAGTAAGAGTAAAGCTTATATTATAAAACCTTTCAGACAATTCACTCGAATAATGTAGTTCTAAGTCTGAATTGTGGTCCAATTGTAATGAAAGGGAGTACTAGATGTTGGGTCAGTTTCAATTTTAAGTGGAATATTTCATAGACTACACCTAGACTGGGTCGATTCCTCCAAAATAATGTTTTTATTTTGGCTGAGTTTTAATAAATATTAATTTTTATTGCGCGGGCGAAGCTGTGCCAATAATCTAGTTGCTATATATTTCAATGTCGACAGTGCACTGTAATATAAAAGGCTATATATTAGCACATACAATGTCATTGTTCAAAGAGAGATTAATAAAAATGTGCAAAGTATTGGGCTTCATCATATTGGTGTTTCTAGCATATGCCGAAGGAGTAGTGGTGTGTACACAATAAAATTGCATTAGAATTTGTTCAATAAATTTGGTATTAGAAACGTTCTTGGGACTACATTATCATGGACGTGTTCAGCAACATCACCCGCGAGGATGCATTAAACATAACATTACAAATGTCTCGTATTAAGCGTGGTACATATGCACTGAGTGGAACTTTTGATTTAAACATTAACGTCACCAATGACTTTGCGGTAAATGCATTCATACGAAGTTCTTCAATCACAATTTATTCTTTTCCATTACAGATGGTAGTGGAAGCTTTCTATAGTAGAAGTGGCGTAGGAGAATTTAGACAAATTCCAATTGGTCTCCGTAAACGTCCCTTTAATGAGTACATGGATTTTGGTTATCAATCCTTTATGATGAGATCTATTAAGAATTGCTCGAATTTTCCTCAATACGAGGGCAAATGGGTGGAGCCACTTTCGCCGGGACATTTTTATTTCGATAAATGCTTGATTGATCAACGCCATCTTCCAATTTATGTACAGGAGGGCTACTTTAAGGTTCACTATCAAGCTGAGAACAGAAAATTGGGCATACTTATTTTCATTCAGCTCATTGTCAAAGTTGAGCACAAAGTCTTTTGAAAGGAAATGAACAAAAGTGTCAAGTGGAATAAGAGAAAAAACAACAGAGTGACACACTTTAAAATCGTATTGGCTGTAAAGCTTTACAATGTTATTTTTAGAAGAATGCTAAAATATACTTAAATTACTTTTTATATACTTCATGGTTGAACCTCATCAAAGACAAAGGTGCTTTTGTGTAATTTAAATGTTTTTAAATTGATATTATTTTGGTTCTCTTTTCCCATGATTAACATGAACTCACATTGCTCCCCGCAATCAATATTTGTAAGACTTTAAATATTGAAACAAATTTTCAACTAATATAGGTACACAATGCCACGGCATTGTACCCTTTACCCCTATCCTCTGATGAACATCAACAATGCAAGATTATGGTTAACCATCGATTTGTGTCGACAAGTGTGTGTGTGTATGTGTGTGTGTTTAGTGTGTGCTGTATCGCGATGTGAATTATCTTCTGAAGATGCGTAAACAACAAACAACTTTGGCGGACCAGAGATCCAGGAGTGGATGCCAAATAGGCATTAAAGTGTTTATCCACAAGTTCATTTCGCTGTTTAAACATGCCGCCGAAATCACCGACCATCCGACAGTCAAACAAACGAATGAGTTTGCGGCCATACGAGCTACCGTCCGGTGGCACGGCAAATAACCACAACAGCCAGCACAACAAAAACATAACTTCGATAGCAACAGCCATACAGCCAAGGAGCAGCAGCAGCAGCAACCAAAGCATTTTGGGTAGTGCAATGCGGTGTTATTTTAATGATTATGCTAATGATGGCGATGATGATCCATCAGAGACACTCAGCACAAGACATGGAAATGCAATTTGTGTAATTTATGCGATTCGATTTCGAGTGATTCGATTAGTGAGGTGGAGAGCGCAGTCTGATATGCAGCATGTTGTAGTCAGATGCAAATGCTGATAACAGAAGCACTAAAGACACCAGCTAACCACCGCACAGCGCGTACGTTTGAGGTCGTTGATGTCGGTTTAAGGCAATCAGTGGCTATCGGCTGCAATGAATTATGATACTCAAAAAATTTAATTAAAAGCTCATTTTGGGTTAAAAAAAAGCGATAAAAATGAGATTTTTTTGTAGACATTTTTTTCAAAAAAAGCAGTTCACAGCCACAAGTTGACGACGATGCTTTTATTATCTGGTTACCAAATCAATTTCCGCTAACAAAATTAATAATAAAATCGCGCTCTACCCACGAAGAGGAAGCAAAGTGGCGGCAACAACGACGACGCCAGCCATTGTTGCTGACCAAATGCTGTTTTTTCCCATGGCGATAGAAGAAGAATCCTTTTCTTTTTTTTGCACACCAACACGACAGGACCTTCAGCAGGAAGTAGCTGTGTGAATGCTAAAAAAAATACGAAAAAAAACAAATAACAACAAAAAAGACTCCACCAAGCAAAAGACAAACAGAAGGAGCCCATCGGAAGCAATTAATCATCGTGCAGATTGCAAGTGAATTTTTCCCATTTTTTTTTATTTTTGCCAACTGCATCTCACCCACTGCATTGCACTTCTCTGTTTCCCACCGAAGTGCTTGTGTGGGAACGCACTTGTGCACTTCCAGCTGATGAATTTGTATGTGTGTGGTTGGAAACTGTGAAAAATTCGCTAACAATTGAATTTCTTGAAAGGACCAAAAGAATATTTCCGTCACACTGTCCAGAGAAGGATGCTGGCTGCTGCTGACCAGTGCAACAGGACACAACACCAACTGAAAAAAACCGGTTGAGTGTAACTTTTTCATATTGCATTCTGCAAACGCCTTGATGTCCTTCCGGTCGTTCATTATTTCAGTGCATTGCATTTTTGTCGTTTTAGATTCGCCCCTTGTTTGTTGGTTGACGCACAGATTTGTTGCAGTCGCAACTATGTACACATGTACCTTTGGTCAGTTAAGTCAACGGACAGTTGTGGCGGAAATGTTAAGAAAATAGTACTGAAAGGAAATTTTTAAAATTTTTTTTTATACAAAACCATAGCTCTTGGATTAATCAGAGTATTAGTTAATCGGTTAATCGCGAATCTAATTTATTATGATTAATCAACATTTTTTTCAATTCATGTAACCGAGATATTTTTAATCTGTGGAACCGAAACCGATACGAATTTCAGTTCCTGCAAATAAGTTTATCTATTTCACGATTCTTCGATTAATCGACCAATCAAAACTATAGGAAATAAAATAAAACTAACTCCAAATTTTCCTATGCTAAGTGCCACTAGTGTCGCAACACTTCTACCTGTAAATAGCATCCTTTTCTCGGTTATTCGTTTTCATTTTTCTTGTCTTTCTCCTGGTTCTCAAATTGGTTATCTCAGCGCATTGTTAACCAATTTTACGACAATTTTTCACCGAGGCACTTCTCTGGGAATATGGGAAATTCCCAACTGGTGTGCGTCTGTGTGTTTGTGTAACACCTACGCTGGTTCTTTATGGCTCCGATTGCGTCACATCCTTGCTCACTTCCTCATGAGAATGAGTGCGTGTGTGTTTGCGTGTCCGCATTGGCCACAATGGCAAAAAAGTCATCCTCATATTTACTTAAGAATGTTATCCAAGGGTAACATCTGCGCAATTGGCTTCTTTGCCATAGTTTTGCTGTTTGTTTACGTTTTTCTGCAGAGACGTCGTTGCCATCAATGTCAGTTGCCCTCAGATGCCTCAGTGACATAAATATGTACCGAAGAGAACAAGGATTACAAATTGTGTCAACCTTTTTTGTGTTTTGAATACTTTGTGTTTTTTTTTTTTGCTTGATATTGTTGTTGTTGTGTCGTCTTCTTTGGCATTGTCATGCTTGTATGTAAGTATTACAATGTATCTGGAATCTTGCTACGTATCCGTTTCCTTTCTTTTTGGATTCTTTTATTTTGTATTTTGTATTTTTTTGAGTCTTTTGATTCTTGTTGTTGTTGTTTTTTTCCTTTTTTTTTTTGGCAATATTGCCAAAGAAATTTTACACGTGAACAAATGAAAATTGTTTGTTAATCCGAATGTTTAGGGGCTATTTGCAGCACCCATGACTGTCACGGCATTCCATTACGAATTGTCGCACAATGCCGAGCGGAAGCTAAATGGAATTGAATGGCTTGTGTAAATGCCCTGAATGCCTCGGGAGGATATTACCGTGTCTGGGTGTATGTGTGTGTGTGTGTGAATGTGGGATGGTGCAAATTGCATTAGAATAAAATTTAATTGAGGATTACATTAGATTCGGTCTGATGTCATTCTGAGATAAAATCTCGCCATTGAAACAAATGCAAACAACGGACCAACATCGGCATATCGACGGAACAATGCTGGCAGTTGCATTTCGGTTCTTACATGGCTACTTACAGTACGGAGGCATTAGCTAACATATGTAATTTGTCAGGATTGGATTTTAATAGATTTACTTTTATTATTATTTTCTGTTTGTCCTCTTCTCTTTTTTCGTGTAAACGGAAGTTGTCATTCGTTGCTGTTGGAATTGTAATTATTGAATACTTAGTTTTCGGTAAGTTCGAAGAACCTATTGAGAATAGTTTCAAATACATTTACTCTCTTTCTTCCTCTCCTTAGGCTATGTTGGTGAACATTTCTTCTTTACACATTGAATGGGATCGCATCATCAAAAGAACCATTTCGTGATATGGAAAATTAAATTAATAAGGAAAAGGAAGTTCACCAAATGCAGAAAACATGAGGTATGTCGCTATTTTAAATCTTCTTCAAGGTAAAATTCTAAAATGATTCTAAAATACACTGAACAAAGTTATCATGACAGTTTGACTCGACTCACGCGCTATCTGTCATAAAATCTCTACTGCACAGAAAAATTTTTTGTTGGTAAATCTAACCAAAAAAAATTGTTAATTTACCAACCCATACAAAAGTTCGGAGAACACGAAATCGGAAACAATTTCCATCGGTTAATCTAAAAGATAAAAAATTGTTTTTTTACCAATACAAAATTGTTTTTTTACTTGTACGCGAAAGCATAGAACATGTTCTATTTTTTAATTGAACAGACTGTGCAGAGTATACTGCTTTTAGACGCACCAATACATGTACGCGCAAGCATGATGTGTTCTATTTTTTGGTTAAAGTTATATTTAACAGACTGTACAGAGTATACAACATTTAGACGCTTGTTGAATAATGTTAGAGCTACCTCAAACTGCTAAGGGCTTCGAGCGCTCTGCAAAAACTCCCAAGAGCTCCGGGTTGAATCCCGGGATAAGTGAGAGTAAAGCAAGTTGACGTTTTTAAGTAAATAAAAAGTTATTTCAAATTGTTATAAACAAAAAGAAACAGTAAGAAAATGAAAAGAAACAAATAATATATATAATAAATTTTTTGTTTTTGTAATAAATGCAAAAATAACAATTTTTGTGGGTTGCTAAACAATTTTTTTTTGGTAAACTAACCATTTTTTATCGTTTATATTCAATTCCTTTGTTGGTTGGATCGTTTTTAACCAACCTTATCGGTTAGTTTATTTTTATCCTCACCACTGGTTTATTTATCCTCATAACTGGATACTTGATCTCTTTTTCCTATACTAAGGCTTCGACAAAATACTTTCACCATTATTTCAACTTCGTTACAAGATGTGACCAAACCTACTACTTCGTTCGTTTAAAATTTTTTTGTATTGGCCCCATCTACTATGAGGGTTCCATTCCGTAGCCTGTTGAATCGCCTATATAGCTCGTTGTCTCCGTCTGCACGATATTTTTCAAGTATGTAGTCGATGACTAGCTAGATCTTGAAACCGTAGAGAAGGACCGCCATTGTGTTGGATTTTAATTGTTTACCGGAAGATTTGATCCCAGATTCAATAGATTTTAATTACCTTTTATTTTTGGATAGAACTTTTGAAAGTATTTTTCTGTTATTAGATTTTCTGGCGAATGGTTACCAAAGCCGCAGATTTTTTCTTCAGTGGGATCGATTTTTAATTACATTAAATTAGATTATGCATTCCAATTATAAAAAATTTCTCTATCTATTACCGTAAGTTCAATACACAATTTCTTTGGCATAATCAATATAAAACCCGATTCTCCGAGAATCACCTGCGATCCCAATCATCTGATATAAATACAGGCAATTAAGCTTATTATGAATTTGAATTTCAAATCACAAGCATTTTCCCAACATAATTATTTGATGGATTGTTGTCAAGGCGAGGACCATTCAGGCCATTCAAACTATTCAAAGCCATAAGAATAAAAATACAAAACAAAAACAACAAACAAAAAAATATGCGCAGACCCAAATTTCCAGCTGCATTTACAAATTTGACGCCAATTCGAAACGAAGAAGCCCAGCCCGAGATCATGATGAGGATGATAATGGCTGGCCGCTGTGTGTGGAACCGCATCATAAAAGCAAACAAAACAAGAAGGCAGAGACGAAGAAGAATGCACCTTGCAGCTAACGATTTCAAATGCTAATCGAAAATATAGCAATGCTACCTGGCTGACTGTTCGGGTCGTTATTGAGTAGGGCCTGTATTTCACTGACACTCACAAAAAAGGATGCAGGTGAAACTGATTTTTTTTCAACTCTCCGCTGTTCTTTGTTTTTGGTATTGTAAATTGATGTGTGTATTTTGAGCGGGGAAAAAACGTTAAAACAACAGGAAAATATCATTCAATGACTAAAAATATCGATGGAAAAACCCAAAAGAGAGAATAATTTTATGAATATTTCAAAGGATATCACAGGTAACGAGATGCACACTCAAATGTTTCACCGATTCGCCATCACAATGTGGATTCAACTAAAAGCTATTCGAAGGGTTTATCGTGTTTGGAGAAGCCATAATTGCGCGCTATCATCAGCTTCTTACTGTGTACTAAGCGATGATTGCTGAGCCTGAACCTATTATTACAATGATAATATGCAAAGGCCCCGAGGGGTTAGTCCGCTAGTTATTTCTCTTCTTCTACTCATGTTCACAATTCCAACTTCAAATTATACCTTCTACGCTCACATAATAAATATAAAATAAAATAAACTCAACTGCAACGCAAGAACCAAATGACATTTGTCACGCAAGGCGCGGCGCGGCGTTCCACTCAGAACCAGAAATGCGTTAATTATGCGAGTTGAGCAAAAGTTTACGGGATAAAAATAGAAAAAGTGACTTACTTGACTTTCTTCTTTTTGTGAAACTTTTCACAAATTTGCAAACTTTTCGTCATTCGAGAAACTGTTCTTCGTCCTTGATTTTTATTATATTATTTTACAAAATGTTTTTTCCCCGATTTAGCGCGATTTTATGTAAAAGTTTCCAACGTAACTTGAAGTATTTCTTTTTTTTTTTAATTTTTTCTTTGGTTTGATTTTTTTTGTAATTTCTTTTTTAAGTTTGGCGGTCGAAGCTCATTAATCACCAGGCAAAACTAAATTCAAATCCATTGAAGTCTAACAAATCATCGAGCAATTTGCTCATTGAACTATGATCGGAAATTAAAACGCAAGAAGCCGTTAGCGTCAGATTCGTTCATTGACGACAACGACGACATCGAACTTCTGCGCAAAACTTCAGGCAAACTTTTGTGATTTATTTAATGAATTTTTAGCCACGTTTTCAATAAAGTCCCTTAAAGTATGTGTCGTAACGGAAGCGGCGCAAAGTGCACTTTTTTCGATCGTATAGGGCAACAAAAGTTAAAAAGGATTTTCAGAACGTGAATATAAAGGGGGGGAAAGGAACAAAATTATTGTTCGCTTCAAAAATATTGTTCGCTTTTTTAATAATGTTTCTATCACTTTTATCCCCGTTCCATTTCCAAACAGGTTTCATTTCATTTCATTCTATTTCAATTCCTCTTCTTTTCCCGACATAATTACCGACCAAATAAAATAACAACATCAAAATCGGTTTAGTATTTCACAAGGTATATGAAAAAAAAGAAATTTAAACGTTTTTTTTGTATAAAAGAAAGGCATGGTTCTTCCAACGTCAATCAAAAAAAAAGCATAATACAAAATGTTGGAGTCGACCCAAGTTATCATGCTCATTGTGCAGACAGACCGAGAAAAGTTAAATCGGCTCAGCAGGTGGTTCTTATCCTAAAACTATTCTATACCTGACACGCCTCCTTTTTGGGGTTACACACAGAATAACAAAAATCACATACCACGTTGTGTGCGGATTATTAAAAATATGTTGCAAATGGCAGATCAACAGTGGTCTTATTGCCCCATAAGAACGCTATTGGGGGAACCAATATTTATTTTTTTTCTTGTTCCCACAAACTTTTGTTAACAATATTATTTTCTTCAGCACCATAGAAACCAATAAAAGGTATTATTCACACTTATGGAGGACCCGGTAACCCATACAAAATTTATAAAATTATACGTAACGGTACTTTAAAGGACAATCATAAAAACCCGAGTTTTTGTCATTTTTAGAGTCTTGAGAAGAAACTGCATCAGATAGGCTAAGTGATGATCATAATAAAGTAAGGAAAAACTTGCTTTCAAAAAATATTTTTTTCGAATTTTTTGGCAGATTTTAAGTACATAAAGCCCACTGTGCGGTGATGGAGTCTTTGCTACTTTTAAACCAGGCCACTCTTCGCACTCAGATTAAATGCAGTTGCAGGCAAAGTTTTATTATTTTTTGTTGTTTCAAAATGAAAAAATAATATTTTGTTTCTCAAATTGTTATGGTTATAAAAGTTAAATTGTTTTGACTTATTTATTAATGGACTGGCAGTTTAATTAAATACAAAAAGTATTACCAACATTTTGCACATTTTTTCTATTAAGTCTTTAACATTCGAAATGAATTGGTCAGGCGGAAAGCCTTCTCCTTACTCTTAGCTACAAACTACAATTTTTCATTAATTGCGCTCCATTACTAATTACTGTGCATTTATTTCTTGTTGCAAAATCAATCATAAGCTAGACATAAACACCTTTTGCAAACCAATTAAATCGACTACATGCCTGACCACTGGCAGTCAGTTTAAAGGCAAATTGAAATGAAATCCCTGTAATTAAGTGTATTTTTTCTGTTCTTTCCGGGTAGCGCAGGTGAATTGTAACTTTTCTTCTGCATTGTTGGCTTTGTGTTTTAATTAATTCATTGGTTGGCAAAGACAGAAAAGAGATGCGTCGTCATCATTTTTCATTTGATTCGACGAAGGACGCGGAAGGATGCCGACCAACGACAAGCAACAAAAGAATCCAACAAAGAACGGAATGAATGGTCAGCGACTAGAAAGGATAATAATGCAGTTGCCCTTGCGTTACGCCCATAATTCTCTTATTTGATATAACAGGTATTTTATTTTCTGTTATTGTTGTTCCTGCAGTGGAACTTTCTCGCCCGTTCACAAACGTTGAATTGTGGTGCGAATGCGTTGCGGCACGCAAACACTTTTTTAAATTATATATATGTTCGCTCGAAGGATGAGTCCTGTCTGCACTGTCCGTGTCCGTGAAGGTATTCCTTTGATCTTATCAGTTCGACTTTTACGTGCGATTCGTATTTGCAGGTGCAATGCGGTGTGTGTGTGTGTGTGTGAATTCATTCAAGTAAGTTTTATTCCAAAATTTATTCATATTCCTGCAGTATTTCATAAAGGATCTCTCGTCCATCTCGTTTATTGTTGGTACATTAAATTTTATTGAGTTGAAAACTTATCGCCAATGCCAATGGTAAGAGATGTCTTTCATGAAACTTACCAACCGGCAATTACGTGTATTTTATTACGAAAACGAAACGTCCAACTGAACGCAAACGTAATTAAGTTCTACACATCTACTGCGCTGCGTTTGGCCAAGTTGCCAAATATTCGCACGTTTACCACTCTGCTTATCACCGACACATCCCGAAAGTATTTCACGAACTGAGGCAAATCGTGATCGACCAGCCAACCAAACCAGCAGAGCGCATCCAACCACCACAAGGTGCTTTCGATATTTTCTGCGTGGCCAATTGCCAAGGAAGATCTTAACGGGTAGCATATTGTACGAATTTAAACAACCGCACTGTGGTCATAATGCTACAGATTGTTTAAGAGAAAACTAGTTCGACATACTGCAGCATACACCCGGAATCGAATCGTTGGAGCCCACTGTGATGCCCGTCTTTGTAATAAACAAGCAAAGAAGCGCCAAAGTTTTTATTTTATTTGTTTTTGTTGTTTTTGTGGATAAAAACGTTTCAACTTGAAAACTTATAACGCCGCAAAACCAATTCTGATAACGGAATGAATAATGTCCACATTTCTTGTGGTTGGCCTTACTCTCCTCTTCGGTGTGCGCCATGTGGAGTTCTGGTCGTTATCCGAATGCATTCGACATCATCAATACGGGTCATTGGCACGTTTGCTTGTTTTTCTTTTAATTAAAAGTTACTTTAGTCTAGATAAAAATACTGATAGACAAGTGGCTTTTTCGAAAAAGGGATTTTCACGAGCGTTTCAGTATTTCACGTTCTCTACTGTGCCCAGCATTTGTCTTATCTGCGAGTGTAATGAATTGTTTTAATCTTAAAGGTTCAATATTTATGACAATACCTGTTCTGCTGATAAACCAACAACAACAAAATATACACTTTTAAAGTGCATATTCAGAAGACTTTTTTTTTAATTTTAACTTATAATATTTTTGAAACCATTGCTGAGGAGGGAGAAGTTTTACTTTTAGTTATTTATGTTACATCAAGTTTAGATTAAAAACACCTGGACAGTTTTAACATTTTAACGGCCCATTTCGAGGAACTTAGGTTGAGCTAACTGTCTTACGGAATCACATTTTCATTGCAGTATTACTTTTTTTCATAATCTATTATATTCATTTATTAACGGATAACCTTTTCGGAGACCATGCTAAAATACTTGGACTTACTTATAAAAACACATGTGGCAACTGTGTCGACAAAGAAGATGAAGAGGACACTCTCTCAGCGCCCACATCTATAGAACCTAATGCGCAGAATCCTGGTACTTCATTTAGGAGCTTGCTCAATTATCTTTATGACATTCTCCCTTTTGATAGAGTTTCTTGGTGGTTGGAGAACTAGTGTGAGATTGGAAAAGTGTGGAAATTGAAACGAGGACACAATGTGCTGCAGCTGGGCCATCTATTCCACAAACTCAATTGGCATTTGTTGAAAGTTCCTCTGATTTAGTCTAGTCGGTCAATTGTATTCTTCCTTGGTCTTATACTATGCGATAATCTATTAATATGCAGCTTAATTAAGTATTTGTAGAAACTACTAAATATGCAACGATTTCACAGTATTTTCAATTCTATTCAAACATTGCAGCCTGCACTTCCGCACTTCCCGGCAGCCACCAAGTCTACTTCTTTTATGGAAAAGTATGATTTGAAGAACTGTGTGATGCAATGGAAATGTAAACTCAAGTTAATTAAAAAACCAAAACCCGAATTAAAGCAGTTCAGGCCAGTGTCCTTTTGTCGCTTGATATTCACTTCACCAAGAAGGCCTTGTGCCTTCGACGTTTTCTTTTGAATATATTACGCGGCGGCCATGAAGTCACATTCGTTTTACAAATGAACCGAGCGAGCGCTTATGGGGCAGGTGCCTTTGAGTCTTTCAGATTTTCCATTAAATCGGCAATTCATTTTAATGCCTGGGGATTTCGATATTAATGCATTTCAAATCCAACCCAAAAGATCAATGGGTCAAAAGGAAGGCTCTCTTTCAATAACTCGTAACTCTTGGATTTCCTTTAGACTTTTTATTTTTTTTGTTTGATTTTTTTCTTTTCTTTACGTCTTTTGTGTTCTGTTGAATTTTATGTTAATTGTAGAATGCATTTCATTTGGTCTGTATGCGTTGAGACTTGGTCTTGGTGCCTTGGTGACTGTCAAAGGGTGAACGGGTAAATGTCGAACGGAAATTACAAAAGAAATATCCAAACGATTTTATGGTGTTATGTAAATTTGTCGAAGAAAAACGTTTTCGAAACACAAAGGAAATAATTTCATTTTGTGGCTTTCTCGTAGTAGTTTATTCGCATTAATTTACACGCATGTTTTAGTATCGAATTGTGGCCATAAAAATCATTTAGGATTTCGGTGTTCGCTTTTGTGTGAATGACACTTTATGGGAGGGCGCGGAGCGGCGGCACCTTTTGTCATTGAACGGTAGTCGTGGATTTTATAAATCGAATAATGGTGAATGGATTAGTAATTGAAAGTGGGACATTAAAATTTTATTATTGAAGTTTGTGGCTCTCACGGCTTCATAGTATACAAATAAATTTGATCTTCTGAATCTGAATGCACCATTACAACAAATTTAAAATAAATTTCTGGGAATCACTAGAATTTGCTCAAGGAACTGTATTCATCAGTGAGCAAACTTCCTTCCACTATGTATGTATGTAAGTACTTCAATATTTACTCAACACCTCACGAAAGTATAGCGCACAAAAGTTGCCACAGGTAAACGTCTGCAGCACATTCGTCTCCTTGAATGAAATGAAATATTAAATTTGTGGTTTATTTGCTTCATGATAAATGAATTCACCAGAATAACGCCCTCTTCATTTATTATTTGCCGCATCAACTGCCGCCTCTGTTTTCCATATGCAAATCTATGCCACATCACGCAAATAATTCCACGTCGTGTTACCTTAAATATTTACACTGTTTTCCTTTCGAGATAACAAAAATGTTGCTGTGTAGAACGTTGATTTCATTTCGAAAACAATTTATTTAATTTCCGATAAGAATTCCAACAGTTCGAAGCGAGGAACCATTCTCAAAGCGTTGTAACTTTTTTATTTAACTTTGACACTTGACAAAGAGGTGTTAGTTGCGGTGCCTTTGGTGGTGGCCGTGTGGAGGTGTTAATTTTGTCAGCTTTATTAATAGTGTGGATATGGATAAGGTGGGTATTTTTTATTTTTCCTACTTTTGAGAAAGGTTACCATTTATTGTGGAAGACATCGTCAATCAGAGAATACCTCAAAAAAAACTGATTTGATTATGAAAAGAAAAGAAATCAGAAACGTTTAATTTTATCAACCGGAAACGGTATTTTCCGTCAGTAAAATAGCGAAATTTACAATATTTTTGTGATAGTCTCATTTACCACTAAATGACCACTCATCCATTTTAAGCAATTTAACAAAATTCCCCTTTCATTCACTCTATTCACTCTTGTGGGAATACTAAATACTAAACCAAGTGTGATATTTTATTTTTAAGCCACAACAGAATTTCCACGAATTGTTCATGCAAACAAAAATTTGTGTACAGACATTCGCATGAAAAGCATTTAAAAGGATTTATAATCCACGCTTTCAATTGATTTCATTTTCATTATTCGCACATACTCTCATTCTCAAGCTGAAAATGAAAATGAAATTGAAACAGTTTCCATATTTCCAAAAGGCTGCATAAATCCTTTTCAAAAAAAAATATTTTTTTTTCAAAAAGAAATAATATAGAATAATATTGTCCTTTGCAATGAGCCTCATACACGCACACAAAACCGAACATAATTAAGCTGTAGGGATTATACTGACATGTCGCACCAGATGATAATGCTTCTATGGTGGCAAAATAATTCCTTTTGTCTTGCTTAAGCTCGACGTTGTTCAGTGAAAAATACGTACGAGTATATTTTTAACATTTAAATAATCTCAAAAACATTCGTAGGTGGAAAGGATTTTCTCTCAAAATATACATTAAAGCGGTTCTTATTTGTATGACATTTATACAATAGTCGTAGTACAGTCAAGTACAAACAAATTTTAAATTAATAAAAAATGCGTTTTTGAACCAAAAAGAGAAGAATCCATAATTATCCATTTCCCGCGATTTTTTTTCCTGTGACCAATATTTTTTGTTTAAGCCGAATAGAAAGATAATTGCGCTTTATTCGATAATTTTCCGTATTTTTTTGATTCCAAAAATCATTTTAAATTTTTAATTTTTTTTCTTACTGAGCCCTGTTACTAACAAATTTTGGCTTCTTCGGATTTCCCCATATGGGAAAAATTTTATTTTTTGGAGAATCATTTTTCGAAATTCGGAGCAAAGCGTGAAAAGACGGGAATTTAGTAGAACTGGTAGAGAATTATTAAAAGAATAATTCCCTCTAAGTACATGTTTTTTAAGGACTCCCCAACTCCTTCAGTTAATGGACAAAGTGCCTATCTATGGTACAAGAGAGTAAATAATTTAAGAAAATAATCACCTTTTTTTAAAAAAAAATTTTTTTTATAATATTTTTTTTCATGAGAGACTATCAAGTACACTCTGCTAAATTATTTCCCTAAATTTTATTCCTATTCTCGAAAATAATGACTTAATATACCTTATGTATATTGTCTTTAAACAAATGCCTAACTACATGAGAAATGCTGCATATGATTAAGTTCTCATTAGTAAACGTCTATTTATTTGCCTAAGTCAAGATATGAACAAAGATTCCATTTAGCATCAGTCTGCTACCAAATCGTTTCTCTTTTATAGCGATTTTACACGCATCGAATTGTGCAACGAATGCATATAAGTCATTCTTTCACAAGGCCAACTCTAAGGGATATTTCCAACACATTTGCCTGGAGGAAATCATTATTTACGACTGAAGTGAATGTGAATTCTAAAATCGAATGCAGAAGGTTTGAATTCGTTACGAATCAGAGAGCAACAATTGCCTTTTTGGCGACTCGAATCAAGGAACAATCCTTAAACGAACCTTAAGCGGCGTTATCACCTTTTTTTTTTTTGCTGTCTGAAAACGACAAACAACTCAGGAGGTCGTCCAACATTTTTGTGGGCTCGTTAAAATTTCATTCGTTTTCGTTTCATTAACAGCAGAGTGAGAATTCTTACGAAACTATTTAGGCACACTCAATTCCTTTTGGTTTTTTCGTGTTTCCTTGCCACACTATTCCAGCGCTCAACAGCACTGTGATCTGGTTTTAATATGATTATCATCAGCAGCGGTCGGTCGCTTCAGATCTAAAGGATCTGCTGAGGCCCATCATTGATTAAGCATGAAGGCAGTGGGAATATTTTGTTCTTCTTCTTGTGTATGTGTATTGCTAGAGTCTTTCTTGCATTCGAAATTTGTAATTTATTTCGAAAAGTCATCCTCATCATCTGCATCGGCAATGTTGGAAATGATTTTAAGCACTCAAGTGGCACCACATTAGGCACACTCAACCGCCCTCCGCCTTCTTTGCGGTTCGATTCAAATGCAATAGCAGCAACAGCAGCAGCATCAGCGGATGAAGAACGTTTTATTTCCCTGTAAAGGTAGGTGGGCGCAAAGTATGCACTAAAAATGAAACAATTTCGACGCTTCGAAGTGCGTAAAGTGGGTGTGCCTCACCCTGATGTTAGTCGCCGGCGGCAGGCCCTTGAAATCACATACTTGTGAAACCTTACAAGTAATTGAAAGTGCTATGGCGGTGAATGTGCCATAAAATAAACGCAACGAAGGCGTACTTCAGCACATTAGAATTAACGCATTGCAAATCGCTCAATCGCACAGGTGCGATCGCATTCAATATGCTATTTCTCGTTCCAAGTAAAAACATTGCCAAACGATGCCCACTCATTTCATTTTGTCCAAATGAGATCTCAATTTGTTAAGCAGCTGGCGCTTACCTGGCATTGTTAGTAAGCCACCACATGCGGACAGAATTTTCATATAATTTAGGTTGTATTAAAATATGCTTCTGCGTTTAATGTTTTATTGCCTAAGAGTTCATAGTGTCGCCTCCCATAAATATTCCCCCAAATGGCATGGAAATCTTTCACTCCACATCATTCGCCAACATCACCTCAAATGATGAATAGAAATTTACTTAAGTTCAAGAATTTTTTATGTGCTGCGAATAAAAATATGTGCTTCTTGTATAATTTTGTGCTTTTTATTTCATTCGTTTTGCGTACATCCTTATTTACACAACGTGACAGAATTTCCATGTGGAATTATGATTTCGAGAGGGAGCAACAATGGACCAAACATAACAGAGCGACTTTAAAATAACACAAATAATACAAGTGGATAAAAAGATGAAGCATGTAAGACCGTCGAGGTTCACTAGACGCTTAAGTTATCAGCAGCGGCGGCACATATGAGTTGAGGCAGGCGGATCTCAGGAAATGGGCATTACAGCCAGATAAAGCGACATACACCATGCCAACACCACCCTACGCCACCATTTATGCCCCACGCCACCTCATTCGAATGGAAGCAGTTTTCGCATGATAAATTGCTAAAATAAAAAGAAACGTTGAAATAACTCGCTTTTGTTTATGCAAAAATATATACAAGAATGGAAGAAGTGGGTGAAAAAAATTGCCGCTGTACGTGCTAAAAAATTTCATGGTCTGGCGGGTTAATTCATTTTGCACATTCGAAAATAAAACTCACATACAATTCATCTTTTATGTGTTCACATATTCACGTGCGAAATTTCTCAAATAAATCATTCAGCGTGAATTTTCAAGCTGACAGTTAGCTTCTGTCAATTGTTCACAAAGCCAAAGCGGGACTCAGTCGGTGTGAGGTGTGGGTGGTTAGTTGGCGTTCTTCCATGGGTATCAACTGCACTTTGCACTATTCACACCGAAACCTAGGAATAAGGCTTTTCACCCGGTACCCGGTGCGAACATTGACATTGCAAACAAAAGAAGGGCACAAAATGTGGAAAGGAAAGCTTGCACAAAGTTTCCTTTTATAATAATCAAAAGATCCTCATTGAAAGCGTGTTGGCGCTCTTTTGTGAAACAAATTTTCATTACCGCTGAAAAGATTGCCAAGCCAAAAGCAATATATGCGCCATGTAAACACCGCTCACAACGTGTATTGACGCGCTTTAAAAGTGCACCACTTAGTCAACACAGAATGGTGAATGCAAAATAGTGGCATAGTGTGTGCTTGGTGACTGGATGACGATGACGACAGCGACGACAACGACAACGACCATGACTACTATGAAAGGATGAATGCATCGTATACAATGAAGTACTCGCTTCGTGGCCTGGCAGTGAACCTTATTCGCATAAATTTCTTATTGGCATTCAGCCAGCCCACAAATGCACCTTTTGCTCATTCATAGAAGGATAAAGTAATGTGAAGTTTCTTTCATAAAGTCGCCGTGTCTAAACAATATTTTCTTTAGTGCTTCCACACACACACACACACACACACACACACATGGTTTGCAATTACGTGTTTTAACTGGCATAAAACTAACCCCAAAGAATGAAATTTATACGTTTTAATTAAATTCCACCTTCAAAGCTCGTTGGTGCATGTTGTAAGGTCCTTCATAGGCGCGACATTTGCTTGTTCTGAGACGAATAATTGATGTCTCGGCTTTTGTCCGCTATCAGACCATAGACTTCTGTTGATTTTTCAGATTACTGCAGTGAATGGAAAGGACTTTGACTTGGAATATTTTTAATTTGTGTGACGGTGGTTTCTCATATTATACCTTTGGTAGTAGAGAAATATAATTGCATTTATAAGTGTATATATTCACGGGGTGTTTTAGGGGTTTCAACCTCCTCCCTAGTGAGTATTATAAATATAATATCAACCAATAAAATACCGACCATGCAACCAATTTTTAAATCCATATTAAAATTAGCCCCATGGCCTATGGCTACAGATACATGGGGTAGATTTTTTAGATTTCTTCAGTCATATACAAGTTTTACACTAGAAGTATTTCTTTCTGTGTCTTTCTGTGTCCATCGCTGCGAGTTCACATCCATACATACATGTGTAATCTTTGAGAATTTTTTCAATTCGTACTCAAGATATACATGTCTACCGTGACTTCCAAATTTAATAGCACGGCCAAAGTCAACTAGTTTGCTTGCTTATAGTTTAAAAAAAAAAGGCGAAAAAAATCTATTGTCATTTGTTTTCCACGACCCGTCTAATTTCATCTAATTTCCAGACACTTTTCATAACAACAACATGAAACAAAGTTGTGAATAGTTGTGAGAAATTTCCGAAATGCCTACTTCGTGTAAATTTTATGTTGCGTAAAATTTATGCAAATTTCATTATGCCTGTCCAACTCGAACATAATAACTCTTTTTGTTCCAACGCTTTTGGTGGTCTTATCGCCACCCAGCAATCTTCTACTTCAGTCTAATTCAATAATTACACACCGTAGGCCCAATTTGGTTATATGTATGTTGTGTGCATTATGTTGGCCGACTTACGGTAATACAAGAGGCGTTTGACAGCCAACCATCTTCGCTGTCATTAATTTTGGTAATACGCGCGGCATATTTATGCTAATTCAAATGTCATAATGAGATTTTCGAAATACAATTTAAGCAATTCCACTTGTATTCAAAGACTTCTCAGCAGTAAGAAATGGTAAAATGTTAAAAACATGGAAAATAAACGAAGAAACAAAATACTTTTTCACACTTGAGACGAGCCAGTAGCGAAGCGCATCTAATGTGGATTTGGGGAGGGAGAAAACAATAGACGCACCCAAGTTCACAATCAGGGGTCAGTCAATGAATTAGTCTGCGATGCAGTCCGTCGGGTCGGGTCGCTCGCTCATCAGCCGATGATGAAGTGAATCCATTGTTAATGTTTTTACAAACTAATTAGTTTGACAAAAAAAAAAGAATATACTTATATGAATTCAAGCGAAGTGTATACGAAACCCATACTGACTTAATGAAGTTCCCAGACCCAGTTTGGGATGAGGCGTTTCGGGTGCGCTTTTAATGTGTAGACAAAACACAAACACACACACACACACACACACACACACACTACACAAACACTTGCTGAAAGCTGTTTTAATGGCTCGTCCAGAGATGACATGTCTGATAAGAATAGAACAACAACAAAAAAAATTAGGTGAAATGTGAGAAGAAGAAGAAGAAGAAGACGAACAGAATATAATGAATGTGTCTGGCGGCGCACGACAGACTTCGCTCGAATTTTATACGCCATCAGATGGAGCCATGATGATATGATCAAAAAGTGCTGCATTGCCACTGCAGGTCGGTAGTTTTTCTACAAATTTTGTTTCTGTTTCAACTGTGGATGCTTGCCTTTATTAACTCCTTTTTTAGTTGTTCATTGCCGTCAGTGGTGTGCCTTGGGACGGCATGAGTCTCTGGAGGTTTCTGTTGCAGTTTTGGACCAAATTAATTTGTCGTTCCCAAAAGTTGGTTCAACAAAGTGAACTCTCGCTAGCGTCGCCACACGTGCATTGTTTTATTTTTGACATTTCGAATTTGTTTCATTTATTTTTTAATTTACGAGGTTATTTCATGATGAAGTGGAAGAACTAAGTGTTCGTATGCATATAATCCCAAAAGACAGGCGAAAGTTAACCAACACAAAATTTCATAAAATAAATTTATACACCAACACTCATTTACCTCAAGTAGCCTTTAACATTGTCCTAACTTACAATACTGAACCTAGCTCAGTTAGTAAAAATCTAGGATATGTCGAGTTCAACTCCAGCCTGTGCGAAAAACACAAAAGTTGTTTTCCGCACGGCATCAACTCTCGTCAAGCAAACTTACGAGGATATAATTTGTCCTGAAGACACTTCACTTGCCTTTTGGAACGGGCACTAAACTGTAGGGCCCCTGCAGCACGCTGAAACGATTTCGTGTTTGTGAATTGCACAAACGAATTTCTGCAAAGATCCCCCGCCAAATATATTTTTATTTTTATATAAATTCTCTATTAAACTAATTACTTTAAAATATATACGAAATAATTTGAATTTTTTCTTAAAATTAACCCAACAGTCTTTGCATATCCGATGATATTTCATAAACATCAGTGAAATGATTCAGCAAGGACTTCCTGCAATTACTGAAGACATGATTGCAATCTGCACCCGAACGTCCCATTGACTCAGCATGGAAGTATTCATTGTCCGCATATTCGGACAATTTATCAGCAGACGATGAGGGCCTAGAGTAGGAAAATACAAATAAATATCGAATGGATTTTTTGGAAATCCGCAAAATCACTTACGTTAAGAGTATGTGAAAAAGTTCGCCAAACATGCCATTTGCGTAATGAAATGGAACCTCAGCGGCCTCGCAAATACTCTTCAATACGCAAGCACGTCCGGATAGGCCCATTCTAGTAATTGAAATGCATTATTAACTATTACCATCCAAAATAAATATTTAATTGTCACTATTTTGCCACTCACTTATTGGCCAAGCCTTCCAAACTGCGGTACACCGACCAACGGTAACTTGTCAAAACTCTTTTATTCCTCTCCAAGAAACCGGGAATTTTCGTGGCATTCCTCCCACCGCCACTCAATTCACTTTCGCTGACGAGATGCTGCTCGAACTTTGGGGTACCACCACCCATCCACGCACGTCCATTCAGATTGAGTTGACTTTTGGTTTTCAGTTGTTCCACTGTTTCGGGCAGGGCATATTCTGCCTTGAATACGTAACCAGTTGTTATGGCCTCAAATAGTAAATCTTCGACTGGTATACCGATACCGACAATCCACTGAAAGAACAAACGAACGAACGGAAATCACATTACATTTGCACGCTGTCACAGCCACGTTTGTGTCAAAATATTATTCACCTGGGTTCTGGTTGGCGCGGTCGGCGGAAATAGCAAAGGCACACCACGTTCCTGTCGATGATGCAAATGCAAACTTTCTTCACTTGCCGCTGTCAGTATATTTTTCAATAAAAATAGTAAAATTGCAAGCAATTCACGGCAATGCATTTTGTATCTCAAAAAAACAAGTTACAAATTCTTCACGAAGAAAGTTTCTAAGAAACTTTTCAGCCGTACTTCACAGTTCTATGGCCTGAACAGACTGAAGTCATTGACAGCTCTTGAAACAATCAAAGCATTGGCTAATTTCTATATTTATTAGTTTTACAATACCAAAAGTGCATATTTGGTTTTTAAGAAGCCTTTGGCCATGGCAGTTTCCCTTGAAATCCAATGAAAAATCTGAAAGTCACAGTAGACCTGCTGTAGTAGATAGCATTCTGGCCGCACGTTCTGTCAATTAGCACTTCAGCGGCATACTTACTCCTTTCTACAGTCGGTATTTTCTGGGTCATTTCGTCATTTCAAATCTCTACTCGCTTCCGAATTATATTCTAGGTCATCTTTGTCAGTCTTAGGTTGGACTTGTTAAATGCTGTTGGTATTTGGTGGTTAATGCATAGTCAGTGAAAATTTGCTAGGTATTTCATTTAATACACAAAACAGGGTAAAAGAACCACAATGCCAATATTATTAGTTTAATGAATACAGAATGTATTATAATATACTACAGTGCTTACCATAAACCATAGACATCAGTACCCGGTTACTTGACCACAAGAAAAAAAACTTTAAATATCTATGATGCTAATAGAAGCTAGTAAAATTATATACCTACCTATTATTCTGTTGCTTACCATCAATTGAAGTCACCCTGTATGCACGTCAACTCAAACTCTTGCAAATGAAAACTGCATCTTGCACTGTCGCTACAGTTGCAATTAGCCATTCGAACGGAATATGTCTGCCAAAAGGAAACCAGCAATTACGCATATCGCACAAACCCTTTGCTGCCTCTTCGGATTAAGCGTACACATTTCACAGGGCTTTATACTTTTTCCGCGCGGAGGTTCCTTTGGAGTGAGAATACCGATATTTAATTACTTACAATTAATTTCGTTTGAGTGCAATAATAATCATCTCTGCCCCACCCACTCCGCTCTATATAAATACTAGTACTTGGCTGCTGTGGCGATGCCCTTGGATCTGGTGAATCGTGATGTGTATATGGCCTTCAACTTCGAGGCCAACTATGGACTGCCATCGAATGATTCGTACAATGAGTGGATCGACAGGGTATAAAATAGTATGTAGAATTTTGTTCGCATATAATTTAACTGAACTCGTTTACAGTGGAATTTGAGCAACGAATTCACGGGCATTGGCAACGATGTGACCGCCATCAATGGCCGCCAGAGCCGTACGAAACGTGGCATGCTCTACACGCGCAGTTCGTTCTATCGCACTTTTATGGGCTATTTGGAACACTTCCAAATGAACGGAACAGCCTGTCTGCTGAGGACAATTTGTGAGGTATCCGAATCGAGTTTGGATGAAAATAATGGACTACTCGGAAGCGTTTTCAAAATTTTGTTCATGTAATTATGCTTTGAGACGATAACACTATGTGTGTGTGTGTGCTTTGTGTATGCGAGTGTGTAAAGTAATTACTCATTTGGGGCACATTTTGTGTGCTCCTTTTTGTTTGTAAAATAGGCCAACCACATCGGCTCCGGAAAATGGTCACGAAATGTCCGATGGCTTGTATGAAGCTGAATTGCAAGGAAGTAGAGGCGATTGTACGCAATATACGCATTCGTGTCCCGATGGTGTCATTAATATGATATCAGCTTGGTTTTAAATTTAATTTTTCTACATATTGTGCCTAAAGTGGACTTCTGCGAAAATAAAGGAAAATAAAGAAAATATATTGAAATTGTTGTTCTAATTCATTTCATATACCAGAACCTCCTTTGTAGAGTCTCTTATTTTAAAGAATCGTATGATACATACGCAAGAAACCAATTCTCTTCCCCTCCCTCTTCTATTGTTAATTGTTATGGAATTAATTTGTATACCAAATGGGAAAAAATCAAACGAGGCGTAATTCTATCACCAGCCGCCTAAATTAGAGCTAAGCGCTGCTTAATCGCTTTTGGAAGGAATACAAAAAACAAAGAAAAAATCACAACAAAACATTTCATTCCTTAAAGGCGGCAAATCAAATCAGTCTACACATTACTCTCAAAGTACAGAACAAAACCGAACATTGCATTGTTGACAATTAGAACAATGGTGCGAGCCTTAAAAGTAAATCACCGAAGAACACAAACGAGTCAAAAGAAAGAAGCGGAAAGAGCGATCACTGAGCTGCCAAAACCAACGCTGCCAAAATTTGTATTATTTCGTTTTTTTTTTCCTTCCAAGTTCTTAAGCGCGCAATGTCCAAACCGCATTTGCTCACACAAGTTCAAGGCGAACATGTGTAAATCCACACACTCACATCGTTCTCATTCAAAAGGACTCTCCATGCAGATGAAGATGACATGAAGGATTAGAACCGAACTGAGGATTGAACACAGAAAAGCGTAAAATACACAGAAATCTTTCAGAAAAAATTATATGATTTTCAGTACAATGAGTCGGAAAGAAAAGAAACGAACACGACGACGACGACGACGACGACGCATTTCCTTTATTTCGAAATTTAAGCAAATAAGTTTTTGTATGAAGACATGCAGCTCGTGTGATTTTTATACAAAAGATCTGTGAATACACGAAAAAAAAACAAACAAACAATTGCTTTCATTTGCAATTAAATTCGAAGCGGTGGGTAATTTTTGTTGGTGAAGTACTGAAGTTTAGGGTAAAGCGAAGAAGCTATTTGCGATGTGGCTCCTTTGGTTATAAAATGAAATGCTTCCAAATGCATACGACAGAGTACAAAATTTCAAATGAAAGAAACTTTGTCTTAAAAATGGTCCCAAAAGTAATGGTTTGGAGTCCATCAATTTTATACGTAATAAGGTTTCACAAACCCATCTATGTTCACTTCCAATACATTCCTATACATCAGTTTTCTCAACTAACTCAAGCCCAAAGAAGTCATTATGTTTTCTAACAATCCTAAGTCTTACAAACCCCATGGATCTGTCATAACCCCCGAGGTGACAGCAACTACCAAACATAACCCAGAAAAACGTTTTAATTGTTATTGTGGTAATTGTTATTATTTCTTTTCAAATAAATGCTAAACAATGTAATGTTGCCAAATATTTACCAGACCCTCAAGTCTTTGCAAACATCCCAATCGGATTAGTTATGGGATTGAATTGGCTTAAGGAACACACACTGTCTTCGGTCGCTACCTTCAAAGGTAATGTCTTAATGTTGCGGCAGGGATTTGTGTATTGAAGCAGCCGCAAAAGAAGTTTGTATGTCTCCCAGTTCACAAAGCAACTTGACATGCCTCTGTAATATGTACTAAGCTATATTAAACCGATTTTAAAACCAGGTTGAATTTTTTTCTTTACTACAACATTTCTTTCTGAATGAAGCACCTTTATCATTTGCATGAGAAACTAGTGAAAACCAAATAAAATTTCAAAAAAGCGAGGGAGAATTTCTCACCCTAATCGCAGAATACGCTGAGCGAGAAGCCAAATTATTCACAACGCTGACGACAATCAATCATTTTTCACCTCCGCGTCAAATGAAGTTATTTTCGGTTGACTTTTATGAGCTTCCACTGACTTTCGCTTAAATAAGTTGCACCTCAGTTAGTGTCATAGTGGACGAGTAGATTTATCAATCGATCAAAATGCTCTTAATCACATGAAGTGATTTGAATAATGTGGTTTATTAAGCGCTACGATAGTGATTAGATAAGATTAGGTTAAATTTATTTTAAATAAAGAAGCGGAAATGAATTTATTACGAACCTTTCACTAAGCCAGGTGTTCAACATTTCAATATTGCGTATATTTCCCATGGAATACTTTTAGAACAAATTGAATTGTAATTAGTTGCAGTCCACGACCACAAAAAGATTATTAACATTCTAACATTCGGTAAGTGAAACCATGCTGGTGTCACACGCACTAGTCGCACTTCCTTGAATCCATATGTGAGCACACAAGGTAGAGATTACGTTACATCCTTACTTACACATATGGGAGAAGAAAAAAAGCATAAATTACACTTTAGAGAGCATTCCTAAGATTTGCTTTCCAACGAAAACATATGGTGATGAGCATATAACAAAGTGAGTGTGGTTTTACAACGACCAAAAGTACAAGTGACATGTGTCAACATGTGATCCTGTTTCAAATGAATGGCAGTACGAGTACGAGTATCATGCATTAAGGCTAATCATAAATCAGTGAAGACAGTAGTCAATAGAGGGTGCGGCTGGAATTGTCAATGACAAACTACTTAAGACAAATTACCCAAAAATGGGCGTGAGAGGACAAAATATGATTGGATATTTTTATGGCAAATTTTACAAAATTTGTGTACCAGTCTCGTGTGTAACATATCGTCCTTCACAACCCTAACCATTTTGCCGAGCTAAAATAATGAATCATGTGTCTTTTCTTCCTATGCTAGTATAACCATCGGATCTCACTTAATTAAAAATAGGCAAAAAAAGAATGGGCAGCTCATAAAAATTAAATTATATTTATTCAATTACCTCGCTCTGCCCCTCATTAAGGTCACATCATAAAATACATATAAAACGAAAAATGCAAATTTAAGGCACGACCCAAATAACCATAAACCGCACAACCCTAACGCCATAAATCAATAAAGATTTTCACAACATAATGTACGACGCACCACGAAAAAAAAAGCGCCATCATAAATTAAAACTCAAAGAGGAAAAAACTTGTTTCCTTACTGTTGACGCCAACATACTCGTAAATATGTCAAATTCGCTTTATGCTAACCACAACATATCCTGTGAGTGGCTTTTTTTTTTACAACCACCCTCCATCCCACACCTAAACATGTTATGTATGTATATGTGAAAAACGAAAGAGCGCGAGTCGTTATCATCTCGGCAAAAATGTAAAACAACATTTTATTCAAAATGGACTAATTACCGCACAGATAACGCCAAAAGCCCCAAACCGCACATAGTACACAAGATAATAATCAAGCGAATTTATCAACATGTCGCACGCAATTTGACAACGAGAAGCTACCAGAAAGCAAAACATAAAGTAAACAAAGAAATTCCTAAGCAAAAAGTAAACGAAACCAAACTGACACATTGCCAGGATATGGGCGCGAGATAAGTACGGCTCGGAGGCTCATATCATAAATGCAATTACATACGCCCGGATTCCACACCAATGAATACTATATGGCAACCTATCTTCCTACGCCCACCCGCACTCCCCCCAAAACAAAACTGTTTCCGTTTCCGAGAGGGAGAGCAAGTGCTGCGTGTGTTTGGCAAAAAAGTAGACTTGTGAAATTTGTTTTATTCAAATTTCATGCACACGCATTTTGGAGCACATGAAGAAAGTGGAGAAACCACAACCCCACATGTAACATTTGACACATTGTTTCCCGCATACGCAAATGTCTGTATTAGAGTTTATATTTCTTTTATTTTTACTTTTTTATTTTGGTTCGGTTTGGTTTGGTTTGGTTTGGTTTTATAAAGGAAAATTCCACGGCGGCATTCCTTTGCGCTGCCACGACAAAAGCACGCAAATTGTGTAGGAATTTGAATTGGAGCGCATACAAATGTGTGGAATGGAGCCATCGTCGGTAATAGCGGTGGCGACATTTCACATTTTACCAACAGGGACCAGAAACGACAGTACCGACAGCCCCCCCAAACACCTTCAATGTGTATGTTCCACGCCAGCCAAACCCTAAGCGAGGCTGCCATGTCAGCGAATTGCGGCTGACATCTACTCATAAATATTTAATAGCGTGTCTGGTAAAGAAATCTGGTGGATACCACTTTCGTTTGTTCTACTTGCACAACATATTTACTTGGGAAAATTTCTTCAACCGGGAAGTGGGGGAAAAGTGAGTTAATTTATATTTTTTTTTAGTTGGTGGTGTGAAGTTTTTGAATTGAGTTAAGTTTACGCGCGACCTATCAATGATCCCTTAAGCTAGTTTACCAAAGTATCCATATCAGAAAAACCCTTTCTAGCCAAAAGTCCAACCCAAGTGTCATTCGTATTCAAACAATAAATACATTTATTAGTTTAGAACTAGTATGTAAACACGAAACTTTTCTCCATTCATCAAGTAGCTAAAACTTAGTAAAATTTTGAAAATTTCCAACAGCGCAACTTTGCGACCATGAAACTCAATCCAGAACACTTTACAAGTAAAATAAACAAGCAAACAAACAAACAAGCCAAAATAGACCGGCCCCCAAGTGAACACACCTGTGTTAATGCTCACATTTCACGAATGCGGTGTGGTGCCTCCATTAGTGTCTGAACTAAATACACTTCCGTGTGTATTGTAGCCCCAAAACGTTGCCAGCCGCCAATCAAATTTCACGGAAGAACAAAAAAAACAACTAATAACCGCAATGTTAAATGGTGAATTAAGTAAGCGCACACGATCTGCTGTATCGTCTTTCAGCAACTCTCCAATTACGATGCACAATGCCCTAAATGCTCAGCCGAAAAGTACAACAATCTAACATTCATCCTTTCTATGGCATTATGGAAACAGATGAAACCCAAAATATTTGAAGGCGCAACGAACCTGCGGATTCGACGCTGGCATGAATCAACCACAACACATCCACCTACTTCCGACCTGACACACGAGATGAGCAACAGCTCAATTTGATACAAGGAATTGTTCGTTTAGCCTTAATTGAGTCTGGCAAGAAGGTAGGTACCTCAAGGAAACACTATCAACGGCACATAACTGCGATCCTATCATCAGGATATTGGTTTCGTTTTACCGCATGGTATTTAGTGTGGAGATTAATTTGAGAAAATATTTAATCCCCAAAAATTTGTAATAACTGGAAACTAAGATTTAATTGGCAATAAATTAGATAAGCACAAAACAAGATATGTACTTACTATGAGAAAATAGTAAACCAAAGGACCTTAATTGGAAGGAAAAAAAAAATTGGTATTAAAAAACACTTTTCCATATCAATTTTATGAGAAGCCATAAATCTCTTTTCCACATCCTTGGAAAAAAAATATTCGGAAGTAAACTTTAAATCGCATCATGAACATTCGAAGTAAACGAAACTAAAAAAAAACACACTGAGCCCGGATGTAAATTCGCATCTGCGCCGCAATTGTCATCAATACTCAGATTTCAATAACGGATGTAAATAAACCGCAAAAGATCGATTACTGCTTGCACCAGATGCAGGTAGTTTTTATATATTTTATATATTCCATTTTTATTCTGTTTTGTGGCGTTCAGTTTTTTCGTCTTTTATTCAAAATATCTGCTCACCATCCATGCATACACAGTGCAATCAATGATGGTCAATATTACAATAACAACAGGGAAATCATCATATCTGATACAGCACCGAAAATCCAAGCCATCTGCCCAAAAATGCACAAAGTTAAAAATAAAACCGAAAACCCTTTTTCAACCTTCGCTTTGAATGCAAAATTCCAAAAAAAAAAAGAAAAAATGAATATTTTTTCGGCTGAAATGTACTTATCCATGGCAAATGGCAACTGTTTCATTCCACAGGTTTGCTGCTAGCGTTTTGATACCCTACACAAAATGGTTGGGTATAATTATTTTGAATTTTTCCTATGAATTTTTTAAATAATTAATACTTGTAAATATAATAAAATGTACATAACAACAAATAATTAAAAAAAAAATTTTTTCCAGTAGCATTTGGAATTTTTGTTTTTTAAATTTAGATGAAGCAGAGCAAAGTGGGTTACAAATTTATGGTCACTCATACCCGAGTTAGGTAACACAATCTTACCTTGGTTTTTTTGTTTTATAACAGTACAATTTTATGGATGCAACCAATGTATTGTAATTTCAAAACTCCAAAGTATGTAATTTTTAAACGCAAAATTAACGTAAGCGACACTTTTTCGAAATCGATTTTGTATGGAATTGTGTCAAAGCCGATTTTCACAAAGAAAAAAGATTTTAAAAATTCTTCTACTGTAAAATTTACATTTTGGCAGATATGGTCCGATATGCGCAGATAGGGTGTATGTGCTACAACAAGGCCAACACATCCTTTGCTATGCTTGCTACAGTTAATTTTTTTTTGCATTCAAAACCCATTAAGAATATCACCTGGGCAAGTCAGATTGTAATGGTCAATAAACGCAATGCATGTAGGCAGTTCTTTTGTGAATTTTATAATCGAGATATAATGAAGGATAAGGGACCACTTATTCATGTATTAAGTGTAATTTTCCATCCTTAATGGGCATATCATAAATCCTGAATATTTAAGAGACTCGAAAAATGGTTGATCTCGGAGGTGGTTGGAGTAATGGCCAACTAACTACTGAGTAGACATTTTTTTTTTTGTCCAAACCTTTTCTTTGATTTTCAATTACAGCCGAAGATGAAGTTAAAGTTTTGTTCTCAAAAAGCACCACTGTGCCAATATTAAATCAATTCAAAACTGCACAAAGAAAGTACTTGGAAAACCCCACCCACACTTGAAGAACAAATAACGACCAGAACTAAAGCCAAAAGTGTGATTTTATATATAAAACGCCAACCTCTTGTCGCTTGACCGTATGCAATTAATTGCCGCAACACAGCACATACACACACAGACACAATACGTAATATGCTGGCCCCATTAAAAATTGACCGACAAACGAACCGATGGACACATGAACTATTGAACCGAACAAAGGAAAAATTACAGACCAATCAGGACTTTGATTAAATACGAAAATCGAACGAGCACATTCGCATTCGCATTCGCATTCAAAACGAAAAACGAATTCTGTGGAATTTTGTGCAAACTGCTTGTTTGTTCCATTTGCCATTTGTCATGGTGCCTTTTATCGAACCGGCATAGTTTATGCAGTTCCAGCAAGTCAAAAGGCTGCAAAGTCGGCTCACAATTAGTCCACGCCTTCAGGTATTGTTACACCTGGGTAATTGCTCCACAAACGTCATGTAATTTTTCTTTAACGAATCTTAAATGACTTTTGTGGGAATTGTGTGCGTGTGTGTCTTGTGTCCTGTGGCCCTTTGTGTGTTTGCTCATTGTTGGCCACAAAAGGTTCTTTGATTTTGCGATTCATGGTGACTTTTGCTGGCCCCATTGTTCTAAGTGTAAGTGAGTGCGGAAAATCACCTGGTAGTACAAGTTGTTGCCAGAAACTAATTCCTTTGAGGAAGCGGTCGATTTAGTATTTATGTTGGTAAGATGAAAGGAAAAGAAAAACGATATTGTATTTGCTGAAATTTCCACTGAAAAGGAACGGTTCCAGACCATTTTTATATTTATTGAAGGATTCAATGTTTAAAAACATCAAATATTATTGCTGAAAGTTAACCCTATGGAAAAATGCCCAAAAAACTTCATAGACAAATTTTCCAATCAAAGTCACATTTGCAATTGAAAGTTCATTTAATATTCACTGGCTGCCACAATAAGAAATGGAAAATAACCATGCTATTGTCTAAAAACATAAAAAGATTTGCAAAAAGATTCCCTTCTTTTCGATTCCATTTCATTTTCGTATCCTTGTAAACGCAATCGAAAGACCTACGCATTGGCAAGCTTCACAAAGGAGTATAATGTATTGGTTTTCTAGAGCCTGGCCTTGCTCAAGCACGATTTCTGATTAATGATATGCGGCATTTTACCTTGTCCAAGGACGACACCTACATGTATTCATTGGGTACAATAGAAATCAACAACAAAAACTGTCAATTTGAGGTCTTGCCATATTTTCGAAATTTTTTCCTTTTTCTTCTTCTGATTGTGTGACATTGTTCCAAGGTTTTTTCCTTTATTGTCTATTCGTAGGCGTTCGGTATGGTTTTGTTCTTCATCGCATACATTTACCATTTGACGTTCTTTAAGTATTAACTGCATTCGGGAGAGTGACGGCTGCTATTGATGATGCTACGGTCATTTCGGCCAATCACATTTATAATGCAACACATTTGGCACAGAGCAAATACAAATGCAATGACACTTTGACTTTAAACTATTGACTTTTGGAAGAATGGCAAGGAAAGGTGGCAAATTGGCTTTGTGTTGGACAATCGTATGTTTGGAAATATTTCCTTTTTTTTTTTGAGGAAAATAGAATATAATTTGGGCAGATGTTTTGGTAAATGGATTTTAGTTGATTTCGTAAAAGAAACTGGAAAAGTTAGGCAACAAAAAGTGGACAAAATCTACATCACCAAAAGTTGCGAAAGTGCTCAGCTCATAGCATTGCAGTCCTTATGTCTCATTTCAGAAATTATAAGACAAATGTATATATCTCTACTTGCATTAAGCCTGTATTGGCTTACACCTGCTCTGCCAGCGGATTTCTAACTACCAAATTAACGCTTAAGCCAAAAGTTCCACCTGCAACCATAAGTCTTAAAGACTATAATAACCGCATCAGCCTTTTTTGGATACGCTTGCTAGGTCGCATCAGACCCCAACGAAAGAACCGTGAAGAAATGCGTAAACGGCATTGATAGTGGCGAATCAAGAATGCCTACCGAAGAACCTGTGCGTGAACTGTGAAGATACGAAACGCATTTGCACCTGGATTGCCCAAATTACCCTAAAAATGTTAAGCAGAAGAATATGCAGCAGCCATAATTAAATTGAAATGTAAAATGTTGAACGAAAACGTTTTATTGTCGGAAAATGTTTCCACTTTAAAATGTTTTAATTAACAACAAAAAAAAACCACACACAAACACTTGAATGATAAGATTAAAAAAATACAACGAATTTCCAACTAGTTGAAATTAATTTCCCAAAAATTCTTTCACACATGGTCGTATTCCATATAAATGGGATTTGAAAAACTATTATTTTAGGATTAAAAATATTCAAGCGTACATAGACATTCCGCTGACCATGGCAACAAAAATTTAATCCCTTCAGAATTGAAATTTGACAAGTGTTCCGAATGCTGTTCAGCATTTAAAAAAATAAATAATTCCCAAAATTACAATAAAAAAAAATCTCACAAAAGCCCTGCATTTTATTTTTTCCAACCAGGAAGAGAGCACGGCACAGAGTCCATTCGAGACCCAGCCACAACTTTGACAGACAAACAAAAGACCAGAGAAAATAAATTAAAAATTCCAAATGACAATTCGCAAAAATCACAAGGCAATTGTATGCAAAAATGCCGCAGGTGGTCACAAGCTGGTCACCGAGCGAACGATGCGCAAGCCAAGTGTTTACTTTCGCATTGTGGTGGACAAATTTTGCATGTGGTGTTGAGGCAGGCACTCGCAGAGGCCAACCCTATTAGGGGACTTTGGTCGGGGCTTCGAAATGCAAACAATTTATGTGTGAATTCTGTTATTGAGGTGCACACGAGAAGCGCAAATGCATTTTTTTTTTAGGTGGGTTTTGTTTCATTGAACTGTTAAGAGATTTTAGTTGAAAAAAAGGAAGTGAGGTTAACAGTAGGCCTCAAAGAGAAGCCCTTGTAACAATACATATATTTGTGAAACATCACCAAACGTTCTAATTGTGTAAATTCGAAAAGGTTAATTCTCAGTTAATTTTTGAACTCTTTGGCTAATGATAAAATCAAAATTTGCTCATGTTCAATACTTTACGCAGTTTCACTTTGCATATTCATGATATTATTCGAAGCATAATTGTATGCTTTTCTGTGAAAGCACAAACACAAATTATGCAATCAGCAGCAATCTTTTAATGTTATTTCAAACAAAGGCCAATAGCATTTGCATAGTTCACAAAAACACAGAATATTAGCATTTTATTTTCAAACAAAACCAAATAGAAAATAATACTTACCCAAAACAGAAGTCAGAAATTAATGCGAATATGAAATGGCCCAAAAAAGTGCAAATAAAAATAAAAGAGACAACTTCGAAAAAAGGCATTCATTCATCCATCATAAGGACGCTATTAGGCCAATTCGTTTCAATGGTCTATCAAAGTGAGCTTTAGCTCTGAGTGCATTTAGCCCATTTGCATCGTGCATATTCAGAGCTACGCTCCACCACCCCCACAAATTTGAATCCCTTTGAAATTCAAATGCGAAATGAAACTCATTTGCATCCCACCGATGAGGCTGATGATGATGCCGATGACAAGGATTGAAATGACGACGACTGCACTTTGTGAATTCATTGACTATGACGGTAGGTAGGTAAATGGTTTGGAAATTGCATAATTACTGGCAATTTTTCGTATTTGTTTTAGTACGAATATACCAAAACAAAATAAATAATAAAACCAAACCGTTTGTACACAATATTTCCTTTAGTATTTATTGGGACATGTGAGTACAAATAATCAAAAGTCAAAATCATTTTGCGAATACTGTTTCAGTGCTGAGTGCAAATTATTCCTCATCACGACGGCCACTGTGATGGAAATGGTGCAGGAAGTGCTTGTTCAAGAACGAAGTATCACCCTTGGCCAAACGCTCGCGCATCTTGGTGCACTTTGGCGAGTCGATGCGCAAATCGGCCGGGCAGCCGTTGGAGAACTCGCGCCAAATGCAATGGTGGAATTCCAAGGGGCAACGATTGCAGCCCTTGACTTCATCGGCGGCGTGGGTGGCGGCTGCCTTCTTTTCCTTAATCTCGGCCAAGCACTTGTCGACGAAACCTTCGAGGGCATCCTTCTTCCATTGGGTCTCACCGATCTTGGTGCGCATTTGGGTGAGGATGGCCTCACGTTTCAGGTCACCGTTCTCATCGATGATGTTGAATTTCTTGGCCACACACTCGCTGATGCACACCATTTGGTCCTTGGCCTGTTGCATCTTTTGGCAGTCGAAGGGATCGTAGGAATCATCAGCTGAAAAAGAGAAGAATAATTACTGTTGTAACTTTCAATTCCACCAATTCGCATTCAACTCACAATTGTTGCCGCGCACTTCAATGTGGCACTGCTTCTTCACATCCTTGTACGAGTCCATTTGCTCCTGATCGAATTTGTCGCCCGTGCAGCACATTGAGTCGCGCTTCCAATCACGACGACCGCACTCTTTTTGGCCACTGGGTGTAGCGGCTACTTCGGTATCGCGACGACTCCTTGCGAGACTGTCCAGAGCATCATCGGAATCGGCTTGCAGTTCCTCGAACAAATATTCATCTGAAGAAATCAATTTTTAATGAAATTCCGAATAGAAGTGAATCAAGTGTCGGTACTTACTGAAATCGGAATCCTTGAAGTCATAGGCAGAAACTGCAGCTGCCAACGCCACCAAGCACACTAAGTATTTGAACATATTGAAGACTTTCACGGGTCAGAACTCTTCGCCAGAATGATTCGATCACAGCACCGGTCCAAGTCTTTTATACGCCGAAGCTAAAGCTCAGCCAAAAGATTCGCCGAGCAAAACAAATAAAGTCACGATCAATAATCATCAACATCAACATCATCATGAATAACAAACAGCCGCGCGATTGGTACGGTACGTCAAATGCGAATTAGAATGCGTGAATTACTAGTATTATTTATCAATCTTTGTTCTTCCCCAATACTTGCTTGCTTACTTACTTACATTTTGTTTATTTTTTCTTCTTCTTTTTTTGGCTATTTACCTTTGCTTTTTGGGCCACTTTGTGGTGTGTTATAATTGCTCTTAAATTTGTTTTGAAGCTTCGGTACTCCACCTACGAAGTTTTTACACCGAAAAAAACTTGCAAATAGAGAAATTGGTGTAACATTGTTTTTAAAGTTTGGAGAAGTTACTAAATTTATAAAAATACTAAAAAGGTTATAAAAAACTTATCAAAGATTTCCATTCTATCATCCATCAAGTTTTCTGTAAAGTCCAGTTAAAAGCTCAACCGAAAATGGAATATGATTGAACAATACCTATAAGCGCAATCTGATTCTGATGCAAAGAAAGCTACCATCCAAGTAATCATTTAGAGAGAGAAAGCAATTTTCTCACAGAATTCTTAAAGGAGCAAATCTGCATTATTGGAAAAAAATTTAGTTTTTTTTTTTCTTCAAAAACGTTTCTTTCTGTGCCACTCTCTTGCCAAACAAACTTGCCATGAGAAATATTTTTTTCCTTAAAATTTTACATTTGAAAAGCCTCTATCTTTACAGTGTACATCAAATATTGAATCAAGTCAAGCCGGTCAAATTGTCGAATTACCTAGAATGAAAGTAAAAAATAAACATGAGTTGCTTAAAAACCAACTTTTGACTTTACCTGCTTAAGGCGCGCCTCACTAAGCTTTTGTTCATTTCGCCATGACAGATACAACAACAACAACTATAGCAAACAAAAAAAGTAGTGACCAAAACAAAATTCATAAAAGCCTTTCGCTGCTCAATGTGCCATTACCACAACTCACTCATGTTGCGAATAATTACATTTATTATAATAAAAAAAAATCAATTTCAAACATGAGCATGCCAAATGGAAAAAAAAATAATTAAAAATTTTCCATTAATTCTTTTTTGTTATTTGTAAGTTTGTAAGTTTGTACATATGTGTGTATGTATGCAAATATATATTTAATTGAAATCGATAATATCTTTCTAAATGAGATTTTTATCATCTGCATTGGACTTTGTAGCAAATAGTATGTTTGTTAGAGTAAGAAAAGGCATATACTTAGTAGCGAAATTAACATTTTGTTTGTCACTATCGCCAGATCTGGCTCAGATCTAAACTCTGATTTGTATAAATAATTAATTTCATAATTAATTCATTGCCAGTTAATGGACTTCTACTCCACTTCTTTCGGCAGCAGTCTTGGCTTATACTAAACAGCCGCAAGTTGGGAGTTCATTGAACTCCACTGTTCTATATTTCGAGAGTGTGAACCATAAATCTGGTTTATTTACATTTTGATTGACACTTTTATTTCATAAATCAATTGGTACAACGTGCTGCCGTATATTCTCGTATAAATGGAAATATGGCAATACGTCAAATGACAAATTAGAACATTCGATGCTGCAAATGAACACCAGCACTTGGCTAATATTGAGTCAAATTGGATTTATATAAATAATTGTCGCAAATATAATTTTACCCTTTGCTGCTTTCGAGTCTGATACGCATTTTCAACTTAGAAACTTTTCAACTTGGATTTGGATAAACTTTAATTTGCCATTAAAAGTTCTCTAAAGTAAATATGTAAGTGTAAGTTTCTTCGCAGCTATTTATATTAAAAAAATTTTAAATGTTTGCATTATTGCATTGTAAACACAGAAGAAACATTCATGCACACATTTCGGCTTATGCGGCCAAAAGTCTGGCTGAAAACAGCTTAGCACCACCCAACAGCGAAAGGTACACGGTGAAAAATGTTAGTCAAGTCAAGTGAAGGCATATTCACCCCAACAGTTTGCAAAATTTTGCTTTGGATGTAGCTGAAATGGAAATATTTGCTTGCAGCGGAAGCGAAAAACGAAAAGGTGAAGAGAAAAAACCGGAAAAGCTTTGAGAATTGTTTCAAAAAAGTAATTCAATTGCAACAAAATGTAACGGAAAGTTAGCACAGGAATTTGCATCTTTTCGGCAGGTCGACAGTCGCATCTATCAACACCTGTTTTGGTGGCGCTACTGGCAAGCCATCTCATGCCCCCTTAACATTTGTATGTTGCGTATTGTGCAGCAGCAACAATTGTACGCAGAAATCGCTGTGATTTTGCCAAAACTTTAAATTGAAAAACTCTGATTATGGTTGAGAGAGATTCATTTGCGATTGTTTTTAAGCTGACAGAGTTTTCTTACTTTCCCAGCCGCTGCTGGAAATTTGTTTGCGGAGTCATAAACGGCAGCAACATGCTGTGAAATCTGAGAAACCTGCACCGGAACTTTATGCATTCCAAAGTGTTTCTGTTTTATAATTGCAGAAGCTGGAATTGGAAAACAATTTAAATAAATATTGACTAATGAAAATGTATTTGTGTTTTATTAAATTAAATTGAACTTCTTTTAATTGTAAATATTTTTTTAAATTAAGAGGCTTTAGCCTTTTAAAACACACCAAGATATTCCCTCCGTATTAAATAGTTAGTCGTGGATTCATCGCACTTGGCTGGTTCAATATTGGACAATTAAATGGTTATCACTGGACAAAAGGCATGCAGTCAGAAAAGTTCTAAATCACAATTATGGAGCACAATACAATCGCCCCCCACTTCGCTGAGCCAGAAAAAGTTATGAATAAATTATGCGAATATTACTTATCAATACGGCATTTGTTTTCCCATCGAACAGGTCCTTTTCATGCTGTTTTTGAGGCGCGCCATCACCGCCAAAAGTTCCTAGCCCAAACTTTGTCTTTCTTGTGCATTATAAATGAAGGAGCCAATAAGCATATCGCTCGCCCACCGCAAAGGAAGAAGTTTGTTGAAAACTATTTCTGCAATTATACGAAACGATTCCCGAACAATATCAGTGAGTCAGCCAATGTGGCCGCATTCCAGTGCGACCCGGTGCAAATCGAGGGCAGCATTTTGGCAGTTCTGGAAGTGGTATAAAGCGTGGGAGTACAGCGTATGTCGCTTGCAATACCATGAGATGGCAGGACAGCACACCCTCAGCCCCACCCCCTCCCCAATCGGCCCTCTAACCATTTCAATGTGTCGTTGTGTGTTCCTTGATATTCGATATTCCGGCAATTTCTCATCGTTGTGCTTCCGATAAATGCAGTCAAACTTTTCGTTCCGCTATACCTGCCTGGAGGACATAAAGAAACCGATAAGGTGAGCAAACTCACGCTCAAGCTCTCGGCTGACGAAAGTTTCGCACAATTTCAAATGAAACTGATTTGTGATAAAAGAAAAAGAATAAGTGCAAGAATTTCAGTTTACTGCGAGTTGATGCTTTGTCCCCGACTGAATTCAAAATGTTCGAATAGATGCTATCGGCACATTGAGTCAACGGTACAATAACTCTCTGAATATACTTGTGATTTATTTGATAATTTTCCGTTAAAGAATATGGCAGAAATACTGAAGTACGTTAACGATGTTGGAACAGAATCTTTGCCTATTGTGAAATAATCTTCATTCGCATTTCACACTGACTCATGGAAATCAGCAATCATTAACCAATTACCATTTCAGATATATCAATTTTGGCTAACAACTACTGTTTAACCAAGTCCCAATCTTCTACATATTGTGGAAAAAGTATGCTATTGTTTTGGGTCTAAATTTCATGAGACTCCGGTACGCCGAAATCTTATTAAAATTATTCTGTAAAAAGCAAAACAAATTTTGTTCATTAAAATATAATTTTTTATCTTCAAATCCCCAAATTAACGCTTTAATGAAAAAACCTGTCGAGTTCCCGAATAGCGATTCACATTAGGAACCCTTGTTGGCAGATCATCAGAAAATAAATTGATAGGCAAGGATAGGAAATCCAAGTATGCCTAAAAGGTGCTTTCATCGTCACTTTAATCACCGGTTCGCCTATAAAAGTTTCGATTAAAACAGGATATTGTGAAAACGGCCCTTGATGTGTAATTGGTACATGAAACAATTATTTTTAATTAAAATTGTTAAATATAATTTCAATTATTGCTATTTTAATTGAATATTTTAAATTGCAAAATCTGAAAGTACAACATTTCAATATAATTAACAAAATAACTTGTTATTAATATATTAGCTGTATAAAACGGCATACTTATATTCAACTACAAGTGATTGTATAGTGTATAGTTAGTCTTAAGCAAAATCAACAATTCAAAGCCACTGCCACTTCAAGACGTCATCGATTCCGGCTGAGTAGAAGAGGTACTGCTTGCGGGCTGCGGTGCAGCAGCCGTCTGTGTCTTATGATGTTTTGCCACCGCCTGTTGGGCTTTGCTCAAGTTGATGTTTCCCTCCGAAGCGCGAGAACGCAACTCTTTCTCCACCGACTTGTTCACAGATTTGGAAATGACTGATTTAATCTTTTGATTTTCCGAAAATTTGCCCTTCTTAGCCTGGATGGGAGCATCTGCAAATGGAGATTAGTTCAACACAATTAAATATAAAGTAGAGGAAGGATTTCCAATTGCAATAACTACAACCACTCACTTGATCTTCTGGTAAATGCAATGGAACTTTTTTGTTTCTGCTTCTTCTGTAGCACTGCAGGGAGTTTGGTTTTCTTAAATTTTCCTTGAGGCATTTTAATTTAATTAAATTTATTAATTTTCTAAAAGTACCAAAGTGGTGAAGAACGCGTGTTTATGTTATTGTTTTTTTTTCGCAGCTGTCAAGTAGTGATGCGAAGTACTCATCGGGTACATTTTGTATTCGATACTTGACTTTGATGCTTTTATCGAAAAGGTTTGAACTCAAGCCGTACTTTAGTTAGTGACACCTGAGATTTGAAATTTTGTATCTGTGTTACTTGGAACCTACATTATTTTCAAATTAATATATAGCAAATTCTTCAAGTAATCAGTGTTTAACGTTGGGTAAATTGTATCAGGTAAGTAGTTTAAAATTTATGATTCACTAATAATTGTTTTCAGAATTACAGTGCTGCCAAACCACTTTGCCCCTCAGTGTTGCCAGATGATGTTAACGAAAAACCTAATTTGTGGTTTAATAAATCGTTATTTCGTTCGAAAAACATCAGAAACATTTTGATAATCAGAATCAAAGTCGAATAAGTGTTTTATAGACGAGATATTACTAAGAGAGATTATCTAAAAGTCGGCCATTAAAATTAAATCATCGCCACCGATTACGGTTTGTCGTTTTATTTCGACTGTAGTTTCTTTTTTGTAATTTCATTTGGATTACGGAATATATTTTACCATTCAGTTGATCAGCTGGTATTTTTGAGCTATTAATTGCAATAGACAAGCAGAGGAATCTCAGTATAATAACAATAAATGATTATTTTTATTTGTTTTTCATTCAAAGAACATTTCTGTCGCAGTACATTCTTACAGTTGCCAACATTATGATTCTCTTACATACAATTTTCTTATGGATATTTTAGGCTAAATGAGTTAAATTTTATATATATATATATCATGTAGTTTATATTTGGATATTTTATGCTAAATGTGAGCAAATACAATTTCACATTACATGCAAAACCAATTCGGATCGGAAATAAAAAATTACAATATTTTTAAAAAATGTTTTCTTGGAAATAACAAAGGTTAACGTTTAAAAAAGCAAATACAATAAAATGTGTTAGATGTGTTCGTGTCGTTTCATTCCTATATATATTCTTCCTCTCTATAAATATGCTAATCGTAAAGTGTATTTTTTGTGTATCAACGCGCTTCATATTGCAAAACTGCCGTGCACATAATACATTTGTTTGTTTGTTCAGTTAAGAGAGCATGCAGGCGTTCAATACGAAACGGCACTGAAATGATCTAACTGATCAATTTGCTCACAATAATGCCAGTCACAATTAAACCTATTATCACAGCAATCGCTAAAAGTATTAAAATCTTACGCCGATAACTCTGACGGCTCGCAGACGCCTTGGCCAGCTCATCGCGGCCCAGTTCCACCTCAGTGGCGGCGTTCTCAATACTGGTTTCGATACCATCTGATGGAGAAACAACTGTTTATTGAATGGAACAAAAAGGATAAGTGAAAACTTTACTCACCCACTTGCTCCCCCTGCGCTTGCAACAAGCTACTGACCGTACGCATTATGGAATTCACATCCAAAATATCAGCCTCGATCACCTTAATCTGACGCTCGCGATCAACCAGCATGTCCTGCTCGAACTGCAGCCCGGCCTCCAATTGTCGCTGGCGCTGCACCAGCTCCGCCTTATCCGAATCGCCCTGCTCGTCGTCGTACTGCTGCTGAGCCACTTGCGACTGTGTATAGGTTAGCTTCATGGCGGCGGCGATGCGTTGCTGGGCCTCCGAATACTTCTCCACGACTATACGAAAGTCGGTGGTGAGCTTCTCCAGCTGCAGCTTTTGCTGCTTGTCACCGCGACGCACAACCGAAGTCAGACGCTGCAGATCCTTGGTGGTCGTCTCGATGCGATAGTTTGTCTTGACCTGTATGTTGTGGACCTTATCGCGCGTCGATTGCTGATCCTTTGGCGTTCCAATGACTTTGATAATCTTCTCCAGTTGTTTCCAACTGAAATTGACCGCATTTATGTTATGACCGATATCCTCGCTGAGGGACATCAGTTCCGTGGGACTGAAGCCGGAGAAGTTGACATCGGGCAAATTGGAAATTGCCGTCGTACTGGAACTGCTGGCCGTGGCACCATAATCCCGGTGCGGAGCGTTTGAGGGGTTGTTCAGATTCTGAGCCATCTTCGAGGAATTCACAGTTATTTTTAAAGAGAGTACACTTCCTAGAATGAATAAATATTTCTTTGTTTTACTTTTCAAAGCTACTAAATTTAGTTGGCAAACCGCTGGAGTCGCTATACAATCAATCAATGTATAAACTTATGAACGAACGTTTGGAGTTTTCTATACTGGTTCGTGTCGCCAAAGCCAAACAAATGATTCATTCTTCATGCGTTCTCATTTATTGTACATATCAACATTTTGCATTTGCTGATAGCAGCGGAATGGAAATGTAAGCCGCATTACATTGGTGTGCGGATTCAAATGCTCCGACATGAAGTTTTTCTTTTGTTCGTTTGTCCACAGCAGCGCACAATCTGCTGTTGGAGGAATGTGTGATCCGCAGATAGTACGCCGACGACCACAACGCAATACTGTGTCGAGTGCTGTTGGTTAAAATGTGGATGAAGCATGAACTATGTCACCGTTTCGTTCTTTTCTTTAGCATACAAGGTTCATTGTCATGATAACAAACATTTTTATGGCTTCTCAAATACACAAAGTATCATGTACTTGAAGGTGCTCCGCTCTTATGCAAAATTCTAAAGAACCACAAAGCGGCATGAGGAGAAAATATTTTCAAGATTGTTCTTGGTTTCGCGGTTATCGCGCTCATAAATTAAGACTAGACGAAATATTTATTCAGATTTCCAGAGTACATACTGGCATATATGAAAAAGAAGCAGTGTGACTCGGCAAGATTTTACGAATTGAAGCATCCAATTAGGAACAATTCTAATCAGAGTAATTTCAACTCAACTGAGATAGTCTAAATTTGCAAAATACAGACATTTCTGTGTTTGACGATAACTGACGAAAGGGAAATCAATCGCATTAAAGTAAGCAATCTCATGCTGAATGTGGTTTAAGTGATTCATGCAATCATTCAACTCAATTAAAAATGCAATGGAAATTCTGATTCTCATTCTAATTTTCAATGTCATCATCGTTTCTCTCAACGATCAATACACAATGGCAAATGCATATAGCCAAATGCCTGTACGACTGAGTAGCTACATTAATTAATATCAGATTTATTTACTTACGCCACAGCCACAATTATCCACACACAATAGACTTCAGTCGAGTTTCCCACAGCTCTTCTTCAAGCCGAAGAGGAGCACAATTAATGCGACAGACAGCTGAAACTTTTGGCGCGTTTCAGTGGCTGGCAAGTGGATTTTGTTCTCGGGAAGGTTCAAAGGCTATTTGGTTCCTTCGTAATGAACAGATTTTACCGTAATAAACGAATTTAAGCAACCCGATGGAGGCGCAGTTAAATTTTAACCCAGTGCGTTTCTATGTCGGCCTTCCCGAACCATTTGGGGCAAACTGGAAAGCTTCGTTGTTGTCAGGCGAAAGTGACATATGACAAAAGTGTTGCCAAAAGGAATGTCAAAATGTCAACCACGGAATGAATTTCGCATTTCATTGCAAATTAATTGTTCAAACTATATTTCGTCACACTTACCCAAATCGGATCAATGTCAGTTGGTTGTGGAAATGTTCAGCAATTCGTAAACTAAATAAATTTAACGGAAATGTTATGCCTAATAACAATTTTTAATATTAATTACAAAAACGTCGTGCTCAGCCGTGCTGCCAGATTTTTTTTCAAAAAATCCGTATTTTCTAGTTATGACAGTAAAAAAAAAGCCGTAAAAAAGTCCCCACACACCAACGCGAAATTTCGCAGATGCCGCGAAACTTGCTCAAAAATTGTTCTTGAAAAGGCGATATTCGAATAAAAATGATTTGTTTGTGGTGAAAATTTTTTTATAAACAAATAAAAATGTATATCCTTATAAATTTTTTTAAAATGAGCGCACTATCGTATTTTGAAGAACAATTTTTGAGCAAGTTCCGCGGCGTATGCTAAATTTCGCGTCGGTGTGTGGGGACCTAAATGCGAACAAACAATTTCAAAATTATTATTTTGTTAAAAATAAAGTAGTTTCTGATGAATAAATTCGACGAAAAAATTCTTCAACAAAATTCACAACCAGATTTGTGAGATTTATCTTATATTGAGATTTTTCAATGGCTTATGAGTAGTGAAATTTTTTTCCGGTATGCAGACGGAAAAAAATTCCCCACCTATGTAAAAAAAACGAAGCATATGAAGAGAAAGCGAAAAAAGAGTTGCTTTTTTGAGTACGAATAGAGGTTTTCACAAGTGGTTCCAGAATATAGTACGAAAGTTCTGATAGATTTTTTTCAGAAAATCCGTATTTTCAAGGAATCCTAATGTCAATCCGTATTTTTCCTGAAAATTTCACAATTCCGATAAATACTGGTTTTTCCGTATATATGGCAGCACTGCGTCGTGCTGAAAATCGACGAACCTCTAGTGATGTATAAAACTGAATGTGCGAATAAATTTGCATAATGTACTACTGTAACTACTGTAAAAAATGCCAAAAAAACTGTAAAAAATCATCTGGTCAGAGAATTATCAAAGTAATTTAAATTATAAAAGGAATTGGTGGACAGTAAGTCCTATCAATTATTTTTCAATCTTTGAATGTGAACCGTTATGTTATCTTATTTCCCGATTCTCATTGAATACCTCTTTCAAAAGCTTACTTATCGAAGTCAAAAATGTTGGTTTTAGTTAGTAAGTTTTACCCAGTAAGTAGAAACGTTGTATTTTCAAGAATACAACGAGTGAAGAAGAAACGTGAAGAGGCGAGTATATATTTTAAAATTTCAAGAGTTTTTCAAAACATAAATTTCCATTACAACAATATTTACTAGTCACTAAAAGCTCGTGTTACTTACAGTAACAAAATATTGCATATAAATTAATAATATTTTCTTTGAGCCTATTTACACTATCAGTTCCATGACGAAAAATCTGACAAAGAGCTAATAAGAACTGCGGTAGTGAAAACGGGATAGAACATTTTGCACCGAAAATCCATACAAAAAACGTAAAAGGTAGCAACTCCATGCTTCGTTTATTTACATTTTCATATAAAAACTGTCAAATTTCGTCATGCCCATGTCAGTGTAAATTCTAAGAACGGCATGCCCATGCGTCATGGAAATGACTGTGTAAATAGGCTCTTAGAAATTAATTTAATAAATACAAAAAGAAACCTGCTGTAAGTATGATAATTAATTTTTTCTTAATTTTTAGTACAAAATTGTATGAGAATTCTCTAGTTGCGCAAAAGAGTCAATAATTTCGCAATCTCCCACAAATTTTAAAAAAATATCATGTGTAACAACATTGCAGCAACACACAGCAATTACATATTCTCCCAAATCTCACACGAATAAAAATTACCACAAAAATCTCATATTAGTTAAAAAAATCTCACTTCTGAATCTCATATTGAAAACTTTTCAATATCAGAATAACCTCACATATGGCAACCGTGCTTGCCATAAAAAATAGCTTTGAAAAATACGTTTACTGTCCAACACTGTTCCGCTGTCAGCCGAGCTGTCAAAAGTTTTTTCTCATTCGACTTCTGCTGTATTTCGCTGTCGTAGGAAAAATAAAACCGAGCCGAGCTGCAACGTTTTTGTGGTAAATAATAAAAATTTGTGAAAAAAGTTTTAACAAAATGTAATGTTGTGAACAAAATGTTATGAATTGTGTTAATACGAATACTTTGAAGTAATTGATAATTGACATTGAGGTCTCCAAAAATGTGCCACGACTGGAACCCTTCGCATCTCCCCCGGAAGGGCGCAAAATCAATAAATTTCCATTAATTAACGTGTGATTTCTACTAGATTATGGAGAAATGTTTATAAATATTTCCACTTAATGAAATTAATATTTTATTTCAATTTCAGATTCTGTGACCAGCCGCTACCACCGCGAATAGCGTTCCCTGCCGTTGCCACTGTTGGACGTTAACTAAATTATTTAATTTGTACCTGAATGCAAAAGGAGTGAACATTCAAGCCAAAAACATTTCCTTGAAAATACCTCAAAAGTTTCACAAGAACCATTTGGCAGGAGATAACACGCTGACATCTGACATAATGTCGCTGGCTCCAGTGATAATCGAGGCTACTGCCAAACATACATCAACTGTAAGTACTTACATTCGAAGGGAAAATCGTTGGCAACTTAGTAACCCAATTTTGTCGTTTGCAGATGATCTTTATGCATGGCTTGGGAGATACCGGGTAAGTTCTGATTGAAAACTGAGAAAAACAAACCAAAATTCATAAAATAAACGAGCTTTATCTTCGAACTGACCTAACTCAAGTTTTGGCATGTCATACGATTGCACAAACGGAAAAGTAAACTTTTGAACTTGAATTCAAAATCCATCCACTCAATATTCATACGCAGTTTCATATTTAAGCTACAGTCTATTACAATGTTTCTTCTGAATGCTAATCCATATTAACTGTACACCTTTGCAAACATGATACACACCTTACATTGCTTATCTACATTAAATGCAGTTCAGATTGGCAATGATAATTTAGCAAAATCAAACGCATCCACTTGTTATGTAATTCCAATAAATCCGCAGAGTGTATCAGTTCATGCTTATCGATTCAGTTTCAGCTTTCAAATGTCTATCTGTTAAATCCACAGCCAGTTATAAGTGAACGCTTATCAATATGTGACAGTTGCCCATACATGCATATGTATTTCCAAATGAGTTGCCTGCCCTCCCTACTTTTCGCAATCAGATCCCTGTTCGGCACCGATTCAATGGACGCTAATTTTTACTATTTGCTGTGAACTTTTTTGTTGTTGCTTTGTAAACACTTTGTGGCTTATACCATTTAAAAAACAATGGCGAATACAGGGAAAATCACAAAGTATACTTTGTGTTGTCATATTCATATTCATACACAGTTTTTGACGTAGTTGTGCATGCGGTATAATCGGCCAGCCAGAGGCATTTGTGAATTCAATTGAATTCAAGTTTGCTTTGTGGAAAGGCTGGCCTCCGAATGGGGTGGTCATTTACTTCCTTGTAAATATCATTGACTACAAGTTTATACAAAGTACCTATTCAAATATAAAATTGATTTATTATACAAGTACTAAGGGCACCTACTTTCAATTCATGAATTTTAAAAGCACAAATTATGTAATTTCTTAACATAGACAAGTTCAGGGGGTTACCTTTAGGTTTTCTGACATTGCTTCAACAACCATTGTAATTTATATGTCGCAATTGGCATAGGTGGGCATCGTTTATTAAGAACTTAACTTAATTCATTTTAATTTAAGTTACCGAAATTAGAGGAATTTAACGAAATTTAGTGGCTATGAATTAAGAGGTTTAGGTTTGGCATTGATTTCAAAACGATTCCATATCAAATGTTTTTTCTAATGTCGAACGTAAAATAAAACTAGTAAGAGAAATTTCTTCTGTCTGACTAAGTACGAGGACGATATTCTTAGGCATGGCTATCATCCCATTTAACAGCAACTAATATGACTCCGGAGGTGACTCTGTAGACATTTAACGAAAGGGTAATAAAACCGGAACGTGGGAGTCCATTTATTCACAATATGTATTCACATAATTAAAAACAAATTTTTTGATTATGTTCCCTGTTATTTCTTGTAGTCATGGTTGGAGTTCAGCACTCGCAATGATTCGTCCACCCAGTATGAAGGTCGTTTGCCCAACGGCAGCTACTCGACCAGTCAGCTTGAATGCCGGTTTCCGGATGCCGTCGTGGTTCGATTTGAAAACTTTGGATATTTCCGGACCCGAAGACGAGGAGGGCATCAAATCCGCCTCGGTGGACATCCAAAGCATGATCGACTCGGAAATTGCAGCGGGCATACCATCGAATCGAATTGTTTTGGGCGGCTTCTCGCAAGGCGGAGCACTGGCGCTGTATTCGGCCTTAACCTACAAAGAACCGCTGGCCGGTGTGGTGGCGCTGTCCTGTTGGTTGCCGTTGCACAAGCAATTTCCGGGCATCAAAACGAATAGCGACAATATCCCAGTGAGTTTTTTTTTGAGCCCTAAGAAATGCAATATCTTTTTGATTTTCGTTTAATTTTTGCCATTTTCCAGATCTTTCAAGCTCACGGTGATTTTGATCCTGTGGTGCCTTACAAATTTGGCCAACTCAGCGCAAGCCTATTGAAATCGTTTATGAAAAATGTTACCTTTAAGACATACAATGGCCTCTCGCACTCTTCGTCGGACGATGAAATGGACGACATTAAGGTGACAAGCGAATTTGACATTTAAAACCAAATTAAATTTACTTAATTTTCTGCTTTGCTTTTATTCTTTTTTCAGACTATTCTCGCCAAATGGGTAAATTAATATAAAAAAAAAATCAATACAAATTTGTTCTCTTTTAGCATATATGCAGTAGACAAAAGAAACCAAGCAAACAAAATTAGCAGGCAGCATTAATTAATTAATAAAAAATTTAAAACAAAACGAAACAAAAATTCGAAAAAAAAACTGTTCAAATAATCACATAGAAGCTCATATAGTACATTTGAAAATGCAATTGCATTATACATACTTATAAAGAAGACGACAAAATTAACAACAAACTAGAACTACAGCATTATTAGATTTACTGAAAGACATACAGCAAAGCAAGTCCTCACTGTCAGTTGTGAGACCATAGCATTATTTTTATTAAAAATCTACATCTCTATTATGAAGTATAGCCTACTGTACCCAAAACATTTGTTTATAATTAACACTTTTTATGAATGCAATTAATTGATTGACTTTGACTTTACTTGTGCAAATATTGGACATTGAAATTGGGTATTCGATGTGATGTGATGCGAAATGCAATTGATTTGAATAAAATGAGTATCAATAAAGTATTTGACTATTAACAAACAAGTTGAAATTTTTGTGAATGAACTTTCTGTGAATTGAATTCCACGATTGGTTGAATAAAATTGTGAGACGCTCAGCGCTGAGAAAACTCAGTTGCAATTAGAGACTAGGCTATTTGAATATTTCTTTTGAAATTGCATCGGTCATGTTGAAAAGCAAAACAAGAACTGCTTACTCCGTTTAATATAAGCGCTGAGCGGCTCGTTAAACCTTGTTATCTTAGAATTTTATTTTTAGTTTTGTTTTCACATATAAGTGGTGTTCACTCTGGCCGTGTTAATTTGTTGGTTACATTTTTTTTTTAGAAAATTTATTAACGGACTTACAAGACCGGTGTGAATACTTTTTATTTTTTGTTTTTAATTTGTAACTTTATTTTCTCTTTTCATTTCTAACAGTATCTTAAAGCCAATCGCTTGTAGTGTATATACATGTGGTAGTTTCTATCAAGTACATATGTTCATAGATGGTCAATCACTAAATTAAATAAATTGAATTATTTGGCAATAGATTAAGTTTGCACGCGTCTTGTTATTTCAATGCTTTTTGCCTTTTTGTGAATTATAAATTTGGAATTATGATTAAATTAAAAATATTAATTGCAATGAATTGACGTATTATTTTAGGCTCAAAATTAAGCGGTAAGTCGAGACTGAGATTGTTCACTGGCATTTACAGTAATTCCATAGAAATATAAATGGAATAGTAAATTTAATTGGTCGAAATAGTTGAGAAATCAATTCGAATGCATCTGTTATGAGTTTGTGGAATGCATTTTTATTTTCCGATATTGCATTAAAACTGAATTGCTTTCAATAGTCAACATGGGATAGTAGAAATCGTGAACGTGTCAGCTGTTTCAATCTACCTTACCCAAATTCCATACGAGCAGAAAATTCGAATCAATTTTGTTCGGAACGGATTGGAAATGGATCAACGGGGGGAACACAATAAAATTAGAACATTTGGAATGGCAACTGAAACTGAAACAAAATGGAAATCGACTGAAATGTTCTATGGGAACCAAACACAAATAAAAATACGTTTCAGAAGAGCCAGAAAGCTTTTAGAAAAAAGCCCAAAATTCTTTTCTTTTTAATGATGACCAGTAGACACAATTTTTGTTCTACGCTTATTGGCATCACTTGTATTAAGCTGAAGGAAGTATTAAATATTCTTTGTTACTTAAATCGCCGAACAACCTCAGTCAATTGTATCCCAAATTGAAAATATTCAACATCCTCCGTGCTTAGTGTAGATATCGTTCCCGCAATACATACATACATACTTACTACATAATAATTTGTCTTCTTTTTTATTATTTGTATATTCATCTATATAACGTATCTATTTGCAGACTGGTGACAATAGTAACCTTTCAAGTACGGAATTAGGCGCTAGAAATGCCCAATGCTGTCAAATATCATAGTAGCAAATCATAACTGAAATTCCTAACTGAATTCAAAAGGCTTTCACGTTTCATGTCCACGAAGGGCAAGGCAAAGAATATTTTTTGAGCTCAAGAAAAAAAAACACACACACATTAGACTTTTTAGATTACTTTGTACATACTCGTAAGTTTAATTTTTTGTGAAAGAAATTATGATTATTATTACATATTGTTTTGTTGTGAATTTAATGCTATAATTAGTTTTACGTTTTGTTGAAGTTTGCTAGTGAAATGAAAGTAGCATTTAGAAAAGTAAACAGGAGAAAAAGACATATACAAATAATGCAATAAAAGAACACTTGAAATTAAGAAGAAGAAAGGCCACTAACTACTGATAATAAGCTAACGTAAGTAATGTCCATCATCAGACCTGCAGATTTAGTTTGAAACCAGCGAATCGATAGTGACGCGTTTGAGTGCCGCGCACTAGGCACATTCCCTGCTTCACATGTGATTGCCTGCAAATGTCCAGGAGTTGCTTCAAGCCCGCGACAGTTACATAGCCCACGCCGCAGACGGTGGCCTCGGTGAAGCTGAAATGAGCATTCGCCACGTAACCGAAGACTTCGCGGGAGCACTGCTTGCGTACGCTGAATAGGGTCGAGCAGTCCTCTTCGGGTAGCCAGAGGCGGCACATATTATCAAATTGCTTCGCTATGAGTTCGGAAGTGCCCGCATGACGTATGTGAACGCGCGTAGTGCTTGTTTCCTGAGAAGATGAAAAATCATTAAAATTGCCAATTAATTTGAAACTAAAATCTCACCTGCTTCTTTCGTTTCTCGCGCACTCGACGCGCTCGCAAACGCTTCAGCATCTTCTTGTGCTCTAGCCGTAAAGCTTTGCGCTCTTTTTCATTTGGATCCGGCAGCAGTGGTTCCGTAAAGACAGGGTCGTGATTTTCGCCTTTAATTTGCTTCAGATTTCTTTTAAAGTCCGCGCGTGTGGGCAAACAAATCAGTGAAAAGTCATCGGGATTGCCGCGTGATTTCATGCGCAACTGCAGCTGAATGAGGCAGTTGGGAGGAATTTCCTGCGGCAAGGCCGAAAAATCTTTTCTACTTAAACACAAACTGAGCTGTTGCAGTAGCGAGCGATCGCGTAGTATGTGAAAGGCACTTGCGCTGGAAGCTTCCATGGTGGCTGTAGGCATCCAATCGCGCACTAATTGGGCGAAAGGCACACGGAATGGACTCGCAATGGCGAATTTGCGGTAATTGCAGCGTTTATTCGAAGGCAGTCGAAAGTACTTTGACTTGAGTTGGGTGTGCCGTTCCACGGCAGTTTGCAGGCCTTTAAAGATAAGAAAGAAAATGTTAATTCAATCTAGAATCACTTGAGTGTGGCAAAGGGAAATCTCCTACCTCCAACCGTGTCCGGCAAATGCTGCTCGGTACCAAGTTCGCGTGCTATCGAATCGAACTCCCTTAAACCGCCCGGCTTGGCGCCCCACATGATCAAAGACAGCCAAATGGACATGCCGTAGCCCGCTGGAGCAATAATATCCCAGCCACAGCCATAGCCCAAACGCTTGTATTGCGACTCCTGCGATCCCGGACGCTGTATCAGCAACACGGGCAGCGGCTGAAGCTCTTGCTCGAATTTGCAAGGTGCTCCGGGAACCACGGCATGTTTGGCGCGCTTTTCGCAGTACTCGTGCGTCGTCAGCATTTCTTCGCAAATGTGATCGCGCAGTTCGGAGTCCCAGAGGGCACTACTCCGACACAGTGCAATGGGCGCATCGACGAGTAGATCGTTTAGTGTTTCGATTTCTTGCTCTACTGTTGGGGGCCCTGCCTTTGAACGTTTCTGCGGTCGCTGCAAGCGTGGATCTACTATATTTAGGGCTACGATCATGTTGGACATGAGCTGAGCAGGTGAACTGAGTTGTTGAGCGCACTTTTGCCAGTACTGCGTTTGCAATGCATGATTTTCAGAAAACTCCTTGTCGTTGGTGAGTCGCGAGTGGAACCAGTTTACCCTCGACTTGCCATCTTCTGCCACTTGCAATTCTTTTGCCTTGAAGGCTTGCGCCAGCACACTTTGCGATAGGGGTCCTGTCAGTCGGTAGCGATTCATGGTGTCTTTCAGTTCGCTCAGTCTCACTGTGTTTTGGGCATTCGCGTAATGCTTGATGCGCTCGTAGGCGAGTGTCTTCGTCATAAACTGCAATTGACGTTGGGCTTTGATGGACGTTTTCTTGGGTTTGGAAGCTGCAAATATATTGGTAATGGTTAATTTATCTGATTTCTACCCTTTTCGCAATAACGTACTCTTTTCAGCCTTTGTAGCCGATTCCTCTGGTTCTTCCACATCACCCAAATCGCTTTTCAGTTGCACTTTTTTGCTCTTTGTCGACACCAATTCAAAGACCTTAATAAGTTCCTCTAAAGCCACCTGATAGGCGCTCGGGTGTATCCAGAGCCAAAGTGTACGTTGTACTCTATACATTCCTTCCGTCGAAGCCTCCTCTGCAGGCCGCCAAATGAATGTCATTCGACCCAGGGCTCCTGACGGATACTGTTGGTCCCGAAACAGTTCGATACTACCTTCGCGCCGCCCACTCACAAAGGTCTTTGCTGTTATGCCCAGGCCGCATGTCGAGCTGGTCAATCGCTCAAATCCCGAGCGCAAGTCCTCAATCGAGCCACTCAACTCCACACAAGCATGAAATGAGATGTCCTGCAGTAGGCAATGTTCCGCCGACGCTCGATAGCAGGCCCGATAGGTCTTGTCGCAGCTGGCATACGGCAAACGGTATCCCCAGCGATCGACCATGTGGAAGCGACGCGCATGCCAAATGTGTGTCTCCAGCCAGGTGTGTCGCCTCTGCCTGCGCAGGTATTCACGCAGTAAATTGCTTGGACGTCGTCTGTGCTTCCGCGAAGGTCGCTTCGTTGTTTGTGGTTTGCCCGCTTTGGCCATTTGGGAGCAGTGAGCGGAGCGATATTTCCGCGGCAGCCGCTTCGGGTGATGCGACATGGCCCGCCGACGCATGTGCTTGGGCAGTGTTTGGAAGACCAGTTTTGTGCTCGTGGGATTCCGGACAGCCGACAGAAGTTGGCGCATCTCATTCACTGCCGAAGCCGCATATCGGTAAGTAGAAACGTGGGTGGCGAGGACGACAGGACCACCCAACGAGGAGTCATACTCGAGCTTTTGTGAGGTCATAGTGTGGCACTTTAATTGATCCTTTTAATAAATTCCTGATTCCTGGCACGGAAAAACTTTAAAATTAGAAAAACAAATGAAATCTAAAATCTAGTGATGAGGGACCAAAAAGAGTACTGAGTACTCATCCAAAAGTATTTACTGCAATTAAAATCAGCCCTGAAATTGCTAAAAAAAAAAGCGGAGACACACTCCAATTAAAGCAATTAAATCTTAAATTTGGATTCTGGCAAGAATAACCAGCGAAGACACACTCCAATTACTTCATAACGAATCTTAAAATTCGGTTCTTGCAATTCTGCGCTATCTGATTTCAAAATTTTCCAAAAAAAGGTCCAGAAAAGTTGTGGTGGGGTAGTCGAAATTCAGAGAGCTTTAGTCGAAGTTCAGTAATTAATTTTCATGGACGCTGCCATTTTTTCATTTTTCCTTACAAATATCATTCCAAAATTTTTGTTCAACACATGGATGCAATTCAAAAAATTTTTTTTTAATACACCCCACCCATAAGCGGACATTTCCAATAACCGGACAAAAACACTGCGACGGTGAGTGTCCGGTTATGACGGATTTCACTGTATCCAAAGTAAGGTTTTTGAAATTACTTTGTATCAGTTTCCCATTTCACTTAATTACTTTTATTATAGCGTGTATGCAGAAATTGTGTTGTCTAATTTCCCACACAGTTTAATGTCGGAACAGAAAATCAACGAGCATTTTATTTTATCGGCCAATTAAACTGTCTTGATGAGAGCCCCACTCATAAATTCGTTGCAAATTCTAATTATTGATGTCGGTATGACCTGCCCTTTACTGTACATATAAAAATTTATGGATGCTCGCCAATATTGTGTAGGTAAATCTGGAAAAGTTTATAATTTGAAAATTAATGTTAATTATGCCGATAGCCTTGGTGTCTACTTAGTTGCCTAATTATCAGTAATAATTGCAAGTTATATAATCGTTGGTGGGTGTCGCACGTTGGGATAAATTGAGTGAAAACACGCGCCTCGCGTGTCATATTTCCAAAACAATTGAAAGTAGAATATATTTTAAGTAGAATTCGTTGGAAAATCGAATGGCATTATAACTTGTTGGATTACTGGCAGCCTACACCGATACTACATAGTCAAATATTACGAAATAATTCTTTTAAAAAGTAAACATATTTTTTAAATTTGTCGAGTAGTGTAATTTATGAATTACAATTGGAAAATGTGTAGAAATTTAATGAAAGTTGGTTGCAAAAGTAGAGGAGCTTCGAAATGTACGCAAAAGTTAAACTCCGTTAACTACCTTTTAATTAATTTACGATTTTGTGCCCAGCTTGGAATATAATTTTTTTCTTGCATTCAACATATTATTTTGCATACAATAAAAAAGCCTGACTACTATAATACAATTATTTATAATTACATTTCACAATTATATAAATAAAATTTAATTATTTCGATTGTGTAGGTAAGCCTGGAATCTTTATAATTGGCAAATTCAGTGTAATTACTTTGAATGGCAGGAATGACTGCGGAATCACAAACATTTGATTTATATTTCATATTTTGAGCTTACCAAGCCTCACTGGGCTATTTTTGTTAAGGCCTCCTCATTATCCTCCTTTTGTCACCTCAACAAGCAGTGAGATTTTCTTTAGAAAATCCATTTGATTGGGGAGTTTTAGCAACTAGCCAACTCTTTAATCAGTACCTACGGCTCATATGCATGAAATATTTAGTAGTTCCTTCTAATATGTAAATGATAGATATGTTTAATATTTTTGTTTAACAAGGAAAGATTTCTTATGCAGTACCTACATCCGCTTGAATAATGTGTCGGACAGACTCTTTCATGTGTAATCTCATCCAAAGAAGTCTGAGAATGTGGCATTTGTATAAATACTCTACATTAGATCTGTCAGGTACACTTGATTGCAATTGGATTGTAATTAAATGGGGGAAAATAAAAGCGTCTAAGTACCTTACCCCAGATTAATCGTAATCGAAATTCGAAATTCAGCTATGACCAAAGATTTGAAAGATTTGGAAATTAGCATTTTCCTTTCTAAAATATTTTTTGACTTGCGATTGTAAGAAACCAATTGTAGAGTACAAAGCCAAAGTACAAGCTAGTTCAAGCGTTCAAATTTAATTACAACATAAAGTCTCAAATGTAGATTAGCGTCCGATTTCAGAACTTTTAAATTTATATTTTTTTATATGTACATACTTATTTACGATAAAACCTTTTTGTAAGATAGCAACGAATAAAAAATAAATTCAATACATACACACACAGTATTTGCTGGATGCACTGGCCAAGAAGAAAACCGTTAATGACTTTTAAGCATTCTCGTCTGTTCGCAATTTTTCACTCTTTTTTATTTTGCTTGGCAAATTCGCCTCGTTGACGAACACACAGACGGGCGTATGGGAGGAAAACATAACAAATAAGCAATCAGCATGCAGCAATCGCCGCCGCTATGCTATGTGATGGCTTGGAACTTCGAATGAGGCTTTGCCGTTTCACAGTTACATTCGGGCTTCCAAGCTTTAATCACGCGCAGCACGGAATGGAATTAATCCTTGCTCGAATTTCACACCAATTCAGTGAATCACAATAATAAAAAAAAGTATTGCTAATTTATTTTGCAATAAGTTTTAATAAAATAATAAAAAAAAGAAACATATAATATATATTAAATGGAATTTTTTCTAATTAATTAATAAAGAAATATTTTCAAATTAATATTATTTAATTAATTAAGAAGCTGTGTTTTAAAAAAACACAAAAGAAGTTTAATTGTTCTGAAAACACAAAATAAAGGATAAAACTCGAGTGACTGGTTTTAAGAATTCCAGTAGAAATAAAATAGAAGCAACAAATAAAATAAAACAAATCAATAAACTTGAACTTTAAAAATTCTCAAAATTATTCCCAATGCAAAAGAGGCAATTTCGTCAGCAAGGTGAAATCTAAAACAACAATTTAAAGAAAACAAAGTTAAATCGTAAAAGACCAAATAAAATAAAAACAAAAATTAATCAATTTGTATAGCATTAGAGGGTTCAGAGCTTCTTAGAAATTCAGATTCTATTTATTTCAAAAACTCGACTCGCCAACGTAGAAACTCGCAAGGAAGCAAAGTGCAAACGAAACTCCAAAACTTACAAATAATCGGAAATTCAGATTAATTGTTAATAAATTTGTTTAAAAAGGCATAAAAATTTGGAGATAATTTGTATTTCTATTTGTGATTCGAAAAAGTTTTTTCCAAAGAATTCCAGCATGAATTCCATTTGCAAATGAACATTTTTTAAGTAAAGTAAGTATAACAAAGTTTTTTTTTTAAATATTTCTGTTATTATGCAAAAGATGAAAGTAAATATTTCACTCCACTAAAAATTGGTTTCACTTAGATACATGCGCTTGAAAGATTTCCAGAATTCTTGTGAAATCAAGCTATTGACAATAGCATTTTATTGCTTCGCTGTGTGTGAGCAAATCTGCAATTAGCATAAGCGACAATTAGCGTTACGACACTTTAAGTAAATAATCTTTAAATTATAAAAACGTACAAAAATACAAAACGTACAGTATTTATTACGGCTCGCCCCAAAATTTCCGATATGAAAAAAATTGTATCCAACAAATAAATTGATACCTTAAAGCACAACCATCCTTTGTCCATTTTTTCAAAACTCTTGAAAATGAAAAACAAGTTTTCAAATTGGTATGTTTTGTATGAAAATTGATATTTATTTCCTCATTTTTGAATTACTTTCATTACGATTCCCACAAACCAAAATGTCAAAAACTCGATTTTCATGAAAACGGACATAGGATGGTTGTGCTTTAAGGTATCGAAATGTTTCCTTTATTTATTTATTGGGTACAATTTTTCATATTGGAAATTTTCAAAATTAAACGATTATAAGACGAATAGAAGACACAGCCTTCACATAAAGTGTAACCAGTGCTGTTATTGTCATTGAGCGCTACTGAGACTGAGACAACTTCAAACCTAGGAAGATGTCTGCTATCAAGTGATGTGTCACTCTATCGGTTTAGTTTCTTTTAATTGTCGAAAAACACTCATGATCTTGTTTTGCAAATCGGAAATTTTATATGCACGTCATATTTTTCGTCAAGGCTTATAAACAAATTTGTGTTGACCAGTTGATAAACTAGTTGTATAAAGCTTATTATAAGTCGTTTGCAAATGAAGTCGAAAGTTTATACACTAAATTCGCTTCCTTGAATTTGTGCATTCCCTGTTGGACTTTTGGAGACAATTGACATGGAATGGAGGAGAGTGTAGCCCTGGGTCAGCTTCTTTTTTTTTTTTATAAATTGTTACAGAAATAAATGAGTTTTAGTCTGGTGGAATTGTAATGCTGAATCAGATAGATTTTGGACCAATTGCAATCACAAATAGACTAGTCCATACACTACTCCTATATCCGGTACGGAACTTTCTTGGCGAATCACATAGAATCTTAGTTATATAGGATGCCCAGTCAACCAGTTCCATAATTTTAACAATTTATATGGAAAAGTTATAATTTTTTAGATGAAGTCACGGTATCATAGTTTTACCTTAATTAACTCAGGTTAAATCAACTCAGAAGGTGATGCTGATCCAGAATATAAAAGTACATATATACTTTTCCATACCTATCACGACACCTTACTTCTCCGACCCTCACCTCATAAGGTGTGGGCCATACAAATTGATTGCAGTAATTACTAGACAGTCATCTAGTATGTAGCTTCTAGTGAGAGAAAATTAATTCAAGTATTTGTTAAAATTAAGGGAGGGTAATGGTTGCTAATTACCGCTTACCACAACTATGAATTGAACGAATCATTTAATAAAATTACTATATATTTAGTACAAGTTTGTTGCAACGTGCTAAATTGTTAAGTCTGACAGTATTTTAGGAATGCGTGACAATTTGCTTTAACAATTTACAAGGTTTATGCAGGACTTAAAAAATAAAGCGAATACTGTTAATAATGGGAAATTAAAACGCAATAATAAATAGAAAAAGCTACTTAGTTTACTAACCATTTCTTTTGAGAGCATTGTTCACTTCATATCAGTTGTTATTACGTGCAGAGTTCAGTGCAAGGATTGCATCAGTGTTTGTAAATATCTGCGATAAAATATTTCAAATGAAATAAATAAAGAAAGAACTCCACCAGCTGGCTATCCATTTTCAAGATAAACTCTTTTTGTTCTTTCTTTGTTTTAAAGCACAGTTGATATTTTTCCCCTATGTTTGTTTTGTTTATTTGTTTACGGTGGCAAAATTGGAACCACCAAACCGGATCGTCCAAAGATAAACAGAAACGCAGAAAAGTAACTCGAACATATTTATATTTACACACAAATAATGCGTGTTGCTAGTATCTTCGGAAATATTGTGAAATATGTATGTAGGTATGGGCCAAAGTGATTTCTGCAAGTCATTTGACTTTGTAAATTGCACGAAAGCCGGTTACTGAAAACATTTGGTCAAAGTGTACGAATAAATTTCACACTTTTGGCAAAAAAAGAATTTCCAACAATACAAAAAATTCTTCACTCTTTTTATGAATATTAATGATAATAATTACTTGTAGCATGAAGAAGGCACCTCCAGTAGCGTTGATTACGTAAATATTGACATTAAAAATTAAATTTTAAAAATATAACCAAATGACTAAATAAATAAACAAACAAACTGAGGAACAAATTGGTTTTACCTGATTGATGCGGTTGACAGTAGAATCGCACACATTTATTTAGTGACTGATCGCCGATCGGAAATGTCTCGTTTGTGGGAAAATGCTGAGGCTATTTTGATAAAGTGGCGAAGCCAAGTTAAGTGAATTTCATCAAATAGGTAGTAAAAACTTATATTACCTGGTAGCCGTGGGAAAAGTTGGAAGTGACGCCTAAGTAAAAAAGTTAGGCAAAAAATAAATATTCGGATAAGATTCATAAATTGGCCATATAAATATGTATGTGAAGAACGCAAAGTCAAAATTTTATTGCAATTTTATCAAAAATATGCTAATGAGAAAAAAAGTACTTTAAATACAGTTCCGCCTGTCAAAAAACTTTTAGCCTCTGGCAAAAAAAAATAATGTTCAAATTATAAAAATACCCCAAAAATTTCCTCAAAAAAAAAAATCAACAACAAAAAATAAAAGATTCGCCACTTAAAAGCGCCACGGTCAGTGAGAATTATTTTCCATTTTTTTTTCTCTAAATTTTATTTCCTAAATCATGTATCATTTAAACGCCAAAGATAAAGTACCAAAAGAGCACATAACTTGCAAAGCATACCGAAACGTGCCTCATCATCTGAAATGACTGATGGGTTCGCCTATCAGTAGAAACGTGCCGGCGTTTATTTGTCAGTTTTTTTTGTGGTTTTTGTTGTATTTTTTTTGTTTTTTGTTATTTTTTTTGTTGGTCTTTTTGTTGCTTGGGGCACATTTTTATTTATTTAATCGTACATGGAAGTGGCGGTGAAAGAGTCTAAGGTCAGTATCGCAAAATAGGTAAACCCCTTCGTTGTTCTTGTTGTTTAGTTTGGTTGTGGCTATTTTTGAATTTCTCAATTCCCCCCTTTTTTATTATAATTTATTTTCGTCTGCGCGTTTTACTAATCCTATTTACCAAAACACTTGAACTGTCTGCGAACTTTTCCTAAGGTTTCCTATTCGCATTTTTGTAACAAAATAAAGCAATGACTAGCTTGATTCTTACCCTTAGGCTTATTTGAAGTTTGGAATCACTACACTAGGTATTATGCATTCTACTCATTTTTTGTAATCTCTCATGACGTTCTCAAGCCAGATGTCGACTCCCTGCAAATGCGATCACAATCTGTATTTCAATTCAGAATATTCAATAGAATTATCTTCGGTTAGATCAAAGCTCTAATACTGACAGATTCAGGAGGTGATGCTTGCTTGATCAAGAATGTATACACTTTCTATACCTCCTTTTAGCCGTTACAAACGTTGTGACAAAACCAATATACTCTTGGACACTTCGAATATATACTTCGAACCCATTTCTATAAATAGTTTATCGCTTAGAATGTTTCAAGCGATCTGCAGACGACAAAGAATCTTTTGATTCCAAATCTTGTTGTTGCTGTCGTCGTTGTACCTGTGATTGATATCCGCGGTGTTGTGGTTAAATATAAATTGGTCTTTGTGGACTTAATGTGACGAGTTCTTTCTTCCGCTGTTGATATTAATGCTGTTTCAAGATTTTATTTACATTTAAATTCGCGTGTATTTCATGATTGGTTTATATTTATTGATTACGGCAAAAGGGGGTGTGTATTTTGAAATATTTGTCAGAAAGTGATTATCAATCGCGGACTTCAGCAACAAGGAAATATAAACTTGCGCTGTTTTATGAGGACAGAACGAAAATCTTTTTGAAAATTAATAAATTACAAATAACACCAGCCGACACAAGTTTGCACCGGAAAGTAAGGATATAAATAAAGATCCTCGATTCTTATAAGTATTAAATGTTACTCATCCGCCCCCTTTACAAATTTCAAAAAATGTCTCTTTTCACTGTAAAAAAAATGTAAACCTTAAGATTGTCTGCTGAATCTGAATATGGTAGAAGAGAATTGGTAAAAGTGGTTGTTTGATAAAAAGTTGTTTGATAAAGTATTCACACCTTGTTGCTTTCAAAAAATTGCCTATTTAAGAAGACTGTAAACGTTTTTTCCTTTATTTTTAGTCCGAATTTTGTCATTGCTTTTTGGTAAATAACTAGTCCACTGTCAACGTCTTAAATTTTTGATAGCTTGATCACAAATTTGGTTTATTTTACTCTGTCCTACAATTCTGCTGAATACTATAACAGCAAGACTATCACCAATAGTAGATGACTTTCAAGGCCAATTTAATCGACGGTCTCTAAAACTTTTCATAATCCTTCAAGGGTTTTACTCGCCTATGGCGAGTTCTTTAACTTTTCTAACAATGTTGTACTGTGTAATTTGTAATTGAATTGCAATTGAATACAAACGTAATATTCCTCCATCGCGTATTAATGCACATTAATTGATAATGATTGTTGTGCTTGGATTCCCACTGCTTGTGATGCATCATTCCGTTATTACGGTATAAAGAACAATTACCATGTCAAATTTTCTGACTAACTAATACCGGCAATTGGCAATGATGCTGTAGTTTGCTATAATTAATTTCAGCTTAGCACGACTTGGTGAAGCTGGCAAATTGCCTAATTGTCATATCATGTATAATGTATGTAACTATATTAGGGTTTCCCTTAACTATTCAGACAAAAAAGAGACCTAATGCACCAAAAGGTAAGCATGTGCCTAAAAGTGTCATCAAAAGCCTTCCAAATCTTTAAAGATTCGTAATTCTACAACTGCTGTCGCTCGTATCGGACGAAGTTCTTTTTAGCGGGTATATGCCTTATGAACACAAACTTGGAGCGGGCTAAAGCACAGAACCACATGGAGCTTCATTCACTAATGCAAACATGAATTTCGTTCAGGATGTTTAATTACTTACTTAATTGGCTGCAATAAGATGAAAAAAAAGGTTACCGGATTAGATGAACATTATTCTTAAAAGCTTTAATGTTGTTTGATTTCTAAATTTGTAAATAATTGTATTAGTTCAAATGCCGTAAAGCACGCATTACGCTAACGTGAAAATTGACATAAACATTTTTTTTTATATTGAACAATTGTAAGCAACGTAAGATTCTGAATGCACCTCCATTTAAAAGATAATTAGTAAATCTAAATAATTGTGCTCAACAAAATAAATATTAAATAGAGACGAGGTGTTACCTAATAAAATTGAATGCATTGATTTTATCAAGAGCTACGAAGGAACCTTATCCGGTATTACTTATGTATATTTATATTTTAATTCAACAAGATATGTAAATGTGCATTTACACGTGCGTCAAAAAAACAGGTTCATTTTGACGTCTATCGTAGTCGGAAATGAACAAGGCTTTTCAAGTTCTATTGATTTTAATTCAATTACGCGTGCGTGTCAATATCGCCTTGCATTCATAAAACGTGCTAATTGACTGGATTAGAATTAAATTTTTAAATTAAGTGCAAGTAATTAAGAGCGACAACTTGATAGCATCAAATATTGATGCCTTACTATCAAATGTTTGGTGACTGATTCAGAAAATGAGTGTGAACAAGTATTTAAAAATTTGAATAAATATTTTCGGTAGAAACGATAGAAACGATAGAATTATTTTGTCCATCTATGTTTTGTCGATTGATTATTTCAAAGAATCTTGTTTTAAAGGGAAATAAGGAAATGACTAAGTTGAATCAAAATATATTCTTAATATCACTTCTTGAGTTGAATTAACCATTCTGTCTGTGCGTCCTGCAATCCATGATTTAATCAAAACTAAACTAGATGCTTCAACGTTCCAAGTACGTTTAGGGTATATATGAGTCGGCTTTGACCGACTGAAACTAACTCATACATAGTCTTACCTACATTTCCTAGTAAATACAATTTTGTATTAATTTTAGAAATTTTCTTTAAATTTAGTGAAGCGATAATGACAAACATGCCTATTTTTTATGTAACCATTATGTTATTTACTAAAAGTTTCGTAGTTTAAGGCAGGAATTCCTCGAAACCGGCTTTAACGTTTGACGAGCTTACATTTAGATATTTTGATTGGATAACATTGTGTTAGCACGTTTTGCCATTTTTGCTACCGGCCCGTGAATTCACGTGCCGCGGTGCAGTTTACGTTTTAAGTTAGTTCACTTTTTTTGCAAGCTGGTGTGAAGTGTTTATTATGAATACAGTAGTTTTTTGTTTCAAGGAAACTTCAATTTTGTGTTTGTTAATTAATAGCATATCAAATATGTTTAATTACTTTTCCCCAAAAGCCAAAGTTAACATCGAAAGCTTTTAAAGTATATTTATACCCCCACACTCACTGTGGCAGGGTATACTAACTTTGTCACAACGTTTGTAACGCCCATAAGGAGGCGTGTCCGGTATGGAAAAGTATATATATTCTTGATCAGTATCACCTCCTGAGTCGATTTAGCGATGTCCGTCTGTCTGTCCGTCCGTCTGTCCGTCTGTCCGTCTGTCCGTCTGTCCGTCTGTCCGTCCGCACGATAGCGGTCGCAGTTTTGGAGATATCGACTTGAAACTTTTTTTACATGTTTTTCTCGTGAATACTGAGATCAAGTTCGAGAATCAGCCAAATCGGACAAAAACTGGGCGTGGCTCCCATACACCGAAAAAAAAGGTAAAAATTTTTTATTGTTGTATTCGATTGGAAATGTTTAGAAACGTATTTTTGACATGGTCCGAGGTTCCGAAGCCACATATATAAGGTCAAAATGGGGTCTTGAGACCAATTTTTTTTTTTTGGTGGATTTAATTGGAAATTTTTAGAAATGGATTTTGGACATGGTCCGAGGTTCCGAAGCCACATATATAAGGGTCGAAATGGGGTCTTGAGACCAATTTTTTTTTTTGTTGGATTTAATTGGAATTTTTTAGAAATGGATTTTGGACATGGTCAGGGCTCCAAAACCACCTATAATTGGCTCAAAATAGGGTCTTGAGACCACATTTTTTTATGATCGAGGTACTTCTTCCTACTGTGTGGGGGTATTTCAACTTCGGTATAGCCGAAGATAGTCCACTCTCTAGTTTTGTAGCAGTAAGTGCTGATTGTAAAGGGCTAAATTAAAAAAAAATAATAAATACATTAAACATTGCAGTTAATACGTGCTTATCCCTGTAAAATGACTTCGTGACTCATTCACTTTCAAGCCATCAAAGCTAATGGAGTATTAATTTCCAAACAAAAATAATTCGTTGCACTTAAACAGGTTTTTGTGGAGAATAAAAGAGAATAATAATGTTTAAAGCGGATATTCAGAACTGCAGAATTCTTTTAACGGCATCATGATTGCCGCACCCACTTTTATCGTGACTGAAAGCTAATGTGCTTCAACACAAAAAGTGTTAGTTGACGATTGTAATCGATAAAAGTAAATTATCTTACCAATTTATGTGTATGCATATTTATTTCCCTTTTGAAAACTATACAATTTCAATGTTTTAATGTGCATTTGTATAGTATAAAGAAGAGCACTTGAACAAAACACATTTCATGGCCATGACTAATCCATGACACTTGAAACATGGAGACCCCGAAATGAAACGCATTTGTTTATTTTTTTTTTATTGTTTTGTTTTACTGTTATTACGATTTTTATTAATATACAAATTTATTTTGTTATGCTTCTCATTGCAGAATCCGCACCACCAACTGTGCAATCTTCCACGATTTGGCGTCTAATGAAACGCTTTCAATGTCCAACACGTCCGAACAAAAGGCTAAACCACGTATAAAAACTGCATAAACTATTGTTGTGACTGAAACGAAAACTAATTGAGGTAACTCTACCAAAAAAAAAAAAATAATAGTAAAAAATCACTAAAGACGACAACCACATGGAGCTGGAATCGTGCCTGAAGCAGTCGAAAGACGTTGAATTTCAAGATGTCTACTATACCGTGACGGAGCGTAAAAACTATTGTAAGTAGTTGTTGTTTCACTTCACAAATTTGTAGAAAAAAAAAACATAGTAAGAGAAAAAATAGTAAACAAAAACGGCAAAATTTAAAACCGGCGGCCGTTTGTGTTTTATGGCGCGAATATTGAAGAGCGGTTTACGACAGACAGACTAAGTTTATTACTTAGTACAATCAGTTTGGTACTATACTATGTTTTTGTTGTGTATTACCTTAGCGGTGTTGTCTCTGCGAAAAAACCAAGAAGAATTAATAATTGCAGATTTTACAATCTTTGAATGAAGTTTAGTAATCTTTCCGCTTATTTCCAAGATTGCAACACAGTTTAGCTTAACGTCTATGTTGTTGTAGTTTTATTATTATTTTTTTTTAAATTTTGTGTGTGTAATTCGGTAACGAATTTATTGCTGTAATTGCTCGAATATGAATGATATTGCGGCGTGCATTTTAGCAAATTTTAATTAGGCTAGTTGTTAAACACATTCCCCATCAGTGACAGAAGCAGCGGAAAGTTACCTTTTTAAATGAAATATATTTTGGATCGGTTAAAACAATTGCAAAGTGAACACTCGTAGAACTTAATGTAGTGAATGTGGAGATAGCAAAACTGCTCGATTTAAATAACTTATAGTCTATGAGAGGTATCATTCCAGTCTTAGCATTTCGTCAGAATAAAAATTTCCAGTATCATAGAAGGATCTCCAAGGAAAATTCGTGATTTCTGTGAATCTAATTCGCAACATTTGAATAAGAACTCAGTAGTGATCTCTTCCGTCTTTAATTTGTAAAAAATCAAAGAACTTAACCGACCTTCACCAATGATTCAGTACACGTGGAATTGACAAATTGAAAGTAAGATTCCTACGTACAAAAGAAAAACCATTTAGAAAATTTTCCCACTATGGAGGAGGAAAAAAATTAAATTAAATTAATTGCAAACTTTATATATGCTATATGTAATATTTAATTCCAGTTGTTACGAATGTTTCAATATTAATTTCTGCAATAGTTATGCTTGCATATGAAAATACAAAGTTACAAGAAATATTGTTTATCGATGGAACTTCAAATAATAGAAAAGCTAACTGCAACGAATCACTAAATTTATTGTTTTTAGAAAAAAGAACAAAACCCGTGTATAACCCGTGCAACAATTACTATGTAACATCAACAATGAATTAATCAACAGGTTAAAAACTTTACTTATTTCCACAATTTTTCAAATGGTAATTAATAAGTAATTTTATAAAACCGTGTTGTGATATAATTACTAATTGCGGTTGACGCCGGATTAAGACATATTCGCATATAATTTAAAAAAAATTGTTTTTAATTTGTTAATAGCAATGTAAAACGGTTGCGGCGCATTTATACAAATAAGGATACGAGATTCTGGTGATGCTATGGATCCATTTGAAGTCTAGGTGAGACTTATAGCAACAACCATAGCCTAACTTCAAATACTCACATAACAACACTACGCTACAAGCACCCTTAAGGGTGTTATTATATATATTCCTTTTAAAGACGTTTCAGAATCTGTTATCAGATCGGCAATCCGAATTCGATATTGCACAGTGTAACTAATAAAAATGTATGAATTGAATGAAACTCATTAAATCATTAAATACAACCCAACATGTCTGTCATTTCAAATTGGATTTAAAAAGTTGAAACAATTTAATTCCAATTAATTTACTCTAAAAACCGTACAATATCGTACAAAGTATGCATATCAAATGTCGAGCAAAGTTCGCCCGCCAATCAACAAAACGGTTTTCTCAAACTACAATGCGTATTCAAATTCAAATGAATAATTTAATGGAACTGAAAACTGAACGACGAAAGACTTCTGTTTTTAGAAAATGTAAATTTATCTAAAATAAAATTTAAAAAAAATTAACTTAATCAAACAGTAGCCAGTAGAAATGCCGATGTAAACATCTGAAGTGTAATGGTGTTAATTGTTTAGGCAAAGTCCACGGTGACTAATATTTCGAGACTGAGAATGTGTCACTTTCAGTTTATGGCACACATTAATATTCTTTATGGGTGTTGTAAAGAATGTGTTCCGAGTTTCTTAATGTAGTTCAATAAACTGTTGTCATTTGACGAACTTTCACTGTTAATCTCAGTTAACAAAATGTTTGTTGAGCTCGACAACGTCATTTAACGATTTGTTTAGAAATCTTATCTGCTGTGAAGAGATTTATTGCAGAATTTAAGATAATAATTTATGAGGAAATCAACATTCTTTTTTAAGCCTTTGTAGATCATTTCTTAAAGTTTCTTAAAAACGATATCACAATGAAAATATTAGCTTTTAAACCAGTAGAAATGTATATGCGTTAATCAGTAAACGTTTGCTGTCAGCTTCAAGACCTTCCAAATATTTATTTCAAAACATTTTTATTAATAAAAAAAATAGTTGTAGTCGGACAAAAGAATCATGTTGAACGGGTGTAATTATATTTAATCATTTACAATGTTTTATATTTTCTTAACAAAATTTATTACAATTTGTTCATTTTTTGATTTATTTTCGGTCTGTTATGTATTCTTTCACATATACCAATATAGAACCAATTAAATTTGTTTTTTCAATTCATTTGTTGTTTACACAACATATACTCGTATCGTTTCGCAAATCTCGAAAAATGTTAGTTATTAAATTATTTGATGAATTGTATTTTAATTTGTGTAATTAAAAATCCATTAATCACAATAATGTGTATATACCTACACAATAAACAACTTTCATGTAATATATTTAAAAAATTCAAAAAGAAAATTTCAATAGGAGAGCAGTGAACATTACATAAAAAAGTACCAAATGAAATATGGTAGCTCAATTTTCTAACAATAAATATTCAAATTTTAGTGAATTCTTCAAATCGTTTCTTTCCTAATTAAGATCATATTCTCAACTAAATTCCGCATCCTACAAATTATCCAGTAATGATGTCATTCATAAGCAACGGAATCAAGTATATAATGATGAATGCAGATATGTTTGTATGTTCAAGAATACGATGACACACAAATAAATAAACAAAAATTGCACGGAAATTGTTTTAACCCATTTTACCACACTCGCCTTCGTACGTGCCCCAAACGTGCCCATCAATTATTTCTTTTTTGTTTGTTATGGTTTTTGTTTATATTTTGAGCGCAAAATTGTCACGTCGCACCGTTAATTCTGAGACAGTATGTACATTAAAAAAAAGATGTGGCCATTAAGATTTCGGCAGGCACAGACATAAACAGATTTCTGTGGGTGAATTTTTCGCGGTAATCACAAGAATTCAAGTTCAATGAACGCACGAGTTGCACGCGATTTTATTGTCAAATATTGGTACTCTTGTTTTAATCATTCTCACACCATTAACCCGAAAGGATCATTAAAAGTAGAATTGCTGTGAAATGTTCATTTCGCATATGGAAATTTGTTATGAATTAAATATTTACACATTGTTGTTTGGTTGCAAATACGCTAGGAAATTGTTTTCTTTATTTAATCAATTTAAGATGTAACTCAAAGTTCGTTAATTGTTTTGATTGCATAATACTATTTCGAAATAATAATATATTATACCGCCTCACGAAAAAAATATCCAGCAATCACCTCCTAAAAATTAACTTTGGCTTATTTCTTAAAATCTTCCTTAAAATTTTGAGAGAACCGCGTAATTCCCTTATTTCGGCTCAAGCAATTACCATTCGCGAACTGAACAGTTTAGAAAAAAACTTCTATAAATCTGGTTGACTCAATGAATTTCTCGTTGATAATATATGAATGGAATTCATCAAACTCACATGTGGAATACATTCACTTTTATTTTTATACTCTGAACACAAAGTGGGTATATTGTTTTGGTCACAACATTCGTATCACCAACAAGTAGACGTTGATCGAGCCATCTAAGCTGACATGTTAATGATTCCAAAGATATGAAGAGTTCAGTTTTATCGTAAGCGACTGTTAACGGATATATTCTGAACAGAACCACAAAATGGTCGCCCAAATTTCTTTATTTTCGTTTACTCTCAGAGTTACTGAACCGATGACGTCATTTGTTTATGTAGTTGAAATTTTTATAGGAAACGGAATGGGAATAAAGCGGAAATTGAAATGGAAGTCATTGAAAGGCTATCGTACTCTAATGCGTAGGGTTTTTCAGCTTCGGTCTAACCTAAGATAATTTTTAATACTTTTTTACTATAATTTTCAATTATGCACAATATATATTTCCTAATGAAGGCCAAGGGACAATGTATGCAAATACTAATATTGATAAGAAATTGCACTAGACTGTAGTGCAATTTCTCTAGTGACTAGAGTCTAGAAAGAACTCGGCTGCAGTTTTGTTATGAGATAAGAAGACCCAATTATATTTTTCAAGTGTTGTAACATTCAAGTGATTGATTTTTACACAATGAAATGACATTTGTAATTTCAATCGAATTGACATGAAGTACGTTGAATAATTACAAAAAGTGCTAACAAGATGATTATTAAAGATTTATTGACCAAGCTGTACAACTGCTTACGATACTAGGTATGCAAATTTGAATAGAAATTTCAAAAACTATTTATGAATGGATATTTTCAAGCGTCATTCACTTGTATATGACTGTAGGATTAACATCTACTCATAATTTTATTGAATGCAATTATTTACTTTTGTTTGTCTGTCGATTAGTGTTTATTCTCTTCTAAAGAGAACATACATGACAGGCAAATGATTAATATTCATTTCGAAAGGCATTATTTATTCAAAAGCATTAATAAATAATTATGTAAATGTTTTAGTAATTTAATTGATTTTAATTCAAATATAAAATTAATGTATCAATATTTAATGGAATTTTAATTTTAAACTAAGCAATCTTATGTGAAATTTTTATAATTTTTAACAATTACAAAGAATTTATACAATTTTTTTAATTTATGTTTTTTATTTCCAGTCAAAGTCACCGGCAGTCGGCAAATACTATCTGGCGTTAGCGGCAGTTTCCGTAATGGCCAACTATCGGCTATTATGGGTCCATCGGGTGCAGGCAAGAGTAGTCTACTAAATGCCATCTCCGGTTATAGGTGAGTTGGCCATATCATTTAGCAAACGTCTATTCTCTTCGCAGCCAATCAATTTGTTTCTTTTTGCCTTTCAAGAATATGGATTTTTGTTTGTTTGCCATTTTATTGATTTTTGTTTACCAATTCTCGTCAAGGTTTAGATAATTAATGTGCTCACGTCACTTAATTCGAATGTATAATGAATTAGTCTGCGAATTGCAACAATATTGAATTTTGTTTTGTTATATTTTTATATAAAAAGACTGCGGAAAAATATTAAATTTAAAAAAAAAACAATTAAGCGGAAATTCTTGTTTCAGCTCGTCTTTGAAGTCACTATGCGCCTAACGAGTTGTTTTTAAAATGACTTTTGAATTGTTTTTTTTCTTTTTCGTTCTGGTGAAACTTCCGTAAAATGATCATTAACAAAAAGTATAATTGCCTTATTAAGAACTTGTTTTCTGATAGCCTACATCCTTATTTTTGCATGCTTCTTTGAGACTTCATTCTGATGATTTATTAATTGCGATTAAAGTCTTCGAAACAACGAGCTTCTCAAACTCACGTAAAGCAAATTGATTTTGCTTTACGTATTTACGACGAAACCAATCCATTATTCATTTGAAATAATTTTCCCCATTTTAATAGAACTTCTGGCGTCACGGGTCACATCCAAATCAAACGGCAGGACTCTTGCTACATTACCCAAGACGACAATCACCAGACGCTGCTCAGCGTGGATGAACTAATGAATCTGTCGTGCGAACTCAAACTGAAAAAGCCTCATAAGAAACGCGAATTGATTGCAGACATTCTGAAGAATCTCAATCTGAACCATCGACGTGCCCTTACGGCCGACAAACTCAGCGGTGGTGAACGCAAACGGCTCTCAATTGCCTTGGAGCTGGTGGCAAATCCGAATATATTCTTCCTCGATGAGCCCACAAGCGGATTGGACGAGGTGACAGCAGCCCAGTGTATACGCCTACTGCATCGTATGTCCAAACAAGGACGCACAATTGTCTGCACAATTCATCAGCCATCGGCGACGATTTTCAATTATTTCGATAACATTTTCGTTTTGGCGAAAGGACAATGCGTGTATCAGGGCAGTCCGGGCACGGTGATACCCTTTCTCAGGCATGTCCAGCTCGAGTGTCCGAAATCGTACAGTCCTTCGGACTACAGTAAGCTAATACATGAATATTTCTCCTTTTAATTAGTAAATCAAGTGCATTTTTTTCACCAAATTTTAGTCATCGAACTCTGCGATTCCGATGATGGCCAACTCATTCCCACACTCAGTCATTTAATGGACAATGGCAAATTGATTTACAAGCCGCAGAAATTGCAAACGGAGGCTGCATTTCCAAGTATGAGCAATGGCAACACGCCCAAGGATTCATCACTGGAGTTTTTCCATGCAATTACCACATTCTTCGTGGAGCAGCCGAAACGCAGCGGCCTACATAGCATTTTTGCCACTAGCGGCGCTGCTTCAACGGACGGATCTTTGATTGGGGGAGCTACTGCCCTGTACGAGCAAATGAAAGCCTTCTCGAAGCGCTTGTATTGGGAGCGTCAGGAAATCTCGGGATTGCATCAGTTTTGTGTTCTGTTCCAAGTGATGATCTTGAAAATAATGAGGGCGCGCATTGCACTCATCATACAAATTATGCATCATATTTTGTGTGCGCTGTGTTTTGGTAAGTTTGGAAATTTCCTTAATTACTTTAATTAATACTGATAATTAATTTGAAATTGAGCAACCGGTCTTGAATTGATTCTACGATTTAATAAAATAAAATCCTGTGATTCGCACATTTAAATGCACGAAATAAATTAAATTTTAAAAAACAACTTAATCAATTCAATTTTTTAGTTCTCTGCTACATATTTTGTAATAAAAACTTTTCCATTATAATTAAAGGTTTGATATTCTTCAGACTGGGCAATCAGGGCGAACGCATGTTCGATCATTTGAAATTTTGCATTGGAATGATTCTAATGATCGTGTACACCCAAGTCATGGTTCCGATTTTGAGTTGTGAGTACATTTCTTTTAGCTTTTCATTTACATTTCATATAATTTTGGTCGGTCCATTCGCCAACAGTTCCCAGCGAAGTGAAAATTGTGAAAAAGGAGACCTTCAATCGTTGGTACACGTTGACGCCCTACTACATGGCCTTGACTATTTCCAGAATACCACTGCAGGTACATACACAATCAACTAATTTTTGCTAAAACTTAAACAAATATTTTGATAACTCAGCTCATCCTGAATATGGTATTCCTGTCCATCGCCTACTGGATGGCTGGTCTGCCAAGCCAGTTGTGGCGTTTTGCGCTCTTCGCTGCTATTGGTCAGATGACGTCATTTATAGCGGAAGGCATGGGATTGGCCATTGGGGCCACTTTTAGCATTACAGTGAGTGTGTGTGTGTACTCATAAAAAAAAGTTACATAACTTTATTCCTTTTATCTTTCTTAGAATGGCTCTGCTGTAGGTCCTTTGTGCATTGCGCCCTTCATGGGCCTGGCTTGTTATGGCTTCGATTTTGCCTCACAAATATCTCAGACTATGAATTTACTGATGAAATTCAGTTATATACGAGTGGGCGTAGTGTCGATGGTGCTCGCGGTGTTTGGCTTTAATCGTCCCGATCTCGACTGCGGCGAAATCTATTGTCATTTCGGCGACCCGAAAGTTTTACTTAAGTTTCTAGATATTGATCGCGTCTCGATGGTGCACCAGTTTTTGCTGTTGGCTTCGCTAATGTTGTTCTTTAGAGTTTTACTATTTTTGAGTTTACGCAATCGCTGTGGTACATAGGAATGGTTAACACTGTACTCAATAAGTAATTACAATTTTATGCTGTGATAAGTGTGTGTAGCAATATTCTAATACTTCCAATGCTTACCTAATATATATAAATCTTTGAAATATGACCAAACGAATGAGTGCTACAATTATCTCATCTCGATTTAGCAATATACATAGTTGTAACTTGTGTAGACGCTCAGCAAAAGGTGACAATAGTAGTTAGTAAGTTTTTTAAAAAAAATTTTATTTATAACTTAGCCGCAATTTGCCCAAAAAAATCTCAAATAAAATTTTAGAATTAAAAAGTGTTTTTGTTTTATTAAATACAAAGGAAATATCTGTTGTCCGGGACCGGCAAGAACCAGTCTCAGAACCGAAACCGTTTCAATGGAATCAAAACCAATATTTTTAAAATTTGAGAATTGGAACCGATATACGTTTCGGTCATAATAAACATTTTCACAAAAATAGGCTTCAGATTCGTTAGCTTTTAGATGTTTGTTCCGTGTGCAACTTTTTTCCATCAACATTTTCTGATAGTAGTGTCCAATCGGATTTGCTCTAGGCTTCCCCTAAGACTTCAACTGAAGCCAATCAACTCTTGGGTTAATTTTCTTGATTTAATTTGTCTGCCATTTTGGCATTTTCCAAATTGCACATCTCATTTCTTCCTTTGTTATTTTACTTGTATTTCTATACAACTTCAACTATTTATTTTAATATAGTTTTATGTACATACATTTTCATTTAAAAATTACATATTAAAAAAAATCAACTTCATATCAAGTTGTTGCACAATTATTTCTTCACTGTGCCCAGTTTCTCTTTGCGCTTTTTGATATGCTTTTTTACTTTAACTTTGCGCTTTTCGGCCTGGGCGTCTTTAACCGCCTTTTTGCGTGCCTTCTTACTTTCCGGCGATTCGTCTCGAGGACGTGCGGCTTTTTTATATTTTGATTCGCCATCCGCATTGCTGGAAGAATCATCGTCGTCGTCATCATCATCATCACCACTTTCGTCACCAGCTTCGCCATCTTCTTTTCCATCATCATCGACATTTTCCTTATCACTGGTTGTGTTTACTTTGACTTTGTCTTTTTTGTGTGATTTTTTCGATTTCACCTTCTCATTCAGCACTTCGGGTTGTTCTTGTACATCCAAGGCAGCATTTAAGCCGGTGATTTTACCATAAATGAGATTTTGTGTTTCGCCCTTTTTCGCCTTGTCCACATCGCGTTCAAAGTGAGGCACCTAAAATGAATACAAACATTTTTTTTATTAGGCTATGCCATGCTGGTCAGTGCTCTTCGCCACTTACCTCGTCCAGCCGCTTCGGTATGTACGTATTTTGCCAGACCGCTTCGTCGATTCTCTCTTGTGCGGATATGGCATCAACATCACGATCCTTGATCCGCTCGGAAATATTCTCCAAGCAGGCCTCCATGTTCTCGTCGGTTATGGTTTGGTCCGTTATAAAGTCGAACAGCTCCTTCACGGTCATTGTGCCGACCGCCTTTTTGCGGAAGAATTCGGAAATGTTTGTGCAATCCTTGCGCAGAAAATCGAATGCATGCGGATGGTCGTGCTCCACCGACTGGCTCACATCGATAATGACCAGTTGGCCGTCTTCCACCAGAATATTGAATTCGGACAGATCGGCATGCACAAGTTTGCACTGATTGTAAATGCGCCACATCAACACCACGCAATCGCGGTAAAGTTCGCGTGCCTTGGACAGCGTCAAATCGACATCTTTCAGCTTGGGCGACGGCCAGCCGTTGCGTCCGCAAAAGCGCATCACGAGCACATGTGAACGTAGGAGTATCGGCTCTGGAACGGGCACACCAGCGTTTTTCATTCTCAAATAATTGCGCATTTCCTTTTCGGCCCAAGTGCGCACCATTTTCCGCGGATTGTGGCGGCAATAGCCGTGGCGGAAACGAAATTCACCCGAAACGTACTTGTCACGATCCTTGAAAACCAGAATCGATGTTTTGTAGATCTTAATGGCATACTCATCGACGCCATCCTTGGACACAGCGTGATACACGTTAGCCTCTTTGCCCGTGGAAATGCAGCCGTTAATTTCCTGAATAAGGCCACGATTAAGCAGCTTAAAGAGTATCATGCGCGTACGTGGATCCATCACCTGCTCGGCAGTGGCTCGATCGTGTTTGTCTCTGACGCGCACTCGTTCCGCTTCCTGGCGCTTATCGAACGTTACCAAGCGATTGGCCGCCTGAGCGCTCATATTCGTGGTGGGATCATATTTTTCCACATTGATGCGTGCAGAGTAGCGGCGCAGTAGCTGCTCGTTTGGCTGGTAGCTGTTCACGCGTTGTGCTGATGCTCCGCCGCCACCACCACCGCCGCCACCACCACCGCCGCCACCACCACCGCCGCCACCCCCTCCCCCATTCATAGAAACTTGCGACTGGGCATTATGCTTTTGGAAACCAGTGTAGGATTGCTCGTAATCGTAGTCATCATAATCATCATCGTAATCATCATCGTAATACTCTTCTTCCTCTCGGTCATCAACGTCCTCCTCTTCATTGGTATCGATTATTTTCTTCTTTAGATCGTCTTTATCCACATTTTCCTCGTCCTTCAGAGACGTGAACAGCTCGTGCTGCACCGTCAGTTTCTGGAAGCTGTTCAACAAGTCTGCCTTATAGGGAACTACAATTTCTTCCTCCTCTGCGTCACTGAATTGATGTGATTCACTCATGCTTGTAGCTTATTATTTCAAGTTGGTCATTTAATTTTAATTTATTGAAATTCTTTTAAAAAACTAGAAATTTGGAAGAAATAATATTTGTGTGCACGTGCAAGTAAATAAGTAAATTGAAATAAGGAAGTATGCGCCGAACGGCTCTGCCAAGCAGCTGTCAATTTTCACTAGCCGCCGCCGCCGCCGGGAATTTATATGGCTTGAATCGGCTGAATTTGGGCAGCCGCTCACTTCTTATTTTCGTTTTTGTAAGAGATTTCATTCCGTGGTAAATATTATTCTTGAAAGGATTAAGATAATTTACGAAAAATACACAAAGAAAAATTCGAATAAAGTATTTTTTATAATATAAAGTTTTAAACCAACTTCATTTGAAGTTACATTTTTAAGAGCCTATTTACACTATCATTTTATGCCACATGGGTTTCTAGATCTTATACTGTCCTTGACATACCGAAATTTGACAGTTTTTATATGAAAATGTAAATAAGCAAAGCACGGAGTTACCAACTTTTATGTTTTTGTATGGATTTTCGGTGCAAAATTTTCCATCCTGTTTTCACTACCGCAGCTTTTATTAGCTCGTTGTCAAATTTTTCGTCATGGGATGATAGTGTAAACAGGCTCTAAAGCAACATTTAAAAAATTAACTTTTTTTTAAAAAAAAATTGTAAGTTAAAATCTTTTTGTATGAGCAGCCGACAGCCAACCAAATTTTGGCTCCCAGCCGGTTTTGAGTCGCCGCCGCTAATTTCTCAACCAGCCGCCGCCGCCGAGCAAAATGGGCGGCGCAATGCTCTGCAGGAAAGTGTACAAAATAAAATTAAGAGCTCAAATGTTTGCGCTAGCAGAACTGAAAGACACCATACGAATTGCGCCCGATCAATTCCATTTGAAAGTGGTTGAAGCGATACGAGATGAAATTAACAGGAAGTTAGCAAACAAGGTGAGAATACCAAAAAGGGAAGTGGAAACGGTTTTAACTTAACTTGTCTTTAAAGGTGCTGCTGAATGTGGGCTTGTGCATTGCACTGAAAGACATCGTATCGCTGAAAGACTCGATTATACTGCCCGGAGATGGGGCCTCACACACGGAAGTCATCTTCCGGTACATAGTCTTCCGACCGTCCGTGGGTAATGTGATCACAGGAAAAATACGCAGCTGCAGCCGCGAGGGAGTGCACGTCACACTGGGATTCTTTGACGATATACTGATACCGCCTGCAGCTTTGCAACATCCCTCCCGCTTCGAAGAGGCAGAGCAGGCCTGGGTGTGGGAGTATCCATTGGAAGATGGCGAGAAACATGACCTGTTCATGGACATAGGCGAATCGATAAAGTTTCGTGTTTCGCGCGAAATCTTCGAGGAGAGTTCACCGATAGGACCACCCAAGAACGACAATCAACAACAACAACCATCTGGATCGGGTCCAGCGGCGCCGCTGACTGAAACCAAAACACCCTACAGAATTATTGTAATTTGAAAATACAGAAAGCCCTTTAACGTAATTGGCTTGACCTAATTTTTGTACTTTTCCTAGGCTGCCATCAATGAATCGGGTTTGGGTGTGCTCTCCTGGTGGGAACAGAATATGGAGGCCAACGACGAAGAGGAGAATGGCGACGAGGATCAAGGCGAATACGAAAATGATGAAGACGGCGAAGGTGAAGCTTATGAGGAATGAGAAATAAAGTATATTCCTTTAAAAAAAACACAACTAATTGACTTATTCTTTCTTTCTGCATTTAATTGGATGAATAAAAACCATTTTTATGTCCATTTTAAATATTTTAGAGTATTTATTTTTCTTAAATCTTTGCTTTTGGTTTTGCTTCATTTCTGCGGCAACATGTACTTTTAGATTTTATTCTTTGATTTTAAAACAAATTACATTTTTCAATAATTATCATAATCGGCAATGCCACTGTCTGGTGGTTGCTACTCAAGATATTTCAATTTTGAGTTTATGTTGGTATTTTCCTTCATAAATTTTCAATTATTTGCGTGGATTTACGCGCTAAAATTACATAAATTCACACATTCCTCAATGGCCTTAAAATACAATCCAAGCGACATTTTCCAATTTCAATGCTTAGCTTTTGTCTAAATTGGTTTTTCTTCTCTTTCTTTTATTAGTATTGATTTTATTAGTTTTTTTAATATCTTATGTGTTTGTATTTTGAACATGTTAAAAGTAGCGTCTTTAAATTAAGTCTTTATTAATTTTCTTTTGTTTTGTATTTCATTCTTTTACATCAATACATATTTTATTCAATATTTATGTCATTTTATATGTTTATTTTATAATTATAAATATTTAACAGTAGTGGTTCTGGTCTTGTGTAGTTGGTTTTTTGTTTTTTTTTTCTTGTAGTTTTAAAGGGCGGGCATTCAAAGGTGATCCGGTGAAGTTTTAAAGCTGATAGCAGAATTGTTTTGAAAAAATATTTAACTAAGTTCTTTTTTGGTTAGGGTCTTGGCATATTTGCGTATTAGCAGAGAAACGCTGATAAACAAAACGAAAATCCACTTTGAAATATGTAGTTGTGAATGTGAAATTGTACTTTAAAAACAATATGAGAGTAGACTTTAGTTTTGTTCATTAGTGAAGCGGAGTATTTAGTACGTGTAGTTTGTTTTGGTTTTTGTTTCTTTTTTCATATTCGTATATTTTCTCTTTCGTATTATTATTGATAAATTCACATTTTTTCTCAAATATGTTTAATTACAGTGAAATTGGTTTTGGTTTCTATTTAAACGTCTGTATTTAGTTTATTAAATTTACTTTCACAATTTTGTGTTTTTAAATTTTTGGTTAAAAATTTATTTTACAATTTTCTCATTTACAATAATTTCAATTTATGTGTTCTAACAGTTTTTCTTTTTTAAATACAAAAACACTAAAGTTTTCGAACGACTTCCAATTGAGTAATGAACTACTTGCTCAGGGAAGCTTACATTTTCGGCAATTCATTTTCGTTTGGGAAATACAATTTTAAAAAATCTATTCAAAAAAATTTCTCTTTCGTGTGTTACTGGAGTACCAACATTGAAATGATTTTAACCAAATCGCAGATCGCCACTCTTGGGAGGTTAATGAAATTTTGCAACTTAAATGATAAAATCACAGTAAAAAACTAATAATAACACTAAATACTAAATATAAGAAGGCTTTCAAATGAATTTGGCAACGAAAAATGGTAACGAAACATATAAAATGGGGAAAGCCTCCGCGTGGCTTATATTTAAACAAAAAAATTAAAACAAACCGTGGGACTCTAATGATAATGGAGAGAAATTATTCTATTTTCATTTATAACTTAACTAACATACAATTTGAGGAACACAAGCCCAAAAAAAATGGAAAATTAAAAAAAAAACTAGTTATTTAATAAATAATTTCATATATAAAAAAATTAAATTACATAAATTTCTACCATGTAGAAATAAACATCTATGTTTGTTGTGTTGACCCCCAAGTGTAATTCCTATGAAGCGTATTATTCAATAATCAAACAGCGCGGCAAATGCTCTTTCAAATACTCGAACAGTTCGTGCGAGGCGCCAGGGCAATTGGTCAGCTCCAGTTCCTGTAAATGGCGTAACTGTATCAGACTGGACAGTCCGGAGGAGGTGAGCAATGGACAGCCGGCCAGCGAGAGCACTTGCAAATTCCGCATCGAGCACAAATGTTGCAGTCCAAAGTCGCGAACCTGTGAACACCAGCGTAGGAAGAGCGCAGTCAGTGACAGCATTGTGGAAATGTAGCCGACGCCTATATCGGTGATGTGAACGCATCTGAAAGGAATACGGAAATGTTCATTTATTTTATTTTCAAACAACGACTTTTAGTTTAGTGATAAATTTCTTTGGAAAGCCTAGTTTTTTCGAACGCCTTTTTTCCATAGGAATCAGTTAAGAACATTACTTTCTTCTTCCTTAGTTCATGTTAGTATCCATGAAGTTGCCATCATGATTAATGACCACTGCAGGCAGCTGACAGCAAACTAATACTGGCCAGCGGATAGTTAATGGATGTTAAGGACAAACTGTGCTACAATCCCCAAAATAAATAAATCTAATTTAATTGATTCTAACGTTTTGTAAGGTTTCTTGTCTCCACAAATTCTCAATAAGGGTATTTATTTAAAGTGGGAAACCCCTCGAAAACGCGAAGTTGCTTAAAAGAACTGTCAAATTTCATATGTTTTGACTGCTTATCCGCACAACTGAATCGTTTCCCAGGGGTTTCCCACTTTAAATGAATCGCCCTAATATAAATTAAGATTTAAGATTTTTTCATTCCGAATTCGACATTGAATTCGTCTCCACTTTGCAGAGCAGACATGATCCAATTTAATAAACTAGGCGGTGAGGCCTTCGCGCTGTCAAAAACCATTTTCCACCCACACATCACTTTCACTCATCCGCCCACACTCACCTGTCTAATGTCAACTCTTCCAACTGATTCAGATCACAGGCAATGTACTCCAGGGAGGCATCCGTAATCCGCGGACACCAGGACAAATCCAAAGCGCGCAATTTCTGCAGATTCTCGGCAATCAACTCGACACCGTCATCGGTGAGTTTGCTGCAACCGGACAGGCTCAGTACGGTGAGGTGCGGCAACGAATGCACTGCAATGAGAAGATGCAAATATACAAAATGAGAGAAAAAGTATAAAAAACGGACATGGTCTAAAAGTGCATAGCAACATGTTGTCTGTGCTGCTGTTGGAAAGGGAAATTACCATAAAACACAGATGGGGAGAATGAAAAACATTAAAGATATACAACATTTTCATCTCATGCATATGCTGAATGCATTTGGCAGGACATGTATGCATGTGGATCATCACTTACAGGGATAACACACATCAGTGCGCTGCAATGCATTTGTCACTCAAGCGAAACTGTAACGGCCGTCGGGTTTAAATGGCGGGTGGAGGTTGGCTTTTAAAAGGATCTGCTTGATGTTTGTTGCATTTCTTTCAAACTGACACATAGCCGAAGTTTGTGAAAAGCAAATGTGTGTGCGGACTATTTATTTTTCATTATTTTTTTTAAAAGTATAAACATTGAAATGCGTTCTATATTTGCATGAGTTGAATGCAAATACTTGAAAAAAGTTGTCAGTGGGATGTGCCAGTTTAGCATATAATCTGTCAAATGAAAAGAGGTCGAAGGGGTGGAAATGGCCAACTGAACTCCGTTTTCACATCTTATCGTGCATAATGCAGCTTCACTCTCCTTTTGGATGAGTTAAACTTCTATTCCATATTTGATCAGAAGGTAGAATGATACAAAGAAAAAATACCTAAAGTCAACCATTCGAACCGTACCTAAATAAATAAATCTAAATATTTGTATTAAATTTCTTACATTTCCTTCCATCCATTCACCAAGTACGACTTAAATGAAGCAAACTAGCAGTGAGTGACGCACAAAGAACGACAACATCAACATCAACAATAAAAAAAATAAAATATCACAACATGAAGAGAATCTGCGACAATCATCCTCATTCCAATCAACATCACCGTCAGACAAGGACAATGTTTCTCCAACTAAATTAGAAACCGTAAAGACGACAGCCAAGTGATGAACGAATTGAAATGAAATGGGAAAGTCCTGAGAGCGAAACTGTGTGTAAACCACACGTAGGCTCTGATTGAGAGCGGGGGACTGCAGGGCGTGGCCAATGATGGACCACAATGAATATGGTTGAAATGTTATTTAGCCTGACTGAGGCAACGGCATACACACTTATGTGAGCAGTTGACGGGCTGTTGGTAAATGGAGCCGACAGCCGAAGTACGTTTCCATGCCGACTGGACATGGAAAGTGGCCTCGCAATTCAATAATGAAAGTGATTTTCATTTTGAAATCAACATCATCATATTTCACACACACAAACACACACATGGCATTACAAACGCACAAGGACACCAATATGTTTAAATGTGTGTGCAATGTGTGGGCATGCCAAAGTATATGTACTAACGTATAATTTAAGTTTGAGTTGAGGCAACGCAACCGCAGAACTTAATTACAATACACAGATTGCATTTCATATCTCACAGTTGGAAGATGTATCGTTCGGCTCAGGTTTGGTTGCAAACTGGGCTATATAGTTGTTGGCGGTGATAACGAGGTTGAATGTGTTTTTTTGCGATTATGATTTTTTCAGCAATCCACACACACACACACATTTTCATGTTCACTATTCGTTCGAGCAATTCAAATGTATAGCTGTTATTTGTGAAGCTCTTGTCGAATGTGTCCGAAGGGCTTCTCTCCATTTGGCAAAACTTAATTGAGTTTGACGGCACTGCCAATTTGTGGAGTTTACAAATTGAATACAATTTCCGAACGATTTCATTGCAATTGATTTGAACTGTTGGAATGTATGATTTAAGCCATTTAAGGGCTGAACGAAATTGCAGCTTTAATGCTTTAAATCAGTGCCAGGCAAAAATGAACGCATTAACACAAAAATATTATGTGTGCATAGCCTGGCATTGCTTTAAATTAATGAAATGTCTGAAATGGCATATATAATCTAAATAAGCAGAAAGGAATTAATTCACCCAATTGCAAAAAGTTTCTCATTTTAAATGAGAGAAGAAAAAGTATAAACCCAGCGGAAGGTCGAAACGGCTGATGAAGGTATCAAAAATGTTGAACTTCGCACCAAAATTACTTTAACTGGACGCGTCTGGCCACAACTAAGCCTTCCACAAACAAAAAAAAGTTAGAAAAGTGCAAATATAAGCAGAACCTCACTAAAGAAACGAAGTGACTTATCTTAGCTTAACCCCTTCTAAGCCATTCTTAATATCCTATTTGGCAAGTCTGAGCAATAGAGAAAAATAAGCCGAGTCAAAAATAGTTTCAATTACAGCCATAATCCGGTTACTGTGTAGGCGTTTCCGTGAGTGTGCGTGTGGGCGTGTGTGTGTAAAGACAAACTAGCAAAATGTTAAAATTTATATGTGGAAACAAGAAGAGTTAATAAAGGCGAGCATGTAGAAAAACTTAAAAAAGTTCTCCACCACATTCTAAGCAGCTTTTGTCTGTCGCTTGAGTTTGAGTACATGTGAGTCTACTTATAAGTGTACATGTGTGTATTTCAGTAGATTTGCCCTACTTAAACTCAGAGTTAGAAACGTATCCGTTGCCATTCGCTTGGTTGGTGCGCCTTAGTAGGGCTTCCAAAGCCGCAAATTGCAGATTTAAATTACAAACGTGTAAATTAGGATGAAATCCCCCAGAATAGTGGTGGCATTTGTTAACAGCTTAAAGTAGCAAAAAAAAAAACAAAAAAACGGGAGCAATTTCACCACATACTCAACTGAAGTAACCAAATCCATCAATGAATACAAGTCGCAGCTCAGAGTGGAAAACCGCAGAAATACAAAAATAGAAAACACAAAACTTGTACGCATTAGACAAATATTGATGAAAGAAAATGTTGTATTAGAATCAGTTCGATTCATGACGAAACCCAGCCCAGTGACTCAGAATCGAGCTCAACCACAAGTACTCATATGTGTGCGGCTCAAAGATCACACATAGCATTGATTGAATTTCCATATAATTTTGTTTCTCCGTCTCTAAATAATAAATAAATCTTGTGATTAATTGCTTTTCAAATCATTTCGTTATCAGCGTTCAAACGCACAACTTTTAATCGAATTCCGGCGCATTTAAGCATTTCATTTGAGTTATTTGAGTAATTTGATTTGTAGTTTCGGTTAGTTTTGAATTGTTCGTTTCTGTGGAATTCTACTTTTGTTCAGGAGCACTGTCACAGTTTCATTTTGTGACCGACACTAACGGGTAAAAGTTTTGCATACAAAAATTCCAATTATTTATTTTTCTGGAATTTTTTGTTTTCAACTAATTTTCGATTTACTCGTTTTTGCGATCACAAATCATGGAATTGGGATGACAACAGCAACAAAAAAAAAAAAACACAAAGTGTACATAACGCCGTTTTAATGTAGTGAAGTGAACTTTTTTTATTGGTAAATAAGGGAAAATTGTAAATATTGTAAATATAATTTGAATGTTTCAACTAAAGTTTGTAAATAGAAGTTGTGCATACAATACCAGAATGGGTAAATTTACTTAAAAAATTGTAAAAATTTTAATTAGAGTCACAGTCGTTGACAGTATACTCAGAAAAAAAAAACATAAAATAAAAATATAACCACCTCAAATGATTCGAAGTTGTTTTCAACTTAAAGGGTATATCCTACCCAGAATTCCGTTTGAAGATAAATTAATAACTGAAACTTTAAATTGCACTAGACTTTGAAAAAATGTTGTCAAACTTTAATTCAAAATCGGTCCACTTTCTTTCAAAGTTGGCAATATTAGTTTGACGTTAAAGTGTTTTAAAATATAAATATGTAGGATCGTATTTGATATTTTTTCTGTGTATACACATTTTTATCTATTAGACTGTATAAAATGCAAATCACGGCACTTGACTTTTTCCGTCCGGCAAATCTGATTGCATCAAAATGTGGAAGGAAAAAACCAAGTGAAGTGTTGCATTGCTCTGCATTTTATAAAATGAAAAGCTTAGCCTCATCTTCAATTATTATGTTTTTATTGTGTATAATTTTTTTTCATTTTATAAAATCCTTAATTTGTGTAGAATTCAGAAATATTCCTGATTTCCAAAAACGTTTTTGAAAGATAGTAGAAATGACCCTGCAAAAAAACAAAACAACCAGCTTGTAGATAAATGTTTGAATAACCCCTCTAGACCAATACTTTCTCAAAACTAAATTTTTTTGTTAACGCCCTTATTGCACCCAATGCATAAATTTTTTTTACAATTCCTATACATTTTCTTTGAAATTCAAAATTAGTATTCACACAATTTAAGCTTTTATCCACACAACGAATTAAGATGAAATAAATAAAAATAATTATCCATTTAGAAATGTTTATTAATTTTTCATTGGTGACGTAATCGCGATGGAACTTTCAACACACTCACATCAATTGAGAAATAGTTATCAAATTGATTGTGTCACAAAGTCGGCGAAAAAAAACCGCTTATCTAAGAAGCGGCAAATTTCAATCGAAATTACAATTTCAACTGTGTCTGTGTGTGTGTGTGTGTGTGCGTATGTAACAAATGAATGTATTTATGAAAATCAATAGAAAAAATATATATTGGCTGATGACCATTAAAACAACAACACCAAATGATATTCATATGTCATTTTGAAGGGCATTTGTTGGGAAACGGACCACAAAGGGGCCATTATGGGAAAACGAGTCACACGATGTTTGCAGTTGGGGGGCAGTTAAACGTCACTCCGAAATTCACACACCCACCCAAAAGCAAGCACACATCACACGCTACACAGACACGGTGGCAACACACAATTTCCTACCACACACTCGGCGGTGGCGGCGCCTGCACACAAAGTCCCCTCGGTACAATTTGACGACAAGAGCGAAATGAATTTCAACTTCAAATTGCCAAACAAACAAAAAAAGAAGTATTACACCAAACAAGCAAACAACAACAACTGAAAAAGGATGAAAATAATAAAAATTTGTTATTTTGAATGTCATTGGCGGGGCAGCAGTTGCGCCTAAAAGCAGATAAGCAAATGTAAATAAATATGTATAATAAGCACAACGACAGAATATATACACGGATAGAAAAATTAAATTAAATAAAATAGAATTAAATCATGTAACGAGAGGGAGAGAGAGAGAGAGAGAGAGAGCAAGTATCTCACAGATACGGGATATTATTGACATGTCCTTGTAACCAGGAAAAGGTTATGCAGTAGACGAAATTTGAGCTCAGTCATCAGTTCGTATTTTTGTTGTCTATTACTGTTGTTGTTTTTGTGAGGTTTTTGTGACTGCTTTGTGATTACTCTCGTTTAATATTTTGTTGACTTTCGTGAAATATGTTATTTAGATGTTAAACAGTTCGTTATTATTTTTTTGGCATGCCACTACGGAAATGAGTGAAATCGAATTTTTCGACAAATTTGATGAAGGTTGCATAAGGAAATGTTTGTGCCAATTTCGTTTAGAATTTTTATGGATGATTTGAACTATTCCAATAAGGTCTTAATCGAAAAAATCTTTGATTCTAGAAAGAAAAACATTACCTGAATATTTTCTTATTTATGATTTGAATTCGTTTTTTTTTTTACTAGTAAAATCAAGTAGCACAACATCAAATGCTCATAATTAACCCCTAATCCATGGCAAAGCTGAATTTGTATTTTAAATTAACTGGAAATTGAGTATTGAATTGAAGCTTTCATCTCAATTTGAATTTTTTCATGGAATAGCAAACTTTTGCCATATTGCCTGGCTACGGCAACGTCATAGCAACACACGACGCTACACGACAACGAAAACAACAAACAAAAGGCAAATCATGAAACTCCCACAACTAAAATGTTGAGTGGCAGTTGGGTTCAAAGTTGGACTGCCTTGTTCCTGCTAAACAGTTTCCCAACAATTTCAGTAATTGTGATCCATTAAATGAAGGTATTTAAATGCCAAGCAGCTCAAATTGGCAGTGGCACTTGCCGGGTTTTCTGGGTTTACCGTTGTTGTGCGCTCGCCCACTTGTAATTATTCAGCGTTACCGCCGTCATTAGCGGCAATTGACATCTGTCGCATTGGCGGATAATGACGAGCGAGCGTCTTTTCAGCGAAGAAGCAATTGGCAATGTTATAAGCATCAGGGTTAAAAGACTTTTGGCTTGAAGAGCACAGCACGGTGAAAAAGAGACAAAAAACAAGTGGTGAAATTACTTAGAAGGATTATAATGTAATTCTGAGCAGGTCGTGTGAGTGATATTAATTTCATTTTGAGTGGCATCTCATTGAAATGTTGACTTTATGTGAAGATTAAGTTGCAAAATTCCTCCACTCAGATCTTCATATTAATTTGGTAAGTAAGGAGAACGTTCCAACTGCTTTCAATTGATTTTGTAGACATTAAGTTTGGTATTCTTGACTCGTGACTCTGGGAACGAAATTCGTGCAATTTCTACACTGCTGCACATTCGCTTTTCCAACTGAAATCTTTTCCCGCCAAACAGGAAAGCAGCTACAACATTCAACTGTGCGGGCTGCTGTTTTTCAGCCAATGCAGCATTGACATTTCATTCCGAAGCGACCTCAGGGGACATGCATGCAGAGAATTTTCAAAACAAAATCAACTCGTTCGTTTTCTTGAAAAACTTTTTTTTTCGAGCTGCAGTCAAGCGTTAAATTAAATTTGGTAGGAAGAGAACAGAACTTTAAAACAAGTTGATTTTGAATTTATTTTCAGTTATTTAATTAAAACATTTCCACAGATAAAACAATCAACAACATGTTGTCAATAGCATTCATATGGGTGGTAATTAATTAAACTATACATACAATATAAACTGCTTTGAAAAACATTGGTAGGTTTGGTTTACCCTTTGACAAAGTTGCATTAAAGGTAAAAATATCAAATGCAAATCGGGGCTTCACAATAAAAATATTAAATTTGACAACATACTAAAGCTACGGTCAGATTAGGCAAATATTTGTCCAAATACTGGGAAAATACACTCAGTAAAATAAAATACTGGTTCAGTCACATACGATTTTATGTGATTTTAAAAATATCTGAGTGTATTTTGGCAAATATTTGCCTAATCTGACCGTAGCTTAAGGAACATTTCAATTGCTCAACTGTCAGATGAGTAGTTTATGCTAAATACGATATCATAAGTACATAAGAATAGAAAACTTCTATGTTTAATAAGAAAAAATATTGTAAAAGTGGAAAATGATTCTCCTGCACTCCTGAAACTCACAGATTTCTGTAAGTGGCTTACTGAAAACCAACCATTCCTGGTCATTGAATATACACATACACACATACATACATATGTATATAGAAAATCACACACTCGCATTCGCACATTGAAGAAAACTTTCCGTAGCTGCACAATGGAAAGGTATTATTTCCGCTTCAGTATAGAATTTTTATTTCCGCTGACTGTCATATTTCAATTTTCTACCACAAAAAACACAGAAAATAGAACTTCCTTGCTTTACAAACTTTTAAGCTGCAATTGTGCTTCACTTCCTCCTGCTTGGTAAATTATGAAAAATTACAACTTAACGGTAACCGTAGTTTTTTTTTAGTTTTGGTTCTGCTTTGGGTTTTTTTTCTCTCTAGCACTTAGCAATTTAGTTTGTTAACTCCGTTGTTGAGGCATTGTATGACAGTGTGTGTGGAAATATGAGCAACAATACAACAAAAAAAAATGCAATCAAACCGGGCCCATTAGGAATGGAACAGGCAATTGTGTTGGTATACATGAAAATATATTATATTTGTGAATGTTTGTCTGTCTGTTGTGTTGTGTTGAGATTGTATAACTGGGCGTGACATATGCCATAAAACTGGAATCATTTTCATTGCGTAACGGTATTGAATGAAAAGTTTGTGCAACATTTCTGTATTGGTATTCAGTCCAATGGATGCTGAAAAATTGGCTGCACAGACTTCCACATTATCGCAAAATTAATTCTTGAAGTTATTCTCCTTTTCGACACTTGAAAGTGAATATTTTTACCCCAAACGAAGCCGCACATTCCACTAGTATGCCTGATGTGATGTATGTATGTGCCTCATGCATATTTCAACATTTAAATACCGCGTACTGCATATGTCGCAATGAAATATGCTGTGCGGTATTTGTGTTTCTTTGTGCTATTGTTGCCATTTTTGCTGGAATTTGTCTGATATTGTCGTAAAAATCTTAAGGAACAAATGGGCATAATATGAATAAAACGTGTCTGTTTTCATATTTCCCTTATACTGTTCGGAGAATAAAAAATAAAATGCTGCATTTATTTAATGCAGCTGTAAAATTAGCTTATGTGCATGCGAAATGTTGTCATGATGCAGTTGTACGTTTTTGCTTAAAAATTTATTTATTCATTTCGTGGTGTAGTACAATATGTGCGGAGTTTTTGTGTACAAAAAAATAATAATGCGATATCGCCATTTGTTATTCATATTTATGGATTTTAAGTGCAGTTTTATACCCTGCACACTAGTGTTCAAGGATATATTGTTTCTGTTTGTTTTAGTGTTTGAATGTGGTTAATGCTAACGGAAAATATTGTTTGGATTTGTAGGAAATATGCATTACAGAATTATTATTAATATCGAAAACACACCATCACAAAGTATTACCGTTCATGATTTCACAATCGATAACATAGGAACATAACCAAAACTTTGTTCATAAATTTACGAAATACGGTTTCTCGAGCATTACTACGTGGTTACGTGGAATATCATATCGAAATTCGATCTTAAACTAAAAATATTTAGAGGATTATAAGCAAATTGTTGAAAATATATACATCAACGTTTCTCATACGCCATGTTGTGCAACCTGCTTGTATATTTGTACAAAAGTAGCAGCTATTCAACCAATGAGCACAATAACCATAGTTAACGTTTAGATAAGAATAAAAAGGAGAAGCTAACAACGCCTTTGTGCTTTAGATAGGCTTCATTTGATATTATTTCTTCATTAGATGGCCAGCTTTGAGATCAGTGTTGCCACTCAATAAAAAAATTTCGAACCTAATTTTGGTACAAGAGCAAAAAAAAAACTACCAAAAAGAAATGAATAACTTTATATATATTTTTTTTAAATTCAAATTTAACAAACATTTTTAAGGCTATGTCATATGCAGAGTCATAAACGAGAATTTACCATCAATTATCATTCAATTTTGTATGAAAAGTTCTCTGATAAATAACAATTTTTGACAAATTCCCGTCATTTTTAACATTTTGAAATGGTATTGTATGCGCCTACATTTTTAACCCAATAAAGTGTTTAATGGAAGTAAAAGATAATAGAAAATTAATTTAATTTATACTTCATGTTTCATATTCAATTAAATGCAACAAAGTCTCAACAAACCCCTTAAGAATTCACTCTACAAGGCTATACTTAGCACAGCACATTCTCCCGTTAATAGCAATATAATAATTTGGCTTAAGAGACCATATTAGTGCTTAGGCCGTACTGATTGCTGCAATTATCATGGGAATAATGTACGTGAATACTCTAAATATCAATTATTATTCCTTAATAACTATTTCCTAGTCTTTCGTTGCTAAATTATTAAAATTCTATTAACTAACCTAAATTTTCGCCACAGAATATGAAAATCCGATTAAGTGCACTTCCCCCAATCATCTGTTGCGGCAGCATCCACTTTCAGCACTGAAGGAAAAAGGGGGCAAAATACTCTGGCGAATACTAATCCTAACTAAATTTAATAAATACGAAATACTAAATGGCTGCCGGTAAATGCCACGAAGTTTGCCTTCAACTACAATATTTATGTTTATTGTTTGCACATTGTTTCCTACAGAAATTTCCAAGTGGTACTCAATTGAAAAACAAAGTTATTTCCTTTCGAATTGTTCAATATTTACCGATAATATCATCGGTTAAGTGAATTTGCATAGAATTGTGCAAATAATACGTAAGAGTTATTTGGTACTTCAATAAATGGATTTAAAATGAATTCAAATGAAATTAGGTTATTTACTAGTGCAACAGAGCGTATGAGTAACTTTAATTAGTTTCGAGTAATTTTAAGTAATTGCACAACAATATTATTTACTTGTAACTTCTAAGTTCTAAGTATACAAGTAGATAGGTGATATCAACTCCAAAGAATTATTTTCTGTTCAGTAAAGGCACTTGTCGGAAGTGTAATTAGATTTACAATTGTGAGACAGCATAACACATCCAACTTATTTTAATTTCCAGCTAAATTCACATATTATATGAGTAAATATAAACAAAAGAATTTGTTGTTGTATAAACATCGCAGTCCTAATTTGATTTAAGCTGCACTTGAGCTTGAACCCGACTATACAAAATTGTTATTAACAAAAATGAGCTCGTTAAACACAAAATTCATAAACAAAAGAATTCCATATTTCCTAGATTATCTTGGCAAGGAGCACATATTTTATTTTAATTAGTTAGCTCTTATTTATTTAGGTCTACAGGTTTAAAAATCTTGCAGACTATTACAAAACTTACAGCTAATTAAAAATAACAAATCAAATTTAATCGAAAACGATATAAACTAACATTGAAATTTAACATAGGCGAGAAACTATTACACAAACGAATACACCTTACTATAGTCTCTTTTGAAGTATAATTAGTTCTATGAACATTATCTTCAAACAATCGAATAATAGAACGCCTATCTTTTAAAGATTGCAATCCAAGTAAGATGGAAGACCATTATTTAGGCCAAGCAATAAATCAACGCGTGAGTAGGTATTCTGTCTGTATTATCTATTTAAGATACCATAATGGCTTAAAGTAGAAGACGAATACATTTTAAAAACAAATCTTTATAATCGAATGTTTCCAAGGAGCCCATCTAACTTTACCTTAGTATGGGTCTACAGCTCATAACTTTTAGTTAAACCAAACGAAACTAACCAAAATAATACATCTCTGCACTAATCATGACCATCATAAATTTTCCATCAAGCATCTGTGATATTTACGGGTGGACGAATCGGTCTTATTTTGAAAAAATGAATCGTACGTATCAGATGGTCAGAGCCCACGCTTTTCAACAACAATTTACACACAGCATCGAAAATTGTTTTGTATTCAAAACAAGACCGAATTTTACATGAAAATAGATGCAACGGTGCCAAAAATGACATTTAAACAAGCTGTTAGTTGCATGTCAGCTTGAAATAATGACTTGTGTTCATTATGAATTGTTAGAATTTAAAAAAAAAAATGACAAAAAGTTCACTTGAGAATGTGGCCCACACAAATGAGAAAGTGCAGCCTCAGTGACTTTGTCACTTTTCAATTTCATTTCGAATTTCTCGAAGGAAAACGAAAAGCGGGTCGCGTTTGCACTCAAGTTTCGCCAAAAAATAAACAGAAATATTCAAATTAAATTTAATTTTAATTGAAAAATAACAATTTGCATAGCTCTTCAGGAAGCAAAAGAAGGCAAGTGGTGTTTGCATTCACTTTTATTTTTGGATGAGTTAAATCAAAAATCAATTTGTGTGCCCTACCTCTTGTTAGTACCTACCTACTTTGTACTTTTCTTTGGTCTTAGAGCATTTAACCTATTTGCTGATATAATACCACCTGCACCACCCCACCCCACTTTAATTTGAATTTCTAATATTTGCCTGGTGGTTCGTATCTCGTTTGTGTTAATGCCTTCTAATGAGTCTCACGTTTTGGCCATAAAATGGGTCTCAAAATATGAAAAGTAGCTGCTTTCCGTGAAGGAAGGTGGCCAGTGCAAATGGCGGCAACATGGGTGTGGTGGTATGATGGTATGGCTCTCATTTAAATGTACTATTATCAGGCAATTCTGCTATGCGGGCAGTTGTAGGACGCACTTACTGTTCATATGTGCGGCACGGACTACATTCTCAGACTGATTTATGGCCGGCTATAAGTCTATTCTGTTTGGCTAATTTGCGTTCGTATTTCGTCTACATTATTTAATACAAATTGCTGCAATTTGTTGTTAATTTTTTTTTGGGTATTTTATTTCAGGCCTGTTTTGATCATTTATGGGAGTTGTGAAATCGATGGAGTTATGGCTCAGTTGCCCATGAGGTAGAAATCGTGAACGGAAACGAAAAGTTGCTGTGCTTACTCAAAATAGCTTCGGGTTTTCTGCGTTACGATTCGTGATGAGCAATGAGGGGCATCCGCTCAAAATTTATATACCATCCAGGCACTGTTTCTGCATTTTCAGTTATTTTTGTGAAATTCTCAGTTTGTAAACCAATTTAAGCTGCCATGAGCGCAAGTCGTAAATGCATAACCAACAATTTGAAAGTTTTCCTCTTCTCCTTTCATGCAAAATGCTGCTCGGAACCCACATTCTTCATAAACTTAAATTGTCTACAATACACAGAAATTGGGTCAACTTTCACTATTATTAGCAGATGACACTAACAATGCAAAAAACCTTCAATACACACCGCGCTACTTTTCATCATAAACGGTTTAGTGTTAGGGTTGTCAACACAGCAACAACGAGACTGCATGTCATCAACGTCATCAGCAGCAAAAATGATAAAGAAACTAATCAAAATCATCATCACTACCAAGCCACCACACACAACAGACCAAGCCATCTACGTCATCAACAGTGGGCGCCACTATAAGAAATGTGTTTTTATCTAAGTTTACATTTTAATAAGCGTCATTCGCTGTGGTTAATATTCGCAGCAACTACTGTGATTCCACAGCGTTGTGGCACAATTTTAGAGGGTAGAGTACCACCGTATGCCTTCAACCACTTTGAACTGCCTACGTTAAAGTGGGAACTAAATATAAAGTTAAAAAGGGTCTACAAAAAGTATGCAAAAGTAGCATAAGTATGCAAAAGTTGCTGTTAGAGCTCATGCGTCATTTGTATGCGTAGTCATGTTGGGTCGCCTGTATCTATGCTGGTGCATTTGTGCATTTGTGTAATTATTGCGGTATTTTCACGCCAGTAAAAGGGACTACATAAACAAACAGAAAAAAACAAACAAAAAAAAGTGTAATAGGAAATCTTAAATGCCAGCAGCTGCTACTTTGTGTTCACGTGCGACAAACGAGCGAAATTGTTGCCTTGACACATGCACGCACGCACACATGGCTGTAGCAAACAAACGCCCATTAATAGTGGCTTAGGCGCGACCCAACACATACACGTTTTAGCCCATATTTACTCACTGTTATTTCATTCGAATGCATTTGCCTGCAGCTACCGTTGTTGTTGTGCACTTGCGCTTGTGTTTGTAGGTTAAATTCCACAACGAACCAAACTGAAAAATGAATGCGGAAATATACAAAGCCCACAAATGAAGGCATAAGCACATGCACATTTACTAGACTATCTTTCACGCAAGTGCAATGAACAAAATACATACAAAAATTGCAAAGTAGTTAAATGGAAACTCTTTACTATAATTAGAGTATACCATTGACTACAGACTTCCAGTCAATGTGCTTCGACTTGTTATTTTCAGAATTTAAATTTACGCATTGTTAAAAAAAGGAAAGGTCTGCTTTCTAAGTACTTTATTACTATTTCTTTTTACTATTGCTTCGGATGAAGGCGTGGGTCTTGACATCACTGCATTGTACCCTGCATAAGCTATAATTTATTTGCAACAGTTAAGTCTGTGTGTGTTGGCATTCAGTAAACTAAATTGTGAGTATGGCAATTTTGAACGTGTTTGGGAATTTTCCCGAATATTTTCCGCTCTCTATGAACCTATAATTTGCATCTATTTTCGGTTTGAATTGAAGGTTTCAATTTTCTACGCTTTGTTGTGTTTCTGTGTTTCCCTGTAATCGGACATTTTTATATTTAATTGTATTTGTGTGGGTTTACCTATAATTTTACCAGAAGTTCATATCTTGTGTATTACAGAATCATCAATCACTTTTGATTGAAGTCACGCGCAAACGGAAATTTTAATGTTTCTTTGATTTTTTATCTTAAATTGTTTTTCTTTTTATTAAAGTCCTTGAGACATGATATCTTTGTTATATTTTATTGGATATGGTGACAGTGATCGATGTAATGTTTATTTTCAAGATATAACTTCCATTTTCATAAGACGAAAGTACTTTGTGTCAATGCCGTAGCCAGAAGGGAGAGATTATGGATTTTAAAGTTCATTATTTTTGTGTACTAGCAAAGGGAAGTAAAGAAAATAAAAGCGCAACATTTTCATTAAAAGCCATAACTCTACCTCTGGCTATGGCATTGCTATGCTTGTATATAGGAAGTTTAAAATTGCTTTTAAATAATATAACAACTAAAACTAAACTAAATTTCATTATTGCATTCAATTAGCTTTTAGTAAATTCCACGCCAATGACCGCACATTTATAATTGATGCTCATGCGGTATATTAGGGCAAAAAATTCCAATTAGCTTCGGTTTCAATTAATGCACCCCGAGCGAATTGATATCATCGATTATTTACTATTCGAATTACGGCGCAATGAATTCAAATTACCATAACGAAATTGGAAAGTATTACACAAAAAATGCAATTAATGTAATTGCATAAAGGTACTCCCCTGTAACACAAGTTTCCTTCTCATCGAACATCAAGTCAACTTGCAATTATTCCATAATCAACACTTTTATATTTTCGGTCCAATCAAAACAAAACCACAAACGGAAATTGCAAACAAACGCACATGGTGGCGTATGAGTGTCGATGATAATACCATAACTACCACTCATACGTGCCATTGCACCGGAAAGTGATTCACTTATTAGCAGAAATTTCTTTTAAATTGCACAAAAATTAAATGCATAATCACAATATTAAATTAAATATAAACACTAAATCTGGCAATAATTAACGCTGTCAGCGAAATGCCGGATTTAATTAATGTTACAAATGTGCACACCGCAAACTCGCGAATGGCAAAAATTATGATTAAATCCTCAAGAGAGAAAAAAAACCGAAATACAAAAATACAATAATCCCATCAGATCATCATCATCGCACCCAAATCGCATCTATGTACAATTGCAAGTGTCGGTAAAGTGTCAGTGTGGCTGTCAAAGCGTCCCTCTGTCGATCCGTTCGCATGTCTTTCCGACATTTGCATTTGCCAAGAAAACAAAGCCAATGTTGTACAACAACAATCCTATGCCGATGCAAATAAATTCATCTTCCTCAAAATGCAACTGTGAGCATCGATTGTCAGTTCCCCCATTATTTCGTTTGTTCGTGTCTGTTCGTTCGTATGTTTTTGCTTTTATCTCTTTTGTGCAATCGAATAAAATTTTTGCCATATCCTCGTGTCACTCACATCGCACCAAGTTGAAGTGCAGCCAAGTTGATTGATGTGTGTGTGCGACGTTGTGGTTTTTTATGACATTCTGGTCTGGTTGGTAGCGATTTTTTATATTATCTTCTAGTGGCACTTTGTGTGTGTGCACACAGCACCGCAAGTGCAAAAGCATTTATTTTAAGATGTCCCAACCGGTAAGGACAGGAAAGAAAGCAGCTCATGAAATGAAAATTGCAGCCAAGTGCCGACTTTATTTTTAATTTGCACAATTAAGCGATAAAAATTGTCCCGCCAACGCTGTTAAGAGGACGCTGCACCAGAGCTGCGTCGCTGCTGGTGCCTCGGTCAAGGTAAGCTACGAGTATATACGAATGATGCGCTCGCCTTCCCTTGAACTCATTACGTTGCAACAAAAACTCAGAAAAAACAAACGGTCAGTGATGCAAACGGAAAATTTTAATGTTATTAAAGGAGTTTGCAGCCGGGATCGAAAATGTTTTTAGCTTTTTCTATACGAATTTGATTTATTAACACATGTACGATGTTTCTTAATATTTGTATATTATATTTATGCGTTATAAAAATCGAAATGTATAAGCTGATATGAGTTTTCGAACCCTGGTTTGTATGATTTCAGAATGCGTTTAAACAGTTTTTAGGTTTCTTTCTTATTTTTTTTCGTTTTCCATTGGACAAAGTTCAAAAGCCAATTAATATTCTCAGAAGAGCCTATTAAACAATGTTCTCAAACAAAAATCAAGATAAATATTTGACGCGAAAAGTGATTGGAGTGATTCAACATTCTATGCAAACAATTTTTCGTCATAAAATACTTGATAAAAGCTATGGCAGAAGGGATGCATTTGTAGAGAATGGCATTTTGCTTTAAAACTATACTAAATATTTATGGTAATTTTTATTCATTATTTGATGCACTTTGATGTATTGAAAAAAATTTAAAAAATTAAATTAAATTCTAAGCGACTTTTGCATCAGCATCCAGCCGCGCAGTTAGTAAATTTGCTCCACTTCTCCATTTTTGTATTTTATTTCATTTCATTTGGTTTCGTTTTGTTCAGTTGTTTTTTTTACAATTACGCTGAGTGCCAAATAACGTGACACAATAAAACTGTTTGCAAACTAATAAAGTGTGTTCTGGCTGCTGGCCAACAAAATGGCCGACACAAACACACTCAAAAAACAAAAAACTCTCCGAAAGTAAGCAAAATATACAGCCACAAAGTAGTTTGAATCTTCAGGATGCACAGCTGCAATTCTCTGGGAGTAATGTCATAGGAAATTATATTCATTGAAGTGTTGGTTTGCTTTCTGGCGCTTTGGGGCAACTTTAATTAAAGTTAGTTACAAAGAAGAGTGGATAGGATAGGAGAAACACTTTATTTTTTGTTCATCCTTATTCTTCTGTTTCAACCTTGTTCTAGTCTAAGAATATTTTGAGCCATGTGCCTGTCACATTGGGATTCTTTCGAAACTTTAAATCTCCGAGGTTAAGTACAACTTCAAAATGTCAACTCAATCGGCCATTTTTATTGGGAATACTTAAAAACAATTTGCCATGAATAAATGTGAACAAAGGAATACTTTAATTGGCAGTTTTCGCCTCACTTCACAGCATTTGCATGCGAGTCAAAGTGTGCGTGTGTCTGACTGCTTGTTCATGTATTTACGATAAATGTAATTCCTTTTTAATTTGTATAATTACACTTTTGTGTACATACTTTATTTGCATGTGGCTATGGCTGTAAGCCACAATGGTAACTTTATCATTCAACAGGGAGGCTTCTGAATACCTTGGCGAAGAATTTTGAGTGTGGATGATTCATCACTGACACAAAATTTCGATGTGCTTTAAAAGAAAATACATTTTGCATTCTTACACTAACTTACACTAACCAGGGCACATAATTCTTGTTGCCTTAATCCCATGCCATGCATAAACATCAAAATACTTTCTTCCATTCTTACTTAACTGCGTCATGGCAACGTACCAATGCCCACATTCAACTGCGGGCACTTACACTTTCATAGCATAATAATGAAAAATATAAAAGAAGAGAAGCCCAACTGGCCCCATCTTAACTGTGTCGTCATGGAAATTGTTCGTTGATAAGTGCGTTAGTTGGTTGCTGGGTTTGCTTCAAAGTGCTGTGGCACCCGCAAGCGCCGCATTTTTGTTGCAGCCCAAGAACAACAGCAGTGTCCGCAGTCGGCAGGTGCTTTCTGACAGTTTTTCTTTTTAAATAAACACACTTTGTGCGTTGATAATGCTTTTTGCCTTTTCATTGTGTATGCCTGGCTTGAAGTTGTGGCCTATTTTTTTTTTGTAGGTACTATCCTACTTTTTTATACAGTTTAACACAAAAGAAGTTTAAATATACATATGTTTAGGTCAAATGAAAGACATGAAATCGTTTCTCGCAGTGACCTACAGTTTCCACTTTGCTATTCCACTTGGACGTATACATTTTTTAGTCTATGTCATTTAGCTATTCACATCCGTTAAATCGATTTTATTTTTCCACAACATTTTTCAAAATATATTATCGTAGAGTTGCGTTCGTACACCAACTCAAATGCGACCTCCATCCCACCTAAGCCGTCGTTTTAATTATTAAAAATGGTTTTACAACTTTTATTTCTATTTTTGCTTAAATCCACTGCATCGTCCGGATTATTGAAAAACGCAGTAAGAATTTAACCACTCAAACGAGTTGAACAGAAAAAACAAAACAACTCCCTTCAGTAAAAGAGCAGCGTACCCACCAACACACTCATGCAATTCCCCACACTCAAAACTCATCACTCGTGTTTTTTTGCACACAAATTTTGCAGCTTTTGAAGTGTAAGCGACGTAAAGAGTGTGGGTTGTGTCTAGGGAAAAAAATCAACTTATGCAATTGCAAGGAAGCCGCAAAGTCTCTGTCTTCGGTTCGCCACCATCCCACCCCCAAAGGCGTATAATTCGGGTTCGATTATTTTTGCAGTCAAAGCGGCTGCCATAGTAGCGAGTAGCGAGTAGCGTCGTAGTCAACTTCATCATTAGAATGAGTCTAACCTTGTGCACTTTTGTGCTTTCACTAAAATGTGTGTGTGTGCCGCGCTGTGGGCGCTGCTGCACACGATTATGGACAGTGAAAGAGCGTGAGTACAGGTACATGGACGAGCTGAACAGCACAACTCTGTTGGGGTTCGTATGAAATGCGATCAATTTTTTGTCGATAAGAAATGAGGACGCATGCAAGGACAGGCGTCCATATACATACATACTTTTGTTGACTCCGCTGCTCCAACATCTTTTGGTTCGGCCTTTGTACCAGTCGAATTTCAGTTCAATTGTGACGATGCCGCTTGAACACGTATTTGCAATTACGTTCGCGTCTGCGCGTCCTTTTCTGTTTTGTTATTTTTTTTTTTTGTTTTTAATTTTCTGGTTTTTGCATGGGTTTGGCCTGCATTGGCGCCACTTTCACAGCACTTTAAAAGGCTTTAATTAATGCAATTACGCGCTTTAAGTGCGAGTTTAGAGCACTCTGTCACTTTTACGAGGAGCACAGTGTGTGTGTGTGTATGGGACTGAAGTGAACTGTTCAACGCAAGTGTGTTTAAAAAGTTTATTTTATTTTAGAGCAACGTTAGAAATGGGGTGGTTTGCAACAAACACAATGCAGTTTCAGTGGTTTTCTTTGCACATTTTGCAGGTATACTTTTAAGTAACAAAGTTTCTCTGGAATTCTTGTATTTTGCTGGTTGCTACAAAAAAAATCAATAGTACTTAAAAGATTTGCGAAGAACCTCCTTAACATTGCTTGACAGTTGCAAATGAAGAGGGTTTTGCAATGACGTCAAATGCCAAACACCAAAACACAGCTTGTCTAAAGGATTACTAAGCGAAAACGAGAAAATCGTTTTTGCAAGCAGAAGTAAATAAATAAAAACAAATACAAAATTGTTTTTTTAAGATAACGAATGTGAAATATTATGGAATTTGTAAGCAGAGAAGGTACCTTCATGCCCTATCCAGCTGTGAACACTAAAAATAAATAAAAATTTAAAGGAAAAAATACACACATTTTTTACTTAATTTCACAGCACTAATGTTGAAAAGAGTATTCGATAAATATGGCATTTTCTGCATAAATAATAAATTTACTGAAGAATACACTTTTCGACGAATGGGAAAACAATTCTGGGGTAAGGATAGAATCTTAAGGATGTCGATGATTCCAAGTCCGAGGACCATTTTTTGTATCCATGATATAACCAAAAAAAGAAAGGAAAATTATGAAAGGCAATAATTTATGTTTGTGAATTCAGTTAAAAAATGTTTACTATAATAAATACATTTCATTGTAGAGTTCAAAATATTTTTGATACAATGTATATGAAATATTGCGCAGAAAAGCTTTTAATGTGTTATTGTGTACTCCTCAAAATGCATACATATGTACATATGTACAAATTAAATTGCAAATTGGTAAAAGTATACTTTTGTGGAACACAAATAACTTTTCAACAAACGCAAACAATTTCTGAAATTCCAATTAAACAAAAAAAGTTTTTTGCATCAACAGTATCTGCAACTGTTAATTAATGCAATTTGAATGGAAATATGAAAATGATTACATTAAAAAATGTTCAATGAAAAGCTTTTTTGTACTGGAATTCAAAAAGAAAATGTCTATCAACTTACCTATATTAACGATTCCGTGATTGGTCAGCTCCCAACACGATTGTAAACGTAATATGCTCAGACTATGACTTTGTTTGGGTGAAAAGTAGCCCAAAGCGGCGTCGGTGACATGATAAGCCTAAGTAATGAATGTTGCAATTAAGAAATATAATACATTTATTGATTATCCCATGAAGTGCAATAAAGTAAAGTAAAATGAATTGCACTTGCCTGCAAGGAAAATTCATATAACGATGGCAGCAATTGCGCCACAGCGCCCACAGCCTCATCTGCGATATTGATGCAATCCGCCAACGACAAGGAAACAATGCGAGGCGTCAAGCAGGCCCACAGGCCGGCCTCGGTGACCTCGTTGCAGCCAGCAAGTTCCAGTTCGAATAGGCTCTGAAAATATTTGAAAATTATTTTTTTTTTTTTTTTATGAATTGCCCCTAACATTCTTTAAACGGATTGAGATTGCAATTGACTTGGAATTAGTTCAATTCTTATATAAATAAAAGTCCAAAGAATTCCAAAAACAATCTAAAAGAGTAAACAGCTAACGTCCCATAAAATTGTTCAATTTTCACACTGTGTATTTTTTAGGAAATAATGAATACGTTACTATTCAATTATCGCTTCAGTCGAAGTATTTAAAGTTTCTTAAAATGTTTTTCTGTCTTCTTAAAATAAATGAATTTTTGATGAAAAAAAACATTTTAATAATGATTTCATTATGCACCTCATATTGTTTTCTTTGTACTATGTAAACATTCTTTGGAGGAATTTGAATAGACATTTGCCATATGTTAAATTAGATTTTTTTTGTTCCTGCTGAATGGAATTCCATTCCCACGTCTATGCCTCATATATAAAACGATATTATTTGGCTTGACTTTCCGAAAATAATTAATTTTTGCTCCGTACCACGTAACAAATGGCCACATTCATTTCAACATAATTGCAAAGCCACATCACAAATGAATTGTTACAAATAGCCTTCACCTCATTTTCACAAACATTCTTTTTTTTCATTCTGTATTCAGCAAATGGCAATTCTGCTTTTTCGTACTGCCTTCACCACACCACAGATGTTCGTTATTGATTAGCTTTTAAGCACGTGAAAATTATGTAATTCCCCCCCTATTTGCTATTGTTAACCTTTGAATTAACTTTTTCCTTACAATGGCATCACTGGCAACAGTTTAATCCACATTTGCTCAATTGTTTTATGAACTTGGTAAGGGTATTTGAATGTGAGAAAATTTCAAGCTTCAGTTAACTTTTACTCGGTGATTGGTACTATTTTTGAGAAAGGCCCTACATTGAAAGATCCGGCAAAACAATCATTTGTTTCAACGTTTCTTTGTTTGACCCTTGAAGTGGCATTAGCATACTTTTGGGGATACTCCAGTCGAAAGGCTCAAAAACTCAATTCCATTGTGAGTTTTTCACTTTTCATAGCCAAGAAAGAAAATTGCCACAATTGCGTCGTTAAACAAATAGCAAAATACCTCATAAATAAACAAGTTCACTCAAAACAAATGCCACGACGCGTTCCCGCCATTTGGAAGCACCAACCAACACCACGCTGACATACTCAAAAAAAAAAAAGCAAATAAACAAACCGACTCACCTGTCCCCAATGCTACCACCCCACAGCCCACAGCTTGCAGGTGCGGGCGTGACTATTTTAAACTGATGCCAGTATTTGCCACATTTTTTTAAATTTGTTTATTTTTAATTTTATGCTTTTGTGAATTTCTCCGTCTGCGTGTACGTTTGTGAGTGTGTGAGTACACATTTTCAAAGACCATTAACATCAAATGAACTACTTTGGGCACTCACCACTTGTTCGCCATATAGTTAGAACATTTTTTAATGGTACATATGTGAATTGGGCTTCTTGTGTACTTTACACTCAGACTGGTTGTCCATGTAAATTTGTTTTTACATTTATAGCCAGCTAAAAGTGGGCATGGTATGTGTAGATATTTTCTATATTTAAACAGACAACATTTATGAATTAAAATTTTTGTTTTGGTTTTCATCTACCCGCTTTATATTAACTACACTGTGCAGACAATGAAGTTGTAGCTCATCTTCATTTCGGGCATGACCGAATTAGCTATTATTAATTGTAATTTGCTTTTATTAAACATTTTTAGTTGATGAGGCTGAAAAATTCTTTTTGATTTGATTTGATATGATTTCATTTCTTTATACTCGGTAAAGTGTGTCATAAAATTTCAGAAATGTTGCGAAACGCTAAATAGCATTCGAATAAATTAGGCTTTCGACCTTGTGGGCATATATTTTTCGAATGTGTGCGCGGTTTTTTAAGAGTAGGTAAATATGTATATATATTTTGTTTAAATCTTAAAAAATATATTTAAATATATTTTGAAATGTTCATTTTGAATATGAACTCGGAAGTAAGGAACAATGGACTTGTCACGCCCTGTCATTTCTTTGTTATGAATTGAGTATTAAGTTGTTGGCAGGGATGATATATTTCCGTAGATTTGCAAAAACAAATTAATATAAACGAATAAATTAAAGAGTGAACAAAATTAATTCTTTGGCTTTTGCCATTTGAAATATTCAGTTTTCAACTGAGAGCAAAACTAGTTCATTCTAATTTATTTATTATCTTGTTTGGAAATACATAGCCTATCTAAAAAATGCAACTTTGTAATGAATTTCGAGCACATTTCGTTGCGGGTGTCATTCATCATTTTCCATTTCAAATGTCATCAACACAAAAAACGGAAATGAACCAAAAAAAAAAATGGACACAAATGGCACAAAAAGTGAATATGTATAAGTGCTTGTGTGTCTGTGTGTCCGCAATGGAGTGTGCAATGCATAAATAAGCGCATTTCCTTTGCAAAACGGGTTGGCCAATGCCCTGCTGAATTCTTTTGCAAATAGAGCGAATCAGAGGGAACCGTAGATTGTTAAAAGTAAAAGAAGAGTTAGGAGATAGTGCACTGAAACAAAATGAATGACAAAACGAAAAGAAAGGTAATTTTTAGAATATTTTAAACTCAACTTTATCAAGTCCACATTCAAAAGAATACTTCAGTCTCTTAATCCGAGTTGCCTTTTTATAACCTCTAAATAATTTTACTTTTGACCTTTTCGATATGAACAAAAAGAATACGCTTGCCCAAAATGTAATAAAATGACAAACACGGTTCACTGCCTTGGCAAATACGCATGACAATCTCCGAAAACAAAATTAAAAACTCAAACAGCAAATAAAAGAAAAGTCCTCAAAGGTCCTGTTGCCGTGCGACACCAACTTTTTTATATTATTTTTATTTTTTTATTGCTAATAAACTTCCAAATAATGAACACAAAAGTACGAGAATCAAATGAAAATGATATAAGAACTTTTATCAAAAAAAACTCCATGTCTACTTAAAGCCACTTGCCAAATCACCTTTGACCCCCCACTGTCCGCTTACAAATAAAATCAATTTTTATTGTTGTGTAACCATTTTCCAAAAATCACATCATTTCAACGCGCTTTCCTATTTTTTTCTTCTCTCCAGAGTAACTATTTATGTATTGCGTGTTTTTATTTTTATATTTCTCATAGCTAATACACTCGAGAAAAGAGAAACCTCATAGAACATTTCCTTCTACCACAATAACGGAAAATCGATAGGAGAAATCCCACTTTTGCTTGAATAAATTCGTAACAAACAAAACTTTTTGCTGTTGGATTTTTTTTGTTTTTGCTCCTAATGATGTTGGCAACTATGTATGTTCGGGGTTTTTTTTCTTTTCGCTCTTTGGCCATAACACAAAGCAAGTTGTTGTCAACTAAAAGTTAGGCAATAAATACGAACAGAAAAAGTAAAAGTTCCATCATTTCCATTTTACATCCCAACCGCTTTTGCAATAGTTTTGGGTGAAATTATTCAAATCTTAAAATATGTAAATTTGTCCACATACCTACTCTTTTCGGGAGTAGAGGAAAAATAGTAGTGAAATTGTAGAAAAAGTGGTTGCAATAACACTCCTTCTTTGCTCCTTGTAAAACTTAAATATTTCATTGTGTCAGTTCGGTAAAAAAAGAAAATTGTCTACCTTACCATTACCAGGAAATGCAGATGAGCTCAAAATGAAGAAGAAAAGAGAGAAAGAAAATGGCAGCTGGCAGACAACATGACGGAATCTTTTGAGAATTTAAAATGGGAAAAACTGCAAGGGTCGGACTTGTTTCATATGCAGAAATGGCGTTGCTGCTTGTAATCTAATCGGATATTATCCGATCTGAGCTCTTTTTATTATATTACCCCGATGGGCAGTGTCATTACAAATGATAAAATGTTAAATTTATTGAATACAACTCTGCGGAATATTTGTTAATAAATTCTGATTAATAAAAAGTTCAATCAATTGCAGAAGCTTGGCAAATTAAATTTGTTCATGGCGATCATGATATCCCGATCAAAATTAGAACTGTATTAAGCAAAACCTCCTTAACTTTAAAGAGGATTACCTCAACCAAGGGCGTTAGTGCTTCAAAGAAGGAAACATGAAAATTTAATTTAAATTTTGACCAAGCAAAAGTCACTATTCTCTCTAGGACTGTTGACAGGAAAACCACTTCGGCGAATGTTTGTGTCCATTGCCTTCGAAATGGTCGTTCGCTGCAACTGTCTGTTGTGTATTTTTTCATTAGACCCGTGCACATTGTACTGAATTCCACGCATTTCGTTATCGTAATGCACTTTTGTTTTGCCAACAAAATTTCAGCAAAACATCCGTGACCGTGGGTGTTTCTCAGTGACAGGCACAATCACCTCAGCTGTGTGTCGTGTGGCGTTTGATAAAATAAATTTCGTTGTTGGATTTATTTTTATAATTGCGAGCATATAAACTAAACTGAAAAGAAAACTATTTTTATATTTATATATTGCGCTAGAAATTGTGCCATTTTTCAAGTATTGTCAATTATGAAGGCGGCCGCTTATGGCAGGTTGTCAATTCCGATGATGCCATCAGAAATTTCGTTAATTACTTCAAAAGAAACCCGTGAATAGGGTTAAATTGTGCGGAAAATTGTTGAGTGTCGTTTCGAACGGGCTTTGCTGAAGAGGCGTTTCCAATTGGCGAAAAAGTACTCGAAAATATTTTTGCATAATTTAAGTATGAACTGAATTATATTTATATATTACTGAGCTTTAAAGCTACTATTTAATATTGTTCCTAAAGTACGTTTGAATTTGCAGAGATGCTGAAATATCAAAATTTTTCTCCCATTAATATTCGTACTCATAATTAGAGTGTTCTCGATATCATCACTGTTATAAATCTCATTAATTATTCCAATATTTTCGCTTCCTGATTTGCGTGATTTTCATGCAAATTATATTCTCCTTACACCAGAAGAAAATTATTTGTCTTTTTTGAAAGGGGAAACTTTTAACAGAAAAATTTCTTCAAATTACTTCCTACCCAATAGGACACATCTGATGGTGTTCTAGTATTTATCTGTCACACATTTCAAGTAAATTTTTATTCAGGAAAATTTACCCATGCTGCAATGAGAAAGTAAAGAAACTGCTCGTTTTGCCCTCATTCGGGACGACGTCCATCATTTTCGCTTGTGTAGTGAATATGTGAAACATTTTCAGTGACATTTAAATTTAGAAAAATCCTTTTCTAATGACATTTTGAAGTATATTCCAAGTTTCCCCACCTTCTTTACTACACCGAGTATCTACCTAAGTCTCGTCGAGGATGGGAATGTGAAATTTACTTCATGTTGTAATTTTATTCAACCAACTTGGTTGCTTAAAGTTTGATTCTTAGTATTCATTTGACGACGAACATGTACTTTGCTCTTAACTAATACATTTCTCTGAGAGTATTTCGGTTTTTTGTTTAATTTATCAGCGAAAACTTTAGCATGAAATTGTGCGCATTTCCGTTTCGATTACCGCATGCGGATTTCGTTGCACCATTTTAGGTCAACAAGGGTTTGCGTTGTGCTCGACATGACGCAAAAACCAAATATTTGCGGTTTAAATAAGTCAATGCAATGTTTTGTTGTGATTGCACCGCAATCAACCAGCAGCAGCGGAGCAATTGGAAACTTCTTATTGATATTTGATTTGTTGTTTGATTGGTATTGCATTTTTGCATTTTTGATTTTTTTTTTCATGTTCAATTGATATTTATGGAGCACTGGATGAGTTCACAAATAAAAATTTGAGAAAAACAGAAAATTTTAGAAAATTATTTAGTTTATTTCACCGAGTGCTTTTTTTTACTCCTCTAACTACTCTGAGCTTTATTTAATGTTTCTTTAATTAATTTGCAACTGTTTAAAAAATCCGCCGCTACAACATTAGTAACTGTAGCATATCAGTGTCACCTACAAGAATTCCCTGTCAACCAATTTGACAACAATTTACATTCCCACACAGAGGAACATAATGTGCACGTTCACCACATGCATGAAACGTGTCTGTCAATTGCCCTGTCATGCTTCAGAACTGTGATGGTTTCGCTTAAACGCCCTTAGTTTGGAAGAAACTCAAACTAAATATGGGAAATACAAAATTTAAAAAAAGTCCAATCGATGGGAGTTACAAATAAATCGAAAATACCTATTTATGTTATAAAAGCTTTTCTTTGTCCGTCTGTCTGTTTGTTTCCGCACACGGTTTAACCAAATTTCTTAGAACTTATAGGAAAAATTGTGTTGGTACTGGAATTTGCAATAAGTAGTACGGTTGGGAGAAGGGGGCGTATGAGTAAAATGTGTCTCAGCGAAACTCACCTGCAGATGATCCAATAAAGCCTCCAGTCCCCGATCACTAATCGACGAACAGCGTAAACTAAGCGAATGTATGTGCTTGGAGGCCAACGGAAACGAATGCACCGCGTCCAGGGCATCTTCATCGGACGCCCCCACCAGAGCCAATGCATGAAAACCGCGACGAATCAACGAATTGTACAATTTGACGCGATCGCAACTGGGCAACTGACGCAATTCGCGACACTGTAGTGTCGGCAGTAGGCCGGACCAATAACGCGGACTGCGATAAAGAATGTCACGCCACTTTAGGCAAACCTGCGCCAACGAACGACGCTCGTACGAGGAGAAATACAGGAAGAATCTGTTCAGAAAACGATCGTCCAGCATCAGTGAGTCGATACTGGTTATGGGAGGCGGGTGCTTGTGGAGTATCAAAGCGGATTGCGTGACCACGGCAGCGGCTACCAGCTGAGAAGCCGAAGCGTTGCTGGCAGCAGCGACAATCACACTGCCACCACCATACGGATGATGCAGATGCGGATTTGGTAACTGTTTGCGCAATTGAATGGGCGTGCCCGATTGGCTCTTCTGCACTGCGGCCATGCCCATGGTGCTGAACTGCGGCGGCTGGCCCGGTATAGGGATGTTCATTTGTTTGGCGATTGAGTTGACGGTGGGCGTGGGTGGGGCGCCCAATGGCATTCCGGGCGGGGGAGCCACCACCAGATTCGAGTTGATCAGTGTGGAACCAGCTATCTGTGATTGAAACTGTTGTTGGTGTTGTTGTTGCTGCTGCATCATTTGCAGATTGGCGGCTGCTGCTGCAACTGCTGTTGTGTGGTGAGTAGGTGTGGGACTCGCAATTGTTTGTTGATTGCTGGAAGGTGGTCCGCTTGCGTTGCCGGACTGTGACTGACTGGTGCCACCGCGTGACGGTTTGTCGGGCGTGTTGCTGTTGCCGTTGGAATTATTGCTGGAGTTGGAGTTGTTGCTATTGCTGCTGCTGCTGCCGCCACAAAGCGCATTCGTGACACGCTCCATTACTGACGTCTTGCCGCCCGACGACGACGATGTCGTAGACGCTGCAGAGGAGGAGGACGAGCCGCTGCCATGGTGGTGCTTCGAACGCAGGCCTAGGCCGTTGATGCGTTTGGAGAGTTCAGCGGAGGCACGTTCGACTACGCCTTGCGCCGATATCGAGGACATGGTATGCTGAAACAAATTCACTTTGTCTCACTCGGTCGCACGCGTTCACAGGTGTGATGGTAATGTATGGTGCCGGCCGCCGCCTCGCTCGCACAGTCGCCAATGTAACCGGATCCAAGTGTGTGTTTGTATGTATGTGTGTGCTTGCTTCAGACTTTTTCTTATTGTTGCAGTTCATGTGCGTGTATTATGGCTTTCGGTCGGTAGTATCGTGCAGTTAAAATTTTCTTTACTACGAACCTTATAATTTACTCCCCTCACCGAGTGTTTGTTTCTTTTATTTTAATATACTTTTTGCATTTTTAATTGTGTTGTCGTCGTTCTAATTCCCGCACTCGATAGCCTTTCTTCGCTTTTCGAAACACTCAGTTTTTTGTTGACGTTTTCCTCTTGTCGGTGTTGTTGCTTGCTGCAAGTTGACCTTCAGGGAGGAAAATTATAGGTTAACTTGAAAAAATCAACATAACTTAATATAGCTTGCATGCTATGAGCCATGAGTTTAGAAGTTGCCTTATTTCAAATTCAAAAGTTTTTAGGTTCAACAAAAATGTCATCAAATTAACGAATGGAAATGTAACCGATTTGAGGAGGGTTAAGTAAATTTAACTAAGCCAAGGTAAGTTATTGCTTGTATGCGAGTTGTGTGTCTAAATCGATGGACGACGGCGTCGAGGTGGATACTGAGTAGAATTGATACGGGCAGGAACGTTGACTACAGTTATGTGCTGAGCTCTACATTGGAATTCTCAATAACAAATTAGTAAACGTAAACATTAAAAAGCTAAAATCCCCAAGATTAAAGGTAAGCCCAGAAACTGCTGATGTCCTTCTTAGATCTTCAATCGTATAAATACTTTACCAATTTACAAATAATTTTTTTTATTTCTCAATATTGCCGTTTAAAAGTATAAAAATCGTACGCAAATTCATTTTGCTTGACCCATTTACAAAAAACGAATGGGAGTGATATTCCTAACCACCCCCCCACCAGACGTTGCTAATGCAATTCCGCGCATAATTTGCATAAAACGTAATGACTAAAGTCCTTGAACGGAAATTTCCTTTTAACAGTTTCCGCTCAGATTCATTCAAATAAAGTCTGAATAAAAAATAATTTGTAAAAGTGGTACTTTTTCTCACGCAGAGTTGGTTTTTGCCACTTGGTATATGTGTGCTTCGGATTCAAAACGGTTTTTATCCACTTCTGGGGAAAAAACAGTGAAGTCGGTGTGGGGTTTGTTAGTAATGATCAGGAAACGGATTTTTAAATAATTTCTCAGTGGGTTTTAGAGATATAAACCCATTCAGTGATACGGCACTTGAAAATTAGGAGGATTTCATTTACAAATTGACGAATTTTTCGCATTCATTCGTATAAAATTTGAACCTGCAATAAAATCTCATAAAATACAATCTTAAACAAATATTTACTAAACATTCTACTAACGTAAAAGTTTCAATACCACTGTATTCCCTAGCAAGCCAGTTAAGAAGGTGGAACTTCGGCGCTGTTCCGTAAAAGTTTCTTTCCCTCTTTTTAGCCTGCGCTGAACCAAGCGTAAAATTTTATTTGCTTATGCTTTTCTTCTTATTTATTCAATGATATAAAATCGCGACAATAAAATGAGTTGGCAGTTACGGGCGACAACTTAAAGTATGAAATACTCCTGCCAACGGATTTTTTGTTGCTGTGTATTCCAAGTCTTTGTTTCGTCTGCTTAAGGGGTACTCATAAATGTTTGCCATTGTGTCACCCGCGTTCATTTTCACCTTGACGATTTTATACGCGAAATAATTAAATTGTAAAAGGACAATAGCTTTTAAGAGATTGACAAAGTAACTTTGTGAAAGAAGAAAGGAGTACTTGTGCGTACTCGATATAATCGCATTATAAAATATGTATATATCATATTGTTTTAAAAATAACAATTACGATTTATTAGTAAGTTCCATTTGCAGGAAAACATTTTAAAGGGAAACATGATTAAAGCAACACAAACACACTTGCGAAAAAAGGAAAAACACACACATTCATCATACTAATTGCCTTTTGGTTTTTCTTTTTATTTCCACGCCAAGTATTTCATTACATTTCAGTCCGTTTCATTTAATTTCATTGCATTTTTTTTTTTCAGTGAAGTAATAAATAAATGCGCCGTACAAAACTAATATTTCAAAAGTTCGTTGGCCTGCCCCCTGTGTTACAGTCGTACAGTCGAGTTCAGTAAGTGGGCACAACAAATTCGTGGCGCTTCCACTTAACAAAATTGAAATATAATCGAGGCGCAAAATCTCAGACGCACAGAAATTAATAAAGCAAATGAAAAATAACTAACCAAGCTAATAAATAATGACTGAAGCAGGACAAGCGTCTCAAAGGGCACCTGTACGAAGTTCGCCATTCTGCCCTCGTCCGTTATGTGGTTTTCAATATACAAAAGAAATATTCTTGCAAACGGAAAATGTTAGTTTCATTTGGGAATTTCCCCAAAGTTATCATCTCTGAATTTCTGAAATGGTTCTTTTATTCGCCATTGACAGCTTGGGTTTGATTTTGCACAATAGGCCTTTTCACCTTTGATTAAGTGAAACTTTTTGTGCTAATCATCTTGGAATGTTACTGTTTGAGAAGCAGGTAAGTGTATAGAAACGGAAGATAATATGGTACATAATTGTATTAATTTCAAAGTGAGACTCATTTATCCATTTTTTTTTGCAAGCAGCGTTGTTAGGAATTATTTCATTTTTTTATAACGTGGAAATACTTGTTTCTACTCAACTGCAAGAGAAATAATATTGTAAATAAACATTCCATTTCTTTACAATAATATTCTTCAATGCTATGTTCGATTTTCCACATTATCAACTTTAAGTTTTCTCAATTTGACTAAGAAAAATTAGCATTTTCCCCACTAACGACAAAGGCAGCCAAATTCGCATTTCAAAAACAAATGTATTCGTCCTTTTTTGCAACTTTTTCTTTTTATGTACGTAACCAATTCGAAGATCAACGCTGCAGGAAAATCGATATTTCAGCTACGGGAGCCATGACACAGAGCAGCACAGGATTTAAGCGTGCGGTAGCTACACTCACTTGGCTAGTAGACTTTGACATGAGTTTCGAATGAAAGGAACAAGCTGCCACGCGAACAGCGTGGAAAGCCCAACCACCGCCTCACACACCGCACACCCCCAAAATAGTAGTAGAAATGTTTTGTAAGAGCAGCAAAGCAGCGGAAAATATGTTAAAAGGAAATAAGAAATGAGATGAAAGGAGTGGCGGGGAATTATACGGAGAGTTGTATAGTGGAGTCGTGTGTATTTATCGACTGTAATTTAAAAGGGGGCTTACTGTGCCACATTTCATTGGACTTGCATATTAGGGTGGGTCGAGAAAATAAATTTTCTCTGTATCGCCACTAATCATTGAAAAAAACTAAAAATCAGAAATCTTCAGGAAAATCGAGGTACAGTACAAAAAGAAACGAATTTACAGTATATTTCCACTTTAGGAGGTCGAGTGGGACAACCAATTCGGTTTTTTTTCTTGTAGTTTACACATTCCGAAACTTATTTATTTTTTTTTTTTTGTTTAAGTTTTTAGAACCAAAATTTGTGTTTATTATTCCCTCTGGGGTGACAGCCGAAATGTATAATTAGGGTTTTTTTTTGTCATATTTTCCTTACTCTTTACGCGAACTGAAGATTCAGTGTCTGATTTTTTTATTATTTTTTTCGTTGATTAGTATGCAAATACGTAACTTTTGAGTTGTATTAAATGTCAATACACGAAAAGTGTATATTTTCAACCCACCTAATATATATGTGTAAATGCATGTGTATATGTACATTGCTACGTCAATCACACAAGCAAAAACACTCAGCCAGTCACTCTTCCATCATGTTTATTCACGTTAATAAAAATGCAGATTAAAATATGCTCTGCCACTGCCGCCGTTTCAGTAACCCTTTCAAAACATGTACTACTTTTGGTACTTGTTCGTAATTTCAGTTAGGATATGTCGGAGCAGGGAAAACCAAAAAAAACACACTACAGCAAATTCGTGGCTTATTGTCCCATGTGTCGCTCGCAACCGTCTAATGACAGGTGAACTCTGCGGAATCTTAACTTTACCCACATTAAGTAATTGGGGTTTTCTCGGAATTGGTATTGGCAGTGGTTGGATATGAAATGAAAATTCAATATCAGTTTTTATTTTCTTGTTTTCTGAATAAAAAATGTATATCAACCGTGGGTTAACAGTGGCACAATATTCATTTTTCCAACTAAATTTGTAAATTTTCCCTAAGCTTGTAAATCGGCTGCAACTCATTCACTTGTGATATTCCGCAGAATAAAAATTGCTAAGGCAAATGAAAAATTTATTTCCAAAATATCCATTTTGAAAAGTCAAATATAGTAAATTTTCTCTTTCCAAATTTAAGATCCTTACTGAAATCGATACTTCTGGGCCTACTTGAACCAACCACTTTCGCTTTGCAAATAGTGGAAATGTGTAATTGTGGCACAGCAAAGTTTTTCAGATTCACAGGTAAATTAAATTTTATAATTTGCAAAGTGAAAAGTGATTAGTTCAATAGGGGCGCTGGTTACCCAATTTTACGAATTTCTGCAAAGATTGACCAACGACCAATTGAAAATTTTTTGGATGTAACAGGTTGTATCATTCAAAAGTTTTAAAATGAATGGATACCCAAAAATAAGAAAAAATTATATATGCACAAAGGATCGATTCGCACCTTCAAACGTCGTGTAACTTGGTCTTGCACTCCCTAAAGGCCAAAATAATTTCCAATGTTTAATTTCAGTATGTCAATCATTAAAGTTTTGTTAATACCCTAGAGTGGTACTCTAATGGAAATCTAATGAATTTTATATTTAAAACTCTCAACTATTCGTGTGTCCCAAATATGGTAAGTGAGGAAAGTGAGTACAAAAAGATGCTTAATTTAATTGCAAAACTAAGTAAAAATGTAATGAAAAGTTTACTAATCCGATTAAGTAATGCAAACTTTGCAAACTTTTCTCTTTTATGTGGATGATATTTGGTGTATATTTTTGGCACACACGAGAAAAAAAACCAGAAATACTACAGGAACATTTTTTTTTTGCTGAGTCTTAAAGAGGGAAATAAACGTAAAGTTCTTTGACGCTCGAATGACATCACGATTACAAATGAGTGAGAAGTGGGTTGGGTGGTGGGAAATCATACTAACCACCAATAATAAAAAAAAATGTCGATATCAAAGAGCAAATTGCCCTAAATCACGTGCTTTCCGTATATAGCTTTGTTGAACTTATTTTATATATTCCAAAGAACAACAAAATTTTAAAATATTTAATGTTTTTTTGGAAATATGGCAACTTCTTTGTCGAGGGCTATTAACACACTTTTTTCTTTGGTCAAAAGTCACCACTACAGACGCTGCTCTCGTTCCAAAGGACGTTATTGTCCTTGTTTGCTTTTCATTTAAGTTTTTTTTTTAATAATTCATTGACAATTTCTAAATAGTTGTTTGTAGTCTCAGTAGGAAAACCATTATTTATTTTTTTATAAATTGAACCACTTTTTTCACAACTTATTTGCTTTTCTGCACTCAATAAAAATCAATTTTCATTCAGCACAGATTTTCCAACCACCCGTTTTCTGGTTCCTTTCTTGCTTGTTTGCTTGCTTAATTTTTTTTCTTCTTAGCTACACCAAACACAAAATAAAACCGTCCGCCGAATTTTATGTTGGAATTCCGTACGTTGAGGCGCACAACTCAAAACTGCATTCAAAAATCATCGGAAAATTCTATTCCATGTCAAAAACCGAGTCGCTAGTTCGATAGTATCTTTCGATGTGCGAAAAAGCTTCGAAATCTACGATTCGGCGCAATTGCGTTGTTGTTATTTTGAAAATTTTGTTTTTCGCCTATGCATTGAGGGAAAACCATATTGAAAAACACCACCCGCCCCCAACCCCTCACGTTGCGAAGAAGGGTGTGTGAGAGAGAGAGACTACTCGTGAGAGCAAGATTTTACATTTTCCAAAGCTTTTTGCTACAATTTCATTCAATAGTAAAATCATTTTTGTTTATTTTCGAAATTTTGACAGTCCTTTTTCGAAAAACAGCATAACCTGTGTTTGAAGTTTTCAATGTCTGAAATAAGCTTTTGTGTTAGTTTAATGTACTGCATTCCAGTAAATTTTATTTCGTTTTTCCTCGGAGACCGTCACCACTCCTTGAGGAAGTCTGCCATTCTTTGTGCTCACTGCCGTCATATGGTTTTTCCTAAACGTCTTCTTGCCGTAACCTCGCAAGTGGTCCAGACTCATAGACGCCTACGTAATCCGACCATGTTTTTACTCAGCACTCTCTCTCCCACACATACTCGTCAGCAAAATATTTACTTGTAGTATTTTTTGTCGCTTTTGCGCCTTCAAACATGCAATGGTTTTGCGTTTTTCTTTTTTAGTTTGTTCTGCTCACACTCCGCCGAAATTTCCAAAATCTCCTACAAAATCTCACACGATTCACAAAAATATCACATTACTTAAAAAATCTCACAAAACTCTCACATCTCACATGCCATACAAAAATCTCACGAATCTGGCAACCGTGGTAAGTAGGTATATATTTTATATTTCAGACAAAAATTCCTTCAAAGTAGGCCTCAGAAAGGGAAATAACCCTCAATTTGGCAGCACTGATTCTAAACTCAAAATATTTCTGCCACTGAAACCACTGTTGGTAAGGGATGGGTCATGTTTTGACCCACTTCCGCCCAACTTCTTGGAAGTTTTTTTTCTTTAACGTGCTCCCCACCCACACACCTTCGATTTGAGACCACTTTTCGCCAAATCCGTGCAATTTTTTTACCTCGGGACAAAATGGGTTACTCATGTTTTGACCCACTTCCGCCCAACTTCTTGGAAGTTTTTTTTCTTTAACGTGCTCCCCACCCACACACCTTCGATTTGAGACCACTTTTCGCCAAATCCGTGCAATTTTTTTACCTCGGGACAAAATGGGTTACTCATGTTTTGACCCACTTCCGCCCAACTTCTTGGAAGTTTTTTTTCTTTAACGTGCTCCCCACCCACACACCTTCGATTTGAGACCACTTTTGGCCAAATCCGTGCAATTTTTTTACCTCGGGACAAAATGGGTTACTCATGTTTTGACCCACTTCCGCCCAACTTCTTGGAAGTTTTTTTTCTTTAACGTGCTCCCCACCCACACACCTTCGATTTGAGACCACTTTTGGCCAAATCCGTGCAATTTTTTTACCTCGGGACAAAATGGGTTACTCATGTTTTGACCCACTTCCGCCCAACTTCTTGGAAGTTTTTTTTCTTTAACGTGCTCCCCACCCACACACCTTCGATTTGAGACCACTTTTGGCCAAATCCGTGCAATTTTTTTACCTCGGGACAAAATGGGTTACTCATGTTTTGACCCACTTCCGCCCAACTTCTTGGAAGTTTTTTTTCTTTAACGTGCTCCCCACCCACACACCTTCGATTTGAGACCACTTTTGGCCAAATCCGTGCAATTTTTTTACCTCGGGACAAAATGGGTTACTCATGTTTTGACCCACTTCCGCCCAACTTCTTGGAAGTTTTTTTTCTTTAACGTGCTCCCCACCCACACACCTTCGATTTGAGACCACTTTTGGCCAAATCCGTGCAATTTTTTTACCTCGGGACAAAATGGGTTACTCATGTTTTGACCCACTTCCGCCCAACTTCTTGGAAGTTTTTTTTCTTTAACGTGCTCCCCACCCACACACCTTCGATTTGAGACCACTTTTGGCCAAATCCGTGCAATTTTTTTACCTCGGGACAAAATGGGTTACTCATGTTTTGACCCAATTACGACGTCTGAGGAATTGGACAGGTTGACCACACTGGACGGTTGAAAAAACCGTTTCGAGATATAGAAATTCATTCAATTTTTTTAATCGATAGGTAAAATATCGCATTAAATACATTCTAAAATTTAAATTTTGTTTCTAATCGACAGTTACTTTGTTATATGTGAAACTAGGACTGTTTTCAATATATGTTTCTAAGCTGAATCTACTATATATATAAAACTACTACAAATTTGTACCGATCTTCGTTCTTAAGTAATTAAGAGCCAATTTTGTATTTATGCATAATAAGTACAAAACGAAATTAGTAAAGACAGAAAAAAATAATTTTGGCGTCTATTGAAATTATGTGCACATAAGTTGTTGTATCAATTGACGAAAATAAATTAAAACGCTTTTAATTTGTAAAATAAAAAAGGCTGCGCTTTTCCTGTTCACACCTGAAAATGTCGAGATTCTCTGAATTTGGGTCAGAATTTAAAATATTCTGCCTCCATGAAGGCAGAACTTTTTCACAGAAAGAAATTCGCTATAAGTTCTCGATACATAGCTCAGAAATATCGATTTTGATAGTATCATCCTATATATCGTCCATCTCTACTGTTGGTTGATTGCTTGTTTCGCTTAGGAGCGCGTTTCGATTAGGTGTGCTGCAAATTGAATTGCTCATTTCAGACGTTTTTCAACGCTAAACCACACCAAACCACACACAAACGCTCAACTATGACCAGGAGAATTGCAATTATATGAAATTTTGGCAGCCAAATCGAGGGAAAACTCTAAAATTTGCTTGCAAATATTCCACATCTCCGCGAAAACAGGTGAGTCCCGAAGAATCCATTGCTCGTTCGCTCGTCGTTCGCTGGTCGTTCTTCTAGATGTTTTGTCAAAACTGAAATTTCATTTGCTAAATCCACCATTTGTTGTGTTGCTGTGCGGTGGGAAACACTTGGTGGTGGAAAAGTAATTGTTGCACGCAGACGCAGAAGATACTTTTCCAGGGTTGTATGCTGTACCAAATGTTGCAAATGGTGCGGAAAGCAGTAGCGGTTGTGAGCACAATTCAAGGGTAGCCTTTTTCCCCCCGCTTTGAATTTATGCAATATTTCAGTTTAAAATTTTCAAGTTAATTTAAAAAAATTTTTTAATTTTCAGAATTGGTTTTCTCTTTTTGAAAGTTTGCCATGGCTTCCACGACTGAAATTAAATATGTCACCGAAGTACCCAGCAGTCTTAAGCAACTGGCTCGTCTGGTAGTACGAGGTTTCTACTCAATCGAGGATGCGCTCATCATTGACATGTTGGTGCGTAATCCCTGCATGAAAGAGGACGACATCGCCGAATTGTTGCGCTTCGAAAAGAAACAAATGCGTGCGCGCATCACGACGCTGCGCAGCGACAAGTTCATACAGATACGCCTTAAAATGGAAACCGGTCCCGATGGCAAGGCGCAAAAGGTCAATTATTACTTCATAAACTACAAGACGTTCGTGAATGTGGTCAAATATAAATTGGATCTGATGCGTAAACGCATGGAGACGGAGGAACGTGATGCCACCAGTCGGGCCAGTTTCAAGTGCATGACTTGTGACAAGACATTCACCGATCTCGAAGCAGATCAATTGTTCGATTTCGCTACACAGGAGTTTCGCTGCACATTCTGCGGCAGTCCCGTTGAAGAGGACAGCTCCGCGATGCCAAAGAAAGATTCGCGCTTGATGTTGGCGCGTTTCAATGAACAGCTGCAGCCGTTGTATGACTTGCTGCGCGAAGTGGAAGGCATCAAGCTTGCTCCAGAGATACTGGAGCCCGAGCCTGTTGACATCGATACGATACGAGGGTATATTAGATTGTCTTTAATACGAAATTTTCGTGTGTTCTTATGCAAGCGTGTATTTTTATAGCATCAATAAGCCCGGCAGTCAACGGCCCGACGGCCAAGCATGGTCTGGAGAGGCGACACGCAATCAAGGTTTCGCTGTCGAAGAGACGCGCGTTGATGTCAACATCGGAGGTGATGATATGCCCGAGGCAGTGGCGGAACGTAAAGCTCGTCCAGTCTGGATGACCGAGAGTACTGTCATAACGGAGGAGAATACTGACAATGCGGACGCAATTTTAAAGGAGGCTGCCAATTCGTCTTCACATGGAACTTTCGCTTCTGGCCACGCCAGTGCCTCGAACAGTCGCAGTAAAAAGGACAATGAAGATATTATGTCTGTGCTATTGCAGCACGAAAAGCAGCCTGGCCAAAAGGAGGCCCATTTGAAGGGCTTGAAGGTTGGTTCTTCGAATGCAAACTCTAGCGATTCGAGCGACGATGACAAAGACATAGAAAATGCCCAAATACGTAAGTTAACCTGAGTTTACCGGTATTTATAAATTTGGCTTAAATTTGTATTTTCAATAATTTACTTTATAGCCAACGTCGACTACAACAACTACATTAAGTCCGAATCCGAAGAAGAGGACGATGTTCCTACCGTTTTAGTTGGCGGTCGACCACATGCTATCGATCAAATTAATGACGAACTTATAGCACAGATGACCCAACAAGAGAAGGAGAATTATATTCATGTCTATCAGCAGCACTATAGCCATATTTACGATTGAACATTACATATATATAATTTTTATTAGTTAATTATTTTTACTATTAAAATTCATTCATTTCTTGGATTATATCAAATTATGATGGACAAAGTTAATAAGTGTAGTACACGAATGAATATTTAATTTCAACAAATCAAAAAGAAATTTTCGAAATAAAGATTATTTTAAATTAAAATAGTACATGCAAATTATTAGGATTTGTTTATATTTTTTTTTTTTTTATATTAAGACAATTTCTTTAATTTTACACCGCTACTGCGTACAAATATTCATGAGGGATGTTGCTAACATAAAAAAGACAACCGGCAACCCAAGAAACATGTTGCTAACAAAAACAACAACATGTGGTGTAATTTGAATTTTGACGTTTGCACTCTTCAATCATTCAAAATAACTAGTGATGGGAACTATCGAATAAAAAAAATAGAGTTATTCGATCCCAATGAAACCATTAATTTGATATCATTTTGTGATTCTCAACAGCAATTGCATTAGCGGATATTATTTTTTTATGTTTTTTAAGTTACTCCGTTTGGAGGTCTCAATTGTAACAATTAAAACGCCATAAAACATTAAATTCGGGAAATTTAATCAAAATTTTGAAAAAACAAAAAGCAAAGCAACCATATATTTATGTCTGTAACACTAAGCCGAGCCCAACGGAAATGATTTGATATCAATTCCACCTTAAAACGATATCAAATTAATAGATTCATTGTGATCAAATAACTCGATTGTTTTTACTTGATGTGTCCATCACTATAAAAAATGACAAATTCAGTTGTTAAAATGTGTACAAATTTGTAAAATTTAATAACATTTTTTGTAAATTTTAAAGTGATCAACTTAGCAATTAACCCAAGTACAAAGCCGCAAACCATACCAAAGTCAAAGTTCAAATAAAAATATCTTGGGGCGGTATCATTTCTCATTCTAGTACGACGTGATGGGAAAATACAAAGAACAACAACAAATTCTATTTTAATTGTGGTTGCTAGTGAACCGCAGCTCTAAAATACCCATCGCAATCCAAACCGAAACTAAACGACAAAGTGCTTACAGCAGCAAAAATTCCACTGAATGTCACACAAATTCCAAAATTAAACAAGAAGAAGAAAGAGACTTGTGACAAACGGACACCCAGAGTTATTCCAGAGTCCGGAGCTTATCAGCTGCGCCAGACAATAAACAAACTGCGGAATCATAAACACAAGAAATTTTCATAAACAAGGGCGACGGCGCTTCAACACGCAACTAGCAACTGTCCGAACTAGAAACCAAATTCAACAAGATGAAGCCGAAAATCGACAAGGAACTTTTGCCAATGAAGGCACATTATTTCCTATTCAATGCAGGTACGACCCCTTTAATATTACAAATTAATCTGTCTCAAGTGGGGTAAAGCTGTTCAAAGTCTAATCTTTTTTACAATTTAACAGAAAAGCAACTTTTTTCTTATAAATTTCATTAAATGGTAGAGCAATAATAGTAGCCTCTATCTTCAGTTGTTCTCGATATCAAACGGAATGTTTGCTCACTTGAATTTGCTTTACTTTTAGACCAACAATTTAATTTACGTGCAATTTTATCTCTTCTCTTTTTTATATTTAACTATTATTCTTTTGTTTATAGGTACCGCCCCCGTTGTGCCTTTTATGCCCACGCTAGCACGGCAACTGGGTTTCTCTACAGTGGTCGTTGGAACTATTTACACGGTTCTGCCAATCATTGGAATGCTGGCAAAACCCTTGTTTGGCTTTATCGCAGATCGGTATGAAAAATTCCCTTTTTAGTATAGATATGATGGAATGGTTTTTGATGGTTTTCTTTTTATTATTTATTAACTCCTCTTGCATACATTATAGAAGTCATGTAAAATTTTGTCTTCTAACACAAGCAGTCGCTAAGCGGCTCTGATTAGCACATGTCGATAATCGCATAGGCTGCAATTTACTTCAGCATACAATGACTATTCCATTTTTATCGCTATCAAGGCGGATATGTGGAATTGTTGATTGATGAGAACTTTGGAAATTTCACATATTTTAGAAAAAAGAGGAAATGTCTTTAATCAATTCAAAACAATGTTCACTTAGCATCTTTTTTCCAAGACAATTCTTCAAAAAATTTAGATATTTTTTAACGGTATTCTGGTTCTGACATTAAAATCTGTATTTTTACCCATCTATCTAAGCTGTGTTAATACCGCTTGGTAATTTCACAAATATTAGATTTATTTATGCCTGTATCATGACTGTTTTCACGTATAGAGGCGATTTTTTGTGGCTAAATACGAAAATGCTGTAGGCTTGGCCAAAACTGAGCTTTTTGCTTATTGTTATGCCGACTTTTTTAAATTTATTTTGAGCTCTATAAAAACTGAATTTTAACTAAAAATAGAGTGCCTGGCTAGAGCTCAAGACCTCGTATATGTTAAATGCTCTTTTAATTCGAAATTCAACCATATAATATGATTTGCAGCTACCAGCGCCATCGAATGTTGTTTCTCATCGCAGAAATTCTCACCGCAGTTGCCTTCTTTATGATCATGTTCATTCCAGCAATTCCCCAGCCACCGCCAGCTGTCGAATTCCATTGCCACAATGGTGAAACCGATCTGCGTTATTGCTCCGACTTCGACAAGTGCATAGAGACAAATATCGAGTCGCATTTCGGCAATCAGACGGTGGCGTGCAAATTGCACTGCAAAGCAGAGCCGTCTATGTGGGACATTGTGTGTCAGGATTGGCAAAAGAATAACACTACGGCCAACTGCACTGATCGTGCTACGCCCTATCTGGACATGACGACATTTGTAAATATGGACCACATCATCATGGAGAAGCAGTGCCTCTTCTTTATGATACAGCACTCGCAGGGTCAAATCAATGGACAGAATGTGACAATGAACTGTCCGGCCGACAAATACATTAATGCCAGCTGCGAGATTGATTGCGGCGATGCCTACCTGTCCGCTCAGCTGGCGGAGAGTCCCGTAATTAAAAACAGCGATGCCATGGGATTGTATCAGTTTTGGCTGTTCTTCGGTCTGCTCATTGTCAGCTGGATTGGCATGGCCGTGGTGGTTAGTATAGGCGATGCAATATGCTTTTCCATTTTGGGCGATCGCCATCATCTGTATGGCAAACAGCGCCTGTGCGGTTCGATCGGTTGGGGCCTGTTCTCCATAATTGCCGGCGTGTTGGTGGACAAAATGTCGCATGGTAGTCCTATCAAAGATTACACCATTGTCTTTTGGATGACGGCGGTCATAATCGGCTTCGATGTGTTCGCTTCAACCAAACTGAAGGTGAGCGATTCTTACTATTCTCAAAATTTGAATACTTTAGCAACTTATCTTCGCACAGCACACTCAAACGCATTTGTCGCCGAGTATAGTCAAGGATATTGGGCAAATGTTTCTGTCGATACGTTGTGTCATCTTCTTTATTTGGTGTATTGTGATTGGTCTGTGCACCGCTCTCATTTGGAACTTCCTCTTCTGGTATCTGGAGGATTTGGGCGCACAAGTTGAGGGTTGTCAGAATTCGATGAAAACGTTGCAAGGCTTTGCCATGGGCATTCAGTGTTTTGGTGGCGAGTTGCCCTTCTTCTTTTTGTCTGGATGGATTCTGAAGAAAATCGGTCATGTGAATGCCATGAGTCTGGTGCTGTTTGGCTTCGGTGTGCGTTTCATACTCTATTCGATGCTGGAGGATCCTTGGTATGTTCTGCCCATAGAACTCTTGAATGGTGTCACTTTTGGCATTTTCTACTCAACTATGGCTTCGTATGCCAGCTTGGTAGCCCCACCAGGTACTGAGGCTACAATGCAGGTGAGTTGTATATTTGATATTTTTCATTCAAAACTCAAATGTGGGTTGTATTAAAACGTAAATTTCAACCACTCACTTTCAGGGACTGGTTGGTGCTATTTTTGAAGGTGTGGGCGTTTCGATGGGCAGCCTTATCGGCGGCGTTCTTTTTAATGCCGTGGGCGGTGGTCATACATTCGAGATATTCGGTGTGGTAGCATTCATTGCATTTGTCGTGCACGTGTGTGTGCAAATGTATTTGCAACGCAACAGCTCAGGCTCTGGTAGTCAAAATGGTAAGACTTCTAGTGTAAATGTTGCTAAGCCGGAGAATGGTATTACAACTACTCAGGTCATTCAGTCCGAAAGTAAGACTAAGTTAGATCCCATTCTAAATACGGACGGTGCTGAATTTACTGATGTTGATCTAAACTGATTTTATGTAGTGGTGTTGGTTTTGTTTTTGTAGTAACTCATCCTAGTGATCTTCTATACATATATATATGACCCAAAAGACGAACAAATTTTGTATTTAAAGTGTATTTAAGTAGCCACGACGTCTGCTCAGTGAATAATGATGCTGTTAATTGTTTTTACTAGTTATACGTTCAATTAGTCTTAAGAATCACATTCATCAATGTGAATCACCATCGGTCGGTATATGGGTACTAATCCGATTTTATATTTTTATACAAATATAATAAATGTTTGGAAAAAATTCTAAATTTTTTAATTGGAAAATATGTACAGTTCTTTAGTTGCATATACAAATAAATACCATTTATCTAAATTATAATGAATACTAAAAATCAATCACAATTGAAGCGTTCAAAGCTAAAGTGGTCCAATAGAAGTTAAGTCAGTTCATAACTTTTTCCTTTAAAGCCTCACTGAACTGAACTGATTTTAAATACGTTAAGCATACAACCTGGTCTGAATCTGAGCTTGAAATTTGAAGTATCCATTTTACGATATACAAAAGGAAATGAAATTCTTGAAAATTCGTTTCACTAAAAATCTAGTTCGATACGGAACGAATACTCTTAAGTTGTTTTTTTTAAATTAAACGATTCGACACGACTATAAAATTTGTAATGGAGTGTGAATATGAATATGAGATGCTCAGTTCCATACGATAGCCAGTTCTTGCTTTCTCTAACCGATTTCGATGTGAATATCAACTGACATTTCTTCGGCGCCAACACACCCAAATTTAAAGTTAAAAATTCGCTCCAATGTGTTGTCTGACTACTGCCAACTGTAACTGAAAATTCTTCAGAATTTTGTTGTTCTGAACTTAATTCACTATAAAACTAAATGTCTAATATTTCGGAGCACAATTTCAAGCAACTCTCCACTTAACCTTCACAGTCAACCCATTTTTTTAAACTTCCATTAACCTTCTTTTGAAGCCTTTAACAGTCTATCTTTAACTCACTCATCAATCTATTTAGCACTCACTCACGTCATAAGGTATTATAAAATCATCATGGACATTAATTTCGGAGCTTGTGGACAATTTCATTGCACTATAAAAACATAAATTTCTTTAAGGATGGAATGCATTTCAAAAAGTTAATTCTTTTTTTGTATTATTTTATACTTAATTTTTGTTTAATATTTCTAGGCACAGTTAAGTACTTAGCCCCCACTGATGCAATGCATATGCTCAACGAACCGGAATACAGTATTGTTTCTTAGAACAGAACAACGTCGGTATTGCGATTGTTGTCCTCGCTGTCGTTTCCACCTCCAAATCAACTCCCCAAGACTCCCTTGCTCAATGCGGAATGCGCTGTGTGTTTCTTTCGATTTTAGTATGTGTAACTTTTAAGTTGATTTCGTAAAGAATGTAATCTTAACCTTAAGCTAAAACTTGCACGGTTTGTTGTAGCTAAAAGAAATCTAATTAATCTTAAGTTTGCAGCATGGTTTTGATTAGTTTTGAATCGATTAAAGTAAACGATTCTTTTGCATTATTTTAATTATTTTAACCGTTTGTGTGTAGCTCTTAATTTTTAAGCCTTAAACCAAAGTAAGTTATTGCAATTGTATATTCGTTTATAGTTTTTTGTTTCTTTTTTTTGTATTAATTTAATAAATGCAATTACTTTTGAAATAATTGTAGAACATTTTTGTAAAAGCATTAAAGCATTCGAAAATTCTTTATACATAGCAGTTATGCAGCCTTAAATAAGCTCAAGTCTTTTCTTCGTTATCTACCGCTGGCCGCTACCAATTAGCGATTCTTCCTGTTGTTGTTTGTGTAGTTTACGTTGTAATTCCTTTTGCTTGCATGTCTGGATGTTTGCCGCTCGTTTCTGTTAACATATGTAATGTGAAATATTTTATTACTAACCGCCGCATGTCTTTGAGCAACTCTGATTAAACTAATAAAAAATACAATTTTATTACCTTCAGCACTTTTGTGCGCTGATAAATATTTTGCATTTGTTTCTTTATCTTAAGCAGTTTCTCTCGGTAGATTTTGACGTTTATCATCTGCAAGAAAGTAATTATTTTTTTTATTGACGTTAGCAACAAAGTAAATTTTTTATTAACTTAATGCAATTAAGATTATTTTTATTGTAAAATTGAACAATTTCGAAATGCCTAGTCGCAAAAACAGGTAATAACTTTATGACAAGGTGATTACTTACATGTTGATAACGCTTTTAATGGATTAGATTGTTAAAAGGCGAAATTCTATAATGAATTGAATTGTATATGCATTTTGCTCGCCAAAACAACACGATTCCTTTAAATTTGTTTCTCCATGCATTTCCAAATTTAGAGTAACCCCAAATCTGCCATCTAATTAATACTTCCCTATACAAAAAAAAAATCTTACCATATCGTGTAGTTGGGCCATTTCCGAATTGTCCAATCTGTGTTTTGCATTCATGACGTCAATGTAGACTTTATTCTGCTTGCCACTTCAAAACAAAAAGTCTTTAATTTAGCACCAACAAAAGTAATGCGAGAAACCTTACATGAGCTCTTTCAACTGACCGCGCGCCCTTATCAAAGGTGGTTCATAGATTTGTAAAAGTCCTGTAGCTAACTGGAGCGATGCTATGGAGGTTTCGGGCTGGTTTTCCATAGAACTGGCTTCATTGTCATTGTTTGGTGTCTCTGTTGACACAGCGGTTGACACAGCGGTTGACACAGCGGCTTTGTCATGTAGATTCAGTGACTCTGGCCTAAATGATGTGGATGTACCCTCATCCGCACTTGGTTCCGTTCCTTCAACGGCATCAATTATACTGAAACAAATGATGAAAAGTTCTCAATGATTGTGCGATTGTGCTCTAATTTGTCGCTTATCAGTTTTTAGTTTCTTTCCGTTTCCTGTAAAGCGATTTTAAACTATTTCAGCCTCACCTATTGAAATTACTGCTTTTTAACATTATTGCTCTTGCTTTGCTTGTGATTAGAAATGTTTTACAATAAAAACACAAAAAAATTACCAAAACACAAAAGATAATAAAACAAGTGAGTAAGTTTCAGTCGGTCAAAGCCGAGGTATATATACCCTACACCTTCTGAGCTCATATTGGATCCGCCAACTTGAATTTTGAAATTTCAAAATGAAATTGAAATCAGCGACCCCAAAAAACCCATATTTTACAAAACACGATTTGACTTATATGGGAGGTATGCGATGCAGTCAACCGATTCTGCCCATTTTCAATACGAACTCCTTCGCGAGCCAAAGAAGGATGAATCAAAAGTTTCGGCCCCTAGCTTTCTTCTGCAATAGTGCTTACAAGGACGGACGGACTCTACTCGGGAGGTGATGCTGATCAAGAATATATACGCTTCCTTCTTGATGTAACTAACATCAGACCTCATGAGTTGTAAGCCATGGTGTAGGGTGTAAAAATCACAAAACAAGACAAGAATCAGCTGTTTTAGTAGGGATGGAAACGATACATCGATGTGTTGTCATCGATGTTAGAAACATGTTCCAAGGGCCGATGCATCATCGTTTTAATATCGATTTCACTCTTTCGTTTCCTTTATTTGAATGCATTAATGGTTAAATTTAGGATTTTAATTCCAGATTGTTGTCTATCATTCGCATGATATATTAGCCAAGACCAGCAATGTTGGCAGGGCTGAATTTCAATGAAAAAATTATTTTACATACAGTGAAGGATCACAAATCATATACAGTGGTTTACAGACACATTTTTGGTTTCAATGGAAAGATCTGTTCAATTCCTTTCCATTTATCGAAAAAATGTTTAAAAGTTGTCTTACTTTTCGAAATTTTTTCCAGTTACTACTTTATTCATATGCAAAACAAAGTTTTTTGATGAAAATTCTCCTGAATTCCGACAATTGTTTTTAAATTTTAGTTCTTCGGTAATTTTTATGAAAGTGATAACAATTCAAATGAGACGTGAAATTATTCAAAACTATGGAACATAGTCCTTTTTCTATATTTCTTTTACTGTACAATCCAAAATAAAACATGAATAGTAAACTTCTTCATTATTAAAGTTTCTCCATCGACCCACAAAATTTGAATCAAAATCCGCATATATAGGGATTTGACAATATTTCCATTCTCAGAAATAATTTAGGCCTTGTTGCATAAGAGGGTAAGGGGGAGCCTATAATTTCAGTTTTATTTTTCTTGAAAATGAAACAACAATAAGTTTTTGTTAATGAATATTATATGTATTTATCACGCAATTTGGTGTATGAAATTTTTATTCATGTTACTGGAACAGCAAAACACACGGAAATCGTTTTCATATTTATTGATTGCATTAGCTATATGAATTTAGTTAAAATTAGAGTGTCGCTTAAACTAGTGATGCGTAAAATGAAACTATCAGGAAAAATTGCAACTAATTAAAACTAAAATCAAAATAATTGATAAGAATGGTAGATTTCAATGGTATCTTGAAAATGTTTTAAGTTCGAAGAGGCAGCAGCTATTTCAAAATCAAATATTAACAATTACAATACATTATTGCGTTACTTAAAACTATTACCAATTGCCAACAGTTTGGAAGTTGGAAGCGTACAAATTGTTCTTTACACTTGAGACGGTTTTTGCCATTGGAAATCAATTTCCAAATGAGTTCTTTGTTATGAACCTAAACTAAGAGTAAGTTAAAGCACCGCATTGAGGCAGTCATTCTCCTTATCCCTTCTTGTAATCCAATATATCGTCGAGGGCAGACGCTTTGGCCGCTTCACTGCTGCCATCGTCCTTTTCCAATTCAGCGCGTGTGCAGCGACCGCAACACGCCGCAGACGGTTTGTTTTCGCACTCACCCATAGCGGGTGGTTTGAAGTTGGGCGTCCACGGACCTAAACTGCCGCTCGCATAAAAGTCCATCGGGTAAGCATTGTTCTTTGGCGCCACATTGTGAGGGGTCCATTCGATATCGCCCAGCACCACCGACAACTCGTAGGGATTCAGCAGTGGCTTCGCAAACGCAGAGCCCCAATCGATTGACAAGCGCGGACAGGCGATTTGCACGAAAGCATCAATGTCTTGGAAGAGCTCCAGCTTCTGCGGAAAGATCTCGGAGAGGAGAATCGTGGTCGTTTCGAAACCTTTGGCATGAAGACGTTTTTCGAGAAATGTGTGCACTCGCGAGCTGCCTTGACGGCCCAGAGTGCCCAGTATGATGCCAATTTTCTTAGCCTCTTTGGCGATTTGCACCTGCGAGTGTCGCATTGTCTGCATAGTGCCGTGATCGTACTCCTCGATGGTGAACTTCTTTTCGTACGGATCGTACTTGTAAGCCTACACGAGAATGGAGCAAAGTTTAATGGAAAACTCGGCTAGAAAGCAAAATTACAACAGACCTTCAACTGTGGATTGGCAATCATTGCGGACTCCAGGTGAAACCTTCCGTCGCCCAAGTAAATCAGTAGCTTTGTGCTGTCCGGTAATTGCGGCGAAGTGCAGCCCAGAATCTCGCCCGGACTCAATGGTTTCGATTGCGGCACAATGACATCATAACCGGCCGCTTTTAACTCAGTCGAAGCGGCCTGCAGCGTCGTCACAAACTGTATAGTACTAACCAATGCTATCTGGCCTTGTTCTGGCTTAAAATTCAACTTAACTGAGTCCAGAAAGTGCAAAGGATCGATTTTGATATCGACAAATATGTAGAGGACCTTAATGCCACTTGTCTGGTCGACGGGTATGAGACAACTGTGGCCATAGTGCACCAGTAGATCGGCTCCTAGAGCCTTGGCGGTGTAATCGTCAACGCAACAGGCCCCATATGTGACATCCCCCATGATGACAGTGTCCGCTGGAGTGAAACGTTCAATAATGTCGCTGATTACCATAGCGTACATTAGCAGTCCCTCGGGCAGCTGCAAGGCCACACGTTTCGCCTTCATTTCGCGTATACGCCAAACCGTTTTGTGCAATTCGAAATTGTAGTTGGCCGGCAGGCGATCAATTGCCTTTTGCAGCACCGGATCGTCGAGCAGCTCTTGCGGTATGCGATTGATGCGTGCTTTCGGTTTGAAGACCTTCTTTGGTTTCGCACGTACCACTACAATCTCAGTGGATGTGGTTGTCGACGCATCGATGGATGATGGCGTAGACATTGCGTACACAGATGGTGGTTGAATGATGTCCAACATTGTTCTGGAAATTTCAAAAACAAAAAAACAAATTAATTATTGACAATAGTTACTAAAAATTGTGTAGAGATTACAAAAAACTTTTATTAATTCACAGTGCAATTTCCGCGTATGGAATTCTCTAAAATTACGCAATAATTGTATTCCACGCTCTCAAACGTGATAACCTTTTCTTCCTGACTATAGCACGCAAATAAACTTAGATTGATAACGAATCAGTTAAGCAAATCTTTTCGTCCATCATAATGATGAAATAGAACAAAGTTTTTGGTTGTTTATTTCGAGATGCATTTGACTTAGTTTTTCTTTTTAAAAAAAAAACATTTTTAAAATATATTCATTAGTCAGGCTAAAACATAATACCAGAGTAAACGTTACCAAGGTACATTTTCAAAACTACCTATACATTTTTTTCATTTACAAATCTTTAAAAAATGCAGTTTTCTTTTTTTGTGAACATATCTTAAAGAACAATCATCCTATGTCCATGTTCATTTAGAAGCTGCATCAGGCAGGCTATAGTGGTTTGTGGGAATCGTAATGAAAGTAATTGAAAAATAAGGGAAAAAATCAATTTCCATACAAAACATATCAATTTGGTAAATAGTTGGAGCATATTTTAGCCTGTCTTCACAGAATCAATACTTTAACTTTTTTTAATTTAAATTGAATTATGCAATTTTTTGGCTGTTGACAAATATTTTAAAACGTGACTTATAGTTATGGCACCTGAGAATTGTGTCCAAATTAGGGCAAATAAATAAGCAAAAGTTCATTTTAATGAGTTAAAAAAAAACTTTTGATGGCTTTCCTCAAGATGGAACATCACTTCAACCTTTTGTATACTAGAATTATTTTAAATGCATTATTTTAAAGCATTTCATTGTACAAAAAAACAAAAATTTTAAATAACCTCAACACTATTAATATGAATGAATCACGCATTTATCTCAATCAAAAAAAAACGTTAATCTTACAATCAATAGTAATCATTTACCTGAACATTAATGAAAAGCAAACCAATGTGCATAAGAAAAAAATAAATATGTAAAAAAGTGCCTCACCTTCGGTTGGTAGTATTGTGTGCGAGTGTTTCTTCCGGCCTTCTCCCAAGAAGTTTTAAACAGAATTCGTTAAGTGTTTGTTTCAGCAAATGCAGTTGCTTGGGTTTCAGAACGGAAACGAAAGTACACAAAAAGCCAAACAGCTTCGGTTGCAATTTAAATTTAGCACACAAATTGTCTTTGTTTTGCCAAACAAAGGAGTGGCAAAGGTTGTCGTCGATGCTGCTGCTGCTTTTCAAAAATATACAACGAACTGATAATCACTGCCACACTGCCAATTAAACACACAGTTAAGAGTGAGAAAAAAAACAATTTCACTTTAAAATACACGCTAGTGTAAAACGTTCAAAAAATCGAACGTTTACAATTTAAATATTGCTTATATGTTACGCTTTTGTTATTATATTCGGATTTTAATTTTGTCTAATCTACTCGACACCACCAGACTAGTTCAAGGGTTGACTGCGAATGGTCGTTTAGCCGATGAAACTTCTTGCTGCTGCTTTTTTGTTTATTATGCTGTGCTTGGTTTTCGTCTGTGTGCGACCACCATTGGCATTTGCTTCGTGAGTCACGTAGGCCAAGTCTCAAAAACTCGAACAACAATCTGGTGGATGGTGGATGGAGAAGTGTGAAGTGAAGGCAAGCAAGCATGCATTCATTTTCCCACTTGTAGCACCACCACTTTCCTGCTTCCTATTATAAGTCAACTTTTTCTGTATGGAATTTATGCTGTTCACTACAATGCTTTTACTCACAATTTATAATATTATTTGCAATTCCGTTTTTTTATGCAATTTTTATGTTTTTTTAACAATTTTTTCTAATTTTGCACGTGTAAATAAAATTAGTGTGGATTAGTGCTGCCATATTTTTTCACAAAAATCTCCAAGAAATTATATTTTTACGTTACGTTATTTTTACGACAGTTACGACATTTTTTTTGTATGAGAAATATGTACCTATTTTTTGAAAAATTTTCAAAAACAAACCTAATTGCAAAAGTAACTTTTGTGATAAAAAAATGTTGTTGAATTTATAGAATTAAAAAACATTCCTGGAAGCAAACTCACTTGCCAGCATACAAATGTGAAATGCAACAATAAAGTTAAAACTGATTTTTAAGTTTTCAAGTCGCCATCAAGTGAACAAATTCAGTTTCTCGAAAATATCAAAGAAAAATCAAATCTTTAAATCTGATAAATCAGTAAAAAAAAAACCAAATAAGTTAAATCTGTCAATATGGTAACACTATGCGGAATGGCAATATAAAAAAAAGTTTGTTTGTTTTGATATGAACTTGGTTGTGGTTTTTGAACTAAAGCATTGCCAGAATTAACTTATCCTTTACCAAAACACAAATTATTAAAAAAAGTAATTTTTCCCTTTTTTTACACAAGCAAGGCTTGTACTGTTTCTTTTTTTACCGTAAGTGTAACAATAAATCACACAGTATTTTCATCTGGCAACGCTCCCATTTAACGGGTTTTTGACGGGCACAATCACTTCCGCCCTGCGAAATACAGTTTCTATTACACTTTCTTCGACTCAAATCAAATTGAAATTTTAAAATGGCTGATGTGGTCAACAAAAAACTCTTTGAACTCAATTGCGAAACAAACGACGCTATCGTAACAGCTTTAGTATTGACAAAGACCGAACCGAAAATATTTCTTGCCAAAGACTCCAATGAATATCGCGGCGTAATAACTTACACAGTTCGGGATTCCAAGCGCCATATTGTCAACTGCAAATATTGGGGCTCAAAGGAAAAGGTCGAGGAATATCATTGTAATATAAAAATCGGCGATGTCATAGATGTTGTCCGACCCAAAGTGATGCCACAAATGAATCACGGCAGTCAATTAGGTCACTTAACCACTTTTGAGAGTTTTCAACCATTATCGACACTGCCTTATAGCCTGGTGCTTAACGAGGGTCAGGGATTCTTGAACAAACACCGCAATGAGCACGAATTACGCAATTTGCTTCATTTGTCGCACAAGCCGCTGATGGGAGTTCTCAATTTGGCCGATGTACGTTGCAGTACTAGCGGTAGCTGCAATCAGGAACCATTTGTAGATTTGCTAGTGGTCGTGGGTATCTTACGGCCAGTCAAAGAGTTGAAGAGTTCAAAGAGTGGACAAATGTTGAACTGTTTGGAATTAATTGTTTTCGATCGTAGCTTATCGGATGGTATGGTTCTAACCATTTGGAATTCCGATTGGATCAAACGCGCTCAACAATACTGGCGGCCCAAGCGGACGGTACTGCATTTGGTCGATGTTAAGGTTTCCTATTCGGAATTCTATAAATGCTCGGCTCTCAGTTTTGCCGGTCGCACTTTGGTGTATGAGAATCCGATTGGCAAGGAAGCGGAAACATTGAGGGAATTTGCCGCAACTGCGCCGTGCAACGATTTTGCATATGCCCAAACTGGTGCCGGAAACTTGCCAGAGCGTAAAGTCTAACGTATTAAAATTTTTTGTACTTCGTGGATATTTGCTTTTTAAATATTTTAGCTCATCAAATCACCACACAAATGACTGTGAAGCAAATATATACTCGAGCCGAAGGAGGCAACCTCAATGACGACTCTGAACAATTCACTGCAGTGCTACTCGCTCTTGTAACCAAATTCGATATAGATGGACAAAGTTTGATCATAGGCAGGAAGTGGCAAGTGTTGATTACTTCAATGAGCTAAATGCAAACTTACAACCTATCTTTTTCTATAGCAAATCGTGCCAGCGACTTCTAACGAGCAATAAAACTATGTGCGATTCGGATCAATGCCACCTGGCCTTTTCAATGAATTACAGCGGAGAAAAGTATGAGCAGTTCTTCAACATAAACCTCCACTTAAGTGATCATACGGGAACAATTGTGGAGACGCGACTGACAGGATCCGTGGCCGAACGTGTACTGAAACTAAAAGTCGAAGAATATTTGCTACTCCAGGAAAAACAAAAGGAGCAGCTGAAGTGGCTTCACTTGTTCGGCCATTTCGAGGTGAAATTGCTGGTGAAGAAAGCCAATGCAGTGCGTCGTAACTTGGCGGTAATCGTGGTGGACCTGAGACCGATACAATTGGAAGATCTTTCGCAGAAGATGTTGGTATTTTAGTTTTTGTATAAAAGTATATTCAAAATAAAATCAAAAACATTTTTCAATCCAAAACCAAGTGGGATTTGCTGGCATGATATCTCTCTTACTATTTCGTACTATCCAGGATTCTATCAGAAGTCGTGTCATCGACATTCTGAATTCCTACCGAATTATCTTCCGATTTATTGCCTGTTTTTGGAGTTGAAGTCTTACTGTCATCCTCAAATGCAGTTCTTTCCATAAGATGTTCACGCTCTTGCCGCTTTTTGTCGACCTTAACTGTGTGCTCTCTGAAGAGGCGTAGGACTTCTTTGAATTCATAATCATTTTCCATCATTTGTAGAAATTCCGAGGGTAAATTGGGATCAAGTTCTGGCAAGGTTGAGTGCGCTTCTTCCTCCAGAGCACGTGTTTCCTCCTCATACATTGAAGTTTTACGACGTTTCAGCTTTGTCTCCTCGACACGCCCTTCAAGCAATTTGCAACGCAACTGTTCACGTTCGAAGAGCTGAAAGGGAACAAATGTCTAGTAAAAATAAAAAGTAGAGAGTGGGCCATACCGCAGCTATCAAAGCCTTATCCTTGCTCCCGCTCTTCTTCATCGCTTCGTCAAGTTCCAGCAGATGGGTGTCTCCATTATCCAAGGCCACCGCCAGATATTTACCATCCGGCCGAAACTGAATGTACGTAATCGGTTGCTTGAATTTGACGGTGAATACTGGCTGACGCTGGAGAATTGAATTTTTTACATGAAGATTACCCGTAGGAAACTTAAATGATCGAATACTTTTAATTTCGTTTGATATCAAGATACGCAAATGGTTGTTGCCCTGTTCTCAAATGGTTGTTGTCTTAGTTCGCCCTGTTTTCAAATGGTTGTTGTCTTAGTTCGCCCTGTTCTCAAAATGGTTGTTGTCTTAGTTCATGGTTGTTGTCTTAGTTCGCCCTGATCTCAAATGGCTGTTCTCTCAGCTCGCCATTTTGGTTGTTGTGCAATGTAAACGCGGCTTTATTTAATAACACAAATCCCATGTATGGCCCACCTCCACAATTCAATGCCTACCTGGTGCAAAAGCAAATCCCAAAAGTCCAATTCCCCTGCCGTATCACCGGTTGCAAACAGTGAACATCGCGCATTGCTCCAGGTCCCACACATAATTTGATTCCTCTTCTTCACCAGCAAAGTGGTGGGCGAACCTTTGCATTCTTCGGCCCAAATTTTGGCGCACCAATCACCCACTATCAACAAATTCTTTACGAAAAAGGGATTCCGCTCAATGGTGCGTATTGGGCCCGAAAATATCTTGTAGTTACTCAAAAGCGTTTCTGTGGGCAACATGCCCTTGCGATTGCCTATAAATATATGTCCCTGATCGCTGGCTATAATGTAGCGAACAGGAATGGTATATTCGAACTCCAAAACTGCCACGCCATGAGCACGTTCATCAGACTGCTCATCGGTTGGTTCAGGATCGAGTATGATCTCTTGCAGAGGCTTGCTTAAGTCACGCCCATCCCAATACTTGACGGAGCCATCATACGAGCCCGTATAAAATTCCGTATTCAATTTCGAATGCACCCAACACAAGGCAGACACTGGTTCGCGATGAGACGCCTCTAGAGTGCTTGTTCTTAAGGTCATGCCACCAGTGCGTGAATCAAAGACCGCCACTTTGCCCGACTGAAATCCACCAGCAATATAATTGTCATCTTTGGGACAGATAATTGCCTTGCATACGGTTTCGAAGGAAGTGAATACCATCGTGGGCTTGAGTGGATTCTCCAAGTCCCATATGAAGAAGGAATTATCATTGCCATTTAAGAGATTTGTATGCAGTGCCATAAACCGACTTATGTCGGTGGGCAACCAATCAATAGTGGTTATAGGTCGCGGCGGCTGAGCAGGATCATGAAATATATTCTTCTGACGCGCCTCGTAGGTCCGACGAATGTCAGAGCCCAAATCGGGCGGCAAATCCACAAAGAACTCCTCATAGATGTTGACCGCACTATTTTGAGAGGCCACTTTCAACGCACTGTTGATCAAATGGTTGACCTGTGACCAGTTGTCCTCACGTTCAACTTTTTTGCGATATCGCAGCGTCTGCTCTTCATCATTTGTGTTAACCTCGCGTGGCCAACCGCCCTCATAGTGAAACATGCCGTGCTCATTATGTGTAACATTCTCCGTTTGCACCCAGCTATGTGCCTTCTGAACGCTCAGTTGGGTCGCATGATCGACGGGATTTCGTAAAATATAGGCCAAACGATGCTTTCGGCTGGGTAGAATGCATAGCAGCAATTGGGAGCGATCGCTGAAGAGGCACTGACGCCCGAAACGGCGGCGCTCGCGTGAGTAAATGAATTTGTTGTATGAGTGCATTTTCCTATGCAGGAAAGGACGAAGCGGAAGTTAACAATGATTGTATTTAAAAGGAAAGTAATAGTTCTATAGCCAATTTTTTTTAAATCAAATTAACAAATGATTTGCCGACAGCAAAATTTTCAATGAATACCGATTTGATCACACAAATCTTTGGGGAGCGCACAAGGCAATGCGACAAATGGCACAAGAACAAATGTAGTTTGCTTTCAAATGCAGGAACCGTATGTAAAATTAAAAGAAACCCACAACGTATTGAACGTAAGTGCATCCATTGTTCTACATGTAATGTATAATTCCTTATAAACAAACCAACCAATTGATTTGCAGTATATCCACAATTTTTTTTTGAGTTTCACTGAAACCATTTCAAATTTTTAATTTTTCAAGTAGTTCATTGATATAGTAAGCAAAAAATCTATTTTTGAAATACTTTGCTTACTGTAAAGCATTTTAGAAAATACCCTTGAGCACAGTTTACCGCGTCAAAGTATTCTCAAAGTGGGTACTTTCCTCCGAATATCATTGCAGATTTTGAAGTCGCCAAAAACCCTTAATTTTATATCGAAATTGCTGAAATTAATTTAAAGGAAATTTATTTTCTGCTTTTTAGTCGGTTGAAGGGTTATATTTTAAAAAACTTGTTATACCCCCACACTCACTGTGGCAGGGTATACTAACTTTGTCACAACGTTTGTAACGCCCATAAGGAGGCGTGTCCGGTATGGAAAAGTATATATATTCTTGATCAGTATCACCTCCTGAGTCGATTTAGCGATGTCCGTCTGTCTGTCCGTCCGTCTGTCCGTCTGTCCGTCCGCACGATAGCGGTCGCAGTTTTGGAGATATCGACTTGAAACTTTTTTTACATGTTTTTCTCGTGAATACTGAGATCAAGTTCGAGAATCAGCCAAATCGGACAAAAACTGGGCGTGGTTCCCATACACCGAAAAAAAAGGTAAAAATTTTTTATTGTTGTATTTGATTGGAAATGTTTAGAAACGTATTTTTGACATGGTCCGAGGTTCCGCAGCCACATATATAAGGGTCTAAATGGGGTCTTGAGACCAATTTTATTTTTTTTTTGTGGATTTAATTGGAAATTTTTAGAAATGGATTTTGGACATGGTCCGGGCTCCAAAACCACCTATAATTGGCTCAAAATAGGGTCTTGAGACCACAATTTTTTATGTTCAAGGTACTTCTTCCTACTGTGTGGGGGTATTTCAGCTTCGGTATAGCCGAAGATAGTCCACTCTCTAGTTTTTACTCTTTTTTATTTTCCTTTGGTCACCAAATTGCTAACGCGTTTTAATTGGTTTGGTATAATTTGTTAACATAATCTGTTTATATGTACATTCAATATTATTGAATTTCAAATAATTTTTCTGACATGTAAAATTTTTGTAGCCGAACAAAAATTTGGGTTCTATGGTTGGTGCTCGAGAGACAGAATAAATTCTGCTCAATTTTAAAATTTTTATCGGGACAATGTTTGTTTTAACTGATCACACGATTGGGACTCTAGTATCAGTTGTGTTCGGCGCAAAACATTTTAAATCGGGCATTTATTCGATTTGTACCGAAAAGTAATTCAGTTCACACGATTGGCTTCACGATTTTTTGAAATTCCGTAGATTTTCGGCTCATTGGGGCAATCGTGGGATCTCGCCTATAAATGTTCATGTGGGCTAGAATATAAATATCCAGGTAATTACCGTTTGCGGTTGTCAAAATGTAGAAAGGTTTGATGCCGTAACCAAAGTATTAACAGATATCAGCCGTAAATTGTTTACTCTTCAATTAAAAATTGTGCTTTACCTTTTCAATAAATTGTTGCTCACCGTCGCCATTAAAGCCTATTTCTACTCGTTTGTCATTAATTACAATTCTGTAGTTTGTTCTGTCATTTAAGGATTTATAATTGGATCAGAATTCCAAAATCATTGTAAAATCGGTTATATTTTAACTGTTAAATACATACAAGACGCAAACCACGTCCACAAAGAAACTATTAGTTAATCTGCGGAAAATCAAACACAACCAGTGATGTACACTTTTCATTAAACTTTTAAATTTATTTTTCAAAAAAATTATTGCAATATACTCGTATGTACATACCGAATACTTATGGTTTCTGATACCAAATTTTGTAAAAGTACTGTATTTTTAATTATGAATTTAAAGCAAAAACTGCTCAGAAAACGGTGAAAAGTTATTTAAGAACAAATTTTCATATTTTTCTTCCATTATTTCAACATATTTAAGTGGTAACATACTAAGAAAAAGCATGGGGCGGTTTTCCATGGGCTTGGCATGAAGTGCGATCTGGGCCAAACATGGTTAGGTTTTTTATCAGTGGCAGCATCCTCCTCTTCAAGAATTCCTTCATAGTCACATATCAAAGTTGGCTCTGCACATAATTCTGCACAGACCAAATTGTTTATGGAACGATCTTGTTTGTCAATCCTTTGTTTTTGGGGCAGAAGCTGATATGAATACTTTTTTTTATCTAAGCCGACTTTACACCTTTTTGTGACTTTCCAATCAGATATTTTTTTGACTTAATAAAAAGCTAAGCACCAAAAAAAATTTTAAAAAAACAAGTTGAATTCATACTTGAAAATACAGTACCTAGCTTCCGCATACAATTTCAATACAGCTTTAAGCTAGTTAATTTGCGATGTTTTGATATATTTTTGGGGGATTCGTAGCAGCATTTTTGTTCTCTTCTGAAAAATAGTTTATTTTCGTTTTTTTTTTGTTTCCATTATTATAATTTATTATAATAAATTGAACATAAAATAGGTTGACAAAAGGAATATGTATAGTCCGATATTTGCTTAGATTAGTTCACTTTTGCCTGCTAAATAGTAGTAGTGCTCGACATACGCTTCATATACATCACATACATCGCTTGAGAAAATGGTTGATTCCAAATTCAATTTCAATATAGCTCATCGATTCAGTTGGCTTGGTTTGTTTTGTGTTTCTTTATTTTTTGTTTGTGTTTCATAAATGTTTGTTGCTTAAATACACAATACTCGCGCACATTTAGACTTTTTTTTTCTTAAATCACATTTTTTTCCAGTTTTGAAGTTTTCGTTTCTATGTAAAAATATTGGTTAGATGTTAAATTTGTTAATTATTGCAGCAAAAGTTTGTTAGAATTACTTTAGAAAACCCATATAAAAACACAATTAACATCTTAAACTTCTAAACTAAACATTTATGTGGTTAATAACTTTTAACTTGTTAGAAGTTTAAATAAATTTACGAAAAACTTCTTTTAGTGAGACTTTTTTTTAATAAAAATTTTGCTTAAATTTTAACATTCTTATAGCAGCTTTCATTTTAAATTGCTTAAATAATTAGGAAAAATGGTCAATTATAAAAAATGTGTTTGATGCTAAAGTTATGTTTGGTGCGCCAAATTAAATAAATCAAATGTACTTAAAGTTCTTCACTACGAACAGACTTAACAAGTTTTGGATTCCATTGTTTTAGGAAAAAATATAACATTTACGTAGTGGCAGTTTTACATTTGCAATTGCATAATTTGGACTTATTATATTTACATTTAAATTTAGAAATACATGTCTAATTTTTAAATATAACTTTAAGATTTTAGCACACAAAACAATTTTAAAATACAAAAATCTTACTATACAATTTGTATTTCATTAGCAGTAAACGAATTAGTAACTAATGTCGAAAGTTTCCAAAATGGATTTCGAATGAGTAATAGGATATGAGGGGCCATTGTAACACTCAATTTTTTATTTCTGAATATGTCCTTCCACGATTAATAGCGCGCTGTTTTTGAACAAATTTATTGGGATATTTGAAAGACTCACACTACCTATACTTCTTCGTCTCATGCTCTAATCAGCATTTAAATGTTTAATAAATAAATGTTCTAAACTGTAATTTGAAAACCTACGAAACTTTAAATCATTACGAGAACAATTTACGAATTAAAATATGAACGAAATTGCAATTTAATCTAAATTGTTGGAGTTTTTGTTGTTAGTTTTTCAAAAATTCATATCGATGCTTTAGAACAAAAATGGCACAACTCAAAAAATAAATTTTTTTTAAAATTCATAACGATGTGGGCCTTTTTACCATTTGTATCAATGAGCAGAAGTGTCTGTAGAATTCTGTGGAAAATGTTTGAATTTTTTATTTTAAAATCATTTAATTTAATTTTTGAGCTCTGTACCAGTTGCCATTTTAAAGCATCAATATAAGTGAGAGTCCGAATTTTGAGCAAAAAAATAATCAAAGCAAACTAGATTGGATTTTTTATATGAAAAAATTCAAAAAACATTTTTGCAGAAATGAAATTCTATAGCGCACAAATGTGTTAAGTGAATTTCGGGTGGAAATGAGTTCTTGAACATTGTACCAACTTACTGTTGATTTTGCAAGTAACCAATCAATAAAAGCAGCTCATGAGTATTTTCCAACCAAAACTAAATTTTCACTTAACACATCAATATTTTAATGCCATAACCAGTTTTCGAAGGAGTCAGCTGTTGGTTTTTTCTTTTTTAACAATTTCATTGTGGATTGATTTTACATCTTCAGATGAGAATTTGAATATCTCTTGGCGTAACATCTCTTAAAAATTATCACTTTTGTTTAGGTTATGATTTCATTTGTAATTTATAATAAATATAGCTCTATCTGTATTTCTTTGAAAGTGTGCATGAACACCAACTTAACTGACCTTTCGTCTCACTTTCGTCCTTTCTTTCTCTCTCTCTCTCTTGCGCTCACTATCTCTCACACATTTCTCTTACCACCTAGCATTTTACAAGGAGAAAAATTTCAAGAATTGTGCTGGCGGCACCGGCTGCGACAGCTCCAATTGTCCACCCGCGTCTTCCACACGTTGTTTGTAATCCGAACTCTGATCGACAATGCAAGGATGTCCATCCGATGGCCAGAACAGGCAGCAACAGTGACGACACAGCGATAGAATCTCGGCATACTGATAGTCATCGCTGACGCCGTACTTGCGCCGCAACTGGTGGTAGATCTTCTTCCAGTCCTTCACGTCGTCCATGAGCTTGAAGTTGTTTAGGTCGAGTATGGCGTTCACTTGTTTCTGATTGAAGTGGAAACGCGCCAGTTGTCGCCAGATACGCTGCTCGGAGACAAGAGCCGCCATTAAGTTCCAAGCGTCTGAACTGGCCTACGACAGAGAAGATATAAATGTTTTTACATTTTTTTGTATTACATAGGAAAGTAAGGAGGTTATGACTCGCACCTCTAAGTCGCGGTGATCGGCTATGCGTAGGATTATCTCGCGTATGCACTCCTCTGGCAAGTCGTGTAATTTTGGACGAATTTCTGGACCGGGCTGAATTTGAAATGAAAACACAAGTATATAAACTATCACAACATTTACATGGCTCATGGCCGAATTTACCTCTTTGATTTCAATTTGACTAGCAACCGTTTGAATGCGTTTTATCGTTTGAATGTGCTCCTGCCACAAATTTGTGCTGCCCAACGGCTTGCCCCAGCATTTTTGATTTTCCTGGTAGACGATATTTTGGAGCTGCATGGCCAGGCCGCGTAATACGTTCAAATGCTGTTGGCTGTCATTGACTGCGGATGATAATTGCAAGCATAAAAAATAAGGAAATGGAAAAAGTAAACAAATTAGCAGCACGGAGAGGCTAAACACGTTCGTTAGCTAAACCATGCACACTTTGTTGCCACACTGTTGGTGCAGTGGTGCAGCAACACTTCTTGTCGTTATGGTCTTTCGATTCCAATTTAACTTTTAATTGGAAATTTACAATTCGTCTAACGGAAGTTAGAGTGTCGTGGTACGGTTGGTGGGGTGGTTGTAGTCACTGGTGATATGTACAATCTAACTTACCATGCGAAGCCACCTCCTCGACCATTTGGAGCAGTTGACGCTGTGCGCTGCCCGATAAATTGGCAATGCCTTTGTGGGCCACCAAAAGACGCAACAGGGCGCAAATATAATGAAAGCGCCGCCTATCGCGTACCGAACTGCGAAAGTCGAGACGTCGCACCGCTTCCCCAAGTCCATTAAATCCAGCAATTTCACGCGTACAGCGGATGGTGATGTGGCAGTGCGGTGGTATGTCCTCGGTTAAAGCATCGTAGCTGTCGTCTGAAGTGGATGGAAGTCTTGAAATGAAAATTAAATTAACTTTAATTATAAATATGCTTGATTGGGTAAGATTGTCAAAAGAGGATCCTCGAGTATTCAAGGGCCTTATTGTGACAGTATATATAACTACTAGATATACATAGACTAATTACCAAGTTGGGTCACCTTCCCTGCCATGTGAAATAAGACAACGAAATTCCCATTACAGAATGCCTCAACCCCGATTACAAAAATCAACTCAACGAAATGCGAAAGCTCCATAATATGCTAGGAATTTAACAGCGAAGACCTATTTCTATAAATAGCCATTCTGTATCCATCGCCAGAGACGAGTAGACTTTGGTTTACAAAACGCGCCTATCTATATATCTTTATCGCTTCATTTGTTTGTTTTGAGTGAAAAAAAAGGTCACACTTAAAAATAGAAGTGCATCTCGGCAGTAGCCGCAGCCGTATTCACATCAGCTTCTGAGCATTTCTGCCATATGGTTCAGTTCGTTATGTGCTTTTGGCTGCCAGCACAATTTTATAAAAGGTAAACGAACGCTTGATGTGACTTCATTGAGTGATTTATGCGCGGATTCTGGTTGGATAGCCATCTGAACTATTTTTCTTCTTAATTATATTTTGGTGTTGCTGGAAATTTTACTAAATAAAACACAGCGCAGTTTTTCCAAAGTGGCTAATTAAAGAGGCTAATTTTGGTTTAAAATTTTGGTCTTCGGAAACCGTGGAATTGTGCAGTCAAAATATATGAATCTAGACAGTTCTTTTAGGGAATTTTCCTTTTTTGAGAGCTTTTCGGCTTTAAAAGAATCGCCTTTACAAAATTTAATACTTAGAAAGTATTTTTAGATTGGATTTAAAAAAAATAAAGTCTTTGTAAGTCTACTTCAAAAAAACTGAATCGATTTAACTATGTAAGTGCAATGGTCACTTAAAAAACTTCGCTTAAGTATCTCATAGTTGTGAGAATCACGATTACGTACCTAACTGATAGAATCTGGTATCAGATCTATAAGTTCAACATAAATAAGTTAAGATTTAAAGAAATTTTTTTATCTCAACTCTTCGTATTTACAAGTACATACTCACATTTAAACGAGTTTTGAAAGCACTTATAGCAACGAGTAACGACAAATTAGAAAGTAAAAATGTAAACTATATTACGCGATATTAAAAGCAACACAAACGATATGAAAACTTTACCTTTAACGTTAGTTCGCTTGAAAAGGTCAAAATGTAAAATAGGATATATTTTTACCTGCTGTGTGCCAATGAATTCAACTACCACCATGCCAAAATAAAAATTCATCAAGGCAAGTACATTTCACACGAACACACTAACAAGCCAATCTACAAACAAGCTCACACACAGTATTTCCAAGTAAATATCACTCCAACCGCATCAAAGGATCAAAGGACACCCACGTAGTTACGCAGGTTTGCAGTTCTCACTACAAATACAACTTATACTTTAGCTAGGTCATACAAATTATGCCCGCATGTCCTTGCTTAACTGATTGGCTTTTAAATGTATCCACAGTCTTAAAGGCCAGTAGCTAAAGTTTAATTACTTGATTGGCTTTCTCATACTTAAAAGCTTAAAGCCACTTTTGCTTTTGGTGTAATGGTTTTCTTTTTCTAGTTGGAGAAAAAATTGAGCATCCGCATTCACATCAGCTGTGTCTAAGGCAGCAGCAACAAATTGCTGCTGGAACAAAAGCAAGAAAAAAGGAAATACAACACCAGCAGCGTCATAAAAAGGACAAAAACCAGAAGAAAAGAGAAAACTTAGAAAACGAAAAAAATATAAGTATATAACGTAAACATGACGAAAGTTCAATTCGAACATGGAAAACTGGGTCAGAGCATTTATTGCACTTCAGTCGTCAGGCCAAAGTATCTTCGTATTTTCGCATATAGTTAGTTACATATGAATGACTGAAGTAAATAGTATTTTAATTGGAATTAACTAAAAGTTTAAACTGTTCGAAATTGGAAAAAGGCTTAAAGATATTTGGGGTGAACTGCTTTTAAAGTTTACAGTTTGCCGTTGTCAAGTATTTATGTATGTGGTACCTATGCGTGAGTTGGTGTGCACTTAATAAACTTGACCGAATTTCGTGGATCCTGGGCACTGTTTTCAATGTGTACTTGATGCATTTTCCAGCGTTTGGCCTTCGTGTGTACATAAGTACATATTTACTTGTATGTATGTACATTAGACCACCTCACGTTCTATACAAATATATAGGTTCTAGCAACCAGGAACTTTTGAGATTTTTGGCCAAAAAATACCAGAAATACGATTGTTTTTATGTTATTTGACAGACAAATGAGAAATATATTATTTCATTGTTTGTGTGGCCAACAGTACCACTACGACAAATTATCCATACAAAATTCTTCCATAAAATAAATCAAAGTTCGAGTCATGCTTGAAAAGTAAAATGTTGTAATTGTTTTGTAATAAGATTATTAGTTATATTTTTTTAATCAATTATACTCAATTCGATTCAAAAGCAGCAACAACTTTCATTAAGTTTTTAATGTATTTTTTACAGGAGACAGCAAACATTTTCGTTTGTGTGGAACCCTAATATTTTTACTTTGGTGTTATGTACTGGCTTCTGTTGTGCCCATTAGTTTCGTGACTGGTTACCAGTTGTAAATGCAGCGGAAGCTCAGCAGAAATTCAAGTTCAAATCGTAGAAAATCCAATTTGAGTAAAAATTTAATCATTTTTAAAACGTAAATGAAATTCGTACTAAATCGAATGTACACTAACATGAAATGAAACACGAAATGCAAGAGAATTTTTGAACAAAATTTTAATTTTCAACATAAGTTTCTGCTTTCTTATTGCACCCATGACATATCTAAAAATAACTTCAAGTGTCATTAAGAAACATTTGAGGAAAGTAAATTTATTTACTGTGGGGAAAACACATTTTGGAAATTTTCCTTCAAAATGAAAAATATTTTTGGAATACTAAATACGCAGAAATGCTGTCAACATCTCTACGCTATTCTAGTGTAGTTTTTACGCGTTGTAAGTCTTTGTCGCTATTTTAGGTTCGAAGACACTTCCGAAATTTTTGCTTCAAATAAATTTGGGATACACTTTTGTGAGTTTCAGTAAAATGTTACAGATTTTCAAGATATATTAAAATGTTCATGCAAGTTTTTTTTTTAATGTTCACAAATACCCTACCTAACATTTACTAAAACATCAAAGCAAGTCAAAGAAATCACTTCAAGTGATTTTACACATTTTACTCTACACTTTTCGTATATAGGTCAATTTCACACACAAGCGTGTAATTGGAGTAAATCCGTTCATTTGTTTCTTATCGCCAAGCACTTTTCAATTTCGTAATAAAAGATTTGGTGGTGCTGTAGACTTTGAAGTACTCAATTACCATAAAGGTCAAATTTGTTTTGTAATAATGTTAAGTTATGCTAAACTATACACTCGCTTACTTGTTGATGGTTTTTTGTGTTGTGTGAAATCTTAAGGAATAATTTTAAGTTTATAAGTTGGTATTTGGATTTTTTTTAAAATACTTTTTAAATATATTACACACTTTAACTCTATTTTAAGCCAATCATTTGTTACATCTCTTATAAATCAAAAGATGAGGTGTGTTAAAATCGAAACTAGATAATTCTATAGAATAAATATATTTATTCTTATCTTTCAAAATCTAATGGCAATAAAAAAAACCAAATTGACGAATTTTTTATCTTCAGCAATTGTGTCAAAAGCCGTTATCGACATGAGTCACCCCCAATTGTATTAGACACAATACAGTTTAGAGATAACAAAGTTTACCGAAATTATTAATCAAAATCAATAGCACAACATCAGCAGATAATTTTGCAAAATTAAATAAAGAAATATAAACAATTGACATTAATGTCAACAAAAACAACAAATTAGCTTGTTAAATTATTGTCTCGCAAAATCTAATTTGAAAAATATATATATTTTAAATATTGCAGTTTTAGTGAAATCCAATTTTCGGAATTTAAAAAAAACCGTTTACTTGTATTTTGTAAAAATGTTTAAGAAAATTTTTTCAATTTTAGGAAAAATTAAAATTTTGTTGGCCAAACAAATTCCTACACATTTTTGGTGTTTATATTTCCAAAGAGAAAATCCAAAAATTTAGAAAATTAATCATTCATAACAAACCATTCATAACAAAACGGGACAATAGATATTACCATTCATAATGCCAAGTATGTAGTAGCAAAATTAAACGAAATGTCAAAATTCGAAATGAGTAAGTAGCTCAATAATTGCCCAAATTATGGACAAGCTAGATCAGCTCAGACTAGGGTCCCTTGAACACTTTGGGTGCAGTGAAAAAAACCGAATAAAAGAAAGTCTAAGCAGTATTCAATAAAAATAATGTTCTCAATGCGCTATGAAAGACGTAATGACAGTAGAAATGACATGTAACTAATTGGATGCATTTGTTCCATATACGAGAATTGAGCAACGGACAAATCGAAATGGAAATGTTAAAAATATATTGAAGCAAAACAGACAGAAATAAGGAAATAAAGCCTGACCACTAACCGGCCCCCTTTAGCTACTAATCCACAGTTACGTAGACGAAATTCAAATCATTTGTCCATGTCGTTTGCGACTCATCAACGTATTTGAATGGCCTGAGCTGTGTATGTATGTGTGCTTGTGAATATTATTTGCTTTTATGTATAATTTTTTGCCGGCAGACGGCCTCCAATGAGTTTATATCACAGCGAGTAAAACACATCAAAGCGTTTGGTTGCCACACACCACAGCACAATACGAGACATGCAACTTTGGTTGGTGGTTGCTTTTTTTTTTGCAACAATCTCTTTTCCTTTATATTTTATGTGGTATTGCAAATAATGTTATGCCTATGTGTTATTAGATAATCCAAAGTATTTTCTTTTGGTTTAGAAAAAAAGTTTGCCGTGTTCATCGTGGAGAGATAGTTAGAATATCACAATGTCTACAAGATTGATCAACATAGATTAAGGGAGTTCACAAAGTCATATTGTTGTAAAAATACACAATAGTCATAATCATGCTTTTTTTTCCATACAAAAAGTTTTACGACCAATACAACTCTGCAACCTGTGTTTCTGAAGGTTGTATTGAAACAGCTGTGAAAATTATTTATTTATTTTTTTGGTGCACGCAAAAATGTAAATTCTTTACTTTATTTTTGCGATCAGCTTTAATTTTTCTTGCTTTATTTTGCGATCAGCTGAATAATGTAGAAATAACCCATTGAAACCATAGGACTTTATGAGACCTTTGTGAACTCCCTTTACATTTAAAATAATTGTAATCGGTAATAGTCGGAAGATAGCACACAATTCAAATTCGTTTGCTAAATGTTCCTTATCTTCACTTTATTCTACGAATATCTAGGGTACATGGAATAAAAAAAGATCAATGGAATTGGAATCATTAAAAATAAATGGAAATTATTAAGTGTTTACGCATTCAATTGATTTAATAATTTAAAATCTTTTTATTTTATTTAACCAAATTAGGCAGACTTAAATGGAATATAAATGTGTCTATTAAATTGTCATTTCGTAATATTAAAATAGTATAAATCTTAATAATATAACCGTAATCATTTAAACATTTCATTGGCAAAACGATTATGTTGAACTGCTCAGAGCTTTGTACTAAATGGTTCATAAATAAAAGTTAACAAATCATAGCGAAAGTCAAACAAATGAATTAGCAAATACAATGCTGCTGCTGCTGACATTGGAGGCTTTGTCTTGTCGCGGTTGGTCGGTTGCTGTAACATCATGATATCAAATGGAAAATTATCAAACAACCTGACCAACGACGATCACAGGTGAATGATTGACCACAATTTGAAAAAATAACCAATAAAAGCAATTAAATAAATTATTGTTATGAATAAATGGCAGAACGCGCTAGTCATTGAGATTGTGAAGTATTTCAACTCATTTCCGCTTTTTGTCTGATGTTGTTCTTTTTCGCATTTGGTGATTGGTGTGTCTATCTTTTTTTCTTATTATATACGCTTGTATCTTCTAATTGTAAGTAGATGATATTGTTTCGTGAACTAAAAAGAGTTTTTATTTCTTTAAAGTAATCATCAACATCATCGGAGCGCTGCTTCTGCAACGGTAAGAAGAGAAACCACTTTTACGTGGATATACAGCATCACTGCAATTGCTCGTTGAGCCCCCCCAAGTGTGAAAGCGTAAAGTTTGTAATTTTCTACAATTACCACTTAAAGCACGAAATTACAGCTTTATTTAGTTCATATCAACAATATGCAACTGCAATTGCAAATGCAATAAAGGTAATTTCAGAAAATTTACTTTTAAATTTCACAATATTTTGTAATCAAAATATTTACAGTTCAAAGAACAATGAACTCACTCTTATTTACACTAGAAACTCATTTCTTAGAATTTTACCACTTTACGGAAATTTTTTTAAATTTATTATTCGCTTCATAATTTTTGATGCAAGGAAAATGTTAAATACTTTTATTTTCCCATATGCTATTTTGTGTTAATACATATGTATGCATGCAACTTACCTCTTTCTCTTGCCACATTCGAGCACTTTTAGTCTTTCCCAGCCTTCGTCGGTCTTGACCCATGCCTCGCCTGGTGAACGCCAATCTTTCGAAATGAATGGCATTCTCTTTCCTTTGTCTTTAAGTGGTGTGTGTTGAGAGTTGCGTGGCGTTCAATATATGTATGTTTAACCGTTCAAGTCGATAACTTAACGTTTTTTTTATGGTTTATATTCTTGAAAATTTGTATTAGCACGATTTTATGTTTTGTTCTTTTTTTGTAGATAAATTATCGCAGTGTATTATGAACGCGAATTTTAAACAAATTTGGCGTGGTTTTTCCAAACGAATACTTTTTAGGACGGCTCACGACGCACGTTTTTATTAGTGATGGCTGAAAATAAATTTAAAGTGTTTTTAAATAAAATGTTGTAGTTTTATTTTTTACTAAAAAAAAAATAATTGCTAAATGCAGATCGGAACTTGACTTTAATGGGACGAAAGTACTATCAGTGAAAAGGTTACTATTTATAGCAAAAAATATCGAAAACGTTCATTTTTGTAACGAATCGCGCGAATGAGTAAGATTATTTATTTGATAGCAGTTACTTATACGCCGCAAAATAAAATTTTGAGCCATTCAAATAATTTTTGGCTTGTTGTATTTGGATAACATTGTTCAGTTTGATTCTGGCTCAAAGGCCAGGTTTTATTTTTTCTCACGAATACGGAATTAATAATTTCGTTTTTTTAATTTCATGTCATATTTATATTTTGATTTGTTTTAAAAATTTTTTCGCCACCAGCCTTCAAAAATATTTTTTATATAATTCCGGATAACTTTATTTTTATGAACTCTTTCCCTGCACTGAAAAAAGATAGTGTCAAAAACAAGTTCATTTTGTCCTTAATAAAATACTTTTTCCCCTCAATTAAGTAAAATTTTCCTAATTTTTAAGAGGAAGTCGTCGCCCTTTTAAAACTTTCCATAGTCTACAAGAAAATATATGGGGGATATGGTGTAGAAAAAAACACTTCAATAACATTTCATCAGATTAAAATTTGTATTAAATTTAAGCAATTCGCCATTTAATAAATTAATAAATAACGAAATTATTTTGACAATGCAACTTAATGTATTGCGAATTACTATTTGTGTAATCCAACTGAAGTGTTTCTATTTTCCAGCACACAAACCATAAATCCACATTAAGATTCGAAAAATCTAACAGAAACAACAAAGGCACTTCTTCAAATGCTTGTGGGCTAAGGGGGTGGGGGGGGAGAGTGAAAGGCACTGTGGAGGAAATCGCTGGGTACACAGCTGATTTCTGCAATTACGTTTCCCTACTTTTTTTGTTGTTATTTATGTCTTACATTTGCTTTGCTTTTTACTTTCGTAATTCGTAGCGAAAAATGGTTTATAATTTTCAATTGTTAACGACGCAGATTTCAGGTTTTTTTCGTTTTGTTCCAATTTAGTTTCCGCGTTTTGCGTTTAAATTTTCGTGTTCGATTTCCGTTTTTCCAGTTTTAATCACAGAAATGCTTTTTTGCTTTGCTTTTTTTCGCCAGTTAAAATTTCTTAATAACCCCCCCAAAACAATGTTTTTTTGAGCACAACAACAGCAACAAACAATAACAATAGTTGGTAGGAAGTGGCAAACTAATTCCAACTACAATATGTTTTTTTTGTATATATTTCAAGCTGCAGCGACGCGTTTGTGAAATTTGTAACTTTGCGTTTTTTCGTTCCTTTCAAGTCGAGCCACAAAAGTGAACTAAAAATTACAATGTTCGTTGGAGCTCGTGGAAAAACATTTTTCTGTTCGTTCTTTTTGGGGAAAACGTAACACAACAACAAAGTGGAGTTTTGTTTTCATTACATTCAGTGTTGCCATATTTTTTCACCAAAATCTCTGTATTCTGCAGAGAGATATGCTCCTATTGGTGCGACACAAAAATGTACACATGAAAATCATCTAATCGGTGTGAAAGAAGTATCTGGGTCCAGAAAAACGTAATACTAAAAAATCTCAGTTCTAAAAACGCATTGAAAATCTCAATATGAGGTAAATCTCACAAATTAGGCAACTGTGATACCAGAAAAATTACTCAAATAATATCTCACACAAAAGTTTTAAACAGTTAGACAACATCTTACCTAAAATGTCGCACCAGTTAAAAATCTCGCAAAAATCTAACATCTCACATCATAAAACATTTTATGTGAGATAATCTCGCAGCAATAAAAAAAACCTCAGAACAGTTTAAATTCTCACAAAAAGCTCCCACTTCTCACAAGCGAATAAAAAATCTCAATGTGGTATAAATCCCACGAATCTGGCAACCGTAAAGCTCTATCATCAAAAGTTAGAAGTGCAAACATTTTCGAATACTAAACACAGCTTAACCTCAAAAAATTAATTTAAAAAACAGCTGATTCTGACAATTGTGAAGAGGAAAAAGTAAGCTGAAGAACAAAATTTCACAATTTTCCACACAAATCAAGCATCGCTCAAAAGAAAACACACGTAAAAGCCGCCGTATCAGTAAATAATGTCAAGTACGGAACAGCCCAAAGTCAAGTACGCCGAAACAGCGCCAAAATTGGACAAATCGCAGCTAGAGTTTATGAAGATTATTGAAGAACAGAATTTGCATCGTGTGGCCAAATTGCAGCGCGTGCGACGCAATAATCTAATTACAGCGGGCGTGCTGGCCACCTCCGTTTTGGGCATATACGCCTACTCGATGCTGTCGGTGCAGCAGGAGAAGTTTCTAGACGATTTCGAAGAACCTAAGAAGGTGTCCAATTAAAGGGAACCCAACAACAACAAAAGTCGTTTTTCTTTTTCCGTTTACTTCATTTTCGTAGTTTTTAAGCAATTTTGTAGGGCAGACATTTGTTGTATAACAGCCGCTGACACCGACAAACGTAGTAGATTTCCAAAGGATTTCCAAAGCATTAATTGGTAAAATTTGAGTGTACCTGGTCATATTTCTGTCAATTAAAATGTTTACTTGATTCTAGATTTCAAGAACCAACCAAACTTACAATGTCACATGCTTCTGCAAGAGTACTTGCGAGCGGTATGCGCCTGCCGCCACTACCAACTCTTCGTGATCTGGTCAAACTCTACAAGCTGCAGGCGATCAAGCAGCTCAGTCAGAATTTCCTCATGGACGAGCGGCTTACCGATAAAATTGTCAAGTCTGCGGGCCGCATAGATCGGTGCGATACTGTACTCGAAGTGGGTCCCGGTCCGGGCGGCATTACACGCTCTATATTGCGCCGTGAACCCAAGCGGCTGGTACTTGTCGAGAAGGATAGTCGCTTCTTGCCCACCCTCGAACTGTTAAAGGAGTGCGCTCGTCCGCTGAATATCGCAATTGACATCTTCGAGGCGGACATTTTGCGCTTCAATATCGAAGAGCATGTTCCCGCCGACAGCCGCACCGAGCAGCGCCTGCACCTAATTGGCAATTTACCGTTTTCTATTTCAACTCGATTGCTCATCAATTGGTTCAAGGATTTGTCCTTGCGACGTGGAGCGTTTCGTCGGCCAGACACCTGCATGACGTTGACTTTTCAGAAAGAAGTGGCCGATCGCATTTGTGCGCCTCTGGGTCACGAGCAGCGCTGTCGTCTGTCGATCATGTCACAAATTTGGACCGAGCCCGTGCTTAAGTTCATCATACCAGGCAAAGCGTTTGTGCCCAAACCGGACGTAGGTACGTTGGAAAACATATTCACCACTTTTAGACTATCCAGAGGAGCACTAGAAATTGTGATAACAAAAATAAAATTTGCAGATGTGGGCGTGGTCAAGCTGATACCGTTGAAGCGTCCGAAAACCGATTTGCCGTTCGGTCTGGTAGAGAAGGTGGTGCGTCATATCTTCAGCATGCGTCAGAAGTATTGTCGTCGCGGCTTTAGCACACTGTTCCCACCTGAACAGCGCGAGGAGATGACCGATCAGCTTTTCAAACTGGCCGATGTGGAGGAGACATTGCGGCCATTTCAGCTATCTGTGGACGAGTGTTTGCGCTTAGCCACGGTCTACTCGTTGCTGTTAGAAGAACATCCCGACGTGGGCGAGTATGACTATCGCGGGCCCAAGCAAAAGCTCGCAGCTGCTGTGACAACAAATGCTATGGATGATGATTACTCCAATTAGATGATCTTCGATTATTTTGTTGAATGTTGTGACTTGAAATTGAAAATGCTATTGTTTTTGAAAGTAACTAATCGTAATAAAGTTTTATTTATAAAATGTTTGAAATGTAAATTGTTCTTAATCGTATTTGGTTGCACATTTGTAAAATGGAATGGTCTGCTTTGATATGCATTTTGAAAGAATGGCTATGTCCACACTATGTAACGACTAAATACATACAGACGTACAATGGTATCTTAAAAATTACATACTTTCAGCCAAACGCTTGGACGGATTGGTTTCATATAGTTTTGAGGAGATTCGTTTAGCAGATTTACAAAAACTAATTCGTCTCGAACTGGAGATTACGAAAAATCAAGAAGACTTTAAATATAAAAAAGGAGTAATTGTCATAAGGCACTTTAGCTTACTGCACTCCCAAGAGTTGTCTTCAAGTCTAAAACATCCGCTTCATCGTCAACCACACCAAACTGGCCACACCAAATAGAATACCAGCGGCTGGCTTCACCAATGACGACTCGGCGCCATTGCAGCGATGATCCAAAAAGCAAAAACAGAAGGACACATCATTGTAAAAGTCTCGTTTCACATCGTGCTCCTTAATCGTATGATTGACGTAGTTCGCCAAACGTACATCCTGGGCTGCAGGCCTACAGCCTTCGTATTTGTCGGCGGGAATGTCCGTGCGGAAATTTAGAGCACTCAAGCAGTCCCGTGTTATGGTTTCCTTGGCTTTGAAATGAAAACAAATCTTTAAATGGTCACAGTGAACACACTTAACGCTTACCGCCACGACGCTCCACCACCTTGACGCAAATGTCATTGCTCTCCGGACACTGTTCGCCGAGGAAGCCAATGCCGCGCCAATTGAAATTATCCGCACAGCCAGGGGTAGCCGAGGTGCAGCGATAGCACCAAATGGCCGAACCTTTAGATGTACAAATTTTATATAAATTAGTTGGAACTTTTTAAGTACTTTGTCACGTTGTCGCACCTTCTTCGGCCAGCGCCACCAACACCAAAACAAATATCGCATACTTAATCATTTTAAAGACTTGATATATATTTAATACAATATATAACCAAAAATGCTGAATAAATTAACAAAGTTTTTAAAAATATAGGCACTTTTCGACAAAATAATTACAAAATTAGTAAACAAAACAAGAAACGCCCAACATGAAGCTGATGGCAATTAGTTAGGGATGGGCGATATATCGGTTGATACTATCGAAATTTGCAATATATCGAAAACTCCTAAAAAATTTCTAATTTTTCATTATTTTTTCAGATTTTATTTACACTATCATTTCCATTACGAAAAAACTGAAAAATAGCTAATAAGAACTGCGGTAGTAAAAATGGGATACAAAATTTTGCACTGCAATCCATACAGGAAACATAAAAGTGGGCAACTCCATGCTTTGCTTCTTTACATTTTCATATAAAAACTGTCAAATTTCGGCATGCCCAGGTCAGTGTAAATTCTAAACACGGCATGCCCATGCGGCATTAAAATTATAGTGTAAACAGACTTAAGAGCCCTATAAAAAACTAATTTTGTTTTTTTTCTTGTATTTTTCTAATTGTGAAACGTTTTTTTTGGGGAATTGTTCATAATGTTAAATATTTGTATGCAATTTGTGTATATGATTTTCTATACAAATTTTGACAGTTCATTCACGCTTGCATAAAAATACCCAGTTTCTGCAGTTTACACTGGATTTCTATAGTTACATTAATAATTTTGAAAAAAATATTTTTCTGGGCGTGTTTTGGAAAACTAGAAAATACGAATTTTGGGAAAAAATATCAGGCAGCACTGTTTCCACCAATCTGTCATCCCTAAACTGCCATTTCCCTGTATTTTTTGACTTTTCATGAAAACTGTCAAATCTCGTTCGCAGAAGTTTTACATAATATTCCCTCGACAAGTCGGCCGAAAATTTCAGTGTAAATCGAAAAATTCTCCACCAAATCGTCTGCATTTATTGATAATTTGTAAATTTTTTTGCTACACAGGAGGAGTTCATCATGTCGCTGACACAAGTTGCACGCAACTGCGGTCGTTTCGCTGCCGTCGCCAGTGCCTTGAAAAAGGCCACCACTGCCCAGCCACAATTCCGGATGCTGCACAGGATCGCTGCACCAGCCATGTGCAGTAGTGTCAATCAAGTAAGTGCATCCAAAAATTGCATTGAATTACTGCTTTTATGCCTTGTGCTCTGCTCCGGCTCAGAGGCACCGACCTAACCTCACTTTTCTGAATTATCAGCCGTTCAGATCTGTTACAGCTGTCTGTCGTGATTACTTGTACTTTTTTATAGACATTTTATTGAGAGACTTAGCCAATTCCTTCAATTATTTAAGTTTCTTTACTAATTGTAAATGGGACTCTCTCGGAATAAAATATTCCATTACATCAGTACAGCGTTTCTTCAATTCTTCAAAAATACAAAGATTTGTGTTAACCAAAATGAACTTTGTACTTGCCGTAAGCCAGAATCACCATTGAGCCTCCTTTTTTGTTTACAATTTGATAAGAACTTCAATTATTCTAATGCAGTCACGAAGAAAGTCATTGTTCTAGGTTTAAAAAAGTTCTTATATTGTTTACTTACTCTCATGGCTCATTTCCATGATGCAGCACCATTGACCATCGATAAAATTTGATATAATTTTTGACCATCCATTCTTTAATAGAGCATTTTCAAAGTGAACACATTTGAGGTGCGACACTATTCCGGCAAGCGCACCATGGACGAAATTCGCCATCGCGTTTTGAAAGTCGTATCGAGTTACGACAAAGTCACAGCCGACAAGGTAAACATTTGAAAACCACACTAATGCCTTTCCTTTTGTTTCTCGTCTTTTTTTCGGTTTTCGGTTCGGTAGGACAGTCTGGCACTCTGGCAATCGCAATTGGTACGCAATTATTCGGCCAAGCCCCCACTATCGATAAAATTGATCAACGAACGGGTGTTGCTTGTATTGAAACTTTATGACAAGATTGACCCAAGTAAGGTAAACGAACTTATGATTTCTTTAATATTATAAAGTTATTTACACAATTGCCATTGCCAGTACAATACCATGAACCGAAAACGAAAACTGATGAACCGAAACTTATGACTCAAAGTGAATTTTACTCATTTCGATTTTCCACAGCTCAGCGTTGAATCACACTTCATTAACGATCTGGGACTGGACTCGCTGGATCATGTTGAAGTTATCATGGCCATGGAAGATGAATTCGGTTTCGAGATTCCCGACTCCGATGCCGAGAAATTGCTTAAGCCGGTCGACATCATCAAGTACGTGGCCGACAAGGAAGACGTCTACGAATAAGCAGTTAAAAGTGGTTAAGGAAATTAATTTTAATGGAAGTCAAATGCAATTTGAATGCTTGAAACAAAATTTAATTTACAATTAATGTTACACCAAAAAATAACGGGAATATTATAAACTCAAGATTCAGAGAAATCGTGCTCGTCATGTTTGTGTTTTTATTTTTTGTTATTAAAAGAAAAAAAAACACAATTGCATTTAAAAATTTGCTGCAGCAAGGCTTTTGTATTTCGTAGATAAATGTTTGGTAAAAGTGCAACGTTCAAGAATTGGGGTTCCTCCAACTTTGCAGCGTTAGAATTGGCGTCATCAAGTTCTGTAATTGAAGAAAGTTTAGTTAGAAAACGACTGTTATTTCGAGACGCAGTATTGGTTCGGAGAACAACAACGAATGAAAACGCTCGGGTTTCTGGAACACCAAAATCAATTGCACTTTCATTCGGGTTACAACACCGTCCTGATTATCAATTTCGCAATTTATAAAACACGATTGAATAGAGTTGGAGTTAAAAAAAATGTATTTGCTTACAAGCGTTTTATTAACAGATAAATACGTATAAAAAACAACAACAACAAATTTCGTTTCCACCACGTTTCCTAGAACACCTCTTCGTTCTCGACCACTTCCTTCAGTTCGAGCAGCTCTACCAGACCCTTGCCTTTCGTTTCATTGCGCACAAGTTCATCGATGACGCGATAATTGCCCGGATCAATAAGCAGAGTCATATGCAGTATGGCCTCCTCCCACTCCTCGTGCTCCACGGAAGTGGACAGCTTGGCTATGGAAGCTTTCAGTCGTGAGCCGCCCTCCTTTCCGGCGAACGAGACACGCAACTTCATGCGCGACCTTTCGATGGGCAGATGCTCCCGCAATAGCTTAATAGCCTCCAGAGTCTGCTGCTTTGTGTTCTTGTTCATCTTCACCGAGAAGTGTGCGTCGTGCAGGGATTTCTCAATCATAGTGGCCGGATATGGTCGTCGAGTCTCCGGATTCACGCACAGTGCCGCAACGCTGTTGACGATGCTGCTCAGTTGGGTGTCCATCACAGATTGCCGCTCCTTCTCGGACACTTGCAATTCTCCCTTTGCCAAGATCTCTTTGCAGATTTCGGTTTGTTCGAATTTGCCGAAAGCCTTCATCAGTTCCTCCTTTTTGGCCGCCTGACCCTTGGACACATTCGTGAAGACTGTGTGCGTCTGCAGGACTTCATCTATATCCTTTTCACTTAGATGGAAGATAGATAGTAAGATTTAAGATTACAAGTAGGAGGTGGGAGGTAACTTACGCGTTGCTTCGCCAAGAGAGCACTTTATTTTTGTAACAAGCTATTTCAAAGCGTTTACCGGCCTTCTTCAGACGGACAATGGCCACATTTGTGAGTCGAATTTGATTTGTGGGTGTGAAAATCAGCGACATTTTTTTGGATACTCAGAAATATAAATAAATAAACTGCGGAGTTGGACTTATTAGTGTTGAAAAATAACTGATTACCAAATACTTGATTTACTTAATTGAAATTAGTTAATGTACACAAAATATCACATAATACAATTAAATATTTGTCTTATTCAGGGTTTTGGAGCGAAGTTGAAGCCGCATCAGTTGAAAACTGGTCTGGTTTTATATCTATTCCAATTTGTTTTGTACTTAGGCCCAAATTCCTATCATATCGAATTCCGGAGGATAGACACATGGTTAATATTAAATTCATAATCATTTACTATGCCATCGCATGGAGCCAAATATCGAGACCTTAACGTTGTATGTCAATTTCCATAGAAATCGATTTTATGGAAAACATACCAATTTGAAACTTTTTGTACTTTATCGACATTATCTATAAATTAGTTTTTCGACGAAAAATATTGGCGCTCCTAGACCTAGTATAAAAGTTAGGCTACAGCTTCATTATTTGCCAATAAAAATTAATTAACTGATTGAGCGCAATATTTATCGAATTGAAATCATTCGCAAAAGGAAAAAGTAATCGCATTTTGCTCGAAACTTCATTCACGCGAAACTCTTCATGCCATTCAAAAGCAAACGCAGCACACAAATTCTCTAAAATGCATCACTGAGTCGATTTTGAAGTCATAAATTTTTCAAATTTTTCTTTAAATTGGTGGTAAATGATAAATATTGAATGAAAGAAAACAAGTACAATGAGTTCATCAGATAAATCTTGTATCCTTGATGAAATGTTGGAGCAGCTATGTAGGTACCGAAAATAAGTATGAAATGTAAGAATTAACTCTCATTTTCCCCAGCTCTTGGGCGCCAATCGATGACAAAACAAATATCCACGATCACCGACATTGTTGAGAAGTCCAACAATGTTTTGCTGCAAATTGAGACGACACGTACAGTGAAACCGCTGGCCACCGAGCCACTAGCCACACCATATAATTACAACAAGGAGACGGTGCAAACTTTGGCCAAAATCGTAGAGCAGTTTCAGCATCTTTTGAACAGCCGGCAGCGAGCTGGACCCGGACCCACCGAAAACGGCTCTGAGGGTGGTCGTAACTTGGAGGACTACATACAACACAATCGACAACGCACAGAGTACTTGAGCAGCAGTGTTCGGAAGCTGCTGGCCGTGGCCGACACTGTCGCTCAAATGAGAACGAATCTACTGCAAATGGACGAGGTCGATGCGGATGATGGCATGTCCAGTGAATGAAACATTTTTCTATTTATTACTTTCATACTCTATTAAAATAATTAAATTATATTGTAACAACTAATTGACATCAGCGTGTGCGTTAACACCTCGACGAGATTGTCCATGCGTGCTGCGGTCGTCGTTCCCAGTGTTCTCTGGAAGACATCCTGGTTGGCCTGTACGAAATTCAGATCCTCCATGTTGCTGAGCAGGCGAAGTAGCGCCGCTTCTTCCTCGGCACTGAATGCCTGCAAACCGCGGCCTGCGGTCGGCACCAGCTTTTCCATCTGACGAGCGAACATTTGCAATTGCTGCAGTTTGGCAGCGTACTCTGCAGCCAAATCTCTTTGCTGCAACTCATGCAAAACCTGCTGCAATTTGTGTTGGAATTTTTTGAACTCGTTGTATGTCTCCACGGCAGTGGGACCATCTTCCAGCTTCGAAACGTTTATCGATGTCGATGATGACGATGCGTCTTTCGGCAAATTACCGTCCACCGACGATCCCTTCAATATCGTGGAGTTCATGCGCTGCAGCTCCTTCGGTGACTTTTTCAGTTTCTGCATATTAGCGGGATACTCTTCGAATACTTTGAATATGTCGAAGAAGTCGGCGTTGGTGGGGCGATCCTTGCAGGGTGTTATTTCGTTATTTATTTCCTTGACTTCTTTTTGATAGCCATTATAGAAGTCGGTGAGCGAGATAATGGACGATTTGACGCAAAACTGTTTGATTGTTTTCTCATGTTCAGCGTAATTTGCGTAAATTTGGTTAGAGATTTCTGCAAAATCAGGATTTTCCGAATGAGACATTTTTAAATTGAAAATCCAATTCGTGTGGTTACTTGATAGTTAATAATAACACCGACGATTACCTAGTGTTGTTCCGATACTAGTACTCACAAGTACATACTCGATATTTTTATTTTTTTCCGGGTATGTTTTCCTCGATACCTCTAACGAGTATTTGACTTGAATATGGTATCGGACCAACACTACGACTACCCGCGAAAAATATTAATGCAGTGTTGCCACCAGTATAAACAGTAACATTTACCTCAAAAATCATTGTGAAATTAATAAAGGCCCAATTTCACAGTGCTTAATTGAAACTTAAATGCACAGTTCTTTATCTGCTTTCGAGCAAACTGCTCCCCATGGCACCACCGGTTACTAAATCTTTGCAACACTAAAAAAAGCAAAAATGAATTCGAAAAAGTGAGTATTTCAAAAACGTAAGTTTAATCTTGTACCCAAATAGGTGGCGTTAATCTGACAATAGTAGTTCGGATTAGCGGTGCAACGCAAAAGAGGAGCATCAGGCGCAATGGAACGTCATGTGAATGCCGATTTTTTGTGCTCTTGGGCCAGAAGAGTGCGGCAATACTGCGGGTGTATAGCGCGTTACTCTGAGAAGTGACGAGCGTGTTGCCATATTTACGGGAAAATCCGAAATTTTCTTGAGATCCGAGATTTTTCCGTAGATATGGCAACACTATGGCAGTTGGCAACACTTATACAGACAGTTGGCAACACTGCCGCCTCCAATTGGCAACACTGGCGGCAGCCATGCCAGTGAAAAAATCTGACACTTCATTCATTGTGCGGTTTCAAGTGAAAAAGTTCTGTTTCGTAATAGGTAAGGGTTAAGTGAAAAAATTTCAATTTAATTTTTCTCAAGAAAAAATGGATGAATATACATTAAAACTGCTAATAATGGCTTACTTTTTCAGAGGCAGATTAACTTATTCGAATTCGGCTCGTTAAGAAATAAAAAAAGAAGAAAAATGTTCTCCGCCGTACGATCGGTCGTAACCAGGTCGGACAAGAAAGTTATATCACTGCTTGCCCAACGCGAATACGCCAAGACCGCCGCTAAGGCTGCTGGCGTTAGCAATGGAAGGATCGTGGCCGTTATTGGTGCTGTCGTCGATGTCCAGTTCGATGACGATCTCCCTCCCATCCTAAACGCCTTGGAGGTTGACCAGCGCACCCCACGCCTTGTGCTCGAGGTGGCGCAACATTTGGGCGAGAACACTGTCCGCACCATCGCCATGGACGGTACTGAGGGTTTGGTTCGTGGCCAGAAGGTCGCCGATACTGGATTCCCAATCCGTATTCCCGTTGGTGCCGAGACTCTTGGCCGCATCATGAACGTCATTGGTAAGGATAAAACGTAAAAATCGCAGAAATTGCCCAGAAATGCATCTTGAATTCCACTAAAAAAAATATAGGTGAGCCCATCGATGAGCGTGGTCCCATTCCAACCGACAAGCTCGCAGCCATTCACGCCGAAGCTCCCGAATTCGTGGAGATGAGTGTCGAACAGGAGATTTTGGTCACTGGTATCAAGGTCGTCGACTTGCTTGCCCCCTACGCCAAGGGAGGTAAGATCGGTCTGTTCGGTGGTGCCGGTGTCGGCAAGACTGTGCTTATCATGGAGCTGATCAACAACGTGGCCAAGGCTCATGGTGGTTACTCCGTGTTCGCCGGCGTCGGTGAGCGTACTCGCGAGGGTAACGATCTGTACAATGAAATGATTGAGGGTGGTGTCATCTCCCTCAAGGACAAGACCTCTAAGGTCGCCCTTGTCTACGGCCAGATGAACGAGCCCCCAGGCGCCCGTGCCCGTGTCGCTCTTACCGGTTTGACTGTGGCCGAGTATTTCCGTGATCAGGAGGGTCAGGATGTGTTGCTTTTCATCGACAACATTTTCCGTTTCACTCAGGCCGGTTCGGAGGTGTCCGCTCTTTTGGGTCGTATCCCATCTGCTGTCGGTTACCAGCCCACTTTGGCCACTGACATGGGTACCATGCAGGAGCGCATCACCACCACCAAGAAGGGTTCCATCACCTCGGTGCAGGCCATCTATGTGCCCGCTGACGATTTGACCGATCCCGCCCCGGCCACCACATTCGCCCATTTGGACGCCACCACTGTGTTGTCTCGTGCCATCGCCGAGCTGGGTATCTACCCCGCCGTGGATCCCCTGGATTCCACCTCTCGTATCATGGACCCCAACATCATCGGCCATCAGCACTACAACATCGCTCGTGGCGTACAGAAGATCCTCCAGGATTACAAGTCGCTCCAGGATATCATTGCCATTTTGGGTATGGATGAGTTGTCTGAGGAGGACAAGTTGACCGTTGCACGTGCTCGCAAGATTCAGCGTTTCTTGTCGCAGCCTTTCCAAGTGGCTGAGGTCTTCACTGGCCACGCCGGCAAGCTGGTGCCACTCGAGGAGACCATCAAGGGCTTCACAGCTATCTTGGCCGGTGAGTACGATCATCTGCCCGAGGTTGCATTCTACATGGTTGGCCCCATCGAGGAAGTTGTCGAAAAGGCCGAGCGTTTGGCCAAGGAAGCCGCCGCCTAAGATGTTAGCCACCACCCATCTAACCCCCCTGCCTCTGGCTGCAGACCATCGCATCAAAAATAGGGCATTTAAAGTATAATCTGGCGCATGGACGCCCTATTGTAATCGAACTAAATATCTTTGAAGTAAAAAATAAGTGCTAAAAAGTTACATAAACACTTTTAAATAAAGTACCCAAAAAAATTCATTCGCAGTGTTCGCATTTTTTTTTTGAGGTTAGGTTGCGTAACCAAGCGCACGCTCGCTGAAGACGGCGGCAGCGACGCCAGGCAGAGTTTCATCATATCAGCTGTTATGTAAAAAAGACGCCGAAACTTGTCATTTTTTCAGACATTTCTTGCTACGCCCAATGCGGCTGCAGTCAGCAGAGAAGTAGAGAAACTTCCATTCAATGAATGGTAAAAATGTATGTATATTATTGATTTATTTATAATCACGAACAGCAGCCAGCCATTGGCACTTTTAAGTAAATTTTATCCCCAAACAGCTTGGCAATAGGAGGAGGCTTTTTGATGTTTAGACACACTATTGCATGGGGCGAACAACTTTAACCTTCGCTATTTATAGACCAATTAACCATGCACCAGTGCTCCTTAAAATGCATGATGCTTTGCAATTTCTCTAGGTAAACTGTGGTTGTCTGTTGTAAGTAGGTCAGATCAAACCAAATTTGAGTTAAGACAGAAGACATTGAGGTATTTTGTCGATGTTATCCATTTAAAGGCTAAAAAACCGAAACATTTCATGGGCTATATAACGGATGACAATCGTGTGTGTGCAATTTGTTGATGTTAGTGACGTTCCCATCTAACTCGGTTCGCCTAGTTGACGAGTGGCTGTTTACCTATTGATCGGTATGTTTTTCATTATTTCCACATTTATCATTGTTAAAACGGAAACGTACTTGGTTGGTTTGGGATCTGGATCGCAAAGAATGAATGAACCTCTATTTAACGGCCAATGTTTTGGGCTAATGCCTTCAGAAAAGTTTTTAGCGGGCTAGCGTCAAGTAAACTATTTATGTTGAAGATACTAGCACGATATTACTTACCGTTACAAAGTGCAGTGACCCAGTGGACTTTTAGCTAGCCATCACACAAAAATCAATTTCTTAAAAGTTTTAAAACCATTTAAAATTTATTTTACAAAAATGCAAGGCATTACATTAAAACTTAAAAAGAGCATTTGCATTAACAAATGAAATTCCAGACAATTGATTTACTCTCTCACAAAAGTATGAAAACAAAATATTTTAAAAAATGCAATGCGGTGCATACTAACTAATCAAAAACAGAATATGAAAATATTTATATAAATTATATCACAATGAATTGGTAACCGCAATTCGCCGAATCCTTTTTAGAATTTCTTCAAACTTAGCCATATTCCGATTGAATGGTGAGAGCGAATTGGCCTTTGGGAATCGATGTTCCGTGGTACCAAGTGCGTGTGTCCACCAGAACTGTAAAATGGTTATAAATTTGTACATTATCAGAGAGAAAATTAAATTTACTAACCAGCATCGCCCGCTTCCACGTAAAAGGAAAACGAATGACAAACGTGATCACATTCGGGTGTGGGCGCAAGTATCCAGCTCTTGTTGCCTTGTAGCTGAGCCTGCCACATGAGGCGGGGAATATAGTCCAGCTTTACGTTGGATAGAACATTTGAATATATCCTTCTGTTTAGCAAATCTTTGATTTCACTTACGTGCATAAAGGCGCCCTGTTCGTAGCCCAAAAAAATATAGTCGGTGTTGGGCATTTCCGCATCCACCGGCAGAAAGTGCGGACGTGGATACAAGCGCCGCAATTCGTCAAGCACCATCGCATGGCAGTTGCTCCAGCCAACGTACCACGGTGAGTGGCCAGCGGACAAGTTGGCACGCTTCGGTGCCATCTGAAAAACTTCGCGTAGCGTTTTGAAGTCAGATCGAAAGTGCAAGAACTGACACTCTTCGTCCAGTGCTCCTGGTATTCGCTCATATAGCATCTTCAGGAAGTTAAAGTTGAGTACTTGCGTGGCCGGCCAATGCGCCACGGCATTCTTGATGATAATCGGTTGGGAGGAATAGGCAAAGGGAGCAAACTCTTCGCGCGTTAAGTTCTTAAGTATTAGTGGACCAATGACGCCCCTGAATGAAGACATCAAGATCAAGTTCTTTTAGTCGCATAATGGTCGGCTTACCTGCAAAACCCACAGTCGCTTATGGGCCGTGTGGCTTCCCACACCAGGTAATTGTTGGGCAGAAAGCAACGTACGCCCAACAAAAAGGTGATTGTTTCATAGAAAATGGGCGTGGCTACCATGATGAATGCCATAATGCCCAAAGTATACCACATATTTATCCGATTGGGACTACGCTCCATATCGCGCGACTTCCGATATGCATCGTACAAATCCGCTTTGGTCACAAGTCCAGTAATCAGCGCTCCCTCATGCAGATCATCTAATTTCTTGGTGAACTCAACGCCAAGAAGTTCGCGGGTGCGTTGTGTGCCATTGTTTGTGGCCGCCGCAGGACGGTTCCAAAACTATGAAACTCGTTAAAATGTATTAAAGTATTTAATTGAAATAAATCAAATCTCACCAAAAACATCATACAAATTTTTATTTTCTAGTGTTGTTATTTTCCATTGTTGTCTTTAAAGGTGCGCTTAGACCGCACGGACTCGCGAACAATGCCGTTCATTCGGTCGGTGTAAACATCCGGTTTGCTATCTTGGGTTCGCGATCATTGGCTCGTTAAAAATGTCCCGGCAAACTCCGCCTTCCGATGCGTGTTCGGGAACATATATTCAGGCAGTGTAAGCGGTTCTGCGAACGGAATTTTGTTTGCGATAAGACTTCGCAACTAAAGTTGAGTTCGTTCGTGCGATCTAAATGTACCTTTACGTATTCTTCATCATCCATAGTGTAGGACCGATACCACTAAAGAATCGATGTATCGAATGGAAAATTTGATACTTGCAAAAATATCGAATAAAAGTATCGCGTATTTGGTTTCGAGTACTTTTTCTTAAAAAGATTAAAAATCTTGTATATTTTTAAAAAAATCTTTTTTTAACGTTTTTTAACTTTTTATTTCCATGACGCATTTGCATGCCGTTTTTATAATTTACACTGACATGGGAATGACGAAATTTGACAGTTTTTATATGAAAATGTAAAAAAAACGAACCATGGAGTTGCCACCTTTTACGTTTTTTGTATGGATTTTCGGTGCAAAAGGTTCTATCCCGTTTTCACTACCGCAGTTCTTATTAGCCAGATTTTTCGTCATGGAACTGATAGTGTAAATAGGCTCTTGAAAAAAGTTTTTTTTATTGTTTCTGATAAAAAAAAATCGTATTTAAAAAAAAACAAGTAATATAATTATCTACGGTTCGACCAAACCCCTTGAAGCAAAAAAAATGGTATCGATACCAAATATTTGTTCGATACCAAGTAAAATACTCGTTAGAGGTATCGAGGAAAAAATACCCAGAAAAAAAATAAAGGTATCGAGTATGTACATGTGAGTACTAGTATCGGAACAACACTAAATCATCCATTAGTCTGTGTCGCACGCAGACGTCGTTCGGTTGGATTTTGTTCGCCGTTTTTTGGGAGGCCAATTATTACTACGTGAACAATCACTCTGTAGTGCGGATGTTTGAAAATTTGTTTCTGCTATAATTTTAAGTAACATCTTGTACAAAGGGAAAAGCACCATGTGTAATCATTGACCAACATTGGACGGCGATAAATTTTCATTCAAGAATCGTGTAAATCGTGCCACCTTTAACACAGCGTTTTGCACTTTCACTTAACCAAAACAGGGTGCTGCAGAGGAGGAGATAAACTTCCAATTTACGTCAACAAAAAAAATCATGGTCAACGATCAAGAAAAAACAATACGTGTTGGGTCCAGAAAGAGCGAGGTATGTATGTGCAAATTAAGCAAACAAAAAAGTTCAATTCATTCAATTCACTTCACTTATACATAGTATAATTTGTAATTCAATTTTGCTTTACGCAACTTCAATGTGAAACCATTTTTTGGTTAATGTTATACAACCACAAGCACGAACACGAGCTGAAATACAGACAGACGGATGGACAGACAGGCGGATGAACGGACGGACGGACAGTGTGCAACGCAAGAACAGACCTTAGCTTTGAGCCATTGTTGAAAAAGATTTGAAAGTAATGAGTTCAATGCAAATGTGTACATATTTCAAGAGATAAAGAAGGTGCCCACAAATTGCTTCAACCATCTCGCAAATGTTCGCCGCAATGAGTTATGGCTAATTACCTCTGTGCCATCAGGTGGTTTCGATACACACATATATTGATATTGGGGAGTTATTTGCATTTGACATATTGGTCTCAAGAGTAGATACATATTTAAGTAGTTTTTCGTTAAATATTTTTCGTTTCGTTTGATGACGTTATAATGGGGATACACATTCTGTATTATACGTTGAAAAATGTATAATGAAGCTTATGCTAAGCATAACAATTCAATTATTAAACGCTTACGCGCTTCTTGCTCACCATTAACTAATACTGAATGTTTAGCTCTGGACTTTGACTGGAGTTAATGTGTCGCTTTAACTGGTTAATTAATTGCTTATATGTATGTATTTTATTATTTTAGTTAGCTCTCATCCAGACGAAACATGTCATCGCTCGATTGCAGAAGCTTTATCCCAATAAAAAATTCGAAATCCGTAAGTTAATTTTTGTATTTTTTTGTTATAATTTTTAAGCTAGCTAATCACCTAAAACTGGTTCTCATTATACATAATATGTACGTATAATCTCGGTCGGTGCATGAGTATGAATACTTTGTAATATCGAAACAAGTTAACTTTGGTTTATGAGAATGCTATGATTTTAATTTGGAATTTCTGTTTGTAAAGAGTGACAAGGCACAAATTAAATATGATAACGGTTATCGCAAAATATGCTAAAATGGAGAGATAATTGGCCGGTATTTTTGAAAAAGCAATATTTAATCTTTCAACTTCAAACAGCAACATTGTTGATAAATAGGCTTACGTAAAATTTTCGGTTTTCCAAAACAGAAAAATTAATTGAGCCAATCTGTAGTTGAAACTGGAGAAAATAAATTAATATTAGCAAATAATGCTGGTCGTTTCATATAAAGGGTCATCCATCAATTTTTTTTAACTGATTAAAATTCATTATCGATGGCAGGACACCATTCCCCTGAAAGATAAGACAGGTAGCGCAAGGAAACCCGTAATTTGAGAACAATATTTTTGATGGGACCATTGCGTGCTATTCGAACAGTAAACATTTTAAGGTTTTATAGGCAATTGAAGTTCAATAAATATTAATTTGCAAATTATTTCTGAAGGCAATGGACTTTCACGGCATTAGGCAATTACATAAAATGTTAGACATCGAAATTATTTAATTACAAAGTTGCGTGCATTTACCTAACTCACCCCAAAAGTTTCATAAAAAGGACTTTGAGTTCATGTTGATTGGTGTAATTTTCTATTCCTTTTATTCCCTATCTTGATTATTACCTATTTTAAACGTTTTGTTGTTTTTAATAAAGAATTAAAGCTAAAATTAACGCTAAAATTACATTCTTACATGGTTACAATATTATAAAATAACATTTTTCAGATACGATGTCTACGATTGGAGATCGTGTGCTCAACATATCACTGCCTAAGATTGGTGAAAAGAGCCTCTTCACCCGAGACCTGGAGGATGCTCTGCGCAATGGTGGTGTGGATTTTGTAGTTCACTCTCTTAAGGATTTACCAACGGCATTGCCAACTGGAATGGCCATCGGTGCGGTGCTGGAACGCGAAGATGCCCGAGATGCCTTGGTACTGAGGGGCGATTATAAGGATTATACCATTGCCACGCTGCCCAAAGGAAGCATTATAGGTAAATACAACAAATTAATTTTAATTCAGTACTCCTAACAGTTGTTGACCTGCCTCCAGGAACGTCATCTCTGCGTCGCACTGCCCAAATTAGACGCCTGTATCCGCATTTAATTGTGTGTGACATACGCGGCAATCTGAATACTCGCCTGGCGAAATTGGATGCTGCCGACTCGAAATTTACGGGCATTATACTGGCCCAGGCAGGCCTAGTGCGGATGGGTTGGATGAATCGCATCAGCCAGGTTTTGGAACCAACCGATTTGCTCTATGCGGTCGGCCAAGGTGCTTTGGCTGTCGAATGCCGCTCGAACGATGTTGAAATTTTGTCAATGCTGCAGAAATTAATGTGCCTCACCACCACGTGCCGCATTCTGGCCGAGCGCAGTTTCTTAAAGACCCTGGGTGGTGGCTGCAGTGCCCCGGTGGCCGTTTGGAGCATTTTGAATGGCGATATTTCCGATGCGAATGCCAACGATGAGGCTGGGCTGTCGATGGTGGGCGCTGTATGGAGTCTCGACGGAGTAACAGAGATACGCGATAAATTGGAGTGTTCGCTTGCGGTGGAGCCCAACAAGCGTGCTGCCACAAACGATGACGTTGATGATGACGACGACAGCTGCGACCAGCCTGCGCTGAAACGTGCTCGATACGGTGACGATTCCAGCAGTCCCGATCTTTCGAATCGCAGCAGTCCGCCCGTAATTAACGACGATGCTGAGGCTGAAGGTCTTTCGACGTCATTCGACCTGAAAACTCTGATCGAGAAACATATAGACCTGGCGAAAAAATGCCCGGTTGTGGGAGTGGATGTACAGGCCAATCATATCAGTGACAATAATGGCAACACCGAGCGGGGTGCCGGTGATGCAGACAACCATTGTCCGTTGCAAATCGATGTTGGCCAAGATTTCATGGGACAATGTCCGTTCGTTAGCAATGAAACGAAAGTGATCATGGCCAGTGGCGGCAAGTGTCCACTGACGACAGATGCTATAAATACAAATGCAACCACCGACGAAATCGATCGTGCTGCCGCCTCTACCTCCTCGAAATGTCCATTCACTTCGCTGCACAAACTCAATGGCGGTGACTTTGCGAAAAGCACCGCAGACTCCACGCACGGCAAGTGTCCGTTTCTGCAGAAGACTGTGCAAATGTTCGACTATGCCGACGAAGAGAAGCCGCTGCCGAACAAAGTGCACATACTCACGGAGGATGTGGAAAATCTGTTCTGTGGCCTGTTCCAGCACGCTTGCTACAATCGCGAATTGTACGTGAGGAGCAATAAACTTGGCCAGCAGTTGGCGGAAGAGTTGATTAAGAAGGGTGCCTTGGATGTCATGAAGGTTGCACAGGCGGAGATTCATAGTAAAGCATAATTTTCTACATGACACAACTCAACTTTCCTGAAACTAATGTACAATATGCAAATATTTCTTTGTGTGGGGGCAGTCCATGTCTGGCCAAAAATGTTTGGCTCTCCTCAGTTTTTACACCCGTTAAGTTTTTACAAACGCCGAATTTTTATTACTTTTGTTGTGGTGTTTAAAATCGTAATTGCTGTTAGTTGAATTTTATAGTGTAGGAGGTATCATTTCGGGGGTGTAGGCAATATCATTTAGGATAAAATGTAAACATCGATTAAAGAGATTTCATTAAAATCATATTGCATTACGTGTTTCAAATTAAATCAAAATGAAAGCAGAGATTGTGGTAGTAGACTAACATAACCAAGATGAGCTCTTGTCATTCAGGATAAATCTTGGAAAAAGCCTCGTTTCGAAGACTCTAACTCTATATATTTGTCTATATCTGTCTGTATGTCTGAGCCAAACGCAGTTAAGCTTTTTAAAATAACTTTATTTACCATTTTCATGAACAAATACGAAGTATATAGTATTTTCGTATATATTAAAGTTTTCTGTTTGTATTTCTGTAAAAGTTCATTGCATTTTTGACAAAAAAAATATTTTCGACAAAAAAAATAACTGTGCTCTTAAATTTTAGGATTTGTTTAAAATTCAGAAAGGAAGCATTATAGGTAAATACAACAAATTAATTTTAATTCAGTACTCCTAACAGTTGTTGACCTGCCTCCAGGAACGTCATCTCTGCGTCGCACTGCCCAAATTAGACGCCTGTATCCGCATTTAATTGTGTGTGACATACGCGGCAATCTGAATACTCGCCTGGCGAAATTGGATGCTGCCGACTCGAAATTTACGGGCATTATACTGGCCCAGGCAGGCCTAGTGCGGATGGGTTGGATGAATCGCATCAGCCAGGTTTTGGAACCAACCGATTTGCTCTATGCGGTCGGCCAAGGTGCTTTGGCTGTCGAATGCCGCTCGAACGATGTTGAAATTTTGTCAATGCTGCAGAAATTAATGTGCCTCACCACCACGTGCCGCATTCTGGCCGAGCGCAGTTTCTTAAAGACCCTGGGTGGTGGCTGCAGTGCCCCGGTGGCCGTTTGGAGCATTTTGAATGGCGATATTTCCGATGCGAATGCCAACGATGAGGCTGGGCTGTCGATGGTGGGCGCTGTATGGAGTCTCGACGGAGTAACAGAGATACGCGATAAATTGGAGTGTTCGCTTGCGGTGGAGCCCAACAAGCGTGCTGCCACAAACGATGACGTTGATGATGACGACGACAGCTGCGACCAGCCTGCGCTGAAACGTGCTCGATACGGTGACGATTCCAGCAGTCCCGATCTTTCGAATCGCAGCAGTCCGCCCGTAATTAACGACGATGCTGAGGCTGAAGGTCTTTCGACGTCATTCGACCTGAAAACTCTGATCGAGAAACATATAGACCTGGCGAAAAAATGCCCGGTTGTGGGAGTGGATGTACAGGCCAATCATATCAGTGACAATAATGGCAACACCGAGCGGGGTGCCGGTGATGCAGACAACCATTGTCCGTTGCAAATCGATGTTGGCCAAGATTTCATGGGACAATGTCCGTTCGTTAGCAATGAAACGAAAGTGATCATGGCCAGTGGCGGCAAGTGTCCACTGACGACAGATGCTATAAATACAAATGCAACCACCGACGAAATCGATCGTGCTGCCGCCTCTACCTCCTCGAAATGTCCATTCACTTCGCTGCACAAACTCAATGGCGGTGACTTTGCGAAAAGCACCGCAGACTCCACGCACGGCAAGTGTCCGTTTCTGCAGAAGACTGTGCAAATGTTCGACTATGCCGACGAAGAGAAGCCGCTGCCGAACAAAGTGCACATACTCACGGAGGATGTGGAAAATCTGTTCTGTGGCCTGTTCCAGCACGCTTGCTACAATCGCGAATTGTACGTGAGGAGCAATAAACTTGGCCAGCAGTTGGCGGAAGAGTTGATTAAGAAGGGTGCCTTGGATGTCATGAAGGTTGCACAGGCGGAGATTCATAGTAAAGCATAATTTTCTACATGACACAACTCAACTTTCCTGAAACTAATGTACAATATGCAAATATTTCTTTGTGTGGGGGCAGTCCATGTCTGGCCAAAAATGTTTGGCTCTCCTCAGTTTTTACACCCGTTAAGTTTTTACAAACGCCGAATTTTTATTACTTTTGTTGTGGTGTTTAAAATCGTAATTGCTGTTAGTTGAATTTTATAGTGTAGGAGGTATCATTTCGGGGGTGTAGGCAATATCATTTAGGATAAAATGTAAACATCGATTAAAGAGATTTCATTAAAATCATATTGCATTACGTGTTTCAAATTAAATCAAAATGAAAGCAGAGATTGTGGTAGTAGACTAACATAACCAAGATGAGCTCTTGTCATTCAGGATAAATCTTGGAAAAAGCCTCGTTTCGAAGACTCTAACTCTATATATTTGTCTATATCTGTCTGTATGTCTGAGCCAAACGCAGTTAAGCTTTTTAAAATAACTTTATTTACCATTTTCATGAACAAATACGAAGTATATAGTATTTTCGTATATATTAAAGTTTTCTGTTTGTATTTCTGTAAAAGTTCATTGCATTTTTGACAAAAAAAATATTTTCGACAAAAAAAATAACTGTGCTCTTAAATTTTAGGATTTGTTTAAAATTCAAAAGACTTTTTTTAAAAAGAACAAATTCAACAGATGGACAATATACTTAAAATCATTCTTATTATGTTACATTAGTGTACTCCGAACAAACTACACTTTTCAAATGTATTTTAAAAAAAATGACGACACAGAGGTTTTAACGGCTCTGCCAAGAAGGCAAAATTATAAAATTGTACTTTCCAGCTCCCTTTAATCCAGAACATCGTCGTCTTCGGCAACGGCACTCGGGTGTTTCTTCAATACGTGAAGGTGCAGCTTACTTGGAACGACAAATTGTCGCTCACAGTACTGACATGGATGTACCGCATTCTTGCATTTTTCACTGAAGACATGCGCCTCGTATTTCTTCTGCGAACGGAACGATGCGGCACAATTGGCACAAGACAACATTTCACCCATGTGACGTTTGTCCATATGAGCACGTAACTCCGAGATAAGAGCAAACATTTTGCCACAAATGACGCAAGTGTGCTGCTTTACATGCGGATGCTTTGTGGTCAAGTGTTTCGAGAGGTGGGCATGTGATGTGAATGTTTTGGAGCAGTCGGGTTGCGGGCAAATCAGTGAAAGTTTGTCATGGCTGTTCGAGATGTTATTCTGCAGTTCGATTTTCCTCTTTTTCTTCTTCTTGGCTCCACTTGAAGAATCCCCGTTATCATCTTGGGATTTTTCCTCCTCTTCAATCGTATAGTTCACTTGAGACTCTTGCGTCTCGTTTAGTTCTGAGTCAACATCAAAATGCTTTTCAGACTCTTCATTCAGCTTTTTGCGTTTAACAGCTTTCTTCGGTGAGTCGTGCGTCTGTTCAAATAAGCTTCCCATATCGATGAGCGATGATTCTTCCGGATTTTCAAAGGATCTTTTTGGTTTCGCAGCAGTCGCCGGTTTGTTCTTCTTTGCTGATGTCTCCTGAACTGTGGACTCTTCTTCCGGCTTATACGACGTATCCTTCGTTGCGGTGTGATCTTCAATCTTACTGTTGCTATCGGAACCCTTATCATACGACTCGAGTAGATTTGGTCTCTCAAATTGTTCAAATAACGAACCAATATCGATGAGGGCTGTCTCTTGATCTTCAGCTTTTGGCTTCGCAGGAATTATGTTCGAATCATTTTGCTTTGATTTCTTCGTCTTTTGAATAAGCGGTCCGCCGTTAATGAGTGAAGCTACAAGGTCATCGGTGTTTCTTTCCTGGGCTTCCTTCTTTCCCAAATTCATCTTAGTCTCGAACTTGATTTCAAACTTGCCAGGTGTACTCTTTTTTAAGATGCTTTTTATCTGCTTCGGCGCTACTTCTCTAGATTTCTTTGTCTCAACTTTACAATCTGAATCCGAATCGTATGTGTGCGGACCATCTTTAATACCAGAATTGGAATTTCCAATTACCGAGTTTTTTCTTTTCGTAGCAGTCAGCGGAGTGCTCTTCTTTGCTTTAGAATTTACCGTATCCTTCTTTGGAGTTATTGCCTTGATATTGGTTGATTGAATTGTGACTGACTGTACCATCTCTTCTTCTGCATCTCGAATGTCATCACTGGAAGCTTTGTTGAGTGCTTCAAGCTGATTCGGCACCACGGTATCTACACTAATTTTCTTTCTTTTAGCTGGAGTCTTTTTTGCCGCCGAATCTTTGTTGGATTTGGGATTAGGTGTAGCCTTCTTCGCAGTTTTGGCCTCGCCTCCGTTTGTAAAACTGATTTCCGATTCTAATGCTTTTTCCTTTTCATCAGACAAGGATGAGTTCTTAGTTTCTTCAAGCACTGCATTTGTGGGCTCTGTAGAGCCTGGGATAACCTTTTTCCGTTGTGCAGCAGTCGTAGGAGTCTTTCTTTTCGCCACAACCATCTTTGGAGTTTTGGTCTCTGGGGTATTTGTATTATTTTCCACTATTTTACTTTCATCTTCAGCAGTTTTATTCAAGTTGATCGTTTCAAGTGAAGATGCACCAACGTTTAGGGAAACATCGAGCTTACGTTTTGCCGCAGCGGTGGGAGCTCTCTTTCTTGGAGTCGTCTTCTTTGGAGTTTTGAATTCTGCTGAACTTGTTTCCGTTTCAGGCCCTTTCGAGTTCTTCACTTCAATTAAAGGTGCAGTATCGTTCAGCGAAGTACTAAGATCACGTTTCGCAGAGGTCGTAGGAGTTTTCCTTGTCACAGCTGCCTTCTTCGGAGGATCAACTTCAATTTCCCTTTTCTCCACAGCTGGTTCGTCCTTCTCCGATTCATCATCTTTATTAATTGTACTTTGGGAACTGGAGGATTCCAAAGCGGAAAGGTTCGTAGCATTATCGTTGATGGATTCGCTTTGGCTCTTTGCACCATCACTTTCCTTCTTCTGACTCGCAGACAACGGAACATTCTGTTTTCCTGGATGTAACTTTTTTTTGGTTACATTTGACAATGATCGACGCAACTTCTCCACCACGGACTCCGCCTGAATTAGAGCTACCGCGCATGTTTGACAGATTTTCACCTTCGCCACATTTAATGTGCTTATCTGGACATGACAATGGACATTGGGAATGAATTAAAATCATGAATTGGTCCGAATACGAAATCTTCTTTTGGCTTACCTGTATCCCGCTGATGTGTTCGATTACGTCTGGCAAATCCTTTCCAAGTATATTCTCAGTAATTGGGTAATTATTGTCACTTCGATCAGTACAAATTTTGCATCTCGTGAAATTAGCCATTTTTCGCCGCCGTGAAATGTGTTTCTATTAGAGATGAGCGATATATTCGTTAAATACTCGTATGCAATCACGAGTATTAAATATAAATTACTGGTAAGTACCGAGTTCTAATATTTCCGTGTTTCTGAAATCGTGATTAATAGCTGGTTATAATGGAGGGTGACGGGGTGTGAAATCAAGGGTGGCAGTTTTAATGGACGGTATCTGTCGTGACGTGGCGTAACTATATGTTGCCACAAGAACAATTTTTGAGCAGGTTTCGCGGCTTTGCGAAATTCTGGGTTGGTTTGTGGGGACCTTAGCGGATATTTTACAACAAATTGCGGATAAAAAAAGGTAAGCTAAAAAGATAGTTTATTTCCGCCCATTCCGGGTGTTCCAACACCTTTTTTTGGCCAAACTTCCTAATCGAGACCGTGGTTTAAATAAAATGTGAACAAAATATTAGGAAGAATTAACTTCAATTGAAAATAGAAAGGAGTATTTAATACCGAGTACTTAGCACTCGCAATATTCTAAATCATATTACAACACTACAGACACTTGTTGTGTTATTGGCAGCACCATGGGCAGCACTGGCGTCATAAACAAATTTCGTTTATGAATGGCAATTATCATAACCTGTAAATACTTGTAGTTTTTAGAAATGAATGAAGTCGCTGGAGAATGTCGAATTTGTTTGGAGAAGAAATTGTCCCTAATGTCTTTGTACGACATGGTCCTGGAGAGGTACCTGCCAGCTGTGATAGAATATGTTTGTGGAGTACAGGTGAGTGAGCCTTACAATGATTTGTGATTTGATTTGATTTGCAAATTTTATTGGCAATTTACAGATATTGGAGGAGCCGGAGTATAATATTTGCATTAATTGTGCTATGGAACTGATACAGGCGGAGAATATCATAAAGAAGTTTCGAAAATCGCAAGAAAAGGAGAAAAATCTCGCAATTCCCGAGGATCAACCTGAAGAATTGCAAGAGGAATTGGAAGAGTTTATTGACTGGTTAGACGATTCGGCAAGCGCTGCAGAGGGAGATGTTGGCGATAACGATGGAGAAATTGAAGAAGAAGAAGAAGATGAGGAGGAGGGAGATGTTGGCGATAACGATGGAGAAATTGAAGAAGAAGATGAGGAGGAGGCTGATGAAAGGGAAACCCACGAAGAAAACATTGCAAAACCAAATCCCCCAAAGAAGCGTCGCCTTGTTTTGACAGTCAACAAGAAAAAAGACTTCCACTTCGATTGCGAACTGTGTCCGTTCGAAACAGACTTTGCTAAATATTTTCGTGACCATATGATGGAAATACATCAAGTGGAAAAACCGCGTATATTCAAGTGTCCCCATTGTCCCGAGTCGTATGTCGAGCATCGTTCCCTTCAACAGCATGTCGCGCATGTCCACGAACACAAACCGCGGCGAACGAAATATCTTTGCTCCGAATGTGGGAAGGGCTTCGGTAAAAATTCTCATTTGGTACGCCACTCCTATGTACATCAACCAGAGTTGCGGCCTTTCCGATGCGAAGTTTGTCCTTTGCGATTCGTCAACATGTCCAATGTAAAACGTCATATGGTCGCCTCTCATTCCGATTTCAAGCCCCACTGCTGTAAAATATGTGGCAAATCGTTTGGAGTGATCTACGGACTTAGAGCTCACATGAAACGTGTCCATTGCGACAAGTACCATTGCCCAAAATGCGGGTCTTCCTTTAAAATGAAAAAGAAACTGGAATCTCATCTACAGCATGATTGCAATTAAGTAGGTTTCTATTGAATGGGTATGCAATAGAATTCATTCCGCCTTGCAATCAGTCGATAAAAATATTTTATTTTCATAATTTTTTTATTTGCATTGAATTTACAATGTTATTAAGGTACTATCTTATAAGTTCAGGGATCCAGCAATAGGAGTCATACAAACAAATTAGCGCAAAGAAAAGACTGCTAATTTCATGTAAAGTCGAACTGATGACAAGGCGAATATTTTTATAAAGTTAACTATTTTTAAAAAAAGCTCGTTTCTTCAAACATTGCTTATCCACCAATTTGTAAACTAACTCATCGTCGAAATTATAGCTCATAATCAAGTGCTTAGTGTAAATACAAAAATAAAAATCAATATTCATATTTTAAATGTACTTATTATAAATACTTACTAAATGTTGGGAGAAAATATAAAAATGTGGGTTCGATGTTTTTTTTTCTGAATAATTTGGTTTTCTCCCATAAAGGTGCAATCAGATCCGAACAAAAAGAATTTTTTTATTGACTTCTGACCCTTTTTAAACTGATTTGAAGTCTCCTCCGGGTGCCAAATTTTGTATGCATCTGTAACACATAGCTGCATCTATGGGACACTGGAAGAGTTGAAAAATTGAATTAAGTAGGCATTTGTGAAGTGATATAGAAAGTAATTGTGAAATAATACAGAGACGCCAAGTGCTTCGAATAGCATGGCTTGCAGGCATTTGCCTTTTAAAGCCAGCGTACTGCTCATCTCAAATAGTGGTTCCTCCGAACTTTGACAAAAAGAACACTCCATATTCCAACCGAGAAACCCGAGACTTCCACTGACAATCAACTTTTGAATATAAACGCTGAATTTAATTTGAAATATCAGCTGCCAACTTAGAGATGCAGTTGGCAACGTTTGCCTTAACATTAAAATGAAGAACTTTTTGTTTAACATTACAATGGAGAACTTTTTGCCTTTTTCCTTAGAAATTATAAACGATAATATTAATTAATTGTACATTTTCATATACAATAAATTTACGAAAATAAATGATTTCGTATGAAATTTTCCCAACTCAGTTGTTGGATTCATTAAATTTATGTTTACTTTCGGGCCATTAAACTACAGCTTCATTGCATTTCCAATTCAAGTATATAAAATACCCTGGAAAAACATCTTGGCGGAAACTCCATTCTATTGAATACTTAACCTACACATCGACAGTCGGCCCAAAAAAGGTGTTGGAATAGCCGTAATGGCCGGAAATTTTAGCAATAGTAGTTATTTATGCTAAGACTCACCAATTGCTTAAGGAAACCTGTGTGACTCTTACTTCTGAAACAGTTACGCAGTGCACAAATGACATGAAATTCTTCTAATAGGTCTGAGAAAAACGTGGTCTGAGATTAGCTCCGACTGTGTAGTTTTTTGGGACTTATTAGAAAATTTTCATGAGGCCAAAAAATTCAAAATTATTTCACTGTGTTGTTTGGTTTTGTTCTGTTGTTTTATATAAGTACACACTTAGTTATATTTAAAATCTGGTCATATTTACACAATTAATCCAAAAACAAATTTTTACTTTGCAACGATTTGTGCTGCTCACATTTTTATATCAAGTTATTCCACTTATATGGCGCGTGCTGTACAAACAATTTTTGGAGCACTCATTATTGTCATTGGATTATTAAGAATAACAACCAGCCAACGCACAATCATCAGCATAAATTAATTTGAGCAAATATAAAAACACTCCAATCGTTTCGTATCCCAACCAATTCGATACCAATCGAAAAGGTTTTCATTCATAAAAAAATAAAAATAACAAATGCCACCCATACGGAAGAGCATGATTTCGAAACTCGAATGCGAACAGCTCAGAGGAGGATTATGGACGGAATACGGTAATCGAATTAAGTAAGCAAACATTAAGGAAAATTGAAATTGAATGCTTGATTGTTGAAGTTGGAGTTGAAGCATAGCAGCACTTGACGATTTGGGGTCGTCCCCGCTCTTCTAGACTTGCACATTGACGCATGCGCAACTGGCAACGTCGGATGATGGGATGCTTTAAGTGCTTCAAGTATTTACATTGTAAATTAATGCTGTGTGCGTCGTGACTTTGTCAGGTGAAACGCCAAGAGATGTGGCAGATCCAAGAAGAAAAAAACGGGTTCAAGTCTCGTAAGTCACATACAGACACTTGCGACTTGAGACGCGTTATGAGTGCCTCAATATCCATATTACATTTTAAAATTTGAAATCGATCAGTAAGCATTTCCCCCATAATGAAAACATAAATAAAAAAAAATAATAAACCTGTGCAACGACAAAACCATTAACGAACGTCTGTTTCGTGGATCATTAAATATGCAATATGTTTCGCTTGGATAGAACAATATAATGTCATTCTCCATCGGGATTAGTGCCTTCCAGTTGTTTGTACCCTCGCTTGATATACTTATTGAATGAACGTAGGCTAAGGTTGAGGTCCTACAATTAAATTAATCAATTTGGATAAAATTACTTGATTATCATCAAATATACTTGGCTTCATTTACCTCCGCACATTCCTTTCACTAATTGGGCAATAATCCAACACTGATCGAAAGGTGGATCGAAGATATTGGTGAAATATCCACATGCGGGCGGGGTCGGTGGATATCATATGGAAGGAAACCACACATTCGCATTACAGTTTGGTTTGCTATTCTCGTTGATGTAGTTTGTTGTCTTCGTCAAATTGAAAAATTCAAATCCCGCAAGTGTTTGTGCATCGAAGGAGGAAACACGCAGTAATTACGCGTTCGTGTTGTGTGTGATTAAAGTCTATTTTTTGTTGTGTTGCAGTCAAAGCAGTTAAATAGCAGGAGCGTAATGTGGCGTGGTGTGGAGTAGTGCGGCGGTGCCTACTGTACGATTAAGCCCAGCTTAAACAAATGTAGTTCAGATCATGGTCCGGTTCGATTCGATTCGGTTCGGTCTGTGTTCAGGTCACGAACAGGAGCCCGAGCAACGTACTCGTATCTCTGGCATGAAACAACAGATCGAAATGCAGCAATATCCGCTTGTCGCAGTGACGTACTTTGCGGAATTGATGCCTCCAAATATTTTGCTCACGAAGAACAAGGGGGGTAGGCAGTCTGTGTAACCTGCCGAATGTAGTAATGAAATACAAAAATCACTTCTCATTAAAAAGTCGTTGTGGCAAATTAAATTTGAACAAAAAAAATCCAGTTTACGCCGGCAGTTGCTTTGGGCCTTCAGGCGATCTGAGCCCTTTGCATGTTCCAATGATGATGATGATGAGGATATTTGTAATATTCTGTAGGCACATCAATCATGTCGGATTCCAAGGAAATGTATAGAATTTGCTTTTTTATTTCACTCAGGTATGTATTACATAATTCAACAATTAACAATGGTCAAATGCAAAATTCAGATTAATTTTGGTTGGTATATGAGCAATAATACTCACCAACATTGTTGCCTAATCGCGTTGGTATTTGCATGTGTTTCCATTCGCAGAAGTCGTTCTGCTAGTTGTTGACTCAAGTTATGGAATCGCATTTGACAGACTAATGGCTGAATTCCTTCGATTGCCTGATGAAATTAAGCTTCTGTGTTACTCGGCATCTCGCAGATGCCGGCCGGGATCTGATGGACGGGGGTTTAAACATCAATCATGCATGCGTGTCTCTTGTGTGCTTTTTAATTTCAAGTTGTTTAGATGTTGTGATTTGGTTCACTTTACAGCGTACTTTTGCCAAACAGGGTGTTAAGGACATCAACATAAAAAATTTCTTAAAATTTGGAAACAATCAAAACTTTATGCAGTTTTCCACCCTTGACAAATTTTTACTTTTTTGATGGCCAAACAAGTTAATGTTTTTCATACATGAAATGTGTCTAAGTACCTCGGAGTAGATAAAACTGTGTCACAAAATACACTCGGCTCAGGACCATGCATTATTGATACGCCTTAAAATTATGCAATTTGTTGGTGTTTATTGGTCACCTAATGAACTTGACCAATAAAAAAAAATCCATTGGATGTAATTCTAAACATTAACATCTGAGAAAAATTTACCAAACAAAAGAGAAAATGCTCAAAATTAATTTGGATGACCTTGTATCACTGCATCTGCAATGTTGGTTGGTATTAGTGGTCAAGCGTTATGAAACTTGCGAAAACCAATATTATATTTGGTGACTGAGTATTACACTCCGAAGGACATCGGTGTTAATGTCCTACTGAGCGATGCTAGTGGTCAGCGGCACCATGGTTAACCACTTTTGATAATTCTTGACCACTCGAAATTCATCGTTCAATATACTTTACAACATGGTGTTTATACCTCCCCAAATCTCTGAAGTAATAGAACAATTTATAAAATCGCTATGAAATTAAACAGAATTCAAGAGAAACTCTCCTAGATATTTTATTTTAATAAAAACTTGGGTGTAACAAAAAATGTAAAAATTGCAGTCCTATAGAACTATAGTATTCGATATTACACTTCGAATATCACAGTCAGGGACGTAACAGGGCGGGGGGAGGGGGGTTTTGGGTGTTCGACCCCGAAATCTTTGAAGTAATAAAAAATGTATGGAATTGTTATGAAATTATGAAACAGAATTCAAGAGAAACCACCGTATCTCCTTGATATTTTATTTTACAAAAAACTTCCGTGTACCAAAATAATTTTAAAGTTGCAGTTCTGTCATTCAATATAAAGCTTCAAATATCACGGTTGACATTTACATCAAAGCGAATCATCATGTGAAAGTTTATAGTTATTCGAAATTTTATGTGTATCAAATAAAAGCGTTTTTAAAATGAAATCAAAGACGATCCCAGGAAGGGTGGTTTAAGTTGTCGAGCCCCCCGAAATCTCTGAAATAATACAAACAAATTATGAAATTTTACAGAACTGAAGAGAAACTTCAGTATGTATTTTTTAATTGAAAACTTTCGTGTACCAAAAAAGAATATGACGCCAAATCATTCATAAAGGTAAAAACCTCAATTAGATATCAACTGTCGTTCCCAAATCCAAAAAGACATGTTTTTGAATAATATATTTCAATGTATTTCAATGCAGTTTGAGGTTTATTTGAAAAACAATAAGTAAATACTTCGGTTTAGTTTTTAAAAAATGTTCGTTAGTAATTAGATAGGCAATAAAACTATGAACACAAAATATATGAACACAATACGTCGATTTAAGAATGAATCTTTTTTTCATAAACTGACCCTTCGGGTTTCTTTTGCAACATTATTTTTTTTTTATTTTTTTATCTAATTTTTTTTAATGAAAAATTAAAATATTTATTTTGATAAGAAGAAAAACCATGTTGTTGTTGATTTTAATTTTGTTTGCATTTTATAGTTTTTTAATTCAGTATTCTTAAACAAATTTTTATGAAAACCCCCCCTCCGAAATTATTTCCTGGTTACGTCCCAGATCACAGTTGTCAATTACATCAAAGCTAATCAACGTGTGAAAGTAACTATACACGATTCGATATTTTCTATCGAGGGAAAGTGTTTTTAAGGCTCGAATGCTCATAAGAAGTGATTATAACTCAGTCACTACAGTCTCGAATGTTTGCGAATTCTCTATTTGTGAATTCGGTACCAAACATCCTTTATATGTTTTACATAATATAGTTTCTAATATAGTTTTACATAATATTTATGTAAAACACAAAGAATTTCCATGAAATGATGAATACTTTTAGATTAAATCAGTGGCATCATTGGGAAGACTGTGAGATGGTCTATGCACGATTTTAAATTTGAATTTTAATGATAAACAGACAACGACAGATCTGAGTCTAACTGCTACTTCAACAGTTCATAATTTTACTAAAAAATTAAATGCACAAGCAAGAATGGCGAATATCCACTAACGAATTAACGAATCCTGTGTGAATACCATTAATCATTTTAATTTCGGAGATTGTCGATCATATTTTGACCGAAATTTTTGAGAGTGTGAGGTGAAGTTTCTATTCTTTTATTTACACTTGGTTGCCACTGGGAAGTAATTTCAATCAAAGAATAAACAAATGAAATGCGCTACGAAAAAGAGAATTAAAGAATTGCGAGTGTGAAAATTCACAGATTTGCGCCATTCCCCCCAATGTACCATACCAATCTAGTATTTATGAAGGGGACGCGGGCAAAGAAAGTATCTGACACTGGAAAGAAGAGAACGCCACATTGCGGTAATTTGTACTACTTGTGCAAGCGAGAGAGCGCACTCATGACTTTGTCATTCATTGTTGGTATTTAAAGACGCAAGCATGAGCGCGTGGCACTGCCCACTTCATCTGTTTTTCCGATTAATAATGATGCGATTTGGGTGAGCACACACAGGCACAACACATTCGTTGCTCGTTGTCTTGCATTGAGTGAGTAGTGCTCGCTCTGTTGCACCTGTGCTGACTATTGTGTAAGCTCTCTCGCTTGCACGGTAGCGGCCGCCATTATTCTTGTGCATTGGAAACATTGGAGTTGAAAAACCGGTGTGCCACTGCCGAATGAGTGAGCGAGCATAGAAACACTCAAACGGCACAGCAAGTGGTGGCTACAGTGGAAATTGAACTCTCAGCGAGCGAAGGTGAACTCAGTTCGGTAACTGCTGTTTACGTGTTTGGATCGTGTTTTGGGTCTCACGCTTTGAGTCGGTTGTGAAAAATATTAATTCAAATCCAACACACACATCTCTAATCGGATTGATTTCTTCAGAAAAAAAATTGTAGAATTCTTAAAAACGGTAATTTAAGATATTCTGGCAAAAAAAACTATGAAAATTATGTTGTGATCGACACTTTTGTGTGTTCAGAGTTTGTTCAGTGGGCCACCGCGCGCATTCGGCTAAATTACAACTACATGTTGAAGTAAATAGAAAAAATATATAAAAAAAATTAAACCAAGTGCACCTCTCCATTGACGATTGAAATAACTTCTGTTGGTCATGTTGATTGAACCGGGCCTCAACCGTGAATTTGTATCATTGGCAGCTGCAAATTCGAATATACCAGCGCATTGGAAAATGGAACCACCAAGATTACCAAGTAGTGGTGGTGGAGGCGGTAGCAATGGCGGCTCTATACCCCCACCCAATGGTAAGTTCAGCTTCTGAATGGGTGTATGCCGTCGGCATTTTTTGTTTCGCTGCTTGTGATATAGACATCTTAGAGGCGGATTATTGATGTGAAATATGATCACTATGGCGATCACAAAAGTTAAACTTACTGAAACAACAAAGCGCAGACTATAAAGCTCCTGCTAATATATATTTTACAATAATTTAAAAACAAAATATTAAAAAAGTTCAAAAGACTTTTTGTTATGCGTACAGCTGAATTAAATTTTCAACATTTACACGGTCTATAAGCTTGAATTAAAAATATAATTTAATTTCTGGTCAGCAAAAAATTCTATTCGATCATACTGACTTTTAGGTGGGATCATGCATAACAATAAGTTTGAATTTAATCAAATTTCGTTTGAGCATCATTATCATCAAAATATGTAAAATTATGTTGCTTGTCTGTCCGAATGTCTGTCCTCACCTTGGAAATAGACAGTTGTAATTTGACAAATATATTACATGAACCCAAATCGTTATTTTTAACTTCGGTCGAAACCGAAACGGTTTAGATTTTCTTTCCACCAGTTTAGAAAAGTCCAAATTACATACAAAATGTGCTTAAGAAACTTAACTGAAGCATTTCGTAAGCACATTTTGTATGGTGGAAAATCGACTTTAGGAGGAACTAAAATATCGCTACGATTTTTTATTTTTTACCGCGGATAGGGTATTTACTGGCTATATGACGAATTCATTCTTTTCCGCGTATATATTTGATTTACTTTATTGTCCGTTCGTCATTATAGATCTCAAAATTATGGTGTGGATAATACAGATCTGAGTGTAACGCCCGGCCCTATGAACCACTTAAAGACGTTTCTTTTTAATTGGAAAAACTTTTAATTGAAGACCAAATGCTGAACTATTTGCCCCACTGTCCTATTTGACAGTCAGATATTTCCAAAACATTAAGAAGGACCAACTTTATAAAAGTTACAAGTTTAATAGTTGATAACGGAGTTCTCATTCTACTCCTCAATCATCTCAATGCTAAAAAGTACACAAATATTTAAATCAGTGGCGCCAATCCAAACCAATTTAGAAAAATCGTTAACTGTTTCACTTATATTTCATATTTCTTAGGGGGGCGTAGCCAACCCTCAGGCCCCTCTAATGGCGCCACTGATTGAAATAGTTGTAGACGGCCATAACCTAGATTTTATTTCGGGGCGACAGCAAAAAAAATTGTACTACGCGATACCGACAGGTGACCATTTTTGCAAAATTTCGCATTTTTCTTCCGTTTTTTCATGTCTAATCTTTTGTACACCCTACCTCTAAATACGGCCTTGGTTGTAGAAAGTTTTTCGTTCGATTTTTTAGCTGAGGATATTAAAAAAAAATCGAGAGAGTAATGCCTGGTTTTCATTTTGTCAAAATCAATGGCATTATAAACTGACAACGACTGACGCAAATAATGAAAACTATGCAGGTTTTCACTATGTCATACACTGACGGCAAATGCAAAGTTTATCGACATATATATATGAAAAAAATACATTTTGCCATATTAACATCAGTTCTTCACTTTTCACTTAACTGACGACAAGGATTCACAGTAAATACACTTTTGGAAAAAAATTTAACTTTAGCTACACCAAATAATCCTAAGTTACTTTTACATAATACTGCTACAGAATCCGGAAAGCGATTTTACATTGCCCAAATGTCCGAACGAATCTTTGTTGTTAATGCAATAAAAACGCTCTCGTTACAACGAATCTTACTGAAAAAATCGAAGGACTTCCGAGATAAATCGCAGACGCGTTCGTGTATTTGGGAAATGTAAACACGCCCCCAGTTAACGAACCGATTTCGCCCACATTAAAGGCGTATGATTCTGTGCCTTATTATAGGCACAGAATCATCGTTTCATATCGATACCTTAAAGTCCAATCATGCCATGTCCCTTTTCATGAAAATTCAGTTCTTGGTGTTTTTAGATTCCTGGAAATCGTAGGGAAATTGAAAAAAAACATTTAATGGACATTGTCCATCTTTACGATTCTGGTAAATACTTGTATAAATTTATTTAAAAGTTGTAAAGGCATCTCAATTCGAGTTGAATAATATTTTTGGATGTTTCGTTTCATGGAATGCTAATGACTCAAATGTGACAATGGCGAAGTTTCATTGATAAAATATCCAAATTGAATCCAACAAAGAAAGTACACATGTTTGTACATATGAAAATAACCCACTGCAAAACACATTTAACACCTAACAAGTATTATCAAATTAAATCAAATAGATACGTGTCCCGGTCTTGGTGCAAATTCTGAATTCCCAAAAGCTATTACGCAGGTGACAAATTAAATATTTGTTCAGAGAAACGAGTTTCATTGTGAGCTTTCGTATGACATAAATCACAATTATAAATATTTAAGAAACAGTTCGAGATAAATTAGCTCCACAATTAACAGAAATGCTCGTGTGATGAAACAATACACGAAGAAACTCATTAATCTGCTTCTGGAGCTCAGCTGAGTAAATCTGCAAATGTTCATTTGTTTATCAAACGCATTTTTAAAATAGAACAACTATTAAAAATAAAACACTTTATTCAATTAGCGTTGAAATTTCTTAATAGATAATAGCTACGATGAGTTTGTTTTTTCGTTTTTAAAAATCAAATTTGAAAGTATTTGTACCAGGGATTGGAAGCGAAAAAAGTATCAGTTCCGGTTCTCAGATTTTAAAAATATCGATGGTAAAACATCGGTTTCGGTTCCATAAAGTCAGAAAGATAAAATTTTAAAGTGAAAGTAAAAAGACAAAAGTTATCTAACAAAAACTGGATGACAATAAAATTCAATAAAAAGGTAAATTTTGAAATTGTATTTTGGACTTATAAAATTAGGAACAGGGACCAAAAAAATTAAACGGTGTCAATTTAGGCTCCGGTTCTCAGATTTAAAAAAAATTGTTTCCGCTTTCGGTTTCATAAATTTAAACGGCTCCGCTTCCGGTTTCGGTTCCAAAACCGGTTTTTGACAGTCCCTGGTCTTAACAGCATGGTAAAAACACGAGGTATATTTTAAAAAAATTTTATATTCTAATGAATGCACCGAATACTTTTCTTTGAATATGAATAACATTAAATCAGTGTTCACCAAATTCACACATACTCATATTGCACATGTAGAGTAAGAGCTCATATATTTTTTCAAAGCATAACAGATTATTATGTTTAACTAGCTCGCTTAACTTAAACCAGCTAAAGAGAAAATCAAGATTTCAGTGAAACGAAAAATAAAGATCTGATTTTGTTCATGAATTTTCATATGTTGAGAAACAAGGGTACGAAATCCCAAAATACAAAATCCCCAATTTCATAAGTCCCATTGGCCGGTTCTCAGGGATTGTAACCGGCTAAAGGCCGGTCACACAGAATGTTACTTGAACGCAAAAAAAACTGCTGACAGCGTAATTTCCATGTGCATTTTTATTAAATATGGGGCTAATGAAGTTGGGGATTTCAAACGGAACAGCAGATAAAGCTGAGCTGAGATAGGGCAGTTCAATCGGTTTTGATTGAGAATCGAAATACGTGAAGCAAAAACGATGTACAAAGTATGAATTTCGTCCAATATCGAGATATACGATGTCACCCCAGTTGTCGGTTAATCACCTAAAATTGAGTGAAGTGGACGTCGTAGTACCAAAGAACATGAATCCTATAGAAGACCCATCACTCGCTTCATTTCACAAACTACATATTTCCCAAATTTTGTTGGCAATTTTTTTCTCAAAAAATGAATCTATTTGAAGGGGAATGTGGATTTAAGCCCAATTCGAACCAACATACTTAAATAAGGCGTAATTTATAATTGACTCCATTCCATACAGAATGTTAAAGCCCCCTTTAGTCAAGACAATACATCGTAATTAATCACAATTAACTTGATAATAACATGTTATAAATACAATTTGCAGTTGGACTGTCACCATCTGTGCAAATACCGGGCTCAGCCATTTTCGGCGGTGGTGGCGGCGCACCATCCCCTACAACGCTCAGCGCCTTAGTATCGCAGCAACGACTATTGGAGTTATCCCGATTCGGTGGACTGCGGGGCTATGATATTGCACAGCATATGCTAACGCAGCAAGGAGCAGTTTCGAAATTACTGGGTAAGTTAAATAATCATACTATACATTTTAAAATCCAAATATAGTTTTGTTAACAATTTATGTTTGCAGTGCTAAGTAAGTTTTGTACTGGAAACCCCCAAAACCTCTCTTACACACAGGGACTTGCTTAACACGAAAGTAGATGCAACTGTGCTTTGCGCTCATTTTACAAAGTGTGATACTGTGAGCCCATATAATTTGTTTCTAGTCAAAGTAGCAAATAGTAAATAGAACTCCGACAAAGTACAACAACAGACTTCAAATTACTCATTTTACGTGTCAATTCATATTGTTTGCTGCTTTGACTTACAAAACATTGCTAAAGCACTCACTTTTTGAGTGCGGGTTTGAATCCTCTAAAAACTACTAATTTGTATAGAAAAAAAATATTACATCGGAAAAACAAATTGGTGCATATTCATAGTCAAATCTAGTAGCTGCTAAACCTTAGTACCAGCTTAGTAGCTGTCAATTCAGTGTATTATCTGTCAACTTAGTAGATTTCTAAAGTTAAGTTGGAGATTAATTTGACTATGAATAGGTGCCGTTGTTTTTGTATCGTAAGCGTAGTCAAATTGCAAAAAAATAATCGTATTTACATTGGATTATTTTTTTAAAGAATTTGAATTGTTATTCTTAAGGATTACTAGTAATTACAATTCAGATGTAATTGGTTTAAAATTAATCAATTAAATCCCTACTAGCCAAGTATTATCCTCGCTATTGTAAAGAGACAATTCGCGACTTAAATTTTCCTGGAATGTTTTGTACAACTGACCTCTTCAGTATTCGATCCGTAGAGCACACTGAAAAAAAAGACCTAGTAAATTTTTGTCCTTTTAAAAGTGCCTTAAAACGAGTCATCACCTCATTTTAAAGACAAAATTTACTCATCTTAAGCAAAATTGTTCCCAATTTCAAGGCTATCATTCTCATTGTTTCTTTGAATACAGTAGTAAATTTTCCTTTACTTCTGAAATTCGGAAATTTCTTTGAAATTAAGGCACTTAAATCCATGAATGATTCCTTAAAATTTGGAAAATATCCCTTAAAACATGTATTTTGAACAAGAACAAAATTTACTTGGTATTTTTTTCAGTGTAGGTAAACATTCAAACAAGTTTATCATATTCTGCGAAAAATATCTACTCTAATGCTCCACATCTCGAAATATTTATTTGAACTCAACCCAACTTTGGCTAACTCCAGTTAGAATTGATATGTGAAAGTGTGAACCCCTACTCGTAGCATATGTAGTGGGAGTTAATGATAATCGAAAACGTAACAATCAGACTGACTTCGCTGGCTACTTGTGCTGGAGGACATCCTCAAACTGTCCATAGCAAGACAGCAGCCAGCAACGAGCAACACCATGTAATTTCCTGTACTTTTGGTGTCAAACATGAAAATATATTTGTACTTCCGAATAAACGATTCACACATACACACACAACTGTAGACTGGTGGCAGTAGATAAATCCTAACATACTGCACAGTGTACACAGTACAGAGCAAAACAGTAAACTACTGGCAATTACCCAAGAGTAGAAGTATCCATACCTGTACTCAACAGCCACAAGGATGAAGAGAAGAAGCGCATTGCGATTTATCAAATAGCGACGGTGATTTTCACATAAATGCGCTACTCCCCCCTTTGTTTGCGTATTTTTGGGCAAAACATATTATTATCCTCATTTTGTGCTGTTTTATGTATTCGAGGGCAATAAACACAAGAGGCGTTCGACGTTGGCCACTTGCTGTATATTGCATCACCAACAGGCGCAGACGCAGGCGCAGGCAGCAACTCGATCGCACGCCGCCGCGGTCATTAATCAAATCGCTCTCGCATTTAATATGCCTGTAATAATATTGTTCGTATGCGACGCTTCGTTCCGGGTGCAATGTGGCTGCGGCGAAACAGCCAGCAACTACCAACTGGTGGTGGCTTCGTCGAACATTTTGTGTATGCTTTTTTCGCTCGATTGCAGATTGTTGATAAAGCTATTATATGTAAGCGATAACAATCGCCCAACAACAAGAGCCACAACAACCACACACACTCACAAACGGCCACAACGAGCCGCAATCGCAGAAGCAGGCAAAGATGATTGATAACATTGAATTGGCCAAAGCAATTGAATGAATGGACGTACGAACGGATGCAATGGTGGTGGTGGTGGTACCTTTTGTATAACGATGATCTTACAAAATAACGATGTAAATGCTGCTAATTGTGGTTGTAAACAAAAGGCAAATAGTTTTTATAGAAGCGAGTGTCATTTTCATCTAGCAGCCGTGGTTATACCGCTAAGCACTAGGTTTCTTTAGTGGAAAATCCGTAAAATTACTATTTAACTAAAAGATTAGTATTGCAACTCATATGCAACAAGTTATACGTGATCTTGTTTAGTAACGCAACTCTTTCTGTGACTTGCACTGACTCCATTTACTTATCTATGTTTTTCTGTCTTCTCTCTTTTTGCAGGTTCGTTACGTCCACCTGGACTAATTGGTGGCTCCAAGCCAAAAGTTGCCACACCAACTGTTGTCTCAAAAATCGAGCAGTACAAGCGCGAGAATCCAACGATTTTCGCATGGGAAATACGTGAGCGATTGATATCGGAAGGTGAGCGAGCACACATACAACAAATACATATTCACACACAAGCAAAGCCATATTCATTTGAGTGAGCGTCCATAGCGTAAAAAAACAGTCAAGCAAGATTTTAATCCGATATTGTTTGTTTGATCGATCTGTGATTGATCGACTTTCTGGGTTAATGATGGCTTTGCGGCGACGGCCGACAAACTGACCGACAAAGAAACTATTAACATTATTAAGTTTATAATAGTGCGCGTTCGATTGATCGGATCAATCGAACGCGGCTGGCTGAATGAAAAGCGCATCTTCCGTTTGCTCCCAGACACAATTTACAATTTACAATTAGCTTTCGGTTGCAATTAGCTTAGGGTGTCGGTGATTTAAGATACTTCTCAGTGGATAATCCTTAATCGCAGTATAAATAAAAGAGACTATGATTTGTAACGATCGAACGAGCGAGCAGCTGCTCCATTTCACATACTCATACATTTTCTTCTTTTGAATTGCAGGCGTTTGCACAAATGCCACAGCGCCGTCGGTATCTTCGATCAATCGGATACTCCGCAATCGAGCGGCAGAGCGTGTTGCAAGCGAGTTTGCTCGCACAGCCGCCTATGGCCTGTATCCATCACCTCATCCGTACGGCGGTTTCTCTTGGCATCCGGCCGCCGCAGCGGCTGTGGCCAATGCGCCGTCTCATTTTTGGCCGCCACCGTCCGCTGGTCCCACGTTAACTACACTGCCGCCGACGAGTAGTGCGTCCACGGTCATGTCCAGTTCGTCGAATCGTGCAATATCTCCTGGCTCCGGCAGCCACGATACACTGGAGTCGCCAGACGAGAATCGTCACATTGACTCCGATTACTTGGACGATGACGACGAACCGAAATTCCGTCGCAATCGTACCACCTTCAGTCCTGAGCAATTGGAGGAGCTGGAGAAGGAGTTCGACAAGAGTCATTATCCGTGCGTGAGCACGCGCGAACGTTTGTCCAGTCGCACATCGTTGAGCGAAGCCAGAGTGCAGGTCAGTTCGAGGTTTAATATATTTTGGGAACACTTTTGGGTTGTAGTTGGGCTGATGTGCTTTAAATCGCACTTTTGAGTTTTAAGTTTTGTAAACGTAATCGGCTTCAATTTCCTTTCAATGAATCGCCTCATTTCTAGAGAGCTTTTGCATAAAACGCGATTTTTTTTAAAACTAACCAAACCATCCTTTCATATTGATCAATTAGGTTTGGTTTTCCAACAGAAGAGCGAAATGGCGTCGCCACCAGCGCATGAATCTCCTGAAGAGGCGTTCAAGCCCCACAAACAACAACAACAACAATCATCCCACTCAGCATTCACAGCAATCGGCAGCGGGAACAGATTCAAGCGGCAACAACAACCTTACGACCAGCTCCCCTACGCCCAGTACCAACAGCAACGCATCCACATGTCCGCCCGACCAGCCGCTGGCCACGTCGCAAATGCACCATCATTCGCTTGGACCGACGTTGCACCAGCAACTGCCGCATGGCTCGGACATGGCGGTCCTGCGACCACACATCTACCAAGCCGGCGGCGGAGCGACGATACCACCAGCGGCACACCATCCCATGCACGCGCATCATGCTCATCCTCAGACTGCGGCTGCGGCATTGCTCTTGAATCACTACCACCAACAGCATCAGCAGCAACAGCAACAACAACACCAGCTACATCAGCAGCAGCAACAGCATCATGCCGCCGCACATCCAGCGAAAACTCACCTCCAGCATTGCTCTCCGACCGGCCAGTCGGTATCGCATTCGCCACCGCGATCGACCACTCTGAACATTGGCAGCGATCCGCAGCAGCAGTTGGCAGCAGCAATTGCAATCAGCAACTCCTCAGCCACAGCATCAGCTCCATTATCAATGGGCGGTGAGCGTAGTGCCTTCCGTTCGTTGGTGAGTTCACCCTCGGCTGCCGCATTTGCGCTGGGCTTGGCGCGTCAATATGCCGTTGCGGCATCTTTGTCAGCCGCAGAGGAGCAGCGGACGCGTTTGCAACTTACGGACTGCAGCGACGCAAACGCGGCCGTCACTGTAGACGGTTCCGATTCGGAGGAAGAGGAAATCAACGTGCACGATGACTACGATGATGAACCTGAACGGGCGATGATGCCAACGACGCCAATGACCGAGGCCACCAACAACAACAGCGCACTCCCGCCAACGTCGTCATCAGCGTCTTCGTTGCCGCGAAATGCAAAAGCTCCGTTGCAGCTAACAAAGCATGACCGCTGAGCTGAGCATGAGCACTGGAATGAGCACGACAAATATTAATTTCAAACTTGACTTGGAAGCACGCTTGTGATTGACAGCAACCATTACAAATGCGTATAGTTTTAAGTAGGATAGGATCACAATTGTTGTTGTTTTATTCAAGCTTAAAGTAACTCGAAACTGTTGTGCAAAAAAAAATACATATAAAACGAGAAGCAAAATAATAATAAAATAACACAAAACAGACTCCATAAATGTAAACCAAAGTTAAAAAGTTGCTCACCTACTTGTGGAAGCAAACCTGGGCGGCTGCGCTCACGACAATTACAATTACGAGAAGTATTTGAATTTGAATTTTCGCAATTGAAACTTGAAACGCGTTTGTTTTTCCATTTGTTTTCTTTTTTGTTTTACACTTAAACCATTCCTAATCTATGTAATACAATTAAGAATATTTGATTCTGGTAATCATTTACCTCACTTCTAAAGGCTATTAATATGCAATATACGATAATACTTACTTAGAAAAATAATCTACGTTACGGCTGAGGTTTAAGCGAATAAATATATATATATATATATGTGTAAATGTAAAAATAATTCCCTAAAGTTAACTGTTAATTGCTTAGTTAAAACTATTTAAATAAAATTTATTTCAAAATATATCAACAATTTTTTTTTAATTCAATTAGTGATATTGCTTGTGCTATTTTGATGTCTTAGCGAATGGGGAAGTTATAAATTGGAAATTCCGGGGAGACCAATATCTGCTCCTTAGTGCCGAAGGCGATTGGACACAAATTTATATATTTTAAAGTTACTGCAGGAATTTACTACGAAGTTAGTTCGGGTGGAACAAGGTAATACGAAACCATGCGAGGAAACGCTCGCTAAGAAATGTTTGTAACTTGTTCCACTAAGCATTTATTGGACTTTATACCGTGACCGCTAACGAAAAAAATAGTGTTTAAATGAGTAGAAAAAGTGTAATACAAAAAAAAAACACTGACGTACTAGCAAAATGATTATTACATGGAGGAGAAACGATGTGTATCAGTGATCCAAGTGTAATTTCAAAATGAGTAAAATATGCATACGTGGATAATAACGATCGACGATATTAGGCTCTTGGTTGCCCTCAAGAGAAACTGTTTCTATAATTTGAAGCATCGATACAACAATCTTACAGGGGAATAGATAGATTTTCTACTCGGAAAGAAATTAGTTGGTGTCATAAATAACGGAGCTACGTGGCGTATGAGTGACAATTCAAATGAATTGATTTAGAAAAACGAACAGACGCGGGTACTTTTTGGTTAGTCCTACTTTCAGAGTATAGTATAGTTGGATGTAAACTTGTGTCGGCCGGTGTAATAACAACTATTTTCCGGTCACCTATTTGGAATCGTACAAAGGCACTTGAACTTGTCCATAGTTAGTGTTGTGTACGGTTATGTGTGCACTTATTGTGAGCCACAAAGTCCTCGCAGCTCTTCGTCAATCAATCACAGTGCGCATAAATATTATGAAATGGCCGTTTGCCGGAGACTGCGAGCTTAATTAGCATTCTCGGGCGAGATGCGATCATTAAAATGATTTTACTAACCATTACGTTAGTGGAACATGCTGCACCGCCCGCCTTTCAGCCATTCGGCCGCAACAATGTTGTCACATTATCCCAAGGACCCTTTCGCCAGCTTTGCTGCAGTTAAGGCGATTTCGCGCGTTTATGGTCTATTTAATCTTCCAAATGGAAATTCGCTTCGGTGTCTCGTCGCATTTCACGTGCGTTGGATGCGTAAACAATAAACTCAGGCCAACTTTGGCCGTTGGTGATGGAGCACACTGTTCTGCAACATTGTTGCTGATTTTATGCATGCTTTGGTCGAATGTACGAACGTTAAAACTAAACCAGCAAACACACCAAACCATAAACATGTTTGAAGTTATATGGCGCTTGTCAGCGCCACTACTCGGACTTAAATGGCATCTCAGTTGGGTCCTCGGAACGCTGAGTGTGTGTTTTTTTTGGAAACGTCAGCGGTATTTTGTTCGCTCTGAGCCCAGAACGATATTTCAAGTATTTTAATAGACCAAAACAATAAACTATTTTCGAGCTATTTGTTTGGCTAAACTTACTCAACATTTAACAGTCAAGTTTACGAACAAAATATCTCAACCATTAAAATGTTCCGTCAATGTATAAGATAAACCAAAATATATACAAAAAAAAAACAAAAATTAACTCTAAGCACCTTTCGATAATTTATCACCAAAGGTGAAAATACTTTCGATGGAAAGATTTAGATTTATGACAACATTCAGCATAGTTTCGAACCGTAAAGGCGCTGATTGTACCAATGTACATACAGACATACATAGTAGATACAAACTATATGCATGTATTTGTGTATTTATATATTCTGATTGCGAACAAAAATTTAAATACGAATCGGTTATAAAAGCTGAAAAGCAAATTGAATTTGTGAGCACGATCGAAGCATCTGATATCAGATCTGACCGAGCGCGAGCACTCATTCCTGCCTGCCTTTTGTTAACACCATAATTTACATTGATTTATGAGCTTTTGAGCTTGACCACGTCGAATGCTAATCGTGCGGTCTTCATCTAATTTAATTTAATTCAATTCGAATCCATTCCATTTGCCTATAATTAAAATGTCGATGTTATCGCAGTCGTTTGGACAGATTGGTCGTTATTCGTTCGCCATTTAAGGTGCCCACATTCATATTCTATTTATTGTATTCACATAAATTTATCGATTGTACGCCAAAATTATTGCCAATATTTACGATATTCAATTAACCAAATAAATACGATTATTCCTGTTTGTTTTGAGCGCCATTTTTTATTTCTCACGACCAAAGTGAAAAGGGAGAATATTATTCAACGTAATAAAATTGCTTACGTTCAGCAAATGTAAAACTAGATAGAAGTAATGGAAAAAACTTCTGTTAACGCAAACAAATTTATATTTCAGTAAAAACACCTTGATTGATTTGTATAATTTTGTTTAGTTAATTCAATTGTTTACTTTACAGTATATTACATACCATCAGGGACGTAACCAAGGGGGGGGGGGGGGGGGTTGGTCTGTTCGATCTGTTGTTGATTTTAATTTGGTTTGCATTTTCAAATTTTTTTCTTCAGTATAAGTAAAAAAAAATGTATGAAAACGCCCCCCGAAATTTTTTTCTGGTTACGTCCCTGCTTACCATATATAATTTGTTTGACAGTATAATTGCTAATCCTACCTCTGAATATTTTCAGCCTCTGGTAAAGGTGGTTCTTTAGTGGTTGAATTTTGCATTAAGCTAATAAATGAGTTGTAAGTGGTAAAATTTAGTTAGTGTATTGTTTAGAAAATACCCCAATCAAGCGATTCTAACTGTTGGTGGCTCGAAAAAAGCTCATTTCATACAAAAGAGCCCTTGTAAAAGGTTCACTTAACCACCGATATATAGTCATCATTCTTTTAAGAACAAATAATAGACCTAACTTCTCCGACCATTTTTCGGTAATTTTTCGGTAATTTTTCGATATTTTTCGATATTTTATCGATAGTTTTTGTACCATTTTTGAAGATAATTTCCATTTCTACTTCATTTCCAATCCATTTCAAAATTTTGTTCCAATTCCATTTTGTTGCGGTCTATTTAATTCCAGTTCCATTCCCATTCCGTTACCGACATCATTTCCAACCAAAAAAAAACTATTATTTTTCGATCTGTTTTCGATAAATTTACAAATGTTGCTCCAATTTCTTTTTGTTCCGGTCAATTACAATTTCGTTCCAGGTCCTATTCCCATTCAGTTACCGACATAGTTTCCAACCAAATACAAAAAAATGGTTTCGGATACTTTTGTGTCATAAAAAAGACTTCCTACACTCAGAAAAAATACTATTGAATTTGGTCAATATGATACACTACTATTGAAATAATGGTGTAAACTAATTGCATTAATAGGAAAAACTAGTTATAATTTTTATTTGACCAGTTTTGCTAATAATTCAACTATTTTCTACTATTATTTCAATAGTATTGACCAGATTTAATAGAATTTTTTCTGAGTGTAGTATTGTAAAAGCAACCGCTCAAATGTGCCAATATACAAAACTAAAAAGTTCTGTTACCCTTCATATTGTATCAAACATCTAAAAAGTCAAAATTAATTGTGTGTATTGGCAAGACTTACATACGTCATACACATTTTGTCCACATCTGCGCGACTATAAATGAGGAAAAGTGTGAAAATAACGTAAATGCATTAATTAAAGACAACCACTCCTTATTCAATTTGTACATATGTATATTTGGTATGTGTTTGTGCCTTGCACAACTTGCATGTAGAGGTGTTGGATAAAAGATAAATACGAAATTTATGACTACATTTAGCGCAAAAGCCTGAACAAAATAAGCCAATGCTAAGGCTTGCGCTTAATCGACAGGCGGGCCATGGCCGGCAATCGCCGCCAAAATCTCCGTTCCTATTCATTTCCGATACACAATTCATAAGCGCGCAACTCTGTATCACAGCGTATCGTATCGTTCGAGGCATCGAATCAATTCATATCCCGAGGCCTCGGTCGCATTAACTCCATCCCAGATAAGGCGAGCGGCGCATAAAGGCGCAGAAAACATACCAAATGCGATATGGATGGTTAGATGGTTACGAGTACGAGTACGTTAAGGTGAGAGGTAAGCTCTTTTGCAGTTTGTGTTCACAATCGCTTACGACGGATGTGACATTTCTCGGATATGTTTTGTTTATGAACGAAAACACGCAATTAATTCGAATTTGGCATGCTCGTGAACTCGATGGTGTCGAAGGCGGCCTCTTTTACGTTAATGAAAACCGAATGAACAGACGAAAAGTAAATATCAATAAAATATTAATAAAACATTATACAGACATACGGTGGTACTTAATGATGATTCCTTCAAATTATCGAAATATTTAAGAATGTTCAAGCGGATAAGAAGGAACACAAATATGTTCTTGTTTATTGTGTGTTTGTACTTTAATGGCAGCCTACGCCATAATTGTTTGTTTTTGTTGGCTTCAGAAAGAAACCATAGAAGGACTTTGTTTTGATATTTGATATGCTTGCAAATTCTACTCATCTGGAGGTTGATGATGATGATGGTAGCTTGCTGAATTTCATTGCACCAATCACAGAGTAGGTACTTTGAATTTTTAGATTTTTTGTAACTTCTAGTTTTTGGAAAATTTTACAATTTTCAGATAGATATAAAGGGATATATGAGCCATTTTCTCAAGTCGATTGTGTAGCTTTTGCAGAGTTGGCTTTCCCGTAATGAAATGTATAATATATCAGATGAATGCCTTTGGAATAAGCGCGTCAGTTCCGTTATAAATCATCGATTGGATTAGATTGGATTGTTGGATCCTTGTCACTGCGGTCACTACGGTCACATTGGGGATATTTCCACATACCTTTACATTTTTATAGCTCATACCTGAGTTTCTGTTCATTAGAAAAGCTGGGCTATCAGTGAAGTCACACTGATTGAGGTAAGCCACCCCCTGTATAACGAAATTTCCTTATTCCTCCTTGTTACATAGTCTACATATATCATCCTGTATTATACCCATGGTTAATAAATGTTTTTGACCCTACAGTGTCCTCTTAGGAATCCTGTAACCTCGTCAGCACTCTTTATGCATTTCATCAAATCCAATATAAGTTAATTAAACTTTTTGGTGAGATTGAACTTAAAGCTATATCCCGATTTGACACCGCTTTCAACTGGCTATGGCAATGCAGGAATGCATACAAAACCAACTTTAAAAATATGAATGTCACAATGATTAAATCGATTAAATAAATTTGGAATATTTACGAAAATGGGCAATAATAATCTTTTGTTGTGTTTCGCCACTGGATACGTGGGCAAGTTTTTAATGTTCGGCATTCACACATCCGCAGACGAACAACGAAAATCGTTGTCACAGGTGAATTTCTAAGAGCTTTAGATTGTCTTTTTTTCCGTAAATTCATAGTCGTCCATTGCCGTTGTCGTCGCTTTAATTGATTTATTCGGTTGATTGGGAGCTGTGGTGTTTAAACCTTAATGCGAGGTGATTAAAGATATTCATTTGTATTTGTCTTTCGGTCCGTCCGTCCGTCTGTTTGACTGCCGGTTTGTCCGCTGTGCGTCTCTCCTTAAATGATCTGACCGCGTCTAGTTATTAGCCGAGAAATAACTTTGCCTCTTGTCATCTCATTAGGAGAAATGTGAGATAAGACAAATTTGTTTTTGTTTCTTCTTCTTTTGTGAATTTGATTTTCGTGGTTAAATTAAATTCTATTTGACTTGTGAACCGCACCAAACGATCGTTCGATGCGAGCATTGTGACCGGAGCACAACCATGCAGGCGTCAGTCGGTAGTTTCGTTATAATAATTCTGTCACCGTGACTGCTTGTATGGCAAGTGGTTAATCGCTGTTCCCCCAATGAAAAATTCACCTCTTGAATTTGAAAATTGAATTTTATTTAATTTCTGATGTCTCCATTAACGACGAGTGATCAAAAGAGTAATGAGGTGTTGATAGCGTTGAAAAGTCGGGTTCATTAACAAACCATTCTCTCTGGTGTCTCCAAACCATTGCGGGATTAGTAGGTGGACGAAGAATAGCTTACGGACTGGTTTCCATTTCGGGTGCGGGGACCCTAAAGACAATATGATTTTTAATAATCTGCCGCTAAATGTTGCCGCTGCTGCTGTTGTTGCGGCCGTACAGTCAGCGGTTTAGAAAGTTTATTTGCTCTTTGTTGGGTTGCTTGCTCGTGCTTTTAATTTGTATTTGATTAATTGTGTTTAATAATATTTCATTCAATCATTTGTTGTTTTTGGTGAAATAAACAAGTTGAACGATTGATTAAAGCGTGCTAAATTAGTTGGTATTGTTAGGTTTCTTAATTAAGTTAGCTACTGTTTAGGCAATTATTAACAATTGGCATAAGACTGTTTTTTCGCGAAGCGGTATCTTTGTTGGTTTAACGCTATTGTCTGTTTTTGTATCATATTTCGTATTTCTAAATAAATCGTTTTTAGGAAAAATTTGGAATTCTTGTCAGAATTTGAACTTCAGATGGAATTTTTTTACTTTTGATGTAAATTTTTGTATGATATTGAACAAATACGTATTAGCTTACGAATGAAATAAACATTTATTTTTATAATTCGAATTCGGGCTCAAGGATTAGGTTAATCAAAGTAGAAAAACCCAATAAAAATATTTATCAACCATAAGAAATTAAAGATCTGATGTAATTTGCAGCAAATGTTTAATTCTTTTAGCCCAAATACACTCTAATCTGCACCAACTGAAATCGTGGGGTAAGTCGTTTGATGGAAAGTCGTCCAAGTGTATTTGGACTACAAGTATTGAACGTTTCCCCAAACATTGCAACTAAGAATTTCATACAGTTACAGCAGGGTGTTGGGGTATAAATAAATTTGGGATTATGGATTGAATACTGACTGAATTTCCAGGATTGATACAAACCTTCACCGACCAGCAGCTGAAAATCAAATCTATACGACTTTTATCAGCTGAAAATAGTTCGTCATTCGAGTTAACATTCAAATCACTTAGAATAGATTTTTTGATGCTATAAAAAGACATTTTACTTTATAAAACTTCTGTAACAAGATCAAGGGTTATATTTTATAGAAACCATTACAGTAACAATTCAAGTGAAATTAACTCAGGTATTTTGGTAAAAAAGAGTTAAATTTACCATAAAATAGCTTTATGTTCACATGAATATCTCCCAATGGACGGCTCACTCTGAAATGCTAATTTAACCGAAGAACAAACAAAAAAGATTTATTATTTGTCTAAAAGCAATAGAACGGCACTAACCAAACGTTTAAATGTCAAATAGATGATACCAAAGACAAACCCAAATTCCGAGCATGCATGTAAATCGAAACAGAAAACAGAATTAATGCGCGCAGTCAGCAGCATCTAATTGTGACCCAAACGAAACCAAACCAAATCAAATCAGAGCCACAACAGAACAACAGATGCTCCGTTCTGGCCTTTGCTCAGGAGGAGCACCATCCAAATGGACGCATTTATTCGCTTATGGCAGCACATTACTACCACTGTATTGACCAGACAAGAGCGGTATGCGCGAGAACCCGTCCGTGCACTTAAGCCGTTCCTCATCTCGTGAAATTCAATTTAAATATTTTCATCTGATGATGTCTCATAATGCATACAATATGTCTCTATAGGATTTCAGTGGCTTCATTGATTCTTATCACCCCATAAAATACATTTCGTTTGATTATTTGTTTTTTTTTTGTTTGTCGTTGTTGTTGTTTTCATTATTGTCTTTGTGTTATTCTTGTTGTGTCTTTATTCATCGTTGCTTGCCTTTTTCGAGCACCTTCTTCAATTCTTCAGTTTACTCTCACAGATCACCTGAAATCCTAACTCAGTTCACGCCACACCACACCACACTACACCACTCCACTTCACTTCGACCCGCCACACTTTGAATTTCTGTTGCTGTTTCCGTGGTGATTTCGTCTTTGTTTTGCTTTTATTTCTCACTATAAGTGTAATTTATGTCTTTATTTAGTGAAGATTTCGTTTCCTAATTTATTGTGATATCTCTTGGGCGAAAACGGGCCATCGTCAACTCAATCGGTTTGTTGGTCGGTCGGCCGGTCGTTGTTATAGGAAATGTAGCCCCGTCCACACCTTAGTTGTTTCTTAGTGGCAGTGATGATTGCGGGCATGCGATGCCATTTGTGCTCACCTTTGGCTAACTCACCTGTGCTGCTGGATGCGCTGCTGCCGATGCTGCCGCTGCTGTCGAGATGACATCGTGACAATGACGGTGTCGTTGATGTTTTCTGATTCCCATTAAGAGCGTGAAGTTATCCAAAATTTATCTGCTATCTCCTGATAATGCTCATCGAACAAAGTGAATTAAATTGGGATTCGAGAAAACATCATCGCATCATCATCGAAATTGAGATGCGACGCGTTTGCCTCGAGCACAAATGACCTGAAAGCGCGATAACCTAAAAACCCTCGAACAAGCGCTCCGTTGTACAACTTAATTTTCGGTGCTGTTCGGTGCCTTTGGTTTTTGTATTTCAATTTGGATATTATTCGGATTTGTTTTCCCCATTTTGTATATCTGAAGTTAGAATGATCTTGAGTGCAATGAGCAGAAGTTGAGTTCAGTATTAGTTGAAAGAAGGTCAGGAACAAGCTACAACTAGACTAAGTCAAATGACTAAACTAAAAACACTGAGACAATTTGTAATAAATGTCAGAGGCAAAGTAAGGCAAAAGATTGGATCATTGCTGTCTATCAATTTGTATGATCTCTTGCGATTTCCACTCTGAATGCAGCATGTGGCATGCCAAGTTATTGAATTTCCACGCTACAATTCCTGAAATATGAATGAGAGCCTTGTGAGTACCACTTCTTCCTTCAAAAGGCGATAAGCATGGTCACATAAGGAAACCAATTAAGACCTATTTATGCCAGGTAATTAAGGTATTGGCATGTTCACAGTCTCCTTTGGCCGCAGACGCAGCATTCAGCGCAAAATGTTTTCCAACTTGCTTGTATGTTGCCGGACGGTTGACATTGTGCGCGTCGTGCGTGTTGGCAAAGATTTGAGAGTCGCTCGATGCGTCCCTGCGACATTGATTAGCCGCCACGATGTTTTGCCGTTTCATATCGGAGGTGTTATTAAGTTGATTTTCGTACATATACTTAAAATACAATTTTGCACATTTCTGTGGGAATGCATTTTCGGTGTCATGCATTTTGGCAGTATCGAAGCAATACATCATGGCTGGTGGTACGTGCATAAATATATTGTTTGATTAGGTCATGGATCATGCGGAAAGAGATTATAGTTCGCTAATTAAGAGTTCAAAGTGACATACAGTTCCTAAGGCTCACAGTTTCCTCTTTGGACAGCGTGGGTAGTGAATCTACAATGGCCGAATGGTTTATACGTTGTCGATTTAATTTCTTCTATAAGTAAATAATACATACTCCATGGTAAATAATTTCCAAACGCTTTGTCAATAAATTGACTGTGGTATGTGCGCATAACTACTAACTTTAAAAATTGCACAATATGCGCACGGCAGCCAAATGGAGCGCCAACCGAAACCGAAATGAATTTAGTGAAAGGGCGTCTTAATAAAATCGTGCAACACACGCGCCGATAAGCGCCGCCAAGCCAGCTCAACAGCCAGATCCAGTCAGGCCGAGCCAACTACCGCTTACTACCACCACCGCCGCTGTCAGTTCGAAAATCGCCTACTCGCAGTGATGAAGTTATGAAGTCTGCTCGGCTCTGATCTGCCTTTCGGACTGCTTTCGGAATGCTGCAGCAGGAAACAGAAGACGAAAATTACTAGGTAGTAGCTCAAGTCACTCTGCGCTCTGTGCCGATAAGGGCCAATATTAGGATGTGGAATATTGACGGCGGCCGGCCGGCGGTTGGTGGAAATCAATACGCGCAATTGGTCGAATGGTATGACTAACACAAAGCACACAGGATATACTGGCCCGTATGTGGCTTTTGTTTGCAGTCTTAATTTTACTTAGACTGCCTACAATTATATCGTAAATTTGTCAAAATCCGATATCCGTTAATGTATGTAATCCAGCACTCAACACCCTTCATGAGAATTCGATTGAGATTTCGGCGAGGCAAATTGTGATTCATTGGCGGGGATAACTGCGCACCAATTGTGTGATTGAATTTTTTGTACGGCAAAAAGGCAAATTTGATATTGGCTAAAAATTCGATGTAATTTGGCGAATTTCGAAGTACTTTCAGAGAGTTTATTGGAGTTAGTTGAAACTGTGAATTGGTTGTTGTGTAGCCTTTTTGTGGGAAAGATTGAGTCATGAAGAAGTGACCTAATGATCATGACTTAACCAATATCTTCTATTGAGTAATTATCATAAATTCATGAGCCAAACCAAGCAAATATTGCTTGGAATGTCCAGTAATCTAACCTTACTTTTAAGGAATTGCCTTTTTTGTGTTGTTGACCATGCTTCTTGTACATATTAATCCTATGATTCACAAACAACGAAGGAACATACTTAGAAAATGTAATTGTTTCGCTTCATGCTGCTGAATAGGCAATAAAAATAAGTACCCAACTTGTGTATCGTCGTCGACTTAGCCAACAAAGTGCCAATTTCGAAATCAATTCAATTAAAACGAAAGCTTGTACTGTGTGTCTGGCTGTCTGTAAATGACGACTTAAGCGCAAAAGAAAGCGCATCAAACCGCGTCAAAACTTAACCACAAGCAGCAAGCAGGCAGAATGTGCACATGATTAAACGTCAAATGTGGAACAGGTATTAGCAGCAGCAGCAGCAGCAGCAGTAGCAGCGAGCAACAACAGCTACAAATGCAAATGCATTCGATACCAGACCAGGCGTTAGTCCATCCATCCACTGGGGGCTGGGATGGGCTGTGCTGAGTGTGTGCGCTGCACTTTGGCACAGTCGGTGAGTGATGTTGGTGGCAATGACGGTAGAATGGTGGGGAGAGAGTACGAGTGAGTGAAAAACATTGTTAAGTGAAGCCCCATAAATAATGTTTAATCGATGTTTGCTCTTCGGTTTATTGCATTTATGGCGTTTTTAATGAGCACCTCGTTCCGTGGCAACATTTTAACTTTATGCCCGTTGTGCGTTGTGCGAAGCTTTGGTGTCAACGCCAGAAGACCACGGTGACGAACGAAGAAGCCAAAAGAGTGGCGCGCGGCTATGCAATTTTTGTCAGTGACTTTGAACTGCCTATTGGGAACAACAAGCAAATAAGGCAGCGGGCAACACTACCGCCAACACCAACATTGAGTGAGGGTCGGGATGGATGGATGGATGAATGAAAGTATAGAGATACGGCCATGGTGGGATGGCCGAAGGGGGTTGTGGAATTGACATTCATCAGCAATTAATTTCTGTGCACGTCGGCAACAGTGTTGCGAAAATCCAATTGGCAACAAGCTCGTAAAATGTTTTCTTAGCTTATTGTTATTGCTGTCTTGTTGTTGGAGTGTATATGTATATTATGCCGGAAAAGGAGGGGAGGCTCAGATTCACTGTTTGGCTGAAGCCTCAGCGCACGTAGGTCTCCTGCCGTATGAATCCGTTCTCGATAGTTCGAATTTGAGTCCCTTCTGTAAAATGACCATAAAGCCGAAAACGTTATTGCGTTTCTCATCAAGTTTTATCGGCCATTAAAACGGAATTCGATTTCAATTTTGCCTGCTTCAAATGTGAGCACGAATCGCATTTCAGTGATTTACACATCCGAATGATTCTTAAATGTAAACATTGTGTCTGTGTGTGCGCCGGCAACAATGTTACGGGTTCAAAAGACATTTTTAATTCAATCGATTCGATGCAATGTCATTAAAAAAGGTTTTATAGTTACAAACTGAATGGATCGAATTGGGAACTGAATTAGGCTGAATCTATGCACAGAGCTCGAAGTTCACATTTCAATTCAAAACATTCACAAAGTTCGACACTGATCGCTCGCTCGATCACGAATGCATACTACATAATTTTACCACAAATTGATGTCAGCAAATTTGCTCTACAATTTACGGATACTACAAAACATTTTAATGTTTGGCAATTATTTTAAACTATATTCCATTATTAAGCTCGAATTGCGGTCAAAACATTTTATCTTATTTAAGATAAGATGTTAAGATGCACAAAACACACTCAATCGCATCTGCCATTTTGCATATCACATAAGTAAATCGAACTGCAAAGCGGAAGCTAAATTTAGGCACACTTCCAAAGCGCTATTGTTGAAGCGTTTCGGGACAGCCGAAAAACACTGTCATTGAAAAACAATTATGGCATTAATCTTCCGAAATTATAACCTTTGTTGTGGTTTTGCCAATTCCAGGACATCTGTGTGTGTGTGTTTATATGTATATATGTTTTGCCCTTCGTGGCGCTTGCTTGTGTTAAATTGTGTTGCGCAACACACTTGCACATTTATTTGATAAGTGTCCGCAAAACGTTCTTGTTTTATTAATAATTGTGCGGAAAACGGAAACAATGGACACTGCAGCCATCTGGCGTATGCCATGTCCAAAGAACCACATAAGAAATAAAGAAGAATTGCATTAAAAAAATATACTAAAAAATTGTAAGCAATTACAAACGAAAACTCACACTTGCACAGAACATATACGAGCAGTACATGCAAGTGTTGCAGGCATTATTATTATTTGTTGAACCGCGGCCACCACCAGCCAGGTTGGCAGCAACCGGACAAACAGACAGGCACTCAGTCAACCAACCAACCAACCAACAAACAAACTAGCCAACTAACAACCAAGCGACCTACCCGTGCACAGTGCACATGAACGTCATATCTCGTATAATCGCACAGTCCGGTAAAATCCACACATTCAACGGCCAAGTGCAGCCCCCAAAAGTCTCTCTGACACATCATCTACATTTCCTTGATTCGTTCACTCGGAGCAATTTCGGTGCGCTAAAGGGCTCATTCAAACTTATGACCATGTAATCATGCGGCCAGCCACACATTCAAGCTGGTTGGTGGCTGGCCCTGGCCAGGTCAGAAGGCTCCGGCACTTTAGTCGCAACCACAGACGGCTGCTGCTGCTGCTGCTGCTGCTGCCGTCTCCTCGATTATGACAGTTCGCAAGTGTTTATTTGGTTATTTATTACCGTATTTTGGATTCATAAATAACACTGCAAATTACCGTGTGTGGAAGTTGTGGCTGTGAAACACGAATGCACATACACCAGGAACTATTTACATTTGGCTCCAATTGGCAGGGGAAACTCAGATAATTCTGTACTTGGCCGGTTGTTGTGGCTATTGCCTTTGTGGCTTCTTTGAAATGCACTTATTTATTTCCATTTAGAAATATTAAAAAATATATATGTATTATATATTTTACAAATAATTTGCCAAATTTGTATTTTAAAACCGAGTTTTTTCTGCAGTAGATTTGCAGTTGTCCAGAAAAGTAGCACATGATTCCGTCAAATATAATAATATTAATTGAGTGGAGTGAGCATAATTAATTCTAGCAAACAAATAAAACCAACACTCATTGTGTTCCAACCTCATTATGGAGTAGAAGATTCGTTGAAAGTATTCCATCCGCAATTGAAAACAATTACCACTGACATTTTCGTTCTCTATGCCGCAACAGTTTGATTTAAGCTCGTAAATTAATTAAGTTAATATAAGAGAATGTAGGAAGCATGGAGCATGAGTTCAGTTAAATGCCCTTACATATTTGAAAGGGACATATTATTTCGAAACTTTTTTCGCACAACGACTGAGTTGTCGAATGTGAAATAATTTAAGAAGTATCTCATACTCAGTTAATGTTGTACCAAAAAATTTATTCAGCAGAAATTTTGATAATTTTTTTCGAATTTATTCCATTCTAACCTCAAAATGTGCCAGTTTCTTTCGTGCCCTCATAATTAGTTTAATTTTCGAAGACGTGGCATTTACATGTACAACTTATAAGTGCTTATAATTGAGCTCTTATGAAACACAAATAAATATTCGCTCAGCGTCAAAGGGTGATGACCAAATTCTTATACATACACGCAGTGGAATGAACTCACCTAGAACAATAGCAATAATTGACTTTGTGAAGACACCCTAAAATTATATTTGTATGCCTTTTTGTTCAAGCTAATAATTATTTTGCATTTGGTATGGCATTTGCATTTGGCCCCGGCAAAGTGATTTCACTCATTCTGAACCGAAATGAAATATTATGCGTTTCATTCCATTTCAATTCACTACACCACATTTAAGTTCATAACTACATTGAGAATGCCAGTACCATTGAGAATACAGTATTAAGTACAAGTATTAACTGGAAAATGATTGTCAAAGCCTACCTCAAAACTTCGTATAACAAATACTCTAAGGTTTCTTCGAGTGTACTTGATGCCCTAAAAGGGGTCTTCCATTGATAATTTTTCCCATTTTAATGTGTGAACCAACTCTCAAAAAATATAAATGTTCTACTGTCTTATAGTCGTTATGACCCAACATATTTTTTGTTTTTTTTTTCAATACACTCTATTATTGTATTTACATACATATGAACCGTCTCTTACGTGCATTTGTTCGCTCACACTCATTCAAATAACGAAAATTAAACAAAATTAATAGTTTCGCCATTTGAGGGACATACTCAAGTGACTTCGCTTTAAATATTTGGGAGTAGCTACATTTCGAATTGGTTTGCCTAACCTATCATTAGTTGGTAGGAAATTTAAGCGATAAGCATAACATGTGGTAAAATGGTAAAAATAAAATGGTAATTTCCTGAATAAGAAGAATACACATTCAAATTGGTATTCGACATTGAATAACGGTTGAACTGGAATTTTTGAAATGTTTCATTAAAATTTGATTATTTTTACATTTCTTTCGGTTACTGAGTAGGTTTTGATTGAATCGTTTGTGGGGTGTTTTTGTCTCAAGCTCTGTAAGATTGGAGGAAGTTAAGTTTGTATTCATCAAGCTAGATGGTTAATAATTTGCTGTTGGTTGTGACTTACAGTTCACCATGAAGTTGGGTGCGTAACATTTTCTACTGGAATCGCTGAGCTATTTCCTAGTTTGAGTGGGCGGATATACTCCACAGTTGTAACCGTAAGCCCATATCGGTTTTAAGACACTTTTTGATCTCAGTTGTGAATTTTGATTCATCAGTCAGAATAGGTTCCGTAATTTTGGACCCAAAACATTGCTCTTCGTAAGTATTCATTTAATTGCTCTGGTGGGTTGTAAATGTTACTTGAACTGATTTCGTTTCAATAGCCTTTATAGTCCTTTTCTTCAGCCATACAGGTAATTGGTTTGGATATTATTGCAGCTTCAGTGAGGCAAGGACTTTACAACACCTATACTTGATGGAGAATCAGCGATGTAAGGTAGCTATTAGATTGAGCCCATAATACTATCCTGTGGAACAACAGCTTTTATTTCGTAAGGATTAGTCACATCACAACCTTGTCCAGGAGCATCGTCGTATAAAAAAACAAAGTATTTAATTGGCTTTCGTGTTATTCGATGATTTTTTAAGTAAATTGAGATATCAAATTAAAATTTCAACAACTTAACTAAAATACTTCTTCCACATTCTACTTACAGTAATTCATACATACAAAATACTAGTACATTGCATGACCTTTCTCACATCCACCTCTGCTCAGTTACTTTTTTTCCAACCACTTTAGGAAATGCAAATTTTGATAAAGATCGCTGTTGATGTCATGTTGACAATTCGTTTTATATGCTTCGCCAATGTTTATCGAATGCAGTGCATTTCTGTGGCCGATCGTAGCCAGTTCCTGGCGAACCTGTGCCGCCGCACGATATATAACAATTAATACAACAAAGTGTAGAGGAGTAGTCTCACTCGCAGCAGTAGTCCCGTCAGCCAATGGTCCTTCCGACTGTTTGTGTATGTTGTGTGCGGTGTGTCATTGCTGGTTGTCATTTCACTGCCAGTTCACAAACGCGCCGCACAGGTGGTCCTAACAAACCGCACAATTTATGCAAAACGAATTCAATTAACACCTAGTATAAATGCTGGCCGACTTTTGCCAAACAGCGACGACACGGAAACAAATAAAAATTTAGCGGAATGCTCTCGTCACCCTTGTTGGGCAAAAATTGAGTTCTTGGTAGAGAGGAGTGCATCACCGGGAAGCATTTCCTCGCGACAACAAACGATCTAGGGAAGAGAACTCTTAGGGTGTTTTGTTCATGCGAATTGTTGGTTTCCCTTTCTTCGTAGCCGTGGTTATTTGTATTTTGGGGCCCCCCGTCAATGGTAACATCTACGTACAACGAAACGTGTAAGTCAGCATGTGTGTACAAACAGTAGCCATGTTCGTCATCATCGCTCACGACAGGTGAAACATGAATTGAAATGAATGAATGAATGAAATGTCGCGGTATATTGTGGTACGGTTTTGCCCTTCAGTGAGTCGCGCTCGCGTTCGTTCTGTTTGCAGTCTAGTTATTTATGTGACAAAATTTTGCAAATAATTGGATTGACCGATCAAAGATAGTACGCATGGGTAGACAAGGTAGCGCAACAAAAAACAATTTAATTCAATTAAATGGGAATTGCAGTTCAATTCCTCAAATCGATTCACAGTTGCGATTCCCGGTTGAAATATGTTTTTCTTTTCTTTTCTTTTGTTTTATTTTATTTTGGTTATTGCGCCATTTCGCAAATGTGCTGAGTTCTCATTGCGTTTTGATGTCTTTATAGAGCGTATTATGAAGGGGATATAATTTAACATACACATATATAAAAAATATTTCGGTTGGTATTCGTTTAGAACAGAAAGTTCGATTGGGTTACTGTCAGAACAAGTTCCATAGAGGCGCCAGTTAAAAACTGGTGCTTATAGAACTTATAGAAAACTAGAGAGTTAATTTCGCCACACAATATGACCGAGAGAAAAAACTGTTAAAAACCATCCGAAAGTCGAAAAACTGTTTAACAGCGAAAACTGTTACAATTGCCAGTTTTCGCTTTTATTTTAACTGTTTTCACTGTCACTAGTTTTTCGACAGTCGGGTGGTTTTTAATGGCGAAACTGTTTAGTCTCCGGACCAATTTCAAAAATTAATGCCAAAAAAATTTTAAGGTAGCGGAGCGAAACGAACCTCGAATTCGTAGTCCGCGTGCCCGACTATCTTTAAGACACAGTCCCATCACAGAATTATTTTAGCTAACGAACAGTGTTGTTATTGCGAACTATTTATTTATTCTAAAATGTAGAGTCGGAGTAAGGAGCCCAATCTACATCTACATGTTACATAGATCTTTGTAGATGGCATGATATCCAAAGGAAATGTGTCAATTTACGATATAGACGAAGATCGTCCACTAAGTCCCTTTTCATTAATCTGGTCACTGGATTCCCGGTATCACAGTAAGTATGTCATTCCGTTTACGAATGTCACTTTTTCACAATCGATCTTCATGGGAATTAAAATCAACACCATAAATGCTATCAAAAAGATAAACATTTACTTAAGCTTCCACATCGTCCTCACGAAACGTCTAATATTTTTGGCATTTTTTTGTATTGTTTTTGAATTTGATATACTAACGCGACAACACAAACAATCGAGTAATAAAATAATTTTATCTCATCAAATGGACCGTGAAATTTGATAATATGATTTGGTGGGTTCTCAAAACTGAAATTCGGTTTTAGCCTTAAATCTATCCTAATTGGATTAAGTCAATCGAATCGTATACTTTACGATACAACGATCATGCTATGTCATCTTTTTCATCTGTATACTTTACTTATTTTTTTTGCTCCTCTCATATTGACTTGTGTGCAGTCACAACGATTGTTTCGATTTGATAAAGCCTGCGAAGAGGCCTTGGCGCTCGACCATACGTGGAATCGCTGTCGCAACAAGATAATCGCCCAAATGTGGTTTACGTCGTACCAAAAAATCAATACTCATGAGAAAACCGATTTTTGTCTTACGAATATTCGCCAAAGTGGAGCTTGGAGCGAAAAACAGAAAATATGACCCAAAGTTGACCAAAGTTCAATCATGTGAAATCATACAACTTCATTGTGGCTTTGTGCAATACTTTTTTCAAAGCATAAGTTAAAATGTTATTTGTTATTTGTGCACAATATTCTGGTAAAAATTGCAAATCGAACTATCCCTAGGCTACAAACTATTATCTGCTCTAAAGTGAGTCTAAAACAGCTTTGCATTGCGGGATATGCAATCCACAATAACAGGGCCATGCGCAGAAATTACCATTGGAGGGTATTGGAAATTTGCGAAACAAAATACCTAGTAGAACTGCCATGTGGGGTCCGAACACCTAATATCCCCCGTACGCACGGTCTTGATCAACACCATCATCATCACCGTCAATGTATTCGCCTTAATACGCCTGGTAAAGCGAAGAGTTGCAGAGCAACAAGTGCTTTTCCTTGTATAAAATGTCTTCTGGGCTAATTGGATTATCTGTTCACTTTATGAAAAGTTTGTCAATTAAACGTTGCGCGCCTGCGCAATAGTCCTCACTCAGTGTCCAGTTCCAGAACAACAGCGCACAAGCCTTCTGCCTCGCGCCATATACCATAAATTGTGAAATTGCTTTCAGTGCGTTTCGATTTGGTCAGTGCGGGTTCCACGTTTGCTTCATCGTCGTCGGCATCGTCAGCGGGATAGGCATCAGTATCGGCATCGTCGTCTCATCCCCAATCGCAATTTATATGCAAATTTATTTTGATGGTACGTCTTTTTGTCTCTTGATGTGCTCGCGAGCATATGTGGTGATAACGATAATGATAATGGCGATTATGATTTTTTTAAAACGTCAATGTGACATTTTGGCAGAACACTAGTTGTGAGTGAGCGCGAGCGCGCGCTTTCAAGATTTGCATTTAAATGGTAATGTGCTGCGGTGGCGACCACAACCAATGCCGGACTGAAGTGTCACCTCACTGACTCTGATGACTTTATGCTAAGAGACTCCAATAGTATGTAATTACATGGAGAATTTATGTCTTTATCGCAAGAGTTTCATTTGTAAAGAGCATCATGAAACGGAATATGAGTCGGATTCAATTTGCTACCCAAGTGACCAATTTGACAAAATAACTATTCAATTTTAATTTCGAAAAATTTGTATTCCGAAGGTCATTAGGGAATAAAATATATATAACTTGTTTCATTTTAATATCTAATCCGTTTAGCTCTTGGATTTTGTGTCCGGCATTTAATGCTGAGTTGATTCAATGGAAAAAACTTAAAAAATATTGAAAAAATTATTGAATTGTACTTGAATTAAATTTTTAAAGAAAATCGCAACCACTCAATTTGGCTTTTTTTTCACCTTTGAGTTGATTTATCTTACATGCGGCATGAAAGTATTCTCGCTGCCATGTGTCCCGATTTACAAAGAGCAAATGTGACAACACGGCAGACACTAAAGGCTGAATCTGAATGAGTTCAGCGCGGTCGAAATTCAACACATTTCGTAACATTAAAGGGCATTCTACTGTCATCGGCGTTGCACATGGCGATGTGTCGGATGCGCTGACACCTGTGATGCTGAATCGGCCGCTGCGGCATGTGTGTGTGTGTGTGTGTGTGCGTAACTTTATTAGGCCCCTTTAAGGCAAATGCCGCTCTTTCAGTACCGAGTACGAAATGAACATGTTACCTTCGAGCAGGAGTTGGACAGAAGTTTTTATTTATTATTATTTTGAATATATTTAAATGGATTTCTGTCTTGTGTGTGTGTGTGTCAATGTAATAAAGTGGCGCAAGAAATTAATACGATAACTAAATAATATTGCACACATACAACATTTTGGCAGTAATTGATTTTTGTAATTTTAACTTCGAAGGCGTCAAAGGTACAAAAACAAACTCATTAGCTGTCATAATGTATTATATTTTTGAACCTGTTCTGGGCTTATTTGTATAGGAACTTGTACTTGAATCCTTTAGACTGGCCATTCTCAAACAATTTGTATAGTTTTTTTAAACTTTAACAGAGAGATGTGCTCAAATTTCCAGGTAATTGGTAGGAAGGCTTTGCTGAACAATTGACAAAGACTCGACAAGATACTAATAATTAGAATTTGTATGAATGTTGTTCATTTTTGCTTTAAAAAATTTGTTTCTAATACTTGGTGCATGATTTTTTCCACACTGTCATCAGTGGCGCGAAATGTTAGCAAGCATAATAAAAGATTGAAACATAAAAGGAGTGTATGTTAAGCAAAGTAAGACCTTGTGAAAGTGATCATCGCGTCAGTCCCCTTCCCTCCCCGGTGAACCCCCATGAACAACAGTGAACTTACCGACTATAAATAACATCAAATTCAGTTTCGTAAACAAAACATGAGATTTTGGAATTTCGGCTGTATCCACCTTTCCTAATCACCAAATTTCATTCAAATCGGTCCCCCAGTGTCGGAGTTATGACATTTTTCAAATTTACAATTATAGTTGTGGTAGGCGTGGTAGAGGGCCGAGCATCTAATCGGTTATAATGGGTTGTCTAGGGTGGCACCACAGCATGATATAAAGATTTTCTGAGAACTAGGTCTAGCGGCTTGTGCTGTGCGGTGATGAGTCATTCTATCACCAATCAAACAATCAATCGACAAAAAAGTTTAAGATCCGATTCCACGCGATATCTATATACAAAATATCCTCGTCCTGCTACCCATCTAGGAATCGCATGTAGAATTTAATTGTTGAGAACATGTGTTAATTAAAAATAGTGTAAATATAATACTTTAAAAGAATTTCAAGAACAAATGAGTAGAAAGTGCAAAGTGTTAAAATTTTTGTAAATACACCCTTCTTATTGAATTTCTTTAGCCCAAATATATGGATTTGGTGAAATATAATGGCCCCGAACAACGTTACCCTACCAAGTTAAATGATAACACAAAAAAGTTGTATAATGGCGAAAAATTTCACAAAATCATGCCTGTGACCACAAATGTGCAGACAGCGCTTGTTCAAATTACCTCAAAACATTTGTCTCCGCTATTCGGACTCTCGACGTGATTAATCATAAATGCAAATTTTCTTTTCATACCATGTAGACAAATATGAAAAACAAACGTAACAGTTTTAATTCAAATACATGTACATTTCAAAGCAAAAACCAACCAAAAATTATAGTCCGTAATTCAGACTCTGAGAATGGTATTCTGGATGTATTGAAAAAGAATTGCTGAATGAAGTGTATACTGAATTAGGCTATTGAGTAAGCTAACAACTCTGTCCAGTTGTGTAACTTAAAAAGACTCAATGGAATATTGATTTTCCTTGACAAATAACCTAAACTCATCAGAAATCTAATAGTCTTTAATGACTGCCCTTGTTCCTATCCAAACATGTGTGTATGCCAAGCCAACGATAACAAAAAAGTAGTTTATGGTAAAAATGCTTTTTGTGACCAAAAAGCTTTTGCATACAAATTATTCAATTATAATTCAAAGTGTCCGTTTTTATGTGAAATTCCATTGAAAATATAACAAAAAAAAAACAACTTTGAATATGACGCCAAACAACCACCGCACATTTGTGACACTAATGGCGATGCACCCTTGTCTGTACAGCAAAAGTCCATATCGGTCTGTGGTGGTAGTGGTGTGTCCTGCTTTCGAATTTTTTCCCAGCTACGTCTTTTTGTATTATGGCGTCCTTAATTGAATTACCCCGCGTAGCCGTGGGTATAAGCTCATGCGGACTCATCGGGAACAAAGTCACCCTTCGAGCTTCAAGTGTTTTTATTGGCTGCACCTTTGTTGGGTGTGTGCTTTATGGTTTGCGGTCGATACTGGACAATACACTGGACAATATTGAAACGACATTCCTCTATTTGGGACATTTGAATTCGTTTAGGCAGTTCGTCGGACTTCATAGCTTAACACTACACTTTCTGCCATACTTTAGTTTCAGTGTACAATAGGTAACTGCAGTAGGTACACAAGACCAACTATCAGAGGTATTTAGAAACTATGTATTACAAAACCGCCTCTTTGTGGCTTTTCTTTTGCGTCAAAATGGAATTTGTTAAACAACAGAAAAAAAACGAAAGCCCTTATTAGAAATGCAAATTCGTTAATGGCAGCAAAAAAGGAATTCATGTATTTCATTGCTTACCCTTTCCCCTCCGACCGGCCGGCCAAGTTAGCGGCTAAGAAAACAACAAATCAACCCTCGAATGTCTGTGGAAATAATTGCCTCATTTTGCCTTTTGTTTGCAAAGTAAAATTCCATTTATTGCAATTTAGTGAAAACTTTTCACTGAAATTAAAGAAAATTTCCATATTTCGTAAGTGCTGGAGTTTTTAATACGATATTTAATTATAGTAAATTGAATTACGTACAATACAATTTTGTCAATTGCTTGGAAAATGCCCAATTTAGGTATTTTATTAAAATAATACTAATAATAGCAAAATGACACCAAGTCCTAAAAACGAATTCCACCATCACTTCGCTGTAATTTTATATAATAATAGAAAATAACCCATCATGGTAATATCAACGGACACAAAAGCTACCTGCCTGTTCCTGACAGCGCAATTAATTGGCAGCAATCAATCCTTGCCGCTTTCACACGATTAGGATTTGAGCAATTTATCATATTGGCAGAAGATTTTCATAGGTTTTATTTAATTCAGATGGACGAGTAAGTCGATGCACTTGTGGAACCGTACGCAACATTACCTTTGGTGTACACGTAATGAGGTCACGTCGTATCGGTACATGTTCTTTGAATTGTGTGTATTGTACATATTTTTTCTATTTTTGTATGCGACAATTGCAGGTCTTCATTTGAGAATAGTGAATGTTCTTGGAAAAATTAGGCAGTTTGTGGGAGAACATTTCAAATATTTATAACTGTTGAAGTTACAATAATCAATAACGCGAATACATTCATATAGCAAATCGAATTGACCTCTTATGATCACGTTATGCCTTCTCTCTATGAGTAACTAAATTCAGTTTGATAAATGGAAAAAAGTAAGTACTGGCATGATTAATGAATCACCCACACCGTACCATAAAATTGACAATGATCGGCCGCATTATTAAAGGTAACGAGGTAAATATGAAGACTTCTTCTGCAAATGAACTGTGTTCACCAGTCGAAGTCGTAATTTATGCATTAGCAGGTGCATTGCCATGACAAACAACCGTCCAACCATCCATCCATTCGTCCATCTACATCTAAAAAGTGGCAGTAGCACCCTCGAGTTAGTTGCTTTAGATTTAAATAAATTCCAAATTTCCAAAATTCTCTAGATAAAAACAAAAAGGAAAACGTTTAACGCAAAGGGTTGTGTGCGGCACATTCCACTTCTGTTTCGTTGGTCTTTTTTTTTGTGATTGTTACATTTTGGTTGGCCGCCTGCAACAATGTACCCCTTCATCAATTCATCAAAAATGCACTTATCATGAGGCGCAGAAGAAGGCGACGCTGAACGATTAAAAAACCTCACCGCCGCCGTTACTGCTGCATCTTGTGTCCGCTTGTGCATCCGCGCGTCATCGAGTAGGCATGAAAATTAGAGCTAAAAGGTCAATATGGAATAAATTTAGGCAAGCTCCAACGCCACCGCCACCACGGCCACGAAAAAAAAAAGTGGCCAGCCACTGCACGGTGCGGTTTTAGCTGGTTGTCTTCTTCTTCATCTTCTTCGTTTGGTTAATAACAATATTTGAAGCCATGTTAAGGCATTGCCGGCGGAAATGCATTTGCTGGACGAGAGAACATGAAACGTTTTTCACTTCATCTTCCTTCATTTGTGTGAATTTGAGACAGGTGAGTTTTGACAAGTGGCGGATGGATAGATGGTTGGCAGCCGCATATATTTGGACAACTTTTATATCGATCTCATTGCAAGGACCTCAACGAGAACCACAAAAACGCTGCTGCGGTGTGTGTGTGTGTGAGAGCGCGCGCGCATCTAACAGAAATTAGTGCATAAATATGGGCTTTAATCAATCGCGTGTGCCTCACAGAAATAGCTGCGAGATAAATTTAGAGCGTGTGTTGATGGAACTCCCCAAATAATTAAGAAGAAGTAGTGGAAGACGACAACACAAAAAGAGGGCACTTGGAAGATTCTCAACGGCCCAAACACAGCACACAACCACCGCTTAAGTTAACTGCTCAACCTGACGGGCTGACTGACTGACTGACAACAAGCAACCATAACCATCACCTGTCGGATGGAAGTTTTATTTTGTTGCGTTGAATTTGCGTTTTAATATTATTAAAATAGAATTGCGTGATTGTAGCATTTGCTTCCTGATACCATTATTTTGTATTTTTTTTTGTATTTTTTTAATTCATAGGAGTAGTTCCTTCCACTCCGTCTATATGCCGCTCTCTCACCAAACACCGGTTGAACACAAGGAATGATGTGTGTTTTTTTGCTTTGCTTGTCGTTTTGTTTGCCTCCAATTACCAGTGGCTCTGATTGTGACTGCTGGCCAATTATTTTTGGTTCATTCGAATGTATTGTTATAAAATCGATTGGGAAAAAATAAAATGTTATGAATGGGTGAATTCAAACACATGTTATGACACATGTTCGTCTAAGGAAATGGTTAAATTTCGAATTAATTTTCGTTTTTGCATATGGAATTAAGGTCGCTGTTGTGTTGACTTGAAGCACTGTTAATAAAAAGTCAAGTAATAAAGAGGTAAATTATGCTAAATTGTTATTGGGCTTTGGGCGTGGAAGTTTACGATTTTTTCCGGGATCAGTTCCCCGGAAAGCAGTGCCAACTTGTCACGGAAAATTACTTTTTTTTACCCGTAAAGCTAAGGTCCCTCGATTGCTTCAATGCACCGAAATTGAATGAACTCTATTGAGCAGATTATATTCTGCCACTCAGGCACCAACCAAAGAGACCGATGCACCAACCATATGCCGAACAGATTGGCGCCGATCATGGGGTAATTGGGGCAATCGTGGGACCATGCCTTAGACTGTATCTCGGATCTGTGCATCAAATTAAATTCGAATCACTTGTCAAGTCTGAGGCACTTTGTAAAGTCAAAGTGCGCTGTAATAGGCACGAAAGTAATACAGCAACCTTTACTAATATCTGTCAAATTTGTGTCTTCTAAAGCTATCAAATGTCTGAAAGTCTCCAATTAACTTTTAATTCAGTTAACAAGTTTACATGATGGGTGTGCAATCATAGCAAATCCATCATATGAAAAGGCACGCCAATATCAAGCAGGGCGTATAAATAAAATTATACTTTACCCTTAATTATAATTAATTATGACAGATATGCTCTTTTTATTGAGCTTCGGACCCTAAAGCCTATTATAGACAATTTAGTTTAAATCAAAAGAGACGATAGTGATTTTATTGTTTGAAGTTTAAATATTATTTTTGATGTACAGAAAATCTAATGCATCACGTATGCTGACGAACATGATGAAAAATGTTGGGCCATTTATTACCAGCACCCAATACGCTCAGCAAGTCGCAATCATTATTGTTCCATGTCCATGAGTGAATCCCTTTAATGATATGTAAGATTGATACGCCACCTAATAATGTGTTAACATAAGCGAGCTCTTGTCATTACACATGATATGGTTTGATGATGCGCGGATGACATAATGACATAGTGGTAAGTGTGAAATATTACGGGGATACGAGGAGGCGATGCCGCCGTCGCTGCAGCAAGTGCCGTGCACTTTGAAGTTTGCATTTGATTTTTCCTTTTAATCGCCCGTACTCACACGTTATCGCTTTTATCGTGAGCAGCATCAGCGACAATATTTCGTATTATTTGCTTTTGTTTTGTTCAGGCAACCAACCAACCTACACCCGACGCTCCGGCAACAACATAATTATTATCATTATTATCGTCATTGCCGTAATCGTCATCATCAGCATCTCCTGCGGCATTTCACATTTTATTGATCCCTTTTTTTTTATTCTCTTGATATATTTTTGATTAAGTGGCGGCGATTTGTCAAAATATTTTATGGTTGTTGCTTGCGTTTGGCTTCGGTTCATCTTCTACCTCGTTTTCATCATCGGCAGCGTAATATTGTCGCAAGTGTTTGAGACAAATGAGAATCCAGAATTTGTCGGTGGCAATTCTTTCGCTTTTTTTTTCAGGGAGTTCAAGTTCGTTCGTTCCGCTACCTGCCGTTGTTTGAACGGCCTTTACTCTATTGTGCGGCGCTGTCAGGCTTGTTAAGAAAAATGTCTAATATGCGTTACGATTCAATAATGTCTTATCAGTGTGACATTTGACAATATAAAAACAAAAAACAACATCACATTTACGCTCTTAAATTGATGCAAGGTAATTTCGAGAATTGAAGTGTCTCGGCAGCGGACCACAAGGTTCCCATTACTCCCATTGGCAGCATGAGTAATTGCATAAACTTCATCAAATATAAATTCCTTTATTGGTGCAATTGTTTACAGAAAATTGAGTTATTTGATTTGATACGAAGATTCGTCACACTAATGGTAAACGCTTCTAATACAAGCACACAGGTAAAATAAAAATATTAGTAAAAATACTTTTTGTAATTTAATTACACTATTACATTATGCGACAAAATGAGGTTTAATTTTTCTGATTGCCGATCTGATAACGTATTCTGAAAGGTCTTGGTCTACATAATAACTCCCTCAAAGGGTTTGTTCAAATTAGCGAGTTTTTCGAGGTCAAAGGCCACCACTGCGCTGTTTAACGGTCAATAATATAGTGTTAGTATCTTTAACGAAGCTCTTCTACGTAACCCTAGCCACAATGTTGCTGAACATCTTAACTTCTTAACCCTTTCTTGACGATGAGTTTTCTATGAATCTAAAAAAAAACTAGAGAGTGGACTATCTTCTGCTACGCCGAAGCTGAAATACCCCCCACACAGTAGGAATTTAGAAGTACCTCGGACATAAACAAATTTGATCTCAATACCCCATTTTGAGCCAATTATAGGTGGTTTTGGAGCCTCGGACCATGACCAAAATCCGTTTCTAAAAATTTCCAATAGAATCCACAAAAAAAAGTGTGTGTCCCCATATATATGGTTTCGGAACCTCGGACCAAGTCAAAAATACGTTTCTAAACATTTCCAATCAAATACAACAAAAAAAAAATGGGAAAAAATTAATTTTTTTTATATGGGAGCCCATTCTAGTTTTTGTCCGATTTGGCTGATATTCGATTTGACTTTTGAAGTAAAAAACATGTTCCCAAAATTTCACGTCGATATCTTCAAAACTGCGACCGCAATCGTGTAGACAGACGGACAGACGGACGGACGGACGGACGGACATGGCTTAATCGACTCCGGCGGTGATGCTGACCAAGAATATATATACTTTTCCGTACCGGACACGCCTCCTTATGGGCGTTACAAACGTTGTGTCAAAGTGAGTATACCCTGTGGGGGTATAATTACAACCATTTTGCTTTTTGCAAATTGGTAAGTATACATTTCTTCTTAATAGCTTCAGAACTTCCTACTCATCATCATTATTTAAATTTATCCAGAATTCTCGGCAACTTCAAGCAAGGTTTAAAAGTATTCAATTGGAGCCCAGTTATAGTCTTTTGATATTTGAATATTAATTGCATTTAAAATAGCACTTAAGCCGATGGGACCCCAGAACCAACATGTTCTGTAAATATGGTCTAATACATCCAGTGTTTTAGTCGCAATGCTGAGACATTAATTTATTGCTTCACTAATCACGCTATTTTCATTTGTACTCTTCAGTATTTCCTTGACTTTCAATTTTAAATGTGATATGTTAAGAGGAAAGATTGAACTTTACCTTGATTGATTAGGATACAAATTTGAGTAACCGTACTAATATTGCCTGCGTTAAAAGGCTCAGGTCTTTTAATACTAAGTATTGTATTCTTTCGAACTTGATTACATGCTTTTCTTTCATGTTAGCTTATTTTCTTAGCTTAGCCATTATTATACATATATAATATCAAGACTTTTCGTAACTTGGTTCAGTGTTTTAATTAAGCATAATTAAACAACTAAAGTTGTACAAAAAATGGGGTGAGACCACTGAAAGGTGTTTTTTGGTCCTAGATAGTTTGTTGCATCTAGAAGTTCCACCTAGATCTCTCCAGGTGTTTAAAATGTATGGAACGACATTCTTAATTGATTATTTGAATTGCAACAAATTAGTAAAGTTAAATAAATATTTTAAAAAAAAACGTATTTGCCTGATTTGGCATATTTTTATGTATCCCGTGAAAATCCATTGAAACTCATTACATTCACAAGCTGCTTTTGACGATATTAAGGTTGCGCATGCGCATGCGCAACGCTATTACCGATGTTGTTTGTCTGGGGCGCAGTGTGTGGACGGTGAGCAAAGAAGTGATGACGGTCAACAAACTACATCCAGCAGATAAATACTGAATTTATGACTTAATTTAACTCGAACGAACCGAACAGATGAACGGACGCACAAACGCGTCCACCGTCCACCGCCACACAGACCCACACATCTACACAGTCGTACTAATACGCACCAGTCCATTCACCAGTTGGAGCTGGACGATGAAGAGCAAACACACACACACACACACATATTTCGACAACGCAATTCCATGTGGCTCATGCTCACCAGAGATTCCTCCAGCGTTGATGATGTCTCTATTTAGAAATCCGCAGTCCAACTCGATTTGCTGCTGCCACATCGATCGATGGCGTTGCTATGTCGTTGCAGTGCAGTGATGCCAGTGGGACAGAGTGCGAATTAATTTATCGGTTAATTTCGTTCACAAATTGCACATGGGCGGCATGATAGCTTACAATAACTATCTATCTTCTTGCGCCAGTGTGTTTGGCCAGCGGCAGCGGCCAAATGCCTGCGCCGTCGGGCATGTTCTCAATGTTGATATACTGCAGATGATGCCTGGCTGGCCAGTGACTGCCTGCCTGCTTGCTGCCTGGTATGACGACGGACGTTGTTGCACTTTAGTAAGTGCAGCTAGTGTGTTTTGGGGCGACTTTGGGTTATTTGGCGAAGTGGTGAATTTATGCGCGACATGAGCATGAAATAAATTTTATTTGGGAATTAGTCTACATCTAGTAGGCATATGCATACCAACAATATCCGTACACTTTAACATTGCTACACAGAAAGAAAAAAGATGGCAATTGATATAAAAAATATTTTTTATTCTACAGATTAAAGGAATTTCTTTCCAACAGTGTGTCTAAGTGCAAACATTAGTTCTACATTTGGTCAGTATATAAAAATAACAGACCAGATTCTTATACATTTGAAGAACTCTATTCCACCTTTAAAATAAAAACATTCAAACATTCCCAAAAGGTGTCAAGGAGTCTCATTCTTATCTCAGTTTAGCTAGAATCCAAAATCTACAACCTGCTGTTCCCTGGCTACCCTTTTTGCAGCATTTAGATACATCCGGTTTTAAGAATCGGCATTGGCATTCCCAAGAAATCACAGCGATTGTTTGTTGACTTGCCCAAAATGATCAAAAACCTGCATTCAATCGCACAACTGACATATGCCGTGTTCCACCAAAACCGCCACCGACCCCGACCGACCGAACACATCGAGCAACATGTTGTCTAATCAAATTGGCCATTTGAAAGACAGTACAAGCGACAGTGGAAGGTAGTAGGAAGCGACTTCTTGGCAACTGGCGACCGGAATGTGGAAAAAGAACTGCTAATTGTTCACCTCTATGGACGAGTGATTGCGGCGATGTGCGTGCGTGAGTGTAAGCGACTCTGCCACACAAATTTCATTTGGAAAACGTTTGTCGCAGTCGTTCGTTTCCTCCGTTCGTTTTTTTTTCCACATTTTTTTTTTGTTTTGGCCATTTGAATTCGGTTTGCGTTTTGCGGTAAGTCAAATTTGTGACAGCAATTATCAGCTTCATTCACCCTCGGAAAGTTTCTTTCTGCTGTTCGTCTTAGAGTGGGTCTTTTAGTGAAATTCGACAATCCTATGTGAAAGGCTGGACTGAATTGGGCTGGCTACTCTGCCGCTTGTTGTTGCAGTTCGTGACCCGAACAAATTATTAATTATTAAGTGCGGGAATAGAACTGAAAAAAAGTTCATTGTATAATTGTGGCTGTGGCTCGAATTCATTTTTGGGACAAAAACCTAAATTAAATGAAATTAGCCGCAAAACAATTTTCGGTGCTGGTCTCATATGTATGAACGTGTTTGTATACTTGCGTGCGTATCTCGTGAGTGCGCCCACCCGTTTGATTGATCCGACAGATGGTAATTTGTGAGCGGTGAGACCAATTTGAGATTTCTATAGTCTGAATTTCCAACAAAATGTGTGATCTGCGCTGAAATTTAGAAATTTAGTTTAGCGGGAAGTGCGTTAATTACGCTATTAGCGTGTTTTTATTCCATTTTTTTTTATTTTTGTCATGACACGAATCGTTTTTACTCAACGGCCCCAAGGCTTGAAGGAATTGTGTTGATAGTCATCTTCGTTTAAAATGAATTTCGGGGAAACAGAAAAAATGTTCAGAAGAGAGGCCAAAGGTAAAAAAATGTCAGAGTAGACAAATCTACATACAACAGTCATACAATAGGGACATTCACGATGTTCTCTAAAGTGCTTAGAATAATCTCAATTTCAGTAAATCCTTAAAATTAATCAATTAATACAATTGCTTTAATGTCTAGAACATCTCATACGTCAAATAATTTATTTATTTGCCAAATTTTACTTTCCATAATGTTTCAATAAATTTCCAATTTACACCACATTTAAAACCGACCAATTTAGGGAAACACAAATCCTTTAGCCTCCATGCACCTTTGCCACCTCTGTAACGACGCATTTAGTGATGGCGTTGACCGAGACGACGACGACGACGACTACAACGACGACGACGATGATGACGATGAGGAGGCAGTGTTCGTTTTAACGCATTTAACGCGTTCGCATTCACAGAAGTTAACAAGCACAAATTCGCCAGCAAACGGGCCAACGAAGATAATTTTGATTTATGTGGGTAAATCATAAAAGGAACTCGCAGATTTCATTCGAAGATTTACGACAGATCAACGGGAGATTTATTACTTTTTGATAAGGCGCGCAAATGGAACTAAGGACGAATTTGTATAGACGAGCAAAGTGGTTTTTGGGGGCACATTTTGAAAGTGGTCTTTTCTGCAATCGCCGTATGCTATTAAGCGAAGTTGGTATTTGTAGCCAAAATTTGCAATACCCAATTGTATTCGTGGATTCGTTCGGTTATTGGAATGACTTTGTAGAATTAGTAATGTTTGTTTAATAGCACGGTGCAAGGCATAATTGTAGAGTCGCTTTCTATCGGTAAATGTGTCATATTCGATTGTGGAATGGGCAATAAAACAACAAAAGTTGTCAAAAAATCTGTTTATATTTTGTCAACGTATTTTCCTTTAAAATTTATGTACTTTCGGTGTCCAAGCAATTTATCCCCGACTCAAGGCTGTATGGGAAATCCATGGCTCATCAATTGGCCAATTTGTACCTTCAAGAAGGAATTTGTTTCACCAGACGTTTGAGTGTTCGGTTTCGTTTTCCGCTATTCACTTAAAGCTTCCGGCAAGCAAACAGGATTATCCGTTCAATTTCGATCGTCCAAATATTCGGGCAACATTGTTGAAGGTTGACCGAATCTCACGATATGTCACATGATAATGTTTTTTAGGGTGTAACACGCCCACTTTTGTCGCCCACAAGTTGGTAAAAAATGCATCTCAGACGTTTATATCTCGAGAAAATGGAATTTATCATGATCCTACTATATGACATATACAGAAGCTCTATACATTTCATCGCTCTTTTTTCTCTGAGCGTGTCATATAGGGATCCTACAAATGGACGAGATTGGACAAAGCGGCGTGTATGGTCATACAATTCATTATTTAAAAATATTTCAACATCGGTCCCATTGCATATTTGACACTGTAAATACATATATTTGACTGCAGAAGATTGTAATGTGACAGAATGGATGAGAACATCCCAAAATGTAGAATTTAGGTCACAATCCGACGGGGCGGACCGAAACTATGGTGTCGAAGAATATCTCTTGAACATACGATCTGGGGAAACCAAGGCATCTGAAGGAGATGTATGGAGAACGCTTGTGAACCAGGCCCAAGCCCCGATAGGGTTGTCGTGCCAACAGAAGTAAAGTAAGTAAATATATTTGACAATTTCTGTTGCCTTTTTGAGGCCAGTAAAGTGGACCGGACTCATTTAGTAGTTAATAAACCAATTAAGTGATTATTTGGAACTTTAACTATTTGACTTGTATCGCTTTCCAATTCCGAATTATATATGTCCTTTGGGGTCTTGTGTTCCCCCAACATTTGCTAACATTTGTTGTGCTACCAAAAAGCACCAAAAGCTCTTGTAATTATGATAATTTTATGGAGATGATGCCTCGTGTACGTTGCACGAGTACGTTGGATTCATTGAGTGGATACAATGGAAGTGTGATTAGATTCTTTTGAATGCAGACATACTGCAACCACGATAAAGATCGCAATTGTTGAGTTTTCAGTTTTTTTGTCCTCTTATTGTTTTTGGTGTTGTTGTTGTATTTCAGTTCGAATGCGACTGCGTGATTTGCATTTGTGCTGCTTGGGAGCAATTATAACGGGCCGCAGTGTAATTTGCGAAAATTTGCATATAAATGCAGTACATGAGGCTTCATTCTTTCCATGCATTAAACGTTGCGTTATGGAGCATGTGGAGCAACCACAGAAACAACAATAACAATGCAAAGCCTTCAACGCCATTTTCACACACGAACACACACACACACACACACAGACACACACGCACACATACAAAAAAAAGCATTTGCCACCTCAACGAAAATGTTGTTTATGCAGCGAATTTCATCGCCTCCCCCCAACACCAACACACAACACAACCCGAACCGAAGCGAGCCACCCAACTCAACAACCGCTGCAAAAGGGGTCTGTGGCGGAACTGTGAACAGCCGCATTTGGGCGGTGGTGTGGCCGCCGGCGCTTAAGTTTTTGTGGCAAAAACCACAACAACGCCAGCAAACAGCAACAATACAATAGCAGCAATGTTAATCGTTCTTATGGTTTGCTCAAGATTCGGGTGACTAAAGACGTTTTACGTCCATTTATATGCAAATGACGGTGTTTATCGCCATTTTGTTTTTTGTTATTGTTGTTACTGTAATTGCGCTGCGGTGGAAAACTGCACGAGATGATGAAGTCAGCGTGAAGCATACAAACCCACACAAACATACTTAAACACACACGAACGACTATAACAAACATCAGTACCTAATCTGGAGAGCAGCACGTAAGTAAGAAGTAGGTACTTTCGTAGTAATAGCGACTGAATTTAATTAACCTTATAACGGTTGGCTAAATACCTAGCATGTAAATATCTACGTGAGGTAGGTACGATGTACAACAAAAAATGGTGAATTATATGATTCGGTCACTAGCCACCATCGCCGTTTCTCTCGGCGACTTGTTAGCGTTTCAGATAAGAAACCACAATTTCTTCTTGTTTTAAAGTTAATTTTTTCAGAAATGCTGATTTAATCGAATGCAACATAGAAACATTTTCCACGAGAAGTTGATAAGTTTTTAAAGTTTCTGCTTTGGAAAGTCAAGTGCATGTCTTGAGTTTCTAATGGAAATCTAAACATAGAACATAGACCAAGAACTGATATGGGCGCTTTTGGAGCGATCATCAACATACGAACCTGATCTGAACCACAAAAGCTGAAGGCTAGTTCTTCTCTTGGAATTGGGCCGAAAGATTTCTATTTTTCTGAAAAGTCCTGAGCCAGTCGCGAATAGTCTGAAGTTCGAAAGTTTTGGCCAGAGTAATGCGAAAGGAAGACACAGCAGTACTACACTCTTAAAGTCCTATTAGCTTGTACAAAACCACAAACGGAAAAAAGCATCAAAGCAAATTTTCCAAAATCGAGATTCGTGCAAGGTTTTTTTTTTGTATATTAAAATTTCATACAACAGAGAACTACTTGTACATATTTAGCCCATTGGTGGATTGCATGTTGGTAATAATTTCGAAATCAGATTTCTTGAAGATTGACGTAAACTGCATTTCTAAACAATTTGGAGAGGCCCTTCTGTGTGCATGTGTGCATGTGTGTGTGTGTGGGGCAATTGGTGCGCAATTACACAGAATACCTATGGGCACGCAACTTTTCGACGGTTTTGCGGTAGTCATGTCCTGTCCGGTGTTGTCTTCGAGCGACGGAATTTCACAGAAATTACATCAACAGCAAAACCAAAAACGAAGTAAAATCTCACCAATACCCAACTGGACAGCAGCATACACAGCACAGCACAGCACGGTCTTCAGTTGCAAAATCAATGTTGACGCAAATACTCCTCGTCTCCGTATGTAGAATCATTTTGCTGACAGTGTCTCGACTTTTTGCTACCGCACTTAATTGGATTTTCTCCATGACTTGAGGGCCTTTTTCGCCGAAGCATTTGAACAAACACGCAATATGCCAAATTATTTTCAAAACGAACTCACTTAATTTCTTTTCGATTCGAAGTTAATAATACAACACACAACACTTTCGGCCAAGAGTACATGAAGTCATTTTTCAATTCCTTTCCAATTTGTTTGAGGGTTTTGTTTTTTTTTGGTTTTTACTGTTTGCTATTTAACTTTTGTCGATTTTCGTATGCTGACGGTCACCACAAATAAAACACACTTGAGTCGCCTTGAAGTGGCTTTAATGTTAATTACTTGGCCTAGTGTAAAGTTGAAGGCTCATTTTGGACATTTCTGCTTTCTTCCAGATATACATACCAACATAAATAATTTAATTTCCAAATCAACCATACTAATTGCCGACGATACCAGTACCCGTTAAAGAAGGTTAAGAAATTAGAGAAGAAGTTTGTATGGAAGAAGGACTAACATGGTAGCACACGCGACGACGTTTCTAAATTACCCCAACACATTGCAGATAGATGAGCAATAAGAAGTAGTTGCAAAAGAAGAAGTTGCCTGACTGTCCAACAGCGATCGAGCGCAAAGCAGCAACAGAGATACCAGGAGTGGATTCGCAGACATCATGGGAATCAATTTTCATGCCGATTCGTACGCATGCACGTGTAGCCACATTCACATACACTTTAAAGTAGCATTGACACAATGTTGGTTGTCGTTATTGTCCCATCGGTCAGTCGGTGCCGGTGCCGGTGCCAGTGCCGTTGCCGGATTCATTCCCCCCAAGCGGTTATTTTGGTGCGATATTGAGTGACAGGAGCAAACTCCGATTTCCCTGCTGTGACTCGATTAACGTGATGTTTTGTGCGTTCTTGCGTTCGTTTGTTCGGATCCGAAGGATGCGCCCAACACGACAAAATCACACACACAAACCAATAAAAAAAATAACAAAACCGAAAAGAGTTTCACCGCAAAAACATTGTTGACATCCAGAAGTCAGACACAAACGCTGCTGAAGATGCGAACTGACAGATCTTTCAAGAAGTCAGTCGCAGTTTCACGCCAAGTGGACACTGGCCGTGCGGTCCGTCCAACTGCTGATGCGAGTGAAATTGAAATTAAAGCCACTTTTTTTTTTTGAAAAATTTGCTAATATTTTACATATTTACTTATAAGAAATATTGTCAAAAAATAAATGTAAACTTCAATTTGATTTCTTGCTGGATAATTAAAAACAAATTAGGTAATATTTGGAACTCTCGAGGAATCTTGACCGAACTTCTATCTGTTACTTCTCAGAGAGGACTTCTTTTCTGTTATTCACTTTTCTGTGAGTTCAAGTGGCCCTTCCGAACAGCAAGTGAAGTATCTTCACGGCAAATTCCGGTTGTAAGTCAGGTGCCGAATTACGGCATTCATGAAAGAGTAACTCTTATCGAAATTTTTGTTAAATTATTCAATAGGAAAAGTAGGGATTGGAACGCAAATTCCGAAACGAATATTCTACGTACTGAGCTACGGCCAACACTTCCCTACGACGGAAAAAATCCAGTCGTTTCCAATTCTGTCACCTTTATAAGAAGCTAACCGGCTACTTTATCATTCCGTTGTCATTGGAAGGCGTCAGTCGGCTAACTGCGCCGATTACAAGCCACGTAGAGTAATTGCAGTTCGTTATTAGACCACAACAAACACGATAGAAGCAAACGATACCAGATTGCCGTCGAAATGCCACCTCGATTTTAGCCGACTGACCCCTTCTGATGACAACGGAATGTTAAGGTAGCCGGTTAGCTTCATATAAAGGTGACAGAATTGGGACCGAACAGGTTGTCTTCCCATAGTGTTATTATTGGATAATTTTAAATTGAACAGTTTATGTAAAAGTTACAATATATTTCCATTACCTTAAACGTATGGAGATTTCAAAGCTATGATCCCACGATTGCCCCAATGCGGCAATCTGTTCGGCTTATATCGGGGTCTCTGGTTGGTGCCTGTGTGGCAGAATATAATCAGCTCAATTTCGGCTCATTGTGACAATTGTGGGATCCTAGCTTTATCCCCCTCTCACTTGCACGTTTTCCTTATTTTAAATCAAGCAACCACCTTGACCACCACAGACCAAAGCTTCACTTCAACTCTAGTTAAGTTAGTTTTGGTGAGTTATGTAAGTTTTGAATAATTATTAGGTAATTTCTGAATGCACGAACTATGAAATTGTCTTTAGTTCTGAACACCACATTAACATAACCATACAATTACACCCATAGTTACACACTGGCACCAAGCGATCTTTGAACAATTGAATTGTTGCGAGCTAAACGCAAATCGAATAACAATCGTGTCCTTGCGCTAATTTACAAAATATATGCCCAGTCATAAAACGAATTCATTAGATTTGGCTTTGTTTTACTTTGCTCTGCTTTGCTTTGCTGGACGTTCGAAATAGTTGAACTAATTGTTTCCACTGTTCCAATTGGAATTTCAACAATGATTCATTTCGAATGTTAAACAAATAATTTCGTAGATTACATTGCTCTCGGCCGTTTGGTGTGTGACAAATGCTGACATGGCAAATTAACCACTGAATTATTTATTTAAACAATATTTGGACATTTTGTACACGTTCAAAGGAACATGATTATTATAATTTCATGGTTCGAAAAGAATTATTTCCAGATAACCCCTTGCCCCAATAAAAGAAAGTACAATTTCAGCTAATTACAAACTTATTCACATATTACGTAATCCGACGGCAAAACCGAAATCTCAGCATACTATAATGCTACCAGTGCCACCAACTCCATTTGACATGAGGCTTGTCTTTCTTCTTCACTGTGTATTGCTGTCGATTCCGATAATTGTGCTGGGTGTTCTGTAAATGGCCACAGAAGGGCAGGGTGTGCAACTGCAAATGAGTAGAATTTTAAATAACAGCACACAGCATGGAAGCGCATTGCATCGTGAGGGCAGGGCTGTGTGGCGGCAGCACAATACAACGCGCACGGAATCTTCAACTCCAGCAATGGCGGTGCGGCGCGTTTGCTCGACTGTTGTCGTCTTCAATCCGTGGCAATGGCGGAGTTTTAATTGCACTGCTTCTGCATTGTGCCCATTCGGAAACGCGAGCGTGCACGTAATGCGACGTGATGTCAAAAGCACACACACTCAAACACATATATGCATAGATACACACATACATACACACACACACGGCTAAGCAGCAAATGCACCCAATGTGGTGCTGCATTGGACTTGGTTTGCCTCAACCCAGCATATTACATTATTACATTGCGTTTAAGCGAACGTGACAGCAGCTGAGCGTAGTTGTCCCCAGAAGAGCTGCCATTACAGGGAGCTGTGCACTCGTATGAGCCGCAATGGCTTCTGTTTGCATAGTAGCCCCACCAGCACGCATTGAAGAGGTATTCCGCCGCCACTGGAGTTGGTTTGGTGGGGCGAGACTATGGTTTGCCTATTAAGATTTCTCGTATTGGTTTCGCCAGTTTGGCTGTTCTCATTGCAGTTGCGCGCAATTAAAGGTTTACCGCCACGCCACCGACTCAGGCGAGTTGCGTCTTTGCGGAATTATCACGCCTCATGGGTGCATCGAATGCCCATGGGATATTTATTTATGCATTCGAGCTGAACTGCATTTGGTTTATTCATGTTAAACACATACTAGGTGCAAGTGACAGTGAAGCCGAAACCAAAATGGCGGATTTGGTTCGAAGGAAAATGTACTTGCCATTTTTGTCCATATCGAAGGTTGAAGTATAACATTTTCTTAAGTACAGCCTTCGTCGTCAATGCGGAACATCTGAAGGATATAATTATTTTGAAACACTAATCGATATCGAGGTTGGAGAAGAAGAGCATTTGTATATGTTTATAAGGAACATGCTTTTGCAGCCAGGATACAGAACCAATTATTAATTTTCTTATGAATACGACATTGGCAATACAATCCCAAGTTGATTTTAACAATAATATTGGCACCAAGAGTACTCAGTCATTGCTAATTGAAATCATTTTTGTCATCAGCATTGAACGGTCAGTTATGATTATAAATTTCTCAATTTCAATGAAATCTTAATTTCATTAGTTTTCGCTTCGACTGTTAGTTGATATGAATGTAATTTTAATTGTTTACTGTTTAGCATCCACAGTTAAGAACTTAATTTTTTTCAATTTAAAATAAATATTGGGTTTTTTTTATTGGTGGTAAAAATTTGGTTATTTTCCATAACTGAAATGTCGCGATTGACTTCGATAAAGTGGGCAATTAATATTAAAGTGATATTACCATTTTTATCGGTATGCACCGCCGAAGATCAAAGGTGAGGAGAAGTGATGCCGAGAGCAGGTTTACACTGAACAATGTTCAATAAAACTATAGCCAATCAGACAAAAAAAAACCCATTCCACACAATAAAAAGAAGTAAGTACGAATATTATGTGGCCAATTAATCTGAAATTAATTTCATTGTATGTGATTGGTAGCAATCAAGCTTCTGCTTAGTGTCAATAACGGCACACTTAGCTTAGATTAAAAAGTTTTATAGCAGAAACTAATTAAACACAATAAAACACAAGCTAAGTAGAAATAACAAATGTGGTTAATGGATAAGATAACTGAGCGTGAAACAATAGGCGCCTATTTAATAACACTGGATTTTAAGGTTGACGATCTTTGCAGATGGTAGCGACAGTTCATAAAGTTGATAGGTTCCAGCTTTCAAGTAATGCCAACATTTCATCCCGTTAGCGCGCACAGTCCGGAATTCACCAACTCTGTACGCTGATCGCACATTTATTTGATTTTTTTTTCATAAGTGTCAGTCTGAAAATTTTCAAACACTTTTATATATTTTTTATATTTTATAATTTAGCTACTGGCAAAAAATCGATTGCAAGCAGGAGAGTTTTGTCACAATTTCGTGTGTAAAATTTTACGAAAGTTCAACGGGTCCGTACATCCTGATTGGTTCCTGATTTTAGTAAGTACACACAGAAAAAAATACTATGCAATTAATAGGGAAAACTTGCAAATACGAATTTCAATTAGATTTTCCTGTTAATTCCATTAGTTTCTGCTATTATTTCAATAGTAACGTATCCTATTGACCAAATTTAGTAGTATATTTTCTTAGTGTAGCAAGGTACCAACTATCACAAAATATTAAAAAAAAAAACTTCAAAAGGCATACATTAACTAAGGATTATTGCATTAATAATATTTGAGTTTCTGTAAAATATAAAAATATCAATACATTACTACACTCAGAAAAAAATTCTATTTAATACTATTAAATTTGGTCAGTAGTATATCTCTAATGTTGAAATTAAAGTAGAACCTAATTGAATTGATAGGAAAAACTGATTAAACACGAATTTTAATTAGTTTTTCCATTACTTCAATTAAACTACCATTATTTCAGTATTAATGTATCCTTTGACCAAATTAATAGTTTTTTTCTGAGTGTATGACGGGTTTATTTCGCAAATCTAACTCAAAACTTTATAGTCTAACAGTTGCTGTACACTCAGGGAAAAAAAACATAGTAAAATCAAGTACGATCGTATTTACTCCTTCATTTTTTCAACTTAATGGAAACAACTTTGAAATAAAGAGAAAAATACTTAAAATAACTATTGTCAACGTTGAAACAAAGTTTAACGATTTTAAATCAAGGTCTGGCAAACTTAATATAAATTGGAAAATTTTTTAAATAATCGGAAAACATTTTTGAAATAAGTTTGTTTATTTTTGAATTTAAGTTTTAAATTGAAAACAAGTTTGTTCGTAGTTGTTTCTAAAATGTTCAACTTTACCAGACTTTCATTACGTTTCTACTTGTTTTAAGGTGGTTATTTTTGATTTTAGGTTGTTTTTTCTCTTGGTGTATGCGCAATTCTATCTCCTTTGAAGCTATTCTACACATCTTTTCGGGATTGCTGGTCTCGAAATATCTGTACTTTTTGATTATTTGAAAAACCACAAAAAATATTTCCTATTGTTTAGTTTACCCAAAAGAAACCTGAAAAGTAGTAATGAACGAGAACAACAAAAACGCGACCCTTAAAGTGTTCCGATATGGTTCACGTCACCACCATGTATCAGCAGTTGTTGTTCGTAAGTGGCCATTGTTAATGCCTAAGTCGATATACCCACAATCAGCATATGCCTAGATGTGGGTAACCACCACCGCACGGCCGAGTAAATGCGACTACGTCTGTCGCTTCTGCCGCTTATGAAATTCGAAAATTTGTTCGTTGGCCAAACAAATGCAGGAAGCGCAACTCCCACAATGTGCCCGGGGACATCGGGCGCTCATTTCATGTGGGGAACATGTGGAAATAACATTTTCCTGTGAAAAAATGCTTTCGAATAGCGGCAACTCCAACAACAGCAACAACAACAACGGCCACAACAATGGAAGATTGTTATCATAGAAAAGCGCTTCTCCTTCTGGGTCGGCCGTTGTTGCCGCTGCTGCGACTGTCAAAAAACAAAGAGCCCATAATTAATTCCACAATGTGGAAACGCGCACGAAAGGTAATTAGGTGCGATCAGAGGGCGAGCGTCAAAGAGTTACTGTTGTTGTTGTTGTTATTGTTATTGCTGCTGCCGTTGCCATTGTTGTTACCGTTGTTGTTTTGAAGTTGGCAATTAGCGGCAAATGTTGGAAGTGAAATTTTGTAAGACGAAAATTAAAAAATGAAAAATTTACATGCAAATGACTTCTGACAGCCTAAACGGGCACACGAACACCAGCACACACACCAGCACATTTATGTGCCCATTCAAATTGCAGTAAATGGGGAGAGCGTGTTTGGCCGATTCCAGTTAAATATTTAATTAATCCGTAATTAATCTAATCAATCATTATGAACCGCAAATTCGATTAAATCGCAGATTGGCAAATGGCAATTACGAATCGCTGCATATTGCCAACAATCAGCGCTGTAAATATGTTTATTGTGCGCTCTTGCCATTGGCAATTGCATCGAGCGCAGTAGGGGCAACTGGAATGAGCGGTATGGCCACCGCTCGGTGCAGCCATTGCAATAGAGTTTGTGTGAGCGAGATGGAAGTACAGTGCACTCAACTAAAGCGAGGAAAGGAACGCCTTTTGCTTCGAGTGTACAAGTGGTTTGAGTCCGAGTGGCAATGCAAATCTTTTCAATTTTACTCAATTGCTTACTAACATTTGAGTGTAATAATGAGACGACGAAATAGAAATGAATATTTCTTCGCTCAGACTCTCGCTCTGCCTCTCTTTTAAGCAAACTACACATTTTATTTGGAGACTATTAAAGTTATTAAAATTGGCCCGTGTTTGCTTCGATATTAATCAATAACCGGGAAACATCAATTATGGTTGTGAATATAAAAAACAACACATAAATTAATAAATAGCTAAATGTCAATTGAAATGAATAAAATATTAATTGATTTGGCCATTGAAATTTTTAGTTTATTGTTTTAGTGTTGTTTTGTTGAACGTGGAGTAATCACATTTAGTGGAAAGTTCAATTAATTTATAATTTTAATAGAGCATAATTGCTTCTAAGTAAACCGTTTGGATTTTATGTGAATTTTTGGACGGTTTTTGTTAAATAAAAAACACTCATACGTCCTGTTGTACACACTTTTTATTATTATTACAAAATTTATATCAAATGCTGAGATCAAATATGATAAAATCAAGTTGATAGAAATGGGAATACAGTCGAACCCGCTTAACTGAAACACGAATTTGTCAGACATTTTGTTTCAGTTATGCGGGTTTTCTACTTTGGCTTACGTTTTAATTTTCTTTCATAAACTTAATTTTGTATTAAAAAAATATAAATTCCAATTGAAATAAAATTTTTAGGTCGTGTTTCATTTATGCGGAGTTTAATTTTGTTTCAGTTAACCGGGGTTTTTCAGTTAGCCGCGTTTCAGTAAAGCGAAATAATTTGTATGAAAAAGGGGGAAAAAATCATGGGGATACATGTTTAAGAGGAGTTTCACTTAAATAGGTTTCACTTAAACGGGTTTCACTTAAACAGGGTCGACTGTATACACATTTTTTACTAAGAAATTACATAAAACACAGTGTCTTTAAAAAACAACCGTTTTTAATCAAAGGGAATGTTCTCTTTCATTTGATATCCATTAGACATTGATTGGACCATCGACAAATTTTTACAAAATCACAAAATCACCTCCTAAGTCGATCTGTTGTCCGTCTGTCTGTCATTTCTGCAGCAGATAACTGCCGCAGCTATTGAACTATCGACTCCCTTTGACCAAATTTGGCATTCATCTTCTTCTTGGTGTTGAAAATGGGCAACATAGATTAAAAGTCTCGCCTACCTCGGATACAAAAACACCGCCAAATTTCTTTACTTTCGTTTATCTTGAGAAATACTGAATCGATATGGACACCGTTGTTCTTTTTTTTATTGAAAATAGGTATTTGGTTAAAAATGGATCGGGTATGAAATGAAAGTGGACATGGAACGAAATGGAACGAACCAGAACAAAAAAGGAAATGAAACTACATTTTAAAGTGGAATAGGAAAGTGCTAATGGAAACGATCGAACATTTATCGAAAGTTGTCAAAGAAGGTATCCTACCCGTACGAGCAGGGTATTTAGCGGCGGTAGGGCCAAAGAAAATGCTCTTCCATTTTTTTTTTATTTTACCAAATATTTTTTTAAAATAATTTTTTGTGGGACTAAAGAACAATTCTTAGTTCATTTTAAAGTAGTTTTAAAATAAGTTCAACAATAAGCAATGACCATGAAAAATAGCGTTTGTGAATGGAATCTACGTTGGTGGCGAATCATTACTGAATAAGAAAGTTTATTTTGACAAAATAGCCGCATTAGCTTCAACGTTTTCCGTTCAAAATTTAATTTTGTCAATTAGAAATACACAAAAAGTACGAAGTTGGCTGAAAATTAAAGGATTTTGTGGTAAAAATCAAAGGAATATGCTCGGTTTCCGGGGAAAACAACTAAATATGCAAGCTCGTCCTGAATTTTACGAGCTATAGTAAAACTAAGGGCTAATTGACTGATATTAATATTTAAAAATGCAAACGACTGGATCTAGAAAAATCCCTAATTTCAGAATATTTTGAAGTTTCTCATGGATGCAACCAAAAACACAATTATCGACTTAAGCTACTTTAAAGTGTTGCTACAGATATAAAAAATGTGTACAAAATTTAGCACACCTTTGAGAGTCGATTTGATACGAAAACGAGTTGTATGCCAAATATCACAATACGAACAAAACAACGCAATCACCAATGTATGTATGTACTTGAGTCAATTTGAAATTGAGACTCAATGATTCGCATATTTGCTGCCTTCCTTTCCCGCACAAATAAATCAATTAGCCTCTATTGCGCTGCACTGCAGTCAGCCAAAGTAGTAACGCATTACACAGCAACAACAACAAGAATCATTCGTCCACCTATCATTATCCCAATTCAAACATAACAAAACACCATACAAGTCATACAGTACATCCCACTTTCGCGCACGCGTAATAATATTTTCTCGCTCTTACTAACATTAATAAGTGCGGCGGTGGTCATATCGCAACTACTGGGCCGCTCCCTCTCGCACTGTTTCTCTTTCGCTCTGTAATGGTGGTGGTGCCAATGATTGTTTACGCTTCCGACTACACACCGTCCGAAAGAATTCCTAATTCGTATTATTACACGGGCAGCCACGAAGGCATTTTATCTGCACTCGTTTCCTATTGTTGTTTTTTTTCCTTCGTTTGGTTGTTATTTATTTGTTTTTTTTTTTGTATGCACGTATGCGGTTTTTCTACTCACCTTTGTGTTTGCATTGCAATATATGCAATGAGCGGGTTACCTTTTTTGCTCAAATCGGTTCCATTGTTAGTTTCGTTTTTTTCCCACAAGTTTCGGCGGCTCGCTAATCGGTTACTGCGGCTCATCGCAGCCCACGGATTCCGCCTTTTTTGTTTGTTGCAATTGTATTGCAGTGTGTGCTAAAACAGTTTTTATTGTTGTTCCTACTACGCAGAGCTCTTCTAGTTTGTATGCAAGTGTTGGTTGTGATCAGGGTTCATATTATACTCCGATCGGAGTAGATGTGCTATTTATTATCATAATTATGAAAAAAGTAAGTACTCTTAGTTCCAAAGAATTCATATACTCCAATACATAAATATATGAATGTAACACAGTCCGACACAAGTGGTTTTGTTTGATCGCTAGAGGCACTTATATTCTGAAAGAAGTGCTGAAAATAAAACACCCGTGTCTAGATCAGTTCATTTGAATTTTAAAAAAATTTAGTTATATTGACATTACTTATACGCCACACATGTCACTCATGTAAAAATACTCATACATACATTCCCATGGTAAATTGCCTGCTGAATTCAAATATGATAGAAATGGTTTAAAATGATAGCAGCCATTTTATGATACAGGGGGGGCGAATAAGTGATATTAATAAACCATATTTTCTAAAAAATTCAAACAACTTAATATAGAAAAATGGTCAGACGGGAGCTTTACTTTCAGAATATATAAGAGTGCCTCATGGGTGCTAGCAAAAGTTGGATTTTTTCAAACGGTGTCATTGTATATTCTTTGATACTACAATTTTACTCCCCGATTCACTCATGCCAACTGCTAACCCTGCTTGTATGTAGTATTTCGCTATTTGGACATGTCGTTGGGGAAACTACAGACTGCCGCTGGCATATATCATAGTCACAGTCGTGCGATTTAGTAGCGACATCGTTTGCTTTTGGCTTCCGTTTGCATGTGTTTGGTTTTGTTTTTGCTCTTGTTGCCGATTACATTTCGACTTTGTCTTTTGCATTTCAATGTAGTTTTCCCAGTTGTAATTTGCATTATTGTTGTTGTTTTGGTAATTGTAGCATATTGTGAATACCAAGACGTTTTGACATTTCGCTTGTCAGTTGCATCTTCAATTGACACTTGTGTGCGTCAGAGTCATAGTGAGTAGGCTCTGTGATTGCCTACCGCAACCGCATACACAACTAATGGACCAATTGTTCGAAATACATAATATCAATTTCCCCAGAACTATTTATTGACCCCACACAGAGAAAATTAGACAATTTCTGTAACCTATTCGATTAGAGTTCTTCACATTTGTATTTATATTTCTTCAAATCGATTTAGTGCATGTAGTAAACCCGATATTCTAGTTGGAACTCTCTCATATTTATGCTCACTCACTCACCGGCAAAAATTACTCAATGCGGTTAGCTCAACCCCAGTGGGGATTGAGCGAGCCATTTTGGTCGATACAAGCCAGTATTCGTCGTGAGTGCGCAGCGAGTTAACACCTCAACGTACCAAGTCGGATAACCGAATATTGACGAAGTAGCATCGTCGGCTGTGATAATTAAACCCGCTGCAAATTGTTAATGTCATTTCAAATCGCCTTTGCATAAATTGTATAAAATATTTGTAATTATTGCTTGTTGTTATTGTAAGTGCAATTTCACTTAACATTGCATTTGTCTCAAGAAGTTCTCCACACACAAATATATATTTGCTTTTAAACAACACCAACACATCCCGCCGACGGCATTGTACAACATGCTCATCAAATATGCTATGCTGCGTGTCGAATTAAGCTGAAGTGCCTTATGGTCATGTCGACAGGATCTAACGTTGCGGGCAGTGAATACAGTCAGTTAAGAAGTGCTGCTCCCTGGAGCATGGCCTCACCTCCAAGAGAATCTGCCAATATGCCAACTGCGAACGCAGCCGCCGTTGGAGGTGCCGGCGGTGTTGCATCGATTCCAATGCAGACGAATGTGCCGATAGTTGGATTAACACCACTCAGTACTGCGCCTGCAATTCCACCACCTCCCGTAATTCATCTATCTCCAACAGGTAAGAATTTCAAAACATTTTTGCGATTAGAAAATTAAGTGGCTGGGCCAACGAAATATGCTTTGAGATGGTTCCTAATAGAGAATTCAGTTTTGCACCAAACTTGCAAATTTTATGTTGCACTTTTTTGGTTATATTGTACGAAAATTGCCATTCATGTTGAAACTTTCAATTCCATCAAAACATTCCTTTGTTGAAATTAAACAAAACAAAAAACATTTCCTCCCAAAGCTACGTTCCTCGCCTTTGCATGCCTATCCTTTCCACAAAAAAAATGCCTAACTACACCACTGGAATCACATGCTTTGAAATGCACCTTTTCGATTTTCTTAGAATGCTACAATTTGAAATCGGACACCAGTAAGTATGGTTTCTACCCTTTATTTTGTTTATGTCTTTATAATTTATTTATTTATTGTGCAACTTCCAACACCTTTCAAAGTCAGCAAGCTGAATCTGGCAGAGCATTATGATATTCTATAGATGTATATATGTATATATATATGGATACACACACTCACATACACAAGCATACGTACATAGATGTGTACATTTATGTGTGCTCTCCATGAGCACGGCATGACATGGAATGGGTAGATCGTGAATTAATTTTATTTGACAGCACGTACTTGTGCAAAACAAATTGCCACTGATGTGAGAACGGCACCAAACACACATTGTCGTCTGTTCGTTTCCGAATCGTTGCGCTTTTCGGTTTTGGGGAACACTTTCTGATCCTTAATCCTTAAAGTCAAACTTGGTTTTTCTAAACATTTCAGTGACGTGAGTGTGCATGTTCCGAAAACTCCAATATTTTGAAGGAATTTTCGAGGCTCTCCATGCTCATGGCGGCTGTGAAGTAATTTAATCCTTTAGGATGAATGTAAATGCAACCGAATTCTCTACTAAAGGGCAAGTGGAAATGTGTTGCCAACAGCGATACTTTATTTTGACTTAAGGCGTTTTCATTTCTCAAAAAAAATGGTCCCCATGTCCACAGCAAAAATTCAATTAGGGCATGAGGTAGAATCTAAATCTCTTTTCCATTCGATTCAGCGTAAAACAAAAACTAGTCCACATCAGTTCAGCATTTCTCAAGAGAAACGAAGGTAGAAGTGGTTCTTATCACTATCATCCATGGTTCTTATCAGTATCGTTCAATATCGTCCAACCGCGGAGAAGCAAAAGTTAGAGATATTTGAGTCATGCGAAATGAAGGGCAGACAGACCTAATTAAAAATATATAAATTTTTCTATACCCTGAAAAAAAGCTATCTACTTTCAGTGGCTGCAGCATCCACACTCAGCCCTACACAAAATCCGTTGACGTTGTGCCTACCGATAACATATGCTGCATCAGCTGAAAGTAGATGTTCCAACAAGCGGTAACATTTAGTAGATCACAAATCTGTTGGCACCATAGGTACACTACTTTTTTATACTAACCTAAGTGCTAGTTGTGGATAAATATCGTCTCGTATCAATGTCAATAATTGTAGATAGTTGATGGAAACTTTCCGATTCATTTGAGTCTATCAAATTTCGTATTGTGCAATAGAGTTTCTTATGCTACATATCAAATGTTTGGGGTCAAATATTTCGACCATTTCGTGGGTTGGACTACAAACAACAGACCAGCACCATTTTTCTAGAACATGTTAACCTTCAACTTCCTTTTTGGGTGTTTTTTTTCGACTCCAAGCCAGAGAACGATGAGAGGCTCAAAGGGTAAAAAAAATTCCAGATAAAGAGGAAATACGACTTTTCAAAGTACTTATTCCCAAAATGTTCCACTGCTCGAACGGAAAGTTTACAACTGTATTCAACTTCGGAACTTTGGCTCAGAGTTCGTTTGGAGTTCGATGGTGTTTTGGTTTGTTGATAAATATTTATATTTGTAATATTTGGAGGTAAATTAAACATGTTCTGTGAAAAAAAAAAACGATAGACTGGAAGGTAGTTATTGAAAAAATGTTACGTTTAATAGACGACTGGGGCATATAACTACCTAATTGGCACAATTTTAATCGGTGTTTCTGAATTAAATTGAAATGATGTGTCCGGTTTGAGACCGGGGACCCAATAGGAAAAGAAAAGCGCCACCTCCTGCAGAACAATTGTAAACATACAAAAGTATTCTTTGTCATTCAATGTTTTACTTTGATTTGTGCCCTACAATTCACAGAGACGAATACGTTCCATAAACTTGATCGACTCTTTTATAGGGGAAACGGTGATTAAAGTGCCAATCGAACAAAGTGCCTTTTACCAAAGTACTTATGCTTTTACCAATTCCACCTTAGGGCTTAAATCGCCTAATTTAAAAATAACATCTGCCCATTTTTTGTGACTATAAACGAAAATTGTCAATTCTTCAAGTAAATCATAATTCAACTAATTTATCGAATTGGAAATGCTTATAAATTGTATTTTATTTTTCGACTGTCTGACCACGGGAATTTCCAATATGTATCTGAAGGCAACAGCAAGAATAACAACAACAATAAGAAGGCTCACATGAGGAATTAAAACCAGAAGCGCAAAAACTCAAAACGAACAAGATCACAGCTAAATGATCACGATGGATGCGCTCGCAGCATTTACAATGTGCTTTGCGCGGTTCGCGAATCGCTGATGAGCGCAAAAAATTACCGGTAGCAATAAATCAAACTATCAATTGAATTCCGTGGCGATCATCACTTGTGGCGAGCGCTTTCTTGTTGCCAGCACTGATGGGCTTTTTTTTTGTGGTTTTTTTCTTTGCTGTGCACATCATTCTCGGCACTCTCAGCGAGTGCGTTAGACAACAGCAAGCCCGAAGAAGTGTGGTGGCGGCAGCCGACTACGCCAGTACTACGATCCACGGGGCCAATGTTTAAGCCGATTTACCGATTCACTGAAGCGAATGATGCTCGTACGCACATTCGCGCGTAGCACGGATAAATCATTTGTAAGATCAACTTGACATCCGTGCTATAAGCGGAGCGTAGCCAGAGAAACAAACAGATTTGAGGCATGCAGGCCAACCCCAACCTCTGCGACCGTACTTTGGCAAATAAATCATGAAATACTTGTGAACAACAATTGACCAAACAAGATGACGACGACGACGACTACGACGATGCGACAACAAATTGCATCGATCGTACGAGGCAATTGGCAGCATACTGCGGTCATCTGTGCCAGCAGGCAGCAGGAGAGGAGATGAACTGCACCAGTGGCAATTTGCAGCTACTTACAATGCCACTAAAGCACATTAAATTAGCTTCGAATATGATTCCATGATTCGCTATGATTCTCAACTGCGGAATGCAATGAGTCCTAGCTGAGCTGGGCAACTTGCAAGCGAATTATAATTTAGCGAAATGCATTCGCTCAATTAATAAATCAAAACTTTATACTGCTCTCGTTTCGCAATTATGGGCATTGTGGAGATTTCCCATCGACTCGTGCAACATGGCTCGTTCATCATTCGTGATTTTGTGGGTTTGCTTTATGCAACTTCCTTCATGAGAATCCCTAATGTTTTTTACCCTTACTCCACAAATACTTATTGGCACATAATCAAACTGACCAAATCACCAACAAAATATCTTCCAATCAACTAAACGATTTCAGTTTTTCTTAATTTTATAAAATTACTTACATTTACCCTCAGTCCCTAGCAAAAGAACAATTTTAATATAAACAGAAAGAATCCCTGGCCAACTAAACGAGTATGGAAAAAAGTGTTAAAATGTGAGCAGTTCTCGCGATCAGATAAAATGTCAAATTGTACATAAAAGCTTCTACATCTGAGGAATTACTAAATTACCGATCGACAAACGAACAAAAAAAAACACACACAAAAACGACAAACAATCCAAACGAGTCGTTGGGTATTTAGGACTTGTGAGGAATTTTACAAATTCCTGGCTAGTTCTGAAATTAGCACCGAAAACACAGTGCGATAACGTGCCCACCCGGCAATCGTCGCCGTCATAGTGACTTGAAGGTGTTGATGGCAGCACTCCATTATGTCCATATATGAAGCCTCATCGACTCTTCAAACATGGTCCATCGCTTGATGTCGATGATTGCGATGTGCGATGCTTTTTGTGCACCCAGCAGCTTAAATTGCTTTCGGCTGGCCTTTTCTGCTGAGCAACTACCTACAAAACAATATACGAAAACGTTTCTTTGAAGTTGTTCGCAAAAGCAACGAAACAAATTTGTTGGTGTTTGTGTTTCTGTTATGAACGGAATTCGAGTGCGATGCCTCGTTTAAATTCCAGAAGCTGCCAAGAAGACTTATTGCAATGGCGAAAATGTTGTGCAAATATTTGTTATTGCTGAAGGTATTGTCAGCTATTTAGCGCTGAAAAGAACTTGTCCGTCTAAAAATATATAATATTTCTTTATAATTGATTAACTATGGCTCAGCGACCCGGAATAAATATGAATATTCATGATGAGATGTTTTTGTCTCGATGCTTTTGTTAATATGAGAATACGAAAAAATGCGAGTTTCAAAGAGTCTCGCTGAAGACATTGTTGGTGGCAGACTTCTTGGAGCTATTGGAACATTTCCATTTGATATCTTAATACCTTGTTATGTGATTCTCGAGATGCATACATTAAAAGAATTTGTTGTTATTATCTTACAGTGGCTTCTCCTGTGATTCCATCTGGCGTTACGTCCACGCCCTCTCTGAGTGGAATTTTCTCCAACGGCCCGCCTTCTCCAGCAACACTGAATGCTCTAGTCTCCCAACACCGCCTCCTGGAATTGTCACGTTTCGGACTGCGTGGCTATGATTTAGCTCAGCACATGTTATCACAGCAGGGCGCCGTTTCCAAATTACTGGGTAAGTAAAACTTATATGTTCCAAACATTTTATATTGTAAGTATGCAAAAAAAAACTGTCACACAAACGATAAAGTTGCGACTATAGGACGATATACAGTGGAAAATGACCACTATGACCACCACCATATTATGTTCCAGTTAGTACTAAATAGCTTATATTTAGAAATATCTTCCAATCGAAATTCCCTTCACACATTGAATATAAGTTAAATGCTCGGCAATCCTTCTTCAGAATCAAATCAAATCAAACCACATCGCATCACGAAACCATATCAAATTGTTAAATCACACACAACTTCTGCGTATGTATGTATGTCTAATTGTTCAGATCCGATGTCATTGTCGATTTGTATCCGAAAGCGTTATTTATGTAAATACATAACTAAAATTGGATGCTGCAATAAAACTGCTGCAATTATACGTTCAGTTCAAACGTCGTACTTCCGGCGCTGTTAAATTTACATTTAATTTTGTGTATACTTTTAATTAAAACCACGACAAATAACGCGCTGTCAGTCGCTTCCGATGAGTTATCATTTACTCATTCGGCACTCGACGTTTGTGTGACGGCCAGCGGCCGCAAACAAAATTGTTAATATTCAAATTAGCCATTGTTGGTGAATTAATTGTTTAGCTAGGTGCTTTGCGCGCCTAAGGGAACAAGTGCAGCGGCGGGATCTTGACATTACGTGGCTTGGTGGCTGTACATTTACATTTCAATACAACAAACAGCCAGTGCGAGTGCTGCTTGCTGCTTGCTGCTACCCCCGATGGTGTTAATAACAATGATGTAAATTAGTGAAGATGAATGAAAGCGCTCAGTGCCGTCCCAAACATTCATGCACATATTCACTCTTATGACTTGGCACTAAACGCACAGGCATGCAAGCCGTTCATGTACGACTGGAGAGGGCTCGTTACGGGCCGACAGACGGACGGATGGACAGACGGACGGGCACAAGCATGCATTTATTATTTCAACACTTTTGTAAGTGTGTCAATGCGATTAAGATAAGAAATAAGCATGAAATTCGAAAGTTATGCCAAATGTAGTTATTTGCAATTGTATTTAGTTATGCTAATTGAAAAATTATAACGACCTTTATTCGCATCAGAATTGGCGCGAGCAAGTGTTTACCTTTCCGGTTTGTGTTAAATATTTTGTGTATTTTTATGGGGGATCTGAAATTGAAATTTCGATTTCATTCGTAATTGGTTACTTATCCTGCGTACTCAATAATTGCAAAACTGTCTCCCTCACTAAGCAAAACGTTTTATTTCCAGGTACCCTGCGACCACCTGGCTTAATCGGAGGATCAAAGCCGAAGGTAGCCACACCCGCCGTTGTCTCCAAAATCGAACAGTACAAACGAGAGAACCCCACGATATTCGCGTGGGAAATACGCGAACGTCTCATATCGGATGGTAAGGCTCATTAATATAATAAGTTCCTAATTAAATGATCTGGCGAACCCCCCAAAAGCTGAAATGTGAAATGGTTAAAAGGAGCACACACACATACATACAAATTACACACGAAATAAATACACAACGCAACTGTTGCGTTTCCAGTGCATTGCCAACGGCCTGGCCCCCCTTTTAGCTGTAGAGCTACTTCGGTGGTGGGCATCATCCTTTGATGTGTTTATGGACTTTGCAATGCGCTGATCAGTCGATCCTTCTCATTCTGGTTAAATGCTTAGGACGTAATGTAATGTATTGTTGCACTCAAAGATTTATCGATTGGCTAATTTATTAGCATCCGGACGCCGTTGAACACAACAACAACAACAACAGCACCCGTAACAACAAACATATAAAAACACGAGTTGCTTTTGTGCCTACCTCAGAATTGTATCGTACGTACGTACGTACGTACGTAGTCGAAGCGGAGAGATTGATATGTAAATGCAATTTACCACAGCGTGTCCGCTGCGCTGCGTTCATTTCATTTGTGAGGAGTCGCATCTGTCAATGCCACATGCTGCTGCATCGCATCCATCGCGTAGCAGACGACACTCGCTGACGGACCGACCGGCCGCAACGATCGGCCAACTAACAAATTTGCGTAGAGTTTCATTCATGGTTCGCGCTGTTGCTGCTGCTGCTGTTACTGTTTCTGCTGGTGATTTTGATTCTGATTCCGGTGGAGTAGCCCATTCATATAAATCGAGGGCATTTAGTCAGACTATTCGATGAATCGCTGCGATAGCAATCGCTCACATAAAACTGAACTGGCCCGAACTCCCGGTTGTGATCGGTTCTCATTATGCGCAACAGTGCAATCTCATTTGTGTCATCATTGTCACATTAAAAGAACCAGAAAACTAATAAGAAGAAGAAGAAGGCACAGAAGACAAAATCCATCGTCTGCCAGTCTATCTGTATTCTGGCCAAATTCGCTCTGCGTTGCGATTCCACGATCTGCAATTATTTTTTTGACGCGATATCTGATCTTTTCAAGCAAACCAAACAAATTATAGACCAGAGTTAAGCAATTTTCATGTAACTACTTAACTGATTAATTAGAAAATTATTTTGGTGCACATTAATGCGTACTTTCCGGTCTACGGTCGAGAGCAATTCTTAAATTGTTAAAATTTATCATAACTCATGAACACCCCTTCTCCTATTTGACATTTACAATTCAATGATGACAGTTTTTTTTCTTTTTTTTACCGTTTCACTAATTTTCTTTGACACATTTACTCTAATCGATTTCCGTTATCAAAATGGTCGCTGCTTACACAAGAAAGAGAGAAAGAGTTTCCAATCTGACGATGTACTTGCCGGCACTATGTACCAAGAAACAACAAACAATTTGAACGTTTTGTCATTATCGATTTTCAGGTGTATGTACGAATGCAACCGCTCCATCGGTGTCGTCAATTAATCGCATTCTGCGGAATCGCGCCGCCGAAAGAGCCGCTGCGGAATTCGCACGCGCTGCCAGCTATGGCTATATGCATCCGCCGCCGTCGGCACATCCATACAGCAGCTTCCCCACATGGCCGTCAACCATGGCCACACACCATCTATGGCAGCAGGCAAGCGCGAGTTCAACAAGAAGCGCTGCATTTCATCCAGGCAGTTTGTGTGCAAGTGCTGCTGCTGCTGTGCCAAGCGGCAGCCACTCAAACATTTCATTGCCCACATTGTCGCCAGAGTCGGGAAGCCATGATACATTGGGCTCACCTGAAGCTAATCGAATGATCGGTAAGGCAGTTGCAAGTAACTATGTTGCAAGTGAATCGAAGAATTACCAACAACATCAATTAGCTCTGCTAATGGTTAATTGTTATTTATTTCGCAGATATCGAGGGTGAGGACACCGATTCGGATGACAGTGATCAGCCGAAGTTTCGTCGCAATCGCACCACTTTTGGGCCCGAACAATTGGAGGAGCTGGAAAAGGAATTTGAAAAGTCGCACTATCCGTGTGTCAGCACGCGAGAGAAACTCGCCAGTCGGACCACACTTAGCGAAGCTAGAGTACAGGTAAGAGATTTTGATCTTTCAACAACGTCTATCAGTCCAGTATTCAGTTATTCTGTTTTGTAATGGGATCTCGGTGAGCATAAATAATAACTTCATCTAAAACTTAGTAACACGAATGGAAAATAAATCCTCTCAGCCCAGCTTAATGCTTCAGTTTGGCTTGTTCTCTCGACCTTTCGTTGCCAAAAGAGAATACGTATTAGATACTAAGGATGTCATTAACAGATTTTCTCAGCGAAGCAATGCTTCATTGAAGTCTCTTCTCTCTGAAACTCTTCTGTATGTTCCCCATTTGCAAGTGTGTCTTTAGTCTTTGGCTATCGTCGATATCCCCTTTGCTGTAGCTGTAGCTTAAAATGCCGAACAGACACATTTACGAACTAACAAATTGTCTCTTCATATTGATCAATTAGGTTTGGTTTTCCAACAGACGAGCGAAATGGCGACGCCATCAACGAGTAAGCCTTCTGAAACAAAGAGGCTCATCATCACCACCACAGACAGTTCAGAGGCACCGCTCTCCAACGAATCCACAACTTTCACTGAATATAGCGGCGACGACGATGACAATGCCGACAGCGGGCATAGAAAAACTCCACGTACATACCATGGACAGCAGAAACAAATCCCCAACACCATACTTCATACCAGTGAACACACAACAACGCGTCACACCAGCCGAATCCAATCACAAACAAGCAAACAATATCATCCCTATGGACTTGCCGCAACACCGGACCCGCGCTCAATGCCCAATGCCGTACCAGCCGCCGGCTATACAACCGCCATCCCCACACATCCTCCAACTAAATCACACCTTAAGCGACACGCACCCGCATCCGCAAGCCATGGCAGCGGCGGCAGTCCTTGCATCGCGCACAGCATCAGTTCCATTATTAATGGGCGGTGAGCACAGCGCCTTCCGTTCCATGGCCAATCCCTCAGCATCAGCGGCGGCATTCGCATTGAACTTTGCCCGCCAATATGTGGCCGCGGCCAACTCACACCAAACGACCACCACCAATAACTGTCTATCGCCTGCATCGTCGCCTACACAATCTGCTTCCAACTCACCGTCCGACGAGGAAGAAATAAATGTCGACCAGGAATATAGTCATAAAGAGGCCGATGCACCAGATGAGAAACATTCATAGGAGCGAGCGGATGGTCTATGCGGATGAAATGCTTTCTCCCAGGACTTCCAAGTCTGATTAATTTGATATTGTATAGATTTCGATTTAAGTTGAAATTGTTAGTGTATTGTAAAAATGACTAAAATTATTTAAGAATCCCTTACTGTATCATAGTGAATACATTTGAACTATAGTGCAATTACATATTATTCAATAATTAACTTAATGTCAAACATAACATTTTAGTACACAGCATTTAAGTAGTCAATGGAATAATAATAGTGAAAAGTAATACAAAGACCATTTTTTTGAACTCTGTTAGAATATGCTTGCATGTAAATAAATGCAATTAAAATGTATTATAAAACATTCTGGATAATAATATTTTACGTTTACCATCTATTTCTTTCCAATAAACATGTGCTCGTACATAGTATACACCTAATTGTTTCATTTATCAAAAGAATTTAGTATTTTTTAAGCCAAGACAAATCCTATAGGAAATCTCTTGATGTTACTTTTTTTTCAAATCTAAAATGTTTTTAATTTAACAGACACTTCTAACATAGTATTTAGCAAATATGTCTGTTTTTGAATTAAAATATCCATGAAAGGTCCAAAAATGGAATAATAATTTTGTTAACCCATTAACGACAAGACCTAAAAAAATTCAAATAATGCGAAACACCAGGTTGCGCCACGGTTTCAAAGTCGTGGGTCAAATCTATTTACCTAGCGGTACTTAGGTGCACAGAATTAATTCTTGCAATGCAATGGTAAAGTGAGTTTTTCCAATATTAACTGACATCTTCTTCCTTTTTGGTTTTTTAATCCCTGCAAGACGTATGGGGCTCGTATCCCGAGCTCGTAACTTGACAAGAAAGAACGCCTACTCTGCAACTGTCCAGCTTAAACCAGAAGCAGATGGAAGCTTCTTGGTGGAGCAAAGTTCAACACTTAAAAGTTTAAAAACCTTCGTTTTAATGTCCGGTACGTTCGGACTGGATGCAGACCATGGAATAAGGTCTACAATCTTCACTTAAAGGATGAGACAGTTTTGTGGTAGTATTCCTATGGACCCAATGTGGTCTATGCGAGACTAATAGCAGCCACCCTAACCTAACCTTATCGGCCTATGATCGACCATTTAAAAGTCCAATTTGTTATGGGAAAACATCTATTGTGAATAACAATTTTCTGAAATTATGACTATGAAACTCGCCCTAAGGCTCTGAGGCATCTCGTTCGGTTTTTTGTTTCCTATAATATTTGCTTTTTTCCCGATGGTCCTCCTGTATGATTCTCCTGGTCTGTCAGAATTATGCAAACTGTTATGCAATGGATTTCTCTCTAGAGGTTTCAATATTTCCCATGGGAACCACTTATTTCTCAAGTGGCTTTCAAAGCCACTTCGAACCACCTCGGGCCACTCTTAATTTGAAAATTTAAACATTTTTTTAAAATAATTTCTTTCAAGTTCATCAGTGTTAGATCGATTAGTGTTCGATAGCTTCCCTAAAGAATAATTAAAAGTAACAGCTCTGACAACAAATGGCTACCAAAAAAAGCCCAGAGACACACATTGTATTCAAATAAAAGAATAAAGTGACATACGTGAAAGGCTATCGAAAATGTCAAAAAAAAAAACTGACAACCGACACCTGTTATTTTTTCGTTAATATATTAAAAATGTGCTACGTGAATTTGATGGTAGCTTTTGAATTTTCCATTTCATTCATTAATGAAATCCAACACACAAAAACCAAAAACCAAAAAAAAAAACAGTGTTTTCGTACACATACATAATTATATTTGACTTGATGGGGTCTCATTGAAATTTCTAATTTAACGCTTGTCAAATTGTCCACTTGAATAATCGATTCATAAACGGGGCATCATCATAATCGTTATCCCACAAATTTATCGTATAACAAAACAACAACAGGCCAACATGGTATTTACGTATGGGCTCCTTCAAAGCGCTCCCATTCAACTGTTTGTTGTGGACAGCGCGCGAGCGAGAGAGGGGCGTTATCGCAGGCGAAACAATTAAAAGTTGGAAGATGAACTCCCTGCGGCCTTTTAATAGAATGTATCGTATATGTATGAGTATTTATGACAAATTAAAATGATTTCCAAGCTGGCGCTTTGTTTGCGCTACCAGATGGGCGCACTCGTGAGAAGCGCTTAAACACTCATTGACAAGCAAGCAAAGTCTTCGCTTCAATACTCGTCGATGGTAACAATCAGCATATGTCAAAATTGTAGGGTATCTCTCTCTGGATAGAGAACAAATCAATATAAATGATGGGCCCATGACGAGCACAAATCAAATCCCATCATCATCGAAAATTATGTTGGCCAAGTGGACCGGGTCGAAAAGAAAATGGAAACAAGTGAGAAGCGACCGCGATCGCATCAGTGATTTAGGTAGTACAACCGAATTGTCTCCTTAGCCTGTCATCGGTTTCGTTCTTTGCTTTCTTGTTGTGGTTTCTTTGGGTTGTTTTTTTCCTGTTTGCTGCTGCACCATCGACCATTTCACATATCGTTCCTGCTCATTTTCATTTTTATAGAAGAAGCTTAATTTTGTTTTTATTGGAATGTGAATCCTTTATTGGGCGAATTATTTTCTGTTAATTGCCAAAGGCGTTTGACTTAAGTGGTTTTCGTGCTTCTTATAAATATCTCTTAATTTTGCACTTGGTCCTGTGTGTGTCGCCGACTATATCTCACAGCGGCAATCACCGCCGTCCGTTCTCCGTTCGAATACACTGGTTTGCCGTTTGTGGACACTAAGCGGTGAGGTTGATGCTGAAGCTGAAGCTGAGGTGTTGGTGTTTCATTTGGCACGATTTGTAAAACTAGACGTTGTTCCCGTGCATGTCCTCTCCACTGGCTGCCGCTGCTGCTGTGCTGCTGTGCGCGGTTGCATGATGAAGCCGATCGATCGAATCGATCAGTTAGCCACTACCTCCTCCCCCCCCCCCCCTGCTTCCATCCTTATACAAACAGAGTTCACATATTATTGGCAAAAGGAATGTGTTCGATTGTTTGGAGCGCACATCCACAGAAAATGCAGCAGCATGCAACGCGCTGCTGCACTGTGTAAAGCCCAAATTCATCGCAGACGCACGGACTGCAACACCTCTCTGTTGTGAGATTCAAATTCGCACACTCATTGGACAAACAACATGAAAGGTGACGCATTTTTACCTTTTACGACAAAAATAAGTAATTCACTTAACGCTTTAATATCGACAGATAAATCCATTGCATATGCGGAGCAAATGTGTTTGTGTTTGTGTTTGTGTTGCCGGAATGGATTTTTATTTAATTGGCGTGATTTCGTTTGGAAACCGAGCAGACTTTGTGGCAGCAAAAGGAACGTTTTTCGTGTTGTAGTTTTTGTTGTTGTTTTGGATGAAGCTGTGTATATTGACTTTAAAAATAACCATTTAGTATGAGATCGAATCGATACTTGAGTAAATCGGGGGAAATATTTTTAAATTTGCCAATATTATAATTGCAAAAAGTTAAATCGAGGATTTTCCACTACGAATTATCATCAAAATTCTTATATTTTCCTAATTTTTTGATTGTTTCAGAATTCTAATGAAGGGAGGGAAACCTTTCACCGAAACCCTTGGAATTAACCATTACAATCTATAGATTCGGCATAGCAAATTAGGCGAAGCCAAACAAAAAAAACATAAATTAAATTAACATTCTCGACGTACTGTTATGGCACCCGTACACTACCGACTTTCGGGAGCATATCATAGGCGATAGCGATCAAAAGGTTATTAAAAAATTATAACAAATCATGCTGATCTGATTTCGAGTTTTTTTTTTCATTTTAATTTTCTTTCAAAAAATTCAAATTTTAAGTGTTTATTCACGGCGAGCAGCGAGCACAACGTGGATTTTGCCAAATCATTCCGAAAGTTAATTAAAACAGAAATTTATCACACTCTTCAGTGATTTTTAGTCCGAATCGGACAATGTAGCAACGGTATGGCATTACTTGATCGATTTCGATACCATTATGATCACGCAGCGGTCGTTGGACAAACGATGTCGGTCGATCTCTTCAAAGGAATGCTGGCGCCGCCCCCCATCAAATCATGAATAAAAGTGTTTCTTTTTTGATTTAATATATCGTAAGTATCAAAACAAGAATTGGTTGATTTGAAAATGAATGAAGGTAAATATTTTGAGCCGCCGGAAAGGTACATAGTTCGTATGCCACAGAAAAGATCATCCTAGATATTTATATAATTTTATTTCACTAAAGAAAAGAACCCAAACTATTTTTCCAGTGCAGTTCAAGTTGTGTATCGAAACGGGCCAAAGACCAGACTAGTGCATTGTGGCATCGGGAAAACATAAATAAGCGCATAATCATTGATTTGCAATAAAAGCTGCTGAGCTTCAGGGCAGGATGTATAATTGAAGTGCAGTTCCAGCTTAAAAGTATCAATTAAATAAGAGATTCGATCTCAAAGTCAAAATGCTGAGTCATTCAACAATTGCGGAGAACACAAATATTAAGTTTGAAAAGAAGACTTTGGGGAGTAGCAGTAGAGTAAAGGATTTCGACTGAAGAGGATCCAATGAATATTAGACTGCTCCACTGAACGGCATTTTCTTGACCGTAATTTTTTTAAAACTAACAAATTTAACCAATTATTGAGCTAATTAATAGACGAATGCACTCTTCACAGATTTTCAGGTGACACAAAGAGTGAATACCCTGTGATGGAATTCTCCATCCAAAATACATTACAAAATAAATTTGACAAAAAAATAATTTATTTTTTTTAACTGAATTACCCGAGACATTTTTAGTTCAGAAAATAAGTTTTGACTGAGACAAAATTTTCACAATTAAAATAGTTTTTGTGCGGAGCAGTTGATTTATTTTTCTTGCAACAAATTTGAAGAATTTGAATAAAAATTGTGTGTTGTTGGGTCAGATTAATCGCCACACCGCAATCCCAGAACTGCAAATTGATATAAATAAATTGGTAAGGATTGCGAAACTGTAAGGCTGTTTCAATGTTTCTAAAAGTGTGTCCTAATATGTAGATTCGTGCAAGGTGCTCCGGCAATCATATTCTTCACGGAAAGAAGTATTGGAATTGGTTGGAAAACAATCTGCATTGAGGCTATTTCTCGGCAAACCCGCATTGTGCATAGACAAATACGCTGCGCCAAAAGGGCTTTGAACAACGGTTTCTGCAGAATACAATGTGAAGCGCAAATTTGTATTACACGCACAATTTACGTCATTGTACAATACGTCATCGTACAATACGTCATCAATAGTCGTGATACGCACAATATACGTCACCGTTTAAAGCGAGTCAGCTTTAGCGGTGCAATTATTTTCCCCAATCGGGGTTTGATTGATCAAAAACTTTTAAAAAAAACGCATTGTCAACAAATTTTTTTTTGTGGTAGTTTTTTTTTATAGTTAATTTCTTTATTCATTCATACTCATACATTTTCAAATTTAAAAAAAATCTTTCTTCATTCACTCATTCAATAATTTCATTCATGAAGTATTCAATATGTTAAAACAATTTCAAATTTAACATACATACATATTTTGCGGGAAAAATTTGTAACACACAAAATTTTTGACGTAGCGAAATAATTTTTTTTTGACAAAAATTTTTCTTAACATTTCGACATCTCCTAGCAACAGGCGCCTGTCATCAATGGAGAAATCTGAGTAAGTTGAACTATTGTTTCTTTTCTAAAATTTTTGTTAAAATTATTGTCGCTACCTGAAATATTATAAAATTTATATATATCGACCAATTTTGATACCTGAATTGGTAATTTATGAATTGTGCAAATATTGATTTGGGAACATGTTGAATGCTTCCAATGTTGTTGAATATTGCTTATCTTGATTTTCTTTTGTTTTTTTTTGTCAATTTAACTTCTTATAAATTTATGGAATTGTTAAAATAATGTTTTTTCGTTACAATTCTTTAGTGTTTGCATTATTTTGTTGAAATTAAAATATATATATAATTAATGGCTAACTAATTTTGGAAAATTATTTAACATGAAAGGTGAAGCAACGGGTTAGGTGACAGTTTTTACTGCGGGCTAACATAATAAAATATGTATAACATGTTAGCATGGTTGGGTGGGTATAGACTGTTAGGGAATAACATCATCCGAATTCCCTTGAAATGAGTACAATACAGGATTTCTTATAAACAGTGATGTGTATAAAATTTTTTTTTATAAATTATCTCTGCAATACGATAATAACATAAATAAACCCGGTCTAGTATTAACATCAACAACTGCATACATTTTTTTTTTTTTGTAACCTGTCTCAAGTTTGTCCAAGAAGTTAATAGACCCATCCCATTTTCCCTGAGCTTGACCGAAGTATAGCTAGGTATGCAGTACCGGCTTCTGGCAAACACTTTACTGAGGTAAAGAGAGAGTTTCGTTACAGAAATGGCGCCCAACGTGGGGCAAGTCTAAGCTATTCTATTCTGCTGCTGTAGTCGTGATAATTACAGTATCGCAAAACGATTCGCATTTATCTTGTATGAGATATTAACACCAATTGCATGGCATGCGAAGCCCTATAATTATATTGCAGATTTAATTACATTTTATTTAGTGGTTTTTGATTTTTTTTTAAGATTGTTTTTTTTGTGATGTAGGATATGGGATTATATACTCATGGTGTAATCTGACCACATTTCATTAAAAATGGATACCTTCAAACAAGATGACTGCATATTGGAGACCTATTTTTGGTTTTTGTGAGTAAGCTGGTTAATGTGATTTTTGGATTTTCATTATCTTACATTTGGATTTTGATACCAACGGATATTAATCAGTCGAAATTTTCTCATTGTTTCATGCGTTCGAGATTTGAATTTTTGGTTTAAATCGAAAATTTACTCGCGTCTGGAATATGTTTTTTTTTTGTTTTTTTTTTGCTTTTGGTTGTTAGATTTTGATATTTCGATAATTACTTCTTTAGTTAGTTTTTTTTTCCTATTTATTTTAAAATTTGCATCACTGTGTTGAGTATTTCTTTTATTTGCATTTAACCATTTAACCCGTTTTTGTGTCTTCACCGAGTAGTGTTAAATTTAACTTTTCTTATCTTACCGTATCAAAATGCCACTTGTTCGTAGCAATGAAAATATACCAGGCTCAGTAGAAGCTGAACCAATAAATAATACTTTTGAGCTATCTGACGATAATGCACAAACTAATAATCCGACTTCTTCTTCGAGAAAACGAGGAGCAATTCCGAAGAAATTGCACCATACCAGACTCTACACCCAATCTCAAAGACAAACGACAAGTTCACCGTTAAGAGCACATTCTTCTAGTTCTCGCGTTGAAGAAACTAGAGTGCAACAGCTAATCACAGAATCACTCAATGAGTTTCGTAGCGAAATAACTTCAGCTCTTTCAGGTGAAATTCAAAGCTTATTTCGGAATTTAAATTGTAACCCAAATCAGCGGAGCACTTCTGGAAATCATGCTTCAGAAGCGGCTTCTCGTAATGTGCGTTCTCCAGATTATTCTAACGTAAATCGACAACATGAGGTTCATCATTCCTTTTCATTACCTAATGTGACTTCGAATACTCGTACACCGAATAGGGATTTCATGTCCAGCGAAAAGACTTCGAATGTTATTCACAATTGGCATGTCACATTCAGTGGTGGATTGAACGATCTATCAGTTGACGAATTCATTTATAGAATTAACACATTAACAGTTTCTCATTTGAATGGAGATTTTAACATATTGTGTCAGCACGTTCATTCGCTTTTTGAAGGCAAAGCTAAACAGTGGTTTTGGCGTTTTCATCGCAACGTGAATGACTTCAATTGGGCTGTTCTTTGTGAGGCACTGCGAAAGCAGTTTAAAGAATGCATTACCGATTTTGATGTCAAAGATGACATTAGGAAAAGAAAGCAAAAATCTGCTGAACCTTTTGATGAATTTTTAGATTCCATTATGGTACTGTGTGACAAACTAAGAATTCCTATGAACAATGACGAGCTGGTTGAAACTGTTATTAGAAACCTAAAACCAGAATTGAGGCATGAACTTCTCCATTTACAAATTAATAGTATTGCAGAGTTGCGGAAAGAGGTTAGGAAAAATGAGAAGTTTGTGAAGGATTTACAAAGTAGTACACGCCAGAACTCATTTCGAAAACAAATATCAGAAATGTATGTTGAAGAACCATTGGAACAATTAGTTAATGTAGATACTGATGCTGAAATAAACGTGATAGAACGGAGTTCGTGGAAATGTTGGAACTGCGATGAACTAGGACACGGGTATCAGGTCTGTTTGAAACCCAGACGCGTATTTTGCTATGGCTGTGGAGCCATAGATACATATAAACCACATTGTTTGAAATGTTCAAATAAATCGGAAAACTTCAATCCGGATGCCCGCAGATTGAAAAACGGACATCCGCATCAGAGTCCTCGGAAGTAAAAAGTTTCATTAATTCATCATTCACACCTAATTCTTCAATCAAAGTTCATCCTTTACAACGACCTTACCATGTACGATTAGCAGAGTACAATAAAATTCGTGCTAGAATATTTTCATCGGGTCCTGTCGTAAAATCTCCTAGTCGGTCTGCATTGCGTATGCGTAACTTTTGGAGAAAAATTAAATCATTTAATAAAATTATCGTTTCTTCGCTAGTTCACAAACGCTTAGACATCCGTCCGTATATTAATATAGAAATTTTTGATAAGCCTTATTTATGTTTATTGGACAGTGGTGCAAATAAAAGCTGCATAGGTTTCAACTTCGCTCAAGAGATATTAAGCAATCCTCTCTTTCGTAAATGCATCGGTAATGTAAAAACTGCGGATGGACAGAAACAACAGGTCTTGGGTTCGATTATGGTGCCTGTGTGTTTCGGAAATCAAGTTAAATCAGTCGATTTTATAGTAGTTCCTTCTATCAAACAAGATGTGATATGCGGAATGGATTTCTGGGAAATTTTTGGAATAAAAATTGAAACCAATTGTTCAATCAATGAACTAAGTACTGTTGACGTAGATCCTAACATTCTCGTTCTTACCTTATCCGAAAGACTAAAGCTAGATACTGCTATTGCAGCTTTTCCCTCATCAGAAATTGAAGGACTTGGTAGCACGACGTTGATTGAACATTCTATTGACACTGGTTCTGCTAAACCCATAAAACAAAGATTTTATCCTATATCTCCTGCACGAGAAAAACTGTTGTGCGATGAAATTGACAGGATGTTGAGTTTAGGGGTAATAGAAGAAGCCAAAAGTTCGCCATGGTCGTCACCAATGGTATTGATTGTTAAGCCAGGAAAAGTTCGCGTATGTATAGACTCACGGAAACTCAATGAAGTCACCGTTAAGGATGCGTATCCAATTCCTAATATTGATGGATTGATTTCGAGGTTACCTCCAGTTTACTGTATATCCAAGATCGACTTAAAAGACGCCTTTTGGCAAATTAATTTAGACGAAATCTCGCGGGCTAAGACTGCATTTACCGTTCCGAATCGGCCATTGTATCAGTTCAAACGAATGCCATTCGGACTGTGCAATGCACCGCAAACAATGTGTCGTTTGATGGACCAAGTTATTTCATACAATATGAAATCGTTTGTTTTTGTGTATTTGGATGACTTACTAGTTGTTTCGCAGTCGCTGGAGCAGCATATAGTACATTTGCACGAAGTAGCGTCTCAGTTAAGAAAAGCAGGTTTGACCATCAATATCAAGAAAAGTGAATTTGGACTGAGTCGAGTTAAGTATCTAGGTTTTGTTGTCGGAAAGGGAACACTACAAGTAGATCCGGACAAAGTACGTGCGATATCTGATTATCCAGAACCAAAAACAGTACGACAACTTAGACAGTTTTTAGGTATGACTGGTTGGTATAGACGCTTTATCGATGAGTATGCTTCATTGACATTTCACTTAACCGAACTTCTCACGAAAAAGAAATCCTTTGTATGGAACGCCAACGCACAAACTGCGTTCAATATTTTGAAAGACAAATTGTCTTCGGCTCCTTTCTTAGCTCATCCAGATTATTCGAAAGCATTTATCGTGCAATGCGACGCAAGTCAGCATGGTGTTGGTGGTTTACTAGCACAAACTGACGAGGAAGGAAATGAAAGACCAATAGCGTTTATGTCACAAAAGCTGAACAAGGCGCAAAGGAATTATACAGTAACTGAGCAAGAATGTTTAGCGGTAGTGTTAGCAATTAAAAAATTTCGGTCTTACATTGAGGGTCACGAGTTCAAGGTAATAACGGATCATGCTAGCCTTAAATGGCTCATGAATCAAAAAGATCTAAACGGTAGACTGGCCAGATGGGCACTCAAACTGCAAGGTTTTAACTTTTCGATAGAACACAGGAAAGGAAAAGATAACGTTGTTGCAGATGCATTATCGCGCGCATTTGACAGTGAAGGCATAATCGAATCAGTAGAAACGTTACCAGTTATCGATTTGGATTCCAAACATTTTACCGAAGAAGAGTATACTTGTTTAAGAGAGAAAATATTAAGAGACGAAATGCCCGATTTCAAGGTTGTAGATAAATTTATTTATTTCCGGACTAATTTTTCGACAGGGGAGGACGACGAATCTGACTCTTGGAAGCTTTACGTTCCATCTGCTCTTCGCAAAGTTGTAATTTACGCATCTCACGATTCACCATCTTCATCTCACGGTGGAATTGCAAAGACGCTCGAGCGTATTCGCAGGCATTTTTACTGGCCGGGAATGGTTGTAGATGTGAGGGAATATGTGACGAGTTGTGATCTGTGTAAAACATCCAAGACTCCGACTCAAACTCTTCGACCGCCAATAGGTAAGATGGTTGATACAGTTAGACCGTTTCAGCGTTTATACCTTGATCTTATTGGACCGTTTCCGAGAACGAAGAAGGGTAATATCGGCATTCTGATTGCGCTTGATCACTTTTCGAAATTTCCATTTCTAAAACCTCTGAAAAAGTTCATATCTCGAAATATAATTGATTTTCTGAAAGTGGAAGTTTTTGATTGCTTTGGAGTTCCGGAAACCATTGTCACCGATAATGGTAGTCAATTCAAAAGCAAAGAGTTTGAAACATTCTTAACTAAATACGGGGTAAAGCATATCTGTACGGCGTTGTACTCACCTCAATCGAATGCTTCTGAACGAGTCAATAGAAGCATAAACGAAGCATTGCGTTCCTACGTTAGAAAAGATCAAAGGGAGTGGGACGTTTACTTAAGTAGTATTAACAGTTCCTTGCGGAATAGCGTTCATCAAACCACAGGTAGATCTCCGTACTTCATTGTTTTTGGACAAAACATGTTGACACATGGCCATGATTACGGTGTCTTAAAGAACTTGCAATTGCTCAGCGAACCGGATGTGAAATTGAACAGAACGGATGAATTGACATTGTTACGAGAATCGATAAAAGCTAAAGTGAAGTTAGCATATGACAAAAATGCTCACACCTACAATTTAAGATCACGGGAAAGATGTTTCAATGTTGGTCAAGAAGTAATTCGTCGCAATTTCGCACAAAGTAGTGCACCGAAAATTTTTTGCGCAAAGTTAGCTCCAATTGGGATTAAAGCATGCGTTAAGAGAAGACTTGGGAATGCATATTACGAGCTCGAAGATTTGGAGAGTAAAGGAATTGGCATTTATCACGCAAAAGACATGTGGTAAAATTATTAAAATAAAAAGATATTAAGAACACATTTTAACTTCGAAGTCTACTTAAGAATTTTCTTAAGTAGACTTCGAAAAGTATCTGTCGTGATGTGATGGAATTCTCCATCCAAAATACATTACAAAATAAATTTGACAAAAAAATAATTTATTTTTTTTAACTGAATTACCCGAGACATTTTTAGTTCAGAAAATAAGTTTTGACTGAGACAAAATTTTCACAATTAAAATAGTTTTTGTGCGGAGCAGTTGATTTATTTTTCTTGCAACAAATTTGAAGAATTTGAATAAAAATTGTGTGTTGTTGGGTCAGATTAATCGCCACACCGCAATCCCAGAACTGCAAATTGATATAAATAAATTGGTAAGGATTGCGAAACTGTAAGGCTGTTTCAATGTTTCTAAAAGTGTGTCCTAATATGTAGATTCGTGCAAGGTGCTCCGGCAATCATATTCTTCACGGAAAGAAGTATTGGAATTGGTTGGAAAACAATCTGCATTGAGGCTATTTCTCGGCAAACCCGCATTGTGCATAGACAAATACGCTGCGCCAAAAGGGCTTTGAACAACGGTTTCTGCAGAATACAATGTGAAGCGCAAATTTGTATTACACGCACAATTTACGTCATTGTACAATACGTCATCGTACAATACGTCATCAATAGTCGTGATACGCACAATATACGTCACCGTTTAAAGCGAGTCAGCTTTAGCGGTGCAATTATTTTCCCCAATCGGGGTTTGATTGATCAAAAACTTTTAAAAAAAACGCATTGTCAACAAATTTTTTTTTGTGGTAGTTTTTTTTTATAGTTAATTTCTTTATTCATTCATACTCATACATTTTCAAATTTAAAAAAAATCTTTCTTCATTCACTCATTCAATAATTTCATTCATGAAGTATTCAATATGTTAAAACAATTTCAAATTTAACATACATACATATTTTGCGGGAAAAATTTGTAACACACAAAATTTTTGACGTAGCGAAATAATTTTTTTTTGACAAAAATTTTTCTTAACATTTCGACATCTCCTAGCAACAGGCGCCTGTCATCAATGGAGAAATCTGAGTAAGTTGAACTATTGTTTCTTTTCTAAAATTTTTGTTAAAATTATTGTCGCTACCTGAAATATTATAAAATTTATATATATCGACCAATTTTGATACCTGAATTGGTAATTTATGAATTGTGCAAATATTGATTTGGGAACATGTTGAATGCTTCCAATGTTGTTGAATATTGCTTATCTTGATTTTCTTTTGTTTTTTTTTGTCAATTTAACTTCTTATAAATTTATGGAATTGTTAAAATAATGTTTTTTCGTTACAATTCTTTAGTGTTTGCATTATTTTGTTGAAATTAAAATATATATATAATTAATGGCTAACTAATTTTGGAAAATTATTTAACATGAAAGGTGAAGCAACGGGTTAGGTGACAGTTTTTACTGCGGGCTAACATAATAAAATATGTATAACATGTTAGCATGGTTGGGTGGGTATAGACTGTTAGGGAATAACATCATCCGAATTCCCTTGAAATGAGTACAATACAGGATTTCTTATAAACAGTGATGTGTATAAAATTTTTTTTTATAAATTATCTCTGCAATACGATAATAACATAAATAAACCCGGTCTAGTATTAACATCAACAACTGCATACATTTTTTTTTTTTTGTAACCTGTCTCAAGTTTGTCCAAGAAGTTAATAGACCCATCCCATTTTCCCTGAGCTTGACCGAAGTATAGCTAGGTATGCAGTACCGGCTTCTGGCAAACACTTTACTGAGGTAAAGAGAGAGTTTCGTTACAACCCCTAATATAATTTTTGTGCGAGTAGACTTTGACATAACTATTTATATAAAATTATCCTGTGAGTATTGTAGAAGCTACATTTTTTCTAAGAATATTTACAATTTCAACCCAGTACTTTGAGTGTCTTTCGATATCCTTCGACCATTTCCATTTATGCTGTCCCCTACATTGGAGTAGACAGACAGACGTGTGCGGTTGGTTAATACCACCACCCCGACGAATTATGGAACGTGTGTCCATTAATTTAAGTCAGTTCTGGGATACAATTTGCCAAAGAACATTTTATGCCAGGGCCGTAACAATGACACACACACAAGCTTCCCCAAACGAAAGCCTATGAGAATGTGTTGAATTGAGTGGCCCGGCGGGTGATCGGATCGGCAGCGGCAAGAGCAATGCTTGAATTATGACTCATGTGGCTGACCACCGCGTAGAGGAGGTGCCACGGAGAACCGCCCAGACAGAGAACAGTCTGCCCTGGACAATGATTCCTCCCCATTTGCGGCGTTGAGCTCTCAACGCTTTTCACCTACTACCGGTCTGATCTCGGTGCATGCTGGTGGTCTTATCAGAAGCTACGATTTCGTTTGAGCTTGTCCGAAATGGCATTGCTTCCCATTAATTTTCATTTTGGTCCCTTTATGGGCTTGCGTGCTTCTGAGGCCGGTGGCGATTTTGCACTTCCTCCTCTTTTTTTATTGTGTTTATGAATGAATTATTAAGTGGATGTGCATAATTACAGTTCACTGTGTGGAGTCTCCTTTTTATGTTTAATGCTCACAATCAGATGCTATATGAAAGTTATTTATTGTTCCTTAACTACCTGTAGGGCAATATTCGAAACGAAAATAAATGGAAGAAATTCAAATTGGTTTAAATAGCTAATATACCAGACTTTTCACAAGTAAATGGAATATATGTACGTACTTGAAGAAATACTTTTAAAGTTTGGAGCTTTCTATTTAATTTTAAAGTTGCCACTAACTAGTGTTTGTGTTTTTTCACACCGATAGAAGGCACCCTGCAGTTAAGTGTTCTGAAATTGTGTGTGTGTTACCAAATAAATATACTGATTATAGTAAAGTACAGATGTACCAAATTGCGGATTCAAAAACGTGTAGCTGTCAAAAATAAACACTGTTGAAAGAGAGATTAAATTTATATTTTTTAGAATACAAAATACAAAATACTTGAAATACAAAATACTTGAAAATAGTTTCGTGAAATGGCAACCGAATTTTGACAAAATTTTAATAACAGAATGAAAAAGTCACTTTGAGTAAATTTTGTTTTCGCAAATTTTATAAACTTGGATGTTTTTAATATTATTTTGTTCTAATATTATTTATTCAGTTGGATTACCTAACGATAACTTAGGTCTAACAATGATTTTTCAATATATTGGAATAATTCAGCTTAAAACTAATTATGATTGTTATTTTGATTGCCATATATCCATTGAGTTAGGCAATGCGTATTTGTCGTAGCTAGTATTTGGAGAATATACTAGTTTCGTTTAAGACGTGAGGGATTCAGCGACTTAGCTTATGATTTATTAAAGTTCAAACCCAAAAAATGTAGAAAATTCTTGCTATTACCAAAATCAAAATTGTGCAAATATATAATTGCATACAACCAAATTCCTGGCACTAAAAATGTATATAATTTTTCTAGTTAACCTATATTTTAATGGCTGACTTTTAGTAAATCTCTGAAAGATCCGCCTCTAAAACACTCAAAGGTTGGACAATATTTGAATAGTTCTATGAGATTTTTTCTTAATTTCGTAAAATTATTTGTTTATAAACACAAAAGGGAGAACTATGTTTTTTTAGCAATATTTTTTGTTATTAAATTATACTAGGCTAGTACAAAAAACCAGAAGTCTCCGAATACTTTATTAAAATTAAAATAAACTACATAACAAATAAATATACATATAAGCTTTTACTTCATTATATAATCACATAAAGCTCACAAGTTATAGTTTGGCAGATGTAATTATAATAATTTACATATTTTTCTATATAAATTTGAAAAATCAACAGTGTAAAAATTGACAAAAATTCACATTGTCTAAATCAAAATTCTATAATCGATTGTGAAAAAAATCCACTGAACTCTAATTTGTACATATATAAGGGTGGTTCTGAACTTAACTTTAGTTAAGTATTAAACTCGGCTACTAGATGGCGCGCAGTGCTACATTTAAAGTTTGCTCTAGTTCACTGCTAGATGGCGCAGTGCCATCTTTGTAGTAAAAAATTACAGCTCAGTGGATTTTTACAGGGTTGAATTAAAAATAGTAGTAAAAAATAGTACTAAAAAATTACAGCTCAGTGGATTTTCACGAGCGGAGTGCGAGCGGATTAACGGGAAACTGTAAGCGGATTAACGGGAAAACGCTTGAAAACGTCCAAGCGTTTTCCGAAAAAAGATCGGGCAAACGTGCTCATTTTAATTTTCAGACCTGGTAACGCTCCCTAGTGAAAAAGTAAACAAAAAACAAAAACATTTTTGTTTCCTTTTCGAACTCGCGAATAGAAAGAATTTTCAGTAAAAAAAAAACCTTAAAAAATAACACAATTCAACAGGAATTCATGTGACTAAGTGAAGTGCAGTGAAAAACCAAAGAAAATATAAACAAATTAATTGAGAAAACAACAACTAGAAGGTGAGACAAAATTTTGTAAATTCTTTTTTTAAGGTTATGAAAAGTCTCGGCTTTTCGCGTGGATTTTGTTTTATGGTTTAGCGAAAATTCCCAGACAAACTTTTTTTGACTGAACTTAACAATTTGTTTACATTTTATGTCAACCTAGTTAATAAACTGGAAAAATACTGCATTTAGATTGGTTCAATGGCAACCCTGTCTGTCTTTTTGGCATTGCCTTTACGATGACATTCGTATTTAAATTTAAGCAGCATATTTAATTTGGTGGCCTCCACAAAGAAACCCGAGCAACACAAACATAGCGCAGACGCCAACGAAGAAACTCGATTCGCAGTTGTTTCTTGTTTTCTTTGAATGCAGAATGATTCAATGCTTGAACAGCAGTGGTGCTTGTTGCTTTTCGTGTTTCGTGTTCTTTGTGTTTTGTGTTAACTAGTGAATTAGCTAGTGATAGAGTGAATAGTGAATAAAAAATAAATAATAACAGTGCATCTAAACAAAAAAGATTTAAGATCTTCCAATGCCCCACGTGAAAGTGGTATAGTATCGAATCGAGTTAAAGTGATATAGAATTCGTGTGCAGATCGTCCAATGTGAATAGCAATCATGTGCGACAGTGAGACATTCAATGTGGGAGACACTATCGCCCTAAATGGTAGTAGTGTAGATCAATCACTCGATGCAATCTCCATTACATCGGAGGCTTCGCTCGATCAGGCTGACCACCAGCAGCTGCACCAAACAACGCAATCGCTGCTCTTGGCCAGCTCCATAATGACCACAACCGGCCTTTTGGGCAGTAGTAGCAGCCACTATGCAATGGGGAGTCTCTTCGGCTCGACGGAGTCGATGAGTGATTATCCAGTGGCGGTCAACACAATCAAGATTAATGTGGACGAGTTGCTGCGCGAAAATCACGCACTTCGCGAGAAGCTGAAGGAAATATCCAGCGACCGCGATCGCCTACTGTGCGAAGTGTCAAATCTGCGACTGGAACTTGATATGTCGGAACTTAAGCGCCTGCCGGAGGAGAGGTGAGTGTTGTTGGTGTACTTATTAGATTCTCGTTTCTACCCTTATTGGAACGGAAGTGGTTGCATGTGTTAGTTACATGGTTGGTTCTCCGGCGACCCCTCACTCCAAGGATGTGTACGTATGTGACTCATGGTTCAGTGTCATTTTGCGTGCAATTACCCCCGGTCGTTGTTGTTGTTGTTCTTATTGCATTCATCAGCTCCCGTTGCACGTTGCAGTAAGTACCAACCTACTCGTTGAGCAACCCTCGAGGCGTGTGTTCATGTCTCAAGAGGAGCAAACACAACCAGTCGCAGGTTTTTTTTGCTTTCTTGCCTTCCATTGCTTCCGTTCGAATCCAGTTGCCACTTTAGTACGACAAAGATTGCCAGATTGTCAGAAATTAAATTTGCATCACTTCTAAGTATCTTTTCTCTCCTCCCTAATTCCACCTTTCCGAATATTGACCTCCTCATACATCCGAAATAGCTGCAATCTTGCGTCATAGCCCTCAATCACATCTTAAGCAAGTTTAACAGTCTTGCATTAGTTTAATCGTTGTCCATTATTTTCTATGGTTAAGGCCAAGCCACATAGTCTTTATCTTAACAAATAAGCTTGACTTTGAAAATGAAAGAAAAATATTTATCTGTTTATTTTTTATTCATTCTTCTACACACCATACCGCATCGTGACTCAGGCTAGATAAATTTCTAATGTCTGAATGTTTTCGCTTATCGCTGTTTGTTTAGTTGATATAGTTACTCGTTGTTTTCTAAGCATGTGTGATAAGCATTTTTGATACCATTTTCATTTTCAAATTCAACCTTAAGGGGTACTTCATTATATGCTATTTTACAGGGAGGAATGGCAGGCAGGCACATATACTATAATGAGATAAGGAAATTCTTTATAGGTTAAGAGTTGTAGGGAAGAGTTGTTTTTTTGTTACAAAATTATTGGGCATAAAGGTTTCTATTTGCCTTTACATGGCACCCCCATGGACCCACTTTTCACACCTTCCTAGCTCCACTGGATACTTCAGGAAAGACTATAACTGCTACGTCCATTTCATTAACTGCCACGGCTCGAGTGTCTCAAGCCATGAGTACATGCTCTCTAGGTTCACTAGTGGCTTCTGGAAGGTATGGATAGACTTTCGGACAAATGGGAATTTAAATATAGCGATGATAATAATATTAGCTTGTAGTTACTTTTTCAACACATGTTTGCCATCGATCCAACAATGCAGAATTTTATTTGCTTTATTTGCCACAAGTCAACACAGATTAACTAACTACTGCATGTTTTTGTTATGAAAAAAGTCATGACTTACGATAATGAAGCAATTTCTTATATCACCTTTACGCGCCTGCATGTGGAAAAACTGTAAATGAATCGTTTAATTACAAAACCCGATAGTTCCACTTAGCGAGTGGAACACACACAACCGTAATCGGTGAGTACATTGACAAAGGTTCTGAACTTGGTAAATTGGCTTAAAAATGTATACGCTTATATTTCTATCTGTCAGTGCTTTATCAAGTGCAAATACCGAATTTCTGATCGGTTCTTGCAAACAAACACGAGCTTTCTTTCAATTCATTTCCATCCGCTAACCATTTAAACTGTGAGGTCTATAAAATGTGTATATATTTGCATTTGTTCCCATAATTTATGCGATAAGTAACGTTGAGCCGTCCGTTTTTTTTCTCCTTTTTGTCTATTTTCAACTCTTAAATAAATTGTGCTGTTGTGTATTGCATTAATGGTTTGTGTATATTAATTTTTGTTATTTGGTCTTTATTTTGCGGGTTTTGCGTCAATTAAACAATACTTCTCTGAAAAATACATTTTATAGTTAAATGGAAATGTTTAATTTATTGTCTGTTTAGAATGCAAAGTCTGGCAAATTAACAGCAGAACGCCGTTCAGTTTCAGTTCACCAATGAATATCGTAATCATTTTAAATTTGACAAAAAATCTTCAACTTTGGATTGATGAAGTGCTCTTTACACATGTTATTTCGACACTAGTTAAACAAGTTACACTCAGAGAAAAAATACTATTGAATTGAATTAATAGAAAAATCTGTTTAAATTCGAATTTCATTCAGTTGATTCTATCGTTTTCAATAGTAATGTATCCTATTGACCGAATTTAAAAGTATTTTCTAAGTGTATTGTTTTAATCAGCTGATACAAAACAAATCTTCATCACACACACTGTAAAAAAGGAGAACTGAGTTGCAAATAACTAGTTTAAGAACCAATTTAAAAGCTAAATCATTTATTTTTTATAACTACCCGGCCGACAATTATTCAAGGGTATATGGTTTTAATCTCCTCGTTTGTAGAGCACAAAAGGAAGCGTGGAAGGTTTCTCAAAGAATGTAAGGAATAACTTGATCATCATCACCCCCTGAGTCGATCTAGCAATGACCGTATTGTCCGTCATTTCCAAATTTTGGCATTCCTCTTATTTTTGGTTCTTTTTGGACTGTATTGAAAATGGGCATCGGATAAAAATCACGCCTACTTCTTGTACAAAATAACCGCCAAATTTCTTTATTATCGGTTGAGACATGCTGACTGCTTTTTATTTGTCGGGAACGAAATGGGAATGGAAATGGGAACTATAAGGAAATGGAAATTAACAGGAACAAAATTGAATTGGGACAACATTTTTAAATGGATCAGGAATGAAGTGGGACTTTAAAGTATCGAAAGTGAGGCAAAAAATTGATTGATAGAATATCGAAAAATGTACAAAAACTTAGCGAAAAATGGTCGAAGAAATTACGAACAGACCGAAGATATTTCTCTTACTCGTTTTATTTAATTTTTCACCATATAGTTAGTATCTAGCTGTCTATTTAGTATTGTTATTCTAGAGTACATACGCAATCAAAAGTAGTTAACTGCTTTGTTTTTTCTTGAAAAATCTTTGCCTACGTCATCAAAGATTTGCATTTTTCGGCGGACATAGACAATGCATAAAAGGTAAATCAAATCGAACGAATACAATTATATTGGTCAGAGTTGTTTCTACTGATTAACGAGGAAAAGTAAAGACTACATTTTTGTTATTCCCCCTTCGAGACAACAATTTTGGTTTTACTTACTTACAAGCTATCAAATATTTGACAACTGATAAACCATTTTTTTCTTTTATAACGTTGACGTCTGTCTATTATTTTCCAGATAAAGTAAGAAGAACGAAAAAAAGAATTATTCCAGAAACTTTTAAGTAATTCCTATGCCATTTCACATTAGTTAATTCAATTCATATTCACTCTCTAATGGCATTTTCACTTCTGTGTGCATATGACAATGATGGCCTGCTTTATATACATTGACCCTAATCTGGCATATGCTGTATAGCGTATTTGAGAAAAAGGGGGAGCATCGTCGTCATGCAAACTGCGTTGTATATTAATCTTTGTTGCTTTTTTTTTTATTCTTTTTCCCTAAATTAATTCTTAAATTGGGTGAGGAAATTCAGCACATGGAGTAGAGTAATAGTCAGTCGAAGCGAGTTCAAAAAATACTCTCCACTTCTCAAGAATAGCAAAATGTGTTTGTTTGTTTGTTTGTTTGCATGGATTGGCACTTGGCACATACACTGTGCTGGATGGAGGTCGTGGGATATATTGTATGGAAATTCATTGGGTGTGCATGCGTTATAATGTGATTAGACCCATTATGAGTTCCAATTGCATTTATAAATGTTTAAAAGTCCATACAGCTTTGCGTTCAACATACGGGCTTCAACATGCCAGTCAAACCGAGAATAATCTATTTTTCAAAATCGGATAACAACTTGCATACACATCTTTTGATGATTTAGCCTATTTGCATTAGTTGCTACCGAAAGAAATGTACAATACCTTGAACTTTCTTTTGATATTCAATTTCTATCTTAGTATATAAATGTTTACTATATGATCTCGCATTCAATCATAATACAAATTTCGATAACCTTGCAGTGAGTGAGAGATGACTTTTTTTTTTGGAAAAACAACTTAATTTTTAACAAAGACGTTTCTGTAAGGTTAGTTCCGTTCAACAGGACGCCCACAATTACCAACAAAACAAAAACATTTTCATTTTACATATTTCGAAATCGATTTGACTTAACTATTGTAAACCCGAAATTCATCTTTTTCGTTTTTGTTTTGATTTCGCTTAAACTCAAGTAGACTCCATCCACGTCTATCTATATACTCGGTGCTCGACGCTGTGTGTATAGGCACAACGTTGAAAAACACCCACTCAGTCCAATGCAACACGCAACGAACGAAGCGCGATTTCATTTTCCATCAGCGTGCATTTTGGAATACACAAAAAATATATGTACTAAAAATAAAGTTTCGAAACAAGCCAAAAAGTACCCACTAGGAGAAAAATCTCCAGCACACACACATCGTCACACTGTTACTGCATATTTGTGTCGAGCCGCACTCAGATATGCCGGAAAGTGCTCCTCCTGGTACGTCTTCTTCTTCTACTCATTGCAATAATATTCCCTGAATAGTGCGAAGAGGAGTGCATCATGTATGAGTATATATATATATATATTTTTTTTTTCGTTGTTGTTTCTGTTTTGTTTGCTCCCTAAAGCGGCTTGTGCATGAAGTGCACTTTGGCGTCAGTTGTTCCATTTTGACAATTCGTTCATCGTCATCATCTTGGAGGGGGGTTCAATGACATCTTTCACAAGCAAACAATGAAATTGTTACAATAGCACTAAGCAAAAGGCCTTTCACGAAATCAAATATGAAACAGCAAACAAGACACGGTTCCACTGTGCTGAATAATAACAAATTGCAAACAAAGCTGTTCCCATGAGCCAATGGACTCGCGCTTCAAACGCACTTTAAAGAGTTAACAGACAGTGTGATTAGAATTAGAGGGAACCTCTCGTCAAAGTATTCCAGCAAGTCATATTTAACACCCATATAAAATCGTACAAGTCCACTACATTTGTCCAGGTTGAATGAAATAAAAACAACCTTCCCAAAATGGACCTATGCACTCAACACCACACGTCTGAGTAGAACCTTTTACATAATTTGAAATTGGCCATGTTCAAGTGTTGCCAATTGATGTTTCTCTACCTGCCTTACCAACGCAGCAACGGCGCACATTCCTTGTGAAAGATGTCATTTGTGTTATGTAGCTTGCCAAATCGTTAGTTTTATTGTGTGAAGAAATGGAAGTAACTGCCAGTACACAAAAGCTCACAATGAAAATATGATTCGGTTGGTGTTCGCTGCACTGCACTAGCGAAAATAGGTCAAAGAGTACAGACATTCCATGTAAATTGTGGTAAATATGTGCATTTCACTTCACAAAGGGAATAATGAACTCCACAATAATTGGGTGCGGTTCGTTAATGCACTCCGCACAATGCTACACTTAGTTAGTTATAAATAAATTATTTGATGCCTTCATAATTTGTTAACATTAGAAATTTCTTTTGTTGAGTGATTCTTTAGCTTAAAATGCTTTTTTACGAATACGGTAGACTTATTTCGAAAATATTTGTTCCTTTTGAAAAGTCATTTTATTCCTTTATATCGGCAGTTAAACGTATAAAAATTTGTTGGTAATTTTATCGACAATTTTTTGGTATTTTATCGAAAATTTTTCGAAATTTTATTGGTAACTTTTCGATAATTTTTAGATAACTATCGATAATTTTTTATTCCCGATCTATTTCTAAATTTTGTTCCAATTCCATTTTTCGGTCCATTTCTATTTCGTTCCCAATTCCATCCCAACATAATTTCCAACCAAAAAAAAATTGGCTCAATGTTGATTTTACATCTGGCAGTACTTTTTGCATTTTGGTAAAAATGCTCGAACACACTCCAAATAACAGAGAGAAAATACAAAAACTGCTCTCTCACATCTGCTGCACAAGAGAATGAAAGAGGGGTGTAAGCTATTAACGAATTTCCATTATCAATAAACACAATTGCGCCATAAAATTAGAATTATTAAACAGAAATAATAAAATAATTGAATAACATTATCAGTGGAAATTTAATGAGATAATACGGTATATAAGCAGTTATAGGAGAAGTTTTCTGGAGCGGCATAGTTCATCCCTTATTGGAAATAATGTCCATGAGAAATTACAAAATCGGTTTCTCAAAGTCAATGTTGCCATTTAACTGTTTTTTTTTAAACTAAAAGAAAACATTTTATACCAGAAAAGTAAATAAGATACAGACTATGGGTTCAAGGTATATTTTTTGAATGAAATTCGTTTTAAATATGTGGAATAAACATTAAAAGTCTTCAGTAAGCAGTCTTATTGTAGCCATTCAGAAAGTACTAACTTCCTTCTCTCGAACGCAACCCTGCCGAAATACATCCCTCCTATAACTACATACATAAACAGCAGGACAATTTCAAGGAGACGACGACGCCTTTGCAATGTTGTTTGGGAGAATTGCGTTTCAGTGAAATTCAGTCTATAGTTTGCCAAAGAGCATGACGGAGTGTTATAATTTTGTGTTTCATATAAAAAGTATTTTTATTACATAAATCTAAAAAATTGCAAATTAGAAAGGAACTTTCAAAATAACTCCATTAAACCTATGCTTAAGCAATTTCTTCATAAAAAAAACTACCGTGAACTGGTGAAAAATATCAATTAAAATTATGTGCCATTAAAGGATTTTTTCCAGACTAACTGTCTGGTGGTTTTTAGTAGACAGAACCCCAAATTGTGTATGTATTCAGTGTCTTGTTTGCCGAACAAGGGAGGAATTCAATTTCAAATAGAAAATATTGCAAAATAATGAGGAAAAATCGGCGAAGAAGCCATTTTGAAAGCAAAAGTGTACTTCGCCAAAACACATTTTAATAAAAGTCTCGAAACCATATCACTAAACTAAAACAACAACATCACCGTCCGCTAAGCTATTACCGATTCCGTATAAACCATCTGCCTTATTGGAAAAAAAACACGTATCATCGTATCCTGCAAACTATCCAGTGGGGAAAAACTTCCTAGTCTGATGATAATTGCCATACATATATTTTTATACGATAGCTCCCTCTGAAAAGTCAAATACGCCAATATGCTTACCTCAAATGACATTTACTGGTGAGTGGATTTAAATATTTAAACAATTGTCAAATATTTTGAGACTATTTATACTTACATTAGTCGCCTGTAGTCAGTGCGACCTTCTTGCTTGCCTTTTACGCATTTATCTTTTCAAGCAGAATGGTGATGATATAATCGCACTGACGTTAAAATCAATAAAAAAAAAAATAAAAAACCCCACAAAAAAAATAATATCCTTGGCTGAGCTTTTGGACTTTGCCCTTCGAATTTCTATTTTAAGATTTACATTGGGAAGAGTTCATAGTCGGGATAGCAGCAGCCCAGCCATAATAATGATGTATACGCAGCATACAATTCAAACGAAAATATTAAAAATTTCGGCTTAAGCTGAAAATCTAATGTCATATACACCCACGCAGCCTGAAGAGGACGAATCATAGTCACGAGCCATTATTACTCAAACAACCGCCTTCCCCCTCCCCCAAATTCTTCAATATTTCAAGTTCTCATATATAACTCGTATACTATGTATGTTTAAAATTATTCACATAGCAAGAATATGTATGCGTGTATGTAGTGTTCTCTCTTCAGGGAAAAGGAACAACGAACATACAAATAAATGTTCCGAAATTACAGTAGTTAAACGATGTCGTGTCATTCATTACTTCCAAGGCCATCATAGTACCAACTATGATATGATATAATCAAATACTCGTTGGCTTACTAGTTAAGTGAAGTTCATGCCAAAAAAGAAACGAAAATTATAACTAGCGAGTAAGATTCCGTCTATCATAGCCGGCTTTATATATATGAGTCGTCCAGTTTCATGGTAGATTAAGTCTGAATCCTAACCCTTTAGACACTCATTCATTCGGTGCCAAAACATTTAAATCCCAAGCTAATAACAAGAGCAAGCGGAAATCTCCCATAACTTCTTCAACTTTAGCTCAACAATTCTCAGAACATACTCTCCTATGGAACAGATCGCCGTATGTCTCTTTGGTTGCTGTATATTATTGCCGGCACTGCGATATTCTCAATCAAGCCCGAAAGTATGCAATATCAGGTGCTAACACAGCATTTAAAATTTTCTTGCCTCTTTTTTCAAAGCAAACAAATCTGAATACAAAATTTTAAGCCAATAGCTCAATAATAAATTATTATTATGTACGTTATTGTACGAAATGACAGAAAAGAAATTAATGACAACATCTTAATTATTGTGCTATCGACTGAAAATATTGACTTTCGTCTTTTTTGCATGCAAAAAATAAGCAGCACATTTTTAAATGCTTATTTTATTAAATTTTTTTTTCAATCTTTTGTAAACTTCTACCCCCTTTTGAATTTACTTTGCTTACTCCACGACCCCAAATTTCATATATCGTATTGTTCAGATGGAGATGAATATTGTTTTCAGACTTTAAGCAAAACCCATTCCTATTGTGAATTTATTTTTCAAACATAATCTCTCTTTGCACAACATGACTCTATGGTTGTGCAAAGAGGGAAACTATTATTTTATGTGTTCAATACTTGATTCATTCAGTCTTTTGTTCGACAATGTCATTTTTCAGAATATAAACTTCGTATAGCCGTAACTGTGGAATATTGTAAGTTAAGCCCAAAAGTATGCAATACCTTTCCATTCTCCAAAATTTTTCTGGTTTTGTTTGTCTAGAGCAGGGCAGGGGTCGGCAACCTTATCGATGGCAAGAGCCATTCATTTGTTTTCACTAATAACCCAGTCAAAGAAAGATTTGTGAGATAAATTTAGAAAACAATGGAACCTTAAAAACCCTTCTCCGCTTTACCCCTTTCACTTTTCCATTTAAATTCAATAGTTCCAATATTTTTACAAATTCTATTTAATTTTAATTGGATTTTCAAGTTAAGTAGCCCACAGGGTATTGCTATTATAGTCTACCCCGTGCCGGAGTCAAAAAGTTAAATTTCTGTGTTTTTATTTTTGTAATAAGTATTGGTAGAAAGGGCCGCGTTTGTCTTGCGAGTCGCTGGTTGCCGACACCTGCTCATTGCTACAGTGCACAACTCACATTTTTTTCGTCATGCAATCATGATGATGAACTATGCATGTGCTTTTCGGGTCAAGGTATATTCGATTTATTCTTCCGCTTGTAGCGTCGAGAAGGAAATACATATGGTTGGTGTGCAATCGTATTGTACCTAGAACTTGTGCGGTTTTTTTATTTAGAAATGGGAACTTTTGCTTTTTTGTTCTTTCGACCGATCTAATATATATATTTTCCATTGATTCGATATAATTGAAATAATAGTACTATGAGGTATTCGTTAGTGGGTATTTGCTACATTTTTTTCTTGTCAATTTTGTTGTTGTAAAATTACCCGCAAATATTTTGCGATTGCCAAACTAACCACTAGCCAATTTTCGTCTAAGGTCCGCATCGCGCATCGCACTCCACAGTCATTCAAATCTAACCTTCTGCTGATCATTGGCTCTAAACGTCGAAATTTCAGTGTGAATTTTTAATGCACTGCTAGTGGTAGCTGTAAAAGCTTTTGTAGTTAAATTGTACTATTTTGTTTTTTTAAACGAATATCAAAACTGGTTTTTGGAGATCGGCTAACTTTGACACGTAACCAAAAGTGCAAAATTGCGAGAAAAAAAAGTGAATTCGCGTAATGATGTATTATTGCCGAAACAGTTTTATGTATATATATATATATTTTCAACTCACCAGCAGCGGGCCATTGAACGCCAAGCGAACCAACAACCAGTCCAAAAAACTTTTTGTATTTAAGTACGAAGACTTGGAGCTTTTCGCTTGAAAAAAAAACGCGACAAACACGACGCGAATATTGCATAGTGTTTTTGATAGTCGAGTCCATGGGCAATTGACAAAACGACACCAAAAAGAAATATCAAGGGAAAAAATATCGTGGAAATTGTCGCTCTACATGCAGTGACTCTCGACTGTCAAAAGTGGTATCATTCTGCTTTGTTGTTCTTCATTCAATTTTATGCTTGTTGGTTGATTAGGAAGATTATTTTCTAAATATTTATTACAATTTATTAGTGTCACTGATTGTGGCTTCAAATGCCACCCATGCAGTCGATCGTAGGTTTAACGGCCTCACCTTTGTGTATCTCCAATTTATAGACAAGATCGTATCATTCTGTTGCTATTCATCCAATCGTTATTGATGGTTTATGGACGCCTCCGCAAAGCAATGCATATGCCTTGATCCAGTATGAGGGCTGTAGGGTACCCATAACAACTTGATCGCAATTTAGTTAGTTAGATTCCGAATTGAGCAACATATAACAAGCAACCCAAAATTGCCTGCAACCGTCGTACCAACTTTGCATACAAATATGAGAAATGTAAACTTCAACTAGGAGCTGGGGAAACTGGTCTGGCGTTCTTGCACATCGCACCGTTAAAATTAAAATTTGTTGCTGAATTCGTCGTTGTCGTCGTCTTCGCCACCGCCGCTTGGCTCATTTGTTTCTTGTTTGGGCAGAAATATTTATATGACGTCAATAGTTACTGAATTTCATTCTGGTTATTTTGCGGTTGAGTATTTGTGTAGGCCTACAAACCCAGAAGCCTACTAAATTCCAAACGAACCTCTTTCTTAGAATCGTCGCGTCTATGTATTTAATGCACAGCGTATCTTACAAAGTTGTTGCAATACTTCAAAAGGTAGCTACAGCAACATAACAATTTGCAAGCGAAAGGAAATTTGTAAAGAATAAAGCATGTTGCGCTTACACATTTCCTTTCAAAGTTAGTACAATAATGGCCCAGATAACTAAAAATCACACTTTTGAACACATCAATTTTCGGTTGAACATTGGATTATGTACATCTTAGACTGTAATGGCAACTGTTATCAAGCCTACGGAACTACTGAGCTGTATTTGCAATTCAACTAACAAAAATTTTCAAATCCAATGGTCCAATTGGACCTTAAGTCCTGTGAAAATCAGTATGGAATACTGGAATTGAAAAAAAAATCATATTAAAACAACTGCAATCTTTGTGTAACTTATGAAGAGTCGTGGTGAGGTAATCATTCGGAACTTTTTATGCGATTGAAGTGGTTTCTTGTAATCTGTTAACAAGGAGTCATTACTGTTAAATAAAGGTTCTCGAAGCCACTAGACCCCTGTTTAAAATTGAACATTTGCGTTTTAAAATGGCACGTGTTTTAAAATTGAACAAATCTGTACAAAGCTCTATTTTGAAAGCAAATTGTTCAATTTGAAAACATTTTCCTCTCAGAAGAAAGAAGGCGTGTCCGTTCAAATCTGGTTAAACTAGTGGCCTCAGCAGAGGTATGAAAATCAACAATATTTCAGTGTTAACCTAAATGAATTGGCTCCCAGTTCAATGCACCCAAATTCTGTAGCAAGCTTGCAAGCGACTCAGCAGCGATCCTTATTTAACTATTCGTCTAAGCTAAATGTTCCAATAAATATCAATTCTAGAAAAATTATTAATTTCTGTTTTCAAAAACAAATGGAATTGCAACATTCCGCTTGAAATACTTTTCTCCACATGAGCGAGTGAAGGTAAATCTCCCATATTCAACATTTAATAATGGTGCTTAGGCTTGACCAGACTTAACTTTCTCAGTAGCTTGATTGCTTTTGTTGTTGCTCTTTGGACGTTGTCAAAAACCCTTCCTAAAGCTACTGTCTGGAGATAATTGCAAATACATTCAGACAAATACGTACAATTTGTTTTTTTCGTTAGGCATCGTGTAAGGTTAAGTGAAAGTGAATTATTAGAGTTTCGTGAAAGACATATGCGCGCATATCTTCAGCGTAAACATCAGCAGCGCCAACAGCAACAATTGTGCTAGTCTAAGATTTATTTTCCCACTAACATATTTTTTGAACACTTGTGCATCGAAATTTCATTTAATAGCACAACTCAAAAAAATCTCACATCAGGTGATGATTGAATTCGTTCAATGATCAAAGTTTTCCATCTGCCTCCATACGAATCGTAATCTCGAAATCTCCACAATTAAAGGTATTAATTGAGTAGCTCTCGCACCAACACTATCTAACATATTATCTATATACAAGTACATGTAGCTATTGTACAATAGTGTATACATTGAGAGTGGAAAAAAATCCCATTGTTAATAATATCAAATTCAAAAGGAAAAGTAATTCGAAAATTTTCCAACGTTGGACAGACAAGTTGATGATGAAGTAACTAAAAAAATATTATTTATTCAATGGAGCTGAAATCAAGTCATGTCAACATGTTGCCATAAATCCATCTTTGATAATTTATTTTCATTTGGCATTTCTGTGTGTTTTTTTTTACCCAACTCTTGACGTTCGTAACTATACAAAACAAACGAAAAAATTCACTTTCTATTTCAAATGCCCAATAACAATTAACCATGATCATGGTAAATTTGGTAATAGTTTGTTTTGTGTGGCGGTGCTTGAATATTTCAGATGATTGCTTTTACTAATTGATTTCTTAAAAATCGCTGCCTATCTCAGCGGTATGAAGAAATACGCCGTTGCAAGTTCATGATCATTATTTTTATTTATTGCCTATATATTTTATATGTAGTTATAATATTTTGCAACACGTTTGTATATGTGATAAAATGATAAATATATATCCGATATAATAAACAAATATTCAAAGATTTCTAGTTTCTGTTGTGTGTTTTTTTTTAAATTTTATTTGCCATTGTTCCAAAGGTACTCACGTCATCTTTATGCGGCTTTTAGTATATATACTACCAAACGAAAATAGTATAACAATACATATATTAACAAGTTAATTTCCAACAAAAACAAAGTGGAAGATATAAATAATATAGGTAATAAAAAAAAAATTAAATATATATAGTATATTGTATTTTATTCATTATTTGTATATGTACAATGTACATCACGTCAACAAGCAAAGGCCAGCATTCACTCTGGCGAGCAGCGAGCGTACTCATTGTAGTCAGTAGTTACTTAGTGTGCAGTAAGTGAGTCACTTGAGCGTAACGTAAGCGCAGCTTTTGTTGTTTTCTGCGATCGCCGCATGGCAGCACTCTCCGCTCCGCTTTACGAGCACACCACTTCCATGGGCAAAATGTATACGGCCACAATAGTGTTTGTATAAGCAGCTGTTTCTGTTGTGTTCGTTTGGGATATATGCCTTACAATTCTGTTGTTTTCCCAATTGCTTAACCAGAAAGTAGTTCCCAATCGGTGTGGCGAGATTTTACTAAACTGACTGAGCACGCAAATCGACACCTTTCCGCATACAATCGCTCAGTCAGAGTTCACTAGTACATATTCAGTGGTTAGTTAGTTTTCAGTAGTACGTAGATTTCCGTAAACATTTAGTTTGATTTGACTTGTGGACTTACTCCAGTGTGCAACTAGCGCCTCATATATAAAAGAGTTTGTCCCGATATGTGGCGTTACTGTCCCCAGTCAAATTGTATCTAAGCATTAAATCATCTCTATTGATTAATGTTTTGAAGGCGTGTATCGACGGGGTCGTTTTGTGTGCTAAACAATTTTCATACGGTAGATATCATATATTATTTATTGGAATTACGCGCATTAGCCAATTTACTTTAATGGCTTGAAAGCATTTTTTGGTATAAAACTGTGACGTATGAGTAACATTTATTACTCGCATCAATAGAAATGGCACTCATACGCCCAGTTGACTTTTTTACGTTCGCTCCTAAACTTTTTAAATACTCTTCACCCTAACTAGATTTTTAAAAACGGTAAAGTCACTTGCTGTGTACTTATATTGAGGCAAACAATCTGATTTGGTATTCTATAAACTCAAGCGACCGGAACCGTTCTTTTGTCAATGTTGAATAAAAAAAGTTTGGGAAAGCCACCGGGCACACAGAAGATACAATTAACACAGACTGCCGTCCGTATATCTCACAAATATTAATATTTTTTTTGGTTCGTTTTTCATTTTGCTTTTTCAATTTTGTTTTGGATTTCCTTTCTGCGTTTTATTTACATGAGAGTAGAGTATGAGCGCGCATGAGTACAGGGGCCAAACCGACAAACAATTCGGGCGCGCGAGGCTTGCAGCGCTCTACAACTCCGTTGAACACTTTTCGTTGTTGCCAGCACTAGCAGCAGCAGCAGCAGCGGCCACTGTCTCGCACATATGGGGGTAACCGCAATCGAAAACAAGTGGGCAAATTTAGTCTATTCGTGTTTCGTGAGTTGTTCGTATGGCAAATTTTCGTTTGACGCGCGCAAACGTTTGAACAAAATTTTCATTTAAATTTCATGTGATTGTTTGTGTATGTGTGTGCGTGTTCATATGGCTCTGAAGTAATACCAAATAAAAAATTTACAAAAAATTTCTGTAAAATTTAAAAGAAAAAAATAACATTTTTTTAAAAAATATTTCTGGAAAAAGCATGTACCATTCGATACAATATGAGTCGATGAGTGTCCACAATTATCATCCACGACCAAGATGGTTTTTGTTGGTCGTAATGGTTGGGTAACCAAATGCTGTGTTAAAACGACGCCCAGTTCCGCTTTAACTGTCAAACGGTCGATCGGACGTAACGAACGTCGGCGGCGCCGTCGTCGTGTGCGCTCACTTTGTCGTAAACAATGAATGGGCATGGAAATTCGAAATTCGCCTTTCCCCACATCAACTCACCCGTATTGTGTTCATTGTTTTCGGTACAAGCACACACAACCATATGTGCACGGTTTACATATGTACCGTAAATTACCTGAGTGCTGCTCGTGTGCTATGTATTTACATTAAATCGAATTGCATTGAATTAAGTGAGAAGCATTTCCCTTGAAAGGCGCAAATATTTGGCCTTAAACCGAGTTTCAAAATATCGAAATAGTGCAAAAGCAAAATGGAATAAAACTGAAACTGAATTGTTTCGTTGACGATGACGATGACGACGTGTGTGAATGGAGTCGTTTTTTTGTTCCTCTTTTCTTCTATTTAAATATCAACTTCCTCTTCCGACCCAACTCGCTTTTCCTGCTGTGAACGTGGTGGATTTGTGGTGATTTTTCGAATAGTAGTTGCACAATGAATGAATTGAAAATGAAAATGCAAATTCACATTTAAAAATTAAATTATAAAAACAATTCATGTACATATACCAGTGTGCCTAATATATGAATATAAGCGCAAGAATACAATAATACCGAATACGTGTGCGGCTACGTGTGTGTTTATCTGTGTGCGGTAGTGAATATGCCATTTTGCAAATGTTCAATTAGTATCTCTACACGAACTTTTCTGTACGAAAACACAATATAATTACATTTGTACATTTTACACTCAGCTAAAATTTCGCAACTTTGACGTGATTTGATGTTATTTAGGCCCTTGCTGATCCGAGGGTCATGCATCGTTCGAAACCAAGGAAATTACTTGAACTGATTGTCTCCTCGACTGTAAATGGTTATAAGTTAAATATACAAGTACAAGCCATATAATCAGCTTTCTAGTTGGCTGCTATTTCAGACACAGGTCAAAAGTGAAACAAATTTGTATGACAGTGTACAGAATTTGTATTCAATGCACCCAGTTCCAGATGCTTACAGTTTTTTTGAATTTCACAAGAGAATTCCCCATAGTCATAGCAAGGAAATGCCCCCAGTGAAGGGCTATAAATTCTACAAAGTTCCTCTTGTTTGATAATCACTGATAAATGATTGTTTATTATTTGGTGCCAAACCACCGAAATTCCTAGATAAAAATTCGATTAACAAAACCCGTCAACGTCCAATGACTCTAATATGACTACTGCGATGAAATTCTTATTTCTTATATCTGTTGATTAAGGGCCAGTTTTGCAGTGATTAAAATGGATTTGAAATGTCCTAGGTTGGGTTTTCATTTACTATGGGAAAACGTCTATTATGTATAGCAATCTCACTTAAATGGTGACTGTGAATCTGGCCCATAGTGAGGCTTATAAGTTATAATCTTTAGTAACCGTTTCTTTCATAAGTCATTTGGTTCGTATTAATTAAATTATTATTTGATATGTTCTACTTGAAATTGAGCGCAATTTTTGAAGAATGAAAGTCTTCTTAGCCATCCACCAGCCAAGTACGTAAAATTAAAAAAGGGTTTAAGTTGCAAATTTTATTTAGGGTCCATTCACTATTTTAATGGCAATGGCAACCTCAGCAAAACATCTTGATCGTTTTATTTAATTTTTGCTGAGTGTATATGCAATGGAACACCTGTACTGTCGTTTGCTATTGCCGCTACCGCTTCTACTCAAAGTGCAAATTAACAATCAGAATCCAACTTCGCAGCAAACAACGAAATTAGATATTTTCGCTGGAATATTCTTACACAGATTTGTCTTCGCTGTTTGCTGCTGAGTTGTTTCTTGCTGCTGCCGCTGGTTGTTTTTGTTGTTATTATTTATTTTATATGTTGAAATTGGAAGTGGGTTTTTTTTGTGTGTTTAAGCCCGGCTGCTAGTAGGCGACTAGTTTTATATCAAGGTTAAATCGAAATGTTCTCAAAAAAATCCACATTTGTAGCTCAGCGTGCACAGCATCTCGCTTGCTCTCAACTTGTTGTTGGTGGATTTATCCACAACTAAGTAGTGTTTAAGAATTTTCGCAAATTGTTTTTAGAAAGCTTGTTTGCAGCATTTAAGCAACAATCCGTTTCGATTGATCGATCGTGAGTACTTCACTTTTCATTTTTCCCCCCACCGTTCGTACTTTTTTTTACAGCCGCAGTCGTCGTCTAATCGGCTTAAATGTTTTATTTTTTTGTTTCTGTAATTTTTACATATTCTACTACTGTACGCTCCTCCCGGCAATTTGGTTTGACTTACATATTCGTATGATATTTTATGGTATATTCGACGTTGACCTAGAAACAAAATTTAAATTTTATACGCACATGCAAAACACGCAGTGTTTCCATTTTCCCATATTCACCAGACACTTCGAATAAAGTTTTAAATATATGCTACTGGCAGTTGTAGTGTGCGGTAAGCTCTTTGACTGGTGGCAGGTTTTTTTTTCTTTTTGATTTTCGTTTTTTATTTTCGTTTGTTGTATTTTAATGAAATCTTGTTTTTCTGTTTTATTATGGACGTGTCCCAATTATAAGACATTCGCTTAGCTTTCACATGCACACCAACTTCCGATTTCGCAAAGCTACGAGTGTGAAGAAACAAATGTTTTGTATTTAATCCAATCAGTTGCAAGAAGTTTGTACATATTCGAACCAAATTAGAGAATATATGCTACCAAAAATATACTGGGATTAGTAGGATTTAGTCCCAAAAGGAATATGAAAAATCATTCAACCTTTGCACCAATAATTGCTCTTGCTATTTTAACCATATGGCGCTGCAGTTTCAATGTCTGCCCAATCTTCAATGCAAGAACTAGAGCCAATTGTTGTACACGGTTGATCTTATTCGCTAAGATCACAGTAGAAAACACTTGGCTAATTTATCATATGAGCATAATAACATTGCTGACATATAAATTAAAAAAAGGTTTGTCAAACTTAATGTACGATTAAAGTATTTCTGATCTTAACACTTTCAGAATGCCGTAAATGTCGTAGTTATTATCAGAATCGATAACGCCTCTCTAGCAAAGCAATCTTATCAGCCGAACCAAATGTCATAAAGAAAATTCCAGATATTTATAGATTACACCGGAATCGAAAGTGTAAAGTAAAAGTAAACGCTCTGTTGTTGTTTTCTTAGTTTCTTTTATGGATAGTATACTCGTATATCAATATTCGTTTGACATATTGTCAATGATAACAACAAACTGTGCTCATTAGTATTTACTTTTACTTGTTTCATATTTCTGAATTCGCTCTCTTCTAATGTCTGAACCATTTTTCTTTTATTTTATTTTATAAATTTAAATTGATTACAAATCAAAAAAACATCTGTACCGTTATGTCGATTATTTATGTTTTTGTTTCTAATCGAACAATGAAAGTGATGCATTCAATGTTTTTTTTTCGCTGATTTTGCATTTCAATTCAGACATTTTCCACCACACAAAGCGTTAAATAATCCATTGTTTTCTATTGATCTTTTCTTATGTATATGCTATTCCAGCTCAGTGTGTATTTCTGGAAAAATACCGGAATCGAACAATAAAATTGCCACAAGTGAGAGTCGAATTTGTTTGTATGTCATGACAAGAAACGAAACTCTTACGCAGTTGCTTTCGATATCTAAACAATTTTATAGTATTAATTACTACTTGTTAGTTTTGCTCTATATTTAAATTGAATTACCAGTAATTGATAATCACCGGCACTTGGTTTTCTTTGAAGGCATTTATACAAATACGACGTCGCTTGCAATAATTTTGTATCGATGTATAAACGATACTATATATTCTTTAAGTGGCTGAAATAAAAAAAGATTTTCACAGTGATCCCTCTGTACATGCGGATCATAAATTTTCGCAATTGCCCCTCTGTCCTCTTCACCAAATCCAAAATTTCAGTGAAATGTCTTGAATGAGGCTTTAAAAATTTTGGGCGTGTTCAGTGGGCGGAAAAGTGCATGAATTATATAATTTTAGAATATAATAGTATTTCTTGAGTAATAAGGAAACACATACAATCAATAAATCGATCAAACATACCCACAACAAGTTTTATATAATGGTAAAGATGTACATAACCATGTTCTCAACTTGCTGCTCACAATGACTAGCATTGATCTCAAGCGATTTTGCACAATTCGCTTCAAAGCCGAAAAAGAGTCTGCCAATATCAAATACATATATGTATGTAGAATATTCTCTTCTAAATATAATGTTCAAACAAAAAAAAATGATCTCAACCCAAAATGTTGTATTTTTCCATAAAAGAATATAACTTTCTACATTAATACGCAGTGGCTGTATTTAAATTTTAAATAAAAAATACATAAAAACAAACTTTTCATTGCGACGCACGACGAACTTAGCTGAAGCAGTTCAAAACTCCCAAGATTATTGAACTCTCTCGCCCACATCTGTTTATAAAATTTTTGAAAGTCAAGAGTCTGCCTTATGTCACTGTGAAGTCTTCACTTAGGCAATTCTTACCGAGCAAACAATACTTTTATTTTTATTTCACAAATTCTTGTGGAATTATACTGTAGGCTTTCCTATTTCATATCATGTACGAAGTAGGCTCAAAGCAAGGTACTTCAAAGCGAACATGGCCGCATTATAGGGTAATGGACATTGCACCGTTTTTTTCTTTCAATTATACCCACAAATAACGGTTAATTGTCGTATTAGGTACTTTGGTCTTGAAAATTATAGGTTATGTCATTATGTCATCAATTATGTTATTAAATAGAGTTGAAATGTCAAATTGTTTATGATAATTTGACAAATTGATATTGTGGACCGTAGTCGTGGTCGTTAAATGCTCTACTCTACCAAAGTGGAAGGTACTTGTATGAATGTGATAATGGAGGAAAAGTACAAACATGTCAAGTCTGAAAATGCTAATTTGTACGAGTATTTGCCGAAATCAAAATGGGGTAGGCGTTAAATAAAGTTTCTATTGATACAGGCCTAAACACATTTCATTATTTTTGTGTTTTTTTTTGTTGCCATCGTGGACTTTACTTTGGCCATTCACACATTCTATATATATCTACGTACATCCATGTCGTATTTGCGTTTAGCTTGAAAAAGTAACAGGTTAATTGTTTTGTTTATTTAGCAAATCAAAACGCTTCAGTAAAACTTAAGTAATACTAATATACTGTACTTTTTGCTAGATATCTGCGACTGTGATTTATTTGTTATTTCAAATCGTGTTTGAATAATTAGCATTTGTAGTTAATACTTTTTGCGTACCACAAGCGGTCGTTTTTTAATATTGAGTTAAACGCTTTGAAGTTAAAATACAGTTTTATGAATATTTCAAAATTAATGAGTCTAACATTTCACATTTAATACGGTTCATATAACAATCCTATTCGATCTGGCAGATAGTAAAAATGTTAAATTCGTTCGTATCCGGAAACAGAAATGGTTTAGTTATTTAACCAACCGAAGCTTCGGAGGATTTTCGGAGTTGTATTGAATTCTTAAAAAGCATTTGTGGCTGATGGAATGATGAAATTGTACTCCACACATCGTCTTATAACTATATGACAACCTTTCTCAAACAGTTTGTGAATAATATGACAATGCGCAAACAACGAACTATGAATAATTCAATTGTTCTAAAAATTTAACAAATCTACAAAAACAACGAACGCTTTCGAAATGTATTCGAACGATAATGAACCCAAACCAAAGATAAAAAGAAAACAGCTAAAGTCATTGATAATTTGTAAATAAGACAAAATCAAAAAAAAAATTAAACTAAAATTCAAAACAAAAACAACATAAACAGACGAAAGTCAACGAAAGAGGGCAGAAAAAAGGATTATGTCCGAAACGGATTTGTATGACAAACCAAACTCTGAGTCCTTCCTGCAGTATGGCGCGGAGAAGCCGCCACCAATCGTTGTCGTTGTTGGAGACGGTCGTAGTCGTGTTCGAAGGGTGGTCCGAACGGCAACACGTCACGTGACGGTCGTGAGTTACTCAACACGACACAAAGAGACTCGAACACATACATCGCATCATGTGACTACAGTAAGGTAAGCAGCAGCGTTGTATCGGTGGGGGCCAATTCGGATATGTTCGCCAGATGAATAAAACTGCAAAGTTCGTAAAACTACTCTCTTTTTTGCATATTCAAGGAACATTTTTTGTTTTATGAGCTTTCTAGTGTTTATAATTAATACCGGTACTTGTGCTTTGTTTGTAAGATAGATAATACCAAAGAATATAGAAGCCGTAGTTAAAATTAAAATTTGTTGTCAAAAAATAGATTCTACGCGTAGAAAAGTTGACGCTGCCAACACTGATTGTAGCAGAGCTATATAACATATGTTATGAAAATATCTTAGTATGCTTTTAGGCTGTAGTTTTAAAGTGGAAATGCCTTTGCATACTTTTTTATCCTGGTGTCGACTCGAGAAGGACTTTATTCTTTATTCTACTCATTAATATAAACCCTTTTCTGTCTCAAACCGTGAGTATTTTTAATCGATTTTGGCGATTATTATTTATCAAACGAAAATACCCCTGAAATGAATGTTTCGATAAGGCATTTCGAGTGTTAAAAGCACTTAGTAAATTTTAACTCTGAATCTGCGACAGTACTGAGGTAATTTAGACCAAAAACCAACTTGTTATAATTTTGAGTTTTTAAGTTTTTAAACTAATTTTGTTTAAAATTATTTTCATGTTAAACATAGGATTTAAGAAATTGTCCAAAATTAAATTCTGTTAGACTCCTTCGCAGTCGTTTATTGGAGTTAGGAAGGGTGCGTGTGCCTTTTTAAAACCAGTTTTTATTATCTGCGCATAACACTTTGCTTAAACTGAATTTATTCGCGAATATTTTGACAGCTTTACGAAATGAAACATCTGCCTTTGGCAGGTGCTCATGTGGATTGCTCATAATGATTCCTTATTTTGTGTGTTTTTATTTTTTTTTGTATTTTTCCTCAACGAAGAAGTATGTAAAGAAGTATTTTTACTATGGCAAAAATCAATTATAGTCAACATTTTATCGATTTTCAATCATATAAATAATGCTCTAGTGTGGGCGTTATATTGAAAATATTCATTATTCTGTTCATTCGTGAAGTTCGATGCCATATTAAAAAAAATTAATATTGTTTTGACATTTAATTTGAGTGACATTAACACAAAATCACAAATTTCATAATTACACTGGCAGAACTTGTGGATTTAACAAAAAATTCAAGTTGAAATGTTGACGTTGACGAGGTTTCATTTCAAACAATTTTCTTTTATTTAACAATTGAAAATCACTGATTTTACCCACTTATTACCAACCCAATGCATTACCATAAACTCCAATTCGACTACGCACTGACATTACCCATATAAAACTGAATATGTATTCTAATGCTCCGTGCTATGGTTCCATACTATTTGTCGGCATGCCGCGACCAGACAATTGACAGTCTAATGCGTCCAACACTTGTTGCATATTAATGAATTTTGTGAGACGTGTTCCAGCAATTAGTATATCATATATTTACCATTTCCCACTGTACATAGTTGCGAGCATGATCAGTTAGTTGATCCTCTACAACATATTCGTAAGGCACATACTCGTACATGTGCATCTGCAATTAAGGTTAAAAAATTACAAGCAAACAAAAAAAAAATCGTTATCTGTGCTGCTGCAGCATACAAAACGATGTAGCAGATGTTTTACTTTCATATGATACTTTTGGCATGAAGGATACACCAACAACTTAACAACAGACAAGCATCAAATGGATTCATTGGTTTCATAGCATTTGTATACCGGGGCAAAGTAAAAAAAGAACTGCTTGAGCACAATAGCTTCCAAATTCGTAATACCTGCTTTTGAATGCCAGGTGCATTTTCTTTTTTCCCTTCTGGCCCATTGTGCTGCTGCTCATTATTTGAACGGCACCTTTTGGGTATACAGAAGTACTTTTTGCTGCTTTGTAAAGTAAAATATATTTCTGCAAAAATGTTTGCTAATATATCCTTTACTTGGTTTGTACACATTTCAAAAATAAAATTCACTTTCTTGACTTAATAGACATTGATGGTGGAGGGTGTTCACTAAATCATCAATTTCAGTGGATCCTTGATATCTATGGTCCACGAAGAGATTAAGTAACCTTCTACGGTATACAAAAAAATGTCCAAAATCGTCCTTATTGTCGATTTCGAAAATTCACCAAGACTCCTTCAGTGCCATTAATCAATCTCATAAAAAGGTGTTATTTATGAATTCATAAGGTTTCTTTTTAACAATATCGAAAAACCTTGCAGCATTTATTTATACATACACACCCTCGCTTCGTCTGTGTCAAGTTGTGTTGTAGAGGGGATGTTTTTTTGTTGTTTTTAATTTTTGTATTTCCAAAAAATCTCGCATTTCTATAGAAGCATATGGCAGAGAGATCGTCCTTCTGCATTAACTAAGGGTAGAAGATTATAAAATGCATTTGTATGTGTTGTACATGGTCGTCGTATGGGGTATGGAGTTGTTATACCAATTGGCTGCTTTTTCTCCGTCTCTTCTTCGTTCGCACGCAGCACGTTTCAAGTGAAGTGCGCCGCACTTCCGTGTTGAAACTGAGGCTTCTCGGGTTAGTTAACTCGCGTCCGTGGCAATGGTTGCATGTTGAAACCGCCGCACGATGTGTTTTTGTTTTATATAATCAAAAGCTGTAAAGACAATATTTGATTTGGAATTGTGATTTGTGATTCAAAGTCCGGTGTCAAACAGAAATGTGATTAGTTATTATAGAAAAAAAATTGTAGAATTTAATTAAAAAGTGATTTTGTTTTTCTTTTAAATTGCGTCTAACGTTTACGAATTAATTATATTACTTGAAAATAAATATCGAAATGATTATTTGTATTTCTGGATTCATAATTGGCGAAAGGTATAATATAATAAAGTTTTACAATAATACACTGAAAAAAAAACATTTTTCATTAAAAAAAAAAGCTGATCCGAAAATAGAAAAATTTGATTTCAACTTATGTAAGGTTAAAAGTGCATACACTCAAAAAAGGAAGTTGAGCTTTCCGGGGTGGTTTTTAGTAGAAACATCAAATGTTTCAAATAAGTCAGTTTACCAATTAATTGTTGTTGTTTGGTACTATGACTGAAAACGATTTTTGTAAATATAACTAGAAGATGTACATATCGTCGGCAATAGATTCACAAACAATGATTCGATCAAAAACTTAGTTCTCAAAAAATACGCGTTGCTCCAAAAATTAATAGAAGTTTTAAAATCTATAAGGGTATCACATAAATCTTCATTTGGCATTAAATTTTGTATGAAAAATTCAATGACAAATTATAATTTATAATCAATTCCCATTTATGACGACTTTTTATACCACTTATGCAACTTTTAACGTCAATAATGAGACGTGCTAGGTATATAAAGTATATATATTCTTAATCACCTCCAAAATTGGTTTAGTCATGTCCGTTTATCTTTTGACGAAGATCGTATTTATCGAGCTATTATCGATCAAATATATAGTTCGACATTAACTCGTAAATTACGATAGTCGTACTAGACTCTATAGAAGATCGTTCACGAATTTGTTGACGCACTCATTTGGTTCGGTAACGACAACTCGTTTCAAAAATGAAAAATGGTCATTATATTTCAGATCACTGTAAAAATAAGTGCTCCTACATTAAAAATTGTAACCACTTCAATTCACAAACTAATCAATTGCCTATTGTCTTCTACTTTAAGCTTTCCCCAAAAGGCTATCGAAAGAACCGGCTCAACACAATATGCAATAGCTGCTCCGCCAGGATCCACCTCATCGGCATCATCGCTGGCGGCTGAGGGCGGCGGTGGTGGCGGTGGCTATGTTTACTTACAACAACACTACGTCCCTTCCTCAGTATCCTCGAATTCTTCCAATACGATCAATTATCCGGTCGGTCCACCACCGCACATGATATACCAGCACCATCCACAGCAATATCCAACGTGCCATCAGCAGCAGCAACAACTTCTCCACCAGCCAACGAATATCGCCACTGGTACGAACGCCCTCAATTCCCATCTCGACTTTATTTCCATTATTTTCTTCGTTTTCTTATATTCTTTTCAGCAGGTGGAATGCACTACGGACAACCTCATGTGAATCCTCACCACCACCAACATCATCATCACCACCTCATGCATGGCCATCATCACCATCATGGCGGAGCGGTGGTCATTGCCGGAAGTGGCGTTGGCACTGGAATGGGCGGTGGCGGTGGCACTTCACCATCGGCCATGCAACAGAATTTACACAAGAAAAACTCGATTCGAAATGGCGGCGAAGTAATGAAACGTGCTCGAGCACAAACTGCGTAAGTAGCTGAAACAATAAAAACAAAGAGTGTTGATAAATGTTGTAACATAACAATGCGATTATAGAAATTAAACAGACTGAGTTAGAATTCTATTAATTCGTACTGATAGCAGTAGGTGCAGTAGGTAAAAAAAGCTCTCGAAATATAAACAAAACTATGTAAAAAGCTTAAGTAAATTTTCTTTAAGTTAAAATTACCAACTGCGCCATTTGCTTTGGTTGGGTCGGCGCTGAATCACTTTTCCTAGACCAATCCTATTTCAAGTAACAAAATCGTTTAACCTTTGGAACTTTATTAAAAGAACCATACCTTAAAATACTTGGACTTAAGTTCCAATCAATCTTTTTGTATTGTTTGCACATTAAACCATTTTGTTTCTATGCAAAATGAGCAGGGGTTTTAAAATTTTTCAAATTACCATTCACGTGTCAAATAAAACTACTATTGTAAGTAATATTGGGGGAAAAACACTACCTTTTAAAAGAATTCCCTGTGAAGGTGTCAATTTGTGCTGGGTTCGCATGATTTGTAAATTTCACAATCAAAATAATTTTTTTTTTTGGTTTGATTTGGTTTTAACCCGTTCATCACCCTATATATTGCTCTATGAATATTTGAAGCTACGACATTTTAAGATAACATGTTATCTTATCTCATTGAAGAATGCCTCTGTGAGTAAAATAACAATTATTTGCAAATTTTAAACTTTTAACAAAAGCGCCCGATAGCAGACACATACGTCTATCTCGTCTATTTCGTTTTCAAAAATATTTTTTCATGCGATATTGAAATACTTTACATGAGACCAGTCGAGAGCTTCCAGATTTTTTTTAGTGAATGCATTGATTTGTGAAAATTTTCGCCGAAAATTGTGATTTAATTTGAAGACATGGTAGGCTTGACATTAGGCAATCTTCTTAAAGAGCTTCTCTACCACCCCCCCATGAGCAAACAGAAAACTGAATTGATTTGTGCAAATAAAAGATTATAGTGCGGAATTTTTTGGATTTCAGGTACGAGCTCTCGCAAGATTTGTTAGACAAGCAAATTGAACTGCTTGAACGTAAATACGGCGGAGTTTGTGCTCGGAACGCCGCCATCACCATACAACGCGCTTTTCGCCACTATATGATGGTGAAGAAGTTCGCATCGATCACAGCCATGGCCAAAGCAGAGAAGCGTCTTAGTCGACGTATGATGGTGGTAGCCTCCGGCGAAGACGGACCTCCCTCAAATTCCTCGTTGTCATCGGCGTATGGCAGCGCCACAGAATCTCAATTGGATGCGACACAAATATCACAATCGCAACAGCAACAGCAGCCGCGCGTAACTATAATGGCGGGGCCACCGGGCGGCACAGGAGCAGTAGTGTCTGGGGCAACATCTTCCTCGCCTGCGGCATCGCGGACACCACCCACAAGATCACTGTCGATGCGTGAACGTCGTCAATTGGACGGCAGTCCGATACCACGCAGCCAATCAGGTAATTTCAAGGGTTGAATTGGTGTTCGCCAAAACTTACTAAGTTCATGTTCCATCAACTTTTTTGTAATATGCACAGGTGCTTCATCGGTTTCAGGCACAAGTTCGTCAGCCTCTTCCAGCACTCTTGGCTCTGCGGGTTCAGCACACCCGCACGTGAACCTACTGCATGCCGCCGAACCGCATTATTATAGCGGCCAACATATGTCGGCGGCACAGTATTATCCCAGCTATCATGCGATGCCGCACGATGTCAGTTTCGCCAGTTCGGGCAACAGTTCGCATTTGGACTCGTCGTTGAATGCTTCGTGGGTGAGCGTGAGCGGTACTTCGCCACACACACCCTATTACTCGGCTGCGCAAATATATATGCGACCCAAAGTCGCCATGACTGCTGCCGAAAAGAAGAGGGTGCCGCCAGAAGTACCCAAACGTACCTCCTCAATTACGGCACAGCAGCATGCTCAACATTTGGCCGCACAGCAACAGCATCAGCAGCTCATGATGATGCGGCAGACACCACCACCGCCCTCAATGATGCGCTCGAATGGACTTTGCAAGACCTCGGAGAACGGAAGCCTCACATCCGTTCAAAGTTCCGGCAGCGACTCCAGTGTCACATCCGTGGAACGCATTGCCGCCAACAGTGACCTGGGCTCAGATCGTTCCAACTCACCAAATACGTGGAAACGTGGCACTAACCTCAACAGTTCACAGCAATTTGTCCACGTTGCTGATCCCGCCGCATACGCACTTGCCCAACAAGGTCCGGCAACGGTGGTGGCAGTGGCGGCCGCCGCTGTCGGTGTCTGTGTTCCTTCTGACGATCACGCCGTTTCATCGCACACAAGCGCCGCCAATTACGGACAACAGAGCGAGCAGCAAGATCACCAAATCAACACGGCCGCTACGACGCAAAACTACAAGATTTCGGAGACCATACGCAAGCGCCAGTACCGCGTTGGTTTGAATCTATTCAACAAGAAGCCCGAGAAGGGCATAACCTACTTGATACGACGCGGTTTCCTGGAGAACACGCCTCAAGGCGTGGCCCGTTTCCTGATCTCGCGCAAAGGATTGTCGCGTCAAATGATCGGCGAGTATTTGGGAAACCTGCAAAACCAATTCAATATGGCCGTGCTGAACTGCTTTTCGTTGGAGCTGGACCTGTCGGGCATGCAAGTGGACGTGGCGCTACGCAAATTCCAAACATATTTCCGGATGCCCGGCGAGGCACAAAAAATCGAGCGACTCATGGAGATATTCTCGCACCGCTACTGTCAGTGCAATCAGGATATTGTAGGACGCTTGAGATCATCAGATACGGTAAGTTTACTATCTTGACATTTGAAATTTGACTATTTGCGAAAGTTCAGTTGGACAATTTGTTTCTTCAATTCTACAATTCCTTCTCCTCTTCGTCACACAGATCTTTGTCTTGGCATTCGCCATTATCATGTTGAATACGGATTTACACACGCCCAATCTGAAGCCGGAGAGGCGCATGCGCGTCGAGGACTTTATCAAAAACTTGCGCGGCATCGACGATTGTCATGACATTGAAAAGGATATGCTTGGCGGGATCTACGAGCGTGTCAAAGCGAACGAATTCAAGCCTGGTAGCGATCACGTCACTCAGGTCATGAAGGTACAGGCCACCATAGTCGGTAAGAAACCGAACCTGGCACTGCCACACCGGCGTCTAGTCTGCTACTGCCGCCTGTACGAGATACCCGATGTCAACAAGAAGGAACGGCCCGGCGTCCACCAGCGCGAGGTGTTCCTATTCAACGATTTACTGGTCATTACGAAAATTTTCAGCAAGAAGAAGTCTTCGGTTACGTACACGTTCCGCAACAGCTTCCCGCTGTGCGGCATGGTAGTGACACTGCTCGACGTACCAAACTACCCGTTTTGCATTCAGTTGTCGCAGAAGGTCGACGGCAAGATCTTGATAACATTCAATGCGCGCAACGAGCACGACCGCTGCAAGTTCGCCGAGGATCTGAAGGAGTCCATCAGCGAAATGGATGAAATGGAAACGCTGCGAATCGAAGCCGAACTGGAGCGTCAGAAATCGGCACGAAATCGCGCTACTGGCAGCTCCGAGAATCGTGATAGTGGCGTGGCCGACGTTGAGGTCTGTCCTTGTCCATACCAGCCCGGTACGCAGCCAGGAGCCAGCGGCGATCAGGCGCAGTGTACCGGCGACCCATCGCAACAGCTCAAGCGCAGTGCTCTCAGCAACAGTCTGCTGGATATGCACGAACAATGTGAGTTCAATGCGATTTTCTAATATTGACCATCTCTTTACAAAGCAATTTCGCCTTAACAGTTGGTAATGACAAGCCACAGCGGCGCGGTAGTGTTGGCTCACTGGACAGCGGCATGTCGATATCGTTCCAATCCACCACCACAAGTAGCGCTTCTCGTGAGAACGCTGCGGTAATAGCGGCAGCGGCCAACGCTGCAGCAGCCAAGATGCGATTTGCGCTGCCCACATCTGTTGCATCGGCCAACGTGGGCGCCGCCGGTGGCTATCCACCCGGAATGCAAGGTTATACACACGCCAACTTCATGCACCAGTCGCCGCATGCTGTCATTATGCAGCAACAGCTTGTTCAGCAACAACAACATCAGCAGCTACCTCAAGCCCAGCAATGCCCAGCTCATGTGACTGCACAAGCGCCAGCGACTGGCCGAATTCCCGGCCGTGAGCGCAAACTATCGCGTTCCGATGAAAATGGTCGCTCCACTGAGGTTTAAAATGCGTTTGGCTGTCGGTGGACGTGGACGTGGCATTTAGATGAAGTCTCTTCTATATCGTATTGTAAATTTAGTTTTCATAACGCAAAATATTTATTGTTTTATTAATTTTAGTTTGGCTTTCATAAGAGCTCTAGTTTTGGTTTTGTTGGTGTAGTAGCTAAATTATCGTATACATATAACCCCCCCTCTCTCCCCGTTCACGTAAAAATATAAAGTTTAATTTTGTATATTTTTGTTATTACCTCTTGAATTATATATTTAACAAATCGATAATATACATTAACTAAAATATTTAAAATAAAATAATAGTAATAACATTTATTATATATTGTTAAACCGAAATAAACAAAAATATGAAAATAAAATAAATCAGCCCTTAACTACCGCAAGCACAGTTAAATCCTATTAACAGTTTTCAAATATTTTCCGGTAATATTGTTAATCGATGTTCTTTCAATATAAGGAAACCACAACTAAAACACGATATTATGACCGAAGCGACATAACAAAAACACAAACATACATACGACTACGAATACAAATTAAATATCACATTTCTAACTAAACTCACCCACAAACATCGTTAATGTTCCTTGTTTCATTTGATGGCTTCTCGATTTTACTGTATATATGATTTATTCTATATTCTCTCTACGATATTTGTATAAACAAAATCCTTTCGCGCTATAATATTTTTTACTTGCAAGTAATCGTCAAAAAACACATATTGAAATAATCTAAACTTAATCTAACAATAATTTTCATATTCAAATTCCAATTCCCAAATAAAGAATTAATATTATAAAAAAAAGACTTAAAATTTTAATATATATAATTAATTATTAAATAAATAAAAAATACGGAAATATATTTAAAGAAATTGTTTTCTTTTTTGTTTTTGTATACTAAATACTTAGGTACAATTTTAAATAGGACTTAGACCCTATCGCTTACAAACAACTTTACACAACTTATCTCCTTTTATGCGTATGACAGTGTGGGGGTCCCGTTTCTTCCTCCTCGTTACATACAAAAATGTGATATCTCAGAATTATCCTCCTTATCGCATATCTTGCTAATGTTTGCTGGTATGCTTAAAAAGTGTTGTTGCAAGTAAACCATTTTTCAAAATAAAAGTTTTCTGATCTGATTTCAAATCTTAATACATTTTGAAATTGGAAAGGATCTTTTCTTTAAATCATTATCAAACCAGCATGGATGAGTGAAATCGGCAAATTATCGAATATCAAGAGGAACGATTGCTCCGTAGAATTTTTATTGTTCAAGAACCTTTTTCCTTATCCCAGCATTCTCCCAGTTAAATTTTGAATGAAAGCATTTATGCAGAGCCCATACAAAATATAAAATGCCCACCTGCATGTGAACAATTTTTCAGTAGTGACCACTCAAATATTCACAATTGAAATGCAAAGCTTCACACACCAAAAAAAAATACATATGAGCTCTTTGATCGAGACAATAGGTTGTTTTTCGACTTGAATTGAGAAAAAGTCACTAATTGCACTTAAGTCAGATGACTCTAATTGACTGCAAAGCACCTAGTATTCTCTGGCATGATTTGCAGCCATAAACTAACCACTTAATTTATTGAATTACGTCCTCAAAAGTAATTCGAGCTGTGCGGATGTGTAGGGGTAATAAAACACACGCGACTTTCGAATGCACATTGCACATTGAGTTGTTGGCAAAGGGAAATGTGCCATTAGTAAACAAAATGAAAACATTCAATATTCTCGAGATTCCAAGACAATTAACATTTTTATTAGACAAATGCACTTTATAACTTCAATACCATAACAAATTGCATATGTATACATATACATATATATATATATATATATATATGCTGTACCTAAAAACTATGTTAGCAATACTAAATATGTATAAATAAAAAATTATTGCGAATTACAATAGGAATATGTATGTATGTATATAAAAAATGGAAAATGCAGTGTTCACTGTGGAACCATGACCCTTGCAATGCCGGGCAGCATCTCGCCCTGCACCGAGCCAAATTCGACACGTTCGCCATCGACCGTAATAATTCCATGCTCATCGTACGGCTCGATGCGAAATGCTGTGACTGCAACTACTTTAACAAATTCATTACTCTTGGTTGGAAGATGTGTGCCGGAACTCATGTTGATCATGAAGTTCAGCAATTGGGAGCGACCAATGCCCCCACGTATTATTACCAAAAAGATGGTGCCATCGTTGAGTTTGGCCGACGGCGCAAAGTGGCAATCGATGCCCAGATGTGTCTGATATGCAGCATGGACCATTATGAATTCGCCCTCTTCCACCACCCAGGCCTCCGGTAGAGGCTGGCGTAGAGGCGGTGCTAGTGCGGCGCAGGGTCCAAATATGTCTTCAATGTGATTTGTGGGCGCAGCGGCGGCCTGATCGTCGCAGTCGCTGTCCCCGGCAATACTATGGTAAATACTCTCCGAAACTGAGTAGTACGTGCTCTTGCGCGATCCCGCCGAAAACCAGCTGTCGCATCGGGAGCGAAACGACTGATTGATTGACGTTTCCAGCGAAATGACGTCATCGAATTCGGAGTTACCAACGCAATCGGCCGATTGCGAATAGTTATAGTCGGCCTTGTCCAGATACGTATTGCAACTCCTGCTGTGCTTCAGGTTAGATCTCTGTTGTTCCTCGGTTGGACCCGAAGACTCGGCAGTGCTGTCGCTTTTAACGAGGTAGGCCACTCTTCCACGATATGTACGTAGGCTGATCAACCGATGCAGTGTCCAAATGGTAAAGCGTTGATAACCCAGGCGGCGCAGGCGCTCACTTTCGATGTCAATGTCCGATATGAGACCCCAGCCCACAGACAGAAAGGAGTACATTATTGTCTGCAATGGGCAGCGAATTAACAAAATGACGGCACAAAAAACTGGAAAAGTCCTATTAACTCTTACTTGATTGCCAAGCTCGATGCGCACCACGTCAATCGGTGCCGATTGTCCGCTGATGATAGTCAACGCAGCACCCAATATTGGTTTCGGTTCGTAAGGTTCGCTGAGGAGAGAAGAGAATTTAGTTGAAAATGTTTGTACTGGAAGCACATTTGGTTGCCGTCACTGACTTATACATGTGAGCAATGGAGCGCGCCAATCCATTCCCCGAACCACATGGCACGATTCCCAGTGAGATATTCCTCAACACATCCTCCCAGTCGGAACGCTGCAGCAGTCCGTTGAGAATCTCATAGAATAGGCCATCCCCACCGACTGCCACGATGCCACACCACATGGCCAGGCTGCGTAGGTGGACGAATTCTCGGGCGTAGTTCGCATGTTTCGTGACGTGCAGATCGAAGGGTAGTTCAGCCTCGTTGAGAATGGGCACCACTTGCTGATGGAAGAGCTCACGCGCCCTTCCCGAACCAGACTTAGGGTTGAGCAGGACCAGCAGTCGTCTGCGACTCCTCTCGCCACGCAGCAGCGTCCTTGCTTCGTCCAGTAAGTGGGTTTTGTGCCAACGCAGCGACTTGTACCAGCGCTCGGCCTCGCGCATATTCTCGTCGAAAGTGTCGAACGAACGGAAGCGCAATTTAAGTACTGTGCGATCGCGGCGCATAGCACTCCTGAGATTCTTCTTTTTTAAAACGTACGCAAAGATGTACAAGTACGCACTGAGGTCACCGTCGTCTATGGCCGCCACTGACGCGCTCTTGCCACTAGCGCCAGCACTAGCGACCGACCGCGAAGACGACGAAGAACTGCAGACGCACGCTCCACCGCCCAAACGGCGGGATTTCTGCATACGTATACATCGGCCTCCCACTATATCGGCTATATTCACATTTTGCTCCTTAATGCCAGTGGTAGGCGATTCGCGCTGAAGTGTAAAGCCTTTTGCACTCAGCCTCACACGGACGTGACCTCTTCGGTTACTGGTGTAAAATATGTCGCACAAATCCAGCGCTGGTTCGTAGCCTCCCCCGCCCCCCCCGTAAGCCTCCTCCTCCTCACTATTCAGCATCTTTGATATATTGTGGATGACTATTTCAACGGTTGTACGTACATTGCATTGAATGGTTTTTGCTTTTGATATTTGAGTATGTATAACTAACTAAATGCAACAATTCAAACATTTGAGTCGAGTGGCGTAAAAAACAACTATATAAATAGTAATAAAACAATACTAACCAGCAGTGCTGCCAGATTTTTGTTTTCCGATTTCTTATTTTTAGTGTAAAAAAACCCGTAAAATCCGTACAGAAAAATGATTACAGAATTTTTGTTCGGGAACGAGCATCGGAAGCTAGGGATTTGTTAATTTTTAAGTGTTTACACCGCCCTAACATTTGGAACGAGCATTCGGCTACGAACGCAAGTTTCCGACCAGATTTGTGAGATTTATCTCATATTGAGATTTTTCAATAGCTTACGAGAAGTGAGATATTTTAACTAATACAAAATTTCCCTCAACGAATAGCGGCTTTCACAAGCGGTTTCAGAATAAAGTGCGAAAGTTCTGATAGATTTTTTTCAGCAAATCCGTATTTTCAAGAATTCCGTATGAAAATCCGTATTTCTCCTGAAAATTTCACAATTCCGTATAAATACAGGTTTTTCGTATTTATATCAGCACTGGGACCAGTGTTGCTTAACTAATGGTAATTTCCATTTTTGAGGTTACAATTTAGAGCAAAAGCAATGGCAACACTTTTCGGATGTTGTTTCGATAAGTAAATCTTCCCCGGGGGAAACGAACAGAAAAAATTCAGCTTTAGTTTTTTCAATTTAAAAATTACATCTGTTGGTTTTTGTTTTAGTTTTCATTTTTATTTTGTTTGCATTTTGAACGGCATAAAAATGGTTTTAACCATTGATGCTCAAAACCAACATTTAAAAATATAAATATTTGTTTCCAAAATTATTTTTTTTTAAATAAAAGCTTGGTCTCGTAATTTGTTATTTTCAAATCAATAAAATTTAATTTATTTTTTTAAAGAAAAAATATATAAATAAGAAAGGCTCTGGAAAACTAGGATTTTTACGTAAACATTTTCTGAGTGGACGCAAACAGAGTTGATTTCTGTATTTTTATCGAAAAGTTACTAAACTAATGCAAGCTAGTGCTGCCATATATACGGAAAAATCCATATTTATACGGAATTGGAAAATTTTCAGTAAAAATCGGATTTATGAAAAAAATATGTGAGATCTTTCGCACTTATTCTCGTACACCGCCGGAAACCGCTTGTGAAAACCGCTTTCGTTGGGGGAAATTTTGTACCTTACACGAATTGAAAATTCTCACATTAATCTCACATTAAGCGACAAAATTCCATTTTGGAGAAATGACATTCATTTTGTTTTGTGTAGAGCGAAAGGTTTTTTGACATTTCAATTTTTGAATTTTGTAAATAAAGTTTAATGAAAATGTGAAGAAATGTGAACAAGTTATTGTGTGTGATTGTGCGGCTAATATAAATTATTTTTAATGCAACATAAAGGTCATTCCATTAATTTCGCTGTGCGGGTTGTCAAAAAATCTCCCTAAAGTACTCAAAAAAGCAACACTTTTTTACTTTCTCTGCATATGCTAGCCGAAATGGAAATTTGGTTAGTTTTTGGCTTCGTTCTTTTACATAGGTGTGCTTATGGGTGCGGAATTTTTTTCCCGTCTTTAGTTAAAAAATCTCATTTCTCATAAGCCATTGAAAAATATCAATACGAAATAAATCTCACAAATCTGGTCGTTGAATTCTGTTGAATAATTTTTTCAACGAATTTATTTATCAGAAACTATTTTATTTTTAACAAAACAATAATTTTTAAAAAATTCTGTAATAATTTTTCTGTACGGATCTTGCGGATTTTTTTTACAGTGAAAACTAGAAAATACGGGTTTTCGGAAAAAAATCTGGCAGCCCTAGCCACAGCTAAAATTACTTCCATGGCCCATGTGCAATTCTTTTAGAAATTTAGAGAGAAAAATTAGAGTGGTCGCGGTTACGGGTCCTGAAAAATGATGAATTTTGTAGAAACTAATTGTTCTTTCGCTATAAGTCGTCGCAATGTGGAACGCGTCGGATTGGCCTACCTTAATTCGAAAAGAAAAAGCTGCAATACAGAACAGATTGAGCGTAGCGACTCCGCAGACAAATTGCTCGGGGAAGAATTCGTGGTCGATATAAATTTTCTCAAGTCGCTCGATCCCAAGCAGTGGAAAGATCAGGACCACTATGCTGTGCTTGGACTGGAAAAGCAAAGGTAATTTCTGAGGAAAATTTAAAGACTGGGACGTTCAATGTAATTCGAGGCCGCCCATTTCATTTCAGATTCGACGCAAGCGACGACCACATTAGACGCGCATATAGGCGAATGGTAAGAGACATTCATATTCATATTGTTGTTGCCGTACTTCACCTCGATTTATTTGTAGGTTCTTATGCATCATCCGGACAAGCGGAAAGCGAAAGGAGAGGAGGTTATAGCAGACGATGACTACTTCACTTGTATTACCAAGGCCTACGAAATGTTGGGTAAGCGAAAATGCAATTGTTAGCGTGGGTTTGTATACAAGTTTTTTCAGTTACTTAGTGGGGGAAGATTAAGATTACGCACGTGGTGGGTATATTTGTAATTGTTATCTTAGGCATTGTGGAGTCAGCTGTGAATGGGAGCTCCAAAAATTCCAATTTCATCCATTACTTTACAATGGAATCGTTTAGCTGATAATTAGCATGCAAATTTCCGTCAACCACTATGTTCCTTACAAGTATCGTCGATACGTAAATTCGATTTTCTCATAGTATGTGGAGCGGGAGGGGGGCGCTACTAAAAGCACACCAAACAATCAGATGTTATCGTTCAATATGTTTATCATTTACTATCAATTAGCTCTCTGGGATATAATCGTTCGATAGTCGATACTTGACCTCGATAGCTAATTTGGTGTCGAATGTGTTTCGGACCAAACATCGAACCTAAAATGATAGCTAGACCGGTCCAATTCGTTGGATATCGAGATACTGAGCTCTTCTAATCTATCGAACTATCGTTCTTACGAGTAGCAAAGTGTCGAGTTTTCAACTAACGCCACAGTATCCAACTAACAACTCCTGTGCGAATACCATTACTATTATTTCGTCATGCTGATAACATTTATTTGTAGGTACACCGAAAACAAGACGAGCCTATGATTCTGTTGATCCCGAATTCGATGATTTGTGCCCGACTCAGTCCGACATTGAGAACCGCTTTTACCAATCATTTAACAAGTATTTCAATTTGAATGCTCGATGGAGCGAGAAGAAGCACGTTCCGCCATTCGGCGATGAGAATGCCAAGCGCGGGGATGTCGAACAGTTTTATAGTTTCTGGTATGATTTTAAGTCGTGGCGTGAATTCAGCTACCTCGATGAGGAGGACAAAGAAAAGGGCCAGGACCGCGACGAGAGACGTTGGATTGAGAAGGAGAACAAAGCGGCTAGGATTAAGCGCAAGAAAGAGGAAATGATGCGGATTCGTTCACTTGTCGATCTGGCGTACAACAATGACAAACGCATTCTGAAGTTCAAGAACGAAGAGAAGGAGAGGAAACTGGCGGCGAAACGCGCCAAAATGGATGCGGCTCAGGCACAAAAGGCCGAGCAAGAGCGTGCCGTGAGAGAGGCACAGCTGGCGAAAGAGCGCGCCGAAAAGGCCGAACAGAAACGCATCGAACAGATACGCATCGAAAAGGAACAAATCAAGAAGGTCGTGAAGAAGGAGAGGAAAATTTTGCGCGACAAGGCAAAGGAGTGTAAATATTTCGGCAACAATGACAAGGACATGCTGAAGAACATGGAGGGTGTCGAGAAAATATGCGAAACATTTAACTTGGCCGAGTTGCAGGAGTTGAACAAACAGCTGGAGAAGCTGGGCAAAGATGCCTTCTTCATTGCACTCAAGACGGCCGACAAGAAAATACAAGCCGAATTGGACGAGATCAATCAAACACAACCGAAGAAGACCTCAAAATCCGACGTCAAGGAGGTGAAGCCGAACGAAGTATGGAACAACGAGAGCGTCCAGCTGCTCATCAAGGCGGTCAACCTGTTTCCGGCGGGCACTTCGCAACGCTGGGATGTCATAGCGACGTTCATCAATCAGCATTCGACAAGCGGAGCCAATGTGGCCGCACGCGATGTTCTCAACAAGGCAAAGGCCCTGCAGAATAGCGATTTCTCGAAGAACTCGTTGAAAGCGCAAGCCAATGATGCGGCCTTCGAGAGATTCGAAAAGTCGCAGAAGGACGTGCAGACATGCAATGATATTACGGTGAACAACGTCGATCCAGTGCCGAACAGCAAGGAGAATGAGACAACCAACACGAATTCGAATTCGAATACGAATAATGTGAAGGAGAATGGCGACAACACCAACACCAACAACGGCAACAGTACAACAACGACCAAGTCCAGCAAACAGGCAGCTGCAGCAGCGGCCAAGACATGGACAAAAGAGGAGCAAGCTCTGTTGGAGCAGGCCATCAAGACGTATCCCATCACAACGGCCGACCGTTGGGACCGCATTGCAGAGTGCATCCCGAACAGAACAAAGAAGGATTGCCTGCGGCGCGTCAAGGAGCTAGTGGAATTAGTGAATTCGAAGAAGGAAGCCCAACAAGCTGTTAAATGATTTACAAGTACATTTTTTAAAAATATTTGTCCTTAATAAATTTTATTTAAATAAACATTTAAACGTTTAGCAATCATAAATGTATTTTCACTGGCAATACAAAAACGCAACGACCCAAAGCCCTCTCTGGACGGACGTATAAGCTTAAGTTTGTTGGAAATTTGTGCGTCCGCCGTTCAGTTTTAAATCAAATGCTTCCGGATGCGCTAGAGGATCCAATTCCGCGAACAGATCCAGCCACGGATTGGATTTGATCGATTTCGAATTCGGAGCCGTTTCTTTGTCCATCTTAGTCGTCTTCGGCGAAGAATGGGCATCTGTGGTTGCAAACGAATGCTTATTGGTCGCCTGCGGTACCAGCGGTGAAGTGGCGTTGTCCATGCTGTGACTGTTATTGAACATTTTTGACCAAAAGTTTGTGGTCGAATTTGCATTGGTGGTGGTGGGGGCGTCATCAATGGGCTTTATGATTTCTTCCACTTTTTGGGTTAATTCAATCAACATTTTATCTTCAATCTCTGCGTCTGGCTTTTGTTCCCCGTGTTCCTGTTCCCCGTTCTCTTGAGCATCGACATATTCGTCCTGCAAAGTTTAGATTTGAAAAAAGATCACTCTTGAATAGATTTGGCGTGCAAGATACCGCAAAGAACAGCGACTGATCCTGATCGACTGTGACAATTTCTTCAATTTCGTTGGTAGTCGTCTCCTCGCCCTCGTCCTGTGTAAGTTCTTTAAGCACGCAAAATTCGTATTTGTGTTTCAGCAGCAAAGCCTTCGAGATCGTCTCAAAGGTGTTGGCCGTTTTCTCAGCGAATTGCTTCAGTTCGTTCATATACTGAACCAAGGCGTGGGAGTACATGTTACAACGGGCCGCGGCAAGAAGGTCAATCTGAAATGGATTTAGTAACAGCGATAAATTCAAATTCTCTACTATATACATGACTATATGAGGGCTCACCTTCTGAACTGAATCCAGTGAAAGGCTATCAAAATGCTGTTTAGCTGCACGGACCTGCCCAAAGAAAGACATATGGGTAGTTTTAGCCAGGTTAATGTAAAGTTTTATAAACATACGTGGGACTGAGCGGTTCGAAATTTATCTAGGCCCCTGCCTGTGTCCGGGTCCAGCTCAGAACTGGCTGATTTCATCCAGGAGAGTGCGGCCCGGTATTCAGTGCGCTCCTTTTCCATATTTTTGATGGTCGCATTTGTGTCGAGAACGGCGCGACAACGGAAAACCTCTACCTAAACGTGTAAATGTGTGTAAAATGAAATGAATTCCATAAATATTTGAAAGCCCCATCGGTAGTACCTCATGTTGAAGCCTCAGCAACGGAAGCCGTACGCACATTCTCTGCTGTCCGCTGTATGCGACCGCTTTGCCTGCGTTGGTAATACTTAGGCCCGTGCTTTTACTGCGCTTGCCAACCTTTCGTTTGTATTATAATCAATTTAAAAACAAAAACGTAAAATATTTCAGAAACGTATTTTGTCTTTTATTGCAACTTTTAAATTGTCCACTAACCTCTTTCAGGAAGCGACCGAATACGCATTCCTCCTGCGATAGAATGCAAACACGTTCCTGGTATTGATCAATAATTTTGTTCAGTTCCGTGCTGGTTTCCGAAATCGATTTAAAAACCTCGATTTTCGCATCGAGGTCGGCATCTGAAGAAATAATATGTTGGTCTTCCTTGACTGTGAATGGAAAATTTGCCATTATAAATTGCTTATGTTTATTAAATTTATAGTTACATTTGTTTGAAAAAAGTTTCCGTTGGACGGTCTTCTTTGTTATCCAAAATTGGTTTTGAATTTCGGACTTCAACATTTTTCAAAAATTATATTTTTTCCTGCTGCTGAAAAGTGTAGATACTAGAAACATATGCGATAAAAGCTGGGTTCTACTGCTGAAAAGTATACTATAGAAACATGCGAAAAGAAGCAGGGTTCTGCTGCCTAAGAGAATGCTATGAAATAATAAAATATCGCTACTTCGATAACTATTGAGCGGAACCACCCAGTGAGCAGTGCTGCCAGATTCATCTGTAATTTATGATCAAAGAGATTTTAAGTTTATCCTCGTAGTAGATTTCTTAATACGTTTAGGCGGATTCATTGCAACCGCTTTCTTACTCTCTCAACTAGAATGTGTCCCAGTTCGGTTCAATGATCAGTGACATGCAACCGTATATGTAATACTTCTCTATTGCTAGTATATTCAAATTCAATTCCCTGGCATTACAGTACAGATATATAGTTATCTGAGCAAGAAAACCTATTGCGTATGTGTTAAAAAGTGAAATATCAGTTTGAAGAAAACAAAGGGGCGGCTGAATAATTTTTTGAGTGAAAACAAAAAAACAAAAACTTTTAAAATTTTATATATTTGTGTGTTGTTTTAGAATTTGTGCTGTGAAAATATTTAAATCAAATGACCCGTGGATTCTTTCAAAGTGAACAAAAGGAATAAATCAAATAATATCGTGCTGCGTGCAAATTTATTTCAAATCCGCTCCTGGAATCAGTTGACAATTGTTGACACATACAAATGAAAAATAAACAAAAATACTAATACATATAAAACCTACGCATGCGCACAATTTTCACTAGTATTCAAAGGAGTGGATTGAATTCGGAGCTCAAGCACATTGCGCAGATAGGTTGCTAGCAATATAGAAGTATTAAATATATGCATGCAACGAATGACATGCAAAATGGTCTGGGCGTTTTCTACAAACAACAGTATTGGCATATAAAATATTTCTATTATTTTGAAAATATTTCACAGCAATTCAAAAATCTTACGAAAATCTCACTTCTCACAAGCCATTAAAAAACCTCAATGTGAAATAAATCTCACAAATCTGGCAACCGTGAAACAATTTTCATTGTTTTCCGATATATCGATATGTTTCAACATTCCTAATCTGTTGTTTTGCCATCACTAATTGTGTACAGCTGTTACTATTTTGTTAGTAATTCTTTTTCGGGAATATTGTTAGCGAAAAAAAGTCCAACGATGACAAAAACCAGTCACAAGAAGAATCGTCCTTTCGACTTTAAGCTTATTGAGCTAGTTGAGCCCCATCTGATATTATACCAGCGCCAAACTGGCCTCTCCACCTTTGCTACAATGAAAGCAAAAAATGACATTTGGAAACGGATATCTGCAGATATTAACCATTCGAGTAAGTAATAAACAGAGCTGGTCCTAGAGCTGACCAAATAAATCTCCAAACCTTCTGCCATCCTGAGCAGGAGCTGACGGAGTAACCAAAAAAACCCCCCAAAAAAATAGATTTCCTCTTAAAGTATGCTCTATGATGACCTTTTTCAGTTGAATTCTGCATTATGCGCTGGAACAATCTACGGGGACAGTTCCAGAAAGAGCTGCGTCGCTGTCGCGAATTGTGTCCAAAACGCGGCATAATCCCGGGATCCACCTGGCCTTACCTGGACCGCTTGCGATTCCTCGAGGATACTGTTCAGTTTAATAGGTATTTCCGTACATTTGAGATGGCATTGCATCTGTTTGACAATTGCAATTTTTAGACCAAAACAGATTCGCATTAAGAAGAAGTCGAAGAAATCCACTTCCGACTGTGACGATACTATGGACTACGACCAGTCTTTTGCAGAAAGTGCAAACAACTCGGAGGAAGATGCCCCAGATAGTGATTATATGAATGAAATGTTAAATAACGACAGCGAACATTTCACAATACTCGAGGAGGAGACACCGGAAGAAACATATATCGAGCAGCATACGACCGAATGGATTCCAGCTGAGATCATACAGCAAGAATCCACGCAATCGGACTCGTCGACGATAGCAAATCTCCAAAGAATGAGCACGCTTTTGGTGGGCATCGAAGGCGAAAATAGAGAACGGGTCGAGCGTAGAATTATGGCATTTCTTTGCAAGTGCCAGCTAAGGGCACTGTACAATGAGGACGTCGATGACTTAGCCGTCTAGTTTTTGCAGGGTGTTTTAGATTCAGTCGGATCGAAAATTATTCTTTCACAAGTTTTTATATAAGATTACAACAAACAATTTAATTTAAATAAAAAATTTAATTTCTAATTAAATTACTTGAAATAGCACAAGCGTCTATAAACCCATGCATTTTCTTTAACAATTTTCGTTACCAGATTCTCTGAAAAGTAGTACAGAATTGCAGGGTGTCCCGAGCCCCTCGGTTTTAAGCCACTTCTTTTTTAACAGACAAAACATCCCATAATAAGGGATTTAGAGATATTAGAAAAATGTAAAATATTACTATAGGTCACTCAATAAACACTTTGCATGGTCTACGACGCTCCGTTTGGCTTCCAGAGGGTTTTTAAGCAATTCCAGATGGAATTTCAAATATCCCAACGTATAAGTGTCCGATTCGCTTAGGTTCTATTGTAAATGAATACCTCTGAACGTAATCGAGGAAACGTACAAAACAAAGGAAATAAAATTTGAAATACATTTTTTTTATTATTGGTAAATAATTTTTTCAAATGTGAGACTTTATAGGAGAGCCAAAACCTGAAAATATTTAAATTGGAATTTTATTCATCGCTGATTTTGCATTTATTTAAGACACTTTCCTTAACAACCCTCGCTTGCTTCTGGCTGAAAACATAATCACTATTATCGGCAATTCCGTGAAGAAATTTTTTCACGTGGAATTTTTCGTTCCCAAAGCTCAAACGATTCTCTGTTCACGATAGGGGAAAAGCGGAAAGTAAAAAATTCCGCGTTGAATATTATTGAAAAATCCAATACTTACCTTACGAGAAATCCCATTTTTCTTTTTATTTGCTATAACAAAGCGGGCAATTTTTACACCCCAGGTTGTCGATCGATATGATCTCAGCAATGTGCGCCTACGAAAATCTGTTTTCTGCTTTTTGCAATGAATATTTATTATTACGCTCAAGTCTAAAAAAAATATTATACATAGTATTTTGTTCTTAACGTTAAAATGTATGTAACAAATGCGTGTTGACTATATACAAAGACCATTTAAGATGGTTCTCTAATCCTTACAACTGTACAGGGCATCTGACATTTGCCCGTTTGCCTATGTAACTAATTTTTTTTTTGCTTAAACATTTTCTGTGATCTATTATGTACCTATATATATATATATTCTTTATATATATATGTATATGTGTACTACGTATTAAAATGTATTTAAAATTATATTTTATAAAAGAAATGTTAAATACTACTGTAAATTGTGTTGTGTGGCTTAGTTCTAGTTCTGACCAACGACACTTTCCCGAAAGTTTTTAATTTTCTGCACAAAATACGATTCCAGTGTTTCGGCGCATTTATAAAATGAAGATTCCTTCGGATTGTAATAACGGCAGTTGTCGAATATTTTTGTCATGTCACCAATAAATTCCGAGAGTTTTGTGTACACACTTGTATTCAATTTCATTTCGATCTTTTGCAAATCTGCCAACATAAGTAAAGAATGAAATTAGGAAATGGATCGAATTGCTTTGCGCGCTACCTACCCATGGGTTCTTTAATGACTTTGTAGTAGTCCGGCGCCTCGTCGGGATCCACTGGCTCCATGAATGGCCAAGCACTTTTGTGACACTGCATTTAAAAGAGTTGCGGTTAGTACAACGTAGGACAAATCAATGAATTAACCACTCCCTACCTGAATTTGTTTGATGAGTTTCTGCAATTCAACTGTTTCGTTGTCGGAGAGATTTTTCATATTGGCCATATTAACTGTGTTGTTGCGCTGGCAATCCGGACACACATATTCATCGATGAATTCCGCCTCGCTTTGGGCAATACCAACGCAGGTGCCATGGAACCAGTCCTGGCACTTGTCACAGCAGATATAGAATTGTGACTCATCGTACGGTTGTCGGCACGAACAGTACAGCTCCTGTGTCTCTCTGGCCCGCTTGCAGTCATCGCAGATGAATTCGGATAATTTTTTTGAGGCTTCTTCGGTTATATTAACACATTCGCCATGAAACCAATTGCTACAGAGATCACAGCCGACATAGAACCTGCAAATAATTAAAGAAGATATCGGTCAATGAATTAGCTCCTTGACCAGTTCTAGTGGGCCTTTTGGGCAAACGTACTTGGTATCATCATATGGCGTCCGACATAAACAATAGAGTTTCTCCCTTTTCTTGATAAATTTCTTAGCTTTATTGTTGAGCGAACTCTTGGCGTGCGAATCGTGAGATAATGTTGCAATAGTTTTGTTTATTGGTTTAGGCAATCTAAAAAACATGTAATTAAACATAATTTGTTGTAGCTATGAAACTAAGAGAAATAGACTAAATCGATAACGTACCTTTTGCTGTCATTAGGGGAAATGTCGGTTTTGGCGAACTTTTTCTCCTGTTCACACTTCTCGGGAGTACTGGAAACCTTGGGGGGTGTCATCTCGTCTTGTATTTCATTTTGCAAATTACGCTCTAAGAGCGAACGTTTTCTTAATATATTCTTTTTGAGTATATCCTTGTGGCGTTCCAGTGTTGGCTAAAACAAAATTAAAAATAACATTTCAAATACATACATATTATTTTCGTGGTGGCGGTGGCACACACAGCCAAAATTTGTGCAATAATATCAGATTTGATTTTTCTAGATTTGAAAATTGTTTCTGCCTCATGGCAAACAGAAAAGCGCTCTGGGTATAGTTAATTCGAGTGAGTACTTCGATTCTAAAAGCATAAGTCTTTTTTCTGATCATTTTGTCTTTTAAATGTTTTTTTTGCCGTTTTTTTTCCAACAACATCTTTGTTCCATCTTTGAATTTTGTAAAAGAAAGCAGGTGCATTCTTTTTTTTGATATTTTTCAATCAATTCCAAACAAATGTTGTACGAAGTTTTCAAAAATAATTTTGTGTGATAATTTTGTTTAATTTTTCTAGACCGACCTAAACCAATCTTAATTTCCAAATATTTACGAAAACGTTATTTCGATTCCATTTTCAACCGAAACCTTTCAACTTTTACCCCAATTACACTGTAAATAATATTCGACCTACATTTAGTTGATAATTATTGCCATCGATGTCCAGCAGGTCAATTCGGTTTCCATTGTCGCGCATTTTACTGTTCAGATCCGTTTTGTGCTTCTTGGGCGTCCTTTGAGTCCAATCACTGTCCTCGCTGTACTTATGAATGCGTTTCTTGCTCGACCCCATGACCGATGTATTCGTTGAGGTTGTGAGTGATGATGATTTTGAGAATGGATCGTTGTTCTGCTTTTGTAGGTTTATGAGTTTTTCTTCGATCTCTGGATTGATATTGCCTTGCTTGAGTGCGTTTTTGATAGCTTGATTAGAGGAGAGTTCAAAAATAGGTGAAAATCCGCTTCGGAAAATACATAGGAGGGAAAACGATAGCGGTGTTCACACCGGACTTGTTAATTTGTTAATCGACACTTTTTTTCCCATGTGCATTTCCGGACTAAGACATCAAACTAACAAGAACGGCGTGAATACCACTAATGCTCGTGGCGCATTACTTTGTTGAATATATCCGGGGGTTACGACAAATTCTTGCAATTTATTGGTGTCAGTTTCATCGTTTGGGTATGTTTGGTTTGGTTGTTGGGCTTCCGTGCCGATTTCATGTCCGATTGTTTCAATGGATTTATTTTTATTTGAATTGTGAGATTGTTCTGCATTACTTCGTCTGTCGGCCGTTGTCTTCGTTAAATGTGACGCCTATAATATATACAAATTGCATTTACAAAGTCTAGCTTTTGAAGTGAAATTATTCAGTTTGGCCCCCACGACATACACAAAATAATTTCTCCCCCAAACCCTGCACAAAATTCATGATTGCAGCAAGCACTTAGATTTGTTGATGGACCTCAATTTGATTTTCATTCTTAAGTACATATCTTTAGTAAGTAGGTAGGTATAATATTAAACGATTTGCACACACTTCTTCACACCAATATAAAGTAAATACTAAACTCAAAAATGATACAATTTTGTTTGTGTTTGGTAAGACCTACCTTTCGTTTATAAAAGATCAGTTGTAGTACTTATTCCAGGAAACCTTTAAGAGAGTTTTCGAAGAGATTAACAATGACTTATAAGCAGCATTTGGTTGTGGTTTTTTTTTATTTTTATTTTTATTTTTTTTTTTTTATTATTTTCGTTTGATTTAAGAAAAACAAAATGAATATTACTGCAAAATGGAGGAGGATCATGTAAAAATTCATTTCGATTAGATGAGATGATTAAGTTTATGGATAAGCCTTTGTGTTAATTTGTATTTACTCAACTTTCTTTCTTTCTTTCTTGTTTTACTGTTATTCTTTTTTTCTTGTTGTTGTTTTTTTTTTTTTTGACTGCTCTCTTATATCGATTGTACGTACGTACACCCCGCCATAGATTGGTTAATCTCTTCAAATAGCTTTTTTAAAGATTTCATGGATGGCCACATTAATACTGATTTCGATTGATTATTATTGTTATGTGAATTTGCAATAGACAATTTTTGTTAATCATTTTAAAATCATACATTTAGCGAGCGCTTTTTGTCAACACAAAGGCCAATTGCAAATAATCATCCAACTAATACGGAAACGAACGTTTACAATTCAATTCAATTCATTTAATATGTTATACGATACAATACAACAGTGTATTCGAAATAGAAATATATTCGGTTAAATATTTACAAAATGCCAGGACACATTTGTTTAACTTTTAAGTTGTCGAATATTTGTATTCAATTCAATTCAATTTATTTCTATCGTAATAAAATCAAAACATGCGGAAGAAATTACAATTAAAACAATTTCGATATTGTTAAATCAATTTATTGCAAAAAGCGCTTTACATTACAAAAGTTTCATACTTTAAAAATACATAAAATTATAAAATATGGGAATATAATTAACATTCTACATACATAAAAAAAAAATATATATATAAATGTTACAAAATAAACATTTACAAAATATCGCGACAAGGAGTGTAGTGCTTTGTTTCGGTCTACACTCGCGACGCGAGCATTGGAATCAATAACTTTATTGTTTTGTTCTGTTAAATATTAATTGTGCTTAAATTGAAGGAAAATATTTATCAAATCCAGCTGTATAATTATTGCTCTCATATAAATCCGCATCTAAATTGTCACGAATTTTAGTTATATTTTTTTTCTTAAGTTTAATGAAATTCTTTAAGGTCATAAATGTATGTATGTAAAAAATAAAGTTTTGAAGTGTAAATTACGTCTATGTGGAGACGGGCGTAAAAAAATAATACAAGTAAAAAAAAAAACGAAAAAAACATGAACCTAGTACTAAAATCGACAATTATGTTGTGCTTAAATGCTGGAACGAATATCAAAGTATTTTTCGGTAATTGTGTGTAGAGAGATGATGTAGATATTGGCAAATGTAAAAGCAATTCAATGTGAATTATGGAGATGATTTATGAACCCATTTTGTGCAAGATGCTTTCTTGAAATTTTGTTGTGCGCCCATAAGTGCAACTATGCGCGCACAGTACTTTTTAGATCAGGATTTTTTGATTTTGGTTTGTAACACTTATAAGCTGGATTAGAATAAAAATATAATTGCATATATAAATAATTTCAATAAATAATAATAAGTGTGGTTTAGTAGCTTAGATACATGTAAGCACTGTAACTCTGTACTTAAGTAGACTTTTTTTTTGTATTTTCTTATATTTCTTTTGTATTCTATTTCTATTTTGTCGTATGTTAACAACTACTCACTTGTTGGTGCGGTGATTGGTGCACTGGAGTAAGCGGTGGAGGTTGCGAATTTAAAACTGTACTTGAAGGTTGGACAGCCAAATAAATTTTGGTCGGACCAAGCACGCCTTGTTTGCCACTAGATTCTTGTGCTGAAAATGTATAGAAAGATTTTATTAAACAACATGGCCACGTGAAACAATAAAACGCTTAATTTTCACTTCAAAATGAGCACTCAATCAGTGGAATGCTCTCAAAAAAGGTTATTTTCGATAGAGTGATAAAAAAAATTTAAGTTAATTAATATACTCGTTCCCTCGGAATTGAAATACAGAATGGTTAAACAAAATGTACCAACCTTTCAATAATTGCTGCTTGACTTGTTGCTGAACGAGAGCCAATTGCTGTTGCGTAAAATCGTTGCCCACTAATCCCTGCAGCACGATGCGCGGCCCCTGCTCCGTTTGGATGACTTGCGCTGTCACGCATTTGATGACGGTGCCCGGAGGTTGGCCCTGGAGCAAGCTCTCTTCGATGGTCATCTGTTGCGGCGTCTGTTGTTGTTGCTGTTGTTGTGGCTGTGGCTGCTGCAGTTGTTGTTGTTGTTGTTGTTGAGGCTGGGTGGTTTCTTGTTGCGTATTAAATGCGTTCGTTTGCTGCGCCACAATCTGTTGCTGTATCGTCTGTTGCGGCGTACGTTGCACTTGTATTTGCTGCTTCTGCAATTGGCCGCCAGGTGACTGCGGCTGTTGTTTCACTGGCGATATTTGTGTCTCGAGAGCGCTATTTGTAACAATGTGGGCATTACCATCACTCTGGGTCTTAATGTGCGCCACAATCTGGGCTTGGTTGTTGCCCAAAGGTTTGATAATAACCTGTTGACCATTTATGGTGGCCACTTGTAGCTTGCCCTGTGCCAATTGCTGGGCCAAAGTTGAGTTTTGTACAACAATTTGCTGATTTGATGATACTGTCGCGGTAGCTGTACCAGTGCTCTGTTGTGGTTGACTTTTCATAATGGTCTGCGGACTCTGTTCGAACTGAATTTGTTGTTGCTGTTGTGGTTGCTGTTGAACTACGACCTGCTTCACAACTTTAGACTGCGGTGTCTGGTGCAAAGTTGACCCGGTCGTTGCCTGATTGGATTGGACTATCACTTGATTTTGTCCAATTTGCTGCTGCTGCGGCGATGACTGGACAATCTGCTGCTGTTGGGGAACAACTTGAACTTGTTGGTTCTGTGGCAAGGATCGTTGCGTGACTATGGTTTGACCAGGACTCAATATTATCCGTTGGCCGCCCACCATAATCTGTTGTTGTACATTGCTCGTATTGACGATTTGCTGAATAACCTTTTGAGTAGCTTGTTGTTGCGTCTGCGTTGCTGGAGCATTATTGGCAACTTGATTTACAATTATTTGTTGTTGTTGCGTTTGCTGTTGTTGTGTTTGTTGCTGCGGTTGTGCCTGCATGACCACTTGTGGTTGGTTTGCCAGCACAGTGCCGGTCTGCTGGTTCTGTCCACCAGATGATATGATAACCTTTTGCCCCTGGGCATTTTGTCCCACTATTAGCTTCTGTCCGTGTTGTACAAGCAATTGCTGGATGTTTTGTGAATTGTTGATAAGTTTGGTGGCGTTTGTGGTGCTCGCAGCAGGCACCATTTGGTTCACCACTTTTTGAATGCCCGGCGATACCGTTATCTGTTGATTGGCAATTTGGCCGACAACCTTTGCAGCAGACTTAACCTGGCTAACTGGCAATGTAGATACCTGAAAAAGTTCATGGAATGAATAATTTGAAGGGATTTCGGCATAAGAAGATTAGATTACTTTTTGCGTCACCTGAACCGGTGCGGGCTTAGGAACGTGCTTCACTGTTATTTGCTTAACCACGGGCGAGTTTTGCTGCGAGACGGGTTTCACTGGCAATTTCGTCGTTTTTTGAACTGAAGCTGAAATTCGAATTTCGGTTAGTTTTTGTTCGGATCGTAATAGTCGGCAGTGCGTAGTCTGCGGCAATGGCAACTTACTTTGCGCTCCTGTCGATGATGTCGTTGTTGTTGTTGTGAGTACGTGCAGCTTGCCATCGGGCATCTGGATTAATTGCTGACCAGGATTCAGGCCACGCACACTGACCTTGCCATCGGGCCCTCGTATTATTTGGACTTTGTGCTGCTGGGTGTTCGAGGAAGTAGCCTGCGGTTGCTGGGTTGTATTAACGGAAGTTGTTGCGCCCGTTGTTTGTGTGTTGGGCTTTTGCGCGGGCGATGTGATGGCTTGTTGGATAATGCGTGTAGTGCCGTCTGGGTTTTTCACTATTACCCTCCTACTGCCGATGATTTGACCTTTAACTGAAATTATGAATAATTAAAAATTGTCTTTAAAAAAGTGTAAATGTAGGTGTATGTACCTGGTAACGTTGTTTTCGAGACATCTGTGACTTTCTTTTGCTGATGCGCTGCTCTTTGTAGTTTTAATTGCTGTTCCATTTTTTCTTTGATTTCATCGCTACTCTTGACATTCGATGCAGATCTGTTCAAGCTGCCATTAGACCCGCCCATGCTGGATCCAGATGATGAGCTGCTGTTCGACTCGGCTTGACGCAGAGCCACCGAGCGTGTGGTGGCTGCTAACTTCGACTTTTCTTGCTTTTCGCCAATGAACTTGATTTCCCACAGTTCCAGTTTCTCTTCCTCGACCCATTCTTCGGATATTTGCGGCTCGGTTGGCTGTGGAGACTCGGCGCGCTTTCGCTTTCTCAAGCCCGAACGTATCGATGTTACTTCTGCTAGGGCAAATTAAGATATTCTTTTGTAAAAACTATTATTATTATTAAGAAATGTTTTCATTTTACCTCGTATCGTTTTGGGCATCTCCAATGGAATGACCACCTTACGCCGCAAGTAGTGAGTCCTCTCACCGTATCGACCCATGTGACGCAGCTTCAGCAACTCCAGGCTAACAATCTCCGTTTCGGTCGTGACTTGGTGCTTGCCGTCTGCAGAGGGCGGCTTTGTTATCATATCGTCCCAGCGCAAGCAGGACCACAAGATGCGCAACTGCAATGCAACGGCCGATAGGGTGGTCGCATTCGAGGTACGGAAGGCCCAGCAAGTCTTGAACATGGGTCGCGAGCAAGGGTACGGCCAGATGGCATTGTTATTTTTGGCCAGATGGTGGAAGCCATTAGCAGCTATCTTGCCACCCAGACGTGCCAGTTTCTGCAGTTCATAACGGGGCGGCACTAATAGGCTCTTCTTCAACTTGTGCGTGAGGAAATGTGATATAAGGGGAAACTTTGAGGATGCCACGTATTTGGCTGGTTCCGATTTGTCTGCTTCGACCTTCACGACCGATTCATTGAGCTTCAACGAGTCGCGCAATAAGTAAATGCGTCCGCGTGCTGAGGCAGCGGAATAGATGCGCTCCCGCCCGTTCGGGAAAAATTCCTTTTCATATTTCGTCACATCTTCGCGTTTAGTGACGCGGGGTTGTGTTGGGAAGCGGCGATTTTGTTTGACCACAGTAATCTCCTTGTCGAGTGTCTGATTAAGCGTCTCCTTGGCCGCACTGTACGACTTGTTACGCGTTTTCTGGTTCTTTTTCTGCCTCCTTGTCAGTAGATGGTCTGAATCGTCATTATTTGAGGCCAAGCCGGCCAGTGATTCCTCGGTTGCTGTCTCGGAACTCTCTACTTCAACATTGCTGCACACATCCAAGTTCTCCATAAAGTCCATTTTGTCGTCAGCGCCATCTGCATCGTTTTCTCGTTCTTCTTTAACGGTCGCATTACTGACTGCAGCAGCAGATTCGTTCTTCGACTCAAAACATCCGAGCAGCAAATTCTCTTCGTAGGGCACAGCGAGAGTACGGGCATGCTCCAAATCCTGAATCAAGTCAAGAGGACTTTCCTCTAACCACTTACAGTCCTCGGCGTCGTCCAGCGCCAACGATGTATCTTTCTTGCCTTCCGTTAACTTTTGCTCCAGTATCGAAGGTTTCTTTACTGCACCAAGTATGGCTGCGACGGTCTCTTTGGAGCCATTGCCCGCCGTGTGCGCCTTGCGCAGCAGCAGGAGTAGCTCCTTTTTGGCCTGCGCTTTCTGCAAGCACAATGGCGAGTAGCATGTGTTCTGAGTGATCTGCGAAACGGCATTTGAATTTGTGTTGCACTCTTTGGTGTAGCAACGATACTGTTTGGCGAAGCGGTTCAGCTGGCTGAACTGTAGCCGCACCGTTTGTATTTTCTTTGCCAGCGAGTTGACGAGATCCAGATTAACGCTGGTGGACTGTGCGGCAACTCCTTGGGTCTTTTGCGACTCCACCAAACGCAGCAAGCGCTTCTCAAGGAAAGTTTGCTTCACCACCGGCAGAATGCTTGGCGGTGATATCGCAACCGGCTGTGACTCCGAAGCAACGTTCTTTTCGGTTTTGATTGAAATCTGTTCTTCTGCCTCTTTGAGCTCCAGGCGTCGCGAAAGTAGATCGTCGATTCGGCACTTTCGAGCCACTTTGGGGTACAAAAGACGTCCCGGCATGGTTAGCGACTTGGACACGTCAATGATGCTAGGTAACTTTTCCACGGACTGTACTTTGATGTTCTTATAGTTCTCCAAGTAGTGATAGTCAAGACCCTCTTGAGCGGCAGATTCGCATTGCAGTATGAACTTGTGTGTGCGCGGATCGACCGTAATGATTTCGTTTATTTCGTCGCCATTGGTGTAGTGGACGTTGATTTTGAAAGGCAGCAAAGCCTGACCACGTGTGGTGGTAGAACGACGAACACGGCCACAGCGCCGGCTCGACGATAGCCACATCCAGCCCCACTGTCCATGCACGCGGTACTCTTCGCCCTTTTGCTTCCACACCTGATGCTTCAGACCTAGCGAATACTTTATGTAATTGAAGGCGAGACGGTTGCGCTCTTCCTCATCGTCGCGTTCTCGCTTCTCCCGCTTCTCGATCTTCTTGCGTTCTTCGCGTTCCGACGAAGTGATACGACGGAATGTGGTGTGACCCAATTGCTCGTGCCAGACATTGGCGAAGACAACATTTTTCAACGACGCCTGAAATACCAACAAAACAGTGGCAAAATCCGAAGGACGTCGCGCATTCATTACAGCCGTATTCCAAAGTTTCTTCAGTGCACCCCAGTTGGAATTCATAAAGGGCGTCACTATGTTCTGTTCGAAGTTGATCAATGTCTGTCGCAGCGTCATTGTTATGTTCTCGGCCGTGCCCATGGTAATGCCGATCCACTTGAACTCGGAGGCGGTGGTCAAGGAGAACTTGTGCGACAAATGGCGCCGCTTGTCCCTCTCCTCGTTTCGTTGCGGCTTATTGAGAGCGATCGCATTGGTTGTATACTGGTTGACATAGCCCTTAAAAGAATGCTCCATGCCCAACTTGAAGTAGGCTATTCCGCTGTTGAGCTGGTTCAATTTCTGCCTGGTCAATACTTTGTTTTCCGACTGCTTCCCGTCCGCATCCTCTTTCGATTGGGATGACTCTAATTCCAAATTGTCCTCAGTTTTGTTCAAGATCGCCAGCGTCGCTTCGTTCTCCATCTCAATGTAGGACTTCTTATTGTGTTTGACCTCATTAGTTAGCGTCTCTGTTAGCTTCAGTTGTCGCATTATCTCATCCCTGCGATCATTCAATTGTGTGTGAAGCCCAGCTTCCAGATCGTCCCTGTCAATTACGGTAAGCAACAGCTCAAACTTGGAAGTAGTGCTGAAATACCAAATGTTATCGCCCTTCTGATCCTCAACGAATATTCGTCGCGCAATGAACCAGAATTTGCGGCCGTGTCTGTCCAGACCAAGTACGTCATGACGTATGAGTACGCCTTGTTTTTCCTGCGGCAGTACGCAGTCCACCACGCCGATCACCTTGTGGGATTTGCACAAGTTGCATTGCCAGTCTTCCGTGGGCACGTCATATAGGGGTGGATCGACGCATTCGAGATGATAAACGGCCGGACACGTCTCACAACAGAGCAAATCGCCTAATCTATGGCAAATGCGACAATGGTCGTCGTAGTGAATGGGACCCTCCTGAAGCATCACATCTCGTACAGCGTTAGTGGTTAGAAATTGGTCGGTGAGAAATTGCAAGACCGTGATGCGATCATTTACCCCCGTGTATGGGTATTCACCGCTACATAGAATGTTATACACGGTGCGATCGAAGAGGACGTCGCTTTCCACATAACTGCGCAGTACCTCCGGCCAGGTAATGGCATCAATCAGATATAAGCTTATGTTCACGGTATCCTTGTGATCCAACGGTCCAAAGTGTGTGCCCTGGACATCTTCTTCGCGTAGTATGGCCTTCAGTAGCATTATATGAATATCGGTGAGCAGAGCATTCTGCTCGTCGCACACCAGCGCTGCGCAGAAATCTTCGAAACGGAAGGGCGAAAGACGCACCAGATGTCGGAACCTTCGCAGTACTTCGGATACGCTGAGCGCTTTCAGCACAAGTTCATTGCTTATTAGCAAATCCTCAGATGAGTCTGGAAGTTGCAAGTCTGGATATTCGCGGTCTTGCAACCAAATTGGATCAGGGCTGGGCGGTCTAGGCGGCCGGCCCACACCACTTTGTGTGAAACTGCAAACGGAGAACTCTGATTCACTCTCGTTAGCCCCATCGATGCTATCGTCCTCTGTGCCTGACATTAGCATATCATCGTCTGCATCGCTTTTGTCTGTTGAGTCACCGAAGTCAGAGCCGTAATGATATTCAGATTCATAACCTACCATAAATAAAATGATGTTTCATTAAAAACGGACGGGACGACCTGAGTGCATTACAAAAGTTTCGGGACAATATTCGTTTATCACAAATCGACTTCCGAATATTGTAATTTAATACATCGATGCCTTAATGTACACTAGACTGACAATGGTTGTTAATGGCTCCCACATTCCAGTGACAAATCTTCATTCGATACAATATAACTGATGCAGAAAAGCTGAAGAAGTGCTTTGATTTCACTAAAGATAGATATCTCGATTTTGATGTAACCTTTTTAGTTTCGCCCGTAATATTTGTCGTTTTCATAATATTCGTTCTTAATGGCATTCTTGTTGTTTTAATGCATGGATCTTTTATAATTTTTGTGATTTTTTGTTTAAAAACTAAATACAAGTCGTCATATACAGGATTTCTCATCGTACAGTGCCAATAGTGAAGGCGAAATAGTACGAAAAAATTCTTCGGTCTAACCGAAGTTAAAATACTCTGCGCATGGGAGAACGATACTGTCCTTTATGTCTCCAACTATACTGTGCACTTTTATTGGAACAGACTGCGCTAGAGTCTAATAGCATTATTTGCTTCTCTGGATTAGGTCATTTTGTCCTTTAAATGGCTACAAACACTTTTTTTTTTTAATTATCGAAAAAAATAAGTAACTAAAGTGGCAGATTATATTAATTTTAACACAACATTTGTAACGCCCATAAGGAGACGGATAGTGTACATACTCTCGATCTGCATAGAAAACTGAATCGATGTTGCAATGTCCGACTTAACATTTTGTTTAACATTTTTTCTCCAGCAAACTGAGATCTTCTTCGAAAATCAGTTTAATCGGACAAAGGGGCTTTAATCAAGAAAAGTGGGCCCTGAACCCAAAGTTTTTTTTTCAAATGGGTCATATTGTGTGGGAGTTCAAAGACAGTTCCCTTTAGTTTTTTTCTTTTTTCAACCCAAGAAATCACTTCTTTATTATTTGCTTTGAAAGACGGGACACCCTGTATACGACAGGACGAGTTGTGAATATCCTAAATATCTCAAATATAAATATCCCCACTATAAGAGTGAACAGCAGTGCTTTCTTTGAGCAATGTCCATGATAAATAAGGCATGTTTTGTTATATTTGTTGTTTATTACCAAGGATGCAACAAAAACCATATTATCTAGCATGTGCTTAAAGAAAATGATTCCAACGGCAGTTTATTTATTTTATAATAGAAATAATACAATATTTTTGAATTACACATATTATGCAAGTATTTATTTCAATTAATCCACTCAAAATATGCTCCCCAAGCTTAATGATGCAGATTTCTTTCCAAACATTCGCATTTGAAACTGGATCAATGAGGAAACAATCCACTTCTTCAAATTGATGATACATTTCATTTGTTGTGCCACAAATTAGACTTAAAGGGAAAGTCTTGATCACTCATTCACCCATTCACTCATTGTATTCGGCATATTCTTCAAATAGTGTTCCCCAGAGCCCAGAGTAAAGTGAAAATCGTACTTACCCTTTCGACTGGAATATGATGTGTTGGATTGAGTGTTTCCCATGGACTTGCGACCACGTCCCCTGCTCTTTGTATTGGGTTTTCGATTATTGCTGCGACTGCCATCGCTTTCCTGTGGCGATGAAGCGCGCGACGCCGATGGCGTGCTGGGCTGCGACTCGCACGGCTTACTCAAGTATTTGGGTTTCTTTAGGAGCTGGTAATTGAATTTACCGGAGCGCTCGTTCGGCGTCTTTGGCGGCCTGCCTCTTTTCCGATTTCCGCGTCCACTCATACTTGAAAATTTTCTTCAAAATATATGTGCAAAATAAAATATAAACGTTTGTACGTTTGTTTATAAAAAAAAGGTAAATATCGCGTCGTCCAATGCTGCAACCTGCAAGGAAATGAGAAATACCAAAATGTTACTGGATAAATCAATTAACCTCCATGCCATGCGTCCTTTCTAGTCGAGCCTATTCATAAAAACAAATTATTCATTGCTTTTATGTCAAATATAGCGAATAAATGCTAAAAATTCTACCTTTTCCGTATTGTAATATTTCTATCAATTTTCAATTTTTGAGGCTACTCTACACTACTTCACACAGCGCACACAATAACTCAAGCCAAAGCATTGTCCGCCATTACGAAAACTAAATTACCGAATTTTCCATCAATAAATCTCAAATCTCCGCACTAAATTCATTAACAATCGAATATCGTATATACTTTACAAAGTTTTAATATTAATCCACAATGTTTAGGTAGTATTTTCTATGTTTTATTAAAATTTTAATTCTTGACGATATTTTTTCTTACTTTTCTGAAATTACTTTTCAATTGTACAGTAGAGCAGTAGCCAATCACAAGCGTTCTTCTAGTTTGCAAAGCTAAAAGCGCCACCTGGCTGTCGTGTAATGTACTTAATACAACGGCATTGCCATTCATGCGCAAATTTTGGAGCCATATTGTATTACGCAATGTTTAGACTGCCCGAACGATCGAAGATTCGTTAGCGAAGAAAAAACTCAGGATCAGAACTTAGTTCGCACAATAGCTCCGACGCTTTTATAATGCCCAAATGATCGATAAATCTTCCGATTAAACCGCAGTTTCGTTCATATCAGCAAAACTAATCTATACTTTTACTTATTTTTATCTTTTACCAGTTATTTACTCTTTTTTCCAATTTTTCTGCAATGCAAATCTGGATTCAGGCAAAATGATCGTCCGGTCAGCCCGACCGAAAATTTGTTAACTGTTTTGCGCGTGATCTACGAACCCTGACCCATATTTTACTTGAACCTTCGTTCGGGCAATGGAAAAGGGGCGTTACACTTTTCTCGAACAAACATCAGAAATCATATTGGTTTGGTGCAGATTTGTAGCTAATTTCCTTATTCCCAAATATCATCCAATTTATTTACATTTATGTTAAAATATATTTTAGTTTAGGAGCTAGAGCACTTTTAAGATTCAACTACAAATATCTCCGCTGCTAGGTTTAGGATTGTCTTAGTTTCTTTTGCATATGAAAGGTGGGATAAATAGCTAGCTTCATGCGTAATTTGGACACTCTACGAAGTGTATTTGTAAAGTTTTAAAGGTATTTCAGTACCAAAAAATTTCAGATTTTTATGCATACTTTGCATGGTCCGCGGGCCTTAGTTTAGGAGCTAGAGCACTTTTAAGATTCAACTACTAATATCTCCGCTGCTAGGTTTAGGATTGTCTTAGTTTCTTTTGCATATGAAAGGTGGGATAAATAGCTAGCTTCATGCGTAATTTGGATCCTCTACGAAGTGTATTTGTAAAGTTTTAAAGGTATTTCAGTACCAAAAAATTTCAGATTTTTATGCATACTTTGCATGGTCTGCGGGCCTTAGTTTAGGAGCTAGAGCACTTTTAAGATTCAACTACAAATATCTCCGCTGCTAGGTTTAGGATTGCCTTAGTTTCTTTTGCATATGAAAGGTGGGATAAATAGCTAGCTTCATGCGTAATTTGGACACTCTACGAAGTGTATTTGTAAAGTTTTAAAGGTATTTCAGTACCAAAAAATTTCAGATTTTTATGCATACTTTGCATGGTCTGCGGGCCTTAGTTTAGGAGTTAGAGCACTTTTAAGATTCAACTACAAATATCTCCGCTGCTAGGTTTAGGATTGCCTTAGTTTCTTTTGCATATGAAAGGTGGGATAAATAGCTAGCTTCATGCGTAATTTGGATCCTCTACGAAGTGTATTTGTAAAGTTTTAAAGGTATTTCAGTACCAACAAATTTAAGATTTTTATGCATACTTTGCATGGTCTGCGGGCCTTAGTTTAGGAGCTAGAGCACTTTTAAGATTCAACTACTAATATCTCCGCTGCTAGGTTTAGGATTGCCTTAGTTTCTTTTGCATATGAAAGGTGGGATAAATAGCTAGCTTCATGCGTAGGATTGCCTTAGTTTCTTTTGCATACTTTGCATGGTCTGCGGGCCTTAGTTTAGGAGTTAGAGCACTTTTAAGATTCAACTACAAATATCTCCGCTGCTAGGTTTAGGATTGCCTTAGTTTCTTTTGCATATGAAAGGTGGGATAAATAGCTAGCTTCATGCGTAATTTGGATCCTCTACGAAGTGTATTTGTAAAGTTTTAAAGGTATTTCAGTACCAAAAAATTTCAGATTTTTATGCATACTTTGCATGGTCTGCGGGCCTTAGTTTAGGAGTTAGAGCACTTTTAAGATTCAACTACAAATATCTCCGCTGCTAGGTTTAGGATTGCCTTAGTTTCTTTTGCATATGAAAGGTGGGATAAATAGCTAGCTTCATGCATAATTTGGATCCTCTACGAAGTGTATTTGTAAAGTTTTAAAGGTATTTCAGTACCAAAAAATTTCGGATTTTTATGCATACTTTGCATGGTCTGCGGGCCTTAGTTTAGGAGTTAGAGCACTTTTAAGATTCAACTACAAATATCTCCGCTGCTAGGTTTAGGATTGCCTTAGTTTATTTTGCATATGAAAGGTGGGATCAATAGCTAGCTTCATGCGTAATTTGGATCCTCTACGAAGTGTATTTGTAAAGTTTTAAAGGTATTTCAGTACCAAAAAATTTCAGATTTTTATGCATACTTTGCATGGTCTGCGGGCCTTAGTTTAGGAGTTAGAGCACTTTTAAGATTCAACTACAAATATCTCCGCTGCTAGGTTTAGGATTGCCTTAGTTTCTTTTGCATATGAAAGGTGGGACAAATAGCTGGCTTCATGCGTAATTTGGATCCTCTACGAAGAGTATTTGTAAAGTTTCAAAGGTATTTCAGTACCAAAAAATTTCAGATTTTTATGCATACTTTGCATGGTCTGCGGGCCTTAGTTTAGGAGTTAGAGCACTTTTAAGATTCAACTACAAATATCTCCGCTGCTAGGTTTAGGATTGCCTTAGTTTCTTTTGCATATGAAAGGTGGGATAAATAGCTAGCTTCATGCGTAATTTGGATCCTCTACGAAGTGTATTTGTAAAGTTTTAAAGGTATTTCAGTACCAAAAAATTTCAGATTTTTATGCATACTTTGCATGGTCTGCGGGCCTTAGTTTAGGAGTTAGAGCACTTTTAAGATTCAACTACAAATATCTCCGCTGCTAGGTTTAGGATTGCCTTAGTTTCTTTTGCATATGAAAGGTGGGACAAATAGCTGGCTTCATGCGTAATTTGGATCCTCTACGAAGAGTATTTGTAAAGTTTCAAAGGTATTTCAGTACCAAAAAATTTCAGATTTTTATGCATACTTTGCATGGTCTGCGGGCCTTAGTTTAGGAGTTAGAGCACTTTTAAGATTCAACTACAAATATCTCCGCTGCTAGGTTTAGGATTGCCTTAGTTTATTTTGCATATGAAAGGTGGGATAAATAGCTAGCTTCATGCGTAATTTGGATCCTCTACGAAGTGTATTTGTAAAGTTTTAAAGGTATTTCAGTACCAAAAAATTTCAGATTTTTATGCATACTTTGCATGGTCTGCGGGCCTTAGTTTAGGAGTTAGAGCACTTTTAAGATTCAACTACAAATATCTCCGCTGCTAGGTTTAGGATTGCCTTAGTTTCTTTTGCATATGAAAGGTGGGATAAATAGCTAGCTTCATGCGTAATTTGGATCCTCTACGAAGTGTATTTGTAAAGTTTAAAAGGTATTTCAGTACCAAAAAATTTCAGATTTTTATGCATACTTTGCATGGTCTGCGGGCCTTAGTTTAGGAGTTAGAGCACTTTTAAGATTCAACTACAAATATCTCCGCTGCTAGGTTTAGGATTGCCTTAGTTTATTTTGCATATGAAAGGTGGGATAAATAGCTAGCTTCATGCGTAATTTGGATCCTCTACGAAGTGTATTTGTAAAGTTTTAAAGGTATTTCGGTACCAAAAAATTTCAGATTTTTATGCATACTTTGCATGGTCTGCGGGCCTTAGTTTAGGAGTTAGAGCACTTTTAAGATTCAACTACAAAATTTCTCCGCTGCTAGGTTTAGGATTGCCTTAGTTTCTTTTGCATATGAAAGGTGGGATAAATAGCTAGCTTCATGCGTAATTTGGATCCTCTACGAAGTGTATTTGTAAAGTTTTAAAGGTATTTCAGTACCAAAAAATTTCAGATTTTTATGCATACTTTGCATGGTCTGCGGGCCTTAGTTTAGGAGTTAGAGCACTTTTAAGATTCAACTACAAATATCTCCGCTGCTAGGTTTAGGATTGCCTTAGTTTCTTTTGCATATGAAAGGTGGGATAAATAGCTAGCTTCATGCGTAATTTGGATCCTCTACGAAGTGTATTTGTAAAGTTTTAAAGGTATTTCAGTACCAAAAAATTTCAGATTTTTATGCATACTTTGCATGGTCTGCGGGCCTTAGTTTAGGAGTTAGAGCACTTTTAAGATTCAACTACAAATATCTCCGCTGCTAGGTTTAGGATTGCCTTAGTTTATTTTGCATATGAAAGGTGGGATAAATAGCTAGGTTCATGTGTAATTTGGATCCTCTACGAAGTGTATTTGTAAAGTTTTAAAGGTATTTCAGTACCAAAAAATTTCAGATTTTTATGCATACTTTGCATGGTCTGCGGGCCTTAGTTTAGGAGTTAGAGCACTTTTAAGATTCAACTACAAATATCTCCGCTGCTAGGTTTAGGATTGCCTTAGTTTCTTTTGCATATGAAAGGTGGGATAAATAGCTAGCTTCATGCGTAATTTGGATCCTCTACGAAGTGTATTTGTAAAGTTTTAAAGGTATTTCAGTACCAAAAAATTTCAGATTTTTATGCATACTTTGCATGGTCTGCGGGCCTTAGTTTAGGAGTTAGAGCACTTTTAAGATTCAACTACAAAATTTCTCCGCTGCTAGGTTTAGGATTGCCTTAGTTTCTTTTGCATATGAAAGGTGGGATAAATAGCTAGCTTCATGCGTAATTTGGATCCTCTACGAAGTGTATTTGTAAAGTTTTAAAGGTATTTCAGTACCAAAAAATTTCAGATTTTTATGCATACTTTGCATGGTCTGCGGGCCTTAGTTTAGGAGTTAGAGCACTTTTAAGATTCAACTACAAATATCTCCGCTGCTAGGTTTAGGATTGCCTTAGTTTCTTTTGCATATGAAAGGTGGGATAAATAGCTAGGTTCATGTGTAATTTGGATCCTCTACGAAGTGTATTTGTAAAGTTTTAAAGGTATTTCAGTACCAACAAATTTCAGATTTTTATGCATACTTTGCATGGTCTGCGGGCCTTAGTTTAGGAGTTAGAGCACTTTTAAGATTCAACTACAAATATCTCCGCTGCTAGGTTTAGGATTGCCTTAGTTTCTTTTGCATATGAAAGGTGGGATAAATAGCTAGGTTCATGTGTAATTTGGATCCTCTACGAAGTGTATTTGTAAAGTTTTAAAGGTATTTCAGTACCAACAAATTTCAGATTTTTATGCATACTTTGCATGGTCCGCGGGCCTTAGTTTAGGAGTTGGAGCACTTTTAAGATTCAACTACAAATATCTCCGCTGCTAGGTTTAGGATTGCCTTAGTTTCTTTTGCATATGAAAGGTGGGATAAATAGCTAGCTTCATGCGTAATTTGGATCCTCTACGAAGTGTATTTGTAAAGTTTTAAAGGTATTTCGGTACCAAAAAATTTCAGATTTTTATGCATACTTTGCATGGTCTGCGGGCCTTAGTTTAGGAGCTAGAGCACTTTTAAGATTCAACTACTAATATCTCCGCTGCTAGGTTTAGGATTGTCTTAGTTTCTTTTGCATATGAAAGGTGGGATAAATAGCTAGCTTCATGCGTAATTTGGATCCTCTACGAAGTGTATTTGTAATGTTTTAAAGGTATTTCAGTACCAAAAAATTTCAGATTTTTATGCATACTTTGCATGGTCTGCGGGCCTTAGTTTAGGAGCTAGAGCACTTTTAAGATTCAACTACAAATATCTCCGCTGCTAGGTTTAGGATTGCCTTAGTTTATTTTGCATATGAAAGGTGGGATAAATAGCTGGCTTCATGCGTAATTTGGATCCTCTACGAAGTGTATTTGTAAAGTATTAAAGGTATTTCAGTACCAAAAAATTTCAGATTTTTATGCATACTTTGCATGGTCTGCGGGCCTTAGTTTAGGAGTTAGAGCACTTTTAAGATTCAACTACAAATATCTCCGCTGCTAGGTTTAGGATTGCCTTAGTTTCTTTTGCATATGAAAGGTGGGATAAATAGCTAGGTTCATGTGTAATTTGGATCCTCTACGAAGTGTATTTGTAAAGTTTTAAAGGTATTTCAGTACCAACAAATTTCAGATTTTTATGCATACTTTGCATGGTCTGCGGGCCTTAGTTTAGGAGTTAGAGCACTTTTAAGATTCAACTACAAATATCTCCGCTGCTAGGTTTAGGATTGCCTTAGTTTCTTTTGCATATGAAAGGTGGGATAAATAGCTAGGTTCATGTGTAATTTGGATCCTCTACGAAGTGTATTTGTAAAGTTTTAAAGGTATTTCAGTACCAACAAATTTCAGATTTTTATGCATACTTTGCATGGTCCGCGGGCCTTAGTTTAGGAGTTGGAGCACTTTTAAGATTCAACTACAAATATCTCCGCTGCTAGGTTTAGGATTGCCTTAGTTTCTTTTGCATATGAAAGGTGGGATAAATAGCTAGCTTCATGCGTAATTTGGATCCTCTACGAAGTGTATTTGTAAAGTTTTAAAGGTATTTCGGTACCAAAAAATTTCAGATTTTTATGCATACTTTGCATGGTCTGCGGGCCTTAGTTTAGGAGCTAGAGCACTTTTAAGATTCAACTACAAATATCTCCGCTGCTAGGTTTAGGATTGCCTTAGTTTCTTTTGCATATGAAAGGTGGGATAAATAGCTAGCTTCATGCGTAATTTGGATCCTCTACGAAGTGTATTTGTAAAGTTTTAAAGGTATTTCAGTACCAAAAAATTTCAGATTTTTATGCATACTTTGCATGGTCTGCGGGCCTTAGTTTAGGAGTTAGAGCACTTTTAAGATTCAACTACAAATATCTCCGCTGCTAGGTTTAGGATTGCCTTAGTTTCTTTTGCATATGAAAGGTGGGATAAATAGCTAGCTTCATGCGTAATTTGGATCCTCTACGAAGTGTATTTGTAAAGTTTTAAAGGTATTTCGGTACCAAAAAATTTCAGATTTTTATGCATACTTTGCATGGTCTGCGGGCCTTAGTTTAGGAGCTAGAGCACTTTTAAGATTCAACTACTAATATCTCCGCTGCTAGGTTTAGGATTGTCTTAGTTTCTTTTGCATATGAAAGGTGGGATAAATAGCTAGCTTCATGCGTAATTTGGATCCTCTACGAAGTGTATTTGTAAAGTTTTAAAGGTATTTCAGTACCAAAAAATTTCAGATTTTTATGCATACTTTGCATGGTCTGCGGGCCTTAGTTTAGGAGCTAGAGCACTTTTAAGATTCAACTACAAATATCTCCGCTGCTAGGTTTAGGATTGCCTTAGTTTCTTTTGCATATGAAAGGTGGGATAAATAGCTAGCTTCATGCGTAATTTGGATCCTCTACGAAGTGTATTTGTAAAGTTTTAAAGGTATTTCGGTACCAAAAAATTTCAGATTTTTATGCATACTTTGCATGGTCTGCGGGCCTTAGTTTAGGAGCTAGAGCACTTTTAAGATTCAACTACTAATATCTCCGCTGCTAGGTTTAGGATTGTCTTAGTTTCTTTTGCATATGAAAGGTGGGATAAATAGCTAGCTTCATGCGTAATTTGGATCCTCTACGAAGTGTATTTGTAAAGTTTTAAAGGTATTTCAGTACCAAAAAATTTCAGATTTTTATGCATACTTTGCATGGTCTGCGGGCCTTAGTTTAGGAGCTAGAGCACTTTTAAGATTCAACTACAAATATCTCCGCTGCTAGGTTTAGGATTGCCTTAGTTTCTTTTGCATATGAAAGGTGGGATAAATAGCTAGGTTCATGTGTAATTTGGATCCTCTACGAAGTGTATTTGTAAAGTTTTAAAGGTATTTCAGTACCAACAAATTTCAGATTTTTATGCATACTTTGCATGGTCCGCGGGCCTTAGTTTAGGAGTATGAGCACTTTTAAGATTCAACTACAAAATTTCTCCGCTGCTAGGTTTAGGATTGCCTTAGTTTCTTTTGCATATGAAAGGTGGGATAAATAGCTAGGTTCATGTGTAATTTGGATCCTCTACGAAGTGTATTTGTAAAGTTTTAAAGGTATTTCAGTACCAAAAAATTTCAGATTTTTATGCATACTTTGCATGGTCTGCGGGCCTTAGTTTAGGAGCTAGAGCACTTTTAAGATTCAACTACAAATATCTCCGCTGCTAGGTTTAGGATTGCCTTAGTTTATTTTGCATATGAAAGGTGGGATAAATAGCTAGCTTCATGCGTAATTTGGATCCTCTACGAAGTGTATTTGTAAAGTTTTAAAGGTATTTCGGTACCAAAAAATTTCAGATTTTTATGCATACTTTGCATGGTCTGCGGGCCTTAGTTTAGGAGTTAGAGCACTTTTAAGATTCAACTACAAATATCTCCGCTGCTAGGTTTAGGATTGCCTTAGTTTCTTTTGCATATGAAAGGTGGGATAAATAGCTAGCTTCATGCGTAATTTGGATCCTCTACGAAGTGTATTTGTAAAGTTTTAAAGGTATTTCGGTACCAAAAAATTTCAGATTTTTATGCATACTTTGCATGGTCTGCGGGCCTTAGTTTAGGAGTTAGAGCACTTTTAAGATTCAACTACAAATATCTCCGCTGCTAGGTTTAGGATTGCCTTAGTTTCTTTTGCATATGAAAGGTGGGATAAATAGCTAGGTTCATGTGTAATTTGGATCCTCTACGAAGTGTATTTGTAAAGTTTTAAAGGTATTTCAGTACCAACAAATTTCAGATTTTTATGCATACTTTGCATGGTCTGCGGGCCTTAGTTTAGGAGTTAGAGCACTTTTAAGATTCAACTACAAATATCTCCGCTGCTAGGTTTAGGATTGCCTTAGTTTCTTTTGCATATGAAAGGTGGGATAAATAGCTAGCTTCATGCGTAATTTGGATCCTCTACGAAGTGTATTTGTAAAGTTTTAAAGGTATTTCGGTACCAAAAAATTTCAGATTTTTATGCATACTTTGCATGGTCTGCGGGCCTTAGTTTAGGAGTTAGAGCACTTTTAAGATTCAACTACAAATATCTCCGCTGCTAGGTTTAGGATTGCCTTAGTTTCTTTTGCATATGAAAGGTGGGATAAATAGCTAGCTTCATGCGTAATTTGGATCCTCTACGAAGTGTATTTGTAAAGTTTTAAAGGTATTTCGGTACCAAAAAATTTCAGATTTTTATGCATACTTTGCATGGTCTGCGGGCCTTAGTTTAGGAGCTAGAGCACTTTTAAGATTCAACTACAAAATATCTCCGCTGCTAGGTTTAGGATTGCCTTAGTTTCTTTTGCATATGAAAGGTGGGATAAATAGCTAGGTTCATGTGTAATTTGGATCCTCTACGAAGTGTATTTGTAAAGTTTTAAAGGTATTTCAGTACCAACAAATTTCAGATTTTTATGCATACTTTGCATGGTCTGCGGGCCTTAGTTTAGGAGTTAGAGCACTTTTAAGATTCAACTACAAATATCTCCGCTGCTAGGTTTAGGATTGCCTTAGTTTCTTTTGCATATGAAAGGTGGGATAAATAGCTAGCTTCATGCGTAATTTGGATCCTCTACGAAGTGTATTTGTAAAGTTTTAAAGGTATTTCGGTACCAAAAAATTTCAGATTTTTATGCATACTTTGCATGGTCTGCGGGCCTTAGTTTAGGAGCTAGAGCACTTTTAAGATTCAACTACAAATATATCCGCTGCTAGGTTTAGGATTGCCTTAGTTTCTTTTGCATATGAAAGGTGGGATAAATAGCTAGCTTCATGCGTAATTTGGATCCTCTACGAAGTGTATTTGTAAAGTTTTAAAGGTATTTCGGTACCAAAAAATTTCAGATTTTTATGCATACTTTGCATGGTCTGCGGGCCTTAGTTTAGGAGTTAGAGCACTTTTAAGATTCAACTACAAATATCTCCGCTGCTAGGTTTAGGATTGCCTTAGTTTCTTTTGCATATGAAAGGTGGGATAAATAGCTAGCTTCATGCGTAATTTGGATCCTCTACGAAGTGTATTTGTAAAGTTTTAAAGGTATTTCGGTACCAAAAAATTTCAGATTTTTATGCATACTTTGCATGGTCTGCGGGCCTTAGTTTAGGAGCTAGAGCACTTTTAAGATTCAACTACAAATATATCCGCTGCTAGGTTTAGGATTGCCTTAGTTTCTTTTGCATATGAAAGGTGGGATAAATAGCTAGCTTCATGCGTAATTTGGATCCTCTACGAAGTGTATTTGTAAAGTTTTAAAGGTATTTCGGTACCAAAAAATTTCAGATTTTTATGCATACTTTGCATGGTCTGCGGGCCTTAGTTTAGGAGCTAGAGCACTTTTAAGATTCAACTACTAATATCTCCGCTGCTAGGTTTAGGATTGTCTTAGTTTCTTTTGCATATGAAAGGTGGGATAAATAGCTAGCTTCATGCGTAATTTGGATCCTCTACGAAGTGTATTTGTAAAGTTTTAAAGGTATTTCAGTACCAAAAAATTTCAGATTTTTATGCATACTTTGCATGGTCTGCGGGCCTTAGTTTAGGAGCTAGAGCACTTTTAAGATTCAACTACAAATATCTCCGCTGCTAGGTTTAGGATTGCCTTAGTTTCTTTTGCATATGAAAGGTGGGATAAATAGCTAGGTTCATGTGTAATTTGGATCCTCTACGAAGTGTATTTGTAAAGTTTTAAAGGTATTTCAGTACCAACAAATTTCAGATTTTTATGCATACTTTGCATGGTCCGCGGGCCTTAGTTTAGGAGTATGAGCACTTTTAAGATTCAACTACAAAATTTCTCCGCTGCTAGGTTTAGGATTGCCTTAGTTTCTTTTGCATATGAAAGGTGGGATAAATAGCTAGGTTCATGTGTAATTTGGATCCTCTACGAAGTGTATTTGTAAAGTTTTAAAGGTATTTCAGTACCAAAAAATTTCAGATTTTTATGCATACTTTGCATGGTCTGCGGGCCTTAGTTTAGGAGTTAGAGCACTTTTAAGATTCAACTACAAATATCTCCGCTGCTAGGTTTAGGATTGCCTTAGTTTATTTTGCATATGAAAGGTGGGATAAATAGCTAGCTTCATGTGTAATTTGGATCCTCTACGAAGTGTATTTGTAAAGTTTTAAAGGTATTTCAGTACCAACAAATTTCAGATTTTTATGCATACTTTGCATGGTCTGCGGGCCTTAGTTTAGGAGTTAGAGCACTTTTAAGATTCAACTACAAATATCTCCGCTGCTAGGTTTAGGATTGCCTTAGTTTCTTTTGCATATGAAAGGTGGGATAAATAGCTAGCTTCATGCGTAATTTGGATCCTCTACGAAGTGTATTTGTAAAGTTTTAAAGGTATTTCGGTACCAAAAAATTTCAGATTTTTATGCATACTTTGCATGGTCTGCGGGCCTTAGTTTAGGAGTTAGAGCACTTTTAAGATTCAACTACAAATATCTCCGCTGCTAGGTTTAGGATTGCCTTAGTTTCTTTTGCATATGAAAGGTGGGATAAATAGCTAGCTTCATGCGTAATTTGGATCCTCTACGAAGTGTATTTGTAAAGTTTTAAAGGTATTTCGGTACCAAAAAATTTCAGATTTTTATGCATACTTTGCATGGTCTGCGGGCCTTAGTTTAGGAGCTAGAGCACTTTTAAGATTCAACTACAAATATATCCGCTGCTAGGTTAGGATTGCCTTAGTTTCTTTTGCATATGAAAGGTGGGATAAATAGCTAGCTTCATGCGTAATTTGGATCCTCTACGAAGTGTATTTGTAAAGTTTTAAAGGTATTTCGGTACCAAAAAATTTCAGATTTTTATGCATACTTTGCATGGTCTGCGGGCCTTAGTTTAGGAGCTAGAGCACTTTTAAGATTCAACTACAAATATATCCGCTGCTAGGTTTAGGATTGCCTTAGTTTCTTTTGCATATGAAAGGTGGGATAAATAGCTAGCTTCATGCGTAATTTGGATCCTCTACGAAGTGTATTTGTAAAGTTTTAAAGGTATTTCGGTACCAAAAAATTTCAGATTTTTATGCATACTTTGCATGGTCTGCGGGCCTTAGTTTAGGAGCTAGAGCACTTTTAAGATTCAACTACAAATATATCCGCTGCTAGGTTTAGGATTGCCTTAGTTTCTTTTGCATATGAAAGGTGGGATAAATAGCTAGCTTCATGCGTAATTTGGATCCTCTACGAAGTGTATTTGTAAAGTTTTAAAGGTATTTCGGTACCAAAAAATTTCAGATTTTTATGCATACTTTGCATGGTCTGCGGGCCTTAGTTTAGGAGTTAGAGCACTTTTAAGATTCAACTACAAATATCTCCGCTGCTAGGTTTAGGATTGCCTTAGTTTCTTTTGCATATGAAAGGTGGGATAAATAGCTAGCTTCATGCGTAATTTGGATCCTCTACGAAGTGTATTTGTAAAGTTTTAAAGGTATTTCGGTACCAAAAAATTTCAGATTTTTATGCATACTTTGCATGGTCTGCGGGCCTTAGTTTAGGAGTTAGAGCACTTTTAAGATTCAACTACAAATATCTCCGCTGCTAGGTTTAGGATTGCCTTAGTTTCTTTTGCATATGAAAGGTGGGATAAATAGCTAGCTTCATGCGTAATTTGGATCCTCTACGAAGTGTATTTGTAAAGTTTTAAAGGTATTTCGGTACCAAAAAATTTCAGATTTTTATGCATACTTTGCATGGTCTGCGGGCCTTAGTTTAGGAGCTAGAGCACTTTTAAGATTCAACTACAAATATATCCGCTGCTAGGTTTAGGATTGCCTTAGTTTCTTTTGCATATGAAAGGTGGGATAAATAGCTAGCTTCATGCGTAATTTGGATCCTCTACGAAGTGTATTTGTAAAGTTTTAAAGGTATTTCGGTACCAAAAAATTTCAGATTTTTATGCATACTTTGCATGGTCTGCGGGCCTTAGTTTAGGAGTTAGAGCACTTTTAAGATTCAACTACAAATATCTCCGCTGCTAGGTTTAGGATTGCCTTAGTTTCTTTTGCATATGAAAGGTGGGATAAATAGCTAGCTTCATGCGTAATTTGGATCCTCTACGAAGTGTATTTGTAAAGTTTTAAAGGTATTTCAGTACCAAAAAATTTCAGATTTTTATGCATACTTTGCATGGTCTGCGGGCCTTAGTTTAGGAGTTAGAGCACTTTTAAGATTCAACTACAAATATCTCCGCTGCTAGGTTTAGGATTGCCTTAGTTTCTTTTGCATATGAAAGGTGGGATAAATAGCTAGCTTCATGCGTAATTTGGATCCTCTACGAAGTGTATTTGTAAAGTTTTAAAGGTATTTCGGTACCAAAAAATTTCCGATTTTTATGCATACTTTGCATGGTCTGCGGGCCTTAGTTTAGGAGTTAGAGCACTTTTAAGATTCAACTACAAATATCTCCGCTGCTAGGTTTAGGATTGCCTTAGTTTCTTTTGCATATGAAAGGTGGGATAAATAGCTAGCTTCATGCGTAATTTGGATCCTCTACGAAGTGTATTTGTAAAGTTTTAAAGGTATTTCAGTACCAAAAAATTTCAGATTTTTATGCATACTTTGCATGGTCTGCGGGCCTTAGTTTAGGAGTTAGAGCACTTTTAAGATTCAACTACAAATATCTCCGCTGCTAGGTTTAGGATTGCCTTAGTTTATTTTGCATATGAAAGGTGGGATAAATAGCTAGCTTCATGCGTAATTTGGATCCTCTACGAAGTGTATTTGTAAAGTTTTAAAGGTATTTCAGTACCAAAAAATTTCAGATTTTTATGCATACTTTGCATGGTCTGCGGGCCTTAGTTTAGGAGTTAGAGCACTTTTAAGATTCAACTACAAATATCTCCGCTGCTAGGTTTAGGATTGCCTTAGTTTCTTTTGCATATGAAAGGTGGGATAAATAGCTAGCTTCATGCGTAATTTGGATCCTCTACGAAGTGTATTTGTAAAGTTTTAAAGGTATTTCAGTACCAAAAAATTTCAGATTTTTATGCATACTTTGCATGGTCTGCGGGCCTTAGTTTAGGAGTTAGAGCACTTTTAAGATTCAACTACAAATATCTCCGCTGCTAGGTTTAGGATTGCCTTAGTTTCTTTTGCATATGAAAGGTGGGATAAATAGCTAGCTTCATGCGTAATTTGGATCCTCTACGAAGTGTATTTGTAAAGTTTTAAAGGTATTTCGGTACCAAAAAATTTCAGATTTTTATGCATACTTTGCATGGTCTGCGGGCCTTAGTTTAGGAGTTAGAGCACTTTTAAGATTCAACTACAAATATCTCCGCTGCTAGGTTTAGGATTGCCTTAGTTTCTTTTGCATATGAAAGGTGGGATAAATAGCTAGCTTCATGCGTAATTTGGATCCTCTACGAAGTGTATTTGTAAAGTTTTAAAGGTATTTCAGTACCAAAAAATTTCAGATTTTTATGCATACTTTGCATGGTCTGCGGGCCTTAGTTTAGGAGTTAGAGCACTTTTAAGATTCAACTACAAATATCTCCGCTGCTAGGTTTAGGATTGCCTTAGTTTATTTTGCATATGAAAGGTGGGATAAATAGCTAGCTTCATGCGTAATTTGGATCCTCTACGAAGTGTATTTGTAAAGTTTTAAAGGTATTTCAGTACCAAAAAATTTCAGATTTTTATGCATACTTTGCATGGTCTGCGGGCCTTAGTTTAGGAGTTAGAGCACTTTTAAGATTCAACTACAAATATCTCCGCTGCTAGGTTTAGGATTGCCTTAGTTTCTTTTGCATATGAAAGGTGGGATAAATAGCTAGCTTCATGCGTAATTTGGATCCTCTACGAAGTGTATTTGTAAAGTTTTAAAGGTATTTCAGTACCAAAAAATTTCAGATTTTTATGCATACTTTGCATGGTCTGCGGGCCTTAGTTTAGGAGTTAGAGCACTTTTAAGATTCAACTACAAATATCTCCGCTGCTAGGTTTAGGATTGCCTTAGTTTCTTTTGCATATGAAAGGTGGGACAAATAGCTGGCTTCATGCGTAATTTGGATCCTCTACGAAGAGTATTTGTAAAGTTTCAAAGGTATTTCAGTACCAAAAAATTTCAGATTTTTATGCATACTTTGCATGGTCTGCGGGCCTTAGTTTAGGAGTTAGAGCACTTTTAAGATTCAACTACAAATATCTCCGCTGCTAGGTTTAGGATTGCCTTAGTTTATTTTGCATATGAAAGGTGGGATAAATAGCTAGCTTCATGCGTAATTTGGATCCTCTACGAAGTGTATTTGTAAAGTTTTAAAGGTATTTCAGTACCAAAAAATTTCAGATTTTTATGCATACTTTGCATGGTCTGCGGGCCTTAGTTTAGGAGTTAGAGCACTTTTAAGATTCAACTACAAATATCTCCGCTGCTAGGTTTAGGATTGCCTTAGTTTCTTTTGCATATGAAAGGTGGGATAAATAGCTAGCTTCATGCGTAATTTGGATCCTCTACGAAGTGTATTTGTAAAGTTTTAAAGGTATTTCAGTACCAAAAAATTTCAGATTTTTATGCATACTTTGCATGGTCTGCGGGCCTTAGTTTAGGAGTTAGAGCACTTTTAAGATTCAACTACAAATATCTCCGCTGCTAGGTTTAGGATTGCCTTAGTTTCTTTTGCATATGAAAGGTGGGATAAATAGCTAGCTTCATGCGTAATTTGGATCCTCTACGAAGTGTATTTTTAAAGTTTTAAAGGTATTTCAGTACCAACAAATTTCAGATTTTTATGCATACTTTGCATGGTCTGCGGGCCTTAGTTTAGGAGTTAGAGCACTTTTAAGATTCAACTACAAATATCTCCGCTGCTAGGTTTAGGATTGCCTTAGTTTCTTTTGCATGTGAAAGGTGAGACAAAAAACTAGCCTCATGTGTAATTTAGATCCCCTACGAAGTGTATTTATAATGAAAAAAAGGTTTTTTAATACCAAAACATTTCAGATTTTTATGCATAGTTTAGCTATGCTGCGGGCCTTAGTTTAGGAGATAGAGCAGTTTTAAGATTCATGTGGATCTATCTTCATGTGGATTTTGGGCAAAATGCCATACAGTTAAATTAAGTTTTCTGTGCTACCTTAAATCCACAGCTCGATCTTAATTAAATTGATTAAAAAACTTGAACAATTCTTTGCACGACCAACTCCACCAAATAGTGAATACCTCTATACGTACTAAATTATAATTACTTAAAGAATTACTAAATTTTTGGAGCAAATCTGCGGCGAGAACTGTTACACACCACCCTCGGCCATTTTATCTAATCTATAAATTGATAAAATTCTTGGACAAAAAGTATTCTAAGCCACATTGGTATAATTTTTGTCGTTAATTAGTTGTAGAGCAATGTGCACGGATTGTTGCTATTTAACACCAAACATTTAATAATTTTGCCTAAAAAAATAAATACATCATTACGTATAATGAAATAAGTTTATTAATTGATTCATTAATAAATTATAATAAAAAAAGAACAATTTAGCATAATTTAAAATTTATGTCAATATAAACTCGAATTTAGCTGTAACTTAGTCATTAAAGTTTTCCCGAATTTTGTGAGTAATTACATTGTGGTATTGATAATACAAATGTCGCGCATTTAATGACGTCTAAGCAAATACAATTTTTATTATGTTCTGTTAAAAATATCATGTGTGGATTTATTAAGTGAAAATATCGATAATCAGGAATTTTTATGTGTGCTTAAAAATGAAGTCATACATTCAAAAAATACATAAAGACAAATATAAAGTGGCAGCGGCAAGTAATTTAGACTGTCATGGAAAATTTGTATAATCAGTATTGCAAAATTGCAAGCGACGTATGCTATTAGGGAATTCCTTCTCGACAACATACATATAAAGCAGGAATCTTTGTTTAGAATTATTGGTGTAATAAAAGTGAATTGCAATTAATAGTAATATTTTAGATATTGTACATATATACATATTTTATATTAGCTGATGAGGCTGTATAAAGTTAAAGTATTTTTAAATGGTGAAGCTATTATAATTTACACCCGAACTCTTCTTCCCGTAGAATAAAATGGCAACGGGCAGTTTGACACGAATATCTATTTGGATAATTTACATCAGCTTGTGCTGGAGCACCGAACTTGCGAATATCACCGATGACCCACAAAATTTATCGGAAATAACGTATGTATTTTTGCAAACATCATTGTTATGTATATATTAAGTTAAATAAGGCATCATAAAAGAAAATGGTTGCGTCAAAAATATCCGTAAGGTTGGAACATTTTAAAATCTCGTATGGCCGGTTTCATAACGATGTTTCATTTGATTAGGACTTTTTCACGAATTTTAAATGTGATTCTAAATTTTAGGGAAACAATCGAAATTGAGACAACAACATCACAACTGGAAATGTCGACGATTCTTTCCAATTTCAATAAGAAAAACGCTGGATCACAGATCGAAAATATCGAATTGCCAATCGACTGCTCACAGAGAGAAAAATTAAAGATTCAGCCAGTAAACGATCGAAACTCTCGACTAAAGAAATGCTGTCCGAATGGAGAATCCTTAAGCATATTTGGAGAAAGCCAAAGTGAGCAGATGTGTGACACAACATACCTCGCCTTTGAACCAAGTAAAATCAATGCAGTTCTTTATGACAACTGCATAGAAGATATGGAAACTGAAGTATCGTTACCACTTGAAATCGGTAATCCGTGCAATACGTAAGTGCCTGACTACAGTAAATTACTGTAAACACGAAGTAGCATTACTGGACTCTTTATTTACAGGTCATTTTTGTATACCAGTGAGGATGACCAATTTTACGTTTTGCAAGACGGTTCCTTGCTTATAATAGACGAATTCGGCAATGACACATACACGGTCGAGAAGAAATACTGCTTAGACATTGACAATATATCGGGAATAACTTACGCCATAATTTGTATAACTTCTGTGGAGGAGCATTTGAATCGAAGTCAGATTATGACGGTCGCAATACTGATGTTGATCTCTATTCCTTGCCTTCTATGTGTGTCCTACATTCACTTGAAACTGAAAGCTTTGCGTACCCTGCATGGACTCTCGTTGAGCTTTATGTCACTGTGCTTGGCGACGGGTTATTATCTGCATGCATTGGCATATCTTTTCAATATTCAGTCTATAATTGTTGGCTACGCTGTGCAGTTTTTTATATTGTCGTACTTCTTTTGGTTCTTCTGTGTTTGCACCAATGTTCTTATAAATATTTGGTAAGTGAATTTCAGTTTAGTTACACTGTGCAAAGGCAAACAATATATCTGTGGCGAAAACCAATAATTACTTAAATCGACTAAAGCATGCATTGAGTCAGACCATTTACGGAATTCTACTTAATAACTTTAAATAAACGTATATAGAAAAAAGTTGTGATGAGTTTCGGAAACATTTTTAAAACAACTCCATACAAATAGTTTTACAAAATTTTGTTGTAAGTGATTATTGCTTTTCGCAGCATGTATGTTCTCATAACACGATGGCAGTAATGGGTTTTCGCCTAGACACAATTTGCATTTTTTTAAATTCGCACAGTGTTATCTCGTTCCATACGAACTGAATTTAAAATATAATCAGTGATCACAATAGATTTTTAAAAGAATTTTAAAGGATGAACACTTTTTTTTATCGTTCAAAATATATTCAAAAACTTATTGTGATAAAAAAAAATACATATTTATTTATTAATTAATGTTGACATCTCTTAATTTCTATAGGTATAAAATACCATTAAATAAACGATTCACCAAAACCAACGCATACTGCAATTTCTGCATATATTGCTTGATATCAATTGTTGGGCCTATAATATTAGTTGTTTTGACTGTTCAGAAAGGATTACCAGGCATGCCATCCTATTTTATTCAAGGATTTACGGAATGTAAGTAAATCACAATTAAGTTTAAAATTGTACAGGAAAAAAATTTCGATACCTTAAATACTTCCCTTGTGAATTAAGGAATCGATGTACGCAAGCATAAATAATTGAATAATATACTATGAGGGGAATTCAATACTCGTAGCTATTCATGTTGCAGGTTGTTGTTGTTTTTGTTTGTGGTATCAAAAAGAAGCTGCATGTTACGATTGCAACGATACACCCAAAAGCTACGACGAGTGAATACCCCATAATAAATTTCTTCTCTTTCTTCTTTACAGCAATACGTGAATCGCAAAGATATTTCATTCCTCCAATTTCAACCTTACTATTCTTGAGTTTTTTGGTAATGGTTGCATCATTTTTTGGATTCCAAAGAATAAAGAAGCGTGGAACAATTTCCAAACAAAAAGATTGCATATTTTATTTGAGCATTAACCAAGAACTCGACGAAGTGAAATATGAAGAAGTGAAGAAAGAGTAAGTAAATACAAATATGCACAAATGTACTTATGTGTCAATAATTTTAGAAAAGTTTTAAAAATCTTAATTTTGTTAGTTTTACTTTCAAAAAGTCCCAACGAAAGTTTTGTATTCCCCGTCGTTGACTTATGTTGATTTTTTTCTTTCGAAGAGCACTTTTTTAGAAATGAGAAAGAATGCTTTAAAAAAATTTTATAAAATTTGCGACACCCTAATAAATATAATGTTATATTTATTCAATTATATCATTTTACTATGTTTCTTTCAGCGCGAAATGCATCAGTTTGTTGGGCCTAATTATGATCACAACATGGCTTCTGGAGGTTGTTACATTTTATTCTCCTGGACCTGAGAAGTATTTAATCTTTATGGAAATGATAAATGGTCTCCAGGGAGTATTTATATTGCTTATATTTGTGGTGGTTCGACGGAGAAGAACAATTATTTTAAGATGGTGGCACGATCGAGGTTCTCACGATATAAATGAAAATGTGGAATTAAACGCCATTAATAAATAGTTTTTATGATAAGTTTCAAAACACATCAGTATCTATAACTAATTTATTACACGGACCAACCGTGATAAATGGGCGAATTGTATCTACTCCTGCATTTATATTACATACAAGGATTTCCACTAGTTACTCATAAATAACGACAATTTTCTGAAAAATAAGTTTTTACTATTCCAAATACTTCTTTGTCTCGAAGAGGTTTCACAGCTTTAAACTTTTCGATTTATTGCAATCACTACTAAGTATAAATAGTCAAATTTAAATTTTTGTATGAAAAATCCAATGGCAAATTAACATTTTTTACATTGGCGCATATTCTAAACCATAGTACCAAGTAGGTACTACCAACTTAGTAGCTGTAAATTCAGTGCATTGTCTGTCTACTAAGTAGATACTAAGAAAAGTACTAAAAAATAGTTTGGAGCTTAATTTAATTATGAATATGGGTCGTTGTTTATGAGACTATATATGACGACTTTTTAATACCCTTTATGTATTTATCTACGAATTCTTTTCAAACATAATTTTCTTCGGCGGTCATTTACAATATATATGTATACATATTTGAATCATATCCGATTATACACACTTTAAAATTCGGACTCCATGTTTCATTGAGTTCCAATATATGCCAACCGGATATGTATTTACTAAAAACCCCGTTCGGTGTACGCGTCTTCATGAAATTAGTGATAATTGTTTTATAGAGTCCCAATTTTGAAATGTTTTGATATACATATATATATATATACACATATGCTTAGTGAAGTAACATGAATGTTGTATTATTTATATATTAATTTGATTTAAGAAATGTAACCTAATAAATTTGTATATTTAATTAATTAAGGAATTCCACTAAATAAAAAATAAGTTTGAATTGTTCAAGCGGAAATTGTCGTTTCGTAAAAGTTTCGACAATCATAATAAGGCCCTTAAGGTTATTTGGTTTAAGCGGTTTAAGTGCAGTGAACTTGAACACCCAGATAAGCATCTCTCAAAATATGCGACAATTTCTCAAAAAATTAAAACAAAAACTTACATGTTAACACATTAAAAATTCTACAAAAAGGTCTCCGAATGTGTTAATGCATTAGTAAACCAGTCGACCGAATCATTTTGAAGGGCGAAGCTGATACCGAAAGTCAAAAGCTGAAGACGATACCGAAGGCCAACGAAGCCGATCCTTACCACAGAAACCTTTTGGTTTTCAAAAGTAAAGTAACAAAAACTAAAAACATTAAGGTAATATTCATACTAATATGCGTTTTTGAAGAACAAAACAGAATTCAATATTCAAAATTAAATTTGTTTACGTTGATCTTGATGTATTTATTTAATCTAACTTTATCCAACGCATACATTTTGATCCGTCACCGAACTACTCAAGTGATTATTCATAAATGATACTCGATTCTTCCTACTCGATACTTTACATTAAGTTTTGCGTATTGTTTTGAATATTTCAAAATCTCGATTCATCTGTTATTAACAGTCAAATTTTGATAAATTTTCAAATAAACAAAACAAAATACTACTCCGAGCTCCGAGTACTGACTACTTAAGGATACTTATACATATACTTTATATGGAGCACTGAATTCCTATACACCCAGTGCTGCCATATATACGGAAAAATCCAATTGTTACGGAATTGTGAAATTTTCAGGAAAAATACGGATATTCATACAAATTACTTGAAAATACGGATTTTCTGAAAAAAATCTGTCAGAAGTTTTGCACTTTATTCTAAAAACTCTTGTAAAAACCGCTATTCGTGGAGGGAAATTTTGTAACAGTTAAAAAATCTCACTTCTCATAAGCCATTGAAAAATCTCAATATGAGATAAATCTCTCAAATCTGCTCGTTGAATTCTGTTGAAGAATTTTTCGTCGAATTTATTCATCAGAAACTATTTTGTTAGTAACAAAACCATAATTTTGAAAAAATGTTGTAATAATTTTTCTGTACGGATTTTATGGATTTTTTTACAGTTAAAACTAGAAAATACGGATTTTCTGAAAAAAATCTGGCAGCCTATATACGCCTCAATTTTTGATATATACAAAATTGCATCGATTTTGTCAACGTAAAATATTAAGTGTAAAAACAAGTGATGTATTATTAGGTACACGAAAATGAAATTTCTTCTACATCTGTAGATGCAAATCTGTGTTCAATCTAAAATGCAATTGCTGGGAGAAAAGTCTCAACTTTGCAGAAAATATCAGTGGCCCCAATAAGAAAACCCGAAGTACGAGCATACTCGGCCAATTGGAATTTAGCGAAATTTATGATGACAATCGATTGTAAACAGAATTGAAATCCTTTGCTGCTGCAAAATGCCAGTCACCAAGACGACGAGCGATCTTGAAGCACCAAAAGACAGGAACGATGGCAGGCATAAAAGTGCAATCAAGAAAGAGGTCGAAACTCCAGTGGAGCAAGTTTTTCACAGAAAATCCGAGCGGCGAAGAGTGGCGCGGGATATATTCCTGGTGTTCGAAGAGCAGCCGACCAGAAGGCGCGGCCGTGGTGGTTCGAATAAAAAGCAGGCGCGACCAAAGTCAAAATTTGGGCATTTGAAAGTGGAGGAGCCGAATAAAACGAAGACGAAAGGGTTACTTCGCGATATAAAAAATGAACCAAAGTGTTACTTAAATGGCGATTGCTCGGCGACGACGACGGAACAGCCCAAACAGCCAAAAGCGATTGCAGCTATAAATGAGCCAACACCAACCACTGACAATGTAGTGGCGTCGCCGCCCTGTGACAGTCCCATTGCACGGGTGAATCCCATATTCCTGTGGGTTAAACAGGACGACACGCGAATAGTCGAAGTTCGATGCGAGGACTACGACAAAAGAAATCGGATACGCATAACGAAGACCACAAACGGATGGCGGGCCATTCCGCGGACGGATACCTCATCATCCAGAATAGTGAAGTTCTTCCATACGCCTTTGTTGAAGGTTAAACGTGAAGTATACGACAGCCAAACGCTCGAGAAGCAACAAAATCTTCATGAGCTCACTGCTATTGCTAGCCCAGAGGCAACTGTTTTGGAGCCAGAGGCAACCAATGAAGCGGAGGAGCGCGATGGTTTGGACGATTCTCGAGACCCTGTGGACATTCAGCTGGGCTGTTGTCCATCCAATCTCAGCGAAGTCTTGCAAGAAGAATTTGAGAATCAAAAGGAACGACGAAAAAAGAACAAAAAGGAAAGAACGAAAGATCGGGTAACACCGAACGTCTTCAGTAGCTGTGAGGCTACTATGGCAAATGAAAAGTTTGAACTATCGGATTATGTGGGCGATTTCGAGGACGAGGAACAACATCCGACCGTTGACTGCGATTCGGGATCGCAGGCAACTACTATTGCAAAAAGCGAATTCGATAAGGACACCATTAATGAAATTATCGAAACATATCAGACGCACACGCCAGAGCTGCGATTGTGTCCGAAGACTGGCCTTTTTCTGCCCAACTCCTCCATTGGTGCGGACCTTGCCGAGTGTTCTAGTGCAATGGCACTGCCTAAAGCTCTGCTAGTGGATATGGTGGCAGATTGCGAAACCGAGCGGGGGCAGTCGCCAGATGAAATCGTCGACAGTCTGGATGCCGAAACGAAAAATCTGAAAGATTTACTCGATGACGCTGACTTGTTGCAGCATTGTGGCGACAATGTCAGTAGCGGGGCCGAACTAATCGATTCGCTAGTCAAGCGAAGCTGCGAAAACAATCTAATTCAGGAGACTGAGATAGTTAAAGATTCTGTGGAACTCAACGTGTACGCTCCTCCGTCGCTTGGGGATAATCTGTCGCAGGAGGACACGGCCACCGAAGTACTGCCACACATAATCGATTCGGTCAGCGACCCGCCCAAATGCCTGTCCTTTAATGAGGCCGGTGAGATTGAGGGATTGAATGGCGAACTATTTCAATCAAACCACTACATTGACACATTCGACAAAGATCCAATTGAGGAAGTACCGCTGCAGCACCACCCAGAGCCGCCTGATCCCGCAGACATGCCTTTGAATCCGCACACCTCACTCGGAGAAAACAAGATGACGACGGATCTGTTGCTGGAAGATGCTCCCAAGGACCTCAGCTATAAGAAGCGCGAAGAAGTTTGTCCACCGTCCGAGTCACGCAGTCAATGCGCTGTGACTTCCAGTTCGGATGTGGTCAAGTCTCCGCAAAAAGACGAGAATCCTGCAATCGAGTCAACATCGGAAACAATAAAGAACCTAATTTTGGAGCAGTTTGTCAAACTGAATGCATTAAACGCTATACCAACAGCGGTGGCCAAGCCACAGCAATCGGAGCCTATCGATCTTGGTAAGCACAGAGAACCAACCGAAACCGATTCTAACAACTATGCTGCCACCACGAACTTCATAGAAACCGTTGTAATCGATGACAATAGCGACGACGAACCGGTGAGGAAACGCCTACGCAATACTGTGCAAAGCAGCATCGTCAATTTGGACGAGCCGGTCTCGATCATCGATAAGGACCCCGACCCGCTAACGCAGCTGCAGCTTCTCATTAGGAATACTCAGTGGAAGGTGCCGGATCCGATACTTGTACCAAAAGATCGTTTGGGTGCCGTGCTGGCCAGCCCCGCCCGAGAGATACCTCTCTTGATCACTACACGCCCCGAACTGAGACTGCCCGAGGCATTCGCGTATCCGGAAATCATACAAAATCCCAACATTCTCGTTATATCAATGGCCCAGCTTGAGGCCATACTGAAGAACGAAATGGAAATGGACAAGGGGAAAGCGCCGAGCACTGTCGACGAGTTTCCAGCGGTCGACAATGCCAGAATGTTGAACCAGAAGAACATAAACGAAATGCACAATGAACCAAAAACTTTGCAGCAACCCAAAGAAATGAACGCCAAATGCTCGCATGTTGAATCCAGTTTGGCCTCTGATATCAACGCTGCCACATTGGCAGTGCTCAACCAAATGCTGTGGCTGCCTTACTTCGGTCAACTATCGCAGGAATTCTTCAAATCTCTCAAGGAGCCGATCGGCATTCAAAATAAATTCAGCAGCTTACTGCCACCACTCTACAATCACCAATTCGGACTGCAGCACCTGGACGAATTGTACAAGAACTACATTAAGCAAATCACAAATTTGAAGCATCTGAATGATGCGGAGCCACCGTCGAACCATCAATCGTCATCACCATCACCGAACTATCCCAGTGCGATGGGCGCCTTTCAGAATCCGGTAGAATTAGCAATTTTCCAAAAAATCGTTCAGCATCAAATGCACAACTTCCTGAATGTGAATCCAATGTCCACGGATGCGAATCCTCAAGGCGAACCAATGGCAAAGCACTCTTCCAATGAACACAGTTCAAATTTAGCGCATATTAATTCCGTAGACCAAAAACGAACTAGAAAATCGCTGATGGAAAACAGTCCCGTCTCAACATTCACTGCTCCACCAGAACACAACAGCAGTAGCAGTGAACTGCTGGCCGACAAATCGCTGTGTATGAAAAAACTCAAATCCAATTGTGATAATTCGCTGGCGGACAATTCCGAGTTGAACAAATTCGCGGGCATGCACAAGCCAGTGTCGGATAGTAAGCCACGATTAACATGCAAATCGCTGTCGAATTTGTTAGAACCTGAAAGCATGACCTCAGCAGCAGTTCCTTTAGTAAATCTCACATCAGATAGTATTAGACACCCACTCGAATCCACAAAGCCAACGGATAGTAAGAGCATAAGCAAGGAAACGACGAATTGCCTAACAACTCCAGAATCTACATTCAGAGCGGTGCGATCCAACAAGGTCAACCCAAGTTTGAATTCATTTGAGCTGTCCAAGCAACGGAAACGGAGCATCAATTTCGTCGAAGCGGGTACGACTGATGCGTCGTCGTCGTTGGTCCGGAACTCGGATGCATTGAATGCTGACACCAATCCCGCCTTGTGGCACCCGCTATTCGGAAGGTAATTCTGCCAACTCAAATCAAATAGCTAGCAAATTTCCTAATTAATAACGATAACTTATAACTTCAATATATTTCAGCAATGCCAAGCCCGACTACAACAGTCCATGGCATTGGACCACAGTGACGGCAACCGGCGAATGACAGTCAAGGGCTCTTAAGGGGCCCTCCAATTATGAGAACGATATAACCGATTTTCTAAATACAACCGCAAACGTGAACTTCATCAATAAACTGAATAGCAACAGTTGCAAAACAAATATGAATGCTGGCAATAGTAAGACGTGCAGCAGCAATCCCACACATCCTTCCGTGGAGAATATTTTTCAAAGTAACCAAGCGACTGTCGCACGAGAAAGTGCCGCTGCTGCTGCTGCTGCCGTCGCTGCGTCCTATTCGTTTAAGGAGCCCGACCGGTATGTGGACCATAATTTCTGGCAACAACAGAAGCAACAAATGCATCCCAACCAATGGCCGTTGAATAACAATCGCAATTACTCGAGCAATTTCTCCCAAGTCCCGTATTCAAATGCCAGCCAAGCGAACCAAACTTCATCAATGTACATGCAATTCAATCCATACACCATGAATCAGAGGACATTCCTGTCGTCGCACGGCACGCCGGACAAGAGCGGCCTACAAATGAATCTGAATCCCTTCGACAAGCACAACATGCGCTTTGGAGAATACGATTGCACATTACGTTAAGTTAATTGTATTATTGTTGCCATTAGGAATTTCTCCCAGGTGTTAGCCACCGGCTGCCCGGCGAATGTGACTAATGCACGCAATATTGTACTAATATATTTTTTGTTAGGTATATGTAATATTAATGTTCTTTAAATATTTATGTGAATCTGAATTTAGTAAATTTGTTATGAGTATAGTAGTTTGTTACACAATATTGTTAACCCAAATCTATCATGCTGCGTTAATGTGTATATAGCGTTTTTTATCTAGATGTATTATTCTTTTTTAATAAACAGCAACAAAACTTATAGTGATCCAACATAAATAAATTCATTCCATTGGCAAATATCAATATGATAATACAATTTACTTATCAACGTGGTACGTGGTCGAATTGGAATTTCAGCCATTTTATAGAATACTTTAGATATTTATGTACATCATTTACTGAATTGTTTGACTTTCACCATTCACCACCTTGATATGTATTTTCGTAATATTTTTCTTACAAACTGAGTAAATATTTAAGCAATAGACAGCATCTAAACCCTTTTATTTTCGAACATCAACAAAACAAATGTATTTTTACTGGCGATAGGGGCATGAGAATAAAATAATTGAGTTGAATTAAAACTCTGTAAAAAGTTTATACATTTATTGTTGTCGATATTTTATCAAAAGAAATTTGTTGTTCCTTTCCATTGAAAAATTAATAGGAACTAAGAAAATGGAGTAACAATTCGCTTCTTTGTAGCGCGTTAGCTAGATAACACTGTGCAACATCTAATTCGGATTACTGACACATCACAGGGCTTTTTCTGAATTACCTCTAATAAGTTTTTGGAGGCCAAAAATCGGCGTGCTGGGTATTTTCGTTTCGGTCATATAATTCTAGTTTTTCATTTAAATCATCCAATCAGCTAAAATCGATACTTCACTTGGCATTAATTCAGCTCGCTAATAAAGTTGGATGATTTTTTTAGCACTCAGAATTTTGAGTCTGAAAAGTATATAATTTTGGCGCTCTGAATTTCGCGTCCGAAAAGAATCTAATTTTGGAGAATTTTATTAACCAACAAATTTTGTAATTTCACCGTAGCTCAGACGGTTAAGCATTGAGTTACGAAACGGGAGGTCCCATGTTCAAACCCAGAAAAGGGTAAACAGTCAAATTGTTTGCTGAGTAATATAGTTGTTGGCTCTTGAAAAGTGTTTTCAACATACAATCTCTTGCATTTATTTTTGTACATTTACAGGCATGCGTGTGCATTGGGCTGACTGCGAAGTAGTTTTAGGCTATTTATTGTTCGCCACATTCGTTATTTTTCAAAATGTGTCGCACCAGATCGGCTTTCTTCCAAAAGGTCGCTTGGCAATTCGAGTTAGTGCACTGCAACGTTTTTCCCGTTGTGTGTATGGCCAGATGTTGCTTCAGATGACAAAGTTGTGTAAATCGTTTGTCACACACAAGGCAAACATGTTTCCGCTCGTTCTGATGCTGACTTAAAACATGCTTCTTTAAATGGTCCAATGTAGCAAAGAGCTTATCGCAGAGCTGACAGACGTGTCTCTTTTTCAATGCATGGACAATGCGCAAATGTTGTCTCACATGAGCATCGCCATTGAAGCACTTACCACAATACGGACACTCGTGCGGGGCCATTGAATGCGTTTTGATGTGGCTCAACAGCGTTTTTTGGTTCACACAATCCACGTAGCATTTCGGGCATTTGCCAGCCGTAGCACTGTCCTTCTGAGGCGCCCCCGACCCGTTTTTACTGGCTGCACTATGCAAATTCAACATGTCGTGTAGGTCAAGGGCATCCCAGCATTCCGAAAGTTGAAATGAGTTTTCGTTTGTAAGTAGGAATTCATCTAGGAACTCCTCATTCATTTCAATTTCCACATCGTCCTCTTCCTGACTAGACGGCATCAGTAAGTGCACCTCCTGAAAATGCTGTTGTAGTGCGACCCGTGAAGCAAACTGTACAGCGTTGGATGCATTACGCGGACACAAGGTGCAGTAGTAGATGAGTTCAGTGCGTTGATGAGCTCTGGACATATGTCGTATCAGTTGACCCTTGCTCTTGTACTGCTTAGAACAGAGTTCGCATGTATATCGTCCATTGTTGTGGCTTTCGTTCTGGTGCTTTTCCAGAGTTTCGGCATTTGCGTAAAGACTACAGCAGAACTCGCAGATACTTATACTGTCAGCGGTAGACAGGTGCAAATCTTCGTGCGCTTTGAGTTGGCGAAATGCGTTGAAGGTTTCAGGACATTCGCAACATTTGTATACCCTTGGAAGAATGGATTTTGAGGCTTGTAAAACGGAAGACTTCGATTTAGGGTCTTCATCAGGCTTTGGCAGTATAACTCGATAACCATTGCCTGTTATTTTAGGATTCAAAACCAGTTCCGCTTCCTGCTGGTGTTGGCTTAACAGTTTTTGCGCCGTCCGAATTCGATGTACGAATTCATAACAATTCTGTAGGTGTCGCAAACACTTATTGCAGATGAGGGCACTGGAGTCCTTAAGCACAAACTGCAAGAATTGTTTATGTTTAATTTAACAACTGTTGTATATGTATAGCATTTGGCTTTACTTTACCTCGGTTACGTCGCTTCGAAAAATGTTTAAACATTCAGAAGCTTCCACGAACTCCTGGCCATCGAGATTTATTAGCTTTTCTGACAACCGTGTGCATTCTTTGCTTTTTGCTGCACAAAATCCGCACAATAAATGCATTTTTATTTTTATTATTATTAAAGTCGGTGCTTCGGAGACACTAGGGATGTGCAACACCGACCGGTGTTTTGAAAACCGGTGTTTCTGAGTTTTGAACACCGGTTTTTCGGTGTTTTTGTACAAGCAAAAATGTTCGAGCAACGCCGGGGTATTTAATTAGTATTTTATAAACATTTAAATATTATGTATTTGAGAGGGTTTCAGACTACAAATGACATCCTTATTTTTCCCGTAGCCATAATCGATTCCCATGTTAAAGAGCTAAATACAACCAATTTCGGTGTTTAGCTAAATCGGTGTTTATGAAATGTATCTAGCTGAGATTGATAAATAAAAAGATTGCGCCTTCTAGACTTTCTACAATATCCCTGTGCCATGTCATATTGGCCACCTACTTTGAAACTTAAAAAAAATGGTTAAGTACACCGAATCCAAAATTTTCTGAAACTTTGATGTCAGCTGTTTTGACAACATTCGCCTGTTACGTCATGCGAATAAAACTATAATATAAATGGGCAAAATGCGCAATCTATTTATTGATCTTGTATATTCAACAGGGACGTACCCAGAAACAAATTTCGGACGGGGTTTACACAAAAATAAAACTGAAGAATAGAGAATGGAAACTAACTTAGAAACACGTACATATTTTTTAATGAAGGAAAAAATGAAGAAAAGGTAACACAAACAATATTGAAGTTACAAAATAACAAAAGAAAAAAAATAATAATATTAAAACTCATAGCGCAAAAATACCCCTAACCCCAATTGTTACGTCCCTGATATTCAACCTACCTGTAAAAAAGCTGAAATTTTTATTAAGTAAAGTGCAAATAAGATTTGTGGTAATATAGCTGAATGCAAACAAAGTTTTTAAACAATTTTTTAAAATCATTCATCAAGCGCTACCAGCCAATGTCGATGTTCAAACAAGTGTTGAATCCCATAACCGGGCAGAATGAATGGGACACGTGCGACGAAAAATACGATTATCATCAAGAAATAGCCAATGCCGGCTTTGGAGATATGCTCCACGACCATGAGCGCAATCGGAAGTACTTTGCTGCACTAAGAAAGTCGATCGCCCAAATGCATGCCGATGGGCGAGAAGCTCATGTTTTGGACATTGGAACAGGAACCGGAATACTTTCAATGATGGCTATGAAAGCGGGGGCAGACTCGGTAACCGCATGTGAGGCATTTCTGCCAATGGCGAATTGTGCAGAGAAAATACTGAGCGCTAATGGAATGGGACAGAAGGTACGATTAGTAAAGAAGCGTTCCACCGAACTAAAAATTGGAGAAGATCTACCGAAGAAGGCCAATCTACTAGTTACCGAAGTGCTGGACACCGAGTTAATAGGGGAGGGCGCAATAGACATCTACAATCACGCTCACGATAATTTGCTAACGAACGACGTAGTCTGTATTCCGGCGAAAGCCACATGTTACGCTCAAGTGGCACAATCTCCCTTAGCGGCTCAATGGAATACAATGAAAATTGTAGCTAATTTGGACGGTGACGTGCTGTTGCAACCGCCGAAGGATGTCCTGAGCTGCAAGGGAGAGGCAGGCCTACACGATGTACAATTATCGCAACTGTCGTTGGAACAATTTCGACCAATTACTGACCCAATTGAAATATTTGAATTCGATTTTAATGGCAAAACCGAGCGCAAGACGAGACGCCGAAACAATTTAACTGTCAAATCTACTAGCGCCGGATCCACGGATTTGGTCTTTTACTGGTGGGACATAGAAATGGACTTGGAAGGTGAAATAGCTTTGAGCTGTGCTCCTTTCTGGGCCCATCCCGAATTTAAAGAACTATCTGTCAATAAAAGTGAAAGGATGCCTCTGCCTAATGTAGTTCCGTGGCGCGACCACTGGATGCAAGCCATCTACTACATCCCCAAGCCGCTGCAACTAACATCTAGTGGGGCGGAGTTTATCCTCAATTGCAATCATGATGAATATTCGCTTTGGTTCGATGCATTTTCCTCCTCGGAATCTGTGGAGAAGTCAGTACCTCGCCATGCGTGCACCTGTAGTCTCCACATGACTTATGCGCGTAGTCGTATTGGTCAGATGAACCAAATGAAACGCAACAAGAACTTTTTACACTACTTGGAGCGAGTGATAAAAGCAGACTCGCAGGTGCTCGTTTTGGGTGACGGATGCCTCTTGGGTTTGACGACCTCGAAATTGGGAGCGGCGAGTGTTTCCTGCCACGAACCACATCGATTTTCACGCCGTTTCATGGAGACGGTGGTGCAGCAAAATAGTTTGGAAAATGTGCAATTTGTTGAGAAGGTGGACGCAATGGATGAGTCCACTTTGGCAAAACTGACGCTAATCTTCGCGGAGCCGTATTTCCTGACATCAATTCTGCCCTGGGACAATTTCTACTTTGGCAGCTTACTCGCTAAAATCCGGGATAGACTTTCGGACACAGTCCAGATTTCACCACATTCGGCGCGAATTTACGCTGTGCCTGTAGAATTTCTGGATTTGCATAAAATTCGAACGCCTGTTGGCAACTGTGAGGGTTTCGATTTGTCTCTATTCGATGCAATGGTGGACGTAAGTACTTTTATTTTTCGGATTTATTGAAATTTCATTGAAATCCATTTCAGACCTCTGCGTCTATAGCTCAGGCTAAAGTGGAAGCCCAGCCGCTGTGGGAATACCCTGGAATACCCCTTGGACATCCTCAAGAGATTCTAAATGTTACTTTTCGAACATTCGATGATGACAACGACACTAATGGAGGCGTTATTGAAGTAGAGCAGTGAGTACAAATTGCCACATTAACATAATAATTTAATGCTAATCTTTCTTATTCAGTTCGGGTTCCTGCAATGGCATTGCTCTGTGGGTGGACTGGAGCATTGATGAGAGCCACAGTCCAAAGTTAACCGTGAGCACAGGACCGTCAGAAGAAATTGTACCTGGACAGTTCATAAAATGGGATGTGTTCGTGCGACAGGGAGTGCACTTAATTGGCAAACCACAGCACGTGGAAAAAAAGCAAAGTTCCGTGCACTGGACGGTAGACTTTAAGCCAAAGTCTGGACAGATTAAATTCAATTTTGACGTCAAGGCTTGACTTGGTGTTTCGAAAATGAAGAATTCAATGCAAAAGTTTGGAATGCATTTGGTTGCCATTAAAAATTTTAATAAAAACCCAATTAAAGGCAATTATAAACATTGCTAACCGAACCGGATGTTAGCAATAAAAGGAAAGCGAAATTAAAACAAAAAACAAAGGTTTAAAATGCTTGAAAAGTAGTTAATTAAGTGTTTCCCTTTAGAAAAACTTGAAAGTGTCGAGACAATACATTTTATTGCAGAACAGATACTTCGTTGACTTCCACAAAATGACATATCGTTCAGTGAAAAGTGGCTAAGTCAAAAATATCGTATTGCGATAATTGTTTTTAAGTAAATATTGATATTATTATCATATCAGATAGATTACCACAATCAATCCAAATATACCACTTTGAGTTGAGATAAGAGAATAATTTGGGAACAATTTTTGAAAAAGATTAAAACTGCCAAATACGCGAGTAAGGTTTGACTGTAAAAATAGACGGCCATCATTGCTCATCAAAAATTAGGGTATGCTAAATTGCATAAAATGAATTGTATGAATCAAGTGTCAGTGAAGAACATCACAGTGATTAAGTTGAATTTTCGTTTCTTTAGAAGAGACAAAATTCCGCTTGAATCAGTTGTGTGCGTTTGAACAATACAACTTTTCTTCGGAAATTAATACAAATTATTTCTTTCTTGAAGCCGACTTTCCACCTCCTTGGGAAAGGATAAACTCCATACAAAATGTGCTTAAGAAGCTTAACTTAAACATTTCTTGAGAGGTGGAAAGTCAGTTTCAAGAAAAAGTTCGGAGCACTAATAATTTATTGGAATTATTATAAATACTAATTTTGAAGTTTTTAGTTTTCCCTAACTCACTTTTTCTTATTTTTTGGGTCGTGAAAATGTTGCCAAACACTATTTTACGTAGTCAAATTATAACACATTATTTAAAGACACTTGCAGAAGGGTTTATTTCTTATAATTTTTGATGTACAAATATAATGTCAAATGTGATATAGAAAATATATGTTCAACACTTTATTTATCTGATATTAAATATTCACACATAATACAAAAATACCATAAATGAAACAAATACGATCGGATACAAATTTAAAAAAAATATAGGTTTATATTTAGAAACAACATTCAATAGTTATTGAAAGACTATTTCCATTTCGATTAGTTAATGTAGCGAAAGTGTGCACAACAGTATAGCTTAGTATAGCCAGGTAGATTGCCTGCTTAGTCGAATTGACGGTAAGCGTCTTGCAATTTCTCAACTACGCCCGAATAGAACTTGATCTGCTCTTCGATGAAGGATTTTAGTGTTTGCTTCAGGTGGGTGTCTCGTTCCTGTTTGAAGTGAGACATTTCCGCCATCACCGCATACGAAATGACATCTGTGCGCCGATTGACGTCGGCCATTTGGGCATTATTCATTTTTTGCTCGGCTGCCAAACGTTCGCATTCCTTACGCTTTTGCATTGCACCTTTGTGAGTGGACAGGATGTCCGGAAAGCTGTTCAAAACTCCTCTGAAAAATGTATTTAATAATTAATCACTTACAGGCGCTGTCGTCTAGTTACCTGTAAATGTGCAAACGATCGGACAAGGGAATCCAATCGAACTTAGGCTGATCGCCAAACAGTAGACCGACTCCAATGAATATACCACCTATTCTGCCTACGCTCTCCGACAACGACATGCCCGCCTTCGAAGGCGAGCGACGCTCGTCGATGTTCAGGGCCTTTGCCATGTCCGACAGGCCGTCGCCAATGCGTTGAAACTCCTTCTTGCTTTGGGTTTGATAACGCTTTGCCGTATCGTTGGATATTGCCAGCAGATTCCTCACCGAGGCATCCATCGCGTGTATGAACTGCGAACAACTCTCCATTTGCGCATCAACGTGCGATTGCAAGAGTTGCTTCTCGGGCGGCGATATAGCCCAGCAGTACGTAACGCCCACGTAAAAATCTCGTTCGGCTTTTCGTTTGCCCGATTTCCAGATTTTGTCGTCGGTGCACGTCAGAAAGTGGTACCACACCTCGCATTTGGACAGCACCGGATGGCGGCACACCCAATCGACAAACTCTTGCAGCTGAACGCGGCGGTGCTCCACGAACTGTTCCTCGTACCGTCCCGATATTTGCTTATCCGGCAGCGGTGGAATGGGAATTAGGCAGAATTTATCCACAAGGCGTTCGTGCAGCCAATCAAAATGTTTATATCGGCGAGATACCTACAAAAATTAGCATTGTGATGAATAATCTAACACGTTGCAGGTTGGTCGACGTTGGCTACGCAGTAATGCAATAGTTTGTATGTACTTACTGAAATGTTGTTGAAGCTTGGAGTCAGCTGGTAGGCAATAAAGGTTTTCATGCCCTTGAACTTGGTTTCCTTTTTGGGGCTGGCCACTATGACGGTGTATGGCTGATGGTTGATCTGCCAGTGGTACAAGTTGTCGGCATGCAGGATGTAAACTACATCGCTTTCCGATAGCTTTTCCTTGTTGCCCAATCCCAGAATGTACGAGTCGGAACTCTTGCCAAACATGCCCGACTTTTTCAACGTTGTGGTATTGTTGTTGGTGGCCACGGTCGATGCCAAAGAAATGGTGTCTTCGCTGGGCGCGGCTGGCAAGTTTTTGTTGTCGTAGTTACTTGCGGAATGTACGAGTCCCGTGGTTTGGTGTCCCTTGGCTGCTCCACCGGATGGTCCGATTTCCGAATATGTTTCGTTGTCTTCATCCCAGTCATCTTCCCAGTCGTCGCCATCATTCTCCTCCGCAGTTTGGTCGTATCTACTGCCGGAAATCGGGGGAGGTGGTGGCTCCGTCGTCTGGTTCTTTTTCTGAACTTCGGATGCAGACATCACTTCGACATAGGCGGCTGGAAACAGACCCACTTCACCGCGAGAATTCTTGCCCTCCCACCATCCCTCTCCAACATCCGTTCGGGTAACAGCCAAAACTTCGCCCGAATTAATTGTAATTTCGGACGAACCTGGCTCACCAGCGAAATCGTACATAGCCCGCACGTAAGAAGTCATTGCGCTGAATTGGCTCTAATTGGGGTCTCCAAATATTTTTGACATGCGAAATGAAAATGCAAAATTTTACTACGGGGAACAGCTATTCATTGTGATGACAAATTATAAAACCGAAAGAGGTGTAGTTAGAAAAAAAGTTATCTTATCCACTGGCAGTGCTGCCAGATTTTTTTTTCCAAAATTCCGTATTTTCTAGTTTTTACTGTAAAAAAAAAACCGTAAAATCCGTACAGAAAATTATTACAGAATTTTTTTTAAATTATTGTTTTGTTCAAAATAAAATAGTTTCTGATGAATAAATTTGACGAAAAATTCTTCAACAGAATTCACCGTCCAGATTTGTGAGATTTATCTCAAATTACTGTTTTCCAATGGCTCCCATAAGCCCAACTATGTAAAAAAAAAACGAAGCAAAAAACACACACTTTTTGGAGAACTTTGGAGAGATTTTTCGACAACCCGCACAGCAAAATTAATGGAATGACCTTTATGTTGCTTTGAAAACAATTTGTATTAGTCGCAAAATAACTCGGAATAATTTTTTCACATTTTGGCAGCACTGTCCACTGGATAAGTGATGCCAAATTGAGGCCATTTCCATTTTTGAAGGGATTTTTGGGTTGGAGTTTGCATAAAAGGGAAAAAGGGTACTTTTTTGTATCCATCTGAAGAAAAAAAGGGAATTTTTAACTTTCATTCTTTAATATATATTTATACTCATATTTAATAAGGTTCTTCAAATTATTAGAATAATAAAAAACCGGCTAACCGAACGTCCGATTAGTAACCGTTTGTACGAATATTATTCGGTTAATGATATTCGATTAGTCGCTCAGCTCCGACTATTACATTGACCGTTTACTGTCGACTAGTCGGTTAACCGTTCACATCCGGTTAAAGGAATAAGAGTTCAAATCGAAATCAAAAGTAAAAGTTTCAACTGCCAAAACGAAAATTACAAACGAAATTAAATTTGCTAAGCGTCGCACATTGTATATAATTTCTCTTTTGAGTATGTCATTGAAGATTTCGTTTGTTAAATTCATAATATTCGACTAACCGAATATCAACGGTTAGCCGACTAGTTGACAGTGAACGGTTAATCGAATAGTCGAATGCGATCGACTCGTCGAATACTTCTAATCGAATAGTAATAGTAGAATAGTTAGGTATCCGGTTTATTCGGGTAATCGATTATTCGAATAACAAGAGCCCTAAAATGTAAGCTATTTTTTTTATGAATGATGCAGTTTGGATTGGAAGTTTTCCTACAAAGTACCTTTTAATACTTTTTTTATACGATGAACATTTGTTCCTATAAATCCGATTTTGTGAACTCGCATCTGATTTTCTCATTCAAAAATTCATTAATGAAATGCTACACAATTAAGTTTCATCTTTAAAAAAGCTTAAATTCCTGTATGATAAAATCTGAGGAATGTTCACAAAATTGTTTATGACTGCCTTAATGCCGGACTGTATTATTTCTATAATTTAAAAAAAATTTGTTTAATGAAATTGGTGCTATTTTGTGGCGGAATTGTGTGTGGGAATTTTCTTTCGTATTTATTGTCGCCCGTTGAGGAAAAACGGGTTTTTATTTTTTGTTTGTGGGAAATTGCTAGCGAAGTACAAAGCATCACTGGTATATGGCAATCGATTAACGATAAGTTCTCAATCGGTTTTTTTGCAAAGCTTAGTTGCATTTCCCACCTCTAAATTATTATTTGCTGAGAATTCGTTGTTTTTTTGACGGCAATTGAAATTTTTATTAATTAGTACCAACTGGCAAAAAGTTTTGCAAAAGTGTAAAAACCATTTGCAGGGTTTGTAGAAAGTTTATAATATACCAGTTTTCTAATATACAGCAAAAAATTGCGAGGAGAAGAGCCGGCCGAGACAGTGTTGCATTAGAGAAAAGCCCCAATCGGAAATTAAATTAAAAGGTGCAGTAAATCCATTAAGTAGCATTTCAATACTTTGCACCGAATTCGCACAATAGTTGAATACTAAAATTAATTCTTTGAAATGGTTTCTTTAGGTTGCCTGGAAAATGTCGGCTTTGGATATATATGATGAAACCGAAAACCTAATAAGCAGCGATGAATACAGCGAAGACGAAGACGATGACGATCTGATGAATGCAGCAATAAGCTCTCGCAATACTTCAAAGTCTGAGGTGGTCGATGCGCTGCCAGTTCCACAAGAAAAAAATAAAATTACGGAACTGAAGTTGCTTCTTAAGCGAAAGAAGTTCGCGAGCATTTATAAAAAGAGATCGATTAAATGGTTTGTCAATTCTTTTTATCTTGAAAGTGGTTCATCAAATAAGTGTATCCTCCAGGCTTAACAACAAACAGAAGCGAGACAAATGCAAGGAATATCTACGAATCAAACTTGGCAAGAATGCGCTCCAAGGTTCAGCGGAACCTTCATCGACGAAAGAATTGATTGAAGATAAAGTGGACGTGAAGTTAATGTCACCGGTTCGTAAACCGGAGGAAATATCCATCATTTTAGATGACACCGACGTCGAGGAATCGCCCAAAAAGAATTTCGTCGCACCTACAAACGAAGTGGTCATCGACGATCAAGTGAACCAAGAGGAAATCTCCGCAACAGTACCGCAGAACAATCAAAATGTCGTAGTAGAAATGGTAGGTTTCTTCTCGTAGTGAAATTATGAATTTTATATAATAATTGCTTTGCTTGCAGGAAATTGCGACGCCCGCGGCCACGGCTGATGTCCAACCAATAAGCAACAAAAGAGCTCGATCCCCCTCACCATCAGGTGTCGAAAATAACCAAAGTAAAAAGTATGAGCCCGATCCCGATCGGTCGAGCAGTGCGTGGCTGTACAAGGAAATAAATGCAATGTTTCCCAAATACGACGAGGTGGTTGCCAATCATATCACATCAGCAAACAGCACCATGGAAGCGTTAGACGAGAACATGACGCGCATTTTAGTGGACATTCAAACACTGAACGAAGTACTGCAGACGAAGGAGATCGAGTGGAACCGGCTGCTGCATTTGAAAAGGGTCAAAGAGGAGATTCTCACCAGGCTGGTTCGGAAAAAGCACCTCTTCGAACTGAAGGAGAAACAAGGCGTCGACCCGAAGCTTACATTGCCCGAGCTGAAAGAATTGGAATTGTATTTATCCGAAACGAATCCGTCGTCGTCCACGAACAGTGTGTTGCCTACGACCGTTCAGCAGCTCATAGAGAATCGAGCAAACATGAAAAGGGAGGATTTGGAAAAGGAACGCAGCAACACCAATAGACTTCAGAGGTACGTTGGCGGCAAAAGCAAACATTAGAGTGGAACTAATTTCGTTTCCTTACGAACTGTACTCATTTCAGCATTTTAGTTTCGAGCAATCTCCTACCGAGAATTGAAAATTCCAATAACCACTATGACGATCCCAAAGATACGGATACGGTTGCATTGTCCAAGAATTACTCGTCATCGTCCGCCAAAAGTCAACAACTCATTCAATCCTATCAGTATTTGGAAAATCGAGGAAAATCGAATATTGGCCGTCAGGGGCCCTTCAAAGATGTCAAAAGTATAATTGCCGATTTTCGCCAAAAACATCCGGAAGTGGTGCCGCGCGTTGGAAAACGCATCAAACTCAATGAGCATGTAGGCGGCAGTATGAGAAACCTCAACAAATCGATATCTGTAAGTAGCCATGAGTTCCGATTGCCGATTTGCCTTCAAGGCATTAACCAAAAGCTTCAATTTGTCGTACTGTGTAATTTATTTATTAAATTTTCTGCTTAGCTCACTCAACCCATTGATGCAGATCACTTAACCATTGAGCATACATATGATCCTGTTGGTGCCAACTATTCACCCACTCTAGAAAAGCTGCTCAGCGCCTCATCGCGCAACAATGACTCAATGCATCCAAGGCGCTCGACGCCGCTCTCTCAAGGCTATAAGTTGCACGCGGAAGGAGGCCAAAAGAACTACTACAGATTGCAAAATTCAAGTGATGAACTGGGCCATGAGGTTTCCATTACACCAGTTGCCAATGAGGGACGATATTTCCAGAAGGGCCACGACAGCAAAGCTGAACTGTTGAGATCAGCCCTACACACGGTGATTAAAATTACAAATAAATATTACTTATACTTTCTCGTTTGTACGTTTCTTAAATTTTATTCCAATCCCCTAGAACTCGCAACAGAATGAATATTTGGACAGAGCTGAGTATGGCAAGCAGAGTTACAAGGATATGGCCGACAACAATTCATTTAATGACAATGAAATGCAATGCTGTCAAGAGTGTAAAACTCACGAGGCTCGCTTTGTTTGTGCCGGCTGTGGAAATCAGTGGTACTGCAGCCGCAATTGTCAGGTATACAAATTTATTTCACGTTGATTCATTGTTTCATACTGACTCAATCTACAATCTATAATTTCAGATATCGGCTTGGGACAAACACTCGGATTCATGCAATGAATAAAATCAAAATATTCACATCTCTGTCATCATAAGTTTCCTTTTCCAATACAACAAATCAAACATCAAAAAATATGGTTCAAGAATTTAGGAAAAAGTATGTAGAAAATAAATATTTGTGTCAATAAGGATATACAACAATTGTATAAAGTTGCACTTTAATTTGACTTACGATCTGTACAAGAGGGGGTAGGAACAAGTTTTTATGTAAAAATCCCCAAGTTTCAGCAAATAAATCATTTAAATTACCTATCGACTGTGGTATTTTTTAGGCAGAGACTGTCTCAATACAAAAGATTTCAAGATTTTCAATAGAGGATATAATATCTACGTAGACCGTCATTCCAGCGGCTTTTAAAGGTTTTAAAAACATTACTAAAACAAAGCATTCGTGGAATCACGTTGGATATATTGATCTATGCGAGGCATATTGTCGCCACTTTAACCTTAAAGGCGTCAAGTTTTAGAGCTGCAACCTCCTTTGGAATTGTTCATAAACCATTTAACAAATTCTTTGGATAGACAATTTTTTTTTCGAAATTCGGATTTTTTATATATGCTTTCTCTGACAGAAAAATACTCCAAATATGTCAAAAATATTTCGAAAATGTTCGAAAAAAATTCAAGATTCAAAAAAGAATTGTTTGTAAAAAAAAATGTTTTTTTTTTTGATAATTTTAATATCAGAGATATTTATATTGTGAAGTAGCAGAGCAGAACGTACTTCGAATTCGTGATCAGCTATATCTCGATTTAGTATCAATTGGCTTGTCTCGTCTCATCGCATATTCCAAAATGTTAATTTGCCGAAGAAATTTTATTAGTACATTCATCTATTTAAGTCGCTGTACATTGCAGAACATTTTAATTTCGTGTATGTGAATTGGAAACGGAGGTCTCTCGTATTTTTTAAGTTTAAATCTTATTCTCGCATTGTCATTTGATTTGGCTTTCAAACATCCCCACATCTGATGTGTAGTTTCCGTTCGATTTATGCATTTGAAAAATGCATAATGCCACCAATACTTTGAGCGCTGAGCTGATTTCGATAGCTGTAAAAGAAGAAAACATAAAAGTAATTTAAATTAGATTTAAAAGCAAATAAAACCTTTAATATGGAAGACATTAAATAGCGAGAGCATTCTCTTCTTCTAAAGTTGAAAATTAACGGTCGATTGGTGTGCATTGAAGCCATATCCAAATTAGATCGTATGAAGCTTGCGTTGGTTGGCTGCATTAGGCGTGTTATCTGAAAAGAGACGAGTTTATGATAAAGGCCACATTCGACATATCCAACCAAAAGCCTTACCAAAGTGTCAATATTAACAGTGGCCGTAGTTTGCTTCGCAAACGGATCATCGCCTGTTTTGTCCACATTAGTGTCCTGTGCTTTCATAGCTCTAGGCTTGCTGCTCTTACTTCGGTCGCCCTTTCCGAATAAGCCTCGCGATTCGGCCATTTTAATTAAATATTTGGCATTCAGTCGAGTTATGCTTTTTCTCCGTAGCAGTGAAAGAAAACATCCGCTCGAATGCAATTTCAGGCAATTATCTTGGTTCATGCAGATATCTGGAATGGCTTCGTTCATAAATTCATCGATTTCGGGTAGCTTTACGTTTTCCTCACTATCTTCTAGCTCTTGTTTGTCACCAGGCGCACTATCAGCATCGGCCTCACAATTTGATTGAGATTTGGATTTATCATCAGCGTTACGCTTCCTAGGCGAACTGACATTCATGGCCGCTGATGGAATATTGGCCGCTTCCAATTCGGCCAAAGCTTCCAAACGTTTTTTCTCTCTAAACGCACATCGATGTTTCTCCAAGGACGTTTGGTTGATAAGATCAATGGCATATTTGACCATATCCTGGTTTTCAGCCTGGACTATACTATGTGTTAGATACAGGATAAATTGAATATGGGGTCGTGACATGGCCTTCTGTAGTGTAAGCAACTGTTCTTCCAGAATTAGGGATACGCGATGCTTGCCGTCGTCCGAAATTTCCGATTCCGTCAACACTTCGAGCATACTCAAATCCCCACCACGCGAGCATATCAAATCTATCGGATCGGAAATGGCACTGAACGAGTTGGGAGCGTTGGCCAAAACACCCACGACTGTTCCAAAACGATTCGATTCGATGGGGAACGACGTAAAGGACTCTGCAAAAAGGCGTATGTTGGTGATTCCCAGACTTTCCATATATTTTCGGTATTCCTTCAAACTCGATCCCGCTCCATAAACATAAAAGTTATTGACTCGATTTACAGAATAGAATAAAGAAGCCAAATACGCGGTGGAACGAGGCGAGGCTATGTGCGTCTGTAGAATGTCCCCGTCCAATTCAAAGTATTCCAAGAGACTGGACATAATAGCGGGTCCATATGAAAAGGTTCTATCCTAAGATAGAAGAAAACATTTTAGAGAACGCGACCACATGCTCAGAGGGAAAGAGCGATGAAATGTACATTTCATAGCATTTTTCTTCTGAGCGTGTCATATACAATTTGTCCTATTTGTTTCGCACCTGCATGATGAAATAATGCTTCGTCATAAGTGGTGATTTCGTAAATTCGCCCCGGTCTTCCGGTATACACGAAATGAATAGCGGACAAATGTTATCCCACTTGCATTGATTCATCATTAAAGGTTCTTCGACATCGTTTGACTGCACCTCAAATCCCATTTTCATCAGGAATTCGTTAGTTGTAGTTTTATCTCTTCAAATATGCAAAAAGTTACTTAAAACTAGCCGGTGGTAAATATACATTAAAAATACTTCAAAAGAAATGGATTTATCCATCCAGTCACTACGGGATTTGAAGCTGCTATTGCAACTTTCTCGTTTTGCAAATGAATTGGTAACAATTGCGATAGGCTAAGTGCTCCGAAACGCACACGCATCCTGGAAATCGAAGCTGCCAATCGTATTCGACATTGCCATAAAGAGTGGGCTATATCTAAAAAAAAGTTAATTACTTAGTATTAAATATTTTCGAATTATCAAAATTCCAATTTTTTTAAAAATCAATTGGGAATCAATGAAAAATCTTTAAAATTTAACTGTGAAAGTGAAGCTGCACGAACTAATGTGTTGCCATTTGGGTATATTCAGCCTGTTTAAGTCATTTACAAAGTTTCAATGTGATAGAAACATTCGGTAAACGCAAGAAGTAATTATTTTTAAGTGTCACACCAACTATATAGGAGGGAATTTCTTCCAGCACTCTGATATTAATTGAAAACATGTTTAAAACTAAACTAACAACTTTTAAATTGAAATATAGTGTACCTTTTACGTCTGCTTCCCGATATAAGTTTATTTGATTGTCAATTTCCTCGGAATTCCGCTTTTTAAAATGTCGATCGAAGAGTTCGTACAACATAAGCCAAATTCGGTTTTGATCATTTTTGTGCTGGCATACGCAGTTCAATCAAAGACATACATACTTATTTTCATATTTAACTGTGGTATACTTTAGTTTTCTTACCTCTGGGAAACTACCATAAAATGCTATATCACTTAATGCATTGGATAATACAACTTTATCTAAAATGAATTTAAATCAATGTTTACAAGAATTCGTGGTGAGGCAACGTCCTTACATCTAAACACGTCATAGATCAACGAATACACCTTTCGCATTTCATGTTCGTTTTGAAATTGCACTGAAATTGGCGGTTTCCTTAGGAGTTTTGCTGCCTTCGCAATATTATCCAAACTCCAAAAAGCATTTGGTTTCGAAACGATTTTCCCACCTGTCAAATAGCATTTTCGTCGACTGTCGTAACGCAGTCCGTTGGGAGATGTGGATGGAGATAGCTTTTGAATGATGCGCGCCGGATCAAATACGGGCTTATCCTTTCGTCTGGTTACTTCCTCAAATGCTCTGACAATTAAAAGAAAATCATTGTAATATTTACTTATTTTTATCGTGAAATTTCACGCGGCGATTCACTAGTTATGTCCATTGAGCTGTTAACATGATCATTGTTCTACAATGTGAGAATACCTCTTTTAAGCCAGTTCTGATTTTTACAGCTATCTGATAGCAATTAAACTTTTTTCATGAGTGCAAAAAAAAAACACTTTTCATTTAATTCGACACTTACACCCCACTGTCCACAGCTTCGTTAACCTTTTTCTGTACCTCCAAAAGTCTGTAGTACATTTTCTCCTGCCAATCACCATCACTGGGCACAAAAACTTTGGTGGGCTTTTCGCGAGATGAAATTAATTCATTGAAAATTGTTGGATAGACTGAGAATATATCAGCCAAACTCAAAAAGAACAACTGATTGGTCATATTCAAATATTTGCCGAACTGCACGAGGTAAGCGAACGATTTGTACTAAAGTCTGCGCGCCAAGCCAACTCGAATTCTATTGATATAGGCCAATTGTTGTCTATCGAATTGGCATTCGTGTTTAACACCAATTCAATAAGTTATAAATACAAATGGTTTTAGCTATTTATTCGATTCTCATGCAATGCACAGCCTAAGGTATATCACCTATTTAGCTAATATTTAATACAATAATTTATGGGGTGACGGCTAAGTCTGTTAAGTAAACCAAATCAATAAATACATTAGAACTCACACACAAATAAATAATGTATTTCCTTTTGGCTTTTAATGGGCCATTGCTATAATTTCGATTATTTTAAAATCAAAAGACAATAGTCATGCGGAAAAGTTGAATAGCGCGACGAAATGTATACGCCTATTTTAGCTAAAGGAGGCATTTTCGGAACGACAAACATTCAAGTGTTCGACTGGTAACACCTGCATCTAGATAAGTTCATCACTTGCATGTTGACACGATTACTCTAATCGCTGACGAGAAAATTGCGCTTTTTTTTGGTTTTGCTACAAACAACATTGACATCGGCAGAAACTTACAACGGCGACGGTTTAGTTTATTGCTCAGTCTCTTATGTATATACCTCGAGCAACTTCCAATTTAAATTGTGGTTTGCATGATTGGGGCGCGTTCGTTTGTTCATTAACTTGTAAAGTGTAGCCGACTTATTTATATCGTTTTCGAATGAAATCACCAAATTATGAGAAACGATTTGGTTGAGCCTTCCTTTTTGGTGATACCGATTCGATTTATTTTTTTCTAAGCAGAGTAATCGATTTTACTTTCAAATATACATACATTTTGGAATTTAATCTAATATTTGACATGATTCAAGAAATAATAGTAGGTATAGGCTCCCTATACCCTCGCCGAGAAAAAATATCTTTTGTGAAAGTTTATACAATTATGACACGCTCGGAGGAAAAAACCGATGAAATGTCATAATTTCATGTTGTCAAAAAGTAGCAATGATAGCGCGCTTTAACCTGCAATTCGCCAATCGTGATAGGCATTAATTTGACCTTTCCTCTTCTGCCCGACCTTACCTTTGGTTGGCTAAAAAATACGAAAATCTGAATTGAAAGTCATGGCAATTATTAAGAAGCATATTTATTAATAGAAGATGTATGTTATATATATGTTTATTATATAAAACACTGAGCTACATAGAAATATTGTGATAAAAACTTACAACATAACTTTTAATACATAAATCCATAAAAATACTTGAATACTCTACAATTACTTCTGTGATGATGAAAAATATTTGTCGGTGTACTCTATTCAAATGTATGATGTATTTTGTTTCTTTGCTTATTAATACATATATGTATAAGTATGCGTATTCAAATAAATATAAAATGACAATGCTTGCAGTGTGTATGTTTGTATGTATGTATTTCGACAATGTGTACTTTCGACATGAGTTGAAGGATTCCTAATTTTGAGTATTTTGAACAAAACTAAAAAAAAATATCTAACAAATTAATATACGTGGAGTAAGCAGCAAAGCCTTTAACGAACATCCAAAACATAAATTTATACGATAAAATATTAATTTTATATTTGCACACAAACTATTTTATATAAAAATAATCTTAATTATTATTTTTAGTTGTTTTTTTTTGTTGTTTTGTTTTGTTTTTGTATAAGCTTTTATGCATTTGGAAGTAAACAATATCATTTTTGAAGTAATTATAAAATTATAATTGGTTATGAATCATCTGTTATCGTCAGAAGTTATTTCGCTTTTAACTAATTGTAATTTCTTATACGTATAATCTTTTATAATTTTATGCTAATGTTGTAATATATATAAAAAGGTTTCCAAATTTATTGTATTATACTTTTGAGTGATTATTTAAATGCATGTCCTTTACAGTTGTCCTAGGCTTATTTATATTTATTTTGTTTCCTCTTTCTCCTTGTTTTCCTCTGATATCTCCTTTTCGTTCGACTGAAATGTGGACAAATCACTAAATTAATATTTCATGGAATAATAATATGATAAAACTGAAAACTCAACAATTCTCTCTATCACTCCTCTTACCTTGTCTTTTTCCAATTCTTTCTCGATTTTATCAGTTTCGGTTTCTTGTTCGTTCGACTTTTCTAATTCGCCCTCCTTGCCCTCCTTCGTTTCTGGCCTGAAATCATAAAAGTCATTATAGACAAAACTGTTTCGTATCGGAAATGTGCAATCCAATCCTTACTCGGGCTTTGGAATATGGGCATTTAAATCCAATTTTGTGCAAATTTCATCCCAGTCTGGAAAGCATTTCTCTTTCATTCGCGAAACATGGCCCACCAAGTTGGGGCACTTTTCAGTCATGAAGTCTCGTAGAGGATACGAAATGTCCTTCGATAAGTAGTGTAACTGCGATAATACAGCGAATGCGACGATATCCAAAGTGGTCGGTTCATCGCCGAAGAAGAAGGGCTTGCAGTCGAGCATCTCGCTGAGTACTTTAAGGTCGTTCTTGCCGAATTCCTCGATTTCTTCAGCGCTGTGTACGCCAATGCCATGGGCCTTCAATTTTTTTGTACCCTGGAACCACTATTTATGAGAAAATTGCCACAATGCATTTATGGGTAAGGAATTTGGGGTATAAACAACCAGAATGTATCATTTATTATTAGTCGAAGCGATTAAAAATGTACAAATGTGTACCAATTTGTGACATTACAAATTTTTATAATTTTTCTTAAAAAATCGAATTTAGTACTTTACTAATATTGATATTATTTGGTTGTTTATCATGCATATATTTTTATGGTAAAATAAAACATTAAATAATAACCCTGTTAAAATACACCAACTCAGTTTAAAAATGTGCACATCATATTTATAATTGTTTGAATAAATGTGTGTACCAACCTTGCGGCCGAATGTTATTTTGAAAAAGAAATTCAAAATCGAATTAGGCAAACGCAGACCGAGAGCGTGTTGTAAATTCACTTTGTAGCCTTTCAAGACATTATCGGGATATTTGGCACGCCAGTAAAATATGATCCAAATTAAATGATTCTCGAGCATGGCAATCATGGCGTACGAAACGTTTCGTTGCTCTGATGTCAAACCAGCATCCAGGTTCTTTTCATATCTGGCCGATAGTTCCTTGATTATGATGGCCGAATCGGCAATCTCCTCGCCATTCAACTCAATGAAAGGCAATTGGCCCTTCTTAGATCGAAAACGCATTTTATGATCAACATTCTGAAAGGAAGTACAAAGTTTGTAATTAGTTTTTGTAGTTTTGATAAAAATTTAAATATTTTATTTCTTTAAATATTTCAAGTTAAACTAATTTAATTTATTTTTCCCAGAAGGAAATTCAAACAAATATAAATCGCAAAAGCTAAAAAAGCAATTGCGTTTTATATCGCACGTACATAATTCAACAGCTCAATACAAAACACCTATGATATTTATGGACATCGCTATTTTCAATTGACGCTTTCGTTAAATTCATTTCCATATTTGTTTTTTGCCAAATGTAATTAGTATAACATTCCGAAAATGTATGTGTATCGTTGGCCGTTAAATTGTCTCGAAACTAATTTAAATTTTTCCCCTTTCAATTGAAATCTATTTAAAGAATTCTGCAACATGTTGCCCTTTAGTTTGGCATATGGGTGCCACACCCATTTTTTTTCGTTAGCTTAAATCATATTCCAGAAGCATTCAGTTGAATCCAGAAGGGTGGGGCCATTAATATTTCCAATGATACACAATTTACCCAAACTCGTGCATTAAATACTGACACATAAGTATGTTTATGCTTTATTGAATCATTATGCCAATTAAGCGATTGCATTCCATGTGTCCATTGTTTGCCCCCCATACATGCATAAATCCACACCCTGCGACCACAGCCACAGCAGCGACTTTAACAACTTGCATTCTTTGTTTAAAGCTCTGAAATATGCGTCAATTAATTAAAAGGCATTGCATTTGCTTCTCCACAAACCAACGAACGAACGAACGATTCCATTTTGAAAACTTGGAAAACGGCAGCAGACCGCGCTCTGAGGGAAACAAAGAGACTGCACAAGCGCAATGCAATTTAGTACACAATCGGATACTATGCCGATTTTCTCTCATTTTCCAGCGTCGGTGTTGATATTCACACATTGTTGCCACATGAAATTTATACAAGAAACAAAATCCACACCCCGATAAAAAATTCCACAATTTCGAGTTGAAGCATTTAAGAAACCCCCACATGGTGTGATTGCATAGAAATGCAAACAGTATTGTAGTATAAATATCGTTTATTTATATAAGATTTCTAGTTCAATATAAAATGTAAATATATATACTTTATTCAAGCATTTTGTCGTTCGCATATGGGTTTTTATCTCGCAGCTTGAAGAGCGCGAAAAGGAGCGGGCGACACACGATGCATTCAACGCAATTGTTTACTTTTAAATCGCTGATAATAGGATTGTATGAAATTCCAATTTACACAAGTACAGCATATATTTGGACGGTTCGATAAGCGACTACCCTTTTCCCTCATTTTCCTGAAACAATCCTTTTCAAATAACAAAACTCGAAATATTACTTCTTTAGCAGTGAGGAAGGTTATCATAAATTGTCAATTTTGATTGATTATAAGGGCTTATTGTGCTATAATTTTGTGTCTGCGGGATTGTGCCGACTCAAATCCCCTATTTTGTTATCTAACTACATGTAATTGTTATAATTCAAAAGTTGAAAATTTAATTAGAATTGTATCTGATTAATGTTAAAAATTTGGCTACGATCAATTCAACCAATGAACCCGCATATCTAGGAGCGGGTACTTTATCCTTATAAATTATTACACACCACACACACTTCCATTGAATCATTCTAGATCGTTGAATAAATAATTCCGCTGTGATATTTTCCCCCCTCGAACAATTAATTTCATCTCTACCGATGGCCGATGACACTGCAGTCAGCAGCAGTACAGTATTTACATACATACTCATGAATGTATTTAAGCTGATTGTGGAAAAATGTGATGGCTCACATTTTATCAAAAATTTATATGTTTAATGAACCCATCCTTTCTTTATGACTCGACTTATTTATAATTACATATTGTACAATAAAAGAATATATTTAATTAAATCTGTATTTATAAAAATGTACAGATGTAATAAAGGAAAAGTAACGAAACAAAACGTGAATGATTCGCTCGATAGTCATCTTTGACAGAGAAGAAATACTAAAAAATACACTAGGAGGATTCATTTAAAGTGGGAAAACCCTCGAAAATGTGCAGTTGCCTAAAAGAATTGTCTAATTTCATATGTTTTAAGTATTTTCTCCATATTTAAGAAGATTGGATGGTGTCGGCAATTTTGTGTAGTATCCTCCCTTAGCTTGTGTAGGTTGTCGGTTAGATTTTCAAATAAATTTCCTAATATATGGCAATGCCCTTGCAAATTTTAAAACACAGGGATGCCAAACGACGAACATTAATACAATTAAATTGTAGCTAAGTAAATGACCCAATTAGTGCCAAAGAAATCGTTAAAAAGGCTTGTGTTTATTTACTTAATTTTGAATATTACTTGAAAGCTACAACCGAACCTTTTCAGCGAAACTTGGGGTTAAAAATTTTAACTTAAAACAATGGTCCGAAAATAAAAAGTAAACTGTTGGCATCCCTGAAAAGCAACAAAACCATTTATCCGGCGTCTTTATAGAATACAAAGAGAAAATGGAAATCTTTGCTATGATTGAAGAGCGACATTTTCTGTATACGTGCAGTTCAATCCGATAAGGGGCTGCATCGGCCTACAGGTTTATATACATTGTTCAAAACACACACACGCATACACCACCACCGCAAATATACCAAACACTGGAAGCTGGAAGTGAGTCGGTGCTAGCGACTCACTTCTCATACATTTTTTCATACGTTTTCGCAACGAATGCGGATCCAGTTGGCTCCCGAAAGGAGCGAAAAGGGTTCTGAACTTAACTATGTATAGTTACATATGAAACTGGAACGAACTGGAAGGAATAAAGCGATTGCCCTTTATTTCCAACCGAAGGTATGAGACGAAAACTCAATATGGCGCTTAAAAAATCACAATTTTTTGTTTTTCTCGCTATATAAAAAAGAAACGAATGCAAGGATTTGCGATAAATACCGTCCGACTGAGTTGCTTACCTCGTACTTGAGTCCGGCGAGACGAAGCCAGGTTTCGACTTTCAAGCAATATGGCGAAAGCGACGGCAGCAGTGGCGTGCGCGAGAACTGATATAAATAGATTACGTCCTTTTCGAAGTTCGTCTTGTGTACATTGAATTTGGGCGCTGGTTCGGCTTTGTTTGTTGCTGGAGCGGCAGCGCTTTCCCCATCCTTCTTTTCGTCAGCGGCCGACGCCTTTGCATCGTCCTCTTTGTCTTGGGCGTTAGCGCTGTCGGCGGCGTTGTTCTCGGCAGGTTTTTCATTGCTCGCTGCTCCTTCTGTGACCGCCACTGTCGCGGCTGCGGCATCGGACGCCGCCACAGACTCCTCCGCAGCCTTATTTTCGGTGGCTGGAATTTGGCTTACTTCTGATGCCATTTTTTTTTTTTTAGTTATTCTACGATTAAATGCACGGAAAAAGTTCCTTTTTGATTTTTCTTGAACTACCACCACACAAAATTCTGGGATAACGACTTTCAACTGCTACAGAAGTGTACACACAATGGAATATGCGCCTATATGTATACTGCTGCTGCTGCGATTTATGTACACTGCTTCAAGAGATCCTTATATACAATTTATTCAAAGCAAAACCATCTACGGACTACAGGACGAACACGACCGGCAACTTTGGAATCAGAAACAAAACTGAAGCTGAGAAATAATATACTCTCAGCAGTGCTACCATTGGAAGATTTCAAAAAGTGCTAACATGGGGAAATATTGTTTAGGAAAAAGGCAGATATGCAATTACAAGATACCAACTTTAGGTTGTTTACAGTTACTTGGTATGACGTCACTGAATAATTCTTTTTTAAAATCTAGCTTCATCGGTTTTGCAAAAAACTCGGTTTTAGATTTGGTTTTAGGACGTCAAAATGCATACAACAATAAAAAATTGCAAAAATGAAGTGGGCTTTAAAACTAGATGGTAGAAATAGTTGCAATAATCTGTTAAAAATAATTTAAAATCGGAAAAAGTTATCGATTATCGATTACTTGATTGATTGTTGGCCATCCCTTGCGTTTAGATCGCACGAACGAATGCAACTTTAGTTGCGAAGTTTTATCGCAAACAAAATTGCGTTCGCACAACAGTTTACACTGCCCGAACAAGCATCGGAAGCCAGAGTTTTCTTCGTTTTTAAGTGTTTACACTACCCATTCACCATGCAACGACCGAATGAATGGCATTTTGTTCGCGAGTTCGTGCGATATAGATCATGTCGGTGAGACTATTTTATTTTTAACAAAACAATAATTTTGAAAAAATTCTGCAATAATTTTTCTGTACGGATTTTATGGATTTTTTTTTATAGGGAAATCTAGAAATTCGTATTTTTGGAATACAAAATCTGGCAGCACTGCTGTCAAGAGTGGTCGGGTCGAGTGTTGTTTGTGGAGATAAAAGTTTTAATTATTTTTTTATGATAAAGTCAGTCTACATTTGTGTCCATTAATCTGGTGCTTCGTGCGTGGTTGTCTTATTCGCATTAGTGCTATTGGCGGAGTCCCTCTATTGATTTGTGTGCTACTCTAAATGTCCTGGCTGAGTCATCCACCAGTGACAGACAGCCGTCGTCCGTCGTTCTCTGTGGATTTGTGTGTACCCTTAGTTCTGCGGAAAAATTTGTGTACATTTTTGTGTGGCTGGCGAAATTGAAAAATTATTTGGCTGAAAAACTCGGTTATCTCAGAAGAAATTGAAATTTTGGCCACCGGTTTGCGATGTTCGAGAATTGAAGTTGTGCCGAGCCCGACCCTTTTGAAATCGAATTTTTTATCGACGCGAGCTACATATAGTTTTGTGCTTTTGGGGCGGAGTGAGTGGTGCTGCGTGGTGGTGTATACCTAGTCTGAAAAAATGTCTGCCAACTTTTTGGGGGGTGGTGTGGAGAACTTGTCGTCGCTCCCAGCGGATGTCAGGGAGAAATTGGCCGAGTTGGATCTGGAGTTGTCTGAAGGTAATTACATCATTCCATTTGCATTATAAACGTTACTTTGTTGTTTTAGTTGTTGTAACCGTTCTCTGAAGTATCGATTCGGGTAACAGTCTTTTTTTTGGGATTTGGGGCATAGCCATAACTAGCTAACCAACCAGTATTCGATAAACGGCGACAAGTGATAAAATAAATGCAGACAATAAAGGCACAAAAGCCGTTCTACCGATTAGGAAAAAAGCTTTTCTTTAATTAAAACCGTCTACTTTCTACTTTGAGTTCAGATTTGAGTTTAGCACTTCGAGAATAAAGCATGACTCAATAAGAACTCATTGAATCACTTAAGACATTTATAGCGTTTATTATCGTGTTGAAGAAAACTAACTAGTAGCTGTAACAATAGAGTATGTAATAATACCAGTGATCGCTATTTCAGGCGTGCATAGTTCCCCATAGTGTCGAATCACAAGTAAAATTCACTTAGTACAAAGGCTATTTTAAGCACTTAGTGAATGAAGTTTAATTTTGAATCGACGTCGTATGGACTATGGAGTGCACGCCTAATTTGCATTGTTTGGAATTTTCTCTGAAATTTTATCAGCAAGGAAGAAAAATGTGCCTCCTTACAATTACTGATTACAAACAATTTAAATGAAACGTAATTGGCATTTATGTTTAAACTTTAAAGCGCACAAAGAACAAACCTTATCCGAAAAGTGTGCGGCATTTTAGTAGACTGTATTAAATATATATCTTTGCATAATGATGGAAATGAAATTGATTGCACTTAATATAAATATGAGAATCGTGGATTTTTTATTTGTCCATTCCTAAGCGCATATGCGAGATAAGTTTTCAGTGTAACTAGTTATTATGTTGAATGTGAATTGTTCAAAACAAATATGTTCCATATACAGTCGATTCTAATCAGAACATTGCACTTTCATTTTAAACACATTTTTTATAAATTACTTAAATTTTAAATAATATTGTAAATTTTTGTTTCTTTTGCAGGAGACATAACTCAAAAGGGATACGAGAAGAAAAGGGCTAAATTATTACAACCATTTACAACCAAAGCAAACGAAGGTAAGACCGGTGTATAAGATTTATGTATATTTGCGATTAAAAAATTAATTTTTTGTCGGAAATTAGTAACGCCCATAAATATGACTGAAATCTCCAATATAGCATCTGATATTATGAATTTTAAATACATTAAATTACAACAACAAAGGCAACCACATTTCGACCACAACAATACTACATCTGTATTGCTGTAGTGGTGTTATTGTTGTAATATTTAAAAATAGCAAAACAAGAAATAGTTGCTAAAAATTAATCAAATGTCACAAAATACACTAAAGAAATAAGAAGAAGAAATTTAAAATTTTATCTAAGACCCGACCCGAAATATTTCCATTGGATATTGGAGGATATTGAAGGTCTAGTGAAATAAAAACAAATGTCCATACCAGAAATTTCAAATACACTCCCAAAATTGGGATTAGGCCTACAAGATGGTCCAAGTTTCGGACCAAGCACTGCAAGTTATTTTGTAGTCTAGTGTAATTTCGAAATACAATGTAAGAAGGAAAGCAATCCATACTGATCGTTTCATAAATTTTGAAGTTTTTTTTTTCATAGTTTTATCAGTGTATTATGTAAATGAATTTTTCTTTTCGTTCAGACAATGAACCCAATTCAAAGGAAGACGACATATGCAGCAAGCAGATGCCTCCATATTATAATATTAAAGAGTCGAATCCACAAAACCTTAAGACTGTGAAAGATGGAGCCTTAGTATCCAGTGAGGGCTATAGCTATGTTACTGAGGTTCCATCACTGCCATCATCTCATCAAAGACATTCCAATGCATCCAAAAAGTCTGATTACTATCATCCTTCTGGAAGCCAAGGAGACCCCGGATATCAACATAGTCGACAGCGACGAACCCAACGGAAAATAACTCACAATGAGAAGCGCTACCACTCCGGTAAGACCTGTTCTGTAATACTGTCGAACGAATAAATACCAATTTTTTGCCATGTAGAAGTACGGCAAGAAGCTGTCCAACAAGCACTTGCTGCATTGAAATGTCGCCCCAAGCCAAGTTTACCAATGCCCTCTAAAAGGAGTTCGGTTTTGAATCGAAGCCCTGAACGTAATAATGACGACACAGGTAAACTCAATCCAAAGCTCGCAGCTATGTAACCACGCTAAATGATTCAACTCGCATTACATTAGACACTTCCACTGATGACGAATCCATTCCTGAAGAAATTATCTCCCCCGATAAGGAATATAATTATCCCCGTGACCATGTCAGCAATGTAATAGCAGAGCCAATCATAAAACCTCCTATTCGTGATTCTTCTATGGGTGGATCTGCAAATAAAAGCAAATATCCAGAGCGCAGACCACCGCAAAATCTACCGCCGCTGGTAAGTGTAACGCAAACATTGATCTGTACACCGTTACAAATGCGATTGGCGCTGGACGTAATTTCAACGTAAGCTATTCGCAGAGAATACATATTTCTTATATCTCCCATGGCCAACAATGATCTATAGAAAGTAACGGTTATTTTCTTTCTAGACACTTATTTTAAAGAAATTTATTGTTTGTCGAATTCGGTTTTAATGAACGCACCATTTTCATTCCTATAGCCAACATCTGACACTTCTAGCACAGAATCACCACCAACTGCTTATAAAAAGGAAAACAATGATTTTTCAGACAATACGGAAATGCAGAAACCTTGTAAGTGTAAAAATAAATGAGGTTATTTCGTTTACTAGGTACCCACTGCGCTACTGCGGTAATAAGTCCTGAATTGGTTCCAGTAATGACATAACTGAAGCTTTGACAATTTTTCCTTTATCACAGATATTGCACCGGACATTACACAATTCAATAATACACGCCGAGCCGCTGATCGTGTGACAAGATATGTGAATGTATCACAAACCGATCTTGGTGACTCGGATACGAATGGCAGGTGGAAGGTGTCCGCCAAAATTCAGCAACTCTTAAATACGCTTAAGCGCCCGAAAAGGCGGCCTCTTCCCGAATTCTACGAGGACAATGACATTGAATTGGAAATAGCAGCTAATCCTAAGGACCCGAATGCCCCGAAACCGGAAGGCAGCACAATGAGTGCCGTTCAGGGTGAACAATTGACCATTCCAGCTGGACTGTCGCGATCTCTGGAAGCGGCCCTACAGCGTTATGGCACGAATGCTTTTAAATCGCCCATGGCTACTGTCCTCGATCCGAATGGGAAAATTACCACGACTCTGACCTATGGAAAACTGCTCTCTCGCGCACAAAAAATTGCCTACGCTCTTTCGACAAAAATATTCAGCAAAGGCCCCGAACAAATAACTCTGAAGCCCGGCGATCGTGTGGCTTTAGTTTACCCAAATAATGATCCCCTAAGGTAATTCATCTTATCCTACTCCCTTCTAAATCCCAAATATGGTTTGTGTGTACGTGTTGATACAAAATTGTACTGTCTTTGTAGTTTTATAACGGGTTGGTATGGCTGTATGTTCCGAGGACTTGTTCCACTTCCCATCGAACTGCCGTTGTCGAGCTCGGACACACCACCCCAGCAAGTGGGATTTTTATTGAGCTCATGTGGCATTACTGTGGCTCTTACATCCGAAGCTTGCTTGAAGGGATTGCCAAAATCGGCCACCGGTGAAATTGCTAAGCTGAAAGGCTGGCCGCGACTGCAATGGTTTGTTACGGAGCATTTGCCAAAGCCACCGAAGGACTTTAATGTTTGCAATTTGCGCATTGAGGATTCCGCAACGGCGTACATCGAATATACTACTGACAAGGAGGGCAGTGTTATGGGTAAGCGTGTACGCACATCGGTTGAGCCATTCTATGTGAGTAGAATGGACTCAGTACAAGAGGCATAGTGAATATAAATGCCATTTCGCTGACAAGTGCAATTAAGTGTGCATATTCCATTTAATACAAATTCAAAACTTTCAGGGGTAACTGTTACGAGGCAGTCTATGATGAATCATTGCCGCGCCTTGACCATGGCTTGTCATTACACTGAAGGAGAGACCATTGTCTGTGTGCTTGATTTCAAACGTGAAGTGGGATTGTGGCATTCGGTGCTAACTTCTGTTCTAAATGGCATGCACGTGCTATTCATTCCCTATGCCCTCATGAAGTTGAGACCATCCTCGTGGATGCAACTGATTACGAAGCACCGAGCCTCTTGCTGCTTAGTCAAGAGCAGAGACCTTCACTGGGGTCTGCTGGCCACCAAGGATCACAAAGATATATCTTTGGCTTCGCTGCGCATGTTATTGGTGGCAGACGGTGCTAATCCATGGTCGCTTTCGTCCTGCGATCAGTTTTTGAGTGTATTTCAATCCAAGGGCTTGAGATCCGATGCAATATGTCCATGTGCGAGCAGCTCGGAAGTCTTTACCGTCTCATTGCGTCGTCCTGGTCGTTCGTCTAGTGGCTTTAGTCAATCGGCGACCGGGAGAGGCGTACTCTCGATGGCCGCCTTGTCGCACGGTGTGGTTCGAGTCGATAGCGAGGATTCGCTGACCTCTCTCACGTTGCAAGATTGTGGACAAGTTATGCCCGCGGCCCAAATGGTCGTTGTTCGATCGGAAGGTTCGGCCGTTCTCTGCAAAACCGATCAAGTGGGCGAAATATGCGTGACAAGTGGATCGACAGGCTCCAGCTATTTTGGCTTGGAGGGCATGACTAATACGACATTTAAAGTGCAGCCGCTGTTAGAGGATCCTGAGACGGCAAAGGAAGGCGCAATTGTCAAACCCATCAGTGAGGAGTTTTACGTACGTTCGGGCTTACTTGGCTTTCTGGGACCCGGCGGTCTTGTGTTTGTCTGTGGATCTCGCGATGGTCTTATGACTGTCACCGGCCGAAAGCACAATGCAGACGATATAATTGCCACTGTCTTGGCGGTGGAGCCAATGCGTTTCATTTATAGGGGACGCATCGCTGTGTTCAGCATCAAAGTATTACGAGACGAGCGCGTTTGCGTTATCGCCGAACAAAGGCCCGATTGTTCCGAAGAAGAAAGCTTCCAATGGATGTCGAGAGTTCTGCAAGCAGTCGACTCGATTCATCAAGTTGGTATTTACTGTTTGGCGCTTGTGCCGCCCAATCATCTGCCCAAAACTCCCCTGGGGGGAATACACTTGTGTGAGGCGAGGCGCAGGTTTTTGGATGGATCGCTCCATCCAGCCAACGTGCTTATGTGCCCACACACATGTGTAACGAATTTACCAAAGCCAAGAGAAATTCACCAAGGTAAGATCTCAAGACATTAAAGTAGTAAAAGACAAAAGTATAGTTTGCCCACAAAAAGAAACCTAACATTAATACAAAACCATAATATCCACAATCAGGATGTGAGAAGAAGTAGTTGTTTAGCAACAACAACAAAAAAATTGTTATATTAAAAGAATAAATTATCTAAATGCAAACATGGGCTTTGGATGTGTAACTGTGCGTTCATGCTGTAAATAGCTTTTTCCTATGAAATATACTAACTACTGTTATTCTGCTTGAGGGATCTTCGGAAGATACGCCACATAAGAGAAATTACAGTTCATTTAAATGTACATTGATTTTAAAGTGAAACTAGTGAATCATTTCTGTACATAACGCATTAAAAGACAAAAGTGGGCTAAGCATAAAATTTGTAAATCGAAATGGAACTTGAAAGATCTATAATATTGAAATACAAATTTTTTTTCGTTTTGACCACTTTTGCTAACATATTTTCTTAAACATTTTACAAAATGAAAAAAAAGGGAAAGATTTTTGTTTTAAGCCTTACATTACGCAAAAACCTAACTTTCTTTATTCTATGTTCTCTTCTACACACACACACACACCTACACGCACTCTGTACTCAAAATATTTGTATACTATTCTGCATTAAAAACAAACGCTTACACACATATCATTAAAATTCTTTTTCTTTTCTTCATTCTGCTGCTGTTGTTTGAATCCACAAAACCGATGAAAACATAACCAACTTATACACTTGAAATCATAACACCAACACTTCATGTTTAATTTAAACGAAACTTATTCGATGTGCAACTGTATTATAAAAACAACAACAAACATTTTCACATATTTGCCCGATATATGCATTACATATGTACATTGAAATTAATTGAACTACTTAATAATATTGAATTGGTTGAATAAATGCAAAAATATATAATACATACTAACATCAAAAAAGGTGTGCAATCAACTGCAAAAATAAGCTCATCTGGATGTGGTATTACAGACACGTCTGTTGGACCAGCCTCAGTGATGGTTGGGAATTTAGTGCAGGGGAACCGACTGGCTGTTGCTCAGGGCCGCGATATCGGATTGTCGGAGGATAACGAGCGTAAGGTACGTCAGACTAGAATTTAGTTTAAAGTTTTGCAAAAGCAATAATATAAAAAATGTACACATTTTAATCATTTTTTGCAGCATCAATTAATTACAGGAGTTTTGCGTTGGAGAGCAAACACCTCTCCAGATCATGTTATATTTACGCTACTGAATTCGAAAGGTAAGACAGTAAAACATAAACCGATTTAATCTACTTGTGAATTGCATTTGAAATCGTTTTAGGAGCTATTGCCAAAACTCTTACATGCTCGGAATTACATAAGAGGGCTGAAAAAATTGCTGCACTCTTACAAGAACGAGGAAAAATAGAACCCGGCGATCACGTAGGTAAGTGAAAGTAAAATAAAAGTTACTATGCCCGAAACGGTGTTCTCTCTCCGTCTTGGCTATTCTCATCAGAGGAACCATTAAATTTGGATTGAGTTGAGTTGAAACTTCGTTTTTCTTTCTTCAAGCATTAATTTTTCCACCTGGTTTGGATCTGCTATGTGCATTCTATGGCTGCTTGTATTTGGCTGCCATACCGATTACCATTCGGCCACCGCATCCTCAGAACTTGATAACTACGCTGCCGACCGTACGAATGATTGTCGATGTCTCGAAGAGCGGTATTGTATTGTCCATTCAGCCCATTATAAAACTTTTGAAATCGCGAGAGGCTGCCGCTTCGATAGATCCGAAAACCTGGCCGCCAATTCTGGATATTGACGACAATCCCAAACGGAAGCTGACAGCAATCGCAAATGCTTCTTTAGATTCGACTGCATATTTGGACTTTAGTGTCTCGACATGTGGGCGGCTGAGTGGTGTCAATATAACTCATCGGTACGTTAAAGAGTGACTCTAAGAAATCGATTCAAGCTGAATAATGTTCTCTTTCAGATCCCTTTCTAGTCTATGTGCAAGTTTAAAACTGGCATGTGAGTTATATCCGTCACGTCACGTGGCATTGTGTTTGGATCCGTATTGCGGCCTGGGATTCGCAATGTGGACCCTAATAGGCGTTTACAGTGGCCATCATTCCATTTTAATAGCTCCGTACGAGGTTGAGGCCAATCCCAGTCTCTGGCTGTCGACATTGTCAACGCACAGAGTACGTGACACATTCTGCTCTTACGGCGTAATTGAATTATGCACGAAGGCTCTCAGCAATTCCATTCCCATGTTGAAGCAGAGAAACGTTGATTTGAGATGTGTCCGCACCTGCGTTGTTGTGGCCGAGGAAAGGCCGCGCGTTCAATTGACTCAACAATTTTGCAAATTATTCCAAGCTCTGGGATTGAATACACGATGCGTGTCGACCTCGTTCGGGTGTCGTGTCAATCCGGCAATTTGTGTGCAAGGTGCCAGCTCTGCGGAAAGCGTTCAGGTTTATGTGGATTTGAGAGCGCTGCGAAACAATCGCGTGGCTCTAGTCGAGCGCGGTGCTCCCAACTCACTCTGTCTGATCGAATCGGGAAAACTTTTGCCTGGCGTAAAAGTAATAATTGCCAATCCTGAGACCAAGGGACACTGCGGCGATTCCGGTCTAGGAGAAATATGGGTAAATTACCTGACCATACTAGCGTATTAGAACGAATTTGCTGTTGTGTCGAATAGTTCGAAACTCAAATTTTATAAATTAGGAGCATTTTTTTTTTATCACAAAACTGCATTTTAGTTTGTATTTGAAGGTGCAACATTTTGCATCTCAGAGAAAAAGTTCGAAACAGGGATTATTTTAGGAGTCTGGTATATAGTTGCCAGATAAACATCTCACAACAAAATCTCACACAAATACTACTTCTGGTGGTCTTATGCTCCTATATTTAAAAAATTTGGGTCGGTTAAAGTGGGAAATAATAAAATTATTGCCTAAATCAATATGTTCCAGGTCCAATCCCCACATAATGCGAATGGCTATTTCACAATATATGGCGACGAAACCGACTACAATGACCACTTCAATGCTAAACTGGTAACTGGTGCTACAACTGAGGTCTACGCTCGTACCGGTTATTTGGGCTTTTTACGACGCACCGAGTGCTCTCAAGCGGTCTCCATATTGGACGAGACTACCCCAAGTATTGCTAGCCGTGACAGTGATAACGAGTCGTTGAATTCTATGAGCCAATTACAATTGAATTTCTCGTCAATGTCAATCGGTGCACCGCCAACCGACCCATCTGTAACTGGCAGCACTACAAACGACCAAGAGCTGCACGATGCAGTGTATGTGGTCGGATCTCTCGATGAAGTAATAACGTTGCGTGGAATGAACTACCATCCAATCGATATAGAGAACTCCGTGCTTAGATGTCACAAAAAAATCGCCGAATGGTAAATTTAAAAAAAAAAAATCAACATGCACATTTTCTAATCCTATCACTGTGTATCTTTTCAAATCGAAAAATAGCGCTGTCTTTACATGGACCAATTTGCTAGTTGTGGTCGTCGAGTTGGATGGAAATGAATCTGAAGCCTTGGATTTAGTTCCGCTCGTAACCAATACTGTTCTCGAAGAGCACCAATTGATCGTTGGCGTTGTGGTGGTTGTGGATCCAGGTAATATAAATGTTATCATACTTCTGCCGCTTAATTCTCTATATGAATGTGTATTTTTGCAGGCGTTGTTCCAATTAACAGCAGGGGTGAGAAACAACGAATGCATCTACGTGATGGATTTTTGGCAGATCAATTAGATCCTATATACGTTGCATACAACATGTAAATACTATAAAGTGAATGAAACGAATATAAATTTATTTATTAATATTATATCATTATTTTAAGAACATCAATAATAAAAATATGTTTCCATATTTTATATTACCTACAAGTATAATAAAAGTCTTTTCTTTCGCATTTAATTGCGCATTTTTTCTCTAATTCGAATGAATTAAGTCTTGTCTACACTTGATTAACGACTATATAAGTTATATAATATAACATAATAGTAAGAGCTTAATTTGGCTATGCATTTGCGTCAATAATTTCATTTAAACATCGCGCCAGTACCACATCGTTAATGGTATCTATCTCCAAGGAGTCCTTGGCATCTACTTCCACTACGGAGCATCTAAAAAATAGTCTCATATTTAGTCCGACAACACACGTTTTGTAACACGAAGATCAAGTGACCACCTTTCATTTTGAAATCGATTCTGCTCGATTAGATTTCTACTGGAGAAGTAAAACATTCCAGTTTCGACCAGTTCGCCGTGCCAATCTTGTCGCCTAGGCCTAGCCCTGGGATTGAAATTTAAGGGAATAACTTGGCCATTTGCCTCGCCCCATCGCAATTTATGACTTCTGAAAAACCCAAAAGCACTTTTAGTTTAAATGGACTTCTAATTGGTGTCTTCCTTATATAAAACAAATTTAAAACATTATCTTACCTAGTTGCTGCAAAAACACAATCTTTCCCTCGAAACATTTTAAAGGCTTCGACAATGTATCGTTCTTTCAGAAATACCGATGTACATTGAAACAAAGCAAATCTGCTGATAGTCGAATGATTGTCTAAAAACTCCTGCACCGACTCGAGAGACGTTGTACTATCTTGAGCGTAAATTTTGTCTCTTCTATGAACCAATGCACCATCTGCAAATATATATAAACATGCTTTATTTAAAAAATTCCATTTTTTTTTTGTTTTTTATTAAGATTTGAGATTTTTTAATTATTGCAAGCGAAGCGAACATTACCAGCGATTTTTTTAACTTAAGGGTGGTTTTACTTGTGATAATACAAACATTTTAGTGCCTCGTCTTCGATTGCTTTGCAATCCGTGCTAACCCAAATATGCTCAAAAAGTCCAGTGTTTCCAATTGTTATAATCGTTTGAGCTAATATAGATATCCCATTGATAGTTATCAAATTCTTATTCTTGATTCCTTTCGATCCACCTCGGGCTAAAATTAGTGCATGGACGTCATCGAAATGGCTGTTGAGATTAATGACTTTGTATTATTGGTTTATTCAGGAACATTCAAATTGTACAACATACCATAAATGCATAGCTAACGTTTCTCCAAAAAAAGCTAAAACGCATATGAATTTATATTTGAAAATCATTTTGAATTGAGCCAGATACACTAAGCTTAGACTATCATCTAATAATGCTAATGTTAATCAAATGCTAGCCCCAACAAAGCCATTTAGTATCTTAAGTAAGCTTGAATAGGCATTTGTTTGCTCAATGCGTAACTATAATACAGGGACAAAACTATTTTCAATTCAAAGTAAAAATAAATCTTGAACCGCAACAACGGATATTAAATCATCGATATATCGATTTTTCGAGTTTGAAAATGTTTAATCCCTATGACCAAACTTTGGAGCGGAGCAGAGGAACTCCGAGTTATTTATTTTTACCTAAAATACAATTTCTAACTTTTAAGAGCCCATTATGAAATGCAAAGGCATAAAATTTCACATCTGGCCACAATATTTGAAAATTTTGTAGCGCAACATTAGCCTGGAGCCGGAGCAATGGCAAATTGGCCTGTCCCAAACATCGGTTTTGTGACTTATATATCGTTTGCATCCCTATTCTCGGTTCTGTTTGACCATGCACCGCTTAAAAATTATAGATGGTCATATTTAGGATTCATGTTTTGCATGCATTGTCGAATCTGTGTCCTTTTAGGGTTATGAATTGTTATTAAATTGTGGGACATTCTCAAAGGCAATTTTGGGTACACATACAAATATTTCGGTATCTGAAAAACACCGGTTATAGAACTTAAGGAACCGGTGTTCATAATAAGCAGTCGGTTTTGTCCATCCCTAGTGTGAACCCTGCTATTTTTCTGCTTGTATTTAGAAGTTCAACAAATTTGTTTGTCGGCATAGCTTCTCGAGTTCTTTTTTATTATTGTATGTAATGTAATGTTTACGCTAATAGAGTTTTTATACAGTGCTGCTCTTCGCAAATTAGAATTAAGTTTGTGATATAAATTTACACTCGAAAGACTTGGATTCATTGATAAAAATTGCAAAAATGTCTGTGCATGGAGGAAATCTTCTATGGTGTCGGCGGGTATCCTTGTTGTCGGCTGTGAAAATCCTGATGTTTCTGGCATTAATTCTGGACAAGCAGCATATTCGAGGATCACAAGGACAAGGTACAATTCGATTAGAAGCAGCCAAATTATTTGTTGATCACTGCGATTGCAACGAGTTTTGGGGGAAGTCTGAAGCACGCCTTTGTTCTAAATGAAAGTTTCGAGCTAATACAGAAAAAAATATACCCAATAATGTTTTTAGAGTCAATTAAGTGCATATTAAAGCAAATATTAAGTCAATTAAAAGGTTTACACTAAAGAGATATTAAGCAAAGATGACGGAAACATGTTGGTATTTTTTTTCGTGTGAGTATCTTGCTCGATGACGACGCCCTGTTAGTTTTGCTTTACTTTGGTATACTGTGGGGTGGGGGAATACTTCGGGAATACTTGTCCAATTGCATTCAAAACCGTACGGCCAAGTTTATAACGCAACATTGGCTGTTGTGAGACATCAGTTTTCGAAGAAATGTAATTTTTCACAAAATAGTCACAAGTATACACAACTAACTTGTAGAAAAAAAGACACAACTACTTGTAAGGAAGGGGTGGTGGAACTCTAATCGCTCAACCCATACCCATGGCTCTAAACGATTGCTACGCCTCTATTATTTTCCCTTCATTTAACTTGCATAAATTATTGATGACGCATCTGACAGATCGCGCCAATATTATCACAATAGTAGTCTAATCGGAGAACATGTTTTTATACTATTCGCATTTCCAGTAGAAACGATAGTGCGTACAATAGTAGAATGCAAACATAAACGTTAATCCTGTTTGGCTTTCTTCATAATTAGCAAGCGTGTTCATATTGATACAACATTTTACTCCTTTTTTGGCTTTAGAATTGAAACTGGTTGAAATTGGAAAGAACATAACAATAAAATGTTTCTCGCCTACCAAAAATATGACATGGAAATATAAGGACGAAGCTATTGCTTCCACAAACAAAAGGTAAGCGTGTTATTTATGTACTTGTCAGAAATCGCTGTCCACTTCACTACTCCATCTAACTAAATGTTTTCTTTATATTTATTTGTATACTTACAGGTTCTCATTTTCATTTGAGGAAGCTCAAACCGAAGACAACACCAACGAAATTGCCGAGCGGAAGGACATATACGCAAACTCAATTTCGATCAATTCGGTGCAAATTTCCGACGAGGGCATTTATGCCTGTGAGCCCACAACAAATGCAACGGATCAAAAGTTTATGCTGCAACCATTTCTGCCACCGAAAATTGTTGGAAGCAATACGAAAGTAAAGCAAAAAATTGGACACGCCGTGACGCTATTTTGTTTGATTGAAGTCTTCCCACAAAATGCTTCATTCCACAAGCAATTAAAATGGTTAAAAGATGAGACGTCCTTTGCTTTCCTCGACCAATCGACCAGTCTTACGCAACTCAATGCCACTCATCTCAACTACACCCTCGAATTGGCCGAAGTCTATAAAAAGGAAAACGGTTCGTATGCCTGTGTGGCCCAGATGCCGGGCAATGGCACGGAAGTAATAGCTAAAAAGGACATAGCCCTACTGGTCATGGATGTGCCTCAAGTGAGCATCGACTATGTAAAGGCCGTAGGGGCGAATAAAATATTCTTAAATTGGACCATAAACGACGGCAACGATCCCATTCAAAAGTACTTCATTCTGTTCGCTCAAGAAGGATCGTCCGCTTTTAAATACTATGACCACGTGATAGGCGGAAAAAACATGTCGTATGTGTTAGACCACTTCCTTCCAAACACCAGCTATATACTGCGAATGTCGGCCCGGAATAGTATAGGCGAAGGCAACTCCCATCAGTTCCATTTGCCAGTGCTGACATTGGAGAAGGATCCGATTTTTACACCTAAAGTAGAAACGACGGGAAGTACCGCTTCGACTATAACCATTGGATGGGACCCACCGCCAGCAGACCTATTGCAATACATTCAATACTACGAGCTTGTTGTATCCGAAGCGGCCGACGTTCCGAAAGTAGTCGAAGAGGCCATTTATCAGCAGAATTCACGCAATTTACCTTACATGTTTGATAATCTAAAAACTGCCACCGAATACGAATTTAAAGTGCGAGCCTGCAGTGATCTCACGAAAATTTGTGGACCCTGGTCGGAGATTGTCAACGGCACCACAATGGACGGGGCCGCAACAAAGCCTACGGAGGTGCACGTCACTTGTGAACACCACAACATTTCGCGTCTCAACTCAGTGGCAGTCACCTGGAATATTCCGAAAATTCCAAACGGCAAAGTCGTCTCCTATCTGATCAATTTCGATGGCATGTCCACGTACAAATTTAATGGCCGAATGCACAATGAGACTTGGGGTCCGAAAATACTCCAACTGGACGAACCACACGATAAAATGATGAAGAGGGTACATGATGGCGTGAAACCCAATACCAACTACACCGTAACCGTTTCGGCGATTACACGCCACAGGAAAATTGGCGAATCAGCCATTGGAAAATGTTCTATGCCCATATCTGCACCAGAGTCCATTAGTCGTGCGCTCTGGATCAAAGTGAAAACGGACAACAAATGGGTATTCAAATTGTTTATACCGAAGATCAGTCAGCGAAATGGTCCAATCTGTTGCTACAGGCTGTATCTAGTCCGAATGCGAAGTGATGTAAACGACCTGCCATCGCCGGAAAAACTGAATATATCAACATATCATGAAGTTCATTCGCCGAATAACACTCTCGGTGGCGCCTACATTGCCGAGATGTTTTCGGAAAATCATGTCCACTCTGAAATATTCCTGGGCGATGGAAAACGATTCTTCGAGAATAAAGCGGCCACTGCAGAAGATATCGACAACGAATGCCGAAAGTGTCTTGAGGGCGTACCATTCCTAAGACAGTTCAAATCAGATATCCAAATCCCATCGAATACTCCAACGACTGAAGTACCACAAAGTAAATATAATTGTTTAAATACCTACTATAAGCGAACAATGTTGTTTAATGTACAAAAAAAAAAAAGTTTTCCGGGTCACATAGTGGAAATGAAATTTGGCTTATTTTATGATGATTCTCAAAATATTTCGGCTTACAATCCGTTAGCTGGACAATTTAGAAAAAACCTATACGAATCATGTTTGTGCACACCTTTCTGCATACTGGGGTCGTTCGATAAAAATAACAAAGTATTCTTTTCTCGTAATTTTCTGGATTTTAATCGATTTTAAAATAAATTTATGGCGCACATTCATAGTCAAATTTACTAAACCTTGGTATTAACTTAGTACCAACTTAGTTAAAGTCAACTAAGTAGGGAACTAAAGTTAAGTTGGAACCTTAATTTGACTATATTGTATGTGAAATGAATTGCCTTAATTGACATTTTTAAGTACTTAGCCGGCAACGAATTTCATATTTTACGATATTCATAAACTACAAACTTTTTTTGTTTTGACGAAATATCGCTAAAAGGTACGAGATTCAATACCAGAATTCATTCATACGAAATTAAAATGATCGTTTTTGAAGAAAAAATGTTCATAAACGAACTCGTAAACTACTATTTTTTTTATTCGACTGGACAAATAAAATGCGATTTGGAATCGTATTCGTTTACGAACTTTTAGCCGGGACAAGCAAAATAAACTGAAATTGAAAACTATTAAACATTTTTCAAAGTTCAAACGGTACAGCTGATAAAAGCATACACCCTATTTACAACAATATATTTCATTTAGACGATTCCATAAATAATAATCATTCGATATCAACAGAGGGTGCATCCATACCAATACTGCCTGAATTGTCCCAGCGCGAACAACTCAGCAAGGCGGGAAATCTCACCGAAGCTGCATCGAAAATTCTTGACAATAAGAAACGAAGACGACGAAATCCCAAGGTTATAATTGGCGACAGCAACCAATCGATTGTCGACGAAAATGAAAATATCCGCCCAGAATCCATACAAATGGATGTCAATACTAAAATCAACAATAGTTTTTTAACCACGAACAATTTCACGGAAATATTTGACGGAGAAATTGACATGAATAGCAATTATACAGGTTTTATAGAAGTCATTGGTGAGTAGTCGATTGCAAATTATCTAAATTCCATTCCGCTGATGATGCTAATACAATTTATACACATTCATGTGTAGTTCGCGATAGGAACACCGTATTGACAGCTTATAGTAGCTATTTCGAAATAATGACACCTGACACAGCGGCAGAGACAACTGCGGATCTGTCATCGTTGCTCAATATCATAATAAAGGTTTTAGCAATTTTAATTGGCATTGTGCTGGTGCTGCTCATTGTGCTGTGCTTCATGCATCGCTATAATACGAAACACTCGGGTGGTGGCGAAGAAGTTATTAGTTTGAGAGATTCTCTAAGGTAGGACTGCATTATTTATTACTAATATAATTTTACTAGCAAATTGCATTTTGGGTCGACACTTTGCGAGTGTTTTTCTTTCTTTTTAATTGTACTACCTCTTGATTTTCATATTATAGTCGAGCCTTATTTGGCGGCCGTACCAGCAATCATCGTCACTTTATCGGCACACCGAATGCGAAAGCATCCGACATAGGACCAATTCACAAAACGGACATGTACATGTCGTACAAAAATCGTCACAAAGATACCGATTATGGTTTTCTGCGTGAATACGAAATGCTGCCCAATCGCTTCAATGATCGCACCACAAAAAATTCAGACATGAAGGAAAACTCGTCGAAGAATCGCTACCCGGACATCAAAGCCTACGATCAGACACGTGTGAAACTTTCGCAAATCAACGGAATTCAGGGCTCCGACTACATCAATTCGAACTTCGTCATCGGCTATAAGGAGCGGAAAAAGTTTATTTGCGCCCAGGGTCCCATGGAGAGTACGATAAACGATTTCTGGCGCATGATATGGGAACAGCATTTGGAGATAATTGTGATGCTAACGAACTTGGAGGAATACAACAAATCCAAGTGTGCTAAATACTGGCCGGAGAAGATTTTGGATCTGAAACAATTTGGCGAAATTACCGTGAAATTCGTGGCCGAACGTAAGCTGGGTGACTATTTGGTGCGCAACTTGGATGTTTTCCGTCGCAATTCCGGCAACGACGATGAGGAGGAACGCCGACAAATAACCCAATACCATTATTTGGTTTGGAAGGATTTTATGGCGCCCGAGCATCCGCACGGCATCATCAAGTTCATACGTCACATCAATGCTGTCTATTCGGTGCAGCGGGGACCCATATTGGTGCATTGCAGTGCCGGTGTCGGACGTACGGGCACGCTTGTTGCCTTGGATTCCTTGATGCAGCAACTGGAAGAGGAGGATCAGGTTTCGATATTTAACACAGTGTGCGATCTACGTCATCAAAGAAATTTCCTTGTACAGTCATTGGTGAGGACTTGGGATCTCGGTTTTGGGTATTCGAATGCAACATTGTTTTTTTTTTGTTTGTATTTTCAGAAACAATATATTTTCTTGTATCGAGCCTTGCTGGACACTGCTCATTTCGGAAATACAGAACTCAATGCGATCTCTTTGTCCACCACGATTGAAAGCCTCAAAACGAAGTCCAACGATGGCAAAGACAAGTGTAAACTGGAAATGGAATTTGAGGTAACAAATGAGATTCAAAGCCATTCGCGTTCAGATATGCTAAAAAAAACCACTTCATTTTATAGAAATTACAAACTGTTGCCGACGAAACGAACAAATCTTGTTCGGTTGGAAGCAATGATGAGAATATGTCGAAAAATAGAAGTGATACGGTTATACCATATGATCGCAATCGCGTAAGTAGAACTTGTCATGAACCGAATTTGTTTCGAACGACCTAATCTAATTCAACCGGAAATGAATGAATTTCAGGTAATTCTAACACCGATACCACTCAAGGAAAACTCCACCTACATCAATGCATCGTTTGTGGAGGGCTATGATAACTCCGAGACGTTCATAATTACACAAGATCCGCTGGAAAACACTATTGGCGACTTTTGGCGCATGGTTTCAGAGCAAAGCATTTCCACTCTTGTCATGATATCGGAAGTAAGCAACTATTCCATACAAGTTTTCCAATGGGAGTGCATGCAAATGTTATTATTTCCAGATTGGCGATGGTCAACGCAAATGTCCTCGGTATTGGGCTGACGATGAAATCCAGTACGATCACATTCTTGTAAAGTACATGCAAAGCGAAAGTTGTCCATACTACACGCGTCGCGAGTTCAACGTGACCAATTGCAAGATCGACGATACAATAAAGGTCACTCAATTCCAATACAATGGCTGGCCTACAGTTGATGGAGAGGTACCAGAAGTCTGTCGTGGTATTATTGAACTGGTCGACCAAGCACAAAGTCATCATAACAAGGATAAAAACGTTGGCTGCAGATCGCCACTGACTGTCCATTGCAGGTAGAGCATGTTCATTCGCCCAATCACAATTGCCACTCTTCTAATCTTCAATATTAACAATTTTACAGTTTGGGAACCGATCGAAGCTCCATTTTCGTTGCCATGTGCATTTTAGTACAACAATTAAGAACTGAGAAAAGTATCGACATCTGTTCCACCGCAAGAAAAATACGATCTCAAAGGCCAAGGCTATTAAACACATATGTGAGTACCGAATTTTGTCCTTTTGCAAATACTATATATGCTAACGATACGCCCCATGCCAGGCACAATACGAGTTCCTACATCGCGCCATAGCCAACTACGCTGACTTGCACAAACTGTCGACGGAATCGCCATCTGAATGTTAATATACGCATTTTCACGGTGAAATTATATTAGATATTATTATATATACATATAAATTGATAGCCATGTTAGTTTACACTACTTGCAAATTCATAATAATCATATTAATTTTTTGTATAAAAATCTCGAAATAACTTTATAATTGTGTAAAATTAGAAATAAGTTTTTCTACTTAAGTGTATTTAGCAAACTACCAAAGGACAACACAACAACGTAAATAAAAGATATTTTAGATAAAACTACTTTTCGTGGCTACAGTCCAATTATTACATTTAAATACGCAATCAGGGGCAAGTTCCACATTGCACTTCTTCCCTCCCCGTGAATGTTGTTGTCTGATGGCGGCCTGCATGCAATTGGAAAAAGAAAATCATTTCTTTCAGGTGCCTTCGGTGAAATCGTTTTTTTCTCTGCGACACCAAAAATTTAAATAAATTCTTATTCAAACAAAAAATCCAAGAAAATGTGTAGCTCAAAAACGAATATTTTTCTTTAATAAATCTGATTCCAACAGCTATCAGATTCAACAATTTCACTTTATATCGTCGTCAATTTCACGAACTGGTGTAACTCAGTTTTTCTAATTTTTTAAGAATGTGTTTTTATATAGAAGTACAGTGCAATTCATTCAAATCTAGAGATTTTAAAAAAGTTTTTTTTCCAAAGAGCGGTCAGTCATATAAAAGTAGTCTCTCTGTATCGGATATAAGTATGCTTTGAGACAGTGCCTAGAGGCAAAAAAAACTTTTATAAATTTTTCGTTATTTGAGAGATTTCGGGGGAGGGTGTCTTTTTACAGATTAAAGGTAAAATAACTATCTTGCAAAAAAAATGTTTATTTTTATTTTTTTATTTTAAATGTGGTCTGTCATTAACCAGACATTAACCTTAACTAATGTAAGGTGCAGCTGGAAAGATGACGGTTGGCCAAGCGATGAAGCTTATACGCCAGGGCTGGGTATTTAATTTATACTGATTTGAATACTGCTTATAATGTTTATGCACAAAAACGCATTTTCACTAATAATTAAATTTTCCTTTTTGAATTTGTTTTTATTCGAAAAAGTCAAAAGCCTATTTAAATCTGTGTCCTATTTGAAATTTGCCCATGTTAAAATTACTTTTTAACTAAGTGCTTCTTCCAAAATATATCATGAAATATTTTGTATTAAATGTTTGAAGTTTTCATACTTACGCCTATAGTACACATTTTAATTTTGCCTATAAAAACATTCGAATTAATGAATTCAATTTGAAAAATTTATTTAATTAGGTGGATATAACTTTTTGAATTGAATGCTATTTTTGGAAAAAAAATTTAAGTATTTTACACGGGTGCAACCGAATACTCGGCTGGGAATTTGAATGCATGTGATCCAAGCGATTGTACAGTTGGCAGCAGTCCAGCGTTAGGAATTATGTTCCAGGATAAATAAAGCGAAACATTCTTATTATTTCTAAAAGGATGAAAGAAATTGATGGTATTAAGCAATAGATATATATAAATGGTATTCAGTGAGCAAAAGTGAAAGGATTCAAGCATAAAGCATTTAGTTTAACAAGTCAGGTAGGTTGTGTATTCTTTAGATTGCAAAAAAGTTTAGAGAATTGTGACTTACTTCAGACCGTTTCCATCATCCCAGAAGTAATATTTGGTATTCATGTTTTTAAAGTCTAGTGCCGCATTTTCGCCTCGTAAGATGATTTTGTCCCATAGAACCACCTGATTTAATATATTATCTGAAGTCTTGTATTCAGCAGTGAGATAAAGGAACAACTGCTTCACGTTCCAGTTGAACAAATTGGTCAGATTGGTTTCCAAATCGAAAGTGAGGAATCCCAAGTCATGTTTCTCTCGTGATGCTCCATAGTCTGGCACGTTTTTCCTAAACAGAAAATAAATGAAACAAATTATTTTAACAATAAAACCATCGTTAGTAATAGTTGTAAGTATAAGATGGTTAGTGAAGCATTCATTCATATTACGATATCGAAGCAGAAGTGTGCTGAATCCACATCTGGCAAATTGTCTAGACACGTCAGATGAAGCAATTCGTAATTTTCAAAATCTTATGATTTTATTTTATGGCATGATTGGAAATGTCTTCAAAATTATAGTGCGAATCCAAGGTCAAACCATTATAAAAGTATTTGAAATTGCGAGTTCTAAAAACATTTTCCGGCAAATTGAGATGCTTACACCAGAACTTTTACGGTATTGATGCGAGCATCGGTGCGATAATCCAGGAACACTGTTGATATGAAGCAGCAAAAAGTGAGACATGCCAAAACGCTCAAGGCGTACGCCACAACGGCATTGCCTCTGGTCAAAACGGAATGCATTATTTGCCGATTAATATATAAATTCGCAAAAAACAGTAAATGACACGTAGCGAACGCAATCCCCAGTTGGCAAACTAAATGAAATTGCGGCAAAAAGGAAATCTTGAAACGGTTGAAATGAAATAAAGTGCAGGGTCACTCTGGTAATGAAATTTCGAAGGAAATGGTCACTTGTCACTTTGATCAATATATTAGAGGGAAATCACCCTTCAAGTCACCATTATGTCAATTGTGACATTACACGCAGTAATAAACACATTTATGTAACTCTATGGAAATGTCATAAGTTTTCCTGTCCGTGAGATATCAGTTCTTTCTTTTTTTAAGATTGTGTTGGAGTTTTTGTGATACCCGCTAGTCAATACTAGAAAAATTGGTTTTGTGTACAGCTGGTTGCTGATAAATATTGCCAGTTAGCTCGCGATAACTTGATTGGTCAATCAAGCCATGACCTATGACATTTTTCGAAACATTTTTTTTCCGGAACAAACACAGAAATTTGAAAAGGCCGGAAATTTGGAAAAATGCTAGTTTTGTACAATGAAATTAACCGAAAAAAAGCAAATTAACAACCTTATTTTCGCAGTTCAATATTTCCATCTTCGGTAAGAAACAGTAGGGCGATTCATTTTAAGTGGGAAAACTCATCGGAAACGATTCAGTTGTGCAGATGAGCAGTCAAAACAAATGAAATGTCTTTTAAGCTACTAGGCGTTTTCGATGGGTTTCACACTTTAAATGAATACCCCTAGTATAAAATGAATGATTAAATTAAATTTTCATAACTAGTTTCAAATCATTATTTTGAGGGCCCCTGTAGTAATTTTTTCCACAATTTCCCATTGCATCACAAAAAAACAAAGCTGTTGTTAACATAATCATCGGCGCTTGCAAAAATATCGAATAAAAGTATCAAGTATTTGGTATCGAGTACTTTTTCTAAAAAAGCTTTAAAATCTTGTATATTTTTTGAAAAATTTTTTCTTTCTTTTTTTTGATGAAAAATTTTTAAAAAATTTTTAATTTTATTAAAAAATGTATTTAATAAAAAAAATAAAATAATTATCTTTGGTTCGACTGAACTTAAAATAACCCCTTTCAGTTATCGACCGTTTTTCGGTAATTTTACGAACAAATTTCTGTATTTTTTTCATAATTTTACTATAACTTTTCGATATTTTATCGATAATTTCCATTTCTACTTTAATCCCGATCCATTTCAAAATGGTTCCCGACATTAAGCCCGAAATACAATATCGCGTCGACAGCAGCAGTAGCAGTAAAACTGTTCGCTTTTTTCTGAATTGTATGTTTACTGCCGCTGCCGTATTGTGAATACTTCTATACAAAATAGTGTATTCTAAAATTTGGAAACATTTGGCTACTGCTTCTGTTGACGCGATATTGTATTTCGGGCTTTATTTCCAATCAAATAAAAATAAAACCTTCCAAATAGGTTGTGTATTTCTCCAGATAAACCAAAATAACGAAATTTGACGGCCATTTTGTATTGGCTAGGTTCTTATCCTATCTTGCATTCTCAACACCATTCAGCAGTAGCTAAAAAATTAACATTTTATGCAGTGCTGCCAAATACTAAACTGCGAATGTACTTTTTCATATATTTTGTCTCTTGATATCAGTGAATGTACTTTCACTATACTGGCAATATAGAAGTATTACATATATGGATCGATACCAAGCAAAGTACTCGTTAGAGTCATCGAGGAAGAAATACCCGGACAAAAAATAAAAGTATCGAGTACTTGTACTTGTACTTGTGAGTACTAGTATCGGAACAACACTATCTCAGGTTCATAATAAATCTACAGAAGTGAAAATTTACACAACAATTGCGATGGATCCAGGAATTATTATAATGTCATATGGATCTACAACGCCAGAAGAAATTATTGACAGTATGTTAAAAGTTTAATTCGTTTTTAATTATTTAAGCTTGCAATCGCTCCGTCCACCGTCCACTTGTATAAACAAAGATATGAAAAATATGTATTCGACATGATACATCATCATGGAACAAATCAATAATAAACTAAATTTTAAACAATCTCATTTCATTCTGTTTTCTTTAGATATTATTGAAGTTAATGGCGGTGACAAAATTGAAAAGAGAGCCGGCAACATTCCAGTATATCAATGTGGCATAAAGACGAAATATTACCAGAACACCGTAGCTTTAATTCCCATCGAAGGAAATGCTAACGAGATTCCCACAGAAATATCAAAGATTTCCGAGGCGCTCATCGTGTTTTTTGATTCACAAGATGTAACTATTGATTTACACTATTGCCTATTGAGTAATATAATAATCCTTGTCATTTGCAGAGAACGTTTTTGAAGAAAATTCCCAGTATATGCAGTATATTAAACAATAACAGCAATATTGAGCTTAGTTTACTATTGACAAACAAGTTGTATGATGATGCGACGTTAGGCCTGACTTATAAAGAAGTGAAAAATGCTTGTAACCTTCAATTCGATGTGATTGAGTTGTACAGCGAAGTGGAAGAGTCGGATTTGAACGAACACCAAGGATACGGAGAAGTCGTGCAAGCTTTACACAATTGTGTCTGGTCAAATGTAATATGCTCCAAACAAAATTCGAGTAAGTTACCTTATCTTTTTTTGAGATGTTTCCACTATCAATGCATAAAATTTTGGAATTGTGCAGCTTTGATAGTTACCGACTCGATATGAAGTACAAAATACAATTATTTTATATTCGCAGGTCAAAGAAGTGAATCAACCTCGGATTTGGATACTGTCGAGGGCCAACTGGAAGCCTTCGAAGACCTGCTCACAAACATTCAAAATTTTAAGAAAGTATCTTCAACTTTGGAAAGAGAGGAAGTTTTAGATCAAGCTGAAAAACTTGCCGAACTTTTTGCAAATATAATAAATGAAGATTAAATAATAATAATAATGTATTGCGTTTGAGTAATTGTTATGTAACTGCTTTTTCAATGCGCCGCACATATCTGAATTTGTTCGGTAGAAAAGTTTCACGAAATGAACATGAAAAATATTGATATATATATATTTATATATCATTTATATTTTGAAGGATTGACGTAGCGAAGTATTTTCGGGTTCGATCCGGTTTATTCGGGTATACGAATTTTCGATTAACAAGAGCCCCATGAAATGTACTCGCTTTCTAAATTAATCCATTGATTTCCGTAGGCATTTAGGTCCCCACACACCAACGCGAAATTTCGCAGACGCCGCGAAACTTGCTCAAAAATTGTTCTTGAAAAGGCGATATTTAAATAAAAATAATTTGTTTGCGGTGAAAAATTTCTTAAAAACAAATAAAAATGTATATCCTTTATAACTTATGGACAACGCCTCATTTACAAACATACTTATTATTTCATTTAACAATAGGAAACACCCTTTAATGTTTCATTTGGATCTTCATCTGGACACAGGTTCGCGCAGCTGTCAGATTGCACTATGAAAGTAGTTATTTATTTTGGAACGATTACTTTACTTGGCAATGTTTATTATTGCTAAAAAGTTTTTTAATTGCGTAGATTTCGAAATCATTTGTTTTGTTGCAACCGACTAAAAAGTATTATGCCACCCCCAAGACCAAGGGGAGTGGGATATACTACAGGTTCAGGAGTCGCATCTGCTAGGCCTAGCCCAAACACACCGATGAGTGAAAGGCAACAAATGGCGCTTTTGATACAAATGACGGCGACTTCGTCAACTTCTGGTAAGTGTGTCTCGCTGCTCGATGAAAATTTAAATACAAAATTTCTGCGGTTGTCAGTTAACATAAAATGATGTGCAATTAAGCCATCCCATATGGTTGCATGTATTTGAAGTAATATTAACATTGTGTGTTTGCAACTCCAGCCGTACTTTACAATTTTCCAGTTTGAAAATTCTAAAAAATTGTCCATTATTCGTTGCAATTTCTCAGCAAATGAAAAAAAACATAGTTAAGAGAATCCAATTGTTTAATGATGTACTATTAAAATGTTGGAATCTCCTGGCATGGTTAGAAGACTGTATCGTAAATTATGAATTCAACGTTACTATCGAATAAAGAGAACTTAACTAACGCGCCGTCCATGGCGTAATGGCTTATTATGCCATCCACGGGCGTGGTCCAAAAAATCTTGGAACGGATAAAAAGTCATAATGTTCTCCAGAGGGTTATAGGTTTAATTTTTATTACATTTCCATATTTCATGAATTTTTCCATATTTCTTCTTAACCCATTCTATATCTTGGCAATTTGTAGAGATTTCTCGATCATCACACCTAAAAAAAAATGATCACAAAAAATGCGATGACATGGAAGAAGTGAACCTAAACGAGAAACCGGACGGTCAAGATATAATTAGAGACAAGACCGCAGCAGAAGAAGCTAACTTAGATAGTAAGAAAGAAATGAGTCCCGAGGGCACAGAGGGAGCGACTTCTGGAACAACTCAATGCAAACGGAATTTTTCCGACATCGATGAAGATGAATACGACGATTGTGACGATGTGAAGAAGAAGAAACGGAAAGACTCTGAGAGCGGCAAGGAATCTAAAGCAGTTTCGCGATTGCCTGCAAGAATCGAAAAGAACATAAAGCAAACCTCGGCAGCGAAAAGTTCGCCAACTTCGAATAAGAACAGCGTTACAACCGAAAAGGATCAAGCTGAGAATGTCAAGAATACATTCAAGCAGTCATTCGAAAACGAAGGGGACGAAGAGGACTTCAAAATAAACGAGAATATTTATAGCGGCGGCTTGAAGGTTCCACCCTTGAAAATAGTCATTCCACAGCAAAATTGTTCGATAGACACGGACGGCAACGTGTCGCGCACGGGAAAGATTAATGCTTCGCGAAATGCTGCTTTGCCTTATGTGGTCAGTTCGAGTAATGAGTCGAACGAGCGCGACATGAATGCCCAGTGCAGTAGTCCGCATGAAAGTCCCGTCAAAAGCAATACCATTTGCAATGTTATCGACGAGAAGAACTGTAAACTATTGAACGAGGAGAAAAATCTGCATCGAGTACTTCGCAGCTCGCATCGTACGGGCATCACCAGTCTGGAAAGGAGTTCGAACAACTCCTCGCCCCAGATGCAGAGCAGTTCACCGTCCCCCGCGTCTTCGAATGCCAACGAGGCCATTGAGGGTAAAATTTCATTTACGAATATTACTACCAGCCCCTCGCAACAAAACCAGACTTACGAACATGAAAATATCGTAAATTTACCGAGTCCATCGACATCTTCGACGTCCTCATCGAAGGAAATACACCCAACGATTGTCGAACTCCATCCACGCAAACGGAAAATTCGCACCAAGCACGACGAGACCCACTTGAAGACGAATCCGGGCAACAACACCAGCACTGAAGCATCCTCAACCATATCCGATACACACCCTCACGATTTCCCCTTCACTAACTGCTTTCAAATGTATTTGAATATTCGACGGCAAATCGAGAAGAAGTGGAAGAACCTGTATCCGGTTAAGCCACGGCCACCGCAGGGCTACAATGAATATCTGCTCAACAAGCGAACCTATCTGCTGTTGGACAATAAAGAGACACCCACAGTGAATATACCGACTACGGTGTCGTTGAAAATGCGAGATATTTTCGTGATTCAGGAAAAGGAGCGAAACGAACTGTTCCAGCGCCATACCGTGGAAAGGGAGAAACTCTGCCTAAACGTCGAACAGGAAATAATACGCGTTCATTCGAAGGCGGCCCGAAATATTTCGTGTCAATCCGTACCGTATTCGGTTTGCACAATTTTGAAAGACGAAGAGGTGTATAACGTGATTACGCCCGAACAAGAGGAAAAGGACAGGAACGCTCGATATCGTTTCAATGGCCGACTTCTGTTAAGTTGGCTACAAGACGTCGATGACAAATGGGAGAAAATAAAGGTAGTAACAGCATTTTTCTTTGAAGCTATTCGTGGCCAATATATTAATGGTTTTCTATAATCCCTACCAGGAATCTATGGTTCTAAGGCATCACAACGAAGCCGAAAGCCTGCATGCCGTTCAACTGATGGACTGGGAAATTGCGTTGAAGAAATACGAGCTGTGCGATTACAAATCACAATTGATTGTGGAGAAAGATCATGTGCCGATTGTACATGTTAGCGATGATTTTGATCTATTGCCGGCCTGAAAATTTTTCAAAATTTTGATTTATTTTCCAACTTGAAATTATACAATTTTTTATCTGAATCCTAAAGTAAATATGGAAATAAAGTACTGATAAATGAAAACACTTGACTGGTTGGGTATTGGCTGATGAGCCGGTGAGTAAGGTTAGCTGCAGAACTGACTGTTAGGTTAGGTTCGCTAGTCGAACTCGTTGGAAATCAAACAAAAGCGTTTTTACAAAATTTGCTATATTTTTAAGAGCGGTTTGGAAACATTTTATATATATATATATTTTAGTTGCGGTTTATATGTAGGTATGTATGTGTGTGTGTCTCAGGAAAACTAAATTATATATATTTCAAGTAGTTTTAAATGTAATTGTTTATTGCTTGTTATAACTTTTTACATATAAAAGTTAATGTGCTTGGGGATCACATTGTAATAAACGAACAATAGATGGATCACTTTTTGCGCCTTCTATAAATTCTTCCAAACTCAATTTGCCATCCTTATTTCGATCCATTTGTCGAAATATTTTATCCGTCCGCTTTTCGGGAGTGCTCTCGTCCTCTGGCATTTTCATTACAGAGCCCACCATCTTGTAAATTGCCTGCAAATGTGAAAGTGAATTGAGGTTTTAATTAAAAAAAAAAAAGGTAAAAATAAACACGTTCATTCAATTAATCGGACTAATGCGCCCGCCACTGCAAACACACGCTTCTACACAAACAAATGCCAACAAAACGAATTAAGTTTGCTGTTGGTGTAGGCAGACAGAACAATACATACGGTAACTATTTCCAGCATTTCCTGGCGAGATATGTAACCGTTTCCATCAAGGTCATACATGGAAAACGCCCATTTCAATTTCTGCTCCAACTTTCCACGAGAGGTCACACTTAGTGCACAGAGGAACTCCCTGAAGTCGATAGTCCCATCGCCGTTGGCGTCAAACGTACGAAAAACGTGCTCAGCAAACTGAAAATTCGATAATTGAGTTAATACACGAATAGGCCATCTTTGTAGTGCTCAAATATATATTAAAAGAAACAATGCGGTACATTGGCGTATCCTCTGTTGACGAAAAGTTAACGTGTAATTTATTACATTTGAAATTGGTTATGTGTAATCCTTACCAACGAAAGAGACTAAATACTTTTTCGTATAGCAAGTAGTACAAGGAGGGAGGTCCTCCACCTAAATAATTGAACGCATTCAGTAGGCTTACCTTACTTGCATCTCCATAGGGAAAGAAGTTGCCGTAAATCTTTTTGAATTCTTCCACTGATAAGTGACCACTGGGGCAATCCTTTAAAAATCCTTTATACCATTCTTGAATTTCAGCATCTAGAGGAATGTACGCAAAAGTTTGTTACACAAAAGAACCTTACACGATGAGATAATATTCGAGATAATTAAGAGAATTATCTTCGGTATGACCGAAGCTAAAATACCATGCACATACAAGCACGATATCTTCTTCGACCATTTTTCGGCAATTTTCTGCAAATTTTTATATTCTGCCGATAATTTTTCCATACACACTACTCTACTGCGATATGGTATATTAGCTTTGACACAATGTTTGTAAGGAGGCGTGAAACGGTCCGAAGATCCAAAACTACTATAAATGTAATTTGTCGGACATTTTGTATGGGAGGTAGGCGTGGTTCTTATCTGATGTTTCTCATTTTCAATACCGTCAAAATAGTAGAGGAATGCCAAAGTGACCGTGCGAAATGACGGACAGTCAGGCGGACATTGGGCGTTAGAAACCCTTGGACACTTGTGTGCAGGGTGTAAAAAGTTGATTACATGTAATAGACATTTGTGTGCAATCGATTACAAAAGTAATCATTATTTTATTTGTATTTTCTATATTTCTTTAGATCTGTCCAGTCTTTCTTTCTGTCATGTACGTGCGCGGGCGAAGCTGTGAAAATAATCTAAGGGATTTCAACTCGTTCAAAGACGTATAAGAATCAATGCCAGCTAACATTACCTGTGAATTCAGTATTTTGTTTTAGATCTTCCAAAACTTCCGGTTTCAATTTACTATTTTGCTTTCCCATTTTCGGTTATACATGCTTTGCTTCGTCTACAAAAAGAAATAGAAATCAATTAGAAATAAGTTATTTAGAGGTTATATATTGCCTGCACTGTTTACTTTTATAAGAAATTAGCTATTTCCACAATCGTACGAGAAATTGTCTTCACATATTTATGTTAAATAACTACTCATTTGGTCAACTGGGCGTGGCTCTGCTCATGTAGTGAAATAGAGCAGAAACGTATTTTTTGGGCTTATCCTTATTGCCAAGCTATCGGACGAAATGTTAATTTAACCTTTTTATCTACATAGGTTATCAGGTAATAGGTGAAGGAGTAAGTTGACAAAGGCTTTATGTACCAAAGAATAGATCCTTATTTCTTATTTTCCAGAATCTCGGATTATTTAATTACTTTTTAAATGACTTTTGTAGTACTGAACCCACATGGTTGTTTAGGGCAAATTCTAAATTTTTTGAGATATCAAATAACGGCTGAGGGGGAAGGTGGGCGATGGCTAATATGTAACTTTTTTTACAGCTAACTAAACCGGAAAACTATTGTTTTACTTTGCTGATCTGCTGCTGATGTGGCAATAAGAAAATTTCCACTTTAAACAATTATATTTGCTAAACATTTTGTTTTTACATTTGAAAGAATTTCAACGAAGTTACTGCCAATTCGTATATTTGCAATTATAAAACAATGAACCTTTTCAAAACAAAATACAAGTACCGAACAAAGTAGTGATGCGGTTCATCAATATTTATATACTACCGTTCTCAAGTCATAAGTAAGGCTGTAAAGTCCCCTTGCTACGGTGAGCCAAAGCCAACTGTGACTAATAAGTTATGACAAATATTGTTTTAAGTAGATGCATAGTAGCTAAACAAAGCCTAAGTTTGCGCAAAAAAAAAAAAAAAAAGGAGTGACATGAGACAACAGATCTGTTGTACCCTTCAGCACGAATATCCTAAGTCGAATAAAACAACGGGAATATATTTAAACGAAATATTTAATTTGATACTTTCTTAGCATTTGTTTTGAGAAATGTAAATTTTATAAATTTAATATGATATAAATGATTCAATGAAATACACACACACATATTTTATATGCATTTATGGGGCCAGCATTTTGGATAACTCTTCATCTTGGAGACATCCTTTCAGAAATTCGTCTTGAGTTAATTGACCATCGTTATTTTCGTCCATTTTGGCAAAGATATTTTTTGCTCGTTCTTCAGCAGAATCAGCTGGTCGATTTGATGAACATGCACCCAGCATGTCGTATATGGCCTAAAAAATATCACACACAAATCAGGATTCGATTAAAGAAAAACCTAGTTATGTTTGGAAATGTTAAATTGAGTTAGGTCAGCGTGGTAGGCAATAAAAAGAAAATTTTTCCGTCAAAAGAGATGAAATCAATGTTTTGGAAATGCGTTTAATTGCTTCTCTATACGCATCGATGACTAACAGAAGAACAAAGAAAGAACAAAGACTTGAGTGCAAACGGGAGTGTTGTAGCCTTGAACTTGTGGCTATATGCCAAAACAAAAGAACGAAATGTTAATTTTATGTGCGGCAAAATTTAAATTCTGGAATGGTTTCTTTGTATTTTTTTTTACAATATTATTAAGGCAGAATACCGGCATAGAGGCAACCACTTGATGGATTTCCATTTGAGTTTAAATGTAATTAAAGCTAAATTGCCGTTTTTGACTTGAAATACAGATTTCGAGCTTAAAGCGATTAAAAAAATAATATCAACTGAGTAGTAATGTGCGAACTCGCTTGAATTGTACCTGTACAATTTTTGTCATTTCTTGTATGTCAATGACACCATTGCCATCAACGTCGTACATTCTGAAAGCCCATTTTAATTTTTCCTCTGGAGTTCCACTGGATGTGACATCTATGGCGAGGAGAAATTCCTGAAAAGCAAAAATCAATTAAAAAATAAAACACACAATACCACAGCCTTGATTTCAAATGGGCAAATTTCAAAAAGATGTTGCGATACCACACACAAACACGACTGTTAATTGCGAGTTGTACAATTGTGAAAGGTACACAACTGACCCAATTCGATTCAACCGCAATAGAGAGGGCGAATGTCTGAACGCAACAAAATGGCAGAAACTTAGTTTGCGCCGGTGAGCTCTTCCTGGACAATGTGTAACGTGCATGCATTTCATGTCGCTTTACTATATATGCCATTCTGTAGTTATAGCTAATTGTATTATATTGCGTTTTGCATATGAAAATCAACTTAGCTTTAACGCAATTATGTGTTGGCTCAAATTGTGCAATGTCTTAAGCTATTGACTAAAAAATGTACATATGTGTCGATTTAGGAAAATATTTCCATTGGTTTTAAGTGCAATATTAAATTTTAGGTTTTCTTCTTTTCAATGGACATTTCTTTTCACAAAGCGTAAATATTCAATTAGTTGAATTTTTTTTTGGTACACAACCTTAATTGAAATTTGCATGTATTTTATTATTCTCACCTTAAAATCAATGTATCCATTCTTGTCCATATCAAAAGTACGAAAGACGTGGTCGCAAAACTCCTCGGCATTCCCAGATGGGAAGAACATTTTATACATATCAACAAATTTAGCTGGCGTCAAACGACCGTTGGGACAGTCTTGCTGCAGCATAAAACAAACAAAAGACATTTTTTAGTGCATATTAAATGATGTACATGCGAATGTATTTGTGAATTACCTTGAATCCTTTGTACCATTCCTTTATGGTGGCTTCGTCGTATCGGGTATGGGATTTCAAAAACTCCATGTCTTCTTTTGTCAGACGATCTTTACTACTTAAGCACCCCATCCTCTTTAACTAGTTATTTGACTTAATAATTTCCAAAATATATATAAAAAAGTGACCACACAAATTGGCTAAGATAATTCAAATAAGAAATTAGTTTCTTCGAAGTGTTTTTTTTTTATTTTTTTTTTTTGGTTTAAGAAAATATTTTGTTTGCTTTTATATTTTAAGTAGTAAGTAGTGGTAATTAGTGCTTCTTAAATTGGAGTTGATATTAAATTGGAGTTCACTTCTTTTTTTTTTCTCAAAATCGAAATGATTTTTTCAATTGCGATATAAAAAAATTGAGTGACATTTAATGCTGCACCAAACGCAGCATTTAAAATCGATAAAATGTATTATGTTAGTTCATTAGGATGGTCAAGAACTGGGGGAGTAGTTCACTTGTTACTTAATTTTAGTTAAATATGACGATATAAAACACAAAAGTGCCAACTCAATAAGCTATCCGATTATTAATAAGATTGTACGTTATTTCCAAAAAAATTGTATTTCTACGAATTATGATACCAACAATTTGTAGCTGCCAACCGTATGAAAGGACGAATTCAATATTCGATAGCGTACATGCGCACAAAATTCCTTGCATGTATACTCTACAAGGATGGGTTCTATTTCTACAGAGTTTTATTTCAATAGGTACATTAAATGTACTCGCATGAAGTGCAATGAACAGGGTTACCATATCACTGTACACCAAATATGAACTACGCAACAGTCGAGTCGAACGAAGTACATGTGAGCCGCCACAACAACCGGAGAGTCATGGAATTACAACAGCGTTAGGTTAGCTAAGAATGAAGTACTCGGGAGAGATGATGGATCAAATTGTTGATTACATTTTACATTTTAGGAATATAACAACTTTATTACATAGCACCAACTGTCCATTTTTGCCAATATTTTTTTATAAATTTGGAATTGCGTATGATTTGGATGTGGACTAGTTTTGAATTTCAACATTTCTACAACTTTTCTATTTGAGTATAACGAACTTCCTTTCCCAGCCAACTGCCTGGTATTTCTTTGCAATGTACAACTAACCGAGTTCTGTGTTATCTGACTGAGCGCCACTCACTAGACTACATTGGAGATACGACTATGCTGTTATTAATAAAAGATAAACTTTGATTGTTTCGCAATTGAACTTCATCGGGTGGTTAAGTTCTAACTACATTTCGTATGTTGCTCAATTGTTCAACAATTGATTTGCGTTAAAGAGCGAAATATTTTTAAAGTGAACAAACAAAAAGGAATTCGATCTAATCGAAGAAATCAAATTAGCAAGACCTGCATATCAATTTCAAGTGCTAACAACAAATATTAAAATTTTTCTTAAATTGTGATACAATCAACATACCATTCAGAATATGCCTGCAATATTCAGATAACTCAAGTACTCCAATGACGGCAGCGCAAGTGATTCAAAAACAACAAGCCCTTATCTGCGATTATCTCTTTGAAGAATGTAGCAAAAACAATTTAACTAAAGCACTCGGACATAGAAATTTTATGGAATCTCAAAATCTAATTCTTCGGGTCATGCAGATAAAGAATAGACGAGAGCTCACTAGGTCACTGGTTGCCTTTGTTGGTAATACGAGTTAAGTTTTTGTTTTATAAGCTGTAGTCTAAGCAGTTCAGTTTACAATGGTTTAATCTAGAACATTTTCTAGACAAATTGTCTCGATATACCGGACCACGGGTTAAAACTGAACATATTCACACTAATCGGGTGTTTAGCGACAACGAAATTTTTTCTGAAATATTCGGTGGAAATTTTGTTCCCCGGATAAACCCGATTGAAGTGACTGAGATTGAAGCCATACCATTGACCGATTTTATAATCATTGTGATCATGCCTTCTGCAGCATCCACATATGCTATTGCCCATGAACCATTCCACCTTCAGCACATTGCTGCATTGCATGTTTTTTTTTTAAACGGACGATGCGATAATGTTGTGAACATAATGTCCTGTCTTTGCCCCGTAACCACACATTGTCATCAACAGAAAGCATCGTCCAAGAGCCACCCACTCAGAAATTTTTTTCGCTGCTACAACAACAACAATTGTTGTGAATATAGTTTGAAAGAAAACACCCATTTATTTTAACCGTAGTACTGCTATTTCTTTGGCAGGAAGAATTGTAAAATCCGGTATAACGGGGTTGAAGTAATGGAGAGATTTGAACAATTTATATACAAAATAAACAAATTAGGTTGAAATACATGCATCATGGTTTAAATACAAATTATTTTTCTCTCTTTTAGCTAACCAAATCTTTTCGAATCATAAAATTTATGAAATTTTACTGTATTATATCCCTACACATTCATATAATATATCATATTATAGTCATGTATTTTTTCCTATAATGGATGCCGCATTGTTCAACTGCAGCAACCACTTTAGTCTGTGTGAATTTTAGCCCATTTCAATCACGAAAAAGGCAAAGGTTGACACCATTGAAATAGAAAAAAAGAAGAGAGATAGACCGGTAAGAAAAATATAACGCAAAATTGGCAAGCATTAATTGACCCACATTAGATGCAACCCATGCTGGCACATTCCGTGTATTTCAAAAACGAGGCCATTATAGTCAATACATCAAGAGATGACCTAAGGAATAGCCGAGAACATTAAAAAGTTTACTTGTTTCCGCTTTGCGGATATTCTTTCTTGAGTCTGTATATACATAGATGCGTACACACGCCTGCTGAGCGGTGTGAATATGTCATTCGATATTAAAGTATATTCATCATGGAATTTATAATCCGTGTTTGGGACTACGTAACACTAATATGGCAAGTGTGCACAAATATCGATTGGTTAGTTTCGAAAATGTACAATTCTACTACATAATCCCAAGTGTGACTTTTCAGCAATGCGAACGAATCATGCATTTAATGATAATTTCAATTACTAATCCGATGCCAACTCTCTATCTACCCATATTAGTACCTTTGACACATTGGTGTGCATTTGATCTTATAAGTTAGTAGTAAACAGTATTTAGAAAAAAAAGAGAAAAAACAATACATTGCTTGCAAGCATTTATCACCTAAATACATATAGTAGTTTGTTGTTGTACTTACCAAGTGTTTAGTTAATGCTAAGGGCTATCTGCCAACACAAAGTAGGTTACTTTAAATAGAGAATTTTGCTTTATTTTCATGTTGCATTTTAGAAAGACACAAAACGAAGGCGTTTTCCACACTCCAATGTAAATCAAACAAAGTATTGGAAAAATCAATAATATATATCGCGAATTTGCACTATAAACAATCACCGTTCTCTTACTGTTGTAAACGTTTTGAAAATTGTACGGTAATTATTAATTAGTTGGACATATTTGTCATTGCAAACACAGCATGATAATCAATCGATATTTATGCCAATTTTCTTGTTCGAGTGTCGTTGCATTTATATAAATATGACAAATATTTGTTTTAAATAAAATAAACTTCTTCGGGACAGCCAGCGTTGCTAGGGATGCACAAAACCGAAAGGTTACACAGAAGGAGTACTTTTCTTTGGGAAAACACCGGTTTTTCCGAGTACTTCTTCTAATGACCCGAAACCGGTGTGTGGGTGGAAAATGCTAAAAACCGTTTGCAAAATTTTGCCAACAGAATAAGATATCAATCGACAATTTCACGAACTGGCGTAACTCAATTGTCGGCAAAAGACATAGCTCGTGAAATATCAGAGATATTTTATAGTTCTTCGTAATTTTACTGTGGTGGCTAATGCAATATTTTTGTATATGACAGTTCAAAAGAATAGAAAATTTGAAAAATTTCTGATATACAAAATTTCCTTGGTTTGTCGTTATCGCGATTTTTTTCAATGACTTAAATAATAATCGGTTTTTTATAACCATGCATCACTAATTTCCTTGACATCAGAAACATTTCAAAGACCAATTGAAACATAGAGGGTGACTCGCATTTCGCTTTGTCATAAGGTGCATTTAGACCGCACGAACTCGCGAACAAAATGCCGTCATTCGGACGGTTTAAGCGCCCGGTTCGCGAACTTGTGCTCGTAGCCGAATGCTCGCTCAAAATGTTCGGGCGGTGTAATCACTTAAAAACGAACAAATCTCTAGTTTCCGATGCTCGTTCGCGAAAAAATGTTGTCTGCGATTGGAGTTCGCAACAAAAGTTGCGTTCGCTAGTGCGGTCTAAATGCACCTTCAAAATGAACACGATAATGCGATGAAATGGTTCAGCAGATGAAAGTTGCACAATCCATATTTCATATTTCATTGCAAACTCGATGGACGACACCAAATGTTTGCCACCTGGAATGGTCCAGTTGTTATCTCCGCCGAGTTTTAGTGTTTGACTATCGCATACTATAAATCGCTTGCTATAAGTATGCAAGTTATCGTGTACCATTTTTAGTTGTCGAATGTTTTAGAGCCAATTCGATGCAACTTATGCTCAGGAATCTAATAATACCATCAACTCGATTTCCATGAAAATTAACATAACATAATTGTGCTTTCCAGTGCTTTGTCGAAAACCATAAAAATCAGATTACCGAGACAGCAGTAATCCACACATGACATGATTCACTCAATTCATTATTTTTCATTACAAAAAATATAATTGTTATGATTACCGTTTTCAATTACATTTTCTATTACAAGTACAATTGAAAGAAATTTATTGCAATTTTGCATGAATGAATTTTAATTACAAATTGCATTTATTATAATTTTAAAAATGCAATTGCAATTACAGCAATTCTAGCTAAAAGCAAAAATTATCAAATTACATGTAATTGAGCGGGTTAACAATTACAAAATGTAATTGATACGGTATAGAAATCACTTGTTCAATTTGAAAAAAAAACACTACCGTACACCAATTGGAAATATTTATTAAATCCTTCATATAAAAATGGAACAAGATCGGTTCATCCACCACCGGATAGTAAAATTTAAATTTTTCCAAAGAGTTTATGGGTTCGATTATTGAGATTACATATATGCCACTGTGCCCTTACATCTTGGGTATTTCTTGCTCCATTTTCGTGAGCACAATGTTACGCTCAGCACTGGGCGATGACTTTGGTGCGAATTTATCGCCTTTCAGGCGCAGACGCAAGTCCAAGGCCCGAATGTCCGTCATCAATGAGTGCTGCTTGTTCTCCAGATCCAAATCGATCTTTTGCGCATGTTCCTCGAGCAAATTGTAGTTGGCCTTTGATTCGTCAATCTTGTCCAATAGTCGCCGTCTGATTTGCTGCAATTTCTCCACTTCCAACAACAGTTGACTGTGTGCGTCATCCAGACACAATTCCATTCCGGAACGTTGAGCGCGATTTTCCAGACGCGTTTCAGCCAACTTAAGACTGGCGGTTTTGTCGCGAAGGGCTTGCTCGAGCGTTTTAATTTCACAAACGGCCTTTTCCATTTCTTCTTTCATCTGAAAATAAAACAAATTTTAATGATTTTCCCAATTCGAATTTTGACTTTGAATTTACTTTCATCTGTTGCCATTCGAGCTCGTTGCGTGCACGCTGCGTTTCGAAAATGCGCTTCCGAATAGTAAGGTCAGCTCTTTCTTTCTGGGAGATCAACATATTACGAGCCTTCTCACGGCACACAAACAGATTTTCCCGTATGGCATAAGTGTCGGCCAGTTCATTCTCAGCCATTTGTTTCACGTTCTTGGTGTGTTCAAGCCACCCTTGATAAGTAGAGCAACTGCAGGAAGAGTAAATAGCAAAATGTGGACATTGTAGCAGGCCAAAAATTACTCTACCCACTTTTTCGGATTACGTAGGGCGTCTGTTTTGTAGGTGATATTAGAGGAAAATTTGTTCAAATCCAACTGTGTGACGTCCAATGCCTCGGCCTCCGCTTTGTTGTCAATTTCCAAGCCGATTTTGAATTTAACCTCCTCCAGACGAGTCAGTTTCTCCCAAGCCTTTTGGCATTGATCGGTCAAGAGGCGTTGATTATTCTCCACCACAGCCAATTCGTTTTTGATCTCCGCGTCTGCATCATCGTAGGTTATCTCGGATCCCAAGCGACAATCGCGCATCGTTAGACACTCGGCGATAACGCTGATAGGGGTTTGCAGGGCGTCCAGCTCACGTTCGGTGGAGGCTTTCTCTTCCCTGAGCAGTTTCATTTCCAGCTCGATTCGTTCAAAAGTTTTGATGATTATAACGCGCCAGCGATTCATCTCGGAAATCCGATCGGCCAACGCCTCATTTGTCTCGTAATTAGTCCAGTCCGTTTCGATTTTCGTCTCATTTCTGAGCGTACGCGAACTGTGTCGTATGTCGGATGCATCGTTGCGTCGTGCCTCTGCCACTTTTCGCAATTGGTTCACCCGCGAATTCCAATCGGATAAGGCCAAATGTTGCAGCGGCTTCTCAAGTGTGATGACTGAGTGAAATGCCATATTTCGGACCCTTTAACGAAACTTAAGTTGAATTGAGTTCTTGGCAATTTTAAATGTGATTTTTAGCAAAAAAAAAAATTTTTAATTGAAATTTTAAAAGCTAGACAGCAATATTCAATATGTTTTTGAGGGTAGTATATGCTGAAGGGGAAGTCTACCAATAGTGTAACGGTATTTGTTTCAGAATACCTTCAGTAGAATTTTACTTTTCTATGGCACTTTTGTTTTATTATAACATGCTGTTGCTAGGCTCCAGTCATTTCCAAGGGTGACCATTTGAGCGTTTGTGAATAGCCAAACACACTTAGCTCAGGTAACCAAACTTTATATAGAGTGTGGCATTTGTTAAATAAATACATGCATTACACCATATTTTTAAATCCATTCCATGTAACGGATTTGTCAATGGCATTCCAAAAGAAATGTTCTCCCTTTATATAAGTATCTACTTATGTACATAATATAGTCCTTATTATTAAATATTTCAACCGAATCTTTTCAGGTTTAAATTTAGTTAAATTGAGCTACATAATAGATGAGTTTTCCTTCGGTATAATTTAATTTTGCCATGCATTCAGCAAACACAAATAAAAACAAATACTATTTGTAATTCAAGCCATTAAGCGCATTGTCAATTCCTTTAATGATTCTTGTTGATTGATTTATGTACAAAACCCGATTACATGCAACGGCAAAAGCTGCCAACGTATTTTTCAAATTTATAATAAAAGCTCTTTCTATTTTTGTGCCGTACACCCAAGGTAGCTCTTTTGGTAACATATCAACAACATATACAATGCTAAACTTTATATACAGGGTTCAGGCGAAATCTTGGAGGCTTATATTTGTCAACGCGAAATTCCTTGACGCCTTAGTACCAACTAAGTAGTTGTCAATTCAGATAATATTGTACATCTGTCAATAAAGTAGAGTACTGCAGCTAAGTTGAAACTTAATTTGACTATGAATATGAGCCAATTACACTAAGATTGAGCTGAATTCAGTCATTATGAAAACAATGACAAATTCTTCTTTCATATTAAACATTTATTACAGTTATCCGCAATAATGTTAGTTGAAGGAGTGTCTAGTCTGACATATTCCTTATACAAAATTCATGCAGTGCCCAGAAGAAACACAAATCGCAAGTAATTTTATTCGTGCATTCCGCATAGGGGTTAATTAGTACATTGATTGTATTGCTCCTTGTTATTGTAAATTCTTGACGAAAAAAAAGTGTCTTTGTTCTGTCTGCTCTACATACATATTACGATTAAGTTTTAAAAGTTTCCAACGTGAAAAATAAAATTTACGAATTCAGTCTTTTTTATATACCTCTCCCATCGACACCAATTCATTGAAGGTATTGTTTTAATTTTAAATAAATTGAATTAACTAATGAAAATTCAGTTGAATTTCTTGAATGGTTTTCCAATTTGTGTTTGCTCCTAGAACAATAATTATAAATAATATCTAAAATCTGAATAAATACTCTGCACTCCTAACCGATATTGGAAGTATAAATATAGTGAAATTTAAAAGTAAAAAAACCCTTCTATGCAAGCATACATACATATTTTGAAACAGTTACTAAGTTTTTAACTCAAAGGACCTCAGTTCGATAAATCTGAGCCCTTATGGACATTTCTTAGTCAACCGTTACGGCTATTGTTTCTCAGAATAACTTTCCAAATTGTTCACAGTTCCCGAGGCTTGGATATATGCGACCGAATTGTGTATATCTAAACTGCTTCCTAGATTTTATCAAATAACTTTTTATGAAATGTTTCTTAAAAATGTAATAAGGACGTAATTCTTTAACTAAATTTCACTCAAAGCAAATCTAAAATAATGGGCGATGAAGAGGATCCATGGGGTTTTGATGGTGGCGACGACAGTGCAGCAGCTCCGGCAGCAAGTGCGGGTGCAAGTGCGGGAGCAAGTGCGGCAGCAGGCACACCAACCAAAGTAGGCACACCAACCAAAGCAGGCACACCATCGAAAAGCGAAGTCACATCAATTACTGCTGCTGGTGGGTCCGACAACGTTAGTCGTCGCTCCGAACATGTCAGCGAGGGAGGAGCAGCAGCCGAGGAGCAGGCAGCTGCACCACCGCCTCCACCAGAAGATGATGGTTATAGAAAACCAGTCCAGTTATATAGGCATTGGGTCAGGTAATCAATTCACAAACACATGATTAATTCGCCAAGTTCGCTAAACTGTATATACGAACCTTTTTGACACACAGGCCCAAATTCCTCCAGTATAAATACATGTATAACTACAGGACCAACTACTATGACGATGTTATTGATTATCTAGACAAGAAACAAGTCGGGGTATCGAGGGAAATCCCCAGGCCACAGACCTGGGCAGAACGCGTTCTTCGTACAAATAACGTCAGGTATGACTACAACTTACAATGTGTTTTCAAAAAAAAAAAATGGAAATAATTCATTATTTTGTATATTGTATGTTTGACTGTAACTAATATTGTGTCGTCTTATAAACTATAATTGAATGAGGACGAAAATAATGTAATACAAATGCTTGTCTACCAGGTCAGGTATGTTTAATGTTTAATATGTTGAAATGGTAAAAATTATTGTAATAATTTGCATTTAAAATGGTCGGCATTTCAAAGTGAAACCCTTGTATGGAACTTTCGGATGCTGTATTGCCTTAAAGTTTATAACTTGGATTTGGGCCAATTAACCCGAGCCGCAATGATACTTGCAGCGACTTACAGCTTTATGCAAATTATACTTTTGTACAGAAAGACCGTCTTTGTCGATGTAATTTGATACAGAGGCAAGATCGTTAACAATGAGAACATTTAATTATGTGTTTTTGTTGAATTTGTAAATGTCCCAAGTACACTAATTTACCAAACAAAGAAGTTGTAGTTGCAAATTAGAATTTAATATTTCGAATTGTATATTTTCAGTGGAAGCCACTTGGATCCCTATGCATCGTCGATTAAGAGGGACAAACAGCTGGTTCAGACACTAGCTGCGTCAATCCGAACTTACAACTACCACACCAAAGCATACTTAAATCAGAAATATGCCCATGTACTTTAAATATGAGTAATAATACAATACATAAAAATTAGCGTAAATTATAGTACAATTTAATTTTAAGGAGATGTTTAATTCAATAAAAATGGAAGCTTGTTTATTATATTATTAAAAAAAAAAAAACACCCCTCTCTGAATGGGAAAATGTTCCAATGCAGATCTCAATTGGAAAGGGTTCTCGTTCGTTGCTGCGATGACGCTAACAGTTTATCAGTATATAAATAAATTTGAGAACATTTTCATCTAAGTTGTCCTAAGTTCCGTCTCAGTTTTCTGGTATTACGTAAGTAACGAATGACCTCCTTTGCTAGACGGTACGTTGTTTCTATGTATAATCTCAGTAAGGATTACAATTGAGATAAAAATAAAACATTTGAATTACTTTCACAATTTCATACCATCTTTAATTGCAAAATACAAGACTTTCAAATAGTCGATAATTATGTTTTGCATCAAAATACATTTTTATTCGAATATTTTGTTAATTAATTTAAAATCCGCCCCTTCTCCGCTATCTAAAATGTGATCTTCTTCATTGATGTTGTCGCATCCGAATCGGCTTCACTAAGCAGTTTTCTTAAACTATGATTTCGTTTCTCCCGTTCGTTTTGCTTTTCCGTTATGCTCAACATTTCGGTTTCCAAATCGGCTAAGCGAGCTTTAGTGGCCAAAGCACGAGATGATGCCTGAACTGAGGCTGAGGAGGTGCCCGAACTTTCTACCACACGTTCACTTTTGACTTTCAAAAATCTAGATGTAAAACCGTTTGAAACCTGAAAAGATAAGCCCCGAAGTACATTAGACTGGATTCTCATAATTCCTAACAATTGCAACGATAACAGTTATAATCGTCATTCGGGGTCAATAAAGACGGATAGACGGACATAAAAAATTTCTTTGAAATCAAAGACATGGTTACCTGACTTTCTGTATCATTTAGGAAAGGGGTTCTCTCTTTGGCAATCAAGTCATTCGCTTTTTTAAAGATATCTTTCTTGACACTATCGCCATAGTTGAAATCGTCTGATGTATCCAATTTTGAGGTATATCTTTTAAAAGTTGAGCTCGCTCCCTCATCTGCAAAATGGAAATGTTTTAGTTTGGGAATTAAAAAATTAGTTTAAGTATGGATGCCAAGTAAAATATACCGGAATCATCGATGTAGGCGCTCGTTTTGATTGGTTTCATAGGCTTGTATTTGAAAATTTCATCATCGTCGGCATCGTGCAGAAACGATACTTTTGGTGTCGCTCTGTCCTCTCTGGGCACTGAATCCGTATGTAAATTGGAAAATCTATATAAGATGTATAAAGTATCGTCATTTTAATCCATAATGTTTATGTATAGCACTGGAATCTAACTTGCAGTACTACCTATAATCTAAAATTTAATGGAGGATATAGACTACAAGTGGACTTAGTTGATTTATTACCAGACCATTGTCACTCATAAAATGTATATAACAAAGCTAAAAACCACCTATAATTAGTTAGGAGATGAACTAGATTTGTGAGAACTAATTAGTAAACATGTATTATTCTGATAGCGAATATATATATTTGTCCAGATCTGTCTGTATGTCCGTCTTTCTGTCCTTGTGTCTGAGGCAAACGCTCTTAGTTTTATTGTCTATTTAAAAACTCTTATTAATTACAATCAATTCCAATTTAAAGTCTATACAACCTGAAGCACCCGGTATTGTTATGCTAATTTTGTGGTAATAAGTTATGCTATATTATCCAGTGTGCTCCATCTGTTTAAATACAGCTGGTTAAAATAATTTGTTTTTCCTATTTTCGATTTTCACCAAATTTTCCGTGAATTTCTAATTTTCAAGAACACAAACATTTTGTAATCTCTGGTCGTTTCGAAAGATTTCGAAAAGTTTAGTGAAATTTTATAGGAAACAAGACATAAATAAACTAATGAGAATAAACAAAACGTGACGCCCGCTGAAAATTAAACTTGCATATACAACCAATCTTAAGCAAAAGTACGAAAATTTAGTTCGTTCAGGCATGAAATTAAAATATATTCAAACACCCACACACACGGCGTTCTAAACGTTCATGCAAAAACCATTTGATACGTTCCGGAAACCCAGGCGATCATGTCTTTCATATTAAATGTTCGATTCTTATTGCTGGAAGCTCACTGAAGATATAAAATTCCAAAATTAATTTTTTGGAAAATGAGCTAAAACCCATAATTAATACATAAAATAATTCCTTTAAAAGTTTGTACTTTTCTAAACGTTTATTTGAATACAAAATGTTCAGTTGCTTCGGCTACTGCATTTAAAAGGATAATTCATGTTTTGTGTTTTGCGTTTACTTTACCTTGCTCCCTTTTTGTTGTCCAGATTTTCTAAATCTTTTTTGTAGTAACTTTCTCCGATATCATAGTTGGCACCATAAATGCGTGTCCTACGGGGACGGTAACTCGACATTCTGTAAAATTTTACAATAATTAGAAAAGGCTAGAAATGTAGCAAATTCCCACCATCAGATATCCTTTTTTGTAATATCTTAATTTGATACTCTTTGAAGTTCGAAGTTTGACTTAAAATCATGAGACATTTTAAAAGAAAGTATACCTAATTTAATGGACCCACATATGGAAATCAAGTTTCATCAAAATTATTTATGAGACTAATCTGATATTCTCACTCTGGACCTTTATTTCGCCACGATTTTAGAAATGGAACGAGAATAATCTGGATTCTGTTTACAGAATTTACATTCTACGTCGTTGTGAGGTGTACATAAATACGTACGTGCATGCATCTGGTACATATAAATTTATCATTTAAATCGTATAAGAAAAATGTTCTTCCGATTTTGGCAAAGCCACTTATTTAGTTAGTAGGTACGTACGTATTTAGTTATTACAGCACAGTTTATTTAAATAGCAAACTAAAAATATTATTCTCCTAAGATTACTAAAGATTGATGCCCATTATATTTTTACTTGTATGTCGTACATCAACAAAGACGTAGGATTATATTATATTATTCATTAATGTCAAATAAATTCAAAATGTATTTTTTAATTTTAAAAATTCCGTGGGTGTGAAATGTGTCATTCAACTAAATCGAAAAATTAAGAAATCTTTTGCGAAAGGTTTTGCTGAATTTGCAATAGCAAAGGGCCAACAATGTCGTGTGTAAGTTTTGATTTTTTTGGTATCGCAATGAAATATAGAAGTGAAGCAGAAAATAAAGTTTTTACTTTATGTCTCACATAAGTTAAGCAAATTTTTTAAAACTAAAATAAAATTTAAAAAACTTTAAAATTATTTAAAATTAATTCACAAAATAATAGAAGACTATTTTTCTCATTTATATTCTTTACAAACTTCATGAAAATTAACTGTGACACCTGACATGAGCATTGTCCCAAAATATATGAGATATTCGACCACTAAATTTACACTTTCAAAGGTTCTTCACATTGTAACGCTTATATAAGTGAGGTGTGTTCATGTCCAGAAATAACGAACTGTTTCAGATAATCTTCGATTTAAATTCAGTTTCAATTAAGTAACCTTTTTAGAGAGTAGATTTATTTATATTTTTTTAGATTAAATACTCTATTTTAATTTCCTTTTCTTGAACTGATAGCGAATAAAACACTTTTGAATTTAATTCAACTTACTTATTTGTTAGATTTGTTTTAAAAAACACCACAATTCTTCTATTACCAAACACACACTAAATGTATAAAGATGTTTCGCATAGCTGTGTAGAATGGTTCGAAAATAGCCCCCACAGTACTTTTATTAATCACCTATACCACACATAGTATATTTTCGTGTATGTAACACAAATATTCGCATGAACATAGGATGTGGCACACAAAATTTACTTTTAGAAATTTATTTCAAAATTGAATACAAATAAAAGTCTGCTCGGTCATTCCAATCACATGGATACCCTACATTGCATGCTCACGAAATCGATCGTTTTCAGTTGAAATGAAGAAAAAATGTGTTTTCCTACACATACTACATTATGAGGACGAGATAAGTTAGTGAATCTAATGCTATGTTCACACCTACGATACTTTGAACAAAAAAAAACAATATTCGAGTATGTAGTTGTTTCAAATGGTAGCAGTTGATAGTTTATGATGGCATTGGACCACAATTCAGACAATTTGTCTGATGCCAGATTACGAATTACGATTGGACTAGACTCATTTATTTAATAATTTTTCGGACTAGCTACAAATTGAGTCAATTGTCTAAGTCCGACAAATTCAGGACCCAAATGGAATTCTGTGTTTACAGCTAAAAAAAAACGATTCAAATACACGCAGACCTCTTTTAGGTCTACTGTGTGAGTTGATTTTAATACTGTGTGTAGGGTATAGAACCATAGGCAGACCGAAGGTAAATCGCACATTTTTGAGTTAATTATCCGTTTTTTTGTGCATCTTGGAAATACGTTATATGCACATATTTTAGTGGTACTTAATTTAGCTCGTAAACAGAGTTCAGTAGAAAAAAAAGTTGTAATTTTACTACACTGGAGTTATTGAATGAAAATAATGTTGTAATATTTATATTATTTGGTGTAGCTTACAAAGTATTGGCCCCTACCTATTTAAATAATTATATTTTAAAGTTTAAATGTCCTTAGCCCTTAATCCGGGTCAAAACTTATGGTGGGTGGTAATTCGAGCCCATTTATTAAGTAAGTACGCACACATGATTTGCGTAATATTGTTTGCTCTTGTCCCAAATATTATTTGTGTTATTTGGTGCTTATTACTTTCGCGCATTACAAACGCTTGTAGTTGAGAGAACATCTCTTGGTTTATTTGGCGATAGACGAGACGATCACCGTGTGTCTATTGTTATGAATGATCATTTTTTTGGGGGCATATATGTATTGGACGCTGCCAATTTCTCATCGCACAATAAATAGCGATGGTCGCGACAGAAAATGATCTAATAAGTCACAGCCTCAGATTTTGGACCAGTCTGAGAGTATATGAGAACGTTTTCATTTTTATGATTATCGCTCGGAAATAAAATGTATTTGCATTTAATGAAAATACTTTCGCGTTTTAGTATTCAGAGCACATTTTATTATTATTACTATTATTTATCATATGAATTGATATAAAGGATATTACATTGATTTCAGGACGTTTCTGAAGCGATCCAACACAATATTGGCATGGCTCTCTTTAAATATTAAAGCGGGTCTAAAGCGTATGGCCAGGTCACCACATCCGCCTGTTTGCAGGCCACTCATTTTCAATTTATTGATCATGTCATCGCGCACCTTTGAGCTCGAGCAGTTCACGGCCAAAAATGTGCCGCGACCCCTGGTTGAGTTCAAAATGTTTGGGAATTCCCTCTCCAAATCCAAGAGTCCGTTTTTCAAAACATTTCCTGCCACGTTGACGTTCTTCAACAGCTGCTCATCCTTAATGACCTTAATGATTTCCTCCAATAACAGAATTTTGCCTGGATCTCCCATCCACGTATTGAACACTCTAAATGCTTCCTTGGGCCTGAGTGCGTCGGTATGGAAGTAGCCACCAAGTTGCATTTTCTTGCTGAATGTGACAACGTCCGGCGCTTGTTCCAGATTGAAATGCTCATGGCACCACATTTTACCTGGATAGAAAAAAAAGCACAACGTTATTAATTTGGTGTCAACTCAGTTAGTCGCCTAAATTCAACATACCCGTGGAGCCACCACCAGTTTGCACTTCGTCGATCAGAAGCGCCATGCCATTCTTCTTACAGATTTTCTGCAGCGACTGGAAGAACTCCGGCGAAGCTTCATTATCGCCACCCTCACTTTGAATAGGTTCGACAACAAGGCCGGCCACGGGTATATCACGATTTTTATATTTCGAAATGAGATCCTCCACCTCAGCCAAGCAGCGTTGATCTTCCGCTTTGTTTTCGCGTTCGTTCTCAGCGAGTGGATACTTGTACTGTGGGAATGAGGCAATTGGCCAGTCAAAGGAGGGCACATCGATTTTATGAATATATTTTGAGTGAGTTGTCGACAGAGCACCCAATGTTCGGCCGTGGAAAGCACCTTTGAATGAGAGTAAGCTCAATTTTGGAGCACCAGGAGACATGTTCATCATGCAGGAATCCTTCTCCAATTCCGAAAAGCTGACATCCTCGCCTCGCTGATTTTTCCGGTACCTGCAAGTAATTTCAGTATTTTTAAGTGTTCATTTATTACACTGTGCAACAAAAAAATATACGTGTAACGCCTAAAATTATTTTACAATGGCTTAAAGTTCAATAACTTTTTTGTGTCGCCCACTGATATCAAAGGGGATAGATTTCATTCATTTATAAGAAAAGAACAAACATTTTTTTAATTTCTTATCAAATTTTGGAAGAGTATAAAAAGTGTAATTTACTATTTCGAAAATGGAGGACTGGTACTCTAGAATACAACATGTGTTCGGTTATTGGCATATATCTTATCTCAACAGCAACAAAATGCTGATACCATTTGACAAATTACACCAGCAAAGCATTTGTGCAACAACTCTAAAATTTCTTGAGTTCCTAATCTCCGACTTTCGGTTGGACTGTCGTCGATTTCAAGATCAATCGCTTCTCGAAAACTCAATGTATGCATTCATATTTGGCAGCAACAACGAATTATTCTGGGTCGGAGTGTCATAAATTTTCGCTTTTATTGCACACATTTAATGGCATGCACTTACCAAATGAATATATTTTTGTAAGCGTTTTCGTTGGAGCACGATCCGCACATCATTGTGGTTAAATTGGTTAAACCTTTTGGGGCAATTCCCATCAGAACCGCATTCAATTTGGCGGGCCACTCTTTGCCGGGGAACACACCAAGCGCCGGTCGGTTAATTAGTGCTGAAATAGAGCGTTAATTATTAAGATATTTTTAGGAAAAACAAATAAAAATTTTGTATTCATTAGCTACAGCTGTTATTAAAAGGTTACAAATTCATTTACCTCGTGTCACATCATTTTCGATTTATTCTATAATTAGGTTGTCCGAACGGATGTAGATAAACCACCCGCAATATACCAGGGTAAATTTCCCCTACCCAGTAAAATTCGCCTACTAATAAATAAATCTTTGACGCTTGCCGTTAAGATAAAGTCCAATATAAAATTTGGAGATAACCAAAAGCTATAAAAACAATACTACATCTGCGATAGCGGTTTTATATAGGTGGGAACTTTTCGGTATCTAAAATTTATTTTGTATGATTATATGTAGCCTGCACACCTTACAGGTAGGTTGAAAAATATAAAAGCTCTCGATTTCGAGAAATGCGAGCAGTTCGAGGAAATGTTAATCCATTAAAAAATTATTATTATTTTTACACCCTGAGACAAAAACCTAATTTTTTTCTCACATCTGCATATTTATTTAATTTTTTAATCTTAGTTGGACAGCGGCCCTTATACTCTTACTTAGATGCAATCAGGACAATAGGATGTTAAAAAGTTTTTTTTAAATTGATTCCTTTAATATCTTTGAGGATTTCTTTGACAATTAAGTCAGAATAATTGTATTCTTGTATGAAAGAACATGAATTAAAAACATAAAATCGATTCGGTTAATAATATTTATCTTTCCACCAAAAACAAGATTTGACTTTTGATTGAAGGATATAAGGAAATAGAGATAACTTACGTGAATTCAGTTCTATCAGAATGATTTAGAATTTATCTAATACGTACATTTCAAGTTTTGTTCGTTTCTGAAGACATCTAATAACCTGGGATGGTTGTATCCCAATGGTACGGAAGAAATTTGTGTATAGACATCAAGCAGAACGTTGCCATCAACATCACAGAGATAATTTCCCAGCGATTTTTCGTAGTCGGCAAAAAGCTGAACAGACCCAGCATTCTGTAAAGTAAAACAATCAATTGTTAGTAATATACAATCTCTTTGTTGACACTTTAATTATTATATTTTGAAAGCGAAAGGATAGCAGATTGTGCAGCAATCCAAAACACTAAAGACGTCCTTGAAGATTGTCGATTTTTCGCTACTAATCATGCCTATCAACTTGAGTTCCTTGTACTTAGAGATAGCAATTGACACCAAAAATTTAAACGTTATTGCATAAGTCTCACAACATAGCCATACAAAATTATACTAAGTACACACATGGACATGGGCATGGACGACAATTGAATGAACTTACTTGAACGGCGTTTAATTCATTTTTCAGCTGCAAGGATTTCGGACCAGGAATCGAGTCTGTTTTAATAATTGGTCCGGAAGGCTCCACCGATGTTGCAAAGTGTCTCGCATGGCTATAACCTTGAAAAAGCATAGCCATACAGTTTTGAAGCAAAAGAAGAAAACAAAACCACTCCCTTACCTTTAAATGTTAAACAATTTTTTGTCAAATTATTAGTTACGCGTAGTAGACGCATTTTATATATTCTTTTTTCCAGACAATAACAGTGCTCGCTCAAACAAAGTCAAAAACTGACTGCCTTCAATTTATTTCAATTTACTAACTTAACATTTTTAAATTGGATTCTGCGCACTTACAATTGACTTCATTATCAAAAGCAGTTAAATTGGGTTGATGTAGAGAAAAGTTTTGGTTCTGCGGATATGCTCATACGTTTCAATGATACTGCGGTAAACTAAACGCTTGCGAGTACGAGAACGAGGTAGTTAACATTGAAATTTCCAAAATTAGTAGGTCCATGAACTGTTTCTCTTCAAGGGTGAAGGAGATCCAAAGAAAGCAAGAGAATGCTCTTTTAAAAGTTTAAATACTTACTAATTATTTACTATGTTTTACTAATAAATATAAATAGTAGGGATTTACAATTTTGTAAATGTTATCAAAAAATATAGACTTAAAACAATTTTAAAATTATGTGGATTTATTAGACCTCTAATAATACTGTTAATTTTGAATGGGCTTAATTTATTTTATTATTTTTCAATATTTCTTCGAAAGTCATTTTCCGGGACTATAGAGATTACAGTCCCTAAAGATGATTGCAAAGAAGTCAAAATATTAAACGATAATAATAAAAATTTAATAAAGTTTTTTGAGACGAAAAAATTAAAATGATTAAAATGAAGGAAAAGTTACTTCATAATTGAAGGGGTGATCGGATGATACCGCCTTCAAATATAATTTTTCGGAAGAACGATTATTAATTGGATAACTACACTGTGCATTACGGTTGCCAGATTTGTGAGATTTTTTAATGGCTTGTGAGAAGTGAGATTTTTTAACTGCTGTAAGATTTTTTGTAAGCATTTGTTATTGCAGTAAAATGTTGTTTCACGTGAGATATTTAAAAATTTTGTGTGAGGTAGTGAGATATTTATCTGGCAATTGCACACTTTTTATTTGTAACCGTCTGCGTTCCGGGTGGGTATTGTAACTATAAAGTACACTGATGCTAATGGGAATATCTGTTTTTCTAGGTTAATGTGAATAAAGAAATAACAAATGCTTTTTGCATAAAATTTTTTGAAATTTTGAACGCAAATAGCAATTGCTATACGTTTATTCACACCACCCAATTTGTCCTACAAATATTTAATATTAAAAATATCCCAAAAAAAGGCATTTTTTGAAAAAAAATGTTCAATTTTCGAATTTTTTTTTTTATAATTTAGATTTTTTAAATGAAATTTTTAAAGTTTTTTTGTCTAAAATATTTGTTTAAAATATATAAATAAAATTTCTATTTTTAAAATTCGAAAATGTTTGAAAAAAAATTTGAAGAGGGTGGAAAGTTGTCTTTTGGGCAAAAATCTAGTTCTAAAGGGAAATTACTCACAATTAAGCAACATTGACTCATTTTGTTTCCAATTGTTAAACAGGGTTGTTCATCTGGCAACTCAAGATATATAGAATACTAGATAACGGCATGAGGTAATTTGCCGTTATGTAGCATGACGTCAGCATATACTCCTTGTCACTTTAACAGAAAAAATTTAGCTTAATTGGTTACCCAATCCGAAATTGTTAAAATTAGGGAAAGAAATCAAAATTATGGACTTGTGAATTTGAGTTGCTAAATAAAGCAAAGAATTTAATAAATTAAAGCGGTTTTTTTTATACCCCCACACACACTGCGGCAGGGTATACTAAACTTTGACACAACAAGTATATATATTCTTGATCAGCAACACCTCCTGAGCCGATTTAGCCTCGCCCGTCTGTCCGCACTGTAGCAGTCGTAGTTTTGGAGTTATCTCAAGAAAAAAATATCTCATTCACAGTTTTTCTGGATCATTTCATTAGTTGAAATCAGCAATGGCATTTTCTATCAAATTCCGAAATTTTTGTTATATCTATTTTCGTTTTTGAGTCTAAACTTTGGACTCTCAGGCGATAAATCCACTTTAGCAGAAAATGTTTCAATTCACAACGCTGGCTGCCAGAAAAACGTAAACAAAGAACAGCTGTTCTAGTGACAAGGAGTATCTGCTGACGTCACGGCAAAATGGCGATCCTAACGGAAAACGTCATGTCGTCATCTGTGTTCTATCCTTCTCGCTGGCAACTGTCAAGTGTCAGTTGACTGACATTTGTCTATTGTGCCTTAAGTTTAATAACAAGAAGAAGGAATTTATTGCACACAGTCTTAAATTCATTACCACCAAATGGTATATTTTGCTATTGCCTATTTCTATTAAATAATACAAAGTAAAATGTGCAAAATTATTTATCAGGAAACTAACTGGAATGAACTGAAGAATACGATAGCAAACGGCAGTGCATCGGAGCGGCGGGAAGCGCTGATTAACTTAAAAGATGCGGTCATCGGAAGCAATAGACAGAAATCATCATGCATTTCCTCGACACTAGTACCTGTTTTACTCGAGATTTGCACCATGAATGATGACAATATACTACCTGACAAGATCAATGCATTCATTATAATGGGTAATATATAAAATATAGTATATTTTATGGCAGGCTAAATTAAGATTAATACAAAATATTCATTTGGTATTGGGGAATTTCGTGGTTGCTTCAAAGTGAAGTAAAGTATGTTTCCGCAAACAACAAACATTTTGACCTCGACAAATGTTTTAAATTGTAGAGGCACGCAGACATCAGACAGTTTCCCAGACAGATTTATTTGGGCTATTAACTATAATGCCAAGTTATTGTTAAATTTTTCATTGAGCCTACTTAGATGATATCCCCTCTCATTTCTTATCTATATAAATTTGTTAATTCTTATTAAACAAAGTAATGATTAACAATCACGAATTCAGAATTTTTGGGCTGGAAACAAAGTCATTCACAACAATAAAAATTTCGCAATCTCTGTTGGAAATGAACTTAATTTTATTACATACTACATACATACATTGTTCATTGATAAAGATAAGCAAATACAAATGCAATAATGAGATTTTCTTCTTTCCAGGCTCCTTGGCGAAAGGTTCAGTCGATCAAGTGCAGATATTGGTCAAGAGGTATAACATCATTCCGGTTTTGATAAGAGAAATCATATTAGAAAACAACAATCGAAAGTGTATCGAAATTTGCCTCAGCACAATGCGATCCATATACGAACACCCGTATACGCCGGTCGACATTTTCTTTACGGACGAATGCTCTCTAACATATTTCCTAAGTAAATAGACGAAAATCGCAGGCTTGACGAAAATATTCATACTGAAATTGTTCTCATTTGACAGGTTTAGCCTCTACCGAAAGTTCTTTGAAAACTCAAATATGCGTAACGAGTATATTGGTTTCACTTTGCCAGACGCACGACGACCAGATACGGCTGCTGCATGCGGGGACGATTCACGTTCTGGCTCGCATGATCTGCTTCGAAAATGAACATATTCAAATACCAGCGCTGCGTTGTCTAGCTTGCATGTGCTATTCGAATCGATCGGTGACGGACAACATTTGTGTGACAAGGTAATGACAAGGTTTTGCAATGGTGCGGTTTCTTTCTTAGTATACTAATAGCAATTCCCTTACATTTGAAGCTACCACGGGAGATCCCTACCGGATATTCTCAACTCACTGATGTCGCGCTTGTTCACCCCCGAAATTCAACTAACAGCTGCTAGGTGCTTAACTTACATTTACCGATCTGGCACACTGCTCTCTACGGACTATAGAATTCTCCATAAAACTCTTCCTTCCCTGGCGAGATTGTGCTCCGACAACTTTGACCAGTCGATTAGGGCGGCTGCTGCGGAAACACTGGCCTATCTAATTGAGGTGTGATTTGCACGAACTTTACAAAAGAGTATAGAAATCTCAGTTATCTGTTCTGTTTTAATTGTGTTTTATAGGTGGACTCGGAGCTTCAAAGAACGGCCGCCATTAGCAATCATTTATTGAAATCTGTATCCCAACTACTTCAGTGCAATGAGGCAGCCACCAAGCAGGCAGCGTTAAGATGCTTTGCGTCATTAGGGGCGAATGATGAGGCCATTCGGAAACGAATTATGGACACAAATGGCTTGATAGACGCCATTCTGGAAGGCTTAAGTGATTGCAACTCTCAGGTAGCCTAAAAGGGGTGGTGTGAGTAAAGCAAATTGCATTTGCTATTTCTCTGTTCACACACACGTCATAATGTGACGTAAGGCAATGTCAATTAATACCATATATTCACAGGTCAGACTAGCCTCCGTTAGATGCCTTCATTCGCTATCGAGGTCTGTACAACAGCTGCGTACAACATTTCAGGTAAAATATTTTCAAAATTGTTTTTTCTTTTTAAAAAAAAATTCACATTTTAATTTATTTTGCAGGACCATACCGTGTGGAAGCCTCTAATGTACATTTTATCATGTCAGCCATCAACGGATTTCCTCATTGCCGTCACATCGACAATTTGCAATTTGGTATTGGAGTTTTCGCCATCGAAAGAGCCAATGCTGAACTCCGGAATCGTTGAGAAATTGTGCCAGTTCACCGAACATAGTGATCCAGCACTGCGCCTGAATAGCATATGGGCTCTGATGAATATGTCCTTTCAAGCCGACCAGCGTGTAAAAACGGACATTATCAATACCCTGAGCACAAAAAGGATATTGGAGCTACTTTGTGATTCAGACTCAGCAATTGTGATGAAAACATTGGGATTGCTTAGGAACCTCCTAAGCAGATCGCATCATATAGATAATATTATGTCGGTGCATTCGGTGCAAGTGCTGGAGGCGATAAATATGGTTCTGGCGTCCAACCATTCAGCGGAAATAAAGGAGCAAGTCTTATGTATTGTGGGAAATATTGCTGCTGAAGCGCAAAATGCAGATTATATCATAAATGACGAAAAAATCATGACGCGACTGGGCGCTTTTTTGGTAAGTCGGATATATCGTAAAGCAAAGCAATGTCTATAGTAAAAAAGTAAACAATTTCTGGAAGCTCTTCTTGGCGCCCTGTCCCTTGCTTACTTGTTGTTCTATTTTAGTTTTGTTCCTGTCCATTTCCATTGCGTTCCTAATCTACTTCCATTACGTTTTCGTTCCGTTTCTAAATTTGTTCCAATTCCATTTTGTTGCGATCCATTTCCATTTCGTTGCAGTTCCATTCACATTCCGTTTTCGACATCATTTGCAACCAAATAAAAAAACTCTAAAATCGGTTCAGTATTTCTCAAGCTTAACGAAAATCAAGAAATTTTAGCGACCATTTTGTATGGTAGCTAGGCGTGATTGTTATCCGATGTTGCCCATTTAAAATGTGCCCGATTATACCATCATGAAATGTCGCATAAAAATGCCGTTACAAATTTACACTTGGTTTGGGCAGGTCATTTTTCCCTTTTGGTATCGAAATGTAAATTAACCGGGGTTTGATTTTTCGATTTTTATAAGGCATTAACAGGCTATAGATTTTGTTGACCTACTTTTAGTGACGAAAAGGAAAAAAAAAAATACTGGAAAAAAAGTACCAAAATATTAAAAACAACAAGTAAGAGAATTATCTTCGGTCTGACTGAGTTAAAATACCCTTCACATGTGAAGATGACACGGTCCTAGACAATTTTTCGGTATTTTATAGATATGCCCCCTTTTCGCGATCAGCGACGCCGATCTACCTTGAAAACACTATCTGTCTAAATGTGTTATCAATAATATACTTTTTCGATATTTAATTGAATTAATCCATACTCAATTCAATTTATTTTGCAGTTCCATGCGGATCACAAGTTGCAGGCCGGTGCTCTATTTGCAATAAATATTATTGTACATCGAAAGGATTCTTGGTCCGAGGAGAAATACTATCGACTGGCGGAACTCGATATAATTAAGAATGTGCATGAACTAAATAAGAAAGCTGTAAGAAATAAGGTGGTACTGTGCGACGATTACATTTACCGGACTCTGAAACAGATAGTAATTCAATGTAAACACTTTTGTCCCGAAATTTTGAACTAGTTGTCAAAAATATATATATATTCGTATATTGCAATACAACACTTGAGTTTTCAATTATAATGTACATTGATCAGTGGTAAATTTGAAAGAGACGTCGTATTGCAACTTTAACTTGCTTCCGGACGAGAGCGACATGAGCCACTGGCTATAGTATACAATTATTTTGTACTAGTTCAATTGTTTTTGCTGTATTTTGCTTGTTTGTTTGTCTTAGGATGGAGAAAATGATTTCAATTGCTTTTTTTCCGTTTCCGTCCATAATCTTAAATTACCTCAGGTTAATAAGAAAACGTTTTCACGTGCACATATGAATGTACATTTCTTACATTTCCTAATCGCGTATAATTGATTATTAGGCGTGGTGCTTTGAATTATAATCCAAATGTCAACTTGTTATGAGTGAACTAATTAGTTGAAAATTCCATTTCGTCTGAGACACTAATTTCAGACTTTGGTACCGACCCTGTTATTAATTATGGCTGTAGTTTGGTCCTCATTACTAAGCTGCTGCACGTTCATCTCAGTTTGGAATTCCAAAGTCGACCAATGGTGTATAACATATAACTTAATAAAACCAGTAACTACCACTTTGTAGTTCCAAATCGCGAGAAAAAAATAGCAAATTTTATTTCCAACTTATCGTTTCCGTCATCCCACTAAATGAGCGCACCACTAGCAACTATGTGTGTGCATTTTAATTACAATAATTGCGATTTTTATGTTGTTGGATTTGAAAACAAGTTGTACCAAACATGAAAATTGTGTCACTTTGGCTCTTGCAATTGTGTTGCTGTTAATGACCGAGCCTTTCCCTGTGTGTATAGCGTATCGTATCAATATCGAATTAAAAGTGGAAACAATTGTTTTTATTGATGAGCACTTTTTGAAGTGCAATCGTGAGTACTTGAAGATAATTGATATAAGCCAAAGAAGCAATTGGAAGTACTTGAACGTAAAGCAGTCGGTAGCATTTTGAACTATTAAATCAGGTTTGCTTTTCACCATTAATTCATACTGTTCGGTTAGGAAATCAATAAAATGTACAAAATGATGTGCGATACCGTCGCCACTTCCAGGTAATAATGCTTCTCCAAATCTCAATTTGGCTGAGCTCGTATAGTTATCCTTCTATGCATTGCGAATCCGATTCAACACAAGATTCGAACACCGAATGCCACTAGCCAAGTGTACCAATTTAACAACGGGGAAGTTAATGAAATGGAAAACTGGTTGTGAAATGCCAACAATCGCACTAAGTGTAAGTGCTGCATGCAGTATTTCTGTTTTGTTTTGCTTTTCATTGTTAGGTAACGATGCAGAGTTGGTGCCTGCAAGTCAAACCAGTTCATTTCTATTTTCGCGATCCATTAAGTGCTTCCGGAATGTCTTTTGCGTCGTCAGAGCGTGTCTCTTTTATACATTTTTTGATTACAGATCCAAAGTGAGAACTGTGCAATGACAAATACAAAAAAAAAAAAAACAACGAAAAAAAGTAATACAAAAACAGGAAGCATGGAAAACTTTTAGCACAAGTATTACGTTGGAGGAAATACCACTTGGATTAATTACAATTACTATTGAAAATAAAAGAAGCTGCAATTGAAAATCGTAAGAAAAAATGTGTTTTGTAATCGGTTTGTAAATCAATAATCACTGGATCTTAATATTGAATTGGTGCTGGAAACATATCATCTATCATCCATCACCTTCACCAACATCAAAGGCCACTTGCTGAACCTGAAAGACGGCCTGAAGAAAACATTGCTCGTACGCTCATTAGAGCTGCCACTGACTTTGAGTTTACTCTTTGGCCATACGTTAATCTGCAATAGTCGTAATTGTACTCTCTCTTGTAACAGTTGCCTATTCGATCTATTGTTTGTTGTTGGCTGTTTCCATCATTGCAGTATTTACTTACTTCAACAACAACAAGACCCCAACTTTTCACAACAACTGCAAATTTCACTGCGGCTTTTCCTGTTTTATATTTAAACGGATGAACACTGCTGACTAATGGTAATATCATCTGCACTATTGAAAATAGAGGTTGCTTTTGTTGGATAAATTTCGCAAGGTGCGCACAGCTCTGGTGCTTTTAGTGCATTTGTAAAGTTGAAAGTGTTTCTTCAAAACAAAAATAATAATAATACAAATTATGGCCTCAATGAAAGGAGTAAGTGCAGCATGAAATCTGGCATTATATGAAACTAAATCGAAATATAGTGAGGGCAGTGAGAACATTTAAAAGAAAAATAAAGAGTGGGAAAATACTTCCGAAAACTGTTGAAAGTGGATTATACAGTGGTGATGTGAATAGTTCAGCAGGATATCCTTTGACTATATCTCAGTATAGGTCCAACTTAATAAACATTTTTGATATACTTAGCTTAACAGTGAATTAAGTTTATTGCCCATTAGGGTGGAACGAAAATCAACAGTGCATAAAACTTTCGTTAAAAAAACTTCGCAACGAGATTTAAAATTACAAAATCGAAGCTCAAGAATCTCAAATTTCCGAGCCCAAAACATCGGTGGATTATCAGGCTTTAATTAAGAGTGGTCTGCTGACCATATGTCCATGTATCCATGTACCTTAAGGAACATTTTACAATTTTTTGTTCGTAGTCCGCTCTATTATATTTGATCGGTGGTGTGTTTTAATTTACACACAAGATCTCATAAATACAAAATCGGTCTGTGGAATGATTTGCGTAAAGTCACGGTTCGTAAAATCTGTAGGCAAAAGCAATAATCTCTTAATTCGACTCAGGAAGTAATCGAGTTGGACCGTTTCGGTATTCTACTGAATAATACGCAACTGGAACTGTCTACAAACTAATTAAACCTTGAAAAAAGCTATGAAGGGTTGTCTGAAACATTTCTAGAACCTCTTAGGCACTTAATCAATTGCTAAATAATTGAATATTCTTATTTTAAAATTTATATTCTTTACTTTTCAACCTAGATCCTTCCATTACTGTTTATATCTTTAATGGTAGTTGCTCTGACAGAAGCAAGCCCCTCTAAGGAGAAACTAAAGTGAGTATTTGTTTACTAGGCTCTTTGCTCATATACAACATAATAAATTTCCCGATTAATGTACAGAATTCGAATACACATCCCTGTCAAGCATCACACACATGTCCATACCAAAACGATAATAAAGAAAGTTCCTCTGCCAATACCGGTGCCAGTGAAAGAACACCATCCGCCGCCAAAAAAACATCATCATGAAGAAATCGAAGAGGAGGAGGACTTCGAAGGATACGAGTATTCCCGGAAGAAACGACGTGGATCCCATCATCCATTTGTATGAAGAACTTTTAACATAACATTAACCTTGCATCATGTACTAACCGTTAGTTTATATTACATTGTAGCTACGTAAGAAATATGACGATGAGGACTTCGAAGGATACGAGTATCCCAAGAAGAAATTTCGAGCACACTATCCATTTTTATGAAACAAGCTAATATAAATGTAACCAAATTCATGTATCTCTCAACATTTTTCAACACAACACTCACAACTCACACAATATAGGGAGATTTTCTACATGATGTCAGACCTTCCTTATCGATTTCCATCCTATCTACTACATACATAGTTAAATTAGCAATTTTCCTGGGTGTGCAAAAAAAGAATCACCAAAACATTTCAATAAAATGTATAAACAAGATATTTTAGAAAATAAACAAATATTCAACCAAAAAGCAAAATATACATCTGTGGGAAAACATAAAATCTGCAGACTCGTGAATTATCATAATATTCGTTTGCTTATGTCTGTCTATTTGGTCTTCACTCATTGCGCTTCAGGTATTATGATTATTAAACGAATTCAAAATAAACAAAAGCTGACTTTTAAAATGTTTACCCAACGTGAATATAGACCAGCAACTAGCAACGCCACCATCTCTCCGAATCGTGCATTTTGTGGGAGGTGTGGGAGGTAGGTACCTTGGTGCCTTTCGCTGGACGCTCGCTTACAGCAACATCGGTTGCTGTTAATGCCATAGAAACCAATTCGAACTGGGCCAACAGCAATATTCGAAAGAGAGGCAGAACAAACACGTGCGCTGCAGCATGTAAACAATACGATGTTAATGTGTAAACAAGTATATGCGAGATGCGATTGAATTGTGCCACTCTCGTGCTTTTCGCTGGAGTTGTTATTTTTTTTTTTACTATGTGTATTAGAAAAGAAGAATATGGAGAAAGAAGAATATAGACTCTCGGAATGTTAGAGAATCACAGCCCCAACTGCTCCGATACGAGACGATTACCGTGAGTGTGTGTGGCGGCAGTGAAGTACATTTGCGCATTTAATGCGAATTTTATGAGTCAGCAAATCTCTCGCTCTTTTTGCAATTACTGAAAGTGTAGTCGAGGCTGTGGGTGGGCCACGGAAATGGCATACGGTACGTGCGTAGGTACTAAATATAAAAGGGTTAGTTATTATATCCAACGTAATGCGGAAATTTGCAAATGTCCGATAACATTGGCGCCAAAGAAAGCTCCACTGTGGATTACAAAAGGATTTTCAGTGTCAAAAAACATCTGCTACTGAACAATTCGATGCACTGTTCATAAATTCGAGATAAATGCGAAATAATATTTGAACTTATGGTGGATTGTAATAAATACAATACATTATATGCGTTTTCAAAGGATTCCTTTATTTTGTACGGTTTTTGCACAATGTAAATGACAAAACTATTCACATTTGAAGAAGATATTTGTTAGTTTGTATATAGAGCAATTCACAGAACCGATTTCGTGTCTGTGAATTTGGGGTTGTGATTTGCTGCTGGAAGTTCGGCCAGGATCCCTCGAGGATCGTAGTGGCAAATAATAGTTTTTTATAATTCGAATCTCTTGCAAAGTGCAACATCTAGTAGTGCAATTAAGTGTTTTGAAAGGTAGTATCTTTTATATTGAAGTATTGATTTAGTCTCAATTCCCACGCTTTGGATAGCGCAGTGCAACTGATATTCGGCCCTCCACAAAGCCGAGTCGTTGTTCTTTTTGAAGTTTCCTTCAGAAATTGAACAAAATTTCCAACTCAAAACCGATCAAAATCAAACTATTGCAGTGGATGTTTGGTGAGCAGAGGTCATGAGTGATAGTTAGCTGAAATTAAAAGACACTCATACGCTCCCAAATTTGTGAGGAGAAATGAGTGAGTTTAATTTTAATTTTCGTGGGAAAATTTCGAATTGTTTAGTAATTAAGGGCATTAAAATGTAAGATACATCCCGAAATATAAAGCAAAACCGATAAGATGTTGAAAAATATTGAGAGCTTTCAATGTTCTAATTCACATAGCATTTAGGTGCTTCCTTGTGAATTAAAATCAAGTACTTGCCGGCAAATCTCGGTTGGGCTTTTTCAAAATTAGATCATAAAAATGGCAAATGTTTACGTTTTTAACTTATTAATCAACAAATTAAGTAAAGTATTGACATGGCTTCTTGAAATTGTGTATTGAAAATAAAAGTCCATTACCGGTTGGGACTCCCTGAGATTGGTTTTAGTGATTAAATTACCATAGTTCTAAGACTTAGAATCTAAGTACATAGTAGAACAATTGCAACCTTAAGCATTTGGAAATTTCCGTAAAACTTGGAAAATTTTTAAACAACTTGCTCTCACTTCAACAGGATGGGATTTCCGTGTGCGGATTATGTATACAAAGAAATGTGTGGTGAAATAATTACCCCTTAATAGTTTTGGGAACTGTTGCTTTTTTGAGTTTAATGCGTCACGTTTGAGTGCTTTACGGTGTAGGTATTTGATGTAGATGCCGCCGCTCTACGTGTGACGTAGTAGGTACATGCCTTTGTTGCGCCAGGGAGTCTCACCGTTGGGGTGCACATCGGTACAATAGCAAAATGTTCTTTCATGTTTTTGGGGTCCAGTGTGCTGTGCTGGGTGTTGAGTGGAGTGTAGTGTTTTTTGTGGTGGCGAGAGCGAGCGGCGGGATCTTGGCGCTCACAGACGATTTTGACGTGTTTGTTTCTGTATCGTTTGCTTTGGATTGTGTGCGGTGCTATGTGCTTCGTCGCGAAAATTTCAGTCGGCAGTACTGAAATAACCGGTGTCGACGGATGGGCCCGCAAAAATCTCATTATAATTGTACGGAGAGTTTACCTATTAATATAAAAAAAAAACCTAAAAAAAAAAAATTGTTTAAATAAAGGGATAGAGAAACAGTGATTCTTTGTGCATATCGTATATCTTCCTTTATCGGAAACAATTGTGTGTGTGTGTGTTTGGATATTTAATTTAGTGTTTATTCGCTGAAGGTGTGAATTGTTTATATTCATAGTAAATTTAATTTCGAATTGAATTGACTGAAAAGCGAAATTTTATTGGGATTTCTTCGTCAACAAAGCAACGAAATGCTGCTGTCCATTGCCGTCGGGGCGATGGTATTCGAGCGTTTAGACAATTTTCTATACAATATATTTTTAAATATATTTATAACATCGAATAAATTGTGATAAAAAGTTTCAACAATACAGAACGACAGCGAGCAGCAGCAGCAGCAGCATACACGCCTCTGCTTAAGGTGTAAGTGAAGCGAAAGAAGTGAAGCGGCATAAATAAATTAAAGCGTGATTACAGCCACAAAGGCTGAAATGAGCTGCTCATGCTCCTGGCCAAATGAAAATGGCATGTGTATATGAAAAAAATGAAAATGAAAAGAAAAAAAAACCGTTCGCACTGTACAGCACAGCGATGTGCATTCCGATGTTTGTGTAAACTAATTTCAATATTTATGTGAACAAAAACACCCTGAATAACAAAATTAGAACGTAATTGCCAGCCAAGTTGGCAAAAAAATAAAACAGCCGAGCATAGAAGAGATATAAACGCGTAGCAAAACAAAATCGGAAAAAACGTGGCGCACGTACTGGCAGTTGATTTCCCGAATTATTTTAATTGCCTGGTCTTTCATCGGAATCGGGGATTCCGCGCTATCGAGGCGACTTGCACTTTAGATAACTTACAAGTCTGCTCACGAGGAAGTCTATCAAAGTGAAAGGACATCGGGTATCGTGTATGTGTGTGTGTGTGTGGATATGCGTTGTCCAATTTGTGTGTGTTTGAGTGTGTATGTGGGACGTATGTATGTTGATATAATTATTACCATCCCTGTGCTAATTAATGTCAGTTTGAAATGTCATGTCTTGCTCGTCGACGTCGTTCCTTAAAGTCGTCAAGTTAATTTGCTAATGCGAATAAGAGCAACAAAGAGCGGTCCGACTTCATGACGTCACACCATTAATAGCCGCTTTAAATGTACATAGTATTTGTACGACTCCCTCGACACGGCCACATTGGCATTGGCTTTAGAAACGCATTACGGTCACATTTGCTGGCAATGTGCCACGCCCAAATATTAGTACACCTGTTGTGAACATTTCATTCATATGCTTCGCTGAATGCCTATGGGAAAATATTACAAATCCCAGTTGCAGATGGTTTTAACTATCAGTTATGAGTTTAGCGAATAGCATTTTTTGTATTCAACTGTTTGGTAGTTTGCCATAGAAACATACATACTCGTAAATATTATGAGGTTAGCTAGCAAAAAAAAAAAGTAAACATTTTAATCCATCGACCCAAAATACTTATCATAACTATTTTATTTATGAACTTCCTACTTATATTTACGAGCTACACTTTCACTTTTGTTTTTTTTTCAAGCATCAAATATTTTCATGCGAAATTTTTAGAAAGTTGTTCATGTCGAGCCGAATGTGGAACAATAAAGTAAAGTTAATATCGCTGAAAACATGCACAAAAGGAATAAAATGGTTTCAGTGTTTCTTTTTTTTATGAATTTTATTTCACTGACGTTCATTTCTAGGACGCAAACACCCATTGTACGCTGTCGGAGGTGGTTGGGGGGAAGGAGAAAGGAGAAAGGAAGGGGACAGGAAGCAGAGGGCGCTTAGCACAAAGTTATTAAGTACATTCAACTGAAACGTGAAATTAGATATGAGAAAAAAAAATGCATTCCATAAAAATTCCATAGAAAAATTCAACATTGGAAATGAAATAAATCTAATCTAATAATGAATTAAACAGTAATTTTGCAATGTTTGCGTTATGTACATTCTATGATACCCGAAGAAACACACTTTGACTGATGAGCAATTTTCATCTTAGTCATAAATGAGAAAATAAGAAATCTATAGTATTTTTCATGCAATTACTGTGGTAAACTTTTATTTGTGGTATTTGCGATTCAATGTTGAGGAGTCAATTAATAAATGACCCAGTTTCCATTTTTTTCAGGGATTGTGAAAATTTAATGCGCTCATGCGAATTATATTGTAACTATATTTAACTGTAAATATTGAACTGCTCATAAGAGTTGCCTTAGCTCAAGTTATATTTGACACTAATCTTATACTTTGGGAAATACTTAAGGACCACAGCGACATTTTTCGATGACAACTGCAATCATTAGACTGACCAAATTAATTTCGATATTTCATCAATGTTAAATCGATAAGTATACCCCCACACTCACTGTGGCAGGATATACTAACTTTGTCACAACGTTTGTAACGCCCATAAGGAGGCGTGTCCGGTATGGAAAAGTATATATATTCTTGATCAGCATCACCACCGGAGTCAATTTAGCGATGTCCGTCTGTCTGTCCGTCTGCCCGTCCGCACGATAGCGGTCGCAGTTTTTGAGATATCGACTTGAAACTTTGGGTACATGAATACTGAGATCAAGTTCGAGAATCAGCCAAATCGGATAAAAACTGGGCGTGGCTCCTATACACCGAAAAAAAAGTTAAACATTTTTCAAGTCTTTTTTATGGTTGTATTCAATTGGAAATGTTTAGAAACGTATTTTTGACATGGTCCGAGGTTCCGAAGCCACATATATAAGGGTCTAAATGGGGTCTTGAGACCAATTTTTTTTTTTTTTGTGTATTTGATTTGAAAATTTTTGGAAATGGATTTTGGACATGGTCCGGGCTCCAAAACCACCTATAATTGGCTCAAAATAGGGTCTTCAGACCACATTTTATGTTCGAGGTACTTCTTCCTACTGTGTTGGGGTATTTCAGCTTCGGTATAGCCGAAGATAGTCCACTCTCTAGTTTTTATATTTATTCGATATTTGATCAATAATTTTTCGATAGCTATTTAAAGTCTAGTTTGACAGATGAACCGTCAGGATGCAGGATGACGATGATATATATATATGCTTTCTATACCAGCTACCATATGCATATCTGAAATTCCTTATGCTCACAATGTCAATTTGCAAACTGGAATTTAAACGAAACTCAGCTATATCAAAGCAATGTGTGCAAAATAGCTCACACACATCAAAATGGATTACGCAAGCATTTACAAATCATGAGGCTTATCAATTTTAATTATGTAGAACTCTGAAGTCTTGTCACAACAAGTCTGTTAACTTAGTTTATCAAAATATTTTTGGGTTAATACTTCATTATGATAGGCGAGTAAAAGTTACGATTTGGATTGAAAAGTTAGCGGTCCAGTGACTTTAATTGTTCTTGACAGTTTTTGTAATTGAGCATATCAGTTTTTAACTAAGTCAACAATTGGTGAAAATCTCTTACTGTCTTCAGTATAATTGTACGTCAATTTGCGAGCCGAATTGACACATTTCATGAAAAAACTATCGTGGCAGATTATAATTGTACAACTCTTCTGAGCACATCAACCCAAAAATATCTACAGTCCATTTTACTGGCTCAAAATCATATTTTGGTATAAATGTCACTCATACGCCCAGTTGGCACTCTTCTAGGAAAACATGGAACACAAATCGAGAAATTGCACAAAGACCCGCCCAAAAGATCTAATTATGTCGCAGTGACTTAAATTCGTGCACGTTCGCAAGTCTCAATATTTATATATATTTCCAGCTAAGTGCATGACCGTTTTGCATGCAAATATTGAAATTGCGAAAAAAAAAATTGCTAACAACGCGAAATCGATATTATCGATTCCTTTGGCTGTCTGCAAATTCTAATATTTCAAACAGTCTTTACGAGAAATCATAACAAGAAAGACTCTCTGTCGCTATACTCTACAGAAAACGCGATTTCAAATTAAACTAAGCCTTCAACTAGAATCCGCATTATTTCAAAGTTCTCACTAGTATTGGTTTTGTATGGAACATTGGTAAGTTTGATATAAAAATGTGCCAATATGTGGAAAATTGTGCCGACAGACGTAAAAACGCAAATCATTTTGCAAATCAACAATTATATTACATATTTTGCCAATTATAATACACCACCACCAGCACCACCGCCACCACCTGTGTGTGTACAATTGTGGCAGTGGCCAGTTCGTTGTCGTCAACACTTTTCTTCTCGCACAGTGGTCGTTAAACCGTTCATATTGACTCAGCAATGACCCAATCTTAAGTTTATATCTTTATTGTAATAATAAAATTCGTTTTTGTTGTCATTTCCCATTATTTCCAAACAAACTATCATGCCACAGGAGCTCTTTCGTATAGCCAAGGAATCGAAATATTACATGACTTGTGACGGAATTCACACTGTGAATAATCTTTCAACTACCCACTCGCTATTCAATTTATGGGCACACATCACATTCAAGTGGCTCTTTCGCAGTTCAAAGTGCCGACGACCGCGAATTCGGGGGGCGTATTGAAGAATACATTCATCATAACGATTTGTTTTGATTTGAATAGTAAACAAATTGGTTTATTTGCATTTACTCGCATGAAATTGAAGTACAGCCAAACCAGAACAGAAAAACGGAACGTACAAATTGGATATCAACATTTCATATTAACGGTATTGTCGGTGGCTTATGCGCCGGAAAGGAACTTCATCACAGGCCGCAGGCAGAAATGCTTTGTTTTGACAAAAATGAAGCTTCTGTTTGCATATTTCATCAACAATTACATTTGACATGAGCATTGAGCATTGGGGATACTGTACTGTACTCGTATCTTGCTTATGGCTGCGTGTGTGCTTGGTGGGGAGCAGGGGTGGGTTATGTGCTGTGTGTGTATTTATTCCGCCTTAATTGGTATTATTTTAACTTTGTTATTTTTCTCTGGAAGTATTTGCACGAACTACTTACACGTACTGTTGCGGAAAACTATTGAACTTGTTGATTTTGTTCTGTAAATAATTACTAGCAGATTATTGTTGAATGCACATACATACATATATGATGCATTTGGATTTTCTTAGCGCTTTTGTTTCCTAAGAAATGGCTTGTGTAGACTACTATTGACATTGGAATATTAAATGGGAGGGAATCTTTTCCAGCTGAAATTATATTCTGATTGGAAGGCATTCCTAATGCAAATATCGCAGCACGATATACCATTGATTGGCGTCCTATACACACACCAACAACAATAAATAACAAAATATATTGGTAATATATAGTAAACGAAACTGTTGCCAGTAAATATTGTGTTTCTGTCATTCAAATGTGTCTTTAACACGCAAGGAACTTTCCACAAAATCATAAAAATTAACAAAATAATATAATGGAAAAAATAAATGATAGAAACCGGCTGAGCTGATTCTTTTATGGTTTCCACACATTGATTACATTTCTCTTCAAATATATACAAATGAGATATAATATAGTTGAACATAATGTGGTCCAATTTTTCTCATGAGATGCTTAAATTAATTTCTTCTTGTTGTTGAGGTATACACCGCTTTCACGTTTAAGCACTCAATTTGTCTGGAAATCATTAAGACTTCAGATTTTTTGTTCATATTCTTTTTTTTTTTTTTTTACTGTACACATTCATTTGATAAATGAGCTAATCAGGCGATGTGTGTGTACTTTGCCCATTTGACAGGAAATCAAATCAACTTTTCAGCTAGGAATATTCATTCATAAGAATATCAATCATTTCTCTCCTTGCAATGGTTTACTTAACATTTAAGTAAATGTGTTTACCTCTAGAAAATAAAATGCACCAATTGGGAGGGGATTGTTCGTCCAACTAAAATGTTTTTACTCATTACATTGATGCAAATAAAAAAACTAAGAAAAATATTATCGAAATAATACAGTGGTCAGTATTGTTACCATATTAAAACATTTGTATAATAGACCAACACTCCTATAAATTGAAGTCCTCAAAAGCGAATTTTCTACTTTGTACCTTTAGTCCTAGCAATATTTTCTTATAGGTCCCACACCAACGCGAAATTCGTTCGCAGACGCCGCGGAACTTGCTCAAAAATTGTTCCGCGGCGTCTGCGAAATTTCGCGTTGATGTGATGGGACCTTAATTCTTTGAATTGTCGAATGAGAAGCTTCCATTTTTTTAAAGTAGGAATAAAAGAAAGTACTCATATCTTACAGTTTCATGATCAATTTGATTAAATTAAAAAAAAAGTAATTTATGGCGAATAATATTACGCATACGTCCGGCTGTCCCTTATAAAAATTGTTCATTAAAAATAAATTAAAAAAAAAAAATGAATTAGATTTAACAATTAGCATGTTTCTATGATGTTGAGACTATTTACAACACAGCGAAGAATGAATGTTTGGTTTTGAACCTCTTCGTGCATTTCAACCGATCGAACAACTGACACTTATAACAAAATAGTAATTGAACACCAATATGTCGATGGTCATACGGTGACACCTCGTAACTAACCTTTTTTGATGTAGATAATTCAAAGAAAAAAATTCTGTTACGAGGTTACCTTATGTAAAAAATACTAGTAATCACTTAAATTTTTGATTTTTTTTGAGGTTTAAGATATTACACTATTCGACAAATTGAAAATGTAAGAATAATTCTGGGAAGCAAACAGTTGTTTAATTGCGACCTTCCTAACATTTGTTTGGTTTTTTGAAAAAATCGGCGCCAGGTTTGAGGTTATGATATGGTGTATTTTTGTTTGCAGTGAGAGATTTAAATTTTCAAATAAGTGGCCATTAAGGGTGCCCAAAAAAAGCTGCTTAGAATCCAATTCGGACAAATGCTCCATGACCTAGAGAGCTGTAATTTCATATATATGTCCTGCGCACCCTGTGAACTCTCGATTTTTGATTTTGAAAGAAGACGTGGGAGCCAAAGTTAGGTGCAAAAAGTGTTCAAAGCAAGGGGTATCGATAAGGGGTCCATGGGAGGGGGTCAAAGGGGTATATAATATATATACTTGTGAAGTCGCTGAAAATTTACTAGTTTCATTGGTTGCTTGAGTAAAGTAAAGTAATCTAAATAAAATTTTAAAAAATGTGCGTTGAATTTCCATTCCCCAAACCATAGATTTTGCTGAATAGGACTCAGGACTCTTTGCCCCGGTTTCAAAAGAATATAAGAAACACATTATGGAAAGCTGGTCCGTTTTAAGGAGATACCCTGTTGAAGGAACTGTCCACACATAAAGCATCCACTGTATTCAACATTTTGAATTTTGTATCTATTATTTTTACTAAATTCATACGTGTGTGTATATGTGTTTGTCTTTTTAAAATTAATATTAATGCTTGTTTTATAGTCACTAAAAATAAATCAGTATTTTGTCTTGACAGCTTCGAGCATTGAAGATACGTGCTCAATTTGCCATTTCAAAATGCCTTTTTTTGCGACGACTCAAAGCGGTAAAATACCTCATTCAAGTCCAATGCTTGACGCAACGGCTATACTGAAAATGAAATCACTCAAATGTATTACGTAGTTCACAGTGCGTATGTTGAATGGGTTATCGGCCGCATGTTTATAACATATCTCATGAAATTGAAAATGTAAGTGGAACACAACATGAACGAATGTACATTCAATTTGTATCGTTAAATGAGTACGTAAATGTATCTCTCCAATTCAAAGTGTTGCGTCGAAGCAGCGCAAAAGCTTTCAGGTAATTGAAAACAGCTGTAAAAAGTTTCAAACGAACAAGAGCTTTTCTTTTGTAATCCAACCTCTCTCTGTGTCTGACTCTCTGTTACCCCGTACCATTAGTTTACTATGTCTAATGGAGTGTACGTACGACTCGGTAGAGAAACCAATTACTAACTGATGACTATAGTTCGCACTCGAAAAAAATACAAAAGCTACCAACAGAGTCGCAGTTGATTTCTTTCAAAACGTATTCATAATACTAAAATCTACTGACTTCATGTGGCTCTTATAGACTCTTCTCTGTACTTTGACCATTGACTCAATGACTGGTTTTGCGCTGGAGTTACACAAGCGATTTTTGGCAAACGGCAACAACAAACAAGGCCCAATAAGATTTCGGAAATTAAAAATTTGTTGGTAGCGCAATTTTATGAGTTTTCCATTAGAAAACCAAACTAAAGTCTCAATAAAAAATGTCAAGATTATTTATTAGCGATCAACAATTTTTCGTTACACAAACCTACATAACGAAAATATTTACATTACACTCTGTTTGATCTGTCTAAAAATCTAAAATTATTTTCTGTATCAAGGTCGTTGGCGTCGTTTAACATTTAAATTAAATTTACATGGGGCCAGTCAAAAAATAAACGGCCGCTTGGGGACAAGGCCCAAGGCAAATAATTTTCAAAAACTCTTCAATATAGAAAATATTCAACTATGAGCACTCCAAGTGTATAGATGCTTTGAACTTTTCCGTTCGATGGAACATTTCTAATGTGTCAAGAGTCCGCCCCTGTGCGCATGCCACAACCTAAACAAAAAGCCAGAATACACATTTTACGTGTTCTCGCAGTTTAGTTGAGCAAATGGATACGTCGAGCGAACAACACACTGAACCACATCGAATTGGCAGCGTAATTTTTGACTGAATTTTATTTTTCTTTGTTCAAACTTTACAAAAAAGTTGTAAACTAGTGCGCAATTAAAAAAGAACAAAGATTTTGTGGAAAATGTGGAAAATGCATCCATAACAAATACAAAACGAAAAACGAAGAAGCACCCAATGCATTTACAACAACAACGAAGCACAAGCAATAACAAAACTTGATTGCATTATTAAACAATTAACGAACGGTTGGTGGTCGTCCGAGCAAATTGAAAATCAATACGAAAACTACTTAAAACGCAAAAAGATCATTTTAAGCACTATTAGTATACACGGTACACGGTACAGCGTATATAAGTAATAAATATGCCATCATTGCTGGAGGCTCTGGAACGCAAATACTGCTCAGACACCAGTGGGGCAGGCGACGACGATGACACAGCTGGTGGTGGCAGTGGCGGTGGCGAAACGAAACTTATTTCCATCTTCATACCAAGGCTGCCGCCGCTGCTGAGTGTGCCCGAACTACTCGTGCTGAATGACTGTGACATTGACTGTGCTGGCGATTTCGAAACCATAAAAGATAAGTGCCAACGAGTGCGCGAACTGGACTTGGCACAGAACAAGCTTCAGGACTGGCAAGAGGTCTTCCATATACTGCAGCATATGCCGCGCATTGAGTTTCTCAATCTCAGCAAGAATCACCTGAATGGCCCAATAACGAAATTTTGCGCTCCCTCAATCACCAATCTGAGGAGCATAGTCCTGAACGGCACCTACCTGGACTGGCTGTGCGTCGATGTGTTGCTGGATAATTTGCCCATTTTGGAGGAGCTGCACTTGAGTTTGAACAATTACACTGAGGTACTAATTGACACAGCCGACATTGAGCACACAAGTGCCAACTGCGAATGTTGCAAGGAAAACAATAGTTGCACTTGTGAGTCGGAAATCGGTAAAGCTACAAACGGTTCATCTTCGCGGGGCAGGTGTAAGAAAATCGCAGTGCATAAGGCATTGAAAACATTGCATTTCACTGGCAATCCCATTGAAAGTTGGCATGAAATCTGTCGGCTGGGCCGAGTCTTTCCCAGCCTAGAGAATCTTGTGTTGGCCGATTGTCCAATTAAGTCGGTATATGTAAGTAGCTGCCAGTCGGGCGCTGACAACGTTGCAACGATGACAGATGAAGACGACTCGCCTTACAAACATTTCCTAAATCTTTTGTTTCTCAATTTAAGTTGCGCCAACATAAATACATGGGACGACATTGATCAGCTGGCAATGTTTCCAAAGTTGAGAAATCTGCGCGTCAAGAAATGGCCCCTATGGGACCGTCTGGAGTGTACCGAACACGAGCGGCGACAGTTGTTAATTGCCCGCTTGCCGAACGTGAGCCTTTTGAATGGAGGCGGTGTGATCACCACCGACGAACGCGAAGACGCCGAACGCCACTTTGTTCGATATTACATGGATAAGCCAGAGAGCGAACGGCCCAGACGCTATTCGGAACTTATTGATAAGCACGGTCAGCTCGATCCACTTGTCAATGTCAGCTTGAAGCCCGACAAGCGTATTAAGGTGCTGCTCACGTACAATGAAAAAACCGAACCACGACTGGTGGACATCTATCGTACGGTGGCTGATTTGAAAGTGCGACTGGAGAAGATCGTCGGTCTGCCGCCGAACAAAATGCGACTTTATTACTTGGATAAGGATTACAAGGAGTTCGGGCCGGAGGAAATGCGATTCCCGAACAAACTTCTGTACAGCTACAACATTCAGGAGGGCGATGAAATAATTGTGGACCAGAAGAAATAAAGCTTTGTAAAATAAATGAGAAAATAAAAAAAACTGTAAATAGTTTTTCTAATGTACTTAGGCAATTAAGTTTTATGATTAACAAAATGTATTGAAATGATTCATCAAATAATTCTAATAATTATTATTCTACTAACGAAATAAAAGTGATACAACATCTATTTCATTTGTTTACTATTTGAAAAAGGTTTATTGTGAGGCAAATTTATTTTCATAACAAAAAATTATTTAAGTTTTCATTATTAAATTTTGTTGCGGAAGAATTAAATCAAACTTTTTCAATATTTTATATTATGATGAAATTGTTAAGCAGAAAATACCACAATCGCGTAAAGCCCCTGCGAATCCGAGCGAAGATTTGACTGCAGAATATATTATAGTAAAAAATCAAATTCAATCTTTTAATGTCTCCATTTGAGGTGTAAGTGAATTGGATGACAAACTCGATTGCCTCCCACATTTCGAATTTCAACTGGTTCTAACTACAATTCTATACGAATTGGTAAAACTCGTCAGTTGCGAGTTAAAACTCACTAAGTGCTTAAGGAAACCCATGTACTTAGGGAATTTCAACTCTGAATCGATGCGTGCACTTACTGAGTATTGCAACGAATCCAACTCCAAGCAGTCAGCTGTTCTTTATTTTGATTTTCCTGTAAATTGTTTGTGTTCTCTCGCTCTCCCATCTCAGAGAGGAACGAGCAAATGGTGTTGTTGACAATTTTCAGATACAATTCTGGTGCGCAGAGTTTCATCTTCCCATTAGTATTAATATCATGTATTAATTTAATTTAAAACAATATTTAAATAAGTTTACAACAAATTTTTCTTTTTTCGATTTTTTAAACTATTTTTTTTAAATTAAGAAATAAAGTATTGGAAGAAAAGGTGAGACTTGAATTTTGAAAAAAAAAACATCTTCAAGATGTGAACTTTTAATGAAAAATTTAATAATTCAATCAAATTTCCAAACTTAAAGAGAATCTGTTAAGGTCATTGCCGATTTGCCAATTTGTCAATCTGCAAACGTCTCAACTCAATTCTGCAGTTCAATCAATTTACCTTTTAACGCTTGAATTTACTGTTTTGGCTTTTTTAGGACATGTAAACTCGGTTTCAACAGCCCCAACCGATTAGTTCGACCGCGAATGTCGCTTTTGGGGAAGCCACTAAACTATAACCGCGGCTCCCGCCGCGATGTCCGTTATAGGAGGTTGCAAAGTCGGGTATATAACTTCTTGGAGAGACCACGAGGACTGCCTGCCGCTTTCTATCATGTCATGGTGTAAGTATATCCACTATCATAGTTTGGCTCTAGGGATGAAACAACTAATTTTCTATTAAAGGTTCTTTATGGTGTTCACCTGTCTGGCTTTGAGCGTATTTTCAACTATTGAAGAATACGAGAAGGACGCTTTGTATATATTATTTAGGATGGAAATATTGGTAGTAATATGGTTTACATTAGAATTCTTCTTGCGGTAAATACAATTTTAGCTTAATTTGTTTTGTTTAAGGTTCGTAAGTAAAAGCTGGTTCGTGACACAACTTTTATTTATAGACTTTAATTGAAGCATATGTGATGAGAAATATTTACTTGCATTCGCTAATTAATACTGTTGAACATTGCATACTATTTGTAGGTTGTGGTCGTCCGGCTGCCGCTCAAGATATCAGGCGTGCATGGGACGATTAAAGTTTATGAAACGACCATTTTGTATTATAGGCAAGTGCATTCATGTCCTCGTAAAAACAAAACAAATAAACAATCTTAAATGGAAATATACTTAATAAATCGAAATGAAAATGCACTTTCAGATATGGTTACTATAGTGGCCTCCTTAGTTGTATTGGGTATGGGAACATCTGGGCAAGTCTTTGCTACAAGTGCTCTGCGCGGTCTAAGATTTTTCCAGATTTTAAGAATGGTGCGCATGGATCGCCGCGGCGGTACATGGAAATTGCTGGGTAGTGTAGTATACGCACATAGACAGGTATGCCATCTCTACGCGTCGATTGCATCTAAATTCCAATTGGTTTTTTTTTAAATAGGAACTGATTACAACAATGTACATTGGATTCTTGGGTCTTATATTTGCCTCATTCCTGGTCTATCTAATGGAAAAGGATGTCAATGAGAAATTTAGCAATTTCGCTCAAGCCTTGTGGTGGGGCGTGGTAAGTGAATGAAGTGAAACGAACTTACTAATATTAATTTAATAATTGGCAATTGCTACTTTCCAGATAACGCTGTGTACCGTAGGATATGGCGACATGGTTCCTGAAACATGGCAGGGCAAACTGATCGCTTCGTTTTGTGCACTATTGGGCATTTCCTTTTTCGCATTGCCGGCGGTAGGTTGTAATAGATTAACTACAATAGTACATAGATTAACTACAATTTTGCGAGAGAAGAGCGAAAAATCTGACAAGACAATTGGTATATGTGCAAGGAAAGGTCCCCCTGGCTTCGTTATAAATGAGCCTAGAACTGAGCTAAATCTGCTTAATCTCTCCAAAATTATAATTTTTAAATGGTTAAATATTAATTTGAAAGTATGGGCCACATTCACGAAAGCACTGGACAATATGGTTCAGAACAAAGGTAGGCCTATATGGATATGAATAAAAAAAAATTAAATTTTGAATCTATTTCCATCGGTGTACCTACTGCAAAATGAATATTTTATATAGAACCCTTACAAACCAACTACTCGTTTAACATATATTTGGAAATATATTTTAGATAAATTTTGAGCAATAATTGTTACTACATATGTATATCTTTTACCAATCCTAGCCATATCCCTGCAATGCCCCAAACAACATTTTACGATATGCCTAAGAAATTATTCAATTAGTTTAGCAACTTCATCTGATAATGGGTGTATATATGTACTCTGGTATTTGATGTTCCAATATGACAATATTATAGACCACTCTCTCTCTCTCTCTCTCTCTCTCTCTCTCTCCTTCTTATGTGTTTTCTAAATCCTCGGCACTTTTGTACAAATACGCAATTACCCTGCAAATATGATTAATCTCAAATGTTTACGCTTCAATCTTAAACTTATCTAATAGGGCATCCTTGGCAGCGGGTTTGCTCTCAAAGTCCAACAACAGCAACGTCAAAAACATATGATTCGACGGCGTCAACCGGCCGCCACTTTGATTCAATCGCTGTGGCGCTGCTATGCGGCAGATGAACATTCGATTTCGATTGCCACATGGAAGATCCATCAAGTGCCGCTGCCGAGTCCACCTGCGTCGTAAGTATGCCCAGTTTACAGTCACTCGAACCCACACTGCTTACAGTTTCATTTTGCATTTATCTCGACTTATATTTTACTTTCAAGGAACGTGGACCTTTTCAATATTCTATATTCCGGTTGACTGTTAATGAAATTTGTTTTGGGCCTTGAGTCCGCCCACACTAAAAATTTTTCACCGCAATTTTCTGAGAATTTCGACGATTTAGTTAGGTCGAAAGAAAATATCCTAATATTGCACAAATCTACTTTTCCTACTCATTTCATTACAATTGATTTTTGCCGCTTCATATATTTTATTAAATTTTGTTTAATTTTTTCAGTTCTGAATATTGGGATAGAGTGTTTAAAAATTTAAGTGAATATAGGTAATCAAGTTGTCATATTTTAAACACATTAGCCCGTAACTATAGAGCTATATACATACATACATACTCGTACACACACACACACACAATTAATAATCTACAGCTTAAGCTCGAATAGATCATAAATGGAACATTTTAACAAATAACAAACAATTTGGAAGTTGGTACTCGAAAAAAAACCTATGCCTAAGACTATAGTTATGGGCCAATAACTTAAGAAGATCTCACCAAAAATTAATTCATTAATTCCATTAACTTAAATTTTGAAGCAAAAGTTAAGAGCACCTTAAGCTCCTCCACTCATTCATTACGAGAATTCTAGGCTATTCGCCCATTTTCACGCAAAGGACAGCCAGTATTACATTTCGGTGTAGCGTGTAGAAAAGTACCGACTACAGTGAAATTATTTATTAATTGTATGGTAAATTAAGAAGCTCTGCTCGTATGTAACTGCCGTACAGTACCTTGAAGCATATTTATTATACATGCATATATTTAGTCATATTTTTTAAGAGACATGCTGATCTGCACATTCGATATATAAGTAATGCCATATTCGATTCTAATAATGTCCATTTCAAACTTTAGGCGCACGTCTTCTAGCTTTAAGCATAATGCATCATTTGTGGCGCGCCTACCCACAATACGGCGGCATAAGAGTCAGAATATGCAAACACAATCACCCGTGGACAGTGTCAAACTGCAGGGCTCGAATAGGGCCATGAGATGCGGACGAACAATTCGCGACATAAACACATCGGTGGAGAATCTAGGTATGTTTGATTGGAATTCCTATGCACGTATGCTTCAGAATTGGCTTAATTTCTTTTTTCCCTTTAAAGACATTTCATTTTCGATGCCCTTCATATGACCTAGTTATTATTCTATGCAGATTGGTTTGAGAATAGAAGAGTTTGGTGGCGGCTAAGGGCTTTATTGAAATGTGAACTCCTGTTTATTCTCATGATCAAGCTCTATGAAATATAATTCTGTAAATACCGTTCCATTAATTGTTGCATGAAGGGCATCTGAAGTTCGGCTTAGTCGAAACAAAAACACATTTTCTCGCTTACATTAAGGATGAATGTACATAAATATATATTTAAAAAAAATCCGAACCAATTTTTATTTTGTTCAAAATGCAATATTCGTTTGCTATTAATTGCGGCAAATATGATGGCATAAATACAGAAATGTAGCTCTGTACTGTCACAATAAATATTTCAGTTATTGCAATTCTATGGCAGTATCCATTTCTTTCGATTCTATCCTAAGTAAACTAAACACTTCTCTTTATAACAATTGCTGCTTAAAGCTTTACACACTTGGAATATTTTAGTTTGAGAAAATCACGTTTTTTTTTTAAATTAGTTTTCAATCTAATTTCTGTACGGAAAAGTAGGTATTGAATGTCCCCGAAATCCCAGCGAACTCGAACCACGGTGCTGCAATATAATTCCTTCTTTCAAAATATGTTCCCTGCATGAGTTTTGGCTAGAGTTGGGCTCTTTTAGGCTTTCATTCGTCGGAGAATGTCAAGATTTTGTGTTTTGCTGGTTGAACTTAAGTCCAATATGAACAAAATTTGGAGAAATTGTTGTGTTTAATTTTAAAACAATTTTTCATTTACACTAACATACGAGGGCAGATTGATAAATCGGGTAAGATTCAAATAAAGGGCACGGGAATTATAAATCTAATATGATAAGAAGCATCTACAATTTTCATACAAAACCCAAAATTGGAAAATAGTCAATTTGATAACATTGGAGTGCAGAAGGTTAATATCTACAACAAAAAAATATATTGCCCACAAACTAATATCCCTTATCAATCTGGTCTCGTACATTGAAACTATTATTTTAATAAAAAAATCGCCATTATCACATTTGTATCTAATTCACGACGCACATATATTATTGTAAACTATTTATTTGTTCGAAATATCATTTGGTTGCTTAAAAGATCGGAAAATGTTTCACTTTGATAGACTTAGGCAGCTTTGATAGGTTTCGAGTCAATTCTTCTAAATATAATACGTAAGTAGTCGAAAAATCTGGGAACTCGTGGACAGTAATCGGAGCCTTACATGAGTCATTTTCGACATCGCACAATCGAATAAATAGTTTCAAGTTCCAAACAAAATACTTTGCAAATATTTTGAACCACTTTTTTTACTTGTTTTGATCGAAATAATTGAACAGAAATTGAATGATCTTTGATTTCCAAATGATTAATGAGAATAAATGATACCATTAGTACTGAAATTGTTCGTTTGGCCGCATTCAATTCTATTTTGAAACTTTTATAGACTAGACTGCAGTCGCAGCCGAATGTGTTGGATTGTTCAATTGTTAAAGATTAAATATTTTAATGAATACTTCTCAAGCTAAGTAAATAATGTTATCAAGAAAGTAAATATATCTTATCTGCTGCAGATGGAATCAGTTCTTTAGCTGAGATTACATTTGAGGTGACTCACAATTGCAAGTTTTTTGCACTATCACTTGTGGTTTAAATATAAATTTAAAAGTAATTAGTGAATTCGATTTGCTGGTTTTGCCAAAAAGCATCACTTATTAACGTTGTGCTTCAATTCACTTGGCCATTGCTTTTTAAATGAAAACAGAAGCCACACTCCAACTCAATTTTTACAATTTTCCAAATTGGAACAAATACTGTATGTATTTCCTACTCGAAATGATATTTGTGCAAGCGTTTGTATGCACATTGTACAATGAAAGACTAAAAATTCATAAGAAATGTTCAGTGTTTGTTGTTAGTGGTTTTTTGGTTGTTGTTGTTGTTGCTGTTGCTGTTACCTTTTGAGGCCAACTATTCTGGCATTGTAGTTTATGACTTCGTATCACTTGCTACCATGGTATATAGACGCGAGCGGATTACTACTACTGACGGTATAATCGAGTAACCTTGATTAACATAATATACTATATTTGATTTAGAATGTGTCTGTTGTTGGAGTACTTCCTATACGTTTAGAGTTATAAACGAATAATCTGTTCATGCTTAATCGAATTTTCTGGTTTTGTTTGATGAATTTGTACATTGCAGAAGTGGTACAAAATGGAAAAACTTTAAATTCAAGTTTTAGTGAAGATTCAGTGGCAGATACTACTTTTTTGAAAAAAAATTCTGACGGTAAGTTTCAACCATTCAACCATAAATATGAGTGTTGTTTCAATGTTGTGATATCATTTAAAAAATTTACAAAAAATTTAATAAAATAAAATAAAATAATAATCGATTAAAGCAAAGGCACGAGTGAATAAACTAGCTGGAAATTTGGTTACAACATGAACGAACGAACGAACGAACGAACGGACAGACAGGCAAACAGACAGACAGGAATAAGACTTAAGTAATCCATTTGGCCATCAATGAATTCTAATATAGCCAAAGGATGACATACACAAACAATAGGAAAAAATTGTACAATGAATTCTCAAAAATTATTCAGTTTTTTTCTATTTCCTGTTAACTGCAATTCGAAATATTTTAATATCCGTTTTCTAAGTTAACCTGAATTGATTTGTAGATGCGTTAATTAATCCTATATATCAACTCTGACATTACAACTAATTGAACATACATATAAAAACAATGCACTCCATATGAGATTGCCGTCATATTTGTGGAAGAGTTGTTGAATTGGTTAAGTCATGATGCGAACTCCAATTATGACTTTGGGGTAACAACTGAACGTTACCCCTGTACTTCATAGTACAATGTTATATTTGAAGAAAAGCGAAGCTAAACCCATTCATTTAGAAAATTGTCCAAATCGCATTTCTATCGAAATTGCCCTTGTCCACTTCCCGCAAAGATCATCACTTATACTCATTCGAATATGAAATTCATGAAACAACATTTCTGTTTTATTAGCAACTAGAAGTCCCCGACTAGTCGATTGTCGCCAGCGGTTCAGTTCAGCTTCTCTGGGAACTTATCCGAAAACCCAATATCTCAGTCCGCAGCCGCAGATCGCCGATGGCAGTCGACAAGGATCTGTGGCAAGTGTCAATGATGTGAAGGAAAGCTCTAATAAAAATATGCTCTCAATTGCCAAGACAATTCCCATTGTCCTGTGTGGATTCCTGCCGGGTGATATATTCGGCTCAAATTATTCTCTACCACGAACAAGTGTGGCCGGCTCGAATGCAGACGCTATCGACCAATGCGATATCGAGCAGAACAATGATCCGCGTCTGATACTGGGAGTTCATGACATAAAACACCACTTAAATAATGGGCAATGTTGTAATGGAAGTGCGTACATAAAACAATATTATGTAAAAAAAAACCAACAGATCAAAGCAAATATAAAAAACCAATCACACACTGTAAATGTCGATATTATCAAGCAATTATTAGATTCTTATTAGGCTATAGACTCTGCTAGAACTACAATAATTAATAATAAAAAAATACTTTGCCTGTCGCTTGCACTGAAATACAATATAAAATGGCCACAAGTTAATTTCATTGCACCCACCCACTACCACCCACGCTAGCACGAAGCGCCTTAGGTGCTTGATCATTTAATTGTAAATTTCTTGAATATGTTTTCGCTGTTTGTAAAAACTAAATTCAACTCCTACCCTAACATTTAGCATACAAACATCTCATACTAACAGTTGGTCATTCCACCCATTTGTCGTATTAAATTTAATTTCCCTTCTTGAAATTTCCCATTTATCTAGACGAAGAGGATGAACCGCGTTGCACTCAGCTAACGAATCAGCACAAAACGGCAATACGTTTCATAAGAAAGGTTAGTTGTCTCATATTTTTCAATATTATTCTGTATGTAAATATGTTCATATTATAAGTGTGTAACCATACTTTATCAATGCGTCGCACGCTCACCTAAACTAATTTTTGAATATTTTAAAGTTAAAATATTTCATAGCACGCCGAAAATTCAAAGAGGCTCTTAAACCATATGATGTAAAAGATGTCATGGAACAGTATGCGGCCGGGCATGTAGATCTACTTGGCCGGGTAAAGAATCTCCACAATAGGTAAACATTGAAATGCATTAAGGTCAAATAGAAAAAGATCTCTCGACCAAATTTTATTTAGTAAGAATGGCTGATCCAATTCGAAAATATTTTAGTTCTGTCAAAGTATGACAGCTGTCATTTAAACACAACATTGTCACGGTCACGAATTTGTTTGGCTCGTGTTAGGCAAATTTGTGTTTCTTTAAGAATGTTTATATTGACAGCTTGTTCTCATGGATAGATCAATTTGACATTTGTTTAAAAATTCATTTTAGTCAATTTAAAGAAATCATAGGGAAAACACTTTGCAAATTTGAAGTACAACGAAATACATTTTTTTCTCTGATCCTTTCTTTGGCGATTCGACAGCCAGAGTTGTCATTAATTTGTGATCACTGATTTCTTTCAGGCTTGATCAAATACTAGGAAAACAAGGCTCAAAATCAAAAGATGTTTATGTTTCTAAAGTAAGCTTAGCATCGCGTGTAGTCAAAGTCGAGCGACAAGTAAGTCTCATAATGTAAATATACCTTTAAATTCCACTGACTGTGAACACAAAACTCTGTGCATTGGTTAGGTCGCCGATATTGAAGAAAAACTTGATGTATTAATAAAAGCATATATGGAGGATCGTGAAAGATTTGCAGCTCTTCCCATAACACCTCAGGTTACAAAACATTCCAATACTAACCACGGTCACTGTGGCGTCGACGGATGGGGACGCAATAATGTAAGCATCAGTACAAAGACTGGCGGATTGTCGTCAACGACCAACGCTCCGCACTCTTTGCATTGCGCACCAGCTGGCTCTAAGGAATATGCCAAGGTATTATAGCCAATGAGATCGTATGAATTTACCAGTGAAATTTTATATACTTTCCCAGACTTCAGAAGTCCATACATATCCCGCTGTGGCCGCTGAGATCAGACCAACAAATGCATATCAACAGCACAGTGATGGATTTATGACTGATTTAGAAAATAGAATAAAAAAACGAGTTACACTAAGGTGGGTGGACGTGACTTAACAATATAAAAATTTCCTGAAAATTTCCTGAAAATAAACTGACTTCTAGACCCACACCGCAGCAATATGATAAAACCAATTATACTGATGAGAACATCACCATTGATGTGCCTGGAATAGATGCTCAATCTCTGGATTCAAGTCCCAAACCATTCACAGATAGTTCAAGTAATTTATGAAATACCAATTCAAGCGATTTCAATTTTTACCAATTTTAGCAAAGTTTTCAATATTAAAGTTCTTGTTCTTCGCAGTTATTCTCATAGATGAAGTAGAAGACTTTGAAGAGGACGACCTCAACTGCGAAGGTGAAATGGAGCACTACCCGACGTGGGACATCGATCACGACACTGTAGTCGATGCTGAAGGGGATTCCGAAGAAACAACAGAAAATACCGCCTTATTGCAAAGGGTAATACCTTCTAGTTTTGAAATTTGTGTTTCATTTTTACTAAACTTGATTTTATATATTTTGTAGGCATCTCGTACTGCGATAATTATTACTCCAATTAGTCCGGTTGGTACTTCAATAGTTATGAGATCAATGAAAATTTTCACTACATTTCTGTTTGTGGTTTTCTTTACTTTAGGTAAGCTCTGCACATAATCTCACCAGCTTGGACGAGCAAACGACTTCAAAATATAATACATCTTATTTGCTTTCTCCGGATTCTGGATAACAAGAAACGTACATTTATTTTCGCTTGAGATTGCTTACATTTGTGTTCAAAAGAGTAACTAATAAATCTTGTAGAAACTTTTAACTAAAATTGTGTTTGATTTTGTTTTTAACAAATGTGGTTGTAAGTAAGGAAGAACTGAAATTTTCGGCCACTTAAACTAAAACCAGTCCACTGTGCGTCGCGTAGGTATAAAATGGAATTTAATGGTATGTCGATAAAGCAGCCCAAATGGTTGTGAAATAAATAGCGAACAGCATACAGATGATAGTGTGGTGCAGAAACATTTCTTGGAACATTTTTATGAGGACTTATTTTGAGACATTTTGATTTCGAAGTGGAAGAAAGAACATTAAACTAATAATAAAATAGGTACTTACATGGGTTTTTTTTCTTTTAACGTTTGTTTTTCAGTCTGTCCATTATGCGGGTTTTTTCATACTTACCCTCAGAGGCTTCTTGTGATGAGTAAAAGTTTATGCTTGAGAAATAGGCATGGTCCCAGCCTATTAGATGATTTGTTAGTTCTGTACATCTCCAATTATTCTGCATTATTCCCGATTAACGAGGGCCCCTTGATGAAATAATTATTTCTTGGGAAATCTCCAAATATTTTGAGAATCTCGCGAGGCTGTAATTTGGACTGGGCGTGTATATGCTACGAATCTATAACTTAGAAATAAAGATTGTGATCACCGCCTCTTCGTAAACTTGATAAAATGTACCAAATTTTTTGCATCTTACTTGGAATCATTAAACTAATGTTTTCAATTGAGTAGATGAATTGTGCTTAAATGAGAGTGTATGATTTTTATGCCTCGTGGATTTAAAAATAAATTTTGCTAATTTTCTTCGCGATCTGATAACGAAAAATTGCTCCGGGACTTGAAAACTTAACTTTGGGATCGAAGTTCAACACAATTAAAAAAAGTATTATCTTGGGCTCATGGAGAATATTGCACAATAGACTGGCCCTCTTTTAAACATATTTTCTCCGATTGGAAGCCGCCGAGCGGAATATGATTCATTTTGACCTAAAACCATGTCATGAACATTTGGAGCCCTTTATATAACGTTTGGGAGGTGCGCCAAAGTCTTCATTTGGCCAAAACGGGAACGTCCAGTTTCCGTTCCCAACACAAATTCCAACCAATCGGCTCAGTAATTCTCAAGACAAACGAAAAAAAAGAAATTTGGCGGCCATTTTATCAAAATAGTAAAAAAAATCAATTTTTGCTTCCCCCGATGATCCAACGGACCCGAGTCTTTGAAAAACATTATATTCTATTTTTTTTAATAGTGCGAATGCCAATTTCTAATAACCTATTTCGATTTCCAAAGTCAAGCTTCTCTTATATTCACTTCTCATTACTTTACATTGGCTACATCTGATTCATCGGCACCTCTGTGCATTTCCTTTAGCCGGATCTTCTTTAAATTTAAATTTTATTCACGAGCAAATGAGCAGTTTCGTGAAAACATTGAAAAGCAGAGAACGTAATACGAACGAATATAAAGGTATTTACCTAATTTACCCTAAGTATCTAATTCCAATTCGATTCCAATACCAACATGGTGCAATTAGATAAAATTTTACATTTTACATTTACATTTTATTCAATCGATCTACCAATTAAAAACTCAAACTTGTAATTTGCATTTTTCCATTTGAGTAACTTCGGCTGGCTTCAATATCAACCACAAATCTATTAAAAAACATTTCTTCAAAACAGAAGAAGAAAAAAACATATAACATAAAACACACATAATATTAAAGTAAAACACAATATCTTCTCACAACATCGGATCGGGCTTAAACGAAGAAAAAAAAAATGATTGTGAGCCCGAATATTTTAAAAGCTGAAAACACATTAACTAGAAAGAAAAGCGTTCGAAAGCAGAAATACCAAATATTTAATTCGAAAAGAATTCATTGACCTCTCAGCCCGTTGCGGCTTGGCCAGTAAGAAAGAGTGTAACGCACGAACAAGTGAATATTTTCGGTTTGTTTTAACAATTGACTGATATTTTATTTGCGTATTTTGTTTTCTTTTCGTTCAGACTTTAATTTCAAATTAATTCAGTCATCAAAAAAAAGGAAAAAAGAAGAACACAACGACGAACAATTGTTCAAAAATATAGCATATGAGTGTAGAACCAACATTTTCAGTATTTTCGCTTTCTTAAACTTGTTTTAAAATTAACAACAATACAAAAATGGAAGAAAAAAAATTCAAGAAATAACCTGGAGCGTTTTTTTGTATACATATAAGTAAATACCAGTATTGCGTTCTACTGTCGCATTTTTGTAAATATTTGGGCATGTGTTTTTGTAATACATACACAAAAATGTGTGTCTGCTCCATTTTTCATTTCATATACTCGATTCGTTTATGAAATAAAAAATTGCATCTCATTAATTTTCCATAATATTAAAATTCGAATTTCAATTTCTGTGAAATTCGGATTCATTATCGAATGCTAAGCCATGGGACATTTTTCAAAATGTCGTTTTATGACCTGTTTATCTGCAATCAACGAACTGAAAATTATGCATTTCAATAATTCACGATTTCCCCAACATTCCAGTTTAAAAGGTTTTTAAGGTTTGATTAAATGGCTTAAATACGAATTTGGAAGGCATCGGATTATACGTATACACTTAATACAAAATCTTATTTCGTATTCGAAATGAATTCTTCATTAACTTTCATTAACATTTGAATGCAATACAGCTTCTCCGAAAATAAATAATCCGGTTCGAGAGTCTCCAACTATGGTCTCATGGAATGTAAATACATGTTCAATGAAGCTCTCGGGGTCTTTTGGTGAGTATTCAGGATGACAGGAAGTGTGATTTTTTATATTATTTAGAAATCCAAATCTGAGACGAACTTTCTAATTTATATATTTCGATAGATACATTACCGGCTCTCTGAGGTTTTGCTGAGTTTTATATTTTAATGGAAATCCAATCTAACATTCCATAAAGACAACTTCAGGTGTGGCCCTTATCAAAATGTTAGAATTGAAGATGTGAAGAACGATTCTGGGTAATTTAACACAGTTACAAATGTCTGCAACCATACATTTAGCTTGGTCTCATTTTACTCATCATATTGTATGTTTCAGCTCTCGGAACCGGTCAATTACAACACGCTTTCCTAATCACACATTAGCTTGTATACCGATTATTTGGCTTTTAACAAGCTTGGTTTGTGGAATATACAGAAACGCGAAACCTATAAGTCATATTAGGTGTATTCATTGTACAGAAGAAAGAAAATTGATTGCTTCATAAGAACAAATTTGAACCAACCGTTCAAAACGATTCACACCGGTACATCTTGTTAAGTGCTACGTATATGGATTCCGGTGGTCTAATAAACGGCTGTGTTTACATCGTCGATTTGGAAGTAAAACTCACTAAGTATATACGTATTCGAAATTTAAATCCACAAAGTACTTAAGGACACCGTATTTTATGTATTTTGCTCCAGGAAAAAATTTAGAGATGTATTTTTCTACAAGGTCCTACGATTAGCTTTCTTATGAGGAACCCCTTGTTATTTTACCTTCGTCATCTCTAAGAATATACAGCTTTGCTAACTTTCCGAAGGTTGTAAGTAGGAACTAAACAAATTTCCGTTTCATCGCTAGCGTTGGAAATACTTCCTTAGATTTTTAGTTGTGCTTCTTATTGTAATTTAGCAGTAAACCAAACAACAACGTTTCTATGAATGTCAGGAAACCTACATTCGATCGTCATTGAGAAGCTTTCCATGGAGTGCCGCTGGTGGGGATTGGACCCGAAACTTCACGATGCTTAAGTAAGAGGTTCTAACTGTTGATCTACAGACTAAAAAAAAGTTGTATTGTCTTAACTATTTATGGCTGAAATTGAAAAAATAAACAAATACTAATATACATATGTGCGTAGACTTTGCGCAGTTACTGTAACCTAATATATTATTTATTTGGATTGTTGATAAATTTGTGTATTTCATGTTATAAATAGATTGTTTTTCGTCAAGTCGCCGCAAAAAATGTATCCAAATTTTTCGCCAATAAAAGAGAAAACATCATTCCAATGAATCATTAACTAAATAATGTCGCATTATTCACCGATTAACAGTACTTTTTGAAGAACCAACGTCCATCGGCGCACACATAGAAAGTTCTCTTACGCACAATTTGCAATTAGCAGTTCTCTTCGCTCATTCCAACTATTTCAGTTTTAGTTTCTGCGGTACAGTTCTAGCAACAAGTAATTCTTTCTGCAGTACAAAAGAAACGAGTACAAGCAGTACTACAAGTACATGCTTAGTAGGTACTCAGTACATGCAAAGCGAGCAAAAGAATAGAAATGAGATGTGACGATCGCTCGCCAGGAAGCGCTCGGAGACAAGCGCTGATTCGCCAAGCAAACAATTTAATCATAAAACTTAATGAAATTTTGTTGTGCTCGCGTACAATTTACAATTCCCTTTTTGCAATAAGAAAGTTCATCATCACATTCGAAACGAGTTTCGATGACGAGAGTTGAACAACGAAACTTAACTCAATTTCGGGCTGATTGCGAGAGACACCGATACTGACAACGAAACCACACCGACATCGGCGAGTGAATTGTGTCTGACTTTCCCATTCGATCGGAGATGCCAGATCCAGTTGGCCAAATGCCCCACATCATGCTCTCGGATTACCCAGTTTCAAGAAAAATTAATGCATTGGTCAAGACATCTGTCACACGATCGGAAGGTATCGGAATCAATCACCGAGCAAGGTTCAAGAAGTTGTTCTATCAATCAGCTCTCGCAACAACAAACTTGCGAAGGTTTATAATGTGCTCATGATCAGCTTCAATTTGCTGTTCGGATTCGGTACCCAACTATACACATATTCGGTAATTCTCATATGTTTTAACATTTCCCATGTTAATTGGAACAAGAACCTCAACGTAAGGTTGCTTTCTGAACTCGCACTATGATCTTCATGAAGGTAAGCCAATAAATCTGTATAAAGAAAAAATAACATGTTGCTATGGATTTGTTCAAATCTGTATGTCCGTACTTCTGTCTGTCGCAAACGTTTTTTTTTGTTTTAGAATTTGACTGGTTCGGGCTAGGGTGAAGATGTGCCAATTGTGTAGTGTTACTATAACGTGCTACAAAGCTATTCTGCGTTGTTTTCATCTATTTAAAAAAAAATCGTAAAAATTCCTCATCTCCTCACTTAGCATGAAGTTCCCCACCATCTGGCATCCCTGCATCCGATGGGGATTTTTGTTTTGTAATCGGCAAATGAATTCCAGAGAGACCGGTTTTCACGTATCTTTCTTACAAAGAGTATAAAATCAAAATCCAACCAGCAATTATACATGCTTTCATATTACACAAGCCGCCGAACGCTTATAAAATGTTATGCCCCTATATAAAACCGGATCTGAAATTCGAACGTACATTCACTTTATACCGTAAGTTCGAAATATCGAAAAAGGTTCAAAGCACTCAACAAGCGTAATTTCCATCCATTTCGTTCACAAGTGGCTGTCTTTTCCTAACGAATTTGGCAGAGAAAATGTTGCTAACAAAGTAACAATGGAATTGACCAAAATACAATTCGAAATATGATTGACTTCTAGCCGTTCTAAGGTAGCGCAAGTCTAACAATTAACAGCTTAAATATTTACAGTATAAAATGGCAAACAGTAAAAACAGGTTAAAAAGAAAGATAGACAAAAAATTATAAGTTGTGGTTTAAATGAGAGAGAAAACTTGTTCTCACATATATTGGTAAGTGTACACAGGAAGAAACAAAGTCAGGTGTATTAGGTATGAAAAAAATAAGGTGGCAAGTTTTATAAAATTGAAAATTTTTAGAAAACCCTCCCTAATGGAAATTCTTGCGTACTGCCCTTTGCTTGAGTCATAAGACCGATAGTATGTAATATCGAATTCGTTTTCGTGAATTGCAGGTAACCTACAGGAATCAAATGACAAAGTGAGAAAATTTTTGAAGAAAACTCTACTGTTGCATTTGCTTTACGAGGAAATTCAACCATTAAACCGCTGAATTTTGTTGAAGATGTACTATGTCACTGTGAGGGTCTAATTAGGACACGCTTTCCTTAGCTAGGGGTGGCATTACCTTAAACAGTGTGACATCGTTGATAGCTCCCCTAAGAATGTCTCAGCTTTTCTAATGTAAAAAAGACTCAGGGATGATCTATGATCTATAAAAATTTGTGCAATTGACTTCACATGATTTGGAACAATTTTGTATCGTCTAACATGTTGGCTTATTGTGGCCATTGTGACCCTTAGCTTTGGAAAGTATTAAAATGTGACCCGAAGCTAAACGGTTTTATTTGCTCTCTTCCCTTCAATGCGACAATAAAATGTGACAAATACTAAGCGAATACTCAGAATTTAACATTATTTACGCTTTGTAAGGAACCCATTATCCATTGATCTGTGATTTATTTCCATAGCAAATACCCGCCATGTTGACGTTTCCTATCAAATGCTCATTGTCGTCTACCATTGATTGATATGTTGTCATTTGTTGGGCAATTTTCCACTGTGTACAAAAAGAAACAAGTGTGTGAATTTAGGTTCCAGCATACCGAACCAAATACAAAGAAACAAACTGTTGCGCTATTGTCAGTTAAGAGCGCGCAGTAACCGGCAAAAGGCAAAAGACCGGTCTGTTAATGTACTTACAGAATACAGGCCAGTCAGCCTTAAGAGAGACGGTCCAAAAAGTGAATACACAAACAAATATGAACGTATACATGCACACATATACATCGACTCACGGATCCCATGAATGAGTTGCTCTTCATGACTTGGCCCGTATCATCTATATACTCGCTCGCATGAGTGTTTACCCTAATGTGACGGCAGTATGTACTCAATTGTGAGTAACTCTCCAGCAGTCTGGTATCTGTGATTCGGCTCGCATTGAAAAGAATTTCACCGACATTTAGACATTTAGTATAGTGCCGTTTTTGGTTGCAGTTGTATTTCGGACAATTCTATGTATTGTACCCTATATTGGAAAAAAGATAGTGCTGGGCAAAGAAATTCCAGTTCAACGCAACAAGTGTGAATTTATACAAAAAAAAGAAGAGCTCGAATTTGTTTAATTTCTATATTTAAATAAATTATAAAATTTTCATTTGATTTTGCGTAAATCAAAGCAAAGCGAATCAAATAAGTACAAGTGTTTGTGACAGCAACAAGTTGATTGGCCTTTTTCGCTGTAGGAAACTGTAGCAGTTGTGGTTAATTCGGAAATTATTTACAATAATTGGAATAAAAGTGGAAACAATCCAAGCGGAAACCCAAACGAGACAAGATATTTTGTGGAAAATACAATTTGGAAAAACATCGAGCGACGAGTTGGGCAAAAACCGAAAACAAAACAACAGCAAAAAAGAACACCCTAAATAAGAAAGCCAACAGTCAAGTGTCAAGTGAAAATGCTATCTGCGAGCAACAGGTTTTTCCATATGTAATATTAAAAAATTATATTTAAAAAAAAACAGACATACACAGCCAAAGTAATATTCTACTAAGTAGGTTACTACTCGACGAAATATCTATATATATGTATACAAAAATTACAATAGAAATCCTATAATTCATAAAATAAAACCAACACCGACGGAAACCACCACCTAACAGCATGCAACTGAGATACATAGATACTTGTATGAATTACTGAATACTAGCAGCAAGCTTTAACCCCGGCCAGCAGTAATTAAACAATTATTATTGTATTATTTCGAAAACATTTAATTCCGGAATAGTGCCAACAACTATTAATTACAAGTACGACGAAGTTGAAAATAAAATAAAAAAAAAACGAAAAAACAAAGCAGAACACTTGTAGCCAATTACAGAAATTGAAAACTAAAAAAAAATCAAACTGAATATCTTCAACATGGATACGTTCTATGACGGCGACCTAAAGGACATATGGGACTCGGATCTAGATCCGGTAAGTTGCACTGACAGAAATAATATATTTAGTTGCGGTGACTGTCCTAAAAGGGGGCAATAAATAAATCTCTAGACTGGAAGACGTCAGACGGCCAAAGTAATGTCTTCGCCCAGAGTTATTGATGAACATATACATATTTTTTGTATAATAAAATACCATTTAAATTGCTACTAAATACTTAAGTAAATAGTAACTCTCCTATCGTGTTATCTCCCTTTGCACGTATTTTCCAAACAAATATTGAGGGTCAACAGAATCAAAGTAAAATCCCCACTGGCTCATCCTCCTCTTTCGTTTGCCCTCTCTAATTAGCTCATTCATCTAGCAGTTTTCGTATCAACAACAAAACACAATGCTCTGGGGTATCCCCCGAGTGTCGATGAAATGTTCTTTAGGTACTTTAAAGTGAAATCAATTATAAATATAAAAAAAAAAACAGATTACAACACTTCGGCCTCAATCAGTCACATTTGTATGCATTCAGAGAATAGTTACTAAAGACAATCTTTTTTAAAAAAAACCAATTACACAAATTGAACTAAATAAAAAAAACACACACACACAAAATTGTTAAAAAGATGTAGATCGTCTGGGTTTGTCCCTCTTGTTTCGATTAGATATGGTAGAAGTACTGTTCATTTTACTCACATTAAAATGTGTATTTAAAATGTGTTTCTATTTCGGTGGACCAAAAGATCATTAATTTGGTAACATTTCATACAATCAGTATTTTCATATAAGCCAATAGGTCAAAATGGGATGAGTAAAACCCTCATGTCCCTAATCAGTTTCCGCTAAATAAAAAGTTGATAGAATTCCGAGAATATATAATACAAAATATATAGCCGATTTGAAAGATTTCTCTTCCATCACGAACGAGAACTGTTTTGTATTTCCATTTCAATTTTGTGATAGTGAAATGGTACGTATGTACTAGTAATACGTCCTCTGCTACATATTAGTTGGTATCCAAAAAATCGTTTACATCACATCATCGTTCCGCCGATAAGCGAATTGCTTCGAGTGTCACACAAAAACTTGTATGTTCCTTTTAAAATTGTGATAATGATAATTAGGTTTCGTTCTTTGAAACACACAGCATGTTTCCATGAACAAATGTAGTTTTTCGTCTACGCGTTTCTTTCTATCTAGAGTTCCTTATCGCTGCGGAAATGTTAAAATATGTTATTGGGGGTGTACGCGTACAAGATATTCGTACAAATTCCGTTGAACAGAGAGGGGCCCTCATGTGCAAAATGGCACAACTAATTTGAACAGACTTTCTTTACAGTTCTTCTCAAATAATTAAATACAATTCAATTATACTTTCTATTTATGTATGAGCAACTGGCAAACAGATCTGTTTCTTCAATGGAACATGCAACTTGTTTGAAATAAAAAATATAAGTACATACAAAGAAACATTTCATATTTGCACACTGGCATTATTTAAAATAAAAAAATATATTTTCAAATTAAGTTGCTATACGAGAAATTGTATATTTTTTGAAATTTTCAAATGCATATTATGGAAATTGATAAGAATTAATACCGGCCTAGCTCTATTTTTGTAGAATTGTATAAAATATATGCGATGCGAATGAATATTTTTTATGTGTTTAGTGGATTTCGACAAAATGCAAATTAATCTCATTTTGAATAATTAAATGGAATCCGTAATTAAATAGCTTACTGCATGGCATCATCATATCATGAAATGACCTTTAGATAAGCCGAAAAAATGCCTTTCTAAATGTCACTGCATTGAATTGTTTTTTTTTTTTTTTTGTAGCACGAAGATTATTTCATAGCTAATTAGAATTAAAAATTGTCTACAGAGCTTAGGTGTATGTTTACTAAGTACAAAGTATTTTGTTATATAATTTGAAGTATGGACGATTAAATTAAATACGAAATTAAGCTAATCGCAACGTGTGATGGTCTGAAGGACAGACTATCAATGATTGAAAGGTACTCTAGGTATTTCTCCATACGAAATTTGTAACCTACATTCCTTCAGTTAAATATTCCAACCAACTGGTGTATTCAATTGGTATTGGTTTATGTACGAAATCTTTTATGGTTGACTTGGGACTGTCTTCGCTTCTACTAGTTACTTTCGTGCATTTCAACAGCTTGAGTGGTTCGTTGTTGTTGTTGTTGGCTTGTGTTTTTGGTATGAATAAATTCTTGCTTTTAACCACAATTTTCAATTCTCATCACGATTATCCGCCGTAACGCAAACCGAGAAAATTGTATATTTTTCTTTAAAACGGTTCTTTGCCAACCAAGTGCATTTACTGGGAAAGAAGCTAGGTGGGGCTCGGCAAGTTGGTGAAGGTTTAGTGTGAACTCATCATGAAGGTATTCAGAGATCGAGCATCGAGTATCATTCATTAAAAGCATTTCGTCATCAGTCAGATATTATTTCGTTGCGAAAATAAACACCTGCCGAAACATTATATTTGAGAATTTGACAATTCAATTTGGCAAAACCAAACCCTATCAATGGTCCGATTTTAAGTACTTCAACAAAATCTTAAGACCAACAATCAAATCAAAAAATAATAATATTTGAAAAGAAAAAAAAGTTAGGAAATCCCAGTATAAATTTACGTAATATTCATTAAAAAATAAAACAATATTTACTACTTCATTTGAAATATCAAAAACAAAAAAAGAACCCTTATCACAAATATTTCGCTTTATTTTTAAAAAAATATTATTATCATTTGACAAATACAGCAAAAAACACTGTCTTATCTGATATTTTGTAACGAAATGAAATTTCTTGATAACAGAATTCAGAAAGAAGTGAAAAAACTTTTGTGATTAGTTAAATTGAACTTCAAATATATTAAATATCGTATCGTTCGTATCGTACACAAGTGTGGTGGGACGAATTTGGCTTCTATTTAGTGCTGTGATTTATGAGGGAACAATACGGCATATGCATACTTAGAGTCCGTTTGACCATTTTGAAAGTCCGAGTAAATTTATTAAAAGTCAATATTTTTAAGAAATGGAACAATTTTATATGGAATATATATGACATTTTACAAGCATACAAGTAATGCCAGATGCAGAGTATTCTTAAGCTCCATGACAATAGCCAGTCAGTTATTGTCTCCATTGTTAATATAACTGCAAAATGTGTTGTTGATAACAGAAATTATCAGGAGACTCAGTCAGGAAATTGGAATCAATTCTATTTGTAGTTTTGTCAGATTGAGCATTTTGCAACTGACATTTTCAGTCGTGCACAGTTGTACATTTTTAGCTCGTGACTAGGAACATATTAGATAAATTATTATTTTCTTCACAATAAAGTTATTATCTCTTCGTTGAGTCACTGAAGATGCAGTGTCGTCAAAAATAAATTCGGCTGCATACAGTTTTTCGGTACAGTTTTTCGCTGCATCATTGGAGCACCTTGAAGGTGTAAGGTTGGCGACCTTACCCACCGCGGCACAAAGATTAGTGTTGCTCTTTGTATAAGTATTCTGTGCTTTTAATCTGCCAATGCTAATGCATAAAGACTCTGCCAACCAATGTCATATCGATTTAATTTGGTTTTCTTCATTCATGTGCTTATTTTCTTCTTTTTTGTTGTGTTTTCAGCTAATTTTCAAATTAAATTTAAAACAATAAAATAAAAGCTGACAAAGAAAATATAAATGGAAAGCAAAAAAAACAAAAAATAGCATTTCTAACCTCGTATGCCAACCATTGTCTTACCTTCATTTAAATAAGTAAAAATTCTGCATGTCAGCTAACATAAAAATTTGTATTTTAAATAATAAACAATTATTTAGCGAACTGCAACAGCGTCAATAGCACAGTGGAGAGATAGTGCTTTACAGTAGACATGGTCATGAATGAGGCATTTTTTTTTAGAGGGTCATTTCCAACTAATTTTCAATATTTGTAACACTTTTTGTTTGCTGGCGACACACACACGTGCCTCACGTTCATTGCCCACTAGACTGATTTGACTATTGCCTGGTAGGTAATACGACACGTTGTTGACTTAAAGACCGCAATATGTCAATATTTTTGTAATTTAAATTTGAAAAAAGAAACACCCAAAGAGTGTCACGTGCTAAGGGCCGTACTCAAAATTAGTCAATCACTTTGGCAGAATATTTGAAAATTTTCTTGAATTCGCAATATTTTTGGGCTGTGTGCAAAGTACAGAAAGAAATTCTGCTTGCGTTTCTTTAAAATACTCAGCATTTCCGTCAAAAGCACAAAAATTTGCAACTAAGTTAAAATTTTGTTTGCGTATTATAAGATACGCAAAAATTTTATATTGGTTTTGGTATGAGGTTCACATAAATAAAAGAAAAATGGAAGAATATTTAAAAAAATATTAATTAAATTAATTTCGAGGCCTCACTGTCGGTTTTTTTTTCAAATTTCGGCTAGCAATTCTTTCAATATTGTTATGCAAATTAAATTATGTTGACTGTTAAATTACTTATTGCACAAAAATCAATTATATTTGTTTAATGGCATTTGCATATAGGTACACGTATGTCTGTATATTGACTTATCGAATGTATGTTCAATAAAGGAATCTATTGTATTTATTTGCGCTTTGAATGAGGTAATTTCTTGGTTTTCACTTACGAGTGAGTATACGTATCTGCAAAAAAATTTACCATAATCTCTAAAGCTGCGGTTTAATTTTTTTTTTCTTTTGCATATTTCGAACAGCGGTCTCCAATGAGACTGCGATATTTATCTGAAAGAACACGTGGTACTTGATTTCAGATTTCGAAAAACAAATGAGTAAACAGCTTGTTTTTCAACAGAAAGTCAATCGAATTTGGCAAACTCTCGCACCTTCCTTCTTCGCACTTCGCATCGCCTGTAAAGAACCACTGGACCACCGCAAAGTGACTCAAACGACAAAGTTTAAAAATAAAATTAACTACTCTCACATATTTCAATCAAATTCATTTGAAATTGGGCTACGTTCAGGGTTTCCCAAACAGGTGCATTCACATTTGAAAAGGTGGCTTCCGATAACAAATTATGAACAAATTATTATTCGGGATGTTAAATGTTCCAGATACTTGTGTATAAAATAAAGTCGAGTTTCTCAATATGCATTCAAAATTCATTAGTTTCGGTTTCAAGCTCTTTGTAATACCTTATCGAAGTGGTATCGTTTGGCAGCCTCTGTTTCTGCGTTTGCATATTTAATATAACCTGTTTCTCAAATATCGATTTGACAATGCAAAGTACTAAACTGTGACATTTAAAAACAAAGTGGTTTTTCGAAATTGATCGCGGCATTTGGCGAACTGAGCGTCGTTGTTGCTAAGAGAATGTCAGTCCAGTGTGACATTATAGTAAATAACTATTTTTCGAATATGAAAGAAAACATACCGTATAATATGTGTAACAGAAAATTAAGCAGAGCTTTGTTTTCAATTGAATTAACCGAAAATCTGCTGAACCATTTATTGCATTTTATTTTAAGATTGTTTGAAATGAAGTCTTCAATTTTGTTTTTATTTTGTAATCTGCTGACCAATTTATCTGCAACGAAGTACATATAAGTTGTCTAATCAGCAAAAAGATAAAACAAAATATAACTGATCACATGGCGAATATCAAAACAATAGTCCGTCTCGTACATACGCACTTTTTTTCCGTTTCATTTCCGTTTTTGTAATTTGAGCGGTTTGATAAGCTCTAGTAGAAGTGTGCCCTAAAAATTTTCCAAGAAAAACTTTTTAATATGTATCTCGGTTGATCATTTTGAAGCACTAAAGGAAATACTGGTTATCTTCGATTAAAGTTCAACAGTACTAGGCGAAATGTACATACATACTTGTAATTTTACCTTGCTCCGAATTTATTGCCATTTATTCTCTTTTCTATAAATCAAGAAGGTGAATCTGACAGATAAAAGTCGAACGGTTTTAGCGATAAACACAAATATTATTGATATTTTTTTTGTTATTATTACCACGTATATGTTTGCTCACGTATAACCAGCGGAATTGGCATGCTGAGACAAGATCCGGTTACTCGAATACCACGAATCCGGTTACTCATGACCGCGATATGGCATTTCTGATAGATTTTGGGGTCTTTTGGTGTTGTCTCACTCATCACGTTCAAGACTGGACAAAAAAGGTCACCGTTTTGTGGGTGAACTTTTTAACTTTTCGAAATGGCCAACTACTCCGTTGTACTACTTTCAGTTACAAATTTATTGAATTTTTGGTGAAATGGCATTTTTTAACAAAATGTTTGTTCTTTTTTTCATGCAATGAAGGACCCCAATACGATAGAACTGTTTCCACTGACGAATATTATTTATCCGAATTACTTACACGAGACACAAATTTTAAATTCGACTTCAAAAGTGAATAACTTTCGAACGGGAGAGAGGACGCCATTGTGTTCCGGACCTCCAACATCTATCAGAAAAGTCATATCTTGGCCATGGAGAAGAACATTTCTGCATATTTATCACACTGTGTAATTTAAAATTGTGAAAGTTTTACTTTTGTAAAATTTTCCTCGGGCAAATTCTATACAACAAAATTGCTGAAACATTTTATATTCAAAATAATATAATTTCTTTAATTAGATGGTATCCATACATTTTCTTACTTAGTAAACTGAAAATTAACACCAAAATCATTAAATTTGCGAATATTTCGCTAACATATGGTTGGAAATATAAATGAATTAATTTTGTACAAACTTGTGTATTCATTCAACGAAAATTGAATATATTATATACCAATTTAGTTTCCACCACGAGGTGCGCAGTGCATGATGCGCCCGAGGAAGCCACACTTTCACTCCCTTAAGCCCACAATTGCTCTTATTACGGAAGGGTCTCATAAAATCGGAGAAAGGTCACTACAGTGTGTGGGAGTTATTGACTTGCAGGAATGACGTACGAAGTTATGGCGGAAAAGTGTTGTGCAAAATATGTATTATTAAAACAATGGGATGTATAAAGGCAATAGCGTCACATCAACGTCATACGTTACAAATGTCGTCATACTTTCGGCAGAAATTTTGGAAATAAATAAATTTTCGCTAATACATATTAGGCCAAATTTAACTAAATACGAAAACAGTTTTGAGCCATCTTTAAGCGCCTTTCAAAAATGTTTCTCTTCGGCCCCATACTTCCTTCTCTCTCTTTCTCTCTTTGTGTAGTGCTCTCGCTCCACCTCTCACTAACTATAAGAAACCATCTGACGTCAATGTATCTCACTTTCAAGTTTTGTGCAAAAAAAAAAAACTGACATTTAAATCTTCGTTGTAGCGATGCAACATTCCATTCCATTCAGTAAAAAAAAAAAAAAAACTGACCCACATTTTTATAACGAAAAATGAAGAAAAAAACTTTTTAATTGTTACTGAAACATGATGGAATAGCTAGGAGATTTTGATGAATTCATATAACTAATAGAAGGTACACATATGAAAATCGGTTTGGGTGTAGGCCATAGAGTAGTGAAAGTGTACAAAACGTTTCTCAAACATCGTGAATTAATAATGAAATATGTATTCTCTAGACTCTGTTCTACCTAAATGTTTGAAGGATTTCCCGCAGGAACTCAAAATTAATGTACACCATCGTGATATATTCCTCGTTGCTTCGTAATTACGTTGGCTGTGTCACTTGAAATTAGTGTATGGGTTTTGCTATTGCGGATATTGCTGATAAGCCAGTCGCCCACGCATTTCAAGCGGCACACTCAGAAAATTGCGTGGGTACTATACTTTTTGTTTGTGAAAATTGTAGGTGAAGTGAAATAACTAAAGGAGTAGTAGTTACGTCACGGTCAAGAAAATGCAGAATCTATTTTTAGCGGCCCAACCCCGCATAACTGAGCGTCTACTTGTGTACAAAATTTAGTAGTTATCTGCATTTGTGTTCAGCTATCAACGATCAGGCTTAAATCTACACCCACTGTATTTTGAGCAATTTGCGTCAGCATGTCGCACTCGCTGTTGTAGTTGTAGATTACAGCATAAATTGGTCGAAGTAATCTGGTTTTATGTTCCTGCATATTTTGTCATTTGAGATTATGGGTTCAAGGCTTTTATGGAATTAGATCCTGTTCCATATTGGTGGTAGTGTCCGAAAGTAACCGCTAATCATGATTTCCGGAACCGGGTTTAAAAGTGTCCAAAGCTTGCCGTTGGCCTGTTGTGTCAAATACGTACACGCTTATTTCCATGCTGACCCATAAATTTTTTCAAGTGCATCACACTTTTAAAATCATTATTAAACGAAGAAACGCGCGTCGTTTTAATTTTGCCTGATGGGGTTTCTAAGCTATCGATAAGTTGGTCGTAAAAATCGTTATTTATATACTCCATGTACTGACATATTTACATATAAAGACATTTAGAGTGGCATGTTAAATAAGTCAAGAAAAAGTGTTTGTTAATGTTTGGTTTATCGTTTTACTGCTGAAACAGTTAAAACGACAACGACAACGACGACGACGACGCACTACAATCACTGCTGGCACTTGGTTGTTTTTTTCTTTCAATATTGCATTCTGTGAACTGTAATAAGCTCAAATGCGGCAAGGTAGGTAGGTAGCAAGTACAAATATTTCGTTCAATTCGAGTGAAACAATCTCAACAATAAGTATGCGCCGCTGCAATCATTCAGCCACTCATTCAGTCAGTCAGTCCGTTAGTCATTCAGTTGATGATGACGATGGTGAAGCAGTGAGTGGAGTGCTCCTTCGATTTACTTATTCAAAACTTTCTTTCTGTTTTCAAGGCACCAAAGCCACCAACGAGCCAACCAACTAACAAAGCCCAACAGCCACTTCGACTGACTGCGAATACTATATGCTCGTAATTCGAATCAAATACATTGAAGTTACGAACTTCGAGTTGTGGGAGCACCTTTCACTTTATACGAAAAACTCGTGTATAACAAATACAACAACACAACGGAAAAAAAACACAAAAAATTATATAAATGTGAAAGGTTTCGTTTGCAGCATTCTTTAATCGTATAAAATAAAAAATACAAAAAAAAAAAAATAGCAAATTGTGTTTTGTGCAATGCTTTATTTTTTAATTTATTTTTTGTTAAATTTTTCATACTCACTGGATTTATGACAAACGGAAAAAAAACCTGTTTCGGTTTAAAATTTTCATTTATGTCTTCAATAGTGAAATAATATTTAAGTAAATTATTTCGAATGGTATTTATCTTCAGCGATTATGGGGTGATGAGAGTTCAAAATTATCAGCCACTTCATTCATTTCACTTCAATTCAATTCGAAGCCATTCGTGATAGTAGCTATAATAGTTGATGTTGAAAGGCAGATAGACACTCTTATCCCAAATAGCATCCACTGACGAAGTTCACCATCCACATTGTTATGGCCAACGGAAAACAACCTTACTTAATTATTTTTAAATTCTAAATTATCGCTAATTTATGCCATATTTCTTCGACATCGTACCCACATATTAAAGTTTACAATGTCGTGATGCCGGGGGTTGGTTTTACGTTAGTGATGAAAGGAATTGAGACCGGTTGACTTTATTCGATCACTCTAAATAATCGATAAGCATTTGTTCATGCTCACTCGCAATAGCTATTGGGTACTTCAATATAAAAAAAGAAAAAATATTTCCCTCCACTTTTGTCTTTATACATAAGCAGTACATAGTCTTAGAATGGTGGGATCAGTTAACCATACAGTAGCTTCGCTGGATGACTATTTCACTTTGAGAATCTACAATATATAGCCTCTAGCGAAATGCTTAAAAGGTTATTCGCCCATTACAAAAGATGATTTGTTTTCTTCAGTTAAGCACGCCTGAACACATTCAACTCGTCAAATATCGAATTTACCACCTTAGGAACTTGTTTGTTTATTTGTGATTTTTTTTCTTTCCGAGTCCCTTCAACCTTCAATAAATTTTGGAATAAAATTTTTGGTTAAACCGACATTTTCGAAAATGACCTAATCTCAAACAGAACCGAAGAGAAGAATTGCTGTAAAAATACACAAAACGAAAATCGCAATAAATTTCTTTAGCCATTTTTTCTCTGTTCCTCCGCCATTTTCGTAACATTTTCAAGAATTGCTAATTCTTAACTATTCTAAAGTTCGATGAACTCTTTACATATTTTATTTACGCTTCGTTGCCGCTCGAAAAACGAAGAAAGAACTTTAGGAAAGTTATTTTTGTGCCAAGCTTATGTATTTGCTGAGCGTACCTACATATATATACATTTTTGCTGTTCATTTTATTAACATTTACAAGATACATTTTTAATAGAAAAGGCATGCAATTCCTGATAACACAATTATCGGTGGTACTTAAATGAATGAACGAGGTAGCCTAGGTATTCTTAACTGTTGTGTCTACTTGGTATTCGAAATGTATTCGTATTATATGTGTTTTGTCGAATGTTTTCTAAACTCGTGCTGTAGATAAAAACAAATAGAACTGCCCAATCACCTCTAGAATCCACTGTTGGCCGATCCATTTTACATTTAAATAAAAATTCCATATTCTAATCATTTCGTCTTAAAGTTTTTAAAAAGAGATTGGGAAAAATATATTATATTAAAAGTATTATCACTGAAATGGGACAGCGCGTGTAAATGGGTTTTTATTTTTTAACTTTTAACACTGATAACTTGACCAGCCATGGTGGTCCGACCAATCTAAGATCTGATAACTTTTTCGCAAACCAACACAGGGCGAAAACAAACCACCATCCACTAGTCTACAACATGCAGGCAAGGCGTGTGTCTAATGTTGACAAACTTATGTTTTGTTGTACTTGAAAAAAAAAAAAAAATTATTATAATTTATTTGATATTGCCACTTTCAAGTGCCCTCATAATTTGAGTATTTATCTCAAATATTTTGGCTATTGTGAGTTCAATATATTAAACGCAAGAGCATCGTCTGCAAAGTACAAATAGGGGCACAGGAAAATACTTCGATAAATCGTTAATGCTGGAATTGTCCGTGAAGCGATAAATTGCTCATCCATAAGGATGAAATAATTTGAAAGTAAATAGGTGGTGGGCAAAAATATGTTAAGACTCTCAATAAAAAAAAATTCTTAAAGTTTTATCATATTTCTGCACTATCGTGTCTAACCTATCGTTTAAACCATAGGCCTGTTAGGACAATGTAATTTTTTATAATAAAAAGTGCCCAAATTTTTTCGAAATCGGTTCTCAAAGATTATTCTTATAAATGCAAGATTGCGTTATTTTTAACCAAATTTAAAAAAATATATTTTATTCGAATATCTTTAAAGCATTTTCTAAACATAACGTAGATAATTTTACTTCCGGTACACTTTCGAAATTGTCACTTGGCACATTTATCACATTCGAGTGAAATAATTATTTCTAGTGCCCCTTGGAACCTTTCCAACGCTAGCAAAGATTAAATATATATATATATATTCTACATACAAGTATTTATATCTTCCTATCAGGGAAAGGTGATTGCTAACTTTCTACTAAACTTATGAAATATATGAAGCGTGTTCAATGCACTTTTCAAGGTTAGTGCTAGGCTAAATCGAGTTATCAACTTATTTTAAAATTTAAAATAAAATAGTGCACTCTGATTGGTTTTCTAACATGCGCTCAAATTTAACACTTGTTTTCTATTAGTTAGTTTGCGTTAGTTTGAAAAGGAAAAAACTGAAAGTGCCAATACTCGTATTCGAAACTAATTTTCGAAGCATGTCAAATTTCATAGCACGCGGTGAAAACAAATGCTGATAAGCTGATAACTAACCCTTTCATCATCGGGGGGGGGGGGGGGAAACTGTGTAACTGTCATAGTGACTGAATTGGGCCATAGAAAACTATATATTACTGAACATCGTCATTCAATAGATAGCTCGCCGTATATGTGCGATGTCTTTCGAAAGCGTGATCATTTATTTGAACGGAAATTTATTTTTCAGACGGAATCGTTGAAATTATCATCGGATAGCGAACTGCACGATTGGTTCTTGGAGAGGGATGTGAAAGATTCGGCAGTCATACTCAACGATAAATTGATTTCGGATGCCCTGTTGAATGGCACAGGGCCCATCAAGTCAGAGCACTCGTACAGCCTGAACAGCGATAATGACTCGCTACCTGATTCGCCCAGGAGTCTGCACACGAAAATGGATGGTGAGTTGTATTTTGTTTTCCACAATAGTGAAAATATGGAAAAATCAGGTGTGTTCAAAAACAAACAAGCAGACAGGTAAACATTGGCTATTCAACTAATTTTGGAAATAAATATGTTTAAATCTTTTATGACAACTATGAAAAGAAATGTGAAATTTATTAAGAACACAAAGCAAATAAAATCAACTAAAAAGAACACATTTATCGCGCGTGTGTATTCGATACATATTTCACATTCGCTGGTAGTTATTGTTTGGGAAAATAATTGGTTCACCAACACCACCGCCACCAACACCGTCACACCAACTTGTTTTTAACTTCTTTTTTATGTCATATTTATTAAAATTGTAGACCAACTGAATAAATAATATATAGTAAATGTAAATATCAACACAAGTGCAAATGGTAATGACGCGTGTATTGTTGGAAAGAGAATATTAATTGTTAAAAATATTATTTTTTTATAGAATTTAAATGATTTGTTCTGGCTGCTACACATTTGTTTGTGAGTGCCTTTGTTTGCTACAGATGTTTGTCGAATTTAAATTTAATTTTTGACATACTAATCGCGATTTTTATCAAATGTCAGCTACAATTTGTAGTCCACCCCTTCGACTCGCAATGAAATTTCCTCTTGTAAACATGCCTTTCTGTCTGTCCTCATTTTTAAGATATGGAAGATGAATGCTATCCTGCAATTTCGCTAAAAACAGCCACCAGCAACAGTCGTCACTCGGACTCAGCTGCAAATAAATTTCTGCATATTTCCACACCTTCGATTAGTTGCTCACCGGTTGCGGTTACCTCGCTGGCCGCCGTTGCAGCCAACTCCTTTGTGAGCGCAATGCCAGCAACAACGCTTACCAGCCCGACTGCTATCTCCTTCAATGGCAATAGCCAATCTAGTATATTCGCTAGCCACAATAAGATTTCCAGCGCGCCAATGACATTTAAACTACGTGGTCTTGACAACAGCAACAACAACAACAACGGCACTGTCGTCACAGGCACAACGGTAACTTTTGCCAAGCACCATTCACCGTTGCAGCTGCACCAACATTCCCCACAACAGCAGCACCAGCAACAACAACAACACCAGCAATACCTGCCACAACAGCTAGCACCTCTTATGTCCGATCACGATTGCGGTTCGCCGTCGTCACGTGATGGCAGTATGTCGCCTGATATTTGCTCAGACATCGAAATCGATGAAAGTTGCATCAAAGATGAGCCCATGTCGCCCGATTCCAGCTGCCCACCCAGCCCCAATTCACAGGCTGCCGGCACAACGACCAACGGTTCATTGAGTCTCAGCATGGCCAACATGGCGGCCTTCACCAACTCCAACCTTGTCTTTGAACATAAGGTAAGCATTGCGTCCGTCCCTCATCAGCTTACAAATTTAATAAACTTCATATACGTAAATATTAATATAGAATGGTTGCCTTCAGATCACATCCGCGTCGCAAAGTCTGCTCAAGTCACAACAGCTAATCATGGGCTCAACACCAACATCGTCGTCGTCGTCGTCAAATAGCCAAAATGTTATAATTCCCAAGTTCAACATTAAAAGCGAAACTTCGACGGCAAACGGTAGTTTTGCCAATGCCACACCTGCTAAACAAGGCGCCTATGGCCTGCCGCTAACACCGCCATCCTCATTACCGAGCGATGATTCCGAGGGTAATCTAACACCGGAACATCTGCTTTCGCCATTGTCGCCCAATACATCCGCATCTATATCCGCCACCACACTCGCTGGCAGCGGCCAATTAACAGACGGCTTAGCCGCCGGATCTGTTCGTCGCAGCACCAGTAGCAGTTCTTCGTCATCGTCCAGCTCCAACAGCCCCAGCATGGCACGTAATGCTGGTAATGGCAGTGGTTCCACTAGGCAGCCCATACACACACCGCTCATCAGCTCACAACCGGTACGAGACAAACTTTATAAAAATTTCGTTGTTTTTTTTTACATATAAATTTCTACTTGTATCATACAGAAAGGATCTACGGGCACCCTGATCCTGACTGAAGAGGAAAAACGCACTCTGCTCGCCGAGGGCTATCCAATTCCACAGAAACTTCCATTGACCAAGGCGGAAGAGAAATCGTTGAAGAAAATACGCAGAAAAATCAAAAACAAAGTGAGTCAAAAGTTTGCTCATGCGACAAATCATCGAAGTGAAATTTACCTGTACGTCTAATTAATAATGTGCCATTTCCTTGTAGATTTCCGCCCAAGAGAGTCGCCGCAAGAAGAAAGAGTACATGGATCAATTAGAGCGACGCGTCGAAATCCTTGTCAACGAAAACAACGACTATCGAAGGCGCGTCGAGGTCCTGGAGGACTCGAACTCAAACCTACTTAGTCAATTGCACAAACTGCAGGCTTTAGTTAGCAAGCAAAATGCTAAAAGAACTTAAGCTAATCATCATCAATGAAATCAGAAAAGAATTTAACAAATGCTGTATTGTGTTATAAATTGTATCTACCATACCATACCAGAATAAGAATAATATTGTATGCATGGAGGTGTATGTAGTTTCAAAATGTGTACGATCGAACTACAATGATTGTATGTAATGTGTAGTAATATGTAAGGCACTTAGTGTACTACTAACTAATCTAGTTTGTGCTGGACTAGGTTTAATCGCTGTGGGAAAAGGGGGGACCCAGAATCATTGCCCCCCCCCTCAAGGAAAAGGCTATAAACTAGACGAACGTTTGTCAAATTGAAAATTCCATGCACTACACTTCCTCCTCTGAGTCTGTGTCGATTGTGGGTGAAAATGTTGTAATGTGCATTAAGCTTTGCTAATAACATAAAGGATGTCTAATGTAGTCTAGATACTCGGTTCTATTATATTCTATTTGCTCATTCTAAATTGAAAAAAAAACCTTTACTAATACATTCCCTACTAACTACTTCTTGATATGAAATTGTATAAATGCTTTCACTTGATCTTTCATAAAAAATTTTTAATATTGAATTAGTGTCCTTTTGGGTACTTATAAAGGGATACGCAAACCATCCACACCACCGACGACTCAATTTATCATTAACTTACATAGTTTTTGTAGGATTCTTAACAATCGTTTGCTCAACCAAAGCTTTGATGAGTGTAGTGTAGTGTAGTGCATTTCTCATAGTCGCTATAACCGACGAACATTTTTTTTTTACCTTTTTCATATTAGGTTAGATTGAATACTTATATAATCAATATTTTCGAAATAGAAAATAATGTTTTGCGAACACAAAATAATGTACAATGATGAAATCCTTCGTAGGCAATCGAACTTTGATATTTTACACATAATTAAGCACTAAATTGTATTTATTTCAACATTTAATTTGCTAAAAGGAAAACTATGTACTTTTAAAGCCGTTGGCAATTTCGGAGAAGCTTACTAAATATAATTGAAATAATTTTAAATAAGCTTTGCTTGGAATCTTCATACAGTTCACGTGTTATTCTACTTCGATTAGTCTATTTTTGTTTTCTTCCATATTTAAGTCGATTAGTTTCGAAATTCATAGACAATTGCATACTTAATTTTTTAAAGTTGATTTATCGTGTGGGCAAAATTCCGCTTGAACTAGAATATGTTATTTTTCAGTTGGACTTAATATAAAACATATGATTGCCTCGCTATATGCCAATAATTAAGTTAAGATTTTTTGAGTTTGAAGTCCGCGCATAATTTGTTTGTTTGAAGAATGAACTGAGCAATAACGTTATGTTTTAATAATGTTTGTTGTCGTTTCGTTTTTTTTTTATTGTTTGTTAAAAATACAATTATTTCTTCTACACTCAAAAAATTGGCACCTTGTTCCTTTAATGTTTAAACTAATTCAATCTGAAAATCAAAATGTTTCAAAAAGAGAAAACAACTTCACCAGCTTATAAATAACATATTTTCTTGTTTTGTTTCTTTGCGTATGTTAATTAAGATAATTTTGCTATAAGAAGCCTAACACAATATACTTGTCATTTATAGAAATAATTTTATTTTATTTAAAGTAACGATGATTGAAGTAAATTTTCCAAAATTTCGCATAGAAAAATAAACAACTATGATTGAGAAAACTTGTCCGAGCCACTACTATATTGTTTGTAAGCTTTTAAAAGAAAATAGTTTTAGTTTTGTATTTGTATTTTTTATGCACTCTAAATATAAATATAACTAATTTGTAATTCCACTTCACTTTTGTTACAAAATTCAGTTTTGATTTTGTTATGAATCGAAATGTTGGTGTGCTAACCAAACGAAATGCTTTTGACATTCAAAGTACGCAAAATTATTGTGTAAGACTGTTGCAAAAAAAAAAAAAAACTATACCGTAAATGTATATTTACATATTTACACACGTTCCAAACTAACATTGCACATATGTATACAAAAGAATATAGAAATGGAGTTCAATTACTAGAAATGAAACAGAAATCAAACATTATGAAAGAGTACAAATCTGAAATCACGCCAGTTTTATATGACTTAGACCAAATGTCGGTTTCGAGATAAAAACGAAAACAAATGTGGCCTATATTGAAAGTGCTTACGATGCAAAGCAAATGCATACGTATCACGAAACAGATAATTATTTTTTTTATACAAGGATTTTGACAAACTTTCTACTGATTGGCAGACTTTAGTTCTGTTACTTCACTTACAATTGCATGGTATATCATTCCGATGAATGGTTTCACCTGCGTAGGTGACCTCCCAACTAATACAATTTACACAAAAACACACACATACACACACACCATCCCCAAATGAGCCAAATCGGCCCGATGAGGCTCCACACGCAACTGGAGCAGAAATATATATTATTTGTCAAGCAGCATGCTCCTTCCAATTATTCACATAAAACTTATTAATGTTGATATGGATCTACACTGAAAATAATTTTTCGCTTTTTTTATACCATTTCTAAATAGTTAATGTAATCAGTTGTAATGTCTTAGACTAATATTCCATATGTTAAGAGCATTTATACTTTATATATACTTATATATACTTATCTATACATACGAGTATCTGCGTAGACTTTTAGATACCTGTTTTGCTTTGAAACATTCTTCTATTCTGCATTCGTAAACTAATAATAATAAGAATTTATGATATTTAATTGTTAAATGTTAAAATATTTCCACTTAAAGATATTTTTTATGTTGCACTCTTTAGAATACTTACATAAATATTTTGAATACATTATTGCATATATATAGTAAATGACTAAATTGGATCCTTTAGTTACTTGAATTGAATTGAAATGCAATACAATTGAATGAGTTGAATTAAAGGACTTAATTATTAAATTATTTATATTAAAAAAGTCATTTATGTGTTAAGTTAGCTGAATTTATATTAAATTAAATTTATTTTCTTTCACAATTCAGTTCTTCCCCGATCCAAGCTCTAGCGAATACTTTTTTTGTATAATCGAAATTGGAGCTAAGTAATATGGCATTTTGTATGTACACATCCTATCATTGCATCATTTTATCAATGTGTGTGGAATGGGAATTGCCTTATTTCTTTTTAAATCGGATTGTGAGTAACGATATTTTATATGAATAAATAAATAGAAATACATACATAAAAATATTTTAATAATAAAATGCAGATTTGAATTTGTTAAGTACGTGCAATCTTTAGTTAAATTTATTACATTTTATACAAAGTATATTTATGTAGAATAATTCCATAACAAGTTGCGAAATTCAGATAAAATCGATGCACAATTTTCAAAATACTATAAATATACATATACAAAGTTTGTAAAAAAAAAAATGAAAAATAAAATATCCCGTCAAACAATATTATGAGTGTTCCGATGATTTTATGAGTGCTCCGAATTTCAACACTGGAAAGCGTATGTTTTCTAGAACTTTTATGACTTTTTCCTGAGTCTTTTGAGCGTAAATGGAGAGTCAAAGGAAAAAAACATTTGTGAAACTTTTGAGTACTTATTTGTAAGCTCTAAAATGAGAGTCATAATTGTTTTGTAGGGCACAAATTGTTTACTGGGATTGAATCGATTCGGCTTAACAGTTTTTGTGTATCCTTATTGTATTTTTATACATAATATTCTTATTATTTATACAATAATTTAAACAAATATCCATAAATTGTAATGGAAAAGAAAACCACAAAAGTGCAATGAACCAAACTGCAAAATGAAAGATTAAAAATACATTTTACAGGAACACAAACAAATTTGTATGGTTTTTATTTACAATTTTTTAATTGGGAAGCGGGGATTAGCTTCAATGGTATGGATCTAATGGATCCATCTCAGTTCATGGGAAATCTGGGCCTATACTATATGACTTCGTGTCTGTGAATTACAGAAACAAAGTCGTTTCACTCCGTATAACCAATGCTGGTTGGACAACTTCAAATGAAACGCAATATACACTATTCGACTTTCCGAGAACTTCATCAATACACCTCTCCTCATCAATACACCATAAACTCATGTTTAATAAAATAGTTTATATTTTGTATTTTTGAGAGTAAAAATATAAAAGCAAACAGTGTGTATTGACAAAAACTAAGCCATTTGCCTTGACAAAGTTGGAGAGGCAAATGCAAACTACTAACAAAAAAGGTGTTACTGTCTTAAAATATTTCGTAGAATAGGCCCAATTTAATGACATACAAGACACATTCCAAACTGGCGTAGTCTTTTTACCTGACTGCACCATTTCATTGTTGAGAATGGCATATTTAAGAAGAAGAAGCAATTCGTTTACATGGGATGGGCGATACATTTAAAAATTATCGATATTGATATATCAAGAAACTTTAAATTTTGTATCGATATGGCCAAATTTTTCAATATCAAATATCCATATATAATATGGAAAATATCATGTGAACTGTGAACATATATATTCTACATGCATATTAAATATTTTCCACTGCAATGAAAATGAAGTGAACAAACAGACACTAGTGCCCGAATACACCATCAAGATTAACACTTGACCTTGATATGACAAATCAAAATGTAAATAAACAATGGACCTGCTTTATTTGTGTTGTGTATTCAATTATAAAAACGCGTATCCACAATTACTTAGACACACATATCGATTGTCGAGTTTGAAATTTTTCTGCGAAATATCGATATTGATAGAGTATCTACCGATACATCGTCCATCCCTCTTATTTACTACAAATGGTAAAATAAAATAAATTTTAACCTACGCAAATTTTAATATTTCAATCGAATTGCCAACGAAAAATTAACGTGGATCCAAACAATTAAAAGGCAGAAACAACAAATGAATTGAATTCGATAGTTTGCGGCGGAGTGGGTGTCGCTGCGCTGCGAAAAACGAACAAAGTCGAAAAGTAACAAAAAAATAAACGAGAAAAAAATCGAAAATTCGAAAAAATTCCCATATTAAAACTTCAATTACAAAATCTATTGAAATCACCAACACAAGTCATTTACGTTTTCTTTAAGGAATAAAAAATAAACTGAACAATTAAAAAACGTCGCAAATCCGATTTTACTCTCAGCTCTGGCTCCAGGTAAATGGACATATTCAATATTACAATATTACTTTTCACCTCTCTCGCTCCGCTCTTACCATCAGTAGTAGGACTCAATTTATGACGTATGACGCAGTTCTTGGGTTGAGAGACGGGGAATCAATTGCAATGGGAGTTGATACAATTTGATATGTAATTGTCAATTTCCGGTCTTCTTTGGCGCCTGGTATACAGGAAATCGAACTTGTTCCATGTCCTGTAGAAATGCGAAATGTTCCAACTTGTGAACAAATTTCAGGAACTGTTATATTAAATATATTACACTTAGCCACTTGCTTTCTCCACACAATTTCCAAGGACTTTTTCGACTTTCATTCCCCTCCGCCCGCCCGTCGGATATACTTTCCATTCTCATTTATTTTTTGTTTAACCTTTTGTTTCTGTAGTACAAAATATAAAGTTAGAAATGTTAGAAAGTTTTCTTGGCATGTGGCGCAAACGGCGTCGCACAGACATTAACGCCGACGACCAGCGCCCCAATCGCAATGTGCCCGGGAGCTGCCCCGCTAACACGTTATGGGACTCACTATTTAGTGCGGACACGTCCGACCACGACGACGACAGCAGGGCAGCGCCATCACAGTCGCCATCACAATCCGACACCGACCTCCAAGTCTATAGGTAATTCAAAATTAATTTTCCGTTTATCTCTTTTTGCAGCAAACGATCTCAGGTGTAAATCGCCCTTATTAAGACACTGAAGATAAAGCGAGAAACAATAAAACAAAAAAACGAAACGAAACAAGTCACAAATTCGCCCACTCAAAATACAAAATCATTCCAAGAGTGAGAATTGTTGTGTTCGAGAGCTGCGAAACGAAATAGCAAGAAACTGGATTCGGCTGGAAACGCAGACTCGGTTTCGAAACGACAACTGCTAAATCAGAGCAGGCCCCTCGACAAATTGGATTACGCACTTGCGATCAGCACTCTGACCGAACACGACGTTGAACCGTTCGACCACTGGGCCGTAGATCAGTCGCGTTCGCAGCCTTTTCCCGCACCACCTTCGCCTTTCGGTCAGGCAATATTTCCGTTTCAACAAACAGTGGCTAACAACAGCACCAACTTAGACGGTACCGCTGCTGCTGCTGCTGCTGCCGCTACCGCCACTTTGACCAACACGATTCAGGGAGAAGATATGGACATTGATTCCATTCCTGTGCCACCACCACAGGAGTACTCAGACAGCCCCAATTTGTACCCGTCGGAGTCATCAATGAATTTCGACTATTTGCATGGCCTTCACGATGGCGTCGATGCCATGGAATCGTCGAACTCGTCATCGTACTACAACCATTCGCCGCGTCACTTTAGCGGCATCGGTGGCGGCTCTGCGGCGGCGCTGGCTGGTGCCAGCTGCTCCAGCACAGCAACCGCTTCCTACGGACAGGTCGATGACAGTAGAGTGGTGGACAGGTTGTTATTGCAAAAACATATACAAATAGTATTTAAGCTGAATTATTATTTAATTTGCGGTCAGCAGGCGTACATTCCAACTCAGTTTTGTTCAGTAACTAAAGTCGTTTCCTGAAGCTAAATAGATCTTGATGCTGGCTAAACAAAAGCTTATTGCTTATATGTACATGGTTTCAAATCAAATGAATGTGTAAAAGCGTGTTTCGTGCTACCACGCAAATTCCCAAAATGGAATATAACAAAATGTAATGTAGTGCTAATGGTTGACGAACTACCTCCTCCTGATCGTAATTTGACTTTTGTTTACATATTTTTTTGTATCCAAAAAATCTGATCAAGCACCAATTATTTCGTTTTAATTTCATAGACTTGCAAAACAAATGTATTGATTTTATTTATTTTATTAATTTTAATTTACAATTTAGTATTTACTTCAACTAGTGATTAATAGTGCATTTTTGTATCATTTTTGTTCTTATCTTGTTTTATGTATCGACGTATCGCACATTCTACCAAACTCCAATCCACTCCACTGCCAAAGGCCATATAACTTAAATGAGAGGTAAACTTTGGCAATAGTATTTGTAGTATTTCCTTTTTGTTGTTGTACTTCAAGTGCATTTGTACGCAAGTCGTCCGATTTCACGAATGTTCGCATAATTTCCATGTCCTTTGCAGATTTGTAACGGTTTTGGATCAGCTGGATGCACGCGTCGAGAAATTCCGCAAAGATGCTCTCGGATTGCAGGAGAAGCGTGACTTTCTCTTGATGTCGATTGATCTCATCAAAAGCAATGACTTGCTGCAGAATATGTCGGAATGTAAGTTTGAAAATTTTATAACGAAGATTAGGTTTTGGGTAGCACATCAGTTGTAGAAGGTTCTTCCCTGTACATGTGTTGATAGAATTCAAAATCCCCGAATACTCTATATTCATTTAACTCAATTGAGTTGTAAATATTTAATGGGAAACTGATTGTTTGATGTTCTCCATTCCAGCTGAACGCGAGGAAATCGGCTGTTACATCCAACGTGTTAACTCGCGCCTATCCACAGTGGAGCTTAATGTGCGAACCGTACGCGATCATTCGCAGGAAGACTCGCTTAGCCAAATAAATGCTCTCATCGACATGATGATAACCATGGGTGACCCGGTGATGTCGCGCCAGCGTTGCCAACAGTATTTAAATGCATGCTGTAGCTCTGCCGAAACCGGTGTTCACCTGCCAACATTTCGGGAAACAAGCTCTGGCGGCATTGATATCGATGCCGGTCCAGTGGACAAGAAGTTCGAAAGCGTTTTACTGGGCTGCACTTTGGACGACCAGAAGAACATCAAGAAGCGACTGCAGGCATTAATGGGATATCTGAACAAGCAGACCATACGGAACTGAGCGAGTTGGAAGCAATTCGATGTCAAAATCAAAAAATCCACATTCACACAAAACCAATAAACCGCTGCCGTTTTAACAACAAATCGCGGCAAACAATCCAGCTGTGGGTATTGCGGGATTTCTGTTATGAATTTGGCTAAATTGTCATCTGATTAATGTTTTTTTTTTGTTATGAATTTGCAAAGAAATTATCTGTTAAAAGGAGTTGGAAGTATTTGTTTTTTTTTTTTAATTTAATTAACTTTTAATATTTTTCAATAGAAACTTAAAACAAAACTCGAATAGATCCATACATACTAGCTAAACCTAAATTTTAAACAATATCTATTATATTTGAAATATATAATATGCCACAAACACACTTGTCGAAATCAATTCATGCGATGGGAACTTGATATGATGGGCGAATCAGCAAAAGTTAACCTTTCATTTTAACCAAAAAATTCAACCTGGAAAGCAGTGATCCTGCGGCCTTAGCAAGCGATCAGTCAACAACCACACCGAATTCTTGGTACCAAAGAAAATTTGCTGGACATTTTTCGAGGTCATGTAAATGATTTCGTTGCCTTCGGCAGTTAAATTTTGTTTGTACGCGCAACGCACTACACTCCCAAACTTCGGTACAATATAGAACAGAGCGCCCAACTGATCGACCATCATGTTCTTGCTGGCGCCCAACAAACTGCCGAGCAGTTTCATCTTGATAGCACCAGTATCATCATCGCCATCGTTGCCAGTGCTCGACTGCAACTTGTTACCTTCGCGTAGCAGCAGTGAATTGGAGGAGCTGTAAAGCGAAGCGTCCGCATCTGAAATAAGTAGTTCGTTGTGCTTGCCAAAAGCCATATCAGTTGGCTTGATGGGCAGACTATCCACGACGCTTTTGTATTTTCTGCTAATCAATTTGCGACGCTGCCACTTTTGCTCGAGAATGTCGTAAGCTAAAATGTGTGGATCATCGGCCAAAATGAAATATACAAATTTCTCCACTTGGCAGTCCAGTGGCTGGGGTCCCAGTTTAACAACAAGCAATGTCGAATCATGCGGCATGTGTTTACTGCAATCGATACGCAATACCTGCCGACAGGGATGTGAAAACGCATTTAATTGTACGACCGATTTGGCACCCTGCAAGTTCTCGTACTCACCTCTGCATTGTTCCTTATCAAATCGAAGACCAACAGCTTCGGTGGACATACAACAGCACCCGTCTCATCCCGCCATCCAATGTCCATAACCCACAATCGATTTAGGCCATCCACTTGCGACCAATGAGCCTGTTGTATGCGCGAGCAGTCGCTGTGATTTCCATTGGCGTGCATTCTTCGCTGGGGGAAGATGGTAGAATGCATGGGCAAGTATGTTTCTGGCCATTGGGCTTCAATTAGGGTGGGAAAGGTGCCACTTTCCACGGAGATACTCAAGAAGACGCGCGTGAAATGCGTCGATAGGTGTCTAACGCGATAAGACTCGTTGAGACCCAATTGTGCCAGTAGCCAGGCATTGGTGAGGACTGAGCAACCGCAGATAATAGCCAAGACAATAAATGGCAAGTGCTTAACCATTTTGCAGTGCTGGTCGAGGTGTTGTCGCAGCGTTCATTGACAATCGCAACTAACTTGAACGGCTGCAATGACCTCTTTCAATTCTATTTGGGCATTCTTAGCCGCTAATGTGAAGACACACACATATACACTGGTCTATATATCTCAAGACACTTTGTCGTCGTTCATATTCGCTGAGATCGACAGAAAGTGTATTCAGTTATTAATTGCTTACATGGTCAAATGCTCAGTTTGGAAATTTAAATGGAAAGGTTGTTGCAAATGGAAAGTGCTACCAAACTCGCTACCGAATTCGATAATTCATTACATTTTTTTCGTAATTAGTGGAATGGAACATCATAAGTTCTAGAAATACTAGATTATTTCATATACTTAATTACGAGTGTGTGCCATAAAAGTTATTATTCATTTGAATTTTATTTCCCTCTACAAATGGCAAAATAAAATGGGTGAATAGATATTATATTACTTTACAGCATTGGGAAATTCCGGACCAGAACGGCTACCACTGAGAGAATCAACTTGCATTGGGGAAACTGGGTTCAACAAAGTGCCAATAATTCGCAACAAGGTAAATATTGGAACAGCACAGTATACACAGTATTGGTCCATAAATGACTCGGAAGAAGCAAAGCGGTCTTACATCAAAATTTGCGAACTGCGAAGAATAAGCTACAGTTAAAAGCGTTTAGAAAAATCGAACTGAATTCATTCCAATTGTTTATCATTATGACGCTTACTTGGGTAAACGAATAGCGGAAGTGGTTTTGATCAAATATATTCGTATTGACTTAAAATAATTCATATTAGACACACCTCCTTTGCAGTGTTATAAGTTGAACAAAAATGTTTAAACGTAGCGGCGGTGTATGGCGAGTTTATTCATGAATAGCCTCCTTTGTCAACTTTGACATTGCAAATAAGTGCAAGTTTTCCCAACACTTTTGCTAACCCAAAGCAAATAAGTGCGAGTATAGACTTACAAAAATGATTTCTTCAAGCAATGGACTACAGTAAAATAGTAGTCCATTTGAATGGAGAGACGTCCAATTGTTTCATATCGTGTCTATGAGTGCGAAGATTCGCGATGACTAATTTCATCAGGTGAGTGTCAAAATAATTATAACTCGAAAACGGAAGGCATGTGTCATTTACGTACATTTCGAATATGAAGTATTGTTTTGTGTGGAAAATGTGTTTTTCGTTTGATTATTTGCTGAGCGTTATTGATGCCGAAGCAAAGATTGGCTAAAGGAACATGGAAAAAATTACTTATCAGTCTGATAATGAGCAATAATATTATCGAACTTTTGAAGAATTTATATGTATACAAAAATATACTCCAAAAAAAGCAAGCAAACGGGGGTTTTGTACTCCAAAGACGTATATTTATTGTTTATGGAATTGTTATGATTTCTCTTCCATTGGCTGGAGCTGCAATTGGCTCTGTGTACGCACGAGTTACCTATTTTCCATTTCAAGTACTCACCCTGTTATCACACAATTCGCGATAATTAAAACTTATCAGTCGATTTGTTTTTTTTTTTTGTTGTTTTGTTTGAACTGATATAGGAAAGAGCTTAACTGTCGTTTGGTCTGAACGGTCTACAAAATGTTCAAGTTTTTCATGTCAAATCAGTTAATATTCGTTATTGCAATCGAACTAACGTGTATTTCGAATTGTGCGATTTGGTTCGTACATTAGAATTGAATCGAATTCCAATTATACCAAATTGACTTTAATTCGACATCATGTGCGGAGCGTTGTGCGAGTGTCTTAAGTGCCCCGGAAAAGTGGTTTGCTGGTAAGAGTTTAATTCGCACTGTGGATTATTGATTCCGGCCAACAAATTTAATTATACTAAGCGTTCGTGCTGCAGTTTTGGTTGACAAATGCCAAGTGACACGAAAGGCTACTGGCTGTTGTGTTCACTTTCAACTTAATTATTACTTCGTATCGAGGACAATTGTATTGCAACAAAATAAAACCAAAAAAAAGGGTTAAAAAAAATATAAATTTAACTTATCAAGTCACATAAATCGCAATCGCACTGAAAACAGATAATAGCTAAATCATAATAAATTAAATTTGCCAGTGTCATATGCACTGTTTCTATATTGATGTAAAGAAATTTTATGAAAGATAAAATGTTAATTATATTTTTAAGATATCAGCTAATTGAGTTCAGTAGTTGTGACTAATTCGTACGAGATAACGTTGGAAACTGTGGTCGATCGGTTGCCGTAGAGGCCGGTTAACGTGCTTACTAAATTGTTTACTAAATTTTAGTAAATGTAAATTCAAATTTCATTTCTAATTAATGTTTTCTTCCTTTGCAGTTGTTGTAAATGCGCCTGCAACATGCTGATGGGCATCATTTGCTCTGGTCTGGTGTTGCTCATCATTATCGGCTTGATTGTCTACTTCACCGTGTATTACCACAAGGACACTGGCAACAGTGACGGAGCGAAAAGTGCAGCCCTACTGGTGGACCAAGCGCCACAACATTTCCGAGATTTCTTCAAACAAGTGCAGTGAGCTGTCTCTAGTCCATTTCCTTAATTTTTTGGTCATTCATTTAGTTTAAGTTCTTTTTTTATTGTGGTAATTTGTAATTTCGTATTAGTATTATAGAAACCAAATACATTTTTATTGCTTGTGATAGCTACAATGTTACTTCATATACGTGTACTTTTTTTAATGCATATCTGCTAATTTTTGGAATTTCTAGTTTCACCCATATTGCCTAACTCCTAATCTTATCTCGGCTGAGTGATTCATTATCGATTCTTGAAAGTTTTGTAATGGTACTTTTTTCGTATCTCTCTTGGGCATTTTGTAGATTAAAGTATAATCGCATATGGCCAATATGTGTTAGGATGTCGGTACTAAATCCATCGTAAATGAATTTGCTACTTTTTCGGGAAATGTTTTGCAATCACATTTATTTTATCATATTTCTTTGGTTATTTTTGGAATTTGTTTCCTTTATAGTGGTTTTAGTGGAACTGGTATTTTAAAAAATCAGTTTTTGAGTTGAATACAGGTCATAGCGGATGGACCTGAACCGATCCAATCAATTGCAATACAGCTTCTCAGAATTCTTTAAAATAGGGTTGTCTGAAAACAAATAAAAGTTTATTTCTTGAAAATTCATCCACCAAAAATTGGTATTACCTTTTTTTAAATGAATTTCGAAGAACCTAAATAAAAAAATAGGTAAGGGAACGGGTGAAAAATACAGGTACTGACACCTGAAAGTTTCTCGATATAAGTGCAGTGAAACATAGGTACAAGTACGATTTGTAAATGGACATACCCAAAAGGGATTAAGTTACAGTCCTTTTACTATTCTTGTGGTTTCGAAGTAAAGGTGCCTGGCGGAAAACGGACACACTTGGACCTAATTGGGTCCATTGTGATACCAAATGATTCTTCCTGGCATTATTCTGGGAAGTCATAAAATATATGGTAATTACAGGGACCAAAAGTTACATGACGGATCCGAGAGGCGCATGGAAATTGAAGCGTTCCTTGGCAACTTATACTCTCGTATGTTGGCCAATGCGGTCTTACAGAAAAATGTTTTTCTGAAACTTGACCCGGGTAGGGATTGAACCATCTGATCCACGGTCGCCACCAATAGCCAGTAATCAAAAAAATTGTCTAAACCGAATTTTCAGTTAGTTTTTGGCCAGATAATCTTATTTATTTTGAAGGAATAGTATGTACTAGCAACTAATAGGACAGTGGCAAAAAAATAACAAAGCCAATATATGACAATAATAAACCCTTAAGTCAAGTATCGATTCAAATATGTAAGCTGATTCAACTCAAAGTACATAGTACTGTATCAGAAAGAGACACTAAAAATATATCTAAAAAAGAAGAAGTCTCATGCGTTTATGATTACACCTGCTATCGTCGGTTGACCGTATTTTGGCGGGATTTGGAAGAACCATTAGAACAATTTTCTACCACCAAGTTTTTAATATCGAAATCACTTTTCTGTGGATTTTTTAACAAAAACGTCGAATTCAATACGAAAAGCTGAAATCGACCACCAGAAGGTGTCTTGGAGTAAGTATTTTCTTTATCACGTCTTTCGGTGTGTTAGTATAATCAGGTGTAATAAAGCAAGTGTATGCTGAAATATTGAAGTTTGGTCAAGAGTTTAAGCTGCTAAAAGTTAAGATGTTAAAAATTAATATTTCAAAACTGCAATTTTTCCCTCCGCTAATTCCAGTATTTATTCAACAAACGTTTCCATCACTTCTCGGAACATGCATGTCACTGTTTCTTGCCTGTGAATGACCCTTCCCAGCAGGTAATTTTTTAAAATTTTTATTTACGAGTGGAAAATCTACAAAATGTACCTAAGGACAAAGGAAATTCCATGCAAGGACCTTCTTTTGTAATAACATGAGTTAAGATGGTGGTCGCATTTGTGTAAAAAAAAACACCAATACAGGCACACACAATCCACACAGACGCCAGCTTTAGTCTGGATTTTTTTTTACCTGACCTCTCTGTGTCACAGTGAATTCGGTGGTTGCAACCTAATGTACCTAAAATACACGCATACATGCATAGACAGTTGCTATGCAATGAGGGCCGAAAATTGCCTATAACTAATCGTTTGCACAGGATCCGTATCAGTTTGAAGTCGTATTTTCGAGGATAAACAACATGGAATTTTGCAATACTGAAATGAAGAACAGTGCCTTGTACGAAACAGCTTTGGAATCATTATTTGAGGATATGGACCTAACCAGTTCGCCCGACTGTGACAAGTCCGCAACGAAAGAAAGGCCAGAGAACGACTTAAGCTGCTGCGATTGTGAATCATACGATGACTTCTTCTTGGGATGTAATCCAAGTCTGCCTCCCACTTTTGACAGCAATGAAGGCAACATTAGCGAAGCAAAGCAGTACTTGCTGGAAGCTCCACTTGAAACGCCCAAACGTAGTCATGTGCTTATTCGGAAACAGAGACTCTTCCCAGCTACCCCGGTTATTGAGACAATTCGCAGGATAACCCCAATGGCAGAACTATCACCGCGTTCACAGAAACTGAAAATGGCCATGGAACGTTTGGAAGGTTTGCAACGTCGACAGAAGCAAATATTGGATAGCAAAAAACCACCGAGAGCCTCCATACGATTGTAAGCCCAGATTGATTAGACGATTGAATTAGACAAGGAATGGTCAAGGGCCATTTTGCAATTACCAAGCAGCTACCTGGAGTTATAAGAATTAATATTATTTTAGTTAGTGTGCTTACCATAACAAATACGAATACCATGTATTCACAATCTTTGAAAAGAAGTGCTTCCCTATTAGTTTAAGCCTATTTAAGAACTAAATTGAATAAACAAACCAATCAATGATTAAACAATATTTATCAATTGTTTATATTTCTTTGGGTAAAGTTGAAGGAAATCAACTGCTTTTTCAAATACTTGCACCAATTAGCAGTGCAAATTACACTGTGCAACACCAAATTCTGTTGGCCGATCTGATAACACAAAAAAAAACCTTTGTGGGAGTCATTATGTAGACCAAGATCTTTCAAAATATGTTACCAGATCGGCATTTAAAAAATTATCCCTCATTTTGTCGCATAGTGTTATTGATATGCAAAGACACAAACCATTATTTAGCTTTGCAAAAGCTTTTTGATAAGCTTAGTGGATGAAGCAAACTACACGTTGAAAAATGGTTCATATACTTCATTAGCTAGAACATTCGGTTATTTTAGGTTAGGCTATTTTTACAAGCTTTCAGCTGTCAACTGTCAAAGGGTGTTAGCTGTTGATCAATATGCAAGGCTATAAACATTATAAGGTATGTGGTATATATATCGTGAAATTGACGCAGAAATTTTAATTTAGAATCACGGTGGAGGTAACCAGGTGAGGCAAGTATGAATAATTCCTCTTTCAGTGACGTGTGACAGTAAAAGCTAACGTCTGGCAGTTTTGAGAAAAAAATTTGTTTGGAAAGACTATTTTTTTTGCCATCCGTCGTTCGGTTTCGGCATTAAGCAGCAGGGCTTCAATTATCGTATGCATTATTACTTGTCCATGATATTAGCATCAAGAAACTCGTCTTAAGTCCTAATATGGGTTGTTGTGCCAATATATACAAAAAAACGAGCAAATTTTCAATGTATTTACCACAGTTAGTTCACAATTTGTGAACATTTCTTTAAATAATTTTTAACAAATTAACGATTTTGTCTAATATAATAATAGTCAGCATAGGAGTTCTAAATTTAGAACCTGTTGAAAAAAATTGTCTTTGAAGTTCGAATACAATCAACTATAGTACAATATATGGCTACAATGTATCTGTAATATTAGGTATAAGTTTGAGTTATTACTAAAATATATTTACTACAAAAAAATTGTTTTCCTAGTCTACAATGATTTGCATATCTACTATCAGGAGCATTACAGAGTTGAAATAAGATTATCAGTGATTAACAAATCTAAATTAATTAGAAATTTCGAAAAGTTTTAATGGCTCAAATGACTTGCACTAAACCACATATTGCACTGTTGGATGTTAGAGTTCATCAGTTCCACTTTTTGGATTTGCCCCAGAAAACTGAATTCGAATCAAGACACCAAACAAAAAAATGTCATTTACCCCATGAAACTCCGAGTTAGCACGTGTCATACATTCGTTTACATGAAAACATCATGCTTTCGCGATAACTTGTGGCTACAAGTTTTACATGAAACCGACGGCACACTTCTCGAGCGAATCGAGTACTTGTAAAACAATTTTTAGAAATAAAATCATAGCGTCCAAACCAATGCTCAGAATTCCACCAAACTTGGCACTCACATAGAAGACGTGAGGATCTATAAGCAGGGGAAATTATTCCAAAATCGCTCCGACAGATGTCCTGCAAAACGACATTTTCCATATCTCCTAAGCTACTGTATCGATTTTGATGACTCAAAGGGAATTAGATTCTACAGACATTCCCCGTCTCGATCTCATTCAAATTTTCAGGATCCGAGTATATCTTCAGAGCGAAATCAATTTTCAAAAATCATTTTAAATAACTGAAATGATTGTAAACAAATTCTTTTGTTGTCATCCCATTTTTTCGCAGCGAAATCAGCTCCATTCATTGACTTCGTCTCGGCGCACTCGAAAGCTGATGCGAAGCTTTTTAGTTGTTGTTGCAATACACTAAAACTAATGTTAAGGTTGTTTTTAATGATAGCAGAAAAAATAATAAAAAGAGAGCGCGAGAGATGGCTGAAGATTTTCGAGCTATGAGATACAAATCGTTAGACAGATACTTCTCAATTTTACTAACAAATTTTTGGAAGAGTTATTTGCTTTTGTGTCTTATGAATGGGCAAATATGAAAGGATTGGATTGGAGAGTTGACAGAAGAGGGAAATAGTTAGGAAAATTAAATATAAAATTTATTAAATGGGGTTTATGACCCTCCAGTTAACATTTTAATCTTTTAGTTAAAGTTTTAGCACCAGCACTAGTTCCAGTTTATGTGGGCGTACCAGTTTTCGGGGCAGAACTTTTCATAGTCCGTATTCTACGGCTAATTGTGGCCATGCTGGACTCATAGCTTGGAAAGTAGTATAACATTCCGTGCCAAGTTTATTCGAAATATATTCAGCATCCGCGGATGTCATTTTGAAACATCCTCATAGATGCTTTTTACAGCTCCGCATGCGCGAAACCCACATCCGTAATATATAGGGATTAGCAATTCTTGCGCTTATTCTACAGCTTGAGAAATTTCCTATTTTTCCAACTTCAACAGCACTTAAATTCAATTGATTCCTCTGTTATCAGTTCAACAATAATTTTTTAAATAAATTGCCATCGTTTCAAATAAACCAAGTCGGAAATTGGTCTCACCAGGATCAACTTGAATTTGATACAAATTTTCTTATTTGTGCAGATTATCGTATTTTTCCTAGATTAACAAATGCTATGTTGAGTTGACTACCTAATTATCGTTACTATTCACAAAGAAAGTATGACGATCTATTCAATTCACTCACGAATTTATCATTTGTATGTCCAGTCTAAAGTGTTCTGACATGAGCAATAAATTGTACGCTCCTAATCGAGAAAATCAAAAGTAAATTTATTAATGACCTTGAGTCACAGAAAAAAAACAGGTCGATAAACTTCCAGACATTAGATTAATAAATATTGTATTGAATTTCTTTGAAAGCGTCTGAAATGTCCTGATAGGTATAATTTACATACTAATGTAATTTCTAAATTCTTATCATAAACTTCAAAATGCCATATTTGCGATATTTTTATTGTATGCTGAATTAGCTTTCGCCGTAGTACTATGTAAAGAAATAAAAGAAAAAACCGGTCGACAATATTTATAATCGCCTGATTACGATCATGATTAGTGAAATTTGACGTAATAAAAAAACAAATACACTTTCAAAATTCACAAGCATTTATTAAGCATATTTATAAATAAAGGAACATTCAATGTTACATTCAAATTAAAAACTGCTTTAAATTCATTTTCACAATGTTCTTTCCGAGCTATTCTAGTTTTTATCACACAATCTAAACTTGTTATTTTTTTAATCAGGTGCCGAATTACGACGTTCGTGAACGAAATTTGTATTCCACAAAGAATTTTTCCTATTGAAGAATTGCAATTCATACACAAATTTCGACCGCGAAGGTCACACAATTCGGCCCCAGAATCTATAAAAGTCATACATATAAGTAATACATTTCTCTATGCTAAATTTGTTTAGGTATATTTCTGCTTTTTAATATTTATTTTGTAGGAGCACGCGCCATTCTGTCAGCAGTACAGGCCCTCGCCCTCGTTCTTCTCGACATAGTGTACGCAATACTCCTTTTGAGAGGGTGTCAGTCCCATTGTGTCCACTTCGGATTTGAATTGTTCTAAGCCGCCCACGCCAGCCAAGTACCCATTCAATTTTGTAGCCACATATGAGATTTGAAGAAGCTTCTGATTTAAATTCAAAGTCTCTGCGAGATCCTGATGTCCTTGAAGGCGATACTTTTGATGGTAGCTACGATCAGAGAGAGAGAATGACAATGAAACTATCTGTTTGATCAATTAAAAGTGTGAGTCCTACTCTTCTGCGGCAAAGAAATTCTTTTTTGGGGCTATTCCAGTGGCGATAACTTCCGGAGCTCGCCGTTTCTGTTCTTCCGCCTTCGACTCCTCGGCAATCGCTTTTTGTTCATCATCGTGATATAGAATCAACGACATGTACTGACGCTTAATGGGTGTGGTCAAACCATACTCGTGGTTATTCCAGAACAGATCCAACAATTGCTGATACGATATTGTTTTGGGATCATAGTCGATTTCGAGCACTTCCGTGTGGTCACCACTATAGCGTATGAGAATATTTTTGTTTGAATATTTGTTAGCAGTTTAGGAAAATGTTAGTCAGATAGTAGTTTAGAAAATATTTGAGGGTATGAATGGTAGCAGCGACAAGCAAAAATGAAGAGAACATGAAGAAAAACATTTAGTAAAATAAACAATTGTCAATTCTTACAGGTTACGGTACGTTGGCATGTCCTTGGTGCCGCCAGCATAGCCCACAGTTGTTCTAATGATGCCCTTAGTGGCTCCATAGAGGCATTCAGCACCCCAGAAGCAGCCCATGCCGAAGGTGGCCGTCTTGAATGGCACGGATACTTGGTGTGTGGGGGCGATGTTTAGCTCCTTTTGCTCTTTTCGGACAATGGTCTGTGGAACGAAAGAACAAAAATATAATATGAAAAGGCCGCTGAAGAGTCATAATTTCCAACTTGTCACTATGCACCCAACACCGGTAAAAGTTATGGGAAATATAATTCTCTTTCTTTCTTCCCAAATGCTAGCATATTTTACTTTGGTTGCAAATGCTTTCAAAGTAATTTATGGAATGCAACTTAAATTTACATTTGTCCAATTATGACAGTTGCTATTCTTGAATAGTTCTGAAAATGATATTGATATCTATATCTGTGGCAGATAATATACACCTGTGGACGAATAAATCATTTCATTGGATTCTAAAATGTGTCCACACCATAAAAATGTAATCTAATTTGATCAAACAATGTGCTGGTGTGAATAAACCACTTGCAATTGCTATTAATTGTTGAATGCACCGGCCTATTAAACCATAAACAAGATATTTCAGTTTGTGGAGATTCTTACATCTTGTTATAAAATTCTTTTATGTAATCTAATAAAGTTCAGCATTTCACGTCAATAAACCGTATCTAACGCAAATTTATGGTTGTTCTGTGCACAGAAACTGCTGCTAATTGACTTGGAATAAATTTGCAAATTTGCACTTTTTATATATTTATTTGGACGTTAAAACTAATATGACCACCCCAATTCGTGCAGTGTAACGAGAAAACGTGCTGTAAGGCAACCAACCACAAGACTCCGTAATAGTTTTTTTTTTCAATTTCTTGTGCACAGAGAAATCAAGGTCGCGACGTACGTATTATTTCTCACTTATGAATTTTCCGGTCTAGGAAAGAAGAGAAAAATGCCACCACGAAATTGTGAAATACGTTAGTAAAAAATGCCAATTGAAAATTTTCCAAATAGTTTAGTATTTGTACATCAATTGTTCTTACTTTAAAACCGCGAAAGAAGCCACGAAACATTTTGGAAATCATAACACAACAACCGAAAGCCACAACAAAAAATTTAGAACTGAAAGTTTTGTTTTGCCGTGTTTTGCTGACAGTAAAAATGGAAATTTAATTTCTGTTTCGAGTCAAATCGAAAAGCTTTAGATTGGATGCGTCTCTCTATACAATAAAAGAGCTGTTTAAGCATTATTTCTTCAGGTTAGGTTTAAATTGGAAATGGAAATGTTTTTTAAAAGGTCGATTTATCAATATAGATATTTCATTTAATAAAATTAATTTAATGCCAAGAATGAATTTTGACTCCATTGCAAAAATCTTGTGAGTTCTTTCCATTAATATAAAAACAAATCTGGCCGCTAAGGTGAAAGAGCTTTTAAGTATTTTTATGAGACACATGGCAAAAATTAAATTATGAAGTGTGTTGTGCTGAATTGTAAACTAGACACCGCCGCACTTGTAATCTTATTAGGTGGGACAAATGATATTTCTCTAAGTTAGACAATCGGTTATGACTGACTGCGGAAGTGGGGGACCGTTTCACGAATAAAGCACAATAGGAGCGTTAAAGAAACCTTGAACGTGAATGGTTCAATACACTAGCTGGTTGAAAGGAAAAGTGTATAAAAGAGAAGATTCAAATAAACGCACTAATATACAAAAAATACGCAAAAATGCGATAAGCAATCTTCAAATTAGAAGTTTAGGAAATTACGCTCTAGAAATATTTTAATTATTGAGATAAAACAAATAAAAATTGTCAGGGACGTAACCAGAAATAAATTTCGGGGGGGGTTTTCATAAATTTTTTTTTACTTATACTGTGAAAAAAACTACGAAATGCAAACCAAATTAAAATCAACAACAGATCGCTTTTTTTCAAAATATATCTTTTGATTTTTCTTAAAAAATGTAGATTAAAAAAATTTGGAAAACACTCGAAGGGGATTTTATGAAAAAATCGACGTATTGTGTTCATATATTTTGGGGTTTCGGCACCCTAAAGCCCTCCAAACCCCCCCTCCCCTTCATGGGTACGTCCCTGCTTTCATTTTAAAAACAATTTCATTTGATTCACAGCAAAATTTCGAATAACTATAAACTTTAATAAGGTGTTTCACTTAATAACGAATGCTAGAACTGGAATTTTCCAGTTCTTGGTACACAAAAATAAAATATCAAGGAGTATACGGAAGTTTCTCTTAAATTCTGCTGAATTTCATAACAATTCCATACATTTTTCTATTACTTCATAGATTTCGGGGGGGGTTCGAACACCCCAAACCCCCCCCCTGGTTACGTCCCTGAAAATTGTGCACTAGGACTAACACTAAATACGCACAAAAAACAGGTTGGAAAGATTTTATTGCAATTTCAAGTTTCTGGAATTCGCCTAATTTAGAAATTAACTTAAATTTTTGTAATTAAAATTAACTATAAATTTAAATGTTTGAAAAAGTGTACTTACAATATCCTTTAATTCAGGAAGTGAAGCGTCTTCGGGATTGATTTTAAGTGACATTTTTCCTTTGTGCTTAGAAAAACTGTAAACTGTTGCTCAAACTGGTCAAAGTGATACTGAAAATCGCGACCGCTTGGGCCGCTTTATTTATACAGAAATTTCTCTCATTATCACTTTTTGTGCTCCGTATCGTTTCTCAAATTATCAACTCACTCATTTAATTCGGGAGAAAGAGTGTTTCACCGGCTAGCTCAACTTAACAACCTTATAGGTATTGCCTTAAAATAGTTCTTTTTCGTTAGCCTCTCAAAATGTAAAAACACATAAATGCATTTTCCTCATTAAGTTATATTATGGAATAAAAGTAAGTACAAATATGTATAAATTATATAAATTTACTTAAGCTAACTGGAGACTTGAAACTAGTTAGCCAAAATCCAACATCATTTGTTGGGCTCAAATTTCAGCTTACTGAGACGCAAGATAAAGTCAAGAAGGAACATTTGCATTTTTATTTCTTTGGGATTGTCTGTGACATAGAAACCGGCCACACCGGCTTTATGAAGTATGGACTGTTGATCTTTCACCTAAAAAGTCAAAAATTCCGATTAACAAGAGAACAGAATTTGAATTTCATGCATTTTGTACCTTCTGGTCGAGTAATGCAATCAGTTTCATATCAGTTTCACGCAGTTTTTTCCTATGTTTCAATTTCATCAGTTGCAAAATGTGCTCCAGTTCTTCGGGGTCGCTTATTTTGACGATCCACTCTTGGACTTCGATTTGATATTGATTTTCCACCTGATCGCGTAGTTGCTGGAGATGTTTCTCTGTGACGTGCTGGATTTCCATCAGGCCTTTGATTATCTCGAATATTGTGTCGTTTAACAGAGAGTTGGCCAGTTCCGTCAGCAGTTCGTAGGAGATGCGAATTTGATACTTTCTGGAAGGGAAATGCATTTTTTGTGTGTTTTAATGTTACTCCGTCAGCTTCCCAAAACCACAAATACTCACTCTGGCAGTTGGGTATGCATTTCTTTCAGTGAGTCCACCAGAAAGTACAATTTACTTTGTAAATACTGCGGTGTTGGTGGAGTCATATCTTCCATGGAGTACACTATACTACATGCAGTGGAACTGGCCACCGGCATCTCAGTGGCAGTTAAGCTTGTTTCGTCAGTAGTTGCAGAACTCATTTTTAATGTTTTTTGGTTACTCCGTCAGCCCCTGTTCCGGATGGATTTTGAATGTTTGGTCGAATGTTTTCAAGTTACAAATTGCTTACAAAAATGGAATTCTTCTTCTTCTTCCTAATAATCAGCTGTATTCAGGGTTGTAGTGTTGTATTTATTTTTTTAATATTACTTTTTCACAATACATAGTACAAAATTTGTCAATACAAAAAGTGTATTTTTAATTTATTTCAATAATTTGAAATTCGAAGAAAAGTTTGAAAAAATTCAATATAATTTTTTGATAAGTCATTAATGTCATATAAAAGATGTTCGTTGTTTTTTCATTACAATAAAATGTTCGTATATCGGTTCAATGGTGGAGTATTTCTTTAATGAGGTAGTTTAAGACCAAGTCTCAATACCTACCCACTTTCTTATATAAAATATTTCCAAGAAATTAAACTGGAGCGATTTCGCATTAGAACGCCAATGATTTACGAGCTTTAATTGTATGTTTAACCGTATACGGCGTTGTACGATTTGAGGTATGCTTCCGCCTTTTTTTCATTTCTGTAAAGTATGATCCATTTGAATGCGGCGTTGCTGGCACGGTACTGGACTCCAAAACTGTCGAACGACTAGAATTTTGATCTGACTGTTGCTCGCTTTTCGGTGTAGCTGGATTAGTAGCCAAAGATGACGTCGGTGTGACACTTTCCGCCGAGATATTTAGCCGTTTGAGTATACTCAAGATATCGTTGGTTAAAACTGTGTTCTCCATATTCTTGTGACAGGTAAATTTTTGATATCACTATATTTTTGTGTGCGTGGACGGAATTAAAACTATTTGCGTATGTGTTTCGCAAATCAAAGATGCTTTTCAACTGATACCATAAATCAGGTACACCACGGTTTTATATACTCAATTGCCTGGGATTTCCCCGATCGTTTTCGGACCATTTCCATGTAAGTGATTTATGCAATCAATATTACCCCATTAGTTTTCATTGCAGGTATCAGGTAAGCTCATAAAATAGATGCGCGACAATTTAAATTGGTTAAATTCAGGTAAAATTCATTTGCAGAAGCTTTCTACCTGCAATTTACTTGGAATTCGTAGAAGGTTACAATTCATTTTATGATGTTATTAAGAATATTGGTAAGTGAAATTAAATAGAATTCTAGAATGTTTTTATTTAGGTAAATAACTCATAATTAAATGCTAATTCTCAATTTCGTAGATGACGTCCTTTTTTAACACTCTTTGGAAATCATCCAAAGGTAACCCTGATTGGCTCCATCAGCTGTTCGCCATATGTTCGCTTTTGGGGTGAACTTTTCACTTTTCATACATTTTCCAGTTGATTTTCATGTGCTACTGCGGCCGTGGAGACATTTGAAGTAATTGTTCGTTCAGCTGCACTCTCATGGTCTTATTACACGCAAGCACGTTTGTCGAGCCCACTAACTATATATAAAATGTGGAGCTGTGTGAAATTAATTTGAAATAATACTGTCGTGTGGTGAAATCGTAAAATCAAAAGTGTTTTGTTGTGTAACAAACGAAAATATGCCATAAATGAACTGAAATTCAAATTGCTGCACAGGTTAAACTTGAGTTGTTGAACTCCACAAGAATTTCACCAGGAATTTGTAAATTGCAAAGGAGGGTACTGCAGTATTCAAATACGCTTATGCAATATGTACACAGTGTCGAAGGGTCCCAGCAAAATTGTTGCAAAAACAAGAAGAGGTTAGTGTGGAGTTTTGTATTGGAAAATATCCGGCAATTGGCTGCCTATTCAATGGCGTTTAATCGAAATCGGTATTGTTATGTCATATTGCGCGAGGTAGTATCGGCAAAATACATAACTGAAGAGAATTCAAATGTATGCTAAGAGAGGATGATATATGAAATGAGAGGGGCGCCAAATGGTTTTTTGTTTTGCCGGTTTTTCGATGGCTATTTGTGGAGATTTTTACAAAACAATTGAAAATGTTAAAAAATTCAATCGATTATTAAAGCAATCTCTCCCTTTCAGGTTTAACGCAGAATTACGAAAAATTCGAAACCATTAAGGAGAGCAGTAAAAGATCCTCCGATCTCAATAGTCCCGAAAAAAACAAGTGAGTGATGAAATACATGAATACTTTAAGAAATCAGAAATTTATTGGCAATGCTACAAAAAGTCGTATTCCATAACGTTTTAGAACTTGTATCCATGCTGAAATCTCAATTGGGAATGTTTTGTAATGTTAATTCAACTATTTAAATTGTGTTTCTTAATTAGACCACACGTCTAATCTGATATTCAAATACATTTCAATACGAGTATGTAACGATATGTTGCTTGCAAATATACGAACACGTTTTCAGATTTCTCTCATATAGTTCGAAACTCGTCAATTTGAAAAATAAACAGACGCGTTTTACTCGGTATTGATCGACATATGGTCACTCTACAATCAACAACGATCTTAGTTCATTAGTTGTAACTTTACATACAACTTTTGACTCTCAATTTAATTCATTATTACAATCAACGATCTACAATAGTTTGTGAAAACCTATTTAAAGATATTAAAAACTCTTGAATCGTCTATTAGATGCTACGAAATGCTAAACACATGCCAATGCAATAGACCCTCTCAGTTCGCTGTAGAGGTAATTCGTTTTCGAGTGCAACACACTGTGTCAACACTTATTTGTTACTTAAATTTTAACATTGCCACTCGTCTTCGTTATTAATAAACAATAAATGGTATGCAGTGTTGTTTTTGTTCGTACAAAAATGTTTTCGTTGTTGAACTGCAATCGTTGCTGGGCGCGCGTCATTCGACTTTGTTCGAATGGCACCGTCATGGAGACTCACGAGATTTAGGAATATGTAAACAGGGGTTCAAAGTGTTATCTTGATAATGCAATTAGGCATTTATGAAATTCCCTCTGGAAACACGAGTTTGTGAACTACTTTTCAACCAAAGCCTGGCAAATTAAGAGAGTGGAAAGCAGAGAGTGATTTTCCATTCATTTGCGGTGGTATTCGAGTAGTCAACATTCAAAGCATCTCAATGCTTTTCTGTACTTTGAAATATTCACTTAAGTAATTGTGTTCGACCACGTGCACAGCAAAAGTGTTGAATTACAAAAAAAAAAAGAAAAAGAAGAACCGAAAAACCTATCACCATTTTCTATTTAGGGATACGAAAATAGTAAATGCCAAGAAATATCTACGACATGGTAAATTTTAAATAAATATGTACTCTTCTGACATGTGAACTGTCATATGGAAATCCCTTAGTATCAAATTTGTCCGCATGTGTATTTTACTTGAGTACACATTTTCAGAATATTGTTTTTGTTTGGTGATGCCAAATGCTGGCTACAAATTTTCAATTCTAAATGAACTCATGTAAAATGTTTCTTTCAGTGTACCTCGGCCAGTCTTCCAAACAATTAAGAAAAGCACCAAACAAATAGAGGAAGAAGTCATAACACCACAGCACGAGGAAATAATCCGATATATAAATGATTGTAAGTACTTGCGTATTTGAATGCTATAATGGCAAGCACTATTAACTATCTTCTAAAACACATTATTAACCATTTCCAAACATTTGATAAATATGGAGCAAACTTCGCCATACATTGTCGAAATTATCTTTTGCCAGGAAACTGAAAATTTCAAAAACGAAACATGTTTTTAAGATATTAAAAATTTTTTCTTATATTTCAAATCAAAAGGGTGAACAACTTTACTTTACAAACAAGTGAATCCCACAAATTGATTAGAGTACTAATTTATGATTAAATGGAAACACATTCACATATACACGAACCGTAAATCGATATCAAATCTTCAGAGCATTTCCATTAAATACAATATTTAATTCATTTAAAATTATAATTCAAAATACTTTATCAGATTCGACTTTATACAGACCATTTACGAATTGTAATCAGTTCGTAAATGATAGTATTACTAGTAAGAGATTTTTTCTCGATATTTTCGAGTACACAATTAAATTAGGTTCCAGTCCATTTCTATTTATTTTACGTTTCCTTTCCACTTTGTTCAAATTCCATTCCGATTCAATAAAATAGACAATAATAAAATGGGCGTCCATTTTGTATGATAGGTTATTATCGGAGGTTGACCATTTCAAAAATATAAGACCCTTTCTCACATTTAAACAAAATATCTTTTTTATACAAACTCATAACTTAAATTTGTTTATTTTGCAGCTTGGAATATCCTAGTGGCGCACAATCCCTACGATACAGCGTGTGTAACCAATGGCAGAGCGTCGCCGGTGACACAAGCCGACTCCAACAACAATTCAGGTAAGTTCAAGCCAAGTTTTGTGCTTAGCTGCAAAATTTATACGCAATTTGTCCCACAGCCTCCTCTTCGCTGGCCTCCTGCTCCACATCTGCGTCATCATCTACATGCACATCACCGGACACCACGCCGCAACCAACTGCTGCTTCCCTGTACTGCGTCGAACCACCCAGCCCCGTGCTGACCGACTTCAAGCCGTTCGATTTGGAGTCGTGGTGGGGACGTCGCTTGTTCCACAACATCACAAAGAGTCTCTGAAATGTTTGCGCTAGCAGCAATGCCACCGTATGCTTAATGCAAAACCGCTTCACAACGAAGATATTCTCGAACGTTGTCGCGCGAAATACAATTTGAAATTGTATAATTTAATGCTTAATTAGAGATACAGTAATCGTAATTTAAATTAATGCCTACCTACATATATATATTATATATATAATTTATATATTTCGTGGACACATTCTGGTACTACTTCTACTACTACATACATGTTATGAAACAGACACACATACATTAATTAAGACTAATACTTATTAATAGGAATGTAAATATTTCGTATTGTTAGAAACGTAATTGTCGCGTAGCAAATCTGCTTTAAGATTATTTACATGTAAATTTGTGCAATACATAGTTACATACTGAATTTCACTTTCATTCGATCATCGTCTCGGAGAACATGTTTTTATTTTGCGATTGATGTGATTTAAATAGAAACCAACAACAACAACAACTACAATGTTCTATTGTATTTTCTTTATAAAAATTTAGGTAATTTTGTAAAGTCACTTAAAGATTTCTAAAGCTTAAGCAATTGCTAGAACAGACGCGTGTATGTATGTATTTCGAAAAAATTATTGTCCTAAGTACAAATTTAATTGAATAAAGTTTTCAAAAGTGAAAATATAAATCGTTTTTCTATTGTTACTAAATTTCTGTAAATTGACATTCAAATTTTAATCTCAATGATTATTAGCTAATCTGCTCCGCCTTTTTATGACTCCTCTGCACACATCTTTGGAAAAATTTCCATCCATAATTTAAAATAACAACTATTGATTACATATAAAACCTATATATATTTTATATAATTCCATGTTAAATCTAAATGTTATATACGACATCAATCACAGGTAAACGATTATAAGATAGTTCATGGAATCCGACCGGATTCCATGAATTCCGAGAGGAGAATAATGTTTGTGAAATAGAAAGTGACAAGAAAGTATTCCAATCGTGAATACTTTCTGAAAGAAGTATGTTTTTCTACAGACGACCATTGGTTGTTGTCTCAGCTCGGCCTTTTGGTTGTTGTCTTAGTTCGCCCCTTGGTTGTTGTCTCAGCTCGGCCGTGTGATGGCGACACAAGTATTTAACTCTGCATCCATTTGCAGAGTCTTAAAGCTTTTATGAATGACTGTAAATTTTGCCTGAATTGTCTGTCGTGCTGGGCATTGCCTCCAATGCAAAGATCCATTACATGTTGGGCACTAATAACAACATCACTGGCATAGGTTATGACATCTCGTAATTTCTCTATCTGGATGTGTGTGAGTGTATGAGAAAGAAAGCCTAATTAAACTGTAATTTTAGGCAGACCAGATCATTTCGACGGAGTACCTCCTGATTCTTCCTCGACTGCAGCCGCAAATATTTGCAACACAACTCTTCGCAGCGTCTCTGCACAGTGCGATATTCGTCTAGCAGGTGATCGTACTTGGCACATATCTCCTCTTTGTCGCATTTGAGTGCCCTGAGTAGTTTTTCCTTCTTCACCAGTTGACGCCGACACTGATTGTGTGACATGGACAGTTCATCGTATCTTCAATGAATGAAGGTACTCGTACTAAGTTTAAAGCTAAATCAAAAATAATTCCTCTATTCACCTCTGTTGCATGAGCAGTGGACTTATCGATTCGAAGGCACTCATAGACGTTCTCGACTGACAACGATCTGCGTATGTATAGCCAGGCGCCATTCCCGATCTACTAAACAGTAGATGGTCTGCTGCTTCATCATCCGTCGACGAGGCTGAGTCTACACCACGAATGAGCTTAACTAGACGCTGATTGCGTTCCTTCTCGGTTTCTAGAGACAAACTCAGATCATTTACTTTTACCGTTTGGCGCTCTAAGGCCATTCTTAGTCTAAAATCGTAACGATTTTCGTCCAGGAGAGTTTGCTCAAGTTCGGCTACTGTAGCAAGAATTCGATCCACAGGTGACTGACTGTACGCAGTAATCTCCGATCGGTGGGTGCAATTTGAGTGCTTGGAATGACAGCGATATTGCTGACCGAAGCGGAACGATTTTTTTCGATTTCGTGTTGGTGTTTGTGTGTAGACGCTGCTGTGTCCACTTTCGCTCGTGTCCGTCTGATCTCTGGAAGGAATGAAGCCGTTTTCGGTCACTTCTTGTTTTTCTGAGAGATTTGGTTGATCTTTGCTTTGTCCTAGCGGCCGTTTATTCGATTTATTGCTACTTTTTCTGAGGCTGTTCAATGAAAATGCTTTGGCAATTGTGGACATTATCCGAGTTTTTTTATTTTGGCGAGTCTGCTGCACTAGTTTCCAAATTTTTGATGTGTGGATGTTGTTTGTTATTGTGGATAACCGAAAATTGCGTAAAATAGGGCAAAAAATTGTAACAAAAAAATCGCACAAAAAAATGTATCAAAAAAATAAAATTATTCGAAAAATCTGAAGGAAATTAATTTGGAACTACGGTGATGTAGAAAATTAAATCTATTTATGCTGAAAGGGGCTAAGTCCAAGCATGAATATAACCAAAAATTTGGTCCCAAGACCCCATTTCGACCTTTTTCTAAACATTTCCAATCGAGTACAGCAATACAAAATTTCAAGACTTCTCTTTTTTTTTGTCGTGTTGTTTTTGCCGATTAGGCAGGTTCTCGAACATATACCCAAAGTTTCAAGTTGATATCTCCAAAACTTTGACCGCTATCGTGCGGACGAATAGACAGACAGACGGACATTGCTAAATCGGTTCAGTTTTCGGTGCTGATCAATAATATATACTCTTCCATACCGGACATGCCTCCTTATGGGCGTTACAAACGTTGTGCCAAAATGAATATACCCCAACTACACAGTAGTGTGTGGGGGGTATAAATATCGGCATGTCAAATTAGAAACGGCATTTTCATGCGGTATTTTCTTGATAGCAGTGTAATCGGGCACTCCAAAAATATCTCAATATATTCGCAACAAATTTTATCTATTTCTATTTATTTTAGATAATATACAACCGCTGCCCGCCCTAATGATTAAAACTTGTGCTATTTTAAATTATCACAAATTATGATAATAATATCAATTGATTTCATAATCTAAAGGGAAGAGATTTATTATGGTAATTGTAATTGCGCGAATTCGCTATAGCTAAATTTCTTAAAACCTGCTAAATGATTAAATTTTATTGTACTTTAAACTTTAACATTTTAGTGAACACCCTTAGTGAAAGTTTCTAGTCAGCCATCCAAGATAATTATGCTTACGAAACCCCATTTCTATCTGTGCAAATATTCTCCGTTTTTCATTGACCCTTACTACGCCTCTGGCTATTAGGCTTATCAATGAACTTTACTTTCGATCCATAATAGTTTATGCTACGCTACAGAAGTGTGCAGTAAATTATGTTATGTGAGCGAGCATACGTACGTTCACCAATTGTTATTCTTTGTAAACATTTGAAGCTCAACCATAATAACCAAAATGATCCATCGAATAATATTTACACACAGCACAACAATGGGTACACAGAAAAAAAGTCGTGTCTTTTACCACAATTTTTGAACGTACCAACATTGGAGGGTTCGAGCGTTTTTAACCGTCTTTTTTGGTTAGATTGAACAACTTTTTTTTGTGTGTACATATAGTATAGTAGAGTGTAGTATAGTATAGTATAGTATACAATCGCAGCTGATTGTTCCAAAGCAATTTAAGCGATTGAGTTTAGTACCACGGTGCCCTCGAAACAATGTGGTCTACATTCCACGACACACGATAGAGGCGATGGAAATTTTGTGAACTTGTTAAATTGTCAATCCAACGCACTTCCGCACAACTAAAATTAAGTTTGTTTTAATTCAATTACTAATTATGGCCAGATTCATAAATGCTGTAAGGGGTGTCTTCCGGAAGCACCCCTTCATCACGAACAGCACCATCTACGGCAGTTTGTACGTGGGTGCGGAGTATTCACAGCAATTCATTACAAAGAGATTACTGGTAAATAGTTATGAAAATGTGATAATATATGAAAAAGGCAAATGGCCCTCTCTATGTTGCATATGTCATGAAAGGTAACGGGCAATAGAAACAGTAGAAAATATCCACACATATCAGCATCAAAATTAAATAAAAGCCAGTCAATCAGTCGTTTGAATTAAAAAATTATTTCATACAGGCTGATTCTGTCCAAAAAGAGGAAATCGATTATGCAACTATAGGCCGGTATGCCGTAATGGGAACTGGTATCTATGCTCCGACTCTATACACATGGTTTGTTATTCTTTACTAATTTTGTTTTATTGTTTTGTTTGTTTGTTATTTATTTAAATTTTTTTATTATTTGACTTAATCATTCTTGCAAGCGCATCACGGCAATTTGCTCCTCTTTATTCAAGCACACAAACGAAGCAATTTATTGAGATATCAAGTGCATGGGTGTAGCCAGGACACAAGTCAAGGGGTCAAGGGCAAAATGGAGATATTCCGAAGTTCCATTGCTTCTATGGCCAGCCACCGATTATGTGTGCGCCGCCTTAATTAAGAGAAATGTAAATGAATTGAGTAATAACAAATCGAATCAATATTTTATTGAAGTGCCATCTACCATCATTCGAGGATGGTGTTTTGCCTTGCACTGCCCCCCTTCGCTACGCCCATGTACATCTGCGCACTGAATTTGATTTCTTTCCGCTCATAAAAAGCTCGTACTTATAAATTAAATGATATCAAACGATAAGCTTTTTATGGCAGTTAACTGTGCACGTGTTGAACTGGTTACTAACTTGTGTCAATAAACTTTTCACCAACGCACGCAGCACTCGCACCCAATTCATCAGCCCTTCGCAAACAGCTTTAAGCTGTTGAATGGAAAGCAGCTTTCCATTTTGCCTAATTTTAAGTGAAAAGCCACTCGAATGAGTTGTGAAATTGGATAGTCAAAGAATTTATTTATATAATACACCCTGTGTGTGGAAAAAAGCCGTTGTGTTTAAATATTTATAAAAATGGTAAAAAAACGAACATTAATGCCTACCCTCATCTCAACCTGGATAAAAAAATAAATTGTACAAATACACCCCCAAACAATTCAACTTAAAAACTAAAAAATGGTGACCTTTGTGAGTTTTCAAAGAGCCTATTTACCAGGGTTGGCAACCGAAACCGTAACCAAAACCGAAACCGAATGAAACCGATTCATTTTAGGGAGCGAAACCTAAACCGAAACCGATTCGTCGTAACCAATTGAATGGGTTCAACCAAAACCAATTGAAAAGGTTACGGGTTTTTAATCGGTTTTCAAAAGGTTTTCGTACACAAAATTGACTTGAAGTTTTTTTTCCTAGGAGAAAATTCATCAAATTTTATTTATTTATTTCATATATTTTTAAAATATAGGAAATATTTTTTTTAAATATTCAAGAAATCTTTTTATAAGGCGATTTCACCGCAGTAGATTTTGTTTGTTATTTATTATATTGCTATGGAAACAATCAAAAAGTCTGACTGAAATGGTTCTGAAAATGACTATTTGGTTTGTTATTTATTAGACTACTACACCCAGAGAAATCATCATGTATTTTAATTAACACGATTCATGTTATATTTACATGAAAAACATTTGTACGCAAAAGAAAAACAATTCCAAAAAACTACAACTACATTTACAAAAATCGAAGCAAAACGCACACATTCACAGAAATGAAAAAAATTTTCGAAGCAAAACGCACACATTTACACAAATGAGACATTTTTTTTTCGAAAATAAAAATATATTCGACCAGTCTGTCAAATGGAAAATTTGAAAATAAACAGAAGAAATTTTTGAATTTCAAAACAAATTTGTTTTTGTCGACCTGAACGAAAGAAGCTCAGTGGCACAGCGTGTAGATGCGGATCTTATAAACATTAGGTCCCGTGTTCGAATCTCGTCTGAGTTGAAAAAAGTTTTTTTAAATAGAAATTTTTAGATTTCAAATTCAGTTTGGTCTTTTGACGACAAGATTCAAAGCAGCGCAGTAGCACAGAGATCCGAAGGTCCGGCGTTCAAATCCAGTTCAGTGTGAAAAGGTATCTATTTGAAATGGTAATGTTAATTTGAAAATAAGTTAAAGAATGGTAAATAAGTTACTTGGAGGAACTGTGGTTTACAATTTTATAAAAAAAAATTAAATTAAAAAAACTTTTTCCGGGACGGGGGTTCGATCCCCGTACTTCCGTTTATGAGGCCGACTGCCTAACCCCTGAGCTACCGACAATGACTTGAATGAACGCATATTTACCAGTTTTCCCAGTTTAATGACAAACCTCTTCACATGTACACGTACACATATATGAGAGTGTCATTTTGAACAATAGCATTTTGTTAAAACAACCTGAAAGATCGGTTTGAAAAATATTAACCACAAAATTGGTTAAAAATTGGTTAATTTAACACGATTTTTTCTATGGGTGTATGGAAACAGTCAAAAGGTTTATTTTCAAACTGATTCGAATTGGTTTTGAAACTGGCTTTTTGTGTTTGTTATTTATTGTATTGCTATGGAAACAGGCTGTATAAAAAACGCTATATTTTCAAAAATACAATTATTTGTGACAAAATTAATTTTGAAACCGCCTGCGGCACGAATAACGCCTCTGTGTGCGCAGGCATTTTTATGGTTTTTGAAAAGACTTATCTCTCGAACTTGATCTCAATTCGGAGATAAAAACATAAACCCAAAGTTTCACATCGATGTCTCAAAAAAATAACATTCCAGCCTGTATGGTGACAGAAAGACGGGGATATGGCTAAATCTGTTTTCGATGCTGATCATGAATATATATACCTATCCATACGGGACATGCGTTCTTATGGACGTTTCAAACGTTGTGTAGGGTATAAAAACTAAAAATTTAAGCAGAAATTTGTTTGAAAATGCTATTAGATAAGGAAATTCGGTAAATGTAGTTAGATTCAGCACCCTTGATTTATATTGAATTGATATAAAATTTCCTAATATTGGGCCATCTAGAAACCTTTTAAAACCTAAACCGAAACCTTTTCAATCGCTCCAACCAACCGAAACCTCTTCAAAATCAAGGAGCGAAACCGATAACCAAAACCGATTGGCAAGTGGGAGTAAAACCGAAACCGAAACCTTTATTCGATTCGGTTGCCAACCCTGCTATTTACACTATCATTTCCATGACGAAAAATCTGACAAAGAGCTAATAAGAACCTACCGCAGTTCGAGATAGAAAATTTTCCACCGAAAATCCATACAAGAAACATAAAAGTTGGCAACTCCATGCTTTGCTTATTTACATTTTCATATAAAAACTGTCAAACTTCGGAATGTACGCACTGCAAAGTGACTACGAATTTTTTTTCCCAATTTGGTGACTATTTTTGTTAAAAAAATATTTATTTTTGTTTAAAAAAAAGTTGAATAGTTGAACTTATATTTTGAAAAAATGGGTAAAGTCAGAGTTATATTGAAAAGTACGGTCCACCAAAAAGCTCCCAATGGTCACCCTGCACTATGTGTCGCACCAAGTTCTGTTCCACTGTAACCTAGTATTATTAGCTTTGAAAGGATAATATTTCTATCTTTAAGCCTCACAGATCGAAAAGGACCATACATCATGAAAGGTGAAAGTAGAATATGTAATTTATGTACTTTACTATGTATTATGATTTCATTTATGTATTACAACTACATACATTCATTTTACTTACTATAATTTTACAAAAAGTTAAAAGAGTTACTTTATAATGTTTTGCACATTTTCGCATGCGAAACCCTAAACACACATAAGCACACGCACACTAACTGCATAAGGAGCTTCCAGGCCAACAATTTAGAAAAGAAATATATTTATGAATTTTAAAAAAAATTAAATTACTAAATTTGAGAAATTGTACTTTCCACGCAGGTACAAATGGCTGGATCGGACATTTCCAGGCACAGCAAGGCCAATTATCATCAAGAAACTTATTGTGGATCAGTTTGTGTTGACGCCATTCCTGCTGACCGTCTTTTATACAGGTTGGAATTGATTGTTAAGTCTAAACATTTTCTACATTGATTTATTCCCATTGGAATCAGGTATGTCCCTGATGGAGGGTGCCGCCGATCCCCTACTTGAGTTGCGTGAGAAATTTATACCGACCTTTGTGAGGTCTTGTGTCTTCTGGTTGCCGGCGCAGACGATAAACTTTATCTTTTTACCGCCCAAAATGCGTGTGATCTACATGGGCGTATGCGGTTTTATTTGGGTGAATATCCTATGCTGGATTAAACGTCAACCGCAGCAACAGGTCGAATCGAATTTGGAATGACACTGCCATGAGACGTGAGAGAGACGCAGCAGATGATGCTTAGCAAAGAATTTTTTTTTTTTATACAAAAATCCTTTTAGCGTAATAATAGTTGTGAGAGTAGCTAGGAAATCTAGCCAAATATTTTGAATTAACGAAATCACAAAAAATGCATTCCTAGTTTAACTGTATGCTTAAGCCTTCAAAGTAAACGATTTTATTGAAACTTATTTTTTAATTGCAACATTTCATGTTACGCCACAGTATAGTAGGGGAGCGGGGCTCATTGCCTACTGTGGATACATTTCGCTTAACAGTAAGATTTTTTTCATTTCTAGCCGTACAAAGAATGAAACAATAAACAGCGCGTAAAAATAAAGTGAAAGTAATCACAGTTAATATTTGTGTAAATAAAGGCGTAATAAGGGCAATTCGAAAAGAGTTCACTCCTCTTCCCAGCCAACCACAACTTCAATACAATATTTTCAAGAGTTCTTCATGTACGCTGTGTGGCGCCGACCCTGCTACTGCTGCTCTTAATTTTTAAGAAGGGCCCTTCACACCTCTGCACTACTTCGCATAGAAATGAGTAAGTTGCCAAATGCATTTATTACTGCCACAGAAAGCCCACGAAAGCAGGTAATTGGCGCAGTTCACGTGATACTTTTTTTTTGTTCAGTTCTCTTCAAAACGCATCGTCATGTTAATTAAGGCAAATTAATGAGAACACACATTTGAGAGGTCTGCTTTTACAGTAGATCCAATATTTGCATAATTTAGAAGGCATTACACCTTTGGCTTTGTCAGTCATTTGTTGTGTTGGCTTTGACTAATCTTAGGCGTAAATTGAACTTTAACAATATTGTCAACATGTAATTGGCCAGTTGTCAACAAAGAAAAAAGCGCAGTGCGAACAGAAAGGCCGATGAAGTTAGATAGAGTAAGCGTCACATTTGGTTGGGATGGCCCTTTGGTCTGTCTGTCCATCGTGGCATGGACTAATGTGAAACCGTGAGAATATAATGTTGCAATTGCCTGCTCTGACGAATTAATTAAATAAGTTATTAGTGGAGAATGAAAAGTCGCCATGCCACCACACATTTAATGGAGTAATTGAGGTAACGTCGAAATTACACACTGCCGCCGTAACGCAGATCGACACGCCATATTTAATGGCCTACTATTTAGCAAAGCAACTTCGAGGAGTTCTGCTGTATGCCACCACTGCGTAAGTTGTTGTTGGCCGTTTGGGTTGGACGTGGGGCGTTTCATGCCGTAAGTGGGCGTTGAGTGTGTGTAATTCTTTGGCGTGTGTGACCGGGGGAGTGGGAAAAACGGGTGTTGCCGCCCAATGTTATGTGGGCAACGGATGGATTATTTGCGGGCATGTGAATGTGTTTGTAGCCGATCTAATTGTCCTTATCAATATTTGGCTCGTATGTGAGTGTAAGTGTATGTGTTTAGAATGTGTGAGTTTAATTGTGTGCATGAGTCGTAAATAATAATATTGAATGATTTATACAATTAACTAACAACAAACTAATTAGGATGGCTTGGCTAAAGTTATTGCAAATTAAGTATAGCGAATGCCATTCGTCAGGCGTCTGTGGTTTTGGTTACACTGCCATAAATGCTGAAAATATTTCTACGATTTATCTACTTCAAATTGTTTTAGAGTGGGAGCAAATTAAGTTGAAAATTCGATATAACTAATGAACTTTAATACTTTTGACCGTAGGAGTGGTAAGCGGACACAGTCTTATTGTACTTCACGTCTTTAGGATGAGTGTAATGTTGCCGAAACTGCAATGAACCGGATGAGGTGGAAAATCCGGTCTGCTTTTGCCAGCGCTGGCCAGATGCAGACTCAAAAATACCCGATGAAACCATTCTTTAAAGGCCTTTCGATAAAGAGGTGCCCAAACTACGAATCTATTTAACACTTTTTTTTCACTTTCTACAAAAACGATCAAAGCTGCCGGAATATACCGAAAGTGGCGGTCATTTTGATATAAAATGTAAACTTATCACCAATTGATGTTATTTTTGAAATTTCTAATTTCTAATTTCAAATTCGAATTGCATGTAAGAGTAGATAGAAAGCGGTAATTGTCATGTAAATTTTTAATTTTCAATTATTGAATATTTAGTGGTTGCTTCTGTGGCCATGAACCACATTTACAGCATGGAATGTTGTTAGCCACTCGCTGGTCCGTTCCATTCAAAGCCACTTCCACCACCACTCGACCAACTCCATGATGGTGTGTATTACTTTTTTTTTTTTTTGTTAGGATGCTTGTTTGTGCACAGCGGAAAATTAATTCCATCTTGGCTTGTTTCCGTTTATCTTGTAAAATACAATTTTTGTTGTTGTTGTTGTTGTTATTTTCTGCATCTTTTTTTTCAGTCATTTCCTTCATTTACTACTTTTCGGTCTTTTGTATTTTATATTTTGGCTTTTTGCTGTTTATTTCACTCGAGTGGTGGCGTAGCGGCTTACTGCTGGGCTGGCAGTGTTCTTGGAATTTCTTGTCAGAAGTTGGTGTATTGTATTGAAGTTGGCTTGTTTGCTTGTTTGTTTGCTCGCTTGTTGTTTCCCTCATAGAACGGAAGGAAGTGCGCTGGGCGAGTACTTTTACTTAAAAGGCGAATGATGTGTGTGTATGCGTGGGCTTCTTCACATACATACATACATATAGGTTTTTTTCCCACTTCTTACTGAAGTTTTGTTGTGTGTGTGTGTGAGAGTGGTGGCCGAATGAATGCTGGCCGAATGAATGCTGGCCATTATATTCCAGCTGTGTTTGTTTGGACGCTGAAGTTGCTCGTCTCTCAGTTACGTCTCCGACCCGTCCGAACAAACACAGCCAACTGAAATGAAACGAGCTTGTGCGGGGGCACCTCGGACATGAAATTAAAAGAATTAATTTACAAGGAAAAAGTACAAACACAAATACAAGCGGATGTTTGCCCAAGTCGAAGGCATCTTATACTTCAACTGAAAGCGATTCCATTGCCCGCGATAATTTTATAAAATCGACAGGAGAAGCTGCTTATGTACACGCTGCACGCGCTTAGCTTCGGAACTTGTAGTTGCCACCTAAGACAAATACGAAATGGCGAAATAATGAGGTATTAATCACCAGACTGAGAAATAGAAGAAGTGACAGTTGATTGACCAAGGAACGAGCGGTAAGACCAACACGGACACATGTTTCGCTAATCTTCTTAACTCTGCCAATGGAAAATATACAATATAATGACTTTGGCTATTGGAGTGCCTAGTAAATTATACACACACAGATTAACAAGAAAAATACAACTGTTCTTTGGCCATATGGCAAACTTAACTTCCGACATAATGTCGGCCTCTTATTAACAAATATTAAATGTTCTTCGAAATTGCATAAAATTATAAAAGTTTTGACAAATAGCCTGGGAATATACTCATTATTTAGGGCTGTTATCCGTGTCCACACATTCAAATTGCTAAAAATTCTAAAATTTATGTACAACAATCGTAAAGAGATGTTGGGCGACCAAAAGTTTTCAATAAATGCAAATTTCTGCTTGCACAAGTTACAGCAAGCAAACAGTAGAACCGACAAGCTGTGGGAGAACTGTGAGTAAGAAACGATGTTCTTCTGGCGCAATGGCAAAGTAAGTGTGTTTTATTTTCGCCCAGGGTGTACAACTTTATTTCCTTCTTCATTTCTTGCCGTCGCTAGTTTACATTTTGCCTACCGGATATGTCAAAAATATGCTCAAAATTTCAATTGAAATTTATCATTTGCTTTCATGCGATAAAAACTGCAAAAAAAACGTGTAAATTGTTAAGTTTGACTTCCGGTATTGACACGTGCTTTAGTCAGAGCCTATGTTTTTTTGTTAATAGAAAGTTCCTATTAGAAACTTTAATCATTAGAAACTTTAAGTATTTTCAAAAGAAGGCCAACGTTTTTAATTTATTCAATGTATCGAAGCGGCAAATTGTAGAAGGCTTTCTTGCCAACATTCGTTTCCTTTGATTTCTGCCCTAAGGTAAATTCGTCAACTGCCATAGTTTCAGACAATTTCATTCCACAGTGAAAGGTGGAATATGTTAACTAAATTGGGACGTCAAAGATGTTAGCAGCAAATTTTAGGTCACTATTGCAGCCAAAGGATAGTTTAATGGAGTTGATATGTGCACTAAATTTACATATATTAGAGTGGACCTTACTTTGGACACATCGGACTTTCTTCGGGATGATATAAAAAAATTACAAAACAAATTTAGGCTAATCGGTACATGAATGACTTTTCCAAATGGGCGGCATCGGTCGACTGCAATGCCTACGTTCCACAAAAATTAAAATCGTGTATAGTAAAATGTGTACCCGAATTCCGCTGAAAAAGTTCCACACTTGGAATAGGTGAGTTTTTGGGGTCGCTGACTTCGAATTTGATGTTGAAATTTCAATTTTTTTTTGTAATTTTATTCACATCGTGTTCATTATGACGGCTTGGAAGAAAGTCGAATGTTGCCTAAATTGGCTTCACTCCAATGTACCTAGTAAAAGTAAAAACTACTTGAATAAAGTATTCAAAATATTTTCTTACTTCAACGTGTCCTTTTTACTTATCAAAAGATACACATCATATCGTACAATTCAGCTTTCAACTTTCACACACAAGACATACAAGCACAAACACACACAGTGTTAATTTCTGCCTTTGATTGCGTCGTTGGTGCACATCTCTGTGTCAAAGACTTGGTCGGATGCATGTAATGAATTTGCATCTGATTACATTAATTCATCCATCCTCTGAAGAGAAATTCAAAGAAGTTGACGGGGTTGTTAAATGCAACATAGCCATATGTACATTCCATGAAGTACTTGAGATTTCCATCAAAAGGCCATCATCATCATCAGTATCAGTAGTAGCATCGCATAGATGAACTGTGGACGGTCCAGAAGAGGTGGAGTGGGTGAGGCTAACCTGTATGACTTTAGGGTACAAAGAGCTTAAGCTATAAAGGGGCTGGTGTTTGTTTTGCATTAGGGAAGTGCTTTCATATCTGACACGCGAAGCTTGTTGTTGCTTAAATGGATTTACTTAATCACAATAACATTACGAAGAAGTGCATAAATCAATTATAATTGATTACAAAGTTAAAGACACTTAGGCCAATTGATCTAACATATTACTCAGTTGAGGACTGGGTAATGAGATTTGATATAATTGAGAGATGTGCAGAAGTCGGTATGAGTTTATACATTATGCTATTACATTCATTCCATAAATAGTAAATACTAGAGTTGACTTGTTAAAATTGTATGCAACTTAAGTGCCAAACATTTTCCATTAAAACCAAGCAAATCTTATGTAGCATTCGAGGTCCAAACTAATGAATTGATGGGCAAAAGTTTAAACGAGAGCATTTCTACGGAACATTCCACATTATTTATTAACAAAGAGCACCCAATCCCGTATGCATGTATGCATGCGCTTCTGTCTGCTGGCACTTTGGAATTTTGGTCACAACCCTTCGCAGTACCCGCGAAATACGCAGACGACGACGACGACGACGCGTCTTTTCCTCTTATGATAAAAGGTGAACTTCAATTCAATACATAAGGACAAGAAAATAGCTACTTCATTATGCCACTGCATGCGCGTGGAGAAAGTCAAAGACGAGACAAAAATATTCCAGACTATGACTATATGCAGTCTACATCGTCATCGTCGTCGCGGACGGAATGTTTGGCTTGTTTTTTTACTCGTACATAGCATATACAAGTCCGCCAGACACAATAAAGAGGAACCATTTAAAATCACACATATTAATTAGCTAAATTTAGTCTGAAATTTTATGCTAAAAATTTAGGCTTCTAGTCGATGGACTCTATTTCTGGAAAATTATGCAATAAAGAATTCTTGAAAAAGAGGCTTGAAGTAGAAAACACATTAGAAAAACTTTCACCAAGTATTTATTTAAAGGATCAAAGCTAAGAGCGGCCATGCTGCCTCTCATTGCAATGCCAACATTATTTTCTTCCTCCACTTACTTGGCATGAACTTTTATATTGTATGTGTGGCAAGGGTGTCTTTCTAATCCTTTGAGTGTATGTAAAAGCATTCATCAATAATGCTTCATTCAGTGTAGAGAGAAAAAAGTTCTTTGAGCTGCTTTGCAAAAGTTAAAATCTCATCTGAGATGTAAGAAAATGCAACCAAAAAAAAAGTAATAAAATAAAAAGAGAAGAGAAGAGAAGACAACTTTAAACGCCAACATCAACAGCAACATTAGAGAAGTGTTTATTACCATTAAAATCTCTACCTCACAGCCCACATGCCTGTGTGTATGCCATGGCACAGTACAGCGCTTGGGAGCGTTAAGCAATTTTCCGCCTTTGAAGACATCAAAAACATATTAGCAAAAATTACAGAATTTCCATATTGTGCCAAGAACTTAATGAGAATAAATGACTTTGATTGCAATTTCTTGGTTGGCATAACAATGCGTTATGCCCCTCTGTGTGTGAGTGTGTGAGGTTGCGTGTGAGTAAATATGCGTAAGTGTGTATGGCTGGCTGTGGTTACTGTCGTTCTTGGATATGCGGTAGTGTTACTTGCTAAATGGGTTAAGTTATAGCAGTTGGAGGCTTAAAAGCGCCTCAGGATGTTGTGCGTTAGTGCAAAATACGTCTGTACTGCGGAAGATTCAACAAATGTTGCTTTCACGTCGCTGCATAATTCATTTTAATATTCGATATGGAAACCTTGCCGTAGAAACGTCGTAATCAATAAATTATAAAATTTACAGCAAACGGAATGGAAGTTCTAAAATCGTTTGGTTATGGTAAAATCCCATTCTCCAATTCTGATAAACAGAGCGAATTATAGCAATAAAATGCATACGCATACCATTTACTGTATTTGTTCATACACACAATATATATTTTTCCATATTTCTTAAAATTATTATTAAAAATATCAAGTGAATTAATTATTCTGTAACACTCTACCTTGAGCCACAAATTCCAAAAAAAAATTCAAAAAATCATTAAATTTGGTCCAATGATTTCGTTCATATATCTCTGTTCATACTTTTATGAATTAGTACATTAAGCTATGAACTGCTCATAGAAATTCCAGAACGATTCATGAACAATGAATATATTCATGGATTTTTAAAAGAATTTTTTAAGAAACAATTCATTAGGCAATGAACGGTTCATAGGGACAATGAATGCATTCATTAGTCCTGTTGAGGTTGCAAACGTAATCTAGCATTTTTTTTATTATGAAATAAGCAACGACACTACAAGAGGTAGCTACTACTAGCTAGAGGTAGCGCCCATATTTAAATAATAAATGTCACTCATACGCCCAGTAGGGCTTTTGACATTTTGCTCCAAATCAATGTGTTATAAAAACTAAGTATAACTCGCCTTTGATAGTACTATTGTCATATCAGAGTCAAGTTTAAGCCAGGGACAAAAGGCCATCATCATCATCAGTATCAGTAGTAGCATCGCATAGATGAAAGATGTTTTGAAAATATTAGCACTGCGTATTGAGTAGCAGTTGGATAAATGCGTTTTTTGGTTCTTGGTTGAATAATTTTCTTTGATCATACCGTGAAAACTTTCTGTCAGGGCTAGCATTGAAGAAGAAATAAATATTAAACTCCTGTTTCTAGCCTGACATTCAAAATGCCACTCCGATAAAAAAAAATTCGACGGCGGCTAGTTTTATTATCAATCACGATTTGAAGAAGGTGCTAGAATGAAATCGTAGGTTCGAGGAATACCTCATACAATCAATCCGGAATTGCATTGACGGTTGGAATGTTTGAATTTGTTATCATTTTGAGATAGCGATGAAACCAGTAAAAAGGCGTTCCCTGGCTCTTCTTCAAAACTAATCGAGAGTTTTATTTTCCTTCACACTGCAGCCATTCGAACTATGTTTGCTTTGAATACTTTTCCGATTTCGATCGATTTTGGTGGTGTTGGATTCCTGATGTGTTTGAAGTTTGGGGTGAAATGGGTTTGCTTTTGGTGCCCAACGAAATTTCATCTGCGGTTGATTTTGATTGTGAAAGGGTTTTGCAAATTGCTGCTGCAACGAAGTAGTAGAAAAAAAAAGAAAAACGATTTCGTGTGGCGTATGTGAATTTATGCGAGCGTGTTTGTGTGTATATATACTGAACAAATGAATGTTGGCGTTCCGTTCAGTCCGGTATTTTTTGTGTGCTGTTTTGTGTACCCTCAATAGCAGCGTTTTTGGGCAGTAACTAACAAGCAGATTGGTTGCCATGATTCGATGCGTTTCGCTCAAAAGTACCAGCACTTTCGTGCGGAAAACGACTGAAGTGGCTTAAATCGTTTCAGTTTAGTTTTCGAGCGAAAATGTTAATTCTTTGCTCACTCGTTTAAAGGCTATTATGGATTGGCATTGTTGTAGAACATAAGTTTTGAAAAAAACCAAACACAAACATTGGTTGAGTTAAATTGAATATTGAGAATGCACGAATGTTACAACAAGGACATAAGCACTTGGTTAGTTTGTTTAGTTAACAAATACAATTTGGAATAAGCCTTTCTTCTTCGTAGATTTCTATGGGATAATTTCCTCCTTTAACTGAACTCAAATTGATTTCAACCATGCAACTTTTCGAACTTTCCCTCCGCACTTCACAATAGCTGTCTTCTCAACTGTATATTTTGTATTTAATTGCTGTGAATTATTAAAATATTTTTCTTCAAATTCCACACCCTCCCCACTATAAGAGGATGGAAGCTGTTTATTTGGCCTTTGGCGATTATGAAATAATTTGCATATTTAAGTTGTTGCCAACATTTTAATTTCTTTAGTTAAGCATAAGTACAGGGCGTAAGTATGCAGAGGGCGGAGTACAAAAATTGTTTTGTAGGGAAACATAAGACAAGGAAATACAAAAAACAGCTTTATGAAAACTTAATGAAAATTCTCGTCTTCTTCTTCTTGTTTTCTTGGTATTAAGATATTTGGATGCCATCCTTCCTTCCAATTTGTTTGTTTTTGTTTTTCTCAACTACTGAGCTCGTGATAACCATTAAGACATGATGGCATTTTTGCGCCGGAAACATTTAAAAAGTTCCATATGCCCACTGGACATCATTTATTTGCACCACATGGAATTTATATTAAAATGCAATGCGAATGCACTTACTTGAACGTTGGTGTAATTGTAGTTTGTCGTTTGGGCATTCGTCTTTGTCATTGGATGGCAACAAGACCTCAGTATGATTGGGATCAGAGTAAAATTTATCAAATGGCAAATACTTTTCGTTGATTTCGCTGTGGTGTCGATTGGTGATGAATGAGCAGAGGCCCACCCAATGCCATAAATCGGTTCCTTTATAAGGAAAGCGTCGATTTCTGGATTTCCTTTGACAAAACCAAGCCCAGATGTATGTTTGGGGAAGACAACATCCGCCGAAATTTTTACTCAAACGAGTTTTAAAATAATATGAAGGAAATGACACTTTTACATTTGTTTTACTGTAGAATCACCAATATGGCATACAAATGTTCTGGATTTCTTCATTAGCTATGCGTCTCCATGAGTCTCCATTGATCCATTTTTTTTTGGTATACGGGCGATTCAACTTGGAATTACCCATATTTTCAAATAGGTTCTTGTGAACGTCGACTTAATTGTGTTTAGGCTATTAATTCAAACACACCCAATAAGTGTGATTGGCTTCGAACGCCTACCCATATAAAAATAATGTTATCGCATTGAAATATTTAAATTTAATAAAGTTCCACACTAGCTTCAAGCAAAGTGTAATCGGTCGTTAGTAATTAAATTAAATCCAATTTGTTTAAAAACATATAAAGGAAATTTATATAAACGCCAATGGATGCTCTTGCCCCATTTGCATGTTGGTAGGCTTGCCAGTTCTTGTTGTTGTTGTTGTTGTTGATGTGGCTGCTGCTGTTCTTTGCTTCATTAACATGGGCGACTGCTAGTGAGTTCGAGTGCGTTTCGGTAGTGACAATAATTAACAAAATGCTTTTAGTTGAGTAATTTGTTTATTACTTCATGCAGTGGAACGTTAAAATGACTGTTATTTTTTGGGCCATTATCCATTGTCCGGTGCAGTGGCATCCTCTTAATGGCGCTTCAGTTGCAATTTTAAATGGACGCGACTTCCGGCAACAGAAGAGAATGCCCAACCGAACCAACAACACGAAAATTAACGAAACGAAAAGTTTATGCGCGCATATGAGCTTTTAATTGCAATTTAATGGTTGGCCATTTATTATCTAGAAGCCTCACTCTCCCAAAGCCAAGTAGGTACGTTTGTTATGTATGCAAGCGAAATGTGAGCAATGGAAATGTGGCGCAATAATGGTACGCATTGGAGTCCGAAGAGGTTCGAATACATGTGGAGGAGTGTGGTGGAGTCGAAGAGCCTCTGAATCTATAAATAAGTTATTGTGCATTGCGTTGACCGAATCGTAATAACAACTATGATGCTTTTTGGTTACGCTTAATGAAAAGCCTGTAACTCATTATTGCCTGTAATTTTTTTCGTTAGTATTTATTTTTTAATAAAACTGCACTAGACACTGAGTGCTGAAATAGGTTCAAAGGGGACATTTTTTGATTGTAGTTTTTATAATGGGTGGATTATAAAAACTGTTACATGATTTGAGGTAAAATCGACCGGCCACTCTGTCGTTGGAGATCGTAAACATGCATTGCACAAGTTACATGGTTACGCTTTTAATTGTAATTTCCAATTGCATCAAAGTCAATTTAAAGCAAATTGCATATTCCATTTTTTTGCAATTCATTCGAGAGTGCATCGGTCATAATCGGCGTATTTGTTCAAGTCCCCAATACCAATAACAATGCCGGAAATCGAGGCCAGCAACTTACTCGTGAGGCTCGATGGATGACAAACGAGAGTATTTAGCAACAAAAACAGTTCAAATCCAGTGATGGAAAATGCTGTCATACGGTTTATTAGATTTCTACAAAGCACACACACACACACACACAATACGGGAAATTCAATTATTTGGGGGCATATTGTTTGTTTTATGGCGTGGCGTAGCGTGGCATAGCGCAGTTTGGCTAACGCGATGTGCGGAATTTTGAATTTCTGCTATTGCAAATATGGTATGCAGAGTTGCCATATGGCCGCGATTTTGTTTGCTGAATAATCAAAGGAAGAGGAAGGGGGGGGGGGGGGGGCGGGGACGATCGGGTTGGCATGAACCAATTGAATAGCTAATAAAACTTCACCAAAAGCCACTTTCCATAGACTGAAATGTCATGGCAACTCTATGAAGCCTTGCCATAAATATGCCCAACTACCACTGCATATTTAGACCACTCAAAGATACATAATTTTGACTTCATTGCGTACCACAATATATGCCAAATTATGAGCCTGAGTTTGGGTAGAAATCATTTGGGAAATTTCGCATTTGAAATCGAAAATAACGAATTCCTTCTCCAAATAGATTTTGAATTTATGCGAATTTCACTCGTTATTTTCAGATACGCTTTCGGACTTGTTTTCAATTATTTTGTGTGACATCGAAACTGTCTCACACACAGAAGAGACTACGAATATGAGAGTGAATGGTACAAAAATGCCAATTGGCTGTGTGGGAACACTATTCAGTGAATAATATTTATTAAATTTGCATATTCGGGAATATATACAAGTAACTTGAATCTAATCTATTTTCAATTCGACCAAATATACTTCAAATTAAAGGATTCACACGAATTCGTCCATGCGTCATTGTGCTGAATTCAGTAACTGATGTGCATTCGCTGGGCCAGACAAACATACCTGAGTCATTTAACAAGATCAGAACGTTTCACTTTTCGAAATTCGATTTTAGGGGAGTAGATTTCAAGAAAGCGGAGTAGACATAATTTTTTATGCAGATAAATAGAGGAGATATTTAAAACATATATGCAAGAAAGTAGTAGAAATTCCTGTCAGAGTAGTAGGTTCATAGAAAGAGTAGTAGATTTGCGTATGAAACTCACATACTCACATTTTGGGAGTAGCTTTTTGCAATAGTAGTAGAAAATACCTTGAGGAGAGTACAGCATTTTCTACAGAAGTACAGAAGTGGAAATTAAAAAGTCAACGCGAATATATGTAGTAGAAATAGAGGGAGAACCGTGGTCAGTACATTTCATCGCTCTTTTGCCCTGAGTGTGTCATTTTATATTAATTCTTTAAAATAGTTGTAATGCGTGACTAAGAATGTTTTGTATGCTTCCTTTTTGAATCTTCAATTAAAATTGAGTACAAAAAACATGTTACCCTATTTAAAAATCAACACAGGAATTCATTCAATTAATTTAATTTAATTTAATTTAATTTGATTTGTTCAAATAAAAACTGCAAAAGTTTTTGTGTCGCAGCTGGCATTCGTGATTGAATGCAGCTGCCATTGAATTTTAAATGGGCTAATAGACTCAAAAGAACTCGTACATGTATTGACATTTTAATGGAATTTCATTTAAGTGTGCCTGTGTGTTAGACTGCAATCCGAGCTGGATCCAAATTAGGTCTCGCATACTCTGTGGCACTCGTAAAATCATTTAATTGGAATATTCTGTGTGGTTTTTTTTTTCTATAAATCACCACTGATAAAATGTCTAACGCCCGAAAATAAATTTAAAACTAAAATGGAACTGGAAAGGAAATTATTGAAGTTTGCTTTTGAAAAGTTGTAAGCCAATCCACCTTTCATTTTTAATTAACAGCTGAATTGACAGCGAAAAGGATGCTTTGTTAAAGAGTTTGTACCCGAAAGCAGAGAAGTACTTTGAATGAAATTTGAAATGGAAACAGTTACTGGAGTTTGTAGCTGGCTGATTTTCACTTGAAGGCAAAAGAGTTGAAACCAAAAGTAGTAGGAAAATAGAGACTAGAAATTGCTCAAGAGTTGGCCACTTTAATCGTTCTACATTTAGGCACATATGTATTTAAATACTTCCCATTGGATACACATTGAGCAAAAAATATGCAAAAAATTGTCTCATACCACAAACTGCCATCGATTACTTTCGCACGATTTGCGAGCGCTTTGTACCCTTCACTTGGGATGGAGGCTAAGGTAAAGGATCCTTTGCATAACATTTTTCGTTGGAAATAAAATAAGGAACCAAACCGCACCGGCGTTTCGCCGGCAGCCGTCAGTGACACAGTGACAGGAGGTAGCTTGCTTGCGATTTTGGTTTCTTTATTTAGTGCCCCATCACACGCTTAATTCCCAGCGCTGCTGCTGCTGCTCACCGATGGATAAATCGGATTTTTCCTGTGCGAAGGGATCAATCAACGTGTCAAATCGACTTGAAAAGACGTCTTCAGCGGCACACATAAGACGCGAGACACAAAACCACATGAGTAAACGACCAAATGCGCTCCTCGCCTCTACTGCTACACTCTTTTTTTTTTTGTATATTTTATACTCAAGCATTTCTCATATATTTCTTTTATAGATGAAATTCTTGTTGGCGGTATGAGAAATCTTTGCAAAATCAAATGGAAACCAAATTGAAAGTTAGGTATTTGTGAACCGGTTACTTAATTAGAAAGTAGGTTCAGGTAATCATTTTCACCGAACTTAAAATTCCAATATTTTATTTTAATTTGGAAATATTTACTTACGTATGGGCACTTCCTGGGAATTCCTCTTCTAATAAGTGGTGATAAACGCACACACTTGCCACATGCGACGAGTATCGAATGATTCGTTGCAACATTACACCACTAACGATTTACAATGTCACAATTTGTTTTTGACTCTTTTGTGACATCGTTACGTGATCTTCTCTGCCTTGACGTGTTGAAAGCGTTTTAACAAATTACCAGCGGCAGCAGGGCTAACGATAACCCACTCGATTTCGATACGGTGAAAACCGCCAATGGCGCGGATAGATGGTGGTTGACAGGGGGGGGGGGGGGAGGGGTGTCTTGTCGATGCTGTTATTGAGCAACACTGACGAACTGCTCGGCGAAGGTGCTTTTATTATGATTTTTTTTTAAATGCTCTCTTTTGCGAAAGCCCTCGAGATAAACTCACGCTGGTGAATGACTTTGACAGCTTGTAATGGAATTCGATTTCACAATATACACCAGGCAGGTGCGTATTAGTTTCAACGTAGGTTTAAATGAAACTAAAATCGAACTAAAAAATGCGATTGCGGATTGGCTTTACCATTTGATGGGTAATGTTGGGCAAAGTCAATCAGAAGCGATCCCGTGTGGATTGGTAAATAGTGGTTTTCCCGAGCTTCTTAAAATGAAATTTACATACATCCAATGTGATTCAAGGCCGGAATAATATGCTGGTGCTAAATTTAAATAATTTCAAAACGCAAACAACCCTATTCAATTTAGTGAAACGACAGGAATGCACAGCAAGGCATACATGATTACGGTCAATTTGGGAGTTGATTTCGATCCAGAATAATACATACTTAGTTGCGTAAACTTTACTTAACCTTCTGAGAAGTGTATACATCATACTGCCCATGCTTTGTTCATTTTACGGTTGCGTATCAGTCAGACATCACTTCAATGCAAAAGTTGCGTTGATTCCACGACGAAATTTACTGAATGCTTGGACATAAACACTCGCAAAGTTTCAGTTTGATTCATTTCCTTCCCATAACCGTGCGGAATTATCACGTCATGGCAGAAGAGCGGCCAACACGATGAAGGATGGACGGTGGGCAATGAAGTTTAAATCGCTTGAAGCGTCCACCGCTGTGAAACGTGAAACATGAAGGAGGTGGCGGCTGATGGCTGACAGTGCCATAAAATGTCAACGCCAAGACATGTGTGTGACAAGATTTTCTGACATGTCGGGCTTACGTTTAATTAACATGTACGTTAACAGCGTGAGGAGTGATGTTTGGACGGGACACAACAAGGTTTGCGGACGCGTAATTGTCCGCCCGGACAATAACGAAATGAAACAAAACTAAAAGGTTTTCCGTAAATACAAAAAAAAAACCAGCAAGTATTTCGTGCGGATTTATTAAATTCCCTTCAAAGGGAAGTTTACGTTTCAATTTGGCAACAGTCATCAGAATCCAATTTGCGATTTTCCCCACTTCAGTACACTGCTTAAAATCTTATCAACCAAATGCGCTCAGTGAGCGAGGAATTCGGTTAATGAGCTTTAAATTGCAATGCAAACAAAAAGAAAAATAATCAAACAAAAAAAATACGTACCAAGTACATAGTTTCTGTTCACAGATTCGAGGAGTGATCGTGAATTCATTGATGAATCCCTTCAACGACACCCGCGTTCCTCCATTTCAGCAATGCAAAAGCATTTTCTTTTCAGCCAAATGCCAAAGAATAATTTTGAATTTTTTAATTCGTTAATCATAAACCGAAATGAAGTAGCTAAAGTTTTCCATGCAAATTTGACGAAGATGAATGCCCGACGACGACGTCGACGAGCGACGCCAGAGTGAGAATTATTGAGAAAGTTTCCCGAAACGGAAATGCTGAATTGAAAAGGAAGTAGGGAAAGTGCGAATAGGGAGAAAACGAAAGTGCCCCTCAAACGAAAAAAAGACGAAAAAAAAGTAAGAAAGCAGAAGCTATTTATGTGTGGGCGGACGAAAACGGCCCGAGCACAAAACTTGCGCCGCGTGAATCGTTAAAAAGCCTCTTTGCCGCATTTAATGTGCCTCAAATGCAAAATCGTAATAAAAACATAAAATTCATAAAATGTATAAAAATATGGAAAGTAAGTAGAATGTAAGAAAGAAGGAAAAAAACACTGCGATAACGAACTGCTTCAAAGTATTATGCGAAAACAATGAAATTAACGAACCAAACACGAAAATGTATAAGAAAAAGTGAGACGAAAGGCAAATATGGAGTGCGCGTTGGTAATGCTCACAAAAGCGTAAAATCAAAGCGCCCTCTATGCGCACAGATGGTTTCATAATTAAATAAGCATTGCACGCCAAACACAAACACTCCGGCATTCTTTTGCTCGTTGTTGCTGTTTTATGGAAAACCTCAACAGACGATATTGTAAGTGGCTGCGAGTGCTTCAGTGTGCGGCCTGTACTGTACAATGCTCATTTTCTAATTTTCGTAATTGATAATTTCAAGAAAAATCCCCACAAATAAAGAATGAAATAAACAAAAACATCAAATCGTCAAAGAAGCCGATAACCAACGGCCGGTGGTAGGACATAAGTCAATTTATTCAATACGGACATATAATACGGGCCGAATAATTCGGTTAGTATGAGGTGAAGGTTCAGTTAGTTCAAAAGGGAGTGGATGGCTTGAATGTTTATTTAATCAGTCCATGAGTGCTTTGCTGAAAATAAAGAATTAAATTAAAATTTTGTTCTTAGTGCCACTGAGTTCTCGGTAAATTTGTATGAAAATAAAAAAAAAATTTAAAGTTCTAACTCATAAATTGCATATCTTAGGAAATCTCGAAAAGATGGTCCTTCTTTATCAGGATTTTCTCGAAGCGTACTCGAAGTGTTCTTATACTCATTCGAAAGGAATTGAATAGACCTTTCCATTGATAATAATATGGTTTAAAGGGTCCAGTAAGCCCCAGCACAAAAAAAGGGGTGTACGTAACCTTTTTGGCCCACTGTATGTGGGTATAACAAGACCTAGCCTCTGGGTATGCCTTCCGATGAAGAAGTGACCAGTGATTATTCCGGTCAATATTCGTAAGTTTGTTCTGTCCAGTGATACTGCAACTCTGGTTCATTTAGTGTTAAAGGAAGGCCAGAGTGATCTGGAGATAAAACAGGTTGAAAGATTTTACCACCGGTGGTTTGCTTTATGTTGGCACTGTAAATCTATTACGAATTTAAGGAACCAATTGCTCTTTGGACAGACAAGCCAGAGGAAAGAAGACTCATTTCTGAACTTTTCCGCGCGCGCTCGTGCACTGTACGCAGAGATAACTGTTTGCATGAAATATGTGTTGTGAATATATTCATCCATAAATAAAAAATAATTGAATAGTTTTCAGTTATAAATCTTTCGAGTAGCGGCTTACATGTATACAAAATTTCCCGTTAAAGTGGTCGTTTGTCGCTAATGGGATATTGAGAAAATTGCTCTTAAAATTACAAATTGATAACAGCTTCAACTACGCCAATTTCATTTATTTCGTTTTCATATCCAGTAAAATAACGCAAATGGATAAAAATGTTTTCCCAGCTGAGCTATTCAATTATAAAAATCCTCAACCGAATTGTTAAAAAACTTCAAAACCTTTTTCGTACTTGTTTAAATTGTTCATTGCATCATAAAGTATTAAATGCCTTTTGCAAAAAGGCATTCCCCATTGAATAACGTTGCAAAAAAATATATATATATTTTATATATAAACAAAAAAGAACAAACAAATAAAGGAAATGAAATAATGTGCCCAACACTTGGTTGCAAAGTTTCGTCAATTTCGAAAATCCTCATCAAAAATTAATGAAAAAATAAATAATAAAATAATACACCGTTAAATAATCCGAAAACCAACACCATTAATAAAGTTCCACAACGAATATTCGGTAATCTACTGAATGCGAGACTGAGCGCCTGAACAACCTCCCACTTCAGCAACGCTAGCAAGTCCCGTCCCGTCCCAATAAAATATTGGCAAATGGAACGATTTTGACACTGAATTTAAAACAGTTCCAAAGTGACTCACCGCCTCTCGCAAAGGCAACACGGCACTCGAGTGAACCACCACCCCACCCCGGCAACCAGCATTTCTCGCCATCCAAGCATTCGTTATTCCCGGCATTGCGTACGTTTTTCAAATATTTATTTTTAGGATTGGGTCGCGCGAGATTTACTTATTAGCATCCTTGGACGAAAGCAATGCCAACGTGGGGGTGGTTTCGCGGGAGTGTTTGTTCTGTTGTTGTTACCAAGAGTCCACCACTTGGCGCGCCTTACGCCTTGTAACATTGCCGCCAGTCGATGGCTTTCTGTGTGGCGATATGTTGCCGCTAACGAATTGGATTTTGAAATATTACACGCCCTCACCACCCACTTGCAGCACCCAATTTCATGGAATTCAAGCAAGTATGTCGAGAGGTTGATGGAGAGAAAAAGTGCGAAACGGAACAAACACCACTCGGAATGGTGCTTGACGTAAACGAAAACGGAAGCGGATGTGTTTGGTGGATTAGAAGGCTAAAGTTTACGAAATGAGAAGAAAGGAAAAAAGCAAACGAAAATCAGGCGACACCTTGCAACGGCGGCATTGTCAAATTAAAAAGAAATTCAATTGTTTTCCAGTTGGCAGTTGGTATTTTTGAATCGCAGATAAGACGGTGTGCAAATTGGCTCAACTGCTTGGTACACACTTAATCCAAATGGATCTAGTCAAATGGGAATAGATTATTTTTTGGCAAAGGATTTTCTTACAGTGCAAGTAAAGTAATAAGATTTTTACTGAAAATACTCAAGAGCACACAAATCGTAATAGCCAGGAAACGAATTGTGTTGACCTCAAAAATACGTTGCATACTTTAAGTGACCTAAGTGACTTTAAGTGCCCGAAAGTAACTCAAATTAAAGTTGTTCTTTACTTTCTACTTGAAGCAAGCAAACAGTAATGCAGATTCTAATCAATTGCACAGAAATCTCCCACAATGTCAGGAGCGAAAAATCAATTATATTTTCTAGTACCCGGCATTCTTACTCGTATGTGGCTCAAGCCAATTGAACCTACTGCGGCAAGGTTGAGCTGTAAACAAATGAGCCTCGATTTTTCGCCACCTTCTTGTCGTGATGTGAAGGGAGAAATTACTCTTCGAGGTGAAAATGCTATCAAAATTTTAGAACTTTAGAAGCGAATGCGAAATCACACTTTTATGGCTTATTTGGCAAATCCGGGTATGAGGGTAACATACATACTGCAAAATGTTCTGCTTTAAACTTCGAGTGGTATAAAATTTGTTATTTGGTATAAAATGTTTAACGAAACTCGTCTATTTTTCGAAACAAATGTTTCATCGTTAAATGTTTCATGCCAGTCGAGTGTACTTAAGTCCAAGTGAAGACCGTTCACAAAATGGCAAAAACAGCAAATAATGTTTTTCATTTTAAACGAAACGTGCTGTTGGCTGTTGCGCGATTTTCGAGCGTCCAATTTGAATAGGTTTTCATGGTGAGGGGTGCGCTCTATTTTTGTGTAGGTTTTGTTTTTGTTGTTCCTTGAAAGTGGATTTGTGGTGCATTTTCTCCTGCAGCGCAATATAAAAATCTAATAACTTGGAATGCTGTTGCTGCTGCCGCACATACCAACAAGCAGCCAGCAATTGCATGCAGATTGTTGCCCGATTGGTGGCCAGAAGCGCAAAGGACTTTTATCCATTGTTTTGTGTGTGTGTTTCTCGATGGAGATGGGAATTATGGGTTTTTCTTCTGGCTAAAGGAATACACAACAAAAAAAAAGAAAGAAGATGAAACCAAATAAAAAGAATGAAAAAAAATTATTTCTTGCGTAAAACTCGCGTTTGATTTTTCTTTTTTTTTTCGTTGCAAGAAAAGTTTACGCAAATCTCTGCAAAAACCGCAAAACAATGAAAAATAAATTGAAACCGAAACTGAAACCGAGTGCTCACATACCGTGGCTTTCAGGAGTTTTTTTTTTCGTTCTTGTTGTGGCTTACGAATTTTTCTGCATTTGCTGTAATTTTTGTGCAATTTAATTTTTTTCCTTTTTTTTTTTTGGTGTGTCCCCGAGTTGGGCTTGGTTTGAGAAAAGTTAAAAAGTGGCATTCGCCTCGTATGTGGCGAACGAAAATGTTGCTAAATTGGGGTAAGTATTAGTGGTATTCACACTGGTATCGTTAGTTACATACTTCGTTAGATAAGATGGTTGATAGGCCTCCCAACAGGCTGTTTGGAAACTCTTACGATAATTTCACAAAAAACAAATTCACATGAGATAAGTAGGCGTTAACTGTTAACAAATTAACGAGGTCAGTGTGAATACCACTATTCTATTCTATTGCATATCCACGAAACTTGCATGTGATTTAAATAGGAAAATATGAAGAAATACCGTAAGACGGGAGTCATTTGCTCCAAAGAGACATAGACATAGTCAATGGAACAACATAAAATACTCCAGTTTCAAAAAAAGTTAACAAAAATTCTTGGCTTTTTCAATGTCTGATTAGTACGTTAATTATCGGTTTGCCTTTAGAAATGACATTGCTCAATCGAATAATCGCCTTGCCTTATCGAGTTTCTTATAGGTTAGAGAAAACTGGAGATGCTATTCAGATCGTATTGACTATTACCCTTACTGTAGAATGGCTTAGGTGAGTTTCATGATATACAATTAACACGGGCAAGTGAAAATGCCGTATCCGAACGGCGAATGGAAATATGAGATTTTTCATGGCAAATTGTAACCTTACACGTTTGCCTTTGCTTGTTGATACTAGCCTACGGTCCTCGAATCTGATCGTTAGTCCGTGGTCTTAACTATTAATTTATGGTCGCCTCAACCATTCCACACAAAATTCCAAATAACATTCTTCAATTCTGCTGCGGAGTCACTCAAGATTACGGTATGTGGCTGCCTTCCGAAAGAGCTTACCTCACTGAACCCATGCCTTATAATTGTTACCGAGAACTTAGTAAGTATAAGTAGAATTTTCCACGGAAAATATACAAATACGCCAAAAACTTCATAACAAGCTTCAAAAAGCCAAGCATATGCAGCTGAATTATTTTTTTGTTCATGCAAACAAGATTTCATTTGAAGAAAAGTGCAAAGAAACCTGAATAAAAAACAAAAAAAAAAATAAAAATTGTGGAAGCCAAAGAGAACGGCTTCAAAGTACCTGATTGCAATTGTGACTGGAATTACGAACTAACTCCACGTAAGCCCGTTACGTACTGTACTCTGAGCAATAAAGTTGCTTTGTCATATTAACTGTGAATTACATTCCAAGGAACGAGCAAAAAAACCCAACAAAGACCAGAAGAAATTTATTTATATTTTTGGAAAAAGCACATAACTACTCTACCGTAAGGCATACAGGTAAGTTCTTTACGACAAACTACGACCTTTTGAGGGAAAAAATGCTCACAGATGCCAGTTGGCAAATCAAAATTTTACGGTTTTAACACATTGTTGCCAGCTTTTGTGGAAGATGCACCCGTTCTGCTACTCCGTCCCATTGTCGAAGAGGTTTAAGCTAAATATCTTGTTAACTTAGCATTTTTATTACTTTCCGCAGTAAAGTTTACTTTTTCCATTTGCCTGTGTCTTTCTGGCGCAATAATGGACGAAATATTCGAGTAAATTTGAAATTTCATTGTTGTACACGTCAGCACAAGGAGTCGAAGACAATGGGGAAAGGGGTTGGTAAGAACAACAACAACAACAACAACAACAACAAAGGGGGACCCTGACAACAACGACCAGGAATCAAAAGTCTCAAACGACAGCAGCGGCTACAAATCAACGACAGAAAGTCCTTAAATGAACTTAATTTTCTGTAGCAATTTACTTTTTGATAACGCAATTGCGACTACAATTTCCAGTACGACAAATATTTTGACAATGACACACCAATTATGCCAAAAGTGAAACGACAGTTGCCCAAAGTACGTAAAATGTCGTAAAAAGCCAAATAAAATGACGACAGCACCCAGCGATGCGACGCGTTAGCCGGCGTAGCTGCGCGAAAAAGTACAACTCATTAGATTAGAAGACTTCGTCTGGAATTGTCGTTGATGGCGCAAAAAGTTTCGCAATTAGATGAGAAATTTTGTGTCCACTTAATTTCGTATTTATCAAAAATAGTTTTTCGGTACGATGTTGCCATTCGAGAAGGATGATTTAGCCAAGCCATTCGCTTTTGGTGCGCTTCTCGGGACACCATCACTATTAAGTACATACAGTTGCACTCAAAGGAATATTTTTTGTTTGGTTTCTTTTTTGTTATTAAAACATTTTTGTTGGTGCCATTTTGTGCAGCACTCGACAGCTAATGTTGCTCCAACTCAACGAAATTTGTTTAAATATTCCATATTCCATCCTTGTGCCATCAAACAAATCCATTCTCTGTCTCTCTCCACACCCGAGTGTCATATTTCACAAAGGCGCAAAATTTATGCGAAATCAATTACAATTGCAACCCTTTTTTCGAGTGCTTGTGCCCTTCCTCAAAGTGTTTCTTCGTTTCACAGCTTCTATGGACGCATTTGCGACTGAAGTTAACAATTTACATTATTGGATTTGAATTTACGATTGGTGTTTCCCCCCCTGCTGTCGTTAACAACGTTGTGCTGCCTTGGCCATATTAAATGTGTTGCCTTTTTAAACAGCTGGCATCATTCTCATCCACTTACAGCAGCCCTAATTTAGCAAATTAGTAGCAGAGACTCGGGCTGAATGCCGCTATGGATTTTTCCCATCACATTATTGTGTCACCCAAATAAAATAAAAAAAAATTAAAAATATGCAAACGATTTACAAAGCGACTTGAACTTTGTCCCTCTGTGCTGATGTTTTAGCAAGAACTCTAATTAAGCGTGAAATGTGTTCATGAAATATTAATTTTGAGGATTGCAAATTATTGTATACACTCGTACATATTACAAAGTGGGTAATGGCATGCATAATAACAGCGCGCATCTACTATAGAAGAGAGAGGCGTCTAAAAATCAATATTTTTTTCTGAAAATTTGACAGTTTGGTCCTCTTCCATAAAGGAACAAACTGGGGGGTTTACTTGCTAGAGAACCACTTCAATGTACATATGCGAACATCGGTCATTTGGCAACACTCTCATGTACCAAAAACAGCTGACCCAAACCTTTTCGGTCAATGACAGTTTCACTTTTGATTTATTTGCTGCAAACATAATTCTTTTAAGGCAAAAACTTCATATTTTGAGTGCGATATATTTGCATTTTTTTGTTCCCTACTCACTGATCGTGCTTGTGTAATAGTTTATACGATACTTTATGTTATTTCGCCAAAAAGTATGCTTCATATTTTTGCAAGGAAACACATAACATTTAAATCGTTTTGTAACGCAGCACGGGCATTCAGAGGATAATAAAAACTCTGCTGCAACAACAATAATAACAACTACAAGAACACAACAACAACAACAATAACAACAACAAGGTACATAAATAAATCGTGTCAGTGGGTAACAAACATTCATTTTTCTCGCAATGTTAGCAAGCCACATTTATGTAGGTACTGTTATTTTGTTAGCGTACGAAATTATTCTGCCAAAAGTATGTAGTACATATTGTATTTCAAAAAGGTAGAGAGGAGCTAAGCCAAACCGAACTAAACCAAGGCATTGCACACAGCACAAACACAACATAAGTCATGGCATCCGATGTAAATGCGGTACAGTAGATGAAATCGCTGTCCGACAAGAAGGAGTTTCCAACATTCCGAAATCTTTGCGAAAACTTCTACTTTCTCTTACGTTCGAACTTTTTGCTTGTGGAAATCTTGGAAATTTCAGTGGAATAACCTTTATATTAGATGAAATCCATTTGATGTAGCCGCTCCACTGTGCTGCTGCTGCTGCGCATGTGACGGGATGCGCCATTTGATAAATGGTCTGGTATTTTATCATTTTTCTCTTGAGCTTTGGCCCGCCGCGGAAAGATAAAATACGTTTTTTATTTGGTGCAGTTTTGAGTTTTTGCCGCCAAGGCTAGAGAAGTATTATTATTTTCGTTACTCGAGTGTGTTGATGTAGTAGCTCGAAATTCGTTCGAGTTGCTGCTGCCAGTTGTTGCCATTGTTCGTTTGCCAAAAAAATTCGGTACTATTCCATGCAATTTCACACGTACGCTATCCGGTTTGGGTTGAATTGTATACGCATTTGGGCTGCGTGCACTGCCGCAGTAGACCAAATTCGAGGCCGAGCAAGCAGGGCTTTTTGTTCGGCACTCGTTCTCGTTCGGTATACAAAGTTTTTGTACATAAATATTTCAATTTTATATATGAGTTTTTGCAATAAAGTTTTAGTTATTACATTTTTACCGTTGCAATTAGAGTTCGGATGTTCTTAAGGACTCTGAGAATGTTTTAAGCGGAAATACTCATTTCACATATTGCTTCTACATTACACATCGAAGTCGTGTTTCATCGGCCCATTGCCGCCCTACAAATCAATATTTCAAAACGCTGTACTTGGGCTTCCATTGGTAACACTCAATCTCCAGTTTAATAATGACATAACTCGGCTGCTGTTGTCTATTCTAGGCTATATCGAAGAAATGGGCTGGTGCTAGTATACACCTTTAATTATAAGGGTATTGCCAATGAAGTATGTGTGCTGTAATAAAAAAAGAAGTAATACATGGGTGCAGGGTTATAATATATACCAGCTCTTGTGAAATGGGAGGGATTGGTCCGGTGCCAAGCTTTTCTTTAATAACGTTATTGCCAGCGAAGTATTTGTTCTAAAATTTAAAAAACCTACAAATGATAGTTTTGAAATATTTTTAACACTTTCCGTTGAAGTATTTTTTCTTCATTTAAACACAGCACATTAAATATTTTGATGTGGTGAATGCTGTTGTGCTGTTTTTTTTTGTGTACTTAAAGTGTTACTTTCATGCGGCTAATTTTCCTCTATTTTGGATTTTGCGATTTACCGAGTGACAACAACACCAGAAACAACAAATTCACTTTAGTGCCAAGTCACTAAGCACACGTACACACACATACACATATACAAATACTTATACAAACCCATGAAATACAAAAGCCACCACAAAACAATATGGCATGAAATGGAAAATGTTGCTAGTTGCATTTGGAGCGGCAATTCGTTTCGCAGAATACCAACTTTTCTGCAGCGTAACGTGTGTATGTACCGTTGGTTGGCTGGTTGGTGAAGTTGGGAACAACGGCACGCGCGCCTGTCACTCTCACTTTAGACTTGGCTTTTGTGAAATTTTTCAATTATACCCGTTCAAGCACAGCTTCGCACACATGCATGCGTTCTTACAAGCACACACACACACACACACACACACACACACACACACACACACATACACACACACGCTAACAAATAGACAAAGAAGCAACACGATCGCAACAACTACAATAAGACAAAAATTCTGCGAAGCGTAACGAGAGGCAGCAGCAGTAACTGGATGAGGATGCGGAAATCCAGAAACTTTTCGAAACGTAAAAAGACTTCGGAAAGAAGATACTCGAGGATTCGCAAAGTAATGTAACGTCACATTGTGGAATACATGAGTTGCGTGCCGGCGTTGCGCAAGAGCGCTACGAAATGAGGTTTCTGATATGTTCCAACGTATTGTCAGCGACTCTGCACATATAATTAGAAAATATCGAATTGTGCGAACGAGTTCGAAGGTACACGTGACTGTACCAGCGGATACTCACGAGAGCTGGGTATCAAATGCATTTCATTTATACTAAATTTCCAAGTATTTCCTATTTCCACTGTGAATAGTTAGAAAACCGGTAATGACCAGCCCTCCACGAGAACAATTCTCGTGAAGGCAGCTTCACCTATGGGTGGGAGTGCGTGTGCTTATGCCCTAGCTACAATAATGACGCTGATGCCAGCCAAATGCACATAGCTATGTCCTTCGCATATCTCATTTGAATGTTAATAACTCGCTGTCCTTCATTGAAATTGTCGGGTTATGGTTCGGCTGGAAATGTAAAAGCGCATACCAAGAATTTCAATCAACAGTATTCCTACCACTAATGCAAACCGCAGTGTGTTGGAGAATCAATTGAAGCGTATATCCGTTAGTCGTGGTGGCACGGCAGCACTGGCACAGCCGCCATCGCCACCACTACCACCAGAGTCACAGTGTGCAGGCCCTCAGGCTGAAAACACTCCAATGAGAGCTTAACTGCAAGTGTTGCAGATAATTACAAACTACACCTTGCCAAACAGTGCAACCAGGAAATTTATGCGCATTGAAATCGCGAGCGTAGACACGAGTGGAATTTGGTAGCGGCAGCGGCCTTTTGACGGTGGATTCGAATGTGTTTCTATGCTTTAAAAATTACGAAGTCGTCAAAGGTAGACAGGAGAAGTTGGCGTCCATGGGGGTATAAGGGTATAAGGGTATACGAAACACACTGCTTTTCAGGTTATGGTGACCGATGGTCGTGTGACATCTGAATTGAGTAGCTAATATGCATATTCAGGGTGCGCCCCCATCACAGAGTATTCCGAGATACTGATGTAAACAATGCGGTTGCCTTTGCACCATTTATATTTCACAAATCACTGTTTGGGCTGAGGCTCAGCAGATTTTTGTGGGAATTTTAAGAATTTGAAATGCATTGCGGCAAAGATAAAATTATATTGCAAGTAAGACCACTAGTTTTCTGGCCTTTTCACTTCACGATTAACCAGAAAGGTGCATAATTGCAGATGCAGTCTTGTAGGGACACTTTTTCCATGAATCGATAAGGCAAATTTTCCAAATTGACTTTTTCTCATTACTAACTCAAAATGCATAACTCGAAAGAAAATTGTACAAAATTTGTATTTCACAATTCGGTCCCGAAAGAGTGCAATCGTGCATTTATTCTCCTGACAGTTAATTTCGAATATTTTTTGCATTACAGCTTCAATTTGTTCCCAGAGTTTCATATACTCGAAATGAAATAATTGACTTATGAACTTTCCTGTCAACACAGTCGAATTCCGTTTTATGTCTCGCAGCTCGGCATTCGGGAGCTTTTCCAATGTTATCCATCTAGACAAATGACTACTAAACTGGGCGCCAGTGAAAATATAAAACCAAAATACCAAAAAAAACCACAAAAAAAAAAGAAAAAGGACTTAAAAATGGCTCTACTTACCCGCTAGTCGCAAACCGTCCCTACCTCCCGCACTGTTCGTTGTATGCTTCACCGTTATATATCTAAGTATGAATACTTTCCATTTCGTGGCCCGTATTGACAGAAAGTCGTGCGTATTTTTTTGCGTATATTTATTTCGCCAGCGAAGAGAGAAAGTCATAAAAACGGACGTATACGCCATTTTAGTTGGTTCGTTATTTTCTCCACACTTGTTCGCCGTTCTTGTGGATTTGTTTTATGGCTTATTTGATATCAGCGAAAGTGCCATTCGAATTTTATCAGATGGTAAAAATATATTATATTACATTGCGTGTAATATTGCAGATCATATTCCAGTCATTAAATTAAGTTTCAACAAATCAAACAAACAAAAGAGACACACACACACACACACCGAATAACGTAGCATGGAAATGCAAATTCAAAATTCATCGTAGTGAATACTCTGCTATATGTGTTGTAACTTTAATTATAAGCTCCCTTTCAAAATTATCACCACGTTAAGAACAGCATTTCCTTATTTGCATATCAAATAAAACCCTTCTGAACAGTGCTGCCTGCAAGGTTACAGCGATGTAAGCGTTTGAATTCAAAAAATAAATGAAAAAAAAAATCTCTGTTTGGCTTTGCACAGGAAACGGAAGTTTGCACAGATACAGACAGACAGACAGACAGACCGAGAGACATATTGTTCACACCGCAGCGCTGTCTTTCCGGCACTATAGACGAATTGTCTGACACTACCCGTAGCTTAGAACAAATAATCTACGATGGATCAAACACTTAAAAGGCATAATTAAAATACGACCTGACAGCACACGACGACTACACCGCCAATGTCTTTATGCCATCATCACGACGATGTGACGTTACCGTGTGCATGACGCGGTTTATTATTAAAGATTATCCTGCGGGTATTGACATGGCAGAGAGAGACAGAGAGAGAGTGAGACACACAAACATCGATGACATGTTCATGTCGCCAGCATGTCTGACATTGGCCTCGCTAGTTATAAATACGAATATACATAATTCGTTTGTGTGCTGCTGCGCTGCTGTTGTGAGACTTTAGGTAATTTAAAATTCCTTCAAAATTAATTGGAAATTGTAAATTGGACATTCGTTGGCACTGGACTGTGTATTTGTACTTTCTTGTTTTAATTTCTCATTCCACTGTTGTGAGTATTTGAATTATTTTGATACTTTGATTTGGGGGCAAAATATGTAAACAAAATAAGGGATGACGATGAAAAACAGACAAATGTAAGTGAATCATTTATTAGGGCGCAGCAAAAGTTCTTTTACATTTTTGAAGTCGATCAGCTGTGAGATTAGGTGAAAGTGTTCCTTGCTTTGATAGTAAAAAAATGTATTTCCGTCTATGGTAAATAGACTGTGAAGTTATATGCAAATAAAAAATTGAAGCATACTTTTTGGGGCCAAAGAACCAGAAAGTCATCACATTTTCATTCAATAGTTCAATAATTACATTGCAACAACGCCGTATTTATTATTACCTTTTTTGGGGGGTTTTGTTGGCCCCTTAAAGTATGCTTCAAATTTGTATTTACATACAATTTCGCTGAAATTAACTAAATACGCGTCTAATTACCTAATCCTTGTTGGGAGAAAAATACGTGATAATCGAAAACTCTCGTCTGGGTTACACATTAAATCGCAAAATAACACTTTCACTCTGCTCTGTCTGCTCACATCCGCATAAGTACTATTTGCTAATTTGATTAGCTTGACATGTTCATGGCATATTTAAGGGGGTCTGTGAGCGGTTCTGTCTACACTGGCAATACTGCCATATGCGGGCACCCCCATGTGTCGCAATATTTTGATTACGAATTGTTGTGCACCAAGGCACAATGAAATAGTCTTTCTGCTTTGGTGGGTTGATTCAATTTTTTTCGTAACATTTGCATATTCGTACGTATTCGTAATTTGCGTATTAATGACATTGTTTGCATATTAATCAAATATTCCGTTCGTTGGTGAATTAAGAAGATTGCTTTTATCTTTTGGCAATTTGTGTCTACTGATGCAAATTTTAGTTTTAAACCCTTTCTTTTCACTGTTGTTTTGCAGAGACGGACGACATCCATTAAGAGATTAGCAAGAATTTTTACTACATTATTTTATGGTGCTTTTTACCAAACTTCTGCCGGACATGGACAAATGGACAACAGAAAACAGAGAAGTGAAAAAGAAACAATGACAAAAAAACGAAAAGCTCACATGAAATTGTCGCATTAGTACAATCGAAGTCATCGTAAAGTGGAATCTGTGTAAAGCTAAAAACATATTCATGTATGTTGTACATCCTCAGGCGTCTGTTGGAATTGCTTGATTAAAGAAATGCCCACCATCACTTTTTTATTTCGTAGAGGCTTTCGAAATGAAAAAAACCAGCTAATGGTCGAAAGGAGGATTTACTCGTATTGATGGAATTTATTCAGACCCATAGGCTTGATTTTTTTTTGTTCTAATTTAAGAGATTTTCTTTGTGTTTTCGGATTGATTTGAGGGACAATTACTCCAAAGTGTCCTTATTGTCTTTTATACAATTTCAAGAATAGTTAACAATGTTGCAAAGAGTAAAAAAGTGTCGTAAAAGTGCATTCTCAAAAAAAAATCTGAATACAACCAATTTTTTCTCAATTTTTGAGCCTACGCCAGACAAAGTAATGGAAAAGAGTTTTATATCAAGCCAAATTCCTGGTGAAGTAGAGGAGTGTATAACTTCGTGAACCATTTTTATAACAGAGTATAAGTAAATGCACCAATTAATCATAACTTTCAGAGTTGCTTCGATATGATGTTGAGTTTAAGCGTATTAACCAAGAACTTATAATAAACAGTTGTATTAAACGTTAAAAACAGACAATAAACTTGGGCTTAGCGTGCAATGTGAATGCAATACAACACAGTCCAAAACAATAAAATATTCAGTTCTGACCAAAGTTTCTGTGGAAAAGGTTTTGAAAGGAGAACAGAATTTCACAGGATATAAAATCCCATTGTTTGTCTGTCCGAGAACACATATATGTCCTAAACCATGGCTTGAGAGACTCGAGCTGGTTTATTGATATCATAAAGGGGGCGTGGCAGATATAGCGTGGCTTGAGATTCTCGATTGGGGTTTTCGATTTATAAAGAAAACGTGGCAGTTCATGATATGTGTGTGCCAAAGGGAGTCTAAGAAGGGTTTTATGGGGGGTCAAAGGAGGGTGCAATATATATATATAAACGTCAGAAGTTGGAGGTTAAATTTCAATAGAATTTATTGCCGCATATTTATTTGCTATAAATTTCCGTCAGTAAGTGTTTACTAAACCTTAGTACCAGCTTAGTAGGTGTCAATTCAGTGTATTATCTGTCAATTGAGTGGATTGATAAAGTTAAGTTGAAACTTAGTTTGAGTATGAATATGAACCACTGTGTACAAGAAACATGTTCAATGAAAAGATAGTGATTTGTTGGACAGAGTAACTAACTTCGACCACGGCTCTGTCCTGTTAAAGCCGAATTTGAACTCATATATTTTTAACCATTCAGAAAAACACAAACTGACTTTAAGGGAAATCTATTTCTTTCTCATTCCGTTTCTAAAAAAAAAACACAAAAAATCAAATGGAATTAAAAAAAAAACTTTTCAAAAAAATGAGACAAAAACGGAGAAAATTCATCACATGTCATTCCCACACAGAAGATGTTACGACATTCCCACCGACCGTTCAAATGATCTGGATTCGCTTAAGTAGAGATATTTTCAGATTGCAGATTGCAGATAAAAATCCGCACTTCACTCCAATGTGAAGAGGAAATTGAAAAATGTTCTTAATTTTATGATTGGTTTCTGATACAAGCGCACAGCGGTGGAGTGGTTGCTCCGATACAAATGGTTGGGGTGTGACATGGGATCTCGATGTGCCGAAGATGGACGGAATGAATGGTGCGCAACATCAAATAAGGGTAAAGTTTTCTAATGGAATTAAAGTTTAAAAGGGTAATTGGCAGTGGACTTGATACAGGAGTTGGTATTGCTTAAGCTAACAACGTCAGTGTGGCTTAGAGGGGTGCAAGTGGCAGTGAATACATTTTGTGCTTTAAAATGTTTTTCGTTACTTTAATGTGGGCGATGTTTGTACATAATGAAATACAGAACTAATACAGAATTCTTCTACCACTTAAGTAGTGCGGAATACCAGACGATGGCAAGAACGACAGAAGGAGATGAAAAGGAAGAAGCAGGCAACCAATGTGATTGCTCCGACATTTTTCGCTCCTATGTTTTCATTAAAAACTTTCTTGCCCGCAAACAAGCGTCTACTGTTAGTTTTCGCCATGAATTTTCAACTTCACAACAAAATTGCACACCGAAGACAAAGTTCGGCTCTTATCTGGGCGAACAATTTGTTTCCACAAGAAGCCGTCTTCTGCGCTTTACGTGTGTTTTTTTTTTGTTGTGTTGTTTAATTTTTCTTTTCTGTTGGTTATTTTTTGGTGGGTTTAAAACTTAAGAAACCGCTGTTTTTGCTATTATTATTCGTTTGTTTGTTGTTTCAGTTGCTGCTGCTGTTGTTGTTGAGTTTCTATTTTTTTGTTTTAATATGTCCTTGGATATCACATCAGGGTAGCGCACAGCGCACAGCAAAATGTTCGCAGAGAGTGTGTTTGTTTTGAATTTTATAAACAGATTAGGTTGTTCCACCACTACTAGCGCAGTCCTGTTTGTGCTACCGAACTACCGAACAACAATAAAAACAGAAACTACCAACTGCAACGAAACTTGTGTGCACCCAGTATAAATATATGTGCGTAAGACAACCGCGGACTTTATCAACAAAAATTGATGAAACACGCAAAAGACTTGAAGCGCGCGGCGATTCCGCTGGCAAATACGAATTTTAATGCAGTTTATGTAAGAAAGTTTCTAAACGCTTGCAAGATATACATTCGAATTGAAGTTTTGGCCAAAGTTTCCCTTTAAGCCAGTGCAAACCCTACGAACTTTTGCGCTAAACTTTTAAGAGCCAAGTTCGAGATTGTAAGATTGAGAAATGAAGTCAATACCTTGCCTGGCCTTTTACCTTCTCGAATAGCTCAAAAAGCATTTCATCTTTTTCCGTTGACATTGGCGAACATGTCTTTGTCACCTGGAACAACAACAAGTACGCAGTGAATTACATTAATGTTCGCACACAAAGCCACACATTCACTACTACACACGCACAGCCAGCCAGCCAAGCAAGCAAGCAAGCAAGCAAGCCAACCAACCAGCCACTCGCACATCTACATATGCTTCGAGCACATCGATCCTAAACAGGATAATCTCTTAACGTTTCAAGGAGCAACAACCACTTTATCGATGCCTTGCCTGCTAACCGAACACGATTTGATGGCAATGGCAAATGTGGCAACGGTTGATGTTGATGATGATGCTTTTGCCACTTGTTAAGTGCTGCAACCCGTTGCAGGTGTTCCACCATTTGTTGTCGTTCTTCTTCGGTTTTGGTGTTTTCTTTTTTCCCATTGATGTTGTTGTTGTTGTTGTTGTCATTGTATGTCTGTAGTTGCCCGTAACATCACAGCACACATCAATTCCATACTCAATCCTCATCCATGTTCAATGATGGAATTTCGTGCACTCTCAAAGAAAAACGTGTAGCAAAAAAGAAAAAAAAAAATGAAAATATAACAAAAAAAAAAAAAAAACTGGGCATGAAAAAATAACTTCCGTCTACATTCGATTGGTATTTTATTTGTGAAAGTGCAGTGTCATGCCCTCATCGTCTCGCACATTGGATTGACGTGTGCTAATACCATGCTATTGACAAGTGCTTTAAAAAAATGCATTTCATAAAAATGAATGACTCAATTCCAAATTGCTAGTTTGTATTGCTGCCAAAAGACAAATCTTGGCGAGTGTTTCGCCATTTCCGGCCCACTTCAGCAAAAGCTTATTTAAGCATCAAGCATCAGTGTGTGTGTGCATTTGTGTATGGGTGTGTGTGTTTTGTCATGGTGCCAAAGTTCGTCTAAGCGATGAATAAGTAGATCAGTTGTACCTGAGCAAGTGATGAACAAATACCCTAATCGACATTGTCGACTTGCATACACAATGTTGGCAAATAGCTACTATAGCGGAAACAATATTTTTGATGGGCTGCATTTTGAATAGAAAAATCTCTTCTTTAGTTTTTCTTTGCCTTGCCAACATACTTTGTATTTACTCAAGTCCACTTAATACATGAGAATCCATTCAGTTCGTTAGCCGGAATACACATTCAGTCATTTAGTATTCTCAGCATTTCCTCCCACTTTTCCAGCTTCAAGACGGATGAATTTGTAATATTACAAATTAAAAATTAATTTGCCTTGAAAACTCAGAGTGGTTTTTTGAAGTGATTTCCGAGGAAACTTCATTTTCCCATCGGTTTCAACTTGTGCGGCGAAATGTTTCTTCTCTTCTACAGAACAGTTGGGCAGAAGCACCTTAAACTTTTCTTTGTGGTAACGTGTAACGTGCAACAGCCACAAAAAAACAACCTCCCACATACACACTTACAGGCAAAAGGAGTAATTGAGTAGAAAAGGTCGAATATGCGATCGATGCCTTGAAAGTTGGCTGGGTTAATTAATATTATTCTGGGAATATACGTAAGAAGTGGAAGGAATAAAAACGTAACAGTTGCCAGTGTGATAATAAATTACCAGGAAAAGTCAATAAAGTCAAGGAATTTATTTCGCATTGTGGGAAATTGTGGACTAAAAACGAGGGGCAAAGAAAAAACAACACACAAAGTACTAAGAGAGGCTATAGAGAGAATGTCCTTGACTTATAATTATTACTTAGGTAAGCATGACTTTAAAAACTAAACAAGAAAAATACAATTTTTTTTAAATTGTAGGAAGAGTTTTTTTTTACCGCTATGCCCTTTTGAGTGAGTCTTTTATTATTCAGTATCATTATCTACATCATCATCTTTTTTTGTAGTTGTTGCTTTGTTATCAACTCAATTTACTTGGGGGCATAATATGTATGTGTGTGTTTGGGTGTGTGTGTGTGTGAGGCAACGTCAAAGGCGGTTGAGCGGAGCCTTTTTACAAAATGGAATTTGCATGCTTCATGGCTGCGTCACTGACATCGCTTTCGGCTTGTGGACACTACAGCTACTGCTGCGGCCATGATTATAACAGATTTCAGATTCTGTGTAAAATGACGTTAACGATGCGAGTAATTTTATGGGCACGAAACGTTTTCTACTTCATTAAAAAACTAATGCGATGCGATGGACACTCGACACTCGACACCCAAATGCGATTGATAGGTTGTTAAGACCACAAGACTGCTTCTGCTCACTTTTCTTTTACATCATCAAGATATTATCGTTATTACAAAAAAAAAACCCCCCAAAAAAAACAAAATCAAATTCATTCTGTTGTAAGCATCCGACGCACAAAGGATTTTATTTTAGAAAAAGTTATATCCTTTGAAAGGATGACAGACATGAGCCGTATGCATGCATCAGTGTCAATCAACTTAAGCAATTGAAGTGGTTGGCTTAAATTGATTTTCGAAAACAAAGATTATTCAGTTGAGCAATTTCTTAAATTATATAAGAGTTCCTAACCACTTACCAATAAAAGTTAAACTCATTCGTTTCGTTTATAATAAATTTGAGTTTTATAATAAATTTCTTACAACAGATCAATGTCGGGTAATGCGGTACTGCAGGTAGGTTGGGGCAGTTGCATTACTTAGTTAAATGAATTATTTAAATCCCTGATAGAGTAAATTTTTTACATTTCGTACATTTCGATCATAAAAATATAAAAGAAATTGCTAAAGAATTAAAAAAAACCGTTCTCCATCCCACCCGACACTCCCTTACAAATGCGCTCATAATTTATTGCAACAAATTCCTCGAACAAATGCTTATAGTTTGGCTTTTTAGTAAATACTAGCCGAACAAGGATTGTAAATGATGCTTTTGGACAAACAGTGCTGCATTCCCAAAACTAATCTGGAGACAATGCATGAATATGCTTGAAGTAATTTTCGAAATTTCCCAGATCCTCTCACATTCACAGGATAATAACTATTAAGTTGCGCACGGATGTTGCTGCTGGCTGCCGGCACTTGATGTTGCTGTGAGCAACGTGTTTCTCGAAAATATATTTACAGTAGTCATTCTCTATTCTATTAGGCATTCACGCCGAAGTGGTTGTCCATTGGCAACAATTGAAAATCACTTCACAATCCCAGCAGCACAATGGCTACTACAGTGGCCAGATTCCAGTACACTTGTGTATTAGTCTATTTGTGTAACTATGTGTGTGTGTGTGTGTATGTGTGTGTATGTGTGTGTTTGCATTGTGAAGATAATCGCAATAATTTCCATCCTTTCTGTCAAACAGTTTCCACTTTGATGGGCATACACTGTGACATGCAACTATTTCGTTGAAGAGAAACTTTGACAAACATGTTATAACTTTGGCAACTACTCGTAGAAGCTCTAAATACGCAAGGAATAGTTTTTAAGCCTTTTACAATAAAATATTTCCATTTAGTTGCAAATTGTTTTGGAATCTCCTCTTGGACTGCTAATTTCCTGAAACAGTCAACTGCTCATTTGGATTTGTTTATTGAATGTTCACGCGTCACACTGGTCTTACTGGTCTTAATCCGAATAATCGTCCATAATCGTCCATAATCGTCAATAATCGTCGCACCTGAATACTTTCTGTTATCACGAAAACAATTTCCCAATCAGCTTTGATTCGCTCGTTGCTGTTGCGTGTCGTTGCTTATTAATGTTTCTAATTCACACTTAATCCAATATCACATCCAGATGGGCCATTTCAAATTATGATTATGTAGTCGGTCTAACTTAAAAAAAAGAAAAAAAATATGTAAAAATAAGCTACAGGCAGAAAAAAACCCACCGTGATGGCAGAATTACGATTATAATGAAATTTCATGGAGCAGGGAAAAGTTTGTTTCGTAAGCACCATGGCGTAGAATTAATGCTCAATTGTGTGAAAAAATGCGGCAACGAAGATTATAACATCGAAACTCCATAAACTGTGGGGGGGTGATACCATTTTGCCATGCTTGAAAAGGTAACGAACGCAAACTGGAACCAGTAAAGTGTACAACCGTTACGAAGATGTAAGATGTAGCTACGGTGCAAGTTTCACAAGCGAAGTATTTAAAGTAGAAAAAGCAATTTCCAGTTGTGGTATATATCAGAGAGGGGTAATAGTTATTGGTGAAGGTGCAAGGAATAAATGATTGAAGTACACTTCAGACTTTCCACAAAAATCAAAGTGGAATTTTATTTTGAATTCTTGGATGTTAGGAATAATTGGTTACGCAAATAAGTTCTAGTTGGGCAATTATAAATGAGCCATTCAGCAGTCAAATTGATTAAGTACACTTTTCTGAATTTTTGATATTATTGTGTCAAGTTATCTGAGAAACCTTTGACTTAAATAAAATTCAAATAATTAAAATTACTCATACGCAGTGTGCAACAATTACAAACTAATTTCGAAAATAAGTCAAACGAATTGTACACTTTTTTTTCTGCCATACCGGGTATTTTTTCGGGTATCTGTGGTGAATTCATACTATTCCATTCGATTCTATATATCCCTGTATATGCAATCAATTAACCAACTTAAATACTTTTAATATTTTATTATTGCAGTACAAGGTTTTTGTGTTCAGATATCGTTACGACATCTCATGCACATGCGCCATTTTTCTCCGGATACGACTTCCACAGCGATTTCGGAAGGCAGGCTCTTTGTACCTCATGGAAAAAATATTTCTCACCGCATGTGTCTTCGAAACAATTGACGCCAATGTTGCATATGTAATATTTTCGGCATTCAGGATCCACCGCATTCACAAAGAGATTCGTTGTGAATTCACAGCGATCGCATCCTATAATGGGTGTTGCCAATTGACGCGACACACATGCTTTCTTGGATACATCAAAGTAATCTCCGTACAGGCACTGCATGGGAACCCATACATCATTGGAACACTTTGTATATTTTGAACACTTGGCTGCATCTGGCATCATTGCTCCATTAGTGCATTTGCCATGGATCGTTTGCCCTGCTGCCAGGAGTATGGCACAAATTAGAAGATATTTGCCTGAAACATATACGAAAAATATTGATTTCAGATTATTGTTGTTGGCAAATATTGCCATTTTGGCGGTCATTTCTTAACGAGTGATCATATCACCGGGTGCATTCGTGCTACTTCGAAACGTTTTCGTGTAGTCATTTGAATTCACTTTTTTTACTTCACATACACATTGTATGTGTATTTCAATACATAATTTTCATTGTCACTGTCATCTCACCGAACATTTCCCGACTGTAAAAGTTTTCGACACAAATTCAGGTGAAATCAGACCGAAGACTGAAATAGGCTTGCTCGATCAACACCATTAAATACGAAACGAAATACTCTAATCCATTAAGCAATTAATCAACGTAAATATGTTATGTTATCACTGTTTAATGAAAGTTCAGGTGAAACTCTGTTCAATCACGGATAACATAAATTAAAGTTAAGTATTTTTAGATTTCTTTGCTGATACATTTTTTATGATAAGATTATGATTTTACTGTGGTTACTCACAATCTTCACGAGCTTCATTGATTATACCAGTGACTCAATACTTATTTCGGCTGTGAATTTCGTGAGTGCTTGTACCAAAAATATTAAGGCAACAACATGACGTCGTAAAGGTCGAAATGTAATGAAAATATATGGCAAATAGTGGTAAAAATATCCATAAATTGAAGGGTTGTAAGTCTATTGGGTCTAAGTACCAAAAAGAAAAAAAACCAGTTAGCTATTAGTCTATGTGGAAATTAATTGGTCCTATCTCTTCCCAGAAAAATACGAAAAATAAAACAATTCAATGGGTTTAAGTGCAGTGAAACATAACTCTGTTCGACAGTACTTTTGTTAAATGATAACACATAATCCTTTTTTCAAAAAGTTGTACTACGCTTCGGTTTTATGTAATTCTGCATTAATTGTTTCCAGGTCTCTCATATCCATTCTTCCTCTTATTTCTGAAAAATAGTAGAACGCATAAAATGAGCGCGAATGGCCGAAAATATTGCAACAAAAATCGTGGGGACCACCAAACCTCTTGCGCCGGTCAACTAAGGGCCACACGAAAACTATGTTTTTATTTACCAAGTTTTCAGGTGACCTTTGTTCCTTTGCAGAAGTTAACCAATCAATTCATTCAACTTCAGAATTTATATTTTGTCTTATTTCCTTTCCTTTTCTTTTCGCTGAAATAAGTTTAATTAAATATGCAATGCATCGAGATATGTATTTATATTGAATTATGCATTTCCCCACAGAGTATAGCAGCGCACGAATTGAAATTGGATTAAAACACGCAAAACAAAATTCCATTTTATATTGTACGTGTGTGTTTGTATAAATTGTATAAAATTAATTAAAAATGTATGAATTCAGTTGAAAAGGTACATACGCGGAGCGACGTCACTATCTTCCGAATTGTAAAGGTTCCAACGGTAGGTACATTTCATGTTTACCGATTTATTTGCTGTGTGTCGGAAATTTTTTGGCAGCGCCCATCACAATTTTGCATTTATTTATGCTGAGAGCCGATTCCGATTCCGATGTTGATGACGATGATGATAAAAATGAAATGCATCTTTTAGCATTTTACCATTTTTGCATAACATATGATTTCCGTTTTTGCTTGTGTGTTTTTTTATTTTATTTATTTCCTTTTTTGTGTGTGTATGTTTTCGATTTTTCATAAATATAATAAAATATAAAAAATGCAGCAAATGACTGCCACCACACAGGATAGTGCAGTTTACAATCTACATGCTTTTACTTTCATCGGAGGCTCTGGCGTGTTGGGAGCTGTTCCATATTTTCCATTTCCCCATGCACATTCTGCAATGCTTCTCGTTTTCTGCTACCGGTGTTCTCTGCAATTGCAGTCTAAAAGTTAACACCGAAAATATTTTTGTATGCCGCAGGGAGCGTTTGTGTGTGTGTGTGTGTGTGTGTGTGTGCGTTATGGTACATTTGCATGATAAACCTGTAGCCGACAAAGGTGCCGGACTATCTGCCAGAATTTCATATTTTGCTGTTCTATTTTCAATTTGGACGCTTTTTATTGTTTTTTTTTCTTTATATTTTATATTTTTTTGCAAAATATTTGCTTTAGAGAATTTTAGAGAATTTTATTAAAATGTTTAATCTCCATGAAGTATGAGTATATGAATTCATATTGAAATACTTTCCAACTAAACCATCAAAGGATGATTGGAAAGAGGAAATTATAATGATTGCAATGCCCTGCACTTTATACATTTTTTTTGTTGGAATAAATATTTTTCAAGTCAGCCAAAAAATGCAATTACTTGTATCAAATAAATTAAATTAGATAATTCAAAACAATTTCTTGATATATATATTAAAATAAAATAATTATAAACCTAGTGAATCTTTTTAACCACAGAATACCATCAAGTCGTTTATAGTCTGCAAAAGGCATTTTGGCATCAAGTTTTTGGAGACACCATATGTAGCCACCTTCATGCTTGTACCAATGGCTTAATGCAGCTACGCCATGGCCTGCTTCCAAGTGCGTGAGAGCAGAGTTTCCATTTCCTTTTACATTTTTATAAAATTTTCAATGCTATCCTACATAATTTCAATCGTTTTCCTTCTTATCATTTAATGTCAAAAAGCACTTTATGCGCTTCAAACTTTTCCCCCTAAAAAAAAAGTTAAAAATTCTTTATCGCTAATAGCCTTGGACGCAATTTATGAAAACTACTTAAATGACTCTGGTGCGCAAAAAAATGCTCATTGTTTTCATGGTTTTTTGTTTTATTTTTTTTATAATAATTGGACCGGGTATGTGTAGAAAGTGTCACCATGTGCGCTACTGCTGAAACGCTTTAGCAACTTTTTGCCTCGAAATGTAGTATATTTTTTTATGATTTTTCGGTTCATTTAACATGCGATGCAAAATACAGTTAAGTCGGGCACAAAAAAAAAACGCCAAATAAAAAAAAAAAAATAAATTTGTTTGAAAAGTTGGTTTTGTTTTTTGTTAAATTTTTTCGTATTTGTTGGACAATATTATGCTGCAGCAATTTTATGCTTTAACAGTTGATAGCCATTTTTTCGCATAAGCTCCAACTTGTTCGCGTTTTCATTTTAAATAAACTTTTTAGAAGCAGTCATAATAAAAAAATATCCGCCGCAGCATCCAGCTAGTGTCCGTGTGTAAAAAGGGCGCAGTTGTTGAAAGTTCTTTTGCGGGTAATACACACTCGCGCGCTGTGGTTGACGATCAGCAGAATACTCGTATATATGTAATTAACACATTGAAATATTTTGAAAAAGTTTCTCATGGCGTATACGTAACATAACTTTTAAGTAAATAAGAACGTTCATGTAATTGATCCAGGGAATTTATTATTCAAATGGCCAATTATCTCATTTAATTAATATAATATGCTTCATGAAATAACTACACCGTCCGACACAATCTATTTGATTACTCATACGCAGTGTATGACAATAAAAAATTTAGGAATACAAGTTTGGTGAAGGTTGTTTTTTTCTGAGTGTGGGCTCGTCATTAGAGAAACTCGACTATCGGTAATATTAACCAGGATGGCTAAATCATATTTGTTTACTCAATTCCTTCTTATTTTATCTTTTTTTAATTGTTACTCTGACTTTATCACAATGATGGCCAATGGACACCATTCTTTTGGGAGAATGCATTAAAATTATTTTATGAGTTAAGTTTGACGCCGAGTACAGACTGGAAAGAAAAAAAAGCTGTAAGGCCTGCTGGAAAATGCGAAGTATCAGATGAAACCATGGACATTTGTAAAACTATATTGCCGAGTTAGTATGTGTTAATTAATGTAAGACATGACAAGCTAATATCTGCATAATGTTACTAAGTTTCAGGTATGCGGTAAAGTGGCGTGCATAAACTTTACCAATTTTTTGTTCTGATACTCCTCATATATCCATTTTTGGTATTCATTATAGGGAAGTTCGATTGTACCATGTAATTTTTAGAATTCCGTTGGCAGCTTCGCACTGTACTGGCGCCTGTAAAATTTGCCGTTTGAAATGCTACTTTCTTCGGCAAACCCGAATTCGGATTTATATTTTTAGTAAAATTTGTTGAGCTTTAAAACACCTTATCTCAAAAGTGTTTTCCAAACTTAATTGGTTTTTGAAAAGTTTACTGAACCTTATTCGATGTAAAATTCAAAAATCGAATTGCACATCGACATCCAGTTGGCCATTTGTGTTTGTCATTGTTGTAGACAGGCAATTTCGGGGATTTTGTTTTCCAAAATTAAACCAATTTATAAACTAAACAAAAAATCATTTTAAGCATAACATTACCAAATGTACTCGCCTAATTATGCGTATTATGTATTTTCCGCAATTGCGAAATAAATTATACAAAATGAAATTCCAATAAGGCACGTGGAAAATTCATTACGCTTAGCGGTTGCCATGGGTATTGCGCTACCAGGGGCAGCAACAAAGCGCGAGGAAAATGTTATTGCACGACGCATGTTGCACACAAAACTACGTTTGACCATGAAACGGATAAAGGCTAAATTATGCCAGCGATTTTAATTAAAGTCAGCGTTGCATACAAATGCATACAACCTTGCTTTAACCTAGTTTAACATTTAGATGCTGTGGCGATTTACTCAATTTAAAAGTTTCCATATTAGAATTTCAGTTTAGCGTTTCGCATTCACTATATTTTTTTACTTCATGTGAGGAATTTAATTATTTTATTTGGTTTGGAGCTGATGGTATATCGGAATGGCTTCACGAAGATCTCACTATCGACAAACTGTTCAATGGTCATTAGAAAGTTTTGTTCTCCCCCCCGTAAATTGGTATTTGCAGCTTTTCGAAAAATCAGGTTAAACTCCATGCTTTGGAAACTCGGAAACTTTACGAAACACCTGACACTAAACACACGCAAAATGCTCGTACGACATTAAAAGTTTACGGGCAGCACAACTTTTTTGTGTTTAAAGCAAAGCAGCTCCCTTTAAACACTCTGCGAAGTTCGAACACGATGCGAATTCCGCAACGTGAAAAAAACAACAACAACGACGAACCAGGACGACAACAAAACGAGCGCCCCAGTGCCAACATGGCATAAAATGACAAGCAAATGTCTTTTAAATGACGCGAAATAATGGGACAAGGCAAAGACGACAGCCCCGGGGCACAACCCACAAAATCAATTTTTCAATCGATCGGGAGCGACAGCAGCCGCCACAGTGACCAACATTGGAAAATATTGGCATGCAAAGAAAAATATAATTTCAAAATGTGTTGGAAATGAAAGTGAGCCGACAAGAGGAAGAAGGAAAAAAATACGAACGAGAAATAAACAAAAACAAACCCTTAAAGGATATTTTCCAGAAATGGCTCCGTTGGGAAACGTTTCAATTACGAATCCATCCAGGATTCACACACACAAACACACAAGCATACATGCTCGGAACATGTGCCCCATATTGAAAGCTCGCTGTTGTCGTCATACCGCCCAGCGCTGTGTAAAACGCTCATAGCTGGCGCCTGAACCATTGCCATTTTCTAAAAATTTGCATACAAATATTGAGTCGTATACTCGTACGACGAGGACCTTTCATGCCTTTCATTTCGCAGAAATTTATGTCTGACAAAAAATAATCAATAAATTTGTCCTCTTTTTTTTTTATTTTTTTTTGCATTTTCTTAAGTAAATTGTGCAAAGAGGACACTTTTCTTATGGTTGGCGCAATACGTAAGCGTTATCAGTTTTTCCGCAATAAATTCCGGCCCTGCGGCAGCAGTGCTAGGACATAAATTGAACCTTTGCTTTTTTCAACTCCCTCTATTCATGACCACGGAGTTCAGCGGTCGCTGCGGCCATTCTTTGGGCCTTGTGCCGTGTAAAACTGGTTTATGTTTATGTCGAATTGAAATAAGTTTGTTTTGGTTTTGAAAAGTTAAAATATGGGAATCGAAGGATATCGTAAATATTATGTGATGTGAAATGCCTTACGGGAGAGCAGGGGATGTTTGCAGCTTTGACCTCTCGGTTGAGTAATAATGTAGGTACATGCCTGGTTAAGTACGAAGCATTGAATCGATTTCATAATATTTTATATAAAATTTAAATTGGGTTTAAGGTAAGGCAGCTTCACAGTCTGAATCGAGAGTCAAGACTATGGTGGCCCAGGTTTGACATTTTTTCCAGAAGGCATGTTTCAACCTTTCGACCAGCCTGTATTCATACAAAGTTGTTGGTACGATTGCTATATCATCTTGCTGTGGCTCATCCAGAGACATTGGTCTCGCATTAAAATTTTAGCTTTTTTTCGCTGAACGAGAAATTCTCACATCGACCATTCTTTGCGTTAATTTAGTTCAATTAAACTTTTTCACCCTTTCTCCGCACTCATTTGACAATCAATTCATTACTCCTTTATTGCAGTGCGTTCAGCAGATAGCAACGCCACCAAATGATAAAAATTGCATGTGATTGCAGCAACTTGTTGTTGGTGGCTTGGCCAGATGTGTATTACTCGCGTTGCATACTGCAAGGCGCATTTATTATTGAAAAACATTCGAATTGCACTCTGGTTGGCTGGCTCTATGCTAGTCCCTTGTAACTTCTCTTTTACATTGCATTCTCTGCTTCAATTCGGTTTCATGTGAAAGTTGCATGCGACATAAGAACAAAAAGTTCATTGTGACCGCTTTGCCCTGACAGTTTTAATGGTGAAACTAAGCCAAAGCCAGCCAGCCAGTTGCATGGGTGTAGTGTGGACTTAGTTGAAGAGGGGCAGGGAACATCCCTTTTCATATACCATTCGAACATTTGAATGGTCAAAAGCAATAACCGCTTAAGTCTACTCATTTGTTGGCTTCCATGAGTAGTAACAATATCAAAAACCTTGTTCTTCAAAAATACAATATAGTGATTGCATACAGGGCCTTTGTGAGTCATATTGGTCCAATATTCTTTGCAATATTTTCCAAATCTAAATTTTGCCATGAATCCCAGATGGATCACAATTGTCTACGTCTATGACGCACATTCGAATGCACTTCGGCAGCGTACAGGAAGCGGAAGTTAAGAAATTGCCATCATAATCGTAACATAGAAATGCTTGAAAAATGTAAATGCAATTAGAGTTGAATATTTGCATAATAAGCGCATTGGCTATAATGCAGAAATGGTTCACAACGCTGACAGTGGGCAGTAATGAAAACAAACACAGCTTAGCACTAAAAAAGAAATTCTAGAATTACTTTCTGGAGGAGTACCTACTGTGGAAAACATATTTTTCTTCTTCTCAACTCTTCTGAAGATTGGAACATCTTGAGAGCCATTCACAGAAATATTTGTTGTACTGTGAGTTTTTAAAAATTAAATTTATCTAACGGTAGTATAGAGCGATGAGAAACTTTGAAATGAACTCAGAGCAAATAAAAGAATAGTGGCAGCTGTCTGCCTTGGTTGTTTCCGAAAAAAAAGAATCCATAAAGTCGCTAAGTGGAACATAAAATGATACTCCTTTGTTCCAAACTACTCTCGCCTCACTAGTAAGTCACACTGTCTTTTATTTTTATTGTTTTTATTGCATTTTTTTTTGCTGCTCAAAATTTATTTCAGTAACTTATTTGTACCCACCGGAAGTACAAAGCTGCCGCGCAAAACACATTCCACCAAGCGAAATGGCGCTGGCGCGGCTCATTGAAGTTTCGCACACAAAAGCATTGCATACTTTCCAGCGACACAAATACATTTCGTTCGTGGCATTTTAAGTTTAATTAAGTCGAAAATATTTTGTAGCTCAAATAATAACAATCATAAAATGCAAAAAAAAAAACAAAAAAAAGAAAAGAAAAAGAAAGAAAAACACAAAAAGCAAAAACAAGAAAACAAATCAGCATAGAAAGTAAAAGTTTTACGCTTGCATTGGCATACGATACGACACAGTCGAGAGAGGAAAGATACTCGCCGTATACGTAACATACAAACAAGCAAAAAAAAAAAACAAAAACAAATGCCAACGCAAATAGAACAAATTTTTAAATATACACGCGGAAATGTGGAAATTGTATACCGGCACAAGATTATTTTGTAAACAGGAAGCGAAAATTGCACGAGCGAGTAGCGCTATCTGCTCGTCGTCGTCGGCGGCGTATAGTGGAGGGCATTAAAAGTTGAAGCACCAAATTAACTGCCAGCTTTACTGTTCCTTTTATTTTTATCGTGGATTTTAAATGTGAACATTTTTGGAAATTATATCCACACAACGACGCAAACAACAGTGGCTGTGGAGTATACAATAACAACAACAAGCAACAATAACAACAGCAACCAAGGACAGCGGCAAAAAGTTAAGCTTTCAGGCTGGGTTTTCTTTGAAACATAGCAGCAGCAGCAGCAGCAGCGTAGCGTAGCAGCATGCAATGATGATGAAAATTTAAATGAAATGAAATGAAATAAATTCCTTACATTTGCCACAATTCCAGCATGGCAGCATCCGCGCCACATCTGCTATGCTAATCGGAAGCGGAAATGGCGCATATTAATACAAAACATTGCAACTATGGCGCAATGAAATGGCCGCTCCCTCTCGTTCCCGTTGGGCGCTTCCTTCCGTGCGATTTGGTTGTCAAGAGGCTTCGTACTCCCTCTGCAGCGCATAACATTTTAAAAACCTAATTAAAACGCTGGAATTATATTCGTTAATTTCGAATTGGGTGACATAAAGTATTTGGATATTGCGATAAAAGAAATTAACCATTTACAGTTTACAGTTAACAGCGAAAAGTTGAACATTTCGTATCCAAACGTGTAAGGGAATGATACTCATGTGGAGCAGATGTACATATATACTTTTATTTTGTTGATAAGTTTTTACATTCAAGAGTGATTAATTGTACAAATTGTAAAAGTACTCTGGAATATGTTGGACGGAGATTCGGATATTGGCCTAAAAACATCTTCCCGGACAAGGCCCATTTTCGGCTCAGCGGATAGATCAACAAGGTAAATTTGCCGTTATTGGAGCTAACACAATTCAGAAGTGTTGGACCTAGCATCAATGCATCCACAAAGATTGAAAGCTTGGTGCGGTTTATAGCACGGCGGCATCATTGGACCTTATTCGAAATGGGGAAGGAGACACCGATACCGTCAATGGTCCTCGGTATAGAGCGATGTTAACAGGCTTTATGGGGCCAGAGCTCGACCACACCGATATATCCGTGCACAGGTTCCAATAAGACGGCGCTACGTGCCATAGAAGAAACGCAACGCTCGAATTGGTGACGACTGCACTGCAAAGTGAACCTATCTTTCGGTGTGTAATCTTACACACAACACATGTTTTTAAGTGTGTATTTATTTTGATAAATAAAAAAAACACACGTTCTAATTTTTGGTATGCTATAATTACACTCAGAATACTTTTTAGTGCGTTACATAGTACACGATTAATATTACACATTTTTAGCTGCTCTCTTGAGCTATAATTACATTACGGTGCTCTATAAATAAACATATAATATGTGTTAAATTTAAACACGTCTTACTTATAAATACACGCAAATTTGTGTGTAAATAGGTGTATATGAACAACACCTTTCACTTTGCAGTGTGGGTCATCTCACGGCGGGCTTTCGTCAATCGCCCGCGACGATCAAGCGACGTGGCGGCCGATTTTTACACATATTGGACTGAGTCATAATAAATTGGACCGACCGCTTGCAGCATGGAAAATACCATAAATAAATAACATTTAACAAATTTACCACATGTATGCATAGATTTCAGCTAAATGACAACAGTGATGAGTCCATCTGAAACTTAAAGCAGGACTTAAAATATTCTAAAATCCCATTCTTTTTTTTTTCCCTATATGGATTCATTGTCCGCATGGAGACAATGGAAATGAATCGCTTACTCCCAGTTAATCCCTAAATTTATACGTTAACTCCAATTAAGCTTGAATATACGACAGAGCCATTCCTTGAATCCCTTCGTAACCAAGACACTTGAAAGCAAAGAATTTGATTCTAAAAATAATTGTTACAGTCGCCCGCTTTCGATGTCGGCGCACCCAAAACGATATATAGTTGATACGAGTATTGTAATCGGCAGGGAAATCGTGCAGCAATTAACTGTTATTTATTATGTCTGGTACGTCTTTCTGCGAATTCGCTTGCAAACACCGTGGAATGTCTCGCAGAAAATGTATAATATTTGGGTTTCTTTTCTTTCTTTTTTTGGTGATTTTAAATTTGATATTTCTTTAAGTGTCATTTTCACCTTTCGCGTTTCATTTCAGTCTCAATCGGATAAGGATAAAAACAGTTTCTTATAAGCACGACGGAAGGATTTTTGTTTGTTTTGCTTTTTTTTTTTTTTTGCAAAAGTCAAACGACATCGCGTTGCTATCAAATGACATCGTCTCAGTGGTGAACACACGCGAACCGTTTTTTTTTCTCTTCGAAATCGACTATAGTGTCAGAATGTATTTCTATGGAAATTATCATCATTAAAATTCGAAACTGCAACGGAATACAAGAGAGGCAGGAAAAGAAAAGAAACGAAATGAAAAACCAACATTTCTTGCAAAAAAAAAAGCATGTATGAAGCACATTATGAGCCCCTACCATTATGGAGACCAGTTCTATTATGTTGGTTTTTTCTTTTCTTTTCTTGTTTTTTTTCGTTTTGTTATTTCGAGAATGTGAAAAACTCCTGCTGTTCGTTATTATCGCTATTGCATAAATTTTATCGTTGGTATAGTAAATTTTCCGTTTTTCCGCCATTGCTTCAGCTCAGCGGAAGTGCAGTTTACGAAAGGCGCACAAGCACAATGAAGAAATTAAATGATTTCTTTTTCAAATACTGCATGGAGTATCCTCCGAGGACTTCAGCTTAGCATAAAGCATACATTTACTTCAAACTGCACTTGGCTTGGCGTGTGTTTTTTTCAAGTTTATATTAAGCCAACGATATATTTACCATTTGCAAGCGGCTCGATGGTTTAGTGAAAAGACTTATGGCAACAAGGTTTAATTGACAGCGGAAAACAGGGCATAAGTTAGAAAATGGGCAAAGAAATTCTTTGGACAGTGGTATGTATTCGATTCCACCTGTCATTCTCCATTTTCTTATCAAATGTCAATTAAATTTAATACTTTTCTGCTTTTTGATACAAAATGACCAAATGTTTTTGAAGAACGTAAATTAAACAAGATATTTATTCTCAATCATTGTCCCTTACCTTACATTTTATATCTTTGTTGTAGTACATCTATAACCTGTCAAAAAAGGACTTTAACTTAATTTCCACAAGGCAAGTATCGCCTTCAATTATTCAAGTCATTCGCTCTCATTGCAGAAGTCCAAAACCATTGCAATGGCTGAGTACAAGGATACAATGTTGAATACACACACACACACACACACACACATTTCAGCTCTGCAGTAATCAGAAATTCCAACTCTCCAGGGAGTTGGCATGACGTTTGCGAAACTCCCCCGGGTAGAGGAAATGGTGTTAAAGTTAGGACTGCTCCACTCACACCTCACTTCGGAATGCATCACTTTTGACACTTGATTTGGGTGATGGTTGGAGAAATGTTTGTAAAAATATTTTGTATTTTTCCTTTGAAATTAAATATATATTTTTGTTGTTGTAAGGTCCCCATCATCTCATGCCAGCGCAAGAACGACGTCTGCCAGCCTGAATACTAATGATGCGCCACACGTGAAATCATCTCATTTGGTCTTCATCAATTATTTAACAGCATCATCAACGCCAAAACCCGTAAGAATCATCAACGGAACAGAAAAATCGCAACTGCAAAAGGGAAAAGAACACAATGAAAATGCAACACCGGAAGTAGATATTTTTCGAACGTTTCCTGCTGCCCGTACTCTTCTGCTCTGGCAGTGTCGAATGATTTGTATCGTTTCAAGTATACAAGTGTGGGTGTTAGGCGTTAGACGATATGCTAGTGTGGCTGACGAGGCGAGTGGTGACTCTCCACACTCTGCCATCGAAGATATTCAATTCTTTTGGATTTTTATTTGCTTTCCTTTTTTTCTTTCATTTCATTTCATTTCGTTTCTTCGCCAGTGCAACTTCTTAAGTATGTCGGAGTGCGGAAATACTGTTCACTTCCTTTGGGAAACATCCGTTATCAGCTGGAGCAACCGTAGCGGTTGGTATTTTTATACAAATTTCAATTCCGGAACGTGTTCCAATTTGTTACAAAGTTTCGTCTATATCATGTTGTTTGGGTGTTGTTGCATTTCGGTTTTCACTCGGTGTTTGTATGCAATTTTGGGAAGAAACAAGCACATGCAGTGCAATTGGTAACAATATTGATTGCATTCAAAACTACATGTGATAGCACGAAAGGAAGGATGTAGAAATGACATGGAAACATTTCATTTGCTTCATTTCATTTATATTAGAGCTTGGAATTCCTTCAACGTGACAATGAATGAAAAGTCATAGTGAGTTTTTTAAAATGATTCCTTTGAATATAAGATGACTGGCATTTATTTTCACGGGAAGGACACTTCTGTACCGTGTAATTTTGAATCGAATTTTTGTGCCGCTCTCAATGAGCTCTAAATCCATTCTAACAAAACCAAATGGACGTCCTAGAGCTCGATGGCCAACCTTTTTCGTTGTCTCTAATCATGTTAAAGTTTATCACCTCTGGCATTACCACCTACACTAAGAATTTATTATTTTTAGTCAACCTAAACAAATTACTTTTTTAAATTTTGTTAAATGAATTACACTTAATTTTTAAAATATTTGCTTTAATTGCTCCAGAGTCCATCGGTGCAGTCGTTTTTCAAAATATGTTTTACAGTACTCCAAATCGCGTAAAATTATAAGCCCTTTTTAAAGTAAAGTAATAACCCCTGTCAAGTTCACCTTCTTCTTCCCCCCCAGCGCAGACCAACCAATCAACTTGGCCGACTAGCTGGCGGTCTGACTGACTGACTGACTGACCATCTCCTATGATACACAACGGTGGTTAACGTGAAAAGTAATGGCATCTGTCAGTGCGGCCAGACATTGTGTGATATGATTGCAAACCGGAAAACGAATGTCGGGAAAATTACATTTTATAAGAAGAGGGTAACTTGAAAAATTATTTGCTGCAAGTGTTGATGTTTGCACTCGAGCAACCAACCAACCCACCCCGTCTATGCCCGTCTATGTCCGTCGCAGTCGTCTCTTCGCTTGTCCATTTGTCCTTCTGGCTGGCCGGCACAGTTTGCAATGAAAGTCATATTGTTATCTGAAAGAGCGTTATTTATTTGTTGTTTGTTGATGTTGTTAGAGACTTTCTAATTTTTATCATGAAGTTGCAGCAAAGTACATAAGTCAGTGGAAATGACTCTGGAATTGTGGTTTGGTCTTAACATTTGTTGTGGCGGTGTGGCTCCGGAAAAAAACTGTGAAATTGCATTTGTAATGATTGAGGCAAAAAAATGTTTGGAACAAGTTTTGCAAGACATTTAAATCTAAGAACAATTCCAAAGAAGTGGATACCTACCAACTTTTATTATTTTGTTTTTTTATTTGTCGAATGTTCAGACTAACCAAACTGACCATTACGAGCTTTCACGCAACACTCTGGCAGTTCGACCACACCAAGCAATTCGGCCAGCACGCAAACTGCTCTCATGTCTGTCATTTCGGCTTTCGATTTGCCCCCATACAATACTCACAATCAGTCGATGGCAATAAAAATAAAAGAGGGCCACACTTGCACTGCAATGCATTCCAAATTAGTCGTATTCAGCACGTTGCGAGTATCTTCTTTTCATCTTTCGTTGGCATGTTGTTAGTGCGGTTTGGCCTGGGCAAAAGAACGAAATGGAAAGGCAAAATGTGGAAAAAATTCTTCACATCAGAAGCATTTAAAGCCATTAATACCAGTGAATATTTGCCCAATACTAACCGGAAACGGAAACAAAACCCGTTTGGCTGGGTGTGTGGCGGGCATTCGTTTTCGTATATTAAAAAGGGAAATCCAATGATTTCGATTGATGTGATGCGATGCGATGATGCTGTGCTGAATGCCAACGCATTATCGATTGCCATATCAGAGTTAGGTGGGCGGGATGGCCTCAGTTCAGCCATTACGTTCAGCCGTCTGTCTGTCTGTCTAGCTAATTTGCCAGACTAGACCCTGTCGAGCCATATTGACTATTGGTTTTGCAATTTCACATACACACACACATATGACTTGTATGTAGAGATTTGCACATGCTTGCTTTGTGCAGTTTTTGTGGTGAGCCGCGCTAATACAAACGCAATATTAGCAATAAAAATTTATGTTCTCACCATAGTGGATTTTGGCCAATTTGATGTGGTGTTTGATAATTTCGAGAAGGGCTTTGTTTGAAATGTGTGATGGAGATTTTAAAGTGCTCTTGAAAGTTTTAATTTTAACTCGAAACGGTAGAACAAACGAAAAGAAAAATGTCAAATGGTTGTTCAAGCCAAAAATTTCTGTCCTGAAATGATAAGTGTTACTTGTTGCTTGCGAAAATCTCTCTTGTTAGGTTTCTCGACCATTCAAGTGTCCGTGTCCGTGCTTCATTCCACTTGTTGCTCTCCTACTTCGCTTTCACTTCATCTAATCCTTTTAAATGCTTTCGAAATATGAAGCAGAAAACCACCGGTTGTCTCCTTTTGTGTGGAAGTTATAAATCGATTATGGATTCCAGAAACTTTTCACTCAATTGTTCAACTATGGAAAATGGCAATGATAGTTTAGAAACAATTGAAACCATCTATTGAGTTGTGTAGTTGTGACTGTGAATATTTAAAGTGTCAGGCCGATTCGCTTTAATTTTTTAATTTATTACTGAACTGTTTCTTTCTTTTGGGCTTTTGTATTTCATCATTGGACGCATCGGACCATTGCATCCACAAACGCATTGCTGCGGTTTAATTTAAATTGCACCATTACCGAAATTGGATTTGGATGTGCAATTAAATGACCGAAAAGGCATAGAATCGTAATTGCGAAACCACATAAAATAATTTCAAGCCCAGAAATGGTGTTTATGTTGTATTTCACAAACAAATAAATGAGCGAAAAACATTGAAATTGTAATCGCATTTGAAGTAGAGAAGATAGAAATTCAGTGAAATTATGAATGTTTTGCTCTTTGACATTCGATAAAATTTGATGAAACGTGTGAAATGGTGACTGAAACTTTTGTGTGGCCAAAAGCAAAAATAAATTAGGTTTATTTGTAGTACGTTTGACTGCATTCATTTTAATTGAAATTTAAATTTTTTTCGAAATATGTTTTCAATTAACAAAAAGGCAAAAGGTTTGTGGCAGCTCAGAAAAATGGGCGTGTCAGATATAGGAGCTCTCCGGAAGCCACAATTGCACCTAGAAAGCTATTTTCTGTGAGATCATGGCTAGAGATCTGTGAAGCTACGGGCACACACACTCCATATTTCCAGCAATATAAGCATAGTTGACATTCTACAACATCTCACCCTGTATATGTCTGTTGCAAATAGGAAACCTCAATTTCCGCAGAATTTCTTCGAAAATTCACTTACACCTTGAAGCGTTTCGGTCTGACACAAGCTCATATAGCTAAATCTTTGAACTCAACCACAAACACGTATTCGCATTCGTGGCTGTGAACATTCCATCCGGCTGCTTCCATAAAAATAAAAACGACGTATGAGCGGTGTGTGTGTCACGATAACACTTAAATACTGCAGATCCTTATAAATATGCTACCCTGGCTGCTGGTGGTGCTGCTGCTTCAAAGGAATCCCACCATGTGCAATATTTATGAGTAATGAACTTCTTTTGCAAACGTCAGACAGAGAGTTGCGAACCCAAACCAAACCAAATCAAACCAAGCCAAACCGAACGGAATGAAACTGAACCAAACGAACCAAACTCGAAACACCTTTGAAGGGTAAATTCCTGCGGAAAACCTTTTAGCCAGCATTGCCGCCGATAGCGACTGCCATCGTCGTCGTCTGGCGAAAAGTAACAAACTGTGTCACTGTTTGATACGTGACTGCGCCAGCATTTGCCACACGTCAAAATAACCTTTCAGCACAACGAGTTGGCAGACGGGTGCAGGACGAATTTTCATTTATTTTGTTGCGACATAAAAATTATTTGAAAAAAAACGAATTTAAGACGAAAAGGAGAAATGACTAGCGATGCGGGAGGCGCTTCACAGGCGTCGCCGCCGTGCTTAGTGCAAAACATGGAAAGACTCTAAATAGTGCTGCCAACTGGAGCAACGAACGCGAGTGATTAACACGAAATTGATTAAGTATCGAAGGACGCGATGGAACGAGCTTTTTTGTTGTTGTCGTGGTGTTGGTGTTGGTAGCATTGCATGTCGGTTTTTAGTGCAGTGGCTGGACATGGCATGGCATGCCATGGACAAACTGAAGACAGGGTCTTAAGCTTTTTCGCAAACTTACTTAATACGTTTGGGAAATTACACTACATTTCAATCAAATCCTGTAAAATATTTCGTTTCGCCATTCGATGCAGCTTCTTTCGTCCTTCGTGCGCATTCCGCTGGCAAGTTTTGGTTCATTGTATTCGTCCTTGCATCATACCGTAATATAACGTGCCGCATCGTACACGCTCAATGCTCCACGCTGCATCCTGTTGCATTTCGCACTCCTTTTTTTGTTTGCGATTTCTTCAGCTGCTTCTTATTTTTGCTGGGTTTTCGAGTGTGTCTGGGGAAATTCAACATTTTCTGCACGATAAGATTTACTTGTCTGGAAGGGATATTGTTTGTTTGCTGGTAAGTTCTCGCTGCCGTTGTTGTTGTTGCTCATTGAAAGCTTTGACAGCTCATTTAATTCGCTTCCGAATTGCTACGTATACGAGACTTAAACTCACCCAAATTACAAGCTTATGGATTTTGAAATTAATTTCAAAGAAGTTTTCCTCCTTCAAAGCACATCGTTGACCGTTATGCTGTATAGGAAATGAAGTTTAATGCTACAAGTTTTCCCATCGTATTCTTTACTATGCCGTAAGCATGATTGCTTCCACTCACTTAACTACTGTTCATACTTAGCTCATGGTGTATTGAACATGGACGGATTTGATACCGAATGGGCCATACGGTGCAGATGAAGAAATTTTTTTCAATACTCTGAAATGGAAAGTCAAAGTAAGGCTAGGAAAACCTTCTGGCCCTAGTAAGAAAGGGCGAAATATAACTGTTTTCAGTCAATAACACGGAGAGTATGTAGACTCACAATTGGAATAACTACAGGACAGTGTCTCCGACCAGACGAGGAATAAACTCTAGACTATATGATCTGCAACTGTTCAGCTTTAATCAGAAGTAGATGGAAACCATCCTGCACAGATCGAGGAAGAAGGTCTACAATATCCACGTAAAGGATATGAGAGATTGATGGATGAATGTGAGCCTAAAAGCCGCCGTCCTAATCTAACCACACCTAATCCTGATTATCAGATATATTTCTTGATTGATATATGCCTCATCTCAAAGATAACCTGAATTAGTCATCTCTATAAATATGAAATCGTTGCCCCGATACATAAATTGATAAAACGATTTACTACTGACTTGTCATGTTCAATTTCTTTTGTGCCTGTACTAAAACCGTCCCTGTGCTAAAACTACATGTCGCATATATACGCTCAAAAGTGGCGAAATAATGAAAATCCCCCGAATTATCCGCCACATAAGCGGCAGCAAAACATTCCGAAATCCGTTTTCCGCCTTTGAACATTTCCTGGCGATAAGCCGCAGACGCTGCAGCTGCTACGCTGCACTGAGTCTTTTCTATTGAATTCAATTTCGAATTCCTTACTTAATGGGAAAAAATGGCAGGCAGCAAGATGGCGCATTGCATTTGTACACACGCGGCCGCAGTCCCTTCTGTGGTGGACCCACATTCACACACTGCAGCCGCATACGACATGGGCCGCAGTAGAGTGCAACAAACTGTTTTCATATTGTTGTTGATGGGAGTTTTGGGGGGTTTTTTGGCTGCAGTTGTTATTTACGCTATTGTTGTTGCTGTATTGGTTGTTAGTGCCGCCAAAATCACATGGGATTCAGTGCCATTAAAGCGGATTCCATTGCAATTCAACGCTCTTCAAATGGTGCGCGAAAGTAAGAAAATTGCGGAATTAACATTGAATTTAGTGCGGCCATTAACGATAAGTCTTACTAGCTTCTAGTTTCTTCTTTTTTTTTTTATTATTTTTTTGTTATTTATTCTCATTTCCTCATTCCGTGTTTGCCATTTCCACTATGTAGTATTTCATGGCAAAAGCATGAATTATGGCCGAGGCGATTGTCGGGGATAAAGTCGAAGTGTCGCCGTCCAAGTGAAAACAGAAGGAACTGAATGGAATGGAAAGGCACTGCCGCTACAGAGAGGGTAAATTGAAAATATTGAAAATAAATGGATATGTGTTTTTGTGAGAAGGTACTTAAAAAGAGCGAATTGAATGAGGAATTGCATAGAAATGCATGGGCGTATGAATGAGCAGAGTGCACTACATTGGCCCAGCAGCTAACAATCATTTATTATTCCTTTTTTACCATTTAAGCCAACGATATGGTTTTCACATGAATCTTGTCATTGGCAAGTTAGACCTTTTGGGTGGCACAATGTATAGTAAAGCTAGTGGTGGCTGGTCACTGGTGGCTGGTGGCTAAGACACCATTTGAATTGGATGCCATCACTTAATTTACAAATACCACTACCACGTATTTAATTGATCGAATTGACGAATGGCATGAAGGCCGGTGTATGTTTATGACTGCAAATATAATTTCGCCTGGACTCTAACAACTTCGGCCGCCACTCGCACCACTCAGCCACTTGCCACTGATTAAGTGCGACAAGCCAAAAACCGCATAAACGAAAGCAAACACATGCAAGGTTCGAGGCACCACCCACTCGCCCACATCTTTCAATTCCGCCAAGAAGGGGCCATATGCAAATGAGTTGGCTCAAATGTATTTGTGACGAGGTAGCAAGACGAGGTGGAACCTCTTGTCCTATGCCTATTTTATGGCCGCAATTGTTAATAGAAAAACGAGCAATGGCGGCGGCGGTGGTGACGGCGGCGAGCAAATTAAAGCAACAAAAGCAACAACAACAACAATAGCCAGCCAGAAAAAAGAATCGCAACAAAAGCCAAAGCTACAAAATGTTTTTATTGACGCAATTTGCATAAATTTACAGTTGGCTCTTCATTTCGGCCTGCCGCAGCGCATTGTTTACTCTTCACCGACGCTGTGTTGGCGCTGGTGTTGCTGTTGTTTCTGTCTTATGTGCTCGCTCACACTCAAACTTTCAATAATGCAAACAATCTGCCAAAATACTCAAGGGCGGGGGGAGCTGCCGTCTGCGCCAAGGTTTCGACAAGGTTAACATTGTTTCGGTTTCATGCAAGCGAACTCATGCTGTGCAACGAAATTGCAACCGGAAGTGGCATGGTTGTGGAAGCCACACTCTAGCATGGCTTGAGAAATATTTCAAGCGGCAATGTTGGCGCGAAGAACCATTTCGTTCTAAGTAGCATGTGTCGTTCGAGGGGAGGAAAGAGCAATTAATTGCATTTTAATAAAAATTATAATAAGTAACAAAAAAATAAGATTACGTATACGCCGTGTTGGGCCAAAAATAGTTACAGTGACTAGGCCAGTCAGTGGAAATTTATTGGCTTCAATACATGTATACGAAATTCCTTTTCCACAGAGCGGCAACTTTCCAAAAATATAATTTTAATACGCTTTGATCATCCAATTCCCAGAACAGAATATCAGAATAACACGCCATTTGTGGCAGTACAGAAGCCCATTCGAAGTGTTTTAAGCTAGTGAAACGAACTTTCACCGAATTCGCTTGAAAGGCGGCAGGAGTAAAAGTCTATATATACAGCAACCACAATGGACCCGAATTAATTCCATCGGGGTGGACAAACAATGGAAACGAAATGAGAAATAGTCGAAATTGAGTTCAGCACGGCGTGAAAAGTTCCATTTGCGTTTTGCAGCGTTTGTGCGGCCGGGGCTGGGAAAATCAACGCACTTAATTACATCATTAGCAAAGTCAATAGAATTACGTGTAGTTCGAGTATTGGCCAGAGCAATGGGATGCTAGGGGAAAAATAAAATAAATTTAATTGAAAAAAAAGCAAATAAATAAAATAAAATAATTAATTTAATTTTTAAATCAAAATGTAAATGTAAATATTAACTCACTTGAATGCTACTACAGTCGAATCAAATTTGTAATGAAGATGCTTTTCCTATTAAATGCTGCCACCTACGACTTCATTATATGCGCGAGGCGTTGCGTAAAACGAACTCACCGAGTGTGTGGTTGTACTCGTATGTGGCACTTGAACGTAGACTTCTTGACAAAATGCCATCGGGTAATGTTGCACTGGCCGACACTGATATAGCTGCCACCGTCATTGTTCTCGCTGTGGTTGTGTGTATGAGTGTGTGGCTCATTGGGAGCCTTTGTCTGCTGTTTGCTTTTTTATTTTGCATTGTGCAGGAGCATAATTCCTGAGAAGTGTTTTTTTTTACTGCGTTTCTTTATGATTTTTATGCTGCTGCGGTTAGTTGCAGACACTTTATTGAAATTCTTTCATTTCTGCTTTAAATACGAATTTATTTGAAATATTTATGTCCACATATTGAACATATGCCTGTGCAGCTTGAACAAAGCCGTACATTGTCTTGCAACTTTTATTACTGCTGATGTATCAATGGCCGAGCTTTGTTAAATTCCGGTCAAGTTCGTGGCGACAATACCCTATAAACTTTTATGAGCAATTGCTTCAATTTAAAATCAATATTATTCAACATTAAAGCTAGAGACTTCTTATACAATCTTGATAGGCAACTCGAGCAGTTGTTTCCATATCATTGCATTATTCATGGAATAACTAGAAATTAAGCAAAAATATGAATAAGTAAGTATTTACTTTAAATCGTCTGTATGGAGAGCCCGTGTTCATAACTCTTCCATCATAAATAATTCAATATTAAACCGCGATGGCACAGAGGCTGAAATGAAAATAATTTCTCATTTCGAAATGGTTTCGAATTTACCGAAGCGAAAGTAAAAGTCTGCGATTGCTCGTTTAAATGGTATCCAATTTAACTGCTAATTAATTTATGTGGTAGTGTCTGGTGTGGCTGGCGTCTCCATTACACGAGCAATAAAATTTATATGTGGTCATCGTTGGTTTGTGTGACCGCAAAGTCTCTCAGGTATGCGCGCGAATATTCCAGGCGGGGAAACAATAATAAACCCATTTGAATGAAGTGATTCTAGAGTCTGCATGTGAAATGAACACACACACACACATACACACACAGTGCCCGACTGATGATTGTCCAGCCCTCGCCGCTATGGTAGGTGTCACAAATGAACTTAATTACGCAAGCGGAAATGAAGAATTTTCCACAATTTGCACACACACACACACACACACACACACACACACACACACACACACACAGCCGCCCAGGCACACCGCGTTTGTATCTTTGTATTATTTTGATTGTATGCGGACATTTGAATTCATTTCAATTGAATGAAAACCAATCTGACCACAGCCGGCCACAAAGGCGCATAAATTTTCACATTCGTTTCATTCATTTTGTTTCGGTTGCAATTCGTACGGTGAAATGTTCCCAGTTAAAAGTGGCAACTCTTTAATGATCAATATTGCAATGATCATAGAAAACTTCAGATCTAGTACTCAACAAGGTTAAAAAAATATGAAGAAATAGATTACAAAAAAATTGCAAACTTAATCAAGTTGAGCTATCTCTGATTCCGTATCCATATTACACAAATTGTTTACTGGGCTATTATTACGTGCAATAATTGAATTGGTATGAGTAGTTGCAAATGATCCAGACAACTGCCAATTTGCGTATCAATTATTGAATAAAATAAACACGGAATTAATAATAAAAGGAAAATAAAAAAAAACTTGTTGTAATTTCAATTGCAGACAACAATGGCCGTTAATCGGGTTTCGGTGCAGTTGAATACATTTATTTAGATATGATTAACTTTAATAGGCGGTGTAAGCAGCACTAATGATGCTCAAATTGAGCATTTAAAATTATTCGATTTTCCATTAGCAGAATTCGAATTCGAATAAGTGCTGAGAATCTATTGATGTTGAAGATAAAAGAAGATGTAAATCGAAGAATGACTTAAAATGCTTAAAAATTTACAAGTACGCTTTGCTAATTGAAACTAGTTTGTCCCCTAATATCGCATTTATCATATGTTTCAAACACTTTCGAAAAAAGTACCACTTACGATAAATTCACGATTAGGGGGCGAGTTCTTCGTATGGGAACCAGATTTTGCTTTAAGTTCAATCACAAACGGAGTAGTTCGTTAACTACTGCTAGACTGGTCCGGTTTCCCGTAGGGATACTTCACACTCATAGGTAGGGGAAATTGGGTGATACGGGCATGTTGTAATTATTATTATTATTATTTGAAATTTATCTTTTAAAATCTGAAAGGGTTTTGCACGTAGCTTAACAGTGTTTAAATGAAAATTGTGAAATTGGGGTAATGTGGAAATCATATTTTGGTGTAAAGTATTACATTTTCTCTGCAAATAAGGTGGTATTATGTTTTATTTCATTGGTTCAGGCAAACATAACACACACATACTTTGATTGAAATCACCTCCTGAGTCGATTTAGCGATGTCCGTCTGTCCGTTGTCCGTCCGCACGATAGCGGTCGCAGAGATATCGACTTGAAACTTTGGGTACATGTTTTTCTCGTGAATACTGAGATCAAGTTCGAGAATCAGCCAAATCGGATAAAAACTGGGCGTGGCTCCCATACACCGAAAAAAAAGGTATACATTTTTCAAGTCTTTTTATTGCTGCATTCGATTGGAAATGTTTAGAAACGTATTTTTGACATGGTCCGAGGTTCCGAAGCCACATATATAAGGGTCTAAATGGGGTCTTGAGACCAATTTTTTTTTTTTGTGGATTTGATTGGAAATTTTTAGAAATGGATTTTGGACATGGTCCGGACTCCAAAACCACCTATAATTGGCTCAAAATAGGGTCTTGAGACCAGATTTTTTTTATGTTCGAGGTACTTCTTCCTACTGTGTGGAGGTATTTCAGCTTCGGTATAGCCGAAGATAGTCCACTCTCTAGTTTTTTTTAAGAAATCAAAAATCAAGGTGTTTCGGAAATGGCCTAAAAATTTGATAAAAGGCAAATTAATATAATTCTGTTGCATGCGGAAAGTTTGATAATAATCCACTCTATGGAATGGATCCTTCGGAAGAAATAAAAAACAATTTCTACACAATTTCTTTACAGCCAGATCAATCTGTGGTCCATGTTACCCCATCTTCCCCTACTAATTAAAGCCTTTAGCTTCCATAAGGCAGGTTTTTTTCATTTCATTTAGGTTGTTTTCTTTGTAAGTAAGTTTCATATTCATTTCAATTTGGTCCGTTTCCATTTCGTTCCAGATCAATTGTCAGGGTGTCTTTTTTTTTAATTTTGCAAACATTTTAAAATTTTTACAGCAGAATCCTCTAACCCAAGCAACTTATGACATCACTCTACTTTAAAAGATTCGAAAATTGTAAACAAAAAAAAAATAATGGTCATAAATTTTACACCATTTTCAATATAATTTCAATTTCTTAAAAAGAAATCCTGTCCTTTGAAAATGTGCCATTAAATTGAATAAGCCGCATTGGCGTATATTACTTTTTTATTGCGGAAGATTGGACCCACAAAATAAAATCACACAGTAAACAGGATGCGGAAGCAGAAGGCCATAGACGGTGTCCACCACGTCTGCTGGCCCTCCACTCTACCCCAGCAGCGAGTTGAGTTGGAGCAACGGCGCAGTTGTTGGTTATGATATCACTTCAATGCACACACACACACACTCACACATGCTCAAGTACCTTATTTATAAGCACTTTAAATGTGAGGCGGGGTGGCAGGGTGGCATTTGAAAGATATGCTCGTATGTTCGTCCATTCGTCTGTCTATATGTTTCCCATGGTTCTTTCCCCCCGAAAGTGTTTGCATGCACACAGACAGATTCCTGCTTCAAAATCTGATTACGATTTTTATATGACACTTTGATATGATTTATTTGGTCGTTCAGCCATTCAAGCGGCACCGGCAGAAGGGTGTCAATAGCTTTTGAATTGTCTGCAGGACGATTTACAGAGTTTAATTCAGTTTACTCGTTGTTGTTGTTGTTGCGACTTTTCGACCATACTGACTTTGGCTATTTTCTTCACTAAAGCATCTGCTTTCCTCACCATGCGTCGGACGTACTCAAAAATAATAATAATGCTGGCGAGTGATGTAGACTGGAAGTGTGTGTGTGTGTGTGTGCCGGAAATTTGTTTGTAGGCAAAGCATGTTAATGATGTCCTTGGCGATACGACAATGTTCTCCATGCTAATAAAAAAGGATTTATTTTTCAAGAAGGTCCTTTCATTTCATTTTATTTTGTTTGATGTTCTTCCATTCAAATGGTATTTTCAATTGATTTGGATTGAATTTCCCATACGAAATGTATACGAAAATATTTATTGAGCAATTTCGTCGAGTGCATGTTTGGTGGCACTAAGGGAGCGCTCTTTATATTAAGCTGGGTTCCTGGTGGCTGCTCTGAAGGTGCTCAAGTCTCATTTTAATTGCCAAAGTAGTAAGAATGCATTTCATCCTCATTCACTGCCAACAAGTGTCAACCATGATTCATTTGAGGGATTATTTTTAATGGAGAGCAAAAGGTATGCACTTGCTTTCAACTTCCTGCACTTTTCTTATTTAATTTTATTCAACATTTCTGTGTTTCTTTTTTTTTCTTTCTTAAAATGCCATAGCTTTTTCTGCTATCCTCTGCCTTCTTTATTGTTCATCTTCTGGCTGACATTTTTTTTTGTACTGTCTGCTGTATAATTTTTGCTCTCGTGTTGGTTACAGTTGCGGTTTAATAAAAGACTATTTGTGTGAAACAATTTGATAGAAAGTGTTGCACAACTTGTCGCAGTGTCAACGCCGTTGGCGGAGTACAACGAGCAAAGTTGGCGGTTGCCATAGCTTGCTCGTTGCTGTGGTTTCATTCAGTGGACAATGGTTAGTTTTATAAATGGATTTTTTTTTATTAATTAACACTAGTCGTTCGCTGTGTATTGCTTTAATAAAGGATTGCTTTGATTCGGTAAAGTGTAAGTATTTCTGAAAAACCCAACTAACTGACCAAGTAAAAACGGTAATATAGTTCCCATTCGACATTGCCGTCATGAGCCATGAGCAGAACATATTAAAGTTTGCATGACAATTTGTGATGACAGTGATTAGACATTTGCGGCCAACTCAGCAAAATGATCCACACAAGTGGCGTGGTTGGGTGGGCAACTGTAACTGCAACAGCATCGACTTAAAACCTCTGAGTGGATAATACTACGAAGTGGCAGTAGTATTCAGCAGCTAAGGCAACAGCATTGTCGTAATACTAAATTGTGTGTTTGTTGTAGTGGCGACAAGTGAACCAGTGAAGCAGTGATGCAAATGCAGCATGTCGTCCAGAACAACATTTAATACTTTGCTTAATGAAAATTTTCAATTGTCGACATAAATTTTCCGCTTAGGAGGTATGCGAATATGCATTTCAGCACATGTTCTCAGAAGTGCACAGTTGTGTGTGTGTGTGTGTGCAGGGAACAACATGGGAAACGCTTAGCATGCTTGACTGCAGCAAAATATGCGACTACTAGAGAGTAAGGCGATTCGCCAAGTACAAAAGCCCACAAACAAGTTTTCAAACAGAGAATTTTCAACTGGACTTTGCAGTTGTTGAGCAACTGCAGCCAGTGTACTTTGGTGAGCAAAATATAATTTCTTAGAAAGTACCACAATGCCGTCGTCATTGCCACAGCCATAGCCATAGCCATCATCAAATGTGAATTCGACAAGCCGAGGCACACACGTTCACCATACTACGGCACAGAAATGCAACCATCGAATCGACCGTTCGTGCCATTGCCAGTTCACATTCACATTAAACTTTAAGGGGAAAAAAGTAGAAAAAAAATTGCGTATAAAATGCCATAGCAACTCAAAGACGGAGGATATAAACTGTCGGAGGTTGTTTTTCATGCCGTCCGCAATGAATTTCCATGCGGCATCTAGCAAAATCACTTGCATGTGCTGCACGCATGTTGAGCCGCCAGTCTTTCGTTGCTGTGTTGCTGTTGTCACAGTTGCAAATGCATTCACTCACACCCCCTCCTCCCACTATAGATGCGCTGGGATGCGGTCGTTTGTTTCTTTGCAAACTTTAATTAAATTTCTGAAGTTTGGCTAAACTTTTGCAAACGGACCGATAGGTTTGCTCCAACCATCCAGAAACATTTGACTATTGCCGATAACAAATTGCCACAAAGACTTTCTTTACACAATTGCATTTCATTGCATTCATTTATTTATTTGTCTTCTTCGTTACCACCTGCCTTAATTACAGTAATTATAGAGCAATAAATCTACGCAAAATTGCAAACATGTCAAAATATTCCAACAACTGCCACAACTGCAACTCGGAATACATTTTGAAGCCACCACAGTCCGAAGTTGCAACGAAGCATGATAATTGCAGGGTGTACACTGTACACTGTACACCACCCCCCACAATAAAACTCTTCTGAAGTGCACGTCGATCTTCTGTCCGCCCACTGTCCGTCGCTCGTCCGTGGCCCAGTCGCAAATGCCTAACCGACTGTGTGCACTGCAATGGCACAGGCAAATGCCAAAACATTTCGATGTAATTAATTTCAATATGGCAGCATGTGCCCATATGCAAGTGCACTGCACGCACTTGAGTTACGGATATGTTGCGAGCGTGGCAATCCGTCAGTCAAGCTTTTGCATAGTTTTGCACACGGCGCTGTACGGCGAAATGCGTTAAAATGCGTTGAATTGGTGCATGTGAGTGGCGCCATCGAATGGAATGAAGAGTGTTGAGAAATATACGGGAAATGTGTCATTTGTCAAATTCGTCTGATTCTTCGACTGGTTATAAATAAAGAATTTCATACCAGCTGGGTGTGTATACCAAAGCCATGTGACTGTCAAAAAATGATTTTCAAATATTTTCATTAATTGTTTTTTTTTCGGAGATAAATCGGTTTGCTTGATTTAAATTGTTTTAAAAAAAAAGGTAAAAATAATGTTAAACCCAATGAGTATATAGAAAAAAACTCTTATATATTCTGGTAGTGAGACTCAGAAAAAACAATCCCTCGTTTTCAGTTTTGCTGCATCAAATGGAGAGTACTGCTGGTCGCTTTTCACAAACCCTTCAGCTTTAAATCGTCAAAATAAACGTCAGAAATTTCCGATAAAATACGAAAACGTTTTAAATATACATATGTCGACCAACAGTCCTTTATGATATTTGGACTTGAATTCGGGGAATAAAATATTTTTATTTGCTAAAAAATATATTGGCCTACACGGCGTATGAGTAATAAAATAGCATCACACAATTTGGTAGATTTAGCGAACTAAATTCTCAAATGAAAGAGAAAGGTTTGTTCTATAAAATTAGCCATCGAAAATTGCAATCAAAATATTTTTTTTTCTCACATTTTCCTGAATCTTAAACGATATTAAAATTTAATTTGTTTTACCCTTTGGCTTCTTTACGTCTTCGGCTCGACCCCTAAACGTTATCCGATCTAAAAGGAAACATATTCTGCACTGCGGGTTCAAAATCCATTCCTTCCATCGTCGTCTTTATCCTATCCGAAAATTGTGGCCAGCAGCGCGAAGTGTTTCAGTTGAGAAGGCTGCAGAGTAGTTACGCCCATTATCTCCCATCAATACAATTGAATGAATACTGTTAATTGTTATGCAATAATCCGCTATTATGAATACCGATTACTCCTAACTGTAATCATTAATTTATTATTATTCTACCCTGAACCGCACTTTCTCCCATCTTTAAACTTATAATCGAGAAATGATGTACCCGTTTCCGGTGCAGACATCGTTTACCTTCGTACATACATACATTTCTGTTAGTGTCAAAGTGCATGAAGTATGTGTCTGTGTGTGTGTGTGTGAGCGGTATGCCCCAAACTCAATTCCCTTCCGCAAATTGTCAGCAGTTTGTTGGTTAATACTGTGGCCCTCCCATAGTCCACCAGAGGTCAGCAGCCAGTTGTAGACTTCATTACAATTGAGCTACGGCCAGGGCAGCGCTGACAATAGTGAAAACTCTGAAAACTTTCGGCGCACATCCCCATACACTCACAACATCAGGACCAACGTGACCATGTGCCATAACAATGGCCCTTAGTCAACCTTTCCATTTTATTAACGCCTTTCTCTTTTACAAGTACTTTCGGGTTTTTGCAATTTCTTTTCTGTTTTGCACTTTTCATTGTTTTATCGAAAGGGGCAAGGCGTATGCAGTACGATAGCTGGGTGAATTGGGGAATATTCATTGTACGGTATGTGATAAGAGTTACGATAAGCCGTGCTACAAGTTATGATGTTGCCTCCCCTCGTATTTTGAATCTCTCGTATCTGGATATGAGACTGTCGTTGGTTTTTTTTCTCTGATATTTTTGTTGAGTCTGCAAAAGTGCATGTGGCGAGATGAAACAGTGTTGTCTGCTCTCTGCTTTGTCATTGTGTGTCGTGCGGACTAGAATGTCGGTGCACTTTGCTCTAATCCGCGCCTAGCATATCGCCCAGCCAAACTAATACACACTCGAATCTCATAAACCAAATGGAAACTTGTGCGACGCAATTGTTTGCACAGCAACTCCCGTCTCAGTTGCGACATTTCGCGACCATAATAATGTTCCATCATCACCACCCAAAAGCAGCACGCGGCCACCGACGGGTTCGCTGCCGTCTGGTATTTGTTTAATATTCCAATTGTCATAATGCATTGTAATTTACTTCTGTCTGCGCTCGCGTATGCATACGTATATATGTTAGAATTCCAAACTAGAGTGTCGCTTTCGTTGGACGCCATTTTCTGTTTCGTTTTTGTTTTTTGTTGGTCGTTGCTTCCACTATTTTTTTTTTTTTGCTGTTCGTTCTTGTTTTCAATTGTATGCGAAACGTTTGGCCGAGGCGATGCGAGGCGTGGTGGTGCTGCGGCGGCGGCGGCGCGTTTCATTTGAATAAATTGCATAATTTATGTGAATTATGTGCTAAACAAGTGTGTTTTGATGTTGAGTCGAGAACAAAGACACATTTGTACTGCATGTGCCTCTGCACATGAGTTCTATGCGAGGGAACATGTGTTGCAATGTAAACCAGGAAGTGCCTGCATTCGCATGGGTGAATTGCTAATGGGGGTCAATAGTCGCAGGACTATTAAATGCGTTAGAACAATATGTGTGGAAAAACAATGCACATAAAGAGTGTGCATGTGTGTGTGTGTGTGTGTGCATTCATATAATAATAGAAAAAGGTCTTCTAGGTGGGCTTATTTAAACATAAGATGCAGTGAAGGAGTATTCACATTAAATGCAGGAACATTTTTTTGTTGGTGTGAAAATTATTTTTCATTGTGGTGGTGGTGAGGAATATTGTATTTATGCAAGTAGTGTCGTAGCGAGCCTTTCCGGCTATGATTTTTATATAATTTGCTTTCAGTCCTTGCGGCTAGAGCTTTCTTTCCTATAGTATTGACAAATTGTGTAACCTGGCAAAGCACATATTAACATCTCATTGGTTTAACTTTTAATTGCAATATTCTGTTTGCTCTTGGAACAATCATTTCAATAAATCTTATACATATACGTGCGGCTGAAATAAGCCAAATTCTTCAATTTCCACATTTTCGGCATATTAATTTTTGCTGACTCGCATATCGTCGAATATTACTTTCGGTTCGAAGGTGCTTTTGCCTCGAAAGTCCTTTGCTCTTTTACCATACACCATATACAGTTTACAGCACTAATTCTACGTTGACATAGGCGACGACGCCGACGACGACGCATGTTGTTTCAATCAATGATGCCAATCAAAAAAGATTCGTCCCGCCCCTCCCGCTCCCTTGTTAGGGGTAACAATATTTCCAATTTGTGTGCTAAATTGTGTAGTAAGTGGAATATGTTTTTCTTCTCTGCTTCCTTTGGTACTTTTGTTTTTTCTTTTTTTTTGTGGACCATAAAAGCAAATATGATTTTTGAAATTTCGTTTATCAGATTACATTTCTAGGTACTAAATTCGGTTTTATGGGAATTTGAAGAAATAAATTGCTATTGCAATATTAGGAAGGGGTTACGAGTGGAATGAACAACAGATGATATCACTGTTGCCATAAAGTCAAATAAGAAATTTTCTCGAACTGAATTTTATTGTAATTTCCTCGAAATTGACCCAGGACTTTTGGTCATTTCACCACATTTTGGTTTCAATTAAAACGGAAAATATTCCAAAAATACAAATGTTTTATGTGAAATATTCAAAATGACTTCATTTGAAATAACAGTACACGACGATGAACATATTTTTTGCATTTGAGCCCCGCTAATGGCACAAGATTATGAATTCCGTGGCACATTTGTGTAATGTTACAAGAAAATCCATTTGACTCTGCGACGCTGTCGTGCTCACACACAAACACGAATTTCTACTTTTATTGCTAATTTTTGTATTCAAAACCCCATTCCCGCACACATTTCTGGCATTTCTTGAGTTCCTTGAATTCCCCTGGCTGTTAAAAATCATGAGTTTTACGAATCTTGTGAATTTTACTAGAATTCTCGTTGAGCTTCTTTCTTGTGTAATTTTTGTCACTCATAATTATGTTGTGCTGTTGTTTTTTACGTTGGATTCGGATTCGTTTCTTGGAAGACAACAGAACAAAATGAAATGCAAAAAAAAAACAAAAACATAAAAAGAAAATGCAAACATCGCTAAAAGCAAATTCTCATTTTAATATTTCATTAAAAAGTAAAAGTTAGTGTTGCCATCATCGTCCATTAAAATGTTTCTGGCTTTATCTGTTGTTCTCGTAAGATTTCTTTGTGTTACGTGGTTTTTTTGGTAATGCGGTTGTACAAGCCGAAGGCGTTGCATTTTCATTACTTTCAAGCATCTGTAAGGCTATTATACCCCCGCTCACTAGTGTCCAAGGTTTTATGGTTTTTGTCACACCATTTGCAACGTCCATTAGGAGGCGTGGCTGGTATTCTTGATCAGCGTCGTCTCCTGAGTCAGTTCAGCTGTCTGTCATTTATTGAAACTCGATAAGTCTAAAATTTGGTATTTCGTTTTCGGTTATGTTTCGATGGTATTGAAAATGGGCAACATCGTATAAAAACCATGCCTACCTCCCATACAAAATGGCCGCCAAATTTGTAGAAATACTGAACCGATTTGAACGCGGTTTTTTCATTTGGTTGGAAATGGTAATGAAACTGGAATGGAATTGAACCGGAACAAAATGGATATGAAAACAAAATTCGAAATGGATCGGGAAATGGAAATTATCGATAAATATTAAAAAATGTTCGATAAATGATCGATAAATATGGAATAACATCGAAAAATTATCAATAAAATATCAAAAAATGATCAATAAAATATCGATAAAATATCGAAAAACTGTCGATAAAATGACCGAAAAGTGGCCTAAGAACATATCGTACTCGCATGTGCAGGGTATTTTAGCTTCGATCAGACCGAAGATAATTTTCTTACTAGTTTTTTTTTGGATTGGTGTGAGAATGTTTCTTAGTTATTCTTTCAAATTGTCAGAGATTTTATGGAATACTTGCAAGATTATTTAACGAAAATAGTCATATTATACCAAAAATGTAAGGCTGGAGCCAGCAAACTGTATGGGAGGATACAATTTGCATCTCAAATTGTTCCAGAACATCAACTCACTAGACCGCGTTATTTTTGCGATCACTACACCCATTGCTGACGGGCAGTTTCGTAATCACTGTCGTATTACATAATAGGGACATTTGTCCCAGAACACAACTAGATTTAATCACTTTACAATAGCCAACGATAATCATGTTTGATTGTAATTTCGGTGATTGAACTAGGCACAAAATATACATTTTGGCTTATATTCTTCCATATTCAATACAACTTTCAATTCGACAAACGACAAAAGAAGTGCTATTATTACGGAAATATCACAAATACAATGAAATTTTATTGAATTTCTTCAAAAGAGAGACGTAGAATATGAAATAGTGATTGCAACTAAATTTGTCATAAGCATTCTGTTGCTGTCAACATTTTCGTGTTTTTCCCCATTGGCATTTGCGAAACGTCCTCTTCCAACTCACCCCCTCCACCCAATTCCCTCTGTGCAATTACCGTTAAAGTATATTTGAAAAAAATAAAAATTGAACGATACACCGCACCAATACCGTCATCCGTAATAAAAAGGGCAACCTTTTTGAAACTTTTCAGTTAGCTTTTTTTTTCTGCCGCTTTGCATAAAAATTTCTCTTATGCTTTTTTTCTTTTATATACAAATTTTTTTTGGGCATGCAAATTTTTCAATTGAGTACAAAAGGAATAAAGTAGAAAAGGATCAGAAAAGCGAGAAATGTGCGCAACAATATTGCACGAATGAATGTGGCGGTGTGTTGATGTTGGTGTGTGTGTTTGTGTGTATGTATGTGATTGCGGCATAAAAGTAAGAGTAAGTAAACTTTGTTCAATATTTCCAATTTTATATATTTCCTTGTGAAAATATTCGGGGCGTGATGGGAACGCGAACGGGAATTCATGGGAGAGACATGCAGTGGGTACTTCTGGCAAAGCGGGGTAATATTATTATTTGATAAAGATGGTAAGCGTAACGAAAACACATTTTTCGAGTTAAAAGGGGTCGTTAGTGAATGAAATATGCGCACGTACGCACGCACAGCGGCACCACCAAACCGACACTGGCTGGCTGGCTGGATGGCTGGATGGCTGGCTGGCTGAATGGGTGGCATTTGGCAACAAACACAGTGAACAGTGCATTTTGGCGGCGCAAAATTTATACTCGATTTTTATCACAGTATTTGAATTATTATTTCAGGAAGCAGCTATTTGCGCGCTTTTGCGGGCATTTTAAAATATTTGCATATGTATTGTGCTCGGATCCGTGTGCGCTTTTGTGTGTGCGTGGAGAGGGGAGGGGGACTGGATACTTTTGTGAGTTGGCTCATACAGAAAATCAGTTTCAATACTGAAATATTAATATGGTATGACGACACCATCGTGCGACAGCATGAATATTTATACAAATTAAAGGAGGATAAAATGGAAAAAATACAAGTTTCATTTCTCCTTTGCTTCCCTCCAAATAACAACAACACAAGTAGAAACTGTTTTTTCTTCTTTTTTTTTTTGTAAGAGATTCAATGCGAACATTGTGTGTAAACGTCATAAATAAGGCGCTTTAGTGCCTTTGCACATTTTATTGGTAATGCAAAAGGTATTGTGGTGAAAATCCCCTTTTGTCTGAGCCAATTTTATTGCTACATTTTTGTTTAAATTGACTTTTAACACATTTGGAATTTGATCTTTGTTGTTGTTTGTATTGTTATGTCAGGCATTATTAAGTATTATGCTTAAATATATTCGCGGAGGTTTTTTAAGGTATTTTTTTAATATCATTACCTAGACAGAAATATAATTAAAAGCCAATAATTTTTATTGGCGAACGGTATGCGTTTTTATCTAAACATTTATTCGATATTTTTTTAGAATATTCAAAAGAGTTTTTCATTTTTCGGATCTAAAGGTTATAAAGTTGTGTTTTAATCTTAGTATTTAAGGATATTTGTATTTTTGTTGCCTTTGAAGTATAATATAAGTTGGACTTTTCGCCTTACTAGACCGATGTCATCAAATACAAATTTGGTAAGAGTTGTTTTTATCGAAACCCAAAAATTATGTACGAAATACAAAAAAATCTGAATAAAAGCAATTTTGTATTTCTGGCGTTTACAACGAATAGACCGACGTTGCATTTTCCATGAACATGTTACATGTTCACGTATTCTATTTAAAGGACGACCAATGTGGAAACTCTGTTCGCAAATTGTGTCACGTTTGTCCTTGCAAATCTGTCAAAATAAATCAGTTTGAAATGGTGATGGTCTCTGTGCCACTCACACTCTGCTCTAATCGGATGTGCTCAACTCGGTTTTGTTGTTGTTTTCATTGTTGTTGCAATTTTTACAACATCGTATCCATATCACTTGTAATTTTTCATTTCGCCAATTCGCTTTACTGGTCCCGGGGGACACTTTTAATTGCAAGTTTATGACAAGCAATAAAGCGAAACGTTTGATGGTACGTTTTTCAATAAAATATATTGCGGTCTGGCTTTAACATTTAACATTCGAAACACCCATACTGCATGGCGAGAGACGATTATAAATTATACAAAAATTTGTACAAAATTAATGTTAATCTGGGTTCATGAAACTTTGCTGAGCAAAAAATCAAGCGTCAACATCATAACCGCAAACCTTTCATATTCCACTCAAGCCATATATTATATTATTTGGGAGTTGGAAATATTTCATTGAAGCGCCTAAACTCTCGAAACCAAACCAACTTGCAATAGTTCGCATAATTCAGATACACCGCATTGCCTGTGGCGCCCTCTACTCTAACCGTTCAACTATTTCACATGGAACCCATGTCACTAGCTTACTTGTTTCCTCTTCTATTTTTTTGTATTTCTCTTCTGTCATAATATAGATTTTCTGCTTATGTGCTTTGGGGGGTGGTGTGTGGTATTTGGTGTTGGGTGGTTATGAGCTGGCTGAAATTTCTTTGGAAATTCATTTTTCATCCACACAACATGGTTTAGTTGCCGGAAATGTTGTCGAAATGAGATGATTTCGAAAATATATTCGCTTATTTCGGTGTAATTTTGGGTGCAAAACTGCGGCGTCGCTCAAATTCTTTGGCGGGTTGTGTGTTGTGAGCGCTCCTGCAGAGTCGACGCTGGGGGAAACGCCATTATGGCAAAAGGAAACAAGATTTTTTTTTCAGTGTTTTTTTTTGGCTTGCACTTAAAAGGCCACGAACGCGTTCCGGGACAGGGTTTTGGCGGGGGAAAGGCGGGGGCAACAGAGCAGCGGGTGAAGTAAAATTTCAAAGATTCTGTAAAGAATCAAAGTGGAACATCAATATTTTATGATATATTCTTCCTGTCGCTGCGGTGGTGTTCAAGTCGTACTCCAAATGGTGGTTGGTGGTGTGGCTGCGGTGGTGATGCTGCAGTTGCTGCAGGAAATGTTTTTTTTTTGTGTTGGTATACTTTTGCAGATGAAGTTCAGGGTGTTGCAAATTGGAAAAGCATTTCAATGCAGACTGAATAATTTCAAATCAACACAATGGATTCAAGGATTTTTAAGAATTTTCAAATGAAACAAACAGGTATTTTCATTTCAAAATTTACTCCTTGTACAAAATTTACTCCTGCACAACAAGTTTGAGAATGGCTGTCCCCTTCGAAGTGGTACTTCTGCACACTTTGAGTCCACTGATTTTTAACATCTTGTCAACGAAGTGTATAATTTTGTATTCTTCGAAAGGATTCCGCTATGCGACATTTGTATTTGCTGATTGAGTGTTTCCTTGTATTTAATGTCCAACTTACATTAATCATAATTTCATGCATTGGATGCGCTAATAAAAACGATGAACTTGCTAAATTATGTTGCGATATTAATTCTGATTTGCATACCCAGGCTCTCTCGAGCCTTTACTCCATCCCACCCATCTCATTCCGGTGTGTGGAGTTTTGTTTACAAATACACTGTTGCCATTTATAATGTTTGTTGTGATTGTTGTTGTACGGTCGTACGGTCGTACGGTTACGGAAGAATGGTTTTGTATAAATTACAAGGATATTTGTTCTACTTTTGAAGTAATCGGAAATTTCAAAATGTGGGCACCCACACACACACACACACACACACACACACACAAACTGACACATTTGCAAACATATACTTTCGCACACACTCTCTCATAGAGTTATCCATGTGTGAGAGGATGGGGATAATAAATCAAATGCAAATATTAGCATTGATCTTAAAATCATTTAAATACTCAGTTGGGGAAATTGAATTCTCGTTATACTCCCTTACCGAAATGCTTTTCACGCAAAAGTATCCTTTTCCGGTTTTTGCGGTTGTATTGTATGAATGAATGTACACTCGGGAAAATCGGTTAGTAAAATTGATGGCGAAAATGTAAACAAAATTAACAAAATCGTTAGCAAAAAAAAGTTTTAGATTGAGCTTTTTGGGATTTAGGGATAATATGAAAATGTTAAAATTTTTTTTACTTATATTTAAAATTTATTATCTTAAATTGTTTTTTTTTTCTATACTTTTATTGCCAAATGTTCTTTGATATCATATCATTCCCACACTCTTCGGTACAATCTTATACTCTCATATGCTAAATATCAAATTCGATGCAGGACCCCACAGTTAAAAGGTTGTAAAGGATGAAATAACATTTTGCTGCCTTGATTTTATGTTCCTTGATACACACAACACGCATAAATTTTCGTTTATTTCCCATGTCTCTCTGTCTCCCACTTCAAGTTATTTTGCATATATGCGGCATGAGTTCAGCCTTCTCATTCCTGGCTTCAATTGAAGGCCCATTAGATATCCATTATACGGTGTGCCTGCCTATTTGTCTGTGCCTGTGTATATACTACCTATCGTATTGATGAACAAAGAGTTTTCAATTAGTGCCTGCCCGGAAAATTTTTCCTGCGGTACTAACTGAGTAAAGTAAAACGAAATTTGAGTTTCATTTATCAGAGTGCAGAATACAAATTGCAGTATTTCGGGGGGCAACAATTGGCCGTAGAGAAGTGCCGACACAAACACAAAGCCTAGATCAGCTGAGGGTTCGAGAAATGGTTCATGTTTGAAGTGAGCTTCTAATTAAAAGAAATATAGTTTTCCTTCGTAGCAGCAAATATTCCACATGCTTCTCAAAGTCGACAAACTAAAGCTATTACGCTTCTCTCTTTGTTTCGCAAAAGCATAAATTTGAAATGCACAACTCTTCTCGAGCGCACGCATCTCTGCCCGTTCCGCTGCCCGAAAGAACTTTCTTAATTTTCTTCGCACATAATCAAGATTCAATTTTAGTTTAGTAGAGTTTAGCCAAGACTGTTCAACTGTGTGCGTTCGGTCTGCAGCAGTCTGCATAGACGCTATAATGGTCAAAAAGATTCACAAACTGTGAGGAGACGAAACAAAAAGTCACTAGCTGCAATGGCATGTCTGGTCGGCGCTTCCTGCTGTGTTGAATATTGCAAAGTTGTCAGCACTCTTTAATCAGTGTTGCCAACTTTATTTACACACCAAAGTGAATTGCAGTTATTTGTGCAATTATTAACAAATTCCCTGTGAGACGGACAGAAGGAAAAGGAAAAAAAAAAGGAAGAAAGGAAGGGTCATTGTTTCTCTTCTATTCCTTAACTTATTTACAAATACACAACAACAAAAAATGGAAAGATTTAATGAAAGATTTCTTTTAATGTTCTTAAAAGAGTTATCCAGCCGGCTAACCCCAATATTTTTTTTTTTATCCTTTTTTGTATCTTTTTTTGTTTGGCTCAACATTTTTGATAAACAAGATTTTCATCTTGACTTAATTTCGCTCATTACACTTTGTTTTAATTGTTTTTCGGGTGCTTGGATTTCTCGCTCCCCCCCCCTTCTTCTCGTATTTGAGAGTGAACATTTTTAAATCTAGCAAAAATAAGTGGCCCGCTTCTGCTGTTCATTATAAACCCAAAGGCGGCTCCTTGGTTCAGACACCAACAACAACAACAACAACAACAATAAGAACAACAAAAAGTGCAGAAAAAACCGAAAATACGAAAATGCTATCAAAACGAGGGAAACTTTGTCCATATTACATCCATTACATCCGTCACAACTGACTCCTCTCGGCGACCCTCTTCACTTGTCTGCACACTTTTTCCATGTTTGCCTCTGCTTTCTGCATGGGGCTTCTTCATAAATTTTCCTCATTTAAAATAATCAAGTGTTTTCCAGCAGCACATTTGCAATAACTCATTTCTTTTTCTTGGAAAATTTCATTCTTCTACGCTTTTTTTTGCAATTTTTTTTGGTTTTGTTTTGTTGGTTGGCATTAGTCTGTGATTCCGGAACCTTACTTTTTTGGCTTCTTCCTCCTCTGCTTTTTGGTAGATTGTCAAAATATTGTACATTCACCCTTTAACTCGCCTCGTATTTAGAAAGTGTTTTTGTTTTATCAGCTCTCGAATGTTTCGGCTTCTTGGCAGAGTAATAACAAGTCAGTGGAATAGCCTGCGGCGTTATGTATCTCCGAAACTAAGTTGAATTATCAAACGTATCTTAATAGAAGATAACATATATACCGTATGTAGAGGTACGGCATTGTTCCTTCCACTGTCGAATCATGTGCGAAACAGTTAAAAGTTGCTTATAAACAAGTTGACACGCAAAGAAATGCTAAAAGGGTTCAAATGGCGAAAGTATTTTCGTCCTTTTTTTATTATATGTTTCAAATGAGTTTTGTTTTCCCTCAGTTCTAGGAAGTGCTTGGATCTGTGAAATTTTAAATGAAGGTTGACATGCAGGCTGGAGCGACTTCAAAATTAAAATATTTCAATATGAAGTATTTATGAATGCTTGTACCCTATGGGGCTTATCCGTTATTCTTAGAACAATAAAAGGCTGTCAAATAATTAGTTGGAATGTTTAGATTTTGGACTTGCCCAAGTCAAATTGCAATAATAAACAGTGTCCATCTGTTAGTCTGCCTGTCATTTCGCACGGTAACTGGTGTAACTATTGAGCTATCGACTCCAATTTATGGCACTTCTTTTATTTTTGCTAATGATTGGATATGGGCAACATCGAATAAAAATCTCACCTACCTCCCATACAAAGTGGCCGCCAAATTTGTATTTTTTGCGTTTATATACTGAACCGATTTTGTTGTAAATAAAAGCGGGAACTAAATGGGAATGAATCTGGAACAACATGGCAGTGGACCAGAACAAAATGGAAATGAAACAAAATTTGTGAATGGATCGGAAATGGTAATTATCGATAAATATTGAAAAATTATCTATAAAATAAAAATATTCTAAGAAATGGTCTAGTGACGTAAAATTTGTTACTGCCTGGTTGTAGAGTCCCTAAAAGTATGCCGGCCAATTTGCATCATTCATGAACGATAACGTGGTATTTATTGAACTATAGACCTAATGTTGACACTTTCTGGTTTTTTTTGTTTGTCACTAAAAGTATGCAACAAATTTTTAGGGTCACAAAAAATACATTATAAAATCCTCTAATAAAATCATACTTTATGAGCATTTTTTCGTCATAGGAAGTGACAATATACCGCCCTGCTGGCGCTTTTGTTCATTATAGCCAGTTCCCATTTATTGCCGCCTAAATGCACTCTGTCAATATCCGAATGTGGAACTTTTCACATTCTTTTTTTTTTTTCTTTTTCCCGTCATAATCACTTGGCCATTATTATGTGCTAACGAAAATTGACCGAAGCTATGCAATCGGACATTAATCCGCATTTAATCGAAAATATTGTCATATCCTCGGTGCTGTCATCATTGGCGTACGAGGATTGTGGCCGTCTTCAAAAACTGTTGGAAATTAGTGTGCGCAGCACGTACATGTAAAAATATTATTTCGCTCATGTCCCAGTTTAGGGCATGAGGCTTTACTGTTGACATAGTAATGGTGTGTATCTGTGGCTGTGTTTGGTTAAGTGCTGAAATTCATAAATGTTGACTGCTGAAATTGAAATTGGTTTGATTCAAAATTACAATGTCCACGTCGCTGGAGGAGGGCTCATGTGCTTGAAAGTGGACTTCGTTTTCGGTATTAACCGCCCAAGGACAAAAGTTAATCACTAGGTTCTTTACTGGTTCTACATATAGGACATATATGCAGCTTCCGTTGAACAAAAGCCACACTAACACACTCACCTCGTTTTGTTAGTGCGACTAGTGGCAGCCGAGGGCTGAAAACTGGTCTAAACTGGACTCAAAATCTTTTCGATGGTTAGATTTTGGTAACTCAGCTACTGGGTCACTGTGGATGCATGCAGTCGGCCGCTGGTGATGCTTGCAATTCGCTTGTTAGTTTTGTAATTTGGAGCGAATTTCCGTTAGTTTTAATATTTGGAATATTTGGAATTCCTGTCACGCGGTCGGTGGTTGGTTGGGTACTTGCCGGATATCCGTTTGACATGCGTTTAAACGCCTCCCAATGCTGATCACGCATTGAGTTGGAAACACGGCCGCTTTGAGCGGAAGCGGATTATTGCGTAAGTGCATGTTTATGTTTGTGTTTCGTATGTGTGCGTTTGCATGTGCATGGCACGTTGCAACGTGCAATTCCGATACTTTTGTTGGTACACGGAGGAGGGGGGGGGGGGTGTCAGAGTGCCTAAATAGGCCACAATACTTGGCATACAGGATACTCTGATACGCAATTGAATGTTGTAGGAAGCTCCTGCAAAATTGTGTCTCTATTTGGCGTGACGCAAGCGGAAGTTGTATGCTGTTGGTGTTGCCTGGAGAAATTAATTCTCTAAGTGTACAAAATGTTTATTTCTTAACGTGTTTAAAGCCAGACTTTGTTTTATCGTTTCAATTACAGTTTTAATTCGCTGAAGAGAATAATATTTCCCGTTCTATGAAAAAAAAACTTCATGAACCTTCCGCTCCCCATTCCTGTGAATTTTTTTTAATCACACAACCACATTACACTCCCAGGTGCACCCTCTGTGATTTCGTTTATAAGCGTTTTAATTATTGCCACAACTTAAATTGCCGCGTACGGCCCATCAACTTACTGCTGCCCTACCCCACCAAAGTCAAACCCCTACGGTTTTTTTTGTGTGTGAATTCGTCGGGCATTTGTTCAAAAATTCAAAATGTAAATAAATGCTGTGGTAGCGATTCGGTTGGTTGTTGTTTGCTATTGTTGTTGCTGTTGTTTACTGACCGTTGCTGCATTTTGGACAACTACAGAAAACTTTTGCCACCGCCGCCACTGCCTCCTGCGGCAGACAAGTCTGCTGACGCACGCATGTAAACAATACTACCTTCTATACTGTGTACACTGTCTGGTGGATGGGACGACTCGTACAACAAAGTGTGTACATACCTGTGTTGTTGCATGTTGTTTAATTTGTTGCAGCAATTGCTGAATTGCGGCTTTTGTTTAATGCAGAATTGCTGCGTCTGTCTCCCCACAAACTTTTCGGCTCAAAGCTGCCCTCCAGTCAAATACCCAGACATGGCATTCGGAATGTACTTTGGGTGCTCCCAAAGTGTGGCTGTGTGGTGGGGGGGGCCATTTCCTTCCTGCCCCATTCAAAGCAGTCGTTGGTATTTTAGTTTTTAATTGCATGATTTATTAATGTATGCATACGGTATGTTTTTCTTCCAAATTACGTATTTTTACAAAGTTAACATTTTTCCTGAAATTCGAATGATGAGGAAAGAACAACAACAACAACGTAGAGAGATTGTATGAAAAGTTTACTCCTCCACTGCTGCTTGCCGCTTTAATCTAATATAATTGAATGCAATTTTGGTTTAAATGCAGCTCAAAATGTTTGCACTTGAATGTGGGCAATGGCCGTGGCATACACCGAGAAAAATTTTACTCATTGAAGTTGTAAGTATTTTGGGGGCTTTGTAAGTTTTGGATCAAAATTTTGGTTTGCAATTTTATAACAGAAGTACGACCAGAGAAGCAGTCAAGTAACGAGCTAAAGGCATCTCGAGCTGAACACCTTCTATATCTCACTACCCACTTAGTCTTACTGATTCTACTTTTCAATTTAGTTGCTAACATTAGCAGTATGTACTGCTCTGTAATGGTAAGTACGTATCCAATTCCATCCAATCAAATTGCCAACAAATTACCGATTAGGGTCCTACTCAGTACGTCAGCAAGTGCCCAATGTTGTAATTGAAACAACTTTAGCCGCCAAGCCACAGTTACTCACATTTTCGTTCGAGTGTATTGTATACAACGGTGCTTGACAGTGTTTACACGCAATTTTCAAGTGGAATGCAAAATGTTTAATCATTTCAATTGGAAAATTGTTGAAATTCTGTTGTTGAAGATAGGCGTAGACACCGGGCCTCGTTGCGGCAGGAGAGCAGATCAACATACACACACACTTACACGAATACACACACATATACAATACAATGCAATGCAATACAAACAGACGTTGGTATGTATATGTTTTGTGACGTTGGGCCTTATATTGTTAAATGTTGCTGCGCAGTATAAAATGCCGGCATTGTGTGTTAAATAATTGTATATGTGTAGTATGATTAAATTAAGTTGGCGCAGACTATTTTGTGCCACAGTCAATCATGCTGTGGAGAGCTGAAAATTTGTTTCCATTGGTATATTTGTACACAATTGTCGGCCGGATTGTTGGCTGTGTAGTGTGTGTGTGTGTGTGTGAGAGTTTTGTTGTATGAAGAACTGTCTGGGTCCTGTTTATGTCCTGGACGGGCTCTTGCTGGCTGATGCTGCTGCCGCTTTGTGCAAACATCGCTTTTGTACGCTTTGATGAGAAGAATTCTCAAGAGTGCGCTCGATATGTAAGCGATTCGTTTGCATTTGCTACTCCATCAATATTGGCATCACAAGCATGTGAAATTGTTGTTTACTGTCTGCTTGCAAGGATGGTAGCAGTTGAAGTTGTTCTTTGTTTGCGGTAACAGTTGCGTTTGTTTCGTAATTAATTGTTTTACTCTTTAAAAGTCACAATACCTATTCGCTAACGACTATCCTTCGTACATATTTCATACATTACACAGTATTGTGAATGGTTCAAATGATTGAACTTTTGTATTCCTTTGCTGTGCATTATTGATGGCAATTGCAATGTTCTGTTCTATTCTTTTTTCTAGAATGAAATATTCCCTGATGATTTTTTTATATTTTCTGCATTTAACACTTTTCAATGTGTACTTGGCACTATTCAGTGATGAGATCATTCAACTCTTACTTCATTTCTATTTTAATTGTTATATTAAATGTTGGATTCCAACTTATAGTCACTCAACTCGACACTTTCTACTCCACTGCGAACGAGAACATTGGAAATCGCTTTTAATTGTTTGTTTTCGTGGTTGGATTCATAAAGTCGTATTGGCTGACGTTCTACTTTCTGATGAAGCTTAATTGGTTGGCTCATTTGCAACTGCCATGTTGACAGAAAGTGATGAATAGGAATTAAAAAAATGATTTGGAAACCGAATTGGTTACCGTTTTTTTTTTCATTTATTCAGGGGGGGAAGTGTATGATAGGAATCAGAATAGTTAATGGTTTTGGATATTTGGTTAGATCAAGCAGATTCACATGTCGACTAACGACTACATAAGCCTTTGGAATTGAAAACCTCTTGAGAAACTGAGCCCTGCCAAACATTTCAATTAGAGAAGAGACTTATATTTAGGGGAAGCTACCATATTTAAAGAAAATACAGAAATCCATACAAAATGTGCTTAATTGAAGTTTCCCTGTGAAATTACTTTTGGATCATTTTTTTGTGAAAGTACAAGTTTGTGCTAACCTATTCCGCCAACAAGGGCAATTCCATTCTTTTCTTCAGATATGAATAGAAAATGGTGAGCACCAACCACTTTAAAGGAATTATTAGTTCTTTTATATTTTTTTTTTACAAATTGTATCTTTTCCGTATTTCTTTCTTAAGAAGCCTTTCTGAGTTTTTCCTTCAGAGTTGGACAAAAGGTTGAGACAACTAATTTTAAAACTCAAACTGTTAAAGAGTTAGTCCCTACATACTTGCACACTTTCTCCACACTGACTCTACCAATGGCACACAGATTAAAAATATCTTGAAAGCAAAATTAAATTCCTGACAACGACGTCAACAGCAACAGCCACAATATTCTCCTTCAAAGTCATCTTCATACATACATATAACGGCGGCAACACAGTACAGGCGGAATTTCTACTCTGGCACTGTACAAATACCATTCAAGAAGAAAAAAATTAAACTTATTACAGTCGCGTTAAAATTTATTGACAACAACAATTTGACTGTGACACTTTCGATGCTGTTTGCCATTGTATTTTGCCCACTTGCTACGCACCGCCGCCCCTGAAGCGAATAAATTTTCTACTTGAAGTCTGATTGTCGGTATTGTTGTTGAACGTAGCAAAGAGAGAGAGACAAGGCGTAGCGATCTAGGTGGAAAAAAACTTTTACTTTGACATGAAGCTCATCAATTCGTGTCAATTACTTTGCAAAGTTCATGAAACTATTACGAGCAGTCCAACAACGACAACAAACCGCCTCACGTCGCCACGCCACTCCACTCCACTCCACGCCACGCCTCTTTCCATCTTTCACTTTCGTAATGTAATTAAAAACTTTTTCCAGGTGTTGGAAACTCTTTCCTCTTTGTCGCCCGCACTTATTTAAAGAAGCAGGGGAATAGGTGAACCACCGTTAGGAACATCGCCGCAGTTGAGGTGGAAGTGGTTGCTGCAGTCAGTCAGGCTTCTTTGCAACTATCGTCGTCCTAACACAGTTCATGCAATTCAATATACTAGCGGTCTGTGGTGAGAGAGAATAAGTATCGAAGATTAAATTCTTAAAATAGCTGCATTGGATGCAGGCCACAGTCGATAGTGAAATAATAAAATATTTTGCAATTTAAATATTCTACTATAGTGAGTAATGATGAATTCGCCTTGCATAAAACATGAGAAAGTAGATGAAGCAGCTTCAAAATTAGCTTTTCCAAAATTGAATGCATTTTAAACGGAGTATATTTGCCAGCTTCAATAACTGCTTACTTTTCATTATGGAAATTCACACATAGACCGTAAAGTAAATATGTACGCAATAGCCTAGTTTATGGCATAGCACGAAACTTCGACAACATTCCACAGTAAAAACTCATAAACTTCAATTTCCATCCCGGCCTACCATGCCCACTCCGCCGTCGAGTAACTGCACAAAGTGCCACAGCACCCGAATGCATTACTGCAGCGCCGCTCACCGCTTACGAGTTCTCCAAATGTAGTAAAAACTTGCGGTGAAATAAAGACCTGCAAAATTACTTGCCTAGTAGAAGCTCAGCGGCACAATGCAAAAGACAAAGTTTTCCAGTTCGGTTAGAGTTTCGTTGAAGGAGCCTGGCATGTGGCGGAGCAGTCAGGCAAGGCTGGCAGGCAGTTAGGCAGACAAGTTAGTCGGTCGGGTTAGTCGGGCTGGTGCGAATATTCCGTCTGGCAGTGCATGTTGCAAGATGCTACCTCAAACCTTCGTTGGAAAACCATAGATCACATTTGCTCCAACGGCGAAAACTTTGTCAATGCGGTTGCCAGTGTGAACTGAAGCACGGTTCCTATAGTCGGAGCAACAAAGCAAAGGCAAAAGCGAAACAAGGACAAGGACATTTTGCCAAAGACAAAACACACACACACACACGCACACACAAAACAAAAGAAAAAACGAAAAAAAAATGTGTAATGATAAAAGACAAAACAAAACACAATGCCAATGTGCAGACGAAGACAACGAAGAAGATGCCGGAGCAGAAGAAGATGCCGGAGCAGTAGAATATGAAAAGAAAAAACATTTTCAGCCTAAATCGTTAAAGTTGTACGAGTACGGCAAGCACTCTCAAATTACGCAAAACTTTTCGTCTTATATGCTCGAAATTTTAATTTAAACTTACGCCATTTCGCATGCTTTAAGTGGTTGCTCGTTGACAGTTACTCGAGTTGCGTGCGAAAAGTTTTCATTTAGTTTAGTTCAGTTCAGTTCAATTCCGCTACTTCGGTGCCTTTCCGCTCCGTACTCGGTTCGGTTCGGTTCGGTGCAGTTGAGCACAGTGTTGTACGGTTTTCTGCGTTCAGCAAGTTCGGCAAAGACCATATTTGCGCAGTGGGCCTGTATTTGCCCGCAACCCTAAAAAGCTCTTGTCTCTTGTGCATTCGCTACATTTTTACTTTCGCATGCTCTCTGTCTCGCACAGCCACTTGCTTTTGACACATTTTTTAAATGCAACACTTGTGCGCTTGAGTAAATGTGTCACACAGAGCCTGGAATCACTCCTTTTGCAATTTAAGGTGTCTCTTGTAATGACTTGAGAATGATTTTACAAACCTAACGTAGCGGATCGATCGAAAGTGGAAATTCAATTAATGTGTTTATTACATATGTTAAGGATGTGTCCTCGATGAGGATTCTGTGGCGGATGTATTTAGAAATTACGTGAGTATGTCTTGAGAAATACTGACCCGATAACATAATTTTTTTAATTGGTTGGAAATTATGTTGGCACCGGAATGGAAATGAAACTGAAACGGAATGGAATTAAACTATTTGAAAATAAAACTTTATACAAATTCGGGGAGTATTGCAATTATCCTAAAATGTGGGTCAAATAATTGCTAATGTCTAGTTTCCTTAATTGCATGTTCTGAATTTTACTAAAAAAATAGCTCCCTTTGTTAAATGCGCCACTACAATTGTGTTTTATTTCGTTTTATTTTTTGTTTGCTTTGGCATGTTAAAAGTTATGTAATCACATATTCCGAAATTGGGGTTAATAGGACCACACTTGACTAGCGCAATGTCATCTACAAAAGCGTTCGCTAAGAAAACGCAATTCATGCATACACACACGCACACATATACACACATGCAAAGGAGCACCATTCACCAAAGACAAAGACAACAAACACAAAAGGTATTTCTTGCGTTCGGAGTTTCCATAAAACAATTATGCTCCAAAAAACACGACATTTCCATTGTCTCACACGGACTCAGCTGCCACTTGCACTTAGATTCATTACATCCGGCTGAGTCCGACAGTCAAGGCACAACAGTTACTTATGTATGAGTAAATTGTGCAAAAGTGCTTGTGTGTGCGAGATCGGCTGCACTAGTGTGCGCACACGTTATTGCTTCCAATTAGTGTAAACCAGCATTCATAGAGTGCGCTTTTTGCAGTCGTTTGCATTCAGTCCTTAGCCCTTATACGCTTTCAATGGAATTCCATGCCATTTTTTTTTTTGCATTTCTGTGCGCCACTTTTTCCCCTCTTCTGTGGCACACATACGTAAACACATTTCCTACGGGCACACACACACACACACACACACATACAAAACCTTGTGAACGCATGCCTGCCTGTGTACACGTTCGCACTGCACCATTTATTAATTTGTATTTGCCTTATATTCTCTATCTATGTATGTATACTGGTGCCTTCTTTCATATGTATGAAGTTCAGTTACATACGTACTTGACTGTGACGCCATCGTTGATCTTCCATCTTCAACTTCCGGACAATAACCCAATTCGGAGCAGAGACATTTTTAAATAATGTGTCCGTTTTCTGTGTAATTTCTCTTAGGAATTTATTAGAAAATCGTACATAGCCAAGCCAGGGTGAATGGTGAATTAGAAAAAAGATCTCCATGAATTCACATGATCTCATGACGGTTTGTGTATAAGATGAGTAAAACACTCAAGGAAGGGGTTCTCACAGAGACGATTTCGTTTCTGTAATTCACTGACATCGTGGGGTCCCTACAGTTTAGTGCCCTTTCCGGATGTCAAGTCAAGTTTATTCATGGCAAATTATACTCTCGGAAGTTAGACATTGCTTGGTTTTTAGCCCTCTTCTGGAAATCAGATGAATTAATTCACCCCGAACTGGGGCTGTATCAACCTGCACGATCCACGATCACTACAAAATTAATATGAATCCGTTGTAGAACGAACCCAGTTTCCTACTAGGTACTTTGTGGTGGGTAACATGTCTGGTTGCAAGCTGCAAGGCTATAAAATGATGTTTCTAATGAATGCTTGTTGGTTAAGTTAAAAACGAAGGAACATTGATGCAACTTGAGTTATTTTGCTAATTCAGAGACTTTTAATGTGAGTTTTACTTTTCATATTAGTTTTTTTTTTAGTAATTGGTACTAAAAAGAACCCGAACTGTCAACATTTTGAGAACTTAACTGACAATACTGTGTAGTAATAAATAATTCTTTGTACTTGGATCCATGATAGTTAACTATTTATGCAAAATATACATAAGTTTTTCTTTAGAAAAATTGCATGACTATAGGCTGGAGTTAATCCCAGTCATGGCCACAGCAAAGATGCAATTTTACCTTGTTAATACTTAAATCCCAAGTGTGGTTGAATTAATTTCCAAACGAATACATATTATGCGAATAATATTTGTGTAACTGCAACTTATGTTCGCATTGCGCGCGCGAAATCCTGCTTGGTGGTTGAAGTTTCCACTTTTGTCGTGCTCGTATTTTGACTTAAGTTTCTTCCGCAGAACTGCTCCTTGCGGAAATGTAAGCAAATGCGAAACTAGTTCACAAGTTCCTTTCCTTCTTTTCATATTTTATTACTCCGGCAGTACTCGGTGGCACTTTTGTGTCAGTTGTGTGTGTGTGTGTGTGTGTGTGTGTAGGGAGTAATGCGGCTGTCAACAGTGCTTGCCGAACACTTACCCTTGAGTTTGATGGAATGGGACATTGGGATTTACAAAGTTGCATTTTTAAACTAGATTAAATGTTTGCTCTGGTACGTGCTGTTGGTGTTGTTGTTGTAGTGCGATAGTGCAGCTGGGATGAAAGCACACAAGTTTCTGAATCCGTTCTGGTGTCTTCCTGGTGCTGTTGTACACTTTTGTCAGGTGCAAAAATAATTTGAATATTACGTGGTGGTCTGTCTGTACATTTAATTAATTTAATTAAATGTTAAAGACAGTTGTCATTTTTTTCTGCAAAAAGTTTCCTTTTGCATTTGCCACAAAGTCCCTTTTGTGCGTAATGCCAAGAATTTAATTATAAAATTGAATAGTGGCAGCTGCACCAGAAGTGCATATTAAGGAAACGAACATGACCAAAAAATGAGATCAAATGAATTGAAAACTAAGAAAATAAAACTTTTCATATTAGTGATGAACAGAACAGATTTTTTTTATGCAGAATAAAACTTAAAAAAAAACGCATTAAATATGCACGAAAAATATAAAAATATGTTGGATTGCAACGAACGCCCATAAGGAAGTGTTTCCGGTAGGCAAAAGTATATATCTTCTTGATCAGCATCACCTCCAGAGTATGTCCGCCTGTCATCACAATAGCGGTCGCAATTTTGGAGAAGTAATTCGCCAATTCGCTCTAATTTCTTATTTTGGCCGAACCACTTATTAAAAATTCTATCAAAAAACCCAATAATTTTCCGACAGATCCTTTCCCAGCGTATCTCTCCATTGTGTATTAAATTACCAATAATAAATTATAAATTATATTTTATTTTCATTACATTTCATTTAATTATGATTCAACTTTCAATACCGCTGCGCCAATTTGGCTGCCTATAGCACCAACAACAGGAGAATCGTTTTAAAGTTAAGGCCTCCCGAGGTATTTGTAAATATTTGATGAATTTTCATTAAATTTTCTTCACTTTATGTACACGTGTACAGTGTACACTGTGCAGTGTGAGAGTGATTCAATTTAAATTTAAATGTTTTCTTTATAAAATATTGGAATATTTGCACAAATATGTCGATTACTCACTTTGCGGAGCACATTGCCTGCCACACCAGATGCTACACATTTCGGTATACATTGGCATTTCTATGACATAAGTAAGGAAATTATTTAAATGGCCCATAAACTGACACACAGAGAATATTTGAGTTTTGTTATTAGGCGAAAATGTGCTTGCCTTGTCCTTCGGCAAAACAGGCTTAGGTCACAGAGCAAAAAGTCAAAAATAAACACAGCAGCAATCTTAAGGGGAAATTAAATTTGCAATTAGAATGCCTTAATTGTGCTGCTCCAAAATGTTCTACGCTGCGCAAACTTGAACTTTAACATGATCATAGTCTACTGCATAAACATTAACCCCGAACTACTGCCAGAAATCACAGCTTGTGGCTGGCATTTTAATGATGGCCGGAAAATGTTGTTGCACCCCTTTAGCAGCGCACAGCCCCCACTCCGTACAGCAGGCATGCGGTGACATTGAAATAAGAGGATTTCAAACACCTTACTCCGCGAGGCCCTGAGTTCTTGGAGGCATTGGAGACGGTCCCAAAAATGCTCGCAGTAAACTGACTGGAAACTGTACGTTAAAGTGTTTTATAGACGCACAGTATTTACCTAGCAGTGAATTCCATCTATGAAGGACAACAGTGCGGCAGCAGTTAAACGAGGGAAATTCAGGCAGGGTCCCCCGCTAACCATGGGATACAATTTTGGAGTATACTTTTGTAGCTGTTATTATTGGACTGGCCAAAAAACCACACTGAAAAAATAAAAATTGTTTTTTTTTTGGAACCAAAAACCGCAAAAAGCAATCTACACGTGTTTTCAAAATTAATTGTTATGGTGGTTTCTGTTGGTGTTGTTGCTGCTACTTTTGGCTGTTGTTGTTGTTGTTGTTGTTGTTGACACAGGAATGTTTTTGTTATTGTTGCCGCTGTTGATTGTGCCTAGTTTTGGGGTCAGTTGGGGCGTCAACGGAACATACAAAGTCGACTTGTTTTAACGCCTAAAATCATGCTGTTTTAAATTATGACTGGTAAACGGTCCGCACCACTCGTTCTCAGGGCATGGGGCTTTGAATAAAGGAAATCAATGTAATTTGGGAGCATTTTTTTTGTTTGCAACCATTAAACGGAGCATGGGAACAGGTTAAACGAACAACGTCCACAACGTTTGGCATGCTGTGCTCTTACCATTCCTCCGTGCTGGACCTCGTGTGGTATGGTATTATGTTGCATGCAGCAGAAACTCAGCAACAGCATCGGCAGCATTTATGCGGTAAACAGCATTGGTCAACGTGGTCACGAAAGCCATGCCGTTCTCCATGCCAAGTAATTTCAATTTTGATTTGTGCGGTCATACAAAATTTTATATGCGAGTGAAAACAACAGAATATTCCTATCGAAAAATAAATAACATATTTTAAATATTTACATACATACAAATTTGGCAAAATACACAAAGTTAAACGGACCGGGGTGGCGTTGTTTTTTGGGTGGAAAGTTGCACGGGGCATTTCCACCTGTGCTCTTTTTAATTTGTTGTCCGGCCGGCTGCACTTTTTGAAATACCCGATTGTAATTTGTAAATGCTATTCCCAAATGTCTGGTTGGCTGTGGCATCATGGCACTCTGACCCGTGGGATGGAGCGTTTAATTATAAAACAAAACTCAGCAGTTTTTTGTACACACCATGTGCTGATTGTACTTTTATTTGTATTTTTGTTTTGTGAATAAAAGACCTGATATTATAAAATATTATATCGCTCATTCCCTGCACAACTCAAAAAATCATATTGTTGGGAAATCACGATTTGAAATTTAAAATTTTATATGAATTTCAGCACTTGAAAGGTATTTAAAAAAAGGGTTTTAAAAAAAAATGTAATAAAAAGGGAAAAAGGAGAAATAGAGGATAATTACACTAGAAGAACCTCAGTCTAAAAGATTAGGTCTCATACTGATCCTTATTTCCAAATTGATTTTAGAAAAATCGCTGTGATACTGAAATCATCAAAATTAATTGATACCCAAAAAACACCAAAAAAAAAATAGGTATTATCTTCGGTCTGATTAAAGTCTATTTTTCGGTCATTTTAATGAACATTTTTCGGTAAGATATCGATATTTTATGCATAATTTCTCGATGACTTTTCGATATTTCATCGAAATTTTTCAATATTTTGCCTTAACTATCGATAATTTTTCGCTAATTTATAGAAATTTTTCCAATATTTATACCCCCACACTCACTGTGGCAGGGTATACTCACTTTGTCACAACGTTTGTAACGCCCATAAGGAGGCGTGTCCGGTATGGAAAAGTATATATATTCTTGATCAGTATCACCTCCTGAGTCGATTTCGCGATGTCCGTCTGTCTGTCCGTCTGTCCGTCTGTCCATTGTATTCAATTGGAAATGTTTAGAAACGTATTTTTGACATGGTCCGAGGTTCCGAAGCCACATATATAAGGGTCTAAATGGGGTCTTGAGACCAATTTTTTTTTTTTTGTGGATTTAATTGGAAATTTTTAGAAATGGATTTTGGACATGGTCCGGGCTCCAAAACCACCTATAATTGGCTCAAAATAGGGTCTTGAGACCACATTTTTATATGTTCGAGGTACTTCTTCCTACTGTGTGGGGGTATTTCAACTTCGGTATAGCCGAAGATAGTCCACTCTCTAGTTTTCAATAGGTTCCATTTCCCGATCCAATTAAAAATTTCGTTCCAATTCCATTTTGTTCCGGTCTATTCCATTTCGTTCCAGTTTCATTCCATTTCATTCCCGGCATCATTTCCAGCCAAATAAAAAAACTGCGTCCGAATTGGTTCAGTATTTCTTAAGATAAAAGGAAATCATTTTTGGTGTCCATTTTGTATGGGAGATAGGCGTGGTTGTTATTCGATTTTGCCCATTTTCAATCATAACTGGAATACCAACATTTTTTGAGTCGATACCTCAAAGCGAAAGGACAGACAATTACACTGAAATTAGAGTTTCGAAAAGCTCTAATTACTTACAATTAGGATGGTGCCTAATTGGTGTAATTTGAAGTTGAAACTTAAATAATATTTAACATTTTTGATAAAAATTAAACTGCGCAAACTGCAAATGAATGCGATTGAAATTGTTCACATTTAAATAATTAATTTTTGTATAATTATACGAATTTATCTCAATTACACAAATGTTATCGCAAAAATGGTCAATTTCTGTTACAGCTCTAGTTCAAATTTCATTCAATCGATTTATTAATATCAATAAATAAATTCCATTTTTAGATTAAACTAATTGGTTGACAAACACGTTTCTCGCATTTTTATTTATTTTTTTTTGTTGGCAATGGATTATTACTTTTGGTTGAATTTTGTGGTGGAAAGTGAAATCAAATTGCAATTCATATTCAATTATGTGTTCAAATTTACTTATCCATTTATTTATTGAATTTTTCGAACCTTTCAAGGCCTTTTCAATTTAGGGAAAATTTAATATTTTCCATTTTTAGCAGTGAACATTTATTTAATAAAAATACACGAAAGGAAAAAAAGAAACAGAAAACAATATAATAATGCGAAAAGCTGCGAAAGTGCCAGAGGCGACCCACCCAGGGCCGTATCAAACTCGAATATCTAGGTTGCATTTACGACTTGGGGGAAATTACTTTCTGGAGAAGAACAGCGGCAGCCAACAACGAGAACAATGAGAACGTGTCAAAGAACTCAGCGCCACCACAAAAACTGATGTGGGAGAAAAACGTCAGTGAATGGCGCTGGTGTATGTTTGCAAATTGACACAATATATTAAATTTACAGCGAATCTTTTTTGTTGCTTTTTATTTATTTATAAAAAAATTCAGCCAGAATAAAACAAAAGAATTGTGAATAGGGGTTGTCTGTCTATCTATCTGTCTGACTGAGTGGATAAAGCAGCGCGATAACGTAAATGAGAAAATAAATGTAAAGGACTGCCACGCAGCAGTATTTACCAGACTCGATATTGTGCGAGTGTCAGTGGAAAGGGCGCCAATTTCCTATATGAACTGCTGTGTCGTTGTGGCGTCGTTTATACTTGCCAGTGTGTGCGTGTGTGTGTGTGTGTGCATCTTTGTCACTGCCTCGCAGTCATCGAAGTGGGTGAGGTGTCAATGTTTGCTCCGCTGTGATCACATCAATTTGTTTTTGCCAGCCAACCAGTCAGCCAGCCAGCCAGCCATACAGTCAAAAAAAGACAAAAGACCACCCCCCGCCCCCCCCCCCCCAAAATGTCATCACGCCAGCTACGACAGATTGCATTCAATTTTCGTTTTGATGTGCTTGTTTCGCTTAAAGGTGCTGTGTTTTGTTCTGTTTTGTTGTTTTTTCCGTTTCGTTTCGCTTTGTTTTATTTGCGGGCACTTTAGCAACACTGAAAGGGTTGCGACTGCCTCTTATTGTATTTTCTCCTCCACACCCAATGCATCACATTTGTGGCGCAGGGCACTTCCGGTTGGTTGGTGTGATTGGAGTACGCATGAAATTCACATCAGTCACATTTAATCGTTGGAACGTTTGCCTGATAGTGTGACGAAGTGGCGAGAATTGACTGTCTAAAGGCAAGTTAAGTAATTTGGCAAATCTTATTGAGTAAATAATCAAAATGTATATTTCTAAAATGGCAGTGGTTGTGTGCAGACATTTCAACATTTATTTCATGCATTGCGTCGTCAAGGTCAGTCCTTCAATTGAATGTTGATATCACATGCACTGTACCCACTTATTGCTTAACATCTTTGTCCTCCACAATAGTCTACTAATTGCAAATGTTCCATTTCATTAAAAACTTATTAAAAACAAACCCGATGAAGAGTCAAGAGACAGCGTCCTCGCCCCCTGTATTCTCGGGCATATAAACTTTAATAACATTTAACTGAGGTAATAACCAAAAGTGTATTTGTGCAATCTGGCGCAATAGGTTAGAAATTTTCCAATAAAACTCAAGCTGAACACTTTCCGCACAACTGCAGCACACTTGTGCTGCGGGTGCAATTTGTTATGAGGACCGATGCGAGCAAAGAAAACTACTTGCTGGCCCAGTCATACCCAAAGGAAAGCTAACGGGGCAACGGAGCGCAACAACAATTCCAGCCACGGAACAAGCGATCCGGACACATACCCAGTAGTCATCATAAAACTATAAATTTCGTATTTGCCATGCGAGCCAGGGAGATATCATTAAAGTCTGTTGCCTGCTTATGGCGGCGATGACGATAATGGTGGGGGTGAGGGTGAGGGAGAGGGTGAGGAGATAGTGCTGACACAACCCAACTGCAATTGCACCATCGTTATCATGATTTTCTCCTCCCAACTATAGTCATATTTTATATATGTAACTGCTATTGGGAGCATTTTGCGGTGAGGGTGAACTCACTGAACCAGAGCAGCTCAATGCCTGGACGTGGAAATCTCGGGCCAGCATTTAACTGACAGAGAATCAGCATACACATCTGCTTCATGTTTAATCATTTTATTGTGCAATTGCAAAGGAGAATAATTTAAAACACATTCCGAGAGTTCACAAAATTTATGTGCTTCCGCAACACATTCACCAGTTCCGGCAACCGCAGTCAGTCAGTCAGTCACTCAGCTACTTCTTATTTCCGTTTCAATATCTTTGCAATTCAATGACTTCATAAACGAGAACCATTGCCAGCACCGCCATCAGTACCGTCGCCGCCGACACCACCACCATCACCACCACCATCACCACCACCACCACCTTTGCCATTCACTGCTCCTACATAAAAACCAAATTAAAATCGCTCTCACTCGCAGTCTCGACAGTCACCGCAACCAACTGCAATGGCGCATCATTACTTTCGTGCTTCCTGTGTGCTTCGACAGTGTGCGACTTGGTTTTCGGCGCGCAATGAACTTCAACGAAAATTGCAGTACAAATTCAAAAGCGGAAACGGAAACCTGCCATAATGACAACTTGCTATGACAGTCAGACAGTGCTCGGTGGTGCACTCGCACAAGCCACGACAACCATGAGATAGTTGCGAATCTTTTGCCATGAGATGGCGTAAAGATGGCGCGCAGCTACACTGGCATTGAGACAGTTGGCTTCGTTTTTTTTTTACCTTTTTTTTTTTTGACAAAGTACCAACGTGACTTGGATCTCAGACAATGGGCAAATACATATAAGGGGTACATAAGTAAAACCTCAAAACGCATTTCAGTTCCTTATATATTTTAATTAAATTCAAGTATAAGATAATTGTTTGAGCGCATAGGTACTTGGGTGAACATCATGGCAGGAATGCATAGGGAATACCTTGCGACTCTAATCTTAAGTCTGCTTCTAGCATTCGCCCTTATATGTCCAACATGTTCGAAGCTTGTACCAACTGTGACCGAACTACTTGAAAAAAAACGAACAAAATATACGTTCGACTCTTACTTAACCATTGAACATTAAAATAATACTAAGGGTTATCACCCTACCATTTTACGTAACCGATGACTAACACACACGCGCACACACACACATACACTGGCTCCAAAGCCACTACTGCTGCGCTCGTGTTCAGGAAGCATTCAGTCGATTGATGTGCAATAATTATCGTAAGTTGATTTGTTTGTTTGGCATTGCGGTGAGCGGAAAGGAGCAGCGCAGAGAAGATGCTGACTGAGAGATGTTCTTGACTTGTGAATGCCGGGCCGCTTATACAACAATAGTTGCTTTTGCCGCTGTAGTTGTTATTGTTGGCGGTGAAGAAGACATTCTTGTTCGTGTGTGTAGTTGGTGGTGCCATGCTAGCATTTTGTGGGTTCAACTTTTGGCATTCAATTGAGAAATTAGAACATTAACCAAGTTATACACCATCCGCAATTTGTAACTAAAACTCAAACTACACATAGACGCTACGTAGTTATTTTGATTGTACAACTTTCGTGGATTGTGCAAAAGTTTCCGGCAAAATTCCGTGAGAGTTGTGGCAAATTGTGATGAATTTGCAATTTGCGGAATATTAAATTCGTGAAATGCAAACAAACTTTTTCGATTGGATTCGAATGGATTGGTTCATGTTATTTTTCCTATAATTTTTTTTTTTTTTTGTTATTTTCTGTTCTTTTTTGTTGTGGTTTTTTTTTTTTTTTTTTTTTTTTTGGTTCATTGTTGTTGGTAAGATCGTGCAGGGGAACTCGTCGTTATCGTAGTTTTATTCTGTGCTGAAGCATTTTCGGGAAATTTCCCACAAATTGAGCAAATGTTTTTCGTTTGCTTATCTTTTGTTTGCGCTGGTAATAAGAAAAAGCACACAAGCGGAAAGAAGTTGGCAAAAGAAACATTGACAAGGGATATTTAATGTGAGGGCTTATCGTGAAAAGTGACTAACTACATATAGTTCATAGTCTGAATATTTATGCGCCAATAAGCCGAAATTATGATTGGGAGTGACAAACTTGTGTGGTCTCAAACCTGATACATATATAAAAAATCCTGCAGTTCCAATGAGGCACAAAGGGCCACAACAGATCGGTTCTCTGCCATTATTTCAGTTTCGCTAAAGAGGTCGCTTTTTAGTTTCCACACGCAGACAAAAAAATTAGATTGGAGCATGATCACAGAGATCATACATTTTTTGCTATAATAATATTATGATTGTAGCAATCATTGATGGTTAGGGGTAACAAAGCAAATGTTCTTTTTTTTTTTTTTTTTTTGTAACGACGAATCTTTTTTTATTTTTCAATTTACTCTCTAAACATTTTCTTCTTGTATCTTGATTTATCAAACATTGGGGATTTGACAGTTGCTCTTGTTCAATATCGAACAAAAATTGCACACCAACTAGAACCACTCTAATAGGCATAGTTAGGCTCTGGCTAGGGGATGTTAAGTGTCAGTCCCGTTTTGTCAACTGCAGTCAAAGCAAGAGACATTCGCTCTGAATCCTACTTATCTTTTTGTTGTCTAAGCTTCGTCATTGCAAATAGCCTTCGGCCGGAATATTCGACAAATACATCGTGGGGCATTTTCTGACAAACGCAGTGTTTCTGCACATTGTGTCGGTGACTTTCCATGTCCCGGAGCCATACAGAAATACCGTCTTAATTCTAAATTAGGTGCATCTCGATATGGTTTTAGGAAACCACCTTACACTGTTCAGTTTGTGATACGCACTGTGAGGCTTAGGTATTCGCGATGACACTTCCGCGTCTTACACTCTACCAAGATGAGCAAAACTTTATTTTAAGCCAACTCCCTTCTCACATTCTCCACGCCTATTTTGAGTTAAGAATGTTTTTTTTTTTTAAATCAAATATCTGCACTGATTTGTGAAACTGTACGAACGCCTTTCTTCGGCTGTAGTTGTTTTGATGCTGTACTAAATGTCGGTCAAGTTTGGTATTGATTTACTGCTGTTTAACAATCATTAATATAAATCGCCAAATCAGTTATTTGAACAAAGTGCCCACACCCCACTGCTGCCACGCTCTGCTCTACTTTGCTCTACTCTTTGATATATTCTCTCGGCCCACTACAGCTGTGGCAGCATTTCGAAATTTCGGTGGATGAAATGAGTTTTCATTTACTTTGTATGGTCCTTGTGGAAATTTCTATTTGACAGGACGGAAAGTGTTCGTTCGCTAGGTCAGCTTCAAGTTCCATTTAAATGTGAAATGTCTAGTAATATGTACACTATTTGAATGTCTGTACTCATGCAAGTAACATATGTGTGTGAAAAATTAGAAATCTGTTACTTATAATTCAAAATAAATTGCACAATTTATGAAATATTCATACTCGGCCATGCAATTGAAAATGATAATTTATTTTATACAGCACTTAAAGCAATATGCTAAAAATTATTCCCATTTGCAAGGATGCTGCTGCTGCGAGAAGCAAAGTACTCCTGCTACAATTCCAAATTCCGAATTCACTTCAATTTAATCTTCATATTGAAATCTCTCCAAGAAAATACTTCACATAGATTGTTTGTTGTTTCATAACTTCGTGTCGTTGGCATTTTTCATCCGATGGAGATACACCCATTCTCCACACACGAAACACGAATATTCGCATTTGTAGATATTGTTTTGCGATATGTTACTTTGGTTACCATAAACAAACAACATAGCAGTCAGTACTCGTACATGTAATGTGACCGAGGGAATATGTCGCCTCAAATATTTCTGCTTTGGAATTTATTGCAATAGAAAAGCAAGTTCAATATCCAAAAACGATACAACCAAGAGCCAAAAGATACTCGTACATAAGTACATACACTCACACACACACACATACATTGACTTCAATATCGAAAATACTTTTCGAAACATTGGCAATTGAGTAGACAAACAATCAGTTAAGAGCTTCTGAATGTGCACTTATTATTGTGGAGCCAACGGAAGAAATATTGTCTAATTCCCATCCAGTACGAGAGCACAATAAGGTATTCCATATTAACTGATGGTATTGAGAGTACAATGCAATATTCTCTGATGTGATGTTTTAGATAATTGGTAACAGAATACATATTTGCACACAAACATACAAACATGCATACACCTTGGACCATAAATGATTACATTTAAGATATTTTAATGCAAGTTATTCAACCCAATTATGAGGCCACAATTTTCATTTGCACTTCTTGCCATGTACTTGGTGTTTTTTTGGCAACTCCTGGTGCAGGTCCTTCCAAATGTATTCTTTGAAACATGTTGTTGGGTTGTTTTTGGTTTAGAATTTTGTTGTTGTACGTCCGCTTGCTCCTTTGCACGGGTAACATATTCCGCATATTACCCACACCGAGAGAGACAGAGCGAGGGCAATGCCACACACAAACAACAAACAAACACACACACACACACAAACACACACACACACACATTGTTCATTTCCAAGTCCATGTCTGGCAAGAATTACCGAGCCCAGTGCCAGTGCCATATCATCTTCTCACTGCGGCCTCTACTGCCTGCTGGTTGGTGGTGTTGCTGCTTTTTGGAGGCATGTATGTATTCATATCGGATGGCATCTTTTCCGGTTGTTCGTCTTGTTTACTGTGTGTTTTTCTGTTGGTTTTGTTAATATGGTATGCTTTGGCCTTTGCAGACAGTTGTCGGTACTTGCTTTCAATATTTACTAATGTGTTCCACTTTGCTTCTGCAGTTTTGTATTTTTCTCTCTTATTTGTCTTCTTTTTTTTTTTGCAATGTAATTTATGAAATTTCTTTTTAGTTTTTTTTTTTTTTTCCGGGGGGGTGGGGGTTCCGCTCTTTTTATTATAGTATATAATATATTTTCTTTTTGTGTATTTTTCGGGTAAAATATTAGCTCTGATAGTCTTTGGAATTTGAAAAAGTAAATACCAGTTGGGAAATGATATTGGCCTTGAGCCAAGTATCAAAACCAAACTCAAAATAACAAAAATTATACGAAATAAACGAAAAGAATCCAATTAAACTAATGATATTTTAAGATGGGTGGATCGTTTTTGTTAGTTGGCCGAATCGCTTTCGCGAATTGTTACATCGTTTGAAGGCTTTCCTCTGTGAATGAAATCATATTAGAATGTTGATAGTTGCGTTCTAATGAGGTCTAATGAATGCCAAATACATCTAACATAACTAGTGCAATGAGGAAATGTCACTGCCAAGGAAAGGGAATCCTCGAAAACTTAAAGATTTGACCTAAATACATACACTCAAAGAATTTGTTCGTTCGTAAGAAACGACTTAGTTTGGAGCAAATGATTTTTCGTTTAAGATTGTATTCAAAAGTAGTATATTTGCAGCAAACGTGCTCCAAACATATTCAATCTTTGAGTGCACATATTGAAGTGTCATTTTGCATTTAGATAAGTGGAAGTTTTTGTATGAGAAAATCGGAGGCTATTTCACAAAATCCGATTTATAGGAAGATCGGATCGACATACTTTCCTAAAATTTCCATATAAGTTTTGTCTTGTTTCGATCAAAGGAATTGCCTCCTTCATTATTTAAACTGAAAGACGGGACTGGACACCCAGTATAAAGGTCCACTTGGACCGACTGAAACTTACTCACTACTTATTTATTTGACACAACGTTTGTAACCACGTTTGTAACGGCCATAAGTAGGCGTGTCCTGTATGGTCAGCATCACCTCCTATTCTTTATCAGCATCACCTCCTGAGTTGCTATAGAAATCTCCGTCTGTCCGTCTGTCTGTCCGCACGATAGCAGTTTTGGAGATATCGAATTGAAACTTTGGGAACTTGTTTTTCACTTCAAAAGTAAGAGCAAGTTCGAGAATCAGCTAAATCGGACAAAAACTAGGGTGAGCTCCCATATAAGACCAAAAAAAATAATTTTCCAACTTTTTTATTGCAGTTTTCGATTGGAAATGTTTTGAAATGGATTTTCGACATGGTCCGAGCCTTCAAAACCACTTAAATGGGTCAAAATAAATCTTGAGACCAAATATTTTTTTTGTGGATTTTTTTTTTAATTTTTAGAAACTAACTTTGGACGTGGTCCGAAGCGCCGAAGGAGTAATAATAAGGGCAGGTCTAATGTAGATTTTTAGAAGTAATCAGAAAAAAATATGTAAACGCCTCGACCTCAAGGAACTAACAATAACAATAATAAAAAGTAACAAGGTGGCAACAATGAAAAAAAAAAAATTGTAATAAATATCTTATTAGTAAATTGATAAGATTCTCATAAGAACAACTGTTGTAAACAGTTTGTGAGTGACTGTTAAATATATAATTTTCGTATTGTTCCAATTGGAACAATGGCGGATTTTCTCATTCCATATAAAGAGTGAATATTTCAAATAATTAAACTTCTGAGGCATGAAAATATCCTTACGCTTAATTCACCAACGAAAGAAGAAAAGTACAAATGAAATAAAATAAATAAAATGCCAAGAATAACAAGAATTTATGAAAAGAAAGTCGCAAAAGCGAGAAAATAACACAGCAATGAAAAGGAAAACACATAAAAATAACAAGGAAGTTGGAAAGTGATAAATTTGCCACACATTCACAACCATACACACAATCACATGCACGCACAGGCACACACACACACACATGCCGTCACACTGGCATTCAAATACATTCGCAGAGGACTAAAGTCAACCGAAAGGATATTAAAGATTAAAGCAGATAAAAGAGTTCCAATGAAAACACAGACGAATTTTTGTTGTTGTTGGATACTTCGTGTACTCTTCTGTTGGAGCAGCCGCACGCAGCCACACACATTCACATATTCTCTTTATCCGAAAGAAATCTCAGCTTTAGACGATGTTGTGTGAAAAGAGGGCGGACAACATCTATGGTAGTGGGTGGGGGGGAGGAGGAGGGAGGGTAGCTATATAAGAGATAAAAACATCGAGCCTGACATTGAAAAGGATGGCAATTTTCATTTCGCTTGCTTCACTTCTTCTAATTACCGTTAATGTGACGCACAGTTAATGTGTCAAGCCATAAATTGTAAGGATGCACAGGATTTCCGAAGAATTCCAGCGAAGCCTCGCTGAAACGAAGACAAACAATACAAGAATTTTCGGATGAAATGAAACGGAAGGTTGAGCCACTGTCATTTCAGACTCATTAGAGGCATTAACTCTCACCCCTTCCGCGGGCTGTTCGCCAAAAAAGGTGTAACTTTTATTTTCACATAATTCCATCATCATTTGTGTAAGTGAATGAAAGTGAACTTTTTGCCAAAATATATAAAATGCTTCCACGCACTTTGCGCTCGTTACTTTTCCACTTGATTTGCTTTCGGCTTAGGGAATATTTGATGTTGCGCCGGTTTTCTGCGCTCGACGTTTGCTTATAATTAAATACTTTTTCACAAAACATAATTCCATAATTCTTTTGCTACACCAGCACTAATCAAGCACCGCCCGTGGAGAGCTATAAAAGTTTTTATTATTGTGAATAAATATTCCACTACACTACGGACAAACATTGTTTGGACGAGTGGAGAGCCCTCTCCAGATTTTCGGGGTGTTAATCGAACAGTTTCTTTTGTTGGCTTGAGAGTCTCTCGTCGGTGGTTACTTGCATAGCCATGTTGTGACTGTGAAAGGACCTTTCATGTTTTGCGACGACATCCCGCTGAGCGCACTTTCTCTCGCACATGCATGGACAGTTCTTTCTTAAGTCTCCTTGTTGGCGCTGAACTGCTTTGTTTTGCCATTTTTTTTGCTTAGATTTTTTTTTTGTTGGCTATTTGCTAAAAATTCCTATTAAAAGCCGAAATCCTGAAATGGCAGGCGTGTCCTATACACCCCATGGCCAATTCATTATAGCCCATGCTGCAGTCTGCCGTTAAATTCCTGAGTCGCTTACTTGTCGATTGTACACACGCGCAGCGTGTTTATCAAAAACATTAGCGTCAACCAGTGGGAAATACTATTTTTGTGATTATGGAAAAATTAAAGATTGCCACACACACGCACACATACATCACCACTCCAGCAGTCAATCGTCCTTACAATTGTACAGTTAGTTGGTTTGCCTTTCTCCGATACACTGGCAAGGACTCGATTGAGGCGCTGTCAGTTACACATCAAACATATGCTGCCATCGAAAAACGAAAAACGAAAACGACAGTTGCCATCGTTAACAGTTTGACGAGCGATTAGTTGAGCGTTGAAAAAATATTGTAATTATCATTATTTGACTTTGTTCGTTCCCTCGCTCGTTCGTTTGTTTGTTTTTGGGTGAGCGTCTGCGTGGGTGTGGATGAAAAACCATCTAAGTTAACACCGAGGAGTTGGCCAAGTAAATTGAAAATTAATAAGTAGCGTCTGGGCAACTGCTGGGGCAGGCATAAAGCGACTTTGATGACGTGGCGACACGCCTTCTTAATGATTTACGCATAAAATGTTACAATGGTAAAACATTAAATACGAAAGCGTACAATTCGAAATAAATCAAGGGATTGAACGAAAGGTACTTTTTTTGGTACAAAGAATTTAATTGAAAACAAAAATAATTTCGAAAGCCAAATTTAAATTGGCAAGCAATTGACCCTCGGAACTCAATCATTCAATTTGTCTGCTTATTAGAGTGGAAAGTGAATAGACCTCAGATGTCACTTTCAAACACATTCACGAAGTTATGACAACTTCAAATGAAAGTGAATTTGACAAGTGCGCCTCGTTGTCAGAGGCATTTTCCACAGCCAACTGCGTGTCGGTCGGTCTCTCTTCTGACACGATAATTACCTGATGGCGTTAAAAATTTAATATTTGTGGCATATTCCAACGAAATAGATTCGAAAAGTGCGTGCATTGCTGACAAATTCTCGCACTTCCGGTGGTTGGTTGCGTATGTGACACGCATACCAGAATCACACGGCATTCATGCAATGTCACGTTACACACAGGCGGAATGTTGTTGTTATCATTGTGGCCCGTTGCTGTTGTTCTTGTTTAAGCCATGAAAAATGTAAAGGACACATTAAAAAAAAAGAAGAATAAAGAATTGTAATTGCCCACCTTAATAATAAGTGTTTACGAGGAAAGGTGAGTCAAAAAAGTGCCAAGCTCTGCCATTAATTTTCTTCTTGAAAAAAAAAGAATATAAAAAAGCCACACTGACACAGGTTGAATGAGCTTAGAATGAAATTTCATAATGCCATTTATTGTGTGGTGGCTTCTTCTTTTATACCTTGACTGCATTTTTTTACATGTTCTCATATAATGTCTGTGAACTAATACGGTTATTTAATACCAAGGATTACCGCTCCTTCTTTTTTTAAGTATCAAACGAAACGAAACGAAACTAGCCTTTAGGGAAATGTCTCGCGGTATACATTAGGTTGATTAGGAAATGATACTAAAGCATAAAAAAAAGTTCTGGAATTACAACTAGATGCCTGTAACTTTAATTAATGAATGATTTCCCAAAAATCTTCAAAAATCTTCCAGCGAATTCAATGCGAAATCATTTGCCTTTCGACCCTTTCAAATTATTTACTTTGCCCCGCATATTCTGCAAATAAATCACATCCTCGAAACCTTAATAAGCTTCTAATTGTACGTTCTGTGTCTCGTTCTCGTTCTCGTTCTCGTCCTCGGTTTCGCTGTCAGCAATTTGTGTATTTAAGTAATTTCGAGACGTCCTCCTTCTCGATGCGAACCCTTTTCAAGCCGCCATTTGTAGTTTTTGGCATTTTTGGTGTATTTTTTGGCGTTTGTGGTTGCACCGTAGCAGGCACTTCTGTGCGGTGGCCGCCTCGTCACGGCAGATTAGCTCAACTCATTAGGAATTCCACCTGTGCGGGTGCCGCCTTCCTGGATGTTGATTTGTCTGCGAGTCAGGTGTGCGCGCCAGCGACGAATGTTGGTGTACTGCAAGGTCTCGTTTGCCCACAATGAGCATCACTGGCAAAAGCAGCAGCAGCAGTGATGACGTGTGAGACATTAGAAATTATACCTTTGCCGTTGCCTTTGCCGAGTGCAGACCACCACCGGTGTTGCGACGACAGGTAAAGGCAGCCGCTAGCTGCAGGATACCAATTTCAAGTGGAGGCCAAATGCAGTCACATTTCGTACGAGAAAGCGAAAGCGGAGTCTTCTTTCGTGAGCAAATTTAGTTTTCACTTTTTATAGCCACCGTCGACACTGCCGCACAATCCAACAATCAACATGCCCTGTTGCGGCATGTTAAACACATGATACATGATACGAGCAGGACGATGAGACGATGGAAGGAGAGAAAAGGTGCCGAAGAAAGCGTTATTTAATTTGTTCCAATGGATATTTTCTGACAAAGGATCGGATCGTTGAATAAATTCTGGTCTGTGTTGAAATGCAAAGTCCATGGCTAATTTGTATTGTTTAGACGCGTCGACGGTGCGCAAAATTTATGAGCCTCATCGGGGCCATACATATGTGTGGCCTGAGTGAGCATCGTGTGTGTGTGTGTGTGTGTGTGTGTGTGTGGCCTTTGCGGCTCCTCTTTGGGTAAGTAACAATGAAACTTTAAATTTCCAGTAGGTTATTGTGCAAATCTAATTTATGTGTGGTTAATGGGTATTTTATTTACTTTTATTTGTGTGTAGTGGAAACAGAAAATTTAAAGACTGACAGGATGATGGGAATCCAAGTCTGGCATGAGAATTTGGGCATGGGAAAATGACTGCACTTTCGTTGAATGCTAGAGGAGGAGTAAGTCTTAAAGTGATATTAATTGTTTTTGAATTAAATGAATTGGAATTAATGATTGTGGAAACATTTAAAATTCACTGCAGTAAATATGAGTTCATCAATCAATTGACAATATTTTAAAATATTAATTTTCAATTAGAACAAACGGCAGGGAAATCACAACAATCTACCTTCATGTCGGTTGTGATTTTTCATTATTCAATTTGGAATTCTTGACGACTGTTCCGTCGTAAGATAAAAGCAGTAAACATTCGTAAATATGCCTTAATCCCATATAAACACAATTTAAATTCGATATCAGCAGCGCAACATGATGATGGTGGTGTCAAATGTGTGCACAATCACAATCACAAACACAGTCACACCAAACCCGAAACCCGACTGGGTGACACCTATTAAAGGGTATGTGAAACTTGTGACGAATGACGGAATTCATAAAAATGATTTATTGTTGACACCGCTCCAAAACAAAGAAGAGAGTCGAACAATGTAAAAGCGGTTTCGCCTAGATGCAATGCCGTTGAGTGACAGGCCGCCGGTCCAGAAGGGAAACCTTCATATTTGGATTGATGATTGTATAAAATTAAAATTAATAAATATTCTAAATTGGAGCAGTAAAGCGTTTGCGATTCACAGGCAAGTTCAACGGGTTATGCCACCATTGGTTCTATTATGGATTTGTAAATCCTCAATTCATACAACCCTTTGTCACATGCTGTGATAATTATGGCCATTCCATCATCCACGGAAACATTTACACACACACACTCCAAATTAAATGGAAATTTTAAAGAAAGAACGAGTTTGCCGTAAGCCGTACCAATTGCTCTTATCGTAGTTTAGAGTACACTCCAACTGACAATTGTCAAGTATATAAGTGGCAACCATCCTAAGCAAGCCAAAGTAACATTTATGATTTAATAGAATTACAAAAAAAAAAAGAAGAATATAACAGCAATTTCGCAGCTAATTCCAAGCTATCTTCCAGCAGACACACACATTCGCCGAGCAAACGTTCTATTGCGCTCGCAGTGGTGTAATTACTCGCCTAACCGCTTGCTGCGTGCTGCACCATTAAGCCGATAATGATAATCCCAGCAAAAATATTTCGCATATAAAATACAACTCATAACTTGTTCCATCAGCCCGAGAGCCCGGTTCATCTCCATTGTCGTACTCTTCATTTCATTTACATTTTGCAGTTTGTGCCTCAGAATTTCTGTACGAGTGGATGGATGAATTGTTAATTATTGTGCGCGCTGAAAAGTTGTAATCCTTTTGGAGCATTCACTTAAGGCATTAATGCCGCTACGTTGAAATTGTTGATAAATGGTTAGCAATTGCTTTTTTGCTAGACGAGAGACTAAAAGGTTTTTTTTTCTGCTCGTTCCATAAAAAATATAAAAGGATTTTGTGTAAAAAAAAAACGAATGGAAAAAGAAAAAGTTTTTCCATATTTTTTTCTGGTAAATTGAATATTCATTGATGGATATTATGATAGCGGTGTTTGTCTAGAAAGTTCGTCGTTCGGTTGGTTGGTTGGAGGGCATATTTGCGATCGAAAGGCGTGAAGCTTTACTGTTGGGCCTTTAAACATGTGAAAAATCCGTTCATATTCCATAGGCACTGTGGCCTTTCGATGAGCGTCAATGTATCAAAAAGTAACTCTTTTTTTAAACACAATTGCATTTATTTGAGTGCACTGAAATCCTTTACTTGGTGTATGGAATTCCTTGGTGGTATAAAATATCAAAGGACAACAGAAATCTGCGAAAAATTCCAATTAAGAATTTTTAGTTTTCTTTGTAAGTTGACACTCAACTTACTTAGGCACTCAAACGATCAAACAAGGAGAGACACACACACACACTCGCATACACGTGCACTCACGTACGACAACCACGCCGAAAATCTTTACACACACTTGAGCAACACAAACAAAAGCGAAAGCAAAAAACAAACAACAACGAAACGAAAAAAAAAACCAAACAAATCCGCACAAAACTTTCACACACACACACACATAAGTTGAAATTCTAGAAGAGCGTCTAATGGACGAAATAAATTGCTCGTGAATGAAACGAAATAAGTACGAAAACCCCTGCATGGAAAAATGAAGGCGACCTATCATCACAAACACACACTCACGCGCGCATAGACCAAAGACAACATGCAAGATGAACCGAAGTGCAGAGAAATTTTCACATTTCACATTTGTTTGGGTACGGAAAAAGCAACGAAATTGGCGATAAAATAAAATATTACAGCATGTAGGGGACAACACCCACCGTCGCCGCCGCCGCCGCCGCCGCCACTGTCTCGTAGTAAGTCCGTTGTTGTAAGTGAGTGTGTGTGAGTTTGCGAGTGACTGGAGTGAGCGGAAATGCCTTTAATATGTGTGTCACAACAGTGGTAGTAACAGGACCCATCCAGCATTTAAATTTCACGCGCTTCTTTCAACAGCCAACCAACCAACCCGCAAGGAAGCTAGCAAACGAACGAACAAGCGAAAGAACCTAGGAACAAACTCCCGACAAAAGTAGGTCAAAATGGTTATGAATTGTTGGCGGCGGATTTAGTTTCCAGTTTTGTACTTAGCCATGAATGCCAGAAGAACAAAATCGATAAGATTTTGTGCTGATAAAATAATACAAGAACGAGAGAAAACTACGATTTGTGCGGAGTCTTCAAGAAAAGATTCTTTGCAACTGAACAATAAAGCAATTAGCAAAAAAGAACAGAACAGAACAGAACTAAATAGAAAAGAAAAGAAGAAGCATTTGGATTTTTCTTGCTTTTTTTTTTTTGGCGGGAGCATAGTAAAAATGTTGGACGATAATTACAATTAAGAAGTGAAGTTGCTTGCAAAGATTTCATTTCGTCTGATGTGATAATATTATATTTTAGCTTAAAAGGGGTTACAGTGGAGAGCCTTTGGGGTTATTGGGAATACACTACTGAATATTCTTCTAAAATAGTTGGTTGTGTAGCTGAAAAGTCAGGGGAAGGGGACGTTAGCCTTGCTACTCATAATAGAGTCTATCTCATTTGGGCGGCAGGGCTTAGTATTAATGAGGGAAACGAAAAGGCCTTACTAGACCTTACTAGAAAAAGATGGGCTGTATTTTTACCGGACCCACACCATTCTGGGACCTCATATAAAAAACTCTGGTTTGAATAGGAAATATCAGATTATTAGAGGGATATTGTCGGTAACAGACAAGCAAAAACAGCTTTACCAGCTACTTCTCAAGGACGGACACATCAACTTAACAGAGAATCAATCAGGGTGGTTACTGGACACTGTTGGGTCAAAAAACACTTATTAACCATGGGTACAGTACAGGATGATATGTGTAGACTATGTAACGAAGAGGAAGAAGCAGCAGAATATATACTATGTCACTGTGAGTGTTTACTTTCGTTACCTAGGTGGCTTACCTCGAACAGAATGACATTGCTGATAGCTCGCTCATGAGTGTCTCATATTTTCTAATGAAAGCAAGGCTCAGCTATGAGCAGAGCTAGAACCATTTATATGGACTTTTCATAGCGTTCCAAAAAAAAAAAAAACGCCCAACTAGACCTTGAGTTATAGGTCACATACACAAACATACTCACCGTACATTTTATAGATTCCCTGCTTACTTACTTAGTTACCTAAAACTCACTCAGCACAAATATTTTTGATAATTTTCTTTTTACAAATCAATTGCAAACAAGTGTGTCCCGTTGAACTACTTAAACTGTCTTTCGATTTGGGGCAACATTGAACGAAAAGCAAACAACATCTCAGTCCTTGTCCCAATTTCCAGTTCGCAAATATTGAGTAATCATTGACAAGCCCAGTCGAAAGCCGACAGACACAAATTGGAATTCACTCAAAGACGAGGAAGAGCCAAATGCAAACACATAACCGACCGCCTACGACTACAGGCCTTTCTGAAGCGGCACAGATTTTCTCATGAACGTCACTAAAGCACAAGTGACTTTGGGAGGGATCAAAAAGATTTCCGAACGTTGGCCAAGTTTAAATAACGTAATGTGTCTGCTAGCTGCTGGTGCGCCTTGTGTCTCTACTATATACATACAAGTGACATTGCCGTCATCCAATTACTTACGAAAATACAATCTCAATACCTATTTGCCTGTTGGTTTACATTTATTACTCGCCACCAGTAAACACTGACAAGCCCAGCCAAGCCAGTCGTAGTAGTCGGTGGTCACCATTGATTTGCGGTAATTCACTAAAGTATCGCTTAGATCTCTCGGGCGTAATTTGATTTGCCACATAAAAGCTAAAAGCGGCTGGCTACCAGCAACGACAGTGCACGTCTCAACATTCGACTGGGCTCCATCGTGGAATAATCAAAAGGCCGAGGCGAGGCGGCATGATGATGGGGTCAAAATATGAAGTTTCTGCCCAGACGATCGTCGTAATTGGGCTCGGAGAAAACTTTCGGTTGGTAAGACTGTTTAGTGAGTATTTTTCTTTCTTGTTGCTATTTCCTTTTGGGGTATTACCTGCAAATGATTTTACGGGCGTAATGAGTCTTTAGTCTTTTATTTAGTATATTGGTTTTGAGTTTTTGCAGCAGCTCTGTCGGCTTATTTTCGTCGTGGTACGGTGTGTATTGTAATTCTACTCAATCCGCTTAAGTACTTGTTGTGCATATTTGTATGAATTCATACTTCATTAATTGGTTGCCCAAACAAATTACTTATGAACATAAAATCTTTAATTTCGGTAAATATTTATTTTAGTAATTTATTCAATTGAGCGTAGACCAGTTGGACAAATTCAAACAAATTGTTTTTAAATAAATCATAATAAAAACGACAACAAAAACAAAAAAAGATACAGAAAAAAGGCGAAAAAAAAGAGAAAAGCTGGCATAATTAAAAACTGACAGCATTATTTTTGAGGATTATTTATGAAAAATGAATTAATTCTACAATACTATGATTTTGAAATAAAATGCAAACATTTATTTCATCAATTGAGTTAAGGTCCAACTACATTAGAAACCAGCTGACTGCAACCTGGTGAATGCACAGAAATGGGCGTTCGTGATAGCTGACTACGCTGGTCGCTGCCGACTATAGTTGGGGCCTTATGGTGATTTTTTTCACCGCTACTCTTTTTTTTGCACAATTAAACAACCGCACAAATGTTGAAGGGCTTTTATGTCGACACCGCGACACAGCGGCTGTGTGCGCCATTAAATTTGTATAAATAGCAATTGCTGGCGTATAGAATGCAACACAACATAAATAAATTCATTAACAATACGCCGGGGACCATTTAACAAAATAACAACTAACTAAAAAACTACCAAAAAAAATAGAAAAAACCAAAAACACTTTAAAAAGTTAATAAATATTTTTTTTTTGATATACATAACATAATACAATATATGCAATGCATTTTTTGTTGTTGTATTTACTGTTTGTTTAATTGTGTAAATGCGAATCTATTTCCATTTAATCATAAACAATCGCTCTGGCCAATGTTGTACAATACACTTGATAGCAAAAAAAAAGTTCAAGTGGCAATTTTTCCGAAATTGTAAAAAATTAAATTTTAAAAAAGAAATACAATTTTCTGTACTTTTCTTCAATTGAAAAAGATATCAAAGAAGAGGTTAGGTAAATTCTTTTTAAAATATTTTTATGGTATTGTTTTTGATAATATCCGATGTATGCGGTTTCATAAGGATGTCATAGAAATTTATCTACAAAATATGTTCCATAGATACATAGAGTTGCGTTAAAAAAATAGTAGCGGTCGAAATATGTTATTTTTATATATTATCGTACATATAACCATTTTGTCTACCCGTTAGCGAAAACATGTCATGTCTGTTTTTGGTTTTTTTCAGTACAGCCAAAAAGTCTAAACTCCCAAAATTGCTATGGTCATTTAGGTTAAATGAAAACGTTTTTAAATACCCCTTTCGATGTTACACATGAATACCTTTAAAAACTTAGGATAGTTTTCCAAATTTTGTCGAAAATCGGTATTCGGTATTTTATCGATAGTCTTTCGATATTTTATGGATTTTTTTCATAATTTTTCGGTTTTTTATCGAAATCATTCAATTGTGTGCCGATAATTTCCATTCCCACTTCATTTCACAATTTTGTTCCACTTCCATTTTGTTCCAGTTTTATTCCCATTTCGTTCCCTACATGATTTCTCATTAAATACAATAAATGGCTTCCAAATCGGATAAGTATTTCTCAAGATAATGGAAAATAGTACAAATTTGGAGGCTATTTTGTATGGGAGGTATGAGGATTTGTCGATATTTCATCGAACATTTGTCGATATTTAATGGATAATTATTAAACATTTTATCGATTTTTTGTCGAAAGTTTTTGATCTTTTTCGATATTTTATCGATAATTTCTGATCCTGCTCCATTTCTGATCCATTTAAAAATGTTGTTCCAGTTCCATTTTGTTCCGGTTCGATTCCAAATTTTCGATAACAATTACTAACACATGGTCTCAGAATGTATCGTCCTCCCAAGTGCAGGGTATTTTAGCTTCGGTCAGACCGGAGATAATTCTCTTACTATTTTAAATTAAAAATTTGTTGAATTTTTTATTTAAAAAATGTTTTTTCCTTACGTTTTACCGATTTAATTAAATAAAAATACATGCTACAATTCTACAGAATTAATTCACTGGTGAGTTTTCGCTTTTTGTGTGAATTGTGTGTCACTTCACCTAAATTATGGTCAACGATTTTTCAAAATACACACCCTCATATACATTTTAATTTTTTGTTTATTTGTCTGTTAATATTACACACAAACACTGAACTGAATTAAGTTTTTGTTGTGAAAGCTTTTAAATACTTTTTTGTTGGTAGTTTTTCTCTATGCGAAATTTATGATCGGCATAATTTTAATTTTTATAGTAATTTCGTTTTTGTTTCACGCTGTGTGTTGCTTTTGTAATAAATAATTAGTTTATTTGATTATACCATAATTAAAAAAATAATGTTTTTTTTGAAAAATATGCTGGAATTAAAATTCACGCAATGCTAGGCAATTTGTAAGGAAAAATGCATCAATTGTAAAATTAAAGGAGCACAAAAAGCGAAATAAATTTATGACCGAATTTATTTATGGCATTTTTACATTGAGTAAAAAGCATATTGTAACAATTATACACTAAGGAATATTTCAATGCAAAACCAAAAAAACATTTGTACAATAATTATTCAGAATTATTTAATTCAAATTGGGAAAATTTTATCAAAAAAATTCTTTCTATTAATTGCAATGGTATTTTTTCCATGTCATTCATTTTAAAGGATAATTAATGTAATTCCGTGGGCATTCATTGCGCAAGTATTTGTGACACCACCAACAACAGCAACAAACACAGCTGAGAAGCAATTGCTTCAAATATTTCAACTTAATTTCGATGAGACTTAATACTCGGCCACGCAGTTCGGCGAAGACCAAACGCCACATTGTGCAGAATATGAATATCAATTCAGTGTTTTTTAAAAGGATAATTGCGAATTGATTGAAAGTAAAACTGTGCAGATTGTGTACGCGCCCAGAGTTGTATGCAAATGAGCTGGAAAGAACACGCGCTCGCAAACACAGATATAAAATGCAAATTGGGTCACATTTGTGCGCCGCCGACCACCGCATTAACGTGTGTGTATACTTTTTATTTAAATTTCAGCTGTATTTCAAGTAATTTAATTAAATTTGCATCATTAAGTGAGTGGAAATAGTGCACACACAACACCAGTCTGGGTCAGCGATTTCGGTGCGCCTCCTGCCTGTTTCTTGTGCTCTTCGCTGCCACCACTTGCCATTGAGCTCTCTCTCATTTAATTGGATATCAATTGAGGCGTTTGAATGCATGGCATGGCATTGAATTATTTTTTCTTTTGAATTGCCAATGGACTTTCCATTGCATACATTACGGCAAAAAACGGCGTGTATATGTTTCGGCGATTTTTTGTTATAGAATAGTAATTGAGTAGCATTGGCATAATATGTAAATAGTTTTCATTTGAAACCATTAGGCCAATGTTAATTAACACGGTAAGCTGCTTTTTAATTTTTAATCTCATTAGTTCACTAATACCATTGAAAAATATAAACTTTTTATTTTTAAATTCAAAAAATTAAAACAAATTTCCTAAAAATATTAGCCAACACATCTGTCATCGTAATAATAACGGAGTAAACAAATTATTTTACCCTACACCTCATGAGGCATGGGTATATTCACTTTGGTCTGATGTTTGTAACACCAAGAAGGAGAAGTGTCCGGTATGGAAAAGTATATATATTCTTGATCAGCGTCAACTCCTGAGTTGATTTAGCTCTATACGTCTGTCCGTCTGTCCATCCTCTTTTCTTGTAAACACGATTGCAGGAGCCAGAAGAAAGCTATTGATCCCAAATTTTGGATTTATCCTTTTTAGGCCGTAGGAGGAGTTGGTACCACCCATATAAGTGAAAATCGTGTTTTTACCGTAATTTTAAGATTTCATCAAAACAGTATGAAATTTTGTATAGGGGGGTTTTTGGGGTCGCTGATTTCGAATTTGATGTGGCATTTTCAAAATTCAAGATGGCGCATCCAATATGGTCCAGTAGGTGTAGGGTATATATAAGTCGGCTAGCCCGACTGAAACTTACTAACTTTTTTTTTTGTGGATTCGATTAGAAATTTTTAGAAATGGATTTTGGACATGGTCCGAGCCTTCGAAACCACCTATAATTGGCTCAAAATGTGGTATTGAGACCAAATTTGCTTATGTTCGAGGCACTTCTAAATTCCTACTGTGTGGGGGTATTACAGCTTCGGCATAGCCGAATATAGTCAACTCTCTAGTTTCTGACATTTCATTTCTGCACTTGCGCTTTCATATAAATATTAAATGAGAGGTGCAATGGTGGAGTGGTTCAATGGTTCTGATATTTATTATTTATTATAAGAGTATAAAGACACATTAAATCAAATCGCTCTCATGTATAATTGATAAAAAATTGCTTTCATTCAATATGCCTTCATGTTCTAGTGGCAGTTTCATTTTGAATCAGTTTTAAATCAATCTGTACAGCTTCCCTGAACGTGAATGTGAAATCATGATAGGAACTCTCAAATGATTCACAGCAAAATTGGCATCGAAAAAAAAACAATTTTCGAGCAAAAGTAACATTAAAAATGTATTACATTTAATTTAATATTCACAGTGAATACAACTTTTAAAATGTCAATCAACATTCGAATGTGACAATCACCGCGAAAAGTTTTGAAGTTTATTATACCCCCACACTCACTGTGGCAGGGTATACTAACTTTGTCACGACGTTTGTAACGCCCATAAGGAGGCGTGTCCGGTATGGAAAAGTATATATATTATTGATCAGCATCACCTCCTGAGTCGATTTAGCGATGTCCGTCTGTCTGTCCGTCCGCACGATACTTGAAACTTTGGGTACATGTTTTTCTCGTGAATACTGAGATCAAGTTCGAGAATCAGCCAAATCGGATAAAACTGGGCGTGGCTCCCATACACCGAAAAAAAAGGTAAACATTTTTCAAGTCTTTTTTATTGTTGTATTCGATTGGAAATGTTTGGAAACGTATTTTTGACATGGTCCGAGGTTCCGAAGACCAATTTTTTTTTCGTGGATTTGATTGGAAATTTTTTAGAAATGGATTTTGGACATGGTCCGGGCTCCAAAACCACCTATAATTGGCTCAAAATAGGGTCTTGAGACCACATTTTTTTATGTTCGAGGTATTTCTTCCTACTGTGTGGGGGTATTTCAGCTTCGGTATAGCCAAATAGTGCACTCTCTAGTTTTTATCACAATTCACATTCACTTCCAGTGAAAAGTGGTACGAACTCACGGGGGTTCTTTGAATTTTCACCTTGAGATATATGCTAACAATTATTATTATGCATTTTTGTTCTTTTATTTTTTTTGAAATGTAAATAATAAATTGATTTAATTCCACATAAATAGTTTCCTCGTTAATTTTCACGTGAGGTGTACAGCTAGCCTATATTGAACCCTATCTCCCATTCTGATGAAAGTCAACTAAACTGAAAACCATTAAAAATTAACCAATGAAAAATGCATTCACATGTTCATTGTGTCGCGTCCTTTGTCCTGCAGTAGAAGTGGAAAATGAAATAAAACCAAAAGTATTTATTTTTGAATGTATTCAGTTTGAATAAATTTTATTATGTTTAATTGTCATTTTTGTTTTTTGTTTTGTTTTTTGTTTTTTGTTTTGTTTTAATTTATTATTTAAATAGTTTTACTTACAAGTTAAACTTCCTTACAATTATGTAAACACAACTTAACATACAAATTATTTTACATACATATACACATATGTATATGAATAGGAACATAAAAGCATAATAGGATTGATTTATTTTTTTCCACTTTATAATTAATTCTGTTGTTGTTTTTTTTTTTTTTGTTGCTTCCTTATATAAACAATGAAAGTTTTTATTCAATTGTACGTATAAATAATTTACAAAAGAAAATAATAATACAAAAGTTACGGTTTATAATTTACATGTGAGTTGAGTTAATGCGCATTTTGGTGATAAATTTGGAAAAAAGTTTTTTGTTCTTAGGTTTTTATTTATTTTTCTCTAAATTTTCATTCGTTGCATGATTTGAATTTTTTCTAATACAAAAGTGAAAAACTGAAAAAAATGAAACATTTTTTTTTGTTGGCGAGTGAGTGTTTTTTTTTTTTGTTTATTTACGTGTGAATGAGTGAATGCAAAATTGTCGTTTAGCTTAAAGTGAATGTGAGATGATATTCGTATGTAAGTTTTGAAACGATTTGCTTTTACTCTTACGCTTACTCTCTTTCTTGTTCAATATAGCACACATTAGGTTTAAATTTGAATGTTAATTAGTTTAAATTCTTTAAGTTTTGCTCACAATTTCGCTCGTGTTTTGGTAGAATTGTTTTTATTTTATTCTTTTGTTTTGTTTTTGTTTTGCATTTAAAATATAATTGCATTCTATGTTGTTTTTTTTTTTGAGTAGGAGTTTTTTTTTTTTTTTTTACTGATTTTGCGGATGCTTTTGGGGTAATTGCAGTTGAAATTTTATATTTTTATTTCCTTTTCATTTTTGTATTGGTTTAATTTAAATTTGAAGCGCAAAACTGATAATGATTTCATTAATTCATTCTGCTGCTGGCGTAGGTATAGTTTGCTTTCTCTGAGTTTGCATCTTGCAATTGAATTTTGCTTTCGAAATGAAATGTGGTAAAATGTGGAATTTAATTTGTATGATTTCATATTCATACAATAAATGCTCTATTATGTTAATTATGCACATTGAATTGTTGTTATTGCGGTTAATGTGTTTACGTTCGGTCATACTCCTGGCATATTAATTACATTTTTAAAGCGTTTTTTTTGTATGCAATTATTTAAAGTGGATTTGGTTTCTTGTGGTGTTTTTGGATCTTTTTTTATTTTTTATTTTATTTTAATTTATTTTTTATTTTTTTATTTTTTGCATTTTGGCTGACTTGATTGCTGACAGATTAAACCTCAATTTCAATGTATTTACTATTTACAATTGAAAATCCATAATCATACGGATAATAAATATTAAGAACAATTTAATTAAATTTAAATGAAATGAAATGAAATGATGAATGCCAATTTGAGACTATTCAAATTATATACAATTAAAATTAATAGGCAAGCTCCCTTTTATTTACAAAACGAAATACCAACTTAAATTTAACTAAGTTTATCAGTCTGTTTAACAATGTACTTTAAAACTTACATACTCATACATACATTCGTTCACCGTTATAACGAGAATGTTGTCAACTAAATACCATGAGTTAATGAATTGCATGTGTTGTCACATACTTAGTACTTTTTTCTTGAATTTTACTTTAAACTTTTTACAATCTTTCTAAATAGCAAAAGTGCGCACATTTGTGAAATGTTTCAATCGCACTCGCTAAAATCACTGGTTGCATAGTCTGTCTCCTTTTGAGACTTACTCAAGTATTTGCAATAGTCTCTCATACCTAATCTACTTGGCTACTTAGTAGTAGCCGTCGGGCTCACCTCGACCCACCTCGGCCTCAAACATTCAGACACACCGCGGTTCTGTGCTTACCGCCGCCCAGCTGCAGTTGTTGTTACGCCCACAGATCGCCTGCGCCCCGCACAGCTCCAGCCTCCAGCGTAGACGTACCGATATCGTTTAGCGATAAGTTCGACTCGTAGTGCGCCAGTTCGGGCTGTTGTCGACTGCTGCTGCCGTGACTGTTGTTCGTGCTGCTGCTACTGCTTGCGCTCGAGTGGGTGTTGCTGGCTGCGCTGTTGCTCGCACAACGACATACAATGCCGTCGTCCGAATTGTTGCCCAGGGCACCGTTGCTGTGGCCGCAGTTGCAAGGCTTTTTGCAGTTGTAGCTGTTGTAAGAGCCCCCAGCAACGCCATTAGGTGGCGCAAAGTTCGACGAGAAACTGGCTTGGATGCCCTTGCTGCCAACCGGCCTCTTGCTGGTGCCATTGCAGTCACAGTTGTTGGTCGCGCTGGCGTTGGCCGCCTTTTGCAGCGCCTGTTGCTTCGCATAGTCCACACTGTCGTATGTCGGTGCCGTAGCAACACCAACACCGGCCCCACCGAGCACCTGTCCGCTGGCAACTTGACCATTTGCCGTGGTCAGATAGGCCGGCACTGCATACTCGTGCTGATGTCGCTGATGGTCGAGCGTCTTTGCTGCGCCTATGCCGCCAATGTTATTCAGTTCGTTTTTGTGTCCCTTGTGCGACATTTCGTTCAACGTATTGAACTTACAAGCGGTCGCTGCAGACGGTATGGGCGCATAGCCACGCGCGCAATCATTGATGGTGGCGTAGTTATTGCAGTCGGCGTAGTGCTTGTCACCGATCCGTCCGTTCGCCGGTTGGTATTCGTGCGCTGAGGCGTAAATATTCACGGCTGAGCGCGCTGCCAGGCAATTGGTGGCGGTGCGTTTGCTGCGGCCCACATGGGGCGGCATTGCGATGCGTAGTTTCTGCCAGAACTTCTTGTCATCCCATTCGATGCAGGTACTGGTGCGTAGGTAATGGCGCATATCCATGTCGATGTCGCGTTGCGGCAAATCGCCGTACAGTATGAAGACTATGCGCTTCCTGCGTTTCACCATCTCGTGCAGGGCGCTCTTGTATTCGAAGCGCGTCCACTCGTTGTAGAGGAAGTTCTTCGAGAGCACGAGCACAAATTGTTTGGCACTCTCGGCCGCCTCGATAATGGCATCGGTGACGTAGGCATTAATATTCACGTCACGATAGTGCAGGCACAGGCGATAGCCGATGTCGTTCTCCAGCGTATTGGCCAGAATTTGATTAACGAAATGCTCATCCTGCAGGCTGTACGCGAAGTAGGCATCGTTCATAGTGCGGTCCTTGGCGTCGAGGTTGTCCACGAAACCGGGCGTGCGATAGCACATGTTCAGCAGACAACTGGAGTGTGCCCACATTTTCAGTTCGTGACGATAGCAGAAGAGGCCCAATATCAGGCCGAAGAACCCCACAAAGGCACACGTGGCCACCAGCAGCAGTGGCAGGAGACTTTCAATTTCACTGGCGTGCACATACGTGGCCATGTCCTCTCGCAACGTGCACTTGGTGCCGTTCTTCTCGCGCAGTATGCTGGTCGCGTTATTGTAAACACATGACACGCGTCCAGCATCGATAATTTTCTCGGAATTCTGACCCAAATAGGTGCGGAAAAGCATCAAATACCCACACTCGCACGACCACTGATTATCGGCCAGGCCGATTTCCACCAGGTAGGGGTTGAGGGACAGCTGCCACACCTCGAAATGCAGCAGGCGATTGCCATCCACGCGGAGTACCTCTAACTTACGCAGCGCCTGAAAGCTGCCATTGCCAATTGTGGCGATGCGATTGTTTTGCAAATACAATTCCCGTAAATTCTCCAAATTGTGGAATTCCTGGCCCTGCAAGGCGGTGATGTGATTATCTTCCAAATGCAGAACCATTAAGCGTTTCAGTCCGCTGAACGTTGTATTGTAGACGAATTGCACGTTCGAGTTGTTGACAAACAGCACGGCGAGGTTCTTGCGACCGAGGAATGTGTGGCCCGCCAATTCGACGAAATTATTGCCATCGATGTACAACTCGGTGGTGTCCATTGGCACTTTGCGCGGCATTTCGGAGTAGCCGGCACCTGAGCACTCCACTATATTCGTGGACCAAGTCTGATCGTGGAAGCAGGTGCAATTGGTGGGGCACGTCATCTCGCAATCGCACGCATCGAACTCACAGCAGTGGCACACGGCAAAGCAGTGCGTCTTGTAGCTGCAGAGGAAATGTTTGGGCTCTGCCTCGATGAGCGGAATATAGGCGCGCTCGCGATTATTGAGCAGCTTACAGTAGATGGTCTCCAGGTCCATGATGCGAGGATATTGACGCGATTTGATGTGATTGATTTTCTGCAGCCAGTCAATGTTACAGTCGCAGGTGAAGGGGTTGCCGCCAATGTAGAACTCGGGCATCGCACGTTGCTCGTGCACCGGCAGTATGCGCAGCGACTTGATGTCGAGCGTGGTGATTTGGTTGGCATACAAGTCGACGCGCGTCAAATTCGCCTTGTGCATAAATGTGTCGGGATCTACGAGATTAATGAGATTATCGTTGAGAAACAGCAGCTCAATCGAGTTGGGTATGGACGATGGCGAGATCCTTTGAATCTGATTGAAACTCGAATCGAGCGTTTGCAAGCGTATTTGCGAATCCAAGCTGAAACGATTCGACAACTCACTCAAACGATTCTTATGCAAGTCCAGCCATTGCAGTGTGCTGGGCACGTGGGCATAGTCAAAGTGTTCCAAGCGATTGTCGGAGATGTTCAGCCACAACAGCGATGGCATATTGCTGAACAGGCCATTGATTTCGGCGAGGTCGTTGCCATCTAGGCGTATGGCTTGTATGCTGGAAGTCATCTCGAAGGCACCGGGCTCCACAACAGCAATGCGATTGCGTGCCAAATTCAGAATTTGCAAGCTGGGCAGATCCTTGAAGGCGTTCATGGTGATATTCTCCAGGAAATTGCCAATCAGCCGTAAACCGTACAGATTGCCCAAACCTTTGAAGGCATTCTCCTCCAGCACGGTTATCATGTTCTCACCCAAGTCGACAGTGCGTAGCAGACGCATATTCCTCAAGGCCAAGGGCACCGTTTTCAATTGGTTGCCATTCAGATTAAGATCCTGCAAGGAGCTGCAGTTGCGGAATGCCTCGGGATGAACACCGATGAGGGCATTGTTGTCCAACGACAGCAAGGACAGCACATACAGACCGTTCAGGGCATAGGCGTCCAAATATTTGAGCTTGTTGTGCGACAACAGCAGCGTATGCAAATTGTTCATTGGGGCGAAAGTGTCTGCGGCAATATTTTCCAATTGATTGTTGCGCAAGTTGAGAATCTGCAGAGTGTAGAGGTCGGTGAAAATCTCCGGCTCCAGTTTGGTCAATTTGTTATGCGACAAATTGAGCAACACCAAACGAATCAAGCCCACAAATGTGCTGCGGTCAATCCAAGTCGATGTGATTTGATTGAATGACAAGTCCAGGGCCTGCAGCTGATCCAAATTGGAGAACAACTTGGGCGAAAGCACACTAATCGAATTATTCTGCAAGTAAACCTCTTGTATGGAAGCAGCCTGTTCGGCGAACAGCTCCGAGGGCAGCGCAACGATTTTGTTCGAGCTCAAGTTGAGAATTTGCAAGTTCTTGAGTCCACTCAGTGCCTTATCGGCAATCATGGAAATTTCATTGTTATTCACTTGCAGCACACGCAGACGACGCAAAGTGCCGAAGCCATTAGCAGGCAAAAGCACAAAGTGGTTGTATGACACATCAAGTACCTCCAAATCCAAATTACATGTCGAGCTGGGGGGGCGTTTGGAGGAGTCCGTTGCCGTTGCTGTTGTGACATTGCTCAACGGCTCCTTGCTGCGGTCACGGAAGCCCAATTCGTTGACGTCCTGCAGGCGATTCTCACTCATGTTCAAAGACGATAAACCGCTTAAAGCACAGAATATATTATCGGGCAGAGTCCAGATATTGTTGGACGACAAATCCAGACGCTCCAGGTTGGTGGCCACCGCAAACGCATCCGATTCAATGTCGAAATTTAAACTCGGCCAGATGATGTTGTGCGTACGCACGGTGAGATTACGCAGCTGCGTCAGGCCGTCCAGTACGTGTCGGTTGAACTTGGCCAGCTTGCAGTACTGAATGGATAGCTCCTGCAGGCGCACCAGATGGGCAAACGAACGCTGCTCCAGCGAACTCTTCGCCATGATTTCGTCGTTGCACAGCACATGCAGGGCCACCGTATTCTCCGATGGTATGACACTGAAGTTGGTCGTGTCGAATTCGCTGTTCACCGTGCGCAGATTGCATGTCAGCGATATCTCGGGATTGTCAGAGCCCGCAGCGGGCATAAAGTGGCAATCATCGGGTGCATCGTACCGTGTATCTGGGGTGGCACCGCCCGACAACTGACCACTGCCATGCTCCCCGATTGGCGGCTGTTGCAGCTGCGAATTGGTCACACCGGCTTCGCCCATAATGGCATTGGAATGGCGCTGCTGCTGGGACTGTGATGAGGTTGACTGGGGCTTCAGTTTCAATTGTTGTTGCTGCATGCTGCCACTGGCGATCAGCGCCAGCAACAGGACGAAGGCAGTCGTAATGTCGCGTTGAGTGGCCATTGTTGAATGGATGGGCGAGAGTTGCTGCGAGTATTGTACGGTTAAAAAGAAAAGAATGTCGAAGAACCGAAAAGCAAAAGGAAAATTTGAACAAATCAAAATCAAAATCCTTATGGTGCGGTCTTATTTCGCTCTGTGCAACATGTTTGTGCGGCTCAGTGTCATTATTAAAGGGATCAATGTGTGGTTTCTGGTCGGAGCACTGATTTCATTTAATTCCGAATAACTTCGTGTGTTCTTCTGCTAATATTCAAGTTCAAGCATATTTAATAGTTTTCTTCTTAACGCACATACAGAAATTATGATACGCGAACACTCCTCTAAGTTCAGGAGGACTTTTTTCGCAAGATTTCGTTTAAGTTCGCGATTTTTGCTTCTACTTTTTTTGTTGCTAAATCTGGCTAAAAGCAGACTTCGTGAAACCGAGTGTAATAACTTTTTTTATGCTTGCTCTTTGTGGGTATCTCGCAGCAGTTCGTTCGTTCGTTGTGAATTTTTTTCTGCACACAACACAAGCACACAACACAGAAATTTCGCACGAGCTTGAATTCTTCGTTTCTGATTTCGATTTGCACTCGCCACAGCGTGCTGCCCAAGTCACACAGAACTTCACACTCAATTCATTAGGAACATTTAATGTTAGTAATTCAATTTAAAACCAATAAATTTCTATTTGTATCAGCGTTTGTTTCCTTCACTACATGCGGGCCTTTCGGAATTGCTATTCTCTTTTCGTTTCTTTTCTTTCAACTAACTAATAAGACGCGCCCGTGGCTTTTTCTTGTGTTTGTTTTTTTTTCTCTACGGTTGATATTTAATTTCTTTCAAATTGTATTTTAACGAAATGCGCGTTGAAATGCGTTGTGTTGCACGTTCGCGTTCTAACCAAAGACTGAATTTTATAGAGCCGTGAGCAACCCTTATATAGAGTAGGCAATATTTCGGTAAGTCAGTGCAGTCAGTTCAGCAAATGATGATGGAAGAGTGTAGAGTACACGGATACACAACCAGAGAGAGAGATAGAGAGTGAAAGGAAAAGGGACATTTGATATTTTGTAGCATCCTTGTGTGTGCTCTGCAGGATTCACTTGATGTCCTGTGTAGAGGGAAATTTTCTCCAAGTTGCGTTGAGGAATTTTTGCTCGAATGCCTTCAAATATTTGCCAGATTTTGCTTCACACAGATTTCCTGCAGCACACAATGCGATGTCGGTATTTTCTTTTCCACTCTCGGAGTCCTTCTCAAGCAGCTGATGTAGTTTCAAGAACTCACCACACATAGGAGAGTAAATATATATTCCCTTTAGTCAATTGTGGCGATTCTCCTACTCGTATTTTGTTTTTGTTTCGTACGCATTGTGGGCACATTCTCTCATGATGGTGATGCCTTTTGCTCCCATTCATTCTTTCCTCTTATTCACGGTCTATGTTTTGATAATGAAAATATACGATGTCTATGGCAAATAACATTTGTTAAAGTGGAATTTATGTTTAGATACCAACAAGAGCCACAATAACAATAACAACAACAACAACAACAACAACAACAACAACAACATTCACAGTTCATTTGAGCTTTAGAAAATTGCTCGTATGTGATAAGTGTGCACAAAGAAAGGATTAACAAGGAAAAGTGTGTATGTTGACCCAGTAGCATTGATATATTTTTTGTGAATTCCAGTTGAAGTTCTAAAAAATATTTACTAGAATCTTTCATTAAAATTCTTAATTGGCGCCACACTTTCACCAAAACAAACTTTTAATTTGAACGAAATTTTACTCATCTCCTGCCTGGGTCTGGTTTGGAATTTTTAACGACTCTGGACACCGCACTCATCAACGTGTTCAAGGACATGTTGGCAATAAATCGCACACAAACCGTTACAATGCCATGCCAACTAACCAACTAACCAAACCGAACAAACCCAACGACCACGCTCAACTCGAACTCAAACTCAAACTCCACGAAACTCAAACTATGAAAGCGAAAACTATGGTCTATGGTTTCGTTTGATTTGCTTTGGTTTTCGCATAGGTAGGCAAACAATGTTAGGCAAGGTTAAATAGTTGCGATTTGGGTTAATGGCAGAGCCATTGTAGTGGTGGGGATGACTGCCAAAATTGATAGTGGAATTTCAAAGCAACATTTACATAATTCCTAGGGATAAATGCATAAGCTAAATGCTTGAGGTTTGTTTCGATGAGTATCAATTTGTATTGGCTGTCGACATGTGTCTACATGAAAACTTTAAGATTTTGTGTAACTTCCTAAGTATGTTCTTTAAATAACACAAGTGAGTCAAGTGCTTACAGGTTTCATTTAATGTACCACATTTTCGATACCTCAATTCCGATCTAAAGCCTTACATATGTACGTCTGCCCAAAGTCAACATCCCCAAGGACATAAGCTATAATTGTATTACCTTCTTTCGTAGATTCTATATTCTTTTTTGGCAATACAGAACGCTCTACCTTCCTTCCAGCGTGCTACTCTACTCAACTCAATGCTGACCTATGCAAACATAAATCGGATTTTATTGTTAAGTTGATTATATTTCACTTTATTTACATAATGTCCACAGCACAACACAACTGATGCCAATGCAAACATACTTGCTCACTCAATTGTCCGAGGACCTATACATGCATATGTACGTGTGTGTGCGTGTGATCATATTTCTAAAGGAAGATAATTTTCAGCCTGAAAAATAGGAATTTCTTTAAAAATAAAATTGGAAAAAAAATAAATCAATAGCCAGGCTTGTAGTTTTGAAAGGAACGCAAAAAAAATCCAAAAATGTCATATTGTATGCCACAGACACATAGGCACACACACACACACACATAACCACACAATGGCATAAAGGATGCTAAAAGGAGCACTTCTTGTGAATGTATGAGATTAAGTTCTATTCTTCATATAAAATGTGTCTTGGCTTGGCTTCTTCTTGTCGTCCTAGTCGTTTCTGGCTTCAACTTCTTCTTATTTTTTGTTTGAAAATAGCCAAGCCGTCTAGAGCATTTGCTGCCACAGTGATGGTGGTCAATGTCACAATTCTGCCACACAATGCTGATGTCCATGTCCACCCGGAAGCAGGAAGTTGACATGTAGGTAAAGTACGGGTACGAGTACACTAGTCTTTTCTATGTGCTGAACATTTTATTCAATTGATTTGTCGTTTTTGTTTCTTTGGGTCCCCCTCTTGTGGGATTCTTGTGAAATTATTGATTTTCTTTGCTGATTTTTTATTTATTTATTTATACTTATATATTTTTTGTCTTGCTGATCTTTGTTTACATTGTGTGGAAAGGACTTCGTCACACGGCATTGAGTCTTATTTTGACAATTTAATTTTTTATTTCCTCAAGACCTACAGCACACATTTCGGTTTCAATTCATAATTTTTTTGTGCTGAGTCGTTGTCCCCAGGGAAATAATTCAATTTGTATTTGGGCAAATCAATTATTGTCCTTTATTTGTGCTTTAAGTGCCTCTCGGAGACATTTAATTTCACAATTTTTTCAGAAATTGTATTTTTTTTGTCCTACGCAAAAAATACCTTCATATATCCTTGAACTAACTTATCTTTTGATAAAGATGATCATAGAGGTGTGGCATTTGGCTTTCCATTGCGCTATAAATTACTCACCATCGAACCTTGACTCTTTTGTTTGGCCAAAATGGCACAAGAACGCACCAACTGCTTTGTTGGCAAAATTTTGCTCAAAAGCACACCTTGGTTTCGGGCTCCCAAAAGGTTGGCGTGCGCGGCTGCAATTTATTGCCTGCAGAAGTAGTACCTTGAAAGTTTTGCAACGCATTGAATAGAAATGACTGCATTGCGAGGGCCAATTGAAAACTAATGACGTTTGAAGGATGTTTGCGAATGCCCTAATTGAAAATCTATTTGGTATTACCTTTCAATGGTTATCTAATCTGTTCTTCAGTCTACTATTGTCCGTGTTTAGCATTTTACGTGTAAATTACGAAGGAAAAAACCTTGAAATGCGTAAGAAACTATAAAATCCAGTGAGATAGGTACGAAAACTGTTCACAGACACAACATTCAAAGACCAAATTCTGGCGCACATTCAAGAATGGAGTTGGCAAAAGCTGGCCTTAAAATCAACACAAACAAGTAAGATCAAGGCTACTAAAATTAATGAGGATAGCGTAAATATCAGCATGTCCAGTATCGAAAAGCCTCAAGGCGCTTACGCATAACTGTACAGTGTAAGGAGCTCTTCGACACTATCAGTTGATGCTGAAATTGGTATTTTCAAATCCAATGTATGTAATGTCGGTTCTTCTCCTATCTGGTCACCGAAAACGTGACAAAATCTCGATAGAGTTTTGACGAATTTTTGAGAATATGGTCCCCCAATATCGTTTCGAACCAGGAACTATGTAGAAAGTGCAAAATGACTTTGTCTCAAGACCCCATTTTGAGCCATTTATATGGGGTTTCGGAGACTACGACCACGTTAAAAATCCATTTCTAAAAATTTCCAATACAATCTACAAAAAAAATTATTTTTTTCTCAAGACCCCATTTTGACATATTTATAGGTGCTTGGTCCATGCTCGGACCATGTTAAAATCCATTTCCAATCGAATTCTGCAATAAAAAAGACTTGGAAAATGTTGACCATTTTTTTCGTTATATGGGAGCCACGCCCAGTTTTTGTCCGATTTGGCTGATTCTCGAACTTGTACTCAGTATTCACGAGAAAACCATGTACCCAAAGTTGCAAGTCGATATCTCCAAAACTGCGACCGCGTGGACGGACAGACGGACGGACAGACAGACAGACAGACGGACATCGCTAAATCGACTCAAGAGGTGATGCTGATCAAGAATATATATACTTTTCTATACCGGACACGAGTCGTTGTGTCAAAGTACGTGTACCCCGCCACAGTGAGTGTGGGGGTATCATGATTCGATGAGAGTTTTTAGTAAAACAATTCGAAGCATTATAGGATTTTTGTTCTATATGTGTTCTATATGCAAACCTGTACGTATAGTAACTTCCAACACGTTACTCAATTTCCTTTAATTTTATTTAGTGTTAATTTTTTTCACCTCCTTCCCCCCGAATTATTACCCTCATACATCACATTGCAACGAAAAATTACATTGTCCTTACGAATTAGTTCCATCATTTTTCATTTGCGATTAAATTCTACACACGAGCATCCATCCGCCTCATCTATAGAAATTGTATCCATTGGTCCAGGGGGGCTCATTGCGTAGGGAAATTAAACAGACAACAGACTATGGAAAGGTTGCAACTCTTGGCTAGTTGCTCACTTGCTACTTGGTACTCGTAACATAAATTGCTTACCATTGTTGTTGGCGTAATAAAGAGAAAGTGTAACTAGTAGTACATCAAACACAATTGAGACTATTGTAAGCAACTAATGAAGGTAATTTGGTATTGCACAGGCGAACGCTCTCGTACCGAGAAGTACACAATGGCCGCAGTGATTGTTATGTTATTTCAAAACACGTACACTAAATTCTTTGTATGTTGCAATGATGAAATTTTCTTACTTGAGGAAGGAAGGAAGGAAATGTCCAATGCTGACAACGCTGGCAGAGCGAATTAAATGAAAGCAATTGCGCCGCGCGCTCCACTCACGTCAGTCACATCAAAAGTCCGATTCTCTGACGTTTTAATAGCTTAAGTTGTCAGATATGCGCTGCTAAAATTGGCATATTTCCAATGCAAAGGCCAACCAGCCAACCAGCCAGTCAGGCCAACCCTTCAATGTGGAGCTTTTATTGGTGGTGGCTGTGCGCTGTTGCTGCTGCTTTGCTTGTTCGTTCTTTCTTCTCTCATTGTTGTTTGCGTTTTTATTAATTGGTGTCTTTATTTTTGCCTCATTTTGTTAGACTTATTGTATCCGCGCAACATAATAGGGCAGAACCTAATTGACTCATCTTTGGCAAAGTGAGGAACGGACTAAGGGCTTGGGGGGGGGGGGGGGTGGGGAGTGTAAGGCCAGTGGGTGGCTAATTTCATTGCTATTGTTCTTAAGGTCATATAAAGGATGGTAAAAATTACTACAGAGAAGCGATTAAGTCAGAGAAACTAGAGTGAGATGAAAATGTACAGTGGCAGCAGTACCAGCGGCATCAGCAGCCATCCAGTGAGCGAGGGAAGCTAATTAGCGATTGACATGAATTGTTCATTAAGAAGATTCGAACATAAAAAATTTACTGCCTTGGAACAGTGGAAATGTTGAACGAATGTAAAGCGGATGAAGAAAAGAGAACTGGGTTAGCAAAATTTTGCAGATGAATGACAGCCAGTCTCACTGCGATGGCAAGCGATTCGCTTTTCTTCACGTTATAAAGAATTCCAATTAAAAATTAATAGATAAAATCTGCATTGTAAGCTCATTGCGGGCTGTGTGTGGTTGCCACATATTCTGTGGAATGTTAACAAATTGGAAATATAAGAAAAGGGAAATGTTGAATAGTGGCAGGTAGGAGGGGGCCCTTCAAGGGGGCCCTTCAAGCTTCAATAATATATTGGATTTCAAGACAAAACGTTGATTCGATTTTCGGTTGAGCGACGTCTTAACTCGGTGGCGGATGGAGCTCATCTCATCGAGCAATGGCAAACTTACGAGAGTATAATTTGCCTTGCAAATATTTCACTTGGCGTTCGGAACCGGCACTATATAGTAGCACCTCTGCAATTCACAGAAACGATTACGTGCCTGTGAATTACATAACCGAAGTAGTCTCTGTGAGAAGTTGAAGCTAGGAGTTCGGCTAACATCCCTCCATGACATTTTTTTGTTTTTAACCACTTAACAATAGTTTTTAACAGATTCGCTGTTGACAGAAGTAATCCTTGATGCGGCAAAATTAGTACTAACTGTAATTCATCCAGAACACTCACCAACCCTCCATTCTTCCATTCGAGCGTGTCATCCATCTCCTAATACTTATGCCATGTCTTATAAATAATCACGGGATTTCGTTTCTTTTGAAGTTGAGTTCCAAGGGCTCAAAAAGCCAAGGAAGTGTGTATCACTACCAGCACCAACATACATACATACATACGTACACACTGATATCAAAGTTCCGCCAACAATTTGCTTATCTTGTCGGCCATACTTCACAATTCCGCTGAAAATTATTACAAAAGTTAATATTAATGACGTTGATGAAAATCACAAAGTACCACAACCACATTTCTCTCTTGGCAGTATCACGATATCATTATTTCGCATAAATAACAAAAGTCACAAAATAAATTAAACACAAAAGGCGAAATTGATAACCGAGAATCCACCATCCATCCAACCAGCCCACCACCAAACTCGCCCGAAGCTCATACATGAAAACGCCAACATTCAACGTTCAACACTTAAACATGAAAGATTTAAAGGCGAAAATTTAACGCAAGGAGCATGCGACACATTTAAAGGACATTGTCATTTCCAGACAATGACTAGCGAACTGCATGAAGGCCGCGCGCCGAACTCTCTCTCAACTGCAGATGCTTCAAAGCAGCCAGCTAATAATAAAAATCAAACAATTATAGTAACAAAAAAAAAAAAACAGACGAAAGCAGAAAACTGTGTCGTATAACTCACAAAGCTCACGAGAGAAAAATTTTTAATAATGTTAATGTTGAGAAAACTAAAATGGAATGCAAAATAAAAGAAAAAAGGAAAATTGCTTAAAACTGGTGCAGTGGCATAGAAGAAGAAGACACACACACTCGCCGGAGAAATTAATTGAAAAGAATTATGTAGAATGTGCACACAAATCTCTCAGTTGGTCTCCAGGAATAATAAAAATGTATGATTTTCGCACATAAAGGAATAGGACATTTTGTTCCATTTCGTTCGTTCGCCGTGTCTGTCTTTACATTATGCTAGTATTTTTTCATCTTTTGTTCAAAGAAGTTCATAGTGCATTTTTTGTTTAAGGAACAACTGCAGTACGAAATTCTCACTCGTGTTGATAATGTTTATTATGAGTGGCTGGGGTATATAGTTGTTACTTGCACCATACACTGCATGCATAGATTTATAGGTACTAGGAAGAAAAAAAATTTATGTTTGCAAAAAGAAAATTGGTTAGCTCCTCTTGCGACAAAAATTTAAATTAACTTTCAGAGGACCCTTTATGGCCCAGTCGACTATAAATGTGTCTGGGCCGTAATCGTTCCAATTGCAATAATTCACAATTTTAATATACTTGTTGAAAAACGGAGAACATCTCACACTAAAACGGTAACTCAAAAACTCCAAGAGAAGCTATTTGTTTTGGTAGATTTTTAATTAAGTACCTTTTAAAAATATGCCATTACTAGAAAACACTACCGACACCACTTATTGCACCCCTTTGAGCCCACCTTGGACCCTCTTGGACCCAATTTTAATGCCACGCCTCATTTCAAAATTAAAAATCCTGAGCGAGAATCTTTCACAGAATATGCATATACGCACAATTACAGCTTCATAGCTGACTAGAGACCGCAGGAGACCCTAATCTAATTGACACGCCCATATTGTGAACAACAATGCCCCCCTTTCAGAAATTAAAAATTCCAGTCTTTAGCCACGGTCCCACAGAATGTACTTATAGGAAAAATTGCAGCTCTTAAAGTCCTCTGTTGGCTTCAGGAGAGCATACTTTACACAGCCCACATTTGACTAAAACAACCACGCCCTTTTTCGGAAAAATACAAATTTTTACACAGAAAATATATGCATGGTAGATTGTACAATTGCAACATCTTAGGTCCACTGGTGGCTTCTGGAAGGTGAGGACAGACTTTCGGACAAATGGGTTGTAATATGTATAGATGTAAACAAAAAATCATCTCATCCAGAAGCTGACGTCAATAAGAAACGGTTAAAATTTATTTATGTTATTTTCGTAGGTCCATTAGTCTAAACACAAGTAGGTCCAACGTTTATTAAACACTCTTAATGAATAAATATTTCACCAGTATGTTAAAGAAAAAACTAATTTCTCCTTCCCATGCCAAATCTGGCTAAAGAAAAACTACTCCAACCCATCACAGAACATCTGAACATAAAAACATCAAAATCCATTAACACGCTTTTGTGGCGCGCAAAAAAAAGGACATCTGCTGTTCCCAAAAGACAATCAAGCAAGCCTGTGACCAAATAATCAAGCTTTCCGTCATTAACAGCAGAAGCGTCATGTGACGCAGCATGTATGCCCAGGCAAGGCGAACAAAATCCAATTAACACCTCATTTGGGCGGCGTGAAAAACCTCTGAGGAAAACACAAGAAACATTCCAGGCAAACAAACAGCCAAGAAACTATACAAAGAAATCTTTTTCAACACTTTCGCACACTTGCCACATCGCTTGGGACTTGCGATTATGAGCGGAAAATCAGAAAATCAACGTTGTGTTAGTACAATTAAATGTGCAGAGGCAAAATCAACCCAAGGAAACAATGAAGGATACATGCCAGGATGGCAAATGCTGGAGGAAATTCGCGCATAATGAAGCGAGCAAATTGCGATTCGTTGTATGATGTTCCATTGCAACCGAAACTATGAAACTAAACGCCTATTAGGGCGTTGAAAATTTACCAAATAGCAGCTAAACCGTTTTTAAATAGTTACGAAATGAGGTAGATTTGGAAAAGTTCGAAAAGTTCCAGTAGAGTCACACCTGAAAATCACACGCCAGCATGCGTACAACGACAATAGTTCGGCAAACAAAGAGCTGTCAGAACTCAACATGACATTTACGGTTGCATTGACACGTTAGTGTCAATCAATCCCTTTTCAAAGTCATATACTAAAAAAAAAACAAAAAAACAAAACTACGACCGCTTGTGTCTCTAAAAATGAACTATTGTGTAGAATTTTGCTACGGGCAGCCAGCAGTCCGTTTGCCGTACAAAGAGTACGAAGCGTGCTACTGCACAATAATTAACAAAAGTCAGTTGAGAAAATATACGAAATCATTAAATTGAAACTAAATTCTATTTTCCATTGCGAAAGACAAAAGCCAAGCAACAGGACGCCCCAGCGCCAAAGATCGTATGCTGCAGTTGTGTATTTTTCGCCTCGATAATTGTACCTGAGGGTACTTTGGCTGGGAAACTGGCAAAAAGTATCGAAAATATTGAACAAATTTTAATTCAATTTTTCACATACCAAAAAAAAAAATACAAAAATTAAATAAAACAGAAAGAATATCGAAGGCGCACAGCTTGATTCTCGGTGCTCGCACACACTCACACACAACACCCTTAGGCGTCTTTAAATGTCAAACAAAAATTGGCTTTGAAGTTAAGTTAGGTTAGGTAGACGACAAAAATAAAGTCGATGGGACAACGGAATAGTCGATTGTGTGTGAGTGTTTTGTGTGTGTATAATATATGAGTATGTGTGTGTGAGTTTGTGTTTTTGTATTTCAATGACAGACTCGAAATGTAAGTAAACATTTTGAACAAAGTGTATTTCTTTTGGGTGGAAAACGAGAGCGAAACTCACCACACTCATATGATGATGGCTAGTATAAAAGGAAAATAGAGAATTTTGACAGTTCAAATGACAGTTGAAATATGAGAGGTTATGTACAAAATTGGCAATGCCAAGGAAATTTGTATGGGAAATTTCATAAATGAGAAAACGTCCATTTCAATGGGAAATTTCACAACTGAGGAAAAGTAAATTTCCCAAATGAGATGAGTGAAAATTGAGAGAGCAGAGAGCCTGCAAAACTGATAGGGAATTTATCCCAATGACCGCAGGACTTCAATGAAGGAACAAATACATGTGAGAGTACAAAGAGGCAATTAGAAATGATTTGGGTTTGTAAATAATGAAACAATGAACTCTCCAAAAGGTGGAGGTGCCTTGGAGAATTCTCATTGTAAAAATGTGTAAATTATTAAACTTCAAAGACAGTTCAAGTTTTTAAAACCTTCGTTGTAGTTTTACCCTTGCCAGCGTTTGAATAATTTCTAAAAGCCCATATATGTGTAAACTTGCTACTCTCTGGGATATTTTATTGGGATCATTTCTCTGGGAAAAACACAGAAACTAGTCACAGAAAACATCTCAGAGAATCTTCTACTGTGCTCTCTACAGCACCTTTGTAGTATTTATATGTTTTTGAGTATAAAATCCTGAGAAATATCCTCGCCAATTCAAAGGAATGTTTTCGATTTTAATGTTACACTTTTCAGTAGTATCCTAAGGAAATGTGGGAGCACGTACAGTTCAAGATTGGAGCGGTTAATTTTTCTCCGATTTTCTGTTAATAATTCTGTTTTTTTAATTGGTTTGGTTTTTGTGTGAAATTAAAGCTTCTACGTTGAGTGAACAACTTGAATGTTGGCGAGAGTTCATCAGCCTTATTGTCTTGATTGTTTAAATTCTGGGTAATCATGTTAAATGGCGATGGAAAAGTCTCTACTGAAGTTGATAGCGGTTTTAATTTGACTTAAATGCTAAAAATGTATGAACATAAAATCCTAAACAAACGGAATTCAATGGAGAGGATAGGAAATGTGTTCACCACTTTTGGCCCAAGTCAGCTTTCGCCCGACTGAGCTGTACTGAATTGTTTTTCGTTTGTTTCTATTTTTATTTTCATTTTAGTTTCAGAATTTCCTGTCGTCCTAGTTACGAAACGTTTGCCTTGCCATTTGAAAAGCACAGCCATTTCCATTTTGTATGCGAATGTATGTTTCCAAGACCGACAACCGCTTATCGCTCAGGATGCGAAACGGAATGTGATGGCTGCTAAGTCGGCCAGGGCTGTATACTTTTAAGCGTTTTATTGCATGGCCAACATTATTGTTTGTGGTGTTGTTGTTGTTCTTGTTCTTGGTCTTGTGGGTTATTTATCATTTCTTGGGCGTGACTGTATTTTCTTTAATTCATCTCTTCATTGCATTTAGCCTACTTGTGCAATTTTTCACGCTTCTCGGCTTTACACAACCATACAGCAGTGCAAATAAAAGCTGAACTTGTTATTGTTGTTGCACGACCACAGACTGATAAATCTTCATTTCATTTCACTTAAATTTCCATTTTTTTTTGTTTCGAAATTCCAATAGGCGCCAAAAATGACTTCAAAGTTCAGTCAAATGCATTAACGTCTTTTGTGGGAACGGAACGCCCTTCATGATTGCCACCCCCATGACCATATACGAGACTTGCCTTACTTTACATTTCAGCTGTGCCTTTATGCCGAATTTATAATGCCTTCGCGTTAAATTTAATAGAAAGCATTTGCGTTTTTTTTCAGTTCCCTTTTTTTTTTTTTTTGCCAACAACAACAACTACCTCGTACTTTCATAACTGTAAAATCACATATCGTGCCCGAAATGTGTCAAAAATGAAATCACGTTGCTGTTGCTTCTTGCTGTTTGTTGTTGGTTCACCCCTGCTCCCCTATGACTCCTGCTTATTAAAGTTAAGCACATATTTTCACTTAGAAAATATTATTTTTCTTCAAAGTTCCAACATTTCCTTGTTTTGCGAACAGGAGTGACTTGAACACGGCGGCAAGTTTAATGGCAGCACATTTTTGGGCTATATGTGTGTGGGCCATCATGCATATTTAAGTATGGCCTACCTGGAATCTCATTGTATGCGTGCTTGGGTTTCCTGGGGTGTGTGTGGGTGCTGATGTTAATTTCATCACGGCATGAATATATTTAAAACTTTAAAAATGTGTAGGCCTTCGTTATAAAAAAAAATAATTTTATTTTTACATATTTTTTTTCAAGTTTTACTGAAGTGAATAAAAACATTTTTTTGTTAAAGGCAATTTTGCGTTGAAATCATGAATTGTGTTTTCGTTGCAATTTAGCAGTTTTGTTTTTAATTTGAAGTAATAAGCGACTTCAAAACTTGTCGCTTACTTTTTCATTAAAAGAAAACAGCTAGATTACATTTGCTACCAGAACAACACAACTACGGGGTACCCGGTATTCCGTAGTCAGCGGCTCACCCTACACCCTACCCTGACTACACGGTTCTATAATACTTTGTCATAAAGACCTAGCTTATCTGATAATAATATTATACTCATACCATATGAGATCCCATTTCTGAAATTTCCACCTTACAGTTCGGTACTGAGATCCTCAACAAAACCGGGTTTTTCAACAAAAGAATCATTCCTGCGACTCCGTTTAACTATTTTTACTTAATGACTGTACAATATATTAAGGACCTAGGTCCCATATGAACCCTTTGTCGAAATATATTTACAGCAGGGGATACAACCGCATCGAATATCTGTTTCAGTGCCGGTTTCGGTTCTAAGATTTTAAAAATATCGATTTCGGTTTCGATTTCCAGACACTCCCGAATTTTTTGTACTAAATATGTACGGGGGCTACTCACCTAACTATAAAGTACACCTATACATCGGGACTATCACCATTCTTACCATATTTATTGAAATAATTTGTGCCTCTTTTTAGGCAAATGCAATTTTTTTCAGATGATACATATTCTGTGGATTTCCACTTTACTGACATTACCATCTCCATCCACTCTAAGACCGTCTAGTAAAAAAATGCATAACCTTCTCTACTGCCAGACTTTAATACATTTACCGCAAACATTAGAAATGGCAAAATTTACATAAAACACATATATATGTATGCAAAGAAAAAAAAACAGGTTGTCATAAATTTAATCGCATATATGAAAAACAATTACACACACACAAACAAACACATGTACGACAACTACATGTGCACGCTGTGGTTTTACACTTGTAAAGCATTTTTCAAGCATTTTCCTAATGCGAAACATTTGCCAAACCGTAAAATTCGTGTAAGTGTGTAAATTTTATTATTGTCGTGCAGTTCCGTTCAGTTGAGTTCCCCCCTTTCGTGCAAATGTGGGGGGGGGGGGTATGAGTTTGAGAGAGAGAGATTAAAAGCACTTCACCTGCAGCTAGAATTCACTGAGAAAAGGCACAAAGCCACATATAGATGCGAGTATGTAGAACAGGGCAACAGGTTCAATTTATATGTTGTAAATGTTTTTTTTTTCTTGCTACTCTTTAAAGATTTATGGACACTGACTCGTTTGCAATTTGGAATTTTCCATTTTTATATTTCACTTTCCAAGTCGTGCATTCATCATTGCCATTTCCCTTAGTCGCTTTAATAGTATCTTGCTCCTTAATAGATAAAATATGTCTTATGCAAAAATTATTTATTTGCATGCTGTTGTACGAATTGTGGCTATGTAATCTGTGTTGTATGCGAGTGTATTTGGTTTTGTCTGTTGTATGTGTGTGTGTGTGTGTGTGTGTGGGTATTTTATTTTTTCGGTTTTCCCATTTTATTCATTGCCATTTGCATACATCCGAAAGTGGCATTTACACAAATTCGTGCGCACGAATGCCTCTAATTGCGCAAATGTGTGCTAAATTATATTTTTCGCAGAGTAACTACTATGTATGGGGCTTGTGTGGCACAATTGTCAAGTGCTTTTGTTTGAATAATTGCTTTTGACAGGGAGAGTGTGTGTGTGTTTGTGTTTGGCATTTGTATGCCATCAGTTTTGCCTTTAAATCTATAGACACGACTTAAAGTCTTAAATGGCCACTTTGATTTGGAATTTAAGCCAATGTGCACTTGTGCATGCCAATTAGATTTGATATATATTTATTACTCTATGCCTTAATTATTCCGGTTTATTCAATTGCATATTTTATATTTACATTTACATTTACATTTTATTGTAATTGGTTTTTTTTTCGAGGAAAACGTTTTGCTTGTATGATATGTGGTTATCGTTTTGAATTTTAATTTCAATGATTGTAAGAGAATATAGTTCTATCGGTTGAAACACCGCATTTGTATTTAAAAAAAAAATAATTCATAAATAAAACTTTAATTAAAAATAAATAACAAAAAAAAAAAAAAATTCTGATTAAAAAAAAAAAAATTTTTTTTTATTTTAATATTTGAATTTATACAATTTCATTTTATTTGAGGTAAAGTGAAAATACTTTCGATTGTCATTTGAGCTACTTCAACTCCTTGTTATTGTGGTCATGTAACCCGTTCGCCTCCAAAAGTAATAATTTTCGAGCCCTTGGAAATTCAACTCTTGCATGAAGAACATAAATCCACAATAGAAATATAAAAACAAATACATCGAAATTCAAGTAAAACAAAAAAAAAAAAGAGTAAAAATCAATTTCAATGTCACATGGCAACCGAACGAATGTACCCCAAGTCGATGCTCGTTGACGTCGACGAGGCATCACATACACATAGCTTAGCAAAATAGAATGTAAAAGAATTGTCACAACATCTGCGACCGAACTGAACTAAGCTGAACCGAACTACGTTGCGTCGGTGTCAAGTCACTTTGTCACGGTGCGACGTAATGTCACATAGCAAAGGCAAACACGGAATGTCCTTAGCGCCACGTTTGCGCTAAAACAAACAAATCGAGGGCAGAGCAGAAGCGAAGCATCACACAAACACACACACACACAAACAAACAACTCGCAATCAAATCGATCTGAGCAAAGGACGCACCAGCAGGCACGGCAAACAGCCAACAAATGTTCCCTTTCGCTGCGGTGTGCTGACACAAATTACAAGAGCAGCACAAAAAAAAAGCACATGAAATAGAGTGAATAGAGGTAGGAACTAGAAAAAAATACCAAAAAAAAAACGACATTTTTATCAATTAGACTAATCTGTAGACGTAGGAAGGCATGTTGGCATGCCTCGCATTTGTAGAACATTTTATATCCTTCTTCGTGCTTGTTAACGCTTCGCTCATGCAGTAGAGATGCTCATGTGACATTTGTTTGGCAACTGGCAAGGTGGGCATGGTAAAAGTGGATACAGGTAGTTCCATCTATTGGCCTTCTCTGTGTATGTGTATGTGTGTGTGTGTATTTGCATGACTCTGTAAATGTGGGCTAAGACATAAGCAATAGGTCTTTCAAATCGATATCAAAGGAAATGTTCTTATTCTGCACACAAGCAAGCATATGGCCACAATTGAGAAAAATGTGAGCCAAAAATAAATCGAATTAATTTCGGAACAATGTCACTTGCATTTGACACACTCTCCGGAATCTACATAATCCCTTTGGAAGCAGCCAAGCAAATCGTAAAATAACCAGAAGAGGGAGTTCACTGAACTAAAAATTCAATTCGTACGTCCGACCGTCCGTCCGTCTGTCCAATACCCTCTCCGTTCGGAGTTTAAAATTTAAATACAAAAGTTACGCAAATAGCGCACAATTGTCTCGCAAGAAATATATTTACAATGCAAAACGCTTTGTACACCAAGGAGCCATCCGTTTGGTGAGTTGATATTATTTGTCTCCGCCTAGAGTGGAAAAATCGATTATCTTAAAGCAAACAAGTAGGCAGCATTAGGAAATCTCAACTGAGACACGCTTCTAAAAATATATTCGCATGTATTTGTGTGCGTGTGTATGTGTGAGACACACACTTACTCACGCAAATCCTAAAGAGAATTTCAAAAATAGTTGCAAAACTAAAATGAACAGCAGTCATAGTCGCACACATACAGACACTAACTAACATGTGCCCATGTCAGTTCTCAAATGGGCGTAACAGCCGAGCAGAGCAAACACTGAAAGGCACTTATTCAAATGCAGATTATCCTTTTCTACTCTCAAAAGCAGAATCGGCAGCGGCAACAGCATCATGTGTAGCTCTGCTTAAGAGGCTTTGCGAAGGACCCTCGTTCGGCCAAATGTCGTTGAAATTAGATAAATGAAGTAGAATTGAGAAAATGTTGTAAAATTTAAGGACATTAAAAGAAAATCTAATGAAAAAATTTGGGTAGAAATACAAAGTTTATTTGGAATGGTCGTGGGCGAATATGGAATACCCTACAAATGTACATTTCGATGAAAATCGGTCTTCGGAGGGTAAGGCGTTTGATTTTACCCAGGACAAACGGGACATTTAAAGCAAAAAAAGAATGACTCAACTTCCCTTAAGGCTCACCTTAACCACGCTGTGCATAATTTATTATACCCTACATCCAGTGAGGTAAGAGTATATCCACTATAGTCGGAAGTTATTAAGGAGTTATGGTCGGTATGGAAATTCCTGGGTTGATTTTGTCATTAGAGTTTCTTTCTTTCTTTCTTTCTTTCTTTCTTTCTAAGGTCTAGAGAGATCTGCTGCTAAAGACATATGTATTCGATACTAATCGGTACAAGATGAGTGCAGGAGTTTCCCTCCGGCCGCTCCGATCAATCTCACATCGTTTCGTACAGTAGCCCAAATTTGGCGCTATAGACTAGTTGAAAGTTGTCTCATGCATGACCAATCCCATGACCATGACTTATTGCTGACACTTAGTTTATTTGCCAATTCAATGCGATGTCAGTGACCCATTTGTACTTGATGCCAAGCTAATGGCAAAGCTGTGTTGTGCATTGATGCAATGTCATGCATAGTGTCAGGCATGATATAGTGGGAAATAATTAGAATTTCAATGGAGTGTCATTCATGACTTTTCCACTGGAAAACAAATCAAGTCAGGTATGACAAAGGACTTCTAGACTATAGAAGTCGAAACTGATACTGACAAAAGTTATCCTACACTTGATCTTCAAGCGGAAATCGTTGTTGTTTTAACCCTGGAACGCCGTGACACGTACTTTCATATCCGAAACGCTTTTTAAGATGTTATAATTTTCTTCATTCAGCTGACTAGGTGCGATCTAATTTTCCTTCAGTAGATTTTCAATGTACCTACCAGTTCCAAATTGTTCCTAAATTTCATTAAAATATTCATAGTTAGATGCAGTACTAGGCTATCAGTGACTCTGTAGGGTAACAAAATCCATTTAAAGTACATGCTCAAAATATTCAAGTGTTCATCTTATCATATTCGGCGAGTCAACTGCGACACTTTTGCTTATTGTGTGGCATGGCATGTGTTGCGCTGAGCGCTGTATGAAATGCACCTCCAACAAGGATATTAACTTTCCAAACAAAACAGCAACATGTCGTTACGCACCATCGTTAATGGGTTAGCATGAATTTGAGAATCGATACGCACACATATATGTAGGAGTTTTTTTTTCCTTTAAAATTAATGTATTTTGAAAGCAATAAATATTCCAGTTCCCTTGTTTTATGGCCTGCGTTTGGAATTTAAATTTTGTCAACCATTTCGAATTTAAGTGCATTTTAACAAGGTTCTAATTTTTATATGCACCAGAGTCTGGTTTCATGTTCTATGGATCGTGAATGTGATAAGTATGTTTATGGATCGGTTAGTTTTTGTAGTACAAGATCACCAAATGTCGAACGTTATTTATAAGTAACGAAGTACAAAACGAATGAAAATTCAAAGTCATGTTGAACCAATTTAATCCCCCCAGCGTAAATCATGGATCTTCTTCAAAGGCTTTGGAATCTGCATACGCCCCTTCAGGGCTGAGACACACACAAAAAACGGAAGAGTTGTTAACTCAATAATTAAATATGCTAACTAGTGTTGAGAAAGAAAATGATGATCACAAAAATCACACAAAAAAAAAGAAGAATTAAAAAAACGATAAACACATTTCCAACAATGAAAAGGGCTTACATTTCGATAACCAATTTAAATAGGTGCTGACTTTGACAAGCGGCCAAGATTCGAAACCAATCAGTTGGCAAGAGTAACCGAAAACCTATTAACAAAATCTTGAATTACCAAACATGAAACCCAAAAGGAACATAAAGAAAGAACAACAACAAAACCAAAAACCGACAAGGTCAGCGCGTAAAATAGACCAAAGCAAATGCCGACCAACAGACGGTGCTGCTAGACAAACGCCATATGGCAATTGTCCAACAGAACAGCAACAGCAACAGCGGGCATGAGCATGACCTGCCCGAAAACCGTTTCGAACACATCGAAATATTTTCAAATACGAGATACCACGCACAGCATTCAATGCGTTTGCCATATGCTACTCTTCGGCTCTTTCCAATTACCACAATCCACTCCTTTTTCCCTGATCATGGACCCCGGGGCCACAACCAACATGACTTTAAAGAATTAAAAATTAGTTTCAGTTTCAATTCTCTACACATACGCTTTGCTTTTGTTATTGTTCTACTCGATTCCTATTTGAAATGGTGCAACATGTTCGGAAAGCCGCGCCTAAAATTAAATTTTACGAAATAAATAATTCCCATTCCATTGCAGCAGAGGAACACAACAAACGTAACATAATAAAAATAACCGGTAATAAATTCCAGATTTTAGGTAGGCAGGCGTAGAAGGCATTTGCTCATAGGATGCTCTTTTTAACCTAACCGTAGCCAATGAGTTTAGAAGCAAAAAAAAAACAGAAGAAAAAAAACCCAACTTTGTCTAAGAAACCACACAAAAACACACAGTGGAGTAAAAATAAAAACGATTCTAACATGCTGACAGACATGAGCGGGCCACGATGACGTTTGAGAAATGTACGGTAATGAAAATAAATCTTACTTTTACAAGAGAGAGAGACTGAAAATAAGAAAAGGTTTTCCGTGTTCTCTAGCCAATGGAAACCCTCAGCCTACACACAAAATCCAACGTAAAAAATTTAATTTTTTGGAAATTTTTACATAAAAAAAGAACTCAACATAGGCGAAGGTTTTAAATTTGTAACACTTATTTAAAGTACACCAAGCGACCGACCGAGCGACCATCCGTTGTTCGGAGTGTCTCCTTTGGTTGTATGTTCCCCATATCTTGTCATTAACAAGCGCTATCTGCTTGAAGGCTAGTATTCTAACACGCTTTCTTAGGATATGAAACGATTGGATGTCTCGTGATCAGCAACGCTAACGAGTTGCTCTATGTTTCACAAAGTGTCAATTTCCATCATCGTCACCATCATTCAGATGCTGTTGTTCTCCCGAAGTGGTTTAAGTGTTCTTCTGAGAGTTTAATTTCACAACAGTCCTTTTTTCATTTAATTTCTTTTGTGTTTTTTTTGTTGCTTTTCGTTGAGGATCCTGATTCCTAGAAGTTAAATTTAATTTTTTTTTATTTTTATTTCCTGGCTCTTTTTGTTTTATTTGAATTCGATATTTTCGGTTTCGTGTGTCAGTTGGTGGAGATATTTTCGAAATTTCGAATGCTTTTGACTTGAACGTTGATTGTTGTAAGCATTTGAGTAGACGATAGTCGATAATTGGATCTGACAGCTTGTGGATTAGAGGGGGAAATGTGCAATATCTTGATTGACTGATCAACGCATAATCACTTACAGTATAATTTCGAAGTAACACAACCCACCTAGTACCTTGCTAGGTGGGTTGTGTTAAATAGGATGCGTGATAATAGAGAACAGTCTCAGAGACTATGCCCAAAAAGATACTATCGATAGCATACATTGAGTGTAGTCTAGTGCCTGTATAGAAGATAGGAGTCTTTCGCATGCAATACGAAGAAAAACTGTCATCTATACGACGATTAACACTTTTATTTTTTGTATTTTAATTTTTTCTGAATATTATTTCTTCAAACACGGACAGAAATGTTTTCGTATGATCTATGGTTGAAGAGTTCATAAATTTACGGTTCCTTTATTATGGACTTTAATCATATATTATGATTAGTAGCTACAACTTTCGTAACTTTGAATCTACAACAATTTAGAGATTGTGAATATATTATTATTAAGGCTTTGATTTATTTTATTAATTATAACTGATCCTATTTATGCTCTCTAAAATTTCTTGGTGAGCATTTTTTTAAATTTATAATCTTCTTTTTATAATATTAAATTCTATTTTTGTCCGATTTTTTTCCCTCTCTGTGGCATTTGTAACTTTTCAGGCGCAGGCGTTTTTGATAGCATTATTTTTTTTAGTAATTTTTTCAATAACAAAATAATAATGATATGCACCACATTTAATGTACCTCTGATACTTTGAATCAAGCATAGAACTGTGTAAATACTCAATAAGGAAACAGACCAGACAGATGCCATTACAAAGTAAATTTACAAATGTCCACAGTTTTTATTTTCGCTTCTTGTTAAATATTCCATTCAATTCAACTGAATCTTCATGGTTAATTTAATTTTGTGTAAATAGATTGCTTTGTTGTAATTTATCACAAAATTAAATAGACAAATAAGCTCTGAGAGGCCATCGGCTCCGTCTACTGCGTATTTCGGTAAATGTTGAAAATAGCAAAGGCTTGCTGGCAATATATTTCTTTTTAGTATTCACAACCCTCGATAAATGTCAGCAACGTCATTGTCAGAGACACATGCACATGAGCTGGGCTGTTTGTACCCTAATTCCCAGGTGAGCCTCAAGCGTATAAATATTTTAAATTAACAAAACAGTACTTACAATCAGAAAAATGAAAAAAAGCAGTCGTTGGGTCTATTGCTGCGGTATTCATTTAAATGAGACCAAAATGAGTACCTCAATGGTTGACAATTACAGGCGATGCTGGTGCGAGTGCTTGGCTTTGCTTCATGCCTGCATGCGAACGATATATTTCAATATGGTTCTAGAACGCCTTTGTTGTTGTTGTTGTTATTGTTTTCATCCTTTTTTTATGCTTCTTAATTATGCACAAAGGCATGAAGAGTGAAGATATTGCCACACACACACACTCGCACACAAAACAACAATTGCATCCCTCGGGCATGCACTTTAAAGCGCTGCGTAGCTCACGCAATTGGCTGCTTGTATACCCTTCGAGCGCTTGAACCCCCTTTTTTTCGCCGTTCGAAAAACGTTTGGGAAATTGAAATGCCAATATACAGACGAGCGTATGTATGTATGGATGTATGTGCCCGAATCCTTTGACTATGAGCGCTTTTATTGAAAAATGTATGCAATTTACTTTTCTCGTTTTCTCTTTTTGTTGTTCTGTTTGGATGGGTCGATTTTAGGGCGCTCGGGGCAATCAAAGTCTATGTTTGATTTTCTCATAAAGTTACAGTGGGTTATGCTGAAATTCTTGATTTGATTTGCCTGCATTGTATTTTGCGGTACCCCCTGGCACAGTCATGCATATATTTATCTACCTAAATATGCCTGGCATTGAAATATTGAAATTGATATCGTTATTTTGAATTTTCATCGTATAGACGATGATTTACCCGATTAACTTTGAACAATAAGGCGATAATCTGTGATCGTTTGGGGGATTATAAATGTTATCGTATACATCATCGCGGTGTGAATGGGTTAATCGGGTTGTGCGTTTGTGTTCAATACATTTGTACATCATTCAATCATTTTATTCCTTAGGTAGGAATGTATGAGATGAGATACGAAATTAAAGTTCCGATGAATAAAGTTCATCCTACAAAATCGGTTTTGTGATAACAGGGACTTGGGACCATGCATAGGTCCCATGAAGAGCAGTCAAATCGGCTGATCTCGGATATTTAGGTTGATATTCACGATGTGTTGAAACTTGAGGACTACTAACGTTGGCGTATATTTTACAGTTGTTTTCTTCAAATATGACAAGGTCACGCTGACAGATTACGCCTTTTGCAAAAGTAAGAGATCTTCCAATAGAGTAACCTAGGGACTTTTGACAGCTTTAAATTCACTTTTTACAGTTAATCCAGAAAAACCTCTCGAGGGAGTTATTATGTCGAGCAAGACCTTTTAGAATCTGTTATCAGATCGGCAATCAGAATTTTCACATCAACAAATTGTAATGCCAGCATGTAGTCGCCTATATGCATTTCACAATAAACTACACAAAATTATCAGTAAACTTTCACTGATAAGATTTTTTTCATAAAGCTATTTTTAATATTTAAAGCATAATTGTATGTTTCTGTATGTTAAATACGTGTGTATGTTTATCAATATTTTATTTAAAAACAAATAGAGTTCGCATATCTCTTTGATAATGCAGCCAGCATAAAATGCCAGGCAATCAGTAAAGCATTTTGTGGTGAGCTGGAAATGAATTCTGAAAACCTCAAAAGAACACAAAGATGCTGAGCGCTTTTCATTTAAAAATACAAAAAAAAAGAAGAGGAAAAACACGGAAAAAACTGTTGAAGTAAATCGACATAATCACAAAAGTAATCAACGTATTAATGCGCTTGCATGAAAATGCATTAAAATGAAAAATTTCCATCATAATAATACTGCACACTCAATTATGCACAGAGCCGCATTTACCAACAGAGCGGCCGAGCCGCACCGCACCGCACTCAGTATAAAAGGATATAATATAAATTCCCAAACGTGAGATGAGAGTGAGAGTGCCTATGTGTGCGTGTGGTGAATCTACGACAAAGAATATTAAAAAATGTTCCGAGTTTTTCCTTCCAAGTCGAAGAAGGAAATTGTCGAAAGCCAATTCCAAAACGCTGAAAGTCAAGGCGCATCGAGCGAGGAGGATAATGGCATAAGGAATAATCATTTGTTAGACAATCCAGAAGAGCTCGGTACGTTCCTTCGTCGTGGCAAACGCTTCTTGTGTGATATTGAGCTGAAGCAGACGGTTTAATATAATGAAAATTGATACCAAAGCGAAGCAAAGCGTGGAAAATTGTTTCACTGCAGCGAGACAGTGCAAGAGCAGCAAACAGCAGCAGCAGTGAACAATGTCTTGCTGCACTTCTTGGCTGTCGGTGCGATTGAATGCGCATCAATTATTGTGAAATATTATGTTCAAACGCCACGTTTTTTTTGTTGTTGTTATTTCCAATTCACTGCTGTACATTTTCCCAAATACACCCGAGCAGTTTGGGAATAAATTCGAAATTAGTTTCAACAGTCTTAGCATTCAGACAATGCGGCCAGAGGCTGTTGTTGTGTCTGGGAATTTTCCAGACTCAAGACTTGACTTGAGTCACGCCCAGATTTCGTTTCGTTTCAAAATAATAACAAGGCAGTGAAGTGTAGAAAATGTAATAAATATAAGTGAACTGCGAGCAGTTGAGGACGAGGCGTTTTGTGCTCCAATACACTTAAACAATTTTCCTTATTGTGGTTTGCTTCTCAAAATTTAACTTCGTCAAAATTTGCATTTAATTCCAGTGGCTGTCTACGGTCTCAATTGTAAATTTTGAATTTATCCAACTCGTCTACGCACATTGAACATATGTTGCTCCTTAGACCGAGTAACCACTCATATCCTATATTTCAACTCGAAAATATCTCTTCACTTACAACGCCCCTTTCTCCGGGTAGGCATGACTTGGCAATTATTATTTATGAATTTATAAACAATCGTGTAGGGCGGCATCGGCGTTTCTTTTTAAATTTATGTGTACAAACAAGCGTCTGGCATATGCAGTCGTGGCCAGAAGCTAGCGGTGATTGTTATCTTCAAACAGTTGATTAAATTCATACGATTTCAATTTGTGCGGGAACACCTCCTGGTTAGAGGCGGCGGTGGTGTTTGTAGGCTCGTTAGAGTCATTGGCAAGCCGATTAGAGTAGTAGAGAGGAGATAACAACTAACAAGTTATGTTTGTTTTTATTGAGCAGATTACTGGCTCAAAGCAAATACGAAAATTTGTATTTTACATTTCAACACTGCCATCAAGTAAGTTATTCCATCCTTCCAGTAGCTAAATCCCCGTAGCTGTGGCTCCTTTGTCTTTTAATTGTGCGCCGAATGACATTGCAAAATGGTGAGCTCCCACCAGAGTTGCACATCATGCGCTCATACCGTTTTCAGCGCCCACCCCCAACCCCAGACTCAGACTACAACTGCGCGCACTGAGCTTCTTCTGTCTTCTGTGCAATTTTCCCATTTAGTTAAACAAAATTAAAACGTGATTTGTTTTCTTGTTTCGTTGGCATTTTCCATTGTTTCTATTGTTTGGGGGGACTGTTGTTGTTGTTGTTGTTCTGTTCAATTTCTCTACTCTTCTTACACCCACTCCATCTTACCGCTTGGAAGACTGACTGTTCTTTGGAATTTTTTTCTTTTGAGTTTAAATGAAATTTCTAATTCTGCGCGCGATTTTACTGATTGAAAATTTATTACAATTGCGAGCGTTTGCCTTTGCTTGGCTTTGTTTCTGACTGACTGTGCGAAGGAGCGCAGCTTGAGTGGCTTGTGTGTGTGTGTGTGGGTGGTTGGGTATGTGGGCGAGCGATCTCCATCACGCCCAGTCGATATGCTTGTTTAATAGACGACATATTGCATACGCAGTTGGAGCACTCTTTTTGCAAGGAAATGCAAATGTGAAACAGTGGGTAGTTTGATATTATAAAATGTTTAAAAAAATATATACCATTGATCCAGGGAAGGTTCTCAAAGTTTTGACTCCGGTGAATAATTCATATTTGAATTTTGATATTCCTGGTCCAAATAAGTATCCCACACAAGTATCGCAAAGCCTTTCTTATTTCTTAATTCAACTCTTAAATCCTTTTCAATAGCAACCATAGAAGGCAATGTAAAATTTTCCCTATCAAATTTCATTCCACAGTAGCTGCTAGTAGTACCACCACTACCACTACTGACACACTTATGCCCTTGTAATCAAGTGACAATGCCACTGCAAGTTGATTTAAATGCGTCATTGGTAGAGCAACTGCAGCTGCTGCTTTTATTTCAGAGCCATGCGAATTGTTGCTGTTTCTAACCAAAGCGCGCGCAACCGCTTGCAGTGATGAACATTGGAGAAAATCGCAAACTTGCCATTACAGTCATAGTTTGAATGTAAATGTTGAAATTACCGACTGACGTTGTCAGGCATTGGTTGTGCAAACCTCCAACCCCCCGCCCCCCCCCCCCTCACAGCTGTGATTGCACTCGTTCATCACAATACAATGGCGCACTGCGCTGCGGTAGCCGCGTTTAAATGAATCAAATGATTGCGTGATTAGTTTCTGCAGGATTCTTGAGCCACAGCGGCAAATTCAAATCTCGCTCGCGTTGTGGTGGTATGCGCGTATGTGGTTGCGCCTTGATTCCTCCCATACATGCCCTGAACTGATGAATTTATGTCATTGTGTGTGTGTGTGTGTGTGTGCTTTTTACGTGACAAGTGCGTTCAACGCTTTATTTCGCTTGCTCGCGGTTTCGCCCCCGCCCAATGTAAAGTGTCGAAAATCAACTTCAATTCGAATCTGAATTCTAAAGGATTTGACAATTCTTCTGCATTTAGATGATGTCGTCGGTGTAATTCTAATTGTAATTGTGGGTGTTTTAGTGCACATGTATATTTTGCTTGTAGGTGTGTGTGTGTGTGTGTGCATGTAGGTACATTCGCAGGTGTTATTGTTGTAATTGTTACAATTTTGTGCACCCCGAAACTGCGGTAATGAGCATTACGAATTTCACATCTACAAATCGCATTGGAGTGGCATAATTGAGTGGAAGTTGTTAGCACACCTCCAACTCCGGGTTGACACCTTTATCGCGTCGAGGATGATGATGCTGACAGCCAAGTTAGAGTTGATGGCGTAGGTGATGAATGTGTTTCGCAATTACAATTAGAAATGAGATTTTATCGAAGTGATTGTGTTCAGGTTGAAAGTGGGAAACTTGCAAAGCGCCGCTCGCTTTGTTAGTGGTACAATTAATGAACTGCTCTCTGATTAGTCAAAGATTTTTCTTAAGGCTACCTGAAACAAAGAGCAAATTAGGTCAGGTTGTAATATTTATGAAGCAAAGTCATGAATTTAAAAATATATTTCCCTTTTCGCACTAAACTGATAGTGAATTGCTAATTTCACTCAGCATCCAATGGCCCCCCTGTGTCATTCCTCGAACTCCTTCCAAAATTGCATTGGAACTTTGGCTTTTTTCCTTTTCTGGTTTTTTCTTTATTAGTCGAACTTTACAAATGCATTTGGCACAGACTTCCACACACAAAAGTCAGCCTGCTTTATCATAGTTCCACACTGGGGGAGCTAATGTATTATTAAATGAAATGAAATTGAAACTGGGACCGCGTACGCAGCAGTCAGCATTCATACAACAGGCAAAGGCAACAACAACAAACAATTTAAATCCCCTGAAGGTGACATTTTTATTTGATTACAGCGAATAATACGCATCCACACGAAACAAGCGGAAATCTCCTCTTGACGCCTCCGCTGCTGCCTTTGCTGCGCCATATGCGAAAAGGAAAAAAAGTTTTGCGCCGAAACTTGAGCCAAAGCAAAAGCCAATAGCTGCGGGATATTGATTTGGCGAGCACAATGCCAGAATAAGTTTGCTATGGTGCGATTGTGAATTTGTGCTAAATTAGAAAATTTAATTAAAGGAAGCCAAGAAAATTACACACATTTACTTACACATACGAAGAAAGGGAAATAGAAAATCTTTAAATTTTTGTATAATTTCATGTGAAATGAAGGAAGCGGAAGTGCAGCAGGCTGCTCGGAGGAAGCGAATTGTCAGTGAGTGTGGATGAGTGGGAAAGGCTGCATGTGTGTGTGTGGGGGGTGTGTGTTTGGTTATGGCGCATTTCCTTTACCTTTGCTGTGGCAAGGATAATAATAATAATCGTAACAACAATAACAAGGATATAAAAGCCAACCAGGCGTCATTTCAGCATGGAACGTTTCCGCTTTAAGCGTTCGGTGGCGCTTGCGTTGCTTTAGGTTACGCTGCATTGCTCTACACCGTTACAATAATAATCATAATAATTTCCAGGATTTATTTATTTATTTCCATGTGTGTTGTGTGTTGGGTGTTGTGTGTGTGTGACGGTTACTGCCTCAATTCCCATTTACGTGTCTTATTCACGGCGTTGTCTGGTGTAAAAATTAACGCAAATTGAATTAGAATTGCTGCATTGGGAGCGCCGCACCTACCACGCCCCGAAGTACTAAGTGAGTGACTTTCCTTTATGCGGAAATGCCATGTCAATTACAGCCGTTAAGTGCAGAATTAAAGTTCGCTTTGATGCGCATTCGGCACTACTACGTCTATTCAATGAGTTCATGAAATTAATTAATTTGTAATTTTGTTGCTGGGAATTTCTCCCAGTGCACCTACCTACAAGTTGCCATTTTAATTGCCCTTTGTTTTTTTGTAAGTACCTAATTGAAGAGGCTCTTCACATGGTGCATCTTGTCCGTCACTCTTTCACACAGAATCAGTTGCGAATTACTTCAAATTGAATTAGGGCTTAACTGAAGAGAAGAGATTTGTAGACCATTTTCATGGAGGCAGCGTCAACAATAAAAAAAAAGAACAACAACAACAATAAAAACAAAGTTGTGCCCAACAAAATCCTCTACGGCACACAAGTGTTGAGCCGAGCGTCATTGATACGCTTTTTGGTTGGCCCTTCTTTTCCCCTTTGATTTTCCTGCTGTTTTCATGTATTTTTTTTTTAAAGTTTCTTCCTTGAATAAAACTTTGGAGCGCTTAGGGGAAATTGCCAACGACATGTAGCGTTAAAATGTTAGCATCAACAATAAGCAACAATATCTAGCTGGGAGAGGGGGAAAAAAAAGTAATGTAATAGAAAAAGGCAACAACTAACAACTACAAAAGTGAAACAATGTTGCACGCGTACATGCGATTGCTGTTTGCAGCCATCCTTTAAGCAGCAGGATGCACTCGACTCCTGCGAGTCTGATCCGGACTTAAGTAATGCTAAGCGCGCAGCGGCATTCATGGCGAAAAGGAAGCGCACGGATTCCGTACTAAACATTGTTGACAGCTGCAACTTGGCGACATTGTCGGTGTCGTTGTAGTTGTAGTTGTTGTTGGTGCTGCTGCTGTCATCCTCCTTGGTAACGACATTTTGCTATTTACTTATTGCTTTCATTACTCTAAATTGCAATCCTATTTTTCTCGACTATTTTTCTTTTCTTTTCAGTTCGTGTGTTTTTTCTTCTTCTTCTTAATTCCTTTTTTCATTGAATTGCATTTAACTTGAAGAAGAATGCAACCAGCCGCCAGCAGCAGCAGCAGCATCATCAGTCTCCTACTTCTTATTCTTTGTCTTGTTGTTGTTGGATTTGTATTTGTTGTATTTGTTGTTGTTGTTGTTGCCGTCTTCGTCATTCATTCGTGCTGATTCGAACAATAGGCTAAATAATAGCGCAAATTGAATTTGAATTGGTTGTCGGAATTTTCCATTTTGTCACAGAAATGGGAAAACAATACATCCTTGATGGAGTCCAAATCAGGTTCACTAGAAAGGACAATATAATCTAGCCTATAGTATATATCGCATACACACACACACACACATTGTTCTCCTTTATGCATTCACTGTAAATATTATTCTTTTGCATTGTTTTGTTGAGGATTTTCAAGAAAAATTTAAAGTATGTTTGCGTGTGCACAAAGGAGGCAGAAGTTCAAATGCCAGCCTACACTTGAGGTAAAGTGAATAACGATTATCCTCTTTGTGTGCTCGTTGTGACAGTGAATATGTACAAAGGACTTTTCTAATTACAGTGGACAATTTTCTGACATTATATAAATTTTATTTCAAGAGGAAAAATGTGTCCTTATGAGATTTAAATTTTTGTGCCAGATTCCGTGGAATAGAGACGCCCCAGAAATGGCTTAGGAAATAAATAAATTGGTTTTCCCGAAAGTAAAAGATTCTAAGTACAACCCACATTTATTAACTAAATTTAAGTCTAGTCCCTAATCAGCCGCAACACTCTTTCGAAAGATCGAAAATTAGATACCACGCAAAGCCTTTTAGTGCAAAACCCCAAACCTAACCTCCACACCGAACGGAATTATTTATATTCCATTTGCTTAGCCGCATTTTTAATTGCTCAGATGTACACCGCCACCACCGTTAGTCGCCCCTCTAATTTAGGCTAATGAAGGCGTTTTAGCCATTTAACCTCAAAACCACAAAGAACGAAAATTCAAAGAAAAAAAATATAATAATTTTTAGCTTTGCGTTTTTACACATTTATTGGGTCAAAGTAAATAATATCATGAAACCACAAGATATTCGAAGCAAAAAAAAAACAGATATCCTTTGAGCAAACCTCAAGCGGCCAGCCGCATAGCTAGTCTGTGCAATTGTACAGCAGGCTTCTATTTACTCAGAGTAGAAAGTGACACCCTTTTTTTTTAAGTCCTAATTGTAATGGAATCAGCGTCTTTGTGCCTTGGATTTTTCTTTGTGGTTTCGCCAGAGCGAAGTTATCTCTTATCTTCGGCATGGTTTTTTTGTACAACGAAATTTGTAAAAGCCTCAAAATCCTATGGCCTTCCCACCCGCGCTACTGGCCTCAGTTTAACGGTGTTTTCTTTTTGTGTGTCCTCGTGGCTTTCACAGCTTTTCGCTACTACCCTCGTCGTCCGCGTGTCAAAAAGGAATGTGCGTTTTTGGTTAAGGAAAAGGACACGCGTTAACCGCGAACGTTTGTGCACATAATTAAAAACACTTTTCCGCCATTTCCTTTTTTTTTTTTCTTGTTTTGTTTGATTTTATTTTTTGTTGTACTTTGTTTCATTTCGCTTTTTGTTGTCTTTGCGGTTGTATAATTCCATTTTCTTTGTTTGACAAAGTGTCCTTTTTGGGGGCCTTCGGTTCATTTGTTTGCTGTGTTGTCCTAAATGCGTATTAATCTGTATCCTTCCGTTTGCATAATTTAAATGGACACAAACTCATCGTCTTCGTTGTCTTCCAACATTTTTTTTTGCCTGGGATTTCCCTTTTTCCTGTTTACCACTCGTCGTCGTTTGGCACTTGTAAATACATCCTCCAAGGATGTCCACAACAGCACAAAAAATATTTGGAAAATGTGATTTGACAGTTCAAGGTAATCTCGAAAGGCATGGACCCGTGCGGATTAGTTAATGGGTTTTGGCTTCTTTTAATGTCCATTTATTTTGCCACTTTGTTCGGTGGTTTGCTATTTTTGTTGTTGCCGCCGCTCTTTGGTCTTGTGGTAAGGCATTGATTAATGACTTCGGGGAGCGATTAACCCTTTGACAATCATTTATTTTTAGTATTTATAATAAAATATAACACATCTGTGGAATATAAAAATAATTGATAAATGGAAATTTTTAATTTGTTGGAAATTGCAAAAAATTCATCTTGAGGAAAGATGGACTTTCAAAGTCGGCGGCATACAAAATTTTTTCGAAAAGCAAAGTAATAATTTTTTAAATTGGTAGTCATTTTGCCCAAATTTTTATAAAATGTATATAAATGTGGTATAAACACAGCTGACTTTTCGGTATATTTTTAATACCATAAGGTATACAATTTAATTTCGGTCCAAGGAATGTACGATTTTTGGTATAAGTTTTCCAATTGATGCTATAAGTAGAACATATTTTATACAATCTTGTCCAAATGTAGTACCGCGTGTACCGCGCAAAATGACCACTGAGAAACAATCTAAAATCCGTATCAAAAATTTTCAATCAAATCAACAAAAAAATAATATTTTTGGCCTGACTAATACCCTGCACCGACTACGGTACTTTATTAGATAATTTTTCTATAATTTATCGATTATTTTTCGATATTTTTCGATTTTTTTTATCGATAATTTTTAGTATTTTATCGATAATTTTTCGATAATTTATCGTAAGATCCATTTTAAATTTTGTTCCAATTCCATTTATTTCCGGCTCAATTCCATTTTGTTCTAGTTCCATTCCCATTATGTTCCGACAACATGTCCAATCAAATACAAGCAACGGCGCCCAAATCAGTAAAATAGAAGTTTTGTCAAATGTTCCCCTACTAAGAACTTTTAGGGGGAATCATTGGACAAGGATAATTATAGTATTTATTTAAAATATCGTTCGACTTTTGTTATTTTCCTGCTTATTCCAATTTTTTCCACTTCAACCCACTTTGGATTCAAGCACCATTCCATTAAATTCAATTTTAAAATGTCGAAAATAACCAAACAGAAATAAAACAGAATGTAATAAATTAGAAAAGTGTCTACATAAATAAAATATATTTTCTAATTATAAATATTGCAAAGCTTTTACCTAATTGCTGAAGCCAACCAAAAAAAAAAAGAAAGGAAAGAGAAACTCTGCCCGGGAGTATTTCAATTGCACGCTATAGTAATTGTGAACTTCTTGTCTTGGCATTGACTTCCTTTAATTGCGAGTAGTTAAGTTCTGTGTTTACTTAATAATATAAAGTCCTGTCAGTGCCAGCTCGGTTTGTTGTTTGTTTTCATCTAATGCCTTGCGCTAAATGCGAAACACAAACAGCAAAAGTATCTTTCGACTGGCGCTTGTTTGTTTATGTTGTGCCAAGCGTCAGCGACATTGCAGGGCCAGGGCCAGGGCTAGAGTGCCAGTCAATGTCACACGAAAATACCAGGCAACAGACTGTGCTGCCGACAAGTAACTATGCGACTTTCTCATCGTGTGCAGCATTTTTGGCTAAAATTGTCAACACACTTATGACAAAACGGCAATGACAGTGTTGCATTTGTGTGTGCGGATGTGCTGCTTTCCTCACGGGGTCATAACAATGTCAAAAGTCACACACATCCTCGCGCATAACGAGCTGTTGAGGTGGCTTGGCGAGCAGTAGATAGTGGTTGAGTTTTTGTATTTCCGGTTAACACAATGTTAGCATTGCCTGTGAATGTGTAACAGCTTGTGAATTGGGTGTGGAATACCGGAAATTGTTTCATTTAATTATCGAAAAATTTGAATAAAAAATTAATCCTTTTTTGTTGTTGTCATTTTTCAGTTTTGCAATGGAGCGAATTTATATTTGCAAGTTGATTTGCTCAAAAAGTTTGTTTCACCTAATTTCTTTCAGTGTATCGATTTCATTTTCAATTTAAATGAAAATCGTTGGCACGAGTCCTTGTTGTGCTGCAGTCAAAACAATAACCGCAACGAACCCCAATGAAGGAAGATACAAGTGCTAATAAAATGCACTAGCAACACATGACGACGCACATGAAAATCTTCGCAGCAACGATATGAGGCGACGACGACAGCGACAGCAGCTGGCATGCAAAGCGTTGACAGTGAAGTGCTGCATAGACAACGTTCGGTTGGTAGTACGCTGAAGGGATAAGGAGCGCAGTTGTGTCGTCATATGGCAGCAGCGCCAGTGGAAAGCAAATATTTCAACAGTGCGCCATGGACAGCAACGATATTTACAACAACAAGAAGCACAGCAACCACCACAACAGCTACAACAAAGTGTTCTATAGTTGGGGAAGGCAAGGCGAGCAGTATCCGCATCAGCATCACAACAGCCTTGATGGTGTATGCCATTTTACATTTTATTACGCTCAAAAGTCAAAAACATCAGGCACCGGTACGGGCGGCACCACCAGAAAAAACCGACAATGTTGGAGCGCAGTATCGCGCTGCGGAGATATTCCTCCGCAGTGGAGTTGTAAAAATGTTCATAATGAGCGCGTGTGGTGGAGCGCGAAGCTATCTGTCGTTGCAGTCATCGTTGTGAATGCAAAACTCGCCTTAAATTACTTGTTGGTTGTGTGGCCGCTTCCTACACCCGAAAATTTTGTATTGAAAACAATGTTTAATGTACTCTCATTTGATGTTATGAGCTGAGTTCTGTCTCTCTCGTATCTTTACGAGCATCTGCTTAAAGTGTGTGCGAGGGTGGCTTTAAATTAGTTTCCCTACTTTGTGTGTGGAAATGAGTCCTTTTGTTTATAATATAATTTTTTTATTCAGTTGTACATGCTTCGTCTTCTTTCTGTTTATTGCATCTGGACTTGTGACATTTTCAGTTGATTTATAGATTTATTGCTGTTATATAGATAAACTGAATTTATAGTTGTTCCATATATCATCAAACTGGTATGAGTTGTGTTCACACTAAAGTGAATTTGGAGATAACCATATGCTATGTGATATGTGTTAGTTCTTACTTATGCTATCAAATTATATGTAGCATTCATATATATAAAAATTTAACTAAGTAAATGAATTCTTTAGCCCTTTTATGATAGAAGCTTATTACAGTTTGCTCTCAAGCCTCTCAATGTGATTACACTATGCGTACAATTTCCACTTTTGGGCACTACTGGAATAGAAAGACTATTCCTGAAATAGATATAATAAATTTAAATATTGGTTTATGAAGTCGTAGTCCATTTTATTTAAAGAAGATCTTCTTAGATTTTCTGTCCGTTGTGATTTTACTTTAATATGCTCTTATCCCAGCAACTCCTTTCCGTTTACTTAATTAATTGGTTTGTATGTTTACTTAATTGAAATACAGATTAAATAGTTCTCGAAAATAGATGTAAATTCATGGAACCATCAGCTAATAATAAATTAATTTTCGAGTTAATTAAAATTTGTTCGAAAATCACAACAAAAATGATAATAAATAAATCAGGAGGAAATCCCACTTGCAAGTATTTACAATATGAAATTCTTTACGGAAAATAATGATCCCAAGGGATATCTTAATTTGTTTTCGAAACAGCACCAACAACAACAGTACCGAACGATTCAACTAAGCAGAGTAAACACGCGCCAAACATAACATTGGAATTTCAATATTTTCCCGAAAACAAAAACTCAACGGTATGTGGGCAAGCACCAGATACGTACGCACAAATATCAAAGGGGTTAAAAGTGAAAAACCAAAAGTCAAATGAAGTACAAGACAAGATAGCGAACTGGCGGGGGTGTAATAGAAATGAAAGCCTTCTCGTCTCGAAAGCGTTTCTTTAAAGTATGTTGGTTGCTGGATTGAGCCTCCTCAACGCCTCCAGGCTACCGTCATAAATATGACTTTCTTCGAGATTTCCTTTGGAAAAGTTTCGTATTTGCGGGCAGAAAGTTTCATTTTCCAGCTCTTGTGATGTGCAAATCATCAGTGGAAAATTTCACAAAATGCAGCCAAGCTAATCTACTACGTCACACAGAGCATCCTCTCGCTCATACAAAAGATATAAATGATAAACAAGAATTTCACAAAAAGAAAATTATGCGAAGAGCTGAGAAAGGGGCCGCTGGTGTGGCCCACTGTTTACTTCGGCCCGGAAGTGTATTGCTAAGGCAGTGAAGGGTGCCCCGCAGTCATTGTTGCCAACGCCGCTAGCATTGGCTTGCATAGGAGATAATTATTCTTCCATAGGGATCGAGTTGATTAATTAAATGGGATTTCGAAAATGTCGGTTTTGCTGAAAATGGAAATTGAATTGAATGACGTGTTTTCCGTTATTGTTCTCAATCGGGTCGAGGGTGCGTTGTAGTAGTAGTAGAAACGCTTGTTGTTGAGTTGTGAGGTCTTCATTTAAATTCAAGCTGTCTGTCTGGCAGTCTACCTTTCCTTTTTGGCACTTTGATCTCAGTGTGCATACTTTCTTTCATTTCATTTATGAATTTTCGCTTGTATTTTTTCTAAATTTCTTCTATTAATTTGTGAAATTCCCCACAACGGGCCTGGTAAGGGTCTACCTTTACTGCTTGCCAGTCTCACCAAGCGGCATCGTCGGTGTTGATTAATAAGTTGAAATTAACAAGAGTTAGTTTCTCGGAAGAAATCGATGGTTGCAAAGAAAGTTAATTGCCAGGATTTCACAACAACATTGTCTGCGGGGAGATTTGTGACGACGACGACAACGACGAGGAAATGGGTGAAGATATTTCCTTCATTATGTAATTTTCGCAATTTTCCAAACGAGTTGGCAATTATTTTTCATGCAATTTATTTGATGTGTTTCACTGTGCAGTTTGCCGGGTGGTTCTGAATTTGCCTTTACTGTACTTTACTTGGCTTTGCTTTGCTTTTAGTTGGCTTTTTTTTGTTGTGCCGAAAATTTAGTTGGAATATTTCAAATATTTGCCAGGAATTTTTCCATAGAAGTGGGAGTGTAATAAAACGATTTACATGTACATTGAAATGTTAATGAAAATGTTTCAGCAGAGAAGTGCCCAAATGGGTGGGTAGATAATTTCCCAGGATATTCATTTCGAATATACTTTTGAGTGGAAGTGGTTTTTTTGTGTTGCTAAATTTCTTACAACCTCAATTAAATGTAATGATTTGCATGCAAAATAACTTCTTCTTCTTTTTCCTTAACAATTGCACAGAAATTTTCAAATCAAATGCTTCAACTCCTCAGTTTTTCTAGGAACTGCTAAGGAGAGAGAAGGGGGCAATGAACGAAGGAATGCAAACAATTTCCATTCATTTTTGCTAAATATACATTTGGGTTCAATTTGGAGTCATTTTTCTTATCGTTTCGAAAATGTTCGGTGTGCTCGATGTGTCTTGCAGCAGCCACACCGAAAAGGAAATACCAACAACAACAGCCACATCAGGCTCACTGTAAACGGTTGGATGTCGCTTAGAGACACCCTAAGGATATGATGATAGCGTGAACATTCAATGCCTCGGCTGCTGTGCATCATTATCCTGATTTTGTGCGCTGCATGCTGCCTAAGACTTTTGGTTGGACTGCTGTTGTCACTTGAGTCATTTTTTACTTTTTTTTCTGTTTGCATTTTATTTACAAAAATTAACATACGCCACGAAAGCTGCCAAATGCAGGGGATCTAAGGCAACTTATAGAAAACGAAAAAAAACCCCATAAACATACTGAAAGTATTTCCAAAGGAGCCCAAAAGCTCAGTGCTTTGGTTCCTTTTTAACTTTTCTTTTTTTTTGTTGGCTTTGTATATGTTTTAAACGCAAATTTGTTTTGAAATACGAAACCATGGCGAAGAAAGCCAAAAGAAATGGCAAATATTTTTTAAATTAATCTTAATTAAGCGCAAAAAGGGTAAAAACCGTCTTGCCATTGGGGGAAGAAGCCGTTAACAACCACACCACTGCCAGGCATCGACAGTGGGTGGAAAAAGTCCTTACCACACAGCAGCAGCATAGGAAGGGGCGTGTTGTATTGTCGCATAGATTTAGGTTTAAATATGTGCTAACAAAAAAAGAAAATAAGTTCAAAGTTCCGTTGGCAAGTCCATTCATACGCTTGGCCTGAAGCCGCTTCAATGTCATCAGAGTGATGGATTGCTGTGGCCTTCTTGTGTCGATTATTTGTATGTGGCCCCCGTTGTTGGCTCTGGAGTCGCCTTACAAATTGGGGATTTTCTCACATCGAAGCTGTTGTTGTTGTTGCCTATAGATTGATTGATAAAACTGCCATTTGCAAGATTTAAAATAAAAAATAAAATAAAAACATAAAAAGAGACAAAGTTTCTATATCAGTTCGAAGGTTATTCGAGAAGTTCTTAGTGTGCCTAATGGATGTGATTATTTTGCATTCAAAAATTACAAAAACTTTTGAAATATTTTCAAAATATAGTCAAGTAGGAGCCATCCACCGCAAAGCCCATAGGGGCGTATGAGTAATATTCACAGACGGTGTCCTAATTGACTAATCCAACTAACCTCAGGCCAATCAAGTTGACAAAGCTCTTCGCAGTTATATGGAGCACATGTAGCACAGCGTAAATAAGACAGTTTTTCTGCCAGTGCAGCAGCAGCCCTCATAAGTCATTCAGCTGACAAAAAAATGCCCGCAATATTCGTGCAGTAAAATGGCACACTCACCGCACTGCCATTTCAAACCGCAATACCGCACCCAATAAAATGCCAGCCACGAACAACTTCTTGAGTATTGCGCGCTGAAGTTTATGCATTCACAGAGCAAAATGAAAGTGGCAGTAGTGCCACTGCAACATGCTGCATGCCTGCATTTATTGCCACTTTGTAGCGAGTTTTGCCATTACGAGCGAAATATTGCTTTTGGCGTCTCATACTCATAATGCCAAATTGATTTGCTTTATGCAGCAGTTACGCGCCGCCATAGCAGTCAAGTCAGGCAAAAAGCGTTGAAGAAGATTCGGAAGAAAGTTCATTGCACAGTTGCGCGTACTTCGATTGTTCGTTTTTCATGCACCAACCGCTTTTTTTTTCGTTGTTGTCAGCAATAATACCGATATTGTGTGTACTGAAATCGTAAATTATTTTTGGGTTTGCATTCTTTTTTTTTTGTTGAGTCTGACTGTATAATATGAAGTTAGCATCAGTATTCGATTGGGGAATCAGGTCATGCAGTTGGAGGTTTGAGTGTGTAATAAGCCTTGTGATGGATGACCACAATTTTTAATTCTACTGCCCTTTCCACTAACTAGAAAATAGTTTTATAGTCTCATCTCTCCACAATGTCCATAATGGAATGACTTTGATCCAATGGAATGTCAAATTTAAATTGCCTCTATTCACTTCATTATTGCTCTCCATGCTGGTGCAGTAGGAATGCATTACTATCAAACGAGAATTGCTATTATTTCAGTCCTTTGAGTCGGAAATACACAATCACAAATTTATACGCCCAATGAGAAATCCAAAAATTGCTCCGTCCATCAGGATTCATCAACGGCAAACAGCGAAAGGCATCAGCCCGACCATATTATGCAATTTATTCTTCATTATTTAACAATTTGTTTTGTAAATTAAAGCAGAAACAACGACAAATTGGCATAAAATTGAAATGCAAATTTTTGCGCATCGGCACAAAAGCACATGCCGTTTCCGAACGGCAAATTAAAAGCACCCCCCCCCCCCCTGAAAACTGTTTCGGACATGTGAAAAATATTGCCAATCGATCTGTCTTTGTTTGGACGATGCTATGCCAGCGATGGCGGTGGCATGTGTTGCATTTGAGCGCCAAAGCGTTCAACATTTATTCATTCGCAAAAATTGAGTAAAGGCATTCTCCCGAGATTCACCAGCAGCAGCAGCAGCAGCAACCGAATTGCCAACATAGCTTTGTCAATGTTGCACCGCCCCAGCGAAGTGCATTTTCATTTATTCATCATCATCATCATCATCATCAACAACAACATCAGTAGCAACACAGCACCAACGCGCCAGTTCGTCCAGCCTTTTTTGATAGCTGCTGCCTGCAGTGGAATTTTTTGATTGATTTTAAAAAATTCCACGATTTATGCGAAACAATTTTCGCCCATGTGCATTTTTATTGTTGTTCTCGCTGTTATATATATAATTTTAATAGTCCTTTAGGAATTCCACTTTGACATTGAAATATGCTCTCTGATGGATGGCATTGTTAATGCGCTGTCACAAGACAGCAACGTCAATATGGCGCGTTCGCATAAAATATTGAATGCAAGTACAGCGTGCGAATAATATCCGAGCATAGTTTTACTCTATTTAAAGTATAAAAATTCTCTAGGCATGGCAATGGTGGGTGGGTGGTTTGGTGTCCGGCACCAGTTCGTTCCAAACGCAAGTATTGAGTGGAGTCGTCCCACGGAGTGTTGCCACCAACAAACAACAATTTAAATTGCTGTCAAGACGATGTTACCCACTTTGTTAGGTGGGGAATGCCTCAGTTTAAAAATTTGTTAAAACTACACGGAGGGAAATGCTTGCTGATAACATGCGTTATAGGAATCAATTAAGTAAAAATTAGTCACGATATTGATCCATTAATTAGAAGTCAATAATCAAGAATTCTTAATCATAAGAACTGTTAAAAGTGAAAATCATAGTTTGTGATTTTTGTTTGCTTGATTTATTCCACTTAAACATGAATTGTTATTTTCCCTTTTGACATAATCAATGACCAGATGGAATAAATTGTGCAAACAAAAATCATAAATTATGATTAAAAATTCATAATTTTAGGCTTAAGTGAGAATAAATGAATCATTCGTAATAATAATTTGAGCACATATTTACAATTAAATAAATTGAAATTTTTTTTATTTGCTAATTTTTTACTTAATTATCTATTTAATTTTACTTTTTTATTTGCCAACTTGCTTAGAATAATTTGTAATAACTTTTTCACAAATTCAGTTTTCCCGGAATTCGAACCGACATCATCCTGGAGAGGATGCCCAACCGATTCGGCTACCCTGGCATTATTGTAAAAGCGTCTAAATGTATTGTATATCGCCCAGCAATTCATGACAATCAACCCAGTTACTCATAATTCATGATAACACGTGCAGTTTCACGACATAGTTAATCATCAATTATTCTTCAAGAATAATAAAGTAAATCACGAAATTCATAAACCCTTATCATAATGTATTCACAATCCATATGCATAGTTTATGTACGAATTCGCATAATTTGTGACTAATATTCACAATTAATGATTATAGTTAGTTATTAAGTAACAATAATTTTATGGACTCCATAATCGTAAATCATGAGCCAACATTTCTCTCCGTGTAGTAACAAAATTTTAATGTTGTCAATTTTCTACTACTTTAATATACCGGTTGCTCGGACATGTACTTTCCGTGGTGGAATTAGCAGTTTCACGTCTTCTTTGTGTCGTACTATTCTTGGATATTCTCAATAGACCCGACCTCGCTACGTCCAGCAACATCAAATACATTGTATTCATCCATCAACAGTCAAAGTACCACATCCATATGACGACCACGAGACACAAAGGAAATTATTTGCGCTAAAGGTACTCTATAGGTCAGCAGACCCAGGCAACATCACTGCCAAACTACTTCTTGTATGCCCAACGACAAGTGCACCCATGCTACAATCTTCCAGATAATTTAAGAGGAGGACAAAATACTAGACTACTAGACTACCTAGTGACCATCCCCACGAAAGGGGATCTAAGTAAGTCAACTATCTTCTCAGTTAGTAAAACACCAAGTTAGATGTGACTATTCGAAAGCAGCAGGCAGGTGTTCGGCCAAATCATCTTCCTGTGTAGATCACACCAATACGTTGAAGATCATCGCCGCACAGTCATTTGAGTGGCGTTTGGCATTACACCTTGAATTTGTCGACTGCGTCAACCGCGTTCGATAGTATACAGCGGGACTGCATGAGGAACTCCTTCAGTCAAAGAGCACAGTACGGAGCCTCGCTAACCACTTCTGAGAGGTCCCCACTACAAGGTGTGAGGACAGATTCCGAGATGTGTAATTTGATATAATGAGACGAAGATCGCCTGAAAGTTACGAGATGCAAGTTACATTATATATTAGGGCTTTTGACGCACCAACCAAATATAAAATAAATTAGTTTCACTCCACGTTTTTGCAATAAAGTGTAACTATGGATGCCGGAAGAGCAGATAACAACTCGACATTGTAAACTTATCCCCATTGCAGTTCTAATGAATTTTGTTGTTAATAAAGTATTTAATATAAACTGGAATTTTAACTCCATTTTAATGCATGTTTTCTACTACATAGCACATGCGAAATAAAAAAAGAACATTAAAGTTTCATGTTGTACAAAGTGCACAACAAGCGTCTTTCTTTGGCATCTGCTGCAGCAGCAGCGGCAACTTCTCAAAAGTCAACAAAAGAGAAAAATTAATTAAAAACCCAGACAAGTCTCATGTCTACAGGAAAGTGTTGCCGCATTCTGTTTGCAGTTTGTGTGAGTGTGTTTATTTGAAAGCGCAAACATAGTAATATTAGGCAACACCAAAAAAAGTTGCCATTTTGGCAAACAAAAAAGATCACCCCACCCCCCCCCGAAAGTTAATTTGCATACGAGCGTCATAACAACGTGGCTGTGTGAAATGTTGCATCACCCCTGCGCCATAGCCCCAGCCCGAAATGAAAGGCAACAAAACCGTGAACAGAACATGATGATGGCCAACAAAAAGACAACAGCAACAACAAGAACTGTGCAAACAAATTAGTGTCTACCTTGGGTGAAGGGGTTTCCAAATGCGGCAACATGCCTTACAAGCGAAACTAACCTCAAACCCCTAACCGTATGTGAAGGATAACATACCGTATATAGGAAAAAAAACCATTTAATATATCCTATACATTTTTGTGCCTGCACGTCTGCGATTTCAATTACATTAATTTGTCGCCTTTTGTTTGAAATTTGTTCGTTCGTCCTTCGCTCTCCCTCTCTCTCTCTCTTCACATCACATCAAATGTGCGGGCCTTAACCCTTTTTTTTCGGTGGGTAAATAATAATGGTAGAACAAAAGCCTCACCTTGGCCCCACATCCAGTGATGCTTTAGTGAAATAAAATAAATTCTAAAATTGCACTTTCACATTCAGACTCGAACGCGTTTCGTTTCAAGTTCAAGTTGGCTTCCTTTATTCCGTTATTTATTTGATAGGGGAAAAAAGAGCTTCTTTTCATTTCCTATTTGAGTTGTGGAATTAAATTTGCGCCTTTGAAAGTCGTCTTTATTTGAGGCAATTCTCGGCGTTCGTTTGGCTGCACATGTTCATGGTCATGTTACACACGAACTGCTCCTAACTGGTCAGTTCTAATATACACTCACAACCTTTTCTTTTTCCTTCTTTCGTACAGCCTCTATGGAGTGTGTGTGTGTTTGTGCTCTAAATCCTATCCTGTCTGAATTTTTTCCGGTACTAAATTTCAAGTGCACTTTTTTCTATTTTTTCTATTTTCATGTTCTACTTGTATTTGTGCGGCATCATCTCTTCCTCAGTCACTTCATCTGCAAAAGCAAGCGTTTCTTCTATTTACATTCTGTTATATTCAACGCTCAATATCCTTTTGGCTAGCTTTGGGTATTTCTTTTTTTGTAGTTGTTATTGTTGCTGTTGTTGTAATCTTGTTGTGTGATGCTGTTAATTCATTTCGTCGACTAGCAGCTCATTCATTTAATCACGAGCTGTGAATTTTTTTGTTTCGGTGCGCTTTCGTCTTCTTCTACTTTTACTATTTTACCCACTTCAGAGTCTTGTGCTTTCATTATCCCTGCGCCAGGATCTTTCCGCACTGATTTCACTGAGTGGTACTACACGCTGTTGTTATTGTACGGGAGTATATCTCGTCATCCGGTATGGCTGAAAGTACCTACCACCGCCTATTTTTCTCACATCTTTAGTGTTGTTATCGTCAGTGGGCATCGCCATTCCAGGGTATTTTCTGTTTGCTTGTTGTATGTTGTTTTGTGTTGTCCTCAGATCTACACAACAGCAATACGATAATTTTAATCTAATGTTGGATTTCTTCCGGTTTTTCGTTTTATGTTCTCTCTCTAGTCTAGTATTTTGACATTTTTAAATGGTTTGTTTGGGATTTTCTATGCCATTCTGTTGCTGTTGTGTTCATTTCTTATCATCCCATCGAGATGGTTCGGATTGTAGTGCTCCGGATAAGTCTTGGGTTAGATGGCAGCAGCAGCAGCAGCAGCAGCAGCAGCAGCAGCAGCAGGTTCTTCAATTGTTCCATTTCCATTAATAGTTTATCTAAGATTCATGAAATTGGATATATCGAGAGACAAAATGTTGAGCGTTGAATGTTGAATGCTTCATTCATTGATTAGTTCAATTCATTTCACGTCAGTTGTAGTCCCTTTCGAAGTGGGGAGTTCAGTAGCCAACACACACAAATCGCTTCCAATTGACGCTCCCTAAATGCTGTCACCTAATTTTCCCGGCACGAAACACTTGTTTTCCATCTAAATTAATTTCATTAATATTTCAAACTCGACACTCATTGGAGAATCCGGAAAAAAAAACATGAAGAATAGCTCACCCCTCCTCAGGCCTCCACATCGCGCCAACCTATTCATTTTCCCCACAAATGTTAATTCTATTTAAATATTTCACTTCGTGTTTTTTCCTGTCTAGTTGCTTGTTTTTTTTCGCCTGTTTTTTTGTTTATTTCGCTGGGGCGAGAGACGAGAGACGAGTGGCGTTTGGAGGGCCACATTCTTTCACGCATGAACGCCTTTTTTCCCCAACATTTTCTTGTATTTACCAATAAACAAATCCAAGCATTACAAATTATTTTATTTGGCTTGCATAATTTTATCTGTTTTTTTCGTAGGAACTTCCCAAGCCAACGAACGAAAACGAAAACGAAACTTTCCTGTTTCCCCTTTTCCCATCTTCTTTACTGAAAACAGTTTTCACTGCCACCACTCCACCACTCCTTCCCTCTGTCACTCTTCATACGTACCTACCATCCAAATGACGCAATTTTTTCTGCCTCATCGCAGGATCTCAGACAGGCGCCTCCAAACTGCTATTACGTGACTGTTGCACTTGGTCGGCCGAAACCGAATTCGAGGACGATGAGGCCTATTTGTTTGTCTTCTACTTGGTACTCTGTCAGTTCGAATTCAGCCACAATGCTGTTTGACAATGACACACAGGAATGGTAAGTCGGCCGATTGGCGGTATGGGTTATCGCTATGTAGGCCCGTACAAGGCATTCCTTTTAATTGCATGAGAATTGCGAGAGGAAATTAAAAATTCTGTCAACGCTTGCAAACACGAAATAAAATGTTGAAAACAAAACGTTTCGATAACATCTACGTACTTGGCAAACGAATGGAAATGGGAAATGGGAAACGTGGAAATAGACAAATCATGGTCGGTTGTTTGGAGGAAAGGCATCTCATATCAAAGTTAGATTAGATTTACACTAGCGTGCCTGGGTAACGAAACAAGTGGCTTGAGAAATTGTGGAATTTTGAATAATTTTTTTTCCGGTATTAAAAATGGGCCACATCGGATAAAACCACGCCTACCTTTCATACAAAATTACTGCCAAATTTCTTAATTTTCATTTTTCTCTTAAAGTACTGAACCGATTTGGACGGCGTTTTTTTTTATTTGCTTGGCAATGATGTCGGAATGGAACAAGATGGAATTGGAACAAAATTTTGCAATTTATTGGGTAGTAAGAGGATAGTATTGAAAAAGGTTCGATTAAAGATCGAAAGGAAAGTACATAGCTGACTAAAATGCTAAAATGTTAACTTGTGCCGGCCATATCACTCCAGTAATGTGTTTTTTCTCTGTACGCCAGAGTTTTTAATAAACTCTAGCCATATCATCATAAAATCAAGAATTTTTCCTGAACCATACCTACTTAATTTCATTTTCATATTATTCCTGTTCTACTTAGTTCCAATTGAATGGAACCTTTTCAAAGGGAAATAATTTTTGGTTTGTGCCTTCGATACATTAAACTAAAAACTTTGAAGCTGATTTACTCGAAATAATTGTTATGTTACATACCGCCTCCATCCATCCAACCCTTCAATTGCATTCGGTTATGGGTTTCCATTTCATTCGAAAGTCTGTTATATTTTTTCTAGTTCCATTTCTATTCGTTCTCTGTCAATATTTGTTCCATTTATTTTCATTTCGTTTTCCATACAAATTCCACACAGAAATTCTCATTTGCCTTAATTCCTTAATCGTATTGAACATTTTTCTTTGTGTTATTTCACTCAATTTTAGGTCATTAGCAATTCGCTGAAACGAATTCGTTTCATGCTGAAATACATTCTGTTAACATTTTGACTGTTTTTTTTCAATTACATTCGCACTAATATCATTACATTGGCCCGCAACTGTGGACCAGGCTTCAGATTAAAATACGCCAGAATTAAAGGTGAATTAAGGTCTAACGTTTTTTTTTCCTCAATACACGTTTGTACTTCCGAGAATATTTCTTAAATACACTTTCCACGTTAATATAAATTTTGATTTACGACATTACTTAACAAACCAAGGACTATAAAAGGAATTAAAAAACAAAATATGAAAGAAAGCAAAAACAACAACAACAACAACAACAGTGTTGCATTAAAAATGTGGAAAAATACAAAATATGCGAACAAAACTAGCAACCCACAGTAAATAATGAATTTTTATGCGAAAAGTTCGAAAAAATATAAAAGAAGATATTCACGCTTTCAGCAGCGTATAAAATATGTTTTGTTGCGTAAAGTTGAGAGAGTGAATAAAGGCGGAAAATGGGAAAATCCGAAAATAACGAAAAAAAATAAAAGGTATGCAAACTTTAGGTGAGCCAGTAGTCAGAAGGCAAGAAGTAAGTAACCAACAACTTTTGAGTTATGCACGACAAAGACGTGGCTGTTGGGCTTACACAGTTTTTTTTTTATATTTTTAAATCAAGACCGGGGGGATACAGAGACCAATCCTCAATTCCAGGCACGCCTCGCAGTTTTTTTAATATTTCCTTTTATCGGTTTTTATTGGAAAATTATCAACCTAATCATTGCATAATCATGGAGAACAACAAACTACCTACAGGTTGTATGGCCTACGAACCGCTCCCACTGCACAGTGTCGTCGTCGGTGAAGCCCGAAAGTGTTGTAAACACTTTGTGCCCTGCGTGTTGTTGTTTTTATTTCCTGCTTTTACAAATCATTGAAGCAATAAGCATATTAATATTCAGATCAAATCGTATTTCGGTTGATTATCATATATATAATTTTTTTTTGGGGTGAAAATGTCAGCGCCTTGATTTTATCGCATGGAAGGTGTGTGTGTGTGTGATTGTAGGGACATATTTTTTAATTTAAAATTTCTTTTCTTTTATTTGGTCCCAATTTTGTTTTCCGTGCACATCACATCTCAAGTTTGAGACATCAAAGTACACTTCATTGGAATTATGAACCGCCAGTGCGGCCATCCAGTGCCCGAGCAACAAATAAAACTTGTAGAGGATTTATGATGGTACCAACTCTGATACTCTGCTGCTCTGCCATGATGTATTCGTGTGCCAGAAAAAGAACCAAACTTAAGATAAACTTTGTTACTTTCTGCAGCCGTGAGCATAGAAGCAACGCAACACTTCCGGTTTCCGTGGAATTCTCGTTGTTGCTCTTGTTGCTGTTGTTCGGTTGTTGGCTGCCATGGCTGACGATGCGATGCGGTAAAGTTTTTTGTGCTGCCTTGCGCTGTTAGCTGCAAAGCACTTTGCCGTTTATCGTTATCTCCTTGATTTATCCTGTAGCTGTCATCGTTGCATCGTTAGTTACGTTATGTACGACCAGCACCAAAGTCGACCACCATGAGAGCCACACCACCGAATGTGCAGCAGCAGCAGCAGCATGCACCTGCTAAAGATGCAAATTGCCAGCGTAAGTTGTGCGTTGCAGTTTCAGACGACGCGACGTCGGCCTTAGTTGACGCCAACACCGAAAAGTTTTTCGATGCGCTTACGAGAAACTTATACCGCTAGATGCTTTTTTTTATGCTCTTTCAATTCGTTTACTTTTATAGCATAGTTTGTGGAAATAGAAAAATACTGTTGCATAGCTTAGGGCGCGTTTACTGTGCAGCTACTGGTTACGCTGCATTTCCAATGCATAATTTTAACGCTTGATTTATCATCGTAAGCGTGTCTTAACAGCGAAATAATAGAAAAGAAGAAGTCGAAGAGGAGATTAATCACGCCAGTAGCAATTGAGTTGTTCAGTTCGGTGCGACTTTCTTTTGGCTTTCGTTGTGATGGTGATGGAGTGCTTTTTTTTGTTGCTTTTTTTGTTGCTTTTTTTTGCGTTCAATAAGTTGTTGCGCTATGCAATTACCTGCTGAAAGAAGTCTTTGCAATATTAGCAAGTTTTCATTTAAACTTTGATGTATCACTTCAATCAGAAAGAAGCTATGCGATATTACCATGACAGCCTACCTGTAATCGTATAAGAGAAAACTTTAATGGCTTTCAGCCACGAATCATGAACTTTTCAAAGTAAACTACAATCAACCATTTCAGCTCACATGGGCAACACCCATACCGTCTTGTGTTCCTTTAAATTTCACTTCATGGGTGACATTATAAATATTAATGCCTGCTTTACTATTCTATTGAGCCCGAAGAACGTTTTAAACCGCATTTGTCATTGCAAAGCAACACAATACGTGAGTTCCCTCAAAGTATAAAACGTTTTACATTTTCACACAAAATATTTTTTTTTTGTAATTTCCTCATTGGTGTAGGTTGTTTTGCTGCAGCATATGCAACGCTATTTCTATACGCCAGCAAAAAAAATGCACTTTTCACCTGGAAAACTTTCGCCAGGCACAAAAAAAATATGAAAGAACCAAAAAAGGGAAAAACAAAAACTCCACGACAACGACGGCGACTCCTTCAACGCTGAACGGAAATAGCGTGAAATTGCAGCGATATTTTTATATATATATAAAAATTCTTTTTTATTTCACTTTTCTACTCTATATTTTGTAAATTTACGAAGCGCGAATTTCATTATGTCACCTTCGCATCAGCGGGCGCCAAAGACTTCGTGCTTCTTTCTGCTGCTGCTGCCATACCATTCTCCTTTGCGCGCCGTAGTAACGTTCTTTTGTGCACAGTTGACGCGGATGAATGCGGGTTGGATGCGGGCTGGATGTTGCGCTCGAAGGATGGATGCTGATTTGTAGCTGCAAAACGATGCATTCAACTGGCAATGATGGCTTAATTGACGTTACACACAAAGGCAAAGTCGCATTGTCTGCGCGTAGCGATATGGTGGCAGGAAGGCAGTCGGCCGTGTGGGTGGTTGTCTTTCCTAGGATGGCTGATGGCTGGGGGGTAGATAAAAGGCTGCCTTAGTGCCTTAGCGGATATAGCATTTCTGATGGGTATGATGATGGCGTTGAAACGGTGGGTTAAGCTTGTCGTTTTTTGTTGTTGTTGTTTTTTTGAAAGGAGTTATTTGGTTCACCCCCACCTTGCTACCACCACCCACTGCAAGTGAATTCGAAATGATTAATTCGAGTGGAAAATGAGATACAAATAGCTGACAACTTGATGGAAATTTATTGTCTTCGAATCTATGCGCGCTGCACATCTTCAAATTATTACTCAAGTATTTACGTCTTTTGAGCATTATTCATGATTGATTTAGTGCAACGGTATTGAATTGATTTGATTGGTTTTGTGAATGGTTAGTTGGTTAATGGTGTGAGACTGTAGCTACGATGCGCTGATAAGTTTGGATAATCCTCGTGTACTATTAGGTGACTTGAATGAGATTGGCCAACAAAAAAACAAGTGCGCACGGGAATATTTACAGGTTCAATGGATGAATGGACAATGCCTTGAAGGGACTTTTAACCAATTTATATTTGTCTGTAGATATACTCGGTGATTTATATAATGTATCCGTACACCATATTGACGTAAATGGGTTGTTGTAGAAACTTGCATAAGTGCTTATACATCGTATTGGTGTATTGTCTGATTGAAAGTCGTATTAATAATAAAATGTACTTTCAGGACAGGTACATTTAGGTACATTTAGGACAGGAACTCAGGGAATTTAGCAGATTCTCAGTCAGATGATGGGCGGTGATGAGTCAGTCAAACACTTTTTAATTTACAATTACGTGACGCCAGACTTGAAGTTCTCATTTGAGCAAGTCCATTGATTCTGTGAGCGGCAATTTCTGATGTCTTATGAGTGGTAACGCGCTCCTTTGTCCAATCAAGTCCAAACTAGCACATAAACCTTACGGAGCTCACAATCAACCAATGGTGTAAGTATGGTTCTGATACGTTCAGTTGTTAAGGCATGATGATGACTCAAACATAAGAACCAACCGATTTTCATAACTTTCGTTCGAGTGCATTGACATAGTTTGCGCTTACGGGTTTTTGCATTTTGCTTTACACTCTTTTCTTCGTTGAGGTAGCTGAGAATGGAGAGTTTTTTTTTTTTATATGGAGTTTTTTTGCTCTCTCTCTCTCTCTCTCAATTCACAATGATCAGGGATTTTAGATTGTGGGGAATTACCTATTTCGCGAGGAATTTCGAGCTATGTGTGAATGCTAGTGGATTTATAATTTGTTCACGTTGTGCATAAAGCAGTATATATTTTTGTAAGTCGATGAAAGAAATATTTTTTTGTTAAAAATTTTAACCGTATTTTTATAAGGAGCGTTTTTGTAAAAACCCTTATTCTTGGGACTTTTTTGAAACATTTTTTGAGTATCTTACAAAAAAAATGAAGTAGTCTAGAACCGTGGAACCCCTGCAATTCTGTACTCTTTTCTTATTCTCTGTGCGGTATACGTTATAAGCTATAATCAATGGAACTTCCATCTAATGCCATTTACTCCATCCAAAAGTCAGATAAAGTCAGATTAATTTGAAAAGCATTCCTCACCGTGCCTCAGGGGATCTTGCTCCTTTCTACCCAAAAATTGACTTTCATTCTGACTTCAGTCTCAACTTTGCCGCTGGCTGATGCTTTTGCATTTAATTTAACGCATCACATCAAGTTTACCAACAGTTTTCCTTGCATGATTAATGACTTCTACGATATGAAATTCCAAGTATCGGCACAGCAATGCATAAAACTCCAAACGGATTACCCTTGAAAAGTGTGTAAGGCGTATGCAGTCTGCTACACATGTCTGCGATGGCTGCGCATACATTTACCAAAAATTCATACTTCCTCAAATTCAATACAGCACACAGTGCCGAGCAACACACAACAACTTTCCCTTATCGTTATTTTGAGTTTTTGTTGTGTGCAGTCTACACTCTCTCAGGATTTCCTGCAGCAGTTTCCTTTTCACCCATGGGACTCGACGCCAACGATTGACAACGTCATGCTGCCAGCCAGCCAGCCAACCCACCCAAACTGGAACATTTCAACGAAAATCTCTCCCCGCAGAGTAGATTTGTGTCTTTTGTAATATTTATGAAGTTGCATTTCGTTGATCACTCCGCTGACGATTCTATCGTAGAACATACATTTTTTTTCGTTCATGTTCAGAGCTGAAATAATTCGTTGTGGCTCACCATGAAAGTTCATCGTTAAATCGACTAAGAACAATAAGTCGAACAAGAAGAAGAACAAGAAGAAGAAGAAGTCTTTTCATGATTGTTTGCCTGATGGCTGGTTCTTTGGCTCTTTTCTTCCAAATTATTATTACCCTAACGGAATGCATTTCCTCGATATTTTGTAGTCATTTGTATTTATGAGTTGTTTGCGGGTCATATACATACGAGTACGAGTGAGTGTCTGTCTTTTCGTATCTCCCTCATATATGAGGGTATTTTCCTTTGTTAGTGCAACAAATTGTAGTTTTCGGGGGGGCGAAATGAATGAAAACTTTTGCGGATTACCGAAGTTTCCATTCTGTTGGTGGCGAGGGTGGAAAACTTTTCTTTCGTCTGTCCATTTGCCATTCCTAGTAGACAAAGTACAATTTGTTGTAATAAATTTTTTATTAGATTGGTGGTGGCATTTCTTTTTTTCTCTCTGTGCAGATTTTATCTCTATACTAATAAGGCGCTAGACCTACGCACTTGTATAATGATGGCGGATTGTAGTTGGGTGTTTTTTTTTTGCGCTTTGCACACTTGCAAACTTCATAAATCATCTCGTTCAGAAGAGGCGGAATAGTAATTCGTAAAAATGACATTTGTTATTAATATTTATTATGTACTTGCTGGATTAGACAAATTGCATTGGACTATCATTACTTTTGTATAGGTGTGTGTGTGTGAAATATTTTTAAATTGTAAAATATTGTTAAATAATTTCGATCGCCTAGTGAAGGCTAAAATCGTTTATCTTAATTAAAAAAAAAAATGGAAAAACACAAAAGCATAGTAGACTGGGGAAAAAAAATAATAATAGAAAAACTCGGAAAATGTGTCCACTATTGGGAAAAATAGTCGTGCACAAATACACACGCCACTCATAAATAACCCGAAGTGTCCCCAACAAGGCTGTACGCCTGTGGTCGACCATGGCGGCATCGATGGCGGTGGCGGCAGCATGCTGGGCCGCGGGGGCCCATAACCGAGTCATAAAATAGGATTTTCTAATTACCAATTGTACGTCGAGTGTATATTGGCAAAATCCAATCACAAATCCATTTTGCCAAAAGCAATAAAAGTAAAAGGACAAAAACAAAAGTAACACACACACACACACACACAAAAAAACATACATACTATAAAACTGTACTTTGAAAAAGCTCGCATGTGTGTGTACGTAAAAGTGGAAAATAAAATATATCGCACAAAAAGAAAGAAAGGAGACAAAATTCACAATAGACCACGCGCTGCTCTATGGAAAACAACGTCAATGGCCCGATGCCGATGACCCACCGAGTTGGCGGTGGGGGTGGCGGCGGCTTTCTCTCGGTCTCTATGCACAATAAAAGGCTGATGGTGTTGCGCCTATTGCTCTCGAAATTTGGCCATTTAGAGAGTGTTTGTATTTTTCACATTTGCCAATTTGTGTCATTTTGGAGTGTTGAATATTTTATGATTGTACTGCTGGGCTGCTTTGGGGGGGCGGGACGTGTGCATTGCAATGTGTTAAAGATTTTTTTTCTGTTCTATTTCAGATTTTCAATATGGTCGGTTCAATCTGACCATTTCGTAAAAGATAAAATTCTGGCTGTTAGTATTAATATTTAATGTTTTTTTTTTTTTATTGTGTACATTGTTTATCTGTCTGACGTTATACACACAAAAACAGTTGGTAAATTTAACCGAAAACAACAGTTAAAAATGTAGATTTATTTAACATTTTTTTTCACCGTTATGTTATGAATTTTGCAGTAAATTTGTGAAAAATTCCCATTTAACCAAAAATTGCAGTACAAGAACTTACAATAACAACCATATTTTCTGGTTTTTTAAACTATTTTATGTTGACTTTTGAAGATAAATTTTAACTATTTTTTTTCGTCACTTTTTGTTTTTTTGGTGAATTTTAACTACCCTTTTGTATCTGTGAATGGTCTGACTTTAGTGCATTCACGAACAAGTTTTGCCCAAAAGTAAAACGAACAGATTTGTATTAAATCAGTTATTATTTTGGAAAAACCGCTTTTGTCTGTAGTTTCTACGAGTAAATTTCTATTCGCATTGAAGTTGGGTAATCAAACTTTACACTAGCAGGATACTATATTTTAAAATTAGCGGCATTAGACAAAGTTAGGTTAACTAACTGGTCTGAAACACTCTCATTTTAGAATCTTAAATTTTACTGTCACGCATGTTGTAATGAATGTTCGAGTATCAATAAAAAGTATTCAATATTTGTAAAATCTGTACTTTATATTGATCGTCTTAGCCCAACATTATTTCTAATAAATGCTACCTGTCAGTTTACTGCTGTGAGCCATTGTAATGCTACTGCTACTGAAAAAAAAATATTTCTAAACTGAATTGCTTTGATTTTCCATCATAACAGTAAGCCCACATACACACACATACTCATAGCAGTTTCCCCCGTCTACCGACGTCTCTAATCCTCCGTAAGCCATTCGAGTTTCTCTAATAGAAAAATACTAATTGACAATTGCTGCCGTACATTTCGCATGCCGGTGACAGTGCAATAACAGCACCGACCGACAAGCTGTCAACAGGATTCGGCATCATTCGGCAGAAAAGCCGATTGTATGGTCTGCCTGGCCAACCTGCGTCACTCGACACCAATGACAAATAGACCAAAAACCCCCAGAAAACAACAACAAAGGGCACAAATTCTACTAAAAATTATGAAAACATAAACTAAGCGGATTACAGGCGATGTCCAAAAACTGAGGAGGATTTTTGCATAGAAAAGTCGAGAAAGTACAGCCGGGCTGATGAAAGTATTTTGCAAATTAAATTAAAATAACAATTTGTGCTCGTTGCCCGTTGACAGGGCAACAACATAGACCAAATCGCTCAACATGTGTTCCGGTCTGGGCTCTTTTCTTTCACCTCCCATGCAAAGTTAAATGCACGAAGTGCATCTGAACATGTGTACGTAGTACGTACACATTCCGCCTAAAAAGTCAAGTCCTTGCCGGAGAACACTGATGCTTCATATATTTTTGCATTCAAAAATTAAGCAGAATTCCGTGCTAACAAGGTAGCGAGAGCGAGAGTTGCAGCAACAGCTGCCAGGTTAGGAATTTCGCAAAAGGGATTAAATTGCGTGCATTGTGAAATTAATGCGAGAGTTGAGAACGGTTGTTGCTGTTGGGCCCGGCCGGGTTGTTATTTCTCAAATCAAAAGAGGATAATTGCGTTGTGCTGGAAATGTTTCGGAAATGTTAATAGGATTTGCTTTCAGTGGTAAATTGAGAGTGAAAATGATTGTTTTGTTTAATAATATCCTTGGTATGGCTGGTAATTTTGACTTTAAGAACTTCATTTGGTGGAAGGACAATAAAGGAAAAGGAAGTCGAAATATTAATAGTGTGTGGGAAGATGATTTTTTAAGAATATTTAAACTAATAGAGACAGTTGGTTGAGTGGAAGAATAGACAGAGCCCAAGTACATATTTTTCCACTGTTCCACTGTGCCGTTTGCCCTTAGGAATACGAATTAATATAATTTAATTTCATGTTTATTACCCACTGACAAACTGCGCCATACAACACAATGCATTAACCTTTAATTGATGCAACAAGCAAGCAACATTAACAGCAAATGCAGCAGCAGCAGTAACATTAGCATCAACTGCGTCACGCTCGCATATCTAATAATGTATTTATTAACATGCAGCCACATTTGCCAACTGCGAGCGACGCATATTAGAAAACTCTCATCGTCCATGTTAATGCAATTAATTATCGATAATCAAGTGAAAACACATAATGTGCAATTAATTAAGCTGATTAGCAAGTGTTGGCCATGTTGTTTTCAGCTAATTGCGTAAAGTTGATGATGCGAACAGTTGCACTTATGTTAAGTTTGCATGGAATTTCTTCTGTTTAAATATTGAATTGTAAGTGAAGTGTGGCCCACAAATATGCGGTGTGCCTATACATAAAATGTTATTATTATAATTTGTTGATGAAAATTTGTGCTAGAGTATATACACGCAGCGTTATAATGAAGGATGTTCCCAAACTCCAGGGCCAACTAATATTAAAGCAATTATGCGACTTAAGTGCTAATGCCCTTTTTTGGGCTACAGGCAGTACCCCCCCCACAATATTCTAATTGTCTGCGTGAATGCGGCTCATGAAATTCTCTAGCACCTCTCATAATATTTATTATAATAATAGAATTAATTTTTATAACCCAGAAAATAACACCCACGAGACAGAAACAAAATAAAAATAAATTATTCAAAGTATGACACAATGCATGGCATTCATTATGCCTGGTAATGTGCTCAAATTAGATAAATAAAAGAGGAAGCGCTTGTCTCGAGCGCGCTGTGTGCTAACATATCGGTCGCGGTGAAAATTAGTTTACAAAATGCGCTGCCTAAAGCACAAACATCATGCCAGGCGATGGGGAAATTTGCTTTATTTGTGTGATGCCCACACGAGCGGCATTTGCTTAATTTAATTTCACGCGCCCTCTGCAACACCCTCCAACAAAAGCTCGTACACACACAGGCAAATACACACTCGCACAACGCAGATAAAAGGATAACCGGATAACATTTCAAATGCACACTATTTGGAATTGAAATAGCCGAAAACATATCAGATGACAAACACTTTAACGCAAACGAAACATGCAGTCGCTCCATGTTCACACACACACGCACACAAAGTACAAGGCCAAGGCTTGCAATAGGGGTGATATGGTGGTTCTTCAAATGAGCCAACAAATGTCTATTTGCCCAACCTTAAATGGCTCGAAATGTACATAAATGCAATATGGCAGCAAATGAAATGACATGCAAGACCCAGGAGCGTCGTTCGTTTAAACGCCAACACTGCTTTGGCTGACTTCATGACTTGACGTTGGCTAGAAGGGCGGGCGGGGTAGTGCCTGTGGGTTTGGGTCGGTGCTTTTGTGTCTGGAATTTTCAATTGAATTTTCTTCCATTTTTATTTGGCAAGTTTTCATTCATGCGAAAGGGTTCCACACACACACACGCACAAACACACCGAAAAAGGGGTGAACTAATTTTGATTTTGGAGAGGGCCAGTCACAGACTGTATGGTATTTTGGCTTTTTTTAGCGTGTCCTGAACACGTTACCAGGCAATTCCTTTGCGCGGTCGGTTTATTAGTTGTGAAGTCATCTCACAACGACTCTTTGCAAACATTGCAAATGTCATTGGTCGGTATTTTTAGGGCCACCGACAGTATGCAGTAGTTGTGTCGACATATTTACTTTGTTGTTTGTGCGATATTTTGTTATGCAAAGTTCAACATTTGAAATGGGGAGAAAAATTGGAAAAGGGGTCGGTCGAACGTCGTATATGCTGGCATCTTCCGGTGACATATGCTGTCTAATGCATAATTTCATTGGCTGTTTCCTTCTGGAACCTTTTCCTTTTGTGGTGATGTTTTTTTTCACATTCATATTTCATAAATGCAGTGCCATTTAAATTTCGATCTCCGCATTTATCAGCATTTTTTATATCAGTAAGTACATATAAATTTTGCATTTTGCGACCATTATCTGCCATTCTTCAATTCTTCAATTAACTTTAATGACAACAAATGGTAATTGCAGGCAATTGCACTGATATCCTCGGCACTTAAAATGTCGCGCAAATCACGACAATTGCGGCAACAACTGTTGACAACTTTTATCCTCAATTATGAATTTACGAATTTGAAATGTTCACGGCACAAGCAATCAAATAAAAACTCATATTCATACTTTTTTATGGTACTTGCTTTCCCGCACACTGCGGACAAACTAATCGGCATATTGCACGTGCATTCAAATATTGAACTCACGTGTATGCTTAATAAGAAAAATCTAAAAAACAACACCGTTTTTTAAAAAAATTTAACAAAAAGTACAGAATGTCTCACAATTTGAAACATTTCTAAAATGAATGTAGCTAGAAAAAAAACCTCACTGAAAACACACAAGCCATTAAAAATATATGATTAAAAAATATCGTGATATTTTCCTGTAAACAAAACGGCAATACACAGAAAAAAACGTCGGTTGAAATTACCAAAAAAAAGTTGTTAAAATTAATCTTCAAAATTCGACATAAAATTGTTCAAATATTCGAAAAAGTTGTTGTTGTTGTAAGTTCGAAGAAAAACGAGAAAAACCCCCAAGAAAAAAGTATGTAAATTCTGGGTAACATTTTTTCAATAGTAAGTACGGGTTAAGGCTGCCAAATTCTATTTTTTAGAATTTTTTTCAGTGCGAAACTTGAAATTTCTTTTACTATCAACTATTGACACAATTTAAGTGTGTGTTATTGCACCCTTGTACCCTCAATATAAATGTTTTTCCAAGGAACTCACTACAATTCTTGAAAGCTTTATTTTCAAAACTGCCTTTAAAAACTTATGATTTCATATCCATTTCTCTAAGTGTAAAAATTGCTGTCGCAGGGTGCTATCATAGCTATTTTTTAATGTTATTTGAAATTTTCAAAATCAATATTTTTAACACAGAATTTGAAAACAGAGAAAAGTAAAAAGCTATGATTGAATGCACATTTGAAGTACACACAAAAAAAAGTCGGTAAATCAAACCAAAAAAAAGGGTTTAAAACGCTCCAATCCACAAATGTTGTACGTTTACCCGATGAGAGATGGTAACTTTAATGCACCATTTCTTTCACGTTTAAATTGTAAATTGGACAGTAAATTTGTGAAAAATTTAACCAAAAATTGTGGTAAAACAACTTACAACAACAATAACTTTTTCGATTATTTCAACTATTTTATGACGAATTTTGAAGATTTAATTTAACAATTTTTTTTGGTCAATCCAACCTACCAACAACGGTTAATAAATTCAGCTTTTTCATACATTTTTAAAAGTTGTACATTAACAACTTTTTTCGGTTAATTTTACCGACGTTTTGTTTTTCTGTGTACGAGGTGCCCAGCTCCATGGATAGTGGAAATATTCGAAGTTATTCGAGTATCCTCAGGCGAAATCTTCCATGACACAACATTGTTTAGAATTTAATTTCATGGAAACAATCCACTGACCATCTCATATATGCATCGACTCACATAAACAACCAATATTTCAATTGCAACTCACTCAAAATTCATAACTCGAGGGCATCCATTCAATCCTAAATACTCGTTCATAAAAGGAATTACTTGCCAACAATGTACCAACACTCCTAAAGTAAATGGTTCATAAGTAAAACTTGGGAAACTTTTACGGCTCAACTTCTAACTCACTCCATTTAACGAATTTTCAGTTGGTTAAAATCTTTCACATACAAACTTTTGTACTTCATGCTACACTCATTACGGCAAACATTTTGTATTCCATGGTATCATAAATTGTCGAAAAAGCCAAGCAACATTTGCACTCTCAACCATAATTAACTCGCACTTTACATACAACTACCGCCTAACCAAGCATTCATCTCTAACGGAATTCTGTTGCAGCCTTAGCCACAAATTAACAGCAAACTCCCCCTTAAGCTCCATTTGTGGTGAATCAGAAAGAAAAATCAACACCCTAGGTGAATTTCACGCAACCACCCACACAGACACATGCTTTTTGACCAGCAGTTTCATTCCTTCAGCTCCCTGGCAATTCCTTTCATATCAGAAAATTGCTTACGTGCCCAATATTCGTGCCAACGTAAATTGCACTGTTGCATGGCCAAGGGATTTGGAGGGCTGATTCACGAGGAATATTTCAAAAATGTTTGCGTAAACACCGCATGATTCCTTGTACTTGTTTGGTGTAGTTTTTTTTTTGTTGTCTGCATAAGTTAAAGTCTCTAAGCATACGTTACCGTTGGCTACTACTGCTGCTGCTGCTGCTGCTGCTCGATTGCCAAGACGACCTCTAGCGAAGGGAAGTAAAGTAAAGTGAAACAAACTAACAAGCGTTCCACCACTGTCGGAATAGTAACTTCTCTAAAACACACACTCCATGCGTGATGGTGGTGGCTACATTTTTGCCATTTTGCAGCAAAAATGTAATAAAAGAAAAAAAAAAAAAAAAAAAATAACTTTCACTACTTTGAAAGGGGGGGCGAAGCTGCAGCGCCGTAATTGTTTGGAGGTCAACATATTTTTGTCGCAACTCCACCAGCAAGGGCACCACTTTGATTTACAGCTTTGTCTTCTCTTGATTCTCTGCGCACAAACAAATTATGGGGGAGGATGAGACTGATCGGTGCATGGGAGGAGTGAAATGTTGGTGAAATGTTTTTTGTATTTTTATGCTTTTTGGCAAGGGCCCATGCCACAGTGGCGCTTTTCTAAATTTATGTGAATATATATATCGGGGGGTTGTATGTACGTCTGTGGGTATTTATGTGCGACACTTTGTGGGGTGTGTGTGTGTGTTTGTGTGTATAACATTTCCGCTTAAATGGGAACATGACACTATTTTGTAGCAACTACCGGTCGGTTCGCAAAAAAAAAAACCCCACACGACTTGTTTATTATGGCGAATGTTTTAAATCACAAATCAGGTTATGGCTCCCCAATGAGCAATTCCACTGTACTACTGTTGGGTGTGGGCGCGCCTAGGTGACCAAGTAAAATATGCCACGGTCAAATAAATGCCAATTTCGTTGGCTTATTAAAGTGAAAGCTGTTGGTCTTTCACCATTACACCGTATACAGTGTACGCAGTGGTTGTTGTCTTTGTTGCTGTTGTTGTTGTTCTTGCGGCTTAACTTACATTATGAACGAAGCAATTATTGAAGGAGTGCACCTACGAGTACGGTAATGTGAGTTACATAGCAACATTAGCTTGACTCAGCAGCTCTGTGCTGGCCTGCAACTAATTTGTGCGCAATATGAATAGGATGAGAATCCTTCAAAGTAACGTACGTTTGCATGTGTCTAGTGTAGATATTCTTCACATGAACTCTCTCAACTCTTAGAACTCAGAGCTCACGGCTCTCAACTGTATTCAGACTGTGTTGGACCTACAGCAATACGGTTTGCTGCTGCTGCTTTTACGCCTCCATGTCATATTCGGCATGCAGTAAATTCTGCATATAATTTTTTTTTCCTTTTGCTGTTGTGTGCGCTTTGGTGAAATTTGTGTTGCACATGACTTTGCTGGCCCGCATTTTGCTGCAGTTTATTGCTGCTGCATAAATGAGGCCAAGAGCTATTTCAATTTTCCAGCAACAAGCAACAGGATCGTCCTTCATGTACGACAAAAGGAAAACTGAAACGGAAAAAGAACGCATCATCATAGTTCAGGATATTTAAAAGGATACCGTGTGGGTACTTGGTTCGGCTCGTTTGTTCGCTTGCATTACTGAAAATGAGGTGAGTCCTCTTAGCTTTTTACTACTAAGGTCTTGTAATTTCACTGCTATTATTTCTCTCCTCGACGTTCGTTTGAACATTAGAAAGCTGCATGCTCTACGTATCCACATACAGTGAATGTGAGCCAATTCTGTGAAAATGTTGCATAAAATTGGGATTAAGTTAACATTTTACGTTGAAGCAGGAGATAGAAGTCTTCAGTTCATTGTTGGTCGATAGAGACAACAACACAAATAGCCAAGAACTTCAAAACACTCACACATACGCACACACACTGACATAGTCTTTCAATTATATGGACCAAATGGTTGGAAGAGTTCTTCAGAAATATTTTTAAATATGGCAAAGGTAAAGCGAAACAGCTGCATGTTGACCTAGTCAAGAGTTTTTAATTAGGAACATTGCAACTGAAAGTGAAATTTAACTTAGTTTACTTAATATATTTAATCAATGTAGCCATTATTGAGTATTCCTCCTCCGATTGTTAAAAATATTTATTTGTTCGCTTTAATTAAGAGATGAAAGTTCGTAAAATACGACTTAATGTTGAACTTTTTGCCAAGTTTGAGTGGCAAGTAGAGGCATTTAGTTGGAACCAAATGTTGGCGAGATCACGGGCTTCAATTTCATAGTCCTTTATTGTGGCATGATAACGGGTGTCATTCACAGTTACGTCCCGGTTGACCTCATTTTTGAAGAAATATGGACCGATTATTCCACCAGCCGAGAAACTACATCAAACCATTGTTTTGGTGTAGTCATTAAGCCAGAAATGCACCTCCCATTCCTCTTGGAACGCTGATTTTCGTCAAACAGTTCAATTATTTGTAGTTGTTGTGCCGGGGCTAATTCGTTTCAGTTTGACTGAACTCACGAGTTATATGTGCCTTTAAGTTCTCAAATCAATTTGAATAAGTACTCATATGGGTCCTATTGGTCGCTGTAACACCCTCTGTTGAAATCTTGCTATCTCGTCAAAATAGTCCCGTTAGCGGTCTTTATCCTTATGCCTGGTTTTCATTATGTCATAATCAATGGCGTCACAAACTGACAACGATTCAGCAAAGTGCTGAATTTGCGTGCCCGTGTCATAAGCAAATAAATTTTACAGCATGTTGACTTTTATCGACGTATATGACAAACGGTGATGGAACCTCATATTCATTTTCCGATATTTTACAACAGTTCGTCAAATTGACAACGAAATGCCAACCTGTTCTCACAACAAATGACAACAATTGCCATTATTTTGACATAATGAAAACCAGGCTTTATTGTTGAAGAAAGTTGTTAAGAATATGAACTTGTATGGCATTTACTGGAATTAATCGATTTTAGAAATGAGTGGAGATCTTCACGGAGCACTCAGCATTAGGGAGTCCCTAAGCATTACGGAGTCACCATCATAGGGTACTCGAACTGTAAGGAGAAACCGGAAACCTTAAATCACTATCAATGCATCTGACCAGCTTTCGCAAGACTGCTGAAGCAAATTATGGATCGTTGATATTTCCAGGCCTCATTACCTCTATTGGAAACTAATAAAACTGTTTGCTGATGACACCGGGATGCGGAAGGATGAGTACATAGTAGGTGGGCCTGTTACATTTGAAGTGAAAAAATGGTCTGTTAAAGGTGTAAGTGCATTTGTGACTTGAGCCAATTGGGCTCGTCGGGGATCCTTCAGTTCAAATAAGCAAAAATCCCAACTCTTGTAATGAAAATGTAAAAACTTGCCAGCACAACGAAATGTAATGGGAAAAGTTCAGAGACTTCCATTGCATCCAGCGTCAATGAGAATACATATCTTTGTTAACGCTTGTCTAATGCCTAAATTACTTGTATGATTTTTTTTACCAAGAAATGATTGAATGATTTCGCAGCAAACACAATTTCAAGGACTAAACCGCAAATAAAAATTTCACCATGAATATATTACCTTCCATACTTGAGCATATCGCAGACATAATAAACCTAGACAGTGAATAACCTAGAATGCGGTGGCGTCCCAGCAAGTGATGAGCCCGAAATGTGCAATCATAACCGAATACGCGGGTAAGTACGACAACAACAGCCGCAATCATGAAACTTAATCCATAATCCACAGATATGATGATGCTAAATGAGATGACATTGATGCCAGTTCGCAATCTAAGCCGGCATTTTCGACAAAGCTCAGCGTTTTTCAAATCCTTCCGCAGCATTTCACAACTCCAGCTCCTGTGTGTGGTGTTGGTTAATGGTAGGTGCTGTGGTGCCGTGCTGCTATGCTGCAACTGTCATTTCGGCTTGACATGCCAAACATGTTTTTAATTATTATTTCGTATGTGTCAGCAACTACAGAAGCAACAACATTACCAGCAACAACAACAACAACAGCAACAACCGTCGCATTCCACACAGCATAATTCACGTAACTCCAAGCCCACCGCAACAATGTGCAAATTACAAATACAAAAACTTAACGATGAAAATCTCACGTCGTCGTTAGACATAAGTGCGAGTAAAATGTTGCGGAAAATGTTGTGGCATTGGTAAATCACAACTAAACATCACTGCTGCTACCGCTTTCGTCTGCTCCACCACCCGCAGCAGCAGCACCTCCGCTTGCTCTGCATATGCGGCAAAATTCATTTTTGACAGTTGACAGTGGCTGAAGGCGAGTGTAGGGTGGAGTGCGCCTGGTGAAGAGTTGATGATGAATTGCGTGGAGAACAGCGTGAATGGGTTAATGAGTGGGCGAAGGGGAAACAAATTTGATGGTGGCCTCGCTGCGAGTGAGCGTATGTACGTAGATGTGGCAAATGCTGCAACCAGCATCGCGATTAGTGCACATTTGGCAGGAGCTGAGCAAATTTTAATGTTGGAAATTAAAAACAAATACAAACAGTTCGCAGTTCCAACGAAGCGACGAACTAAATTAAGTACGGTTTGTGCGGAGTTGGCGGTGATTCAGTTCAGTTCGGTTTTGTTGTGTGTGTCGGTGTGTCGGTGGGTATGTGTGCATTATTTTGACGTTTCATCGCAAATCGTTTTGCGGAATCCAAGCTGAGCACCTACACACACACACACACACAGTTTCACATACATGTGTAATGCTGGGTGGGCATAACGCACAAAAGAGGCGATTGCTTTTAATTTTTGTTGACATGTGCTCATCGAATCATTCAGCAGCGTTGGCAAATAATCAGGCGCATTTTGTGCGAATCGCATTGTTTTAATTGTTGTTCAGCGTTCGCCAAATGAGGGTAGTGCCTCTACGCTTGGCTACACCTGCATTAGCGCCTGTGTTTGACTATCGCAAAATTAATTGAGTTACTTGTGGATCAGCACATTTCCGTGCAGATTCGTTGAGGTTGTGGCGTTTTCTGCATAATTTCACTGCACCTTGATTTTAAGGTATTCACTGGTGACAGTAACCATCAAAAAAGCATGTCCATCGTCCTTCAGTACTAATGAGGAGCGAGAGTTTTTCCTATGCAAAAGTAGACATCAGATGGCGTCGTTGTCGTTCGTTTTTTGGGGGTCTGGCAAATCATACCTTTGCCCATTCACCTTTCACCACCAAATACAAAATTTCAATGAAATTTCTTAAATAGAACCCGAGTTATAGAGCCTAAAAAATTGTAGGGCGTGGCAGTGGGCGGACCTATAATGGAACGGGAATGCAGTGGAAATAGAAAATATCGAAAAAAGACGATCAAAAATAGAAAAATGTCGAAAAATTATCAATAAAATAACTATCATACTAGCAAGTGTAGGGTATTTTAGCTTCGGTCAGACCGAAGATAATTCCCTTACTACTTTACATTAATCAATCAATGATTTGTTAAGCCAATATACATGTATTAAAATTTATTTCATGAAAGGTTTAATTTTCAACTATTGCCGACACCAACTTCACCCAATTCACACCAAAAGAGAAATGTTTACATTTTATTGGGGGGGGGGGAAAACAAAAACAACAAAATAAAAATAATATATAAAGTAAAAACAAACCAGAGACGCGGGTCGACATTTGAAATCCTTTCCATATTTATTTACATTTCATTTTATTTGCTACGAATGCTCACTTAAACATATCAGTTTGCAAATTTTTCTCAACTTTCTCCTGTGTACACTGGAAACTTGTTCGGTAGAACAGTGCTGTCATGTTAGAGTGGTTGCTATACTAGACGGTTAAAATATTAAAATGTTGTTAAAGGGAAGTGGAATTTTAAATAGGGACCGGCAGGAACCGTTTCAATTCATAAAAATCTAGAATCAGAGAACCGGAACCGAACTCGGAACCAATAATTGTTTCAATTCCATTCCATGATTTTAAAATCCAATTTTTTTTTAAATACGGGTCTTGATAAAACTAACTTAGAATTTTGATACCGTAGACTTTCAAAGTTTCAAAGTGTCGAGCGAAGGTGGTTGACCCTCGTTTAGTTTCGTTTCGTTTTATGGATCAGCTGATTGATATGCTTTCTGAAAACTTTCTTCATGGAATACGGTATATAAAAATATGAATTACGAGTACCAGAAACTAGAAACACGAAGAGTATTAATATTTAAGAGATATTCGCAGACCGAGAGATATCCTTGTACAAGGGCTTACTGTAAAATATATATATTAGAGTATCGCAGTATCGAGTTGACCGATGGAGAGACTCTTCTCATTTTGCTTACCATTTTATATTGGCAGGCAGTTCTTGCGTTCGTTTTTCTCTGTTTACTTTGGTATGTGAGTTCGTGTGTTCGTGTGAGTATTTGCGATTGTTTAACATGACAGCATTTGAGTTTTATATTTACAAATTTGACATTTCCTACACAGTAGTCGGTACTGTTTACTACTGCAGCGTACGTCCGTTCTCGGTTTATTTGTCTTTGCAAACTTATACACTTCACTGCGAACAAGAATAAGCATAGAAAGGTACGTTCGGTAGAGCTGCCGCAATTTGAAATGTGATACACAAGTAAACACTTGTTCGTAGCTGAGTAGATACCTGTGCGTGTGTGTGTGAGTTGTTTATTGCTTGTACATACATACATGTAAGTGTATTGTGAAGTTCTTTTCCTTGTGTGTGTGTGTTGTTTTTATTTTCCACCGTGCACAGTTTGTTGCAAAATGTCACTTTTGTTGTCAAAGAAAACAGAACTAAGAATCAAAGGAGCAATTTGATATTTTTAGCCAGCAACTATCAACTTTGCACGGGTTGTCAGCACAGTTGCGTATACTGGGCCAAGCAAGCACACTGTAGATACAGTTGTCCAACTGTCCGTATTATCTTTACTTATGTATTTGTTTTGCAGCTGGGAAAATAAATCAAATATTGGCATCTTTGTTGGCTCGGCCAACGTCATCACGGTCCACTGATGTTTTGTGTTGACATATTGTAACGGCACAGCGAGAAGAAGAAGAAAAAGCGGAAAACTTCTCAGCGTACTACTTACTACCGTAAATTGCGAGGGAAAACCAAGAGCGCACAGCTTACCAGGTGGTAGGGTTAGGTAAGCATAAAATATCGTTAAAAAATGCACCGAATTTCGTTTCAATTTATTTCAATTCACATCAAATCTTGTCCCTTCAAAGGAATAAATTCGGAGAATATTTTAGGGAAAAAAAATAAAAATGTTAAGTCTTCATTGGCTTGGCAAATGTATGATGATGATCCACTTCAGAACCTTACCCGTCGCTGAAGTGAACATTAATTTCATATTTCCTCCAAATCAAATTAGGCCCAGAAAATAAAAATAAATTTCGTTGATTAAAAATTGTTTACAAAAGAAAGGGCACGAACTCATGTGTAAAATAATGTGCATCTTGAAGAGCGCCGAGCGAGCGTTAAACCCGGACGAGGGCCACTTCAGAAATTGCCCAACCAAAACCGAGACCGGACTCAAGTCCACTTGTGCTGCAAGTCGTGTGCGTTTAATTCAATTAAATGGAATTTTTTAAGTCACAGCTTTGCCAGGATCAACAACAAAAAGAAACATCCCAGACACAAAACACTGGCAATACAACAGGCGGCCCAAAGGAAAGGAAACTTTGGCAAAAGGACAACGACGGTTCATAAGAAACCAACGGCCAATGGCGAGCAGCAACGATGGATGAGCGATTTATTTATTTTTTATTGCTGGTCATAATACAAGGATATGCCTCAGAGATTTGAGAGGAAGCAGCAAAAACGTGCAACAACAAATTGTATTCTCCTTGTTTCCTTCCTCCCTTCGGCAGAGTATTTCGTTTTGGTTGTTTGCTATTTTCTGCGCAATTTTTTTATGCATTTTTGTTTGGTAGATTTTAAATTCCATCGTTGTAATAAGGATAATGAAAGAACAATTTTAATGAACAAGTTCTATTATTTTGATTGTTTTTTACAATGCTGTTGCCTTTGGTTTTTTCCCCCTCTCTCTCTCTCTTTCTGCGTTTCTATTGACCGTCACTTTGAATGTTCCCTTTCAATTGGCTTTCTGTTCTTTATTATCCTTTTACGAGAAGTAATACAAATAAAAAATACAAAAAAAAAATATCATCGAAAGTACAATACAAGCAGCAATTGCAATCAAATAAAAAACAATATTGAGGACTTGTGTTTCCATTCTGTTGTTATTTTTACTGTGTTTTCGGTTTACAATGCACTGCAATTGCCCACTCGATTTCATCTTTTGTTCCAGCGACCCCCGAACCACGGTGGTGGCATCTCAATTTTATTAAAAAGTTATTTACTCTGCTAAGATAACAAGCCGAGGGGAAGGCTATTTGTTTTTAATTCTTAAAATTTTGTATTGATTTAATTTTCAACAAATGAGTTCGTTATTTGCCGTAGAAGGTTGTATGTTCGATCTACTCTCTTTGGTGGGTAATTGGTGCACAAAACTGCATTACAGTGAAAAGGTTTCCCTTATCCATTGAAATTGAGTTTGAAATGAGTTGCTGCACAAATATAAGTAGGTCAGCAAACTGAAAAAAAAAATGATATTTGCACCAAGGCTAGAATCAAAGGCAACCAAACAAAAACAAATTTTTAAATTTTAGAATCAGAAAAAATTCTCCACAGGGGATTTAAATCCAAGAAAATTAAGTAGGTACTCTTTAAAAGTACTTTTCTAATAATAAAAATAGTACGAGAATTATCTTCGGTCTGATCGAAGCTAATATAACCTGCATTTGGCATTTTATCGATAGTTTTTCGATATTTTGTTGATCATTGTTCATTTCAAAATTTTGTTTGAATTCCATTTTCTCCGTTCAAATTTAATTTTGTTAAATTTTTCTCAAGACTAATGAAAATAAAGAATTTTTACGGCTATTTTGTATGGCAGGTATGACAACTTTTCGACTTTTTAAAAATTTATCGATAATTTTTCGAAAATTTATTGTTTTTATATCGATAATTTTTCGATAATTTGTCTATATTTTTAAGATAATTTTTCAATATTTATCGAAATTTTATTATAATTTCCATTTTCCGATCCATTTAAAAATATTCCATTTTGTTCCGGTCCAATTCCATTTCGTTACCGACATCATTTCCAACCAAATAAAGAAAATCGCATCCAAATCGGTTCAGCATTTCTCAAGATAAACGAAAATAATACAAACATGGCGGCCATTTTTTATGGGAGGTACATAGGTGTGGTTTTTATCCGTGTGGCCCATTTTCAATACCGTCCAATCATTCGCCAAAATAAGAGGAATTCCAAAAATTGGAGGCGATAAGAATATGCTAATCAAGAATATATATACTTTTCCATACCGGACACGCCTCCTTATAGGCGTTACAAACGATGTGACAAAAGCAATGGACGCTAAGGGTATAACAAGTGAGTAAGTTTCGGTCGGCCAAAGTCGGTCTTATATATACCCTAAACCTACTGCAACATCTTGAATTTTCAAATTCCGACATCAAATTCGAAATCAGCGACTGGAAAAACCAAGTTGGGAACTATTTCACTGGAATTAGGTTACATATTTTACAAAAAACATTTTTCACTTATATGAGAGGTAGGCGTGGCCGATCGATTCCGCCCATTTGCAATACCAACTCTTTGATACAATGTTATCGACATTATAAGGAGGCGTGTCCGGAAAAGTATATATATTCTTTATCGGCAACGAAAACTGATTTAGCCATGTGCGTATATGTGTCTGTCAGTCCACACAATAGCACAATCGGACAAAAAGTACGTCGGCTCCCATACAAAACAAATTTATTTTAAATTGTTTTCAAAAAAATATTTTAAAGACTTGATATTTCTTGCCAGAACTTTTGCTATTACTGACTGCTGCCTTACATAAAAGCCATTAAGTTCGCATTTTCACATTGTGCAAACCTTGACAACATAAATGCCTGCAAGCTCGACTAAAAGTGATGCGACATCGGTGTTGGCGTATTAACTGCCAAACCAGCAGTCGCAGTATTGTGCATTGCACTCGCTATTGTGGCGCATAATTTGTCACTTCTTCACGTGAATGTCAAGTTGCATGACTTTGTGCAACACTTTTTTGTTTTGCTCTTTGAATTTACGTTTTTTATACAAATGGTTTTCCACTTGGCACAAGGATAAGTGTGCGTGCATGTTTGTGTGGGCGGGTGTATTGTGCCAGTAATGTCTCACTCACACTCTCTCTCGCTCTCGCAACGCAGCAGCAGTTGCATGATAATAACAATGTCAGTGGATCACAATGCCATGCATTAGTTTCAATGAAAGCGAATCCATTACATAATGGATTTCAACTTTAAGTGGAAAATTGCATTTCTTTTGAGGATGGCAAAACGCTCAGCACTTTAAGGTTTAAAGAAAGGAAAATAGACAATGGACGAATTGAATAGTTTTGTGAGAATGCGGTGTGAAGCGGTATTCCAGCTTGGAGCCTTTATATTTTGGTTGTTTATCGATGCAAGAGAATTTAATCTTTTGTAGGAGGAACCAAATTCACGATTAATTCCTTCCAAACAAATTCACTTAAATTAAATTTCTATTACCAACTACCAGCGTGGGGGGAAATCAAACTACTTGACTGTCAGCATTCCGCCAAATCAATTCATTTTGCAATGCAATTCCCATAAAAGGCGAACATGTTCAAAGAGCAGCTTACTGTCGGCTCGAATTCCAATTGCTGCAGCTAGAGTGAGCATATGTGCCATGCAACGCCATCACACGTCAGACATCAACTGTCCAAACATGCGCCAGTGTAGAGGGGATGCGAACGAAATTTGGAAGGAATCCAATTGCGAAAAATTCGCGTTTTATGGAAATGCGAAGAAGCATTTGCGCAACTTTCCACGATATAAAAATGGATAAACTAGCACAGTGATTTCGGTATGCTGAAGAGGAGTGGTGGGCTTACGCGAAAACCAATTGCTACTAAAACCAGTGGCAGAAGAAGAGGCTGCAGCACAGATTGTTTGGAAGACGCAAAAGACCGTAAGCATCTGAAACACCATTTTTCAAAAAAATTGTTGTCCTATTTTTTGTTCATCGCATTTTTCCCACACACCCTTTTTTTGTTTGTTTTTTCGACGGACGTAAATGGAAAATTGTTGTGCTACTGCCACTGCTTAAGAATGCATTTGGCGCTGTTTCTGGTTGGATTTGCTATTTTCCCTGTTGGGGGGTTTTTTTCTTTTTTTTATCTTGTACTTTTCTCGTTTATTTGAATATGATGGATTGCTTTATGATTTATATTCTCGACATCGCACAGACATACACGCGCGCTGTCAGCTTAAATTGTTATTTCCTTGAACATCAACTCACTCCGGACACCGAGACAGTCCAGTGCAGTGGAGTAGCAGCGGCAGCAGCAAAGGAGCAGACCATACTCAAATCTTTGAATGGCTCGCAATTCGAATGGCGCTTCGGAATAAGATGAAGCAATTTTCAGTTCATGACTGGGTAAGTACGAGCAAAATCTAAAATCCGGTCTGCCACTTGGCCCTGTCACATGACAGATGTGGTGGAGTATATATTTCCACACAACATAAAGTGATATGTTGAGGCTATGCTTTCAAAATATTGGCTGCTTTGGTTTCTCTTATGGATACATGAGAACTTTTTTTAAATTCAATGACAGCAATAGTATGAACTAGCTTCTGACCAGTGATGTGGTATTTGATAATTTGATTGATTTAAAAAAAATGTGACCAGCCTTTCCGGCTACCATGTCCCGAAAATGAACTTTGACTTTAAAAACGACACAAACTTTTACCTAAAATTTAAGTAACCAGTATTTTCGGGTAACCACTTAATAGCCCATAACTTTTTTACCTAAAAAGGTTGACAGTGTGATGTAAAAGCAAAGTAGAAAACCATTTACATGAAATCTGAATTTTAGTAGCCGGGTACCTTAACTATTGACTGTTACTTACAAAATTGTTTGAAAAAGCAGAGTAATTGAACTTTCCGGGTACCGGGTACACATTTTTGGTTGCCACGCAAACATGCTCTATAACTTAATTAGCGGTAAAATTGTGAAAAAAAAGTTATAACGAGCTCCGATTACCCATTTGCAACATCAGAAAACATATATTTCTTACGAAAGAATTCGGTTCAGTAGTCCAAAAACTAGAAGGAGACACACATACAGACATTTATTTATTAGTAAGAAGTAATTATATATTAATAAGGGATAAGATTAAATTATGTTTACCTTTGAGATCCAAGGTTTCATTATCAATTCCACATAAATGCCGAAAACGAAAAGAAAATGCATAAAATCATTTCGTGGCAGAATGTCAAAATATTGCATAATACATTTTTTTAGCTGGAAAAATGAAACATAAGCTTCTGTGAGTTCGCATGTTTGAAATTTAAATGTTAAAAAATGGGAAGTATGGCATGAGCTCCAAACTGACACGACTAAACAATAAACTTTTGGATTATGGGTACGATCGTGGTCGAAATGTGAATACCTATTGTTTACTGAAATGTATCCTATATTTTTTATGGTAAGTATTACACTATGGATTTTATTAAATACGAAGTTTTCATCAATGGAACCTCAAAACTATGATTATACACCCAATATCATCACTTTTCCGCCATCGCATACAGCTCACTAGACTGAGTGTAGTGTCCGCCAAACATTATTTTTATTTATATGGCCCATGTCATGGCAGCACTGCCACATTCTTCAATTTATGCCACCGATATGCAAAACAAGTGGATGTGATACAAAAGCGGACTGTCAGATACAATATTTTTTTTTGTTTAAGCGTCCCGAAAATAAAAGCGTGAAATTTATTGGCATTGGGAGGGAAAGCGAATTCTGTTTGTTTTAGTTTAGCGTTGCGATATTGAGGTGCAGAAAGCGACAGCACAAATCGAAATTAAACAACGGCTTCGGTTGACACAAAATATGCAAAAAGCATAACACACCCGAAAAAATCTAATCGCACAGCAAAAATGTGTCACACATGAATTTAATTGATGTCGTCGTATGTGGGACTTTTTAGCCATTATTAAATTCAAAATAAAAGTGAAACGCTTAAGCCATTAGAAAATAGGAAATTTCAGCTTAAAATAAACTTCAACTTTAGAGCATTCCAATAAACCCGGTGCACGTGTTGAGGTTTGGTTTTCGAAAAACTCTCGTCAAAAGCCAAAAGTGACCGTCTGAACCAACAGCAGATTTTCAGAGTATTGGAATATCAATTCAGATTTCGAATGTTGCATACCAACACGTTTTTCATTTCGTAGGCACACGTGTCTCCCTTTACGTACACATAATGATGACCTACTCCCACCAAATGAGAGCTCACCGAAAATGTTCAAATGCATTCGGATTACACCAAGCAGCCAGGAAACCGAAATTGCTATAAGCGGATGAATGCATGTGTGTGTGTGTGCTAATAGTGGGGCATGGGGAAATTTCGAATGAATCCACAAAACTCCAAATATGGTACCTTAGTATGGCTGGGAATGTTATGTGCGTGTATGCCATATTGCATGTGAAATGTTGTGGTGTTGACGGTCTACATGTGTGAGTATTCCTGTATACTAGAAATTATGGCACTGGGTCAAAATACCGAATTACTGCAGTGGTGAATTCGGTCTGGTCTGAGGTTAAGTTAAGTTTCTTGAGTGTTCAGCATTTGAGTTTCTTCTGCATAGGTAAGAAGACCATTAATGTGGTAATAAGTGAATACTTAAGAGTATTTGTTAAGAGTTCTCAAGAATATTATTTTAGCATTATTGATCGATAAACCGATTGGGAATTTTATATTTCTACTATTTATTTTAATTTATTACGCCACGGCCTCTTGCAAAATACAAAACCCTGATCGAGAGAATCTTAGCCACTCTTTCACTCCAGCTTCCTAGGTCCATCTGTGACTTGTTTCAACAGTCTACCTTACACTGCATGTGCACTTTTCGAATTACCTCGCCCTCTTTTGGAAAAAATCTCAAAAATCTCTTGACAGTACGTATGTGTATGTGCAGTTGCAGCTTCCTAAGTCCACTGGTGGCTTCTGAAGGGTGACAACAGACGTCCGGACAGACAAACAATTGGATTTCATATAATGTGATTTTTTCACACTTTTTATGTAAACATATTCATGACTAAGTACTAATACACATTAAGCAAAATATAAAAAGTACAATTCACACTAAAAGGACTTTTTCCCACACAGAATGAATCCTTAAAATATATGTCAACTGTCATTCAAACGAATGTAATTGATAATCCGGCGCTGCTGTCACTTCGATTAATTAAAATTGACAAATTATGCGATTTTTGTATTATACTCCCGCTGTTACAGCAACAATAACCAGTCGAATTTTAAAATAGTACAATGTGAAGTGTGAAGCATGCATTTTAAAAACGTAAAAATACAATAAATCTTTAACGGCATGAGATAGTAGTGTGTGCATATGAATGTACGTGAAGGCAATCGCGCACTCCCCAGCCATTCTGACATTCACTTTTACGATTCTCAGGCCATGCCAAGGAGACACAGGCGAACACAAAATCAATATTTAAAGCTGTCAAATACACGAAAATTGTGACACGAAAATGCCGGAAATTTCAATTTGGCCGCATCACTCATGCAGGATTTCTTCAAGGATTCTGGCAATTGTTGTTTGGTGTGTGTTTATGTGAGTGTATTTTTCAGTGTAGATATGACAAAAAGAAATTTCGACATTGTCACTGGTTGTCCTCAACGCTCAGTTCTTTTATTCATTTTTTTTTTTATATTTTGTTTTTTTGTTGTGTTTGTCACAAAGCCGTATCTACTGTATTCAATGTGAATGTTTGACAAATCGCTTTTTGGGGTTTTGTTGTTAAACATCATAAAAATTTACAAAATCAAATTGAAAATACGCGATGACTTCATCTGTGCTCGCTGTTCGCTGCTTTTCATCAATTCTTAAGGACGCAATCCGGCAGACGACGGTGTGCAGCCCGCTCTCACTCGTCCTACCTGCTGTTTTGCTGTTGTATGACTTCACACTTTCTGTACACTCTTACATCTTACGAATAGCACCAGCATGAGGTCGCCATCTTAGCTGATATACTTTTTTTTTTATTTTTTTTTATTTCTTTTTAATACAATTTGAAAAATTTGCTCGTCTGATTGAATAAAAACCATAATGTCAAAATCAAATATAATACAATTTGACAGCTACAATGTTCGGTGTGGTTCGTACAACGAGAGTGTGTGTGCATGAGATTGTAAGCGACTTCAGCCCAATTGTAGTGAGTTTTTGCCTTGGTGTTGTTGCTTTGGTTTGGTTCTGGTTTATTCAGGAATTTCCTTAAAAACGTTGTCATCTTCAGACACAAAAATTAAACTGTTACAAGAATTGAGGTTTCCTTTTATTGTTGCTTGTGTGTTGTTGTGTCCTTTTGTATAAATCGAATTTATTGATATATTATTTGTCACCATGATAAAGCATTTCATTACTCAAATTATGCCCCACTGCAGTATTTGCCTCACGTGGTAAATATGGGAATTGAGGTAAATGTAAAAAGGAATCAAAAAATTAAGACATTCACTCTGAGGATACAAAAGAACACATGTGGAAAATATTTACTTACGGTATTAGAAATTGTGCTGGAAAAGGAACTTGATTGATACAGAAGGTACATGAGTCTAATCAGAAAAGTCCACAATTATTAAAGAATAAATAATCGTTTTATATATTATCCAGTACCTACACCTTGTGTGCCAGCAAATCCATAAACTATTTAGTAGTCGTTTGATATTCCATTTCCCTATTATATTTCATGCCGGTTGGACCCCCAATATGGAATCAGTTGAATTATCAAATAATATATTTAAGACAATTCATACGTTTAAATCCTGACATGTACAAGGGATAGCCTCCCCCCGCCCCTCTCTCCTATACCGATATTACTTAGAAATTCCAACACAATTGTTATTCACACTGATAATTGCATCGAATAGGGCAAAGTCGTACTACAACTGCTGCCCAGTCATGAAGTTGAGAGATCCCCAGAGGAAACATGTGTGCAATTTAGCACCACATGAAGTGCCCAGTGTGTGGCTGTGAGGGCTGTCGAGGGTGAGTTAGACGGACAATAACCACAATAAAAATGGCCAAACGAAAGAAACAGTTCAAGTGGTAGTTGGCACCACACACACACTCACACACAGACACGATCGCCTCGAAAACCCCCACGTGCATATATGCACGTTGGACCCCAAAACTCAATGTTGGTGTTCCACATATGAATATGTTATGGTGGCATTTCCGCTTCGCATTCCGTTCGTTATTTGGCATAAATTATGAATCGAGTTTGTCGAAATGCGGTGGCCAGAGAGGGGAGAAAAGTGCTTTCGCTTTGTTGCCCTCAACCAAGAATGCTGGGAAAAAGTGTCCACTTGCATTTGTATGCGCAACGCTTGTCGCTGTCTCTAACTCTGTTTGTTTTAGTGGCTATGTGTGGCTCTGAGTGTGTGTGTGTGATATGTGTTGGTACAGTTGCTTAATAATTAATGAGCTCTTAAGGATTTTTGCGGCACAAGTCCTAACCAACCAAGTCAACCGCTTGTTTGTCGTTTTCTTCTTCTTCTCGTACGAATGTACAAATATAATTTGCCACACAAACATGTGGACGCCTCACCGGCACCGCCATTTTGTCTGCATTAACGCCTCTTCTAACTGAGCTTTTGTGTGGATGTGTGTGCGGCATGATTGTCTTCCGTTGAGTGTCAGTTTGTGTGTGACTCTTCTGTTTGTATAATATTCATATTTTATGAGTGAAGCTTCTGTACAAAAGTGATACCGCATACCTTCAGTTCGTGGTGATATAAAAAGATTATTTATTTATTTATTCGCGAATTACTTTGGGGACCTCATTCGGTCGATCTGCTCTCTGCTCGGATATGTTATGTCTCAGGAGCGTGTCTTGCCAGTGGTTGTAGTGTATCTTTTCCACATACTAGCTTGAGCGCGAATTTAGTGTTGCCTAATTGCAATTAGTAATTATAAATTATGCTATTTTCATTAATTTAGCCAAACCAGTTGATAGTTGATTTTTTTTCCTCTTGACTTGGGTGTGACTTCTTTGGAGCAAAGGAAGGGTCGCTTTGGGAAATGTAAGATGGCAATCGCTTCTGTAAAAAGAAGAAGTGTAAACAGAACATTACATATGTGGTGTTCTCAAAGCCCCCGGTAATTTAGCAGGTGTTATTCACTACTTTTTTCATGTATTTGCCTGTGAAGCTCGACCACATTTTTGCAATCAAAAAATATTTTAAAAAATCATGTGCCAAAATGTAACTTTTTTAACAGACTACAGCAGTGCTCGGCACTGCATAGCCTCGCGAGGCCGACAGATATCGTATTTTTCACACAGACACGGTCGTCAATTCACAAGCACGCGAAAGCTGTTTGATCGAAGCATGTCTTAACTGCAGTCAGACTCAGCTTGGCCGGCACTTTTGTAGCATACAATTGAAGGGTTGTAGGCAGAGTTCTCCCTCTACTCCTATCGCATTAAATATACTGCTATCGAGTTGATTTTAAATTTTCTACACCCCTTAAGGTATTTTTGAACACTACTGTAAGAAATCAACTCCTCAATATTTTATGTGAGTTTACTGTGAAAAACTTCTACTCTTTCTACAAATCTACTAACCTTACAGAAATTTCTACTACTCTTGTAGAAATTCTACTAATCTATGTAGGAGATCATATATACTCTCCTTTCTTCAAATTTACTACTTGGTAAGAAATGAGAACCCCTATTAGATCAAAGAATCAAAGGATCGAAGAAAAAAGCTATTATTAGTCCTGTAGTACTGTTGGTCTAATGGGTCCAAGTCCAGTGAAATATACACTCAAAGAATTTTTTCGTTCGTAAAAAACGAAAAATTAGACAAACACACTTCGTTTGTTGTTTCGTTTGCGACCAACGTTTAAGTAACGAACAAAAAAAAAATGTGCAGCTCAGCCAGGATTCGAACGCGGGACTTAAGTAGGTTTATAAGTTACGCACATACCTGCTGTGCCACTGAGCTACTTTCATTCTGGTCGATAAAAACAGTTTTTAATTTGCAGCAATTTAAAAACGTTTCCAATAAAAGTAAAATGCAATACTTTTATTGGAAACGTTTTTGAATTGTTGCAAAGTTATTTAATATTTGCGGCAGAACGACTTTATTTGGAGCAAATGATTTTTGTTTGTTTTTTCGTTTAAGTTTGTATTCAAAAGTAGTATATTTGCAGCAAACGTTCTCCAAACATAATAATTCTTTGAGTGCAACAGTGATCGACAGTACTTTTGTTAAATGACAGCACTGGTTGAAGTGGTGTGAAAGCACGATAGCTCTTCGGCCTTTTGGACTGCACTGATTATTCTACATCACATGGCAACAATTGTCTTGATTTGTCAGAATTTTTATCTCATAATTTCCATTTGATCCCTCAGTGCTATTAATAGTAAACCAACACTGCAGTGACTTCATTCGACTAAGTACCGTTAAGTTTTCTTCCAACTCCTGTGCAATTTCTTGTTTCCAGCACAACTTTTCAATTCAATTAAATTCCTAGCATTTCTCATCTTCATCTTAGCTGCTTTCAATTTGCACTTATGTTGTGGACAATATTTTTTTCAATTTCATTACCACCAATGAATCCTAATCGTGATTTGGTTTTTTAGGCCCGACCAACTCAGCGCAAATTACCGAAATAAAAAGAACGAAATTTACGACCACATTATCTCACGCTCACGTGCTAAAACATAAATGAATATGAAACTTTATTACATATTTTATAATCTAATTACCGCATAATATGGCCCGAAATGATCGTGCAGCTGGGACGACAATTTTTGTTGTTGTTGTTGCTGTTTTGTATGTTTTACGGCCTATGCAATTCATTTGCGCTCAAATTGGTAGGACGCATTTTCCGAGTACCTGAGCCGAACATTAAACTAAATTGCCACACAATGGTTGTTTGCCGGCGGGCTAGATGGGTGGCGGGCAGTGGGTGGTAGGTGTTGAGGTATGGTTGGGCCAAAAACCACCAACCGTGTCTAAAAACTGTTACAAAGTGTTTGTGCGTTAAAACGCTAATAAAATTCCAATAAGCGCCCTTTTGCGGCACATACACGCTCGCTTTATGTCATACTAATGGCAGCTCGTTTTCGTTTTCTACACAAATCTGTGCTAAGTGTGTGTGTGTGTTCGTGTGTGTGTTGAGTAAGAGTGGCAAGGAAACGACACCACCTTCAATGCGAACTCCTCTTCCATCAAAGCCACCTAAAAATTATGCCATATTTATGCTACGCTAGCTATTAACATATATAAGCACTCTCATCGCCAGCAGTGGCAGTTTTACGATGCTATTAACGCCGATGTTGCTGATGCTGTATGTGGGAGTGTATGTGTGTTTCTTGGTATGTGTGCCAATGCCGGCACCTACTCCCGCTATGCCATTGTTCAATTACAGAAAGGCCCTCTACTGCATCATAAATAATGACATTCCGTACGGAATTTACTTTGCCAAGATCTTCCTTTGATTTCCTCAATGTGAGTGCGAATTGAATGAAACGGTCCAGTTTTATTTAGGGTTATTTCAAGCTGTTGTTACTCCTCCAAATGAACCAACCAACCTCTCTCAACAAGTCATCCCGAAATGCCATAAATTATGACTAACTTGTATTGACTGCTTTTAACAGCTCCGAGTTAAGAATAAACCTCAAACAACAACAACAACAACGACAGCAACCCGTTTAAAGTATATCAAATATAAAAACCGCACATAAAGCTCATGATTCTAACACCCAAAACCAATTCAAGCAACCAATTCAACCAAGCGACTGACTGACTGACTCTACATCCACCCATCATCGTTCACACCATAAGGCATCATAAAATTGCAGGAAATAACTGCAAAACACAAGCGAATGTGGAATGGGAATGGGAAAACTCCGGCTAAATCGAGCAAGTACAATAACAATGCGAGAAACAAAGTCAATCGAGACGAACACTTCCGTAGTAGGTACGTCGCTCCACATGCACACACGTACACATGCCTACAACTGGTGGCCCATATTTATGAAAAAAAAAAAAAGAAAAACACGAATGGAAATAAAAAAAAAAAAATAAACGGAACAGAACAGAAAATGTTCCCATTGAAATTTATGAGCTGAACAAAGCGAAGGTGTACTTATTGGGTAGGGGGTCGCACTCATTGCCACCTTGTGAAAGCTGAAAAACCACTCGAAAAGTGTAACAGGAGCAATAGCAAGCACACACTCGCACCCACACACACACATACACACACATGAAAGTAGGTCCTTGTGCAAAGTCCTTATCCGAAAACAAATCAGATTCTTATCCAATTGCGTTTGCACAACCGCAAAAGTACGAGGAGTTGTACGATGTGGAAGAGAAGAAAATTTATGCATTTTTCAGATTTTCACCTAGAGTACCGGAACACACACACACAGGCTTCGTTGGAGGCATTTCATGTACGTAAGTCATTGTGGAAGGGCGCCGCTTTGGGTGCTTTCATTGTATGTATTGTTGTTGTTGGTTGTTGCAGTAAGTAAATCGATTCGTTCGTTAATATCGTTCGGAATTCCTCTAGTAGGTACTCAAGGACCTCATATTTTCACAAGCACACACATACACACACTTGAGTTCGCATTTCCCCCTACACACACTCAAACACACGATATTGTATTAAAGGTATTTCCCATTTGAGGTGCTTTGCTTTGCATGAAATGCAAGAGGCAAGTTCAGGCAGTTCAGTTAGTTCAGGTGATTCAGGCAGGCAGGCAGGCAGGCAGGAAGGAAGGAACGTCCCATCCTGGCCTGGCCTGGCCCATGCCATTCCCGGTCGTTGGTGAGTTCACATCCGTGGGTGCAAAAGTTTGCAAAGTGAGTTTGCTTGTAGTAACACGGTGGCTCCTGTGTATATATGCGCGCGTGTGAGTCTCTCGCTCTGTTCGGGAGTATATTAGTGTAAGGTAATGTCATTGACATGTGGAATATTTAGAAAGGCTTTTAAAAGGTGCGCTCTGTGTGTGTGTGTGTGTGTGTGTGAGTTTTATGATATGACAAAGTCTCTTTTAAAAGCAATTTGCAATAATTTTTTTTTCTTTCATCTTCTTTGTTTTCTTTCTTACTTTACTTCACTTTACTTTCTTCTATTACTGTTCCTTCTTTTCTTTTGCTCTACAAGTCTTTTGTATGCCGCATAGGTTTAAGACAATAAAGAGGCGGAACCTAGAGAGGGCAGGCGTATAACTTTTGCTTGGTTTCCGTTATGTGTCTTTGGCATTGTTTAAAAGGCAAGTGAGTACACTCATAACTGTTGTGGCATAATTTACGTGCAATTGAGGTATATGGGTCACACATGGTTAAAGCTGAAAGGACTTTTGTACAACTTGTTCACATTGAAAATGAACATGGCATCCAGGCGAGCTTCCTCGGCCGCTGGGCGTTTCCCAAGCCAAACAAATGAAAAGATTACTCGTGTCAATGAATTTTATCAATACGTAATTTATAAGCATTACAGCATTTGTAGCAAGTAGAAATCTCTTCTCATCTTAAGTAATTGTCCTTGGTAGGTCGTTTCCGAAGAAATTACAAATGTGGTTCATGGATGTAGAGTAAATATGACTCTTTTCTTTGCCCTAATTCAATTTAGTCTTTATTCGTTTGTATTGTAGTAGTTTGTTTATTTTATCCTTTATTTTTATACTTCACTTACTTCGAAATGCATGTCAACTTCCTCTTGGAAGCGCCTCCAGTCAACAACAAATGAATTTAAAAGAAGCCGTTTGGATCTGTAGTTAGTGAAAGCAGTGGCGTTGTTAGCCCGAGTGGTTAAGTGGGCATTATTGTATATAATCAATCAATCCTCGGGTAGGAAATTTTTATTTCTATTGCCAAAATTTACAAAATTTTTCCTAAGAATCTTCCTCCGGATGACACCCAGATCAGGAACGCCACTGAGTAAAAGAGCTATTACTTACATGCTTGTTGTCCATCTTAAAAAAATTATATTGTATTTATTATTTGTGTAAGGAGCACATATTTCATATGTCCATATCCTGTAGACATTTCCAAAAGTTTACTTTGTTTTGTATTTGCCAACAAAATAAAAAATAAATAAAATTGCAAGAGCTCTCTATGCCAGTCAGGCAGCCATTGTAGGAGCAATACATTCAGGCACAAACACACACAAGTACACAAAACACATGTGTATACATGTGAACATATTAAATGGACATCTGCTATGACAAACACAGTAGCCCCGAAACCACTTCATCCACCCCATACCCCCGATTGAGAACATTGTGAGCTGCCCTGCCAGAAGATAAAATAAAGTTTAAGAAATTCATGCAAGTGGAAGAGCATTAAATGAGCTGAATAATTTTACAAACAAATGAACAGATTACCGAACTCCTCCAATCTAATATACATTCATTCATTCGTACGGTCGCCTTTCATATCAGAGAGATCCCTCATCGTTATGAAGATGTCCAGCTCAAAACATTTGGTGGCACTTGCCGCTCTTGACCCGCATTTCGTTTGCTTACGACGAAGACAACGTCGTCGTACATGCCAATAAATGTAAAATTTTCTTTGAGTGCACATCAAAAAGGATCATAAAATGTAACCATAAATCGTGAATCCAAGCACATCCCCCCCCCCCCTCCCCCTCCACTGCTGAATGTGAACTGGACTGTGAGCATGTATGTGAGATGTATGCAGCATCAACATAAAATATCAAGTTTAAGGAAAAGTGTATGAAAGGGAAAGGATAGAATAGAATTGGATGGTCAAGCACACACGTACAATGAGCCATATAAACGTAATTAGATTTATTCAAAATAATTTCAATGAAATGACAACAGTGCGATGAACAAAAGCGTATAAATATAATTTTTAGAATATTTAGAAATTTACAGAAAATTTATTTTTATAGATGGCATTTCAGAAAAATGGGCGTGGCAGATATGGAAGCTTTCCTGAAGCCACCAGTTGACCTAAGAAGCTGCAACTGCACAAATATATATATTCTGCTAGATATGCTTGAGCCAGATTTGGGATTTTTCCCAGAAGGGGGCGTGGCAATTCGAAAAGTGGGCGCGTAAGGTAAAGGTAACTGCGATAAGTATGCTCTCCTGCAGGAGAGAAGCGGTAATTCAAAATATATATTCTGTGAAAGCATTGCTATAGATTGATCAGGGTTTTTGATTCTGAAAGAGGGCGTGGCAGTTTATAATATAGGCATTGCGGTTAAAGTTATGGTTAAGCAGGGTTCAAAGGGAGCCCAAAGAGTGTCGTTATGGGGTTGATGGGTGGTCAACGGTATGTACAATATATATATATATATCCGTGCAAAGTCACAGGTGATTTACTAGTGAAAATAATATTTTGAATTCGTATCGTATCTTCATATTGACATAATGTATGAAATAATATCTCCTAGGGATAATTTGGAATTTCCGCAAAATTAAATTGTTTATCGTACAAAGGACAATAACATAATAGAAATTCACTTGCCATTTAGGTGGTCCTCTTGACCAAAAGGAACATTGATACAAAAAAATGGTTTTTATTTTGAGAAGAAAAAAAATGAACCGAAAGTTGTTCAATTTGTCAAAACACACACAATTTGTAATTTCCGGTGCCACAATGCTGTCCCTCTGACAACATGAAACTTCACTAAACCAACAATTCTCCATTTCCCCACAGGACACAGGATACTCAAACGAAATGTGGCAAGAAAAAGACGAATCTGATTGTTCGAAATTATTCGCACTCATTAGAAAGAATTCAACATTAAAACATGCTCAATGCATTGACTGATGAGAATGACCACAGGCCCAAGAAATAATGCATCTGTCACATTATCGTTTTCCCAGTGGGTGTCTGGGTGTCCCTTACACACTTACCCGACGACCGTGTGCGTATGTCCTTGTTACCTGCTGACAAATGATGGCCATTATACAAACGGTGAGTATGTAATATTTTGCAATTGATTTGTCAACCAAAAGACACACACAGAGGCTATAGAGTATTTGCTAAATATGAAAAACTATCTGTTGTGTGTATGCTTTCAAGGTGGCATCCATTTGGACATTAAGATGTCATATCCTGTTATTAATGTAAAGAGAGCCCGGAACTGGGAACACACACACGCGCACTCAGCAGGTATTTGGATGGAAAATCTAATTTGTGTCTTTTTTTCGGTAGAAAACTAAAAAGGAAACTGCTCAACCTTCAGAGTGGGTTAGTGTGTGCGAATATGAAATCGACATGATGAAAATATTGACAATATGTTGTCATTGCCAAATACTATTCCATATTGTGGTCCATCTTCTCTTGCTGCTTGCCACAGGAATTGCGTGTCGCTTGTCAAATAAATAAACTCTGACCAACTCTGACCAACAAGACGCTCAACGGAAAATATAAAAATCTCATTTATTTACAGAAATTGTACAAGAAACGACCCGAGATGGATGGATGTTTGGGGCGGGCAAAACTTTTGAACTATTTTCAAAATTCATGTATTAAGGCTGGCGATGACATATTGTTAGCCAAAGTTTGTATTTTTAGAAAGCCGACGATGACAACTGTCGCCTCAATGGGCATCAATCAGTATTGTTTATTGTCCATAAATCTGAAAAATCAAATATGTACGCCGCACTCGAAAAGGGAAAGAAGTCTGCGTAATGACCCCAATGTCTGAACAGAAAAGGTGTGGTGGTGACCACCATCCCAGAGCATACACTCACAAAAAGGATAACTGTCCGCAGCGGACATTTATGCGAGAAAAATGGATAACAGATGACAGTTGTAAAGTAAACTAAAATCGGACCTCACCTTTTGCCTTTTTTTTCCATTTACTTATTTTCTTATTTTTCTTTTTCTATTTCGTTTGCGTTTCTTCCACTGCTGCTGCTGCTAAAGGTGTCAATAAAATTTGTGCTACGGGAAATGTGCACACAGCACGAAATTTCACACTATACCGGAAGCGCCAGACACCAGGGAAGCAACCATTCACTGAGAATAAAAGAGGAAAGTGTTTCCTAGTGTTTTATACCAAAAAAAAAAAATTGAAAAAGAAAGAAATTCTATAAAATAAATGAAAAGAAATATTAAAGCCAATCTCGGCTCCACATTGTTGTTGGCTTATATAGAAAATTGGAAATAAAATAAAAATAAAACGAAAGAAAAGAAAAGAAAAGAAAAGAGTGCGAGCAAATGATTCGATGTCGTGCAAGGTGCATTAGAGCCGGAATGAAGATTTATCGGAAACGGAAATAGTTGGTGAATAGTTAAGAATATAAATTTAATACGGAAGTCTTTGTTGTCGAGAAAGAGAGAGAGAGCGAGAGAGAGCAAAAGCCAACCACACGACGAGTGTGTGACTTTTATGGGGTGAAAATGTGTGTACGTGTGTGGTCCTTCGATTGGAAATTGAGTTCGGAATTGTAGTGCGAATGATTTCAAATTAATAAACAATTTAGGAAATTTTACAACTGTACTTTCCGGCTTTTTTTTCCTCTCTTGTTTATGAATATTTTTCCCTTCTTGTATATATTTTCATGTCTTTGTGGCCCATATCAACGACATTTGCTGCTAACTCATTGGACATGACTGAGCACACATTTCCTGCTTTGCTCAGTTTTTGGGCCACACAACTCCTGTCTCCTGTCGTGCCATGGCTTTCGTTGTCTATTCCACGCTTCATTGGAGTCAGTCTTCCGCCTTCTTGTCTAACACGCTGCACACACAGGGCCGTCTGGGCACATGTCCTTGAGCAGCAGAAATTGAATTTCACAAATTTGCTGGAGCATAAAACCTGTTTACGGAATACGCGAAAAATCAGCGTGTTCATGTTTGGCAGAATTGCACAAGACTTTTGCTTTATGCCCCGTCACTGGAGAAGAAGCAAACGAAACGAAAAGAAAAGAATCGAATCTCTGCCAAAGCAAGACAAAAGCCCGTCAGCAAGTTAGAGCGCACGCATGTATGTAGCGTAGGAAAAGATGATGCTGGATGGTCATAGTGGCGCTTAACGGAAAGCCAAATCACCAATATATTCACAATTTCAGCGTGCCTCATCTCATCCAGCAATCTTAGTGAAATTCGTCTGTTTGTTGCTTTGTTTGTCCTGTCTTGTCTCAAACTTTGTATGTTCTTTGCTCAACATTTACACAAGTCACTGCACAATCTAATAGAAAATTGACATGCAGGCAAGCGCGGGCTCGAAGACGCAACATGAGGTTTCCAAATTTTCAACCGACTTGCTGCTCTATCAGTGGCAGGCATGTTTCACTTGGGTTACAAATCAAAATAAAGTACGGAAAGAAAGGCGGCCAAAACACTGAGTCATAAATATTTAAAAATTTAATTTAAAACAACGCATAAGCCAGCGGACAGACAGACGAATGGAAAGAATGAAATATGTTCCGGCAGAGTGCATTGCCAACTCATATTGCGTTGGGTGAGTGCCGGAAAAAATTATATACTCCTCACACTCAGCCACATTAACTGGGCGCCTTTGAATGCCAATCAGTCTTCCACACCAATGCACTAATTTAATACACTCACACACACTTGGGGTTTTGTATTTCGTGTGTGTTTGCTGTTTTTTTTTTTTGGCATAATTGTTCTGGCGCCACAGCCCAAAATTGTAAACCAAAGAATCTTGAAATTCGACAAACAGCACAACAACAACAAACAATTACAAACAAATCTATTACTACCTACACCCCCTGCCCCCACTCGTACTGCCGCATTAATTTTCACGCGCGTTTGACTTGGCCCACCAATTAACTTTCTTCGTGACGTTTGCTTCTGTATTCCTATGTGGGGTTTTGCCTTGTGTGTGTGTGACTTCGTCATATTAAAACCGAATTAATTCCTAATTTCAATGGGTTGACAGAGATTGATGTGAATTTTCAATTAAACGCTCACTCGTAGCACTTGCCCCCGAGCAACGAATTAAATGTAATAGAAACGTTATTCTCACATTTCGTATATAGTGTGTGTGTGAGTGTGTGCGAAATGAGTGATGAGTTTATAAATTAAAAGAATTTATAAATTAGCTCAAAATTATGGATAATTTGTCGTCGCATGTGTGTGTTTTTGATATGTGGGCGTCGGTTTGTGTGTTCGATTAAACCGTATTAACTTCTTGCAAAGATAGCGTTTAGCCACTAATGATGAAACGTTTTCATATTAAGAGTAGTTATTGAGTAGTTATTGAGAAGCAAAATGGTCAATTTTCACTTGTAGAGAAGTGCTCTTTTTGCTTAAAATGAGCCTATAGATACAAGGTACCCATGTTTAACACCCCAAATAAAGTACTGTGTTGATATCTTTAAGCTGACCTTTGAAGATAATCACCCTCCTGAAAAGAGCTTTGTCCTCCTCCAAAATGTTGACCTCCTCCTTAGCAAAAGCGTCTCCGTGAGGACAAGTTACCAAATGGCATTATCAAATTAAATCACCCGAAAATTTCGTTCACAAGTCATGGAACCGAAACCAAAACAGATATTTTGGAACCGGAACCGGACCCGAAACCGATAAGATTTTTAATCTGAGAACCGGAACCGATATTCGTTTCGGTTCCAGTCCCTAGTCTAAATCTTTTCGGAAGCGAAAATATTCTAGGTCTCAAAATTCGAATTTTTTTATTCCCGAAGTTATTTTTTATATCCTGCACGGGGTATCTTGCTTGTGTCACAACGTTTGTAACGACCATATGGAGGCGTGGCCGCTAAGGAAAACTATAAACATATATTATTGATCAGCATCACCTCCTGAGATGATTTAGGCCTCTGTACGACTGTCCGACTAACCTCTGTCCGACCTCTTTTATTGTAAACTAGATCGCTGGAGCAAGAAGTAAACTAGGCGGCCCAAACTTTGAATATATCTTTTTTAGGTCCTAGAAGGAGTTTGTATTGTAAATGGGTGGAATCGGCCTGTCTATACTATACTGAAATTGTCTTTTCCCTACATATGCAAGTACGCCATCTAGCGAGAAAAAAAATCTGTGTGGAGTGTTGATGAAGTTAGTGTTCCTGGCACTGCCACAAACACAATTTCAGTATAGTTTCTGCAAATAGTTCTTGAGTATACGTTCGGTGAAAGGCAGAATATATAGGAATTGTCTCTGACGAGGGAGTGGCTGTCCCGAAATGACTGAATCAGGCTTTCATTAAAAACAACCACGCCGACATTGGGCTCAAAACAAATTTAATTTTTTTTTATTTTAGGTGACTTACGACCTTTAAATATAGCCTTTAGTGTGTTGAGGTCTTCAGCAACAATTTTGCTATTACCAATTACAATTTTTCACCACTGACTTAAGTGTGAATTTAATGTGTGTATGACATAGGGGCTTTCAAGCAATTCAATTTGCAATACAAATCTGCCATTAATTAAAAATAATCCAAATCTCCACAATCAAAATAAACCAAATTAAAAAGAAAACCAAAAAAAAACAAACAACAACAAAGTATAATATAAAAACGCTCAAGTTTAAAACGCAAAAGGAACGACGACCGCCCCCCAGCAGGTATTTAAGAACATTTTCATCATTTCCAATGATTTTAATCATCATTTCAGCCGAAGCAAATATGACACCGCAGGGAGCTGTAAGCTTTCAGATATTATTAACGAAATAATTTCACTACTGTCTTAGCGGGGCCAGACTCAAGTGACGATCCGAACGAAACACGGCGAAACTGAACGGAAAGCAGCCCATGAATACTAAGGGTGATGGCGTTGGTGGCGTGTGTATTTGCTATGACATAACTGTAAAATGTATGCTCATGTAAAAACATAAAAAATATTTAATGGCTGCCATTGGCCCAAGAAGACGATGGCGGAGGAGCCCTAGACAAGGGACATCACCGCCACACCATATCACAACGAAAGCTTCTGCGAACTGTAAACCGTAAGCCGTTGTGTCGGCAAGGCATCACAAGAATGTGCGGTTACGCTGTGTCTCCGTCTCCGGTGCGATGGCGGCGGTTTTCTTGGCGCATCTCCGCTGTCGCTGTTCGTTTCGCGCTCTGTGTGGTGTGACGTGGCGGCTATATGAGTATTTTAAAATGATGATCAGCGCGTTAATAGTGCTCCCAAATGTGTGATTATCCTTGATTTCGTGCCGTGATGAGACAAACATTATTATTATTATCAACAGCAGCACAGGATATGCTAGATAGCGGCTCCTTTGCTACGCTTTTTATATGCATAGGCATGATGAAATATGTGAAAGCACTTATTACAGACATGAGCGGCAGCAGCAGCAGTGATGCCAAAGGTGCTTGGTGATATTTTAGCCAGGCTGTGTCGCTGTTTGTTTTGGCATTTCGCCTTCATAATGTTTGCCAAATGAGAAATTAAATTTTCGAAAAATACAAATTGGGTCATGTGAGCGAAAGCAACTCCATGTGTGTGTGTGTTCATACTACAAATTGAACATTCAACAGGAAATCGTGACTGCAGCCATGGAAGTCGATTTGACACAGAATCTTGGCATAGGCAAAATTTTTAAATTCTTCTCTACACACTGTGGCCTTATTTTGTCTATTTATTATCTAAATGTACATATGCACAAATCTCTTCAGGAATTCAAACTTAATTTTCCTATATTCCCTTCCAACCAGTACTTAAGTACCCTTCCTTCCCAGCTTGTAGAATATATGTCTGCCTCACGGTATAAAGCTTAAGTGAGTTTATGATTTCTTCTAGGTCATCCAATATATTTGCGCGAATGCAACGTGAGCCAACGGAAGATGATATTAAGCATCCTTGATGCACTTCCTCTGGATACAAAGTTTATATTTCATCAAATTTCCACATTCCATCAAACTGTCACAATCAGATAAACCATTTCATATCATATGCTAACTTATGAATACTTAAAGTCCACAAAAGGATAACATGCTCAGGACGAAGTGGAAGAAACGAACGAGTGAACGCAGTCGAATGCAGGAAGACCACTTCCTACATGAGTGAGTACCACCTAGGTTATGCATGGAAATGCACGAAATCACTTAGAAAATCCACCAGGCAACGGAGAAAGTTTAACATTCGCATATGCGTAAAATGCTGATATTGTGTAAATCTTGGCAGTTTCTCCATTCCATCCAACCCCCCATTCCACCCATCCGAGTCTCCTTTCAATGTATAGTAAATATTTGATATTCCTATGGAGAGAAAACGCAATTTTTATGATTTAACATGTTTGCCGTTGCACTTTTGCCTTACAGTGGCACAACTACACGCAAGCAAGTTGGAAAAATAGTCAGTTTTTATTTGTGAGAGTGTCCAGTTGAGTGTGCATCCTCTAGGAGATCCACTGTATGTTGTAACTCAATTTCATCGCAAGTAGTAAAGAGCAAAGCGAAAAAGGACATTTCACATGCGAATTGCACAAGTATTGACAACAGCATGTTGTGCTGGAAAGGGGGGGGTGGCGTCTCTCTAAGAAGTGTAAAAAGAAGAAGAAAGGAAAAGAAAAATAACCGGAAAATGAAGCAGCGGAAGACGTTGTGGATGACGATGATTGTGACATGGCAAACTTGAGCTGAAAATCAAATTTCCATTGCACTTTGTGAATTATTTGCCAGCAGGAAGTTTCTTGTAAAACTGATTTTCGAAAGTGACACACAGACGACAAGCACACACGCACACACGCTGACGCCAACAGGAGTCTCATATGAACATGAAGTACTAACACACTCACACTCGAGTACAAACAGAAGTGCTGAGCAAATTCGCCGCATGTTTGACATTTTTGCTTTGGCAGTTTCAAGTGCAAGCATCACCAACACCAACACACCACCAGCAGTAGCAGCTTTTTCGTTTGTTTAGCTTCCTTTTGGAACTTTTGGCGAAATTTCGTATGTTTGTGTGCGAGTGAAGGGGGCCAAAGTCCTGCGGGTGCTTATTTACGCAAGCCCAGACACAAAGCCCGGCAAATGGCGCAAACAAATACAAACACACACACACACACACACACACACATACCATTTGCTGCAACAGGAAATGCGCTTCACACTAGCATCAATACGAATTTAATGAATATTGGTGTGAGTAATCGCATGTTGTTGACACACACACACACACACACACACACACACACACACACACACACTAAAACACTCGATTTTCTCGTCCCTCTTATATGCGCTGCCTGCTACTTGAATGGTCGTTGTGAATTTGTTATTTGGCTGGTGCTGGAAATTCGGTAACTTCTTCTCCACTTCTCGAAAGTTGACAAAGAAAATATGGCAACGAAGTCACTTGAGTTTGACAGAAACTTTGTCAAGGGGCATCGTCGCGTAATAATATTGACTTGTAATGAAGTTTCACGAAAACAAAGAAGGCAAAAAATATAAATTTAAATTAAATTAAACGAAATGACGTGGCTGAGATTGAAAAGGGCATTTTTGGAATTTTCCAACAAAGGACATTTCTCTTTTGAAGGTTCAGCGATGGAACTTTCAGAATATTACTAAAATCTTTCCGGTATTCTGGATTCTGCCTATCCTTGTTCCACATCTGAGTCTTTTGCATCTCTGTGCCCTACATCGCACAGAACTAAGTTAATTTCAAAAGTAACCACAACATTTCACCACAAATCACTTGCCAGTAATCATGTACCATCAACAGATTTTTAATTTAAATGCGCCTGGTTCCTGCTGGCCAGGCCACTGTTGTCCTCATGGCCTTTCGAGTCTTACAAGCGCTGCTCTAATTGAATTTATTATCCGGGGCAGTTTTTTTTTTCCTTCTTCGCAGTCATTTCTTTTGCATGTCTCAAATGTTTGCAGAGGCCAAATTGAGTGCGAGAGAGAAGAAGAAGAAGCGAGCTGGGAAGAAGGTGGGCCACAGTGATGGGGAGAATGAGGCGGAAAAGCTCAGAAGCAATTTTCTTTGTATACGATTGCATATGCAACGACTGTCAGTGGTGACGAAAATAACAAAAACCACAACAACAACAACAACATGGTCAGACAATAAATTTATTTGCAAGTGACATTCGCTTCCTGCACAAAAATGGCTGCACTGTCACTTGACAGTTGAGTGCGTTCTCGTTGGTGAGCGCGCTTAAGGGCAAATGATTCTGTCAGTCAGCTACCGCTTGCTTGCTTGCGATACTCTCAGCTGTGATGTTATGTGGGCAAGAAGACGACAATAAACAGACGACGGCGAGTGAAAATAAAATCCGAGCCCAGAATCTTCACACAACACTATTTGACCAACGACGAGAATAAAAAAATCGCAACAACAAAGAGAAATGAGCAAACCAAATAAATAAAATAAAATGAGACTGAAATTAACTTCCGTGAACAGCACGGAGACTGGATACAAGAAAAACAAGTGAGTAAGTTTCAATGGGCCAAAGCCAACTTATGTATACCCTACACCCACTGGTCTATAGTGGATCTGCCATCTGGAATTTTGCAATTTCAACATCAAATTCGAAATTAGCAACCCCAAAAACCCCCGTATACCAAGTTTGGAACTATTTCAAGGGAATTAGGTTACATATTTTACAGAACACGATTTCCACTTATATGGGAGGTAGGCGTGGCAGTCGAACGATTCCGCCCATTTTCAATACAAACTCCTAAGGATAAACAGTATGGACAGAGGGACGAAGAGACTGACAGAATGGACAGACGGACAAACGGATAGGGCTACATCAACTCAGGAGGTGCTGCTGACCAAGAGTACATACACTTCTCCATACCTATCACGCCTCCTTCTTGGCGTTACAAACTTCGAACGAAACACGTTACCTCATAACGTGTAGGGTATAAAAATGAGTCCATGGCATGGATGGAGGCATGAAAGCATATGACATAACCATACACACTTACACACAACAACGGGCACCGTTGACACTTTCTGCTGCAACTGAAGTTGAATAAAATTTCGCCCGAGCGCAAATGTCAAACAATCTGTCAAAGACAAATGTCAACATCATGTCTGTTTGTCTAGCTGCCACATCGTTGCTGTGCGAAGACGAAGTCATCGGCAATTTTCATCTGTCATAAAAATTGCATAAATGCAAATATAAACAAGCTCAGCTTAGGACTCGCTCCAGACGTTGCCAGGCTGTAGCACTTGGTTGTTTCGAAAGTGGTTTTACAGACCGGTCAGCGGAGTAGTAGGGTTTTCGAAGGTATGCCCGCTGAGCGGCCAAATTGAATGGTTGGTTGTGGGCTCGTTGTTGTGGCGCTTTCTTTACGGTCTGGTGGCTCTTATCCTGAGGAGCGCAGAGAAATGCAATTTAATTTGAAAGTGTTTGCGTAAATGATTTTAGAAATTTATGAAGAACTGAAAATGAAGTTGCCGCAGCACTTTTTCCCTCATTCCGAACTGCAATTTCCCTGCATATATTTATTCTGAATGAATACAGGAGTGCATTTTCTAATTAAACAGTTTTTAGACTCCCCACAAACCACTGTTATGCGAACTAACAAAAGTCACAAAATATACGATATTCTATGGAACAACAGAAGCCAATGCCGCGGCCGGATTACATGCAATATGTGCCCGCTAACATTCGAAAGCATGAATTAGTATTTTTTTGGGTGTTGATTTTTACGTTTTTCGCAACCGCCACACATTCGTCGGAGCGAACACTTCGAGGCGGATTACAGCAACCACAAAGCCAATGGCCAGACCATACATACATACAATAATGGCCACTGTCTGCGCCATTATGCCGCACACAAATACATGTGTGGTCCTGGTCCGCCGTTCGCTATTACTAACATAAAAAATAATTTTCTTTCACATCGAGATGATGACGGCAAATAAAAAAAGAAAAAAGAAAATAGTGAGTTCAAAAAGAAAGATTCCCGCAACCGCATTAACAGTTGCCCGTTCGTTTTTTCCTTCCCAACCATGTGCATTTTTACGCTGGAAATCCTTTTTATCGTTAAACGAATTTCGTTTTATGAAGCGGATTAAAATGAGTTTTATGTCTCGTTCGCTGCATGCTTGCATCATGTCCAGTTGTTCACCAGCAGTAATAGTAGTGAGGACATATCAAGAGTGTATATCCTACACACACACACACACACACTCACACGGAAAAGCACCGCCTTTGACAAGAAATCGAATTCACCGGAACAAGTGATTACATTTCCGATTTATTGTATTACGTCAGTGTTGTGTGGCAAATGAATATTAAGAGCGTCATTTGTGAAGGTATAACCAGCGTAAAACCTTTTATTCCGACTTAACCGCCGGAAATTGCACAAGAAATCTTTAATTAAATGTGGTTCCTCGGTGCATTGTATCACTACGAATGTGTACTTGTCAGAGGATTAAAAATATTCCTTCTACGATTTGCTGTTTTCCAATTAATTGTATATTGTGAATAGGGAAACGATGTTATAAAGGACTGTCTTGAATGGCTGGTTGCATGAAAATCAACGCATTAACATTACCTGACAGTAATCGCTGGAAAAAAAAATAATATTTTCTGTGTGCATATTCAATTGACTACTGACTACCACATGGTACTTACAAATTTAAAAAGGTGAGTACAATTTTAACCAACTTCTGCTTTTATTTTAATTTTTTTCCATCACACATATTCTGTGTACTCAGCTGGACCATAAAACCTGTGCACTTTAAGTAAATTGATTCTGATGTCCTTTCACATAAACAGGAATTGGGTCAATTGCATAAATTAAAACACATTTCCCGAAATACAAAACAAAGAGAGGAAGAAGAAGAAATAAAAACTAAAGTCGTTTCGATTTTGTAGTACCCACTGCCCTAAAATGAAATCTTGTCCACTGCAACATTGCCACTCAAAGCGCTGTTATTCGAACTAATGAAATCTCCATAATCCTGGCTGCTGTAGCACATCACACTACGGGAGTTGGCCATTGCGTCAACTTTGACACACATGCCGTCTGTGTGTCACGTCAATTTGCAACCACGCCAGACTAGATCGGGTAGTATTTTCCCCATTTCACTCCATCAACATGTTGCAAGTGACTGACTGCTTTGTTCGTCTTCTTCACTTTTACCTGATTAGCATTTTGTAAGCAGCTTATTTGATGTTCATTAGAAAATGTTTTCAACTGAGGTTAAGTGAGTGGTACCCTGAGAGAGATATGAATCCCCTGAAGACTACGGAGAGCCCTTGTCGATGGAAATCGGTCGCTTCCTTCCTATCATTATTTCCGATCGGCTTTACAATGTCAGCTAAGACTGCATGAAAATTGCCAATTCGGCGTCATTGTTCGTCTCGAAGGCATGCTAGCGATTTTCTCGCGCGCTCCATTCACCAATCACATGTCAAAAAAGCGAAACAAAAGCACTGCCGATAGAAATCATTGCTACTCGCGTTTCAATGACGGACGACCTACATGCAGGCGAGTGAGTACGGGGCCTAGTCAGCTTTCAACTAGATCCAATTACTGGTGGATGTAAATATTTTCGTTGCGAGCACAATGAAGTGTATTGACAAAGGAGTGTGTGAGCGTGTGTATGTTGTTCCTTGTGTGACACTTTTTGCTAGGCGAAAATTTACTGCGTAAGAAAGAATCGTGCAGTGAAAGTGTCAACTGTCACTTAGAATCTGACATATCGCAAGCGATGCGATGGTATGGGTTGGGTTGGGGAGAATTGCACTGAAATTGGAGGCGTGATTAATTTGAATCGAAGTAACAAACGCGTTGCAAATTGCCAATTGCGATTGTAAAAAAGTGAATTTTAGATAAGGAATTTAAGATTAGGAACTACCCAGTAAACCAAATGAAAGGACTTCTTTTGCCTATAAATTCAACTGAGACTTGAGAGAATCTTTGTGTATCACTCACTCACAATGTGCGTATCACTAAAGGTTGAAAAGGTTCCCCCACACAATTACAAAAACGAAAAGGAAACAAATTCCATGAAGGTCCATCAAATCGCACATCTGATATGCAAAGGCGCAACCGGAACGTGTGAGGAATTGTCAAGAAAAGCACTTAGTGTGTGTCATTTAAGAAAATGGACAATGTACGCTTCGGGGCATTACCAATTCGGTATTTTGTATTTGCTTTTGTAGCCTCGGCATTCACAAATCCCATGTTGCCCAGCGATTTTTGCGTTTTTTGCAATTTTGGTATGTTGGACTGGTCCTTGGTAGGCAGGCAAAAATGTATGCATTTGCATAAAAAGGCGAATTTCGATTTCCAGCAAAGATAACCAATTCATTCGCACTACACAAGAACACACTCATCTTCAGGGTCATCATTTTAAGCATTCACATGTCATTCGATTTCGTTTCCCTTCCTCAAATGTGGTTTCTCCCATTCAACCTCTCGTTTCTTTTGGGGCAAATAAAAATATTACACTCATTATTTTGATTACACATTGGCGAGACTGTGCAAATTTGCCACTGAGGGATTATCGTCTGGCATAAGGCCATTAACCATATTTCGTGTTATTCATAAATTTCAACATGATAAGCATGAATGGATTTCGAAATATATATCAGAATAGATGGTATTAAATAAAGTAAGGGAAAGTAAGTTTCCAATAGTGTTTGAATATGGCAATTGAAAATTTGCTTGAAAGTTGCTGGAGGACTTGTCTAATGAAGTAGAATTTCCTAAAGGCAGAACTCTAACAACTTAGTAATCCTCTCTTGCGATTAATATTAATTGCATTCAACGCATCACTGGCCATAATTGCAATTTAAATTCTCGAAAAATTGTTGACTTCAATGCAACTTAATAATCCCAAGAGACATATGAAGAATATTCTCTCAAGGCACATGTTTTTCTTTTCCTGAGCCAATTTTTGGCTTTAAAAAGATTACACACACACACACAAGCCCACATACACAAAGTAAAGAGGTAATGAAAAAGTTGCAAAGGAATTCACTTTCACCACAATCAAAAACAGTCAGCCAACACAGCTGCTACAAATACCCTTTTTTCTTACGAACTCTTCCTTGGTGCACTTACCTTTACCCTAATGTGTATCCGATTATATCCTCACTCACCGCTCAGCTAGCCTGAAAGTCATACAATTCTAAGTAAACAATAATTAAGTAGCTTCCGTCTTACTGATCCTGCATCGATCGACCTCGAATTAGGAGATACGCAGACAATCGATTTTTTACTTTAAAAATTTTGTAAAGAAAATTATGTGATGGATTGGTTGTCAATGAATTCGATCGTTGCTACTTAAGGGTGGTTAGTATTTATTGGTGAGGGGGGCTTAAACAACTGAAGATCGTGTTTAACGAAGCATTATGATTAATCGGGGATTCCCTTTACCTTGATCCCTTCCCTTTGATGGTTTTCAGAGTTGGTTGGCTCCTTACAATTTTGATGCGATTTATTTTCCCATCTCACAATTTTTACTGAGTAATTTTTAATTATAAGAATGTATGTTTTTTTTCGAAACCATTTAAAAAAAATTGTGCAATTATCCTAATGAATAAACCTTGCTTGGCATTTTTCTGTTACCACCCGTGCCCACACCCCTTCGACTCCCCGCCTCGTTATCAACCACTTCAATTCATTTATTTGAATACATTTAACATCCACTTGAAATTCACAGCCACTTAACTTTTTTTGCTCCCTATGTGTTGAGAGCTCGAGCGCATTTTCCTCATCAGAAAAATTTCTTACCTTTTTATTTATATTTTTTTTTGCCTACTACTTTGCTGCTTATTCATTATTTGCAGACTGCTTCTTCACTCTTGACTGATTGTGAGACAAAAAGCAAATATGGCGCAAAAACTCGGCTGCCAGAAGGGAAATGCAAAGTTTTTAATGTTGCTGGAGGAAACGAATAAGAAAAAAAGAACATGAAAAAGTATAAGTGTAAGAAGGGAAAAAAAGCAAAAGAAGAAAATAAAGCAGATCCGAGAAAGACGTGCAAAAAGTAGGATAAAATGCATTAGATGGCGCTGGCTGCAATGATAGACACGACACGACGGACCTCAAGCCACTCACGGAGATGGAAGAGTGTACGTGCGGGAATAGCGACGGGGAGTGGGGAGTGTTTGACGCAACATATAGACACAGCAGACTGACAGAGAAGGAGACAGACACACCATAAAAGTGCAACCAAACCTTTTCTATTTATGTATTTTTTTCCAGTGGTTGTTGTTGTTGTTTGTGGTGGCCGTGTAGCATTTAATATCTCAGTGTAATATACCATACCAAACACTTCCGAAAAGTATGCTGAGTCAAAGGAAGCTTAAGCTGGAAGCAACAAAAGTTGTTCACTTGCGGATTAACATTTTTCTTATTTTTTTTTCGTCATAAATGAAACGGAGAAATAGTAGACGTTCTTTAAGAATATAACCACAAAAATGTACTTAAAAAAATATTTTAATTCCCAAATATACTTTTATGTAAAATATGTACACACAGATGGCACTGTTTGTAGGTATTGTGTATTATAAAATGATCCATGAATCGAAAAACATAATTTACAATTTTTAATCATGATTACTGATATGGATTTAATATTCTGCTTTGGCATTTATGACTAAAATCAATTTCTCATACGATTGTATGTGATTCCAAAAATATCTGACTGTATTTGTGTACATATTGGTCTAGTCTGACCAGGGCTTAATATTCCTGAGTATATTTTAAAGGACACTTTCCGTGTAAACTCACCACTGTAATCCCCTGAGAAGTTATCGCGAGCGTGGGGAAGCACGCCCCATTACAAGGTGATGTCAGGCATGAATGTAACGTGACTTTAGTCTTGTCATTTCCGCCTATTTAAAATGTAGAACTAGGTCAATCATAAATAATGACAATTAACACAATCAAAGCAAATATTTCAAAATTCGGCATAAAATAAATACAACATTTTGCACAATGTGGTCAATTACGACTTGGAGCAAAAGCAAACATTATGGAATTTGCTAATTTTATGGGTTACTAGTGTTCATTAGGGCCATAAATAGTACACAGAAGGAAAATTATTGGTCAATTGTTCGCCGAGAACAACGATTTTGTATAGGTTGTGTGAAGGTAAATCTAAGTCAGTTAGATTTCCGAATGTCATTTCGGAAATATTCTGTACTAATTACAAAAAAAAATTTTAAATGGGCACAAGTAATTTTTTTGTGGTACCTACATTATTTCCTTGTGTGTAGCCAAATCATACAGGAGACTGCAACGCAACTCTAGACCATCGCCACTTACCAGCCAGCCTATGGACCAAATTTGCCTTCGGTTGAATCTAATTGTTACCAATTAAACAATAACAAGCTGCATTCTAGCAAATACTAATGAACACACAAAACACACACAGATGGGAAAAAAGCACACATAAAAGCTCCAATTGTGCCAACTGCAATGCGGTTGCATGTGTACGTGTGGAGGCTAATGCAAAATACTGAACCCATACAACGTCATAATTTGCAGTTTCTGGGTCATTTGGCAAATTTTCATTGGCTGTAAGCGCATTTTCTACTTTACCTACTTTGTGATTCTATTTGATGTACTGTACTGCGTGTGTGTGCGTCTACGTTTGCCTTCTTTGTGTGGCATTAATTAAAATTACACGCAGGATAATATTAAAATTGACCATAATTATGAACATAACAATTTGCTTGAATGCCCAGTCACGTACGGAGAGGAAAAACAAACGGAAAGGAAATGAGCAAATTTGCACATACTCGCAAACACAGTCACACACACGGAAGGAGCATCCAGGGCAACCGAAACGGTTGTCCGTACTTATTTGCATATGCAATATAAAAACCCACAGCGTAAGGTAAAATGTCCTGCCTGTAAGGGATAAAGTGGACATTTCACTTAAAAGTTGTGTATTTGGTCAGGCAAATAGAAGGCAGCAGGCAGTATCTCTTTTGCACTAAACGCTTAGACTTTAGTGAGCTACCCTTCAGGAAAAACTTAAAATAAAAGAACAATAAGGAGAACTGTCTCTGCTTGTACCTACTCGTGGGTTAAGTGCACCACTGCTTCTCGCTGACACAAAAAGCACAAAGCGGTTCACTTAAGTCAGCTTGGCAGTGCGCTAGGTTTGTACAGGCAAGCGAGTGGGCTTCTGTTTTCGCTTCACGAAAGAGCTCTCCTCTTCTTCTCCAAATTTTTGCATGCTGCTGTTGCATTTTTAGTTTCCATAAAATACAGTTTTTTATTATTATTATTTTTTGTTCAGTTTCTACTACCAAAGCAAGCCAATATTTAACATGTTCATCAGCACACTCTTCCCACGTTGGTGCAGCGTAAACAAAACAACGTCAGGATAGCGTACCAGAATAGAGCGTAGAAACAAATATAAAAAGAAAACCAACCAACAGAAATAAGTAAACTGGAATATGACGAAAAGTTGTCAACCATCGTGGCTTAGTGTAGAGTCACTCAAGTTATGATGACGACGACGTTGTCGCTGATGCGGACGACGAAACCTCAAACAAAGGCGGCCACCACCACCGAGCAGCTCAGCAACTTTCATGGTACATTTTACTGATGAAAAGAGCATTTTGCCCATTTGTCAGTTGTGCTTGTAAACCACTTGAGAGTGCGTGCTAAGGAATAAAATAATTGGCTCTAAAGCTACAGAAAAAAAATCTGCTGTGCGATTCAAAAACATGAGAAAATTATATGATTTTTTTTTCGTGTGATACCCTTCAGTGAGGGGTTCAGTTTATGTGTGCTTATGTTTTTCAGTATAGAAATATAATTCAGAGACTGTGAGAGAAAAACTACATAATTATTATCATTAGCGTGGTGAGACTATGGACCGTTTTGCTTTGAAAAGACTTTTCTTCTATAGAAAGAAATACACTATAAAAAAACGTTATTGAATTTGGTCAACGGATACAACAGTATTGAAATAATAGTAATAACTAAATGAATTAAATCAGTCAAACCTATTTCGTTTGTTGCTTGTTTGCGAGCAACGTAGGAAAGAAAAGGTTTCACTCAGACAGGACTCGAACACGGGACGTAAGGTTTACAAGTCCCGCGACTACCCTGTGTTACTGAGTTACTTTTGTTATTTGCCTATTTCAAATGTATTTTGCGGTAAATTAAAATGCAATGCTTTTATTGGAAACTTACTTAAATTGTTGCAAATTTACTATATTTGTTTTTCCGCTTAAGTTTTTATTCAAAAGAAGTATATTTGCAGCAAACGTGCAAGCTACGTGACTGTAGTTACATCAATTATTCCTTTCCTATATTTGAGTATATTTGAGAGGTAATGTTTCCTTAAAGCCATCTGTGCATATAAATAATACGATCACATGCAACAATGAAAGAACGCTTCTATAGTGAATGCGATTAAATTCAATACCAAGAACAACTTTAATGCCCATTGAAAGTGAAATGTTATGCATTCTCCTGTTGTTTCGCGGGAATGCCAGGGGATTATAAAAAGTGAAAAGTTGCCAAATTGTAAAGTTATTTTCAATTTCGTTACATTTTTTATTAGCATTTAAATTGTTTATGCGGAAAGCACGCAGCCACACACATACACACAAAGCAGCAACAACAACACAGAACAACTTTACTGCCTGTATGCGAATATATGCAGGGAAGTGTGCTTAAATGCAAGGGGGCACGTAGTGTATAGTAGAGTATTTCTATTTGACCTATCTTTGGAAAATAATTTCATTTTGCATTCCTTGGCACTACATAAGGAGATTGTGTATTGAGTGGATCACTAATCGCAGCAATATACTTGTATGTTGTTGATGCATATTTCATCAGTCAGGAATGTTCTCTCAAAGGGTTGATCGCGAATGTTTTTAATTTCGTATATGTCCTCTAATTATACATTCGATCATACATTCGTAATTTCTGATCCATTCAACAGCACTTGTAGCGCCATTCGACTGGTTGTTGAGACCGCATTGAAGTTTTACTTACCTTTTCACAGCTTGCATTGATTCCCACGATTTCTCCGGTTTCGTTGATTGTTTATATTTTTTTTTAAATATTCTTCCGTGTATGTGTTTGTGTACCTGTGACACACATCTGCGCGCATGTATGAATGTTGTATGAGTATGTGTACATTTAACTGTAAAACAGTGCTAAAAATACAGCTCTGGCACACACGCACACACACACACACTGGAGCCACCTTATGGTCGGATGCAATTCCAACATGGTTTTCCGCTTCCGTGGATGAAAGAAGAAATATCGAAACTTACATCAATGAAGGAGAAGCGTTTTCACAGCATTGTGCTGCCGTCGTTGTTGTTGTTTGGTTTTTATTTTACATTTTTATATTTATTTTTGCTCAGCTCTCTTCGGTGAATGATAACGAAACGTTGTGCCACTGCCACAATTCCGCATCGCTTATACACACACACAACCCGCAACCCGGAATGGGTTGATAGGAAAGCTCTCATCGGAATTTTGAAATGTACATGTTTTTGTGGAAAATACCCCCCATCACGATCTCAATCCCTTCAGATGCATACAACACCCAGTCGGGGCACAACACATATGGAAATCATTCCACTTATGCAATCGCATCAAAGTTTTTTTCTTCATCAGTTTCGTTTTCTGCTTGAATTACAAATTGCTACATCAAAAGTTTGACGTTCGTTGTTGTTGTTGTTGTTTTTGCCCAAAAGCAAGCAATTTCGGCGCAATATTCTCTTATATTATGAATGGTTTTTGATCTGATGGATTGTGTTGGCTGAGATGGTGTCAAATGAGCACTCTTGAGATATTTTTCTGTTTTCCAGAAAGAAACGCAATTGAGTTGCCACCATTATAGGAAATAAACAAGTTAATAACATTCTGTTTGAAAGTTAATTTCATCTATGTTCTACTTTCCTCTACTCTCACCTCATTTCGCTTTCAACAACATTTCATCATCGGAGTTAATAATTTCCATACCCTCTAGACGGCAGCTGCTGTCGTTAGCAGATCTATTTAACCTTAACTACCATTTCCGTTTCAAAAACTGTATTGACCACAAATGCAATTATGTCTGGCATCAGGCTCTAGCACAAAATGTTCTCCCTCTGCAAAGGGCAGCAAAGCACAGCAATACGAAACGAATCGAAACGCACCCAACAAGGATACACACGAAACGAGCGGGTATTTTAAATTAGAACAGCAGGCATCTCTTCCGCTCTGGACGAATGTTTCGGCACTGTGGCACCTTAATCACATTTAGACTATGTCGGCCGCAAATGTCTGTAATTATAAAACCATCAACAGAACATAAATCAATTTCGAAATTATCGAATTTGTATCCACTACATGTGATTGGATGTGAAGTTGCAAGCAGCAGAACTGAACGGATTTCTTGGTAAGGAGTTTTGCATAATTAGGAAAATGTTGTGTTGGAATTCAACTGTAGTAAAATCGTAACTTCAGTGCACAATTATCTAAGCTTCAGACACAACATTTATTTCAAATAAATTGCAAAAAAAAGTTTGAAAAATTCATTTTTTTTTTAAAAGTTTTTGATTTTTAGATGATTTGAATTTTAATAAATCTCTGAAAGCGTGGAATCGATATCTAATGTAAATAAAATAAAAAATTTCAAACAAGGTACAAAGAATTTTGTTGAGCTCCTACGCTTCCTCTAAAGGCGCTAATTTCACATTGGTCATCCAGAAACATTCTACAGTTCAGGGAACTTGCTACCATTAAGATATGAATCTATTGGGTACCAAGTCACAAGGGCTTACTAGGGAATGAGATAGTAGATGAGACTGCAAAGAACGATGTAGGCCTGTCAGTAAATAAAATCAGCAAAGTATTGATGACTCTTCAAAAGCTCAAAAGATGTCTAGAAGAACACATGGGGGAGTAGGGGTACGAACGAAATGGAAAAACCCTAACTACCTGGATAAGTGCCAAGTAAACCATACAATGAGGGTAACCCCAAATAGGGACTGCCGAAGAATAGTGGCTGTACTGCAAGCGGAAACTGATGCAGAATGGCTGGTGAAGGAAATGTCGGGAATGCGACGAACTGGAAGCCGTAAAGAAGGAGTTCCTGTTCCGGGCTCTTTCGCGAACACGCTTTAAATACATCGGAGCTTATGGGCCTATGAGGCTTCGCTCAACCAGGATTAACATGCTACTTGTGACTTGTAGACACATTTTACACACAATTTTGCGTGTATAAACACTGTAAGTGCTTTAAAAAAACATGCATGCGTGTTAATAGAACATGCCAAAATCTTGAATGCGTGTTTTTTATTTATCTAAATAAATATACACTTAAAAATGTGTGTTGTGTGTAAAATTACACACCAAAAGATAGGTTCACTTTGCAGTGTAGTCGTTAAACGCTGGTCGGGTTATAAAATATATATGGAAATATGGAAATAGTGTAACATCTCCAAACTGTTATACTTTGCACTGCATTCTTGGACCCAGAGTTGGTTTTACATGGGAAATGACTATCAAAAGTATTGTTCTAAATTGCTCAAGATTTGTGACTAATGTAATTTAAACTTATAATTTCTTCATAGTGCCAGCTGTCTTCAATTATTTTCATTTCACGTATTCAATAACCAATTGCCTTACGCCCACATTTGCCAAATCGCATCTAACATTTCACACTTCAACATTTGCTAAATACTAAATAGCAACAAACCATTATCATAATTACTTTTTCGCACCTTGTTATGTGCATACAGAAAAAAAAACATAAAAATTCGTTCAACATTTCATAAGTGGCCGACAATCAACTGAGTGACGCCACTTTCTGCAGACAGACACAAATAATTACTAGTTTCCGGGGTAAACTACGAAACATAATAAAAGCGAAACCCAATTTAAAATCTTACAAACTAGAGCAGTGTGTTAGAAGCGATCTCGTTTTCTTTTTTTCCTTTTTTTTCTTTCACTACCAATCATGTTGTGCTAACGCGAGGGTGTGATCCTTCTAATTTGTATGCTTGACTGGAGTCATGCTGAGCAGCTGTTGTTGTGATCTTTCAACTGGAGTAGACACATAAAAACATAAATAAGCGGCAGGTGAAAGTAAAACTGAATTTAAAATTTAAAAAAAAAACCACAAATTGATTGGAGTTGAGTATAACACAATCGAATCGTATGATTTTCGTCTCTATGGAATATTAGACTTTAAACGAAAAATATTTATATTCATCAATTTCATACTTGACTTAATCCTTTTGTGTGGTGATGGATTGTTTTTCCTTTTCTTTTTTGTGATGTTCATAGAAGATGATGTGCTCAATTCGGATTTTACTTGATTCTTTATTCAATGGAGTTCAATGGAAACTGACGCATTCGATGAGATTGAGACTATGAATAGACAATCTTAATACAGAATAGAAATCAGGTAAAGGGTTATTTCGTTCAAGTTCATCAAGAAAATTAAATTTTAACCACCAATTGCTTAAAACAAACTATTCCGCATAACTTTTAGCCGCAATAAAAAAGAATCTTCCTTAACGCATTCATTTTAGCTTTCAGCCATCCATTCCGCGCCTTTTGCCAACTTCTTCATAAACTATTAAAATTGTGCATAATTATTTAAAAAGCGTACATTAATTAAACTTTGCCAACCTTCTCGCACTCGCTGCCAGCTAACTAACTGTCGAGGCTAAAGTAGTTTTCCATGCTGTTTCATTAATTTTACGTTTCGCTCATAATGGCGAAGCAGTAGGATGGTGGCACCAACAGGAAAACAGCACACCGATGAAAGCAAAAATCGCAGAATATAAGCAACGAGAGATAAAGTTTCGCATTAAAACAGATTTCACCAATTTAACACTTTCATTAATAATTGAAAAATGCTCAAATTGCTCACAAATGTGCTGTGCCATATCGCAGAGTGCACCGTGCGGCGCTCATAGATGAGGCTAAGCGCGCTTATGCGGCAGTGCACTTATTTATTATTTTTGCAACAGCTAACTAGTCATTTATACCGAGTCGGTGCTGCTAAGAGGCAAGGATTTTAATGGAGAAAAGGCGCTCAAAGGTAGAGTGGAAACGTTATTTTCAAATTCATATGAAAATAGAAGAAAAATGCAAATTAAAAGGAAGAAATATTAATGATTACTTTATATTTATGAGTAAGGCATTCCGACAAAGGCTCAGCGTACACTGAGAGAGATAATCACTCCAAAGGTGGTTATGAGTGAAAATAATTAAACTGCTGAACGGGTATTGAAATGTGTGATCAAAGAATACTTTTATACTCTATTTGAATATTTGAATGTGCTAAGCACCACTGAACGTTTTCCGCTATCTAATTTCAGTAACATTTCCATATTCAAAAACGCCAACTTCGGAAAAGGATTCCAAAATTCAAGATGGCTGCTAAAATTTTAAGATTTCATCAAAAATTAGTATGAAATTTTGTGTAGAGGGGTTTTTAAGGTCTATTGGTTTTATATTTTATTCTCCCACCGCGTTTAACTTTTCACTTTTTTCCTTTTTGCCCTATTTATCTCCCTTTTTACGCCCTTTACCTACCTTTGTCCCCCATTTTTTTTAAACTTTTTTCCTCTTTTTCTCAAACGCGAAGCTAAATACAAAGTTTGATGTGTTCCTTTTGATTTGTTCCCTTTTTTTGTTTTATTTTTTCCACTTTAAATTTTTTATTTTCCTTTACTTTTTTCTCATTTTTTATTATATTTTTTCACTTTTTTATTTCTTTTTCCCCTTTTTTGTACCTTTTTCCCTTCTTTTTGTCCTTTTTTCCTTTTTTTAATCTTCTATTTTACTCTTCCGAGCCTTAATAGAAAATTTGGACCTTGTAGCTTCAAGAAGAAAATTATTCCGCTCTGGACAAAAAAAAAAGGTTCCAACCCCGTTCTCTTTAACCCCCACACCCTTTCCCTAGGGGCATCGAATTTTAATTTGTCAATACGAAACCACAAACCAAATTTCATCAGTGCAGTTTGAAGGAATAGGAAGTTATTCCATGTAGGTTTGTACATAGTGGGGCAGAAAGACAGACAGATCTGGACAAATATGTATATAACTATAATTATGTCACTCGATCGTGATCGTGATCGTAACCATTTGAAACCTGTTTTGCACACACTTTCATGTTACGTAATACTTAAGCTAGAAATCATTCGAAACATTGTTCGTACTATATTTTTATGGATGGTTATTCAATTCAACATGGTCAATATCAGTAGCTAAATATATTGAAATTTAAAGTAGAAATGCTACTGAAGTTTTCTGCAGAATATTAAAAGCGCAGTACAGGTTTTCTGCCGCAAGTCCAACAAATAGCAAAATGGCAAGATATTTAAGAATAGTTTCCAGATGCAAAAATATAATAATAATATGCAAAATGTAGTTAAACACTTCCCAATAGGTCTGAGGGCAACTCTTTCACTTTTCGCAGCTATTATTATTAGTTTGCCAAATGCTAAACGGACTGCTGCTCCGGCCATCAGCCATTATTCCGCACAGTTGCCACTCGTGGCCCTCATCTTTCATTTGGCTCCAAACAGCACAAAAACTGCTTTCTCTCCCAGCGCATCAACAAAGCACAACGATCGAAGAAGAAGAAGAAGAAGAAGTAATTAATAGCAGATGGGTAAAATAAGTTATTCACTTATTTTAATTTTTATTACCATGGAGAATTGGTGGGAACACTACTGGCTGAGGAGGAGTAAGCAATCAGAGGAGGTTGTCGAAATTTAAATTAGTCCAAAGCCACATGGCAAGAGACTATTTTCCATGCGTTTTACTGCCACTGTGCTTTTCTTGTGCATGTGTTGCTTCTGGTGAATTTTAAAATACTTCAAGCGGGACTTACAAAATGAAATGTGCAGTTGAAGCATTTGAATGTGGGCACCGTGGAGCGAATTGTTAAAACTTTTCCCGAACAATCAATTGACAAATTAATATTAAATAAATTAGTTTTTAGGCCAAAAAATGTCAAAGGAAACACAAAGCAATTACGTGAAATTATTATTAGCATCACAAATCTCTAACCATGAAATCGGCCCCTAAGTTTATCCTGTTGCACGAACACACCTTTGCACAAATGGTGCCTTCAGTTTTTTCTCGCCATTTTCACATTTTCTTTCTCTCCGCCTTCACAACTAATTTTTTCTTTGTGGGCTTGTATTTTTTTGCTCCCATTCTCTCTCACTCTCTCTCTCTCCGATTTAACTTTGTGATTGGGAAAACATCATTAACACACGTAAAACCCTGCACGGTCTGTCGAAAGTTTTATTAAAATCAAAAAATCACAAAAGAGAAAAGTTACACTAAATACGAAAAAAAAAATTACCCAAAAAAAGTTGGTCGCGTGTTCTACGAAAATCAGCAAAAAAAAAAGTATAGAAAGAAAAAAAATTATAGTATTTTCCCCAGGATGAATAGCAAGAGGAAAAGTTACTAATCACATTTTCAGCACAAATTACCAACAAGTTTTTCCGGACAGGTGAGACATTTCTGAGTTTTTCCTTAATTTTTTTTTGTACGCTTTTCCCTTATTTTCTCTCTCGCTTTTTTGTTACACTTCCGAAAAACTTTGGTGGAAATGTGATTTCCATGTTTGCGTGGAAATTGAATCAATTAATTAATTTGCCAACTTAATGAAGGACAAGGTGTTCGACATGGCATCGAAGGATAGTGGATAGTTGAAAATTTCGGCCATTGAAGTGTCATATTGTTGCGATTAGATGAAGGGGTCTTAGGTACTATCGGATTGAATTATACAAAAGACCAATTGCAAATTTAAACTTAATGAAAATAACTTGTTCCCGTTCATGGACCATTCCAAAAAAAAAATTGCTCCACCGTGCAGAAACACAGCCAACTTCCTGTCAATACTTTAATTCACCATGAACCGGATTTTTATGGCAATAAGGAAGTATTGATAATGACACTTACTATGTCCGTGTGCCTGTTGTAGAGAAAAGTCAATACCATTACTGAGCACATAAAAAATTGCACACGGAAACAGAAACAGCCACACTCACGCACATGGGCACTTAGTGGCGGAATGAGGCACATAAACTGGATGCAATTGCAATTTGCAAGCCATAATCTATAAAGGATATCATAAAAATGGCAATAGTAACAAGGAAATCTCACAAGCACAGAAAGTCACACATAAAAGCATACACATGCATGCATGCATGCAGTGGTGAATGTTGCACACACAAGAAATTTTCATTTCGTAAAAACAAGAGACGTGTGCGCTTCATGGTGCAACGTGTTGCATTTGTATGTGTGGCACAAACAACAAGGCACTTTTATTATGCGCAAAAGAAAACCGTTTTGCCCCAAAAGTATGCAACAATTTTTATGTCTTTGCCCAAAAGCACAAGAAAATGTGGCAAAATTATTATTTGTTTTTTTGTTAATATTATATTTTTGTACTCTTTTTTTTGGTATATTTTTTATAGGTAATCTTTATTGTGTATTCGCTTGTGTGCACGTAGCAAAATTATAAAATGTGGACACATGTGGAGTTTTTGCGGTGGTAGCTTGAATTTAAGCTTGTGAGGACTCGAAGAGAAAATTCAAAACTAAGTGCAGGGAAATTGATATTTGAGAAGGTACCAATTGCTTATTGAATTGAAGGATACTCTAATATGTGATAGAAAGTTTTTTCAACAATATCAACTACCATAATTTCCACAAATTGGAAAAATTCCTTTCAATTAAAGAAAAATACCCAAAAGCAATAAAACATGAAAAAATACACTGATACAGTGAAGAGGACCAACATTGTTTGCTAAGGATAACCCACTTGTTCTATACAACTCAATACTTTTGCTTCACTGCAATTTCGAATATCTCAGTGCAAATTATCTCAACCACAAATTCAAAAGGTTTTCCTGGAATTTGAGCTAAATCCCTGAATTCTACTTGAATGCAATTTCCCTCTAATATCCTCAACACAAATCAAACTCCCAGATCCTTTCTAAGCGAGTCCGTCTCTAATACTACATCATGTATTAGTTATGAAAACCATTTAATCCACTCATAAGTTTTGCAAGGCTTAGACACACTCACTCTTATTTACTTAGGCAATAGCAATTTTGGTCAAACATTTTGTTTTGAAATAAGTTTGCTGCGGCCAAAGCTTTTTGCCACCCAGCCCAACTCCTCCCCACCAAAACTTTATGTCGAATATTGCGTGTACTTGGATGAGTTTGCAGTTTTTTAGAAATTCCTTCGTATCAGTTAACCACACAACTCTCCGGCAATGTATGTATGTATGTGTTGAGTGAATAAACTGTTAGCACACGATTGCATACAGTTAGTTCATCAAACATGCATTCACATATGAAAAGTTTCCATGCAATGTGATAATTTCACCAAATAAAATTATATTTCCGAAAATTGATTGAAGTCACATCTATCGGTCTCTGTGCATCTGTCAGTTTCCAACACAGTTACCATATTGGCTTAAACAGTTCGCTTGTGAGCCACCCCACCCCACCCCGCCGGGCAAAGTTGGCAACTTCTTTTAACCACACCCTACGGCTCTCTTACCGCTCCAAACACAACTTAAACAATTTTCCATTTCAACTTGGAAATACTTTAAGCTTCACCGCCGCCACTACCAACGAGCTCTGTCGGTTTTTGATAGACAGACGGAGGGGACGGGGCAGTGCTGGTATCGTCATATCTTACAATTCAAGTCTTCCCATTTTGGGGGAAAATGTTTTGGAATTTTTATATCAGTTTTTGTAAAGTTGATGCTCCTGCTCATGTTGCTTTAGCTCTTAGTCTGTTTGTTGTTGTGGTTGTTGTTGTTGTTGTTGTTTATGGCACAGACCTTCATACGTTTGTGTGGAAAACTTTGTTTTCTGCAAATAGTTCTTGACTATTTCTTCATCAATTTTATTGGTAATACTTAGACAAAAGTTTTGCGTACAGACGAACGTACGAGCGAGCCAACTCTTATTACGAAAAACTTGCCGCCACGTTCATTTCCATTTCCTCTGCCCCCCCGGACGTTGGTTGTCTTTTTTGCCAAGGGATTTACTACTGCAAATGTCCAAAGTGGATTTTATTTGCAATTGGAAATGTTTTGGGTAAACTGTAATTTGGACAAGTGTTTGCATTGGATAAGTTCGGGTAAATAATGATTTGGTTCGTCGTCGTCGTCGTCATCGTCATCGTACTACCTTTCAATTTGTTATATTGGTTGGTGTCTCATCGAAGTTAACGAAGCTTTAGTTGATTGCTTGATTGATAGCTGACTGAAGTTGAGTGCAGGTGGAGACGATTTCAACTCAATTAAAATATTTATTTGGTATGAAGTCGTTGATAAATAAATGCTGTATGTACATACGAATGTGCCAGTTCACTAGTTAGTCTAATTAAAGTTGAAAATGACAATTTAAATTACTCTTGCTTTATTGTTGTTGTTGTTGTTGCAAATAGCTTGCTTGCCGCCAATATAAATAAGTCATCTATTATTTAAATTATTTCACTATTTGTCTGCATGTCTGCCGCATTTGAAAGATTTTTAAATATTTATGACATTTGCCCGTCTGCGATTTGTAAGTCTGCTGCAAAAACAACATCAAATATTTAGTAATGCCTTCCATTGCACATATTTTAGGAACTCTGGTTTGAATGTCGCTCTGGGAACAGTAGAGACGTTTCTATAAGATGAGTAGAATCAGTAGAGGAAATACGTACATAGGAGAAGTGGTAGTGTATAGTATGGAGTGTTGAGTGTTGAAGCAATCGACAACAAGAGCAATTCGAGTACACTGGAAAGTGAACGTATCTCTTGGTGTGTAATCTTACACACAATACACATTTTTAAGTGTGTATTTATTTTGGTAAGTGAAAAAAACACACTTGCTAGATCTTGGCATGCTACATTAACACACATGCGTGTTTTTTAAAGCACTCTCAGCGTTTTTACACCCAAATTTGTGGGTAAAATGTATCTACAAGTTTTACACACTTCAGGCGTGTATGAATAGCGCCTTTCACTTTGCAGTGTAATTAGACAAAAAAAGAAAAGAAATCCAAAATAATATAAAATTTGTCTGAACTTCACGCTTAAGTTGCGCTGAGTTAGTCTGCGGGAGCATTCTTTAGTTAGTTTTTACCATTCCAATTGTAATGTGGGAACGGATTTTGTTGACGTAAAAAATGTATTGCATACTTTTAGTGACGAAAAAACCACATTTTAAGTCGATAGTTAAATAATTACATTGTTTAGTGTGCCTGCACGGTAAAATGGTAATTATTGAAAAATCGAATTGAAATGTGGTCACTTTCTGGGTTTTTTTTGTCACTAAAAGTATGCAATAAATTTTGTAGTTCAACAAAATCCGCTTCCTGATGAATATAATTAAAACTAGTAAGAGAATTATTTTCGGTCTGACCGAAGCTTAAATACCCTACGTGAATTTTATCAAACCTATTCGCGAACAAATACGTCTCTTTTATAAATATAGATTTTTACATAACATCTATTTCCACTTTATTCCTAATCTATTTTTAAATGTTGTTCCAATTCCATTTTGTTCCGGTCCAATTCCATTTTGTTCCGATACAATTCCAGTTTTATTCCAGTTCCATTCCCATTCCATTACCCACATAGTTTTCAACCAAATACAAGAAACGACGTCCATTTTTTTCTGGGGCTTTATTCACCGATATCCTTTTTTAACCTGTTTGTATTATTCCATAGAACACAATCGTAGTGAAGCATTGGACTCACCTCACCTCTGATGTACAGAATATTTAAAATTAATTGCTCAAATTAACATTTGTCCCCGCATTGGCTGCTGCTACACCCTTACCGACTAATCAAATACAGAAACTATCACAAAAACAGAAAAAAAAGTGGACCATTTACAATCATCACCAATTTACGCACAAACTCCAACTAATTTCATGTTGTACGGCCCCGCCTGCTGACCGCCCACAGCCATTGTGGTAACAACCGGCATTTTTGCAGAAAAGCTTACATAATTAATGACTGCGACACTAAGGGCCGAACTTGTCAAAAACTCCCATCCCCAACTATGAGCCCACTTTGCCCACAATAATAATTTACATGTTAAGCCAATTTTAAAATGTAAAATTTCCATTTCACAGTTAAATAAAAATTAATTACAGCAATTTATCGTCACGCTCACAAAGGGCGCTCCGAATGGAATGAATTACAGGACTTGTTCTGCCGGGACCACTGACGTCCGCAGTGCCAATGCGCGCGCCACGCCTCAGTTAATCCTTTTAATTTTGTTAGCATTTTTTACATATAACCCCACACACTAATACACACAAACGCATACACTCAGAAATTAACGTTAAACCTTTTTTAATGCAAAATAATTGCCGAAAAAAAAAACCGAAACAAACTGAAAAAATTTTAGTTTCTGCCACCCAAAAACGTCAAAAGTTAACCGTAGGTTTCAAACGTTGTGGAAACGATGACGACGGCGATGATGACGAGGTAAGGTAGTCCAAATGTGAAAGGAGCGGCAAGTGGCAAGTGGCAAGCGTCACGTTTAGTTTTCTGTTCCGGTTTCCACCTAATTTACCCATTTGGGCAAATGTGCTTTGTCATAATCAGCTCGGGGCAAGGTGGCAACAATGAGGCTGGCAAAACTTTGGCCCGCTTTTTCACATTTGTCGAGTTGATAATAGGCTGTCACATAATTACGTTATAAATTGCCTAGAGTAAAATGGACATTGACAAACAAACCGAACCGAACCGTAGCGGAAAAAAAATTCTCAAGCCAAACTTTTGGGTAACACTTTTCATAATATGCCATAAATAAAAAAAAAACACACACACAAATAAAAAAAAAGACTCCACCGGATGGAGAGCAAAACTTAATTTACTCACAATAAGTACTTAAGAGGTCAAGAGATAAGACCAAAGCGAAAAGTTCCGAATTGTGTGAATCTAGGAAAAGTGCTTTATTTCCGTCTGTCGGACATTATCAGTGCCGTTATCGCATAGACGATTCCTTCGAACGACGTAATTAACAACATTTTGCCAAAACAACAACAGCAAAAACAAAACAATGCAAAGCCAACTTACGCTAATAAAAGAAGGCGGCAAAGCTCCGAAGGGGGGTTTCTTTGGCATGCATGAAACATCTCGCCGCAGACATTTAGACGCTAAGAAGTCCACTTCAAAAATTGCTGACAGCAGCCCTACAAGACGTTGAAGGAAATAGAGGAAATGGAGGCAGGCGAGTGGCAAAAACGCTTCATGATGCAGAAAACGGGCAAAAGCCACTTCGAACGAGTTGTTTCGTGTAAATCGAGCCAATAGACGGTATGAGCGAAGATGTTTCTGAAGAAAAACTAAATCCCAAAAGGTTAATTTTGAGGCAATACAGCAAAAACGGATTTGACTCGATTTGCAGGCAAATAAAGAAATTAACATGTTAGTGGCGATTTGTTGGCTCATTACGTGGATAATGGCCAGTCCGTTTGGGATCGTAGTGCTCGTAGGCGGGCAGTATGTGTAAGCTAGTCATAGAATTTCAGGACTGCCCAATTGCTTTCATGGTTGTGCAGAACCGGCATTTTTTTGTTAACTCATTCATTTTCAAAACCATTACATTTTATTTTCTATTTAAAATATAGGCATACGGAAACTATTTGGGCAATCAGAGAACAAATCGGTTCACTTCTTAGGCCTTAAAACGGAACAAGTTTCCATCACAAAAGTGGCCTGCTTATGCAGAGTATAACTTTTAAAACGCTTTGTAAAGTCCGTAGTATAAGTTTTTCTTTTCATCTGAATTCCTCAATAGGTTCCTGATGGGTTAAGGTGGTAAGGTACTCATGCTGGGCTTTTTCATTGACTACTAAGAGTTCTCGTAAAATCTTTAGCTCTCATAAAGTATATATGGGAAGTTAATGATTATGTACACCAGTAGTGGCCGTTGATTGCTTTCAACGACGCTATATTTGAAGTTCTCAAAGTTGTAGGTGTCTGACTCAATACGAGATGCGGATAAGATACGATGCGATATACCGGGAAACATGAACTGATGTGATCAATCTCCGAGTGGGGTCGAGTTATCTGGGTTAATTTGTATCCCACTGCTCTCTGTTAACACACAAGCGAGTGTCGAATATTCCATACCTCCCCTTCAAATGACTGGCTTAGATATTACAGAGTCGAGCGCTCTTGATGATCTGGGCATGATATCTGCTTCATCTATGCTACATATATGCGTCCCAATATGGCGTATAATTTGTATGTATTGGCAGGAGACTCAAGCAACTACCTTGACTATTGACTCGTTGGAGCATCTTCAAAACGTGGGCTGTGTGGTGCTATTCTACTGCTATGTCAATGGTAGATGTTGCTCTCGGATAAAAAGACAATCAGTTAGATGGGAGGTGTTAGTTTGAACATGGATAGGAACCTATTAATCTCTTCAATTATTGAAAGTATGAAACCACAATCAATATAATATTATCTATACACTAGCGGTTGTGTAGCCAATCCAAATCAATATTCAGACAACAACTTACGTTTGTATATAAGAAGTTAAGTAAGACTCCACGCCACCATGTCGTTGCAAGTTTCCGCAGCAATGATCGCAAGCGCTTATTTGTCCCTTAATATGGCCCTAGGATAAATAAATGCGAACGATGACTTTACTCACCTCAGCATAAAAGTTGAGAACTCTTCCACCAAGCAGCTCCCTTTCAGAAATGCAAATGCCTAATTTATTTGATACCAATTTAACCCCAGCGGCGCAGAAAAACTTTTGCCGTATTCATACATTTTAATATTTGCCAAGGAATGCGGAAGTTGTAAAAAAAAGAAGATTATTTTGCATACGAACCATCGAAGGAACATGACTTCAGATGGCTGTATGTATATAGGTGTGTGTGTGTGTGACTTCATGCTAAGTGCAATAATAATGTGAGAGCAAGTTTCTTTAATCCTTATGCCATTTGGCAACATTGGTGCTAGTAAGCGGCAAGCAGCACGCAAAAAGTGCGCACAAAATTGTCCCGCTGGAGTCGTTGTACTCGTTCTGGTAGTTTTTTCTTTGCTTTGCCATCGTTTCGTTTCATTTTGTTTTTCTTTTTTTCATTTTGTGTGTGTGTTTTTTTTTCTGGCGCAGTTGCGGAAGTCCGTGTCTGGGTTGCTCGTCCGTTACTGTCATTTCGTTTAATTTTGCATGCGTTTGGTGAGTTGCCGCATTCACGCGGGAAATCTAAATTCAGATTGTCAACTATTTCGCAATCGCAAAATGGCACTTTTAGTTAAAGTTAACTTTTGTTTTTAACCCATTTTTTTTTCTTCTAATTTCACACACACACACACACATCCATCGTTGGTGTACATATATTAAATATACATATTTGTTATATAACTTTTCATATTATTATTAGGCTAATTTTTACTGCATAAATTGTCGGGCACATTTGCCGCTTCGAGAACAACATCAAAGCACACAAGTTGTGCAAATTGTTTTGGTTGTTGCCAAGGAAATTGTCACAGAGAAGCCGTTGCGTTGCGTTGCGTTTCGCCTCGCCTCGTTTCGTTTCGTTTCGTTACTCGATTCGCTTCACATTAAAAACTTTTACGAATATTTGCATTTAGAGCGAAGCCAGATCCTTTGAAGTTCTGTCGATTTGTTGCGGCATGTGTAACTTTTAAGTCTTTAGTTTTCTGCGAGTACTCTGTGCTATGGTTTTCTCAAAATAGTAACCATTAGTTTATACATTTAACGAGAATTTTTCTGTCATTTGTCAAAGTCCCAAGCAAATGACTCCGGGGCGTCAAAGAGAATTTTGAGACTAATTAAAGCATAACACTTCATAGAATTAATAAATCATTCAAATCATTCATATAAGAAGTTAAAGCTTAGCGCTTAGTGCTCTCCATTACGCATATTCTCATATAATGTACTTTAATTAGATAGGTACTCATTAAAGCTTTCATCTGGTTTAATTTCCATTTAATTTTATTGTAACTCAACTCGCCCGTATGTAAACTGGTCCTGTATGCGTACTTGTAGATACATACACACTGTGTTCAAGTATTCACTGAACTACGAAATGCAAACCGAGCTTGTGTTGCAAATGCAAAACTCATAATTGCAATTTCAAGTTGTTTAACTATGAGTAAAATTATCCACATTATACAGTTTTGTGTGTGTGTGAGTGTGGCTTTCCATGTGAACACTCACTTTCGTACATGCAATCGTTGGCCTTTGTCCTTCGCTGGTTCTTCCCTTCACTCTGTCCATCGAAGCAACTGACATGCTGCATTTGTGTGGCAACACTTTAGTTTGGAAATTGTGTCTCTCAGATGTCGGCCGCCTAGCTGCTGGCTGCTTTCATTTTGGCATTTTCGGCATTAATGCTTAATATCAGTTATTTGAGACTTAATTTTTAATTGTGCAAAAGTTTTGATAATTGTTATGAGAATTTATTGCAATACAATTTACTTGTTCTTGTTCTTGGGTTGGGGTTTGGGTGTGGGTTTGGCTCCTTGCAAATTGTGTGTAATTAAGTTCAGTTTTTGGTAAACCCACACTGGCAACACAAAAAACCTCGGAAACAACTTTGATGTTGAAGTGTTGAAGCATAGAAAGTTCAAAAGACAGTTGAGAAAATTTAATTTATTTTAGAACATTTTCGAGAGACCTTTTAAAATGTTAATGGAAGTTGCAGACCACTGGTGAACAATTTGTTACTTCTTATAATCAAAAAGACGTGAGTAAGTCTCAGTCGGTCAAAGCCGACTTATAAATACCATACACCTACTGGATCATTTTGGATCCGCCATCATGAATTTTAAAATTTCGATATCAAATTCGAAATCAGCGACCCCGAATACAACCTCCCTATACAAAATTTCATACTATTCCGATGAAATCTTAAAATTTTGGCCGCCATATTGGATCCGCCATCTTGAATTTTGAAATTTTAACATCATGTTTTAGTAAGTGAGGACCCGGATAAACTACATATTGTTTACTTCTTGACTTCGACTATAAAAAGTTTTAAAATAGAATAACCAGGTTTTTCGGGTACCGGGTACCAATGTTTGTAGCACAGAAACATAGTCATTTTTACTCTAGCAATGTAAAAGAAATGTATCTTAAAGCCAAATACCGGGTTGATAAAATATCAAATACCGGTTACTTGAAGTTCATTGTCGAGTAGTCTGGTACCCAGAAAAGAAAAGTAACTACCCTTTTACTGTAACTGTAAAGAAGTTAAATATTTCATCTAAAAACTTTCCGGTTACTGGATACCAATTTATTATAGAATATTCATAAAACTCACTAATTTTGTTGAAGTAATCGGTTCAGTAGCTTCAGTTTCACATTTAAATATATATATCTTGTAGTATATAAAGTTGGTAATTTTTATCTGCTATAAACCAGCATCTTTACTCACTTCAGGCCCGTTTAGATTTCGATCAAGTCTCCGACACATCCACCAGCATAATTCACTTCTATGTACTCTATGCATGTAAGTGCCTTGAAACATGTGTTAAACGAACAATAAAGCGCACAATTTGCATAATAAAAGCGCGCACTTAATTTTAGAGTGACCAGTTCAACATTCAACAGCAGTGATAAATTTAATTAATGCAAGGTGCTGGTGGTTGCTGGTGGTAGGTGGCTGGCAAAATGGCTGAAATACTGTGAAGTGAACAACATTTTTAGCACTTTACTTTCTGCTGCTACTCTTTTATCCAAGAGTTTAATTAAATGCGACGCAATTTTTTCGTTGACACGCCCCCGATGCCTCCCTCCACCCATGGCATTAACAAGTCCACAAACTCCACAACAGAAAGGCAAAGCAGCAGCAGCAGCAGCGGCAGCAACAAGGACAAAGTAAATTACACGTGTTCGCATGAATTTGGAAAATTAGGTGCGCAACAATAGCAACAAGAAAAAAGGCACAAAAGAACGAGGCATGTGAAAAAATTAACCGCATTTCAGCGACGCTCGAAAAGTGGCCAAAACGCCGTAAGAGATAAATGCGATGCGGCTGTGGGGAAACATGGACTCGGACATGCCGGCACCGCTGCTCAACGAGTACACGCGAGCAACCTGGCGTCGCTGAGTAGGGTGGGCACATTTTATGTGTATGTACGCGTGCCTTGATTTCGGAGTGTGGACATTTATTTTGAATTCGCAGCAATTTAAATGCCATTGAAGAATATAAATCACCGCTGTCAACATGTTTTACGATTGTGTGCTGTTCTGAGTGAGTGTGTGTGAGTGTTTGTGTGAGTGTTTGTGTTGGTGTGCAAAATGCAGTGAATTGTGTAAAAAATACACAATTCATATGAATACCAAATAAATTAACAAAACATGAAACATTTAAATGTTATGTGTGTGCCATCGGTTCGTAAAATCAACAAAATATGTAAAAAGTGAAAAAGGTTGAGTAAAAATGACACGCCTTGAAATATGATTGATTTCTGCTTCCTCACAAAAGGATTCAGTAGCACGGCAAATGTATGCATTGCACAAATATAAATACAAAAATTCTTTCAGCAATTAACACTTTTGATTTTTTATTTAAAGATTAACATGTTCTTGTATTTATAACCGAATTAACATTCAATAAATACTGTAAAACAACCGCAATGGCTAGACGGACTGACGAGCGCTCAAGGGAAAATGTTGGTCATTGGTTTAAAACGGTGAAAAGCCATCGCCAGTGGAAATAAAAAATTCACACTCTAGCAGTTCAATGTCAGCGTTTTTCAATTAGTTTTAAGCACACTTGCTTTTTCATTCACAACGTTCTGTTTCGCTTTAAATTTCTCTCAAAGTACTAAATTGGTTACGTCCTTAATGCACTGGATTTAATTATTACAATAACGCTCTGATGTCACTTCATAGCGGTGTTCATTCGCTGTCTATGAAATTTAGGTGAATTGGCAATACTGTGACGTAATTTTGATGTCACAGTGTCATTGTAATAAATTTAAGGACCATGTAATAAATATTTGTAGGGCTTGGGTTAATTTATTTATTAAATGTCAAAATTCATCACCGTGAGCTTATCCTGCCTTCCATACGATCCGTCGACTTATTGACTTTATCGAAATTTCACATTTTAATTTTTTTGCATCCCAAAACTATGCAACAAATTCTGTTTGATCATAATTTCCCTTAAAATAAAATATCCTTGTTATAGCTTGCAGTACATTTTTAAATTTCATAGCATAATTTTAGGCATCTCGATTTTACAATGAAGCATTAACCCAGTAGGAAAGTCATCGATTTGACAGCGAGCAGGCATCAATATCAAAGATGTTCATGAATGACACTTCGCTGAAATTTCAACATAGGCATTCATGACATTTTCCTGGTAGTGTCCCACTTTCTCATGCATGACACTCTGCATGACATTGCATCAATGCAATGTCATTCCTCGCTACGAATCGTGTCAGTGTTGTCTCATTTACTCTCATTTCGGGAGAGCATTGACTAAATGTCTTAAATGTCAGCAATAACTCATCGATGCTGTGGTCATGTATGAAACATTTTTCAACTGGGAACCTCACCAGAACCAACCAACGGAAATATCACATTCATTATGCAATTAGCAACACACCCGAGCCAAACTAAATTCAATCAGAATTAACTAACAAATTATCCGGGTGTAAATGCGGACTCTTTTAATTTATTTCGCATCACGAGGAAATTGTATTTAATTAAAAATTTTGCGCGACAACGCTCCAACGTGTTGCTGTCGCGCCCTCGAATCGCTGATCTGAAATTTGTGGAAATTTATTTTGTCGCTTGAATAATTTAGCCAATTTGGATTTAAAATTGGTCAACGGTTGGTCAGGAGCACCTGAAACCGTACGAAGCAAAAAAAAACATGCAATGCGGTGGTGTTGCTATGAGAGCGAACTGCAACTGAAAATGGCGTGTTCTTTTTTGGCTTTGTTGTTTGTGGAGCTGGTCATCAATCAGAAGAAAGATTGAAAAGTGTTAATTGGCAATTATGAAGCAATTTGCTGGGGCATAAAATTAAATTAAATGAACGCAGCACACCTTTTTGTGTTGCTGTTATTGCAGTCATTTGTGACATTCGGTTGGCTGACTGGCTGTTTGGCTGGTCAGTCAGTGAGGCAACTAACGAACCAACAAAACCATCCACCAATCTCCCCAGCGCCTAAATGTATGCACGAATTGGACTTTTTCAGCCCATTATACAAATTTACAAATGTAAATGTACGAAATGGCAATACTTCCGCGGTGCCATATAAATTTTTTATTTACTGCAATAAAATTGCATCATTACACTTTATGCCGGAAACTGTGCACACACACACTTGTTCATACAAAAAAATACATATAAATATGTACAACTACCAAACAACAACACACAATAAGCAGACCACCATCCAGCAAGCTGCTTGCCAAGTATTATCGATCATTATGCGAGGTCATGTCAAAACAATAAATTAATGCAAACCGCATAAAATGCCAGTAAAAATATTTGCAAATTTAATGGCTGTTATGAAAATCAACCAATTGCCTCCTCATTCGTAAACAACAACAAACCAACAAAAAATGGGAATAAAAAATACAAACAAGCGCATTACTGCGGGCAACGGCGCGGCGCAAGCAAAGGCGAATCGAAAAATGTAATAAAAATGAGCAAAAGGAGACAATTTTCAACTGAAATCGGTCGCAGAGATGACATTTCGATTTTATAAAAATAATGATATTTTTTCTGAGAATCGCATGAGTACTTAACTATTCATATGACCGCTTCTATACACTCAGTAAAAATCGATACCTACACCCTCAGCAAGTCTCAACCTCTGTCTCTGATTTTCTACCACAAATCTATACTTCCAATAGCTCTTGTACCGTCTAATATGGAATTGCCTAGTGTACGAACTACGCAAAAAATCAACCTCTGAGCCCTTAAAATGTTGACCGGAATTATCACGAGTGATTTTGTTTTTTAAATATTTTTAAAATATCACAAAACCAACGACGACACCAATTTGCGGCGCGACAACCATCGAACGACAATATGGCGCGGCGGCCTGCTGTTATTGATAACGAAGCCGCGTGACAAACTTTGCCACACAGCCACGGCTGAGGACCACAGCGCCAATGTAATCGAGGAGCAACTTTAGGCAATATACGAATTTTAAATAAAATAAATGCAAAGAAAAGAAAATTTTCCAAAATTTTATGGTCATTATGCGAACAAAATTCAGCTTAACGCATTTGTCGCTTTTGTCGGTGGAGCGTCATGGTCCTAAACAAAAGTGCCATCACACGCTGGGCCAGCCGTCATCCGCAATGTGTAAAAGTGACCAAAAGTTGTTTGTTGTTTGTTGTTGTTGTTGTCGTAGCTGTTGTCTGTCGCAGCATAAAAACTTTAATTGAATTGGCGCTTGATGGCCGAAGAGTATTGTATATATTGTATGCGAACAATTGCCACAACTTCCCCATCCGGCCGGAAGTAACTTTACACAAAGTCGACGACGACGACGACTACGCGTTCGACGAGTTGTTGGTTTGGCGGTGGTGGCGTTGGTGTTGGCGAATCGAGTTGCTTTTGTTGTAACATTTGTTGACCGTCCTCCTTGAAGTTTCCACAACAGACATTAAAGAGCTTGTGAAAAGCTCATAAAAATTATCAGCAACAAAGTTGCCTCAACGAATAACGCGTGGGAGACTTTGACAAGTTGAAGATGGAATTGTGGACGAAGCAGGGCGAGTTAAATTTACATTTCGTGGTAATTTTTTTTATTTATATATTTTGGCCGCATTTAATGGCTCGGAATGGCACCAACGAAATTTAAATAAAAACGTACCAAAAAAAACCCATTTTAAATAAACCAAAAAAAATGTCCGTGAAGTGTTTACCACGCGCCTTGCGTACCTACTGGTGTTGACGAAGTCATTGCAAAAAAAAAAGCATTGTTTAATTTGGTACTGACAATAAAGTAAATAAAATAAAATAAAAATGGAAATGAAAACGAAAACGAAAACAATTGGGAATTATTTCGAAAACGTGTGGACATTTACAAAGTTAAATACGGACCAGGAATTGACTTCTGCAAGATTTGCCTTAAATTTTTGAATGAAGAAATATTAATATGGAAAAATAGGAAAAATCTTGTCACTGCATTACTTGATCTCCCAACATCAGTTGTCATGGCCGAGACATTAAAAAAGTCGTCTAAGCTAGTCTTAGGGGCTTTTTTCGCTCTTTAAAGATTACTACTAGCAGGCATTCATTCTTCTTCTGATGGCATTTGATCATTTCAAAAGTCAAATTATTATTTGCGCCAACAATAGCCGCGAGGGATTCACACGGGTGTGGCACTGTCGTTTCTATTACAGCCGCCTTTCGTTGTGCTTGGCATAATATTATTTTAATACACATTAGCATGTGTAATGCCAAATTGAAATGAAAACATGCAAAATAAATATGAGAAATGCTTTTTGTTTTGTTTGTTTGTTTTTGCGTCGGCTTGTTTTTGGTTTGGATTTTTATTTGTATTTTTTCTACATATTATTTGTGTTCCTTTTCACATTTTGTTTTTGTTTTTGTTTCGTATTCCCCTTGCATTTCGGGTGACATTTAAATTTCGCTCATCTTTTTCCGCCGAGGTTGTCACAGAGGTTCCCTGGAGACCCGACCGCCTCTGATTTGCATAGTACGCAAGTAAGTGAGTTGCTACGACGCGGAAAAATAATAATACGCATCGCAGAATATTGCGTTATGCGTGTTACACACATAAAAATATTACTCACTCTAAGTAAGTCGCAGACCCCCACCCCAAAGAACACCCACGCGCGCACACAAACACAAGCAGAAAATCGCCTATAATTTCATCATGTGTGTAGGTTTGTTGTCGCATCCGAGCGGAGAGTTTTGAATTTAGAATTTCATTTTTTTACTTAAACCATTTAAAAATGCCTGAATTTAAATACGACTAAAGCCATACAGTAGATTGCAAGGTGTTGGAGTACTAATGCCAGTAGGCACTATCCCACATTTTAATTTTTCTTGATTGCTTTCGTTTCTTTGCAAATATTTTTAAAGATTTCTTAGGACAACATTCAAATTGCATGGCTTTATCGAAGTATTTTCATAGCTTAGTCGTGTTATATCCATATAAGTTCGCTGGCGACAAAGCTGCTCGCATACAATGGCGTGGTAATCACTGATCCCTTAAAGTATGCTTTAAATTTAAATACAGCAGAATTTGGGATGTTTGAGAAAAGTTCGCAGCAGTGCTTTGTCAAAGTATTCACATGACAAGTTTGGTTTTAAAAATCAATAGAAAAGTTCTATTAATGATGTGGACTAATCTTTATCCGCGACTCCGCTCACATTCAAAAATAGTACAAAATGAATTTCTGAGCAAAAAGCAAGTTACTGGGATTTCCGTGTACCAACCTATTCTCCCCTGCTATGAAAAAACACATCGTAGTCATATAATGTGTTTTTCCGTTGGATGTATTTTCTAAATCTTAAACGTACATTTAATAGTTCTGCATCAAAACATAATAATTATGGCATACAGTGCACCTACTCATAAATCATATAAACTATGGCTTTAAAATCGTTAAAAATTATATTGTTAGGCAGAGTAAACGGTAAAAAAATGGAGTACTATTTACATGAGAACCGGATGCGATCACCCGGGTACCCGGTTAAATTACATAGTATTAACCTTTTGGGTGTGACTTTAAAAAATGATTCAAAGTAGCCTGACAGCATCGGTACCGGTATGCCTACGTTTTTGGACATGTTTGTGTTCCACACTTAAGCTCTCTAATACTAATAGGAATCTGCGAGCAAAGTTTGCCCACCATAAGGTGGATTCCTCCTGTACATTTCTGTATTTTGGAAATAAATTTTATTGGAATACAAAAAAGTAAACCGGATTGTAGACATAAAAGCAATGGAACTGACTAACTGCTGTAGCGTCCGAAAAGGGGGGAAAGAGGCAACTGATTTAATTTCATTTGTTTGCATTACATTTTTTATAATGTAAAATGGTATTAGCAGAATATATTTTGATTCTCTACCGCAAAAAGACACAAACATTTCGTTTTTACTAAATCCCCCCCCTCCTCCTAAGCACGAAAAATCCAGAGCGGCTGTGCCCTGCCACAAAGAAAATGATAATGCCGACACGAACGTGTTTATCCTGCGGTCGATTATTTTCATAGTGTCAACACAGCTAAGGACACGAATTCGCCATACCAAACATTCACACATACCAAACAAACACACACACACCAAAATGCGGCCATATACAGCGACATCCAAATGAATTACAATTACAAACATGACCAAACGACGCGACGGTGTTGCATGGTAAATTTATTACGCGAGCTTATACACCAGCAGTGGGTACATAGTCCGTGTCCTGCAGAACAGGAAGCAGAGCCCAAAATCGTAAGAGTGTTGTTTCTTTTTCAGTACATTTTTTGTTGGGGGGGTTTTTTTTTTTTTTTTTGCATGAAGGGCATATTTACTTTTTTATCATCCATTAAGAAGGCGCCATATTTTAGCGAATCCAATTCGCGGCTTGTACTTAAACTGTTATGTTGTGCATGAACGATGAAACCCAGCTAAAAAAAACAAAATATATATACAAGCACCTGCAAAAAGTGACCCAGCATTGAGGAAAAAATGTATTTGGTTGTGGATTTTGTGTGGTAATCTTGAAACTACAAGCGAATTACATGGACTTTTCGTGATAAGTGCACAAGTTGAAAAGCGAAGTAATAAATTAAAAATGTTGCAGGAGAGAAAAAAAAAACAACAAAACGAACTTTAGAATATTACGAAAGGAATACTTTGATAAGGCAGGTGTGTATAATTTAAGGTGTCATTAGGGGGGTGGTGGGACTTTTTTTCCCTTCTCTCATTTCCATCAGAATGGGTATTTAAGAAACTTCTACAAAATATTTACCAAAGTGACTTCAATGGCTCCGTTGGAAGAAGATAAAGAAAATGTACGTAAAGAAGGATGAAATGCTAAAGTAGCAAACCCACTTTGGACCAGAACTACGAACATTCGGCCACTTATTAGTGCAAACCCAAACTCAAACATCAAACCGATTTTGGCCAACGGGCAAGTAGTTTTCGGTTGCTGCAAATTAGTTTGCATCAATTAATATTCATGCGAGGCGTGTGTTGCATGTACAAATATAAAGAACAGAAGCCCACTAACACTCAGCCAAATATCGAGGATACTTTCACAACAGCAAAATCAAATGAACGAATGCGCCGGCCTGCCTGCCTGCCTGCCTTAGACCATACGATGGAGCGAGCGGCAATTAATTATTATGCCACATAAATCGACTTAATGAGCTTTCGAGTAGAGTGCGGCGGTTTTCCAAATGCGATGCAGCAAAATGTTCACCATACGGCGGCGGCAGCGACGGCGACGGCATCACCAAATATTCTCCAAAAGAAACCCTTCGACTGGAGTGAAAATCCAGGGTCGACTGGAAATTTTAAACTGAAACTTTTCGCAAATAAAGTGCGAACAGTTCGGCTCCTCATTTTGCATATGACCATAAATGAACTAAAGTTGGGCTGCGCAACGCAACTGTAATAACTACAATTTATTTCGTTTTAGTTTCGTTAACGGCATTCGGTTTGGTTTGAATTTCTGTATGCGGAATAAAATTCATGAAAATTTATTTAGTCGAAAGTCGCAAAGTCGACTTCCTCCTAACAAAGCTACCACACACACACACACACACACACACACTAACACAAAATGCCAAATTGTTGTGGTTGCCACGAACTGGGCCGAGCCCATTTACGCAAAAACATATTTTCAGCTTAAAACCAGAACAAAACTTAAAAACATAAAATATGATGAAAAATCGTTGTAGGGCCCTAAAATTTCATCGCCAGCAGGCAAATGGTTTTTGTACGAAAATGCCCCACCACAGAAATTTTGGTCTTCTCCTTGGAATTTAATCTCTCTCTGTTAACGCAGGCAAAATCTATTTACGACTATAAAAACCGAATACCTAATATTCACTAGCTCAGCCTTGATGCCATATGCGAATTTACTGGCTGACTGGCAAATGGTTGAGCAGACTGCTCAAAACCACACCAACAATTTGCAGCAACATAATTGTTACATATGCGTGAGTAGGCACACTTTGGAAAATGCATAGTAATCAAAGGCCAGAGAGTTCCGTTCGAAATGAAGATGATTTATATTTTAAAAGGAAATCCGTAGTAGAAATGGTAATGGAAATGGAGAATTTTACAGTTTGTAATTAAGATTTGGAAACTTCATCGTCTTCATCTGTTGGCTCTTCTACTTCAAGGAAACTATCTGAGCTATTGGGTGTAGTTTGTGAAGAGGCTTCCATTTTAGTGACTGGAGCGACTTGCTGTGAGGGTTGACTTGATGATTGGACCTCATTGATGTGCTCAGTGATATAATGCGAAGTGCTAAGGCGTGGTTGTTCATCACTGAATGGTGTCGATGAGGCCATTGGAGCCAATGATGGAACGGCCGCCAATAGACCATCTCTTTGTTGTTTTGGATCAGTGTCCTGGGTTAGGAGTGTTGCATTGTCAAGATTACACAGAAATTTGCGCTTATCACGTTCGATACGCTCACGTTGACGTACTGCTTTGAGATTTTCGAAGTAATCCTTGTCGCTCTCTGGACATGTGAACATTTTCATTTCAATTTGTTTTCACACATTTGCGTTCACTCACCGATTTGGGCTATTGGTGCGCTGCTTTCATCTGGTGGACCACTGACACTGTCAGGAATCTCCTTATCTTCAGCTCTCATAAATAGTTGCCGTATGCTAGGAATTGTAAGGATGGTGGATGTTTGGTTGGTCAACGTATGATCTGGACCGGGTTCGACAAGCTCTTCAATGACGGATGCACGTCCACCAATAAAAGAACTTCGTCTCCGTTCTGGATCACCTAACGACGGTTCGCTTGGCATGTTATGATTAGATTTACCATTCAGCTGTAAAGTTGCATTATCAATACAAGGCTTCTGTTGGTGAGACTAGGCTGTTACCTTTTCCGACACATCAACTCTAACCGCAGAAAGTGTTGCAATTAGCGATTCGCGTTTGATGTCCGCTTCTTTGACATATGACAAATCACTCGGGAACACCTCATCCCAGTACTGATCCTTGACTAATTCCGGATGCTCATGGTGCATTTCGTCTACAATCAAATATGATACTTGCAAATTGCGATCAATCATCCAATTCACCTAATGAAAAGAACCAGTAAAATATAAAGAACCAGTAAAATGTAAAAGAAAACAATACCTCGAAGTCATCATCATCCTCGCCGAATGGACAAATCAGCGACTCGGCCACCTTCAACCAGCCCATGTAGAAGAAAAACTCCAGAGTGGTGAAGATCGGAAAGTACAAATCAATGAAATTCTCATATTTCTCATTGACCTCTTTCTCCGTCCACTGGCGAGCCATTACACTGCACAAAAAGAACGAGTACACAGCCAGCGTTACCACCTGCGTGTACACCAGCGGAATACTGATCGAATCGTAGTAGAAGAGTACCCCACACCTCCCGCGTATCTTATTCAGCTCGTCAATAATCGTTTTCACCGCAAAATCATCGCGTATGCGACCCTCTTTGCGTGCACGCATTATGATCGAGGAAGCCCACACAATGGAAATCCAATGTTTGGGCGGTTTCGGAAACGACGCATTCATATCTTCAATGATTTGCTTCTCGTTGTCGAGCAGCAGGCCCGCTTCCACCAAGTGATTCAATGTGGGAAAGCGTTTCTTCACACGCGGTGAAATCAAAGTCATTGCAATGGTATGACACAGGCAGGCATATCGCATCACTGTGCGTCGCATGACACGACTACGTTCATCCTGGCCAATGACGTAGGCGCTGACATAGACGGCCAGCGGATCGGGCCACGGTATGGTCATGTACTGATCCCACCAGCGTTGCATCACAATTGTCACATAAAAGCCCAGCACAAATGACAATGGAATAAGCGCACTGTAGCTGTCGCAGTAGTGAACGATATTTTCAAACACTCTGCGGATTAGGAATGAAAGTTAGAAGCGAATGTCGAATGAAATGTTGTGTACTTCAGTTTACCTTTTACCCTCGGCATTCAGTAGAAGGCGATAGGTAAAGTTCAGCATGTAGTAAATTGATAGAAATAGAAGCAAGTCCATCCAGACCAGTTTGTATATGCTGCCTCTCCATCTATGGGTAGGCCAAATGTATTCATAAACATGGCACACTTTACTACAAACCTCCAGAGTAGCTTGAGAAAGCAGCCCATTGCCTTGCATGTGGCCACCTCGGCCGTGTAGGTGACCGTCATCTTGGCGTGTCACTGCAATAAGTTTAATGAAAACTCATTTATTTCAAAACAAAATTGATACAATTTCCAAATGGATGTGCTTTCAAAGTTTTTATTCAAGTTTCACTCGAGATAAAGTACGAAAAAATAAAAAATTTTCACTAGAATGGAGCGATTACTTCTGCTGTTCTTGGTTGGCTTTATTGTCTTCTTCTGCATTTTGATTTTTCTCAACACTGTGAACTGAAGACGATTGGTCCATTTGATGTTCCCCAACAGTTTCCTGTTGACTTCCTTCCACTCCAGCATTAGTGACATTATCCACCGTACGAGCCAAATTCCTTTTCTTACGTTCAAGGCGTTGTCTTTCTCGCTCTGCCTTCAGTAGTTCAAACTGGTCCTTTTCGATGGAGTCTGAAATTTAAAAATGTTTCAAGTGATGGCAATTGAGTGAGAGCAACAGTATGGAAATGCAGTGTCGTATCTTGTTCGTACATGAACACTGAATGAGAAACTGCAAGCGAGCAAGGCCGTGCTCATATATGCTTTACAATGACTTCAGTCAAATCTTTTCAAGACGTACCACAAGAGAAGAACCTTAAAGCTTTTGCATTTACCATTATCGTTGGTGTTCGTTTCACTCGTGGCTGGAATTCCTGTAGACATTTCTACTTGACTAATCCAATTAGGTGAGCTCTCGGGTATTCCCACAAGTATACTGTCGGCTGGCTGATCGTATAAGTCCTGGACAACTGATGTGCCCCCAATATCGATTTCACTGCGGGAACTACTCACACTGGCAGGCTGCAAATCAGTTGCCTGATGTCTACCATCTCGACTTATGAACTGCCTTAAAGTCGAACCAATGAAAGACTGTCGCTCCATTTTGTCTTGGCTTTGGCTCATTTCAATGTTTTTTGTTGAATGTTCAGGCGGCTCTTCGCGTATGTCGCCTTCATTGGCATAGGGCAATTCGTTGGGAAATACTTCATCCCAATACTGATCCTTAACCAATTCGGGATGCTCATGATGCATTTCGTCTACAATCAAATACGACACTTGCAAATGACGATCGATCATCCAGTTCAACTGAGAGGATTGTGAAAATGTATAACTTTTGAATGTCAGCAATTATCATGATCACGATTACTTCAAAATCATCATCATCCTCGCCGAAGGGCCAAATCAGCGATTCGGCCACCTTCAGCCAGCCCATGTAGAAGAAGAACTCTAACACCGTAAAGACGGGAAAATAAAAATTTATGGCACTGCCATTCTGGTCCGCCCACTGCCTGCCCATCACAGCGCCCACAAAATAAGCGTACACAACCAGGGTGACCACTTGCGTGTACACCAACGGCACACTAATCGCATCGTAATGCATCAGAACCATGCTCATCTCCCGGAACCGATTCAACTCCTCGATAATCGTATGCAGAGAGATATCATCGCGTATGCGACCCTCCTTGCGGGCTCGCACCATTATACTTGTGGCCCAAACGATGGGCATCCAGTAGTTGGGATGCTTCGGAAAGGTATCCTGCATTTTTGTGATCACCACCATTTCGTTTTCAATCAGAAAGCCCGCCTCGACCAAATGCTGCAATGTGGGAAAGCGTTTCTTAACGCCGGGTGCAATCATGGTCAGCACCATGGTGAAGCACAGGCACACGTAGCGCATCACGGTGCGACGCATTGCCCGGCCATGATCATCCTGACCGTGAACAAGTGAGCTGACATAGACGGCCAGCGGATCGGGCCACGGAATGGTCAGGTACTGATCCCACCAACGTTTCATCACAATCGCCACATAGAAGCCCAGCACGAACGAAAGCGGTATGAGCGTAATGTAATTGTAGCAGTAATGGGCCAGGCACTGAAAGATGCTGCAATACGAAAATGGGATGAGGTAAATAGAGGACAAATTTACAATTCTGCTACTCACTATCGTCCGTGCTCATCCAATACAAAGTGATGGAGTAGATTCAGGGCGTAGTAAGCACTTAGGAATATTATCAAATCCAGCCATATAATTTTATAGATGCTGCCGCGCCATCTTCATTGGATTGAATTGACAAAGTTTTTCGATTTTAATACGAAATGATTCAACACACCTTCGTAGTAATTTGATGAAGCAGCCAAATCCCTTGGAGGTGGCCACCTCAGCTGTATAAGTGACAGTCATGTTGTTTATCGATTCTGTTATTTTTTTCTCTCAAAACATTTGAAATACTTTTCAAATAACTGTAGTTACTTCAAACTAAACTTATGCAGGTGGCTTTTCCAATTTGCGTGCACATCATTTGCACGAAAGCTTCCTTGACTATGGACTTTCAATGCAGCAGCAACCAATAAGGACATTGCTACATTTCACTGTAGTAATTTTCAATTAATTTCGCTCATTGTCCCTTGGCAAAATGCTCTAATTAACAAACAATACGAAAGTTCTCGTTGTTCTGGCTGTCTGTGTGCGTTTGTCAACGGCTGATATACACGCGCATTGCCAGCATATTAGCCGTAATAAGGCGAGACCGCTGCTGCGTTTCATGAGGCATTTCCGCTGACGCGAAGAATGGCACGCAACTTCCGGTTCGTTAATTTAACCACTCGGCTACGCTTCCCTACCGCCACATACACACAAGCCGAACAAAGAAAAAAGAAATAATGAAAAGAAAATTAAGAAAATTTTTAATTGTGGTTAAAGGCAAAGCAATGGCAATGGCAACGTGTTCGAAAACACGTGCACTTACAAATTAGCCAGAAAACATACAAAAAATAAATATAAAAATTAACAGCAACAATGGCTGCAACAACTACAACAATTGCCAAAGTGTTAAAGTTAAAGACAAAGGCGTCGACGCCATTTAAAGCGGCAGCATTGCGAAATTTTTTGGTGCCTGTATCCGGTATCCGGTATCCGGTGTGTGTGTGTCTGTGTGTGTGTGTGAGTGTGTGTGTAATTATTTAAATTACATCATTTGTATTTGCGTTGAATTCATGCTGCCGCACGCAGGTGTTACACATGTTGTCTTCCAATCGCTAACGCCACCCGACACCACCCAGATTCAATCTCCCTCATCATCGTTCTGGCTGCTGACGCGCCAACCGTTTTTGTCGTTTGTTATAAAAAGCCGCAACAAAAAACAAATTGGTTTGTGTTGGTGCAGTTGGCATGTGTTGTTCGCCAGCTCCTACGTGCGCGCGCGTGTGTGTGTGTGTGTGTGTTTAAGGATTCGTGTTTTTTCTTTGGTTTGGTGTGTTTTCCCGCCAGCCATGTGTCAGCTGCGTGTGAAATTTTATTAAGCATGTGTAGGTATGCGGTCTGACAGTCTGTCGTTGTTGCGCAAAGTGTATGTAAGCGTGCGTGCATGTGTTTTTGTGTAATTATGTGTGTGTGTGTGTGTGTGTGATTGTTACTCTGCCGTTTATGACGGAAGTGCATGCAAACTTGCTGATTGTACAAAACTTTTCAAATTTTTAATTAGAAAACACATTCATGCCGCCGCACACAAACCCCTCCCCGGGGGGTGTATGGTGAAAGACGGCAAACTTTTTAGCAGAAATTTCCAGTTTGGGACATTTCTGTACCATTGTTTGTGGCCTTATTGCTTGTGCCATGGACAGGTGCAGTTTTTCACTTTGAAAATGTTCCATTCTGCTTTGTTGTGTAGCCGCTTCTAATCTTTATCTTTGCTGTGGTTTCTATCTTTCGTTATTTCGTTATTTCGTTCTTCTATGCATTCACCGATGTTAATGGCTTCAATTTTGAACGCTGTTGTTGATGACGTTACCTTCAGCCAGCCACAAGAGGTGGGCTGTTTCCATTCAAAGTATGTCAATAGTCGTTAAATCAGCACCGTATGGGGCCGATGACTCTACGCATTCTGGGAATATCACGAATTTCCAGCTCATCAAAGGGAGCCTATTCTTGTCTATTTTTGGAATGCGTTGGTTGGCATCAAAGCTCATTCATTGTGACGAAATCTGATGAGTGTGGGAGAAGAAGATAAGGTTTGTGCATAAAGCAGTAAACTGATTGGACAATTTTATAGGGATTTATTATTTTCTACTGAATCTCCGTTCCTTTAAGGAACGCTCAAGGATTCGTTTTACGATCAATATTTCAATTTGTATTGAATTTGAAATAACGAAAGTGGAAAACGCTCGGAAAACGCTCTTGTGTGCGCAGGATTTTATGCTTTCCTCCGAATTTGGAAAACAGATTTTCGAAAACCGATGTGCCGGTGGCACAGTTCCGTCCCAATTCTGTGTCCTTTATCTGAAGCTAACCTGCTACTTGTTATTGGAAGGTTTCAGTCGGTTAAACTACGCCGATTTCTAAGCGATTAAAAGCGGGGCAGTTTAATTTCTGTTCGTTACTAGACCACAACAAACACAATAGAAGCAAACGATAATGGAATGCCACTTTGATTTCAGCCGACTGACCCCTTCCTGGTTTTACTTCCCGTTGGGATACTTTAGTCCTCAATAAAAACTACCGCAAACATTCTTCTGAATGAATGTTATTTCAGAGCGAATTCCATATTCCAGCTCATGTTAGACGCGAATCCTTCACACTCATTGCTTAGTGAAACTGAGTTAGTCGAAGAAGTTTAATTTCTTATCCTTGACATCAGAAAATCTTTTCTGATTTGGACAACATTTACCGGCTTCCATGTACGGATAAAATATTTCTAAAGAAAATCGCATTTTTTTGTTGTTGTAATTTTGAATTGTGCTTATTATTTACGCGACATAAATTTTAATTGACTTCCTTCGCATTTATACGCGAACAAGGAACAAAAGTGCGAAGAGTAGTTCTTCGCTGTTCGTGTTGATGTTGAGATTTCTTAAGTGCCAACAGCAAAGTTAAAACTCACGCAACGCTCAGCACAAGTCGCAGCAGCAAGAACTTTTCGCACATTAACGTAATGAAAATTGCATTTTTGCGGTGACAATTTTCTTAATGAAGTCAGGAAATGTTTTCATAACATTTTGACATGAAATTAGCACAGCAAAAGGATTTTCATGTACGAGAAAGGTTGGCTCTGTGCGACTATGTACGAAATATACAAAAAAAACTCTAACCAAAAACGAATGGCATTGCGTTGAAGGCAACAGTTTCCTTTTATTTAAGAAATTTTTTTCCTTTTTTTTCCTGTGCCAAAATAAGAAACTCGTGTCGTAACGCGTTAGGGCCGCAAAACAGCAAATGCGTTTCTGCATTAAGTAATTAAACTGGTTTCGAATAGGTGGGAAATGTGCGGCAAATTAACATGTGAAATAATAAGATTACCCAGCAGCAGGCTTTATCGTAACGGCCGGAAGAAGTCCTTCTCTTCGGGTGAGCACTTAAATCCTTTTACTGAAATATTATACAAACAAAATTATTCATGAGTGCCCTTGTGTGTTTCTTTGGGATGAAATCATGTACGGCAAATAAGTCAGAAGTTACCAGAGCTTAGGTAGGGAGCACTTAAATTTGTCTTCTCCCTCCTCCAGCCTGCCCGGCTCTATACCGAAGAACACATGTGTATATTCCAGCTACTGTCAATATTTCTTAATACTGTTGTCATGTCTCTGGGCTGAGTTGCGGTCTTTGCATACATTTAGGCGCACATCCTTTGCCATTTCCGGGGCCAACGTTAATGCTGCTGAGAATGTTACTGAGACGAGCGGATGAAAAGTTAATTGAAACAGACCGCAACTTTCGGCTTACATGAATATGGATTAAATGATGTGCGCTATTAATTTGTAATAGCTGAACAAAGGATGCTTCGTTCTGCGAATACATGCGGGCACAGTTCGCCACTTCCCATTAAAGTCGTCTTGAATTCTCACTTAAATTTGAAATCACTTTCACTTCCGCCTATGCAAAACACGCAGACAGACACAAATTTTGAGTTCACGCTGCCACCGAATAGCCCCAGGGTAGCTGTCAGCAGTGTCCGTGAATGCGTTCGACCCGTCGTCCCACTTCGCTTCGCGTCCTGCATCCACTGTTGACTTAATGTGGCGCCAATGGGCAAATTTCCATTGTTTCAATTGTCGCGCACACGCTGGCAACAAATATTGGAGGGACGGCCCATGCCAAGTTGCCAACTAGCCAGCCGACAATATTCCAGCGAAAAGCTTTTGCATTGCAAATGCTTGATAATTTCACCAACCCACACACACACACACACACAAATTACAATGTCAGATTCTCCACGTTGGCCGCAGAATTAATATGCTAATTCATTTCGTCAAGCAATTAGAGCAAAGTCGAAGAAATTGCGGGCCGCGTCTTAAGATAATACAGCAGCCGCTGCAATGCCGATAGCAATTCTATCTTAAGCTGTTATATTGTCAAAGCGTGGGACGAACGAAAAAATGAAATAGTATTGAAATTGGCAGCACTGTCAATTACGACAAACCAGTAGCAGATTTCAAGTTGACAAATAACCATTAAAGGCGGGTATCTGTTTCGGTTTAAGTGGGCTTGTAAGTACTGTATTCTTAGGATATATATTCAGATGCATTGAGATGTTGTAGTGCAGGAAAACTTCAATGAAAGCACTGCAAGCTTGAACTCATAAGAGCACCCTTTGAATTAGCACATGAGCGAGTGATGTTCAGATGTACGGATGTGTGACCTCACCTTCCAGAAGCTTACGGTGTACAGCTGTAATTCCACATATATTATAAGTCGTAAGCATCCATGGCTTAAGCCACTCGAGCCAGATTTTTGATTGCAGCTGGAAAAAATAGGCGTCGCAGTAGGCCATCTTGAAGCCACCTGAGGACCTACGAAGCTGCAAAGAGGTCATGGCAAGAGATTCTTGAGCCAGATTTTTTCAAAAAGCGAGAGGTGCCATTTAAAATGTGAGCGGTTAGTTAAAGACTATTGCAAGTAGGCTCTACTGAAACCCAAAAGGCTGCAATTTCACACATATATTTTGTGAGACCATGGCTATATACCAGTACCAGACAAACCGAAATCACATACATAAAAATATAATGCGTGCATAGCCTCTCGAGGCTACGGGCTGCCTGGCACTGCTATAGACTAATGAGACCAATTTCGGAAGGAAACGATTCAAAATATGGACGTGGCAGTGAAAGTTGGGTTCAAAAGGCTTTTAAAAGAGTCCAGGGGCCGATAAGGGGTCCAATATGTGTACTATATACTTGCGAAGTCACTGGTAATTTACTCTTACGGAATAAAAATGAGACTATGTTATCCATTTTTATTTGGAAAAAAAGCTTCAACCGTTCTGCAAGTAACAAAGTATCTTTGAAGTAGTGCAATGATATATTTAACCGGATGCATAAATCTGAATATGACAATATTTACAATATATCTCAAAACTTCAGAATTTCCCATCAAGCTGAAAGAATATGTTTGATTTGTGATTCAAGCCAAACCAAACCAAACCAAACCAAATCGTTAAAACTAACAACCACCTCCCCCACTCGAAGAGCTGACAGCCCCTCCAAAACAAACTCAACTCAATGCCACTAGAACCCTTCGTGCTTTCGTCACTGGTGCGCCGCAAATTTGCGTAATTTCTAATTTGAGTCTGATTGCCTTTGTCAACTTTCGGGTGGATGTCACTGCGACGCTTTGTTTTGCCTCCATTTGTGTCCGTCCCGAGTTCAACCCCTTTACGCCCGCACGGCCATCGATTCGGTTTCGCAATGGCCTTCAACCATTTCGGTGGAATATGGAATACTAAAATGAATCTTTTGTTTAAATTGTGTGGCACTTGTCCCCGGAGACTTAAAAGCTTGTTGGCTTGTGCGATGTGTTCTTCTGAGAGTGTATTTGTGTGTGTGTGTGTATGTGTGCGTGTGCGATTTTGATTACTTTGTAAAATTGTATTTAAAGTAAATTTTATGATGATAGTTTTCGTGGTAATAAAATTCGGGTCCTCGAGGTATTAATATCAGAAGCAAGCAAGCAACCAACCAACCGTACAGCAAACCCCTCTCCATCCATGTTCTTATGCTAATGAACTTTTCAGTTTCAGTTTTATTGATATGTTTTACATGCATTCATTAACAATGCTAATGTAAGGGATATGTTCTGCCCTCGTTGGGGTATAGGTTGGACCCGAATTTGACCTAAATTCCATCGCTCACATATTCTGTCTTAGCCGAACTAACGAATAGTCTCCTAATTTACATATGGTTTTTAAAATTGGTTTTGTTGCTGAAAATTAATTTACATAACAATGCCAGGCTTCAATGTACGCACCAATGGCGATCCATTGGGAATATATCTTGTCGTTGGCAAATTAATTTTGTGCTGACAATTGTTTGTTGTTGGCTGCCTTTTGAGGGCGACTTTTTTTTTGCTTGTCTTTGTCTTGGGAGGAAAACTTTTAAATCCACTTTCTTGTCGCTCAGCGCCGCTGTTACAAAATTAATGAAACGAAGGATAATGGCGGCGCTTAAAAAATCACACAACCTAATGGATATTGACACTTTATTTGGCTCATTGTTCGCTGGCGGCGTCAACGGTAATTAGCATAAGACTAAGCCAGGCTAAAGCCATTCGCCCAGTCGAATCCGAGGCGAGCGTAATTGCTCTAAAGCCCACGATTTACAATGGAAGACAATATTAATGGTCTGCCTTGGCTCTACTGGATACTTGGGTTCATTTTTTTTTCCTGTTACGTAGGTATGTGTACAACCCAACCGAAGTGGTATAAGTAACAGAAGAAGTTAATAAAAAGAAAGTTTTATGCTTTCAATTCGGGATGGCAAGGATTTTTTCGTTTGGTCCTTTTTTTTATTTCGCCTGCCTGAACTGAATTAAACCGAACCGTAAAGGTAAACCAAAGGCGTAATTAATTAGTGGGCACCGTGTGGCAAAACAAATAATGGAAAAGAAGTAAAGAATAATGTGTCCAACGCTGTCAAAGTATTTAATTAGAAGTGATTTGTTTCATTGGCTTAAATTAATTTCCTTGGCAGGCGCAAATAAAAGTTATGCAAAGGCAAAAAGAAAAAAAAAAGTTATTTCAAAAAATTTGCACATTTTCCCATAAGTAATTGAAAGGAAAAAAAAAAATAGCAAAAAAAAACTCAACTCATATCGTCAGAGTTCTGTATGCCATTCAGTTTGCACGCCATAAAATCTCACAAGTAGCGGCTTAGGGTGGCAATGTTCAGCCCTTTGCGAATCATTATCCTTTTTCATATCATTTTTTTCTTCGTTTTTCCCTTTTTTTGTGGTATTTTTGTGTGTACTTTTGACCCTTTCACTGTGGATAACATTTCACACATCATTTAATAAGCAAAAGACATTCATATTCTGAATTCGCCATGCAGATTTAATAGTTTTATGCATACAAACGCACACACACAAGTACGATTTGCAGGATATCCGGTTTATAATGGTCAATCATGTGGGCAGATGTGATTCGGGTATGAGTGTGTAATGTAATAAATTTCGGTTTTCTTATGTGTCTTAAATTTGCGTGATTTCATTTTTGTACTTAAGAAGCCACGAAAGATTTTAGATTTGTTTCCTAGTATCAAGTCATTCGAGTAAGTGTTGCAACAAACAATGCGAAGATGATAACAAATCAACTATCGCCGTAAGTTTGCCCAAGGATGCCTCAGTCTCATAAAGAGCTATAAGATTCAGAGCCCTGTCGCAATATACCCAATGTGTTGGAGACTTTCCTCTAAACGGAATCTAATTTAAGTAGAGCAAAGATATGTGAAAATATTCATGAATTGTAATTTTTTTCAATTATCCCTTAAATTTGTATCTCTATATAAAATTGTCTCTCTATGTCCCTGTAAGTCACATGTCTGAATTATTATTTAATTTTAAGTAACAAAGTTTATGCAATAATATAATTAAATGCGAAATCTCTTTGAATATAATCAAATTAAAATTTCCCTTTCATCTCGGTTGATTGCATGCAAAAACAAAATGACTTTCTTTTTAAAATACTTCATCAATATTTCATGGTTATGCATTGATGTATGCAGATACTCCTCTGCTCGTCCCCTCACTTACTCAAACAAGCCGCAGGAATTTCATATTTGTTTAATCCAATTGCGACTTTAATCTTTTGATTAAAGAGAACAACTTTTTTTTTGTCTGTATTTTTTATGTATTTTTTCTGCATGCGACAAAGTGTTTTGCGAAACTTTTAATTGAATGTTACACATGAGTGCGACGATGAGGACAGAAATGCTTTTGAAGTGGTGGGTGACAGAATTTCCGGCATGCTGTTGTATCAGCAAATACGTTGCTGCTTCGTATGTTGCTCAAATTAAGTTGAATTCAATAGATTCAACCAACGTTGTTTTGGGGCAAATCCAATACAAGTAATACACGAATCCATACAAAAAGCTGCAATATAACTCCACACGTATGCTGACAAGGGGAAATACAAAAATGATTCCTAAATACACCTTTGAGGTTTATAGCCTTTTCAATGCTACATAGCTGGCAAATATATTTATGTATCTAGATATATGGGCACAAATGAGGTTATATAACCAAAGCAAAAAGGTTAGTGGAAGTTAGAAAAAATTGGTATTAGGTTGACAAGTAAATCATTTAAAATCCACAAAATATTTCAAATTGATTTCAAACTAAATTGATTTCTGTTAGATAAGGATAATTTACTACAGAAAGAATTGATAAAATGAAATTGAAACATAGTTAGTGGAATACCTACGTGCATGCCTCAGTTGACTTATGAAACTATTGCCGCAAGATGGCGTGTGACCAGTTACGAAATTACAGAAAAAAAAACCCAGGACTTCGAAACCAACAAAATCAACAAAGAGCTCTTGAAACTTCCCTGAGTATGGTCATCTGGACAAATTTAAATTATGACTGGAAATTATGCACTGAAATGCAATATGGAAAATGTGTTTTGCTTGGAAACGCAATCAAACAAGTGTACTTCGGAGTGATTTGAGACTAAAACTTTTGAGCATAAAATACTTTGTAGGAAGTCGAAGGAAGCCCGTAGGGAATTTTGCACACCAATTTTGTTGTACTATTTTTCCCAACAACTGGGGTTTCATGAAAAAAGTTATTTGATTTATTTTTTACTTGGCTTTGAGTGGGAGATCCATTTAAGATGTTCACCCAAAATCAATGTCTGCCCCACGGTTTACGTAATAATATTTTCTGTTTAAATGCTCGTAGTTTGCAATTAAACTGCAATAGATGGCTGCAGTAAAGATCACTTTTTATTTGTATATTATCTGATATGACACGGGTAGAGATCAAATCTCACACCATCAAAGTTGGACACCCTAGCTGCTGTAATATAATTTTTCCAAACAATTTTAAAATTTTAAAATTTTAATTTTGAATTTACTGGTAAATGAATACGATCACAGCAAATACCCTACTGGGTACAAAGGGTACAACGAGAAAACGGCATTTTACAATAATAACACTGTTGAGCAACTTCCATGCAAACAGGTCCGTGCACAAATTGAGCAAACTTTCGAAATACTCCAAAATACTCGTGCTAGCCGTAGTATAAGGCAAACTATTGCTACCAAAAAAAAAACAACAACAAGAACAAGCCATATGCAAAGTGCAGCATCAAAGTACACACACACACTCACAAACACACCTACACATCCTCATCATCAATGCAGGAAAACAGCAAAATCGTTCTCATCCTATACCGCCTCATCATCATCATCAGCATCGATCGATGTGTCAGAATTTTGCAATGTTGTGGTCACAGGGGTCCTGCGGTTCTACCCTCAATCCAATGCCAAGGATACAACGGCACCCATCCAAAGGACATAGCACATCACATCATAGCTAGTAGTCAGTGTAGGCAGGACCCTGCACGCACGCACTTGTCTTTGGTTAACCCTTGCGAAGCGAAAATTAAAAAAAAAAATCTGCAATAACGTTGTGACATTGTGCAGCATTCGTCGAACCAGCGTTGATAAACATTTTGACAAATTGTTGTACATTTGTGCGTAAGCGTGTGTGGCTGAGTGCGTGCGTTTGCTGGATATGTTTGCTTTGTGGTTTTTTGCGGTAGATGCACCACTCGCAAGTGTATGGGAATTTGAAAAATGTTAAACAGGTGGGGCGGCGAAACAACAACAAATTTAAATCTGCATACCAGAGAGAATCTTCTTTTAAATAATCTCTCCTTTCAATTGAAGTAATTTGATTAAATGAAATGTGAAAATTTAATGAACATCTTGTGGTTTTTTTTTTGTCGTAGGTTTGAAGTACACCAGGTCAAACTTTGGTTGAATTCCGGACGCTTAACCGATTCGGCTTGTTGTATGAGCGTCTAAATTTATTGTATATTGCTCAGGAAAACATGGCATGCAACCAAGTTACTCATAATTCATGCACACAAAAAAAAAAGTAGGTAAATCTAACCAAAAAAGACGGTTAAAAATGCAGCAACCAAAAAACGTGGTAAATGGAACCAACTCAAAGTTGTTCGCGTACAATGAAAAATTGTTAGCGTACAATGAAAAATTGTTAGCGTACAATGAAAAATTGTTCGCGTACAATGAAAAATTGTTCGCGTACAATGAAAAATTGTTCGCGTTCAATGAAAAATTGTTCGCATATGAGCAATGAATGCATTCATTAGTAGTGTTTTGGTTGCAATCTTGTCGAAACTTGACGCTTTTTTATTTATTTATTTGCAACCAAAACACGACTATTAATGTCGCATGTATTGTCTGAAAATATAAAATTTTAAAAATAAAAATCTGTAAAAAAGAAAAATAGAAAAAAAGAAAAATAGAAAGAAAATTTAATATTACAAAATTGAAATCTAAAATGCTAAAAATGAAAAAAGAGATAAACGAAAATCTGTAAAAACAAAAGAATAAATAAATGTAAAAATATATAATAAAAACCATTCTCTATATAATATTACATTTACTTACCCTTTTATGCACTTCACCCTTTGACCATACTGAACGCACTGATCGTATACTCGAATGACAAAACAAAAATCGTTGCTGTTGTAGTATGGCAGACACGAAAGCACGCCGCTGAGCATGTATGAGCATGTGCTCATACATCGCAAGCAACCAAACTCAGCTGAGTTGCGAACCGCAATTGGGTCTTTACAATTTTTTTGGTTGGCGAACAAACAAACATTTTTAAGGAACAACTAGATTTGTTTGCTTTACAAATTTTTTGGTTAAAATTTGAGTTTTACAATTTTTTTCGATTAGCTAACCTGTTTTTGTAGTTAAAAATCATTTAACAATTTTTCGACGATTAGATTAACCACAAAAATTGTAGTTGTTGTTTGTGTTTTCCATATAAAATAAAAAATTGTTTTTTTACAACGTTTTCGGTTAGATTAACCCATCTTTTTTTTTCTGTATGATAACACGTGCAGTTTCATGACCAAGTTAATAATTAATTATTCTTCAAGATTGATAAAATAAATCACGATAATCGTAAACCTTGATCATAATGTATTCACAAGTCTACATAATGACTCCTTGAAAGGGTTATTCAGTATTAGCTAGAATAAGCGATATCGTGTTAGTATCTTCAGCAAAAATATTCTACTTAACCCTTAACCATTAACAATATTGCCGAACATCTTAACCCTGTCAGAATCTGTTATCAGATCGCCAATCAGAATTCGGTAGTGCACAGTGTAATTAATGACCATAGTTTGTGAGTAAGAAACCATAATTTTAAGAACTCCTGAGCCAACAATTCTCTCCGTTCACAGAGCGCTGTGGTTGCACTATGGACCATTTTGGTCTACGTGAGGAGGCATATAGCCGCCACTCTAACCTAACCTATTGTACTACAAACCAATTCTTATTACTTCAGTAAGAATTAGGAAAACCTATTTTAGATGACTGATATCATAAATACACTGACAGACAACTATTTGTCGTAAACATAAGTTGTCGTAAGTAGTAATTCGAAATCGACTTTTTCCTAAAGTCAAATGGTTTTTTTTTCTTTTGATTAAGTTGAACAAAAAGCCAAATCCTTTTTCATCATCATTGAAATTTGTTTGAGAACAGCATCACGTTGGCAATTCAAAGCCACTCGCAGCGAACGGACATTTACCGTTCAACTTTCGCAACCTATTTACTTCCCTAAATGCCCCTTTTGACCATAACTCCACAGAAATACATTCTCATACACAAACACACGCACACACACATACACGGTGCATAACGTGCTTAACCGACTTTGACATCGATTGTTGGAAATTGTTTATTTCTGTGCAGCAGCAGCAGCAGCAGTTTGTTTGCTTGGTTTGTGGCATGTTGTTGACATGCTGCAACATGCCAACAAAGTGCAACATGCGCTTTTGTTTTTACTGCTGCTGTTGCTCACCAACGATAACAATAGCCAATGCGGGTACAATATGCTTTTGCCATGAACTGCAGTAATGGGCAGGCGAAGTAGCTGCAGCAGCACTTGCCACATTGGTAATTTAATTGAACGGACATAACGGCTGAAGAGGCTCTTTTGGTTAATTGAAAACAATTAAGTGGAAAATTGAAAACTTTGACTGCTGTCGCCGTTGGACGAGAGCGACAGGGAGAGATAGCGAGTGAAGAGAAACTGAATTTTAAAAAGGTAAATACAAAAAAAAAACACGAAATTAATTCGTAAATGTGCAGTAGTGCCGTTCAATTTAATTGTTGTGCTATGAACAAAAAAAAACGATAATAAGTAGTTCATTGTCAGGAAAAAGATGGAATTGGCTGGCTGAGTACTGCATGCCACAAAGTCTCTTATTTAATTCACTTCGGAATTTAAGCTGGCTTTACAGTGAAATCGGTAGGCAGGTAGAGCGGAAAGCTTTGTAGGTAAAAGCCTTTGAGAAGTGAGAGCACACATCAATCAGACAAACATCCTTCCTCGTTCCTATGGCACAAAATGCGATAAAACAAAACACCCGTTTATCAAATACAGTCAACTTTTCAGCATTTCGCAAAGCCAATTAACAGGTGCAACCACCAATCGAAGGTAAAGTAAACTTGATGAAAATGTGCTGCCGGCGAACGTTGGCGTTGCTGCATTATTTGCCCATTTGCCGTTGCGGCCGCTGGTTCAGTGTGGTAAATATTATGCCTTGTTGTACAGCGGTCGATAGGCTCACTCAACAATGTGGCAACCACTATGGCGTAACGGAAATAAATGAATAAGCCCCAGCGCCGGAGACCAACGTAACCAGCAGCAACAAGAACCACTGTGAACTATTTAAAAATGCGCATACGCTCGGAAGTCCACCACTTGTCTGTGCGTTTTTGAGCGCATTTTTCAGCGCTAGCGAAGTGGTTTCCGTTTAGCTTCGTTCTAGGCACTTTTTGTTGTTGTTGTTGGTGTTATTTTCAAATATTTTGCAAAAAGTTTGCACAACACTTGAATTGCAAATTTCCGCTTGATACTCCGAAGCCTGGGCCGCATGATGGCGGAATACATGTCGAACAGTGTTGGTATTTTGGCCATTTTAAAATTGGAAAATTCACACAAAACGCAAAAAATATTATTTGACTTTCTACTCAAACAGACGCTAGAAATTGCATGTTTAAGTGATAAAAGTTTGTGGCAATTGCCCGAAGTTGGCCCACCACTGCCGTCACTTGCAGCTGGCCGCACAATTTTCCGCCTTTAATTGCACTTTGCCTGAAAGCGGCCGTGGCTCGTTTAGTTTTATTTCCTGCTATTTTACAACAACAGCAACTTTGCCGTTTGCGAAATTACGCAAATATTGTTTACGTTTGCGCACGCATTCAGTTTTCCTCTATTCGAAATATGTTATATATAATATACTTTGAGGGTGTTCAGAAAATGTTGTAGTCAACTTTTACTAACAGCCCTTAAAGTATGCAACGTTTTTTTTAAATAGAATATTGAAGTAGAAGAAGACAATCATTCAACACAGGGTGGTACATCAGAAGTTATTCACAGCCCTAAAAGTATGCTTTCAAAATTGTGTGATGGTGTCTAAAACTATGCTTCGATTTTTGAACTGCGTCGGAAACTAAAGGTTTTGAAGTCGTCGGAAATTGACAGCGTTTGGCTTTTACGGTACACTTCTCTACATGTGGAACTGTTCTGTAAAATAAAGTGAATAAAAATGGGGCCACATTCGCATCGAGGCATTTTACAGACACGCACACGCAAAACTCACATCCGTCGCATCCCTAAAATTAATACATATATTTTTTCTTTCTATTTTTTTTTTATCAAAAAGTCAACTTTTTCAAATGGCCAAATTTGAGTCAATGAAAATCGCTAAATTCGAAAAAAAAAGGTCCCCCAGAATTCCAAATTAAATATTTTTTTCTGTTGGGAACGGTGTTTGGGTGCAATATGGGCGTAAATGTGCCTTATGCCCTTATTGCTAATTTAAGGTGACCAGCTCGATTCAGTAAACTTTATAGGGGGATTCATTTAAAGTGGGAAACACATTTGACAGTTCGTCTAAGCAATTGCCCGTTTTCGAGGGTTTTCCCACTTTCAATGTTAATGTATTGTTAAATCGATAAACTCGACTTTTCTCAATTCTTATATTGGTCTATGTGACCTAAATGGCTCCAAGCTAGTCCCCTCGCCAGAATAGCTTTGTTTAGTGGTCTTTATCCTTATTTTAATGGAAAATGGTTGGGAATATAAACTTTTATAGGGTGTCCAGGCTCATAATGGCACAATAATATTTACGTGGAATTGCAAAAACCCTAGCCAAATATATTCGTTTATTTGTCACAATTTTCCAGTTCGATTTAATGTAAATAGTTGCAATTTGAAGTTTTATTTTTAATGTTACATGTTTCCTATTTTTAGCGAGAATTTCTGTGTAAAACAGAATTTAAATCCGCAATTTGTGCATTTCGGAATATACAGTTGTACGAATCATCAATCACAATCCTAACTTGGCACTGAAAAGCAATAACGTACCGAAAAGAATACTTTTCAAATGTAAAATGAATCAGTTTCTAGAAGTCAAAAAGATTCAAATTTATCAAAATGCTCGCAATCGCAATGATTTTAAGGTGTCAAAAATTACTATGACATTCAAATTTTACCCGTCACAGTGCATTAAATACTAAAAGCATGTGCCCTCAGCATTTTTGGTATTTAAATATTTTCCGTACTTGCCTGTAAAAATATAATCTCAAATGTCTTCCCTTACAACACCGCCATTAAGGGGCATAAAATAGCCACTTAATGACCTTCGTGCAATTGCAAATGACTTAATAAAACCAGTATCCTATAAAAACAGATAACTGATATATAAAACGAAAAGAAACGAAACGAAAATATTAGAATGGTTTAATTACGAGCATGCAATGGCCAATCGACGTTCCTCCCTCGCCTTTCAGTACACAATTTGACAGCATAAATGAAGTTGGTCTTTTTAATATGACAATTAGCAGGCGATTCGAAAGCACCCGCAACGTAAACAGATAAGCGCCAAAAAGGAAAAAAGCGACACTTAACACATGCGAAAGGGGGGTGGGGTGGGTGTCACAATTGAATACTAAAATGTGTAACAACTTCATTATCACCACCACAACCACCACCGCCATGCCATACATCAACGCTCACAATTATATATTTTTTCAATTTCCTAGTTAGTTTCAGCTTGTTTACAGCCAAACACTGCCATATTGCACAACCCGAGGCGCGCTCACGCAATAGCAACAACTACAAACGATATTCTGGCAAACCCACCCATATCAAGCAGAGCGCGCTCGTCGCTCGTTTCGGCCTGGCGTAATAATGAACTGTGCAGTTTCGCAGTTATAAATTATGTCAATTTTTCAATTTCCACACACACACATACATACATACACAGCAAATGCAAATGCTCACTTAGATGGGCGGCAGCAGCGAAGAGTGTCCTTTTGCAACGGAAATTGGTAATGGTGGCGGTGGCGGTGGTGATTCAATCGCAGGAAGTGTCAGCAGTTATGGCGGTTGTAATCGAATTTCTCTTCCCTGTATGTGTGTGTGTGTGTGTTGTCGTTGTTTGATGAACGCATTCGGTGAAGGCGTTTTTATTGCTCTACGAAATTATTGAACATTTTATGTTTATAAAAATCTTGTTAATGAAAATATAAAAAAAAAAATGTAGCCAGACTTATGATGAACAGTCAGTTGCGAATTGATGATGGCAGCATGAGTTTTAAGCTATCACTTGGCCAAAATTTAAACGTTGACAGTAAAGTACACCTAAACAAACCACCATTAATTAACGAATCTCCTCGCAACTCTACGCCCGTTGATGAATCGTCACGGACGCATTCATAATTCTACAAAGTAAATTAGCAGGTGAATCTTTTGGCGCAGTAAATGTAAGAGTACCCAAAGAAAAAAAGAACACAAACACACAGGAAATTCCTAATGAAGTCATTCACAATTCACTAATTCGCCATAAATCCATCAGAGGCAAACGTCGTCAGCTTTCGTTGTGAATGAATCGTTGCGAAATGACATTTGTGAAAAACGAGCTGGCAATTTCTGATATACTCGCACTGCGCCGCCGCAACTTTGAATGGACGCAGAACCATGCACAGGCACACACACACCAGGTCCCGGGCAGTAATTAATAATCCAATAAAAGTCGCAATCGACACACAAATGCCATATCAAAGTTGCAGAGCAAACGAAGGTTTTTTTTTCCTGCACTGCGCTCAGCTCAAACTACAAACAAACGACATCAATTGAGGTTTTTTGAAATTTGGCTAAGCTTTGCGGCACAGCAGGAGTATGCGACTGCAGCCAAACGATAGCAGCACTAACAAGAATACCGCATACGATGATGCGATGTAAGATATTTGTGCAGTTGGAGTTGGTTGGAAATTGTGATCAGCGCGCGGTTTGGTGCATGCTGCAACGGTGTGGCATCGATGACTAATTGGTGATGTGCGGTCTGAGTGCATCGCAGAGTTTTTGACATTTCGACAGTCAGTCAATGGAAATGTTAAATTAGAAGCAGTCGCATGATTCCCTTGACCGGTGTATCAGTCCGTTATGCTAGCAGTTCTGGGAATGTAATGAAATGTTCTATAAGTTTGGGAGAATTCGCTTTGGAATCCATTGATGGTGGGAAAGTTGGAATTGGTTGGGATGGCTGCCGGAAGAGGAGTGTCCGGTATGGAAAACTATTCTCTTCTTTCGACAAAAATTTTGGCTTTCCTTCTGATGGTATTGAAAATGAGCAACATCGGGTAATAACCACGCCTACCTCCCCTACAAAATGGCCGCCAAATTTGTAATATTTTCGTTTATCTTGAGTAATAATGAACCGATTTGGACGCCGATTTGTTTATTTGGTTGGAAATGTGGTCGAGAACGAAATGGAATTGGACCGATAAAAATGGCATTAGAACAACATTTTGAAATGGTTTGGAAATCCAAAAATATTGAAAAAATATCTATAATTTATATTTAAATTTTCGGAAAATTATCGATAAAATATTCAAAAGTCATCGATAACTGATCGATAAAATATCGAAAAATTATCGATGAAATAGCGAACAATCATAGATACAATAACGAAAAATCAACGATAACTAATCGAATAATGATCGACAAAATATGAACCAGATACACTCAGAAAAAAAAGTTAGTTTATTTTTGAATTTAAGTTTTAAATTGAAAAAAGTTTGTTCGTAGTTGTTTCTCAAAATTTCCAACTTTACCAGACTTTCATTGACGTTTCTAATTGTTTTACGATGGTTATTTTGGATTTTACGTTGTTTTTTCTCTGGGTATATGGTGGAATTATTGAAAAACGGTCTAAGAACGTATAGTACTAGCATGTGCAGGGTATTTTAGTGTCGGTAAGGCCGAAGATTATTCTCTTACTAGTTTTCCTTACATTTTTTTTAGTACTAAAGGAAATCTTCACCGGGAGCGACAGGACTTGAGAAGAATAATAATAAAGCATCTCTGCGAAGCATTTCCTTGAAACTATAGGTTAGATGGTATTATACTTAGGCATCTAACCAGGTTAGTGATTAAAGTTCAACTAGAATCCGACTGTCACTACTAGTCAAACAACACACATTTTACTAATAAACCCAATCACCCCAAGAGGGCAATACATGAGGGCAATACATACTTCATGCATTCACCACACCACACAGTAAATTAGATTTGAAAGAATTTCTTTCCAATCAGTAAGTATCAATTCAATGTTAAGTGTCATTTGAAGTTCTTTCATTTAAATGCCTCACCCCGCTTGAGCCAAACTCTCGTTTACCGTTGTGAGGTGTTTGTTGGCAATTTAAATCGTTTTTGGCGATAAGTGTGCCACCAACTTTATGCCATGGAATACCGTGGACAAAATTTGCGACAGTCACCTTTCAGCAAAAGTGTGTGCCTCTGATTGGAACTAAAACACAGCAGCCCACCCTCCGCTCCCTCTCCACCGACCGAACGCTTGTAAGGAAATGAGCGCGAGCGTCTCCTCATCTTTTGACGCGTAATTTCATCGCAAATTGCAATAAACCGGGCGATGTTGCTGCTATTGGTACGTTGTGAAATTGGTGCTGCTATCTTTATTGCTGCACGCCGCTTACGCTTGTGCGAGCTCGTCCTTATCAATTGCATTCAATTAAAATCAACTCGAATTGATATTGAGGCACCATTCACAAGCACAGGTTCACGTTTTCCATTTGAACTGAGTGGCGGAGGATGGAAAGTGGCAGACGCGCCCCTGCGGTTGCTCATGATGATGATTGCGAGTGCTGAGTATATCTAAGTATGCGAATGCAGATTCAGGAGGCGGGCTTTTTTGTGCCACGGCAATGGTGTTAAAAGTGATGCTCTCTCGATAATGGGTGGGTGAATAAGGTGAAGGTTTATTTCATGTACAGCCTGTTGTGGTCTATGCTGACTCATCTTTTTTGTACAACAATTTTTGGTTTAGATTGGAATTTTATAGTGCACTTGCTGCCAATTTTAAAGTCCTTCTCCTTTCTAGCTTCAATCATAAAATATCAAAATTTATTTTCCATATTTTGAGTGTGTGTGTGTGTGCGTGTGAATATTTTTCGTGTATCTTTTTTTAATTTTTTTTTGTGATCGATTTTGTGTTCAGCTTCACTGTTTATTTTGCCATTTCCTGTTTAGCAAAACGGAACGGAACGGAAGCACTGCACTGCCATTTGGCGGCGCAGCCAATAATTTCCACGCTATAATTTCGCCATTAAACCGCTCGAATTTCCAATTGATATGCGAATAAAATGAATGATTTTATGCGCATTTTTTTTTCCTATTCTTTTTGGTTGTATTTTTCTTTTTTCTTTTTGTTACTGCATGCGCGAAACTCCATGCAAAAGGAAACAAAAATAAACAGTAAAATAAAACTCAATGAAGTGTGTTTAGTCATAAAATTTCCGAATTCATTGTACTGCAAAAATATCATTGCAAGGGGGCGCAACGAAGGGGGGGTTTCTGAATGGAAAAGGGTTGGTTATTATGAGGAACTTTTTGACATTTGCATTTCGCTTGAAGTGGGGCGTCGTTTATGGGTTATTTACGAGTGTAAGAAGTAGGGGTCTTCCAGCTCTTGAATGGAAATAATCCCTTCAGATTTAAGACGGTTCGAACACAAGGTATCCAAATTTAACGTTTTTCCATTCAAATGTAGCTAAGAAAAATCATTTTATTTTACTTTCCCTAAAACGTTTAAATATTTCATTCTACTGCATTCGATTTGATCCTGAATGGACGAACAACATCAATGCAGTTATGATTTCTAACGAAATTGCCACATAAATTTCATTTGACACTTTAATTCCAACCATGTTTGCGATTTTTGCATCAATTCATCGCTGGCTGCTGTCGTGCAATCATCGAGCCAATTTTATTACCAACAAATCTATTTTCCAATTTCCAATTAATTGCCAATGACATTTTTCATTTATTTTCCCCAGCGCAGACCTGTTTGCGGATTTTCCGCGGCTCGTTAGAAGCAAACATAACACCTCCTCGAACTGCAATGCAACCTTGCGCATGCAATTGTGCTGTGCGGAGGCGGTCGCACTGCTCACCAAGTGGTCGGCCAATCTGATTGCGCACACATGGAAAAAAAAATATTGTAATGAAATGAGTTCTGAGTCTCGAAATGAAATGGCTGAGTGTACATGTGTGTGTGTGTGTGTGTGTGTGTCAAGAAAAATTTGCCAAATAAATTTCAAAGCCACACTGAGTACCTTCTACGAGCCGCTCAACGTATTACTTAGTATGTGGCGCATGCGCGCTCATGTAGATTGCAATTCAATATAGGCAAAATGTGAAGTTCGTTTTTAAGTACAATGTATAGAAGTTTAAAGTTAGTGGAATACTCAAGACCCAACGAAAGAGGAGTTTTTTTGATAAATGTCACCTATCCTTCAAAGTAAACTGGTTAGATGATAACGCATAAACATACCTAATATCTCATAAATATTTTTTCTTTAAAAAATATGTTCGTAAATTCTTCCCATTTCTATAACATGTCCTAAAACGACTTGACTCTAAGCCCAACAACGACTCAATTTATGACTTATGCACTTTCCTATCTTTAGACATTTTCTCGTTAGCGTTAGCAAGTGCATGGGGCTCATACAGCTCATACAGCTCATACAGCGTCCATATGATGCAACCACGACAACAATAACTCCAGGCTGCATACATACACACACACACACTTTTATTTCTCGACTCTCCCCGCCAACTACAAATGAAAAAAAAACATACAATGCAGCGGCTCTAAATGCCGAAAGCCACATCGGCCGTAATATTTACTGTGATTACGTTGCGTGGCAAATGAATTTGATCTCAAGTTGAGTGGAAAGCTGAACCTTCGAGTGGTAGGAAAAGTGAAAATGTTACAAAACTAATCAATGACGCAAGAAGTGCGAATCACTGAAGGGGCCAAGTGTCAAAGAATAGAATGCAAGAAATATCACGGAAAAATATCAGTTGAATTGGAAATGGAAAATTGGCTTATTGGAGTTCCACAAAGTCTCCTGACATCTCAAGAGGAATATCGAATATTGAATTCAAAAACAGTTGAATATTCTTGAAGCGTAAAATCACTATTCTGTGAGAGCTTGATGTGAAGTGTCGGTTCTAAGACTTTCTTTCATATTAGCGTTTAGGATGAGCTTCTTGAAGCAATTATCCTGGGCAAAATCATGTCGAATCCGAACGGCGTCACTTTCAAATTAAAAAAGCTTTGTCATGGCAAATTACTATCGCAAGTTTGCCGTCGCTTAACGCAAGAGATTCCATCTGCTTGCAAATCCTTTATTCGCACCACCCATTGTTCTGTAACTGAAGTCGGTATCTTGACACTGAAGTCGAAACTCCACAACTCGGTTTTAGACGGCAAACGGTCTTGGAAATGTCTACGACGGTGTTAAAAGGTGCAATCGCGTTTAACGATATCGAATTATATCAATACTGCTGGAGTGCAATCGTGCATTTCAATGCTAGACGTTGACATCTAACATAGTATCGACTGTATTTCGATGGCATCTATATCAAGCATCACGCCTAAACAAACTTAAAATGATAACAACACTATGGTTTCCGTTCGTTATAGAGATACGCGATTGCACCCCAGCTATGGTTATTGGTTCCTTAAGATGTGATACTTGTGAAACTCAACTATGTTTTCAATTGAATCAGGAAACAAACGTTTTAGTTGTCTTCGAAAAGTGAGTACTTGAGTTTGTACTCAACTGATTTATATTTCGATTAATGGCCAACCTTCTTGCTCATGTTGGGGTGGTCTTTAGATGAGTGGTATTAGCTGTCATTCTTAGTCTAAAAATGACATTAGTTTTAGGAATTTCAACAATAAAATTTTAATGAATGATCGCACTCCTAAATAATGCCACTAAATTTCAACTTTACCCACTTAGAAAAATGTGTGAGCGCCAAAAGTATTTTTTAAATGCTCCACACACAAACACACACACACAAACACCCGTAAAGCACTTCCATTTGTGTTAATTTAAGACGACGGGGGGCCCGCAACACCAACAACAACAACACTAACAACAACAAATACAGCAGCAACGATTGTACGGCATTTCACCTACGAACAACAACAAAGTCCAAAAGAACCGAGTTCATCGTAATTTATGCGCTCATAAATTGCGATTAATAAAATTTACACAAATGACACTGACCGCCAAATCAAAAGAGAGCCCAACTACTACTGCCCGTGACATTTCACGCGCACGCCTGCTCCTTCCCTCATAGTACCTTAATGAGCATTTTACCATATAAATTTGGCGAACAATCGCCGCAGCAGCAGCACTGTGGTTTTTTTTTCTTGATACCGCTTTGGATTCTGTGATTCTGAATGACTTTTGCGCAGGCGCGCGCACACATTTCGTAATGGTCGTCTCCGCTGTTCATTTCACTGATATTTATATGCTTATGAATAATATTTTAGTACAATGTCGTGGAGTCTCTTGGCCCTTCCTGGCCAGTTTGTTGTTTCGCGCCGTCGGATTGCAACTTTAAACTGAATGTTTTTCAGTTATCATCGTAATTTTTGCATCATTTCGCTGCGGATGTACTGTGCCAGTGGCCGTGGAGGAGTCTGTCGGGCGGTTCGTTTTGGTCATTTCGTTTATTGTTCGGTTGCGGTCACGGTTAGTTTGCAGCCGCACCTGTAGCGAATTCGTGGCTGACGTTGTCATTGGCAGGGAAGTCAGTCCCAATTGTTGCCATTGTAAGAGCGGAACCGAACAATGTGAGTGTGTATACTTGCTTGGCACTTGGATGCTCTGAAATATTTCGCCTGGTGGAATTTTGACCATTTTTTCAAGAATGACAATTGCCCTGATTAACCATTTGGAAAAATGAAATGTAAAAAAATCTTAGACAGTGAACATATCTAAGAAAAAACCCCCTTGTACTAAAGGTATCTCACTGCATCTTCTCAAAATCCTCAACACAAATCAATTGCCTTCCCAGCCATTAGTCGTGACTGCAGTGAACAGGCCTACACCAACTTACGATCACATCACGTGTCAAAATAGATTTACAATCGAATTGTTCTTGTCGAAGCCATCACTTTGTTGTCATCTCAAGTGACATGGACGCATGTTTGTCATTAATTTGCCTGTTTACTTGTTTGTTTATTTATTTTTTTATACGCTGTGATTAGTTTCAAACTCAATTCCAGTGCCACAAAATTACTCCAGCCTACGTGGGCAATTTGTTAAAGAATATGTCAGAACTTTGGAACACCAGTCTTCCCCCACACCGTCGCCTTTATCCCACTTTCACATCTCTAATGAGCTCTAATTTCATACTAAAGCACATCCGGTGTGAAATTATTTCAATGTCACAACTTCTTGAAACAAAAAGAAAATTAAAAAACAAGGAATCCTAATAAAAAAGTAAGCACCAAATACGCGGTTTGTGTGCAATGTGCGCATCTCCAAAAAAGAACTGGCTGCATCCATCAAAGCGTTGACAAAGTGTTTTCTTTAATGCCAACTGACGTCAAATGATGCCACGAATTATCGTCGTTTTCCTTGAAGTTTTTTTCTGTTTCGGTGTCTGTGGTGTTGGAGTTTTTTCATTCCTTTATTTTATATTTCCTCCTCGTTCCATTATTTCTTTATTTAAGACATCTTCAAAGTATCATCTACGTTGTACATGTGTTTTTCCTTTCCCATACCTAGCAAATGAGCGAGGAGGGGGGGGGGGGGGGGGGGGGGGGCGTTGAAGTTGCGGTGAAGACTCCCATTGCACACTGTTGACTACTCCCGAAATCCTGCCTGTGACTGTGAGTGTTCTTCTCTCCGCAATGCGATTCGAAGCGACAATTGTCAATGAAGTTTTCGTCATAAATTTTCCGCGATGATGTCGCTCTCTGCTTTGTATATCACTTTTATTGCCACTCCGCTCTAACTTCGTTGACAGACAGACAGACAGACATACTGTCTGTTTGTCTGTCATCTGAATTTGGGAATAAATCGTTTCGTTTTCCACGGTTTCTTGCATTTTAACATCACATTTTTGGTTCATGTTGCTTGGTTTTCTTTTCATTTTTGTGTAGTTTGCTGCTCTGTTTTTCCTGCTACGGGATGTGGTTCAGTGGATAAAGGGAAAAGTTTTGTCGGCTTATTAATCTTCACCATAAATGAGCGGAATTGTATTTTTTTGTTCGTTCTTATGTTGGAAGTACAGTGGAACTAATTTGGTGATAATATGAAATGGTTTATGCAACAAGGCACATAGTGGCCACATTAGAAATCATACAAAATTTCTCTTGCCACTGTCCAAGAGCAGTACAGTATTGGCCGAACTTGCAGTATTGGGTCTTCTGAAATTCATTCGAGGCACTAATTGGATCTTAGAAGGTTTAAAAATGTAATGAGAGGAAATTAGCAGATGACCAAATAGTTTTAATAGAATGAAATCCCAATGGGTCGTAATGGCCTCCGAGGGGAAGAAGTGTTAAGTTTTACTTTGGTTCATAACCTATGAATGATCTTCTGACCGAAGCCAACATTTTTATGGATAGTTTTTCGATATTTTATATATAATTTTTCGATAACTCATAGAGGATTTTTTCCTATTTTTCCATAATTATCGATTATTTTTCAATATCTTATCGATAATTTTTCGATTTTTTATCGATAATTTTTCGATAGTTTATCGATAATTTCCATTTCAACTTTATTACTGAAACATTTAAAAATTTTGTTTCAATTCCATTTTGTTCCGGTCCAATTCCATTTCGTTCCAGTTCCATTCCCATTCCCATTTCGTTCCGGACATCATTTCCAAGCAAATAGAAAAAAGAGCGCCCAAATCGGCTCAGTATTTCTCCATATAAATGAAAATAATAAAAATTTTGTATAGGAGGTAGGCGTGGTTGTTAATCGATGTTGCCCATTCAATCATTAGCTAAAATAAGAGGATTGCCATATTTTGGAGTCGATAGCTCAGAAGATATTTAATAAAAAATTTGTCCTTTTCTAGCCACTGTACTTTATCTAAGCCTTCAAAACATATCCGAATCAAAGTGAAATTATGATAATTCCACTTATAAGACTCTGCGTAATGATATTTGTCGGAGACATTTTTTTGTATTCTCTTTTTTGGGGCTGTCATTTGTTTCCAATTATTTGGTCGCCCCCCTTTTCGTACAGTGTGTGACAATTGCATAAATCATGTGGAGCATAAACAGTGCTGCTGCCTCGCACTCACACTCAGGCACACACAAACACATTATCATCATTTCAGTGGCGGCACATCATCAACACTTTGGCTGAGTGTCTATTTCGGGAGCCTTGACAGCTCCACTTCGCTCCAATCCAAGTATAACGCATATCGGCTGCTATTTGATACGAAAACGACGAAGCCATCAGCAAATGTGTGTGCGCCTTCAACAGTGGCAACACACGCGGCTCCACTCATTTCATGGTTGACAAATTCGACAAGAAATCCTTTGAATTCATCACAGAAGAACAACAAGAAAGTAAAAGGCATTTTGAGCCTCGTTGGCGTAATTTCAATGGGGTGGCGGCCTCTCGTTTTTTTCGTCGCTTTTCATGTACGTGTGCACTTCCATGGATCACACGAATATCATTTCGAGCGCACATTCGAAGCTAATTTAGGGTCGCGATGTGTAATTATAATAATTGGGGTGATTCATTGCTGATGATAATTGTGGGGAGAAGGGATTGGGGCGAAACTTGCAGAAATGTTTCCAATTTGATGTTTTATTTTGAAAGAAATTAAATCAAATCCAGCTGGATTACCCAGAATCTAACCGAAAACTGTGGCAAACAAATTGTGGTAAAAACTTTTATGTTCGGTATCTGATTTCGAAACTGTTCGTGCATGAAATCTAAAACCACATTGCATTTCAAAATCTAGCCCGCCGACCAACGTTATTTCGGATTTTTTTGACAACCATAAATTAAATGCCAATTTAAAAGTACTTCCACTCAACTAGAAAAGACCGCAATTGAATTGAATTTCAGCACTCAGTGATGATAAATTTTAAAATTATTGATTTTAAATTAAATTTAAGGGCAAAATCAACGCCACACACACATAGGGGCGGCGTCGAAGTGAGGTGAGGGTGATGACACGAAGTAGGAAAAAATCAACATTTATCATTTGCTTTAAAAATTATATAAAAAAAAAGTGTTCATGGGCATTGTACCTACCATAAAAGCGCCATTAATTTCAATTAATTTTCGAGAGTCATTTGCATGGCATGTGTCCGTTCACGCTTGTTGCCAGTTGATTTCGCCCAACCGTCCTACCAACTGGCCGAGGCGCTGTCGCTCCATCGATGAAGGGTTTCATAAGCGTGCAATCAAATTCGTCGCAAGATAAGCAATCAATGGAAATTCATTAAAAATCGAGCATGACACATATGTAGGTTGTGTGCATATGTGGTTGTTTGTGTGAAAAAAAAGTCCCACCGAATTAAACACACTTCCTTTCATTGGTTTATCATGAACGAAAGTGTGCGCGATAACTTTTGAAACTCATTAAAAATTAATTTAATTAACGCTCATCACACGCATTTACGACGTACGGTGGTGTGATCGGTAGTCTTCATCGCACACACACACACACGCGGCTCAAAAAATCAACAACAAATATTGCCAGTTCGGACAATTGCACACAAAATTTCAACAAATTCACAAATGAATTTAATTTATTTTTATCGCCGAGAAACAATCGAACAACTATGGGTGCGGTGCGGCAGTCAGGCAGGACATCAATGATGACGGCACGCTGGGCGTTTGACTTTATGTTGAAAGCCTGCACCAGTTCGGTGGAATTGTGAATTTATAAAATAGGAAAATCGGAAATTGTGAATTATAAACTACAAAAGAGCGTAATTAATTTTAAAATTATTAATTAAAATTTAAACGCCACAAAGTTGGACATTTGAATAGAATTGCAAAGAACTACTTTGATGTTCGCAGAGTACGCACAATGTTGTTGTCCGTCTATGTGGCATACAAATTGCAAATACGAAAATCTAATTGAGTTTCCAATTGTTTCCTGGAACAATTTTGGTTGAGCTTTGGAACATACATGTTCGATGCATGATGACATTTTAGTTCGAAAATACAGGTTTCATTCAAAGGACCTCCAATTGTGTGGGTCTTTTTAATTTCCGTCACATTTCACTTACATTTTCTCTTTAAATTGAATTGATAGAATTCACATTACGGTCCGCTGGGAATAGGTGGGGACTGACACACAGACAAACATGGGGATTTTCTAAATGTAGATTTGGGGCGTGTTTGTGGCGGGAAACTACATTTTTAGTTCCCCTTACCAGCCAATACAAATATAATTCGTATTAAATTTTAAATTATGGAATTTTAACAATTGTAACTTTTGGAATATTCGGACAGAAAATCCCTTACAAATTAATTTTAAATAAAAAAAACTTTTCAAAATATGAAATTCATCCGCATGAGGGTATCCTAACGAAACCAGCGGGCACGTATTGGTGTGTTAAATTTCGCTGAGATAGCTGTACGGTGTGTTTCATTTGAAATTTCTTAATTACCCGCGTGCGCACAGCACAGCACAGCACAGCACACCGTAATTATTGTCAAAACAGACCAGTTAATGGGCATTGCTGCCATCCGTTCACAAACTAACAAACTAAATTCGGAATTGCCTTTTCCACTTGCAGTTCATATAGAAAATTGCTTACGCAAGGATTTCGATCTTGCGGCAACGCATTTTCCCAGCGCGGGTAATTAACTGCTTCAACTCGAGGGTGATTTTATGCGGCCCAACTGTGTGGGACAATTTGGACCATCTCTGTGCGTGTGTGTTTTTCTATATTTCGACATTTTCGTATTGGCTTGTCACGTGCGCAGCCGCCGTAAGGTTAAGCGCAATTTTTGAGTTAATGCTGGTGCAAAGATAGTGCAGTGGGGTGGCTCTAGTGACCAGACGATGGACCAGGTAGCACACTGGTTGAGAGTGTGAGCCAATTCTAATATTTGCTGGGATACAATCGCAATGTTGCGCCACTGTTCACATACTTTGCCCGACTGGCAAACACCTGAATGTACAAAGTTGCCAAAAAGTATTGCGAGGATGGAAAAATAATTAAAATGTAATTTCGTGTAGTAATTTCGGAACGTGTTTCATTACAGGCAGTTGACAACAAAACTGAAGCAACTACAATTTTACGGCGTGCTTGAAATTACGGCAAGGTTCCATCTTCGTTGCATCTACGTGCCTCATAAAAATCGAGTTGCCAGTCACAAGTTGAGCTTCGGCGACGACAATTGCACTGTAAGTCTGAATTTTATTGTAATTTATCCACTGCGCACCTCCGTCCCTGCATTCTTCGGGGTTCACAAGTCAATGAAAACTTCAGCATTTTGTCATTTTTAACGAGTTAAGCTGGATTAAAAATTTGTTAAGCTCTAACTTCAACAGACGCACCGCTGCTAAATCATTGGCCAATTTGACATGTCCATTGGCCTGTCACAAGACCCTCTTCTACTCCTCTGTGCAACCTAATTCTCGGTGACGATTCTTCGTCATCTTCTTTAAAAGTTTCCATCTGCAGGTCATCGTACATTGGCATTGTTCTCCGCACTCGTTCGCTCGTCTCTTGGACAAACACAAAATTTACGCGCAGCAATTGTGATTTTTGCTGCTTTTGAATCCCCCCACTCGAGCTTGTGCCTTCGGCAACAAATGAATTACAGATCAGAGTTCAACCCATGTGGAGTCCGAAGCCCGAAGTGGGGACTTTCTTTTGGCAAATTGGTCCGAATTGGGGGCCATGCTGTCCTACTGCTGTGGACGTTCCTGGGCTGCACTTACACATTTTAATTAAAATGTGCTGCTACATGCTTTCGGTCCAGTTATAATTCAGTGCGGAGCCGCAATAAATCCACAAAATATGTACGACGACGACGACGACGACGACTACGCACAGTGGAGAGCACTGCAATGTAGCTGGAGTTGGGAGAGCACAAAGGGCAATAAATTTCCGCACTAATCCTTTGACATTGCATCGACTGTGGCTGTTGGCTGTTGGTTCTTGGCTCGTTGCTCGTTGCTTCTTGCTACAGTGGCGCAAAGTTATTGCCCTCATATGATGCTGAATTGCAACACTCTGCCGTTGAGTTCAAACCACTGTGCTATTTACGCTTTTGCAGGAGAATTTATGCCGCCCGAAAAGGTGAAAGAAATTCAAATTCGCATTCAAGTAACCAACAAGACTCATAATTTTGGTATTGAATTGTGAATTATGTGCGTTGGCCACAGAGAAATGGCATTTTTATGTTAAGTCGAACTGTTGTTTGGGAGTGTATGTGTGTATATGTGTGTGTGTGTGTGTTTTATTTCTTTTGTGGTATACCACTAAGTGAGAAATTGTTTTGAAATTGTGAAATTTTTCATAATAATTTATATGCTTTGCCATCAATTCCACAAATAATTTTACAATCAGCCGAGGAAATTAGTAAATACAAAAAATTAATATCAAATTGAGATGGAACAAGACCAAGTATGGGCCAATTAGTGCAACATTCAAAGTGGTTAACTTACTTATTTTCATATGAGAATAGAACTTTTTTGAAAAAAGCAAGAATATTTCCACATGCAACTCTGGCAATTACTTTGAAATTCTATACAAAAAATGTACGTACATACATTCCTGCTGTACGAACATTTTCTCTTGAGTGTCTACATGCCAAAGTATATTTGCATTTGCTTTGATTTAAAATTTGCCTCAACTGCGGCTAAAAGCAAAGTTCAATTTCGCTGGCTAACATTGACAGTCGATGTTTTTTATTTGATTGCACGCCATAAATAACGTGTTAATGACACTTCGAATGTCGCGCGGTGGTAACAAAAGCAACAACAATAACAACAACAACCACGAACACGATCATCGCTCGCTCCACGCGATCCTCGTGCATCTTCTTCATTTTGACCAATACGAAAAATTTCCACAAGTTGAAATTTCATTTGTGCTTTTGGGCTTTGGGCAATTTCTCAATTCCTTTGGCGAATGCGTTTTTTTTTTCTTCTTCTTCTTCTTCTCCTTTTCTTCCACGGTTCCATAGAAATTCATTTTGCGAATTTATGACTTCGATTAAGACGGACACACGAGCGACTGAGGATCGACGATCGACGCTGCACACTCGGGCGAGGGTGCGAAATTCAAGGTGTCGTTTGTGCGCGTTACCAAATTCTCGGTGTTGGCTCATAAATTTTCACGTGCTTACAATGGACACGGTCGCTGTTGGCTGTTGGCTTGGCAATCACAAAGCAAACAAGCTTCATAGCCCGCAGCTGTAAGGAGATGAGTAGCTTATGTGAGTCGGAGGATGTGAGTGGCTTTTGCACTGTCCAAATCCTATGCGCTGCAAGAATTCACCAAACAATTGTTTGTGGTCTCGTAAAATATTTCAATTTTCCTCTAAACTTTTGTTTAGATTCTTAGCAGCACTTGTCGTAAACACGTTCCAAAGAAAAGTCGTCTACGTGTGACTGTGTGTATGTGTGTGTGTGTGTTTGTGCATTTCACTGCCCACCATATTGCCAAGAAACATTTTCTGCAATTTGGGTCAACAATTTGCAGTTATTCTCGACAAAAGGAACCACACAACAGAAAAATAATAAAGAATTTGTTGGCAATTGTAGAATGGCAGGCACTTACATGCATGTACGGCCAAAGAAAAGTTTTAGTAAAAAATACTAAACTTATGTCGATTTATGACATTTTTAATTAGAAACCGTCCAGAACCATTCAAAAATTCCATAGTCACTAGGCAAAATATGCGGAATATACTCGTACATTAATAGAAATACTACAGGAATTTACTCAATTTGACATGCCTCTTGTAGTTTGAGGTCCCTAAGTCAGTGTTGTTCGAGGAGGTCAAACATTTTTTTGGTTTCTTCCTCCCAAAATTGGGACAGACTTTGAAATAATGGATTTTTTGGAATTTTTTATGCCAAGTCCAAGGCTTTTGTCACACCGTTTGTACGCCCAAAAGAAGGCTTGGCTGGTATGGAAAAGTATATATATTCTTGATCAGCGTCACTTCCTGAGTCAGTCTAGAGATGTCCTTCTGTCTGTCTGACATTACGCACGATAACCGCCTTTGCTAAGCTATCGACTTCAAAATTTTGGCATTCCTCTAAACCCCAACATTACCCCACAATCCCTTCCATATTCGATGCCATTACTACCAATTTCTATTATTGGGTGTGTGTCCTACGATGAAAAGTACCCATCGAAAATTTCAATTGCATTTTGGCTTTTCACAGTGACTCTTTGGTATGAACAAAAAATTCGGTCACAAAATCTGCGCAATCACGCGCGAGTGTTTTCGATTGCATTTCAAATTGTTGTGCACATGAAATAGTAAAACGGAGATTTGTGCAGAAAAGTGTCTAAACGCCTCAAAACATACCTACTTCCAAACAAATAAAGTCGTTTCCCAAAGAATTTCATTTTCCTGTTCGCTATTTTGTTAGTTGCCCCCGTACGAGTATAACTTTAACGACACTTTGCAAAACGGAAAATGTGAATTTTAACAACAATCACGAATTAACAAAGTGCCTTAGAGATTTCCAATCGATTCGCAGAGCGGTAAATCGAATTTCCTACTTCGCTGAAGATTTATGGCACAACGCACGATCCTACGACAAGAAGAAAGGACAGTTTCAGTGAAATTGAATGAAATGAAATGAAATGTCCAAGCGTTGACTGAGTGCGTTAAATGCCCCTGCAGGCAAATGTATTCTACATTTATACGAATTCATAAAATGTTATTACGTCTGGATCGAAAGAGTGGTGTCATTAAATTAAGACAGCTCCTAGCGATGAAATGGACAAAATGACTGTTAATAGCGAACAGAGTTTCCTTTTGAATATAGTGTACTGGTGTAACAGGCCCAAGGGGCAATTGCCATAAATATTACAAAAGTTCTGCATCAATTTGATGAAATGTGAAAATGTTTTTTTCTTTTTATCAGACAGATTTTCCATTTTCGATAAGAAAACACAACAAAAAGGAAAATTAAATACTCTTTTAATCACTTCGGAAAATAGTTCTTCGATTGATTCTCAATTTAGTTTAAAATTGATTGTATCGATAGGAATCTAAATGGTTTAATTCCCTGAATTGCCCTTCGTTGGGTTTCTTTTTATGGTCAAGGCTGTCACATTTTGTCGAACATTTTTGGGTCTTTAAGAAATTTATGTCCTTTTAAAATGTGTCCTCTACCAAAGATCTAGGATGACATTGTAAGTACGTGACTCAATATCTTAGGTAATTTACAGAGACAACTGAAGTCCTTTTTGGAAAAGTTACTTTATTGTAGTCCTTCTAGCCCTACTAGGCAGTCAAACATTTTAAGCCTATTTTTTTTAATGTCCATGGCTTAATAATTACGATGTGATCCTTGAAATCCCATTAGTTTGCATTCAAAATATTTTCAAATATTTAGTCATCCTGGAAATTTGTTGTGAACTCTTGTTGCATCACTTCACTCGATAGTCTACTTGTCCAGTCATCTGATTTCCAAAATCATAGTAGCGAGTCTCTTGGAAGTCCCAGTGAACACCAGCTATTGAAGATCCATATTTTGTACTAAATTTCGAATTCAAATAGGAGCAAAAACAACAAGTGACAAACACCTGTTTCCTCGCTACCCAACCGTCCGAACCAATTAACACCGACCCCCCTTGCCCGCCAGCCTGATCTGTGGCTCCAGCAATTGTAATTATTTGCCAAATGGTGCAATCAAAATACTGTCACAATAGTTTTTCTCAGCCGTTCGCATACATTTCCTTTCTTCTCCTGACTCCCAGCTAATTTGGAGCTGCAATTTTAAACGGATTCGCATACCAAACTGTCAACCAACATCAGCAAATGGCCAACGTAAACGAACGAGTAACTATGGCGGGCCGAATTGCTCCCGCAGGATATGCCGAGCAGTTTATTAACAATTTGTTTGATTTATATTTGAATGCAAGCCGAATACATGCGAGAATACACTCGCATAAATGGAGTATGCCAAGTGAGCCAAGTAACCAGGTTGACAGCTTGGCTTGGCCAATTTAAAATTGTTGCTATTGCGCTGGCCACAGTGCGAAACTAGGTTTTTAAGCGTGTTTGATTTGTGTTTGGGGGCTACTTACTTGCTGTGCTGTAGAAATATAAATACTCGCACATCTATGAAGACGAGGTAGGTAGGTAGGTAGGTAGGTAGCTGTGTAGTTGTGTAGTGGTAAGTTGGTACGCATGTAGGAGATTTATGACAACAGCCAAAAGGAAGACGTGGAAAAAGTTGTAACAGGATGGCTTTTAACATTGTCGACCATCAACTGTAAAGTTTTTTGTTGTTGTTTTAATTGCAAACGAATTTGCTAGATGCTGTTGTTGTTGTTGGTGGTGGAGTCCTCATGCCATATTGCGTACATCTTGTAGTTGTAGCCTTCAGTTTGCAAATTGGTTTCCGACTGTGCAAATATGTTTGCGCATATGTAATGAGGTTAAGGAGGCAAGATGGAATTGACACTGTCAGTAGTCGCCCTAAGCAGTGCGACCGTGTTAAGTTGTTAATCGAACTGGATTGGGCACAGTGTCTTTGTCTGTCTCTGTGGTGTCCCCTGTCGTAGGCAGTGTGTGCGTATCATACCACTCGTGATGGTGTCGATTTATTATTGCTTTTATTCCAGTGTTGCTTGTTTATTGATTGTACTAAAGGCTGAAGTCAAGAGGCCGACGACAGTCTCTGACTGTGTGGTTTAATGAAATTGAAAATTGAAAATTCAAATTGGCAAGTATTGTCCTCTGCTTTCCCTTCCTTATTTTTGCGGATTTTTGTGCAGCATTTGGCTGCGTACCGAAATGCAATTTAAATTGAAAACATCGCCACAGAGTGGGGCTGGTAAGCGATTTATTGAGTAATAGGAAACAATAAATAGAAATCATTTGTAAGATTTTACGAACAATTGGAAATTGTATTTGTTTTTAACTTTGGGTGATGGTTTGAAGGCGATCCCCAGAAGGCCAACAAGGGTTCAGTACATTTTTAAGATTCCCCATTACAATTTGATTTACGATCTATAAAATACAAACTGCCACTTTTAATCGAAGGGTTTCAAGTAGTTGCAATCGATACTTGCAAAGCAATTTACAGTCACAGTTCACACGAAACTCCTTAAGCTCTTCTGTTAGTTTCGGAGAGACTTCTATCAAAGTGCTGTAATTTAGATTAAAATTCCACACCTTTATATTTCGTAAAGTCGTAAAGATCTCTTAAATATACAACACCCCCGTCTACCCTCACAGACATTCCTTGGAAAAAAAATGCGAAAACCCGAAAGGAAAACTTCCACCAAACATTGCAATAAAATTATTTATGATCAACCACCCACCATGGTTGTAAAATTGCGCCACTCTCTACACTTGTATGGCATCCGCGCGCGAATAACGAGCAACTCAGTCTCACTCAGTCAGTCACTCAGTCAGCCCAGAGCCAGGTAGTAGGTATGTTCCTGTTATTTTTTTGTTTTTGTTTGGTTTTTGTTTTGTTTTGTTTTGTTTTTGTATTTCCTAAATGTCCGCATCGTTATTTTAACGACAATATTCAACGGCAAATCGAAAATTCGAAATTGTAGAAGAAAATTTATGATCACAACGACGCGGTTACATGATGCGACAATCACGATCCTTGTTGTGGCGATTAATAGATGCATTCAGACATGTGTGATGGAAACGGGCAAGCGGACAACGAATGGACAGACAGACCGAAATACAGCCGCACTGATGTGCGGAAACACATGCCTGCATAATAAAGTGACACAGACAAGGCGCGTGAATACAAAAACAAAAAAAGAAAAGGAACAAAAAAAAAAAAACGGAATTGCAATGAAACAACAGCGTAGAGTGGACAGACATTCGCATGCATACATGTGAATCGCCAGAGCCATGATCCTCGGCCACGATATGTGTTGTGTGAGAATTCATTGCGACATTTAACGTGTTAAATTAGGACTGGATTAATTGGCTTAACACTTTGAGAGATAAGAGCGGAAAGGTGTTGCCTTTTCGTACTCACAAAGGGATTTATTTTATTTTCATTTTGGCTCAAAACAAATAAATTTTGTATTTACTTGGTGAGGCCAGCGGGTAGCGTGTAAACCTGTCTTGTCTGTGAGTCGTTCATAACGGCACTGCAGATGATTTCAGGCAACCTTTACTAGTAAATTGATGAAAGGAGAAAGCTTAAAGCTACCAATTTGCATTCAACGAAGACTTGATGATTCACAATTCAACTCCATCCAAGCGTTTTCCATCTAATCAAGGTGAGCACAATTCGAATTGCATTTACCTTCCGCGAAGTTTCACGTTTTCGCAACGTTACCGCATTTCACACGATAGACGCTAACGCGTTTGTCCTTTTATTTACTTTTTTTTCATTGCTGAACTATCTCTTGCCCTCCACATTTTCACGCCTCCTGACTCAACTGTTCGCATTGCTCTCGAACATGTCGCGCAAATGTCCCGCGGCTGAGTGTCGTCTCGTTTACTCAATCAATTTTGCATATGTTGTATGTGTCTTCTGTGCTCCGTTTTCGTCTCCGAAGCGCTTCGTGCACTTCATTGGTACTCAGGCAACACCGCAGTCGGTCGATTGGCCTCCAGTTCCATCATCCACTTGCGCAGCCGCTTTGGAGTTTTTTTTTTCGGTACATGTGTCCAGAAAATGGTTATAAATTTTCGCCCCCTTAAAACAAGAGCGACACTTTTCGTGCTCTTGTCTAGTGTCAGAAGTAATTCATTTGTGTTGTTTGTATTTGTAGTGTTTTTATTGTTGTCTTCGCAGTTCCTGTTCCAGACTGTAGCGGTCGGCCTGAGTAGCTGGCATACATATCGCATGTGCAATTCACATTTTTATGCGTCCCCGGACAATTTCGCTTTCCGGTTATTTGGTCATTCGGCATAATTGCGGGGGTTGACTCGAGGGACATGAGGAAATTTTTATAATTTTGGAAAAACTATCTCATCTTCAACTACAGTGGATTTTGTCCATCAAAATTGTCGAATCAAAATTGAAAATCCAAAAATACACTTTACTTGCGAGCTTTTTTGATTTGACGTAGCGTCTTAATCCACGATGGCACTGAGCGCCTCATAGATGGCATTATTCTCTAATCAACATCCTCCCTCAGTTCATTCATCTTGTTAAGGCATGCCTCCTCCACTTCCTTTACCAATTACTGATATTAACTAATGTTGATGTTTGCAGGAAACTTTTTTTTTGTTGTTCTCCCTAATGAAGCTGCATGGGCTTTGGCTGAAGTTTCTCTATCCCATAATGCAGATTGCAGTAGCGATCAACATCGTTTATTTAAATTACAATGTGTACTTAATTGATTTATTATGAACGTACTAGCGAGGTCGAAGTTATGCCATAAAACGGCAAACGGCTGAAAACTTTCCATGTAACATGACCACATTTCCGTATTAAGAGCAGAGCTCTGGCAAACACATAGGCCAACGGCGACCACAACAGAACGGAATGGAACAGAACAGAACAGAGAACAGAGAACAGAATAAAACGCAACGATGCCCGAGCGTGCACATCCCGAACGTAATCGCCAAAAGACAAAAGGAATTTTTGCCTTAACCCATTTAAGGACACTCATTGTTGTTACGTAAGCCGCACGTAAGCCGAACCAGTGTAATTGTCTGTGCGCCGCATCCATTGTAGCATTGTTCGAAAACGGCGGAAGGTGGTGTAGCCAGACTTTTGTAGCAGCCGCCACTATCAAATGCTGGCAACTTGTAGCTACAGCAGCTTCCGCAAACGAAACCCCCAATTTCTAATGGATGCTGTTCGCTAGCTGCTTTGATTCACTTATCAACTGGCGTTTAGGCCAAGGATCGAAATAAGTCTTCCGGAGGCAGCATAGCTGGCGTTTTGGTACTTTGGCGGAGGTGGTGTGTGTGTGTGTGTTTGCATACAGACGGACGCTTTCGCACATGCAATTGTTGGCGCTCGCACAGTAATGAATTAAATTGTACATTTTTTATATTTTCATTTTGTTCTTTTTTTTTCGTACAATGGCCTCTCCTCCAACTTGAAGAAGAAGTTGCCCAGTTAAATGCACAGGAGCTCTAAGTATGCAATTTTTGTTCTGTTTAATTTGGTTCTGCGGCACATATCGAAGGCAAGACAAGCGCCCGCCCACTAATATGGCTTGGAAGCACACTAACGAAGATGAAACCATTCTTTGGGAGAACATAAAACCGGTAGAGCAGCAGTTAGTGAGGGTACTTCTCGATTTGGAGTTTCAAAGTGAATTTTTTTGAATTCATTGTGATGTCTTCATACTGTATACTCCTTCCCTTTTGCACGTATACAACCAAATGACTGATCATATCGTGCAGTTCTATAATTTCCCGCATTGTTGACATTTCAATAAATTTTTGACATTTCTGACAAATTCCCTCCCCTTCCCCCCCTTCATACTCGAACAAATACATCCATCAATTCTGCTATGACATGCGCCTGTCTCAATTAGTCACTCATATTGCTTCATTAACAAAGAGCCCCCATTTCATTTACATAGTTTCGAAAAATGTCTTATCTTTAGTTTTTTGGAAATTGTTAATTTGGTTTTAAAATTTCCCAGGCACACACACACACACACACGCGTTGACGTTGATGTGAAAATTAGGAATATTTTACGATATTAGTTACTATATGATCAAATCTTAAGCAGAAATTGCCACTGAATATGTCATGGGTATTATGATTGATTGTGCATGTACCTAGCCAGCGAGTGTTGAAGTTAATTGTTTGACAAACTGACTTGAGTTATAACTTCAAAATTATCATGATGGCGTTTGTAATAGTGATGTCGGATAATAAAATCCGATTATGCGGAATACCTCTGGTTGCCTATGATGTGAATTGAGTCTAACTTAACATAAGATATGAATGGTGGCAGAAATTAAAGCCATTAATGGTATTCACAGCGGCCCCGTCAATTCAATACCAATACAATACCAATACAAATACAATACCGAGTACTAAAAAAAAAACAAAATACCCATTCCTGGTATTGGTATTTGTATTTTAACAGGTACAAATACAAATACACTCTAATACCAAATAATACTTTTCATAAATACTTGAATTCAAATACTTTAAATTCTTTTAAATACCTTAATAAGATTTAAATACTTTCATACTTACTACAGGCAAAAGTATTTGAAAGTATTTAAGTATTTAAAAGAATTTAAAAGTATTTGAAGTACTTGAATTTAAGTATTTACTAAAAGTATTTGATATTTGAGAGTATTTGTATTTGTAGGTGTTCAAATGCAAATACCAATACCAGGAATGTGTATTTGGTACTTATTTTTGTAAATACTCGGTATTTGTAATTTTAGGAATTTAATACAATTTGCATTTAAATCTTTACAGCTCTGGTGGTTATTGGCTACTTTATGTGTGTGACAGGGTACCTTTTGCTACATAATATTACATAAAAAGTGCGTTTAATCGCTTTAAAAAGTACAACAGTTCGTCCCTCTAGGTGTATATTTACAAGAATTATTTATTTAATTCCACATTCCAATTAAGAACAGTTAACAGTTAATTAAAATATCAAACTTCAGCATATTTGATAAAAACAAATGACCGATGGACTTTCAGTGCCTTGTGGCATTACTGCCGTCTGCCGCTGCTAGTGAAAAGGATTTTGACCCCTCACAAGCACGCTTCATAATTTCAGTGTGCCTTTGTTGCCGCATAACTCCACACTAATGAAGTTCCCCTCCTTTTGAATGAGATTTTTATGGTTTTCAATTTTAATTTTGCACGCTACCGTACGAGCTTAATAAGCTTCATTAGCGTGAGCGCATACGGTGATGAACGAGTTTTTTCGTGGAGGGAGTAATCAGAAGGATTATTTTTTGGAGAATAAAACATTTTGAAAACCAAACTAACATTCAGCTTGCAGACATGAGCATTTTTTCTGACCGCAAATTATGCCCTCCAAAATGTGCTAACTTGGTACATTGCAGCACCGAATGGGTGGCGGCAGCACACGCTCTTGACAATTATTCTTTTTTTCCGCTACAAAAATTTTGTATTCCAGCAAACTCCTTACAAACGAAAGCGTTGAAAGTATTTTCGCTGCATTACTCGCCTACATCCCAAGGAATAATTATGGATTATTAATATGGCAGACGCAGCAGCGCACATGCCGACGATGCATCATCAGGAGTGTATCTATTCAGGGCCATCGCACCAGCAAAATGGAATCTGCTGACGATAACAACAAATTCACAAGTGCAGACGCCGTCAACGCATTCACCGCCGCAGCCGACGGCAACGATGACATTCCGGTATTTCATGGTGCCGAGCATAGATTACGCTGTGAGCGACACGTGGCCATGTGCGGGTGTCCCTATTGGATGGTAGAGCAGAGGATAGCAGTGGCTTGGATTGCCACCCCGTTTCGTGCTGGCTCATAATCAGAGGCTACCACTACCGCTGCGGCTGGCTTAAACGATGCAACAGCATCTCCACGTTCACATCCGTGCTCTCGGCTGGGTCGGTTGGGTCGTCTGGGCCTGGACAGAATGAAATGGTACGAAACGGTACGTGTGATTCGTGCGGTTGTCTGGTGTCGGTGCAAAAAATTAACACAAGTTTTATAACTTTGACTGGAAAATAAACGACACGAGTGGTCGGTGGGTCGGTGGGCCGTGGTTGCGGTCTTCTGTTTGGCTATTATCATTTGTTAATTAATTGCATGATACATTACACGAGTCAACAAAGTTGTGTGGACAACTTTTATGAATGAATGCTCTTCTGTGGTATTCGCGGCCGATTATATTCTAAGTTCATGTTCTGGGCAATCTCAGATTGTTACGTAGTATGTAAATACATTTAAAAATGTATATGTGCAAAGAACAGTTTCTTCAATCTAATAAAAATATTATATTCCAACTTTTACAATTCCTTCAGAATTTATCCGAGGCTCTTCTTCAAGTCAGAGCATGGCCAATTGTTGTCGTAACTAAATAATTTAATTAGTCTTCTAATAATGCAGCCGGCAATTTTCTTCCACCGAACAACATTGGCCCTGCGGCTGTTTGTTGAGCAATTGCTTCAGCCGCACTTCTTGATTCGTGTTTCTGCGGTTGTGGCTCTTCCTCCTGTTCCAGTTACGAGTTTACTTCTCTTATTTTTATAAGCATTGTCCCTACGATAGTTCCACTGCCTCAGTTGTTCTTATATTGCTACTGCTGTTGCTGTTCAGGTTGCCGGTGTGTTGCTGTTGTTGTCGTCTTGCAAAGGTGGTTCTGGCTGCTGTGGCAGCCCCTGCATAACCCTTTAAATTGAATTATTAGCTGCAAATTGCATTCAACAAGCTCACCAATGTTTCGTTTGCATGTTAGCTATGTTGCTATGTTGCTATGTTGTTGGTTGTTATTTTTTTTTCTTTCCTGGCTAATTCTGTTGTTGCTTTTCATCGTTCGCTCTTTCCTTACCTTATAATTAAATGTATCTTATGTTGTTGCTTAACACATTCTTAGTGTGCCTCGTCGAATAAGATCTTAAATACTTACCATTTTATATTTTAATGCATTTTAAACACGTTCATATTTCGTTTACACTCAAACTGCCTTACAAAGTTTAGTTGTGGTTAGAATTTTAATGGAAAATCTTGTCGATAGCAGAGCAAGGTGGAGAAATAATAATGTTGTGTACTCATAAGGGATATCAGTTTCAGTATTGCGATCCTTTAGATATTCTGAGATTAGCCAAGAAAATTTTAACCGACAAAAGTCTAAAAAATGTATATTTCTAGTACAAATACCTTGTTGCACCAAGCGCCATAAATACATAAATGGCGAACACAAATATTTCTCATTTTTTTCGGGGTCCAAAAATCTCATCCAGCCATCTCTGCCTTACCCAGTGCTTTCAGGTTGCTCATCAGCTGGTCTGAGATGAGGTCGTTCTCTTCTGATGTACCTAGTATCAGAATGGAAAAACTTTTTCGCTGGGGCATTACATTCGTCCATCCGCTCGACATGATGGTGACTATGTCAGTGTTTGACTATGTCAGAATCCCGGTGTAGATTATATAGCTCGTCATTCCATCTGATTCGCTACTCAGAATCGACTAAAGTCGGACCATGGATCTTACGGAGAATTCTTCTCTCGAACGTCCCTAGAAGATGTTCATCGCTTTTCGATGATACCCATGTTTCGGCGCCATACATCAGCATACAGGGCATGATGAGTGACTTATACAGTGAGTTACTTTCTGCGGAAGTTACTATCTAAGGAAACATTTTTTGTCGTAGGACAGTGTAATTTAGCTAAAACTCATTACACCCAAGCTTTTCTCTCAGTGCATATTTAAATCGATTTGACTACTTGGTTTAACATAATTTAAAACATTACGAAATTTACAAACACGTACACCGCCACATCATGGCACAGGCAACAAGTTCACGTGTTAAGCTTTTACAACATTTTTGCCTACAACACATTTTTGATTGTTGCCTAAACTAGGACACAGAATGAATAATATCAACCAAAAAAAAAAAGCTAGCAAAAAAGCTAATAAATGCTAGCAACCAAATTGGTAAAGAAGGCTGCCGACCGCCAAAACATGCCACTGCAAGTGCGAGGCAACATAAACGAAAATAAAATTCCGTCTAATGCAAATGCTGCAAGTTGCCAAAAAGAATTGTTATTGCGTGAGTGTGTGTGTGTGTGTGTGTGTGTTGCCTCATAAAGCAGAGCAATTGCAACAGGTTACAGTCAAATGCAATGCAAATGTTTGTTGTACTTTTTGGTATTACTGTGTAGCTTCCCGTACTTGCGATATTGCCGGCACTTACACTCGTATAAGTCACACACATACTCGCACATACAAATTGCAAATTGAGGAAGTTAAATGTTAGCATGTTACTATGGTTCCTGTCAAAATAAGAAGTCTTTGTTGGGTTTTAGTTGTATCGTTGTTGTTGTTGTTGTTGTTGTTGCTACTTGGTGCTACTTGTATTCTTCTTGTTCTCCGTCGGTGACTCTGTTTGTTGTTTGGCAGCATTGTTCGTGTGCATGCTGGTGGACCACCACCCCCAAATGTGGTTAAATGCAATAAATCAAGTGCGACTCTTGACTTTTCGCATTTGTGCTGCTGCATTTTACCATTTTGAGCGTGTTGCTGTTATCCGCAAATATTTAAATTTTAATTAGGATTATTTTCGGGGCGATGTTGCAGACAGCAATGATGAAAACCACTCCTTCGGCTACAGTCAATTAAACATGCACACACACACAACTATTACACCAGTGCGTGTTGCAGCTGACTGCGTTGTTGCAGTATTTACAGTCTCAAGTGTTGAGGTCAAATGCTTTGAAGGATTTCCGCCAGATTTTATGGCTTCTTCATGCCAGAGTAGTAAATCTGTGCTTGATGATATTCTCCTTTTCGGAAAGCTTCATTGAAATGGTTTTGTGTGCCATGGAACGAGTAGGAAATGTAATGTGAGTAGTTGCCGGGTTGATAGTTTCTCGAATACTAGTAGCGCCTCAGCAACCACTCAAAGTATCTCTCTAAGCGTGTCATTAAATGCGTTGCCAGCCATTAGGTGATCGTAAACTCAACGCCGGAATTCCATTCGGTATTTTAAATTGTTTATGGCCGAACTCCGCTCATTTGCCATACCACAGGCGAATACATATGATTTCACTACCATTCAATTGCCCAACAAAGCAGACAACCAACACCTTGGAGTGATCATAAAACAGACGTAAGACCAGTTCATAGTCAATGGATTGTGTGGTGGATTGGAATGAAATCGCATTTGTTTGTATGGATTTTTACGATTAATTTTGCACATTTCTTACGCTTTGTTCCACTTTATGATTATATCTTAATTTCGATTTGGTCGGATTCGGTTGTCCGATGAAATTAACTGCGCTCTCGGCTGTGCCTCATTGAACAAATAAAGCCAATGCAATACTAAATGCCAACAAGAAATGAAATATGATAGCGCAGTCAAATGCAGCGAGCAGCCAACGAAAATTAGCCTTGAAGTTAACACCTTCTGCCAATGCACATGGTCCCATCAAAAAGCAAGTTAACGAAAATTAAAAAAAAAGGAAACAAAAAACAGATATGCAGTCAGCAAAGTGCTGATCGCAGCCTGTCTGCTCGACTGCCTGCCAGTTGAGGTGCCGAAGGTGCGAGAAAATCGATTTCGGTTGGCAATGTGCGCCAATAAAACTGCCGCCTGCCACTGCGGTATCTCGCCAATTCGGATTATGGCTGGCCGACTTTTTTTTTCTTTTTCTTTTTCCTGTAGTGTTTATTGTTGTGGTTTATTGGCACCACCATCGCATCGTATTGACCTTTTGCATTATTTTATTTAAATTTTTAAGAATAAAATTACACTTGATATTTTCGGTGTTCTTTTCATTTTCATCTTGCCTCTCTCTCATTTCTCATCTTACCGTGTTGTTAATTTTTTTTCCATTGGTGTTTTTCTTGTGGCTTAATTTTTTTCCCCTTACGGTGTTGCACGATTTTTTTTTGGCATTCGCTGAGCCACTCACATATGCAAATTTGCTTGCTTCATACTGAATTGGATTTTTTCAATAATACCGTTTTTTTTTTTGAGAACTGCTAAAGGTGCAACCAGCAACAAATTGCTTTTTTGGTTGGTTGTGGTTACTGCTAAATTACAAGTTAATAATCAAATATTTACACAGTTACTCAATGCACCGTGGATTGGTTGAGAACACCTTATTTTTTTTATTAACCTAAAATATATTTCAGGTTGTCTGTGGGCAGTCTGAATTTTGTCCAGACTTCCTTCGTCAGCTAATTATATTTTAGGAAAAGAATAATTTTAATTTTTTTGTAAACTTCAAATTAGTATGTAAGCAAGGCATTTCTAACATTAGGTGATTGAAAATTTATTTCATGCAAACATAATTTTGATATGAAATTAACGTAATGTATAACTGATATGTACTAATATACATTTGATATGAAAGAACGTGATTTTGAAGTGAGAAAACTAAAAATTGATATGAGGGAACGTAATTGTGATATGAGAAAAATAAAATTTGATATGATACCAATTTTGATGTTCTTCATATTACAAAATCGAAATAAAAAACCCATTTAATTTTTTAAATTTATTCATTCTTTGATATAAAATTCACAAAATTCTTACTTTTTGCTTTCGTTCGAAATGAAGAACAGTCTGACGCGCCTGAAATTGCATTACTGTGGTAGATCTCGATTTTCTTGGCTGCCTCCTTCCACTGACTCTCGATATGGTAGCAATGTTTGGCCTCAGCCCAGCATATATCAACAGCACGAATCTAAATTAAAACATCCCAAAAGTGTGAATTAACTTACCTGAAGTTCAGCAATGGTAAATTGAGTTGAAATTGATATGAGAAAATTATTTTATTTTATTGTTCATACTATTGACAGTCGCACAGTGTTATACTCTAAGTACCTACGATTAAATTCCTTCAAGCGAACTAAAATAAATTGCCACTAATCACTTGAAATGTTCGTAAAAATTTGACTACCCCATGACTGCATAACCCGCGAATTTCGGTTAGCCACGAGAACTTATTAAATTAAATGAGGTTAGCGCCCACTGCCCGAGGGAGAAACCGCCATCCAAATGAAAATTAATTTTTTAATTGCACCGAAAAGAAAAGCGAATTTATGCCATTTGCTGGTATAGCGAAACAACAACAAGAAACTGCAGTACAAAAGGAAACAACACAACAAAAAAAAAAGATGAAGCCGGATGAGCAAGGATTAAACTATATAAAAAAGCGAATTTCCCGCCGCGTGCGCTCCACTGCGAATATTTCAGCGTATTACTCTGAGCGCGCTCTACTTTTTATTGCAAATTTTATTTTTAACTTTTTATTTGGAGTTTTAGTATTTTTAAATAAAATTAGTAAAATGAGCAGGAAAAGGATACGGACCGCGCCGGCAATAAAGTGCTTTGAGAGTGACCATAAAAAGTTTAAACCGTTTACAGTCTATATTTTTTTTTTGCTCATTATTATTTGTTTTGTTGAGAATGTCCCTTTAAGTGCGCAACGGATGTGAAAGTAAATTAAATTTGTTTACCGTAAGTTTCTGCGGCTATACCAACTGCCTGTGGCTGCTTTGGATTTGTGTGCTTAAGCCGTTTTTTTTTTTATTGTGAAAACAGAATACCGAGTGGCTGCAGTCGTTTTCACTCTCACTTCGCTCACTTGGTGCAGGTTTTTTTCGAAAGTCATTCCACTCACAAAGGCAGAATATTTCGGGAAAAATCACTAATGAGGTGTGCTGAATTCGCACATTTGCCCAATTATGGAGACCCTGGGCCACATTTTCTCGAAGCAAAACTCTACTGTGAATCTGAAGAACCTTGTATTTTTGTAAATTATCTGAGTGATGTGTACCTGGTTTTTGGAAAATGCAACCCTGGTCATGATTTTGCTTTTGCCTGCATACAAATGAATCCTTTTGAATTTCTCTGCTTTCATTTCACTTTTGTCTCATACTTTCATATCCTTTGAAAGCTTTTTTTTTTTGGCAATACAAATTCTTTGCTCGGTACCACTTTCTGATTTACCAACTAATTTAAACAAACGCATTCAAATGGCGCTCGAGCGCTTGACCCAATTGAATTCCACTATCAGAGTACCGGAGTATAAAAAAGTTTTTGAATTTTTAATACGTTGCAATAAATTTCATAATAGAAAACGGAGAAAAAAAAACAAAATAAAATCAAATAAAAGCAAATAAAAACAAATAAAAACCAAATCCAATGTTTGCGCTTTGAATATTTTTGGCCAAAGGACTCAGCTCTATGCAAACACACCCGCACTCCCTCCCCCACAGCATGCTCCGTCAATTTGGCTTTATGGCCATTTTAGGGCCTTGTACATGTGTATCTATGTGTGGTAACACGTACACCACGCAAATTCATACAACAAATTGTTTTCATCTGCTGTGGTTGTTGTTCGCATTTTTTTGCATTCGATTGCAACTTTTCTCTTTTTTTTTTGTATTTATTTTAATGAAATCACGTACATGTCCTCACACCTTCTCACACTCCACCACCCAACTGACACACACGCGCTTTTAACCGAGGCTTGTTACCGTGTGTGGAGTTGAGTTGATTCAAAGCTATAAAATGGCGGGCATAGGATAATGTTTCCTCGTTTGGGATTTGTCACTATTTTGGCTAACGGACTTGCAGCCCGGCCATTTTACTGTTTCGTAATTTGTTCTCCGCATCACACCGCACCATTCCACACCACTTTTTTCTATTCTATTCTCCATGACATACACACACACACACACAGTCGAACAGAACTGATGGCACTAAGCATACGTGTGAGGTGGGCACACATTTCCATTTATTTGTGGCAACAATGTCGAAAGTAATAAAAGTTCTGCATCATTTATGGTGCGGGATAGTATGATGCAGTTCAGTTAGTGGCAGGACGCGGACGCGGTGAAGTGCCGAACAAATAAAGTTTGGCATAAAAATTGGGATTTATGTTGTTTTGACGGTACTATCACGCCGAAAATCAAATTACAAAAGCGAACAGTCGAATTAAAAGTTCGGTGCTTTTATCGTACGTGCTCGGGCACAGATGAAGTTTGTTAGCCACACACGTGCTGTCAGGTTGCAAACTACGATGCAAAAGCAAAAAAAAAGTCAAACGATTGAGCGATTTGAGCGATAGTTTTTCTGTTGTTTTCATTTCAATCGATTTGTTCAAATTTAAAAATTCAAATTTCGAAACCGGCATCATCAAATTAAGATTTTGTTTTGATGGAAAAAACCGTTCGTGATAGCATCATGAGTTGACCTAAATACATCCAGCGAGTATTTATAAAGCGGAGATAGAGGCAAAGTCACAGAATGATTTATTTTTCTAGTTGAGCCATTTAATTTGCTTAACTCGTTACAAGTCGGAAATTGCTACAAATTTTCATATTCCATTTCGTCGGGCAATGGAAGAGCTCCTCAATTAATGGTCAACCAAACAAAATGGGTGTGTGCCAATACGCTCTCGTATAGTATATGGAAATAATCATATTCTAGTATGACCAGATCGCATCCTTCCGATAGCACCAGCAGCAGTTTTTACAGAGATGACAAGCGGCCAGTCAACTTGTGTGAAATGTCCATTTGAAAATCACTTGAGTGGAATGAGATAGAAAACTCAACTAAACGATAATCACACTCGTCAACGAAATTTATTTGTAAATCACTTAAAAGAAAATTGCAAGAAAAATGCAAATAGAATCAGAATAAGGCAAGGCCAGGCCCAAAGTCAAAGGCAAACAACATCACAAATGTTGACTGAGTGAAAATTGCCACGATCGAATGGCCTGAGAGCAAACGGCATCTTTCTCGTCATCATCATCATCATCATCATCAGCAGCAGCAGCAGCAACACCAACATCATCAGCATCTGTTTTACCCCAGTCAAGCTTCGGAGTGGACGCTCCTCACGTTGAGACCTTCTTCGTTTAACCGATATGATTGCAATCGATCGATTGGCGATTGCCCATCTTCGCCTCTATCGCCTGACAGCGATCTTGTCTGCCTGTGATTTTCCGATGCATATCTGTGATTTATTTAATGCGATTGCCGAGTGCAGTATCAACCTCATTGCAGCGCGCTCACTTGTTGCAGCATAACGCAAAACGTTCGCCCGATCGCTGGAAATTGTCTTGGGTGTTTTGGTGATAGCAAGTTTAATGGAGCATGACTCATTTTTAACTACTGGGTTTGGTGCTGCACATGAAAATCGAAGGTAGGATGTGGAATTTAAAAAAAAAAGTATCTATGCAAATCGTGAAATGCTTTGGGTTTTGTCATTTTAGAACGTGCTGCTTAGTTTCTCAAACTTTTTCCCTCAGTCCTTGACTTGGTCACACCATAACAGAGCATCTAAATTTTGCATGTTCCTGATTACTGATTGGACCACTCGTTATCAAATTAAAAGACGCCTCACCCATTCCATTAGATGCTTACTATCGCATTCGTGGTATTCAGAGAGGGAGATATTGCCGTACTGGTCATCGTTCGTCAGGGAATGTAATACATTTTTCATCACCTCACGGGCCCCGCTCGCAGTTCGCCTTGAGTCAATTGATCCACTGCGTTGTAAAGATGTAAAGTTTATGCCTCATCGGCAACGTATGCCTCAGAATTGATTTTGAATAAAATTTTACGGCACGTCAAGATGCAAGGCAGCAGCCTTGGTGTTTTCTTCCTCGTTTTTTTCGTGTGTGTGTGTGTGTGTGTTGGCCTGCAATTAGCAGAAATGTTAACTTCATGTTGACGAACCAATTTGAAATTTAAATGCGATTCTAGCCATCAATGCCAGCAGGATTGTATGTGGCCTGCCTTACTGCTTTCGTGCTTTCGTGCTTTCGTTCTTTCCTTACATTTCTTTAGGCTTTGCAAAATAACAGCAACAACAACCACAACAACCACCACCACATAAACAGCTTTGATGTCGCAACAATTTCGCATGGCAGGCAGTATACATTTTCGTTGCTGTTAGAGCCTGAAACAATAACAGTTCGTTAAAAGCATCTTCATGTTTCTTTTTACATGCACCACCACCACCACCATCACCACTAGCAGCAGCGGCTCTTTCAAATTCAGTCTTTGCAAAAGCCCAATGACGATAAAAGAAAAAACTCCACAAAAATCCCAGAAGACGAACAAAAAAAAGTTTAAAAATGCAAAAAACTTGAAAAAGTGCAAAAATCAACAAAAGCCTGCGGCAGCAATCGCACAGAAGCAGCATCGTCTGCAATGAAACAAAATTGTAGCGCAACAACTGTGGCAACAAAATAACAGTTTGAACAACAACAATAGCAACACAAAAGTTCAATTCGGTCTTACTTTCGGAGGACCGTCACTTTTATTGATGAAAACAGTCGTCGGGGTGTTGGGGTTTTTTTTTTATGTTCACAGACAATTTCAACAACAACCCGAGTCGACAATAGCCACAGCACCAACAATGCTTGCAATAAACAATAAATCAAGGAGCGCGCACTGCACAGTTTAGCGATCTAACGGCCAGCGGAAATTGTCAAATTTAAAATGTTTCTGAAAATTGGTTTGTCAACTGCACAAATGATTGCAGTCAAATATCGCACCAAATGGAATGTATGCAGGTTTATTAAGTTCGCATTGGCATTAAATTTGGCTTGCAAATCGCTTCTCATACTTCAATGTACGAGGAGCACAGTGGGCATGAGTCGTCTTAGTTGGTGGCGAAAAAATCAATTGATAAATTTATAGATTTTTTTTATATATTGATGGAGTGATTGAATTATTGATGAGTATAATAATTGATGTATTGATAAAATTTCAGATGTAAAAGCATAATCAGAATTTAAAAAAAACTCCTCTTCTCCTAAAATTGTGAATTTTGGGTGTCCTCAGATAGGGGTTCACTCAACACTGTCCATCAAGCTCAACGATCCACAAAAAGCCTCAAATGTCCGTCTAAGTGACAATCAAACTTCTCAATTCCTCTTCATTTTTTGTGAACTTTTCAAGTGTTTCTTTGCTTTTGGCTTCAAACGGGCTCCTCTCCCGCCGACATTCTAAGCCCGGTTCATATTGAAATTTATGTTTATTGCTCTGACAGAGCAACTTACGCCGCGCCGCTGACAAAGCTCCAGCGCTGTGCTGTACTACGCGCCGCTGAAGTCATTTCGGTGCTATAAAAATTTGCAAATGCTGCGCGCAACTTAATCACATTTGCGCCTGCCTCCAGTGTGCTGCCCGCTATTTTATTGCCGCTAAATCTTTGTGACTCTTTTTCTGTGTGTGACTCCTTTTTTTTTTAAGTCCTTTTGGCGGGGGATAATTTACGATTGTATCGAAATCTGTGCGAAGTTTATGACCGAAAATACTACTTTGTAGATTGGATAAGAGATTAATTTGCCAATTTGGATTCGGGGAACTGCAAATGACGCGTCTCTGGAATTAATTCGAAAAAAAATTTAAATTAAAACTTAAATTTAATTTTAATTTGAATATGAAGTGGGACCACTTCGAATGCAGTTAACGAATGGCGCCTGTGGCGAGCGATCAGCGATCGTATTGGAATGTGTTTTTCATTTAACGATCGTTTAACCAATCAGCTGGTGGGGATTCGTTGAAATCGTTTCGAGGCAGTGCCTTCTAGTGACATGTGTGGGCCCCTGGAAGCCGTTAGCTCAGCGGCGCATACCAGCCGCTACTTTATGAGTGTCATTTGGGAATTGCGCGTAAGAAACCACAGGCGAGTGATTGTGCCACTGTTTGATGGCAATCGGTTAATTTTCCAAATGAGGAGCCTCCAAATGTTCTATCGTAATTATGGTAATAAAATTATGGCTTACTTTAACAGATTCTATCATTTTTTATCTTATTTTTATTACTCTCTCTCTCTCTCTCGATAGAAACTCCTATTTCAGATTTTCCAATGATTCAATTTCTTATACTGCCTTGTTGTTGTTGTAATTTGTCAAATTACTCTTGGGTGTGTTCAATTGTCAAAGTGTGAAATCAAACACTCGCCGCCAACATTCAATTGGCCTCTTTAGCACACACTTTTGTGTCAACAAAAAGTTAATTTATCACCGGGCCTGACTGAGGGGGCTGCAACTGTAATTTTAAACCGCCAAATCTGATTTGTTGCAAGTGGTTTTCCATGCATATATGCACAGCAATTTAATACGCAGAGGTTCTATGAAAGTGGTTAGTAAAGAATATCGAGTGATGAATAAGTCAAGTATAAGCAAAATAAGCAACGGTTAATATAAAATACTTATAAAACTATAAAATCGCGCTAATAATTCAAATTTCCGAAGGCATGACCGAATATAAGTCATGCAATTCAGATGATTGAGTACAACAAATGGGATGATATTAGGTTTTATTTAATTCTGAGCTAAAACAATAATGGTATTCACAAAATAATCAAATGCCACACAATTGCCTCACTTCGCATAAAATAAAACAATGCGGCAAATCATATTGACCAACTTTCGCTGTTGCCTCCACGGAAAAGCCAATTGATTTCATCCGTATTAGTACAAAATTAGATTACATCAAATTATCACAGTAATTGTGAGATGGCCAAACAAAGCCATTAGCTTATCGTCGGCCTGCGTGCATGCCTACCAACAAAAAAAAGGTAAAATATGCGAAAACATTTTTGCAAAAACGGTAACCGAAATAAATTTTCGCGGTCAACATATATGCATCAAATATTTGCATTTTCATAACAAAACCGAACATTCAAATTGCATCACCGCAGCACGTGTAAGCGTACCAACCAACACACCCCCGCCCCCACCCCATCGGACACTTGAAATGCGAATGAGAGTGGCAAATTCGATTTGGCGCCAATTAAAATTTATTATTCTCACCACAATTCCGCATAGGGACGCACTCGTGAACCCACTCACTTAAATCCACAGCTAGCGGTCAATAGGGGCGGTGGACTCGGTCTGTCCGACCAACCAACTGTGCACCTAAATGTTCATTGGGTGTCGATCTACTGTGAGGCAAATGGGTTTTATTTTTGTTTTGGTTTTGTTGAATTTACAAAATTAAAAAAAAAAAAACTGTATAATTGAGCGCTTTTGAAGTTTCACATATACATACGTCGGTACAGTGTACATAATTTGAAAATGCACCAAATCCCACCCAGCAACACGCACACTCAATCAGGTCTATTAAGGCGGCTTAACAATAACAGCGAAACAACAACAGGAAAAATATTTCACCGATTACAAAAAGGTCAAATTAATGAATGGAATTCAATGCAAAATAAATAATATGCATCAAATAATTTATATAAATTTATTTACGAATTTATGGCGCGTTCACACTGGAAAAAATAAAAATAAGTGAAATATTTGATGGAGGAAATTAATGCACGTAAATAAGTGGTAGAGGGCAATGGATTACAAGAGTCTATCTGTAGCGTAGTATCAAGATTTGTGAAATAGACTGTGGCAAAATAGTATCAGTATCATGCGAATGTCAAATCATCAGCAGAACTACTTTATGGAATAGGTTCTCGAAACCCTACCAGCGTTCTCACTCAACGCATTTCTACTACTCTACGCCTTTTCTTCAAATCTATTCCCCTAAAATCGAATGTCTACTACATTCGTCGTGGCAAAAAGTGAGAAACCTGCACCCCATCTTCCCCTAAATAGTTATAAAGAGTAACAAATTGTTTATGAATTCTTATATATCCAAATTGATGACTACGCTTTCTTAGTATTTTTGGCGCCACGATTATGAAGCTTTAAATCATAAATACCAAGTTTGAGTGGCGGCTATATGCCTCACATAGACCAATATGGTCCATAGTAAATACCAAAGGCCTCATTGACTTCAGCTTGAAATTATCTGAACTCAAATTTCCCTCAGTGCACATGGGACAGAACTACTGTACCGCTGAATATGTTCTGTCGACACTAAAATACAAACGAAATGAAACCAAAACAACAAAAAAACCATTCATATTGTTTATTTTAATTGGCATTTGCCTTTAATACTGCACAATTCAATAAATGTATTTATTCTGAAATTAAACAACTTTTAACCATAAAAGTATTAAAACCGTAAAGCCCAAATCCCCAAATGCAGCGCCAATTAGCGGAAAAGTGGGTGTTTCAATATTTATGCTAATGCGTAAGTATATCGGCATTAAAGTTTTAATCGTTTTGTGTACAAACTTTATGAGGAGGCTTTAAAGCTGTCACTTAATTAGGAGATGGCTAAAGGCAATGGGCTCCAAGTGAAACCGACCACATCATAAAGACAGGCCAAAACCTTTAATTACAGGAGAGAAGAGTTATTTTGTGCCTTTGAAGAATTACTCTGTAAACCATTAAGAAAAAGTTCAGTAATAATAATGATTTCCCTCTACAGTGTATGCTGGAGCTAAGGCTATTTTCAGCTATGGCATGAACTTTATGCCTGCCAATTTCATGAATTTATTAACTTAAATATTTACACCTACCTGTCCGTTGTTGGAAACTAATCCAAATAAATTGGTTTGTTCGTTGGCTGACTAGCCGGACGCTAATCTTTCTCGCTGGACTGTCAACAACAACGAGAAACTTGAAAAATTAATTTAAATTGAATAATTAAAAACACATACGCAGGTGTGTGTGCGTGTGCGTTCGTTCGTTCGTTGGCTTGGTCAAGAGCGAGAGTCTAGACCGCCATTCAAATGACTGCATCTTGTGTTATTTTACCCTTAGCCCAAAAGGTGATATAAGGAACCCTTTTTCTGTTATTTCTTGTTGTTTCTATTCCATGTCCACTGCCTGGCAATTGAAATAGTTCATAAATTAAAAGCCCTGCTCTTATTACCGACCTCATAGGCTCAGGAATTTATACGTACTTCAAATTGAAGTAAAAAAAAAAAGAAACGACGACGAAGGGGTTACAATGGATTTCTCATCACACGGTGGAATTACCCAGACACCAGGCGCTTTGATCTTTTGACGATTTAATTTGCTCCGCACACTGGACAACGCACAGCACACAGTCGGATTGTCGCTCTCTTCATGTCCATATGAGCGTTAAATTTATTTTATTCAAAATGTAAGCTGTCAGGTGATAATTTATTCCGTTGCATTGTACCGACTATTTGGAATATTATGGCCAACACTCACTCATTAAAGTCCACTTTTATTCCTATTTTCAGTTTGAACAACTTGTCTTCGTTGGCATGTTCACTAGCATGTATGTACGAATGTGTAGAGGCCGAGGTTACTGTTGGGCGTATGGGCGTGTTCCACTTTAAACTATTTTGCATCAGAAATTTCATTCTCAACTGTTTGTGTGCGCATGTGTGTGTGTGAAATTTTCTACTTAATACTTTTTCAATTTCGTGTTTTGAGTTGTTTTTTTTTTTTTTTGTTAAGTTTTTCCTTTTAACCATGAAACGTCTGCTAATGAAGCTGTTGCATGGTTAATAATAAATTTTGGTAGTTATGAGGGAAAGTTTTGTAAGCAGTACACATAATGCATAATGCACAATGCCCTACTTCAGGCAGTATTCCTTTTGCCTGTGCCTTGACCTAAAAAGAAAGACCTTAACAATTTGCCTTGTATAAAAGCCTGAAAAGTACAGCAATTTTGGAACTTTTTGCTTTTGATTGGATGAAGTTTTAATGTAGTTGCAATACAATTTACGAAAGATATTTTCTATACATTTTCTATAGAACTGGCATGACAGCACTTGACTATTAATGCGACTAAATTGCATTTTACAAATATCTTTAATCCATTAAATTCCTTCGGTGTGGTAACAAGTTCGTATCCATACAACTCTACCACCAAAACGCCCATCACTTGTTCACCTATTCACCTCTTTCTATGCCACTAATTGTCTATGCATTCGTCATACCTTATAAACTGCCTTAAAACTCAATTTACAATAGGGCCCGTAATTCAATTTGGAAACATTTTTGAAAAATTGTTCTCACATTTTACGAACTGACCACCTTGAACACCTCTTCCATTTCTTATATTCTTTTAGATTTAATTAATTTTGTTTCATTTTTTTTTTCTACTTTTCTTGAATTGGAAATTGCATCAAATGCCCACACTCCTCGGTTCCTTGAAGACATTCAGCCAGGCACACACAGGCACACACTTGAGCCCCGCATAATTAACCAAAAAGAAAACCGAAAATGCAGTTCAGGCCTATTGTAAGCCGACAATGAACAACCGACAAACGAAGGCAAAAAAAAAAGTGTTTCTTTTATTTCGAACTCATTAACGCTGAAATAAATTCATTTGCCATTGTTGTTGGCTGTTGTTGTTGTTGTTTTAATTAATTTTCCACGCTCTAAGAATTTAATTCGGAACGTTTAAAGAAATGAGCTGAGTAATGGGCCGGGCACACACTTTTGACTTGGCTGCAACTGACCGCCAAGGGGCCAATGTCTACGCTAACCAAGTGCAAATGAAATTCGGAAAATTTTAATAAATTTTCACGCGACTGTTCTCAAGTCGTATACGTTGCACTGTCGTCATTGTCGATTGCCGTAATTTAATTAGTGTCCGAAAAACAAAGGCCCTCAGAAGGTATGTGCTTGACTTGGCCTTTGTTCTTTAATTTTTTGTTTGGTTAGTTTGTGGAAAATCATAACATAACCTGCATATCACCGCCATAGAGGGGGAGATACACCACACCAACTGCGGGAAGAAAAGGTTAAACGAAAATATCGAAAGCGGCCATCGCTTTATCTTCTAAATGCATCTTGGAAATTGTTTTTCGTTTGTCTTCGGCTGCGAATTATTAAAATAAAATTTCAAAACACCAAAAAAAAGAAGTATAGCCACGTTCCGCTCAGTTGGCTTTTACTGGCTGTTGTACGAACAAGTGATAAGTTCCCGCGCACTGCCGTAACCGAGTTAGGGGTTGAACCTTATCCGTTATCGGTCAAAGCCTAGCCTAGTTAGTTTCCTAACAATGCATGACATGTGCATGCCAATGCCCATGTCCGTACACAAATACCCTATGCTCATGCGCAAACGCCTTCGCCCCCTCACATACGTGAAAATTCGACGTTATCATGTTCGTATGCGGAAACCCAGAATTGAATGCGAAGGAACGAACCACTTGCGTATTGGACTGATACAATAAATTCACCTGTAAATTATTGCATGAGCAGACAACATTTTTATTTAAATTTAGTTTTTCACATAGTTGTTGTGTTAATATGACCAAAAGATGCCGGTCGCCGTGGTGCGCCATAATTCATTTTGGTCATTTCACTTGAGTCAGTTGCGTTTCTTCCGCTTTCTACTGCAAAAAGCAAACTGTGCACCTCTCCCGTAGGCCTTGCGTTCTTGTTAAGTTTCTCTATTTTTTTTTTTGGTGCCTTGTGGTATATTTATTTAAATTTATTGTTTTAATAAATTCGAAAAAAAGTGAAGTTGACAAATAATATTATGTAACACGCACGGTTATCGCATAAATTACGACAGAATTTGTATAAATTTTAATTAAAAGTCGTTTGGGGAGACATTGGATGGGTTCCTGGTTGAGATAAAATGACGTGTCTCATGGCCAGAGAATAGTGCAAACGCTTGAATTTGTCAGCAATTGATTTATTTGTGGTTTTAAGAGAGGGAGAGACATTTAAGTACAGAGGTGAACGATTGAGTCGTCCATTAAATAACTTTTGATGTTGCAGATTTCCGTAAGTAAATATCCTAAGCTGCAAATAATGAACTAGATATGACATAAACAGACGCTCTACAGCAGAGTCTCAACCGGCACCGAAACCGCTTAATTTTTTTGTTTCCAGTTCCTAATTTCATAAGAAAAAAATCCGATATTTTGGAAAGTGTGGAGCCGAAAACGAAATTGAGGTTATGCAAATCTGAGAACCAGAGCCGATTTCGTTTCGGTTCCAGTCACTGGTATTTAACATTATTTTTTTTCTGACTGTATTTGTATGTTTTCAATAAGAAAAAAGTGAGTGAAATCCGTAACGAGTTGATGTAACCATCTGAAACCCGGTTTTACGCTCACAAAACACTATTGTTGTACGATTTTTGTACTCATTTTTGTCACAGTGTATAATATTTTAATCGGGTAAACAAACCAGCTAAGGGCATACGATTTCAATCAAATGCTATTGAAAGTGTCCTAGAGCCATTTGGCGCCCGTCTAGCCGCAATCCCCTTTCCATTATCTATTGATGTCAATTGAGCTCAGTTGACATCCGCAGTCAAATTCATAATTAAATTTCCTCCGAATATTATGTGTCGCATGAAAGGATATTTTGGGAAAATAATCCCTTCACACGTAAACACAAATAGACACACACACACACACACACACACACGCACGCAAACCTAACCACAAAACAACACCTGCATTTGTTGGCCAGCGCAAATCTCTTTCCTATGACGACATGACCATTCTATAGAGCTCTACAATGCTTCGAGGTATAATATTGACACCCAACGGCACAATGGACAATTACTCACCGTGTGTAAACCGTAACTTACTCCATTTTAATGGAATTATACATAAAGCGTCGCTGAATCATTTCACACTTTGGACGAACGTATAGAACGTTGTGCTGTTACAGCAGCGCGCGATGTAGCTGTTGTTGTTGTTGTTGTCTTGTTGTTGCCAGAATCATGGGACAGCTTTTGAGGTTTTCAATAATTTACCAATGTTGTCAGTTTGATTAACGCCACAATTCGAAATTTCTGACGCTTGTTGGTTGGGGATTTCATGGTGAAGCTGACAATTTGCTTGTATGTTTGTGTACTTGTGTGTGTGCGGTTATTGTCTGAATAGGATAGGTACGGAATCTGGTAGTACACTCGGTTGCCACGTTGTCTGTCCACTCATTTGTCTGCCGGCCAGCCTGCCTGCCTATCAAGCCAGGCGGATTAGTTATGATTGTCATGGAGCGTGCCATATGGCATAATATGGCGTGTGGAGTTTATAATGGCTCAAATCACAACAAATGCAAAATAATCCATTAGAGTTACTAGCCCCAAAAGCTTTTGTGTTGCTGCGTATGTGTCTCCCCGAACACATCCAACAATGTCCATTTTGAGTTGTCAGACAGCCATGTGCATTACGTGCACACAAATACTTAGAAGGAGGAGCCGAAGGCAGAGGGTGCACTCGCCAAACTCACAAATACTCAGCATTATTATTGTAGCCATTGTCCGAAAAGGAATTCATAATTCACAGCCCAAACTAGAAAGTAAGTGACATTGTCCTTTGCGGTGGCCAAATGGAAAATCCTAATGGAGTTGATTAGATAATACGATGAGCTTTTAGGAGGGGAGGGACGTACACTCGGCAGACACACTCTGCGCAAATATAAAAAGTAACAAGAAAATATTAATCAATGGAGGATGGCCGGGGAGGGCTTTAAGGACCCTTAACATACTTTACCTAAGAAGAGATTATTGCAGGAATATTCAATGGATACTAAGTACTACCCAGCGAAGTATGCTAGAGAAGCATTCCAAAGAACACAACACTGTTGAAGCTTCTGAGTATGCAGAGCTTGTACTTGCTTGACAAATGTTAAGTTTCTCATGGGTTTACCAACTTCAACTTAATTGTACGGACTTGAGTATTCTCAACCCACTTTGAATGCCCTACCTTTGGTTAATTTGAGGACACTGGAGCACCCAACTTCAAGTAGTTTCCCTGGGAAGTTATTGGGTTTTATCAAGCATCATCTTTGCCTCCATCTTCTTCTGCTCAATTAAGGACATGGCATGGTGTGGCGATAATTATATGAATATACTGTACGCTAAGACGAAGGAGACACACACACAAACACACAATAACCGCACAATTGTAATTATGATTATATTTAATGTTATTGTTGTGTTGTTGTTGCTGTTGTTGTTTCGGCTTGTTGCCACTTGAATCGTTTGCATACTGCGGTTATTTGTGCGTTGCGAATTATGCTGCACCACACCGACCGTTGTGTTGATTTCATTACATATTGTCGTTGCCTTCTGGAGTGGGCCAAAGGCATATGTGAGTGGCGCAGCGTTGTGGCGTAGAAGAAAGCTGCATGCACTTTACATGAGGATGCGGTTGCCATGTCATGAAACAATATGGCAACCGCATCGGCCTGTAGCAGTTGCGATGGCAAACAAGCTCTTAATTCGATTAATACTGCGTTTGATTTTAATTATTGAACTTAATGTTCTCTAATTGTCCACTCAGGAAACAATTGGAAGAAAGGAAATATTTCCATTTTTTTTTTGTTAATAAAAATTCCTTTTACCAGCAACCAATCTGCTTTTCCACTGACAAACTCCAAAGCCTTCCAATATAAATAATGTGGCAATTTCAATAGCAATTCTAATATAAGTTACATTTACTGACCGCTGTAACGGCCGCCACATGCCACATTAATACCCCAGCACATAACCCCCATTTGATGATGGTGGCGGTGGCGGCAGTGGCGACGGCCGTGGTTAAACTCATGAGTTACGACCCGAATGCGGTCGAAAGCGTTTGCAAATTTGTTAGAATTAATTATATTGACACGATCGCTCTGCAAGTTCACATACGCTCAGGCAATACAAATAAATCCCACTCCAAATAGAATACCAGCAACGGGGACAATAACAGCAGTGGTTGTGGCTTCCGCCAGCATATAATCGCATGCAAAATTTACGGCTGCTTCTGCGCGCAGCGGAAAATGTCGCGGAAAAGCCAAAGCAAAGCAAACCAAAGCAAAGCAAAACCTTACGACAGCAAACCAATGCGATTCAAAGGCGATATATTTCTTGCTTAGCCGTTTGCATGTTTGGATTGGACAACTTAGTCATCGGACAACAGAGCTGGATTGGCTGAGAGCCGCAGAGACCTGGTCGAGTCTGTGGTGCCCTGTTCTGTGTGCGCTGCCGCAAGACACGAGCGTCATTTATCAGGATTCAAATCACGATGACAAAGCGGACATATATTGTATAAGGAGTACGAGTGGATCGAATGCTGTTGCCGCTGCTGGCCAGTGATCATCATAGCCTTATAGCATACGGGCGATTTTATTGGAGCGCATGTTAGAAATTCTAAGGCACATTCCGTATTTGAGTATGTGAAAATTGAAGCGGCAAGCGGCTCGTTAGACATCATATACGACTCTGCCAGGGACCATGGCTGGCATCTTCTTGTTGCAAGTGCGCTCGGCCATAAATATGATGATGCGAATGGCGAATGGCGGCAAAATGGTGAAAATGTGGCAAGTTTCACAATTTGTTTGCATGAGACATGCGGGCGCTGCTGCAGTTACCAACCGTGGTGCAACAAACAAAAAATTAATTGGTTGCTGAAATGGAAAAATGCATTTTCCATATAATTTATTTGAACACATTTTTTCAATTATAAACCAAAGCCGTACTACCAAAAATAATAATTTATTGATAGGACAAACAATGTCATGGACAAAAAAAGTGACATAATCGCCCAAAATACCCTATTGCACGCCTACGCCGGTTCGCGTTCATCATTTTCCCTGGGCCATAACGCCACTTAAGCCTTTTTGTTAACACCTGCAAACAACAGGAAAATGAAAATAAAAAAAAAAACTTAATGAAAATCCATTGAAAAACCCCGTACAATGGACGAATCGAAAAAAGAACCCATCCATACATTAAAATACGGCAACAAAATTTTAGAATTACCAGGCGCTCATTGTCCCCACGGTTGGCATTGGTGTGTCTGACGTGAATGTGAGCTTATGGGACAGTGGAGAGCAATGAGCAATGAAAATACAACACGAATACATTATAAACTAATGACAAAGAAAATGTGAAAATGGAAAAATAACAAAAATTCCATTCATTATTGTGGATGCATTATTCACCTGACACAAGAGCAAAGCGCATTGTGGCAGCCGCATCACAGAGCAATGCCTTCGATTGGAATTTGTTAGTGCTGTACGCTATTTACCACATTCGGTCGATTGAGAAATACTGAACCGATTTGGATGGCGTTTTGTGTATTTGGTTAGAAACGATGTCGGGAACGGAATGGGAGTGGAATTGGATTGAAATAGATAGGGAACAAATTGGAATTGGAACAACAATTTTAAATGGAGCGGGAATAAATAAAAAAAGTATTGTATCGAAAGTTTTCGAAAAATTATCGATAAATATCGAAAATTTATCGATTATTACGCAAAATTATCGATAATTACGCAACATTAGATTAGGTTAGGATAGGTAGAGGGTAGATGGCACACTTCGATCAAAGTACTCCAACCATGCCAACAAACTTAGGCCAAAGTTGATTGTGATGCCCGTATTTTATTTGAGGTGGAATAGGCCCACACCGATAAAACCATATGTTCGTTTTTCAACCACCCCAAAATTCTGACAAAGTCGAGCATATCATGAATTCTCAGATAACTACGCCAGGTCATTGAAGAAGTATTGCCACAGGGTTCTACGCTTTATATGTTGTAGGCTTGGACACCTCCACCGCTAGATCCGCACTAATCGTTGTTTAGAACCATTTGAGAGGGACCGACATACGTCCTTATAATGTAGTGGACATAAAGCTCTGGACATAAGACTGGTTTTGAGTACTCACTTTCTTGTTACATTCTTGTTACATAGAAGGACGTAAGATCATCGAGTGAGTCTTATATATGTCACTAAGAGACTAGATTTCGTTAGATTGTTCTTAAAAATTGTTGAAATTTACAATAAAGAATTATAAACAAATACTCTCACATACAGAAACCGATTACTCACCTGAACCCAAAACACAATAGAGCACAATCGTGTTACACCTCTTCACTTTCGAAAACCAATTAACTTTTTCAATAATAAAAATATTTCACTTTTCTATGCATTCGCTATTTTATTGCTTCGCATACAGTCAGTCTGGTTGTTGCGGCAGTTGCATCAACTCCAGCCCAGCAGAGACTCTAATATAGGAGCACCTTCTGACCCGGCTGCCATAGCGGCTGCAACCCTTTGAGGGCGAGCATTTGTACGGTTGAGCCATTAAACGCTTTCATTATGTTTTGCCTCATATACTATTCACTTGCTCATTTCATGCCCATTAAAAGTGCCTTTTGTCCAGCCGTTTAAACGCCCCGTCCACCAGTATCGGGACCCAGACCGGTGAACGCTGAACGCTGAACGGTGCGAGGTCGCATTTTATATTCATGACCAAAATGTGTAACATTTTATTAACAATTCTCAGGCAAATAGCAACAAAAGCGGCACACACAGCAACGTAAACACAAATAGCAAACAACAAAAGCAACAAAGAAAAACAATAAAATCATTTAATGATGTCACAGTTGAAATAAAAATGCAATAAAATGTCAAAATTATTGAATTTACGTTTACGGACAGCACAAGAGGCGCTATCGGTGGAGCAGAACGAACTGTAATGGACTAGGACGGAATAGCACAAAAGCAGGTTGCCTGCGAGTTCATCTAAATGAAAGGAGCTTGCTTGGTAGGTGTTCTCCCACCTTTAACTGGCAAATGAAATTTAATTAAATTTTAGGAATACGAAACTGTTAAATTAATTAGGCCTCCTTAGAAATTAGGAAGGAGTAGAGAGGTAAATGAGGCAACGGTGTCGGAAAAGGCAGAAATTGTACTTGGTCGTTCATCCTCCTTAAAACGAAAATACAATGCCTCACCACGCACTACTTCTGGTCCAAGCACCTTTTCGTGTCTCTCCACTCGCATTTCCACTTATATGCCCCCATTAAGGGGACAGACGCATTGTCGCCGCCGACCGAAAATAGAATTCTTTTCATTATCAAAATATAAAATCAAATCAGGTTTTTCCTTATCGAAATTTATGCGTAAATTAGTGCGCTTCATCAAGGTCTCCAGCGTAAAAGGATCTCGCTTGCACTGAATCTACATACGAAAAAGATTTCGATTTGATAAAAAGCCTGTTTGCCGTATGCGACTCCAGTGCGTCTGGTCGCGCTCGCACACATGCTACGCGCTACGCTTCTGTTGTGGCACATCTATGCCTGTTTATGTGACATTTATGTCTAGGCTTTTAAAATTCCTAATAAATTCTCCTTTGAGTTCTCTTTTTGTTTGGTTTTGCTTTGGTTTGGTTTGCTTTGATTTTCATTCCATTGCGCCTTTTGATTTCCATCGATTGTATTCGATTCCATTTGCTATTAAAATGCGACCAACTGTGCGGGTTGTGTTTGTGTTTTCTGTTGATGACGATGATGTTGATGAGTAGCCGAGACCTTATGCCCGCTTCCTAGCCTCAATGGCGACCAATCCGATGTAGGGACCACCTATTGCGGTTGAGTTTTCAGTTTATATTTTCGATTGCAGTCAGAATTGTTAAATTAATTGGTAATTTTGTCGTTTTGCTTTCATCACAGGATTCTTATCTAAGGACATATTCATGCATTGACCCTCATCCTGTCAGCCAAATTTACGGATTCTGTATTTGGTAAATGTGTTGGTATTTTCATGAAATTTGGTAAGATATGTTGCAAATGAACTATTTTTATTAATTATCGATAAATTAAAAAAAAATTGCCGAAAAATAATCGAATCAATATTGATAAACAATCGACATAATATCGATAAACAATCGAAAAATTATCGATAAAAAATAGAAAAAATATCGATAAATAATCGAAAAAATATCGATAAATAATCGAAAAATGGTATAAGAAAGTATTGTACTCGCATAGAAAAATTGTCGATAAATAATCGAAAAAATATCGATAAAGAATCGAAAAATTGTCGATAAATAATCGAAAAAATATCAATAAACAATCGAAAAATTATTGATAAAATAACCGAAAAATGTTCTAAGAAAGTATTGTACTCGCATGTGCAGGGTATTTTAGCTTCGGTCAGACAGAAGATAATTCTCTTATTCGTTTTCTATGAGTTCAATTTGGTTTATGGGTTCTTAAATTTGTATGAAACCTTTATGTTGGCAAAAGCGTCCCAACAATTTGGGGTGTAGCTATCAGCAAAGTCATTGGTTGCGGTAGAGCCTTCTCAGAAGCTTTTTCCTCCAACCAACTCCTCTCAAACTACCATTTACCCATAAAACAAATAAATATTTGATAGTACGACCCCTCGAGGATCTTAGTCAAACTTTTAGCTACAACTTCTCACAGAGACGAATTCGATTCTTCTGTTCGCAGACACCAAATTGTTTCAGTTAGATTCAGTGGCCGATTCCAAACGGTAAATTATATTAGCGTTAGTGTGCCATTGCTTGGCGAGTAATGAAACAAATTTGCTCAGGCAGAAATCAACATCTCCTGTTCACCTGTTTTGCTCACTGAAATACAGCATTACTTCTACGAAAACATCTGAGAGAAAGGGAGTTCGGAACAACATACATATTTCGTAGTATGTGAAAAACACTTCATTGTAAACTCAAGGCTTCTAACATTCTGTAGCAATACCGAAAACTATTAACGCAAAGATCACACCAAAAGCAGGAACACAACCTTCTGCTCATCATTGAGGTTGATCAATGTCAAATCATCAACCACAGCAACAGACATCACATGGAGTAGAATGTACCTACATAGACTGGCTGGAATGTACGTTTCAAGTTGAATGCACTCGGAGCTATCTTCTGGCTTAACACGCAAAACCCGAGTCAAGAGCTAAGACGGGCAAACCGGAAATAGAGAAAAATTGCTGTAATAACTTTTACTGCACGCTGGATGGACAGTCAATGCAACTACAAATTTCTATTTGTAATTCACGAAGAATTTACAACAATGCTCGAATGTAAAACTAATTTCCATAAACGATTTATTTCATTTACCCCTTTTGCTTTTATTCGTATGCTGCTTTGCTGTTTAATTCGTTCATTCCACTAAATCCAAGTTCTCTCATATCGATGGCGAAATAAATTACAACAATAAAATAAATTGAGATCTCATTTTCTCATTTCACAATACGGCGAGTGAACGAAAGAACGAAACTGAGCGAAGCAAGCGGCAACTTCCGCTGACCTTCAAGTGGTTCGCTTTTATGCGCCAGCATGGATTTAATTGTGCAAGTGTGTGTGTGTGTGTGTGTTTGCGAATTCGGCATTAACGTATTGTGCCGCATTCGTTGTATGCAGATAAGATGCGTGTGAGCCATAAGCTCGAAGAATCTCCTTAGCCCAACATATTAATGCCAAAGACCACATTACAAGCTGGCTAGTGGCGAGTGGTGGTGAGCTAGCGAATAACGTGAAATCGGCCGCACAACTCTTCATGACTCAATAAATGCGCAAACAGCTAAATTTTTTTTCCGAGTGTGTAAAAAGAAAACCAAAAATTTACATTATTTTGCAACGTGCGATCGCCGTGCAGAGATTCTCAGTCGGGAAGAGCAGCATGCGCGCGCACACTATGCGCTTGCGTATTAATCCATTCATAAATTATATCGGAACCGTGTCTGGGGTAGTGCCTGCCACAATGATGCCACTGCAGGGCAATTGCTTGCGCTGCCAAGGCTGTTCATGTTCATTTATTTTTTACAATTGAACAAAATCCGTTTTTTTTAACCATTTGTAAGTTGGCCAAAATGACAGGTTGCCAGTTGAAATGTGTTAGCGCATAAATTGCTGAACTTAATCAGAAGCTTATATAGCATCAAGGTGTCAGCACCTATGTGTGTGAATGTTAAAAGGCATACTAATAGAAAATTAAAAAACCGGCCGGCCATGGTTTCATAGACTATGTGCAATTACAGATCTCTAACTTCACAGATCTCTGACTTCAGGAGAGCATAATTTTGAAATGTCAGATCCATATTTTGAAATGCTACGCCTTGTTTTGGAAAATTCAAAATCCGACTCATAGAATATCGTTCGCTGAAAAATTAAGTGTCTCATGTTGCTTCCGATACTTTCGTCGACAGAACGTTTGTAATTCCAAAACCACACATAGGTAACTGCATCTAAATGTCGTCTTCATATTAGTAGACAAATCTATTGCCGTGGTATGAGGAGAAGAAACTCAAAAATCAATGCGAGAGTGGTAGATCTACTACGATAGGAGCAGAGTAAGAACGCCATGTAAAATAATCGAACACTTTACAATTTTTCAAGTATCCAGATAACAAAACCTGTTGTGGCAACCGAGTTTTTGTTCACCTTCATTTTTACCGTTTGTTGCAACAATACTTTCCGTTGTTGAAACATATGCATTCAGTTGAGGCTACTAATATCCATACTTACATTAGTGAAGAATAATAAATATTTTCGGTTGTCGTAGCTGATTTATTTGAAAGGATCAGTTGGCAGTTGGTTAGCAGAAAAATGTGGCTTCTTCAATCTCCTATTCATTATTTCGTAAGCGTGTATGGACATAGGCAGTTCGACATTTAATTTAAACATTTCCTTACAAAATTAAATAAAAAACAAAAAACCGATTATGCCAAATGAAAGAGCATCCCCAAAAACCTAAGGTTCTTAACTCATAACCCACTTTATCAGCCGATTATTCACAATAGGAATGTCCAAATACATATAAGAAATGTACGTATGATCGTGAGGTTACCACTGAAGTAGTGCGTACTACCTTATATTCCTTATGTTGTTTGAAATTTAGCTTTGAGACCCGAAACTGAGGATTTTTACATTCGTCTACATCTTTTGAATAGTTTTCTCTGGCAGTTTTCCTTTTATTAACTGTGACGTAACACGAGATGCCTTATGATCAAGTTGCATATTTATTACAAACTGTTTAGTTATGCACCAAAACCGATAAACACGAAAACAAACAAATTATAGTAATTGCAAATCATGCGAAATCTTGAATTTTTCCAACTTCAAAGAGGAAAATTCCACAAAAACATTCAACTTCTTTATTTGCAAATTATTTATGAAAATTCGCACGATTTGTCTATTTGGCAAAATGCAAAATAAAATCGGGGAAAAAAAAACTTCAGCAATTTCCTAGTGAATTTAAATGATCGCCACAAATTTCCAACTTCAACACTTAAGCGATTGCATCCATGGCAAGGCAAACGTTTCCAGCCTCAAGGAATCAAAAAACCAAACCGAAAATGATCGTGTGGCCAATTGGCGTCTGTTTTGATCCAGTTAATATAGAGTGGAAATTTATGATGTTTGGCTGGGGGCCAAGAATTGTTTTGGTTAATGTTTTTTTTTTGTCCGTATGCTGCGTGTCACACTGCAATCAATTCTTAGCTTAACGGCTTTTTTTCGGTCGGGGGGGGCAGAAGTCTGTTTTCATTTCGTTGAAGATTTTTTGTTGTATTTTTTTTCCATTTGCCAAACAATTTATATACTTAAGAAAGTTCATAAGAATTTCGTAAATCAGCAAGAGTTTCTTTTCTTGTGTGTGTGTGTGTGTGTGTGTGTGTATTTCGCAATTTTTAATTCCTTTAATAATTTCCCTTGCATTCGGTTGTGCGCATGCGCACATGTTTATGTCAATTGCGCTTGACAGTTTGTTTGGGCCAAAAAAGTGACACAAATAAAATGAATGAATTCAGTGAGATGCTGAGATGCTGTAGTGCCTTTTCCTTTCCTTTTTTTTCAATATTATTATTTTTCTTCTTTTTTTTTTTTTGTAAGTGCTTGTAGGCTTCTTAAATCTGAAATGCAATTGTTTTGCAAAACTTTTCACAATTGCTGTGGCCGAAAATGGCAAAAATCAATGCAGCCCGCCTTTCGGAGACTGTTGGCTGCCTGGCCAAACCGGGCGCACACAGCAGGCAAAAAGGACACATACAAAGTCCATGTCAATTGCATTTGAGAAATTGACATTTGGTTTATTGTGTTTGTTTGGTGACTGGGGAGTGTGTGTGTGTGTGTGTGTAAGGAGAAAAAGTGCGCGCCTAATAAGGTTATTTGGATCGTTGATTTGTTTGAGCCCGACGACATTGCCGGACACGCAACATGCTGCATTTGCGGCATTGGCTGGCGTATATAGTTTTTTACTTTATGGGATTTATAATACAACAACGGCCATGGCTGCGGTATGTGGCGGCTCGCCGAGATTACCGCAAGTTTACGAAAATATTTAAAGTTTTTGTTTCGTCTCTCGGCAGACAAATGAATGCAAAATGTAAATTGCCCGAAATGACAATCGATTTGAGCGTATTTATGGTCAGCGCACGCATACCACACTTTTGTCTTTGATTGATTACGACAAGGCCAAAGAGGAAGGCTTTTTTTGGGGGGGGGGGGGGTAAGCCGCTTTTTAAGAGGTGTATTACAAAATGAGTCTTTGGGTTGATCGCCGTTGAAATACATAGCAAATCTGATACCAAAAAGTGGTGACAATATGGTATTGGCATAGAAGGGAGGGACAGTACAATCAAAAATCCTTCATTAATAAGCCTTTGCAAAAAAATTTTGTTTTGTTTTTCATTCAAATAACTGAAAGGAAGGAATTTCTCACAATTTTTTCCAAGTGTATTTCAAGTATTTGAACTTATCATTGATGCAAAAAAGTCGCAAAGAACTTTTTGATCATTTCGTTTGCGACAATATTCACACTCACGATTTAATTTGAGGCCACATGCTAACTGCATGTTGTGGCAGCCAATACCACTACTCTCCATTCCATGCTGCGGCAGTACCTACAGTAAATGTCGCAAATAATGCTTACAAGCGCACGCTTGTTTACTTCGATTTATTTCATTTGCGATAATTTGTGCCGCGCGCGCTGATTCAGCCCTAAGGTACGCCGTCCTCATTGTCGTCGTCGTCGTCGTCGTTTCAGTCGCAGTCGCTGTCAATTCAACAACAGCAACATGTTGTGTGTTGGTCGACATTAAGATTTAAGGTAACATGGCGGCGATTGTTGACATTTCAGTCGATTTTCTTATGCGGAGGCTTTTTTTTCACTTTGTGCCAAAGAATTTTATATGCAACAAATGCCACATGTGGGCGGGTTGATGCAACGGCGGCGGCAACTGTGGCGGCTTGCTTTGATTTCAGCGAATTTGTCAGTTTTATTATTTTGATTTTCAAAAATATGACTTCGGCTTTCCGACATGAGTTGGCTGAAGTTTGTGATCTTATGTAAAGCGGGTTAGCGCTGAATCAACTGTGATTCAGAAGCCAGTTCGTAAATTGCCAAATCCTCGCTGTTTCTTTGGTGACTATTAAGATGTTATTTTGGGAAAAATTTTTCCTTTCGAATTTAATAAATTTAATGCGAATGGGGGATGCCAAAAAGCTGTTAATGTGAAGTGACGAGTCTTATCAGGTATGAATGAATTAAAGCCATATGTGAGTTCCAAATAAATAAAATTTTGTTTCACCAAGAAATTATTCCATTCACATTATAAAAGAACAATTTACAATTTATTTTTTGATTTTTTAAACGGTTTTTTTTAAAATTTCTAACGAAAAAAAATTCGACTGACTTATCCGTTGCCTTCAAGCAACACCCTTCAAAATAAAAAGTCGTTTTAATTAAGTAAGAAGATGGTAAAGTTATTGCAAACACATCGACAGGAGTCATGATGCGCTCAGTTCCATAGTGGATTAAGTCCATTTTTTCTCAAAACTGAGTTGGATATGACTTGTAACTCTCTGTATGCCGGTGTCAAAACTGAATTCGAGCAACATAAGGCGAAATCTGTAGCAGCGGCTTAAGCTGCTACAGGAAAGGTACACTGGACATTGTTCTTCTGCTTTTCTATGTAGGAAGATGTAGGAAGATTCATTAATTTCAGCCTATTTACATAGCTCGAACTTGTGTTGACCAATGACCCATAAGAATTTTGCAGAAAATGTATGAGTTTTTTATTTCAAAATCGTTCTCAAAAATCATAGTTTTCGACTTCGGCCAGTTCCGTTCTAAACCAACGAAAGCTTTTAATTTGTGTGGAATTTTTAAGTTGACTGTAAGATTTATTGTAAAATTATTCCGATGACCTAGGGCTTTTGCAATGGCTATAGGATTTTTTGAGGAATTCATTGAATGGCTGCCTAATTTTTTGAGATTATTGACGATGGCTTTCGAATTTTTGGTTTGATTTTTCAATGTCTGTAGGATTTTCTAACATTTTTAAAGCTATGGGATTTGTGAATGTCTCTGTAATTTTCTGAACCTTTTGTGAAGTGTGCAATTTTCAATACCAACTTATGAAATTTCTGTGGGATTTTTAGTTTAAAAAATGTGGGAAATACTGTATATTCTCAAATTTAATCAAATAATTTAGCCCCACCCTTTCCAGTCATTTGCTAACTTTTAAATTTTCCACCACAGTTTGTTTAAAACTCTAAGCAAATAAAGTATTTCATCATATCAGTGATCAGCGCCTGCCGTAAATGCTGAACACTCCACTGGTCTATAATTTCGGAAAAGTTCTCAACCCAACAGGCTGACAAAAACAAATACCTTCAGGCCTTTACGGGAAAAAAGCAAAGCAGCGGCATTTGATTTAGTCTGGCTGCCCGACTGCCTGCCTTTATTCTAAAGATCACAATTAGTGGCCAATTTAAAATTTCAGCCCATAAAAACAGAACCAACATGGATTCACGTCTTTATTAATAAACCAAAAAAAAAACAAAACAGAACAACGTTGTGCTCTGTGCCATTTGATAATAATAACGTGGCCAACTAACAACATACTACTTTGGAATATATTTTAAGAAGTTTGGTGGTTTGAAACCAACAATTTTCAGTCTGCAATCAATCAATTATCGATGCAGTCCGTCCGTCCGTCCGTACGCTCCCCGTTCTATGCCCATGCGCTGTTTCGTTAATTTGGTCTGTGTTACTAACAATTTAACTGTTCTGTGTGCGGCTGGTTGAGCGCGGACGTGGTTAATTTCGAGTAGCCGCCCATGTAGACAAATAACGCTCAATACGAAATCGGAGACGTTTGATCGGTCTTTGGTCTTGTTCTTTTTCGTTTTAGTTGGTTTCTGCTGTGGCGGCCACTGCCACTGCCGTCTATCAAGCAGAAATTTTGATAATTATTTCCTGACAATTGGGGCGACTTCCAAGCGGGTTTCGCCCAGCTGCAGTGTTTTTTTTCCATGATTTTCCCTCCAACAGAGTCTGATGGAGTCTTATGTGTGGCTGCCCAACATACTCGTAGTTGTCGTAATTTGAGCATGCTGCTTGATAATTGCTGCTGCTGCTACTACTTGTTTAGTCTCAGATTGGCCATTTTAACTGAAAATTACCGCAATTACTGTGAAAATTTTGAATTCCTAATAAATTCATTTGAATTGTAATGGAGTAGGTATGTAGCGGGAACGTGTCGATAGGCATTTCTAGTAGAATGACAACTCAATTTTTTGGTATTTTAAATGCGTTGAGTAATTATGAAGGAGCGGATTTCCTTTTTTACCTCAGTAAATGGAAGTGAATTTATTTTAATTAAAAATTATTCCCAATCGACTTAGTAATTGTCTGAGGGTATTTATTTAAATTGGCTGAACCACGAAAGATCACTGCAATCTGTATTGAACATTAGAGAATGGCTGGTGGTAGTGATTTCCTGTTATTACCATCTTGAGTGGCATTCTGTGATTACGTGAAGCGCTTATCCAAAAGCAATCAAGGCACAACAAGAAAATCTCAAAGATTCTAATGAGAACTGAGATGACTGCCATGCAGCATCAACTAAATTAAATGGAATTCCATTCAACACACCAACGGCAACAACTACAACAACACCAACAACAACATGTTAATGTGTTTAACACTATGTACGCTGTACATTACATACAACATGTCCTGCTAACAAATAAATACACTTTGTGTAAATTACATTAACGCATTACATCTAACAGCAACAGCAAGAGGACAATTTACTCTTCTTCTGGGTCTCCTCAATCCACAATGACCACACAACAAAAGCAACAAAAAGCACCACCGAAATGCCATTTGCATGTATTTTCGTAAATTAACAATTTTACAATCGCACTAAATTACAATCAAATCAGGCAATTCATTGCAATTACCACCTCAAGAACATTACCACAAATTGGCCAAGTGAAGAAGAAGAAGTACTAACAGCCACATTCCCATCAATAGTTGCGATTTCGTACGATTCGGCGTTGGAGGTGTTATCGTTGGCAAACAATCTGACACATGTTGCAAGTTCAAAAAGCGGCGCGCGCACGCGTGCACGAAAGAGCGGAGATGGCCGCTGATGATAATTCAATATGGTAACGCAATGGCAGCAGCAACAACAAGGAGAAGAAAACAAAAACCAACAAGGCAGCCTACAGCAGCCAAAGACAAAACACAAAACAACAGCCCGCCCGCTCAGCAAACGCCACGCAGACACACAAACGTTCGACTGCAAACCATTTCAATTTATACCAACCAATCCAATCCAAACGAATCGAATTGAATTGAATTCATAAGATATCGAACAATCATCACGCAGATAGCAGCGACAAGATACGGCGACAAGTTGGAAAGTCAGCCACAATTTTTTTTCTTTTACTTTTTATTATCATTTCCAGAAGGGACTGTTGCAGCGCCAGCTTATCGCCATCGAAACACGAAGACAACTTAGGCGGCATATTTGGTGTGTGTGTGTGTGTAAGTTTGTGTGCGACGGTACTTACGCATCATCTCCTGCGCCCAAAAGTGCGTCTTCTTCTTCCTTTCTTTTCTTTTCTCGGTATTATTTTTTTGTCTTCAGTTTTCTGGGTAAACTTTCAAAAAATTTCATAAAAAATGTATAACTTCGGCGCCAGTTGAAAGTTTTTCAAACAAGCGCACCGCACAACGATCGACCTACCATGGGCCAGCTCCTTCTGCTACACCACCTTCACCTTCTACTGCTGCTTCGTATTAGACCAGTACGTACGGAGGTTTATAAAATTTTGTGGCTACCCTTCGAACTGTGCTTGCTCTAAGTAACTACTTTTGCTGAGCTGGTCATTTGCGTATTCCTCTTGGCAGACACACACAAGCTCTGGCCGTTGCCGCGCATTACGTGAACACATCGTCGTCGTCGTCGTCATCATCATCATCATCATCAGCATTTAATGAAGCGGCTTTGGAATTTAAAGGAGCACATTTGCATTCGTGCAATGCAAACACTGCGCAGCACACACAGTCAGTGAAAATGAGTTGTATGCAAGGCGTGTATCTTGTGGGTTAGACACTAACAAGTGCTAAGTAGATGCTTGGCTTGTAATGCACCTACACCCGGGCATTGAAGGTATATTAGCTTTGATTAAACTTTTGTACGTCAACGCGGGGCGCTGTCAAACAGGGCACGTCGTAATCAAGAGAATCTTGGGTGGCGCCTTGGACATTGCCTTACTAGCCACCGATTCTAATCGGTGGAAATTCTAGCTGAGGAATTTGATTTGGAAGTGAATAATTTTGGTGAAAAAAAGCCCCTTCAACCAAAGAATATTAATTTTTTGGAGTTAATACGTGTGGAAGACCAAAATGGAGCCCAATCTTATTTCAGATGGCAAATACCTATGCAATGTGTGAATACATCATTTACCATTTAAGAGTAATTCGCAAGTGTGGAGGAACTCTAAATTAACCGCCTTCCATTAAATAAAGCCAAGCGACACCCTTTTAAATTAGCCTGATTGTAGGGTATGCCATCTGCGGACTGGGGCCAACTGCACCTTCCTACATGTTTCTGTATAGTTGCTGCGAATCGAACTACAAGTTAATGTTGTTGATGTTTTTTTGCCGTTGTATTATTGCCACTACTATTTGCCGATGTGCTGCATATGAATTATTTTCCCTCCTATCAGGCACAGTACCAATGCCGAAAGCAGCACCAACCAAAGGAAAAAAAAACATTTTTATTTATACTCGCATCTGATAAAGGCAAAAAAGAAGAAAGAAAAAAGTACCCACTTCACTCATTCACTCACTTAAAATGTACTAACTTGTGTACAATGAGAATCCTTGGCAAATAATAGTACCCAAAAGTCAAATTGAGAGGCGCATCACGTGCACACATGTGCGCTGCCTCGGTGTCATTTATTTGCCAACGTTAGATTTGCTTTTAGAAGAGTTTTCTATGCTTTTTTCTGCTTCTTCTTCTACTTCATCCACCCCAACAGCAATGCCGAACAAGTGCAGCAGCAACAACAGCCACTCCAGCAACATTTCCAGCATATTTCACCTGCCGAAAAAAAAAATGCTTTGAAGAAAAGCAACAAAAAAAAAAGCAAAGGCAACCAAAGCAGCGAGTGGCTTTTTGATGTCTCGCTTAGCGGAAACGTGCGCAAGTGTAAAATAGTTATTTTCGGTAATGGATGTGAGCAAATTTGGGCAAGGACTCTGGATGGGCCTGCTGCCGCCCCGCCCCGCCAGAGGGTGTGCAGTTGGGTACGGGAGTAGCAGCCACACATAAAAATTGAATTCTTTAAAAGGGGATTTCTTGGAATTTGCCAGCCATAAATTTTAGTTGCTCGTAGTTTTAGTTCCTGCAACATCTTTCGGTGTTGTGTGTGTGTGTACTTCTCTACTGCTTTTTATACTTTCGACTTAACCGCATCGTTGTGGCTCGTTTTATTGCGAAAAAAGTTGCGGTGGAGTTTATTTCATTATTTTTGGTTTTTCTTTTTCCCAGTGCAAGAAGGGTGGTGGCGGTTATAGAATTTTATTAGCGTGTAATAAAGCGAATGAGTGAAATAGTAAAAAAATGGCATTATGTTGGGCGCACGCAAATTCCTTTAGGTTAAACGCGTGCTCTACAAGTGGATTCAGAGTATCTTACTTGCGGCCACAGAAAAGCAAAGGTAAATCGAATGTAGCCAAATGTCAATCGCACAGCAGTTGCCTTTGAATTTCACACTACCTTCACTTCTTTCATAATTTACAAGTTCCACACGATTTCCCTAATGAATCGGTCTTATTTCTTGCTATCGAAATTAAACTCAGGTTAACGATATTCTAAAGCGTTTCTTATTTTTTATTTTCGTTCGGAATATTCTCAAGCAATTCACTTAATTTGGTCTGCCATAACCATAAATATTTCACCCGCTAACGACTGACATTCATTGAAACGATTTACAGCTGTAATATCGTTAAATCTATACAAAGTGGATTGGTAAGTTAACGGTTAGCATTCGTTAAATTTAATTTCTTTACGAGTCATGCATATTTATAGATTGATTTTCAAATCATTTTGGACATTATTGCTCACAACCGACATATGTTTTCTTTGATTATTCTCTGATTAGAGTAACTTCGTAATAGTAAAACTGACATCAATCGGCTAATAGTGAAAATAAAAGCCTAACATTTCATCACAGTTCAGAACTTTTTGTTATGAAATGTTCCATTAGACTATACATACGAGCAGGGTATTCACGCCACGACGAAAGTAGTAGATTCAAAGCAAAGGTAGTAGATATCAATTCTTGCGTAAAATTTTTACGAGTAGATTTCTTGAAAATACCATGAAGGGAGTAGAAAACTATTACCGGGGTAGAGTAGTAGAAATTGAAAAATTGCTAGAGTAGTGGATCTACTCCGATAGTTGTGGATATCTGTTACTCTTGCCAATATTTTTAACTTTTGGGATTAACGTGTAATTTCGAAGCAAAGATCGTCTCTTTGACTCCGTAGATTGCGCGAAGACAAGAAACGATTAGAGATTGATCGAAAGCATTCAAGAGAATAATCCTACTTAAGGCCTGATCGGTGTTTACATTAACGGTGAGTACCGAATACGATGAACGGTATGACAAGCTGATGGATGAGGCAACTTCCATCTACTCCGGGCAGTGGACAGCTCAATGAGGACGTCGCCATTATGTAGGGATTCTAATACGTCCTCATCCTCACATAATAATAATTTGGCACAGCAAATTAATGAAGATTTTTTATGGAATCTTGGTGTTTTTTTTTCAAGCTTGAACCCGATAGTTTTTACTATCCTCCATAAAATGACATTCCACTTCATTACTGGAATATTTCGTTGATCAATTACGAAACTAAAATTGTTCTCACCTAGATAGTATTCGTTTTATGCTTATGAGCACCTTACATTTCTATGTACGCCCATATCAACCCATTTAAGGCCGTGACATTTTCAACTTATTGCTACTGTCTACTTGCATTCTAACCTCCAACAGGCAATATCAATTCAATCAACAGAAAATAGTCTCATCCCAACATATTCCCATCATATTATTTTACCCTAAACGGTCGTTAATTTCACGCATATTATTAACCTTTACTCAAGTAGCTAATTCCCAGAAATTGGACGTCGTCGGTCTTCTTATCGGCATAAATACAGAATTTTATGACAACGATTTTATTCTCATAGCCACACCACCAAAAAGAAGACGCCGTTTGCATTTCTGCTGATATTTGATGTCATTTAAAATGCATTCGAATGACGCTTAAATCGTTTTCCACTTGATGTACCTACACACATGGGTACGCTGCCGCAACGACCATCGGACCCATCCAGCGGAGAAAATATAGAAAAGATGTGTGCATTTATTTTCTCGGGCTACTTACATTGAATGCTGATTAATTTTTACGTGAAGGTGTTTATAAAATATTTAAACGGACTTGGGAACATTTTCCATTTTTCTTCAGTATTTTTTTTTTCATTTACTTTTTGTTTGTGTATAAAATTTGATTTTATGAGTTTTTATGAGCATTTGCTGCTATTTCATTTGAAATCGTTCTCTTCGGTTGCAGTTGGTTTATTTTTACGGCAGTAACTCAAGTTGGTGTACACTTTCGGAGCACTTGGGTTCTTGTGGCTGAGCTGTTCACATAAATTCGAAAGTAATCAAGAGTAACGAAGTGTAAGAAGTGCAGCAATGAATTGAAATTAATGAACTGAAAAGCATGAATTTAAATTTTCTATACAGCAGCAAGGTGCGCCCGGAGGTGGAGGGGAAAAGTTAGGAAATAAATTTCAAATAAATTAAAATCAAATAAATATGTAAATAAATTAAACATAAATAAGAAGAAGCAATGAATGGATATTTCAGAAACAGATTCATGATAAAAAAACAACTTCAGTGAATTACCTACCACAAAATCTGTTGTATCATAAACAAAGTTCAATGAATTCTAAAGCGCCCATATTCAAAAACAATTTAGCAAAAAAGTTTTTAATGCAGAAATTTGCTTCATTTCTGTTAACAGAAGTTAGCCGAAATTCCCTAAATTAAAGAGAATAATTCATTGGCCAGGCCGTAATTCTATTTAACGGACGATAAAAGAAATATTTCACATAAATAAACTTTCTATTTCTGCGTAAAACACCTAATTAAACCTAACTCAAATCGAGCGAAGCCAAAACCAAACCCAACCCAGCCATGGTCACAAATCGCATAAATGTTATCGCACATCATCATTAAGACTTCTATTAATTAATTTAATGATTTTAATGTGCCTAATTCAATTCTTATCATTGCTGAGTGATCTTTTGTACTGAAAAAAAAAACGAAAATAAAAATAAAGAAGCATTTTAACAGGTTGTCCGCTCGGCGGTCTGGCCACCATTCGCCGCACAATTCGCATCGTACGCAGCACAACAATTTTAAGTGTATTTTTCCCTTAACTGATTCAAAATAGATAAGTTCGCTCGACGCCCATCTGTACGAATACATTAAAGACTTGCGGCGGTGAATTTGCCTCAAGTATGCGGCAGCAACGCAACTCTGTGGTTTTTTTGTTGTACAAATTTTGCGCGCTCTACACACCTCCTCGCGCTCTTCTGTCGTACGCTGATGCTTCAATTTCAGGTGATTGATTTCCTGCTGTTAGCTTGACTTGACTTCACTTGGCTTGTCTCGGCCGCTATTTGTGCTGCTGTTACGCCCTGTTAACTTGGTCAAATGGCAGAAATTAGTTTGCGGCTGTGCTTGTACGCTGAGCCCCTTGCATTGCCCTCAACATAGTTGGGTGAAAATGCGGCAAGCCAATTGCGCGAGATGAGATATTTTAATTAAAATTGCAAATCGTTGTTGTATGTAAATGGAATTTGCTTATGTGTGTGTATGTGTGGGTGAGTGTGTGTATGTGTGCATGTGCGTCTATCAATTTTATAAGACTCCACTGAAGCCAAGCTGGCATCGAAGGTGTGTATTTTATATGCCAAAGCAGCCGCATTCATCGAGCTTAGATTAGATTCAAATTTACGATCACCTTCAAATGTTGCCCGCCTTTTATGGCCACACTTGAGTGTTGGCAAATACAAAGTGGTAGCGCGCGAGGCTGTTAAAATATTTTTATTAGCTCAGGTTTTTAGCAAACGTTTTATAAACTCTCACACGATATGTACTTACGTACAACAACAACAATAATCACTGCAAAACCACACATAAATGGACTCTTAACTCCAATTCAAGCCCAAAAACAATGCAAGCCCATTTGACACATGCGAAATTGCCTTCTTGTTCCGCGAATTGCATAACAAAATCATTATCCTCGCGTATTCAACATAAATTTTACACTCGAAGAAATATTGTCATGCCCAAAACTGTCAATTATTGCATAAATTTATTTTCGCTTGGCAATTTAAAGCGAAAGTTTTGTTGTTGTTGTCTTTTTTTTTTGTCCACCACCGAAAATGGCTGCGAAACTACCACAATTTACAAACAAATTCAAATACTCGGGGGGAAAAAAATTGTTAGTATTGGTCTAGCTATTTTGTCTCTTATTGACTTGACAAAATTTTCGTTTCGAGCGTGTGCAATTTACCACAAATTCGTAAATTTCGTATTTGCATAAATAAGCAAACAAACATCGGTACAAGCAAACACGGAACACACACACACACACACACACACACAATCGCACACAAACAGCACTTATGAAACGTGTAAAGTGCAGTGCAACGGTACAACGAACATCCACAGTTTGGCAACACATGCGTCCTGGCCGGTTCGGTTCGGCTCCAACGGTATGGTGGCTGCAAATTGGCCATCAAAAGCAAACGATCGCCGCCATATGCAAATAAATTGAAATGCGCTCGCCAATTTTAAGCTCGCTAGTAAACAACGCGCAAAAATTCGATGCTGACAACTAATTTCAAAACTATGAGATCATCCTTTGGCTATACACAAGAGATACGAGTGGCGGCCGTTGTGGTGGTGGTGTTAGCAGCGGCAAATGACAACAATGGTTGTTTAGTAAAGTGTTGGTCCCCAAACCACAATACATGTAACAGGGAAATAGGAAAAACTTTTAATTTTTTCTCACAAATGTAAGTAATAAGATTGCAGGAGGACACGACAATGGAAAATGTTTTGAATCATTCGAATGCAACTCGTTGCTAAATTGGATTCTGCAAAAATATAAGTACAGATCATAATTGTCGTGACGTCACAGGAGAGATCAGACGAACAGCTGATTTAATTTTTTAGCATTGCTTGCCGGCCAACGTGACCATAAAGCTGCCGATTTCAAAAAAATTACTTCTAAAATTTATTTTACAACACAACACCGTTCAGCTCTTTTGAATGCAGAAGTACACGGTATTTTAAGGCTTAAAGCAGAGGATTTAAAAAATTACAAAGAAATCGCGCGATTTTTATTAGAAGTGTCTGCATTTCTAACACCAGCTACGCTGTCAACAGTACTTTTGCATTAAAGTTCCTTCTGTGTGGCCATATGGGAAGGTCTACGGTTAAGTAATACCTACTCGCATACTGCCACCACCACAAAGACTAAAAATAGCACTTGTGAATCGATTTAGCTGTAAATTAGCATTAGAAGGTTCACAGGAGGGGTACTCCCAGTACTGCTAAATTTATGGTTGACTGGGTTATTAAACTGGGTCTAGTTTTCTCTAGTTTTCAGAAAGAACTTGCAACGAATTCTTGTGTATTTCCTTTTGGAATTTTGGTTCCCGATTTTCATAATTCCGATGATTAATTAGTTAGTCAGGCCTCATAACAGACATGATATGTACAGGAGGGTGCCCACCTACTGGCACCCTAAGGTTTTGAGGTCATAACTTTCGTTTGAAACATAATTTCGCAGAGATCCCGGGTTCGTTTGATAGTTAAGTTCAATAGCTAAGAATTTCCAACTGAAATTAAAAATTCTGGCAGTCGATCTAGAAAAAGTCTCCAAAATCGACCCTCGAAAAAAGGTGCCCAGCTACTGGCACCCATTTACAATTCGCTGTAAGAAATCGAAAATGAAGCATAAACACTAGTCTATTAATTCGTATGTGTTGTTTATTCTTTCAGTGGTTCACTCTGACCATTTGAACAGAAAAAAAAAAGTCGGGATATTTTGTTAGCAAAATATATTTCCATGAAAAAATGTAGTGAAAATGGGTTAAAATTATGTTTCGCTGTCATCACCGCAGTTTTTGCAAGAGAAATAGCTCCTTTACATGTTGGCTCATTTGAAGTGAACAACACGATGGGTGCCAGTAGGTGGGCACCCTCCCCTATGTATGTGATTTTAAGTATATTGCAACAAAGTAATCAATGAAAGTGAATGTGTCGAGACTATAACCGGTGGGCGTTGACTATTAAAGCATCAACTTAGGTACAGATATTGACAGACTTATATTAACAACACTGGCCAACGCCTCACTTTCTCATAGCCGCGAAATGCCATTGATGGCGTTTGTATTATAGTGATTCTTGCAACTGACATATTGGCGGAAAAATTTCGCCAGACAAAGCGAAAGCCAATTGCTTGGTCAAAATTGCATCAACACCATCACGTTTAACAGATGAGGGGGAAAAAACGCAATCCATTTGGAAAAAGGCTTTAAAAATACCAACAAAAATTCCAACAACAACACAAAAATAATATTTTCACACTATACTGCAAAAATACAAACGCTGGCTTGTATGTGTGCATCGCGCTCATGTGTGTGTACAGTTTGCGGTCATAAATAAAATAGCCAAAAAGGAAAATTCCAATAAAATGTGTTTTTAAGCTGGCAACAATTATACACAATCGACAGAGGTGGCGGTGGCGGCACCGACGACGACGACACCAACAGGCTACAAAAGCTATAGGTGGCACTCACGGTTATACTTTGGCTGTTAGCGTATTTCGCTGTTAATCCGATTTGTACAGAATTTTTATTGATGGTTGTTAAAATTCGCTGTAAGCCGCGTTTCGCTCGGCTGAGAGTGTGAGTGTGCATGTGTATGATATGCGTAGCACAATACCGATACGCATTACGGCTTGTGAAGTCCATTTTTATTAGTGCACGAACAATTTTTAACACAAATTTATGGGCTCTCGCTTTAAGCCCAGTTCTAAAATGAAAATATTCTAAAATGGCAATGGCGCCTATAATGGGATTTAGTTTTTTTTTTTTTTAGCTTTTGTTATCCAGATGGAGCAGCACGAGAGCGTAACACTAATTTATAAAATATGAAAACATAAAATTTTTCCCAGAGTTTAATTAAACGCGGATGCGTTTTTTTTATACGCCCACATGCGACAAAATCCTTTTAGTTTAGTGGTGACATTTGGGTTGATTAAACACATAAAATGTTCATATAGAAAGATTGCAATAGTGCTTAGTGGTTAGTTATTGATGGGAGTGAACTATAACCAATTTCGAAAATTTCATATAGAGCGACTTGACTCGAAGAGTGGGGTCCTTATTCAAGTTCAATGGAATACAAAAGAACGCAATTCACCTGCTCCAATGACACGCAATGCTCATTGAAGCTAGTTTTTTTTTTGTAAGGGGTGGGTACCTTTTTTTTAAATTTCCTCTGTAAAAAAGAGCAACTCATGCTTAAGAAAAAATTATAATTTCAAAATGTCTGCCATTGGAATTCTCTGAGGAAAATCATTGAAGCACTTTCTTTGCTCACAGCAGCGAAAAAATGAGCAACATCCTGCACGCCGGGTGGCCAATAGCCACCGCTTAACTGCCTGCGTCTGCCTGGCATCGCATGCCGCTATTGCAACACAGCGTAGCGCGACAAGTCTCATCGCAGCATGTCGACGCGACAATTTGCACCAACGATATCGCTTGACAATTTATTGCCCACGCGATTTTGTGACAACCTGACTCGACTCTTCCTGCTTCAAGTGTGTTTAGACGCATAATGTGGCACGAATGGTTTTGAGACTCCAAAACACCCCACCGCCATTGCCATCGCCATCGCTACCACCTGCAACAACAACAACAACAACAATCACACACAGATGTTGTGTTGGCCAACACAAGACCAGACCACCAGATAATTCAGCACACAATTCAGCATCATAACCAACGCAATGATGGTAGGAGTGGAAAACCACCTCACCTCACACTTACTTCTGAGATTTATTGATGTATTTTGTATTTTTAATTTTTGCATCCAATAAAACTCGACCGAGAACTGTTGTTGTCCAGTTCCATTTTATTTTGTCTCGCGGATTGTGTGTTTTTTTTGTTTGTAATTTAATTTATATTCTTTTTTGTAATTTTTTGTTCTGACAATACCTGCAGTCAGTGTGTCTCTCACTGTCACTGCCGCCGCTAGCTGCTGGCTGCTACAGGCCAGTAATTGTCGTTCACACTTTTGTCGCTTATCTTAATTGTTGTTGGAATATTAATTTCCAACCTGCTGTGCTCAGTCTTCGTTCATTTCAACGATGTCGTTCGTTGTTGACAAATTAATAGATTGCTGTTGACACATGAAACGGATGCAATCGTATTTTGATAATGGCCAACACTGTTGCCTTAAATGCATTGCCGATGACGATGACGATGCCAATGCAGCAGCAGCAGCCGAGGTTTGTGTAATGTTGTGAAATATTATCGTACTACGCCGCTCGGAGCCAACAGACAAATGTAACAGATTGCCGCCGTTGTTGCAGTTAATGTTGCTGTTCTTGTTGTTGCTGCTATTCGCTGATGCTTTTATGTAATTTGTGTTGTATGGAACGTAAACATTTTTGTGTGTTCTCGGTCACAGAAGCAGGTCATATGCGATAATTTTGGCTGGAAATCTTTGGAAATGGGTAGATAAGAAGAATTTGTATGGAAGCTTTTGTGATTCTACGCTACGTTCCAGCGTAAGCACAAGGTTTTTACAATTGTAATATGAACTCACTTGGAATCTAATTGATTTGCTTTTGGCCAATACGATCCTTCAGCACATAGATCGTTTCGATTCTGCCAGGGTTTTTGGTACGATCGGTTGCTCCTGATATTTTATTAGTCACTTCATTCATCTTTTAGTTGGTTCTCCCATACGCTCCATTTTTTTAACCATTCATCTCTCTCATTTCAGCCATCCTTCTGGCAATCCTTCTGTCCGCCCTCGGGTAACACCCTTATATTCCTCGGTCACCACAATTCATTTATACGTCTTAAGTCCTTTCTCAACCTTACTTCTTAATATCATTACAAAAAACGTGTTGCTGTTGCATTACACTGGTCAATGGAGTGAAAAGTCATCTTGAAAGTTGGGCAAAAAAACGTGCAAATTCCATATGAGGTCGGAGAATTTGAGACGTCTGCTAATACTGCAGACAGCAGAAATCACTTTGGAAATACCAAGCAACCTCATGATGCAAACGCTGAATAGCCGTCAGAGGGAAATTGCCTGCAACACTGAAAAATTAAGAAAATAAACTTTGAACTGCGTCTTGTGTTAGAGCAAATGTGTCAAGAGACTTGCATGGATTTTTCACACAAGCCACAATTGCCGCATGATGCAGCATCTTACTTCATAGCCAATATCGACGATGACAACGACAACGACGACGGCTGCGTTAATGATGAAACAATGATGATGATGATGATGATGATGACCAGCCAATAGTTCGTACCTTCGTTGAGTAAATTCCTCGCCGACTGGCTGTTGTTTCTTCGTCAGTCGTTTCTTAAGAATCCGACGGATTCTCACTCGCCAAAGTATTTCTGCGCGTTTTTTTTGTTTGCAATTTTCACACATATTCCAAGGGCTGCGGTACACTCCTGGCATTTGGTTGTCGCTTCGGTTTCATCCTGCTGGCACCCAATTTAAAGTGACCAGCGGCAACTTCTTTCTCGCCACACCAAGCGATTCTTAATCAAACCGTGTCGGTAATTGTGTCTACATACTTTTGATATTCTAACAATAATTTTTGATTGGTATGCGAATTGGGTTTCCAATTTTTTTGTTCGCCTTCAATTTTTCCCCTCTCATCGTAGTGGTGGGTTTAGATTGGCAACATTTTTTTTTTCCATCTTTTCAACAGTTCTTCTTAGAAAAAGTGTTGATGCTTGCCTACCAGATATGTATCGAAATGTAAAACGCGCTTCTGTTGCAGATATAATCTTACCTTTTGTTAGACAAACAAAAAAGCGCCAACAACAACAACAATGCTCAGTTTGAATAAGCCGATCTTGGTGGGTTTGTTGTTGTTGAAATGTTTTTATTTTTTTTTTTATTATTATTTTTCTGGTCCCATTCGTGCCAATAAATTTCATTTTATTGGTTTTTGAAAACTCGAAGGTGGGAAAATACCACAAAAATTCTCCGAGTGCGAGTAGAGTGTAACGAAAATGTTTGTTTATTGTCTGCCACATGATTTATTGTTTCGAAATATTTTTTTGGAACAAATTTTTGTTTCGTTAACTAAAAAGGAAAAAAGACAGCAAAAGTTAAACGTGAGTAAGCTAAATTTAGGTGATTTTGAAAAGGCAATAACTTAAAGTGAAATCAAATGCACTTGAAAAAATTAATATGATTTTTAATGTGGGAGCTTACCATTTTTTTAGAATTTTTATTGAATACTTTTGAATAAAAGTTTTAAAAAACTTTTTTTTAAAAAATCTTTTATTTTTAGAAAATTTTTTTAATTAACAAATTTATTTAAACACAATTTAAAAAACAATGTTTTTTTAAATACAATTTTTGGCTTGGTTTTATAATAATTTAAATTTTTTTAAAGCTTTTTTGTTATTATTTATAGGCGCTATAAAAACTCTCAAAATGTATGTATAAAATCAACAATAGTTGAATGCTGTTAGGAGGGTCTTAAAGCTTATTACATAGTTCAGCTAGTGTGAGTCCCCCGGGGCACTACAATATTGAAGGGAACGACAGAGTAGATGAGTTGCCCAAGGAGGGCGTTCAATTAGGTGCAACACCCTTGTTGGTCTCTATACAATACAACTACCCAGTAGTAAATTTCGCAAGGTCTCTCAGCTAGAGACATGCCAGCACGCCTGCTATGGGAAGAAATTGCACACTCCATCCTCGCTTCTAGTGGAGGTATGCCGGTATGCCTGCGCTAGAAGGGAGATAGGGTGGTGTCAATGGATTTTCTATGCAATATTGCCTGCCAGCAGGCATACGCATGGAAGCGACAGACGTAGGACGGTTTATTTGTCCCGTTTCATATAAAAAAGAAGTAAAGGTTTGAAGCGAGGAGGGCAGGCATCCGAGCTCCTAAAGAGGCATACTGGCATGCCTGCAGACACCTTCTTTTGACCACTGGGTATGTATAGGAAACAAAACAAAAATAAAAAAAGAGTAAAAAACAAGTTTTTTAAAATATAACCCTTTAACCGACTAAAAAGCTGAAAATAAATTTCCTTGAAATTAATTTCAGCAATTTCGATTTAAAATTAAGGGTTTTTGGCTACTTTATTCCTAATATCATTGCAGATTTTGAAGTCGCCAAAAACCCTTAATTTTAAATCGAAATTGCTGAAATTAATTTCAAGGAAATTTATTTTCAGCTTTTTAGTCGGTTAAAGGGTTATATTTTAAAAAACTTGTTTTTTACTCTTTTTTTATTTTCCCCTTTTTTTTAAAAAAATTTTTTTTTTCGGTATATTTCTTTTTCATTTATATTTTGCCCGTATAGTTTTTCTTCTTAAATTTTTACCTTTAAAAAATTTTTTGGGGTTTAAAAAAAAAAAATTTTTCCCCCCCTTTTTCCCCCCTTTTTTTTTCCTTTTTTACTCTTTTTCCCAATGCTAGCCTATGTGAAAAATTTCAGCCCTGTAGCTTAAAAAATACGAAAGTTAGAACTTTAAATTGGCTCCATTTCGCTCCCCTTTGCCCCCACACCCCCGTTTCCAAAGGGTATAAAAAATTATTTTGTCAATAAGAACCCAGAAATTTCATCATTGTAGCTTGAAGGAATCGGAAGTTATGTCATGTTTAAAAAAAAAAAGTTTGAGTCCCCCCACGGCCCCCTACGCCTCTGATGGACCCCAAAATTTGATAGAATGCATTGTCACCGGAGTTCTATCAGTGTTCCAAATTTCAGCTCTCTAGCTCATGTGGAAGTGTATGAAAAAGCTCGCCGCAGATTTGAGGATATATATATATATATATATATATATATATATATATATATATAGTCCGCCCAAAGCAAGTTAATATAAGGGTTATAAAAAACTCCATCAACTGGTGCCGGGACTGAAGCGATTCGGATAAGGAGGAACCTCTGACCGATGTTTCCCAACGCTAGCAATGTTGGTGACTCGAAATAGTAGGAGAGCATTTTTTAGTTTGATAAGGGAAGTGTCCAAGTGTCTCCAATTTTAAAATGACTCCAACACTACCTTTAATTTAGATATTCCTAAAATTTACCACCACTATCCAATTAGAAGCTGGTACAGTAATTTAGAAAAGTCCTCTTGTTAAATAAGTAAATATTTTATTAAATCGTTGCTAAAACAATATTCCAAATAAGTATGAGACAATCAGAAAATGTCAATTTATTTTTTTTGATTTATTTTATAAAATTTTAGAGTGTGTCCACGAGACTATAAATTACGAAATAAATTGGATTTGAGAGTTGAATTTTTTTTTTATTTTTTATTTTCATATTTAATTTTTTTTAATAATATTTCTCAAGTTCACATGAGGCCCCTCTTAACCCTTTTTCGATTAAATTCTTATTCGCATCAGAAATACGAAATACCAGCGCCATCTACGCCGCTCGACTGACACTTCCAAGACAACAGCAGCAGCAGCAACATCGGCCACAGCAGCCGTCGAGGCAGTCATCGAGGCAGACAGGCATTTCGCATTTCAGCTCATGTGTGGAATCAAGGCGTAGAGCGTAGAGGTGCGTTTAAATCAAACATTGGCTGGCGACAGCACTCAGACCTCAGACGGACGGACGAATGGCCTGGACACCGGGCAATTCCGAGGTGATAAAATATGCTGCGAATTGAATTTTTATTTTTTTTTTTTAAATTTTATATTTTTTCTTTTAGTTTATAAAAAGAAATTGCAAAAAAAAAAGTGGAAGGCAAATGTAAATACAAATATAGAAATTGCTTAACTGCGCCTAGGCCCGGGGGCTTCTTGTTCAGTTCAGTTCGGTTCGGTTCGGTTGGCTTGGCTTGGATTGCTGTTCTCTGCTGTTGTTGTGCGCGGGCTGTCTTCCTTGCGAAGATCGGCGACGCCATGTTGTTACCATGATTGTTGTTGTTGTTGTTGTTGCTGCTTTTGTTTTTATTTTTATTTTTATTGTTGGCCCTGCCAAGATGTTGCCACTGGCATTCGTGTTGATGTTGGCGCGACTTGGTAAATGTCTATTTTCATTTCATTCGAAAATGCTTTCGAGTTTTTGATTTTGAGATGCGGGAAAACGTTAAAAAAAAAAACGTATATAATAATCAACTTTAATCGAAGGACGAAACCATTTTTTTTTCATACATTTTCATACAATGTTGCTGCTGTTTGCTTATGGCTGTGTTGGCTAGATTTTCCATTTTTTTTGTAGTTTTTATTTTTTTTTTAGTGGAATTTGTATATTTTTCTGTAGTTACTTGTTAGTTGTGCTTTGTGTGAGTGTGTGTCTGGCAGGACAACAAAACATTTATCGTCATGTCGCTACGTGACTACCGCAGTTACAATACAATTTCCGCCCTTCAAGCCGCTTCCAGTTTGCCCGCTGTCGTCCATCACTTTTGGCACTCAATCCGCGCCTTTTGCATACTGACATTCCCTGTTCGCTGGTGGACAGGCAGGCGTTTCGCTCAGTCAGTCAGTCAACAGTCGCCTTGTTTGCATGCGACTAGTGCGATCGGCCCGCAGATAGGCAGGCGTTTCGATACAACAATGGAAATCGTTCTGTTGTTAAATTTTATTTTGCTGTTACTGTTGTTGGTGGTGTTGTTGCTGTTGGTGTTTGCTCTGCAACTCGTTAAAGTCGCTCAAGTTCATGTTTATTTGTTGGTAAACAGTTTGTTTGATTAAATAACGCAACGACTTTATTTTGTTGTTGTTGTATTCGTATTTGCTGCCGCTTTTATTCTTGTTTATTGGTTCTGAGCTTGTCGAACTTGTTTCCCCAGCCCCTGAGGTAGACAGTGACAATTATTGTTGTTGCAGATTGATTTTGCATCTCAGCATTTGAGTGGTGACGTAGCCGACACGATACTTGAAATATGAGCGAGTGGAGGATTTTTAATTGAAATGTTAATTCATTTTTACTTTTTCAATGAATATTTTAAAATTTTAATCACATTTTAATACTGGAAACTGAGCACGCTCTGCGGGTAAAATAATTTATAAAAATTCAAAGGACATTTGCCTTTTAGAAGTTATTTGTGTTACTTTTGTTTTTTGTGCTTAGTACTTAGGACAATTCATTTTGTCAATCCATAAAAGATAATATCTCCGACATTGTTTTCCACATTCTAAATGGCCAAGTAGCGACTGCCATCGGCTCAATTGAGGCCTTATCGTACCTTACCTTACCTTCGCTGATGTTTAACAAGAATCATTTCAAAAAAATATTTTTTCAAAAATATGTAATATGTGAAAGGGTGGCGTGGCGAGGTTAAACGTGTTTGAAAAACATTTACAAACAATTCGTGATTTGCCGACTCAGTGAATTCTTTTTTTTTGTCTCTGTTTCTTACAAGCAACAGAACGGAACAGAATAAATGTAAAATACCAAAAACAAAAAGAATAAAAAATTCCTGAAAGATATGCGCTTAGCAATCGAATACGTGAGTTTGGTAAATGTGGCGCTTTCCGGCTGCAAGCGATCAGCAGCAACAGGGTGTCGTCGCACAGACAACACAAATAATTGCAATTGCAGACTGTCTATCAGCCGCACTCGGTTCACCCTGTACCTATGCACACGCAGCAAATATGCTGATCTTCACCGCATTCGGTTCGTGAAGTCAAGTGAAGGTATTCACCACCCGCGCGCGGGATTTTAGCTTTTTCGTTTTATTTCACCAACAAACAACAAAAACAACAAAAAAATACATACAACAATTTTTTTTGGAAAAAATTATTTGCATTTTCGAGTTCAACAAATGTCGATTGCAATTCGGCCAAACGGCAAAGATGCAGCAGCGGCAGCATCTCATGTGGCCATAAAAAGTTTAGCCTCGTCGGCGTTGGCGTGGACCTTCGATGGCGATGGCCAAGTGCGTAACAATTAAGTCGTGCTGCTGCTCGCAAGTTGGAGTTGAAGTTGTGAAGTTGTGAAGTTGCCTTGCCATTCGATTGCTGCTGAAATATTTAAACTTTAGTTGAACGTTTTTTTGTTCCCCGGTTGTAGCTTTTTGGTTGGTTTGCTGGTTAGTTGGTTGGCTGTTTCAGTTGGTTTCACATCACGATCCACCAAAATAACAAAAAATTAAAAAAAGTTTAAAAAAAATAGTTTTGCAGCTGACAAGTGGGAAGCTTCATCACGAATTCTACTTGTGCATATTTAGATATATTCTTACTTAGTACTTACATATTCCGCGTAGTGGCGTTTTTAAAACGAAACGCGAAACGGTTTCATTGTTCTCCTTCGAACGGGGCAACAAGAGCCACTAAAACACAGCAACAACCAGAAACGATGTTTGTTGAATGAAATTATTGCAAACACGTCGCGTTGATTTATTGTTAAATCGCGCATGAGTAATGGCGAAAAAGTCAAGAATCGCTGTTGTTGTTGTTGCTAAAAAGGAGTTACCAACATACCGGAGAGCAAACGCAAATGACTAACTCTCCATATGCATAAAGTGATTGTTCTAAAATGTTATGTAAAAATGCTAAAATAATGAATGTGTTTTTTCGTTTCGTTGCTCATTCCCTTCCAGCCTATCCAATGTTGTAATTTATGTGCACAATCGCAGAAATGGATTTATTGATTGAGACAGTGGCGCAGAGTGCACTTTGTTTGGCTTTGTGAAAGGCAAATGACAGTCGCTGGAATTTGGTATTTTGCTCTTTGTAGGCAGGTACACTTAGGTACGGCTAGCACTGTAAGTATTACTCATGGACAGTAGTAATTGATTTTGAATGTTAAATGCTAAAGAAGGGTCTCGATTGCACTGGTTATTGTCGTAAATTATATAATAGAGAGGGGGGAAATGAAAACAAAATGAATTTAAAAAAAGTAAGTGGCCTTTTTAAACATGGAAATGGTTGCAAATGTTGTAGGTGTCAGTACAAAAAGTACAAAATTTTAATTGAATATTGAGACAGTATATGACAGGAAAAAATTACCAGGTGATGCTTTGAGAGTGAACAGAGAAGAGATATGAGAGGAGATACAAAAAAGTCTTTCCCACACACAGTTTTGAAATACAATGCGCGCTGTATGCTGGTCGTGAACTAATTTTGCATCACTTTTAAATAATAAAACAAGCACTTTTTAACCATAAAAATAGTATAGCATTCCAGTTGTATATTTCGGAAGGCCTCTCCGCTAGAGGCATGCCTGCACCCCTGTTATGGGAAGAAATTGCACATTCCATCCTCGCTTCTAGTGGAGGCATGCCGGTATGCCTGCCCCAGAAGGGAGATGCGATGGTGTCAATGGATTTTCTACGCAATGTGCTTAAATATTTTGAAGATAGTCTATGTTTTTTGGAACGTGGGTTTGAATCCTGATTAGAAAATTTGTTCTCGATTCCTTTTTTTATATGGCATATTTACACAATGTAACGTGGAGGAAGAAACAGCCGAGCATGTAAGTACCTATTATATTGTGAGGGTCTTAGGACTTCGTTACTCTCCAAGGATCAAACTTTGAAAAGGTTACAGCTTAAATATGGGTTGTAAGTTCCTTCCTTAATTTGTGCGCTGGCATGTGCTCCTTAATTAGGTTAATGGAAATTTGCAATTATATTTGATATTCAATTTGAATTTCTAACTTACGATACAGTCCTTGCCCGATCATATAATAAATTTTCCAATTTCAATTCATTAACCGTTTCACTTCCAAAATTTCCAACTGGGAACAGTTTTTATTTGTCCGTGAGAACAGTGCATTTTACCACTTCGACAGCAAATACAAAAAAAAAACCTGTCATTCTGGCTGTTTCTCCTGCCAATTTCGCATTTTATTTGGTTGTCAAAATGCATTTGCCAGTGCTCATTAAAATTCCCCTTGAACTAAAAGGACAGCGGACAAAATTCTTAATCAAATCTTTAACAAGCAGCATTTGCAGCGAATAAGCCGGACGAACGAAGATACAACAAGTGAAACTAACGAAGGGCGAACTGTCGCGAATTATTTGGAGTGTAAAGGCAAAAGGCAGGTGTGAAGAATAATTTTTGGAACATTTTCGTTGGAATTTGGGGGCTTTTTTAATGAAATGTTATGTTGTTTGTTGGACGTCGGCTTTGGATGTTTTTTCTTTAGAGTCTCCTTTGTTGATTTCAACCCATTCAGCACACATGAAAATAATTAAAAATTTCCTTTATGCAAATCATCAGCATTTGAAGCTAAATGCTCATGCAATTACACGCCAACGCATGCCCACTTTTAATTAACCATAATTTCCTGGCTAATTACAGCCGCAGACGGGTTTTGAAGCTTACAAAAAAATATGGCGAAAAATTTCCAAATAAATGATATACTTGTGCGGCACAACGAACAGAACTCATTCATAGAGTAAATTAGGAAAATTTTGCACTTTGGCTTGTAGGAAAAAAAAAAAACAACCAGCCGTGCAGCAGTGTACACGCGCTCACAACGCATACTGATGAGGTAAATGAGCAACTCCCACTTGCACCACGACGATGATAATGACGACGACTGCGACGACGATGAAACGAAGTACGAAAAGTGCCACAAGGTCTGCTGTGGCCTGGCATACGAAATGAGGAGCTGCCTGCATGCGAGGCGGTGTTGAACGGCGGCAGCCTACGCACTACTTCGTGCTGCCACAGATACAAATCTAAGTATTCAGCATTATTACACTGCAGTATTGTACCTTTGAGGTTAGTTTTGGGGAAATGCTTTTATTCTTTTATTCTTTTTTTTGTGTGTTTTCTTGAACATTTTTCAGTTCAGTTTGTGCAGAGTTCATTGCTCGCTGTGCAAAATTTGAATGCCACCAGCACATCAGCAATTGGCTCTTCAGTTTCCTCTCCTTGCCTACCCAGTAATTATTGCCAAGGAATCTGTTATGAGAGCATTAGGCATTGCAGTATTTACTGCATCAACTTCCCAGTGTGTTTTTTTGTTGTTGTTATGATAAATGAAACCCGTAGGAGTTCAAACTCAAATAGAATAATGAAGAAGAATTCTCTGGAGTTTGCAAGCATTTATGATTATTTATTAAATCCTAATGTTTGTCTATCCGGATGTTGGCCTGTTCACCCTTTCTTCAAGCCACCAGCGGGAGTGAAGAATTGTAACTGTGTTCCTATAGTATACTAGCTTGATACCACGGCTTTAATCGGAAATATACTTCCAGTAGTGGAAGTGCTATTATACAATCCTTCCTCTGAAGACCCCGTGAAACCCCCGAGCAACAGTAGTACGGAGGTATCAAGCAGTCAATCAATCAGTCAATCAATCAGTCAACCAATCAGTAAATTAATTAATCGTTAAATTGGTTCTTAAAGGACAGAAGATAACAATTTTGGCGTAAAAATCTATTAGTCCTCTGAAGATTCATCTACTGGCTTTTACTCACATGAGCGTACCTCATTGCATATTATTAATGTCCCTCATATTTAGCACCATTTCGCAAGTTCTTACCCCTCTATCACTGTCTGTTATCCCCTATTAAGTACATGCATTCATAGTAAACTCATAGCACTCATATTCCTTTGTTACCTCAACCCCCCCTCCTCCCACACTTCAGCGTTAATTAAATTTTCCATTGAAATCATAATAATCAAAAATTATCACTCCACTCCACAACTAAAGTGCAGACAACTTGCGTTTCGTCTCCATTGCACTCATAATCGGCTGCTGCACGTACGCACTGCACTGCACTGATTTGGTTGCGATTAACTCGTTCGCAATTGTTTTGTTTTGTTTTGTTTTTTTTTCTTTCTTCATGTATGAATGCGTGGCAGAGATTCCTCGAAGATTCGGGCAAGCGTAGTGCGCGCTTAGTGGCCGATTTCAAATGCAAACATGATGTGAATTTCATACGTTTGCATTTTGGTTTTTCCTGTTTTGAAATGACCCCCGAACAAATGCAGTGACTGCAATGAGCACGTAACTTGCATGCACACTCCAAGTGCAGCGGCAAATTGCCGTTTGATCTTACTTTGGTTTTGTGAAATGTGAAATGGTGGAAAAATTATAGCAACAACAACAACGCAACTTCAAACAAATTCAAAGTGGCCTCTTTGTTATCAAACACGTTCGCAGCCATTTCGTTACCAATTCTCTGAGCCGTTTGAGTAAATTTTGATGGTTTCGTTGAGTAACGTGATGTGCCAGCAAAGCGCGACAACTTGTCTAACAGCAATGGCAGTGCAGCGGTGGTGACTTTCAGAGGGCGTAGTGGCAAACTAACTCTGCTCTGCATTACACCTATCCCCTTGACGGGGGCTCTGTCATGTGCGTGTGTTTGGTAAATTAAAATACAAAATACAACAACAAAAAAAGGAGGAGGACACCAACAAAATCTCAATTAAATTAATTTTATTTTATTTTTGTGACTTGATTTTGGGTTTGTGACTTGCTTTTAATCGGCGCATTTTTTATTGCACTCCGACGTGATTTCAATTCTGAGTGCGACTTTAATATCCTTTGGATAAGATACGCCTACGCGTTTTTGTAATTTGAAGGTACGAACGGCACTTATTGTTGTTGTGACAGTCAAATCGGATTCTTTTATGTTGGAAATGAAAATTAATTAATTGGAATATTATGTCGTTAAGGTCGGTCACGTATCTCAGAGGAAGTGACATTTTATTAAATTGCATTCCAATTGGTTTCTGATTAAAGAAGAATCCTTGTTGGAGAGAAACGTTTTGCTACTAGAAGCAAGGAAAGTTTCTGATCAACTTGGGCAGATTTTTCGGTACTTCATTACTCAAAAGGACATGTCCGATCAGCACATTAAGCCCAACTAACCGCTTAATACTCTACTAAATTGGTTTGAACTGAAAACAGTTTCTCCTTGACTTCATCCATTTCCTTCATGTCTTCATAGACGGATTGGGCTGTGAAGTAACGAAACCTGCCGCCGATAAAATCAATTAAATTTTCGGTACACTCTAAGGTGTGAACCTTAAGTCGTGTCTCATTTGCTACCGCCAATCAACCCCTTGTGATTGTTCACACCTTTTCGCTTCTAATTGCATTGCATTGATGATGCCCCACAACCGTCGTAGTCGTCGTCGTCGTCGCGCTGTTTGTATAAATAATTTTCACAAAAGAAGCAAAAAAAAGTTTTCAAAAAAACCAAACAGATTTTCCACCTGTTGATGATGGTGTTGGGCTGTGGTACGATTTATAGCACCTTGCGATTAACACCTTCGCGTATACACATGTCCGTCTGTCTGTGTGTCTGCCTGCCTGCCTGCCTGACTTCGATAGTTTGTTTGATGATCGCATTCGCCTGCATGTCAGTTTTGATGCATTGAAGTTCAAACATGGAATTATGTAATTTTCCAATTTTCAAAAATATCAAATCGTGCCGTGACTCTGGCTCTGACTCTGTACATACATACCACCACCAGCCAGCTCTGGCTCACTCACTAGCTGGCAATCATCTCAAATCAAATTTCACGCTTCTCAATTGTTATTCGCGCTTCAATTTCACACCAAAGCCGTCGATGAGGACGTTGCTGCGGCACGAACTGCATGTGCGCATGCGCATCGCGCATTTCATCACGTTTGAGCCTCCGCCGCAATAGCATTGGGCCGATTGCAGATTGCGCCTCCTGTGTGTGCCTAAGCAGCTTCTTTCGGAGATGTGTTAATTTGTGAATAGGCTGGTCGATTCTAATGAAATTGGTTGCTTCGGTTGTCTTTTCTCTTCTTTTCTTTTCATTTACAGGAATGTGTCTTGAAGCCTCTCTCAATGCTTTGATTTGCTTCGATCTTTGATGACTTCATTGTTCTTGCCGCTTCTTCTTTTTTTCAAGTTTAGTTGTAATTGGAATTTTCTTTAATTACTGTAAGGTCGAAGGTTTGTGCCCATTAAAAGTTTTCCTTCTCCTTTGTTGTTGTTGTTGTTGTAGTAAACAAATCGAGATTGCCCTGCTCATCGTGTGAGCTGACTTCAATTTGAGTGGATTTGAGTGAAGTTGGCCAAGTTGTGGTGAGACTTGACAGTGGGCATAATAATGCATTCATTGAAGAACTATAAGAGGGAAATCAAACATATTTATCTCAAATCTTTCTATGTACCTACAATTTCATACTTCAAACTACAGAGCAACCTGTACCCAAAATGTTCCCCAAATTTTCCTGGAACCTGTTATCAGCTTGTGGCTTCTAACTTATGCAAAACTCACATTTCAACCCTTTCATGCCCGACAATTCCAGGAAGTACCTTACTTTCTACGCTCTAATTTTGTAAGGTTTCTGTTTTAATGGCCGACCTTACAATCGTCTTTACCGCACCGCACCGCACCGACCTTGCACCTTTGATTTTAATGCTGATGTGATATTCCCGTCGAAGGTATGCAATTCTTGTCTTGTTCTCGGACCGATGCTAATCAAATTTTATGACCCCCACCATCTACCCGATTTTGTGCAACAGTAGCCATTGCCGCGATCATTAAAAGGCCACTCGCCACTGCTGCTCGCTGGCGGCGACCATGATTAAATTTTATTTTACTTTATTGCACTTTTTCGGTTTTCTTTTCCTTTCCTTTCCTTTACTAAATATTTAATAATCTTGTGAATTGCAGTGGGCGCATTTTTCACTTGCCTCTGTTGAAATACAAAAACAAATGAAAACGCAACGAAAAACATCCTTCGAGCAATTATCACCTTCAGTGTGCTTTGGGTGCGTCATCATCATTGCAGCCATTCAATTCTTGTTCGAGGTCATATCCATCAAATTGTGGAATTTTGTGTATTTCTGCGGCCATCAACGTGGTTTTTCATCTGCTTCCAGCTCGTCATCAATGCGAGCCCGGCTTCGTTTTATGATACAACTTCATTAGGGTGTCTTTGTCTTCCTCATCATGGGAATACAATGTTGTAAGTTGCGTTTTTTTTTCTTCGGTTTATTCCTTTCAGTTTGTTTTAATTATTGGTTTAAGTTTTTAGTGTATTTTATGGTATGGCGCGGCGATTTTAGATTTTAATGTGCAACAGCAAAAGGATGTGCAATTTTATGTGCAACTGGAATTGCGCCTCTAATTGAACTATTTAGAATTTATGCTAATACTGGTATGTACATAGTTTGTCTATGATAAGAAATTTAAAAAAATGTATAAAATCGATTCAAAATAATGGAATTTTAAGCTTGATTCTATTCTCAAAAGAGGATTATAAATATTTGACCGTAAAGAGGAATTCTCGATTTCATAAATAATCACTAAGGCTTAGCCAAAAATAGGCATGCAAAAGTGGAGTCACTGATGACTTCAGGAAGTTGTGTACAGAATACGAAACAGACTTCAATTCATGGGCCTAGAAGAGGTAATCAAAAAGGAGCAGAGCACTTCAAGCATCCAATTGTCATGCATAATCATATCCCGAACCTCTTCCCGAAACCTTCACCAAAAGCAAGGTGAATCTCATCAGGAACGCATAAAGAGAACCACGAAAATACAGATAGGACAACAAAAAAAAGCAACTCCAGCAAAATGAGGCAAAAGGAAACCGTCGCCATCATCACAATCGTCACAGGAGGATGCAGACTTTTGCATAATTTTTATATTGTATTTCTTTAATTTTAATAATCAATTTTCTTGTTTTTTCTTGTGTTCATTCCTTTCTATACAGTAATGAGTAAAATTTATAATTGAATTCACATTTTAAAAAATTTAAATATAAGCGCAGAATTAGTTTCCATTTACCATTTAAGGACAGAGAGTCATTAGAAGCCTCTTAACCCAAAACTTTTAATCATAAAAAAATATTTAAAAAGTATTCTTCTTCAAAGGAAACTGCACCCCGATCAGCGAATTCATGGTCACTGTCAGGAACCCCTTCCGCCGCATATCATTCAACTTCTAAAAATATTTCCAAATTTTTGACATTGATTACACTTACGTGAGAGTGCGCGTCATGACTGATCGCATGTGTCGAATATGGCAATGACATGCATGATATAACCTCTGCCCGAAGAACAGCCCCGCACCGCAACAATGGAATGCTTCAGTGAACTGAAAAAACGCTTCCACGCACTCAATCGCAAGTCAATGGCAGCACAGCACTGGGTGATCTTCCAAAAAAAGTGTTTCCCAAAAAATCCAACAAAAAAAAATTGAAAACACAACAAAAGGTGTTGTAATTGCTTAGAAATAGGGGCTTATGAATAAATTACATCATTCAGAAAAATGTGGAGTTTCCGACTAGAACCAAACGAACGAAAAAAATGATCGATTGCCTCAAATTAAGTGTGGCTCACAGTCGGGGGTTGGTCTCTTACCTGTCAGCTGCATAAATAACAAATTTTTCACATTTTCTTGAATAACAAAAAAAAAAAAACACCCGACGTAGTTCAACATTGTAATAGGCCATGGCTTAGAAGGAAGTTATAAAATTGATTAATGTTTAGCGCGACTGTCATCTTTTAGTTGTCAAATAGTTTGTTTGCATGTACGCCAGCGACGCAGATCGCACACAAAGGGGTCAAAATAGTTTGGTAATTGGTTAGAAGCGCAGTTTTCCTGACACCAACTGTCAGTTGTGTTGTCATGAGAATAGTGTCATGCTGCTTTAGGTGGGGGTATGCCAAACGCTTTAGACCATTTTTCGACCATGTTGTTGTCGTCGTCCGATGTTGTTGTCAACGACACATGTGCGCATGTTTAACTCTTTTCTTCCTGCTGCCTTTCATTAAGTCTTTACACGGGTGAGTAGGCACCAAACAACATTACCTGGCCATTCAAATGTGTGTGTGTGTGTGTGTGTGTACGCGTCCGCCCTCTCGTAAATGTTTCGTTGTCATGTATGTACGCACATTGGTTACATGTCAACACCGCACAGTTTGACAAATGAAGACAAATTATTGTAACAACATTTTTGGGTGAGAGCAATTATCGTGGGCGAATTAATGCACAATCAAATGATGATGACACGTATGGTCGTAGCTTTGTACTTCCTTTTTCGTTTCGTATGATAGAATCGCCCCATCGATCATCGATCAGGAGCACTGTGTGGCGGCGACACAAATTGCGCGACAATTTCGACACCATAAATCGTAAATCAAGGCAACAACGAAATCGAAAACGAAATCGAAAATTGTAACAACAACAAACGCCACCGGCAGCACCACCAGCGACGAACTACTGCGACAATAATTTGTCCCACGAGACACAGGATAATGCAATGTGACGATTTTGCCGGCTCGGTGCACGCACCTGTGCACAACAATCACAATCACTCACGATCGCCCGGAGTTTGTCGCGATCGTTCACTCGCCTGCGCCGTCTGAGCTTTGGCAAACGAAGCGTTAATTTATCTTATTTGCTGCCAACACTTCTCACCTTCTCATAATTGCAATCAATTTCAGTTTCTGCTGAATTATTTCAACTTCGATCGTGCAGCAGCAGCAGCAGCAGCGTCAGTGGAAGCCACAGTTCCATCCACAATACGATACTGGCCTTATCGGTGAATGCGCATCAGTATGTGAAAATTGTTGCAATTGTTGTTCATCGTGTTGCTGCTGCTGCTGCTCCTCACTCTACTACTCAACAGTTTGTTGACAAAGAAGTGGTAAAAAAAAAACAACAACCGCCGACAAACCCAAGAAGTTGACGACAACCACACAGCAAACCACCATCGATCGCTCTCGGGCGCGCGCGTTCATATGCGAAATTGTTTGATCTTCGCCTTGCACTTCACAAAGCTTCGCATTTGTGCGATCGCATCGCAAATTCTTATTTCCTTTTTTTTTTTTTCTTGTGTGTCTTGTTGTATTTGTTTGTTGTCTTTGGCTTTGTACGCTGCTTGGCACTGTTTTGTTAAATCAAATAAGAGATGAGAAACAAGTTCGCAATAACAACAACAACAAGAGCTAGAGCAACAAATCAGCATCAGCAACTCATCGTTCAACAAGTTTATACACAATATGATGATCGCATAATCAGAAATGACAAACGCGACATGTTTGTGCAGCAAGTTAAATTATAGCACAAAAAAAACGATATTAAAGCAAAAAAAATTGCAATATTGTTGCTTGTATTGTGTGGCAACAAGCCGAGCAGAATGGTTTCTTGGTACTAGTAAAATACATACTTTTTCCAACATTGCAACTAAAAATATTATTCCACGGTGTTGTGCGGGGCAATTCATGTTGTCATTGGTAGCAGTCAAATAATACAACTTTGGATTTTGTTGACCCGGTACTACGACATATCTAAAATTATAGACAATTAGTTATTGGATGTGTGGTTGATTAAAATTTTTGGTAATACTTGACCTTACATTTGAAACTTTAGCTAGTTTTGACAGGTATTTTATGTAATAGTACCCGTGCACCCCTTGATTCCACTATCAAAGTACATCGGTGTAGTAATTCACGGGTGAGTGTATTCCAAACTGCGTACAATTTCATAACATAAACTGATAAGTGGATGGACAGATAAGAAGACGAACGAATGGATTAGTTCTTGGTCTTAGTTAGATATACCAACCCTGGAATATGTGCTCCGAGAAAGTTGTAAGCCTGCCTCATCTGCCATCTCCGAGCCCAAGCACTCATCAAATAGAAAAACTAAAACTTTCAGTGTAACTTACGTCAATTGCTTCGTAAGCTTACTACAATTTTTTTTATCATTGATCACAAAATGTCAATTCAACTTCAGTGCCAATAAGCAGTTAAATCCGAACATACCATAATTTTTCATACAACAGAATTATATTCCTCAGCAAGTAGGATTTAATGCATTTGTGCAATTTTCGCTATAGTATCGAGCATGTGAAAAAAAGAAGTGAGAACAACTCATACATATTAAAATGTTTATATACACAAGCGCAATGGAGTCCAAATGAAAGACACACACTCACACGAACCGTAGAGATAATTTAATTTGCTCGAGCAGAAGTGATTAATGAATATCTCAATTTAATTGCGCGCCAAATGAAATATCCCCGATCGCGTGCTAATTGCCAATTTAACTTTTCACAAAACGGCTACGAAACTTCCAAATGCAATAAAATACGCCAAATTCATTTTGGGTCAAAAACTCTTTTGCCACGCTAGCTCTTGCCACTCGCTCTCGTGTATGTGTGGATTGTACCAATTAAATGGGCATTTTTTTTCTCGAGAATTTCACAGCAAATCATTTTCATAGTCGCTTGATTTGTGCCTTGCTAGATTCTATTCGAAATATCTTTTGTGATCTCGTACATACGTAGTCGCAGTACATATTCTATGGTAGATATACTACAAGTGACAGGCACGTCTCCCACAGCTCGATGGCAAAACAATTTCGTAATCATTGCGTTGACGTGCGTGCACTGCTAATATTGCAGCAACAAACGGAACCGGTTGCAATGGTTGCCTGGATTTTCGTTCGTCGTCGGCTGTTCGTTTCATTTGTCCGCATGTCCGTCTGTGCGCTCGTTCACTATTTCTTTTTAAGGAAATCTATTAAGCGAAAATATTATTGCATTCGAATCCCGCAGCGGTTGTGATACAATTTTCAAAAGCAGCGTCTAGCAAAGAGCGCGCCGGCATATATTTTGTAATTTATCAAACGATCGACTTTGATTTTTATATATGGGCGTAGTTAAGTATTTTGTCAAGCAACAGATTGATGGTCGGCCAGTGAGATGGAGAGATCAACTGAACTGACCGAGAAGCAGAAGGCGGAGGAGGAGGTGGTGGTGGTGGTGATGCTGATGGTGGCCATGGAATACTTAAACGGTTGTGTTATGTTTTAGGAATTCTAAAATCGAGCAAAACTTTATTGAGCCATTGTTTTGGGCCTCTAATGAATTTATTTAATTGAGTAAATGTACAATTAATTGAGTAATTTCATAGGACTAAAGTTAGATTGGATTAGTTTTGGTGCACAGCATTAAGGCTCAAAAAGTTCACATAAGGGTGTAGTAATGTAGGGCAAATGTAGCTTGGGGTGCACCAGCTGTGGGGTATTTAGAGAAACCAGGGGTATATAATAGTACAAGAAGAACAAAACTAGTAAGAGAATTATCAAAGGGTAACCACTCTTAACATTTTTTTACCATAGGTTTTAACATAGGACCGCTACGAATTATTTTCAACAATAACGCCTTCGTATATGAAAAAAAGCAAAAAAAAAAAAAAAGGAAAACCAAAGCAGCATGACGGTAGTGTTGTCAAAAATGAACTGCAAATACTGTTATCGGTCCTATGTTAAAAAAGAGCAGTGCTTCTCTACACGTCTAAGTTCTCTGGAATTATCTTCGCTCCGACCGAAGTGAAAATACCGAATATATACATGAATACAATAGCTTCTTCGAAGATAATTTTTGAACATTTTTCGATCAGTTTTCAATAATTTTTCGATAATTTCACGACAGTTTTTCTATATATTTTTTCGATAATTTCAATTTTAACTTCATTTCCATTTTGTTTCATTTAGTTCCCGTTCATTTGCATTTCGCCCGGGTTCCATTCTTATTCAGTACCCATTGCATTTCCAAATTTCTTCCATTTCCATTTTGTTCCGGTCTATTTTCAATTTGTTACAGTTTCATTCCCAATCATAGAAGGGGTTGGTATTGCAAAAGAAAGGGATTGGTATTGCAAACGGTCGACTGTCATGCCTACCTCCCATGTAAGTGAAAATATAATTTTGTAAAAGAATAACCTGATTCCGCTGAAATGGTTCCAAACTTGGTATACGGAGGTTTTTGGGGTCGCTGATTTCGAATTTGATGTTGAAATTTTAAAATTCCAGATGGCGGATCCAACATGGCATAGTAGGTATAGGGTAGGCGGACTGAAACTTACTCACTTGATGGGTCTATTTTTTATAATGGTTCTTCCTGGGACTAAACTCGAAGAAGAGTTTGGGACCCACAGCAATTCTGAACGCTTTTCTATTCAAGAGAATCTGTTAACCCTACTTGGGCTCTATCTCGATTTCATAATTTTCAATCGGAAAACGGTGCGGTTTCCAGTTATCCGATTTTGCGAAATTTGCGGTAATTTTAATTGAATAATTTCTTCCTGCGCTGGTCAGATGTACCAGGACCAAGAAAATATCTCAAATATGTAGAAGAAGAAAGCTTATTTCTTTCATAAATAATATCACAATTAGTGTATGTACACCTCAAAACGGATTAAGACCTTTTTGACATGTTCATAGAAAAAAAAACTATAAAATTCAACACAAGTAACCGCTTAACTACGACAGTACCTATGCCAAATAATATTTCTCTTCTACTTTATTCACAAATGCGATTAAATAATGCGTTCTTCCCTTGAGCCAATCTACATCAATCGTGCGAAGGCAATAATTCAAAGACAATTTTCGCTAACAGCAACTGTGTTGCTGCTGCAACATCAGCGTTCATAATCTGTAAATTGCTTGGGCTGCCAATACGTGGACAAAATTTCAAAATTTATTAATGGCGCATTTATTGGTGCCCACATATGCTGTTGTTTGCGTAAAGAGTACTTTGCTGAAATGCTACAGCACCAACAACAACAACAAAAAGAACGCAATGCACTCGCGAGTGTTGGCTGCAGCAGTGCAAATGTGCAAGACCAGAAGCTGCTTGGTCACTTGAAACGCACATTAAATGTGATGTTTAGCGGCAGCAGCAGAAAACGTACAAAAAAGAAATCACAAACAGAAAAAAAACAAACAAAATATAAAAAAGGATTGCCAAAAAAGGCTTTGTTCAGAGTGGTTCGGTTGGCTGGTTGGCTGGCTGGCTGGCCGGTCGGCTTGCTTGATTGCTCTTGTGGTTGACGTTGCTCTTGTTGATGCTGATGTTGATGATGATGATGATGGTGAGCCTGCTTCCACTGCTGCTGTTGTTTTCCACATATTCCATCGACAGTTTCGTCAACGGCATCCGCAGCCAAGAACATCTCAGCAAATGCCTTGAGAATGCTTCTGGAATTTGTTTTTGCCAACGTTTGCCGCTTTTGGAATGGCGTTGAATTTAACAAAATGCCTTTTTAAAAGGCGACCCTAATGTGCGCTACAATGTTGCACAGAGAGCGAAACTCAAGTGTAACTTTACTTTGAAATACTTACTTCTTTTACAAGATTCTCCTTTCGATTGGCCATGTCTTTGGTCTTTCTCTCAGTGTACACATTCTTTGTGCTGTCATCTTTTTATCAAATAAAAATATTCGCACATTTTGTTTGCACATTTTTATCTCATAAAACCGCGACAGCCGCTCATTTTCAATTATTTGGAATTATGAATTTCCTTCAATTTCGAGCATGTTAAAATGCCAAGCCCCCCGTCACATTTGGCAACGTCAACAAACACGGTGCCGAACGGTTCAATTGGTTTTTTGATATGGCTTATAATTGGACTACGTTATGATTGAAAGGAATTTTCTTTTGCCAAAAAGTTCAGCTGATAGCCATAAATGCCGGGCCAAGAAATGCCTGCCACGAAATTTATATCAAATTAGTAAAAATTGTACGAAATGATGGACGGAGAGTCTTTGAAGTGAGGCGGCCCGCAGTGGCCAGACAGGGAAATGTCAACAGCAAATGAAAGGAAAGGCGTTAATCAGGAATGTTGATGGTTTCGTGTACAGACATTTGCGAAAGGAAAATGGCTGACCATGGAATGTCATTGAATTGCAACTGGGCAATGCAATATCAAAGTATGGCATCTTTGCGATCAAATATGAATTCGGAATCAAACTGCCTTGATTTTTCCCTCGCTTTGAAATACTAATTTGTTTTCACAATTTGTTTAGCCAATCAACATAAGCCACCCACCTTAATTCTCCATTTGATACAGTTTACCGAAATCAAAGAAATAAAATTTGTAAAAAATTGCCAATCATTAATTTCTGTTTACCATTTTCCCCGTTTGATGCAACAGGTTCCCACAATCGAATTAAAATTTTAATATTTCACAAAGCGTTTTACATCTACGTCATCATTGTCGGCGGCACAGCTAATAAGAAATTCAAATCAAAGCACCGAAAATAAAAAACAGTGTCCCACTGTGCACAAATGCGCGCTCCACAAACTCATATCGTTGGCACAATCAAGTCCACAAGCGCAGCTTTGAAGTGCACATAACTTGGAAACTCGACTGAGCGGGCGCCCCGCTGTCAGAGCAATACCTCAGCTGCTATATGTGTGTGTGTGTTTGTGCGTCGACTGCCGATGCGTTAACTTGTGCTTAATCAACGCCGAATTATTCGAATTATACGAATAAATTTACTAATCGATGAATTGTTGACCCCATCACACGCTCTTTACTTGGCCTTTTATCAAATGCATACAAAATTACGACTGAGCAAGGGCTTTTCTCGCTCGCTCGCTCGCTCGGTCACTCTCCCCCCACCAAAACTTGAATGTCAGTGGGAGTTAACGATTTTAATTGCGGCGCTTAATTAATGTTCTCAACGCATATTAATGAGTTGATTATGAATCGGTGGAGAAATCAATAGACTCAAGCAGCGAACTTGCTGTGACATGAAACTTTTCATTCGGCTGTACCCAACTTCTTTCACTTCTTGCATGACGAGCGATCCTTATATTTTCGAAAAATTTCCCTAAATCCTTTACACTTGCTTAGCAGATTTTGCACCAAAGTAAAAACAAAACAGAGAGACAAGAAAATTTCCACATGATCTGTGGAAAAGTAATTTTCTCACGCTGGTTTTTCTATGCCAAAAGAGACACCATATGCCGAGAGATTCAGTCAGTTGTTCGGCGCTGATGTATCTGCAGTGGGATTATCACATAAATGACATCTGTTTAACGTAAACATTCAAAAATCGTACAAGCACGTAGGAAGGTAATCCTACGTAGCCGTAGGAGTTAAGAAAGGTTGCATCATGAGAAAAAGTGCAGTTAACGAAGCGTCGGTAATATGATGTATGGGCTTTGGAGTATAATTGTGATACTAGGTGATAAGGATAATTTAAGGATTTTGAAGAAAGTTTTTTTTTGTAATGTCGAAAATAATTTCAGTAATATGAGATGTCAGTAGCGATAACAAGTTGTTTTTGGTGTAGCTGATTGCGAATTTTTTATGTTTGTATTTTGTGTACTGAGTGTCCGACATTAACATTAAATGTACACTCAAAAAATTAATGTGTTTGAGGCGTAATTGATGCAAATGTTGAATACACAGAAAAAAAATTATAAATACTTTAAATTAAAAATAAAATTAAGATTCATTTTGTAACGGTAAATTTCCTGATAACTCGTAGAAATTTTTTTTAAACAATCCCATTAACCCTCTTTGGAATTCCTTAGTTTTTGAAAAATGTTTTATTTTTGCGGGTACACTCAGGGAAAAAACATAGTAAAATCAAGTACGATCGTATTTACTCCTTCATTTTTTCAACTTAATGGAAACAACTTTGAAATAAAGAGAAAAATACTTAAAATAACTATGGTCAACGTTGAAACAAAGTTGAACGATTTTAAATCACGGTCTGGCAAACTTAATATAAATTGGAAAATTTTTGAAATAATCGGAAAACAACTTTGAAATAAGTTTGTTTATTTTTGAATTTAAGTTTTAAATTGAAAACAAGTTTGTTCGTAGTTGTTTCTAATATTTCCAACTTTACCAGACTTTCATTAACGTTTCTACTTTAAGGTGGTTTTAAGGTGGTTATTTTTGATTTTAGGTTGTTTTTTCTCTGGGTGTATTGTAGATAGTTAGGATATTCTGGTTGATGGAAGCCACTCATATACCTACAGACGGAGTCTCTTTGGATTTAGAAAAAGTATACATCATTTCACATGCAAGCGTTGTTAGAAAATCGTATAAGAGAATTCCAACTAGAAATATTCTCGAGAGCGTAGGACAGTAACAAATGACATGGTCATGTCATCGACTTTCTGATATTTCCAGCACCCGTCATTGTCAACCATTAACTTATTTTTTTTTTCGTGCAAAACCACACATTTTAGTTTATCATAAAAATAGTTTAAAATTCCCCAAAAAAAAAAATTCCCACTGACAACTTTTACCTCATAAACGCCCTCACGAAAGCCCCTCAAAACCTAACATTAATTCCACATAAACAATAAACCAAATTCTTTATTCAAATTCCATGTAATTGCAAGCATTTAAAAAGAAATTCAATATAATTTCAAATAAAATGAACACAAAATCATTATTTAAAATCAAATTTCGGAAGAACCAAAAAAAAGACCAACTAAATTTCCAATCAAGCAATGGATTGAATTTCACGAGCTATGATGTTGCCATGAAGTTGATGATCTACAGTACCACTAGCAGTAATTAAGCTGAACGCCACCATTCACCAGCTAAAGAGTAACATTTCCACTGACACTCCACATAAATAAGTATTGCCCGTAGAACATTTCAACTCTAACCTCAACCAACAGGAATATCATTAAAATCTGATTGTTCCGATTGCGGACATTACCCCGAAGTGAGCATCATTAACTTGTATTTTTATTTCAAACTGATTAACCATCGTACGGTCTCCCGACTATCGATCGCCGCATCGATTGAATGCCCGAATTCGTGTGAAAAGCAACGTATGAGACGTGATGAAATTTCTATCTGGATGCTGTGGCAGACGCACAGGTTGTTTTGGTGGCGTAAAATGCATTTGAAAGAAAGTTGAGAGAAACAACAACATACAAAAATAAAAGAATACCTTTTCTTGTCTTGCCTTTTGTACGCCATATTCCTTTGTATTTTTTTTTTTATTTTTTTTTTGGTTTGGATTTTTGCTTTTTTTTAAACATTTTTGATTGCATTTCCAGCGTTCCTAATTTATTTGACTCATTGTTATTTTTATCGTCGTTGTTGTGTAGATTTTCTTGTCTCTTCTTCTTTTCTTTTCTTTAGTTTTTTTTTTTTATCAAAGCAACAAGCAGAAATGATCACTTGTTTGGGCTGTTGAGTGTATCTCTTTAAAGAGGGTTCATATCAATGGCAAGAAAAATGTTTAAAAAAAATTTATTACACACTTTTGTGTATCTTTAAAATCCAATTTAAAATCAAAATGCCGAATCAGGTATCATTGCCGAGCAATTTTCTTAAGTTTTTAATGTCTGAGTGGATTACATGGGTGCCATGGATGACTTTTCACATAAAAAGGATATTTTTCTTATATTTTTTGGTTGATGTAAAAAGTGAATCTAGGCAAATATTTATACAAGCTACAATGAATTTTTCGGAATTAGTTAAGTGCCCACAACTGTTTCTGTTGATCTTTTCCTTATGATAGTCATGATAACAACCAATAGAGCCGAGGAGTAGGAGTTTCTGATACAAAATGTTTCAAGATTCACCACTTGATATCACTGTTGCATCAAGTAGGTATAGAGGTAAACGAAAAGTAGAAAGGATTCTATGAGGACAACAGGTACTTAAGTCCTTATGGTATCATCTAAACTGAATTACACCGCGACATTTTCCCAATATTCCCAGTTTGTCGCCTAAGTCTTTCGTTTTGCAAGTCTTTTGCTTTCACAAACATTAAATTAACATAACTGCACATAAAAACCATTCAAAATTTGATTATTTGTTTTATTTTCATTTTGTTTTTGCGCTCAAGTCGTTCTCCCCTTTTTCGCAAACAGGCGCGGCGGTTCAATTACATTTTGTGCATAAATCAATTTTCCATAATTCAAGCATCAACCACAAAAAATGACTTGGAAATAAGCCCAACTACTCTAGTCCCTGGAAAGAAATCGCATTCAAAATTATGACTAAAATAAACTCTCGGCGCAATTCGATTACAAATTCGTTGGGTGAGCGGCATGCGCGCCCGTTTAACGCACGGCATTTTTTGCATTTAACACACGCGGAATTTATTGGACAGTTCGCTAACGAGTTTGGCAGTTTCATGTGTATGAGTTGGTGCGATTTTGTTTTACCGCTCACGGGACATGGGCTGCATTTTCATTTAATCTCCTATGATATTTTTTTTTCTAGGTTTCGGAATTCGGTGATTTGTTTTTATTTCCTTCAGTTGTGCTGGAAGTGCAGTTTTCGGTTGGCAAGAGGCGGTTAGTCGGCAGCCCAGCCAAGTCGCTGCCAGTTATTTGCTTATGATTTGTTCAAATATAATATATGATCTTACAGTGAAGTCCTTTCACTTTTTTTGCCTGGCCATTTACAAGTGACCACCGCCAAGTACACAGCGCATACGCCTTTGCGCTGGGCTAGCATTTAAAAGCGGCACGGTGGATTGTGTGCTTGTCTGCGATTCGGGCGATAAATCATGCATTAATCAAATATTAAATTGGTAATTATAATGGACGATTGGAAGCACCTCCTGAGTGCTGTGGTTGGTTTCCTTGTGCGATAGTGATAGGAGTTGTTGACACAAACCATGGACAAATATAAAAGCCAGGCGACAAATTCCTCATTATCAGAAACTTGATTTGGTTTTAATAAATGAGTTTGTTGAAAGTTGTTAAAAGCAAAGTTGTGACCGCTGACGATGGGTTTTGGTGTGGTGGTGTGCAGCGAAAAAAACTTGATGGTTCTGCCAACTGTTGTATTTTAGTGCCGGTTGCAAAATTCACAGCTTTCTAAACACTTTTAAGCTTTCATCAATCCCTCCTTGACGTTACCTCGAAACAGAGCGGATATTTCTGAAAGCATAAGTCAAGTAATGTCATAAAAATCGTTTTGTATGTGGAAATTAATCGATATCGCTTACAGATCAAATGTTGCGAAAAGTGCTCGCTCCAAGTGCCCTCAATGTGTGGACGCGAAAAGGGGCGCACAAAATGAAAAAGTCAATAAACTCTTTTAATTAGACAGCTTTGAAATTGTCAATTGACAACTGCAGCAGCAACAACAACAACACAAGCAACAACAATAGCAAACAAGTTGCAATGATTGCGCGTTGACTACGCGCAATTGTGTTGAAAGTAAATGCCGCACCAAAAAAAAACAACAAAAAAAACAGTAAAATGAAACAAAAAAAAGTTCGCATTTAGACGCCACTCAGCCGAACATGCAGAAGAAAAAAACGAACAACAACGACAAACAGCTTACAGCAGCAGCAGCAGCATCAATTGCATGAATTGTTCCAACTAGCATTGTTGGCCCCAAAAGGCGGCCGCAACAAAACGCACCGATTAAGTAATTTTTGTATTCTCTGTTGTTGTTTTGTTTTTTTTGTTTTCCTTTTTGTTTGATTTGGAATCCGTCCTCAACAAATCTGTGTCATGTTCGGCAATCGGGGCGGTGCAGTCCATCTAAGCGGCGCGCGGCTTAGTTTGTGGTGGTGGTGAGCGGCGCGACCCAAAACGCGACAAGTGATCACATCAGATGTCGCTGCAGTCGTTGATCACAATGTCAACAACAATTCCCGTGGGGAGAAGCATTTAAACGACATTTAAGCCACAAGTTGCAACCTGTGGCATCCATCCACAATATGACGATCGTGAGGACGGACGATCGGATGGACGATCATGACGACCACAATGATGATGGACGCACTGAACGCTGATCGATCGCTGATCGTACGCCGCCATCTCCAAAACGATCGAACGTACGTCAAAATGTTTATGAAATGATGAGCGGAGCACTTGCGGCACCAACTGACTGATGATCGATTCAATTCCTCAAACGATCGTGCACGAGCACTTTGATCACGCATGCACTGTGCGCCGTGCTGCGATATGATAAACGCGTTTCGATTGCCCCGGCCCCCAGTAGATCGATTGGCTCACAAGTAATGTATGTACTACAATTTAGAATGAATGAATGGCTGCAACTAGAGCTGATTATGTTGGCGATGAGATAAGACGATGATTAATGAAAGTAAATTCTAATGGAACATAAATTAAGTTTTTATTGGTTAATTGAGGACCAAACGGCATACTTCCTTCCACCACTCAATCACCTGAAAGAAAACATACATACCCAAGTACAATTGCAAGCACAAAAAAATGCCCAACAAGTACATCGTCAACATTTTGTCAACAATCGTTGCCGCCTCATTAAAATGCTAACGACGATCGTTAGTGTCAAATCAATGTTTTATGTTATCTGTCAAAATTGCTTACTGCAATGTTGTTGCTGCTGCATCGAAACGTCATCGAAATATCACATCGCATGGCCTGAGATATTGAACATAACGAAAGAGCCTGCTTACATGTACCGAACGTTGCCGATCATCCATCCCATGTCCGGTTAAGCTTTTCATTACGAGAAGAGAAAACAAAAACTACAACAAAAAACGACAGACATGCGTCAAAAGGCAATTACAAGTACATACAAACTTTCAAAAATATAATAAAGGAAAATAAAATCGAAATGCATGTTACCCAGAAATGTTTTCTCTGGTTAGGAGCGGTGGAAAAAAAATGAGACCCATTGCTTTTTTTTTCGCTGACACAGCCACAAAGGAAGTCCCATCACACAAACTAACGACGAGAAAGGGCACTGGCAAAGAAATACTTTAGTCAAAAGACATTGAACTAACAAGTGGACTTAAGATTCCTAGAGAATCTGGTTGGATCCATTGAAAAATTCACATTAAAGTGCAGTTTAACTTCGTAGTTGGGACAACTTTCATAGAATATAAATTTTCAGTCCGGAATTTGTTGCGTTTTCAAGTCCATTTTCAGTGGCCTTCTCCGGATATGAAGATGAGATCTGTACTTCTTCACGTGTGTCTTTTTTATGTCCAGAGAAGATCTATTTTTGTACTCCCACACATAACTTTGGCAGGCTATTTTCACTTTGAGATAACGTTTGTTTATAAAAAGACCATATCCGAGGTTCCAAAACCACCTACATATATTGGTCAAAATGGGGTCTTGAGATGAATTCGGGGGTCTTGGTGAATTCGATTGAATATTTCTTTGAACGGATCTTGGATATGGTCCGAGGTCCCAAAACCACCTATAAATGGATCAGTTTGGGGTCCTGAGACAATATTTTTTAATTTTCGAGGTTCATATAAATCGGCCATATTGTGCGGGATTTCAGCTTCGGCATTACGTTCTAGTTTTTCACCAAACTGAGTTTGATGTGAATCCTTGCTCTTTAAACTGTATTTTTTTTGATACTAAACATCAAATTGCAAAAATATGTGGCTTCTAGAGGGAACCAGTATCCTATGGCTACGGTAACTTCAAATTTATGAGGAGTATATTATATTGGTGGACTTGAACCCCCATCCTGAACTCCGTCCTGAATTCTACTTCCAGCATTATTCTGACTGTCAAACAGAGTAATGGACATTTTAGGTATTTCCTAGAGATGTGATAGGCATATAAAAAAAAAGACTGTCTGGCTGACTGACAGTTTGGCCAACATATGGACTTTCTACTTTCCTAATGCCAAACGGGTTTTTCCCCAATGCAGTTTTCCTTCACTTCATTTCACTGCACAATCAAAACACACACAGTTTATAGGAAGTCAAATCCTTATGTAATCGCCACAATAACAGCAACAACAATAAATAGCAACCACACCACCGCATATGTACAACGCGCCTAATAATCCAAACTATTTGAAATCTGAGATTTCTCTTCGTTACGTTATGTTTGCTTCGATAGATGAAAATATTTAAGGTAATAATTCTCCGTGGAAGTTGAAGTTTCCTTGCACACCAACCGAATCGGCTGACACTCAGACGGCGAACGCATGACAGCAGTTGCCACAGCTGTTGGCGAGCACTATTTGTCGCCATCTTTGGGGGCGCGTACACAATATTGTGTGGTTATTTTCAAATCTTTGAAAATCTCTGGTAAATCCAATCGATTGTATCTTTCTTAGTTTATTTGGAGATTGTTTTGGGTATTGTTTGAAATTAAGTAAAGGGATTAAAGTGAATATTCCCTACTAAACAATTTTACATCACACCACACTCACCCCAAAACAGCCATAGTCTCCAATGATAATTTGTTTATAATCTTTGTGGACAATTTCAAATTATGCGTTCATTTAGCTGCTCTCCCTCTCGCTCTCTTTGTGTTATCAAATTATTGAATCAAATGATTTATTTGCCTATTCAACAAAATGTAATTTCCTTTAAAATTATCTCGAATTATCTCAATTATCAATCAAAAACGAAATGAAATTCCATCATACTCGTAATTCATTCTTCGCCGTCTACGCACAATAACATTTTGACTTGGCCAGTCCCTGAATGAATGAATGGCTGAATGAATTAATCACTTAAACTAAAATAACAACTTGATCAATATTGAATGAACCAGCATAAATTTGTTAATAATATACCACAGAGTAGGTATCATCTGTGCAGCTAGAGCCCAGTGTAGCTCACTGGACATTATTCGTTATTCGTACTTACTTTGCGGTGGAATTGATTTCCATCATAAATAAAACATCCGCACCGAGCAGTCAGCACAAAGGCACAAAGGAATTATGTTGTCTGTTGTCTGTCGGTTGGCTGCTTAGAAAGCCGGAATATTCAAGGTTATCGCACCATTCAAATCGGCCCAGACGACTGCAAAGCAATTTTAACGCAATCTAAATATAGTTGAATTGCTGAAAATGACGTCGTAGCTGCCGCGGCAAATCATTATTTTCGAAAGGAAATGCCAACGTCTCTGTTCGAGTCTAGTCGACGTTTGTAAAATTACATATGATTTGTATTAAACTGGCTGGCTGACTGACAAATCGTAAAAGAGCTTGTCAGAAATTAGCCAATAATTGAATAATGCCATTGAGTCATGTGGATTAATTTATTTAAATTAAATCAATACCAAAGCACATTTATCGAAATTAAAATGAGTAGGTAGAACATAATAAGCGGTGTTTATCAATTGGATGAATACAAGAAAAGAAACTAGTACGGTAATTATATTCGGTCTGACCGAAGCTGAAATACCCAGCACATGCGAGTACGATACATTCTTAGACCATTTTTTGGTCATTTTATAGAAAGTTTTTCGATAATTTTTCGTATAAGTTTGTCGATTATAATATCTAAAATTGTGAGCACTGATCACAATCAATCAGAATTAACTCTCTAATATATGAATATCTCTGTCATAATTTATACTCACCTAATCATAAATATATAAAATATTAATCATAATTTATGATTTATGGTTGCTTAATTTATTCCATTTAACTACAAATCAGGATTTTTTTTCCTTTTAACAGTATTTATGACTAAAAACTCATGGATACTTATTACTTATTATTGGATCAACTAGTAAATTACACGTGTCTTCGCATGGACTATCATTGAACACGCCCATTGCCACGCCCATTTTTCGAAAAAAAACCCGTCTTGGGAATCTGTAGCCATGATCTCACAGAATATGTGTGTGAAATTTCCACTCTCAAACTCCACTATTTGCTTCAGCAGAGCTAACTTTCCACAATCCACACGACTACTTTTCGAATTGCCATGCCCCCTTTTGGAATCTCTAGCCATGGTATCACACAATATTTATGGGAGTGGGTCCACTGGTGGATTAAAACCTACCACGCCCATATGTGTGAAATTTCAGCTCTCTAGGTTCACTGCTGTCCTCTGGCAGGTGAGGACACACATCCGGACAGACAGACAAACAATGGGACTTGTAATATCGTGAATAATTTTTTGCATGATTTCAGCAATCATTTCTCTCCGTGCAATAGCTGATAATACAGTATCACAAAATTGGGTTCTATTTCACTTAGTTTAATATTATTATGAAAATAGCAATTAGAAATGATTTAATTACAAATTATACAATATTACCAACTAATGAATGCCTTCAATATCACACAACTGCATTTGCCATAAACTTTAATGATTAGTCATTAACAGTGAGTAACAAGCAATTGGCACTAATAATAACTAAGAAAGCAGTAAATTAGACACATTCGCGATGGTCATTTACATTAAGCAGTGTTTACTTTAAAGATTATTTTGCACAGAGAGGGCTTTCGTCATGGAAATCGGTTAAACATTTCGCATTTAGTTATTTATCCCTTAAAAACTAACAAAATAATTTAATAGAAATCTCTCTGGAAACGATTAAATTAATTTCAGGATTCTCTATGGGAATTTAAAATTATTTCCAAATTGATTAAGTGTTTTTCTAAATCTTCTCACTCCAATCAAAATCATTAAAAGTCGGAAAATTGAAAATTTAAAATTGGCACCACCTCGTCTCGTCCAACAAGGAAGGAATATCGATCGTTTGAAATGCTATTAATCAAGTTTTTTCCTTCTTTCACTTTTGATAAACAAAATACAAACAGCAATTACAGCAAGAAAATGCATACACCGACATCCTTCACAGGCCCGACGGACATTAATCATTTGGCTGTCAAATGCTGTAACGCATTTTCAGGAATCTCGTAAAATTTTTAACGAACTCATTAGAAGATCGTGGCATTTCTTAGATGGAAACTAAACTATTGCTGGGGGGGGAGAAGAATGAGAAATAAGTAGAGGCCCAAGAAGAAGAAGAAGGGAGAAGACACCATAATGAGTTTTAAAGTATTTAATTCCAATGACGATCGTCGAAACAACGCACAGTGCCCGGAAAACAAAGGATTTGCGCCACACTTGAAGTCCAATGAGGGAACTAAGGACGCTGTTTGTGTATGGGGATCGTTGTTTTCACTGCTTGATTGCACTCGCGCTTTGGGATTTCGTTCAGCTGCTGGAGATGAGTAGGATCATTTTTCATTTTTAATGTTGGGTGTAAAATGGAATTCTTGTGCATTTTTCGGGAAACTAAAATTCCACAAACAGTGAATGAGCAGAAGATACTACACAGGCACAGTAGAGCAATGAGGCAATTCAGAGAACGATCATTCATTGAGGCAACATCAATGATCGCCTAAATGGTCTGAGACCGAGAAGCAACGAACCAAAGAACCTTTTACGTTCACTCTCTTAGAAAACGTCCTCCTTCTCTTTATATTCTCTCTTAAAGTAAGGGAAGCACTTTGGTCTCCCTTTACCCATTCCAAGCAATTTACGCGCTCTAAAACTGATTCTAATTAGAATTGAAACATGTTTAACAAGATTTAAATAAATGTGATAAAAACGTTGGACCGTATGCTGAATGTACACTCTTGGTGCTAACATGCGTCCCCAGACGATAGCGATACTACACTCTGAAGAATAGTGAGTAAAGATAAATGGAGGGACGGACGGACGGATGTTCGTTCAATAAAACAAACTTACTTTTCATGGCAGAAGAAGCTTTGGATCTCTTTCCTGACTGAATTTTATTTTATTTCATTTCTTTGCGTCTGCTTTTATTTCAATTTAAATGCATTCTGTGAAAAGGAAAATGTGCATTCGGTCGTGAAGAAGCTGAAACTGCACAAAGTCGAAGAGGAAGATGACGATGACGATGACGATGAAGTGGATGCAGAAAACGAAAACGAAGAACCACGAGGAAAAGAAATGGAAATGAGTGGATATAAGAAATGGTTGAAATGCTAATTTATATGTTTACGATACTGATTCCTATATACGTCGAGGAGGCACGGCACGGCACATCGCACACCACACACATGTTGCGATACGATTAGCCTCATGGTACGGTACCCGAGATAACAGCGCCAAGATATGTTGGAACATAAATTCAATTAATTGGTATTTGAGTGCGTTTATTTATAAGCAAATTGAATTAAATAATTTTCATTAGATATGGCATACATGCAGTTGCCGGTGTTGTTGTTGTTGTTGTTGTTATTGTTGTTGTGGCTGTTCTTTTTGTGTTTGTAAATACGTTGAGGGGGTAAAGATAAGGCCCAACTATTTTATTGCACGATACATGAACGCGATAGAAAGATAAGTCTGTTGTGGCTGTAATAGGAACACTGAAATTAGGAAATGTTCTTGTATTGGGGCATTGCATTTTCTTCAAAAGGAATTGTTGTAATATTTTTTTTTTCGACGACGAGGCGTGAGTCATGGTGGTAGATACTGTAATTGTTATTGACTTGAGTAATGTATCTATTTACAAAAAACTGAACAAACCAAATTGTCTTCTACTCCGCCAAACGGTTTTGAGAAGAATGCAAAGAATCGAACTCACATAAAGTATATGAGAATTGTAGGACAAGCTAAAATATTGGAAGATAAAATGAGAAAATTTTAAAAGCTTCTGGGCGGCTATTATTTATATAAGAATGGTCATTTTGCTAAATATCCTCTTAGTTTTTTCCCAAAATCAATAGTAGAATCTAGGAATTATATCTATCATAAGCCATTCCCACATTACTAATAGGATATGCTCTGATATTTAGCGGATTACGACCATGAAACATAATTCTGACAAAGATTAAGTTAATCAGAAGACATACGAGCTATGTGGGAGTCATTGAAGATTAGATGAGGTCCAGTGATAAAAAAATGGATTTTGAACCTCTGCTTCACGATCGGAAGGTATTGGGTTCGATTCCCGCCTGTGGCACTTGCGGGGGTAACATGCCATGAAAAAGCTACTTCAATTTAAGAGTCTCAGCGCTCGGATCCGCAATTATAACCCCTTTTGAGCCTTTTTTGGACCCAACTATAACTGCTTTTTACAGCTTCCCAGGTCCACTGGTGGCACACTATAATTGACACGCTCATATTTTGATCTGCCACGACCCCTTTTGGAAAAATCAATATCCCAAATACCAAGAATTTGTAGCCATTGTCTCACAGACTGTATATGTGCAATTGCTTCCTAGGGCCACTGGCGGCTTCAGGAGAGCCTACTATATCAGCATCGACCATTTTTTGAACTGATACGCCCCCTTTATGAAAACCATAGCACATATAAGTGAAATTACAGCTCTCTAGGTCCACTGGAAGGTATTTTGCAATTGGTGTTTATAAATTCCAGTTCATACTTGCTCATATCATTTCAAAACAATTAAGTTGAGTTTTCGTAATCACATCGCCTATCGATAGGCAGTTCTTGCTAATTTCGTTATTCTCATAATAAATCAAAAGTGTTCGTCTGGATTACAACACTTTTCCATTGAAAGCAGCTAAGACAATGGAACCGTTTCAATTTCTCACAAAACACTTGTTAATTTCAATTAAATTGCGACTCCGACGGCGGTCATTGTCATTCGAAGAACAACATTCCCACATACCCAGTCGTACTGACATACGCGAAACATGTCACATGACTCACATTTCCTATTTCACAGTCGTCGGCGTCGTCGTCGTCGTCGTTGTCGCGCGCATTCACATTCATAATCGTCAGCAGCGATTTGTTGGCGGGCAAAAGTAAATGTAATATTTTTTAATCTTTTGCAATTCATCGGCAAACAATGGGAAATATATATTTTTTTTTTTCACTAAAAGAATAAGAAGCAAAAAAATAATAATACAAAAAATGAATGTTGCAAAAATGTTCGTTTCAAGAAGAAGAATACATTTTCAGCTTGTTCTTCTTATGCACCCAATTGTAAAAGTAGCAAATTCCTGCCTGTGTGTGTGTTTGTGTGTGTGTGAGTGCAGCAAGACCAGAATGAAAACTGTATCTCGATCCAATCAAGGCAGCAAAACGTAAAGTATTGTAATCAAATTTCCCGGCTTGAATTACCAAAGTCTGCTGCTTTGCCTTTCTTTCATTTCTTCAATTCGCATTGTACTCATTATGCAATTCGAGAAGATTTGACATGTGGGATGTGGGACCACTACTTCCTGGTTCATGGAAAGCAAAACTACCATAATAATAGTAGCAACCGAATGAAGTAGCAAAGGCAACAAACGAAACGATTTTGATGGATTACTGACATGAGATTATGAAAAGCGAAAGAAGTGAGGGTGAGAGAGGTACGACAAAAATACGAACGAACGAACGTAGGCGATCTTCTTTTTGCTCTTCTCAATGCAATTATAGTGCAGATATGCGTAATTGTCCAAACAATAGGTGCAAGAATACAAGAAGGAAGTCTAGATTCTGTAAGATACTATGCACCCCGTTGCCTACCTGACTGATCCAATTGTATCGTTAGAGCAGAAAAAGAAGAAAATTGCCCACACAACTGAATAACCCGAAAGATCTTTTGTGTTGTGCCATCGATTGCAGGTTATTTCTGTTCGTCGTAAAGAATATGAAACATCACCTGTCGATAAAGTTGCCAACAAAGGAAGACTCGAACGATATTGAAACGATTCAATGTTAGTTCATAAAAGTTTATGTAATACCTGAGAAGAGTATCCATACTTTGTATCTAGCAGAGATAAGAGCGAAGTTAATGCAACAAGTGCTCATAAAAGCCGCAATAAAACGATGAAGCATACTACACAAATAAACAAACTGATGTGTTAAGAAACCCTCTACCAGTTGGCCAGTCAGTCAGTTAACTAAACTATGCTGAAAGACGGCTGCGCTCTATGACGAAGCAGTTCGTTGCTGGAAAACCATGAACAATGCCAGATCAACAAACTCGTAGCGAAAATGAGTAAAACAAGTTCTCTCCAAGAAAAATGCAACAACAAAAAAAGAAACAACCAAGTTAAAATACTTCAAGAGCTGTTGTTACCTATTCTCGGCAGCTATTGAGTAACTCTTTTCTAGATAAAAATCAGCAGTTTCCGATATTCGAATGAGGTAATGTGGCGATTTTATTGCACAAAACCGAGTTCGTTGAAAGAGGCCAACCAGGTTTTTACTCAAGAGTATTTAGATAATGGTGTGAAGAGAAAAATGTGCATTTTAAGAGAGTTTGGTTTAGTACTGGTTTGAGTTTCACTTGGTTGTGTCGGAGATTTTAACTCAGAACGGGTTTCAAAGTGTATTCAAAATGTGTATGTTTTGGGTTCAAATATTTTTCATATAATTCGCCTTCTCATTCCCAGCTAACCAGCCGGGTCAGGAGTTATGCAATGATTGAATAATGAATGAAATTGGGTTTATGAATATCAAATTAAGACCGTCTACGTTCTGTTCCCGTCTGCCATTCTGTTCCCATCTGAAGTCCCTAGTTTTTAATTGTACATATAAATTCTATAAGTTCTTGTATACTAACACCAGAAACAAATTGAAGTATTGGTTAAAAACCATTTCCAATGAACCGCTTATTCCAAATTAAAGCTAAGAAAGTGGGGAATCAGTTTAAGAAAATTATTAATTCAAAACATGATCAGTGATCACTTACTCAGTGGATCCATAGTGGATTTAGTCCATACATAGAATCACAATTAAAATTCGCTAAGTAAATATGTGCTCTTAAGACTCATCGTATTGAAACTGAAGACCTCCATTTATAATTACTTAGAAATTATTCAATATCGAGTTATTGCCAGATAACATTACTGTCTCTAAAAGTGACCAAATTTCCCTAAGAGCTTTCTTAAATCCACTTTAAATACATTTAGTATACAAAATAAAAATAAACAATACTTAATGTTTGTTTATTTATTTGTTTAACTTAACGTATGTACTTAACGAGTTGAAAACAATTTCTCAGCCCAAATCCAGCATAGACATACTTTTGAGTTTTTTTTTTGTACTGCCCGCTCTCCAAGATCAATTAATAACTTCATGCAGTTTTACTCAAGTTTCTTCTGTATCTTTTCTCTATTCAAGAAACGAAATTGCTCTCACACACTCACTGCGGGGAAAACCCGTCCAACCGGTATGACTTGTGTCAATGCCTCGCTGCAGTGGTTGTTCTGATGTTTTCCCATTGTATCTTGTATCTTTCCTTGGTTCCCCGACTGCGCACCAAATATTTAGTTTTTGTTGTATTTCTTGTTGTGCATTGTGGAAATATCTCACTGGCCTTTGCAGCAGCAGCAGCAGCAGCTAGCCAACCATGCGTATTCATTGAGTGCTCACGGGCTCGTAATTTGCGCTCAAACAGAGCCAAACACAGAAAGCACTCTAAAAGATCTCTCCGCCCGTGCGACTTGCTCGCCGGATTGCTTAGTTAGCTGCTTGCATGCACTTCTGCAAATCAGTTTATGAGTAGAGTTCGAATAGATCGCACATGCCCGCAACGCGTGTCGGAAAACTGAAAATTGGTTTTTGTGTGTGCAAGTGCAAGAAACTGAAAAGAATTCAAAAATCAAATCAATCTGAGATCTACTCTAATCTAGAATTGAAACAAAAATAAATAAGAAAAGTTTAAACATCGCAACGTTCGCCCAACCACCACTTGGATTACGGTTACGCGTATCGAAGATATTTTTTTTTGTTTGTATTTGAAAAACATGAACCCTAACAAGAAATTGTGAAAGTGAAGAAAATTTTGTGCAATTTTACCGAAGAATCACAAAAAAAAAATCACAAAAATGAAAAAATCAAAGAAATGATTGTGTCTTTATAAGAGAAATCCAATAAAATTTATTGCACAGCAAAAGTGTTGTAAATTTTGCATTGGCCTTTAATTGGGAAAGAGGCAAACATCATCATCATCATCACGAATCATCATCGTCATCATCACACATACATACGAAATCCGCCCACAATGTGCAAGAAAATGGCACTCGTGTCGAAAACCATCCTGTCAGTGCTCATCTCCTTCGTAATACCGATACTGGGTGCCGCTCTGAGCAAGACCGTCTTGTATCAGGCGCCCGACGAGTGTCGGTGGTCCGGTTCCAGCGAAACGGACATTACGCTCGTCTGTCATCTGCGCACCATCAATTCGGAGTTGGAAAATACCAACTTCAGCGTCATACAGCCACAGAACACCATTCGTCTGCGTCTCGAGTGCAACGATGCGCTCTTCTTTCAGAGCAGCCTCAGTGCGGACAGCTTTCGATCGCTGGTCGAATTACGCGCGCTCACCATCGAATACTGCAAGCTCGGCAACTTGACCGAAGGCTCGTTCCGCGGCCTGCAAGATCTGCGCAATCTCACCATTCGCACGCACAACGGCGACTGGTCCACCATGTCGCTGGATGTGTCCTCGTCCAGCTTCAGTGAATTCCGTCAACTCGATCGTTTGGATGTGAGTCTCAATAATATTTGGCTCGTACCGGACGGCATGATTTGCCCACTGAAGGTGCTGCAGCACTTGAACATCTCACACAACGAAATCCAGGACATTGGCAATTTCCACTTCAGCGCCTCGCTCAGCACTCGCAAGTCGCGCATTTGCGGCTCGTCGCTGACCGAACTGGACTTGAGCTACAACAAAATCGCCAATCTGCCCTCGGCCATATTTTCGGCATTGGGCCGTTTAAGCTATTTGAATTTGGCGCGCAATGGCATGAATTTCATTGCCGATCGTGCATTTGAGGGTCTCGTGTCGCTCGCCATTGTGGACTTGTCCGAGAATCGGCTGACGTCGCTGCCGCCAGAGTTGTTCTCGGAGGCCAAGTACGTGAAGGAAATTCATTTGAAAAACAACAGCATCAATGTCTTGGCCCCGGGCCTTTTCAGCGATTTGGCCGATCTGCTGGTGTTGGATTTGTCCGCCAACGAACTGAACTCACAGTGGGTGAATGCCGCCACGTTTGTGGGACTCAAGCGCCTCGTCTTACTCGATTTGTCTGCGAATAAAATAAGCAAGCTGGAGGCGAGCATTTTCCGTTCGCTGTCCAGTTTGCAGATCTTGAAACTGGAAGAGAACTACATCGACCACATACCCGAGGCTGCTTTCGCCGACTTGTCCAACTTGCACACGTTGATTTTGTCGAACAATCGCATCTCGACGATTGGACAAAATACGTTCCGTGGCCTGTTTGGCATACTGGTGCTGAGCTTGGACTACAATCGCATTTCGAAAATTGACACGCAAGCCTTCAAGAACTGCTCGAGCATACAGGACTTGCATCTGAATGGCAATAAATTGCAAACGGTGCCGGATGCCTTGAAGTACGTGCCGCTGCTGAAGACGCTGGACATGGGCGAGAATTTAATTACCAGCATTGAGAACACCTCCGTTTCGGCGATGGAGAACTTGTATGGGCTGCGCTTAACGGAGAATTCCATTGACTACATACGACGCGGCGTGTTCGATCGCATGACATCGTTGCAGATACTGAATTTGTCTGGCAACAAAATCAAAGGCATCGAAGCCGGCGCACTGCATCGCAACAGACAGCTGCAAGCCATTCGCTTGGATGGCAATCATTTGAAAAACATTGCCGGCCTCTTTACCGAATTGCCAAATTTGGTGTGGCTGAACATTTCGGACAATCGCTTGGAAAAGTTCGACTACTCACACATACCGACCGGCCTGCAGTGGTTGGATGTGCGCGCCAATCGCATCACCCAATTGGGCAACTATTTCGAAATCGAAAATGAACTCAGCCTGAGCACGTTCGATGCCAGTTCGAATTTGCTGAGTGAAATTACGGCCAGCTCCATTCCGAATAGCGTGGAGGTACTTTACCTAAACGATAATCAAATCAGCAAAATCCAACCGTACACGTTCTTCAAGAAGCCGAATCTGACGCGCGTGGATCTCATTCGCAACAAGCTCACCACACTCGAGCCGAATGCGTTGCGCCTCTCACCCATACCAGACGACAAGGACATACCCGAGTTCTACATCGGCCACAATCCCTTCCAGTGCGATTGCAATCTCGACTGGCTGCAGAAGGTGAACACCGAGTCGCGCACGCAGCCACAGCTTATGGATTTAGATCAGATCTACTGCAAATTGTCCTACGCACGCGGCAAGACGCACGTTCCCCTCATCGAGGCCAAGTCGAATGAGTTCCTATGCAAATACGAGGCCCACTGCTTTGCGCTGTGTCACTGCTGCGACTTCTACGCTTGCGACTGCAAAATGGAATGCCCCGACCGCTGTGCTTGCTACCACGATCAGTCGTGGACCTCGAACGTGGTCGATTGCTCGCACTCCGGCTACGATCGTGAGCTGCCCTCGCACATACCCATGGACTCGACGCAGCTGTATTTGGACGGCAACAATTTCAAAGAATTGTCAAGTCATGCCTTCATCGGCCGCAAGCGTTTGAAGGTCTTGCATTTGAACCACTCACGCATCGAGGTTGTGCACAATCGTACCTTCTACGGTCTGCTGGAGTTGGAAGTGCTGCAGCTGAATCACAACAACTTGCGCCAGCTGAACGGCAACGAGTTCCAGGGACTGGACAATCTGCAGGAATTGTATTTGCAGCATAATGCCATTGCCACCATTGATACTGCCACATTTACACATTTGTATCATTTGAAAATTCTGCGCCTCGATCACAACATGATCACGGAGTTTGCCGTGTGGAACTTTCTGCCACCGTATCTGAACGAGCTGCGTCTGGCGGGCAACACATGGTCGTGTGGCTGCGATTTCGTTGACAAGTTCCGCGACTATATCAATCGTCACGAGGCGGTTCAGGATCGACAGAAACTGCGCTGTTTCGCTTTGGCCGGCAGCAATGGTACAGTTGGCCTCAACACCACTGCCGCAGCGCTCACCCCACAGTCGGCTCAACCCAGCGAACAGTTTGCCATCTACCTGAGCAGCGAGACCATGAACGATCCCAGTACACGCTTCATTGCCTGCAATGGGGGTCTGCACCAGCATATGCTTGGCGCCAACGGTGCTGGACTAGACGGCATCCTCAATGGCAACGACATCAACGACAACATCATCGTCAACGGCAACATGACCTCAACGAAAATGATACTCTCCCAGCCACCCATGCATGACTACGTGCCCATCCTAGTTGCCATACTGACCGGCTTCGTCTTCGTCATCATCTGTACGCTGCTCGTGTTCATATTCCGCCAAGAGATGCGCGTCTGGTGTCATTCGCGGTTCGGCATTCGGCTCTTCTACAATGCGAACAAAGACGTGGACAAGAACGAGCGTGAGAAACTCTTCGACGCCTTCATTTCGTACAGTTCGAAAGATGAAGCTTTCGTCGGCGAAGACCTAGCGCCGATGCTCGAACAGGGCGACACGCGCTACAAACTCTGCCTGCACCATCGCGACTTTCCCGTTGGCGGCTACATAGCCGACACCATTGTGCAGGCCATCGACACGTCGCGTCGCACCATCATGGTGCTGTCGGAGAACTTCATCAAGTCGGAATGGTGCCGCTTCGAATTCAAATCGGCCCATCAATCGGTGCTGCGTGATCGTCGACGCCGCCTCATAGTGATCGTGCTCGGCGAGGTGCCACAGAAAGACCTCGACCCCGATCTAAGACTCTACTTGAAGACGAACACCTACCTGCAGTGGGGCGATAAGCTGTTCTGGGAAAAGCTACGCTTCGCCCTGCCCGATGTGCCCAACAATCAGCGCCGGCCGCGCGGCTCAGCCGGTCACTGCACCGGCGTCGGAGTGCATATGCCCATTGCGCCGCACCACCATCACTTGCAGAGTCACCATCTTCACCATATGCATCCGCAGGCGCAGCTGCAGCAGCATCACCTGCAGCATGCCAGCTTTCGTTCGCAAATGCATCACAATATTAATGGCAGCCGCCAGAATCACAATCGGAACAATAACTCCAATCAGCAGCAGGCGACAATGCTGATGGGCGGTCAAATGGGACCGCCACAGTGTCAACAGGGTCCACCGCCACAACAACAACAGGCAATGATGTCGGGGCCAAGTGCCGGTCAGAGCAGTATACAACATCAGAGTCTGCCATTGCCACCATGCCCGAGCCCAAGAAGTGCCACAACGCAATCGTCAGCGGGCGGAGGATCGACGGGTTCCGGAAGAACGGTTGCTGTGCACATTTGAAGCGGTTGTTAAGTAAGGGTAAATGGGTTAGGGCGGGTTAAAAACAATTTCTCAGATACATTACAGCAAAACTTCAAGAAGCATTTGCGGTTAGTTAACTGCTACAATGTATGCAGAATCTACTTTCAACTGCCAATTAGTTTGTTCCTTCTGCGAAATTCTATGCTAGACTGACCTCCACATGAGGGAAGTTGCCTTTCACAATTCCCAACAATTCGAAGCCATTTCATCAACCAATACCCGAAGTTATTCGATGACATGTGTGACATTGAACAGATTCTTCGTGTCTCTGCACGTCACGTTTTTGTTGTTGGTGTTGTGTTATTATTCCGGCATAAAAAGTCAATGCTGCCATGTCTACACTACTCTCTCCGAAACATCACGTATGATTTAATTTCAAAAATCTTGTGTTCGGCCAATGTTGCCACTTTCCGACTGAGGCTCTGAGCCTTGCTCACCAAACAAAAAACGTTTTTATTCCACGTTTTTATGTTTTTACTGAATATTCTGTAGGGTATTTTTTTTTTGTTCGGTTTGTTCGTTATTGTGGCATAAAAACAGGCTAAAATATCTCGAATACTTACGGCAGAAAGGGTACAAACGAGAAGTGAAAAATGAACGAGACAAAAGCCATAATAATAAAGAACCTTTTGGCGCAACTGCAACTGCAACAAGCGCAACAAACGAGCCAATATGCAAATGAGTTGCTTTTTTAGTTTGTCTTTTTTGTTATTGCTTTTGCTTTGTGGTTGTTGTGCTATTTTGTTGTTGTTTTTTTGCATTTGCTCTTAAAATATAGTTGCATTTTGGTATCGCAGCGGTATCGAGTTGGAAATGCGAATGTGTGTTCTGCTGTGGCTATTGTGAATTTCCTGCCTCGTAGTGATTCAGAAAATTGATGTTGCATGCAACAACAACAACAACCACCACAACAACAACAACTACTACAGCAATGAGCAGAAAACGAGAATATAAAATAATAAATAAAAAGAAACTATTTTACGCCAGGCTGAAAGACAACAAAAAGAAACAAGAAAAAAAACAAGACAGACAAGCAACCGAAAAAACGTACAGAAAGGCTAAGAGACAGAAAGACCAAGCCAGACAGTTCAGACATACAGAATACATCAGGCGCATAAAAGGGAGACTTGCAGACGAAACAAGGAATGAAAGTTAGAACGACATAAAGAAATGACGAAGAATGAGGACAAGCTGGTCTTGGCAGGGCAGTAAAAGGCACAAGAAAAAATTGTAATTTTGGTAAGCAACAAATGGAACATACCAACAACAACAAAAAAAGGTCAGTTGGCAATATGAAGTACCTACAGGTTTTTTTTTCTGTTTTACTATTAAAAGGAATTGCAAATCCATACTGACAAAATGGTAACCCAATGCTTCTTGAAGGCTCACTCATCGGTGAAATAATGTATCGACAAACCTGATTGTCTTTTATGAAACCGAACATTCCACTAAGAAGAGAAAAAAACGTTTTGTAAATACCCAAAAAATTATATTAAAAAAAATACGATACTTACTTATTGAAAATATATTTATAAAAATGTGATATGTATGTAAAATGTAAATAACTAAGAAAATCAAACAAAAATTATTATAATGTTATACGAATACTATATAGTAAGCAACTGCTACGTCCTCCTGTAATTATTAAATTAGTAAAGAAAGAAAAATTATTTTAAAAAAAAAATCACAAAAATTAATTCAAATATCAAAACCAGAGCAAAGTCATATTAACTGTTGTAAATATTTTACTACTTCGTATTAGTAGTTTGTATTGAATTCCTAGAAACCTTTTATAAGTCGTAAAATATTTATAACGAAATGCAAATTAGTATTATTGCTTTGATAATAAATAATTAAGCTGTAATAGGTACTCACTCGAAAGAAGACGAAACAATCAAAACAAGAAAAGCATATAAAAAAAACCATGTAAACTTTATCCTCAAAATAGCCATATTAATTTAACTTCTCCAAACAAAGCGATTCATTAAAAATTAATTTATCCCACTAGTTGTTAATACACTGAAAACAAAATACAAACACAAAAGTGCAAATAAATGAAAACAAAAACAATCGAAAGTATTTTGCCACATCACCCATTTGCTCTCTTTTGGCATTAATCCAAAACACGATGACTGATTACTTTTGTAAGATTTTTTTGTAGCTTGCTTCTTGTATAAAATTAAAAAGAAAAATTACCAATTTCATTTAAACTCATTAATTGTAAATAATTGTATTTATTTTTTTAGTTTTTTGTCTCTCTGTGCATTTTTGTTTTTAATTAGTGTTAAAAACCATGTATGTTAATTAGTCTACTTATTATTATTTTTAATGATTATGTTTAACTTAGGTAAAATCAACAAAATTAGTCGTTGAATTTTTTGTTGTTGCGGAAGAAGTTCAAGAAGAGACGCAACTCAGAAAATAAAATAAAATAAATCATAAAATTAAAAAATTACATTTCTTTTGTTCTTATTGGAGAATTTAGTGGGGGGGGGGATATTGGATGCGATTTGTTTTGATTTGGATAAGAAATTGACATACCAAAAAATACATACATGCAGTCCTTGTGACATACAGTTAAAACTAATCAATTTATTCTTATTAGGACTATTTTGATTGAAAAGTAAAATAACGCTACAAGGAGTGTCGCTTTAAACAATATTCAGTATGTTTGGTATTTGTGACCAATTTACTTCGATACAGGTTATTCCAATTCATCCTTCTCATACTTCAACCTTCCGTATGATGTGACATTTTTGCTGAAATTCGATACTGCCCCTTAGAGTAAGGGACGCATGGTCACCGCATTTATGAACAAAGCTTAGCTCTAAAAAGTTATTCCATTTCTTTCATTATATGTGCCGATGTTTTGTAATTATAAAACGAAACGAGGGCATTCCCCAATGCGCATTGGTTAATGACAGAAATTTATCTGGAAGTGGTTCAATTTTTTATTTTACTAGCTATAATATAGATTATTCAAAGAGGCGGGAACCAATCCCATTCTCTCCCTTTTTCTCATCAGGAAGTATGAAAAAAACCACTGGATGGGCACTGCCCACCACAAACATAGGGATTTTATATTATAAATAGATACCATGAAAAGGATTAGAATTTACTAGGAATTTGACTGGTAAATGTAAGCTACAATTGGCTTGTATGTGTGATGCCAAATCATGTCAACTCCTTTGTGTGTTGCGCAAGTTGTGAAGGATACATTTTTCGTATGTGCAGTTGAGTGGACCGTATTTTGACAAAATTCGCATTTCTTTCGCGCCACCCCCTAAAGCCATTGGAAATGATTGGGTCGATCGGTCAACGGGAAGACGTGGCACATCGTACCTGAAAATGGGGGAGTCAAAAATCAAACTCAAAATTTAAAAAAACTTCCTTTGCAGTATCGTAGTATTGAGCCATACTAATTTGAATCTTAACAAAAAAAACCAAAAAAGGTCATTAAGATCCCACTACATGTTATTGAAATTGGGAAGAAGTCAAATACCACCGGCAGGCACTGGACCATCACCAACTATTACTGCAGCAATGCTGAAATGGATCACCAGTCGCTGGTGATCCATTTCAGCAATTATGGCAATTATGGCCACCTTAATCCAATATCAAACTAGGAAACCTTCACATATCCCACGTAAACAGATCACAAATTCAGTAATTCGATATGGTCTCGAACATATTTTATTTATAGCGTTTTACTAATACTCGAGCTTAGGTTACTAATACTCTATGCCAAAATCAATATTCTGCAAGAAACAAAAGTCTATTTTGCACTAATTTGTCATCCTCAGACGAAAAACAACACCAATTCACAACCTTTCACAAGCTACCCATGTGAAGAGTATAATCACATTTGCTATGCTCATGAATTTTAATTACATCCACTGAATTTGATTCAGATTTAAATATTATTTACAAAATATATCAATTACAAGATCGAGCATGGAGGAGCGGATATAACACAAATTAACATAATGAAAAAATATTACATTTTTTTCATAATTTTTTTTTCTTTTTCCTCAATAGTACACATTTGACATGTGTATTGAGTTTCATCAATCTTCTTCGTCGGCTCGTAAATTAATATTTCCAAACGCCTATTTTATTTTTAACATTCAATTTTTTATTTTTATTATCTTTCATTTTGCCTTAACCCAGCGCCGGTTTTCTGTTTCGTACATCGTTCGGCAGTCGGTTTACCTAATCCGGCGTAACATAATAAATTAAATGCTGATCTATGGTCGATTCGTGCCCATGCCCATCACGAAGTAATTAAAACAATATTTACCTGTCACACCTATTATTTAATTTTTCTTCAAACTAAGTATTTGTTTGAGGACCACAGCGGGCGGCACGGTATTTAACTTGGCCAGCAGTACATTTCCAATACGACCGTGACTAAAATGCACAATTTTTGCCCGTTGCACGCTCGAAAGATGTCCTACAGGAATTCGAATTCTCTGGAATTTGTGTCTACCAGCCACAGCAGGAACGAAGACAATTGATCAGCACGATAACGGAGAAGGCAGTTTCTTCCAGACGCAGTCACATTTTATTGGGAATTTCCACCTGTTCATGTGCCCGTTGCGATTTCTTTCTTGTTTCGATGTGACAATTTTCACTGCAGGTAAGGGCGTCGTCTGTCTGTTGTCAAGGTTATCAAGGCGGCCGAGTTATCAGTACAATGCTAGTTTGTCCCTTCGTAAACGGTTGGTCAGGGGTGTTGCAGTTAACGCAGAGCGATTATAAGTTTTGGTTGATTTTATATGCTTGACATTTTGTGCCGCGGTTGGCATTTATGACTCTCTTCCATTGTTCCTCGGTGAAGGTTAATCTCTCTCTATCTCTAGTCAAGGTTGCAATTATGCTGCGAGGCATTAAAATGTTGTGGTTGTCAACCAAAATGTTGCGGTGTTGGGTGAGAAACCTTGAAGTGAAATTTTATATGCCTCTAAAATATTATTGAGCCTTTACATGAATCGATGCCCAGAGGTCAAATGATTAGATATGGATGCATGTAAAGCAAACTTAAATTTAAATTAAAATACTTATTCCGTACTGAAATATTTGTTCTCCTTCCTCCACTTGCCTCTACTTAAAATGTGTGTAAGTACTTTGCATAGTTAGTCGTTTCCAATCTCGAAATGTCAACTTGACAATGTGTTGACATGCCCGGCCAACGATATTTCAGTAGCACTTGCGCCACCAGCTCTTTCGTCACCAGCCACCACGCTCAAGTGTCGCTTGGAGGAGGCACCACGCTCACCAACTTGTAATCTCGAGTTGAGCATCTACCATTCAGTTCGATGATAGGTTCCGCTACAGATGGTGATGATGATGCTTCTGCTACTGCGACTGCCTCTGACTTCAGGGCGACATCGCATGAAATTCAAATAATTAACATTTAAATGTCGTTAATGAAATCAGAAGAGAAGTCAGTCGTTGGGAAAACAATAAAATCGTTTTCCTGGAAAATACAAATACAAAAACAAAAATAAAATCAAATGGGCTTCTAACGATGATTCCGCTGCTTGTTCCTGCCAGCAATGATGGGTGATGATGATGACTATCGATAAATTTAATTTTCATTTTAACAAGACCCTCGCAATCAAGGCGAATATGTAAAAGTGCTTATGTCAGACATCAATTAAACAAATAACGATGTGAAATGCCGAAAATGTATTGTATAGTTTGTTTCTTTCGAAATGGAATCTATCGTCCTATGCTAACAATCTTGGCAGAGGGTTTGCGTGTTCTTCACCATCACCATCATCATCATCATCGTCGTCGTCATCAGCATTTTGTCCCGACATTATCTGCGATTAATCTTTTTCTAATTTGTGATACTCATGCTACTGGCACCAGGCACTGCCGCCGCTTGACTACTAGCTGCTGCGTCTCTTCTTCTCCATCTGAGGTCCAACAGTAGCCTTTGTAAATATTCAAAATTCATCGTCGGAATGTACACATCCGTTTTACTCATGATGTTGTTGTAATTTTCGTCTAAGATGTAATTGCGGGATGGACAGATGTAGCCTTTGCGATACACCTGCACAAAGAGTAAAAGCTATGGTTATGGAATTTATTTATAAATGAAATAACTTTGAATCATTTGAGAAATTCAATTTAGAATAGAAACCAAATTGAATTTAAATGTTTGGATAATTGTGAAATTACCTAAGCCTATTCATTCAATTGAAATTACCCACTTCCTAAATTCAAATGCACACATGACTTGTCAATTGTTAAATATACGAATGGTTCTAATTGCTGTTAAATTATATGATAAGTTCCTAAAGTGGGCTGTCGCTTGAAAATTATTAACATTTATTGTTCATATAAGAAGTTTCAAGTGATAAGTCAAAAGCTCAGTGCTATCTTCTCTGTATTCGTCGAGGAATGCAAAAATAAAACTAATAACTTATCTGGTTCAATGCGGTTCATGCAATTTCTGTTCATTCAAGTACACAAGTGCATTTCCAGCTTTGCCTTCTAGTTTAGTGATAGGGATATTGCCCAAAATTAAATCATAGGTGCTATTAAAATTTAGTTGTTTGTATGACCGGATGTCTGTCCTCAGCTTTCAGATGCCACCAGGAGGCGTGGTATTAAAAAAATTAGCCTGCAGTCACCAGTGAACCTAGGAGGGTTGCAGTTCCAAAAACGCATTCTGCGAAAGAATGGCTAGTATTTCTCTGTCAAGGTTTTTGATTTCAAAAGAGGGTGTGGCAGTTACAGCTGGGTGCAAAAGAGTTCAAAGAGAGTAGAAGGGGAGCCAAAAGGTGTCGATAAGCGGCACATGGGAAGTACAGTATATAGGGATGATCCGAAATATAGGAATAGTTTGGAGACCCAAACATTTTCTAAAAATTGTATATCGATGGTCATAAGTTGATACCTCGTAACATAATTTTTGCTTTGAGTTTTCTAAGTCGAAAAATGTTAGTTACGAGGTTTCAACGTATGACCATCGATATGCATTTATAGTCAATTCGCCACCACTTCATTTTAAAAGTTAGGCTATTTTGTCTGAGCTACATTTTTATTATTAGGTTTCCATGAATAACTTCTAGGTCATGGACGATAGAAAGACATGTAAGGGTTCACTAAAAAGGGTTCCTTTTCAATGGCGTATAACTTCAATTTACATTCGTTGTTTTCACAGGCACAATTGTGTTTTTAAGTGTAATTTTCTGTATTTTGGATACTTAAGTTCTGAGTTCTCATATTGGTCATATTGGTATCTGTATCCTCCTCGGTTACTTTTATTATTATGGAAAAGTGATTGGGAATATAAATTTATATAGGGTTTTTAGGTAGTTTGACAAAATGATATCAAAAATACTGAAAAGTCGATTTGATAACTGGGTGCAGGCATTGCGTTGATCTTTTATTTTGAGTTTATTCGAAATCTACTAAAAATTCCAACTTAATGCAATAAAATGAAATAAAATCTTGTTCATCTGTAATGTGAACCAACGATCAGCAGAATCATCATCGTCATCAATGTCGACGTTGGTCCAGATTTTTTACAATATCAACTTTTCAACTTCAATAAAAATGTTTCGCGATCATTATCGATAAAGAAAGATCGCCGATTCATTTCGCTCGTCCGGCCGCCTGCCATACAATCATAAAGTCATACAATAAAAATGCAAAATACAAGCACGCCATCAACGCTCGCGCGTAGCCCATAAAGTATTGGAATTTATTTCTCCCACGATCTGCGCTGATACTTTACGGCTTCACTTCACTTCGTTTCGTTTCGTATTGTGTGTATGTACTTTATTTAATTAAAATTTTATTTATTTATTTTTTAGTTTTTTTTATTTTTTTTTATTTTTCTTTATTGTTTGTAATTGTTGTTGTTGTTGCTGTTGTACATCTTTTTTTTTGTTGTTCTCTCTTTACAAGTTCATTCATTGTGTGTACAATTGTGAATTTTATTGTGTAGTTCGGCTGAAAAGCCTCTTGACAGGGCATTATGCGAAATTGTTGTTGGCTGTGTTTTTGCGCTTCTTGGCATCATTTGAAAGCTTCGAAAATTCACAATTCCCGATTTACAAGTGTTCGAATTGTGAGTGGTTATTTATTGTTTTTATTTCGTTTTTGCATTAATTTACGCTGCCAACACTGCTTACATATGCAACATTATTTAGAAACTCTTAAATTGGATTGCCTCAGAGTTTGTTTGATAATTGCTCGAATCGTTTTGCTTCGATTTCTGGTGCGTGTTGCTTGGCATTTTATGACTTGAAACGAAATTAAATTAAAATTGTACATTTGCGAGTTTTTTTTCAAATTGGTTCTAAAAATAGCCACAGCACTTAAAAAGCAATGGGAATGTGGTCCGATGGACAACTCATACCACTCATGACATTAGGCAGCACCAGAAGCAATAAAGGGAGCGGCGATTAAATAATTGGATACGATTGCGGGATATCGCTTGAGATTAACGATTATTTAAATATAAATACAAGCAAATGTGAGGAAGCAGTTTAATGACTAAAAAACTTCGGTCTGACCGAAGCCAAAATACCCTGCACATGCGAGTACGATACGTTCTTAGACCGTTTCTCAATAATTTCTCGATCATTTTTCGATGTTTTATAAATAAATTTTCGATAGTTATTGATGATTTTTTGATATTATTTTGGTGACTTTATCGATAATTTTTCGATATTATGTCGATAATTTTTCGAAATTTTATCGATTTTTTTAAAACTTTTTTTTCGAAATTGTATCTATAATTTTTCAATATTCGTCGATAATTTTCATTTCCCGAGCCATTTCAAAATTTTTTTTCAATTTCATTTTGTCCCGGTTCGTTCCAGTTTCATTTCCATTTCGTTCCCGATATAATTTTGAACCAAATACAAAACCGCATCCAAATCAAGATAAACGCAAATGGAAGGTAGGCGTGGTTCTTATCCGATGTTGTCCATTTTCAATACCATCAAAAATATTAGGAATGCCAATTTGGAGTCGATAGTTCCATAACTACGCAGTTATCGCGCGAAATGACAGACAGAGGGACAGTCAGACATAGCTAAATCGATTCGGGAAATGATTCTGCTCAGGAATATCTGATCAGGAATATCCAAACCGGACACGCCTCCTGGTAATGTTGTGTCAAAGCTAATATACCCTGCCACAATAGTGTCTGGGGGTATAAATATTAGGATCGTATATGACGCAAAATTCGCAGCAGTGTGTACTTTTATTTATAGCAATTTATTAGCAGGGGTTAGCAGAGGATTAGTACCACGTATTAGTTCCTGGAGGAAAACCATATTTTAAAAAATAACTGTAATGCAATTTCAATCTATAAATTTTATTTTTATATAAATATTTTATGTATAAATTAAAAAAATTCAAGCTTACCTCAAAAAAAATATATATATTTTCGAAAAACGCACCTATGACGTTCTATCACATGAGAACGTATATCCGCTTTGTGTGTATTTATTTCTGTAGGCAACATTTTGCCAAACAAATTGCATTTCACCAAATCAAATATCAAAAATAAATTCATACAACATTCCCATGACTTGGGCATTTGTGTATTTATGAGCACTCAAGTTTCCAGCGAACCTGCCACATCTGCATAAATGCGATACTTTGGCATAGAACGAAACGACTATGGCCACGTACCCCTACCTCGTCGTTCCTAATAGACAAAGTAAACACAAATTATTCGATACTCAATAAATACTTGAGAAATTTCCGCAGAAGCGACTTGGTCCGTCAACAACATGTCAAATGTGAAGCGAACGCACACCACACTCGCTGCTCGCCGTGTGCGATCTGAACAGGCCCACTTGACACTTGCTGTGGTTGTTGTTGGTGTTGGCTTTTTGTTGTACGACGCCACCAATATGTACAAGTTGGGGCGGGCGGACGAGGCGCGAGTGTGTTTGCGCTTCAAAGGAAAAATCATAAAAAACAAAGCAAAAAAATACACAAAAAAAATCCACTCGAAATGTACAAATGAACATCAAAAATTCAAAACAAACAAGAAGTAGTTAGTAAAAGGCAAAGAAAATTTTATTGGAAAAATTAGTAGAGCCTTCTGAAGGATGCTGTGTGTGTGTGTGTTTGTGAGTGTTTGTGTTTGTGCAGGCGGACTGAGAAACGCAGAGGCGTTTAGATTGCTGAAAATTGGTTGAAACAACAACAAGAAAAAAACCCACAATGAAAGGAAATTTGTCGAAATTGATTTTTATTTGTTTTCAGATTAGGCACCAACAGCAGCAGCAGCAGCAGCAGTTAAAACAATAGAAAAAAACGCAGCAAATACACTCAACTACAGGAAGATGAGAGAGACAAGAAAAAAAAAAGGGCAGCAGTTGGAAAAAGTAAAGGTGCACTCCAAGTAGCAAACTGCACTTGAGGGTCCACTTCAATGAGCTGAGCGCGGCTGTAAGTTGACGACGACGACGACGATGATGAGGATGACGGCCACAGTGGCAGTGTGGCGGCGCTAACGCGGACGCTGCTGACGATCATCATCGTCATGGCCCATCATCAGTCAAAACGGCGACGAGTAGGAAGTAAAGTGGCCTTTTCCTGTCATTTTACAAGAGTCATCAGGCACTTGAGGAGGGAAATTATTAATTCCACTTAGCACGATGATTGTTACAGCGAAAGTTGTACGAGATTTATTTGGACACTTGGGCCAAAGTGGACGAGCAAACGACAGCCAAGTGCGGTTAGAAGGCCTGGACACTCCGAGAAATCAAAACGCAATTTAAGCGTTTCAATTTTATGTTTTACGGAAAAGTGTTTAATTGAGGAGTATTTTGAACTGGTTTTGATTAAAAGAAAATTTCCAAATCCTGCCCTCAACTAAATCATTTTTATCTGAAAAACATGATCTGCTCTGGGACTAGAGACTGGCCCTTTTAATTCAATGTGCAGACTTTGTGGAATTTTCTGAATTGAAATTTCAATTAGCCAACAACCGATCCGAGCCGCAGCAAAACAAAGCCAATCAGTTGAGAAAGGCGAGCGTGTTAAAATCGAAAGAAGAGAGTTGAAAAAAAATGAAAGTTGAACATAAACAATTTTTTGTTTTCCATTGCAGTTCACAGCCCCGGCACTCATGCGTCGTCGTGTGCTAGCGTCATGTGGTTTCTCACATCAATTCGCATCAACGCCAAAGCAAGATCATGATTATGATCAAAGTGATTATCAACTCAGAACTATGATCATCAGCGCATGAACAAAGAAAAGGATCACGAAGAAGAAGAAGAAAAGCGTATCAGCGACAAACGCTTGCTAATGAAGAGGAGTGTGGTAGTAGTGCGCAGTTGTGGCACATGCTCCAATGAAATTTAATTAAAATGCGACTTCATCAGGCACCAGCCACAGCATTAGCAACACTCGATGAAAAATGTGCTACAAGCACTTGGAGCACTTCTGAGGCTGTCGGCTGTCGTCTGTCGGTTGAACCCCGGCAATTTGAAATGCTTGGAAAATTTTAAAATTTATTTCGCGACATAATAATTTCAAGTGAAATATCAAAAGTAGTTGTTGCGGTCTGTTCAATTTGTGCTCGCCGCCCCCTACTCAGCGCAGTGCGTCATTGCTAGCCGATGGGCCGCCGCTCGCTGCAATTTCAATTGAATTAGGTGGCCAGTCTCTGTGGCAGTCGTGCTCGTACATTTCGCAATTTGTTTGTTGTTCTGGTTTTGTGCTAATTTTTTATTGAAATTTTCGTATGGCCGAGTGTCGACAACGGACATGCGTGTCCATAAAGTACACGAACAAATGGGGTTACTCCATTTTCAAGTATTTTAATATCATTGTGATTTTTTTTCTCCTTCTTTCGGTTGCCATAATCACTTTTTGTTTGCTTATTTTTGCTTTTTTGTTTTCATAATTTCAACTGAATTTAGTGGCGGGGGTTTCTTCACTTCAGTTGCGAGTGCCACTTGAGAAATGAGTCGAGAAACGAGATAATTTATAGAGATTATGTGAATTGGAGGAATAAGTATTTTTGCCTTGAACATTGGATGATTTCTCATAAAGAAAATAGCTTACGATCGCAATTCCATTCATGAAGAATTTATTTTGTAATAAATTTATTTAAGTAATTTGGGATTGCTGATAATGAATCCATGTTCGTACAAGAAAAAGCCCTTTCTCATATTTAATTCACAAATCAAAGAAACTTTTTTTTAAAAAAAAACCACGAAACAATAAACATTTTACTTTATTTTCAAAGATATTTACACTCATCTTTGACCAGCCTATGACCTTCCATCGACCACCCTTGGATACTTCTTGAACAGCTACATCCATATTACGAGCTGCCACACCGTCTTTCAAAATCAAAAATCCTGTTGGGAATCTATAGCAGTACTTTCACAGAATATATATGTATGTGCAATTACAGCTTCCTAGGTCCACTGGTTGCTCCAGGAGGGTCTGTCTAAATTTTGAATTCTCACGACTCCTTTTGGAAAAATCTAAAATCCGGTTCTAGAATCTGTAGCCATCCCGTACTGAATATAAGTATATGTTCAATTACAGCCACCTGGTCCAATGGTACACCCAGAGAAAAAACAACCTAAAATCAAAAATAACCACCTTAAAACAAGTAGAAACGTTAATGAAAGTCTGGTAAAGTTGGAAATTTTAGAAACAACTACGAACAAACTTGTTATCAATTTAAAAAAATAAATTTAAAAATAAACAAACTTATTTTAAAGTTGTTTTCCGATTATTTCAAAAATTTTGCAATTTATATTAAGTTTGCCAGACCTTGATTTAAAATCGTTCAACTTTGTTTCAACGTTGACTACAGTTATTTTAACTATTTTTCACTTTATTTCAAAGTTGTTTCCATTAAGTTGAAAAAATGAAGGAGTAAATGCAATCGTACTTGATTTTACTATGTTTTTTTTCCCTGAGTGTAGACCCTATTTTAGTGGACACGCCAATATTTGTAACGGCAACGTCCTCTTATGAAAACTCACAGAACAAATATGTGCAATTTCTGCTCTCAAAGTTCACTGGCGGCTTTAGGATAGCCTAATTTTCACACTCAAACTTTAACTAACACGCCCTGCCCTCATTTTGTAGTGCCACCCACTCTTTTGGAAATATCAAAAAAACCCGGAATCCAGAACATCTTTCCACGGTCTCACTGAATAAATATGTGCAATTTCAGGTTGTTAGGTTCACTGGTGGCTTCAGAAAAGTCTTCAATAATAACTGCCACTCCCATTTATTAACTGCCATTTTTAAAACGCACATAGCCAATATGGTCCATAGTTTTATAGTAGGGCATCCACTCCATTGAATTTAAATCGATTAGGCAGTTTTCGTTTAATTTGAATCCGTTAATTATCCATTCTCAAATGAGAGCCCTTCTGGACTCCTCCTTCTTGATACAATTTTTAATATTATTTCTGAAAGCCTCTATAAGAAAATTTAAGTAAATAAAAGATTCCGACTAAGAATCGATTTACGAATTCGGAAGAAACCTATTAATTTTTATTACCTGTACTAGTAAAGTAAATGTTTACAAAACACTAAAAATTGACATAAATATTACTCACTTTGATCATCATTCGCTAACTAGTAAATTTGCCCGTGCCATGCACGGGAAAAAAACACACTAATTTTAAAAAATTAAATGTTTACTAAATATATTTTAGATGCAAAAATATTTTCTATGTTTTCAAAATTTAAATGTAATTTTTTTTTATAGAAATTTGTGAAATATGTAATTTTTTATTAAATTTTGTAAAGAATAGAAATAAATTTTGTTTGATGATGTAATTGTGTAAAGTTGAACTGTTCCATTAAAAAAGAATTAAAAAAAAAGATTAAAAAAAAAAAAAAGAATATCAAGCAATGGATTCAAAAAAAAAATACGACCGGTGACGGGCTTGAACCCAAGACTGCCGCAGACAAAGCGGAAGCTCTACCCAACTGACCACAGCCAGCTATAAAATAAATTGAGCTAATGGCGATGTAGTTCATCAAGCTGTATGGTGAATGTGTATATACACACAAAAATATAGCTTTGATTTACCATTGCCACCTTTAAGGAAATAATATTACCAAAAGGCTAGCGTTGCCACCTAACAATGTTTTCACCTGTTACGGCTAAACATTATTTCCGATTGTCGATCATTTTTATTGCAAAGTGTTTTATTCATTGGATTTTTTCAATTTTTATTTTCGTATTATGTATTTTGACGTACTAAAACCGAATCTGAATCTTTTATTGTAGCAAAAATCAGCTTTCCAAGAAATAAATTTTTTTAAGTTTTGATTTCCCCTTTTACAATTTCTTTAGTGACTTCTAAGAAAGGTGTTCATTTTGTAGTATTTTTTTTCGGGAATTTTAATTTATAAATGATTCACATTTTTATTTGTTTTTATGAAACTGGGAATATATGCAGTGTATAGGAAAGTGTATTATGAAAGTGTAATATGAAAATCTAATACACCACCGTAATAGGTGAAAATAGTGATAGGTGGCAAGAATAGTCTTGTGGCAGTGTTATTTTCTTAAAGGTGGCAGCTTTAGGTCGAAGCTATTTTTTTATATGTGAAATGATTTTTTTGTGTGTGTATATACATGAAAGCGTTTTGCATGCGGCTTGATGAAGTTAATCGATATTAGGTTAAGGCATTGTATGAGCATTAGTGGCTCTGGTGAGAAGGCGCTTAGTTCGCTACTTCATCTTACTTACAATCGCAGCGTTGTGGGTTCGATACCTCACCAGGGCGGCTAACATTTATAAGAAAAAATATATGTGTGGATATATTTGTAAGTGGCTCTGGTTGGTTCCTTCTCACGACCGCAGCGTCGTGTGGACAAACCACCAGAATAGCTAACATTAAAAAAAAAAAAGGTTAACAACTTAAAAAAATTTTTTAAGTGGAGTTGTAAATTTTGAATCGGTTACCGTTAGGGACAGACAGACAGACAGAAAGACAGACAGACAGACAGACCTGGACAAATATATATATTAATTATTCACCCAAATGAAATTTACGCCTTGAAATTTACTTCAGTTTCACCAAAACGGTTGATTGTTATTCCCACTTTACAACTTTACGTAAACATTACCTGAGAAATACACATTTTTATCTAAACATACATAATTTCATATTCATATTTTGACTTTTCTCAACCTTACATTTGCACTTTCCTTTTCGCAAGACATGGAAGCGATCCACCAGATTGATAGCGGCCGCACTCGCACTCAATTGAATGTACCGCGGGGCGTTTCTCTTGCAATCTTGCGTCACCCACTGCTCACTGCGACTGCGATGAGGTGAGTTGAAGGTGAAATGCGTTTGTCTAAAATTTGTACAATTTCATAATAGGTCTATTATGAAAACAAAACAAAAATTCGCATGCGAAAAAATAATTTGTTAGTGAGCGCGCCCATAAAACATTACAACAAAATTAGTTGAAATTCAAAAATATCGCCTTACCGAAAGAAGTATCATAAAATCAAATAAAACCAACAACAAAACTCAGCAATTGCGGAATTAGCGCTGTGATTATGTTTATGCGCTAAAGATACAAGATACAGCCGTCGGATAACTGAAACAGAAATAAACCAAAGCCAGCCAAAAGAAAATAAAACGGCAACACATTGTAAATATGAAATTTAAATGATTCGCCATAGACTCGTGGAGGAGGCGGCTCGGACGGGCTGTGGCTTGAGCCGCTGCCATCGGGGCCAGCGCACAACAATTCATTGAGGTTTACTTATGAGTGTTTTTTGTTGCTGTTGTCATATTTCTTTATTTTATTTTTGGTTTTTCTCTTTACTTTAGGCAAACATAAACCAATTCCGAATGCATTTCGCCTCGACGGGAATCGCTTCACTTGCTTTGCATAAGTGAGTAACGGCCCTCTGCCGAGCATAGCAATTTACTTTCGATTTATTAGGATAAATGGCTTCGAATGACTGCAGCCAGGCAGCGAATATCTCCATTTGAAATGAGATACTTTGCATAAATAAATTATGTCGATCGGAAGTCAAGTCGTCGTCGAATCGAATCGAACGAAATCGACTTGCATATCGTGTATCGGTCTGACGGCACTGCATGCCAATATTTGTCTGCATGTGGGAAAATCTGCGAAATGCACAATGTACCCACTTCCACTTGGTATTTGTTTACATTTTCGTGGGCGTATTTTTTTCATTTTGTACGAGTACACAGGCGACTTTCGCTTTTGTTTCGCTGAAATGGAAAAGTGAAGTGAAAACAATGGTTCGCAAATACATTTTTGGCATTGCAAATGAAATTTCTTGAAACCCAGTCACTTTGAAGTCACTCACTGAGTTCAAAGTGACTTCAAACCAGCATAAGCATAGAAAATATGAAACAAGTGTCCGAATTAGAAATTTTCAATTAAATGGCGAAATTCCTCAAACGCAAATCAATTAATGAACTTTTCTACACTTTCTCATGGCACACGCGGCCTTCCCTTTCACTCGAGCAGTCAAAATTTACACGGGGAAAAATATGTAATGGGAATTACTACTTTTTTTTGGGCAGCTGTGGCTAGAACAAGACTGGGAAAGACCTTTTTTAACTTCTTAAGTGGCGTAATACTCTGCAACCTTTTCAACTAAAACACTTTGCGCTGCAGACACTTTCGGACTGCATAAGAACCACGAAGGAAGGAATTAATGGTAACACTGTGGACCATATTGGTCTATGTGAGATGAGATTTATGAGCTTATTAATATGAATACAATACAATCTACTATGAACATGATTGAAACAATATGTTGAGATATTACATTTGATGAAAAGAAGAGAGTTCAATAAGTCTCAGACTGAAAAAAAGCTCTAGTAAACTTTTACTACTTTCATAGTAAATTCTAACATTTCCATGTTAAACGAAAAATTACCGATTTTCGTATCAATAAACGTTTCTTGTTCCTACCATTTCTTTGAATGTACGTACATACGACCACCTATAATGGGAAAAAAACTTTAGATTTTTGGGCCAAGCTCTGAAACGAAAAAAAAGTTCAAAATGCTTTTAAAATCAACTGAAAAGTGACTAACTGCTGCTCAGCTTCAGTGATTGAAATTAATTTCAGGCAATTTCAGTGATTTATTGATTGGTTTCATCATTTTTCTTCATTTATGCTGACAGCATCACAACCAGCAGTGAATGGCATCAGCGGGGTGGGGTAGAATGTGGAGAGCAAACGGATGAAGTACCATACCAGGCACTTGAAGTCTTCAATTGCGCTTTGGAATTCAATTTTCGAGCATGAAGTTGTGTTTGGGGCCACGCAACGAAGTATCTGAAGGAACGCAATGCGCAATGTGCCTTGTTGTTGCTGTTACAGTTGTTGTCTGTGTTTTCCCTGATGGCCGATGCTACTTTGCATTCGAACGATTTGAGTGGGAAATTGCTTAGAGTATCTTTGGGAGGTGGTTGGAAGTTGTGTGTTGTCGAAGTATATTTGATGCTGTTTGGCATTGTGTGCGGTAATGTCTGCCCTGTTTCGGGGCCACACTTATCGCATCGTTATTGCGTGTTACTCAATTAATGCCCGAGTATTTGATTACTTTTAAATGGTAACAGCAACATTTTATAGAACAGCAGCAAGCAACGTCATTTTCAATTATTTTTCCAGCAGCATTTTTTCCCCCAGTTAACTCTCGTGACTACTTCGAGCCATTAACCAGCCAATTGAGTTTCTTCGTTTCGTTTGAAGTAAGTTGCCAACGCAACGACAAGTGGCTCCGTTCTCGTCTCGGCTGATGGGAAGAATGCAGGAGGAAACACCTTTCGCGTCGCCTGCCTAAAAATCGAGTCCAAATCATTAAAATGTTAAACCCTTTTCATGCTTGTGCGGCATATTAACTCTTTTTTGGTATTCTTCTCGCACAGCCTCAGTTATCGTTTGGCCTAAAACAGTAAATTTCACTGCTAACCTGCCGTCAGAACAAACGCAAAACCCCCGTTCATTTAACGTTGCTTAATTGCCCATCTGAGTGGCCAAATCCACGCCACACCGCCAACATAAAGATCGATCGATTAACAGGGCAGAAATTAAGCAGAAAACCCTTAAATGAAAAGAAACCCAGGCGAAAAAAAGAACACATTCTCCAAATTTCAAGCTCATAAAATCAAATCGTGCGTACACAGCTGAAATTTTTAATCAGTTCACTCCCATGAGTATCGTCGCATCGATCCAAGTTGAAGGTTTCCTTTCCCTACCTCCTTCTGCATAGTCAGTAAATGAGCAAGAGGCAACAAGTGATCCCAGTACAATCAGATGAGATGCGATGAGATTCTTGCAGTGCGGCTATCATAGTGTGGGGGCCACAAATGCCGTTGATGGTGTCAAAGAATGAAATGTATTAAGTTTCTAGAATTTTTTATCTTTTTAGAAAATATGAATAGCTGAGATTTTTGTGGGAAAATAAAAATGACGAATTTCTGTGCCATTTACATTCCCAATCCGTTCTCCGTTCAATTCTTTAGTTTGTTCCGTTCCCTTTTCATTTGGTTTCATTTGGTACCCGGTACACGTTTCCAATTAAGGCCAGTTTTTTTGAATGGAAGGTAGGCTATGTTCTTTTTCCAAGTCACCCATTTTCAATACCGTTCACTTGAAAGCAGTAAATACGACAACCCTTGACATTTTACGGGTTATTCAGGTGTCTAAAAATGCCAAAATATGTGACTATTAAAAAATGTATCACTACATTGAGCCATTCAGTTGCTAAACCGACTAACTCCACTTTTCTGAATCATATGGGTAGCCTCCTCAGTTAAAAGCTTGTCACCTTGCCAGAATAGTGGTCTCCATCCATATAATGGTGGAAAGTTGTTTGTAATATAAACTTTTATGGTGTTTTCAGGTACTTGGGACACAGTAAAATTCAGAAAGTGTAGTTAATCGATTTGACAACTGAATGGCTCAACTAATATAAAAATTAATTAGTTTTGATTTATAAATTCCTGCTAAACCATTGTCCCTGAACACCAACCATAAAATCGTAGAGTGCTTTACCCTATGATTCTTGCCCCTGCATTATACCTGTCATCTCATGTTACCATTGGGAAGAATTTTGGGGGATTTTAATTTTTTTTATTATACATTTTTATTTTAATAGGTATAAGGGGATTTTTTTTCATTTTTGATTATCGGCTTCCGATCTTGTCGCTTTCAGCGAGTTTTGTTGATACACTGGCGATATCGTTTTATTTTGTGCATTTTTCCGCCGAAGAATTTCGCTCGCGAAGAAGGCAGAAACTCATAAAAGTTACTAATCAGATTTTGATACAATGTGGAAGTAGGTCAATGTGTACAGAACGCTGCAATCTAAAAGTTAAACATGTTAGAATTCAAAACAAAAGTTGATGTCATGTGCCGAAGAGTGCAGATTATCTTCAATCGAGCAAACGAACGACCGCCAAAATGAAAGCAACCCCGAAAGTATTTTTGTTGTTTTTTGTTTGTTTTTTTTTTAATCAGAAAAGTGCATTTCCAAAAAGTCTTGCTAATGTTTTTAGAGCGGCCGATGCTGATGTCGATGTCGGCATTGATGGCGATGTTGATATTGATGCTGTTGATATTGCACTTTTCGAAAGCGTTTCGTACCGTTATTAACGATGCCCTGATACCAATTTCAATAAATTTACGCCGTAACATGAAAATGCATTAAAAACAAAAAGGAAAATTAAAAGAAACTTAAGCGAAAAAATACATCAGAGCTTCTATAGCCACAATGTTGTAATGAGACAATTGTTGCGTTGATTGGAGAACAGCAACACAAATAACAACAACAGCAACAAGCAGCAACAGCACTGCCGCTTTTAAAAAGTTTAACGCGTTCTTTACGAGGTGGGAATTGAACTTTCATTTGAGCCGCTTGTCGTTGTTGCCTGCCACCACCACCACCGCCGCCGCTGTTGCTTCTGCGATGTACTTGGACTTGGTCTTGCGCTTCGATTTTGTATGAGGGCCAATTGGTTATGCACGCAGTGTACCTCAGTCTGTCCACGGTGTCTGTGTTTGTACCGCTCCATTGTAATTGAGTTTATTAGGAAGTTTTTGTTGCCTTGCTGTTTTCGGTGTACTATTTTTTTTCCTCTGTTGTTCACTTCTTTTTGCTTTTAATTAGGCCTTCTTACAACAAGCTTTGATTTTTATTTTCTGTTTTTTGTTGTTAGTTTTTTTTTTTTTTTTTTTTTTTCGGTTGGATAATCCACAATTTACCGATAACAATCGGAGTGTTTAACGCATCATTTCTCGCGTATTGAACTTTCTAATTAAGTTTTCTACTCTTTTTCCTTTGTACTTGAGGGTTTTTTCCCATCTCTTGATGGTGGGAATCTTTCATAAAAGTGAGAATGATTTTGGCCTATATTTAACCTTTAGTGAACGGGTGTAATGGAAGATATGAAATAGTTTTGCATTGGAATTTTTATTCTTTTTTTCAACTTTGATCCAAAGCATGTTTGAGAACTGAACTGACCTCAAATCTTGTAACTAAATGTGAACACCCTCTGCCTCTTCAATTGCATTTTCTTCTCATACAAAACAGTTCACTTAACCGCATTTTTTAAAGAATTTCGTTCCACACTCATCACATTTAAACCCTAATCTTCTCTAGCCAGTTGATCTCCTCATCCTTCAACTCTCATAAAAACTTTACAATTTCAATTACTCTAATAGCGCCAAACAAACCATGACATCAAACGCTATTCAATTTCGACAAAAAATAAACCAAACAAGAAATAAAAAATAAAAACACGAACAAGCCAAAGCAAACTCAAACGAAAATCCCATTTTCAATACCATCTAATTCCCATTTTAATATTACAATATAAAGTATGGGAGAAAAAGTCAAAATACGTTTCCAATATCATTTGGATAAAAGTAGTATTTTGTGTGTGTGTGTGTGTGTGTGTGTGTGTGCGGGGCTAAACTTTTGCAGCAAAACAACAAAAATAACAACAACAACCGCACCAACAAAAGCGTGTCAGATTAGGTGGAACAACCAGCCAGCAACAAACTCACAAGCCCCGGCGCTATATGCAACCTAATAGCCCCAACCCTTCAGCCACCATCGAGCCAATGAAGCGCAAGTTTAACCCTTTTTAAAGTTTTTATATTTCAATTTTCAGTTACTCGCTAAAATGAATTGAAATGAAATAAAATATATATAAAAAAAAAATATGTTAGTGAGAAAAAAACCACACAAATTCTGCTGGTATTTGCACAAAACCCACGCAACCAGAAATGTAAAAAAAAAAAAAAAGAAAAGCGGAGTATGAAAAAACTTTTGATCAAAATCGCCCAAGGGATTTGCTGTACAAGCCCCGGAAAAGTGGAAAAACTTTCAATTGAATTTGAGGTTTGCTTAAGCAGCCACGAGCTGGGAGAGAGAGAGTTGGCTGGGGAGCAACGCGAGGCGAGGAGGCTGCAGGCAGGCAGGCAGTCAAGTCAGTAAGCGTAAATGTGGGTTTATAAGTCAGTTTAGCGTCAAACTTTTGCCTCGTCTTTCGCCTGCCAATGCTGCGCTCGAGCCTCTATGGGGAACTGAACCTATGTCAAAACGGGAGGCTTCTTCGCCTTCTTCGTCGTGTGCCCTTAACATTTGCTTGTAGTTCCCTTTTTTTTATTTGGGTACATTTTCTTTTTAGACTTTCCTTGCCGTTGTTGGGTAACAAGAATTATGGCCACACGAAATCAATTTATTTGAGTGAAATTTGTTCCATACGCCTTTGCCCCTACTCTGTCATCGTACAAATGCCACAACCATCCAATTGCAATGCATATCCTTTTCCTCATTCAATTCCAACTCAGAATAAAGTTTTTTTCGTTTTGTGAGGATACATTTTCAATTTTATTGTGACTTTGCAAATTTCTTGGCAAAAAAAAAAAAAGAAAAAAAATCTAAAAGTGAAAGTTTTGAGCACTGAGATGGGGTTGGGGCTGTTATTGGTGTGATGTGATGTGGTGAACTAGCCCAAGGTTCTATGTTAGCCACAACATAAGTAGAAAAACTCATGTGTTTTTTGTTTTCCAATCGGATTTGCCATTTTGTAGATGTCTGGCCAAAAGGGTTTCGAAACTATTTTCGCCTTTGATGTTGGGTGCAAAGTTTTTCAAAGAGCTAACCAGCCAGCAAGACTCACACATGATTGTTAGTTGTTGGCAGAGGCAGCCTTTGAGTTTCGCATTACGTATTTTGATGTTTCGTATTTCTACGGAAATCGCGCATACCAAACGTCAATTAAAATTCCGAAACAATTCATTGTCAGCGCAAAAAAGTGTTTACCAAATAAGCTGGAATCTCAAAATAAACGTTGTCCATTTGGGTGGATGTGTACCGCGCTCGGACAGTGGTTGAGTAGCAGACGCGTTTCTCGCATTGAGTTGGGCACATCGAATTAATTAATTTCTTTTACTATTCACTGTGGGGAAGTAAACTAAGTCCTTGCTGATATAGTGATGTAACAAATGCTCGATTTAGTATTCGGTACATGTTAAATGTTTCGCTGAGCCATTTTTAGTGAAAGCATAGATGTAGTTACACATAATGTTGGATAGATGGGCAGATTTATTTTTTTACCCATGCAAGATAGGTTGATCTGCTTTTTTACTAGGACTCTTGTTATTCGATTAATCGAATACTCGAATTATTCGAACATTCGAATACAAATTCCCATCAATAACCGGTTACTCACTAACCGAACATTAAATTAACCGATTTTGATATTGTTCGAATAATTTTATCTTTTACACTTCTCCCATACCGTGCAGCCTAAATTGTTAATACCGCTAATATTCTGATACGACAAAGGGTTTGAATATATACTCAGAGAGTACCAGAACACTGATTGTTTAGCCAAAAAAAAACACTCCAATTCGATGATAATTTCGCACCACTGTACCGCACGGTTCAAAGAATGATTCCATTCGACAGCAGCCTCAACATCAAGCGACATTTCGAAGGCATATTTTAGCTTTTGGAATTTCGTTTTGAAGCCTCCATACGGCCTTAGTGAGTCCGTCTGCGCTCTGCCTCCTGTTGTTCTGCCACTTGTGTTTGGTTCGCACCTTTTTCGGGGTATCGACTTGCACCTTTTTGTTCTTCGCTCTTTTCGTATATACGTAAATATTTTTTTCCTCCCAGTCCAATCCGACCAGTCCAATGCAGAACATAACCTAACAAAACGGACTACACACACTACATTGTATTGCCAGTGTAATTCATGCAAATGAATTTTAATATTTGTGCGTTTGTCGCTGCCTCCTGTCGTTTAATGGAGTTCACCGTGTCTTGTTTCTTGGTGATAATTTGGTTGTTGTTTCACTTCACCTCAAATCTGTTGCTCGTGTGCGTCATAATGTCCCTGTGCCCGCTGTGTCAAGTGGTTTAATTTTCGGTGCTTATGCACATTTGGTAGTCTCACATCTGAATTCGCCCCCTCCCTCGCTCATATGCGTTCAATAAACGTGGTACAAATTTATTATGGGTATGCGGCAGATATGGGTTAAGTCCCAAAATAAAAAGCCAGTCCGTATACAATGCAAACATTGCCGCCGTTCGTACCGTGTCCCGTGTCATACATTCACCCGGCCCTTGTGTGTGTGTGTGTGTATGTGTGAGTGGTTGTGTTGAAATGGATTGTTATTGGTGTTCGTCCGGGTGTTTGGAGTACTTCTGACTCCAAAATGTGGCACCATGCTGCTTTTTATTTGAATGTGTCACTGACGTTTATCTTAAAAATTTTCGACATTTATTTACATATTTTTTATACTTTTTTATTTATATTTTGTTGTTGTTGTTGTTGTTGTTTTTTTTCTCTCATTTCTTTTTGAAAAATTATGAAGTGTGACAAGTGACACCCTTTCCCTTATTGGTGGCTTTGTTCTACAACAAAAAACAAAAATTATGGCTGCCTCCATCAGGAAGTAGTGCAAAATTTTAAATTTAAATTTTATTCAGTTTGGGTGGGTAGGTATACAGAAACTGATAAACATCTTTTGTGTTTTTTGTTTGAAAATGTATTAATATATTTTAAAAATTCTTCAACTCGACACAATTATTAATTGTTCGAATTCACTTCAAATGCGGCTTGAATGCCGCTGGAATTCTCCGTAAAATGAGACGCAAAATTAATGTGACTTTGATTTCATAATCGGCAAATTATGCAAATTAAACTCGAAAACTTGTAATAAATTTTTTAGCTGCTTGGGTACATTTTATTATTTGATTTTGTTTTTTCTCTTTTAAATTTTATTTATTTTTATGAATTTATTATTAACAATTCACAAAGTAGAGGTAATAGTATTATTGTTGAAAAATTTGGAAGCACTTTCGTGGCCTTCGAACGTATGTAAACCAATTATCAATACATACAAAACTATATATTTAATTATATTATGGTATGAGTGATTTTTTTTTCCAAATTGATGAATTAAATCAAGACCAAACTGTAAAATTTTCAGAAAAAATTATTAATTTTAAAACATGTCTGTGCACAGAGAGAAAAAACTGTTAAGAAAACTGTTAAAAACCATCCAACAGTCGAAAAACTGTTAAATTGACAGCAAAAACTGCTACAATGATCAGCTTTCGCTTTTATTTTAACAGTTTTCGTTGTCAACTCAACAGTTTTTCGACCGTCGGATGGTTTTTAACAGCGAAACGTTATTTTTGTCTCCGGTGTGGACAATTTTTCAGAAAATCGGGGTATTCATTTCCGAGGGCCAATATACCCCAACATTGTTAAAAGTGGCTTACACTACACCCAGAAAAAAAACCACCTGAAATCAAAAATGACTACCTCAAATCAAGTGTTACGGTCATGATAGTCTTGTAAAGTTGCAAATTTACAAATCAAGTAAAAAAACCTCTGCTTACTTTAAAAATGCCTTTTTCAAGATGGTGCATTTCTTTTTCAAAATTGTACAATTTTTTTTATGAAGTGGTGCATTTTTAATTTGAGATTGTCTATTTTATTTCAACGTTGACGACTTTAGTTTGACGTATTTAACTTTATTTTGAGTATGATCGTACTTATTTTTAAAATGGACTTTTTTTCTGAGTGTAGGAACAAATTTTAACAACAAACAAAAATAAAAGAAAACCCAAATAATTGGCTTGCATCTTTAAAGAGACATTATGCCCCTTTTCAGACAAAATTCGGTATTATTGCCCCAATGGAAATATTATCAAGGAAACCAATAACTTTGGGTTTTTCTTGTATGTTTCTTTATTTTTTTTTGTCAATATATTTTTTTGCGGTAGAAGTTGAGCCTATTGTTTATCGGGAGAAGCTATCGGAACTTTTTGTGTTTTTCTGATTTTAAAACCTGAAAATTCCGATAAATTTCTGTTTTCATAACAGGTACCCGGTTAATTGTCTCCTAGGGTGGCTCTTATTTAAAAAATTCTTTATTTGCTAAGCTTTTTTTTTATGAAAAACTAAAAAAAGATGAGTAAGTTGGAGGTCCATTCAGGAGAAAGTAAGAATGAACAGGAGTCAGTATATTTTTCAGCCACTTCCTACGATTTTTATATGACAGCGGGTAAATACTTAAATAAGCATTTAAATAAAAAGAAAAAATTTTCAGGATTCATAAGAAATTCGAAACAGCAGTTAATCACTGGGCACAGTCTGCCTGCCATTTCCTTTAGGCCCTCAAATAAATGAACTAAAATTTTCGTTTGATTTTTAAATTAAAATATGTAAAACAAAGTGGCTAAAGAGAAAAAGAGCAAATTTAAAAACAAGAGAACTCAGCTTAATTAAAATTTTATTAATGTTGACACATACTCAAAAGAACATCAGAACAACGTGTCCACCTCTGCCAAGCCGTACAGCACAGATCCTGCCCACTCCACGGCCTGTCGTTTTTGCTCCAGAATACCCAAAGAAATGTTGAAATACCATTAGGCGTTCACTCTGCCGTTCTCAGCACGCACCTTCATAATTTTTCATAATGAAAAAATTTCCAAGATGAATCAGAATTAATTTAATTTTTTCGTTGTTGATTTTGTAGATTTTTTCGTAACATTTTTTTGTGTTGCCTTTGTTTTATTCTTCTTCTTTATATTTGATTTTTTTCTTGCTCTGTTTTAGCTTTGTTTTACGTTTTTTTTTTGATGAATTTTGATTTATGACTTTGTAAGCCGCCCGCCAATAAATCAGTTCGTAAATCGATTTTGGTCCAATGAATTTGGTGTATTTTTTGTTGTTGTTATTGTTGTGGTGTTTGTTTGGTTTCCTTTGGTCGCTGCTGTGGCGGCGTCCTCCTCCCTCCGGCCGGGGCTCTTCACTCTTCAACGAAGTCGTCCACGGCATGCCACACCACTTAACATTTGATGTTATTTGGTTTGATTTTTGGGACCAACTTGTTGGGAAAGTGGTAACAAAACTTTTGGTTTTCAATAATAATTCATTTCGGAGCTGGTCGAATTTTGTGGCGGTCTCCCGCGATCTGATGAGTGCGTGTGTGTGCGTGTGTGCGAAGTTGCTACAATTTAAGACGTCGTGGAGGAGGATACTCTCTGATATATTGAAATTGTGGTCAGTTGATTTTTTGGTTTTATTTCTATGAGTTGCCTTTTTGTTTTGTTTTTTGCATGTTTGAGGTTTGAACCTTTTTCAAACGAATTAAAAATGAATTTATTTACTTTTCATTGGTTGCTGTTGTTGTTTGTTTTTTTGGTGAACATTTTAACATTAAATCAATAACCAATTTGGTTGTCCTAACTGAGCTCTTATTGATTCCCTCGAATAATCTTGAGGATAGAACAGACGCCTTTGCAACATAGTATTCCGTTTGATTTGTAGACAAATTCTTAAATTAATAATTAATTTTTCTCAGTAGCCGCATGTCTACTTCACATATGTACTTTCGCCTAGAATCAAAATGATAAAAAATACACACTTTCCTTAACATTCAATAGAAAATTAGTATGTCATAATGAAATAAAATGATGCTACCCATGACAGTAACTTCAACAAGGCTCTTGATTCATCTGCCTTTTTATGCCATCAGTGGTAAACATAAAAGCACCAATTTATCATAATTCCCGTAGAATATTTAGTTGCTCACAATGTATTGTTTCAAATTTATGATCTTTTTAGTTACCAAATCTCATATTGGATTTCTCTCATAAATTTACGTTCTCAAAGCACAAAATGTCGTAAAATCCATGAAAGGGGCATCTCAATTATAAATTGTCAGCAATTTGAAGCTAAACAATAAAATCACTAAAAGCATTTATAAAATATTATCAAAAATAAGAAGGAAAAAAAATAATAAATAAAAGAAATAAAAGAAAAAAAGAAGCGCTTGCCTAAAAGCCCATTCGAATATTAATGTTTCCATTATGTTAGACGCTGATTTCAAAGCTGTACTATCAACAGATGCCTCGGCTGGGGTCACACACACACACAAAGCGGCCGATAAGTGAGCGCTTCAACTTATGACATTGACTTATGTCAGTAATAAGAATTTCGATTGTCAACCCGATGAGGCTGGCTTTTGTGGCCACTTTATGCTGCGCAAATCTAACAAAACAAATGAATGACTTTCGTACAGCGTTGAATTGGTAAATTCCCTCCGATACGATTTAGTGAATTGTCCAACTCGTTTCGCCACCAAAAATCATAGCCATAATCCCATTTCCCCGTGCAGAGATTAAAACGACATAATCTTCTCAATGGAACAGCAGGGGTCAACATGTGGTTCTGGCCGAAAAATATTTATAAATTACAATCGTTAAGGCAATAACACACAAAAAAGACAAATATTATAATATTTGCATAATTTGCAAACAACAAGATTTACAAATTATAAAAAATACCAAAACTTGGCCACCTTTTAATCCAATAAAGACAATAAAATGATATTTTAATGTGCTTGTAAATTTGCTTATTTACAAAACGTATAAGAATTCATGAAACAGAAAATCAAACTTTGAATCAACACAAGATTGGCGTTTATGACAAGATTTTTTGTTTCGTTTTTTGATTTGTTTTAATTTATGCTTATCTTTCGGGAAATTAGTAAAAAATTTATATGCCACCATAATTAATCTTTTGTGAAATAAAAATATTAGGCAATTTCTGGGGACCGATTTTGGCTCGAATAATTTAAAAACAAATATTAATTTTAGATTTATTCGCCGCTTAAGGTAATATTGTGCATAATTATTTATGGTTTGTTTGTGGTAAATAATACCTTAAGGTAGACCGTGTCCATAAATTCTTCTGAACAGTTGCTTTATTAGAAATCTATAGCGAAGGCCTTTTTTGATTCGAAAAGTTTAACAATTGAAATAATTTGCATTGAAAACCAAAAATTAAATTAAATTACAACTACTTCAAAAACATTCGCAAACCTCCGCCCAAAGAAAAGTTTGCAAACAAAATTCAGGTGAATTTTCGATCACAAAACTGGCTTTGAATACTTTTTGCAACAGAATAAAAATGTGTATAACCCTCAGAAAAAAAGATTGAAAAGTAAGAAAATATTTAAAAGGAATTGTCTCTATAAGTACTTCATGGATAAAAATGTACAGGTACTTATTCGAAAGGGGCCCAAGAGACATTTCCATTGGTACCAATTAAAATACTATAAAGTGTTCGAAAACAAATCAAAATATAATATTTCTACTGCTTCATTTTTTTTTACCGCTGTTGTACAGGAGGTTAGTTAATTTTCTGAATGTGTTGAATTCCGCATAAAACTATAGGTCCACAATGATGATAATAATATTATCACATATTTTGAATCTGTGTGTTCCACAAGACTGCCCTTATTCCAATCATGAGAGCTAATGTCTCTTCCAAATTTGAGACTAATTGCCACTCAAATTTGTCGGTTTTTCAGAGCGTTTTCTATATTTCCGCTGGCTTGACTACACCAAGATGAAAAACTGTAAAAAAAATGTTAAAAATCATCTAACAGTCAAAAACTGTTAAATTGACAGCGAAAACTGTTATTTTTCGACTGTTGGATGTTTTTTAACGGCGAAACTGTTATTTTTTTCTCTCAGTGTAGAACTGAATTTAAAAACAAAAACTACAACGTCTGTGGAAACCACTGATTTTTGCTTAAACTATGAAATAACATAGGTCTGACATTTTTACATTGGTTTTATTTCTTCAATTCTGCAGTATTTACTAAATTTTGCATTCAAAATCAATTTTGAAAACATTGTTGTTACACACAATTACCACTTAGCCTAACATACAACAGTTATACATGTGAAAAAAATGGTGAATAGTTAATGTCTTAGATATGCATTTTAAAATAATTGATACTCAATACTGGTGCAGACAAAAAAACTGAATGCATTAACAGTAATTAATGCATGTCATGACTGTTATTAAAATTCCACTATAATATACTCTTGCATCATAGTGCCTAAGTACCTCCCACCACCGCCCTCACATATACTTTCATCGTGCTACCAACGAAATTGGCAACTTGACAAACAACATACTTTTCCAATCAAAATAACTTTTTTTTTGGTAACAAGTCGCATGTTCAGTTTTATATATTTTCTTTTTTGTTACCATAAAAAGCTAAAAAAAAAACAATAAACACACCGAAAATATACAAAAACAACAACACAAATGAAATAAAAATCAAAATTTAATACATTTCCAATTTATATACGACAACAGTCAGAAGCGGCATGGCACCGGCACCGCCGCGTCTCCGTCTGCGGCTGAGATGCAAATTATGCGAAATTGTCAACGAACATGAATTTGCACTTTTCGCGGTGCATAACTTGTTGACAATAAATTGTAAGCGATGGTGCATATTTTTTTTCTTCTTCTTCTGTTACTTTTTCTTTTAATTTTTTATCGAGAATGTCTTTTTTGTTTTTGTTTTATTTTGCATTTCTTTTTTTTTTTTTTGTTTCTACTCATTTTTGCTGAATAAAGAAATGGCAAAAAGTGTTTTACGACAAATGCAATAAATGTCGTCATGACACAAAACACAAGAAGAAAAACTTACTGCGAAGCAGAGTGCGTTTGCAGAAAGTTGGGGGTATGAAAATACAAAAACAAAAAAATCAACTTGAAGAAGCTCTCCATTTCAAAGAGATGCCAAAGGTTGTCTTTATATGAAATCAATTATAAGCTGCTGGAGGGTGTTAGAAGAGGTAGTTGACGAAGATAGGTCAGTCGTCGATAGCTTGGCTGTTGTAATTAACTAAAATTTTCATTTAGCGGCTATCAGTTGACTACTTCTTCTGCGTTACAGCTACTTAAATTTGTTAATTGTTGAACATTGAAGCCATTTACAAATCGTCACCACTGAGGGCTTAAAAGTGTGTCACCCATTAAATTCAATAGGAATTTCCGTGAAACATAAAAATGTCTTCGTCGTCAACAGTCTGTCGACAATGAAAAGAAATTGTGAAACATTAAAAGCGAAACATTCCTGGATGAGACAAATAGCAAAACCAAATAATAGAAGGTCATAAAAAACCAACCACTGAAGTACAAAGTTGAGAGGTTCTCCCCACGGACTTAGCAGGGCAGGGTCTAATTTTTTAATTTTTTAATTGCCCGAATTAAAAACGGCCGACGATTTATCATAGCGAAATGGAAATGTTGTTTCACATTGAAAATTGATAAATTCTAGATCAAAAAAATAATTCCCAAATTATAAAAAAACTTTCAAGTAGGCGCCATTGGTGAAAACACACGCCAACGCCTGAATGCAACGGAAGAGCCAACAACCAAAAGCCAATAAAATATGGGTTTTTTTTTTAAAGAATATTTAAACATTTTGTAAAGAATCAAAAAAATATAAAAACAGAAGAAAAAAAATTAATATTTCCGATGAGAATTTCTGATTTATTGCGGCAACTGTGCGACGGTAGAGGAACACGAAAATGCACGAAAAATGCTCTTTTATTGGGTGGGCGACGTGCAACACCAACGAAAGCAACAACAAGAGTACAAAAACAGACACAACAACAAGATTGAATGAGAACAAAAAAAAAATGTCATGCGGCACATAGCCGCCTGGGCCACGAACGACGCACCGCATCAGCATAATTGCCAAAAAGGAAAACTGAAACAAAATAAAATAAAATAAAAAAGAAAAGAAATTTTACGAAAAAAATAAAATGAATGTTTTTGGGGTTTGTCGAAAATAAGAAATAAAAACAAAAAACATTTAAACAACATAAACTAAAAACAAACGAAAAAAAAAATGGAGAACAAGCATTTTTGAGATACTTTCGTTCAACGGAATTTCCCTACAAGACAAATGTTCGCCCATAAAAAACATTGTCGAAATTATTTGTTAAACAAGCTGCAGTTCATAAATAAAATTCCGGAAGGTTTGTAGCGCCCGCGAAATGAGAAATTTGACTACAATTTCGATTTTGACTAATTTGCTGCTGAAATTACACTTGCCAAAGGGAAATGGATGGGCTGAAATTAATATTTGTTTGTTTAAAGGAAAAATGAAAAATGGAAAGAAAATTTGTTTAAATTATTTAAAATTTTGTTATTTTGGTAGAAAAATTCTAAAAAGAATGAAAGCATTTTGTGAACCCAACCATTACAGGAATACACTATATTCAAACCTATTTCTGTTGACATTCCATTTAAAAAAAGAAAAACATTTACATAAGAACTGAAAATCAAATGCCATCAAACCAAATAGTTTTTCAAATGTCTTTACTGGCACTCGCATGCCGACCGAGTGCAAGTGAATGCCCCGTGCAAAATCATTTATAGGCCAGCGTTGAAAAGCAAAAAAAAAATGCATTTATCGCCTCACACCCAATCAAACAAACAAGCGAGCACGCCAACCCACAATTGCACACATATCTCCCAGATGGACCCACAGTGCCCGAGGTATTTTTCACTCGTGCCGCTTGATATGCCAATGGAATGAAATGAGAATTATCGCCTAGCTGATGTTGTCGCGCGCACATCGTTTGGCATAGCATTGCCATCGCTTACGAATCACAATGGCATAACCTCTCTCCTGCGGCATTTTCCGTGAATTCCGGAATTTTCGTTCAATTGTTCGCATTTACCGCATGCAATTGGTATACAGCTGATGGAATAATGCTGCCGATACATTTGAAATCAATTAAAATGTGGCCTGTGCAATTTGTCCACAATTGCCGCATGTCCACCTGATTTGCAATTCCATTCAAACTATAGTCGAGAGACAAGATATGAGCTTACACGTAATTTATTTAATTTTAATCTGATAAGATACTTTTGGGAATCAACAACACACGCAATGCGACAAGGTGACAAGTTCATCATCAGCCTTTGGGCCAGCGGATACAATCGGAACAACTGTCTCATATCTTTGCGTGAAAGGCAACTTCAACTACGACTAGGTAACGCACAAGGGCTTAATACTCTCATGCCAGCCAGTGGAGCCAGAGTCCACTCAATCAAGGCACAACAGAAGCAGATCATAGCCAAAGCACAGAGTCATTAGCATTTTTATCTTGACACAAGAGAATATCATAAAAATATCGGACAACTTCATTTCGAAGGCACACAAACGACAAACACAAACGCTTCACTAGACAACGAGAAGGAGTTGGAGATGAAGATGAAAAATAAGAAGAAGCAGAAGTAGAAGTAGAAGTAGAGGTGCTCGTGTCTGCACCAAAAGGGAAATGGGAGGTTTACACATACAAAAATGGGGATAATGCGGTAGCAGCTGCACTATAATATCACCATTTATATATATCGTATGTATATATAATTTTTTTAAAGGATGGAAACACATTTTCGAATCTAGCAACTGATGAAACCCCCAGCGACTGACACCATATTAAATGAAGCGACGAGATGAAGAGGCACTTGAAGGCACCATCAAGGCAACCGACAAAACCGATCAACCGATTAACGATTACGAAATGGGACTCTTTCTGAAGGATTTCCACACGTTGTGCCACGACAACTTGTTGGATATTCTTCGCCGCCTGTAGTAGGGGAAGTGCAGCAAGAAGAAGAAGAAGAAGTGGATGGAGCTCAGTGTGAAATGCTATAATGTGTTCTAATAATAAAATTGAAAAATAAAATCAGTGGCAAAAGCAGTAAACATTGACAGCTTATGGCGGAAATCGTTTAACATTTCGAATGGGAGTCTCGTTTAACGACCGGTACGGCGGCGAGGGGTGTGAAGTGTGCATCGGAGTATTTTTAGTACTTCCTATTTGTAGTTATTTGTTTTTTTTTCTAAAATTCAAATGCAATGGTTTGTCAAGTGATGTATCGCTGCACTCTGATTCTATGTTTTTTTTTGTGTTGATAAATTTGTGGATTAGCTGTGAAGAAAGTTTGAAATATTATTATTATTATTGATATCTATTACTAGCTTCAATATGTATCTTTCACTCGTTCTGAGAGTCCAAAAAAGTGTAAACATTAGTAGGAGAATTATCTGGCCTGTACATCACTCCAATATATTCTTTAATCCTTTTTCAGTAATTTTATTAAAATTTTGTGATTTTTCAATAATTTCCACTTTCCCTTCATTCCCAATCTATTTCAAAATTTTGTTCTAATACCAGTTTGTTCCGGTCCAATTTCATTTCGTTTAAGTTCCAGTTGCATTCCGTTCACACATAACTTCCACCAACATAGTATTTTTCAAGATAAAGGAAAATAACGAAACTTGGGAGGCCATTTTGTATTTATTGTTGTTGTTATACTGTAATTTTTCAATATTTCACATATTATTTTTCAGTAATATCCATTTCTAAACTTTGTTGCAATTCCATTTTGTTCTGATCCATTTCGATTTCGTTTCTGTTCCACTTCAATTCTGTTCCCTTCCTAACTTTGTTCCAATTTCATTTGTTGCGGTCCATTTAGATTTTGTTCCTGTTCCACCGCCATTCTATTCCATTCCTAAGTTTGTTCCAATTCCATTTTGTTCCGGTTCAATTCGTTCCTGTTCCATTTCCTATTCCGTTCCCATTACAAAGCAAATAAATAAAACGAACTCGAAGCGGTTCAGTATTTCTCCAGATGAACGTAAATAAAGAAATTTAGCGGACATTCGGACCACACCATGAGTATTAAATCGAGCAAACCGTGCCTGCACGTCCATAAGAATTTGGAAGTCTAATACTAATTTGAAACTAAATACACTTGATCTCAACTTCAAAGACCAATGACAACAACTTTCTTCTCGAGTTAAACCAAGCGAGAGTCCACATTTTAACACAATTCACATGTTTCACCTTCAAAGTACTCAGTCAGTCATTCATTCCCTGGAATGCAAAAATGATTCAAGCCATTAGAAGAACTTCACAAGTCTGAACTCCGGAGACGCCATTTAACTTGGCGCTTAATTGCTTTTATTGCCAATTCCAGAAATAACACTGGGAAAATATTCCGTCTTCAATTCAACCCCATGCCAGAATCAACTCAAATCGACTTCAGAAGACAGGGGACACACATTGGCCCATACGCAGCCCATACTCCAATATGAAATGCATAAAGTCATAATGCACTTAAGTGCACACAAAAATAAACAGCTACGAAAAGAAACAACAAATTTTCGAAATTCATTTAGACATGCCACTGAATAATAACATCGTCTGCATTTGCTATATCAGCAAGGGATCGTTGCTAGATCGCTATAGTGTCAGTGGGTATCGTTCGGCCGGGCGGTGGAGATTGAGACAGGAATGTGCAGCCTAAATTTTCTCTATTGATGGGGCCTGTCATAAATCTCATGGGTGCCGCGGCTGCTGCCAGAATTATGCGTTGACATATTGAAGGGATTAACTCTTTCGATTGTTTATATTCGAACTATGATGGCAGTGACAGAGTCCGTCAGGCCCAGGCGCTGCAAGTGTTGACGCAGCGTTGACAACTGCCAGTTGGTGTGTGTGAGTGTGTGTGGTGAGAGTGTTTGTGGCTGTGTGTGGAAAGTGTCGCCCAGCCTTCAGTTTGGGTGAAGCACGAAATGTGAAATGTGTCTGCGAGCATTTTGCAGTATTTCAGTGTTGAGTTTCGGTTTTGTTACCCAAAGTTTAAAAGCAAATTTGTTGCATTTAATCTTATCGCGATCGGCATTGCATGCGACTGGCAGAGGCACTGGCAGCATATTTTGTTGCACCGTCGATTTCACTTAATTCTCATGCACGATTAATTCTCTGCTCAAGAATGAGAATGAATCTTGGCATCTTGGAACGTTTTGTTTTTGCTTTTGCACTGACACTGCCAGTGGTACTTGGCTCAACTCGGCGCGGTTTGACTTGGCAGATGCGAATCGCGTTCATATGGCAGCGACAAAGCCCAGGTACCCATCCTAATTAATGTTTGTCCCGCTTATCGCTCAACTGAATCTGGCAGCTGATCTGGTCGCGCGATCGTCTTTGGTTGCATTGTGTTAAGCGGATCACTCCTTCTTCGTCTTTGGCTTTAGCCTCGTCTTCGTATTCGTCTTCCTCGAGCCGATTTCTGCTTGGGATAAAGGCTGAGGCACAAGTGAAATCGGCTAGCGATTTTGTTATGCAATCGTGGCGCAGAGATTGCAACTTGGCTGATATCTTCTCCTCAGCATATTTGCATCCGTCAGTTGAATCTCTTCGCATACATGAGGTGGTTTTGCGAAAGTGTTCGCTGATCATCATGACGATCAGCAGCAACCGAGCGGTGAGACGCACTGCATTCAAGCCTAAATAATTTCTCCCTGCTGTTGTTCTTTTATGTAAAGTCCTTAATGTAGATTTAACCAGGCTGATACTTTTTGCATCTATAAATCCTTGATTAAGCGAATTGTTATCTGTTAGCGGTGATGTCCGTGTGCGATAAGAGTTCGTATATATAAAATACGACATGTGATTCTTTTGTGGAATTATCACTTGGTACTGCTTGCTATAGTGGCACTGGCAATTCTTACTTCATCAGCGCACTACGAATAAAGTGAAATATTGGGAAATAGATCAATTCCTCACTACTTGGCCTTGGTTCAATAACCGCTTGGCATTCTTCCATCATTTCCATAAGCCTTAAAGATGTCCACTTCAAACTATGTATGTGGTTTATTTCACAAATTCAATTTCCCCCTGACTCAATCCTGTTCACTCCTTGTCAGCAATGAAATCGATACTTTCCGCACATTTCATCTGTAAAAGCGATAAAACAACAAACTGAAATTTCATGTGAAATGGTAATTAAATGACCAAAAAAAAAAAAACAAAACAAACGACTGCCAACTGACAAATCACACGAAGCAGCATCGCATCGCATCACCTGCCTGGCTGCCAGAGCGCCTCCTTAACGAAATGAGGTTTTCAACGGAATTCAAAACTAAATTGACGCATAATTAATGAGTTGCGCTTAAAACGGCAGTTAGTAGTATTGCCCGCTTGGCATTCGGAATTCATATTGGTGACACAACACAAATAGCCGCCAACAGATGCGCCGATATGCAGATACATGCGAGTACAATATCGGCATGTATCTGGCTGACTAAATGCATTTTAATTCCGAACGCATAAATAAGCTTATTTTAGACAAAAGCGCACACGTTCGTAAACGGCTGAAAACGGTGCCTGTCTGAGACGGAGGTAGGTACGCTTCTTGAAGGCACCGCTGCGCTTGCGCGTTGAAGTGATGACTTAATTGGAAGTCTTCATTGTTTCAAATTATTTATTGATTTATGAATCAAATATATGCATGAGTGTGTGTGTGTGTATCTTCATGATTGTTTTTTTTTTTTTGTTGTTTTGGTGAAGTGAAATTTTAAATTGGCTTTTAACTCTTCGCTGATAATGCAAACCACTTCTTAACCATCTTCGTGGTTGCTGTCGGTGTATTCGTACAAACATAGGCCTCCTAGGCCTTGTAACACTTGCCTGTTTGTGTCTCTATTTGTTTGGGGCCACTTTAATTTGTCTAACGGTTTTAGTTTCGTTCGTGGCCTCATACTAAGCCCTAAGCCGTTCTTTTTCTACCGCTGCTTCTTCATCATCGCCATCAGCATCATCATCATCGTAGTCATCGTAGTCATCTGCAACTCAACTCCAACCAAACACTAGCGAGTTACCGCTACAGTTGGTGTACCACTCGCGCACACCTCGCCGCTGTGCCTAAGTGTATATTTGTTCAGATAAATGCAAATAAATCACAGGCTAAGCTGCTTTCGAATTTTCAATTTTTCTAATGAAAAATGATTTTCGAAATGTTTGTTTCTATTGTTTTTTAATTAGAGAACGGCACCTTGCGACGTCGTCGTTGAAATGATGGAAAATTGTATTTATTTATTTATTATTGAAACATCTTCCACGCGCCTTGATGGAATTTGGAATTGGAAATTCATGATTGCGGTTGGCTTTTTTCGGTCGTTAATGCAGTGATTAATCTTTGCCAGGGTGTATGGAGTTGAGTGGTGTGCTGTGCTGTGTTGTGTTGTTGTTTCAGCGAATGGCGGTTAAACGAAGTTTATCTAATATATCTCCATGTGAATCATATTTCGTAGAAATAATCTATTTGAAGGCTTCGGATTTCTGTTGAAACCGCAGATGTTGATTTTTGCAAATTTTTCTCATTCTTTTCTGAAAACCACTTGTTCCATAAATTTGCTCATAAAAGAGGTTACGTTCCCACGCGCTGCTTTCAGCATGAATGGAGAAAAATATTTGGTTTAAAATTGGTTGCAACCGCATATAAATTATCCGATTGTAAGCAGCGAGTGCCGTTTCTTTACATTCTAATTTGCAAGAATTGATGGTTTGCTAAAATGAATTCAGAAAAAAATTATCTTCAGCATGTAGGTAAGGTCAGATAAGGTTAAGGCACACTTACTCAAATATTTGATTCACATTGTGGTATCATGGAGGATTCGTTACTCCTACTTACCAAACCAATTGCAGTTCATTATGAACCCAAAGCCCAAGTTCCTTGAGAGATTAGGAAAATAATATGAGCCATGAAGGCCCCTCTGTTGATAGTTGAGATATCACAAAGACTACCCTGGAAGAATTATCCCAGAAAAGCGTTCCTAAGACGATACATTTCCAGCGGTTAGCAAAGCAGATGTATTTCGATCTCCACCTTACTCACTTCTCTGAAGGTCCTACAAAAGTTGTTAGCTAAGACACCTAGCCCTGTAGCGTGACATGACGTCCACAGAAGTGATCACTCTTACCACCTTTGAGAAATTAGTTTTATGAAGGCATTCGAGCCTCTTCGAATACTTCAGATGCAGCAACGATCAGATCTGCCCTGTTTTTTTTGTAAGCAGTTCCAATGCACAATCTGTTATTCGTCTTGGTAATAGAAAGCGACGTTCTAATATACTTTGTCAGGATTAGGTTAGGTTAGGTTAAGTTAAAATAGTGACTAAAAGCCTCACAAAGTACGCGCCTAGATCCTTAACGGTACCGCATTCTCTCTCTTATCCTTATTTCATAGACAGAAATGTAGTCCTAATGTGCCGGACCCTGAAAAGCGAAGTTTTTTAGGCTTTTGAGCTCAGACGTTGCGACATCGGTTATCGAGTTGAACGTAGCATGGCCAATGATATTCCACCGGCTAAGCAGTTGCAGAGTAGGTGTTCCAATGAAAACCAAAAAAAACGTATTTCAAGTGATCATTTCTTCCTTGGGGTAGTGCCTGAGCAACTATAGAGAATAAAGCCAGGGTCCTTATTTTTGTTCTCAATATGAATAAGCTATTTGTGGCTTAATATAAATTGTTGGAGAACCTGCGACCATCGGTGAAGTTGGGTCTTAAGATATGAGTGCATCACTTTAAGCATCAATTTGAAGTCACCACAAGCTGTTATTATAATAAATGTTTTTGAATTAAGAAACCGGACATAAACTAATCTGGAACACCAGTTTAAAAGTTCGGCACGTTTAGGCTGGAACACCAGTTTAAACTTGTCAAACACAAGAATCACTTTGATTTAAATGCAAATGTTTAACAAATAATTTTCAATAATTTCATAAAGAAGCCACCATAACTGATCCATCAAGCTTTAGAGAAAATTTCACTCTGACTGTACTTAAATGTGCCCCAAACAATCATCCAAATGTGGGCTGCGTCAAAGTCCATTGTAAGCTGCTCATTTCATTGCCTAAGCGTTAAAATGTAATTTTTTATAGCCAAGCAAACAATGCGACTTTGTCACACAATAACCACAAAAGCCAAACGAAGCTCAACGAAATTTCATATTTGTCAAAATGCCGCACACACATCCATAACATTTATGAGGCGAACGCCTTGAATTTTAACGATGAAAATTTTTAGTTATTCTGTTAAAAATATAAAAGAATTAGAAGCTTTCGCACGCCATGTGTGGGGTCTGAAATTAGTGGGATAACAGCAAAAAAAAGTAACCACCAAAAATCAACAAAATCATGATCATCAATTGGTTTGTGTGGCATGGGCACAGCCAACAAAATCATAGTCATGATTTGGCCAAATGCGAATACACATATTTCAGCATGACATTTCACTTTAGCGCAAATATTTAAATTGGAATTAAAAGTTTTGGAATTTAAAAGAATATAAAATTATTTTAATAAATTTCAACTCAACACTCTTCTATCTGGCAATCATACGCCATCCAGTGTTCGCTTCAATTTCGAATTTCTTTAATTTTTCTTGTCTTTTTTTTTTTTTTGCTGTTCCAATTTATTTACAACATTTGTGGCAAATGTGCATTCCACAGTCAATTGGTCATCGGCTTTGAGTACAAATATCAACGAAGATTTTAGTATCAGCACATTTGATTGTTCACATGATGGTCGGCAAGAGGAGCCACAGCAATACCAACTGATGACGATCGCCATCTTCCGTATCGTATCGGGCGGCTGTTGTTGGCGGCGGGCGTTATTGGGTGATCGTCTGATCGTGTGATCGCTTATTGTATGCGCAGCCCATCACTTGTATTTCTGCGTTCTGAGTCAGTCTGTCCTTATTCGTTTGACTGTCACTTTGTTGTTGTTATGTTTGATTGATTGAATGCACGCCACCAAAAAAAAGAAGAAGCAGAAGAAAAAAACGTTACCGAAGATCGTCATCGTGAGCATGCTCATCATCATGTTCAACACAATCATCGTCATAATCATCATCCATTGCCATCGAAGATGAAGAATGATCGCTTTTGATTTACTGCTCATAAAAGAATGTTGCCTTTGTGTTTGTTTTGCTGTAGACACTGATTTTTATTGTTCAATTCGCTTGACGAATGACTCAAATGTCTTTATTGTTTCGTGGCACTTTCGAGTGTTTGGCTGTTAGAGGGGATTTTATGTATGTTAAGAGCGTTTTATTTTTTATGTAGTTTTTCTGTTTGACGATGTTCGGAAATTGCTCCTATGGTCAATATAAAATTTAAATTTCAAATGTTTATGAGACGGTATTGGGTTAGTTTAAGCATACAATAGAGAACAATTCACCATTTGCACTTGGCAATATGAATATTTTAGTGAATCATATACAATCAAGTCCTCACTCTTCTCTTCTTAATATCAAATTTATCATCGATCACACTTAGAGTGCAAACTAGTCAATAAACGATCAGTTAATCACTCCACATACACTTAATCCATTTAAATTAAAGGATTCTCTTTAGTATCCCTAGCAATCTTAAGTCCCACATCTTCATTACATAACGAAAAATCATCTACAAATGAATAGCAATTGGATAAAAGCGACAGCCTGACAGTTCACCCAAAGCATCTCGATCAGTTTCCTTTTCTTCGGTCAGCTTACCAAGCCAACACCAATAGTATTTTTTTGTTCGCCTCAAAACGGCTTGTGTATGTGCTGTTGGCAGCCAATTGAAACTCGTTATTCATATCAGCAATTAAATTTTCATTTCATCAGCACAATTCCGCATATGGCCGGGCCCCAGACCAGTCAAAGCATCACCTCGAACTAACGCTCCAAACATGCCGACCGAAGCGATTGCATCGCACCCAGAATTATACGTAATGGCAAAAATGTGGCAACCACAGCAAATCAAAACGATATGAAAAGTAAATCAACGCAAAACTAGCGTCGTCAGCGCCCAGTTGTGTGCGCAGGCGCAACTGCATAAAATGCAAAAATGCAAAAATGCGCCAAATGCCAAACGAAATGGCAAATACCCGGCCGGCCAGCCAGCCATCCGACCGACCGAGTGTGATTTAATCAAAATTGCATAAAAATATTACAACAATAACAATAAATACAGCGAACAGCAAGGATGCGCTCGATCGCCATAATTGCCAGTTGCTAACGCGCGCTCGCTCAAACACACACACACACACACACAGCCTCCGCACATTATTTTATGTGCTGCACATGAGACTATAAGATGCTGCTGGCGACTGACCACTGCAACTTCATCATATTTTACTGCATTTGTGTATTGCTGCAGCGGCGGTGTGTCATTCGGCAGTTAGTCGTAAGTATACGACATAACACATTTCGATGGGGAACTACTACTGACTGTGCGACCAGTGCCCAGCCAGAAGTGCATTCATCTTCATGCCCCAACTGTAAGTATGTGCAAAAGCCATTCAAAGACTAAGCTACTAAGCTAAAAAAACAACAACAACAAAATGGCAGACAGTGGCGGTTTGATGAAAATAGAAGAGATTTTCATATTTTAAGTGACTCAAGTACCTACAACTTTTTAGTATCAGGAGGACCTTCAAAGAAAGCTTCAACCAACAAAAGTATGTTACCAACATTATTCGTCACTTAACTATTCCTCAACCGCCACTGTGTCGATCCCCCGAGTAAAATTCAATTTCATTTTCGCAGCCTGTCGGAGGCATTAACTTTGAAATTTAATGTTAACGTGAGTGTCTACGCACTTTAATAAGTTTGCATTGTGCTCCACAATGAGCCGCCTCACATACACATATACACACACACACACGCATGCAAGTTGCCGCCGTAAAAACGAGACCACAAATCAGGCCGCAGCCGAACACCGAACACGACTGCACTACGCATGTGCACAACTGCAATTGCGCGGCCCCCAAAAACAACAAATCACCACAACTGCAGTATCTGCACGAAGTGATCGCAACGTGCTGCCTGCTGCATCCCGGCTGACGCATGCGCAGAAATTAAAGCGGTGCCTGGATGCGTGGTTTCCACCTTTTTTCTGTTTGCCCACGAAGCTTCGTGGTCTCATAGTCATCGTCATCGTCGTCGTCGTCGTCGTCGTTGCCGTTTGATAAGCATAATATGAAATGAAGAGGAAACTCGAAGCCAAGGTAAAAAACTGAAACGAAAGCAAAAACTGTTGCAATAGCAACAACAGCAACAGCAATAAAAACACAACAAAGTGAAAAACGTGCGGCAACGCCATGTTGAAGATGTGCTCCCGGAACATCATCAGTGTGGTGCGCTCGCGATAATAAAAATAAAAATTGTTAAAAACGCTCATATGAGGTCGTTCACTTTGAGAAATTGTTTAGATACTCAGAGTTGCTCTTCAGTGGCGCTGGCTGGATGGCTGGTATCTTTGGCAGCATGTTCTTCAGAGCTTTGGGTAATTGTTGTTGTGGTTGTTGTTGTTGCTGTTGGTGGTGGTGGTGTTGGTGGTGGTGCTTCTATTTTAATAACAACAACACAGATCACAATTGCACACACTCCAGCTTTCAATTTGAAGTGGCTTCTCCGGGAAACCTTTTCTTCGTCTTCTACGGTCTAGGTGATGGTTCTGGTGTTGTTAATGGATTCTTACTTCAACGCACAGCTGAAGAAGTTCCATCGAAGTTGTTGTTTGCCCAGCTCTTGGGCGATGGTGTTGCACTAGAAACTTGGTCAAGTTGTGCATGGCGTTTAGGGAAATTATCATTTCCACTTTCAAAGTTACTCGGAATGAAATTAGAAGAATTTTTAAATTGTAAAAGAATCTTTGGAGAATTGTGTTTAAAAGTGCTTTAATGATCGCTTAGTGGCTTTTTCTTAACCACTAAGCAGAATACACAAAGTTTGTTAGCTTTTTCCCACTTATGAAAATCAATTGTATGTCCTCACAAAAGCCTCAGTGTTCACTTTTCAAATGTGCGGCATGTCGCTAAGATGCCGCCAAAAAAAAAGAAAAGAAACCAAGAAATCACATCGCAACATTAACAGAACCAACTATTTCTACGATTTTACAGTACATTCATTACAAACGGAAAAAGTTCTCAACGCAAATAGCACGAAATTGTAAAAGTTGTCGAATTGTAGTAGTTGAAATAAACGTGCAACCTAAAAATGAAACAAAAGTGGCACAACACGGTTTTTTCGAATCGAACCGAATTAAAAGAGCCGATCGCCGACCGATCGACACACAATCGACAAAAATGCATTTATCGAAAATGGTAGAAACAAAAAGAACTAAGTAAGTACAAATAAAATGGAACAACTGCAAATGCTTACAACTAAAATAACATTGAAGTGATAGATAGAACCGGCAACAACAATGAACAACAGTAGAACATCGTAGACAATTTCACGAGGCAAGCAGTGAAAAGCTCAGAGTTTCCGAAATACAAATCAATTGAACTCTTTCTGGAAGCTTAACGATCCACAATAACAGCAGCAACAGGCACAATGAGAGGTATGACAACATCAACAGCAGTTGCAGCCTTATCGTCTTTTGTCGATGATGATGATGATAACGAACCAGATTGAATGACAATTTGAAGTGATCTGATGATGAGTTTGCACGGTGGGAGCAGTGGAGCTTTGTTTTTTCGAACCCGCTCAACTGAAAAACGAATTTTTGTCAGACATTTTGTGTCAGATATGCGGGTTTTTCACTTAAGCGAATTCGGAAAAAGGCCACCAAAATCATGGGGATTCAATTTTCTTTTCACTTAAGCGGGTTTCACTTAAGCGGGCTCGACTGTACTGACTCTCCGTGGATTTCATCGCTTTTTTGTACTCTCAGCGTGTCATGTGAGGTACTCAGTGGATTATGGCCACAAGTGGAATCAAAATAGGCTATCTTAAGCACTTAGTGAATTCCGCCTCATATATTGTCACATCGAACGTAGTACATACATCATCATTGGCGCACTGCAGAAAGTCTAATTTGTCATGGAAGACGGCATTTTATCATTCAAGACTTCCAGTAAGTTGTAAGTATCTTACAATTTATGGAAACGTATTCGTTTCGTTAAATACCCAATAGCCTGTATCACTTATGGAAATTCACGACAAAAAAGGGTGAAATATAATATCAAAAAATTAACCGGTATTTTTGTTTGCACATTCAAGGGAGTATATTCACTGGTAACTTGGCATAAATTCTACATTTCCAGTGGCTTTTATGTTAAAGAAAATTTCTGATGTGATAAACACAATTAGGTGGCATATGCAGGATATGGAACATGCATAGAACAAAAGTTACTCTGCCACTAACTTCTGTATTCCATATGACAGCCTACAAACGTTTTCTGTATATATCTTATATACCACATAGTTTTTCAAATTATTTCCTCTTACGATTGCTTGGTATATAAGGCGAACAAGAGAATTTCATTCGAAATTTCTTTAATATTTGTTCATTAAATTTCAGCTTGTTGTATTTCGATGAGCACGTACTCCTTTCCACAAAATCGTGCACCACATTTCATCGATTGAGGCACTTCATGTTCTTTTCTAAATCGTTTATGAATTTATTAAATCATTAAATCATTAAAATAGAAAATTTTCAGCTCACCGTTACGCTGTTCTAGTTCACTTGACCAAGTGACAAGCATAGTTAACGTTCTTAAGTCGAACAAACATGCCCGAATCGAACTGGAGTACAATTATGTGCAACCTAAATTTTTGGCATGGTCAGGGACGTACAATCAGCCAACAAACCAAACAAGCAGCCAAAAACCAAGCAAGACTCCAAAAACAATCCCCGCTAAAAATCTCAAATTGCACACCGAGCATTTCATTTCATTTAATTTCATTTGGACTGGCCAAAAGTGAATGGCGATCTTAAACGATCGCAACAGATCGCAGCACATAATGGCTATGTACGAGAGTACTCTCGTATCGGCAGTAACAATTGAAAAGCATTTGAAAGCGCATTCAACACGTTCCCGTTTAAGTCATCGCCATCGTCTCGGTCGTATGTGAAAATATTTTGAAAGTAATTCCAAGCGACTGGGGCTCGAATCGCTTTCAAGATCAAGCGCGTTCCCCAGCCAAACCGAACTTAGACGACGCGCTAAACAAGGTTTTGCCGCCGTCGATTAGGCCACCAAAATTGAATGAAAATGAATTGTTTCTGGTGGCATTTACTGCTGCTGCCGCTGCGCCACCTGTTGGCTACACTTTGGCTTTCCGCCGCACCACCGATCCACCGACAGTAATAAAGAGCGATTTGCTGCAATCGCATCAATGATCGGTGCAGCAACAAGTTTTTTTTTTCTTCTTTTCTTTTCGTTTTTGGTTTTATTTCCCGATCTCATGTATTTCATTTCTAAACGGATTTCGTTTACTTTCTAATAGAAATGCATTTGCGATTGTCTATTAGACACACAATTAGAAGAACCTTCCACACAGTTTTTGGGAACGAAGGGGGGACCGAGTAAGTGAAAGTTGCGTCTTCAAAGGTAAACTCAGCTCCCCCGCCCGCTTGAGTACGTACACACACAGATACAATGAACGTGTACGTACCTATGTGAGCCACAAAGAAGCGCATGAGTGCACTTGTTCCCAATATTTTTCGGCATTGTAATGTTAGAAAGACGCTCACTTGACTGAACTTCACTGCTATTCGCTTGGGCTCCAGTTGCCAGCTCCCGACTTTCCCATGATGCTCATTTGGCTGGTCGTGCTCGATATGTGAAGAAATGGCTTTTCTGTGGATTTATGGCATCGACCTGAACCCATTCGTTCGCAACTTGCATTAAACGGTAGCTGAAGTTGGTTAATGTGTTGACTACCAACGTCGACTGTGATGTTGTTGTTGCTGCTGTTGTTGTTGTTGTTGCTGTTGTATGTCTCTCTGTCTGTCTGTCGATGTTACTTTTGCTTGGCAATGGCATTGCCAGCCATTAGAAAACAATTAAGTTGGCTGCACTTTGATTGAAATGCATGATTGTGGTGTTTTTGCGCTATTCGTGCCGATTGTGTTGTTGCCTGCCAGTGCCCCTTTGCTGCCATAATTGATCTGGCATTAGTTGTTGTATTTGTTTCTTCATTGCGATGTAATGGCAACCGGAACTACTTTATTGAACCACTTCATCATATGAATTGGTTAAATTGGTTTTAGCACGTTCGTTTTATTGCTTTGCAATGAGTCAGTTTGCACCGCTCTCTCACCCCTCTTCCTCACAGATGATCTTTCAATGGTGATGTGAATTGGTAGAGTTTCATTAGAATTGGGGAGTGTCTAATGGGTGGTTGGGAAAAATTACTTTAAGTATTTTGTAGTTAGTCGGGGGGAAAATAATTAAAGTTTTTAAGCGTTTCCACCAATTCAAAGTCAAACTTCACAGAAAGGCCTGAAGAACCCCAACTCGACCTATCTGAAGTACACTGAAAGAGCTTACGTATGTACGTAAAAAATGACAAATACCAGCGATCAGCAGCAATTTTTCATAATCGCGTAAAAATAATAAAATTAAAAGGAAATAAAATAAAATAAAATGCATTCGCAATTCGCTACTACTCCAGTTCACGGACGTGCCGTATTGCAAGCGATTCACAACTGATCTGCACTTGGGTAGCCAGCCAGCAATGGCGATCTCCATTTGCCTATGATCAGTGCGGTGCGATCGCATTCATTGGGTCGTTGCAGTTGTTTTTGTCGGCAAAGAAACCGCTAAAAGCCGAAACATGTTCTGCTTGCGAGACACTGGAACAAGCGGTTTCCCGAATTGTGTGTGTGTGTGTGTGTGTTTTAACCCGCCGCCGCCATAGTCGTCCTCATTGTGACTTTTGTTGGTTTGGTTTTGTTTGAATTGTTTTTCTTTTTTTCCTTTTTTTCCATTTTTTTTCTTCTGTTCGATCGTAGTCGTGGTCTTGAACTTGGCCACAGTCAATGAGGCCGCGCAACAACGAATGTTGACTGTTGCCAAATGTTGTTGTGGCTTTTGTGCGAATTCGCTGTTCGAGTTGTTGTTTTTTTTTTCAAATTAAATTTTGCCATTTGTTGGTTGCTGCTGCTTTTTGGGTGATCAATTGTTTCGTTTCGTTTGGTTTGTTTTGTTGTTTTTTTTTCGTTGTTGTTGTGGCTTTTTATTGCAGACAAAAGTTGAAATTGGCGTGGCAAAGGCGACCACCACACCGCTGGGAGTCAGTTACGGGTCGCACAATCTAAATGAGGTGCAACAGGCCTGAAGAGGAATGTGTCTGTAATGATGACGATGGCACGAAACGAAACCAACGGTACCCCGTGCCAAACTAAATCGATTGAGGTTGGCATCCTCATAATGCATATGGACTTTGTGGCCGGGCGGTAGAGACTTGTTCTTTAGTTAGTTAAATTAGTAGAATAGTAGAAATGTCTCAAATAGTAATAAAATGACTTATTACACAGTGCAGAGTTGGCTTCCTGCTTAAGACTCGACTGTGATGGATTCAAGTACTTCCATGGGCGAGCAGTACCATCATATGATTTTTATAACGTTGACAACCAAGACTATTTTTTTTATCTATGAATTTTTCTATTTGACTTCATTAGTATTTGGTCAATATAGCATCCATTCCTTGTGATATCAGAAAAATAGCAGGTAAGAGTTCAAATAAAACACATTTCAGACTATATCAAAAAAGGAACTTCTGAATAACATTTGAAGCAAACTGTCAAAAAAAACCAACTGGGCGTATGAGTGACATTTATTATTACAATTTTGAGACCTATAAGTAGACAGTAGTAGTTTTTGTTTTTAGTTGATGTATCCTGATAGTTGATATTTGTTTACTGAACTCGTACCTAGAATTTAGTTGAAGGCTGTAAGATGGTTCCAGCCTCTCCGTCACGAACTCTTCAAAGCACACGGAAGTTTTTAATCTGATGTGGTAGTACTTTTATCCCACCATAGACAAGTCTTAGCCCGAAAAAAGTATTCTTAAAACGTTTGTTACCTATCGATCTGCAGTCCAATCTACTGGTATATCTTCGCGTCCATTTGCCAACAAGAATCTCCAAATTTCAGACATGAGGGACTTATTTTTAAAAAATACTCCTTAATTTTTGGTAGTCGTGGCAAAAGTCGGAGTGTCGTTTCTTAAATAATGTTTAGGTTGCCACCACAAAGACGAGGTCACTACTCTATGTTTCAATCAGTGTATCAGGACAAAAGTATAGATCTGAGGATCCAAGTTTACATCACAACTAAAAAAACAAATTTGTAATTGTGTCGTTATTGCAGCGAATAAGTGACGTGTATTTTGTTAACTATATATCGTCGTCGTACAGCAAGCCTGTCTAAATCTTCACTATGCAACTAACAGGATGCCCATTGTGTAATTCTGCGGTAACTCTCTAATTGACAGTAATTATTCTTATGAACTTTCAATCATATGTTATTCCACTTATTGCATATGTCTAACCAACTATTAAGTATGAAATACTGTTGCATCAAACAATTTCCCAACACAAACACACGGGCACTGTGGTATCTCGCTCGTTACACTACATTTCGTATGTGTAACGAGCATTAAACACATTTAATATTCAAATTGATATTGTTGTTGTTTTATTTTCATTTATCAATTTTGCAGCAAAAATATTAAATCGCGCGGCGCATTCAAGCGATTTACAGCGATTGGCAAAACATTTTGCATGCAACAACAGCAAGAGCGGGGAAAAAACCCAAAGCAACAACAACATTTTGCATTAAAGCAGAAATTACGTTGGCGCTTTTACTAGCCCGATTCCAAAAGCGAAACTCAGTCAGGCAAATCCAAGGCACCGCCACCAAGCAGACACTGAAGACAGACAAGAACAGTCAACATAACATCATCGCCCAGGCAACATTCACATCATCATCATCAGCCGCAGCAACAATAACACCAATAGTAACATCAACAACAACAACAACAATAAGCAACAACAACAACAACGACATCGAAAGAACCCAGCTTTTGCTATTGACGACGCAAGACGAAGAAGACGAAGAAGTCTTCGCGAACCGATTCGATCGAGGAAGGTATAAATTACTTATTCCACTTATTTATGTGTTAACAACTCGTATTATCCTCCACTGCAATAATATTTATGTCCACGGGTACTCGTTCTCGCGTTCGCATTCACGTTCTGATTGAGAGCGTAAAACTGACGTAACAAGATCGTGCGTCCAAATCGGTTTTTCGGTGGAAATTGCTTCAAAGGGGAATACTTTGTATGAGGATGTTGCTCTTGCTGTCGCTGTTAATGTGAATGTTGCTGTCGCGCAGTTGTAATGTCACATGTACAAATGCACCATGAGAAGGCGTCAGATGATGTTCGATGGAAATTCTATAAAAAATTTAAATTACTAAAATTAAATTTATCGGATTCTTAATTTTAATTAAAATTCCATAAATTTTGTGTGCAAATATGACAGAGAGCCACTGAAATGCCTACCAACCGGTTGCAATTTCATAATAAAAATGACACCAATAACAACACAAACACACACACACACACACACACACACACACAACATCAGCAACAATGGCCAGCCAACTGGTAGGCGATAATTTGTGCAAAGATCGCTCGCGCGCGCGCGCGCGTTCGACCAACCATTCGGTATCTGTCTGTCCTTGCAATGCTCGTTGTTGACTTGAATGAGCGCGCATGCGCAGCAGCAACGACAGCGACGGTTTCCTGCGGCGTTTCAACATTCTCAGAACTTTCCACCTCAATTAATAACTAATTTGATGTGAAGATGAGCAAACGATCTTGGCAATATAATGTTTTCTTTACGAGAGCAAGAGGCACGTTCTGCGAATATACACACACAGAAAAGAGAGTCCAGAGTGGAGGACCTCGCACAACTGATGCCACTACAAATTATTAACAATTCAATTTGTTAGTCGCTCCGTGGTCGGAGCGATTTGCCTTTCGTGCAAATAAAAATTATAGCTGGAAATTTGGTTTGTTAATTGGATTGAAATTTAGAGAAAAATGTTTAATTGCTGGCGGAGCCGAAGAATGGCAAAAATGTTGCATGCGGACTAATTGTGGTAGGGTGTTCGGTTCGGTTCGGTTCAGTTTGGTGTTGGTATTGTTCTTATTGCAGAAAATGAAAATTATTGCAAGTCAGATTAATTGTAATGGCGTGCAGTTCTTACACAGAAAAAAGTCAAAGCAAAACTGGGTTAAACAATAAAAATATGTACGTATACGTATACGTATGTGAAAATGTATAATATTAACATTATAATGGCAGAAATGAAAACGAATAAATAAATCGTAATTATAGTCTGTTGTGATTGCTCACATTGTAATTTCACAAGCTAATGCGATTGTAATCACAATTACATATACTTATTTTACAATGAATGTAAAATTAATCAGAGGTATGTCGTAGCTTGGAACAAATTATATCTTCATTGTTCTTGGTCAAATCTAAATCATTTATTGTGAACAAGCCTTTTCATATCCGGCGTTGTATAAAATGTTTTAAAAGAAATAGGTTAGGTAGGCTTTCTGGCTTAAGCTTACAAGAACCCTAACGATACCAGACAGTTGTCTAGGCGTTATAGCGAAAGTAAATATCATTTAGGGGTCAAGGGTTGTTCGCAATACCTTATAATAAAACCATGCAATGACCAATCAGTACTCAAATTATGGCTCTGCATTCCTTATGGCTTAACTGTTTTGCACTTCGCTTACAGTAAACGAAATGACATTAACGTAATCAGTTCTCTCTACTGAACGTTCCAACCCCTTTTAGTATTTGTGGGCAAGGTCCCTTTGCCCAATCCCATACAAAATTTCAAATCAAATAGGTTATGTGGTCTTTACATGCAGACTTTATTAATATAGTTAATATTGTTAGCACACTTGCGATCACCTCATTCCCTCCTGTTTCGTGTGACCATTTCGGTCACCTCATCCTTTCAATATCTAAACTGATTCCAAGTGATAACCCCAACCAAAAAGTGATTAAAAATTGTGTGTGCAAACTGTTCGTGACAAACACATTTCCAGCAAACACTCTTGCCTCTCAACGATCCCAGTGTACTTGTCAAATTCATTAAATATGCACGATATGGCCATAGCCTTACGGTTACAAAGTTGCAACAACAATGTGAAAAAAAAAGAAATTACATCCTTAACATAAATGAGATACATTTGCACCGATAAAGAACCTTTAAGTCATTTTTATGAGAAATCACTTCCTGGTTCTGCACTCGAACCACAACAACAACAACAACAACGGCAACAGCAGCATCAGCAATAACACCAAGCATAACAAGAACATGACTGTCATGATTACGCTTCTCTCATTGAAATATGCAAAATTATATACACTGTGGTTTTTTTTTTTAGAAAGGAGCGGGGGGAACCATAAACCAGCTTAAAATCATTAACATCTCCCGGAATAGCCCAGCCGAACGGCTCAACCTCAGCATCCTCGGTCGATGCACAAAGTACACAAATTTTCTGCACGTGACCTTATTTCCTTCACAACAACCACAACAAAAAAAAGGAATTCAAAACAAAACAAAAAGAGAAGAAAATTGCAAAAAAAAAAATCATTTTTCGATCACGTTTTGACTGTTTATTTCGTGGCGAAGTGGCGAATGATTTAAAACTGACACGAAACTTTAAACTAACGGCCGCAGAACTTTATTCGTTTGATTTTCTCTCTTCTCTGTTGTTTTCTTGTTTTTGTTGTGGAATATTTCGCGCCCGTTAGCTAGGCACCCCCCCCTGCCATCAGTCAGTCAGCCAGTTAGGCCCACAAGTGAGTGAGGACCAAACAAAAAAATGAGTAGCTCCAGGGTTAAGAAGGGGGTGTTTGGCGGGCAAACAAATGTGAAATGTGTTTCTTGCCAAAGTGCACTATCACGCCTCGTCTATTTATCGGCAAGCGGCTACAAGTATCGAGTGGTGTCGAGTGGAATCGGCAGCTGGCAGCCAGAGCCGCTGCTGCCGCCATGATGCATGAGGTGAGAAAAAGTTTGCGATCGCTCAGTAACGCTAAACAACAACAACAACAACAACAACAAGGAATTATATTAATGCAAATAAATAGTAAAGCACATTTTACCACACTTACTGGCAGTGAGCCATAAATTGGTTGTTGTTCTAGAGCCAAATTATGGACTAGGGTGCAAAGTGATGGTCAGAGGAATTAGTTAGAATTTTAGAAAATGGTGAGATGCAGTTGATGGTCCCTCAGTTGATGTAAAGTCCAGTGACTCACTAAACAATAACCAAAGCAGGAACTCTCAAGTACCTTCTCCATTGAAACAAGAAGAAGAATCCAAAATTCTCAATATGTACTCAAATCGATGGGAAGACGTAGCCAAATGGCATGTCAGCCTAACGGACTGCCTCATTTGCATTGCCACTAACCCAAAGAGGTCTAAAATCAACAAATTAACCAGCGTCGAGAAGTGGCAGGCGAGAGAAAGAGTGAAACGCTTTAAGTTGGGTCAATAAGAAAACAAATTAACGATCATAACTTGGGTACTTTATGCCAAAACGATCAAGTCCAAGTGTTAAGTACACAGGCCATAAGCAGCAGGCCCCAAAACGCATACAGACGAAGTAGTAGTGGAAGAAAAAACAAATAAATAAAAAAAAAGAAGAAGACGCGGCAGTAAAATCAGACCCGCACTCGTCGCAGTGTGGAGAACCACTTTCATGATGCAAAAGAGCCTAAACAGTCTGAAGGGGCAACGGGACAACGGGGGAGGGCCCGGCGGCCGGAGGAGAGACATTGATGTTTGACGATGTACTTTGCAGCATATTTTTGTACATTATAAAATCTGTTTTCTTATTTGTTTATTGAAATAACAGTTTTGCGGTCGAATGTTGTCGCTGTGCGTGTTGCTGTTGCTGTTGCTGTTCTTCTTCCCATTATTGTTGTTGGTGTTGTTGATGTTATTGTGATTGTTATTGTTGCCGTTGATTGGATTTGTTTATGTCGAGACGAGTGTGGATTTTTGACACTGACAAGTGCATATACAATAACAAAGTTTAAAAAAAATGTCTATTGATTTAGGGGCTCTTAACAAAAAAATGAAAGACCCACACAAAAAAAAAACAAATATTGTGCATTGAAACTAATTTAAACAAGGTGGCAAAATCCATTGAAGCTTAAAGCGATTAACGGTTACTTTAAGCTTAACCAAAAGAAAACAAGTCCACAAGATGTTACAACATTTTTGAACTAACAGCAGAACTCTCCATTGTCCACTGATTGAAAGTAATCATCGTACACAATTGCCACACTCACTTGCTGCATCCAGCGATCTGTGTTCTGAACATACAGCCAGAGAATTCTCCGAAATGAAATTAAAGTTTTTGCATGTCAATATTTGGACAAAAATCAACGCCATACACACAGACGCACACCACTCATTTGAATCAAGTAAACAAACAGCAAAGAAAAATCTACTTGAAAAAGCAGTAAAAGCATTACGGCATGATCGGCCGTATATGGTGTAGGGCTTGTGTAGGTCGTTGTGCTTTAAAGTTGAGAAGAATCTGAAAGCAGTGAAGAATTTCAAAGATGAACGATGAGTTGCAATGCAGGTAACGAATGTTAATGCTGTTCCATGGAAATATGGTAAATGCTTGTATATGAAATGAAAAGGTATTTCATATTTTTAAGAAAACATAACATGAATGTGTGGATACGTATGTATCATTCAATGGCATATAAGACATTTGTTTATAAAACCAAACATTTTGTTATATAAAAAACCTTTTTAAATGCTCTCAATACCCTGTGTGGGTGTGGCAAACAAATAGCTTCACTGCTTATAAGCATTTCAAGGAATTTCGTTCAATTTTAGCTTCAAACAATTCAATTCCAATCAGGATAATAAGGATTACATTCACTGATTCCCTGAACGGAAGAAATTCACCTAAAATTGCAGAAGAAAAATTAAAAAAGGCAAAATATTTTAAAGTCTTTACAAATCGCAGACAATTTGAAATTCATCAGCCCAAAATGCCCGTTCACGCCCATATGGACCCCATGAACATAACAAACGATAATATTTACTGTCAACAAAGGCAAACAAATCATCAGAAAACATTGAAAATAAATAACCAAACCTGTCTCGGATCTTCCCACGGTATTTCCACCATGAATTCATTCCTTCACGCCCAAGCAGCAGACGAAATTGAATGTAATATGAAAAATATTCAAATCATAAAGAAACATTTGGTCAAAAGACATTTTGGGCAAAAGGTTTGGCAATGTGAAATGTAACGAAGTCAGGGTAAAACCTAAATAAACCAAAGAAAAAAAATATACAAAAAAATAGAAATACAAAAAATGAAAAGAAATCGAAATTGAAATGGAAATGGAACAAAAATGAACAAAACCGCATCCTTTGGCATAATTTAAAGTACACCACCAACCGCCTATGACAGGATTGCTTCCACACAACACAACACGCACACACACACAGGAGCAACGGAATTAACAGAATCACATGTGTTTGGCTGCGCAACACAGACGGACTCAAAGGAATGTCTTTAAGAATCAAATAAATTGAATTGGAAATTCGTACACAAGAAAAATAAATAAGCACAAAAAAGGGAAAATTTTACATCTTACAAAAATGAAACGAAAAAATAATGCCATACCCTACAGAAGATTTTTCTCCAAACGGTGTATAGAAGCGGGCTTAGAACGCCACTAGCAACAGCAACAACAAAAAAAGGACAAAATGCCAATAGAAAGGCACTTTTCACTTTTGCACCAACGGCAAAAGGTAAATAATCCTGCAATGCTCAAAAACACGCCAGCACATTTCGCACAACACACACACGCACACCAGGTCCTTGAAGAAAAAAAAAAAGCAGAAAGGAAATTGTATAAGAAATTCGAACAAATGTAAAGTGAAAAAGAAAATCTCACATCACAACTGACAGCCAGGATCCCTTTGTTGTGCGATGCTGCTCCACAAAAACTGTAAAGAAAAAAATACACACAGTGTGGCGTATTGAATCAACAGGATGCCAATGCTTAAAAAATTAATTCAATGCATCAAAATGTACAAATAACAACATACACTTTCACACTCGCACACAAATGTTTTGTGGCAGTGTCAGGATTTTCCCATCCAGAACCAATCGGCGGAGCGATAACATAATAAAACATGACATTGAGCAAATACACACATAGCGCGGCTGCAGACAGTGGGAAACGGTTTCTTTGTTTGTTTGGTTTTTTTTTTGTGTTTTTTTTTTAATTTTCGGGAACATCTCGCTCCAAATGTAGACTTTGCTACTGCTAACGTCCAACATAGACAGTTTCCATATGTCCCCGAAAATGTTTGTATGTTAAAAAAAAAAACTAAGAGCGAAACGTAACGTAACGTAAGTCCTTCAGGATAACAATAAGTGAAAAGTAAATCCATGAAAAATTAGCTGTATGCTGCTCGGCGTGCGTCTTGTGTGTGTTGTGTTGCGTTACGTCTTGAGCGGATTTGGCACAATTCGAGAAATGTCGCAACGAATTTATATTATTTCGTTTGTGATTAATTGAAATTAATGGAACAGTCGGGTGTCTGTGTGTGCGTATGCGTGTGTGTTTTCTGAAGGTGGGGGCCTCAAAATCAGGATTGATATGTGTCCTTTCCAATGAATTGTATGTTATTTGTGTAAGAACACGTGGGAAGGGAGTGTATGGCAATACGCTGTGGCGTGCTATTTGGAATCTCCTTGCTAATTCTATGTGCCCCTGTTGAAGAAAAGGTGAAATGTAAAAAATAATACTTTTCCAACCATTTCGTTGTTAGAAAATATTTTACTCTGTTAGACAAATCCTCTTGCAAACCCTTACCGAAACTTTAATTGTTAAAAAAACGCAATTAAGGCGATCCTGTTCACATGCAATGATCACTGAACTGTGTCCACACATTAATTGTTTTAATTCGCTGGAAAATTACCAGGGTCGATGTGTGTTTGGATATTATTCCCAAAAAACGAAATCCCCTGCCCACCTTTCAGGGCACATATCGAAATATTTTGTAAACAAACATTTAAAAAGAATTCGAATTGAAAGAAAGCAAACAAACGTCAGCCAAGACCCTTGTGTGCGGCAGCAGCGACAGACAAACGAAAACGATTTGAGAAATTGCCTACATCCGTCGAAAAGGTAAAGGTAAAAGGACCCGGGACACAACAATTACTCCACCACCAACTAAAAGGTAGTACAATAAAAAAAATAAGGTAATAAGAATATTACCAAAGGTTACATTGCCAACAACAACAACAACATCATCGAAGACGAGAAGCCACACCACACCGCCAGAAAGGACATTCGTATAGAATTGTAGAAATTTTTCGTTGGTAAACGACAAAGCAGCAGGGGCAATAGCAGCAGCTGCATCCACTTCGACAACAAGAGAAATTACTTTTTCTATGCAATTTGCAATTCACTTTTTAATGGATTCCATTTAACATTTGGAGAAAAGGATAATTCCGCAATTGCTAAGGAGTACACCGAAGCGCGCTCACAATAAGTCACAAAGGATATTATATATATGTGATGGCTGTGCACGTTCAGGTAAACGAAACGAAAATTGCATTTCCTTTAGTGGTCGTCGGTTGTGCTCCAGGAAACTGTTGCCAGCAGAAGTTGCAAGTATTTCAAAGGCGTTCAAAGGATTTGTTTCGCCAATATTGCAATTGTAATTGCAGCCTGTCCCTTCAACTGGGTGGCAGGTCAAAAATGGAATTTCTCACAAAATTTCGTTTGTATTTTGCGCAAGCGGAGGGTGGGGTGGTGTACACTTTCAATTCAATTTGGAAAAGTATTTGGAGAAACTTTTGAAAGTTAATGTTGTTGGGGTCTTTGTGTGTTCTTTTTATTTCGTAAATTGCTAGTTATCGGTAGTTTCACATGAGAGATGTATTATTCTGTATTATTGGGAAATGAAGCGTGAGAGTGCATTCCATTACGGCTGTCGATGTAGGAAGATTTTCAAGGAAATAAAGTCAAATTATGACTAACTTTGAGACATGTATGTAGTCCTTTCAATTTAAAATTCAGCCAAATGGAAAAAAACGTATCTGCCTTTATGCCGCCCATATCTGAAAGAACTCATCTCATTTTGAAACAAAAGATCCGCCGTTTTTATTGCACGCAAGTAGCATTTGAAAACAACAACAACAATATGCTTTAAGCCAGAAAAACCTATAAAAAAAGGGAATAAAACCTGAAATGCATTTCATCCTTCCCGGAAAACTCTTTGAAGAAAAGTTGGCCCAGAAAAAAAAATTAAACGGCGAAGATTGTAAAGCAATTAAAAAAAGAGTAAAGAAAGGGTTCACCTCTAGAGAAAGAGGCGGCTACAATATTAAGGAACTCATGGCTAGAAAAAAAGGGCACATGTGTCACAAACAATTGTACAAAATTCCACAGCTAACTTAATAGAAAGTAAACCGAATCTTCAGAGAACAACAGTTGCAGTAAGACAGTCGATAATTTCACCACATTTCTGCCGATGACGTATGCAGTTACGTCTTCCAGTTGGCGGAACTTTTTTCAAACCAAAATATGAATACCGAATCTTAGAGTTGGAGATCAGTACGACTTATAGAATAAGCTTCCTTCCCAACTTTCAGTTTCTAACTGACTTCAAAGAGAAGTTTGTACGCAGTACAGACTTGTAGTCGTGTTCGTGGATAGGATTTGCCACATCCACTTTTACCGCCCACAAGTTAGTAATACTGCATATATCTCAGACTTTTTTGATCGCAAGAAATTTGTCATAAACATACTATAGGGTCCCATCAATAATCTGGTCGGGATTAGACAACGGGCCGTGGCCACGCCGATACAAGTCAATTTTTCAAAATGCTGTAGCTGCTACCACGACGCTCTGTTCACTCGAAATTTACAGTCCTTCCTTCATGATCCGTATCCAATCCGAAAGTTTTGCTCTGCAACGTGAAGTGCTTCCATTGAGAGATTTTCAGTTTGGACACCTCCGTTCTTGAATTAAAGAAGGCGTATTTTGAGTCTGCATCTGGCCAGCAGTAGCAGAGCAAATGTTCAAGTCAGTTGAATACACCTTATTGCAGCAACGGTGCTAGTTGGGAAGTGGACAGCGGGGCATAGCACTTCCAATACAATTCCATATTTTGGGATCCTGTAAATGCATTTGACCAACCCTTGACTAATTTATTATTACTGTGAAGCTTGAAGGCAATGCAATAAAAAAAACTTACTTAGGGCCAGCAAAGCGAACCGAGCAAGTTGATAATAATCATCGCTATATAGAACATCCATGTTGTACATTTCTGAGTTGTACATTTCTTCTCCAAAATGCAGATGCATAATATTCCTCATTGATTTGAACGCTTGTAACAAGATTAGCTTTCAAGCCACGTATTTTCATAGCATAGTAGACCTTCTTAATAAACACATGGCTCAATATTATGAAGTGTATGAGAATATATTGGACACGGTGTAAGTCTCCCACTAAAATGCGCGTATTTTCCCTTTTCAAAACTGCTAAAAAATGGTTATGCAGTGATTCCCTTAATTCCGAATCGCACCCACTGACAGACGACAAGCTGGATTTGTGTTACACTAAGTTACAAGCGCCAATTGTTAAATTCGGCATCATCCAACACACACTGAGCTGAGAGTGCAACATCTACAACAGTCACTACGGCAAAACCAGCTGCAGGAGCAACTACAACCAGACAACAACAAATCCACTAGTTGTTGTAATTATTCTTCATTAATTATATCGAAATGCGGTACAGTATTGGAGCGCGCGTACTCCACTACATGCCAGCGCACAACATGTGTGTGTGTGTGCAATCGGTGAGGGGGCATTGGAGTCGTTTGGATGTTCAGAAGAAAATATATGCAACTGCTGCACATACAGCGATCCTACTGCAAACACAGGCACCGTCACCACCGCCGCCACCACTGTCATCTGACTCGCCTCATCCATTCATGCATTTGGTGTGTGTGTTGCCTTTGTACGTTCACTGCGAAATTTTCATTTCATTCTTGAATTCAAAAGTCATTTGCGCGTTCATTGGCACTTTTATGCGCTCGTCTTTTTTCCTAATTGTCGTATTTTGTGGGGTAATTTTTCAAAATTCTTTTTTGTTGGTTTGTTTTTAATTTGGCTTCTTGCCCATTTGAGGGCCGCTCGAGCGCTACTTTATGGCCAACCTACTTTGAGAATGTGTCTATTAGACTTCCCTTTCGTTTTGTTTTTGTTTTGTTTTGTTTTGTTTTGTTGCAAAATGCAAATGCAGCAGCGAGCAGCGTCTGAACGAATTCGACGGCAAGCAAGCAGAAAATGTTAAATTTATCGTTGCGATGCAATCGTAAGTAAGGCTGCGATGCGCGCGGTGCATCCGCATTTTAGTATCAGCAGAGCCTTTGTGCTTTGGTTGCATCTGCCAATGTTATTGCTGCTAATTGTGTGCTCGCTCTGTGAGTGTGTGTGTGTGTGTGTGTATGTGTATCGATGCTGCACCCGATAGTTTCGGTTTTGTGTGCTGAAATTGTTGCTTTGATTTCAATTTGTTCGATTTTTTCTTTTTTGCTTATTTTCGAATTTATCTGTAATTGGAAACTGACGTAAGTATGCAAGTAGTGGTGGTTTATCCTATTGTTCTTGTTGTTGTCGTTGCTGCTCATTTGTGTTGCTTATTTGCAAATTAGGCAATTGTTTTCATCTGCAATTGATTCGATATGTGCTTTAAAATATGTAAGAGTTTTTCATAAATTCTAAATTTATTTTAAGATTAAGTCGCTCTGAAGACTCCTCTCAAATACTTGGCAGCAGCTGCTCGCAAACTTCGATGAAGAATTTCACATTTCGGCATGCCAGTCTGTCGTAGACATTCATTGGAGCTCACTCACCATGGAATATGCGGCGGCGACAAAAACTGCAAGGCGACGGAATGGTCTACTGACGACACCAACGTCATCTGAATCATGATCAGGCGACATGTTGCTGCTGTTGCTCTTGACTTTGTGCTAGCAATAAAAAACAAAAAAAACCCTCACACCGCACAATGATCGTTAATTGATTATGTGATGTGTCCACGCATTTTGCAAAGAAACAATAATTTCTCAACCATTCCTGAATGGCCAGAAGGTCCGCATAATTGTGCTTCCGCTTTTCGCTAGCTTGCTGACAGCGGCTGTCAGCACACAGCAGTGTCATTGGGAATTTCGCCCATGAAGCGGAAGGACTCGACCGTCAGCGGCGGGCTTCATTCATGACTTCCAGTCCAAACTATGTATGGATGGTCCTCCTTCCTTGTTCAAGGAGACTCTGGCCCTATAGTTACACGGCCGACCAAATGAACGTTAAAACGGCGATCGACTCTCTGACGCATTGCTGCTATCAACTGGAGGACAAGATAATTTCATATGATGTGCAATTAGCTTAAGTTGAGGCAGGGCACACTGGCACTGAGTGGTGAACTGGAAGCGGCTGGCCCACGATGGTTTGAGTATGAAAACGAAACTGAAATGAAGGCTGGAGAGTGTGGCCCGTAAACCATACTCGAATTTCAACGATTGCAATTTTAATGATGACAATCCCTTATCTTCTCAGTTCAGTTGGTTGTGGAGTTGGGAGCTTTTCACTCTTTTTGAGCAGAACTTTGAAATTCCATTGTCTCGTACATTAAAAACGATGAAATGCATTTAGATGAATAAAAAAAACAGTAAAAGTTTGTTTTTCTCTTCTTCTGTGAACCGACGACACAAGTTTTCAATTTTCTTTTTGTTGTTGCTTATTTTAGGTTAATTGCACGCCCTCAGGTGTTATCAGTGTCACATCAACATCAACAGAGACACAAGTGTCTAGATAAAAGCCGACAACAACACTAACAAAGAGGTTAAAACAAACAAACAGGCCAGCAAAACAACCACAGCCACCACAACACAACACAGCACAGCAACACACTCCGTCAGAGAAGCAGCAGTGCCCAAATCGAATAGCAGAGCAACAGTCAGTCAGCCCTGTAAGATATGGCTAGAGGTACCGGTACCGGAACCAGAACCTCTGCCAACCTGACACATGCCGCACACTTGCGGTGAGGTGTTGAGAAATTTGTAAAACCTTGAAAAGTTCTGTTCGTCGAATGGCAGCAAACGGGGAGGCAAGAGAAGGCAACCGAATTAAATTAAAACTGCACTGATTCATGTTTGGCACATATGTTGCGGCGGCCAATGCCTCTCTCGTGCTGTACCCGTGCGATTGCTGTGCTCTGTTCTGGAACAATTCGGAAATGGACAAAAGCAAAAGTTCTTGCGGTTTCGAGTTCGACAGAACATGATGCAGACAAGGCACCGAAGCCACCTCACCTCCTACCTCCTTTGAGCCCCTTCACTGCGGTGTTCTTTCCCATATTTTTTGTTTTTTGCTTTGCTTTCACATTTACTTTAATTCTGTTAAAAACTTGTTCCTAGCCATGTTTCAATGTTCCACTACAACGAGTGCTAACAAAATGTCAAAAGTCAAAATGTTTACATTAGCCATTAGAGCCTTGTTAGTTTGGTTTGGTTGCCCTAAGTCTGGGTCCAAAGTAAAACGTACAACAACCACCTGAAATGAGTTGTGTTCTAACACAGACTTACTTGATTTCACAAGTACCTACTTTATTTTTCAAAAATATACTGAATTCGTTGGCTGGTTGTAAGGATGTTACCGAGCATGTTGCATAAGTGCCTTTTGGCTGCTAAGCATTAATTTTGTTGTGTTTGTGTAAATCCAAGTACATTTGCATCTGGTTTTAATGGAACTTATTTTTAGCACCTCTTGGGTTTGTCAATAAAGGTGCTTTCCTTTGTTTAGACGAGACAAAATGTTAGCAATGGTGTGAATGACATTGTTTTTTCATTTATTGATCCAGTGACGTTTCCTTGTCTAACACAAATTGCATGCAAAGCTTAGAAAATTTGCTAGACAAATATTGTTGGCTATCATTTTGAAAAATTAAGGTAATATTGAAAAAAAAATAGAGCAATTTTAAGTAAAATGGCTTACATAGTTGACGTAGGCAACAAAAAATTAGTACCCGATACCCAAAAAACCGGTTACTTTTCTATAAGATCAATGTTTTATTGTATTCAAGTCAAAGCTAAGAGGTAGGGACTTTGAATTTTTCTCATGTGCCCGGTTACTCTAACACGAATTACAAGTAACCAGTACTTGAATTTTTTCAATTTGGTTACATCGCTTTTAAATCAAGTTGTATATGTTTTTAAAGTTAAATTTAGTCTGAGACTGAGAAAAGAGACTTTTTTTAAGAAAAAGATTTTTGTAATGCCAGCTAAGACCGAGTTTCAAATTGGTTCAAATAGATTAATTCCATCTTCACATTTGTATTCTTTAATACTATACACTACAAAATATCTAATTGAATACCAAAACATTCACCCAAATTGACAACACAAACTGCAGTGACAATAGAGGTCAAATGCATAGCTACGAAAAGAGGTGAGACTTCTCTGCTCCATACACTTAAGTAAATTGAACCGCACAAGTTGCAATTAGAAGCCCAACAAGATTGAGTAAAACTGAGTAAATATTGTAAGGCTGCTTGTGAAGGCGACAAATGAAGAGCCTGAAATCCGAGAAACTAGTGCCACATTCGATCATACCAGCCAACGGAGACATTGTCAATATTTAAACAAAAAAGGAGTCGATTTTCAAATAAACCATAATTTCTAGGGTAAATAAGGCAAGCGATACACAAATGCACACCAGAGATACGGAGCAGTCAATTGTGTGTAAACATAAATCCTGGGTGGTGGTTTTGACACTTTTTACTTCTTCTGGATGTAGTTGCACTTCTAATAAATTTAAATAACAAAAAAGCAAAATAGAACAACAGAGAATACCTCCAGTCGAAGCTACCTGAGGCCATTTTCAAGTCCACTGCCCAAACATGTTGCGCCTTCTCCTACTTAATATCGTTGGTTGGACGAAATTTATGCGGCAACATAAATTTCACCAAAGTATGCAACTGTCAAAATTCTATTACCGCTCAACGCAATCTAAACTTTAACTTTAACTTCGTTTCTGGTACATTTCGTGTTAACTTCTTTCCTTTCGCGAATAGTTTCCATTGAAATTGGTAAAAAGAATTTCGAGGCCCATAACAACCCACACATTGAGGCAACGAACTTGCTCCCTCAATTCATTAAACGAAGTGAAGTGGAAGAAGAACTTGTGCCCAGCCACTGCCGATCGCCGCAACTGTGAGATAAATGATCGGGCCGCGCACCGGCATAGGACACAGTGTCTTCCCCAACCCATTCTGTAGTTAACTATGTTTATGGCCATCAGCCAAACCACCTTACTCGGTTGGACAATGAGGCTGGGGCGAAATTTGTACCACAACAGCACACCAACAGCACAACAATAGACCGACAAATGATGCTCCCAGCAGCGACTGTTTGGAAAAATGACGTGAACGAATATTAGTGATCCTCGACATTCGACTGCGATCGACGCGCACATCAGCGAGGATCATTTGCTTAGACTACTATGGTGTTGTTGTTGTTGTGGTTGTTGCTGGTGTATTCTGTATGACTGCTGCCGTTGTAGCTGTCCAGGTCTTGTTAGCATATTGGCGCACTCAGCTGGAGATCCGGATACTAATATTTTTGCCTCAACGGACCTTAACCTTAAATGTCGAAAGGCTAAAAATATTATTAATAAATGAAAGGGAATAATTGCAGGTTTTTTGTTTTTTTTTTACTGTGAAGCCATTTGCAAGTAGTTGAAAAGGGGGAAGTAAACATTTTATGAATTGTCGTTGAAATGCTTTCGAATGTAATGATATCAAGGAAAGAGAGAAATATTAAATAAGTGGGAAAATACCTTTTAAATATATTATTAACCCTTGGGCAGCGTGTATCACAGAATCTGTCACAGAATACCACATCTTCAGAAACTTCCTTTTCCACTTTTCAAACAGTCTTGTGATAGCTATCTTATTTAAAAGAATTAGAATTAGAATTAGTTCATTAATATCATTAATGAACCTCATTCCAGAAATGATTCACCCAACTCATCAACTCTGATCACTTAAGAGTCAAGATAGTAGGAAACTTTCAAAAATACCCTCATTGGGCGAAAATAAATTCCAACACATACCTTCTACCTTCGATATGACGGGCATCTACTCAAAGCACCAGCATGCAGCACTGATATTTCGCTGAGATTAACAAATTTACATGTTCACATGTCAGAAAGAATCATCATCGTTTGTCAAAAAAAAAGACCAAAACCAACGAAATTTGGACAACAAAAAAACAACCCAAAAACAAAGGCAAAATACCAAAATAAACCACAAAATAAACACAAAACTGTCTTGACTCCACAATCAGATCGTGGAATTGATCACCGTATGTCAAAAATGTCAGGCAGCTTAAGCTGAAAACTCTTTTTTTCTCCAACTTCTCTATGACAGCAAAATGAAATCAAAGCTAATAGTCTCGAATGTACAGAAAAGCAACAAAAACCAAACCGGCAAAAGCTTCACCATTCAACATTTGGTGAAAAATCGTATTTTTACGTTTTCAATGTGACTTTCTGTCATTTCTGGTGTTGTACCGCGTACCGTGTACCGCTGCCCACACAATTCATGTACGCCAAAACTGTAGTTGCGTGCGCCCCAATGGAGAGTGTGTGCATATGAAGTATGAGTAGTGCGTGAGGTGCGTGAAGTGTCGCCTGCGTTCCATTCGACCGCCTCGTAGTCATTCATTAGATTTCAAATGTTTTTTTTTTCGCTGAGGTGTTTTGCGTGCAACGCGCTTCCACAGATTCGCTGGGTTTTTGTGACACTGAAAAAAGTTTACCAAAAAACAACAATAACTACAACAAAAAGCGTTACTCGTGGTCATTCAGGAAGTGACCAATTGACCATTGTAATGTGGAAAGGGGAAGGGCATTTGCTGTGACATGCTCAGCAATTGTCAAGGCAATCTCACTTCGCTATCAACATCCACTCGAATAGACAGACTGGGGAGTAGAGACCCCTCTTCCCCTCTTCGGAATTTTTATCACTTAATTAGTAACAGATTTTTGCCTTTTGATTGTTTAATTGTCTGTCCGAGCGGCGCTGAATTGTATACCGATCACGTTATTGACTTTGTTTGTTGATCGTTTACACTTGAGCGGCGATTGATTGCTTTTCTTTTCTTTTTGGTTTGCCTGTAATTGATTATTTTTTCAAGTATTGACCGTTGTATTCGTTTACATGTTTGAATAAGGCTGCGGGCAAAAGTTGTTGATAGAGAGCAATCGATACACACAGAAATAGAGTAAATCGACTAAGTTATGTTCTTGTTGATTGGCTATTGGTGGCGGAACACCTACCCACCCACCACAATCCATTATAAATAAGAATTGATAAAAATGAAATATGAAAACATTTTAATTCCCAAATCTAACAAGACAAGGTCTACACGAGCAATCGACAAGCATTGACATTGCCCCACCTCCTCCACCCTCTGGTATGGAACGCAACATGTAGTTAAATGTTGTATTTACCTTGTACATATTCTTAAAATGGCTAAAAGCCCAAAATTAAGCAAAAGGCAATTTCAATATTGGTTTCTCGGGCATAGAAAATATATGGTATTTTGTAGACAAACAAATTAATTTTGCATTCAGTCATGTTGTTCTGTGCCCCCAAAAAAATGACTTGGAGCGTTCTCAATCCGTAAACTATCAGCGTTAACGCAATTAACAGTTGCTGGTTTCTGTGTCGGTGTGTGTATGTGTGTGTGTGTGTGCTTTTTTGTATAGTCTTGGCCCCACAACGGCGGTGGCGGCAGGCAGTTTCGAACCATATGGGGTCGCATTTAAAAACCACAACAATCATGTTTACAAGCTTTGAAAGTCAACCCGAGGTTCAGTTCAAATCGAAATCAAGTAATTACAGTTTTGCCCAATTGAGGAGAGCGCAAAGATTGGCGCTTATTGGCCATTAATCGATCATATTTTTTTTTTAAAGATTTTTTTAATCGCTTTAGAGTTTTATGATTGAAAATACGTTTGAGCTAACTTAGTACCTCCAAAGTTTAAAATATTTTCAAATGGGAACCTAGGGAATCTTTCCAGGAGGTAGGGTGAATATTAGCTGGAGGAATTTGTTAAGACTTCGCGATATATATGCCTATTACAATGGCATATTTTCCAGTAATACTTGATGCATGTCAACCCACCCAACCAGTAGGAAAGTTATCGGACAGCAATGATGCAAAACTACCCCAAAAAGCCTACTAAAAAATTATCCAAAACCCTACAATGGGCCCAGAAAGCTTATCGGTGGATTTTAAGTGCATACTAAGGGCTTCATATGCAGCATTAAGCCAGCAGCCTGCCAAGGACATGAAATGGAAGAATGCATGTAGCAAGTTTGTGTCAACATTTTATGAATCTTTGATGTTGCGAACAAGGCGGGCAAGACGACTTATTATTTAACGCCCAATGTCTTGACTACAACAACAAACAGTGTAACCACATCGTATCTCTGTTGCAGACTGGCAATCGGACATTGTCTTATTGTAGTTCGTGGTAAACACTATGGATCATATTGGTCTGTGTATGAGGCATATCATCGACACTCTAACATAACCTAAATTTTAGCATATGCGTTCACTTAAACTACTTAATATTACAAATCACTTTTCAAATTGGTGTGGAATGAGTTTGCGTAAAAGGGGTTTTGGCACACAATTATATCCAGCCACATAATATTCGTAAATAATACGTCAGAAAGTTTTCAGATTTAGATTACAAGTACACGCGATGTCCACAATCGAAGACATGTGTCCCTCTTACCCTAAACTAAGGCCAAAGAAAAATATTAATATTAGGTATTAGGTCAGATAAGACAGTGATAATTATCAAACGTTAGACACACTCCAAACACACACACTCATACCCACGTTATCAGTTGAAAGAGTTTTGTTATTTATTAAAAGGTTTAACTTTAATTCTGGGAATTTTAATTCCACTGGATTGCTTCATTGACGAACTATCGTCATTGAAGTGATTGAGCCATCGTTTTGATAAGAGAATTGGCGAATGGTATAAAAAAAAGTTGCAATTCGCACACTTTCAGTTCGGTATAAATAGTAGGCAGCCTACCCACCGAACGGTAGTAGCAATATTGTCGCTGTCATTGCCTTTGATTTAGTTAATATTAAAAGCAGAATTCAAATTAAAATGAAAACCAGTAAGAATATAGACACGCATTTATTCCTTGTGAAATACTAACTGTAATATTTTCTCAAATCGCCTAGTCTTCGTCCTCGCTCTGATCGCTTTGGCTTTTGCCTTTGCTTACGCTGCCGACCCCGCTGCCTGTAATCCCGATGGTGATAACAAACCCACTTGCACTGCTGCAATGGCGGGACAGACATTCCGTAATTGCTGGGATCCCACTGCATACTGGGTATGTACCGGTGGTGCCGCTACCCCAGCTCGTTGCCAGACTGAACATTTGTACGATAGTGCAACGTCCGAGTGTATTATATATAGTGCATGGACTTGGACTCCATGTTGCCCAGAAACTGCATAGATCTACAAAATGATATGGAATTTGAAAAATGAAAAAATTAAATAAAATTAAATTAAATTCAAGAAAATAATTTCGGTGTCGTGCGTTCCAGGGTTTTTGTTTAGGTCTTTTCGTTCTATATTTTAGCAATCATTAGAGCATAGCTTGGCATAATTTCCCACTGGGTTTGATTAGTGCTCATCTCCCATATGACACACACACACGCACACACACGCGCCCATAACCGTGTGGTAATTAGTGTTTTTCTTGATTTGAACGCTTTTCGCGCGCGCCTTCCTATTTGACCGGAGTGGCCAATGGCCTTAGGTTCAACTGGCTGTGATTCCATCAAGCTTCAAATTCATTATTCACAGCATTTACGTACGATGTACATATGTGTGTGTGTAGTAAATGCGTTTCCGGTGGCTAATGTTTCGTTTTTTACTAATTCTTTTTTCAGGTTAGTTGCTCAAACGTCAAAACAAAAGAAACACAGACAGAAGGAGAGAATCAAAGAACAGTAGTAGAATACGATGAAAGATATTTCTATTAATGTTTATGTTTGGCAATTAAATTTGATGTTTTTTTTTTTAGATTGCTTGGTTCTTCGTGAAACTGTAAATTGATAAAAGCCAAAAATTGATCATCAGTCCAAAAAAAAATGATAAACGTGAAGTACTTCATAGTAAATTTTGGGTGTGTACTTCATTGAAAAAGAAAGTGTTCGGTGTGTTCAACATTTTTGGTATTTGTAATTTGTGAACGTTCTATTTTAAGCTTTGTCAAGTTATCAGCGGATGCTCCTCACTGCCTCACTTTAGTTAGCAGAATATTTGGCATTTTTTGCTATCAACGAAAAGTCAATTAAATGATAAATTCCAACCATTTGTAGCGATATGACATGACAATTTCGTGATGTTCTTTCTAATCAAACAATACAAAAAAAAGCATAGAGTTTTCACCAAGGCCGTATTTAGGGGGGCATGTATAGGTCCGGACACTCACCCCTCACTGCAACAGTGCAGTTTCATAAAATAAAAGTCAAAAAATATCGAAAAAAAACGATAAACTAGTGAAAAATTGTCGATAGAATATCGAAAAATTATCGATAATTATAGAAAAAATTTTATCGATGAAATATCGAAATATCATATATGAATTATCGAAAACCGATCAATAAAGTAGCGAAAATTTTCGAAAAAATTACCAACAAAATGGACTAAGAATGAATCGTACTCGCATGGTTGTAGGTTAATGCAAAATTCATTTTGGCCCTGGGGTAGTGTATTTTTTGGGTAAACTTTTCCAGACCCCCCGAAATGAAATCCTAGCTACGGCCTTGGCCTTGACATTATGTTAGACATTTTACAAAATTTTGGTATAAATACTCGAGCACTTGACAAATGTCGTTGTCGATAATTCAAAATGAAAAACGGTAAGTGGGTTTTTGTTCTCTCTGCACATTAAGGATTTCAAACTTTTACTTTCTCCGACTAAGTGCAGTACTCTTCTTCGCTCTGTTCGCTTTGGCAGCAATCGTCTCTGCTCAGGGCGCCACCATAGTCGATGCAGAACCCGCCGCCACTGTAGTGAAAGCAGACACCGCTGCCACCGTAGTCAAAGCAGACACCGTCGCCACCTTAGTCGAAGCCAACCCAGCCGCCACCGTAGTCGAAGCCAACCCAGCCGCCACCCTAGTCAAAGTAGACACCTCCGCTGACTCCACCGACACCACCGCTACAGTTTGTGATCCCGATTTCAACGGGGAGCCCACTTGCACAGCCGCCATGGCCGCACAGACCTTCCGCAACAACTGGGACCCCACTCACTACTGGCAGTGTGCCGCCGGTACCGCCATCCAAGTTGAGTGCCCCGTAGCTACCCTGTATGATGCCACCTCGAAGACCTGTGTTCCATGGAATGATTGGGAATGGGTGAATCCGTGTGCAGCCGCCTCTGCCACTTCCACAAACAATTAAATTTGCATACATTTTGACTGTGAGAAAAATAAAGATTGAATATTGAATAGAAAGTGGTCCTGGTGCCTATTATCAGTTTTCGCTGTCTAATTCTAACCAAGTCATAACTTTTGTAGTTATGTTTCGATAACAGAGCAAACACACAGTTCATATTGAGCGCCTCCTTTCAGTATGGTCCCTTTGAAAAAAAAGAGAATCTATCCATTGATTGACATGGCAAGACCAATACCTATAAAAAGGTACACTGAGAAAAAAATCAAAACGAAACGTTGTCAAAACGTTCCGAACCGTTGTCAATTTCCAGCCAAAACTGAATGTTCTGATTTTGACAACCAAACGCTTAAATTTTTTTGAAACTGCGTATTCATGAATTGAAACGGCGCATTGATGAATTGAGACGCAAATGTTCTTGTTTCATGTTTTGCGACTGAAATGTTTATGATTTAATGAATTGAAAATACAAAAAAAAGGTTATTGGAAACGGACCCCGTCTAGATTTCTTGAAATCGAAGTCCAGTACCTCAAAAATGCAACAAAATTAAAATCGGCAAATGCAGATCGGTTTTTTTCTGCAAAAATAAAGAAAAAAAATAATAAAAAAAAAAAGATGGAGAAAAAGTTTGGTCCGACTGAGATTCGAACCCACGCTCCAGTATCTCATACCATCTTCAAAAAGTGAAACTGTTTCAGTTGTGTTGTAGAACTGTGCGGTGTTGAATTTTTCGTAACGATACCCCTTCACCGAAAGCATCGAGGGCTTACTGTATCCTTCTCCGATCGTGTTGAAACTTAAATTTATATAATTTTTTGAATTGGTGTAAGAATTTTACGGCTTCCTAAGTTTAAAATGTTCATATTTTCTCCAATTTTTTGTCGTTTGGCCTCCAACATTTTCATTATATTTTGTCAACCAAAAACGCTACAGCTGAGCCCGTTTATAAATTATAGGCACACTTAATATTTCACTCTTGCATTTTTAATTCATATTTTATTCTCCACAAAATTTTACAAAACCACTAAATAGCACATTTCGTAAGTCTACGCAGTTTCTGGGCAACATGGAGTCCAACTCCATGCATTATACATAACACACTCGGACGTTGCACTATCGTACAAATGTTCCACCTGGCAACGAGCTGGGGTAGCGGCACCACCGGTACATACCCAGTATGCAGTGGGATCCCAGCAATTACGGAATGTCTGTCCCGCCATTGCAGCAGTGCAAGTGGGTTTGTTATCACCATCGGGATTACAGGCAGCGGTGTCGGCAACGGTGTCGGCAGCGTAAGCAAAGGCAAAAGCCAAAGCGATCAGAGCGAGGATAAAGACTAAATAAAAGTCAAATGGTAGTTACCAACTTCAATATTCGTTGCCATACAACAAACACTTACCGATTTTCATTTTGGCGTAAAGTTATGATTTCCTATCAAATCGTAGTTGAAGGCAAAAGACTTCTGCCAGTCGGTAGCTAGTTGTCAAGTATTTATACAGAACTGGTGGAAAGAACTGATACTTCTTTTGCTCCAATTCTCTTATCAAACTGCAGTGTTGGTGTGCATGTTTGAATAGTTGCTGCCATGAAACAGGGCAACGTAATTAAAATTTAATCGCTGCCAAACGGTGTGCAGATATTAAAAATTAATGACAAAAATGTTCATTATACTTTTTAAAATAGCCAAAAAAAAATGGGGTAGTCTTATCGTTAACAATATGTATATGTACCTATAAATAATTATTTTCATTAATGAATATACGACAAAATTCATTGCGTCTGGTATGAAGTTTTGTCAATAAGAGTTTGGTGCAATTTTTAAACAATTTCAGTGCAATCAGCTCAAACTAATCATTGCCCTAATTCAAGTTGGTATGTGAAATGGTTAGCGGAAATCATTTCTACAAATTAGAAACTAGCAAAGTAAAAAGAGGTCGTAGCTCAACTTCTTCTCAGGCAGAAAAAACCAGTTTGTTCCGCACGGAACCACCTTTTGTCAAGCAATGGCGAACTTAGGACAGTATAATTTGCCGTGAAGAAACTTTACTTATCGTATGGAGACAGCACTAAACTGCAGGGCCACTGCATAAAAAATGTTACCACGCCTACCAAATGGGAATGGACCGGAACAAAGCGGAATTGGAACATTCTTAGGGTGAAGGGGTTTTACATATTTAAAAAAATTAAATTTGCGGATTTCCCACGGCGAATGCGTCTATAAAATTTGCCTACTACTCGAGGTGAAATACACATTTGTCTATTTTTCAATTTGATAGAATAGATTCGATATTCTTTTTTTTTCTATTCTATTCTTATCAATCAAAATTCTGCGACATTGAGCAAAAATCTAATTTGTCGACTTCCCATCAATTCTGATTAAACCCACAGAAGATAGTGTTCGTGGAATTTTCATACCATGGCCTGGGCAAAAAATATAAAAATAGATACGCATTTAGACCAGTCCATAAAATATCCGTTTCGTTACTCGCAGCGATCAAATCAGGCAGCACACCGAGATAACGTCACCAATTAGAACGACAAAAGCCTTCAGCGATGCTTTTGCCAAATCGATTCGCAAACATGTGCATATCGTAAAACTAGTTAGTACACACCGTCACACAATTTACCTGAACTTGGGCCAATTTTTCGTTTTCGTTTATATATTTTTTTTCATTTCGCCCTAATCTGCAAATTGAAATCTTGCGCGCCGCCGAAAAGTCAAATCAAATTTGCAAATACAAAAATGTTTACTAACAACAGACGTCTTATCAGATCGTGAACGAAACGTTTGGTCTGGGCGGCAGGCGGGGGGCGGTGATATTGCCGAGGAGGTTCGAGTGCAGGAGAGTCGATGTGACTGCATTTATCGCATATTGCATCGTACGTATGTTGTGCATCGCATGTGGGCGCCAAACGAATTTCAGGCGCATGAAAGAAAATCACTTCCGAATGGAGTACCCCATCTAATGCAGCCAACTACGTATCTACTGTTAGATGATCAATGCAATCTTCGATTAGACAAATTTTAATACTGCGTTAAGCTAAGAGGAGCTGAGTTTGAGCTGCGTGCCGCAGTTACCGCAAAACTCAAAGTTGAAAATTTCCACAAAACAAGCAAAATGCATTGCCGTCTTGCCCGCCACGGCTGTGCGGCATAACAAAAGCGAACTTCTTTCTTTCTCTTCCCTGAGCTCAAGCGTTTTCTGTTCAATCTGAATTTTATTTTTTGCGGGAAATTGTACATGGTGCTTTCTATTATTTCGCTCGCACACCTTCGCTCATCGGGCGCATCTCAACTCAATTTAACAGCTTCTGTTGGCCTGTACGCTGCGGCTCTGGCCTGACGGCTTTCGACATGCTCTTGATGGGTTCGATGCAGACAAATCGCTGGGGCAAATGCAAAACCACCAACGTTGTTGTTCTCCATCGAATGGGCTACGAATCGGGATTGGTTTTTCAAGATAGTTGGCTCTTGCAGTTTCATTTTATTTTCTGATGCTAGATTCTGTTGGCATTAAAGTAAAAACTTGATGGAATTTTGTTCCTTGCTATTTACTTGTTGCCTTTGAACGTGTGCAAGGCTAGCACCACTGAGTTCGAATTGCAATTGAGTAAAGGCCAAGAAAACAAATTAATGCGGTTTTACATTCCATTTTTTTTCTCTCAGTTTGAGATGCAAGTGTTGAGAAACTAATTTGTTTTGCTGGGTTTCGGTTTGTTTGTGTCGAAGTAACGGCAATTATTCTGAATTTTTTAAATAGCAATAATAAGTATTTTCACTGTTAAAACTCCTTCCAGTGAACTTCAATTTGAATGCCAGTGAAAGAAATGGTGTTTGTCACCAGCAGCCAAACACTTTTAAATCGTTTCAAATCCAAAATTGGACCTTTTCCATATTTGTAAACTCATTATACGCTCAATGCCAAAAATGCAATCAACGTGCGTTGCTGCACACTTTCAGCCCGGCCAACAGTGCCTGCAAATAAGCCAGTAAGGCAGCCAGTCGCAAGAGTGGCTCCCTAAAGAGTCTCGAAGTCGGAGAAGATCCCAAGCGACTCGACACAATCGACATCCTCGTACTTCTAACTATCGTCCTCAGCCTCGTCATCGTCATGTTAACAAAAGCGATTCTTCAGCGTTCCGTCGCACTTCGACTCAACGCTGAGCCACTAATGGCATATGCAAATCACATCCCATCGCATCGCATCGAATCACATGTAAACACAACAGAAGTACGAATAATTCGAAGCTTGTTTGAAATTAAAATGCAGCGTCTTGTGTTGCGGCAGAAGCAGCAGCATGCAACAACAGCAACGGCAAATACAACTACAACACCGACAGCATCGGCACCATCATGTGACGCTGATTTGTTGTACTCGCAGCATATTCGGATACGGATTTGAATTCAAATTCAATTCGATTTGCTTGTTGTACCTTTTCGTTGTTGTTGTTGTTATTGTTGTTGTCTGTGTTAGCACACATAACCTCCTTCTAGCTGCTGCTGGGATGTTTCTGGTGCTGCTGCTGCTGTTGGTGGGTACTTAAGCTCGTTTTATGGCGTTTGGCTTCAAGACACGTTTGTGGCAATTTTTGGCTCGAAAAACATCATTCAGTTGTCGAGAGGCTTCGATTTGTGTTAGCACATGTGTGTGTGCGTGTGTGCATGTGTGTGTGTGTGTGTGAAGTGCTGCGCGCATGACAACGACAACAATTTCACACACAATGAAATGTTCTCGTCTCTTTCGGTGGGTGGCGACGGCAGGCGGCTCCAGGCGACGTCGCTATTTGCAATTTATTCGCTTTGTGTATTGACATGACACTTTTTAGCACTCAAAAGCTTTTGCACCATGCACCATTACTTTGGCCAAATGCAAATGGATGCCATTCGATTGGTTGTTTGAATATTTCGTGGTGCGGCAGAGTGAGGGGAGTTTCTTATCGGATGCATTGAGAGTCATTACTTGCAAACATGAGTAATTGCTAAGTAAGAAAAGATCGGGAGCAAAATTGCAGATTTTCGGAAATGTTTGTGCCTTGTTGGTTGGTGTATGAAATAGCCAACGTCACCTTCTATCAATAATTTTCGCTGAGTGTGTATCTTCAAAGCATTTGATGGTTAATCGCGCGTACAAATGCCTCGTCTGTCGTGCCTAAACAAATTCCACAAGGCGTTGCAATAGAAAATCATGCAGAAAGAAAAGGCAAACACTGCAGCAACTGTTGCTGACAGACGTTTGTTCGTTGGTTGCTACTGTCGTCAGATCCTCAGTAGAATCAAAATCAAAAGAAATCACGTACAAACGCTGGGCACACAACCTGGAATGCGTTGGCAATTGGCGTTGTCGCCAGCTGCAGCTGTGACACGTCTGTCCGGGGAGACAACAACAACAACAACAACAGCAGGAACAAGAACACAAGCAATACAGAAGCCATGCGACAATAAGACGCAACGCAGGGCCCACCTTTCCATCGAACTGATCTGGCATATGGCCCAAAGAAAGCATTCGCAGCAGCATCATTTCCATTGCCAATGTAAACATTGCATCAAACCTTTCCATTGCTGGGGTGAGTCTTGCCTCTGATCAATCCGGAATGCAAGAAGCATTTGATTTGCAATTTTTTACGCTATTCAAATTATTTGTTGTCGTCGTCGTTGTTGTTGTTGTTGTTGCTGATACAGGCACATACTTCCGTTCCGATGTTTGTTTATTTCTGAATTGCAATCGCAAATATTATATTGCCGGGAAAAGTCTATGCAAGCACATTTCGTATTGAACTTAATAACCACTACAACTTGATAAGTTAGCCATCTCAGCAATAATTGTTTCAACAGCAAACAAACAATTGTCATTGCGACAAAAAAAAAAGGAAGCCAACACCATCGCCGTTCCAAAGACATTGTAGTGGCAAGTATCGTTGCGCTGCCATTAGAAATGTTTCTCAACAATAACTCCCAGACGTGCTCTGCTCGGGCGATCGCATCGGGATCGCAATCTGTCGCTTATGTTTCCCTGCCGTCTGTTGCTTATCGCCAACATTATAGACTTGACTTACATATTCTGCCGTTGCTGTTTCGTTGTTCTTGTGTTGCTGCACTTACAATTGGAAAATTGGCTGTACGGCATGGTTGCGGCCGCCGCCGCACACTGCACACTGCTCAGCATCGATTGCTGGCTATACAATTGCTCGTCGGTCGATCGGTCGCTTGGTCGGCTGGTCGGTTGGTTGCCCTCATTGCGCTTTAACGCAATTTCGTTTGCAATTGTTTCGCGTTGGTGCAATTCGGTGCCGCTCATTCACAGACTCATTCAGAAGTCGTCGACCGAGCGACAGAGCGACCGCCCACCCATTCTTATGGTTAGCATTTGCTGTAGCGACTACTTCGCTTGTGGTTGGCAATGACTTGGCTTGCTATTGTGGAGCATTTGAAAATGTTTGTTGCTGCTTTTGTTAGTCGTTGGCAACATCAAGATCATTGTTCAATGTTGACTTCAACACCTTGAGTCGTTGTCGTCGTCGTCGTCGTTCGTTCGCTGGTTGGTTAGGAACCGGTAGAAGAAATATTTGAGTTCCACATGCAACAATAGCAACAACAATCGCAACATCAGCAACTTAATGTGGAAGTTTCAATGGTAATAAATTGAATTAAAACTGCCTTTTTTTTTTGTTGTCTGCCAATTAGAAATAATTTGGTAAAACAGATTTCAAATATTCCGGTAGGTCGCAGCGGTTGGATCGGAGAGATTTTTGATTAGCAATGAAATATACTTACGAATTTGTATGCATTTTCACTGTGCTGTGAAAACGTACGAAAGGCATACATTTTGATAATGCATATTTCCTGTGGAGAATAGAATTTGCATCAATTGACATGTCCGATAGGCAAGGACTGCCATGGAGATACGACAGTACCATTTTTAGGTTATATTTGCAGGTTGATGCAATGCTTAGAGACAGAGGTTTCCCAAAGAGCTCAGATCAGGGTTCTGAGCCTTAGGTGGTACATGATTATCCTACTCTAGTCAACCCTGCAGTCCGTGCATAGCAATGTTTACTTGGCCGCAGCACTCGGTGCTCGAACTTTGCCACATTGAAAAAGCTTCGCCAGTCCCCACTCTTATACGTGAGACAGTCACCCACAAAATCTTTTTTTTTTTTGTCCTAAGTTGAGATTTTGGCGTTGTTAGGTCAAGAAGGAGACGTGGTGATTATGGAAAACTGTGAATTCTTGATCAGCATCACCTCCTGAGTGGATTTAGACCTATCCGTCAGTGCATTTGTTCGACTTTCCGTCTGCCCGCCCTCTTTTCATTTAAACACGATTGTAAGAGCTTAAGTAGGCTAGACGGTCCAAACTTTGGATTTATCCTTTTTGAGGTCCTAGAAGGGTGGAGTCTGTCAACTGCCACGCCTACGCATATAAGTGAAAATCGTCTTTTGTTATAATATGTAACTCTATGCCGCCGAAACAGTTCCAAACTTGATATAGGGTGGATTTTGAGGTTACTGGTTTCGAATTTAATGTCGAAATTATAAAATTCAATATGGCGGCTCCAATATGTCTGCCGAAATTTTAGGATTTCAACAAAATAGTATGAAATTTTGTGTAGGGGGGTTTTTCGGGTCGCTGATTTGTATACCTTTCGGTGATAAGCACCTATTGATTTCCTATGTTTTTCAGCTCTTTGGACTATTCTCAATACACCTCAAATGTAAGTATCACGTGCGAATGTGCACAAGTTCCACAACGATCGTCACGCCTCCTACACATACCTATGTTGAAACTAACGGGATTTGCATTATGTACCAATGTGCCATGTTTTGTATTTGTTTTTCTGTTTTTGTCCAAATTTCACAGCATTTCACCATCAACGAAATAAAAAAGCTTATCACTGGCAAATCTTCGCATAACGTCACAGAAAAACGACAATGCTATGGTTGCGCCTGCTCGACAAGGGATCACGATGTTTGGTGGTATTTTTTCTTGATCAGTTCCTTTTTTTTTGTTTCTGCTAGCCTTTTTCTCATTGTAAGCCACACAATCAAGGAAAATGCACTTTCAAAACATGCGCACATTTCAAACCGAACAAAAAGGCGGAAAAAAAACAAATCAGCAACAATGTTGCAAGCAAAAACAATTTGCGAAAATAATGTATTGTATTTTGGAAAAATTTTGGAAATGTCTTGTCCGCTTTTCTACCATTTACAATTTGCTTCTTTTGTTTGGGGCTTTTTCTCGGTGTTTCCTTCATTTCATTTGTTAAATAAGTTTTTCTTTTCGCGCGTGTTTCCACGAAATCCCGCTTGGAGTCACTTTGCTAATGGCTTCCCCCATGGGGTATATTATCGGCATAGTGCCGCGCGCAACAACTGCAACGTGTTGTATGTAAATTTGTCGGGACGAAAACACATCGATCGTGTCGGCATGCATGTGCCATACTGGAGTCAAGTTTAGCGAGAGTTCGCGCGCGAGGGGGAAAGCCAGAAAGGCTAATGGCGGTCAAAGATGGATGCGGCCGATAGCAGGTTTCGATAGGAAGCGGATAAGCGTGGCGAGAACTCATTTCGACGGGGAATCAATGAAGAGGCAGAATTGAAGAGAGAGAGCAGGGCATCAGGGGGAGAGGGAAGGGGGGGTTGGCTTTGCAAAACTACTATTTGCGGTTGAACTACTTTGGGTTGCAATTTGTTAGCAATTCTGAGTTTTTCTAGGTTTTTCGTTGTTGTTCTTCTTGTTGTTGTTGCTGTTGCAACCGCGAAATACATTTTTAATTTATTCGCCCAAGTAAGTTGCGAATGTTTATTGGTTTGTTTGTTTGTTCATTCAATGCATTCGTTCGGTTTTTTTTTTGTCTGTCGGTTGGTTGTTGTTGTTGTTGTATATTCTAATTTCCATGTCTGTCTCGTTGGTTGTGGCGGAATCATGAAACTCATGTAACTGGCAAACATTTCACCGGAAAAATCGTGATGTGCAGTTGCCACCATCTGCCGATCGATGCGATTCGCACCACACCACACCACACCACACTACACTCAACTCAAGCCATGCTCAAAACGAGCCCAACCGAAAGCAAACCAAACCCAACCAAAGCTCAGCCAACTCCACACTATGACAGCCCGCCCGACTGATGCTGATGCGATGCTGATGGTGTTAAATAATTGGGAATGGCTGTGGCGTATGTCTAGCTTCCTAGCTACCACTTGTGCCTGCGCATTATTTCCAATTCTAATGAAACTTTGTAATCGCCGTTCGACGGCAGCATTCTTGTGGTTCTTCTGTTCGTTCGGTTGTTCCAACTTGTTGTTCTTAAAGCCTCCGACTGAGTGCTCTAACACTGGTCCCAACTCCTGTTGGCATCTTGTCGATTTGCCTATTATCTAGAAGCTTTAACATTTCTCTGGCATACTAATGCCTCCTCTCGCAGCTTCCAGCGATTCTTTCGTTGTTGGTGGCTTGCATGTCATTAGTGTCTGTAAATACAAAAAATAACTAATGTTTGTTGTGCTCCTGCCAAAATCATTCAAATTGATGATTGCCAGTGCTCTAAACATAAGAAGAAGAAAAAAGGCACCACCCAAAAAGCAAAAAAAAAATTGCCAAGTGTGAAAGGAATCACCACGAACTGGGGTGGGTGGTTTCACGAATGCATCATCAGACGGTTAGTTAGTTTTTGGCCACCAAGCAACAAGCGATAAGTCACTGTCGCCGCCGTTGGAACTGTAACTGACTGCGATGTAGATCAGTCGCCAGCGTTGATGTGCTTCTTGCCTTGTTACATTTTTCTCTAGCCCCCCAGCCCCCTCCCCCCCTTTTCCAATGATACTTAGTTGCAGCGTTTTTGGGTCCAATGTCATGTTCGTGTCTTGTTTATGGCAAGCGCAAGCGTAGCGATCACGTTGCCGCCGCAGTACTCATTGTTCCATCCGGTTCCTGGCCGTCGGTTCTCGTCTGCCACATAACTCATATGCATTGTGGGTGGTGGCTTCAGAAGAATTCTTCGTGGAATTCGTGTGGCAGAAGAAAAAAAGCATAATGCAAGAAATATGACGAGAGTGGTGGCTGAACAAATTGAAGTGAATTCAATTAACTTGAGTTCAAGATTTGCCCATATAGAGGTCCTTGCTTTGGTTAACAAGTGAGGTTTTTGTGAATTTTTACTTGGCATCGTACATGGAATGAAATTTTGTCATGACCCATTGGAGTGAATGGTTGGATTGAGAATGAGAATAATTGTGTGGCATCAGGAATCTTGATTTGAACATTAAGAGAGAATGACTTCATAGGCTGCAGAGCAGTGACTGTAATTTGGTATCCAACAAACACAGCCACCACTTCTCACAGTCGCAATTATCTCACCGTAAATGTGTTGGAAATCTCCAACAATTTGCGTGTCGCAAATTCTAATAAACATTTTTGGAATTCGCCAAAACAAAGTGAAACTCATGTCTTGATGCGCGCGTAATTTTTATATATATTTACCTACTTGAGCCAAAATTCAAATCCGCTTCGCATAATCGCACACAAAATAAATAATCAAGTATGCAAAATGCGAATCATCATGGCACTTGCAGCGCTCGCAAACGATGAAGTGCAGCCAAATACCCAAAGACATTACAGCGAGGATAGACACTTTGGCAGACAGACGGGCAAACAACGCAGTAACAGGCAAACAGCCATCACAACATTTTTTCAGCATATTTGCCATTTTGTAGATTTCGAAATGTAATAAAATATATTTGATAGTTTGTTTGTATGCATGTAAGTATGTTTGCTTGTTTGAATGTATAATTTTGTATAACTATTTTCATACTTACGTATACCATTTTTCGCTATAAATGTCGCCTGGTTTGTGCATTTCATGTAGCCATTTGCATGTTCACACGACAATCCATCGCGCATCATCTCTATAAGACGGACAGTGGTGAATTTGGCGGAATGCCTTGGCATGGCATTATTTGCATGGTGCAAATACACTTACAGATTTTCTTAAATATTCTAATAAGTTTATGCAAATTTTAGCTTATTTTCAACTCATCAGGCATTGGTGTCTGAGTACAGGTCAAGTGAAAAGACTCTTTCGAATTTCTGAAATATGGAAATTCTGAAGAAAACAATCGAAGAATATGATAATGTCAGAGGTTAAACACAATGCCGCGGTCATTTTAGGAAATTTTAATGGCATTTTAGATATTTTAAAAAAAAAGTGCACTCAGAAAAAAATCCAATAAAAATTACGAATTTTCGTGTCTTTGAATGAGTTTTTTTTTTTGTATAAAAGGGAATGCAGGACACTAAACAGTGTCCCCTGTGGTATACATTTTCGATGAAAAAAAAAAATCATACTCCCATGGAAGACATTTTGCAGTTGCTCTTTCCTCTGGGTAGAAATTTTGCAGCAGAGAATAGAGAATGAAACATTTTTGCAAAAACTGTCGCTCGTATAAGTATTCAAAGCTCATTTTACCCGCGGGTATATGACTGGTACACTGGTCTAAATGCAAATAAATTTCCAAATTTCCCTAATTACATGTTTAGCTTTTTTTGAGGCTTGCAGACGCCTTTCAGTGAATAGTAGAAATAATTAAAAACCAGATCACAATCCTGCCAATTTGTGTTTTCATATCGGACCTCACAGTTTTCACATGAACTCAATAATAGTTACAGGAAAAAAATCTATTAAATTTGGTTGAGTTGGTAAAAAATGTCCCTATCACGCCACTGTTCCTTTACACCATGCATCATGTAACAAACTAATGTCCATGTGCCAATTCGCAACCGAATTTGCTCACCGAGTGGGTAGGTGTTGCGTACAATGTGCCACAGCAAAACAATTTGAATATATTCCATCCTTTGGTGGAAGAAAAGCTAACAATTTACAACACAAGCAAATGGAAAAGAGAATATTTTTTTGTCACATGTTAACGATGTTTTATGTTTGTGCTAGTGACAACACATAAGTCATATGTATGAGTGTGTGTGTGTGTGATTCCACGTATAAAGTGACAGCAGCAACAGCAACAGTTGTAAGGTGACGAATAGCAAATACAAATTTTTTGTTTGTTGCCACTTTATGAACACACGATTTCCCATTGCATTCGCATTCTACAGCACTGATGGAGGCGCACTTGCGCCATGTGCGATGCGATACTGTTTTCGGCTTGGACATTTGTTATTTGCATTTGCTGGTGCGATCGATTGCTGCAGTCAGCCAACCGAACACAAACACAAATAAAACAAACAATATTATATTTTATGCAAGCCGCTTGTGTGTCGATTGGCTTTCCTTTGCTTGTGATTTTCTTCTTATTTGTTGTTTTTTTTTTCTTCAGACTCCTTGTTGCGATTGTTGCCGGAGGTGTCGTTCGTGTCGTGTCCAATCAAATCGTCACACGGAATGTGTTGTTTTTGCATAACTTAGGAAAATTGATGATCGTTTGACATATCGAGGAAGCGGGAACTTAATTGGCTGCTTTTGTGACCCTTTCGCTCAAAAGTCTGATTGTTTCTGGACTTTTCGTTTCCTATGCAATTTGTTTTTCTCCTCGACCATTTGTTGGTTTCTATTTCGTTGTTGCTGCTGTAGTTTTCGCCTTCCATTTGTCATACGACAAATGTCTATCAGAAAAACATTTTTCCACACGACACTCCACCATGATGATGATGGTTTTTGGAAATGAATTTGCACCTTAAATGTGCATGTTTGTCCCATTACCAAAAGCAAAACAGCACCGCATTTGCATTCCAAATTGGCAGCGGCTATTCCCTCAACGTATTCTTTCTCCGGAAAAAAAAAAAAAAAAACAAACTGTTATCCTCTACTAGTGTATTCACTTTGCCACTCTTTCGTTTCACATGCGCTCCTTTTTGCTGTGCTAATTCACAGCATTTTCCATATTTAAATGTGGAAAAGACCATCAAATACGAAATATTTTTGTTCGATTTTTGACTGTCTGTCGCCCGTTCAACGGGGTCTGTGACTGCCATTAGCAGTGTCCAATTTGCACTTTGATGCTTTCAGATTGTCATAGTGACACATTGCTTAGTTACGTTACGTTGACAGTTACAATACGTTATGTTGTACCCTGTCAGTGCTGCCAATTGCGATGATTTCTAACAAAGCGCTGCTGCTAGCGAAACTTTTGTTTTATTCATTGCCAAATGCTTCTTTTTCCCCCCTGTTATTTTTCGTTATGTTCTTTTATGGATGAATGTCTCGTAGTCAAATGGACACATGCATGCATGACAACGTTGGCGAGATTGTCCATCAGCAACGAACTGGAGCTCGAGCTTGCTTCTCTGGTGCTTGAACATGACATGTTTAATGCAGTGATAATTAAATGAAAGGAGTTTACAGTTAAGTGAGCTTATTCGCTAATAAGATCCCTTTGCCCATCAATGAGTTGAATTTGGTTTGAGTGGTGGGTCAGTATCAGTCGTCATCGTGTTAGCAAACTTTACTCAAATCACTGAAATATTCACAACAAATACTTACATGAAGGTTTGCCATCAGACAATGTACCATGTCACGTGATTTGTATTGAATGTAAATCAAGTAGATTCGATGGTATTTTAGTATTCACATGAGAGAAAAATGTTGTGATTGGCTAAGCTGTTTCAATTTGATCAAGAAAAAAAGTGGTGGAGTCCGTCTACTTTGGGTAAAGAAATTTAATTAGTTTTGAGATTTTACATTATCCCAGCAAAGTTGTTAATACTAAAGACAATTCCATGGTATTGAAAAAAAAATGCACACTGAGAAATACGTCGGCAGTGTCTAAAATTCATCATTGCTTCCATAAACCAGTAACCAAATAAAACATGTGAACTATAGATGAACGATAATGTGTACAAATCGTGTAAATATTTCAATATTCTTAATTCTTCTTCAATATTTCTTTAGATGGTCATTAATTCGATAATTTCGATTTTCCTGATAATTTTTTTTTTCAATTTCCCTTTTATTTCCGATTTATTTCTAATTTTGTTCCAATTCCATTTTGTTCCGGTCTATTTCCATTTCGTTCCATTTTCATTCCCATTCCGTTCCCGACATTATTTCCAACCCCAAATACAAAAAATGGCGTCAAAATCGGTTAAGTATTTCTCCAGATAAACGAAAATAAATAATTGCGACCATTTTATATGGGAGGTAGGCCTGCTTTCTACCAAATGTTGCCCAGAGGAACGCCAAAACTTGGATTTGGACGTAAGCTCAATAACTATGGAAGTTATCGTGAGTATGGAGCATTACTAATTCAACTCGGAAGGAAAGACTGATCAAGAATATATAGACTTTTCCATGTAAAAATGAGTCCATATATAAAACAATTCAATATGAGGCACTCAGCTGAGCCACCTATGAAGATTTGTAGTAGAATTTTTTATAAAGAAGTTATTCGGTTCGAGGTAGTTGTTTTTATTGTTGCTGCTCAATAATCTGATTGAGCAACAATAATTCATATGAGTAACATTGTAACTTGCCACTTCTGTCAATACTAAAAAAACAAACCAAAATTCTTTCACGGCTGATACCGATTTCGATTAATCAGAAACACAAAAAATCACTTAATCGTGGTTTTTGAATAACCCAATTTATGCAACTGATTGCCACAGTTAGTTCAAATACTAGATTATTCCTAACGCATTTGTTATAAAATTAAATCGAATACTAACTGCAAATTGAATTCCTTTCATTTCATTCCAGTTCACAAATAGCACGCATTCAATTATCATTCAAAGATTGTATTCAAATGTCAACTTAAACGAAAATTTCAATTAAATTTGACAACACTTGAGTTGACATGTTAAAAGCCAATTTGACAGCTCTCCGCTCTCGGCGCGGTCGCGTTTCATACGCGTCCAGTTCAAGTCCGTCTGCCCTGAGTTAATTAAGTTATGCGTTCGGCTTATCGCGCCACATTTGAAATGCTCAAAATGTTCTTTTCAATTACGAAAAACGTTCACGATAAAAAATTCTAAACACCGCCGCGCTGCGCTGAATTCCCAAGCCTTTCCCCGACAATGAGCTCAAGAGTTTGCGCCCGAAGAAGTGGCGAGTGCCTGTGCCGAAGCTTTCGTGGGGCCCATGAATGAAAAGCGAAACCAGTTGGGCGCATGCGTACATTAGGTGTTGGTTTTTTCATTCTGTAAAGGCTTTTGCGCTTATGTAACATTGACATTCACAATGAAACTGAATTCGTTGTAATGAATTAATTTGGATTAAAGTTTGTTCTCGGTCATGATCTGTAATTGAATTTCGTTTGTTCGCTCGTAGTCGTCTGTCTGTCTGTCTGTCTGTCTGTCTTGGATCATTTCGATTGTAATGAGACAAGCTTACCAAATTGTCAACGTACGGCTTTATTGTTGTAAGAGTTATTGTTGCTGGTTGCTGGCGGTTGCTGGCTGTTGCTGCACACCTTTCCAACTTGACTGCCTAAGATTTCTTGTATTTACTCTGTGAGATTCGATTGTGTTTTAATTGAACTTGACCGGGGGTTACGAAAAAAATGGGTGAATTGCGTTTTAATTGTGGATGGTGTGGTATTGCTCGGGCATGTTGTTTTTATACTTTTCAATCGGTGTTGCTGTTTCCCCCATGGGAGGCAATTACCGCAATGATTTTGTATTTCTTTTGTCAGCGAGATATTTCTTTACATTTTATTTTTCTACTCTTTTCGATTTGGGTATGGTATTTTCCCAACTCCACCGAGCAACAAGTAGCATATTTTGGGCATATATTTTGGCCTCATGTTTTTGCTGTTAGTGTTGTTTTATTTTCTTAACTGATCCAAATATGCTTAAATAATAATTTGAATTTTATAAAAAGATCTCTGATCGTTGTATTTTTGTGCCGATTCATGGTCAGTTTACGCCTTTCAATCTAAATCCGTTTGCTGCATTTGAATTGCTCAAGCCCCCACCGAATAGTAAAGATTTTTCGTGCCAGCCGAAATTTGAATATGTTCCAAAAAGTCTTCAGGTAGACATGTATGTATTTCGACTCGCCAGCATTACTCACCAAAAAAAAAAAATTGCTAACAACCTGTTGCCATTGTTTGTGTGTTTGTTTGTTTGGTTTCGCGCTAGGCTGGGCTAGGGCCTTTGTTAGCTGATATGCTTTTGCCTCTATGATATTTTCACTTTTTGTTGTAATTTTGTTGTTGTTGTAATTTGATCACGCATCCAAGCGATGGCAAAAGTTTAACATTGTTTCGGTTGTAGTTTATACACAAAAAAAAGTTCATATGAATTAGATCTGCCACCTTTTATTGGGTATGGGTGGAAATGTATCTACAAGAGGAATTGGGAATTGTGGTCCCAAAAATTACAAACTATTTCGTGGAATTTTTTTACTTAATCGTATTCACATATGACATCACTTCCCAAGCCATTGCTTTGAAGGTAGTATGGCTGGAAAAATGCAATTTAGGCATTTCTGAATTGTTGTTTAAGACATTTCACTTGATTTACAAGAGCAGTTAGGTTACTATTCGTATAAAGTTCACACACTTGGTATGAAACAAGTCTTAACTAGATGCAGTCTTTTTAGAAATAAAATATTCTGTTGTCCTTACAGCACGAAACATACCGTAAACTTGAGTAGAAAATTATAAAAAAAAGTACAGAGATGGGCATGTAAATAATCAAAGGATGCAGTGTTGGAAGTAGGGCTTTAACAAATATCGGATTGAAGCAATCAAAACAAACCGCATTTGATTTTACGTATAAAGAGTCTTCAACAACATTAGATTGTTCAACATAAGTAAAACCAACAGGTGACTCAAGGTTTACTCCGGTACCAAGGCTGTGACATTTTTTTTTTTGTTTGGATGTCTGGCCGGTTCACATTAGTGATCTGCTCATTGACATCGTCGTCGATGGATTCATTTATGATGGTCGACTTTCCGATAACAAATCACGGTTTCTCGGGTCCCTAAATTCGAACCGATTTAGTGTTTCTTACCATACATGTACCTCATGTTCTCTCAAATGTCTATAAATTGCATATAGCTCATGTGTTTTGTACCTTTTCCACTTATTGTAGACATGAGGTTTCGTTTGCATAATTTCAAAAATGTATCCAGTGTTTACGGAAAATTATTATAAAAATCAGTAGATTCGGTACAAACATGTACTTCAATTCTATTATCTGCGACCCATGCACTTAATGCGTTTTTCCACATCTTGTAATAAGTTAAAGTTTATTAATGATTCAACTGAATTGACTTCGCATTGTCTCCATAATCTCACTCCAAAAAAAAATTGTCACCTGCTTTTATGTGAGACTTGTCCCCGTAATTAATGACTCTAAAGTGCTAAAATTGTGTTACTTTTGTGGCCTATAAAATATAAGTTAAATTTCACAGTACCTCCTGATGATATTTGAGCCAATTTCACCACTTCACCACATTCCGTAACTCACAGCGCCCAGAGCGGCGAGCACACATATCCAATAAATTCAAATATTCAAATTAACGCATTTATTCAAATGTAAAATAGAAACATTCCAACAAATTACCAGAAAACAAAAAGTAGAAAAGCAGACGGTGAAAAAAGCCCAGAAAACGATTGGAAACTTTCGGTAAAATACATTTTATATGAATTTTTCCACTTGTCACGGTGGGGTTAAAGCGTGTTTGAGTTACTATTCTTTTTTTTGTCTTTCCTCTCTGTTGGTGTTTCACGTGCTCTTGTGGTTGTTGCATTTGTTGTTGTCAAACAAGTTGATTATGCACATTTTACGTACACGGGTCATTTCGTTGGTCATGTCAAATGTCGCCGATGTGATTAATGCTTTTGAACCGCCATCCCCTCGGTCCACCCAACACTCGCATAACATCGAAACCGCGACACAGTGACCTGCGCGCGGCTGTACGCGGCATGCAGTATGCGCGCGTGTATTTCCTTCATCCCAGCCAACCGTGTGCAACATTGTTTTTGTCTAAATTTAATTTAATACTTTTTTATTTTTACCTCTTAAAAGTAGTTTAATTTAATTCTTTTTTCTTCTTCTTCTTTTGTTGTTTCTATTTTTTTTTTTAGTTTTATTTTCTTCTTTATGGCCGTAATCTGAGTCAGGTGCCTGAGGCTGTTTTGTGATTTTGGCCAAGTGTCTTCCATGTAAGTGCAATAAAAACAAAGAAGAAAAACAACAAGAACGAAATCTAATAAATTTTATGTCCGAACACGAAACGTTCAACATTTTAATGTGAAAATAATTTAAGTTTTGCCATATAAACTGTAGTAAAGTGGACCCATTGTCTTGTACAGCACTGCTTCGTGTTGATGTTGAAGAAATGTTAATTGGTAACAAGCTTTCCTCTGTTCAGTCGTACATGATCGACTTTTGTTAATGTACGATTTTTTATATATTATTGTTCAGTTACTGATACCGTTGGAATTTCTTGCCCAATTTATTGAACCATTTTCTTGTGTTTAATAGGGCATTTCTTTATAGGGACATTTGTAAATTAGTTGTTAGTTGTCTTTTGTTAGGCATAAAATGCTTTTTTTAATTTGCCTTTTCGGTTGGAATGGTAATTTGAACTAAAAGGCGTTAAAATACATGGTAATTATTTGGGAATCTTTTTTGTATCTATTTTGTATTTTGATGTCGTGAATCTCATTAAGGAAACTAAAAATATCTTTATGTTGAAGAAGAAGTTATCAAAATGATATATTTTGTATACAAACAAACTGAGTAGAAAATCAAAATGAAACGTTGTTAAAACGTACCGAAACGTTGTCAATTTCCATCCAAAACGGCATGTTCGTATTTTTGCCCGTTGATGAATTGAACAGATTCGGTTACATTTTAAGACTGAAATGTTGATGTTCCGCCACTGAATTTTTTTAACGTCTGAAATGTTAATGCCTTGAGACGATTTGCAACTGACCCTAAAATATGAACAATGCTTCCGAAATTCTTTCGTAGGCGGGATTGTATTGCTGTTGTTTAAATAACCATAAACAGAAATAAAATAAAAAAATATTTTTAAGCGATTTTTTTGAAATGTTTTTTGCACTATTTCAAGTTATATTTAAGCACTGCGCAGTGACGAATTTTTCATATCGATTCCCACCTCAAAAGATAACCATGTAGTTTTGGACTTTTTTTCTCAGTGTACATTTGTATTTCTTTATATTTCAATTACTTTCATTACGATTTTCGAAAACTACAATACTCTATTCGATGCGACTTCTTTGCAGCAATCTAAAAATAACAAAAATAGTTCACGAAAAGGGACATGGCCCAATTGTGTATTAACGTATAAGGTTATGGTTACTACCGAAACTCCAAAAGCACTACACTGAATGAGGGCCATTGTGATATAATTTTCCAGTTAGTTTTTAATATGGACTAGTTAGAACGACATGTGCGAACTGCAGAGACCTACGGTTTAATTACGAATCCGAATGTCGAATGAAAATTGATGAGACAATCTGGAAAAACTGTATAAGTGGACATTGTGTTTCCATATGTATGGCTAATTTTGTGCTGCCCCATTCACTTAGGTACAATAAACACAACCGGATTAACACGCCCACATTTGAATAATTTAATACTTAGTACGCCCTAAGGACATTTGCGTTTGTTCTCTACACTGAAATTATATTAATAAAAAGAAACGATTACTATCGCTTCATATTTGTACTCCAAAACAGAAAGGAGTTGGAAGAATATTTTTTTAAAGACATTATTTTCATCTTCTTTTGAATTGAGAACATTCTCTATTATAAGCAAGACAATTTCATTACCATTTCTTGCTCATCCCATCGCATAAATGCAAATATCAAAAATTGTAAATAGTTTTAAATGAGCGCCAGCCCCGGCCATAATTTCCACATTCCCCGGCCAAGACATGGAAAGAGCAGAGCACAAAAAAAAACCCAGTACAATGAAAAATCCAAAGGCGCTGATAATGATATCGCAAAAAATGGACGCCCTCCGGAAAAATACAACAAACAATATCACCATTTGGCTATGAATGCAAGAAACAACACCAAATAAAAAAAAGTAGATAAATAAAATAAAATAAATGGAAAGGAAAAAAACTATGAACAACGGCACAAAGGCGGAGAGGCGGCAACACTTTTGCATTCAGTGTGCAGTGTTGCATTTTGCTTATTAGTTTTTATATGTCTGAGTGCCTTGGCAATTTTCTCCTTAAATACATGCGAACTGGAATCAGCACACCATTAAGTGGGCGTAACTCTCATTTAATGTGCAGTGTGCGGAACCAAAAAGTGCTATGGCACAACATACATACATCCACACATAGCGTTAACATGGATGGAGCTGCAACAACAAGAACAACAAGAGCGACAACAACAGCAGCAGGAATGGCATCAGCCACGACAACAACAAAATAAAATTACTTAGCGATATATATATATCTTTTTTGGCGTTTTTTTTCTAGCTAACGATCTGCAAGTTGCCTCAACAATTTGACTATGAAAGAGTCACACACGAAAAGCTGCTGCAAAAATGTAAAAAAGTTCTTAGACGGACGGACGGACGGTCAGAAGGACAGACATCAACTGCAAAATATGTAGCTGCAAAAAACAACAACACCACAGCGAGTCAAAAATTTGAAATTTTATTTGTTGTTGTTTTTTTTTTTTTATTTATCTTTTGTTTTTGTATCGTGTGTGCTGAGTTGGGCAGCACCCATTCACCATAGTGTTGCATAATATTCTATTTTTTTGTTGTTTTGGCATGACCAGCAGTGTTGCCTCTCGACTATGGCCACTTTGGTGCTAAATGTTGGCAACACTTTTTTTGTCCAGTCGCTTGGACAAATGCAATTTTTTATTAATTTAATTAGTTTGGTCGTGCAGCATGTGCTGCAGTGCAGCATTCAGCAGCATCGACATTGAGGCAGCAACAATTGTGGCTGCGACCGACGAGTTGCATTTTGGCTTCGGCAAATGATAAACGATTTTATCGCAAACGGACATCAAGTGGGCGGAGATGCGTTGATAATGTTGCAACCATTTTTTTTTTGTTTGGGTTTTGTTTTATTGTGGGGTGTTACAGTGGGTCGCATTGTTTTTTAGTGGCGATTTGTATAATCGATTAGGAATGCATTATTTTGTGGTGGAAGGAATGTGGCAAATGTGAGGTTGTGAGTAATTGAGGTTAAAAAAAAATCCTTTTTTTGTATTCCTTTAAAATTGTTCCACTGTCGAAGAAGATGAAAAGTCCCTTCCTCCTTCTCACGGTGTCGCATTGACTTTAACTTAATCACTTTCCTTCCGTTTCCACAGCAAAGGCGATATGCGATATGGGATCTCTGCCGCCCGTGTACGCTTTCATCCCAAAGATGATGAAGCCCAACTGCCACCGCTCTGGAGATGAAAAAGCCAAGAAAAAGATGTGCTCAAAGGCGATGTGAAACGATGAAAGCCTTACGCGAACAAACGAATCTGCACGGTCTTTGATAAATTAAAGAAGATGCGTCGATGAAATGTGCTTAATAAGTTTTTAATAATTTCACTTCAAGCCAAGTTAACACACACACACACAAACACACAGAGCTACACAGCGAGGGAAGAAGATGTAAGACGAGTATGAGGTTGAGGTAGCTAAGCCGGAGTCGACATATGAGTCGAAAAGTATGGTAAGAAATATTGACTGGCTGACAGAAACAATAAGTACCGGTGCATTTTACCGCTTGAGCGGTTCGGCCCACCTCCATCACCAACACAGAGAATCGAACATTTGAGGTATATGGGGAATTTGTTGTTGTTTTTCTTTTAATGTGCTCAGCCAGGATTAATGTTGATGATCATCGCTGCAGTCACCCAGTGTGTCGTTTGTAATTTTACTTATGTGTATGTGTGTGTGTGTGTGTGTGCGTGTGTGTGGAGCCAACATGCCTTTAAGTGGCTCTCCGGCAGTATGTCGAACGCAATATTTTACAACTGGTAAATGGTACCGGGCCGCCGAGAAGCGCACCACTGGGCTGGTGTATGCGGTGCAATGCTGCCACATTATCGGTGGCAATAAATCATCACGAGGTCGATATGTGGCGGACGCGCTCGTTCGCGTTCGCGTTCGCGCAACATGCCTCCATCCCGGCTCACGTCAGTGATTGCGGAAGAATCGAAGAATTTTTTTTCGCATTGTATGCGAGACGAGTGTATTGGCTGATCTTTCGCATTTGCTGTTGATGATAAGTTTTTCTTCTTTTCTGTTATTTTTCCTTTTCTTTTTTTTTTGGTTTGTTCTTTGTATTGTACAAGAAACCGTTTAACATAGGTGACGCCCAGTGTCATACTTTTTTAATTGGAAAATGTTTCTGGGATTTTGATGTGGCGATGCCTACTCGTAATTAAAATGACATTACAGTTGGAATTCTTATGAACAAGGTTCAGCCCAGGAATGTCCTTACCTTGGCAATGAATTTTATTAATTTCAATTTGCAATTTGATTAATTTCAGACTAAGTATTCGGTCTCACTCGTGTTCCTTTCGTTGTGTTTGCTCTTTTCTGCAATTTGGCAGTGACAAATGAAAGCCACACCACATAACACATTAGGCATGCCACCACCACCGCCACCATATAGTATAGAATTCCATTTACTATGCTACCATAGACCGGTCGAACCGCAACTCTGGTGGACTCCAGCAATTCCCGCTCATTCATATCCACATCATTATCGCATCAAGGCATTCACAGCAATTCGCCACTTTTGCACATTAACGCACCGACGACATTTGTTAGCGGCGCGCGGCGCATAGATATCCATTCCAGAATACCAAATACAACTACTCCATCATCAATCCATCAATTCCATACAAACATTTGTACGCACTGGCATCCTTACAACATTCCTAACAAGTTTGACCAACTTGTCTCACAGTCGCCCAGCCAAGTAATAATTTCAATTTCAAGATTTGACAGGCGAACATAAAGACAGACGGACAGACAACATATGGACAGACAGATATTACAGAACGATAGACAGACATACAGACGCACACACGGACAGATGGACGTACAGAAAGTCATCAAGTTCTGGCATAGACGAAATGTAGACATACGCCGACGAATGGACATGAGCAGGCACACATTGTTGCAATATGATCGCATATGACAGAAGAAACAGCGAATGTACATGTGTGTGTGTGTGTGTGTGCGTGGAATGATTCGCAATGGCGGCAATTGCCATAGAAAGACTCATCGTCGTCTTCGCTCGTCGCAGAATTCTAAAGAAAGCATAGCAAAAGCTGTGGGTATTATGAAGAATTAACAATAAATTGCATCAAATGGCAAAATGGTTGGAAATGTATTTGATTTTGACACAATTGTCATAAATCAAAGTTAACTTGGATTATGGACTGCTTCTACGTGTAGATATTTACACAGGGCTGAGACCATCAACATTTGGAGTTTCCACGAGGACCTGTGTTACACAGTAAATATTGCGTGAGGAAGTTTCAGTCGGTCAAAGTCGACTTTATAAACACTACACGTAATTGCTGATTGCTGATAGACTGACTCATCACCGCCCAGTCCAAGCCGATGAACTAAGAGTTCTTAAATTCTTTGTGTTATGCCCTGGTGACACTCATTGAAGAAACGATTGGTCGCTCCGCCCTCTACCACGCCCAAAACTATACCAGTAAATTCGGAATGATTTATTAAAATGTCATAACTGCCGCCATGGTGGCCCCACTTTGCTGAAATTGGGTGATTCGTGTGGGTGGATACTAGACAGCTTATAAGAAGTTTCGCTGGAAGGCTCACGGGAGGGACTTCAACTACTGTTGGGCGGGGGTTCACAGGAGAGAATAATAATCTGTTATCAGATCAGCAATCGAAATTTGTTGCTGTACAGTGTAATTATTTTCATTATTCCCATTCCCATACAAGTTTGTTCCATTTCAATGTGTGTCCACTTCTATTTTTTTTGGCTCAGGTTGTGATTCTGATCGCGAATTTATATATTATTTTCCTTACCTGACACGTCTCCTTTTGGGCGTTACAAACGGTGTGACAAAACCAATATACCCTTGACCACTTTGTATATAAAAGTGATACGTAATATTTCTATAGGAACAGGTACTGCCTCCCAACATTAACAAGCCCTTCTTACAACAATAAAACTTGATGGTAGAATGTTCTTAATTAAGACCGAATACGGGCCAACTGTAACTTTGAAATAGAAGCCGGGGAGGCGTTAACCATGTGCTGAAACATTCCAGAAATTCAGGCAACTATAAATGTTAAAAGTAATAACAACGAACATTTTAAGAAAATTTAAAATGGCTTCATTCATCGCCAACAATAGCAGCAAGAACCGGCTAAATTTACCCAAAGCACTTTAATTAGGCAGAAACGGCCAACCTATGCGCGTATACAACACTCAAAAGGCATAAAAGCGAAATCAACCCTTGGCCGAAAAGCCCTGCTTTTGTTTTGCCTCACATTTACCAATTGTCTACATCGTTGCTGCGTGCCACTGGCCCGTAATGCGGCTATTGCTGCATGGCGTCTTGACTGTTTGTTGCTGTAATAAGCGTTAAGGAGCTTACACAGGCGGCCATGCAGTCAGGCAGGCACGCAGGCGATTTGCAAAACTCAAACGAAAAGAGTGTGCGCATTTCGATTGGCAGAGGAAGAACAACAAGAGTAGCAGCAGCAGCAGCAGCAACAACCATCAACCATCAACTATCAACAAACTGCACACAATAATGGCTCGCACACTTAGCACACAGTTGCGCCAAACAAGCACTAATTATTGGCAACATGGTGCAACAGCGGTTGCCACGGCGGCAATAGCAATGGCCCGCTAGTGCGTATCTCCTGGCAGCGGCTTCGTCGGCAGCTTAAAAATATGAAATATGCGAGCAACAAGTACAGGGCGTGTTAAGTGCCTGTAGTTAGCAGGGGAAAATAAACTAGTGTTGAAACGATTGTAACGAAGCGGTTACCCACAATGAATCCTGTTTCATATCTCCTTGACCTAACCTAACAATATGGTTTGGCGAGCCACTAGAATACTTGCAGTGTCTGTGTCATAACTCTGTCTCCTCCTTGCACTGAGGCAATTCAGACTTAATTTCGATCGATCGTTACAACTACTTTTAACCACGTAATTTGTGTAATATGCACTTGCAAGCAGCCTATTCCGTTTTCAAGTCCTCTCCACCACCACCTCCACTAAGTACCACTAGCAAATTCGGTCTACCCAACCACTCGGGCCTGTTAGTTGGCAATGAAAAATTGGAATTTTACACAATCGCATGCTGGGCGTTAACTGCGAAATAATTGTCGACAACTGCGAAACGATACCAGCTCAAGAAGAGGCAGAATAACGCGAATATGGATCCACGCTGCCGTTCATGTTAATGGCAAACATTAAGCAGAGATGAAGGGGAACATACATCCTTTTGGTGAGAGGAGAGAAATGTGAAAAATTATAAATACTTTGAACTTTAACACTGATACAGCAAGATTATAATGAGCAGCAAATGAAGGAAACCCCACCCCAGCGTTCTTAACAGCAAACGCAAAAAAAAAAATGAAAAGGCTGAGACTGTCTTTTAAAATATGCTTCTATGTCCAATTAGCAAAAGCTATTCCAGCTACATTTTATGTCACATTCAGGTGGGTCCCGAATGTGTGTGTGTGTGTGCTATTTCCTCTATTCGATATGCAGCAGCCGGAGCCGCCACAATAACACTGACAACAAGAATATCATCAGCTGCAACAGTGCATTCCACGAAAAAACGCTAATAACTCTTTAACTCAGCAATTCAAAGTGGCATAAAATAGCAACTCCGCGTATTCAGTACCTAAAGTACGAAAGACGACGATGACGACGACGATGACGATGACTGCGACAACCGAGCATCCTCGGGATACTTGCAGTCTATTTTATGCGCATTTTGACAGACTATCTTGTGACTGTTGTTGGTGTTGTTGTTGCTATGCATGTCTTGACGTTGTGATTGCTCGCGCTCTCACTCCATTGCGCGCCCATGTCACTGGCGACGCGATCGCCAAGTTGTTGGAGTTGAGGTTTAAGTTGGTGTATGTGCGCGCTAGGCCTAGTCACAGAGACTCATGGTAATGGATCCTGTCAAGTGAACATAAACTTTAACAGTTCGTCTTGTCCGTGTTTGGATGCTAATAACGCTAATGATCGTTGGTTGCGGCAGCATAACTCCTAGCAGCACATTCGTCGTCGAAGAACATTTTCGAAGAACGTTTTTTTTCCTTACAATTCGTAATTATTTTTAATAGGACAATAAGCTCTCCAAGTGATGATTTAATACTGCACTGTCGTGGTTGAGATATGAAGTGTGGATGGCTGCAGATATTAGCACCTTTGCCATATATGGTGGATCATGACAGGTTGGTCAAACGATTTAATAGTTGTGGATGGTCGGGAGAAGCTCAGGAACCTTAGATTTTTTTCATATTCTGTGATACTCTAACCTATATCATGTGCTATGCCCCCATATTTAGAAAACGCTTTCGATTACCAGGAATTCTCAAAATTTTTTCCACATTTTCGTGACTATGCTGTCAGTCCGCTTGTCTAGTCTGGCCCCCGACCAACTTGATTCGCATTGCCCATTAACTTAAGGACAAACGATCTTACAAATGTCGTTCATTTCCATGTTGCACTTTTTTGTTGTTGTCGCTTATGTTGGCACGATATGCATGCATGCGGCCTGGACTGGGGGCTTGAGCTGGAGCTGTCCGATTCATAAATTCTAACGAAGTACTAGTTGACGACATTCGACGTAGCACAAATATTGCTGTGTGGCTCTCTCTCTCGCTGGTCGTTTTAAATCATATTAAAATTTGTTGCGGTCGCGCCGCCGCCGTCCAGCGCTCGCGCATGCCAATTGACCGCATGTTGTTGTCGACATGGTTGTCCATGACTGCTGTTGTTGTTGTTGTTGTTGTTGTTGTTAGTTCTGTGTTACTGTTGTTGCTACCTTGGCTGTCAGTAGCCTTTGCAGTAGTCGACGAGGCAGTTGGAGCACTTAATAACTACTTCAGCATTTTATGCATATCAGTGAGCATTTATTTTCATTTCGTTGGTATGTTGCTGATGTCTGCTGCAGTTGTCGCTGTTCGTTGTTAGTGGTGTTGTGCTGTTGTGCAGTTGCTTCTGCTCTTGCCAATTCAATTTTTAAATTGCAAATCATTTGCCAGCGACTTTTTGTTTTGTTTTGTATTTTTCTCTTTTTGGTTAATAGAAATGTTAACAGCAACTGGACCATTAAACAAGTTGTAAGTTTTGGCTGCTGCCTTCTTGCCATTTGTTCGGTCACCGCGCAGGAATAAATATTCTATTTCTTTGGAAAAAAAGTGCACAATTTAAGCGTTGGCGAAATTTATGTTTGTGTTGTGTTTGGTTTTTTTTTCGAAAAGGGCGTTGTTATTCGGAACGGTAATATTTTGTCTATGGGGTATGGAATTTGGTTTGTATTCTTATCGGTGGAGACTGTTTCGGAGAAAAACGGTTGGAAAATGTTTAATATATTCAAACAAAAACAACATGAAGCTGGTAAGGACAGAAAGGTGTCATGAGTATGATTTGTGCCACTGTCAACTGCCTTTTATGCAACTGTCATATGACTTGTCAGATTTTACTACTACTTAAATATACTAAACTGCCAGGTATGCCAATATCTTTATTACCCCTATACCTCACAGACATCTTTCGCCTTTCCAATTTTTCGCCAAAACCATTTATTTCCTTGCAACATTTACCATTCAGCGGTTAGCCCAGGTAATCCTTCTATAACGAAAGTTGCAATAAATTTGTAAAACATTGTTAATTTGAAAATGATACTCTTTATACGCCAAACACACTCAAATCTATGCACACACAAACACACACACAATGGCCGCTTCGAACATCCTCAAATTTTATGCGCTCATATGTTGTAAATCTCAAGGATCGTACATTTATTGACTGCTCCGACGATGGTGAAAAATCAGCGCGCTGCTAATAGACCCAGTCGTAGCCAGCAACAACAACGGCCATCCCAGCGCGAGCGCAAATTTATGTTTCCTTGTTAGCAACATAATTGGAAGTGTCGTCAATGATCGTCGTCGTCTGCAGCGAAAGGCAACCCAGTACACACACACTCACACTTACATATAAAAGTAGCAATGCGAGGACGACGACACTTGTGCTTAAGCCCAACAACGACATCGTCTTGATTCTTCAGGCCACTACTAGATCGGATGCGGCATTCAGCTGCTGGCGCATATTGGAGTGGAGACAACTACCAACCAACCAACCAGCCAGCCAGCCAGCTAACCAGCGACCCAACCAAGTGGTAACGTGATGAAGCTCACGTTATTATTTCATATACAATTTTTGATATATGCACTTCAGCGTTTACCTTTAAATTGATGGCTTGGGCTTTGGCTGCAGCGACTTGGTCTAGCTGCAATTTCGCTGAAAACCAAGATCGTAAAATAGTCAAACGTATCGGCCAACTGGGAATTGTGTGCCATGTGCTGTGCCTTTGTACTCCGCTGCTGTCGTTGCTGTGCTGTGCCGTAAAATTGAATTGCTGCACACAAAAAAAAAATAGAACTGACCACCCAGGATAGCGCTACGCTGATACATATTTTTTTGTAGTTTTTTGTGCTTTTTTTTTCCTTTTTTTTTTTGTAAATTTTTTGTGCCCCCAACTTGTCTCAACTGGCCGAAGTGATTGAAGGCATATTTATTATACATACACCGAAAGCCTTCGCTGGAGTTGAAATGAAAAGTGGTCCAAATTAGTGCCTTCATAAAACTTGCAAGATGACATGACAAGCGAAAAAATTGTGTACACATTTTGCATGGAATATATCCTGGCTAACTAGCCACTGTACCAATTGGCCATAGGGCCAATTATCTCTCGCTCAGCTCGGCAAATACTTGCCAACAGTTATTAGCTTCCTCGGAAATCCAACAAAAGCTGTTCAAATCTCCTGCAGCAAACATTTCACCACCCCAGCGTCTCACCACGGACAATGTTGCGGACATTTTCGTACGTTTCCGCATCCTATGTGCTTCATTTAAACTTTCATAATTTATTAATAATTGTTTGCACAAGAAAATTAGTTCAATTACTGTTTAAGTAAATTGAAATTTTGTTATTCATAGACCAGCACACAGGCCCACCCAAACACACACACACACACACACACAGAGTACGTAGTACTGAATACCGAGTACACGGAGAATATTATATTTTGAAATGGAACCAGGACAATGGCGCATAAGGAGGCATAAGCTACTCAATACAAACACCAGTCGAAGCCCAAATCGTTGGTACGAGCGCACAGTGGCTGGCATGGCGTGCAGTGACTGTGCCGAGCACGGCAAGGCAATGTTGTTAATGAGCAATTGTATTCAATATCGTCCCCTTACCACCGGCCACCGGCCACCAGCCACCAGACAACAGACAAATTGAAGCCCACATTCGTACAACTCACTCAGCCACCCACCCATATTTTCAGGATAAGTCGCCATGCCTTATGCTGGGGTCGGGGGCATCTTTACAATTTCCAATTAATTGGAGCGTTATTAATTTGATTATTTGCTTCACTGTGCGAAATTCTACTTGGGGGCGTTATGTGTTTATTGTTCTTATTGTGCTTCTTCATCGTTCATCGTTCGTCGTCGTCGTTGTTGTTGTCATTTGATTGTGCGTAAATGATGGACAAGTGTCTTCGTTGTTTTGTCCTACTTAAGAAGTTATTTTAAATACTTTGGAGAAAATTGCTTCAATAATTTGATACTCCCCCTCGAAAATGTTCGTAAATATGTAAAAGTAAATTTCATTATTTCGTCCTTAAGCTATGCTACGTTTTATTTGATAAAAAATAAAAATTAATTGTAAGTTTTGCGATTAGACGCTGCCACCTGCGCCACGCCCAAAAAAATAAAACTCTGAATTCGGAATTGTTTACTAGAAAATTCCTGGTACATTGACCCATTTCGCTGACCTTTGGTGAGAGAATGGCGTATCCATCGTAAATCGCATTTTATGTCCACCAAACTTTGGGGTTTTTGGGGTTGCTGATTTCGAATTTGATATAATTTGACGGGTGGATTCACGGGGCGCTCAAGGGAGGGTACTTCAAGTAGTTGTTACCCTAGTGGTTTTATATTTCTACAATAGTCCTTTCCAAAAATGTAATTCTACCATTTTGCTCCGAGTGTAAATAACATCAATTAGATGACTACACAAACCCATAAACAACCATAATATTAAGTATAAATGTAAATTGGAATTCACTTGCCGCATTTGCACAATATACACACCCACCCACCCCATCCCTCCCCCCCCCCACACTCCTTCCATACGCTTACCCCTTCAATGGCATCTGCTTGCAGTCAACTGTTGACTTACAGCGATAATAATGGTTTGCTGGGCTATTGGGAAACTGCATGTATTTGTGATTTGCACCACCTGTGTACACAATAACAATTTTCAATTATACCCCAAAAATTCTATTCTACGAATGAGCGTGTATTCAATATACAATATTGGCCAATTACAATTCCATGCAAAAAGCAATAACAACAAAATTGCCAATTCAATAAATATTTTGATTCTACCCATTGCTGCGCCCCACAAACGGTTTGTTTGTTAATTTGTGCAAAATGTATGCAATAATATTTGGATTGTTGCTGGAATAGTAGATAGCAGTTGTTGTTGCTGTTGTCATTGCTTCCTAGTATCATGTCATTTGGTTAATTGCGAATTGCGTGCAGTATTACACATATTTCAAACGGCAGCAATTACGCATATTGAATGACTTTAAAATGCACTAAATTTTCACCTTTCATGCCGCGCACCACTTGTTATCAATAGAAAAACACACATACACCACACACACACACAGCACTGCCAACTGTGTTTTGATTAACTTTTTTGGTAATGCCGCATGCATAAGCATGTGTGGGAAGTGCGACAGCTGTTGGCAGTACTGAGAACAGAAAAAAAATGGCTTTACAACAAAAGCAATAACCCTACACGCTGTAGTAGCATCAGGTACACACACACACACATGCATACATATGCTATGCATATTTTTGTTTCAAAATTTTGCACTTAACTTTTCAATTTTGTGCATTAATTATGGAACAGCAGAAGCAAAGGCAGCAGCATTAAATTCATCAGTTGCAGCTTGCTTGAACATGCGCTCCTTGCTGGTTACGCAAATTACACATGGTTTAATTTTTATTCGGTTTTGAAGGATTTTTTTCTTTCAAGTTTTTCACTCACCCACAAAAGTTTTCATCTAACCGGGCATATAACAACTTATGGAAAAACATTTCGTCCTTTTTTTTCCACAAATTTAAATTTTTAGCTATTTCAACCAAACTTTCATTTATGCAAAATGAAAATAATTTCAGCGCTCAATTACACCGAAATATTAATATGCAAAGGATAGTGAAGCTTGTTTACTTTGTCCGATTTCCGCTCCAATTATCCTTATGAAAATTCAACGGAAAAATGCAAGGGTTCAAAAGTATACTGCAAAAAAGTGGGTAATTTTAAATGAACCAACAGGTTCGCTATCAATGCAATGAATTCCATTGTGTGCAGCGAATAATGCAGCGAATAAAACAACAGAAATTATTGAAAAGCAAATGTTCCCGAATCGAAATAAAAAAGAGTAAAAAACTAGTTATTTAAAATATAAACCTAAAACCAACTAAAAATCCTTAATTTTAAATCGAAATTGCGGAAATTAATTTAAAGGAATTTTATTTTCTGCTTTTTAGAAAAAGGGGTTGTGTCCCCCCATGACCCCCTATGCCACTGATGGACCCCAATTTTTTTTTAATTTTTATAAGCAGGAAAAGCCTTTTAGTTTTATGACATTTTGAATTAAAAACATGAGAGTAATCCATGTTCCCATGCGAGTCCTTCAGTGAGCCAGTGGTAGGTCCTAAGGAGTTTCTTGTAGCTCCTTCAATTGTGCTTACCAAAAAAAATACGAACGGGCAGGGCTAGGTTAGGGTTAGGTTAGGTTAGGGTGGCGGCTATAGACCACAATGGGTCCATAGCAATACCACAATGATCTCTTATCCTTTAGGTGAAGATTGTAGACCTTCGCCCATGGTGTGCATCTAGCCCGAACGTGCCGGACTTTATTGCGAAGGTTTTTAAACTTTTAAGTTCTGTGGTTGCGACTTCCGCTAGCGTGTTGAACGTTGCTCTACCAAGAATCTTCCATCTGCTTCTGGTTAAAGCCGGACAGTTGCAGAGTAAGTGTTCCAGAATTTCCTCCTCATCAGGCTCATTGCAGTTGCTGCACCAATCTATGGCTATGAGCCCCATACGAAGCAGTGACCTGCAGTTATTCCAATTGTGAGTCTACATTCCATCCGAGTTAGGGACAGAATAAAGTTAGACTTCGTCCTGTCGTACGATGGCCAGAAGGTTAAGTCAAGACTATATATTTTTTGTCAATACCTATAACGCCTCCTAATTAGCGTTACACATTTCCGACCAAAGTTTATATACCTACCCTTACCCTATAAAGTGTAGGGTATAAGAACACGAAATTTATTTGAAATATTTTGTGAATTTCGCCAATTGGGTTATTTTCTTTTCTTTCAAGCCTCTTCTGAAAACTGTCTGACTCTTAAATTGAAAGAGATGAAAGAAATTCTCACTAACCTTCACCACTAAAGAAAAATGTGTTCAAAAAACGCTGAAAGGTCAAAACCATTTCGAATGCCATTTGAAGATACCAAAAAGTAAACGAACCGTAAAGGTTCGCTTACCAATCGCTTTAGCAACAATTTGACAAATGTGAATTTTGCAACTAGAGTTCCGCAAATTGTTGGCCGGAGTAACGTAACGTAACGACGACAACAACCACGATGAAACGATGACGACATTGCGTGTTCGCTGCGCTTCATAGTTGCATGGCATGCATTTGTGTACGTATTGAGGCATGTGTTTGTTGTCTGTGTGTGCTTGTGTTTGTGTTTGTGTTTGCGTTTGTCGCATTTTGTGGCATTGCATTGCAGAATGCCGACATTTATTATGACATTAAGTGCAGTTAAACTGCGGCGATTTTTAACGATGTGTGCATGTCATGTCATTTGATTGCGCTCTGCCGTTGATGAGTTACTTTGACTTTGGCAATGGCAAAGGAGTTTTGACCAAAGAACATAACACAGGAAAGGCATTTCTTTGTTGGGGTTTGTGAACAAATTGGAAATCATCATAGAATACAGAAGTCATTGAAAGCAACAGTGGCAAATGCAACGAGCTGATCTAGCTTGTGGGAAATGCATTGGAGTGAAGTCAGTTGGTGATATTGTCAAGGCGACGCTGCCTTAAACGCCTCATATGATGATTCTTGGGATATCCTTAAAAATCTGGCACTGTCTTGTGTGTATCCCTTATTCGCAACAAGAAAAAAAAAATAGCTTACTTCGATTCTCGTATGTATCTCAGCGCATGTGCATGAAAATGATTTGAGCCGACCGCGTCTGACATTTTGACATTTTAATGCAATTATAGATATTTCCATCAACGCTGCAAACGCGTTCGCAAAAGTCGGTAAGATTTATACCTCATCATCGTCATCGCATCAAGCGCATCCGCATTATTAACATCAACAACACCATCATCATCACCATCATGATCGTCATCCTGCTAGACAAACACGTCACTGGCTCACATACAATTCAAGCCTTAAAGCCCAACAGCCACAAACCTCGACGTACACCTTTCACCCCTCACCGCTAACGACGCAACGCCAATTGCGTTTGCGAAAAGTGAATTGAAATTAAAGAGGGGTAAAATAGCGGCGCCGCAGCATCTTAAGTTACTATGAAGATGAATAAGTCAAGGGAAGCGTAGCTTCTCATACTGGTTCTATGCTGTTTGTGGAAACGCTTTCCAGTGTCGGCAAATCCAACCGGCATGACGGTACATAGAACTAAAGTCGAATTCTCGACAGCTTGACACTTAGACCGGCTTAAAGCTTATAAAGCGAGCAGAGCGCACTTTGATTTTGACAGACGCAAAAGTGACAGTCTGTGATAAATAAACGCAATAAATTGAATTGAAATGAAACGGTTTGCTATGGTCTTTCACAGAAGTATACGTGAGGCTAGCGAAAAATATTATAGAATCGCACGGGTGATTTAAATTCGGAGCCATGCTTGTGATGGCATAGGACTTCGCGTGCCTAATTAGGCTAAGGTGGATATTAGGCTTAAAGCCATTTCACAGTACCAATGATTTGGATAAGTTGCGAATGAGGAGAGCTCATCTAATGGGTATCGTGTATTATATCCAACTACCATTGCAGATAATTTTTACGAGACGATCTCTTGAATCAATTAAATTAAACTGGAACTGGAATAACTCCCAGCACAAATATGGTATCTCCTCTTTCATATTGTCTCCCCCATCATTACGCCCGAAAAAATCGCACATCATAAACCATCCGGCTGTGACATAAGTTGACAACTTGTTGGCATAACGCATTCACTGTGCTGTGGAGGCCTTTTCTCGTTTCCCCTTGCGTCGGTTTCGCCTCTCGTTCGAGTTTATTTTGATAAATTACATATCAATAAAAAGAAATATGATTGAATTAATTTTTCAACTCAATCGTTCGAAAATTTATGACTCACGGAGCAGTATTAACAGGGGCATTGCATCGGCTGAAAGACGCGCGCATTCGTTGCATTTGTCGTGCGCACGCGCAAATCTCTTGCACCAATTGCGCTTGGCGCTTTTGTGTGACGCTCGCTGTCAGATGAACACAAATGAACCGCAGCGTTCAAGAAGCGAACGCAATGGAATGTCTTCATTGAATGCGATTGGGGTGATATTAAACGCAAAGACAATGTAGTGCAAGGTGAATGAAACCAATATTTCGGTTTGGCTTCGCAGTAATCGATTACCGAAATCGGCTCGAACGTTTTTTAAGGAGTGTTAGAATCACATCGAGCAGCTCCATTTAGGGCCATGAATGATGTTATTTATTATGCGTTATTATTTTCATATTTTAATTCAAATAATTGCCCAAAAATGGTTACTATCAATTTCGGATTTATGTATTTACCTAATAAATTCCAAACAAAAAAAAGTTTTGATTCTTCTTCTAGCCATAAAACAAATCATCTATTTATTTGAGAATATACCATGTATAAGAATTTCACCGCTTCTTATTACCATTTCTCCTATCTGCTCATCATCAAAACGCCGAAGTGGCAATTAAATATCGCGTGCCTCAGTCACTTAAGTTTTAACACTGACACTGATAGTTAACATTTTTATCCATAATTCGAAATCTTTCCATTTTCGAGCCAGTTAATTACTCGCCTAGACGTATCCGAAACGCAATCATCAATCATAATTTTTTCTAAACTTTTTTCGGTTTTGTTTTTCTTTACTGTATTTGCGTGTATTTGCTTTACGAACTTAACAACAATCTTGGAATATGACATAAAAATTTGAAGAAGAAATTTCTGTAGTAAAAGAAGAAACAAAAAAGCCAATGAAGAAACGCTGAATGGTTACAATGACCCCCGAAATGTAGAACCCAAATACAACAAAAAAATCATCAAGACGAAAAACAAATTAAACACGCAAAACATTCAGAGTCGGAGGCAAGAAGTTGTTAACAAGCCACATTTGCCAATCCCGATGAAGAACAACCGCGAAACACGAATCCTAAGGATTGCTGTGGTTGGTTTTTTTTTTTTTTTGCCAATTCACTTTTTACTTGTGCCGTCTTGAAACTTGAACTGAAATAGAGCCTTCGAATGCTTCTTCAGATTGATTGATCCTGTTTCGCAAACCCAGTATGTTCGTGAGCAACGCATTGAAATTTGAGAGCACGCTATTATCGAATACAAAGTTTGGATTTTATCTTATTCTCAGACGAAATTCATTGAAATTAATTAAAATTGCAAACGGCCAAAAGGCAGTCAACCGTTGAATTTGAACTTCACCAAGAATTTGAACCATATTACACGCAGAGAAAAAATATGATTGGAGCATGATCGCAGTGAGCATACCTTTTTTTTGCTCTAATAATACTCTGATGGTAGCGATCATTGATGGTATAATATAACACAGGTAATATAATTGGATATTCAATAAGGATAATGGCAGTCATATAATGATCGGTTTGAATGATAAAGTTTACATAGAAGATGGTTTAATCATAATATGATTCCATTGAAATATGACTCTAACAACCATGTATTTTCTCTGCGTGTAGAGATGGGCTTCTCGTGGGAATACATATTGGTTAAATCTTTTAAGATAACATAGTTATCAATAGTTATAATTTCAATTGAATTTGGAGTGAAACGATGACCAACGAACCATATTTAAAGACGACTTCCTAGTAATGATAAAACTGCATTCGCTTGTTCTATTATTTAAATATTTTATATTAAGATTGTGGAAGTCATGTTTTTTTTGTCATTTGTATACTAGTAATAAAGAGTAACACATACCACCCACATCCCTAATTAGCTTCATAATATTGAAAATTTGACAATAGAGCTCTATGACATGGTAATGTCTGAAAGAAATTTGGAAACATGTAAAAATATTCGTTTGCGAAAATGTATTCCATATTGGCCTAAACGGAATGTTGTACTAAGAGGGTATAGGACATTCGATTACCTTTAATTTGATCAAATAAACTAAATCAAAAGAAGTGGATAAATGTAATTTTTGCTTCAGGTTGTAAGCGCCAATCGCAAAGAATCACACGTTCAATCAAAACTAGAATGAATTAAAAATTAAAAAAAAATAGTAATTCGTTTTCAAAAGGTTTTAATGTCTATTTTGTATGAAGGGCGCCTCTACACCGAGAGAAAAAAATAACGGTTTCGCTGTTAAAAACCATCCGACCGTAGAAAAACTTTTAAGTTGACAGCGAAAACTGTTAAAATAAAAGCGAAAACTGATCGTTGTAACAGTTTTTGCTATCAATTTAACTGTTTTTCGACTGTTGGATGGTTTTTAACAGTTTTCTTAACAGGTTTTTCTCTCGGTGTAAGGGTTGGAGCTAGGCAGTAAATATGTTTGGAAAAAATGCTGGCAAAGGAAAGTTAAACGTTTTTTTGGTTTTTCTACCCAGGCTTGAGCTACACCTCCCGATCGTGAGTTTCGTGAACTATTTTTAATTCATAATTCAACCAGCACTCTTATGTAAGAAAAAAACGACTGCTGAAATATTTTATATTTCAAAGTAAATTCGTCACAAAGACTCACAAGTCTGCAACATTTGATATTAATTGTATTTCGATGGAATTTTTTAATAAAGTGATTTGAAAAATAGTGCAGGTTAAGGATTACAAATTGCGTATTTTGAAAACAAAATAATAATGTGAATACTTAAAACATGCATTGTGTCGAAAAAAAAAGCTGGCATGAAATTACAAAGCTTTGTCCAGATTTTGGCACTTGAATCCGGTATTAAGGTGTAGATCGCGCTTCAATTCGCTAATAACATTCGACACGCACATACCATTGATTTTTAGAACTAGGCCCCAGGTCTGAAAAGTGATTGCAAATTAATTTTGAAGATTTGAAATGAGCCCTTGACATATTCCAGAAATTGTTTTGATTTTTTTGCTGTCTTACTTTTTATTTGCCAAATCATACTTAGAACCATCACTGAGTGGCTTGGAATTGAATTAATGTGGGCGCTTGTCCAAACTTAATTGTATTTCTTAAAGGAAATACATGTGGAATGTTTCAGATTTGAGTAATTAACTAAACAAGAACAACCACCAATGGATACCAAAAATTAATAAATCAAATTTAAAAGCAACCAAAAATTTAATAAACCAAATTATCACTTGAATAAAAAAAAATATTAAAATAAAATTATTCAGTTCGGCAAATATTCTTTTTCTCTACTCCATCAAACCGTACCCCTTGAAACTATGCTGGTGTAGTATACACAAAAAATACACAAAAACAATTGCCCAAAAATATAAATAAAGCAATCTGCAAAATTATATTTGGCCAGAAGAGATTTCAAACTGAAAATTATTTATGCAAATTAATGTGACTGGCGTTTTTCTTCTTATTGCTGCGCGGCTGCTGTTGTTGCTGTCTTTCGTTTATTCGTTGCTTTTTTTTTTGTTCGTCGTTGATGTTTGCTGTTAACTTGCCAAACGAAACGTAACCGAAACACAAAATTAACAAAAAGGTAAATGATATTGGCAACATGTTCGCACATTTGCAAAAACCCCAACCCGATGAACAGCAACAACAAAAGAGTTGGCAAAAAATCGTACACCAGAGGGGAGCAGAAAAAAAATTGCCTTTTCAACGTGATTTCATATCTTAACTGCGCGCTGTTTAAGCAGAAAATACTTAAGCAACAACAAAACCAAAGAACTGCCCAACAACAAAATCGCCAGATCTGGCGAAAATTAATGACAGCGCGGGCATGACAAATATTTGCTCTTTTTCAGTGTGTGCGAGTGAAGCCACTTTGTATGCCTTTGAGGTTAAGAACGAATAAATAATTGCAGACTGGACAGCTTTTATGGAGCGATTGCATTGAAATCGATTTAAACCAAACCCACCAATCGCACCATTTCGGAGATAATCATGACAGCTCAGCGTCTACCAAACATAGTTAAACTCGCACTTGAGAATTTCAGCTGAACGGTGAGGGGGGGGGGGTGAACTTTTACTTTTTACTCAACACTTTACCGCATTCCACACCGAACACCAACAAGTACAAATAATCCCGACGACTCTAATTACATATTTAACCAGTGAAACCAGTTGCCAGTCGACGATCCGACGACGTTCATATTCAAACCCAAAATGGGTTAATGTCTTGTCACTCAATCCCCTGTCGTTCATGCAAGCTGTCCAAGCTGTCGCTTGTGTGCGTTCTTGGGTTCGTTCTGTCCAATGTCCTCCACGCACACACACACACACACAGAGACACGTACAATATAGTTCAGGTGTAAATTGCGCATGCGCACGCAAAGCAGGCAAAAGAACAGCCGCCAATTCTGATCAACAATCCATAAACGATCAATGCGTGCGATTAGCTAAACTGCAAAACGATCATCATCATCATCATCGTCAACAACATCATCGGCACCACCAGTGAAACCGCGATGGATCGCTCGATTCAGGTGTTCGCCACCACCATCACTGGCTTATGGTGATAAATGCCCGCAGCCATTGAGAGATGTTTTTGATGAGATGAGCGCCTAATGGTGTGCATATTTGCTTGACTAGTTTTGCGCCAAAAAAAACACGTAATTTTGTAATGTATTTTTTTCAGTGGATCTTTTTTTCGCCAAAACCTCGATATTTAAAACCAATTAGCAAAAGTTTTTTTTGTCAAAATTCCATTAAGAAAATCACGCTTAAATGATGATCGTTTGAAACCGATACCACCACAGACTATTTGTGGCTGTTCTTTCGAAATTTGACTTTGGACAACTAACCAGCAAAGCAACAAGAAAGAAATACGTTAACACAAAAACGCTTAAACCATCATCGAAATATCCAATTTCACCGCAAGAGACAACTGTGAACTGTGAAATCTTTTGTCATTGTCTGGATGGCCAAAGAAAGAATGAGAAAAAAAAACAAGAATGTGGCGAAGGCCCCACACTGCACACTCAAAGAAAAAAAAACCCCAAAACTTTGTATTAATTACCTTTGCGGCTGGTTGGAAAATTTTGTTCAACACACTAATGTGTTGTTACCCACAGGCGAACAGAGGAGTTCTTGCAGAGTTCAAATCAATTTTGATTTTTTTTTTCTATAAAGTTTAAAAATATTATTCGAAGTAGTTGAACTTTAAGAATGAACCTGATCAGGCTGCAATATTTAACTAACTTCATGAAAGAAATGTCTTCTCTTTTCTTTGGGTGTAACAGCATATTGACCAACTCTGTGATCTCATATGAATATTGGTAATTAATTTTCCCACAAAACGCTTTCTTCCTTGTTATGTGTCTTGTTTGCTGATAGGCGGAGTCCATCGAAAGCACACACAAACCAGCCAAGGAACGAACTAAAAAAATAACTGCCTCGATTTATTTTAATAAATGGCAGGTGTCAGTCTCCGCCGTGGCTTGCATTTATATTCCCAAAAGACACAAGAGCCCCAAACTGAGCTCGAGAATGCGAACGTGAGCTTGTCATTGTGCAGGTCTCGGGATTTCTTGTGTTTGCTTGCTGTTGTGGTTAGTGTGTGTTGCCAGATTTGGCAACTGATATGATCTGAACTGGCAAGTATATTGTGGGTCTACAACAAACGTGAGATTTAGTCAGCGATATTGCTATACTTTACATAATTCCATTTCATATTAAATGGTTGAAAAATTCCTCAAAAGAGAACTGTTCTTTGCCGTTAACTCCCACCACTTCCGCCGTTCCAGGCAAATGTTGCCAAATGCCCTTCCAAATACCCTTTCAAGCTTCATTGTTTAATACACAAATTCACAACTGTTATATTTTAATGTTGAATTGTTTACATGCATATTTTCTGTTCACTATTTTCATACGCAAATACAAATTATTTTCCCATTAAAGTCAGCCACATGGCTGGTGTGGGCGTGTCCCTATAAAAAGATTTACATTTAACATTCCTTTTTTCCACATGATGCGTACAAACCATTATAAAAAATTCTTTCAGGAATTTTATTTAACACTCGAGAGAAAATGTTAGTAATGACTCAGTGGGTAATTTGTGCGGTACATGTACCACTTTTTGATACAAAATATATGCACTTAGACAAGTGTGTATATGATATGTACTACTTTTAGCTTAAATTGAAAAAATTATATCAAAAGCCGTACATTTTTTGGACTAAAACTCAATTACATATCTTATGGTCAAAGCTGGGCATAGTTAATCGGGAATTTAATCCGGAAATAGTTAATCAAAAATTTAACTTCGTTAAATTAAAAGGTTAATTGCGTTGAAAAGTTAACTTCGTTAAAAGTTAAATTAAATAGTTAAATTCTCTATAGAAAACATTTTTTTTTTTTAAAAAACGCATAAAAAACATTTTAACTATATGCAAATTTAACTTAAAAAATGAAAACTTTGTAAAAATTTTACAAATCGAATTTTCCGACGCGTTTTTTTTTTATTGTCACTACTCACCCAGAGTTCCAAGTTAATTGGAAAATGTAGGCGGCTGCTAAACAGTTTCGCGCCGACCATAATCGGCTTCAATCGGCATGCGAGCAAATCGATGTCAATATCGGTTGAGCCGACACAATCGACTCAATATTTCGCCGCCGACCAAGCCGATAGATTTGACGGCGGGCTAGGCACGCCGTCTCGACTTGGAACTTTAAATTTTTGTCAACAACACGAAAGAGTTCTGTGTTTACAATTTTTCAACAGTGTGGCTAGGTAGATTATTAAAAATAGTATGAATTCTTAATTTTTACTTTTTTTTTACATTCAATAATAAAAAAAATTTTTTCGTTTCAAAGTTAACTAATGCTAGTTAATCGAAGAAATTTAACTTAACTAAATGAAAAAGTTAATGGTTTTCGAAATTAACTGAAACGTTAAAAGTTAACCAAAAATTGAACTTCGTTAATTAACTATTAACGAATTAACTAGTTAATGCCCAGCTTTGCTTATGGTACTATATTTATGTACCGATTTTTACTTTAAAAATGTAATAATAGTAGCAAAACAAGCAATAGTATTTGTATTAACGCAACCCTACTTTGTGTGGAGAATTTGCAAATGGGTTTTTTGTATCGATATTTGAAATTCGATATTCAAGGTTTATGGTGTGAACGCTAATGGGAATCATGTGTACTTGTATTTTTACCTCTCTACGACAACAGTGGTGTTATACCTTTTTTGGACGACGAAAGTAGTAGACATTCGATTTTAGGGGATTTGAAGAAAGGGGAGTAGATATGGTTTCCTGCATAGAGTAATGAAAATTCTACGAGAATGGTAAAAATTTCTGTCAGGGTAGTAGATTTGTGGAAAGAGTAGTACTTTTGCATAGCATGGAACTCACATAACTCACATTGAGAAGTAGATTTCTTACAATAGTAGTAGAAAATACCTTTGAGGGGAGTAGAAAATTTACTACCGCAGTAGGGCAGTAGAAATTTCAAAATCAATACCAAATATAAAAATCTACTTCGATAGGAGTAGAAAGAGAACTTTCCATTCCTCAAAATTAAAATTTTATACAATTATTGCCATCAATTCAGCTTGAGTGTATACAGGGAAAACACCTTCGCATTCGCCTTCGTTTTATTTATTTATTTATTTTTTTTTTGGGAAAAACAAACAACACAAGAACATTTTAATTGCATTTTAATGACAACACTGCAACGCTTACCGCTTACTGCCTGATCCTTTTGCGCAGCATAATTAGCCAATGACAGCCAAATTATACGCCATGGGCGCGTACGTAGAGCGCACACATGTGTTACGTGTACGCGCCATTGCCAAACGACCACCGACCATACCGACTATACTGACTATCCGTCTGTTCGGCCACCAACGTTATGCTTCACAGCATATCCTTTTTACGCGGAAATGCTCGGGGCCTATTTTACGCATTATAGGCAAAGTCGTAAAAGGCAAGTATTCTAATTACCGCATGATGCGTTTTTAAGGGCTAGGCTCAAAACGTGTACATAAAACAAATAACAACAAAAAAAAACCATAAAAAAAATACCTTGTAAATTCCCTCATTTGTGAGATAATAGAAATTCAATGTTGAATGCGGCAAACGTTAGTAGCATGGGCATAAAATTCGAGCGGGCATTAATTAGAAAGTGATCGCATTCGAAATTAATGAATGGAATTCTATACGATATTTTTCCTCCATCTACGCCATTCTAAGCGGCTGTTACACGTTAATGATGCTGCTCGCTGCTCTACTCTCAAGCCGAACTACTACCACATTCGGCATTGATCCATTTGCCTCGTTTGACCAAAGTAGCGAATTGTTGCAGGTAGCAGTAAAATGTAAACATAAACGTAAACCACACCACTTCATAATTGGCCGCGGGTGATTGTTTGCTCTTGTTTCTATTTTTATAGATTTTTTGTTGTTGTTGTTTTTTTTGACGATTTACCATAAGCTATAATTATGGGTCGTTAGGTCATACTTTTGGCCGGTTGGTTGGCTGTTTTTTTCTTGTTTGTATTGGGTCTCTTTCCCCTGTTGAACGGGGGTAACTAGTCATTTTAAGGTGTAACTTGTGTATGCCTTTGAGTGGTTTATGACTTTATGAATCGATGAATTTAACAAAACCAACAAAGAATTTTATAATTTTTAAAAACTTCCCATAAAGCAATTACCATAGCGAATTACCAATTTCATGTGAGTGTGGCTAATTAAAAGTTTTTTCTCTCTCTCTCGAATTGTTCTAATCACATTGCTTTCGTGTCGACTCACATTGCTGGGCATACTTTAAGTTATGCACTCCCCGACACAATTAATTAAAGTAACGAATAATGTTTTTATTATGTTAAAATTTTTGTTTCGAAAAAAATGCAACCAGTTTTGTTGCTCACGAGACGCAACATGCTTATTTAATTTCATAAGCTGGGCTCCTACTTGGTAATTATATCAATCATACGGGGCGCAACATTTCATTATCTGCGGAACAACAGCGAAGTAGTACGAGAGACTGCCTAGATTTGGAATACACTCAGAGTGTATTATTTTAGTTATCAATTAAAAGTTGACTGAGAAATTAATTGATGAAAAGATGGAGTCTAGGCAAGATTGAAAAATTATTTTTTGGCAAATCTGGACTAGAACGATTAGGAGGTCAGCGTATAGGCGAATTGTCGCACATAGACCATTGATGACTTTCCCATAATTTTTAATCTTTTTACATCTAGCTAGAGCTGAACAAAATGAGAGACCACCTGACTGACCTAAAAATTCGTCTTCATCGTTCTTCTCTTCTTCCTTAAGCATTCCAGTCCCATCGTTGATTTCACTTTGTACTTCCTTAAATATGTGTGAGAGTTATTAGTTGAAAGAGAAATTTCCTAATTGAATCTGGTTGACGCCAGTGTAAAGTAAATTGGGTCTTAACTCACACCTTTGCAATATAACTCATCTCTCAGTGAGCACACTCGGCTCTGTGCAACAACGTGTCAATTCCTATAAAGTTGCCAAACAAATGTCAAAACCACAGTCATGATCCAATCATAGCGCAACCAGACATAAAAACAACCGCACCGACACTCAAACAAGATGGACCAGCAGACGGACGAAACCGTCACGTCTGGACAGATGTGAAAAGTAGCAACAACTCGAATCTGAAACGGGCTACGGATGATTTGCCTACGATGAGCAGATAAATACAGAAGAAAAAAAATACAAAATTCTGCATGCAGCACAACGGCAGAATCTCAATCGGAATGGCGAGCAAATTAAGGCAAAGTCAAGGCGGACCGACCGAAACCGTATTTCCTCAACGCCACATAATGTATACCGAATGCATAAGAACGTATGCAGCAAGACAGCATATTTGCTTATTTGATTGAGAGTATATTTTTTTGTTTTGGTATCAAGTGCTGGTGCTGCACATGCTGACTGACCAGTGGTTGTAGTTTTGTTAATTTCAGTTCAGTTTCTGAGCTGTCTGGGTGGCAGTGGCTGCAACGGTGACTGTGACCAGCTGGTACTAGACCAGGAGAGTCTGTCAGTTGAGGCAGTGCTGATTAAATTGGAGGTGGACATGTGGCTTGTCAACTCCTCGTGATGTTGCTGCTGCTGCTGCTGCTACGAGTAGGGAGTGTCGGTAGGTCTTGTGCCAATTTCTGTGTGTGTGTGTATACGCTTGTGGCTGCAACTTGTCCGATTCCGTCTGATGCCAAAGCATATTTGTAGTTGTTTTTGTTTTTTAATTCTGTTAGTATTGTTAGTATTGTTGTTACTGACCACAGCCAGACTCACACTCACTCACTTACAAATGAAAAATGTTCATAAAAAGTTTTGAGTGTTTGATTAAACACAATCCGACACCCGAAACTAAATTGCAAATGCAAACAGCCACAGAGACAGAAATAGAAACAACAGCAACACAAAAGAAACACAAATGGCTGTCTAAGCTGAGGTGCTGCCCGAGAAATTGAAGTGACTTTTATGTTTTTTTGTAGTGGTTTTTTGTTGTACTCTATGCGGAAAATCAGGAAAATGTTTAATGAGTGGAAAATACAAACTAATGTTGGAGAAATCTCGGTAGAGACTCGGTACAGTGGTCAGACATACACGGGATGTTCAGGTTCCAAAGGACAATTTTCTGTGGTCAAGATGAGAATGCAATTGTGTGTCAGAGTAGATACATTTCCACCTGAGTTGTTAGGAGAAGACATAAAGGATTTTAGCCAGCTCCAGATAACGGAGTAAAGCGTAAACCAAAAAAACTCATCATAGATTTTTCATGAATTTTTTTTCTTAAAAAAATTTAATTTATTATTAAAACTTATCTGTTTCCCATCTTTGACTGTTGTTTCCTTTCTTTGTTTCATGCCCTGATGAACTTTTGAGAAATTCCGATATCAATTCAATAAATATCTAAAAATAAACCAAAACTAATTCGGCCAACATCACAATCTCGTGGGCAATTAATTTTATTAAATCGCATTTACGATATTGCACAAAACAACACAACCAAAAAAAAAAAACACAAAGCTTCGATACTTTTCTCGTATTTATATTCTATCACAATGCCCGAAAACGTCAGTTCATAAATTAACATGCCAAGCAGTTGTCCTTGCGCCCAATTCATGAACGCTTCGGCGGCAACAATTGCCACAACACTCTCAAGTCAAATGAGAAGAATGTTTGAACCCACTACTGCGGCTATCTACGGCAGTAAATGTTGCAAGCCAAAGCCAAAGCCATCGCCAGTGGCAGCAACTAGCTGCGGCCAACAAAACAAAAAATGAGCAATAATCATAAGCAAATATCGCAGTTGAAATATTTGTGCTGACATCATTTTCAATTCGGCGGCAGTGGCAGCGGCAGCGGCAGCATTTCCACTCGCAACAATTTTTGCCGGTTTGATGTTTTGGCGATTTATGTATTTCTTAGTGCTCGCAAAGGTAAGCACAACAGCAACAAACAACAACGACAACAACAACAACAAACGGCTGCCATGAAGATAACAATCACTTTAGACTGTTGCTGCTCTGTTGAAATTGGATTGTTTGTCAATTTGCTGCTGACCTTTTTTTTTTGCACCATTTTTGATTCTATTTTGATACTGGCAGTTGTTACTGTCCTGCTGTCTTGGCCGAGTTGCCAACTCTGAGCAGTGTGTGAGTGTTTCTAGTGTTGATATGGCAAACGTTTCGACCATTGTTCTGTTGCACTCTACGCTAGTCTTGTGTCATTGTTCTGCTTGTTGTAGTTGTTGTTGTTGTTGTAAGCTTATTAGCCCGATTTCTGTTGCTGGCTGGCTCTCGCTTACTGCTTACTGCTTACTGCTTGTCTGGTCAATATTTAAATTAGCGAAAATCTCAGGTTCCTGCCGCTGTCATTTCTGTTGTTCTTGGCGATCTCGTTGGGATCCTGCATCGAGTACGACTCGTATCGTATCGTTTCGTTTCGTTTGCGGGATTCCTCGGCGTGTTCTGCATAATTTTTTAAATTGCAATCGATTTGCATATCCGATGAGTTGATGTCAACGATGTCGTACATCAGTTAAGTGGCCTCGTATGTCGCTCACCGAAGTTGCCTTTGTGCTCGTCTGAAATGTCACTCTTGACGTGGTTCACTTCATTGTTGCTGCCGTTGTGTGCAGTTGGGTTCCTTTCGCTTGGCGTTTTTTTTTTTGTTTGTAGGTTAGTAGCATTGTTGATATTTATTTTAGGAGTAATTCGTTGTGATTATTCTTGCTCGGTTGATTCTTGGTTATTTTCGTTGTTGCTGTTGTTGTTTTGCTTCTTGTCTTTTGTCGTTGGCAGCCAATTTGTTTAAAGGAATGTAGTGCCTTGTTTTATATCGTTTCCGTTTCAATGCGAACGAGTATTTTGGCCGATTTGCTGTTGGAAAAGTGAAATCTTCATTCCTTTTTTGGGCGACCTGAAAATGCATTGTTAAACGACATGCAAATGTACAAATGTAAAGACAGAAAAGGTAGAAAAAAACCAACTTAAAATTTGTGAAATTTGAAAGCAAAAGCGAATGATTCAGCTCAACTCTTGTCGGTCCACTTGAGCGGTATAATGGCCTACAAATTAAAATTGAAATTCAGTTTTTAATTCGTGAACTTAATTGAAGGAAAACTGAAACGAACGAGCGTCTTCAGTGCTCGGATTCGTCTTCATTTTCTGTCCACGATGAGAGCCTGAACGTGCTGCTACTGCGCACTTGAGCGGGGCATTGAGGTACGCACGCGTGCGCAGAGCTGGAATTTTTCATAATTTCGGCACGATAAGATGGCAGCAGCGGCAGACACGGCCAAATATACTTAATTGATTTTTATGTCGAATGCGTTTAAGATTTTCGTTCGCTCGTTTCGTAGCGACAATGTATTTTGTACACGCATGGGTGAAATGAATTTTTATGTTGCCATATTAATATTATTATTGTTTCCCTTTTATTTTACCTAATTTATTTTTGGCTGCAAGAATTTCGTATAAAAGAAATTCCTTTTGGAAAAATTTGCAACGCTTTCGTGATAATAAAAATTAAATTAAGATTTTTATCGTTTGAGGCAGAGAAAGAACCAAACCGAACAGAACAGAGTGTTTGCATTGAAATTTTCACCATACACACGAAAATTTGGGTCAACAGAGGCTTTCAAATTGAAATTTAGTGCTTCGCAAGTAAACCGAAAACCTTCTCGAATACAAAATAATTGAACAGAATTCGGAAAAAATTAAGCTTTTACTGCAGCAACTTAAGTTAAGTGCTTAAGCATGAATTCAGGTGCAGGCCAGGGTAGCCAGACAGATAGACGGTCGAATGAATGGTTGGCCGGACGGACGGACGGACGACTGGCAGCGTACTCCTGCCGCCACCACCACTGTCCGGCTGCTGTTGCACGCAAGAATGATTGCGTGTCTCGGACAGGTTTACGGGCACTTTGCAATCACTTCGTAAACATTTTGCAGCCAAACAACAAACATGTCCCATCATCAAGAGTCATCATGCGGCTTGTTGTCATAATTTCTTCTTTGCTCGATGGCAGATAGGCCGCCGCCGCCGCCGTCGTCGTCGTCGCTGAAAGTCGTTATCGACGCATATAACAATTTATAAAAATAAAATGAGAGAAAAACAACCAAAGTTATTATTATTTTGTTTTTATGTTATACCAGCGAGCAGCAGCAGCAGCTCTACAAAAAGGCCAAACACAAGCACGAAGCGAATGCCCACAAAGCACTTCAACACATCGTTACAGTTGCGCATGTGCACCGGCAGCAGCCACAGAAGCGGCAGCATCTGCTGCCTGCGTCTTGCCCACCAAGTGGAGGCGCGCGTATTTACAGGTTAATCAGCGAGCGAAAATATTTACTGATCGGTGACATGCAATTTTGGGGAATTTGTGCAAGCGTCATTCTCCTCTTTTTTACGCTCCTCATTTTTATGACACAGCTTTTGTTTGTGGCCGGGCGTCCCAAGCGGATGTGATATGGCTGTTGGAAAAAATTATATTTCAATTAATTCGCATGCAATTCAATGAAATTGTTGTGTCCGCTTCGAGAAGGTCAACGTTCTTAGAGCCTTTCAACTTCGGCAAGTATGAGAAAATGTGTACTTCCTTTGACAGAGCATTTTCTCTGACTCTGACGGTGCTTCTCCGCTCTAAAATACGATGCCGCCACTTGAACTGCTGTGACCCGCTACACACCAGTCATAATCCCATTAATGACAACTCAATCCAATGAACGCAAACCAATAAAACTGCGCAGCCGCATTGGCAGTTAAGCCATCTTACTCGTCTTCTCTGTATTCCCTTTTTTATTGTATAGTTACATGTATTTTGTTATATTTTCATTTTATTTTTATACTTTAACCACGTTCACAAAGTTTATTGTTTGAGTGTCCCCTCATTTGTGCCTCATTTCCTCGCACTCAAATCCAATCAAACCGATTCGTACAGAACAGAACTTAACTGAAACGAAACGAAACGAACTGAACGTTCACGCTCGACCACAACTCAATGTCAATAAAATTTGACTTAAAATCCAATTAAGTTGGCAATCACTTGGCCAACACCAATAACAGCCCGCCCGCCTTATGCTTATGGTGGAGTATGAAATGAATGTCAGCCATTGTTGGCCATTCGTATGTCTGTACGTAGTTAAAGGATGTGTTGGATCATTGTGGGACCTTTTGAACCAGGAACAATGTACCAAGCGATTATGACGTGTACCCCTACAGAAAAATTAAGAGGAAAAAAACGCCAAAACGCATAAACGACTTTTTTTAATATGAAATAAATGAGTTCACGCGCGCCCATTGATCGATGGATGGATGCATGAATCGTTCGGATGAGTTTCTCGAGCGTTTCATCTGCTAAAGATCACAATTCAGCCTTTGTTGTGGCATGCGATTTTGGTGAAATTTCTTCTCGTTAAATTTTTTAGTGGATGATGATGACGAAGTGAGACCCCTCAAAGCGCATGATTTGGCGATCTTGTTAAATTGTTTGGTTAAACTGAATTCTTTTTTTATCGTTGTTGTTGTTGTTGTCGATGATCGTTATTTTTATTTGCAACATAAAAAAATTTGAAGCGTCATGACAGCCGCCATACTAAAAAGCCTTCAAACCTCAAAATTGATTATCGTGTCAGGAGTTCAGTTTGAGTGGTGAGGAAAAATGTGAAGCGTCTGGCTTTTGAATGGCTTTGAAGACCATCTTTGAGGCCCAGAAGAAAGCATTATTCAAATTTGTATTTCATTTGCATTTCCTAGGTATTTATTTTTAATAAATTCCGATTACCGGGCTTATAACCGTTGGCAAATTTCCACGAAAATCAATATACTTAAGAAAATTGCTACCGCCACAACGATAATTGGACACGCCAAACAGCTCTAAACTCAATTAATTCGGAAATTCGGAAATTTGCAAACCTACAGACCAACAGGCAGCAGCAGCAACAACAGCAGAGATTCGTGATTTTATATTGGACGGGTGCTGTTGTCTTTTGTGAGGGAAACTTACAGAAATGCCCTGCCATGCCCCGACCAAGTTTCGTTTCATTAAAATTACGAAAATTAAATTAAAAACGCCAAGTTCTCAGCTCGGTTCAGCGTCTGTTCACATTTCGAATTCCGCATCCGTAGCGATTTTATTATTCCCTCAAGACGTTGCCAACTCGCTCTCACAAAAAGACGCCTCCTTGCTATTTCATTTGTCCCGGGCGCGCACCTGTCGCCAGCCGCTGGACAAGGAATCCAAAAAATTACAAACGTAAAGGAACAACAAAATATATAATAAAACAATTAGACAAATTCCAAGCCAAACGTAAAGTTGTCCTACGCCAGATTTCGTCCTTCGCTCTGGAGCCCAAAAGAAAATAAAGTGGATTTGCATTCGGATGCGAATGTTATGCTTGGTACTTAGTTGGAATTGTGAGGAAATTTTCAAGTTTAAAATTGAAGTTGTCGCGCGTCTGAAGTGTGTTGCGAAAAAAAAAAAACGCACACGGCCCTTCACTCTGATCCCTCAACCCTTGCCACAGTTTCGGTGGCGCAGCATTTTAATGGATTTCCATTTGTGCTTTTAATTTTGCAACTGCTGCTTTCAACTGTTGCCATTTTAAATGTTATTGCAACGTTGAGTGTATTTTGCTTAATACATTTTCAGGGATGATGCTGGTGCTGGTGCTGCTCCTGCTGCCGGGTCGGGTCAAGTTCGGGGTGGACCAACTACACCGAAAATAGTTGTGTTATTTTCAATGTGCTGAAACAGTGACGGCCACGCGAGAGCAATAGCTCAGTTGAACAAGACATCGGTGAGTAATCGCTTACAATTAAGCTATTCGCCAGTACAGAAGGTAAACAAAATATAGTAAACATCATAGTAAATGAGAAATGTGTTAGTACAGACTGATGCCAAGTAACTGGCAAAGCACTGGTATGGCATTGATGCAATGTCATGCGGAGTGTCATGCATGAGAAGGTGTGCACTACCATGAAAATGTCATTAATGAATATGTCTGTGCATAATTCTGTAGTTACAAAAGATAGGTTCTCGAAAAATCCAAGCGAAAATGACCAGAATATAACTTAAACTCATCAAATCATCTTAAATCGTTCCCCTATTCTCCTCAGTGTACTCACCTTTTAGTGTGTAGTGCGGTCCGCTCACTTTGCTGTCAAAGTTCTCGCTTCCCTGTCATAGTAACAACTACGAATGCCCGTACGTCCAGCTCGCTACTCGTAAATTCCATTTCATTTGCTATTTTTAAACTTTTCACTTTACTTTTCGGTTTGTTATTATTTCTTTTAGTCATTGCTATTGTTGTTGTAGTTGTTGTTTCAACTGTCACTACCACATCCCGACCAAACCCAGATCCATGGCTGAGGTTAAGGTGACATTACCTTGCCACTTTATCTCAGTTCAGTTCAGTTCGGCATTAACATGAATGGACGGATTGACGGATGAAGGAATGACTGAATGACTGAATGAACGGAAGTATCGAGTTGGCGAAACGAACCCCTGTTCGCCACTTTGGCTGACCTTTAATTTCATTTGCAAGTTTTACGTATGTACCCTGTGAACTTGTACTGTTGTTGGCGGCGTTGCGGCAACACTATCGTCGTTACGCTTTGTCGTTGGCTGGCCACGATGTTAAATTAGGTTTCGGTTGTGCGCTGCTCCATTTCGTTTTTAATTTGAATGTGGACAACATCTGTTGGCCATCTTATTCGCTTCGGACATATTGAAATTTCGCATGACATGTTTCATTTTAATTTCGTGCGTTTTTTTTTTTTTTGTTGTTATTCTTTGGAAATTCTCTTTGGTTTTTAACCATTTCGTTTTTTTATTCGTACGTTTTTATTAACAATTTTTTTTTGGTTTGCGCCGAAAGGGCAACTTTATTGCGAGTAATTGAAAATGACTCCAATTATTTTTTTAAAGTTTCCACTTTGCAGGACGAAAAATACTGCGTCCATGGTGCAGGGCAGGCAAAAATGTGCGGCGCTCTTCTGGGTCGGTTGGTATTGTGCTCATTTTCGTTCAGACGCTGGTTTTTTTTCGGTTGCGTTTATTGTTGTTGTTATTGCTGCTGTTGGTCATAGTGACATGCAAATTGCATGTTGTATGTTTGTGGTTCCGTTTATTTTCGGTTGTTGTTGTTTTTCGGTGATTGATTGCTCGAGATCGATGTCGATGTCGATGTGGGACTTCTTCGGAGAGAGGCCAGCGACGGGTATGTTGGATTGCTTCTTCCTACCTACCCGGTTTGCTTGAAGTTTTTCTTCTTCTTCTTATTGTTTTTGTTATTGTTTTTGTTTATCAATTATTTGAGGCATATGTGCGCAAATTGTTTGACTTACTTGCCTAATTGCTTAGTGTGTGTGCATGTATGTGTGTGCCTACTTATATGCTCTTGTGATTATTGCCTGGCCTTAATTCGAATTTAATTTATTATGTTGATTTCGTAATAAATGGTTATGCTCATATTCGGGATGTGCTGCTGTTTGATGTATTCATTTTGGCAAAATTATGACTGACGCCAGAACCAAATTATGACAGCGTAATGATGGGGATGCATCCCATCTGCTGGTTGGATGTTGATTGCTGGGTGAGCTGACTGGAGGCTTCGGCAGAACATTATCGAAGGCATTAAAGAAAAATGTGTTAAGCACTTACATATGTATTGCATTGTATTATATGATGGCAATTTTTTTTCGATTAAAACGAATTCAATGTAAGGATTTTTCTCTTTCTTTGTGGGGAAAATTTGGAAAAAATTCAAAATATAGAGTTGCCATCAATAATTTCAAAAGCCACTTTAAAACGAAAACTTCTGCATTTGTCCAACTACTAATGTAGAATATTGAATGAAAATTTAAAATTATTGTATTTGGCTAGTGCCCCCCCCCCCCCCCCTCAATATTGACTCGCCTCAAATCTCAGACAAGTAAATTATTTTCATTTTAGAAATTCCACAACCTTTGTGCAACACTCCACCAAAATACCTATGTACGTATGTCTACTGGCAGGGTACTTGCCTCTATAAACTATGTGCGACTGGGTTTTATGAAATCTCAAATCGCACAGCATCCAAAATTAACAAAACAACAGCCACCTACCGAAAACCACTAAGGAAAATGAAATAAAATAAGAAAATATGGCAGCTCACGACCTCACGTCAATGATGTTGTTGTTGGCCAGTTGCAGGCTTTTTTTTCTTGTAATTCTGTATTTTTTTTTTGGTTTGGCACTAACAGTTGCATGGTGTTTTTTGTAAATCATAGAGCAACCATTGACGATGATGCCGATGTTGAAGCTGCATTGATGAGCACTACAATGATGATGATGATGGAATACATCAGCAGTCTCACCGATCCAGCACCCACCACCACAACCAACTGAGCCAACAACAAGCAACACTCAGGCGAATCCGAACCCTTTGCAGGCAATTATTTTCCGTTGGTTGGCCCAGTGTTTGGTGTTTTTCACCAATGGATGAATTCCAAGATAATCAGCCTAATAAACTTCGTTGTCGTCGTCGTGCAGCAGTGTACTATGGGCCACACTATGATTTTAGTAGTGGTGGTTGTTGTTGTTGTTGTTGCTGTTGCATTTTGCAGTTGCTCTGTTGTTTTATTTGAATGTTGTGTTGTTGTGTTGTTGCTGTTGGTGTTGCCAACATCAATTTTGAGTATTCTCCATTCATTTCCAGATGCACACAGACGACAACACCGAAAACCGAGTGAAGTGATTGCTTTGTTAGTTAAGGAGTTCATGTCCAAAACGCCAAAATCGCTGACATGAAGAAATCATAATAAGCGGTCATGGCTGGTGTGGTTTTTTGTTTACTGTTGATGTTGGTTTTTTCTTTTGCACAAACTAAAATTTGAATTTATTTTTGATCAGACACACAAACAGGCAGGGAGGCATGAGAAATTTTTCCCTGCACTGCAAATACTTGAACACTTAAATCAAATTTAGAGATTATGATTTATCGAAACAAAAATGCATTTGCGTTCATAAAAATAATATGCAAAAACCATAAATTTGCAGAAAGAAAGGCCTTTAAGCTGCATAAGAGTTCGAAGCTGTGTATTGCCAGTGGTGGACACTGAAGATACACACATTCAAAATTTCAAAGTGGTTACTGAAAATGGTCCGTGTGGAATTGGAACATGAAAATAAATTAGCTGAGCTACGAGGATAGTCCAAACGATGACCATTACAAACATTAATTTCCATAATTTAAGTACGGCAATCCTAATGTCAGACCAACATGACACCAATGACACTGCAAATTTCCACTAAATTAATGAAAGAAATGAAAAGTGGGCAGCACAAAGATTCATTGAAAAACGCACCACCAAATAAAGCATACGACCCTCGAGCATTCCGGCTTGCCGCATGGCTCAACAGTGAATTGCAGTGCAGTCTGCAAATTTTTCCATTTCTACTGTAAGCGATTTGTTAGGCGGCCCCACGGTTAATTTCATTAAATGTACGCATGTGCGGCAGCGATCTAGAATCAGTTAAGCATCAGACCACAAAAACTCAAGCCGCAGCCGAGGCCCCGGAAAATGCGCATCAGGCCGAGTTGAGCAACATGAGATCATGTTGTCGATGCAACTTTGCACCTTTTTACAATGTAAACATTCTGGGAGAGTGGTTGGTTGCCTTTGGTGAAGTTGCCGCTGACGATGGATGGTGCTAGTGGTGGTGGTGGTGGTGGTGCTAATGCGGCATTTTGTTGTATTGCGGCTTATTTTGCATGTTCATGCTGGCTGTGAATGGATCGTTTTGTTAGATAAGAATTTGTAATTTTTGCCTCTCTTCTTCTTCTTCTTCTTACTCTGCTTAGTTTTTTTTGTTTTATCATTATTCGATCATTATTCATAAAAATGTGAAGGAAAAAAAATTACCAAAATATAAAATGAAGATTCTCCCTTGGTTTCACATTTTAATTTTGTGAAAATTTTATTTCAATTACGAAATTTTTTTTTTTTTTTAAAGGCATGAGCAATTAAAATGAACCCTAAAATGTTTGTTATCATTGTCTTGGATGACCCAAAAATACACAAGGTTCCAACGACGCGTCGTTCGTAACAATTATCGTCACGAACACAAAATCAATTTGAATGTGTTTATGTAAAATTCAAGTAAAAACAAAACTACTTTAAACTTTAACTAAAATTGTTAAGTATAGATAATTTTGTAAAACGAGAGAAACCCACTCAAATCGTTTAAAATTTTCCAAAAAACTTTAAACGATTTCCGGCTTCAGATGCAATTAATTGCATGCAATAAAAATTAAACAAAAAACTATTAGGTTTTTATGTAATTTGTATGATCTTTAAGAGATAACAGGGCTCATTTTCTTAAAGACAAATTAAATATTTAGAAACGAGCAATTTAAATATTGCATCGTCTTTAAATTGTTTATTTATTTAAAATGTTTTAACTTTAACTTATATTCAGTCGTAGTTCTGGGACAAAAGGCTTCAATCCCTTGAAATAAATTCTCATGATGAATTCATTCCGATAAAATATTTTTATCAGATTGTAGAACCAACTGACTGTACACTGACTGGTCTTAATAAAAATCCCAAGCAAAATTATTTCTTTTTCATATTTTTTATTATAAACCAAAATACATTTCAATAGCAAAAAAATCTAGTAAGCGAATTGTCTTCGTTCTGACCGAAGCTGAAATACCCCTGAACATGCGATACGTTCTTAGAACATTTTTCGATATTTTATCGATAGTTTTTCAACATTTCATTGATATTTTATTTATAATTTATCGATAATTTATCGATTATTTTCGTTATATTATCGATAACTTTTCGAAATTTCATCGGTAATTTTTCAGTATTTTATCGTTACTTATCCATAATTTCCATTCCCACTTCATTCCCTAGCCATTATTGTTCCAATTCCACTTTGTTCCGGTCCATTTCCATATCGTTCCAGTTTCATTCCTATTTCGTTCTCGACTTTATTTCCAAACAAATAAATAAAAACGCGTCCAAATCGAAGATAAACGAAAATAATACAAACTTAGCGGCCATTTTGTATGTAAGGTAGGCGTGGTTCTTAACCGGTGTTGCCCATTTTCAACACAATCATTAGCCCAAAAAAAAGACTTCGTGCGAAATGACAGACAGACGGACATAGCTAAATCGACTCAGGAGATTATGCTAATCTAGAATATATATAGCGGACACGCCTCCTTATAGGCTTTACAAAAGGTGTGACAAAAACAATATACCCTTGAACACTTGTGTGCAGATTATAAAAAAAACGTAATAAAAATTCAATTTCGCAAGCCAAAAACTTCTCTCTCTTTCGCTCTCCCAAGTAATCACTAAAGCCACTAACTATTTACTATTATTTTCAATTTGTACGCCAACATCATTAAATACAATTTAAAATAATTCCAAACTCAATACCAAATTGGCCGTAAATTAAAAGATTAATCTGCAATGCGCTTAGCCTTTGCTTCTTTAATTTTAAATTGAAAATTCTCAAACATTTTCAAATCTAAAAGCAGTCTGTCTGCCTGCGAACTAGGGGCAAAGCAAACCAAACTGCAACAACTACAACAACAACAACAACAATGTCTAGTATTGCTAAGCATTTCCTGCTGTTTGCGGTAAATTGCATGTTGCTACAACAACTGGCCATACAACAACAACAATAACAACAGCCACAACTTCGCACATTGCAGCCCAAAATGCAACAAGTTCGCTTCGATTGGAGTGCGAATCTACCGCATCGCACTTTTCTATACAACACCAACAACAACAACAAAAAATACATATTTTGGGGAGGTCCCAAATTGACAGACCACTTAAGCGATTCCACCTGCAATTGACACACAACAACAACAACAACAGCAGCAGCAATCTTGTTTCGAATTTCGAGTGCAGCAGTGGTAACAACAAGTGCAATAGCAACAGTCAAAAATAGTAGGTACAAAAAAATGCAGCAGGCAAGCACATTGAACACGCAACCGACACCATATGCCAGGCCATAAAGAACGGCTCATTGAATATCGCATTAGAATTCCAAGCTAGTTTTGGAGGAGGAGGAGGAGAGCCAGTGCAAATGTACCAGCTCTTCTCGATACGTGGCCGCTTGCTGTACGCCGTCCACTTGTGTTCCAGTTCTAGTTTAACTTCTCAAGCGACGAGCAGCCGCCGGCTGACAGCGCATGCCACCTTCTGGTGCACACGCCGATATGCCTTGTGGCGCATGAGCAGAAGCGCATTCGATGTGATGGCGAAATTACCGCCGCTGTTGCCCAAGCATGTTGCTATGATGTTGCTCGGACTCATGTTACAACTTGCTGCTGCATCAAGATTGTAGTCAGCTACTTGCCTTGGATTTTTGATAGTTGCCTCGTCTGCCGCCTCTACTGAAGATGATCGTGATGAAGACTTCGATGTGGCTTTGCTTGGCTTGGCTTGGCTTCGCTGGCTGGCTAGCTAGCTGACTGTCTGACTTTACGCCGCTGCCAAGGTGTAAATTTTGTTTGTGTTCCCGCAAATTGGATTTGACATTTTTCGGAATGAATTATAGCCTAATCAAGCGCAGATTTGCCGCCGGTTAAGGAAACGGTTTGGAAAATTAGTTTCCATCTTTATTTTCAAATTATTTGGAAGTCTCGATTGGAAGATTCGAATGTATGAATGTTAAAATATTTAGGTATTTCCGCTCGAAGTACAACCAACTACTGCTTGCGGCTCCGACCACAAATCAAATTACCGTAGCTGTCGAACATGGATATTCTATTTTCGGTGTAAATTCGTTTTTAATTACGCTGAGGTTTGCATAAATTTCAGAAATTTAATCTGACGCGCTTCAATTGTCATGCAAAGACGATTTTTCGTGTATAATCGCCTGGCAACGGAAGTGGAGCTCCATTTGCGAATGCCATCGATGCGCTTCGGTAGCATTGTCTTATTAATTGGTTTGCGGTAAATGTTGAAGTTAGCTTGCTGTGGACTCGCCTGCGCACTAAATACACAGAAATACACACCCAAACTAACATGCACATAGCTTAAGTTTTCCATCATTTTGTGCCACTTGCAACTTGGTAATGTGAAACACACAAGAGACTGTGAAATCCGTGAAACTTTTAGAATTTCTGTACTTTGGACAATTTATAGTATTTTTGCCTTGTCAACTTTATGGTCCATAAATTTTAATGACTCCTTCCTCTTCTGCTTCTTCTTCTTTTAATTTTGTGTTAATTATGCCAAAAGATGTGTCAATTAGCTAAAATGATTGACAGTTTTACACAAACAGTTTTTATGTTGGTTTGAGTTTCCCGTTTGTTAAAAATTGTGGAGAAATATTTTTCTTCCGTCGTACTTTACATTATGTCTATGGAAAAAAACTTTTTTACTTACACAAAACGAAACTTTGTGAGTAAAAAATGGAAAACAATTTATTTAATTTTTCCCACAAATAGAAGTGGGTCATGCCAATTCATTACAATGGAGTTGAATATAATTATCCACCGATAAAAGTCCGTATGTATCTTCGATAAACTTTTTTAAATAAGTGGAATCAAATCTCCTATTGGACTAATTGTGGCAGTCCTCTATATTTCCCTGAGTTTTGTTTGCTAAGAAATTTAGTGATGTCAACTCGAGGTTAGCCTCCATACAAGGTAACAAAGTCGAGTCCAAATTAGATCCTCACACTGACGTAGTTTATGCCCTCTTGTTTCTTCCTTCTCGTTACATAGCCTACAAATATTATCCCGTACTACAGCCATGGTTAAAAAGTATTTTCTACAGAGTGTTCTCCTAGGAATTCTGTAACCATTCCGATAGATTTTCTATGTTGCGAGAGTAGTTGTATTATCTGTCTTTGAAAAGTAAGAGGCAAATATGCTTCTGCTGTTCACAGAATGCTGTGAGTCCTGTTAAAATACTGGCCCAACCTTTTTGGCTAGTTGATCTGCAATTTTGTTGCCTCAGAACCACTATGTCCTGTCACTCAAATATCGAATGCGTACCTAAGAATTGAATGCGATGAATGCAAATTTGTATTTATAGAACTTTCAGGCACTAAACGTTGTAGGAAATACTGGTAACGACCCCGATTGCTTTGTGTTTAGGATTGAATCGATTTACTTAATGTGTGAAAATTCAATTTTTGTGACATAGCAGCTGAGAAGTTTGCGAATGGGGTGAAACTTAATGTACAACAACTTAAATTGATCGCTCACGAAACTTTTTCTCGTATATCCGAATTGTATAGTATTGTTTCAAACGTTTTCTCGGTAAAGTATACGCATTTTTGAGCATTTCTTTTGTGTATTTTATACATAAAAATTTGCATTTAATTTGCCGATTTTTCTAAGGAGCTTTCGCCTCGAAATTGGCTGAGGGGAACTCTTCATGTGCGGCTTTTGACAGCTTTGTTTGCGCGTACGAAAGTTTCAGAGTAGCCCAAGTACCCTCTCACTGCGAGTAGGTACATGTGCTAATGGTACGTTTTGTGTGCGAACAACGAAACAACAACGAGCAGGCAAATAATGGCTAGGGCCCTTACAAGTGCTCGCCTGAGCTCTTAATGCACGTTTTCATTGTTCAACTAACGAAAACATGGGCGCGCGCGCACACACAATTTTTTACGTAGTTTTTTTACATGCACTTTTTTTATTTTTAGGTTTCAGTTTTTGCTATAAATTGTATTCGCTTGCGCAGAAGATCGGCACAAGATCGGCGCATTTTAAATTTACATTGCACTCTTAGACCCTTTTAGACGAATTCCTGAGAAGACTACACTAAATTCCAATTACACCCCGCTGCCACCCCGGCACCTATACAATGCCACCGAGAAAATACCCTAGCGCAATTATGCGCTATCAGATTTTTAACTCACGCATGCGTGAATGCCTGGCAGTGTGTTTTCTATGCGATTTCCACCGCCACCATTTCGACCAAGCGTCTGCAGGAGGATATACTGCTGCCTACGTTCAGTATTATTCCGCATATTCAGCTTGAGGTCTTCCAGCGTATATTTTCCGATTCAAATGAGGCACAACTGCCGTACACTGCCAGTCGCTGATGCTGCTGCACATACAGTAGTTCCTTGGCTTTTACGTTTGGCATACACCAAATGGCCTCCTAATGATGGCATTGTGCCACTTCTGTGCTGTATATTATTATTTTGAGTTTATTTAGTTTTTTTAAGTATCCCTCTCATCTTCTCCATGGATTTTTCGTTATTTTTACGGCCTTGCCCTTGAGCTACTCCATTCCACAGCGGCACTCCATAGAGAATAGTGTCTTAGCCTTTCAGCATTTGCATTAATTTCGGAAAAACTTTAAAGTTCGGTGCTTTTAACAATTAAAATCGGTTAATTACGACAAAACGGACACATAAAACCCAACTAATAAAGACTGTCTGCACTAAAATATGCGAGAAGACAAGATCAGCCATTCTCCATAGAAACCCAGAATAAGAAAAAACACACACACACATGAGAAGAAAAAAAAAACTATAAAGTCCAAAATGGTTAGAGTGCCTCTACTGCTGCCCAATATTGGTGAGTAATTGCTCAACGCGAAAAGATCGTAAAGATCGATTAAAATATATGCCACCCATTCTTCTCTCCACGTCGGTTGGACTTTTTTTTGCCCGCCACATCATGAAACCCACCAAAGATTGTATAATAAAGCCACGCAAGTTCAGCATGTGTGTGGCATGCGCGGCCAAGGCAGCGGCGGCGGAGACTATTAAACAAATGCAATTTGTATGAATGCATCATGGAGTGCAGCAAAGAAGTGTGGGGGGGGGGCTAGCCACCACCACCGCCTGCGATAGAGAAATCAGTTTCATATTTCCTTCCGGGCAAACACACAAAGGAGAGAGAGCGAGCGATGGAAGAGACCAAGCCTTTGTTGTGCTATGATGTCTTTTTTAATTTATTTTATTTATTTTCGCAAGTGACAAATGCGAAAATTATGTTGTACTCCATGTTGGATTAAGTGTTTAGAAGGGAATGACGCTTGAAGGCAACACAAAATATTATTAAAACAAGATAAATGCAGGGGTGGGCATAAATATTGCCTAATTGAGAGCTTTTAACTTGTATAGTAAAACTAACTGGAAATGTGTTGCAAATTGAATGCAAGTCGCTGTATTATTGGGGCGAAAAACACTAGAAAAATATTTGTTCTTCTGCCTTTTTTCCTTCATTTCTTCACCACCTTGTGCAGGCACATGACAATATTGGCAATATTGTATGCTCTTCCTGTTGCTGCTAACAATGTGGGTGTATTCTTTTGGCTTTTTTTTTGGCCAACAACTCACAACTGCTGAGAGTGAAATGAGTGTGGGCTTCGTTTACATGAATTTCTTCTTCTTTGCGTTTAGTTTTTGTTTCTTTCTTTCTTTTATTTAAAGCTTTTTCTGCCACTTTTCCTTCGTGAAAGATTTTGTTTGGTCTGTTCGGCTCATACGCCCACCGCACCTCAACGTTTGGCCGATTTCAATAAAAACATCAGCCCAGACATTGTCAGTTTCTATTGTGAATGTAACAAGTTTTTTTTTCTGTGCTTTCGGTTTTGGCTTCGCTGGTAAATTATGACCTACAAGGGCTTGTGTGGTGCATTGGCTGATCTATGGAGAGTGCTTTAAACTACGCTGATTTCAAAGGAAGCACTGAGAGAAAATGGTTACCCTTTTCCTGTTAAGGAAAACGGAAAAGTTTACCAACTGAATCGAAAAGTCTTTCTCAGTGTATGAAGTAAATTTTACTTTTGACTGCCTTCAACTCTGTACAATTGTCCCAGTCCACCACATCCTTCCCGCTACACTATTCTTCCCAGTCAAGGCTAAAGCCAAAACGAACTGCTATCGAAACCTGCGCCATACCACAAGGATCATAACCCTTGAAAGCAAATTTCACGCATAGCAAATCGCGCTTGACAGATTGCCTATCAAATTGTGTAGCAACGCCGCAATAACCAAGATAAACATTAAGCCCAGCACTGATTCGAGACGCTTCGTTTCGCTTCACTTTGCCACACAACTCAGCTCACTTCTCGTTTCGCGGCATACGATTAAGCTACGCGCTTATTTGTATGCCGTAAAGCAAACCGTACCGATGTAACTTGTATCTTGGTATCTCTAGTTAGATGCCGGAGTAGTTGTCTTTGTTATTGTGGTTGTTGTGATTATTGCAAATCCTCAGCATAATGCAACTTTGCAAAAATCTTTTCCTTTGAAATTGTTCTCAACTTTGATATGTTGAGGTTTTCCAGCGCTGGCTGTTCTTGTTGTTGCTGCTGGTGGTTGTGGTGGTGGTGGTGGTGGTGTGCTTCTCTTTGGTTGGCGCAGATTAGATTTGACTGCTGCTGCTCCCATGCAGTGTACGTGTACAATGAGTACGTGTGGCGTTCGTTGCAGGCTGCAACAGCAGCGCGTGAATAGAGAGGCGCACATGCGCACAGCGAATTCCCCGCACTAGGAAGCGGAAACTAAAACATTTTGCGCGCCTCGTTTTGCATGTTACAAGCTTAGATCACAGGCGCTTTTCAAAACTGATTGTGAGTTACAGCATCAAAAGCGCACGGATGGACGGACGGACAGACGGATGGATGCATAGTCGGACTCACTGGCGAGGAATGGTTGATGTGTACTGTTTGTTGTTGCTGTTCTTTTTCTTTTTTTTTTTTTTTGTTGGAAAATTATGTTTGCTTGCAAGCATACGCCAAAGATACAAACAGGCAAATATGGCACCCACTAAACTATGGCAATTGCCTCCTGGCTCGTCGCTGCTTATTGTGTCTGATGTATTTATTTCTTTGTTACTGCTTCACTTCGTGCTCCTCGCAATCCCCTCTTCTTGTCCTGGCGGACAACAAGTTGTTGCTATTGTAGTCTTTCTGTGCTAAGATGGTTGTATAATATACAATGTAGCATTTTAAGGTACCATAAAGCGTGTTTTTTTTTTATTTCTTCTTCTTCTTTTTTTTTTGCATCTGATGCCTGCAAATTTACTTCGTTTGAATATCTTTTTTATTCTGATTGTAGAGTCACAAGCTGTCTATGAAATTTTAGGATATTTGATATGATACTAAATCACAATAAGGTTAAATTTCGCCGTGGCTCAATGAGATGTCACTAAGTTAGAAAACAACTAATATTAAAGTATATATGTTCTTGATCAGCATCGCCAAATTCCTCTATCTGCGTTTATCTTGAGAAAAACTTAGCAACATTTGGAGGTAATTTCGAGTATTTGATGGGAAATGATATCGGCAACGGAGTGGAAATGGAACTGGAATGAAATGTGAATGGAAATGGACCGAAAAACAAATAAATTGAGAAAACATTTTTTAATGGATCGGGAATGAAGTGAAGTAAGTGAAGTGGTAATTATTGATAAATATCGAAAAATTACAGATAATATATCGGATAAATATCGAAAAATTATCGATAAATGATCCAAAATCATCGAGAATTAAATAAATTATCGATAAATTGTCAAAAAATTATCGAAAAATTATCAAAAAAATATCTATAAATTGTCAAGAACGTATCTTATATTCAGCTCATTTTGACTGGTTATCATTAAGGCCAAGAAAAATTTATCCATCCACAAAATTATTGCACCAACGACTTGTGACTTCTTCCACAGCGCCAATGCAATTTTCTAATCTGAGACTGGCTCCAGTTATATTTGGGATTTCCATTAAGGCTCAAAGAGAATTTTGAAATCTTAATTTCAGTTTCTTCCGCTGCTCACCCGTTTCTAGCTCGAAAGAATCGCCTTAAATGATTCAATGAATTTTCATTTACTCTAAAGCTAAGCACAATTTTGACAAATGTGAAATATAATCTAATCGGAAATGTAATCAAATCCAATCTTAAATCATTTGCTGCGAAACAACAACTCAACTGAGAACACACATGTGAAGAATGGATGCAACGTATGCGTGGCTGTTTTTCTTTTGATGGCAAGAGCTGCCAGCACTTGCCCTCAGGCAAGATATATTAAATCCTTCCATTCGCCAAATCCAAACTCTAAGTCATCCCACATCGTACAACCCACATTCGAAAATTCCTACTCAATGGCTGCTGCTCCTCCTCGACGCACGGAGGCGCTTCACGGCTCACATCACAATTGAATATGCAACGGCGAGTGTGCGTAGTGCCAATTCAGCGCATAAAAGGCACTGTAAATTCGCACAGGTTCGCTGAAGCCTAAGTTAGACAAATTGTTTGCCAGATGAGCCACAACTGAGGGCCCCTTCTGAGCTGGAGGGGCACAGCTGCTACTGCGGCTGCAGCAGATGATGAGGTGCAGTCAGTGCGTAAAATGTTACATGTAAATTGAAATTTCGATTTGTATGCAAAGCCAAACCGAATTTGAAATGATTTACGGATTTGCAGTTGAAGGCGCAAGAGCAAATATTTATAAAGATTTGGGGCGTTGTACTTTCCAACGCCCACGCGAATTCCACTGGAAATTTTCCACAAATTACATTTTATTAAATTCAATTACTTTTTTGTTTTCTTTGCAATGGCCAACCTTATCGAAAATTCGATGGACATTTTCCATCCAATTTGCCTGAATATTAAAAAGCTGATATCTTGCATCTAGTTAGTTCAGCGGCAATAATTTGGATGTCATTAACAAGTTTCGTTGCTGGCTGTATCCTTCATTAAAATCACAACTCCAAACTTGACCTCTCAGCTAGCATGAAAATCAACGAAAATCATCGGAAAAAATCGATACTTTTTATTGGAGAAAATTTCTCTTTAGCAGAAGAAAACACAACGGCACTCAAACTGTGTAATTATGAAGCATCGGGCCTGGTAACAAGCAGAAAACTAACAAATAAGTACACCTACAATCCGATGTCAGTCAAGTTAGTCAGCCAGCCGCTCGCAGATGCACGCCAAGATTTAACAAAGCGAAAAAATCTTCATTAAATTATGACGGCATACCGCAAAGTCAAAAAAAAAAACAAAATCAACAACAAAACCCAAACTAAAACCCCGCAGCAGCAGGCCAACGAAGAGAATCTCAGCTTGATCGACAATACTCAGCGCGACACTGAAAGCTTGGCGGGGCAAATTGGTGGTGGGGACTTCGTGCAAGATCCACATTTATCGCAATCGCAAAAGCATATTTAATATTCAGATTTTTGTTTACCAGCACACTGGCCACTGTTGAGCTGGAGAAGAAGAAGAAGAAGAAGAAGCAACCAGTGCAAAGAAAACGTCCATGTTTAACAAACAAAATTGGCCGAACATGCGCTTCTGCAGCTAATAACAATGCCCACAAACACACAGCGTCCAGACAGCACTCAGAAATAATAATAACAAGCCAAATGAAAATCGGAGAAAGACAAAGGCTCCAAATGCCCCCTCATACCACGAAACGAAACAAGAACGCATGATGGTAATGAGACGAGATGACTTGCTGATGATAACAAATTAACCGAAAAGTCAAATCATGCAAGACATTGCATGCCACAAGTCCAACTCAGTCAGCCGACCAGACCAGACCAGGCCAGGCCAGAACAGTTAGCAGTCTCGGGCAACATCATCGCCCGAAACAGCCGAAAAACCCCTACACTCCAACAAAAGAAAGCCACAAAGAAAACCAAACTGCAAATCAGTATCAGTACCGAAAAATACTTGCACACAAAAAAGAATGCAAACGAATAGTTTGGCCCATCGATGCTCGGCCAGCTTCGCTCTTGCCATCCCGAAAAGTCTTCTGAGTGATCGAACATCAGTGTTATGAAGAGTTGGCGGCACACAATACGAAGCCCAGCACAACAGGAGCGGAGCCTCTTAGGTGCGAAGGTTTCTTTGAATTTCATTAGATACTGTGTGTGCCTTGATTATCTGCTGTTTTTGTGAAATGAATTTGTTTTCTCAGGGTAAAAATAACACTCATACGTCCTGTTGTGCAATTTTCGGTTTCCTTAAAAAATTGCATAAAATTAACAAAAATGCTTAATAGCAGCAGCAGAATGCCTTCTATATTATATATTAATACATCTACTAACTAGTAACAAAATTATTTTGATAGGAACTCCCTGTCTATCCTCATTGGCACACCAACGCGTCACAACATTTTAGGAACCAATGCTAAGAAACTTGATCTTACCCATGACGACGTTTGTAGGGACGGTGGTGACGAGGAAGTAGAGAGATACCCACCAATGTCTCTGTCGGTGTCCGAGCCTACAGCATCTAAGACGTAGAACACTTTTACAATGACCGGGCGGAGTAATCTGAGAAACCCCTTCATGATATGCTCGCCTTATTCAGAACTTCCAGTGCATATCCCACCTCAAATGCCTTACTGGCATCACAATGGATCAACTTTGGTCTATGTGTGATGGCATGGTAGGAGTGTATTGCTCCCCTAACCTAACCTAGCCTCATTTTCAGAATAAATACGAATTTTCCATATGGGGGCACTAAAAAGTTGAATTTTGTCGAACGGTGTCAACAATTCAATTTCAGATTTCCCTTTGAGTATGCAGGCTACTAAAATGTACTAAGTACTTCTCCAGACATGCTGAACCGCCTCTGTGGACAACTTTGCATTTGGCACACATGTCAAATCCGCCCAAAACATTTGCGTTGCCCAATCCGAGCAGCGGAGTTGAAGTCATTCCTCAAGTTCAAAGCGTCCTTTTGGTGATTTTGAAATATTTTTATTTTATTTTATTTCACCTTTATTTTGTATGTATTTTTAAATTTCTTCTTTTTTTTTTTTAGGGTTTTCAGAGTTGTTGTTGTTGTTTTGTGGTGCCCTGTTATTAACTTGTCGTATTCGAAAACAAGATGAGGAACGATTAATGCTCGTGGCCAATTTAAAAGTTCGCGTTCTTGTTAAGCGCATGAGTATCGCAGCGCAAAAAAATACAACAACAACAACAACAACAGAAAAACTCTGTATGTGTGTATGTTGGGTACCTTGGCTGTCACAGTGGGTACCTTAGTGAGCAGTTTTGGACCACAGCCACCACAGCACGAATGCTGATTTGACATAGTGTAGTTGTGTATTTTTGTGTGTGTGTGTGTGTGTCCGTCCGTCCGGCCGTCAATTGTAACATGCGCATGCCTAACTCGAACGGAGCGATCATCGCATTGCATCGTGTTGTATTTTGCCGGGCGCTTTTGCTTTTTTGGTTTTTGCGATCGCGATAATGTTACTCGTTGCTCGTTGCCGGCCTCAGTGTTGCTCTTTGGATCCTTGCGCTTGATTTGCGCTTGACGAATACTCTTGTGTAGCACAAAAAATGTTAACAGAGTTTTGTGCTTGTCCTGGTCATGTTCCCGGGGACAATACAAGCCTTCAGTCTTTCTTTTATTTGGCCAATTGGACGGAACAATATGCCAATACATTGTTGCCGCTCTTGTTGCCCGTTGTTCTATTGCCGTTGACAATATCGAATCTAATTTAGTTTATTCGCGAATTTGGCGAGCTTGTCACGAAATGAGACAAGTTCGCTGCGTGCGTGAATGGTGGAGCGGTGCTTGAAGAAGCATTAACTCAATAAAAATATAAATACGCGCAGACGTTCTATAATTTACAAGGATCATGAAAAACTGTAATAACTCAACTTCACCGCTCCACACTTCCCCCAATGATGGCAATCGGAGATCAGCTCTTAATTTTTATTATAAGTATACCAAGTTGTTTAGAACAAAAAAAGTGTTTGCCTATAATATCAGACGAAGAAGAAGATTCTCACATGGCAAGGAATAACAAACGAACACTTGAGTCCCACTGAATTGAACAGAACTGCCTGCCTGCCTGGCTGACTGCCTGCTTGTCTGTCTGCCTTGCATTCTTCTACTTCTTCCACACACAGAGAACAGATGAGGACCTTCTGAAATTGTGTGTTGACAAGATAATGATGTGAGTTGCAACAGTTCGCTCTCGGGAATCAGCAAAAGCCCAACAAACAAAAATGAAAACCTCCTTCATCATCGGCTGCAATGAAGTTGGCATAACGATTTCTTGTTAGCCAGTTGTTGGCTGCCTTCCCCCATAAGGGTGATAATTGTTGTTATTGCTCGCTGTTGAAAATTGGAATCTCTAAACCAGGTGATTTAGCCCATGATGATCATACGTTTTGCGCAAGCGCATGCGCGCGCACACACACACACACACACACACACACCACTCTTTTCTACTCTCTACTTTATATTTTGCGCCGGCAATCTTGTATTTTTTTTTGTTTTTGTTTTTTTTTTTTATTGTGGGCTCTGGTTGTCCATTTGGTTGGCTGAAGATTCTACTTAACTCCCCACCTTCAACGGTGCGCTCCACTCCACTCCACTGCAGCTCTTCACTCTTCACTCACTTTTATTTGGGAATCTTAATGCTTTATTTGGTCAGACGTCATATAATTTTCTCATTCAGCCGAGTGAGGACGATTGGCGCAAAACGCCTTTTTAAGGCTGTCATTTGTTAGTTGAGCACTTAAACGTTTTGGACATTTCGGACATTTTGGCAGTGATGGCCAAATGAGGTTGAAGACATTTACGAGTGCATCGTTAGCGAAAGGGTTACTTTGGAATTTCCACCGAAATAGATGTATGCACGTACGTGTATGCAAATGTACAGTAAGGCTGAGGAAAGCGGAGTGGGGAAGCCTTTGGAATTTGTTCGTATTCCAATACCGATTAGGGAGAAGTGCTGCAAGGTAGGCAGTTGAAAATCATCCATTCAATCAATCCAATTCAATCCAAAAAGTGTGAATACGCCTAGTAATTTGTATGCAAATAAAATCAAAAAAATTAAATGAAGAATGCAGCTCACAGTTTGCCCTTCACAAAGAGAGTTTCCACTTCGATTGGAGCTATGTACTTTGAAGTATTCTATTCGGCTTCATTATAAGGCAGCTTGAAGATGTGGTCATCAATGCCAATACTTCCGCTACACACAAGACACACCCAAAATGCTGGCCAATAAATAATATAAATCTGATGGAACTTCATCATCATGTCGTAACCATCAGCCCACATCGAAAAGCGCCACCAATAAATCTCCGCCGATCCACCGTTCATTAATTCATGTTAACTGTCATGAAAATGAGAAGAACAAGCCTCAAATGTCCAACCAACTTGGCAATGTAAATCGAAGAAGAAATAAAAATTTCTTTCCATCATAAACAAATTAACAACAATTTAAGCAACATCAGAATCGACAACAGCAACCACAACATTCCAACTCGACTCAACAAAACTATATCCATAACAATGTTGTTGTGTGCAGGCGTTTAAACATGTTGGAGAGACCACAAACATGGCCACGATGATGACAACACACAGAGAGAGAGAGAACTTGGCATATATCGTGTGTATGTATGAGGAAAGAAACTTTGCGAACACACAACTATGACTGCGGCATAAATTATGAAATGTCAATTTGCAACAACATACGGAACAGTGTAAACATATGTGGCAAGACAAAGGGAACAACACTAACAACAACGATTTATCTTTTAGAAACTATTAGCAGCATCATAGTATCCGGAGTTTTGAGCGAAAACTGAGGAGATGAGTTGAGTGGCTGCAAAACTTTGGTTTGACCAACGAACGACCGACCGCTTGGCTAGGAACTACATGTGGTTGGGCATGTAAGTAAAAGTATCTGGCAACAAAAATTGCATAAATGACACACTTTAGTATTTCTTTGAATGTAGCCCAAAATATGATCGAAGAAGAAGAGGACGACTTGGCACAATTTACGTACCTTTCCAATGTCAGGCAGAATTTCAGTGGAATACAAAAAAAAAAAAAAAAAAAAAAGAACAAACGAAAGAAACATTCACTAACAAGCAAACAGCGCAGCGCTTTATGGAAAGGTTTCGCCAAATAATGCACCTCAATAAAAATCATTGGAACGCAAGACCCGGAATATTTGACTTTGATTCGGGCAACTGATTTGTATTCAACAACAGCAGAAAAAATAGCATTTGCCACTCAATGACCGCAAAAGCAAACGTAGAACAAGACGAAGAAGAAGAATACATCGAAAAAATCAGAATAAATCAGCATAGCACATATGCCACAGAGAATGGCCGCAGTAGCAAGTGCGCGCTGGATTCAAATTTGGTTTCTTCTGAAATCATGTTGAAATTTTAAAAAGAAATCGCCACGATAAGCAACATTCCAAATCAAACGGAAAAAAAAGGTTAAAAAAAATAGTATGGCGTTGTGATCTTGCTGCTGCCCAACAGAGCTGTGATGCAACAACAAAAGATGAAAGGTAAAGTGTAGCAAACATTTGCAGTGAAATGTTGCAATGGCTGGTGGTGGTGGTGGTGGCGATGATTGTTGAACACACACACGGCAACAACAAGAACAGCAAACAACAACAGGAGGAACAGTAACAGAGCAACAACAACAACAACAACAGCAACGTCGAAAAGAAACACGTCCATCGGAATTTGCATTTTACATGATCGAAAATTGATTTTTCATGTTAACCGAATGTGAATTGCTTTGCTTTTGTATGCATTGGTAAATGGAAATAAAACAAAAGAAAAGAAAAGAAACACAACACAACAACAACCACACAAATTGCTTCAAAACTAAAAGTCCAAAACTATCAAAGACACAAAAAAAACCAAAGAAGACCCTCATCGGCCTTTCGGATAAAAATTGGGTGTGGTTGTAGTCAGTGGGACTGGAAAACTTTCGAACTACGAACTTTTATACTCGTTGTGATGCACTAAAAGCTACTGCACATTTCATCATCGGTTATCGATTCTATGCAGAATTTCACATTTCCAATGCACTGTTCTGCAATACTTACAAATGGAACTGGAACCGAATGGAAATGGAAATAGAAATGGAAATGGACTGGAACAAAATGAAATTGTAACAAATTTATAAATGCAACCAGATGGGAATGGAGTGGAAGTAAAATAGAAACGAAATGGAAATGGACCATCGGAACAAAGGGGAAATAAAACCAAATTGGAAATGGATCAAGATTAAAGTGGGAATGGTAATTATCGAAAGGAGAGTGATCTATCTTCGGCACTGTTGGAGCTAAAATACCCCCTCAAAATAAGACACATTTATAAGAACCTCGAACATAAAAAGGATTTAGCTTTAGGACTCCATTTTGACCCATTTATAGGTGGTTTTGGAACCAGGCCCTTGTCCAAAATTTTTGTAAATGCGCAATAAAATTCCCCATAAAATTGTTGTCTCAAGACTCTATTTTGGCCCTTACTTTCATTTTTTTTGCCGTTTTGTATGGGAGCCCCCTTTACCTTTCCTTACGTGTGTTGGAGTATAATTATCGTGCAATGACTTACGAATGGTCAATACCATTATGTACAGGGTATTTTAGGTTCAGTCGAAAAGCTATCCTGCTAAGAACCCAATGAAATTTAATTTAATTAAATTTTAATTTAATTGTCGGAGACTCGAACCTAAGATCTTTGTGTTATGATGACAATCGGCGACACTCAGCACAGTCGTCAATCACTGGTATTATTCTGAGGCGTCTACATTTTCACTATGTTTCATATCAAATATCTTTTTAGGTGTTCTCGAAAGTTCGAATTATGCTGTACTTATCCAGTCATCCTCGATTTGAAAATAAATGTGGAGAATCTTTGTCCAGTCAACTGGCATTAAACTCAAATGTGCTCATTGGTGTACAATAAGTCGACTTTCGCCTTGGTCCTGTTCGCATTCGCTTTGATCGGCTGTTGTCCTTGCAATTTTATTGCTTGCAGCAAATGTTGAGGTTTCTTTTGTGATGATATGCTGATGCTGCTGTTGCTGCGAGTATGCCGTAAAAGAATAAATTTTTCATTTGCATTTTTATTGAAATGACCATCGATTGAGTTTTATGGCAACTTCGTTTATTTTATTTTATTTCCTTCTTTTTTTTTTTTGTTGGTAGGTAGGTACTTCTTTGCGGAATTTTTTCGCCAACTCACATCAGCCGCACCCCCACCGGCCATTGTTGCCCATTTGTGGGTTATTGTGGAATTTCATTTAATTTACATACGTTATTTATTTAATATGAACATTTTTATAATCCTTTCCTCATTTTTTTTTTTTTGCTTTAATTTTGAATCAAAATGCCAGCTATTTGCCATCAGGGCTGGCCTGGTCTGTGTGTTTCGTTTCGTTCAATTGACAATTCGTTCGTGGTTGCCTCTCCACTTGTTCGTTCATACATTCGTGCGTCCGCGTGTCAATGGGTGCGTCGCCGCCCATATGTCAAGTTCACAAATTATAGCCTCAATAAGCGTGTTGTACACGTTGTCGTGCTCTCCTACATTGTGGACTTTTTATTATTATTTGCTTTTTATTTTGTTTTTTTTTTTTTATTGTAAATATGTGTAGCCCCCGTAGCACCTGTCCGGCCTTTTGTTCAGCTTTTGCGTGTCTCTGTTGGTTTTCGTTGTTGTTGTCGGTGGTGTGGCTGCTGTGACAATTGTTGTCACACTCTGGTTCAGCAGCAGCGCTGAGAGTTTTTATTGTTATTATCGTCGAATGACATGTTTTCATATACATTTTCTCGCTTTTGCCGATACAAATTATGCGTTTAAAAATTTAAATGAAAATACAAACTCGAAAAACAAACAAACGAATAACAACAAATAACAGAACGACAATGGGTTCATTTGACATTGAATTGTCAGCTTTAATGGGCCTGGACATGTCGCGCATAGCACACAGCAAATGACTTTATTTGTTCAATTGTGTCAGGAATCGCGTAATCAAAGCAATGGGAACAAATGCATTTTAAATTCGAAACGCAGTCAAACCGAATAGGGTTTAATGCACACACACACACACCTGAAGTTGTCTGCTGTTTCCATGCGATGGCAATTGTCTTCAAATGGACAATTATAGCCATAATTAGGCGCTCCGAACACATCAGCACATGGCTAATATCCTTTTTGTGTTCACAATGAAAATCAAACAAAAGCCCAGACATTTTCATATAAATCTCTTGGGTTTTTTTTTTGCGTTTATGTATACGAATTATATGGCAGTGCTCCCGCTACACCTCGCCCAGCCAACTGATGGCATATCGCAGTTTTCAACGCAAATGTCAGTAGTTCAACGTTGAAGCGGCACGCAGGATATGGTGTTGAAAACTTAATGATCGCTTTTCAAATGTAACGATCAGCAACAAGTCGGCAACGGCAGTAACAACATCGACAATAACAACAACAGCAACAACAAAAAGCGCCAGTGGAGTAAAAGTAAAACAAAGGCAACAATGCAGAACCCGAGTTGAACTGAACTGAAAACATTTTCGCGCCGCACTTGGAAAAACGTACAGCAAATGCAGCAACACAAAAATCACATTAACAACATCAGGAATTGTAAAATTACCAAACGAACAAACGTACAAAAGAAATGGAATGGAATGGTATGGTATGGCATGAATTGGTATAATATTGTATAGCTTACTATGGGCAATGGGCAGGGTGGGATAGGGTTTAGTAGGGGAGGGTAGGTGATGTGATATGCTATGAACAACAACTACAGCAGCAGCAGCAGCAGCAGCAGCAGCAGCAGCAGCAGCAGCTACGAAAAAATCACTGTCAGTGTGCCCTGAACTTGAGAAGTTGGCGATTTATTTCCAAAGGAAGCAATAATTATAGCTCAGGCAGCACCGAAATGGTTAAGCTCTGTGGATACAAAAACTGCAACAACAAGAATAACAACAACAACAACAACAAAAAACCATGGGCAGTAAACGAAAAGAAAATCACTACGTAAATAGTTGCAGCAACAATTGCTGATCCACGATGAGGTGAGCCGAGGTGAGTGAAGTCAGTCAGTCATGCTGGATTGACTTTGACTTTGCACTTGGTCTGCTGCCCGCTCGCTCGTCTTGGTCTTGGATGGCGGCGGTTGCTGCTGCTTGATGAGGAGTTCTTCTTGTTGTTGCTGGTCGAAAAGGAATCGCATTCGAAATCGTTTTCGGTTTGCCTTGGATTTCGTTTTGGTTGGACTATTGGATTTGGACATAAGCCTGCCAGTTGGTTTCTTCCTTTGGGTGATTTGGAGTGAGGTTATATGATGTTGCAATTTTTTTCATGTTGGTCTTCTTAATTTTTTTTTTTTTCGCTTTTAACTGCTGCTGCGGGTTGCCTGGGCCATGTTGCAGTTCAGTTCGGTTTATCCGTGTGCCTGCTCGTCGCATTCAACGCGCTCGATATCATCTTCGGCATTGGTTTCTTCTGCTTTTGGTTCTCGTTCTGATTCTTTTTCCTCTATTTTTTTTTCATTTTCTACTTGTTTTTACTTTTTTTTTTTGCTGTTGTTGGTGTTGTTGGTTTCTTCACCTTCGTTCTCCAAATGAGTTGAGGTCATGATTGAATATGCCAGCCACGCCACGCCAGCTTCAGGAATTTTCATCCACTCTGTGGCTTTGGGATTTGATTTGGTTTTTTTCTTTTTTCTTTCGTACACTTCCAGATTTTTTTGTGTTACATTTTTTTTAGTTGTACTGCATCCATGAGTATTTATTTGCGCTACGGTTACCCTGTGATTTGTGTGCTGCCAGGAATTATTGGGAAAATCTGCGATTTTGCTAAAGATTCAAGTTGATGGGTTGTTGCTGCTGCTAGAGCTGTTCTGTTTTGTTTTTTTTCCTGTTTGTTGCTGCTCTTGTGTTGTGTTGGTATGGTTGTTATAGTTGTTGTTGTTGTTGTGGCTGTTGCCGCTGCCAAGAGTTATGGCATGTTATGGCCGTGTAAAAAAGCGCACTTTTATTGTGCAACGGATTTAAGGAAGATGGATTTTTCCGCCCGGATTCGTTCTATGAAAATATTTTTCTTTAATTTGTTGAGGTTCTGTGCACCACAAGATTTATTGAAACGAATTTTTTGTTTTGTTAACCCTTTTGTGTGTATTCTTTTGCACATTAATTAGTATTTCAGAATTCTCGAAGTCGAAACAAGAACGTTGACTAGCAAAACAAAGAAATTCCATTTATGAAAATCTTATGTACATAAACTTAACTCGCTAATCCGTGTTTGCATTTTTAATGGTCTAGCAAATTCATATACAGGCATACGAGTTTATATTTTTCAAATAAGAAAAAAAAATACAATAAATTTAAAAATTCAATTTCCAAAGTACATATTTACACATTTAAACAATTTAAATACAGCTTTGTGGGGCCTCCATACACCTTTATTATGTATTTATGCCGTAAACATAGGTGGACACCGTTAACCAAGAAGTTAACTTATTTAAAGTTAATTCGTTGATTCCGTCAGAAATAGTTCCGACCTCTCTTCACAAATTCGCTGTATTTTGTTAGATTATCCTGGTTGACCGAAGACCCTTAGTATCTTTTGTAAATGAAAGGGGAGACAAATAACTATCTTCTGGTGGGTGTTTGAACCCTCTACGAAGTGTACTCATGAATTTACAAAACTATTTAGGATATAAAAAACAAAAAAAATTTTAAATTTTTATGCACAGTTTTGGTACCCTAGGAGGCTCCGTTACGGAGATATAAGCATTTTAAGAAATTCTACATTCAACTCTAAATATCTGCGCTTCTAGGTTTCGAATTCACTTAGTTTCTTTTGTAAATGAAAGGGGAGACAAATAACTATCTTCTGGTGGGTGTTTGAACCCTCTACGAAGTGTATTCATGAAGGTACAAAATGATTTAGGAAATAAAAAACCAAAAAAATTTTTAATTTTTATGCACAGTTTAGGTACCCTAGGAGGCTCCGTTACGGAGATATAAGCATTTTAAGAAATTCTACATTCAACTCTAAATATCTGCGCTCCTAGATGCATTTTTATGCACAGTTTCGGTACCCTAGGAGGCTCCGTTACGGAGATATAAGCATTTTAAGAAATTCTACATTCAACTCTAAATATCTGCGCTCCTAGATGCATTTTTATGCACAGTTTAGGTACCCTAGGAGGCTCCGTTACGGAGATATAAGCATTTTAAGAAATTCTACATTCAACTCTAAATATCTGCGCTCCTAGATGCATTTTTATGCACAGTTTCGGTACCCTAGGAGGCTCCGTTACGGAGATATAAGCATTTTAAGAAATTCTACATTCAACTCTAAATATCTGCGCTCCTAGGTTTCGAATTCACTTAGATTCTTTTGTAAATGAAAGGGGAGACAAATAACTATCTTCTGGTGGGTGTTTGAACCCTCTACGAAGTGTATTCATGAAGGTACAAAATGATTTAGGAAATAAAAAACCAAAAAAATTTTTTATTTTTATGCACAGTTTAGGTACCCTAGGAGGCTCCGTTACGGAGATATAAGCATTTTAAGAAATTCTACATTCAACTCTAAATATCTGCGCTCCTAGGTTTCGAATTCACTTAGATTCTTTTGTAAATGAAAGGGGAGACAAATAACTATCTTCTGGTGGGTGTTTGAACCCTCTACGAAGTGTATTCATGAAGGTACAAAATGATTTAGGAAATAAAAAACCAAAAAAATTTTTAATTTTTATGCACAGTTTAGGTACCCTAGGAGGCTCCGTTACGGAGATATAAGCATTTTAAGAAATTCTACATTCAACTCTAAATATCTGCGCTCCTAGATGCATTTTTATGCACAGTTTCGGTACCCTAGGAGGCTCCGTTACGGAGATATAAGCATTTTAAGAAATTCTACATTCAACTCTAAATATCTGCGCTCCTAGATGCATTTTTATGCACAGTTTAGGTACCCTAGGAGGCTCCGTTACGGAGATATAAGCATTTTAAGAAATTCTACATTCAACTCTAAATATCTGCGCTCCTAGATGCATTTTTATGCACAGTTTCGGTACCCTAGGAGGCTCCGTTACGGAGATATAAGCATTTTAAGAAATTCTACATTCAACTCTAAATATCTGCGCTCCTAGGTTTCGAATTCACTTAGATTCTTTTGTAAATGAAAGGGGAGACAAATAACTATCTTCTGGTGGGTGTTTGAACCCTCTACGAAGTGTATTCATGAAGGTACAAAATGATTTAGGAAATAAAAAACCAAAAAAATTTTTAATTTTTATGCACAGTTTAGGTACCCTAGGAGGCTCCGTTACGGAGATATAAGCATTTTAAGAAATTCTACATTCAACTCTAAATATCTGCGCTCCTAGGTTTCGAATTCACTTAGATTCTTTTGTAAATGAAAGGGGAGACAAATAACTATCTTCTGGTGGGTGTTTGAACCCTCTACGAAGTGTATTCATGAAGGTACAAAATGATTTAGGAAATAAAAAACCAAAAAAATTTTTAATTTTTATGCACAGTTTAGGTACCCTAGGAGGCTCCGTTACGGAGATATAAGCATTTTAAGAAATTCTACATTCAACTCTAAATATCTGCGCTCCTAGGTTTCGAATTCACTTAGATTCTTTTGTAAATGAAAGGGGAGACAAATAACTATCTTCTGGTGGGTGTTTGAACCCTCTACGAAGTGTATTCATGAAGTTACAAAATGATTTAGGAAATAAAAAACCAAAAAAATTTTGAATTTTTATGCACAGTTTAGGTACCCTCGGAGATATAAGCATTTTAAGAAATTCTACATTCAACTCTAAATATCTGCGCTCCTAGGTTTCGAATTCACTTAGATTCTTTTGTAAATGAAAGGGGAGACAAATAACTATCTTCTGGTGGGTGTTTGAACCCTCTACGAAGTGTATTCATGAAGGTACAAAATGATTTAGGAAATAAAAAACCAAAAAAATTTTTAATTTTTATGCACAGTTTAGGTACCCTAGGAGACTCCGTTACGGAGATATAAGCATTTTAAGAAATTCTACATTCAACTCTAAATATCTGCGCTCCTAGGTTTCGAATTCACTTAGATTCTTTTGTAAATGAAAGGGGAGACAAATAACTATCTTCTGGTGGGTGTTTGAACCCTCTACGAAGTGTATTCATGAAGGTACAAAATGATTTAGGAAATAAAAAACCAAAAAAATTTTTAATTTTTATGCACAGTTTAGGTACCCTAGGAGGCTCCGTTACGGAGATATAAGCATTTTAAGAAATTCTACATTCAACTCTAAATATCTGCGCTCCTAGGTTTCGAATTCACTTAGATTCTTTTGTAAATGAAAGGGGAGACAAATAACTATCTTCTGGTGGGTGTTTGAACCCTCTACGAAGTGTATTCATGAAGGTACAAAATGATTTAGGAAATAAAAAACCAAAAAAATTTTTAATTTTTATGCACAGTTTAGGTACCCTAGGAGGCTCCGTTACGGAGATATAAGCATTTTAAGAAATTCTACATTCAACTCTAAATATCTGCGCTCCTAGATGCATTTTTATGCACAGTTTCGGTACCCTAGGAGGCTCCGTTACGGAGATATAAGCATTTTAAGAAATTCTACATTCAACTCTAAATATCTGCGCTCCTAGATGCATTTTTATGCACAGTTTAGGTACCCTAGGAGGCTCCGTTACGGAGATATAAGCATTTTAAGAAATTCTACATTCAACTCTAAATATCTGCGCTCCTAGATGCATTTTTATGCACAGTTTCGGTACCCTAGGAGGCTCCGTTACGGAGATATAAGCATTTTAAGAAATTCTACATTCAACTCTAAATATCTGCGCTCCTAGGTTTCGAATTCACTTAGATTCTTTTGTAAATGAAAGGGGAGACAAATAACTATCTTCTGGTGGGTGTTTGAACCCTCTACGAAGTGTATTCATGAAGGTACAAAATGATTTAGGAAATAAAAAACCAAAAAAATTTTTAATTTTTATGCACAGTTTAGGTACCCTAGGAGGCTCCGTTACGGAGATATAAGCATTTTAAGAAATTCTACATTCAACTCTAAATATCTGCGCTCCTAGGTTTCGAATTCACTTAGATTCTTTTGTAAATGAAAGGGGAGACAAATAACTATCTTCTGGTGGGTGTTTGAACCCTCTACGAAGTGTATTCATGAAGTTACAAAATGATTTAGGAAATAAAAAACCAAAAAAATTTTGAATTTTTATGCACAGTTTAGGTACCCTAGGAGGCTCCGTTACGGAGATATAAGCATTTTAAGAAATTCTACATTCAACTCTAAATATCTGCGCTCCTAGGTTTCGAATTCACTTAGATTCTTTTGTAAATGAAAGGGGAGACAAATAACTATCTTCTGGTGGGTGTTTGAACCCTCTACGAAGTGTATTCATGAAGGTACAAAATGATTTAGGAAATAAAAAACCAAAAAAATTTTTAATTTTTATGCACAGTTTAGGTACCCTAGGAGGCTCCGTTACGGAGATATAAGCATTTTAAGAAATTCTACATTCAACTCTAAATATCTGCGCTCCTAGGTTTCGAATTCACTTAGATTCTTTTGTAAATGAAAGGGGAGACAAATAACTATCTTCTGGTGGGTGTTTGAACCCTCTACGAAGTGTATTCATGAAGTTACAAAATGATTTAGGAAATAAAAAACCAAAAAAATTTTGAATTTTTATGCACAGTTTAGGTACCCTCGGAGATATAAGCATTTTAAGAAATTCTACATTCAACTCTAAATATCTGCGCTCCTAGGTTTCGAATTCACTTAGATTCTTTTGTAAATGAAAGGGGAGACAAATAACTATCTTCTGGTGGGTGTTTGAACCCTCTACGAAGTGTATTCATGAAGGTACAAAATGATTTAGGAAATAAAAAACCAAAAAAATTTTTAATTTTTATGCACAGTTTAGGTACCCTAGGAGACTCCGTTACGGAGATATAAGCATTTTAAGAAATTCTACATTCAACTCTAAATATCTGCGCTCCTAGGTTTCGAATTCACTTAGATTCTTTTGTAAATGAAAGGGGAGACAAATAACTATCTTCTGGTGGGTGTTTGAACCCTCTACGAAGTGTATTCATGAAGGTACAAAATGATTTAGGAAATAAAAAACCAAAAAAATTTTTAATTTTTATGCACAGTTTAGGTACCCTAGGAGGCTCCGTTACGGAGATATAAGCATTTTAAGAAATTCTACATTCAACTCTAAATATCTGCGCTCCTAGGTTTCGAATTCACTTAGATTCTTTTGTAAATGAAAGGGGAGACAAATAACTATCTTCTGGTGGGTGTTTGAACCCTCTACGAAGTGTATTCATGAAGTTACAAAATGATTTAGGAAATAAAAAACCAAAAAAATTTTTAATTTTTATGCACAGTTTTGGTACCCTAGGAGGCTCCGTTACGGAGATATAAGCATTTTAAGAAATTCTACATTCAACTCTAAATATCTGCGCTCTTAGGTTTCGAATTCACTTAGATTCTTTTGTAAATGAAAGGGGAGACAAATAACTATCTTCTGGTGGGTGTTTGAACCCTCTACGAAGTGTATTCATGAAGGTACAAAATGATTTAGGAAATAAAAAACCAAAAAAATTTTTAATTTTTATGCACAGTTTAGGTACCCTAGGAGGCTCCGTTACGGAGATATAAGCATTTTAAGAAATTCTACATTCAACTCTAAATATCTGCGCTCCTAGGTTTCGAATTCACTTAGATTCTTTTGTAAATGAAAGGGGAGACAAATAACTATCTTCTGGTGGGTGTTTGAACCCTCTACGAAGTGTATTCATGAAGTTACAAAATGATTTAGGAAATAAAAAACCAAAAAAATTTTTAATTTTTATGCACAGTTTTGGTACCCTAGGAGGCTCCGTTACGGAGATATAAGCATTTTAAGAAATTCTACATTCAACTCTAAATATCTGCGCTCCTAGGTTTCGAATTCACTTAGATTCTTTTGTAAATGAAAGGGGAGACAAATAACTATCTTCTGGTGGGTGTTTGAACCCTCTACGAAGTGTATTCATGAAGTTACAAAATGATTTAGGAAATAAAAAACCAAAAAAATTTTGAATTTTTATGCACAGTTTAGGTACCCTAGGAGGCTCCGTTACGGAGATATAAGCATTTTAAGAAATTCTACATTCAACTCTAAATATCTGCGCTCCTAGGTTTCGAATTCACTTAGATTCTTTTGTAAATGAAAGGGGAGACAAATAACTATCTTCTGGTGGGTGTTTGAACCCTCTACGAAGTGTATTCATGAAGTTAGAAAATGATTTAGGATATAAAAAACCAAAAAAAATTTTGAATTTTTATGCACAGTTTTGGTACCCTAGGAGGCTCCGTTACGGAGATATAAGCATTTTAAGAAATTCTACATTCAACTCTAAATATCTGCGCTCCTAGGTTTCGAATTCACTTAGATTCTTTTGTAAATGAAAGGGGAGACAAATAACTATCTTCTGGTGGGTGTTTGAACCCTCTACGAAGTGTATTCATGAAGTTAGAAAATGATTTAGGATATAAAAAACCAAAAAAAATTTTGAATTTTTATGCACAGTTTAGGTACCCTAGGAGGCTCCGTTACGGAGATATAAGCATTTTAAGAAATTCTACATTCAACTCTAAATATCTGCGCTCCTAGGTTTCGAATTCACTTAGATTCTTTTGTAAATGAAAGGGGAGACAAATAACTATCTTCTGGTGGGTGTTTGAACCCTCTACGAAGTGTATTCATGAAGTTACAAAATGATTTAGGAAATAAAAAACCAAAAAAATTTTGAATTTTTATGCACAGTTTAGGTACCCTAGGAGGCTCCGTTACGGAGATATAAGCATTTTAAGAAATTCTACATTCAACTCTAAATATCTGCGCTCCTAGGTTTCGAATTCACTTAGATTCTTTTGTAAATGAAAGGGGAGACAAATAACTATCTTCTGGTGGGTGTTTGAACCCTCTACGAAGTGTATTCATGAAGGTACAAAATGATTTAGGAAATAAAAAACCAAAAAAATTTTTAATTTTTATGCACAGTTTAGGTACCCTAGGAGGCTCCGTTACGGAGATATAAGCATTTTAAGAAATTCTACATTCAACTCTAAATATCTGCGCTCCTAGGTTTCGAATTCACTTAGATTCTTTTGTAAATGAAAGGGGAGACAAATAACTATCTTCTGGTGGGTGTTTGAACCCTCTACGAAGTGTATTCATGAAGGTACAAAATGATTTAGGAAATAAAAAACCAAAAAAATTTTTAATTTTTATGCACAGTTTAGGTACCCTAGGAGGCTCCGTTACGGAGATATAAGCATTTTAAGAAATTCTACATTCAACTCTAAATATCTGCGCTCCTAGGTTTCGAATTCACTTAGATTCTTTTGTAAATGAAAGGGGAGACAAATAACTATCTTCTGGTGGGTGTTTGAACCCTCTACGAAGTGTATTCATGAAGGTACAAAATGATTTAGGAAATAAAAAACCAAAAAAATTTTTAATTTTTATGCACAGTTTAGGTACCCTAGGAGGCTCCGTTACGGAGATATAAGCATTTTAAGAAATTCTACATTCAACTCTAAATATCTGCGCTCCTAGGTTTCGAATTCACTTAGATTCTTTTGTAAATGAAAGGGGAGACAAATAACTATCTTCTGGTGGGTGTTTGAACCCTCTACGACGTGTATTCATGATGTTACAAAATGATTTAGGAAATAAAAAACCAAAAAAATTTTTAATTTTTATGCACAGTTTTGGTACCCTAGGAGGCTCCGTTACGGAGATATAAGCATTTTAAGAAATTCTACATTCAACTCTAAATATCTGCGCTCCTAGGTTTCGAATTCACTTAGATTCTTTTGTAAATGAAAGGGGAGACAAATAACTATCTTCTGGTGGGTGTTTGAACCCTCTACGAAGTGTATTCATGAAGTTACAAAATGATTTAGGAAATAAAAAACCAAAAAAATTTTGAATTTTTATGCACAGTTTAGGTACCCTAGGAGGCTCCGTTACGGAGATATAAGCATTTTAAGAAATTCTACATTCAACTCTAAATATCTGCGCTCCTAGGTTTCGAATTCACTTAGATTCTTTTGTAAATGAAAGGGGAGACAAATAACTATCTTCTGGTGGGTGTTTGAACCCTCTACGACGTGTATTCATGAAGTTACAAAATGATTTAGGAAATAAAAAACCAAAAAAATTTTTAATTTTTATGCACAGTTTTGGTACCCTAGGAGGCTCCGTTACGGAGATATAAGCATTTTAAGAAATTCTACATTCAACTCTAAATATCTGCGCTCCTAGGTTTCGAATTCACTTAGATTCTTTTGTAAATGAAAGGGGAGACAAATAACTATCTTCTGGTGGGTGTTTGAACCCTCTACGAAGTGTATTCATGAAGTTACAAAATGATTTAGGAAATAAAAAACCAAAAAAATTTTGAATTTTTATGCACAGTTTAGGTACCCTAGGAGGCTCCGTTACGGAGATATAAGCATTTTAAGAAATTCTACATTCAACTCTAAATATCTGCGCTCCTAGGTTTCGAATTCACTTAGATTCTTTTGTAAATGAAAGGGGAGACAAATAACTATCTTCTGGTGGGTGTTTGAACCCTCTACGAAGTGTATTCATGAAGTTAGAAAATGATTTAGGATATAAAAAACCAAAAAAAATTTTGAATTTTTATGCACAGTTTTGGTACCCTAGGAGGCTCCGTTACGGAGATATAAGCATTTTAAGAAATTCTACATTCAACTCTAAATATCTGCGCTCCTAGGTTTCGAATTCACTTAGATTCTTTTGTAAATGAAAGGGGAGACAAATAACTATCTTCTGGTGGGTGTTTGAACCCTCTACGAAGTGTATTCATGAAGTTAGAAAATGATTTAGGATATAAAAAACCAAAAAAAATTTTGAATTTTTATGCACAGTTTAGGTACCCTAGGAGGCTCCGTTACGGAGATATAAGCATTTTAAGAAATTCTACATTCAACTCTAAATATCTGCGCTCCTAGGTTTCGAATTCACTTAGATTCTTTTGTAAATGAAAGGGGAGACAAATAACTATCTTCTGGTGGGTGTTTGAACCCTCTACGAAGTGTATTCATGAAGTTACAAAATGATTTAGGAAATAAAAAACCAAAAAAATTTTGAATTTTTATGCACAGTTTAGGTACCCTAGGAGGCTCCGTTACGGAGATATAAGCATTTTAAGAAATTCTACATTCAACTCTAAATATCTGCGCTCCTAGGTTTCGAATTCACTTAGATTCTTTTGTAAATGAAAGGGGAGACAAATAACTATCTTCTGGTGGGTGTTTGAACCCTCTACGAAGTGTATTCATGAAGGTACAAAATGATTTAGGAAATAAAAAACCAAAAAAATTTTTAATTTTTATGCACAGTTTAGGTACCCTAGGAGGCTCCGTTACGGAGATATAAGCATTTTAAGAAATTCTACATTCAACTCTAAATATCTGCGCTCCTAGGTTTCGAATTCACTTAGATTCTTTTGTAAATGAAAGGGGAGACAAATAACTATCTTCTGGTGGGTGTTTGAACCCTCTACGAAGTGTATTCATGAAGGTACAAAATGATTTAGGAAATAAAAAACCAAAAAAATTTTTAATTTTTATGCACAGTTTAGGTACCCTAGGAGGCTCCGTTACGGAGATATAAGCATTTTAAGAAATTCTACATTCAACTCTAAATATCTGCGCTCCTAGGTTTCGAATTCACTTAGATTCTTTTGTAAATGAAAGGGGAGACAAATAACTATCTTCTGGTGGGTGTTTGAACCCTCTACGAAGTGTATTCATGAAGGTACAAAATGATTTAGGAAATAAAAAACCAAAAAAATTTTTAATTTTTATGCACAGTTTAGGTACCCTAGGAGGCTCCGTTACGGAGATATAAGCATTTTAAGAAATTCTACATTCAACTCTAAATATCTGCGCTCCTAGGTTTCGAATTCACTTAGATTCTTTTGTAAATGAAAGGGGAGACAAATAACTATCTTCTGGTGGGTGTTTGAACCCTCTACGACGTGTATTCATGAAGTTACAAAATGATTTAGGAAATAAAAAACCAAAAAAATTTTTAATTTTTATGCACAGTTTTGGTACCCTAGGAGGCTCCGTTACGGAGATATAAGCATTTTAAGAAATTCTACATTCAACTCTAAATATCTGCGCTCCTAGGTTTCGAATTCACTTAGATTCTTTTGTAAATGAAAGGGGAGACAAATAACTATCTTCTGGTGGGTGTTTGAACCCTCTACGAAGTGTATTCATGAAGTTAGAAAATGATTTAGGATATAAAAAAGCAAAAAAAATTTTGAATTTTTATGCACAGTTTTGGTACCCTAGGAGGCTCCGTTACGGAGATATAAGCATTTTAAGAAATTCTACATTCAACTCTAAATATCTGCGCTCCTAGGTTTCGAATTCACTTAGATTCTTTTGTAAATGAAAGGGGAGACAAATAACTATCTTCTGGTGGGTGTTTGAACCCTCTACGAAGTGTATTCATGAAGTTACAAAATGATTTAGGAAATAAAAAACCAAAAAAATTTTGAATTTTTATGCACAGTTTAGGTACCCTAGGAGGCTCCGTTACGGAGATATAAGCATTTTAAGAAATTCTACATTCAACTCTAAATATCTGCGCTCCTAGGTTTCGAATTCACTTAGATTCTTTTGTAAATGAAAGGGGAGACAAATAACTATCTTCTGGTGGGTGTTTGAACCCTCTACGAAGTGTATTCATGAAGTTAGAAAATGATTTAGGATATAAAAAACCAAAAAAAATTTTGAATTTTTATGCACAGTTTTGGTACCCTAGGAGGCTCCGTTACGGAGATATAAGCATTTTAAGAAATTCTACATTCAACTCTAAATATCTGCGCTCCTAGGTTTCGAATTCACTTAGATTCTTTTGTAAATGAAAGGGGAGACAAATAACTATCTTCTGGTGGGTGTTTGAACCCTCTACGAAGTGTATTCATGAAGTTACAAAATGATTTAGGAAATAAAAAACCAAAAAAATTTTGAATTTTTATGCACAGTTTAGGTACCCTAGGAGGCTCCGTTACGGAGATATAAGCATTTTAAGAAATTCTACATTCAACTCTAAATATCTGCGCTCCTAGGTTTCGAATTCACTTAGATTCTTTTGTAAATGAAAGGGGAGACAAATAACTATCTTCTGGTGGGTGTTTGAACCCTCTACGAAGTGTATTCATGAAGTTAGAAAATGATTTAGGATATAAAAAACCAAAAAAAATTTTGAATTTTTATGCACAGTTTTGGTACCCTAGGAGGCTCCGTTACGGAGATATAAGCATTTTAAGAAATTCTACATTCAACTCTAAATATCTGCGCTCCTAGGTTTCGAATTCACTTAGATTCTTTTGTAAATGAAAGGGGAGACAAATAACTATCTTCTGGTGGGTGTTTGAACCCTCTACGAAGTGTATTCATGAAGTTACAAAATGATTTAGGAAATAAAAAACCAAAAAAATTTTGAATTTTTATGCACAGTTTAGGTACCCTAGGAGGCTCCGTTACGGAGATATAAGCATTTTAAGAAATTCTACATTCAACTCTAAATATCTGCGCTCCTAGGTTTCGAATTCACTTAGATTCTTTTGTAAATGAAAGGGGAGACAAATAACTATCTTCTGGTGGGTGTTTGAACCCTCTACGAAGTGTATTCATGAAGTTACAAAATGATTTAGGAAATAAAAAACCAAAAAAATTTTGAATTTTTATGCACAGTTTAGGTACCCTAGGAGGCTCCGTTACGGAGATATAAGCATTTTAAGAAATTCTACATTCAACTCTAAATATCTGCGCTCCTAGGTTTCGAATTCACTTAGATTCTTTTGTAAATGAAAGGGGAGACAAATAACTATCTTCTGGTGGGTGTTTGAACCCTCTACGAAGTGTATTCATGAAGTTAAAAAATGATTTAGGATATAAAAAACCAAAAAAAATTTTGAATTTTTATGCACAGTTTTGGTACCCTAGGAGGCTCCGTTACGGAGATATAAGCATTTTAAGAAATTCTACATTCAACTCTAAATATCTGCGCTCCTAGGTTTCGAATTCACTTAGATTCTTTTGTAAATGAAAGGGGAGACAAATAACTATCTTCTGGTGGGTGTTTGAACCCTCTACGAAGTGTATTCATGAAGTTAGAAAATGATTTAGGATATAAAAAACAAAAAAAAAATTTTGAATTTTTATGCACAGTTTTGGTACCCTAGCAGGCTCCGTTACGGAGATATAAGCATTTTAAGAAATTCTACATTCAACTCTAAATATCTGCGCTCCTAGGTTTCGAATTCACTTAGATTCTTTTGTAAATGAAAGGGGAGACAAATAACTATCTTCTGGTGGGTGTTTGAACCCTCTACGAAGTGTATTCATGAAGTTACAAAATGATTTAGGAAATAAAAAACCAAAAAAATTTTTAATTTTTATGCACAGTTTAGGTACCCTAGGAGGCTCCGTTACGGAGATATAAGCATTTTAAGAAATTCTACATTCAACTCTAAATATCTGCGCTCCTAGGTTTCGAATTCACTTAGATTCTTTTGTAAATGAAAGGGGAGACAAATAACTATCTTCTGGTGGGTGTTTGAACCCTCTACGAAGTGTATTCATGAAGTTAGAAAATGATTTAGGATATAAAAAACCAAAAAAAATTTTGAATTTTTATGCACAGTTTTGGTACCCTAGCAGGCTCCGTTACGGAGATATAAGCATTTTAAGAAATTCTACATTCAACTCTAAATATCTGCGCTCCTAGGTTTCGAATTCACTTAGATTCTTTTGTAAATGAAAGGGGAGACAAATAACTATCTGCTGGTGGGTGTTTGAACCCTCTACGAAGTGTATTCATGAAGTTACAAAATGATTTAGGAAATAAAAAACCAAAAAAATTTTGAATTTTTATGCACAGTTTCGGTACCCTAGGAGGCTCCGTTACGGAGATATAAGCATTTTAAGAAATTCTACATTCAACTCTAAATATCTGCGCTCCTAGATGCATTTTTATGCACAGTTTCGGTACCCTAGGAGGCTCCGTTACGGAGATATAAGCATTTTAAGAAATTCTACATTCAACTCTAAATATCTGCGCTCCTAGGTTTCGAATTCACTTAGATTCTTTTGTAAATGAAAGGGGAGACAAATAACTATCTTCTGGTGGGTGTTTGAACCCTCTACGAAGTGTATTCATGAAGTTACAAAATGATTTAGGAAATAAAAAACCAAAAAAATTTTGAATTTTTATGCACAGTTTAGGTACCCTAGGAGGCTCCGTTACGGAGATATAAGCATTTTAAGAAATTCTACATTCAACTCTAAATATCTGCGCTCCTAGGTTTCGAATTCACTTAGATTCTTTTGTAAATGAAAGGGGAGACAAATAACTATCTTCTGGTGGGTGTTTGAACCCTCTACGAAGTGTATTCATGAAGTTAGAAAATGATTTAGGATAAAAAAAACCAAAAAAAATTTTGAATTTTTATGCACAGTTTTGGTACCCTAGGAGGCTCCGTTACGGAGATATAAGCATTTTAAGAAATTCTACATTCAACTCTAAATATCTGCGCTCCTAGGTTTCGAATTCACTTAGATTCTTTTGTAAATGAAAGGGGAGACAAATAACTATCTTCTGGTGGGTGTTTGCTCCGTTACGGAGATATAAGCATTTTAAGAAATTCTACATTCAACTCTAAATATCTGCGCTCCTAGGTTTCGAATTCACTTAGATTCTTTTGTAAATGAAAGGGGAGACAAATAACTATCTTCTGGTGGGTGTTTGAACCCTCTACGAAGTGTATTCATGAAGTTACAAAATGATTTAGGAAATAAAAAACCAAAAAAATTTTGAATTTTTATGCACAGTTTAGGTACCCTAGGAGGCTCCGTTACGGAGATATAAGCATTTTAAGAAATTCTACATTCAACTCTAAATATCTGCGCTCCTAGGTTTCGAATTCACTTAGATTCTTTTGTAAATGAAAGGGGAGACAAATAACTATCTTCTGGTGGGTGTTTGAACCCTCTACGAAGTGTATTCATGAAGTTAGAAAATGATTTAGGATATAAAAAACCAAAAAAAATTTTGAATTTTTATGCACAGTTTTGGTACCCTAGCAGGCTCCGTTACGGAGATATAAGCATTTTAAGAAATTCTACATTCAACTCTAAATATCTGCGCTCCTAGGTTTCGAATTCACTTAGATTCTTTTGTAAATGAAAGGGGAGACAAATAACTATCTTCTGGTGGGTGTTTGAACCCTCTACGAAGTGTATTCATGAAGTTACAAAATGATTTAGGAAATAAAAAACCAAAAAAATTTTGAATTTTTATGCACAGTTTCGGTACCCTAGGAGGCTCCGTTACGGAGATATAAGCATTTTAAGAAATTCTACATTCAACTCTAAATATCTGCGCTCCTAGATGCATTTTTATGCACAGTTTCGGTACCCTAGGAGGCTCCGTTACGGAGATATAAGCATTTTAAGAAATTCTACATTCAACTCTAAATATCTGCGCTCCTAGGTTTCGAATTCACTTAGATTCTTTTGTAAATGAAAGGGGAGACAAATAACTATCTTCTGGTGGGTGTTTGAACCCTCTACGAAGTGTATTCATGAAGTTACAAAATGATTTAGGAAATAAAAAACCAAAAAAATTTTGAATTTTTATGCACAGTTTAGGTACCCTAGGAGGCTCCGTTACGGAGATATAAGCATTTTAAGAAATTCTACATTCAACTCTAAATATCTGCGCTCCTAGGTTTCGAATTCACTTAGATTCTTTTGTAAATGAAAGGGGAGACAAATAACTATCTTCTGGTGGGTGTTTGAACCCTCTACGAAGTGTATTCATGAAGTTAGAAAATGATTTAGGATAAAAAAAACCAAAAAAAATTTTGAATTTTTATGCACAGTTTTGGTACCCTAGGAGGCTCCGTTACGGAGATATAAGCATTTTAAGAAATTCTACATTCAACTCTAAATATCTGCGCTCCTAGGTTTCGAATTCACTTAGATTCTTTTGTAAATGAAAGGGGAGACAAATAACTATCTTCTGGTGGGTGTTTGCTCCGTTACGGAGATATAAGCATTTTAAGAAATTCTACATTCAACTCTAAATATCTGCGCTCCTAGGTTTCGAATTCACTTAGATTCTTTTGTAAATGAAAGGGGAGACAAATAACTATCTTCTGGTGGGTGTTTGAACCCTCTACGAAGTGTATTCATGAAGTTAGAAAATGATTTAGGATAAAAAAAACCAAAAAAAATTTTGAATTTTTATGCACAGTTTTGGTACCCTAGGAGGCTCCGTTACGGAGATATAAGCATTTTAAGAAATTCTACATTCAACTCTAAATATCTGCGCTCCTAGGTTTCGAATTCACTTAGATTCTTTTGTAAATGAAAGGGGAGACAAATAACTATCTTCTGGTGGGTGTTTGAACCCTCTACGAAGTGTATTCATGAAGTTAGAAAATGATTTAGGATATAAAAAACCAAAAAAAATTTTGAATTTTTATGCACAGTTTTGGTACCCTAGGAGGCTCCGTTACGGAGATATAAGCATTTTAAGAAATTCTACATTCAACTCTAAATATCTGCGCTCCTAGGTTTCGAATTCACTTAGATTCTTTTGTAAATGAAAGGGGAGACAAATAACTATCTTCTGGTGGGTGTTTGAACCCTCTACGAAGTGTATTCATGAAGTTAGAAAATGATTTAGGATATAAAAAACCAAAAAAAATTTTGAATTTTTATGCACAGTTTTGGTACCCTAGGAGGCTCCGTTACGGAGATATAAGCATTTTAAGAAATTCTACATTCAACTCTAAATATCTGCGCTCCTAGGTTTCGAATTCACTTAGATTCTTTTGTAAATGAAAGGGGAGACAAATAACTATCTTCTGGTGGGTATTTGAACCCTCTACGAAGTGTATTCATGAAGGTACAAAATGATTTAGGATATAAAAAACCAAAAAAATTTTTAATTTTTATGCACAGTTTAGGTACCCTAGGAGGCTCCGTTGCGGAGATATAAGCATTTTAAGAAATTCTACATTCAACTCTAAATATCTGCGCTCCTAGGTTTCGAATTCACTTAGATTCTTTTGTAAATGAAAGGGGAGACAAATAACTATCTTCTGGTGGGTGTTTGAACCCTCTACGAAGTGTATTCATGAAGTTAGAAAATGATTTAGGATATAAAAAACCAAAAAAAATTTTGAATTGTTATGCACAGTTTTGGTACCCTAGGAGGCTCCGTTACGGAGATATAAGCATTTTAAGAAATTCTACATTCAACTCTAAATATCTGCGCTCCTAGGTTTCGAATTCACTTAGATTATTTTGTAAATGAAAGGGGAGACAAATAACTATCTTCTGGTGGGTGTTTGAACCCTCTACGAAGTATATTCATGAAGTTACAAAATGATTTAGGATATAAAAAACCCAAAAAAATTTTGAATTTTTATGCACAGTTTTGGTACCCTAGGAGGCTCCGTTACGGAGATATAAGCATTTTAAGAAATTCTACATTCAACTCTAAATATCTGCGCTCCTAGGTTTCGAATTCACTTAGATTATTTTGTAAATGAAAGGGGAGACAAATAACTATCTTCTGGTGGGTGTTTGAACCCTCTACGAAGTGTATTCATGAAGTTACAAAATGATTTAGGATATAAAAAACCAAAAAAAATTTTGAATTTTTATGCACAGTTTTGGTACCCTAGGAGGCTCCGTTACGGAGATATAAGCATTTTAAGAAATTCTACATTCAACTCTAAATATCTGCGCTCCTAGGTTTCGAATTCACTTAGATTATTTTGTAAATGAAAGGGGAGACAAATAACTATCTTCTGGTGGGTGTTTGAACCCTCTACGAAGTATATTCATGAAGTTACAAAATGATTTAGGATATAAAAAACCCAAAAAAATTTTGAATTTTTATGCACAGTTTTGGTACCCTAGGAGGCTCCGTTACGGAGATATAAGCATTTTAAGAAATTCTACATTCAACTCTAAATATCTGCGCTCCTAGGTTTCGAATTCACTTAGATTATTTTGTAAATGAAAGGGGAGACAAATAACTATCTTCTGGTGGGTGTTTGAACCCTCTACGAAGTATATTCATGAAGTTACAAAATGATTTAGGATATAAAAAACCCAAAAAAATTTTTAATTTTTATGCACAGTTTTGGTACCCTAGGAGGCTCCGTTACGGAGATATAAGCATTTTAAGAAATTCTACATTCAACTCTAAATATCTGCGCTCCTAGGTTTCGAATTCACTTAGATTATTTTGTAAATGAAAGGGGAGACAAATAACTATCTTCTGGTGGGTGTTTGAACCCTCTACGAAGTGTATTCATGAAGTTACAAAATGATTTAGGATATAAAAAACAAACAAAAATTTTGAATTTTTATGCACAGTTTTGATAACCTAGGAGGCTCCGTTACGGAGATATAAGCATTTTAAGAAATTCTACATTCAACTCTAAATATCTGCGCTCCTAGGTTTCGAATTCACTTAGTTTCTTTTGTAAATGAAAGGGGAGACAAATAACACTCTATAATAATGGAACCGAAACCGATATTTTTTTAATCTGAGAACCGGAACCGAAACAGAACGCTTGTAACGCCCATAAGGAGGCATGTCCGGTATGGATAAGTATATATATTCTTGGTCGGCATCACCTCCTAAGTCAATTCAGCCTTGTTTGTGTCTTCAGACCAAATTTTGTTATGTTTGAATTATACTGTGTGGGGGGTATTTCAGCTTCGGCATAGCCGAGTACTAACTTATGTACATACAATATTTGTGCATTCAAGAATTCGCCACAATCACTTAAGCATTAAAACGTGAAATGTCCTTTGTGAATTACGGAATTCTCGCAACTAAACAGACTGTTAAAAGTACAAGTCACATGGAAAAAACTTACATCAGAGCCAGACAAAACAAGCCAAGAACTTATAATTTAAAATGTCTCGAAGTCAAGAGTCGGCAAAAACTAAAAGTTGAAAAAAGTGAGGAAAAAATAGCAAAAAGGAAAAAATCACAGACTAAAAATGAATTCAAAAAGAAAAAAACCAACATGGCACAACATGGGGCAACATGCTGCCAACGACAGACGTTTTGGCGACAGTTTCATTAAACTTCAGTCCTGCTACCAAAAAATTGTTTAATAACTCACGGCTCACGGCCGGCCCCTTTCTTTGCCCCTTATGCAATGCACTCAAATTTAATTTAATATTCAGCATGTTTATTAAGAGACGGTAAGGCATTGAAATTGCCTTTCTTTTTTCAAGTATATGCAACGCGGTCATCTTTAAAAATACGCGCTCGGAAAATAATACTTGTTCCTGTTGCCGCATCCGTAATTAAGTCGACACTTAAATGAGCTTACAACTTGCCGCAAAGGCACTTAATTAACTCATTCAGTACTTACACTTTTTTTTTGTATTTTCTTTTTCAATCTCTTCAATTTATTGTTGCTACTCTCATTATTATATTTTTTGCTTTCAGTGGATACTCCAGTTCACACTCCATTTGGTGGGGGTATTTTATTTTTATTTTTGCATCTTCTGTTTTCATTTGCTGCAAATTGCAAAGAGCAGCAGCAAAAATGAAACATCAATCAAATTTTAACAGACACTGTCGTCGCTTTTTAAAGGAATTCGTGTCGGGAATGAGTTGACAGACTCAAGCAAGGCATTTAAATTGCAGGACTGGTTAAATGAATTATGTGTGGGTGTGGAATTCAGAAGGAGAGCACAAGTATATTTGCAAAAATGAAATATGGTTCACGATATCGGTTAACAGTTTTGATTTCACTGTTAATTGATTTGGTACATAGTACATAGCAATGTTTGACATTACGAGAGTAGTGAAAAATTTGAAATCCGTGAAAATCTTAATTAAAATCAAATTAAATTCAAAAAGCATTCGAAGTAGGAGAAACCCATTTAAAGGAAAATTTTATTTAAAATTGGTTTTGCTTTTGTTTGCCTTTGCGTTGCTTCCTTGTGTGTCTTCCCTTCGCCAACAGCCTCCAATTGAAATGATGAATATGTTTTTTTAACAAACCCAAAAACAATCACGCAAATTTCGGCCCAAAAATGTACTGAGTGAGTATCAACAGCGACCGGATGAATCATGTCTCAAAGACATTTGCCGCCATGCAAAAAATATTCTTTTGCACAAAAAGAACGAATTCAACCAAATTTTAAGAGAGAAAACATTAAATTCAAAGATGCAAACAGCCGCATCCGCCACATATACAAAAGGGTTTTATTTTGTTTTTGGTTGCTTTTTGAAATTTTTTTTTTTGCTTTTGGGCAATATCAATTACAGTGCAGGGCAAAATAATTGCGTTTGCTGGAGCTTGTTTGTGACACTTGATTTCTAGAGTGGCGGTGGGATTGCCATTCAAGGCGAAAAAGCGGAAGTTAAGAGCCAGTTCGTGTGACACAACAAACTCAAGCCATACAGTTGAAATGAAATAGTCAAACGAAGTGATGTTTCGGTCTCGTATGAGAAATAGTGGGCGTCATTTTGTGCTCCGATCTCCCCTTAAGTTAAAAATAAAAAGGTTGGCAAATATATGCTTAAAAAAACAAACAAACAAAGGAGTATAATTTGCATGTGTTTCCTGTGTGCTCTTCCGCGAAGGATCACTTGAATTTTTACTTATTTTGGATTTTTTTTTCATTTTTCTCATTCAATTCAATTCAAAAATTTGGTACACGTTTACAATGTTTGCACTCTGTTGTGGTGGTTTCGTGGTACTTTTTCTTGGAAGAAATCTGACCACTCCGGCAAAGTGATCTCCTCTGGAATGAACCACACTCAGACACTCTGACGGCCAAATTTGTTGTGATAGCTTTTCGTGGAAACATTCCATTGTAATTCAAAGAAAATTTCTTGTATCCTTTTTGGTTTTTGAATTTCACGTTGCTCTTCGGATGGTCCCAGTTTCTATAAGCCATTATTTCAATAAATCATTGTTAATTGTTTTTGTTTTTCAATTAAATATTTTTAAACTGTGAAATAAAATCCCACATAAGCGCAATATTCATAGTACATAGTATCCTGCCTGCCTTCAGCCATATCTGATATTATCCTCTAGCCGAATCAAACTGAATTTTGTGATTGTCCATTAAATCGCTGGCATCCAATTGCACTGAGGACCATACACAACCTATAATTGAATAGAATTTCGAATTCGTTGTGGCAATTAGCCATTAAAATAGCAACAACAAGAGTATTGAAGCGAAAAAATTGTCACCCTACCTCAAAATATTGTGACAAAAATGGATTTTCCAAGGCAGCACAGAAGCGAGCGTTCAATATCGCATTCGCTGCGCCTAATTACGAAGGCGTTGCAGCAGTGACAGCAGCAGCTCCGTGCCACATCCTCCCCAGAGTCATTTGTCCCGTTTGTACTTACTTTCTAGCTTCCGGCACACACACGCACAGCGGCCAACTGTGAACTTTCACAGCAACGCTCGTCTTCGTTGCATTTCTCACATTTCGCCAAAAAATAATAGAACAATAGGGAAAAGTATTCCAAAACAATAGCCTTGTCGATTTCGAGAATGGAAATAGTTTTAGCACAAAATCTGCAACCCTCAAATGGTTGGCTTGTGTTTTTTTTTCCTGTTATTGTGGAAACTACTTCCACAGAAACGTTGATGCTGATGACGGTGGCTGTGAGGCGTGTCTCTAAGGCCATGTCCCCCTAAATGCCTTGAATGGACTGACCCTTTCTTCCGCAGAAATTCATATTTTCCTTGGCCCTTGTGAATTTGGCAACTGCTACGGTTTCAATAGAGTATTGACGCGAGTGTATTACTGCCACCACCCTTCGAGGAGGGAAAAACTATTTAGAATCTTTGCCAACTTAACAGTGGTTTCGAATATTTCGCTGGAAATAATTACCAATACGAGGTAAAAATTTGGGAAATTTCTCTTTCATTGCAGTTGTCGAAAAGTACCTAAGTACTTTATTATGAGTATTCACATGCGGATGGACACACGCTCCCTCGAGGGCAATTATTGGAAATTTTCTTTATTGATAAACTCTGAGCAACCGCTCGGGGGAAGGTTTTGTTGTCGGTTTTTTAAGCTTGTTGTGAAATATGCCAATATGGAATTTACATTTTATTAGACTACATTTGCACAGGGCAGGACTTTGTAAAAGGCCCTTAAGGCAATTAGGCCTTAAATAAACAAAAACCTTCCGAAGTCTTCTATGAAATTTGGAAAAACCTTTTCCGACTTTCCCTGCGTAGCTCACGAATCACAATTTCCAGCCAATTCGCCAAGCCAAGTCCGCCTCTGTATTTCCCTGGCGAGTACTCAACTGCTGGCCATGTGTGTAAGTGCTTTATTAAATTCGCGCTGCCTGAGCCACTTCGGAATGTTTTGCATCAATCACTTTATTTCACTCTTCTTTTGCTTCCTTTTTTTTTTTTTTTAGAAGGACCCTTCCCCATCGAGATGATTTAACCTTAAATTTAATTTCGAACGGCAGCAGCTGTTTGCGTACCACATTTTTTAAATAAAAAATCGATTTTTTTTTTCCAAATATGTAATTGAAATTAAATTCAGTAGTTGCCATATTTTTCATTCCATGCATGGGCTTTTTCGTGTGCATCAGCTTCGCTTTTTGCGAAATTACACTCATTTGTCAAGCAATTTTCTCATTTGGTTATTATGTTTTCATCAAAGAATGTGGCAGAACCTGAAGGACGTTGCAATTATGCCGTTTAAATTGAACATGTGCTCCCCGCGTTGCCTGCGCCCGCTGCCTACCGCCGTGTATTTGCATCCACATCCTGTGGCCGCCAAGTTTGCCACACTGCCTTTGATACATATATTACATGTAGTGATTGTTGTAGTTGCTGTTGTTGTTTTTATTTTTCTTTATTAATTTTGCCGCGTCCTGCTTTACGCATACGCGCCGTGTAATGTTGCCGTATAAACATGTCGGCCAGTATTGCTCTTAATGCGCTTTACGTGTTGTTATAATTTTTATTGGATCTTGTTATAGAATCGGATTTGACAGTGGCGTGGCGTCCATGGATAGGGATACCAAAATAAGGGGCCAACTTTCGCCAAGTTTAGAGCTTTCCCAATAACCTTTCTTTAACTATTGATGGCTTCGGAGAGAAATGAATACTCGCTACCAGCTTGAGCGCCAGTTGTGGGCTGCAAATGTTTAAGCAGAATAAGGAAACAATCACAAGCGAAAGGCAAGACGCGATACAATTTAAATAATCACTTGGCTCTAGGTTGTGACTCCTCGTTTACTTTTTTAACGGAAGGCCCCTGCGGTACACGGTTGTTCGCAACGCTATACGACGTCACTGCTAGGCTTTCTCGTTCGCCAGCCAGCCAGACAGCCAGCCAGCCAGCCTGCCATCATTCGACAATATTAAAATGTGTAAATTTATGCCAGCATATCGTCCGCGCATTGCCAATGTGTGAAGCGTTGCCAAACAAATAAACGCAAGCGATGACTATGCTGGGGCGTATGTGAGCACTTCCCTTTCCTTTCCAGCAGACGCTGACCCTCGCGGCGTGCCAGTTTCGATTACGTCGTAATTACGGCCCTCATACCGAACAGAGCCGAACGAACGATGCAGTGAAGCTTTCCTGTGTGTGTGTGTGTGACGTTACTGCTACAGTGGGCCTCGAGGATTTCGCGGGCAATTGTTAATTTTATGAGTGCAATAGCAACAACAAAAACCATGGCGGCTGAGATGCACCGCCGCCTTGTAAAGCGTGTTGCTGCACAGCTTGAGATATTTTTGCGTTTGTATATTTTGTCGTTTCGTTTCGTTTCTGCTGCTTTGCGTTTTGACATGCAAATTGCAGCGACACGACGACAGCCAGCGTCGCTGTCCAGTACTCATAGTGTTGTCGTGGCTGTAAACCTTTGTAATGTCCAGGCCAGTTACAGTCCAGGGTCGTCGCATTGTTAAACAAATTACCAAAACAAAAATTGTATTTTATGGTTTAATAAAAATGTTTTTTTTTTATTGCTTCGTTACGTTGTATGTTTTTGACTTTTGCAATTTTGGGTGGTATTATCGAAAGTCAAAAGCATGTTGCCTGCCACACCAGAAACAACAGCAACAATTTAAATGTTCGTTAAATTTAGTAATTAATTTCCAATTTCCCACATTCTTGTCGACATATTGAAATTTATGATTACGACTGCCAACCGACGAATGAACGAGCGAATGAACCAACAAGCGGACGGGCGAACTGATGGTCATTTATGGACTTTTTAATTAATTTGTTTTTCGCAGGCAACAGCCACGCCAAACAAGGATCTGTGGGACCAGTAAACGTGTAAAGTGTGTAAAGATTTTTAAACTGAACTTTTTTTTGTTTCACCGAAAATTCAAATTGTATACATTTTAAATTAATATTTAAAATATAAAATGTCTGGCTGCCAGTGATGAACTGCAATTTGATTTGGCAATGATGTTACCAATGCAGAAAATTGTTCAACGTCTTCGAATGCCAGAAAATGTGTCTTTGGACACGGAACAACGGTGATCTTGTAGACTTGAGTTAGAGACAAATATAATTTCAATGCACTAACAAATCCATTAACCTCAAATGCTCGCAAAGCGACTCAAAAAGACACAAAACAAGCGTTGAAAAGGAATAACTCATCGAACTTGCACGGAAGCACACCAACTAAAAGCACCTGCAGCCTTCGTTTTGCAACCGCCCCTCCTAACGTTGTGCACCTCGTCGCTTGAGCAACCCAAATATCATATGCATTTATGCGCATATTGGCGTCAACATGCGCCTTGGGTATTAAAACGAATCACAATGCGAATTCAATTTTTTTTTTCGCATTCATAAGTGCACTTGTAAAAGTCAGCAGCCACGTTGACGTCCTTGTCTCACAGGCAAGCACATTTCCACACACACACACACATAAACACACGTACTCCTTCTTGCAGTGAGGGGCGAAATTCATTGTCGTCGTCGGCGGATATGTCATCCATCCGTTGGCATACAAATTGCCACAAACTGCAAAACCATGTTGCGCAAGTGAGTTGTCATAACGCTCGCAGGCGGGTTGTCAGCGCTTTAATAGGCTTAGTAGAGATTTGATTTTTGTGGCGGTGCAGGACAACGACTTCGACGGGAAAGTGAGCAAGTCATGCTGTTGCATTGCTAAATATCCTTTTCGGCAACATTCTCTCGGTTCAAGGATAATAATTGAAGGGCTTTCATTGTAGCAAGTAAGGAATAAAGACGCTTCAGTTAAGAAACTTTATTATCCAGAGTCATCTTTTGTGCTGCCAAGTGAATAAGCCAGAAGTGCGAATATTTATTCAATGATTGCATTCCGATATCGTAATTGTGAACTCCATAATTTCTTCCAATACACAGACTTTGCCATCATAGCAAAACCACTACACAAAATCTAGGCCACAGGTGCATTTGCCAAAGTACAAGCATCAATACCGAATCAATTCGTAATCCACAAAATAAAAATCGCAGGGCAAAAGACAAAATGCAAATACACGGCGGATACGTTGAGAGATGTTAATGTAATAAAACCTCAATCGACGGATACAAATAAATAAAAATCGCAAAGTAATTGCTTAATGCCATTTAGACAAGACGAAAAAGACACAACAGCAGCAACAGCAATGATCCCATATTTGTGCGCCTTCAGCTGGAGTACGCAAGGAGAAACTCAATCCAAAATCCAAAGAGGCACGCCAAATTTTATTAAATCAAAATTGTTTCGAGTCTTGAAATAAGACGACAATCGTATCCAAAAGCTGAAGATAAAGCCAAACAGAAGTTGGGGTTTCTTTTCGTTTTTTTCGTTTTTTATTTTATTGTTGTTGTTGTTGTAAATCGAAAATCCATAAAGCCAACCAACCAAACCAAACAAAACTCCCAAATGAACAAGAAGAAGAAGCATAAGAGGGTGGAGGAGGCAAAGCGGTGATGTGGTGTGGTGCCCGCCCGGCCTTCCTTCCAACCATTCTACCTTCGCACCGAGAGCGCAGCGGAGACGTCAACTTCCACTTAAAGCGGTTTTCAATGTTGTCATTTTTCTGACGCAGACACTAGGTGGCAGCCATGCTGCTCGTGAGATGCTGCTGATGCTGATGGTGCTGGTGATGGTGCTGCCTTATTTCGGTGCGTTGATGTGCGCGCTTCATTGGCAACGTTACGTTGCTGTTGGTGTCTGCGGTTGTTATTGTTATTGTTGTTGCTGTTGTTGCTGTTGTTGCCGTCATCATCATCATCAAACGGGATTGGAAGTCAGACAAGCGTTACGTTCTTATATCTTAATTGAAATTTTGTCAAATTACGTTGACAGTTTTAGATTAGATTATTTCAATAAAGCATTCTTTTATTTCATTTTATTCATGCTGTTGTTTGTCTTTATTCGGTTTTGATGCGTTTTGTGTGTCTTCTCCTTGACTTGTTGTTGTTTACTTTGGTCTTTTCGTTTCATCGTCGCAGCCGGTCTTTGTACTTAAGCCAATGTCATCCGTCGTCATCGTGTCGTTGTCGAAGGGTTAAGCGCGAGCAACTTGCATTATTGGCTAAAGGAGAGGAGAAATATGAAAATTTTTGAAATTGATCGGAAACGGAGCTGAACTCCATGTCCATGGAATGAATGAATGCTTGAGTGAATGAATGAATGGAACAAATTATGATGATGGAAAAGCGAAAAGCGAAAACGTTTAAGTTAATTTGGGTTTGTGTAACTCCCGGTTGGGCTCATGGGTTTTAGTGGTTTCTTTTTTTTTGTGAAGATTCACTCAATTCTCGTTGCATACGTAAAGGTAAATCCCCGTTGACAATTCTTGGAATCGTTGTTCAGTGTAGCGTGAATCTTATCAGTTTTAATCCTTTTTTCGGTAGGTTTCATCACTAATTGAATTTTGAATGTGGCTTCGGATGATTTGATTGTGGCAAAAGTTACGGTTGCGGGTTTTCGCTTTTAATTTGGATTTCTGACAATCAAATATTACTGAAATGATGCATTCCATAAAGAATTTTGGGAATAAGGTGGTATTGTATTCTTCTGGCTATATAGATTACATAATATATTATAGACTACCTAATGGCCCGGCGTTGCTCGGTCATATACCAACCGTAGATGGAGTACCTTTCGGTTAACCTTAAAATGCTCATTTTTAACCAAATTAAATTGAAATTAACACCAACAGAAAACTAAATGGCTTAAAGGATTTTCTCCTGATATCATTTTATCTAATTTTCATTTTACTATTTGCTCGTACAAAACTTAATACCTCCAACTTACTAAGTATTAAATTCCTGCATGTCAAGATACCGAACTCATTTATTTACTTCCACCTTTTATTACCTATATGCTATCAACTTTGATCCAAACATTACAACAATAACAAGGTAGGTGAACACCTTTATGGCAACATACTCAACAACAAATTCAATTTTATTGTTTAATAACTTTCTATTCAATTTACTACAAGTCATTATTCTCTTAGTTTCACAAAAATTAGTTTCAAGTACATACCAAAAAAAATAGGCCTAATGATGTGTCGACATAAAAGAAAATTAATCACAATAAACCCTTTTGGGTTAACCAACAAAGTAACCGAAGTGTTGAAGTTTCATTTACCGATTTTAAATCGAAAAGCAATAGCAAACCAAAACATTTCACCGTTCTCCGGGCACCATACACGCCGTAGTACTAAAACAAGTCTAAACGGTTCAATGCAGCAACATTGCATTTGATTGTTTTGCATCGTAAAACAAGATCGTTGCCGAGTTTAATAGATGCAGACGTTGTTTTTTTTTTAATTTTTAATGAATCGATGCTTTATTTTCTTCCGTAATATGGCACACTTTCACGCCACGGGGGACATGCCGAGTTACTTATTGACGGATTTGTGTCAGTTTGAGATCACATACGTACTACTTACCTGCTTATACGCACGTACTTTGCGACATATTTCCTAGGTTTAATGACGGCAAGTGGGCTGACCACTTCATTCTTTGATATATGTACTTTCAGGCGAAATTAATTAAATGTTTGTTTTGTTAACGGAGCCTCATTAATTTTTTTCCTCCTTTGCCAACTTTTAAATTAAGCATTTCTCAGGAAACCAATTTTCGAAATTATACGAGAAGGCTACCCCCTGCGCGACGATGATTAATAAATGCAAAATTCCAAACTCAACTCCACCTACTTTGACAACCCCGAAATAAACAAACAACGAAAATGACATGCAAGCGGGCATTCGCGAGCGGCGCCACCTCGGCCAGAGCAGTTGCTTCGACGAAAGGCAAATATGAAAATTAATAATAAACAACAACAAAAGAGAAACCTCGAAGACTCAGCCGCCAACTGCAATTGCTTTGGTGGCGGACGGCCAACATACACCGACAAGTGGCTGTCATTCTGACAACGTCTGTGCGCCCATCAAAGTGAGGATCTTCGTTTTTGTTTTTGCTTTTTTTAATTATGGCTTTCAAATTAGGTTTTGATTTAGGTCGGTCGGCCGAGCAGACACAAATGTATGTATATTAAAAATAAATACAATGCAACGGACAACATACAACAGAAGGCGTTGTCCGGCAGCCGGGTCCACACAACGAAGCCAGAAAGTAACAGCAACAACTGCGAAGATATTATACAAACTCATAACTCAAATTAATCACTTCATGTAACTACCTGCAGCGAATTAGCGGACAGTTAAAACTTCTTTCATTACAATTAGTACGACGGTCATTTTATGGCGACCAAAACCAAGCAAGCCTGCCAGCCAGCCAGCCAGCCAGCAACGAAACGACGGACCGGGCGACAGACAGACGGGATGGATTGTTTTCTGGACGGATGGATGGAGTTGCTTACAGAGACCGAACACTCGGCTACGTAAAGTAAACCAAACCAGGTCGGTTGCGCCGCGCACATTGGGTGCTGTAAGTGGTCAGCAATTCGTAACTGCTGCAGCTTAACAGGCCTATTAACTGGCCGAGTAAGCAAAGTTAGTAGGTTGCAGCCAAGCGATGGCATGTTGGCAGCCTGGTATCATAACAAGGAGCAGGCACACCGCAAGCGAACGAAATTAATCTGTCTTCGCCAATAACGATGGCAGCAAGATGCTGATTATGCTGATGCTGATGATGACCGCAGCCGAGGCAACATTTCGGATCGTCTGATGCACAGCGAATGACGAGCGACGTTTAGCTAGTTGGTTGGCTCGTTTCGGCATCTCTCCAAATCGCATGGGTCCCTCCACTTTTTTACGATTGACGGCTACAAAAATTTAAATCAATAAAAATAAAAAACCAGAAACAATTTCACTGTCCGAAGACGCGACCCTTTGAATTTGATAAGTGTGTGAAAATTCGTCAAGTTCAGACTGCAGAGTTGCCAGATCTAAAAAATATGTAAATAGATGAAAAATTCACTGAGAATAAAAAGTATTTACAAGACCGTTATGAACGCTTCCAATTAGGAAAATAAAAAGTTTTCTTCTCATCAATCGCCTCTGATCACCAGTTGATTCTCATTATATTAGTGAGACCACATCAACCGCTGGGTGGCAACTCTATTTGTAGGAGTGCATCAATTTATGATGGATTGTTATGGAAAACGTATGATCAGTCTTTGAAAGTCTTGCCTCCAAGAAGTCCTTAGGACAAGTACATTATTTATAAGACCGAACTGTCGACATTTACTGCGTCACTCGATGCCGCCAACATAGTTGTCGTTATTGCTGCTGCTGTTGCTGTTGCGGCCGCCTTAGGGAGGAATTTTCCATGTTGCAGAACAAAAAGCAGCCACTGACAACTACACTTTGGCCAGTTCTAGTTTTTTTTTTTCTTCATTTCCTTTACTTATTTGTGTTTGGGGCCACAATTCTGACAAGCAGTGAGTGACTGAAGCGTACCACCACCAGCGTATCATTTATTCTGTGAACGAACAGCGACTGCAGACCTGCTCATTTATGCCCCCGTAGTACGTTTCGTTAGTCGCTTGGTCGGTTGGTTGGTTGGTTGGTTGGTTGGTTAGTCACTCGGCTAGATGGATGCATTTCATTCCAGCATAATTTATTTCTTGTTGATGATGTCGACTTAACCAAAGAGCTGAGATCATTTCGCAGCCGGCAGCCGTGTTTCCATCCAACCGCCAATCTTAAGCAAATAATGCAAACGAGCTTACCAGAATCACACAGCCGCACCCCACCCAACCGCCGCCACCATCATCGTCATCTTGTCCTATGCCTTGTACACTTCATACCTTCTGACCGTTCGATAGTCACCCTCCCTCGATCGCTTCGCACCGCATCGAACCCTCCCCAACTAAATTATATGCTCGCGTTCAAATCATTGTTTACTTAAAGCAGAAACAACAACTATACAAAAGCTGAAGCAAAAAAAAATCCAGCCACATCGTTCTGCAATTCGCGTACAAATTACTATGTCGGGCTTTCGCAGTTTTTCGTCAGTTCGTTCAAGATAATGACTCTGCGATCGCCGGTTCGAGAGTGTTTCCTTTTTTTTCTTCAACTTGTACTTCTTCTTCTTCTTCTTCATTTTCATTGTGTTGGGTGCATCTGCGCGATAGTAGTTGCCTATCATCGATGCCGAGTGCGCTTTTTATTTGTTATTCAAAAAAGCGCAAAATGTTGCTTAATTCCTTTGCCAATTGCAATTGTTGCCAAGGCAAGCCAATCGATCCCAAACCAACTGTATACACATCCATCCATGGCAGTGCGGTCGGTGGCTCTGTTAGATTCTTCACCTTGATTCCAGGCCTGGGTGCTCAGAAGTGCATGAAGTGCTGAAAGTCGTGTCTGTATGCTGTTCGATCAACGCTGCAATTACGTTCGCCGCTTTGAAAGATTCTTCAAAATTATTATAAACACGGCAAGTATTGCTTGTGAAGTTGTTGATCTTCACCGTTGATCGAATGCTATGGAATGAGAACTATTGGCGAAGCTGTGGCAAAGGTTGCTGAACTGACCTACGTTACGGTATGGAAGTTGTAAAAATTATATCATTTTTTTTTCTCTTCTTCTTCTTTTTAATATAAAGTGTGCGAAATTCTTTACAACCTTGGTGGGTTCATTCTTCAAGGTTTTTTTTTTTTGGAATTGAGCGATGATACACTAACGAACTAAAAGGTAATTGTCAAGGGCTAAATGATTCCCAATGTTTGCTAGGCGCCTCATCAACAACCTAGAGGTCTGAGGGAAAAGTGAGATTTTATTTGAAATTTTGTATGAATTCGGAAGAAAGGAACAAAGACAATTTATAGGTTAGGGTATATTTTTTTTTTCTTCAACTCATAACTTTCAACTAAAATTATTGTTCGTTTGCTTCGTACTGGAGTTAGGTTAGTTTAGGTTTATCATGGGTCCACTTTTAGAGCATTTTAGTGGTAAATTTCGAATGTAATCAAACGTCGTCTGACCCCCTCCACCCCTTGACAACACTATAGTTCCTCATAGTGAATTGTATCAAGTGCATCCCGAAAGTATTTCGCACTACAACCTCGACTAAAAATAGTATTTAAGCCAGTGCCACAGTGGTACAACTGATAATAATCCTCAGAGTATTTTTCAACGCACGAATATTTCATTTGGGTACCACCTCTACCTTGCGAAGACCCCCTAAAGAAGATGATCGACAACAACATAATAACAACAAGAACAAAAAGAGCAAAACATATTAAAAGCAGAAGAAGAAGAAGACGAATCGGAACCTCATACTTAAGCAAATGATTAAAGGCCGAAATACAAGAAATCAAAAATAAATCAAAAATACAAAAAAAAAATACGAAAAAAAAAAAACAAACTGGCGCTGAAGAAGCAGAACCGCTGCCGCTGGACAGACTCTAAATGGACTGAAAAGATGCTTTTTTTCGAGGGCGTTACTAGAAAATTATTAGTTTGCTTAAGGAGAGAGTTTGAATACGCTAAGAAGTCAGTACGAACCCAGAACAAGGCAACGAACAATCTCAAGAACTCAGCACATTGCCGCAGCATTTTAGAGACGTTCGCGTTCAGTCGCTCATCAAGCGAATTATAACCGAAAACTAGAAGATGGCAGAAGAAAAATTAATGTAGAATAACAAAACTACAATAGCATGAGAAATGATCAACCAACAAAAATTACCGACATAAAGTGGATGGAGGCTGTTGCGTTGAGGCTTGCTGGGACTATGAAACGGCAACTTGCCAAGGAGTTGCGGAGAACATGGTTTCGGTTTTACTATTTTCTTCTTTATTCTTTTACTTTTATTATTTAATTTTTTATTTCTCTATAGATTTACCTCCGCTTTGCTGTTATGGCAGATGATTAGAGCCTCATAACATGGCAATCAATTTAATAAGGGGGTACTGTGCCTGCTTAACCGAAGGAGATTTAGTTTTATATGGAATGAGTCGAGAAGACTGATTACGGACTCTTCATAGTCTTTTTCTTCTTATTCTTCTTCTGTCTTCTGCTTGGCGTATGGCTCTCGTTGGCAACTGCAATCACCGTAAATTCTTTCAACTATTATGGTTCACGGTCATGATATGAGAATGCATACCCATGGCAGGGGAATTGTAGTTAGTAGCTGCCACAAAATAAAAACCGTTTCAACTTCATCTCGGAGAAAACTGTCAACACACGTGCTTAGTAGGGACACCCACCGCGTGTTGAGGTAGAAAAAAAACCAAAAAATTAATTCCACAAAATGTTTGTATGGAATTTTGCACGCTCACTGGGACAGTTTCGTAAGACAAAAGACCATGTCAAAGGTAAAAAGAAAATCTCTAAAATGTTGCAAAACAAAAAACTAATATTTCTGTACACATGAAAAAAGGATTTGGCTGAGAGCTGGTTGAGTCCTGGCTGTGGTGGTTTGTGGAAAATTTAAGAAAGTGGAACAAATGCTATTTTGTATACAAGCACAACAGGTCGTCCGTGTTGGGAACAATGAAAGACTTCCATGAAGATTTCAGGTAGTTCGAACTTCGAGGAATCTCGGCTTTACGGGGCTCTTAGAGACCACCAATGTTGGTTTCTTTTGTTTGCAATTTGTTTCCTTGTTGCATGTTGTGTGTGCGTGTGTGTTTTTTCTGTCTATTTCTTGAAATTAGTTGAACTGTTGGTTGGCTTTAATTGAGCGTGTAGACAAAGGTGTTTTGAATCGAAGTCAATTTCGGTTTTGACATCGTAAATTTCATGGTTTTTCTTATTTGGGAATGGTTTATTGTCAAAATATGTTTTCCCAAAAATGGCAAAACAAAAGAGAAAATACTCTGAGAGGCAACTGATCCTCGAGAGACCAACCACATATTACTTTGGGTCGCATCTGCTCGTAGGTGGCACCTATGTAGTATTTTGCATGCTGCGTTTCTAATGGCATTGCTGGCACCTTGTTTGCTGACTTGACAATTCCATTCTGCAAGTTGAGAACTTCATTTTGAAATGCTGTCCCACTGATCCCACTGGTAGTCTTACAAAGGAGAGAAAATTCTAGTATTTGGAAGGCAATCCTTTGGCCCACCCAAAATGTTTGTTCCTGGAAACAATTGAAAGAATTCAAATGGAAGGAATGCACTAAACGTTTCTAAAACTAAAACTAAACTTAAAAATGTCATTCCAAGGCAACTCGCAAAGACATTTCAATTTAAATGTGCCTATCTGCTGCAACTACCGCACTGACTCATTGAAATCATTAAAAAGAATAAAAAATAAAAAGGCGCATCAACAACGGCGACAACAACGACCCTCCCTGTCCAAATACATTTCGCAGCCAAGAATTTTAAAAGCCCGTATTAAGTAGCTTGCCTGCCATACAGGAAAAGACGCTTTGAAGTTACCTCTGGCTTAACGATGTTGACGATGTTAAGCAAAAGGTGACGAAAAAGTAATTTCATTAGTGAAGCTCTTCCACTCAGCTCACTTGCACACAGATGCACATCCTCTCTGAATGCGGAAAGGAGGAAAAATAAGAAGTATCTGCATCTGACACGAAGCCGCTTAGTTGGCATGTAGCAAAGGAAGCAATCATACGTTGCTTTTTTTGTAAATATTTTTTGTTTTTTTTTTGTTGTTTTAGAGAAAAGCACCGAACATAAATTCGTAATATTATTTTTAGTCGGATTTTCATAATTATCCGATGACATAAGACGCAAAAAGGTGCCAGAAGCTCTTTAAAATAAAGTAAGACGTTGGGGAATTCGTTGCTATGTGAGTTAGTTACTTTTTTTACCTTTTAGTGACCAAGGTGTTTTTTGGAAAGGTGTAAAGAATTTGGATTCGTTAGGGTTTTTATCGTTCAATTTATTGCTGGTTGGTTGGTGTTACATACATGTTCACACTGCAAAGTGAAATGCATTGTTTATACACACTTAAGCGTGTAAATCTTGTAGACACATTTTACACACATTTGGCTTGACGCTTGAGTGCCTGGCTTCAAATGATTTTAGTTTTAATGAGGTCGAGCGTTTTAACTGTCTACACAGTTTACACGGCTTAGTGTGTATATAGAACGCATTTCACTTTACAGTGCATCCGTCGTGTTTTCTTCGCCTTCGCCTTCCATTCAATTAACTTCAATCAATCCTTTTCAATATCAAATTAAACCAAACCAAAAATGAACGTTGCATGAATCATGAAATTAATAGACAACGTTGAAGTAAATAATCTTCATTTAATTCGTAGAAGAGAACCCATCGTTCGAACTATTCAATGCAATGAGAAAAACTGCCTGCGTCCAAGTCAATCTGATGATGCGCACCTTAGTCAACGAGGCACTTAAATTATTGCCAGGATCTCTTCGCACACGATCCTTTGCCAAATGAACGAAATTACCGCAGACTTAAAGACACTTTAGTTGTCAACATGCTCGTTTATTTGGAGTTTTTATAGCGAAGATGACAACTTCCAGCCAACACCAAACACTTCAACACCGTCCAGAAGACCATATCAGAAATCATATTACGAAACTGAAGCTGAAGCGGCTCGGTTGGGCGACGTTAATGTGGATGTATGTGTGTGTGTGTGTGTGTGTGTGTGTGTGTGTGTGTGTGTGTGTGTGTTGCTTGCGTAATTGAGTGGTCAATTGGAAGGGAAAAGAAAACGAGTCAAGCCAACCTGCACACATATGAAATATGCAAAGACGACCATGAATCCCGATCACGGTGCCATCCGACTCATATGAAGCTGGCCAGTCCAGCAGCAGTTGGGAAATAATACAGAATAAAAGCAACAACCACAACAACAACAACAACAACAACAAGAAAATGACAAAAATGGCAAATGCCCACAATTTATCTGTATTACGTGCAGCTTAGCAGTTGCACGCAAGCGCTGGCGAACACTCGAAAGGATCAAATTTCCCGCAGGAGGCGTGCAGCACTCTCAAAGCGAATTCCTCGCCACAGTACTTTTGCTGTGGTGGTGCGCTGCACAAGATTAAGTGGTCATATCGAGCTGAGCGTGTTCATCTTTGCAGCGGGGAGTCAGTCACGGCATGCAACATTTTGTGCAACATCAACATTTAGTTTGCGGCTCGCAGCCAAAAAATGTTGTCCTCCTCAGCGTCTTTAAATGCAAAAGACATGCCACAAAAAAAACTTAGACGCTTTCGTGCGACATTTCAGGAATGATGATTTGAGCTGAAGGCTGAGGGGTAAATAAAAAAAAGCAGTCCAACCTGTGTTCAGCTTATTTTGTTGTTTGGTGTATTATAAAAAAAAAGAATTTCATATTTAAATAAGTACAGACATGTGAAAATCCTCGGCATCATTTTGAAGCCATAAAATATTAGGTACATTTTTCAAACACCTTTCAACTGCCACTTTTCACCGCCACGGAACTCATTTGCTTCACCGATTAGACGCGCACGCGGCGCTGCTCCATATTTCAGCGCATTTTCCACTTAAATCAAAATTTATCATCCTCCAATTTAGTGTCGAACTTCCGCACAAGCGTTTATTAATTTGTAAGATAAAAAGCGGTTTCCACTTCTCACGACTAGACTGACGGTTGGTATATGGTGCAACACCAACCAGAGTCGTTTCGTGGAGCAGGCTGGCTTATGCGAACGCGAACGCGAACGGCATGGAGTGTTGAAAGGTCTAATCTTTTCCGGAATATAAGTCGCGTTTTTCGTAGATGGCAGTAACGCACTTAAAAACGTCACAAGAGACAGGGGCGTAGATTATGGAACTTGGGACTACGGTGTTTCGCCACCAAAAAAATGACTGGCGACAAATGCTAGCATGTAAATTAGCAATCTGGTTCCAATTGAGGCAGTTCTTTCTACTCTGATCTAGAGCAGTTGTGCCCAAACACACACAATTACTTTTTGCGCATGTTTTGGAGAGCTCAAAGCGGAAAAGGTTGTTGTTAATTTACAATTAAATTTACAGCTGAGCGGCGAGAAAATGTTAGCCTGAAATCACGACAGAGACTGACTGCTTTTGCCTCATGTAAGGAGTATTATCGCAGCCAAATTATGTAGGGTGCGAATCAATAAGTGGGAAGGCACTCATAGAGAATAAAATTCCGGGCTAGTCAGGGGGCCATCGAGATTTCTAGCTCCTGTATGGACAGCCTTTAACATTTCAATATTTGGGCACTGGTGTCCTCTAAAATTTTGGGGATTTGCATAGCCCCTTTAACCATTGGCCCCACTAATGCAAAAGACATCGGCACCACTGTTCCGGCAAATGAACATTGGAATTAATCGCGCGCAGTTGCCTCGATTTAAATGAACCTCGCAATCAATCGATGAATGCCGGCTTGCGTCTCCACCATATACGGGTGTAAATGAAGTCTTAGCAGCACAGTTGAGATGATGCAGCGCATTTTTTTTTTTGGTGGTGAGCCCTTTATCATTATAAAATGCTATTTTAACGATATTACCAGGTAATTAACATTTTATGGGCCCTTTTAATTACGAAATGATGAATGTGGGCAAATTCGTTATGCCAGCAAGCGTTGAGTGGATGATGATGATGATGACGATGACGATTAACAAGCGTTTTTTAATTAAATCGATGAGTTGAAGAAGCTTAAACGAAGGTTCGATGAACATGCCAAGATACGCAACACTGTAGAAGACTCTTCGACGGTCCTTCACAACAGAAGTTGTCAGAACGCCCACTCAAGTTGCTAAAAGCCAAACGAACAGTAACAACAGCAGCCGCAGCCGCAGCAGTTGCACTGAAATAAAACAAACAATATTGCATTTGCTGTTAAGGACGCGCGCGCATTTCCTGCAGCATTCGTGAACATTATCGACAATTGCCACAAAACGCAAGGAAAAATTCACTTTTTATCGCCACTTAGTGTAAAACAATAGAATTCCCTCGAATTTCAGCAACAAAAGCAACAGCAGCAGTTGCAGAACGCATCATTAACGCCCCAAACTGTCAATTACGACATGCAACCGAAAAGAACGATCCTTGCTGCTGCACCACATTCAGCGCTGTATAGTACCTACAGCCAAGAGTAGGTGCAGAAGTGCCGAGCTTGGTTGAAAGCTGCTTGCTTGCTTGCTTGCTTACTTGTTCGTTCGTTCATTCGTCGAGAATTGCAAACAGATTTTAGCAATTTCGTAAATCGTTTCTTTTTTTTTCTCTCTGCTGCTTTTATTGTTGTTTGGAAATCGCACATCGCCTTTGAGTTGAGTTGCGAATTGAATGTTGGTGGTGAAGTGCAGTCGAATTGAATTGCATCGAAGTCGGGGCAGCAGCTATAAAGTCAAACTGAAACAACAACTGCGGCAATAACTACAATGTTCACATCGATGGGGAAATGTATTTGGGAAAATCATGCAGAAATGTGTGCGCATTGAAGGAGTAGGTATTGGCGAAGGTCTTAAGTGGTACACTGTACGAAAGGTGAGCGCATTGCTTTGACATGTTGCCAGAATAGTTAAAATAATATTTCAGCTTAACTGTGAAATATCAAAATCAAGCTAGCGTAAATAAATATCAAAACAAATTTCACAAAAAAAAGCAATGTGCAGTCTTTCGAAACACTCGCTTGTTGCCACCACGATGTAGCTCACCGTAAAATAATTTAAATAGACTTTGCCAGCCTTTGAGCAATTTAATAATTTTCTCAAGTTTTTCGCATGTAGAAAAACCCTTTTTGGAGAAAATCTGTGAAAAAATATTTGCCAATTCAAGCTCACGTTCATGGAGCACGAAAATCACACGAAACGCGCATCATGGGCTCAACACACACACACACACAATAGCGAAGCTTACAACACACACACACACACAGTTGGTAAAAACGAACAAGAAAAAAGAAAACCCCCAAAGCGAACGAAATGAAATTCCGTGCCAAACGTTCGACAGGGCTGAACAGCAACAGCAACAGCAACAAGCATCATCGGCATAACTAAACACACTATGCAACACTTTGGCCGTTTAGAAGAATGTGAGAGCAAAGGGAAAATTATCGAGCGACGGAGGGAGTCTGGCGGAAAAAAGTGTTAGGCTCAACATAACCACACACCGCGTGCCATGGCTGCATGTTGCAAACTCACGTAGAATGGGGAATTTTCGTCTCCGGTGCTGCTGCTGCTGCTGTGTGAGGTGAATGGATCGAATTGGCTGGGAGGGGTGCAGAACAAGGAGCGCAATGACGAAGACTCTCACCTTAAGTACGTTGATTTTCATGTTGTTGCAAGTAACAAGCAAAAAGCATAAGCGTAAATATTGATTTAATGAGGTGCGATAAAAAAAATTGCTTTGAAGTGGTTGCAAAAAGGGGAGGGGGGGGTAAGGTAGCAGATATCACGCAGCGTGTGTGCGCATCCTGGAGATACACGATTGTGGTTGCCGTTTTTTTTTTTGTAACCAAAATTTCGGGTTTGAAATTCAAAAGTATTATTCCGATTAGAAAGTAAAAAAAAAAAACTAAAGTTTGTGTCTTGAGTCTTTCGTTCTTTTTTTTGGACAAATATTTTCAAAGAATTCGAAATGATTTGTGAAAAACGAACAAAGAAATGCACTTTTTCTGCTGCTCTGTTCGAACATGTGCTCGATGGCAACGTGCGAATTATTCAAATTTGATAAGCAACAAGTTAGAGCATCCAAGAAGACAAGCTGCTGCTGCTGCTGCTGCAACGACAACAACAACAGAAAAGAGTATACGAAGACAGTCTCCAACGGCCATGGCTGGGTATAATTCTTGGACAATTGAAATTCAGAAGCTGAAGCGCAACAAATTAGCGTGAAGGCGCAAATCGCAGCGCAAAGCCGTGAAGCTGTTATTCTGCTGTGGTTGTTGTTGTTGTTGTTGTTGCTTGTAGTGGTGTTGCTGTTGTCTCATCATGGTGTGAGAGAGGATCACCGGCAAGCAGGCGGTTTCGGTTCGGTTCGGTTCGTTTCAGTTGCAATTGCAGTTGCTCTTGCACTGAGTGTAAAGCTTGTTAAAAATGTTAACACCATGCGCGGCTGATGTTGGTGTTGTTGTTGTTGCTGCAGTTTTTGCTGTTGTTACTGTCGATGCGCGATCGATGGCGCACTATTATTTTCGTAAAATTGTTCTGTCGATTTCCTGCCACTGCATCAGCCGTGCGTTTTTTCTTCGTGATTGCCGCTTCTTCTGGTTGCTTTTTGTTTTTTTTTTTTTTTGTTTCTTTGCTGTGGTTTCGCTTACCATGACTTTGTGTCGTTATGGTTTTTGTCAGCGATATCAATTTAAAATTTCGCACATCTTGCCAGGTATACCGACTTGGTATGTTGATAGGAGTACATGGAAATTGTTTTGCTTTGATTTGAATTTGAATTTACATATTTTGAATGGTAAAGGAGCCGGAAACATGTGTCGATAGCTTTCATATTTGCAACAGAGAAACTACTGAATTCGGGAGTTCAATTTTATGCTTCACTGGAAGGTGTTCGTAGGGTGTGACCGATCCACCTGTGTCTCCGTAGATTTATCTCGTTTTCTATGGACCTCTAATTGCTTCTGGTGCAGCTCGACGTTTGAAATATCATTGGACTACCCGTACTTTAAAATCCATAACAGGCATTTCATTACAAACACCTTAATTTGCCCATCAGAAATTCAGTGTCTAACCGTAAGCCGTAGAGCAGCACCGATTTCACGTTGGAGGTAAAGATCCGAATCTTTGTTTTGGTGCAAATAGACGAAGACCTCCAGATATTATTCAGCAGAGCCAATGCACCTTCGTGCCGTTCTTCGCTCCTTCATCCCCATCGATACTGTCGCTTCCTGACATGAAGTTATTGTGTTGTCTGGATGGGTTGAGCGTCATGCCTTGCCAAAACAAGATAGTCCTTATTTTACTTATCTATATGGTTAGTCGACAGCAAGCAAATATCATCCGCGTAATCGAGATCTTCCAGATGTTCCCTGAAGTTTCAACGGTGGTAGGTATAGTAAATCAATAATATATATAGAATATATAATTCTTGATAAGCATAGCCTCGTGAGGCGATCTAACGATGTCCGCCTGTCTGTTAATGTGCTCGATAACTGCTGTATTTGTAGGCATCGCCTCCTCCCATATAAAGTGGCTACACAATTTCAATATTTTCCAACCGTTTTTTGTATTCTGTTGGACAAATTTCGGGAACGGAATGGGATTGAATATGAACCGGAACCAAATGGAATTGAAACATAATTTTGATGGAAATGGAAATCAATAAAAACATTTTGAAATGGAAACTATCGATTAAACATCAAAAAAGTATCATCAATTTATCGTAAAATTACCGAAAAATTGTGGAAGAAGGTACTGGTGGTATCGGAGACAGTTCTCTTACTAGTTTATTCTAACTTTAAAATTGTGTTTTTATGTTTAAAAAATCGTCTGATGCATTTCGTTTTCAATGAATCGATAGACTTTTGGGTCGAAATATCAATGAGATACATTTTTTGTACGCTGTAAGGTTTCCCATGCCTACTTTTGACTAAACACCCAATTCCCATTTAATAAAACACTTGGCATCTGGCTTAGCTTTACTTGCCACTTTTTTCCTTAACTAAGTTCAACTTATTGTTATGTACCTTGCTGTACTGTTGCTTGTCATTGTAACAATGTTAGAAAATATTTGCAGGCAACACAAATAAAAATAAAAACACAACAAAAAAAACAGCGACAACAAAACCCTAGCACCATAAAGTAAGGTGTCAACTTAACAACATTGCAGTCATATAAAAACTTTTAAACTGTGAAGAAGTAAAAGCGAGACAAAAAAAATCGTACAATAAGTGAACGAAAGTTACGAAGCGAATGTGCTCCCCCCACACAACACTAATGGTTAAAATGGCAACAGCAACACACACGTGCGATATTGTGCTGAGCAATGCCACGGTGCATCTACAAAAACACCAACAACAACAGCAAAAACAATCGCCAATAATGTGCTTTTGAAAGAAACTAGGGAAAAAAAATTAAATTTAAAAAAACTTTTGCAGATAAAGTTGAGCAAGACAAAAACATGACAGCGAAAGATAGAATTTTATGATTTTGCCAGTTGCCAGAGTGCCGTATTTTTACTCGTGCAATTGCAATTATTATTATTTTTAAAAATGTTCATTTGTTTATAGGAAACCTTGCACAGCACAGCACAGCACAACGCACACGTTTACGTTTATGTTTTTTTTCTTTCTTCAAATACCAAGCCAGAACAAAGAATATAATCTGGAAAAGTGATAAAATGGCAAACGAAAAACTTGAGCAACGAACTTGTTGTTCGCATTGAACTTTCGCACACAGCCAGGCACATTTGGTTAACGTCACACTTCTGGCCAGAATTCAAAACAAATTTGTTGGGCCAAAATGAGTTATGACGGAATGTGAAAAGATCAAGTTCGATGTTTGCTCTTTTGCATTATTGTGTGCGGACACTTCAAGGTGTTTGGCGAAAATTCGAACAGAATATCGCAACATTGTAGGACACGAAGGAGAGAAAAGCCCATAGACAGTCAAAGTTCAATGTCCCATCGCCATCAATGCGGTGACCAATCATCAACAGCAATTTTCCTTTAATTTTCATTATATTGTCGCTCAAACTCATCGCATGGCGCGCTGTACACTAATCGCCGCATTGAAATCTGGCAAACAATTCGCGCAACAGCAGCAGCAGCCGCAGCAGCAATTGCAGTCCAATCCACACAATAAATAAACCGAACGAAAAAGAAACGAAAGGTGTCAATTATAATGAATGCACCGCCAATTTGGTGCGATCGATAGCGACGTTGAAGCAATGTTACGGCGATTTTTGGTTTCGTACGCTTCTTCTTCTTCTTCTTCGTTTTTTTTTGTATTTGTTCGCTTCCCCAACGAGTGTCGTCTACCAAACTGGACACATACTCTCGCGCATACCTAGGATGAAGAAGAATTCCTGCGACGGCGACAACGTTTGTTTATTTGCGCATTTAGCATGCCACGATCGACGCCGCTTCAAGGTGCTAAAGTGCTAAAATGCTGCGAGATGCTAAAATACTCGTTGCCAATGCCTGTTTGTGGCTTCCTCAAAATACCGACCTTGGATTTTGTCAAAGTTGACATTTTACAATGAACGATTTATTGTCGCCGCTCGCCTCAATGCCTGCCTCAATGCCTCACCGCTGACTGCCATCATTGACCATTTTCGATGGAGCAGCGGTGGCGGCTACGACGACGACGCTTTTAGGCATGCTCCCATTGCCAGTTTGCGCCGTGGCTGCTTTAAAGGCGCATTTGTTGCCATTGTTGACAGTTTGGACAATTTCCAAACGTTTGCTGTGTTCATGGACATGATTCAAGCGCTGTAATTATTTTCAATTCAATTTTATTTTATTTTTTCTTCTTCTTTTACGTATATTTTTTTATTTGTACTTCATGCGGTAATCATGGCACAAATGCTATTTAAACGCTTTTGCATGATTGTTTATGCAAAAATATTTGTGTTTCTGTACTTTTGTATATTCTGCTGCTGCTGCTTTGATACTATGGATACATGGTCGACGTGCGAAATTTATGCAGAAATGGTCAAGATTTTTACATTTCCAATGAAAGGAAGATGAATTGCCATTGCGAGTTGGATAGCTACGCTGTATGCTATATTGTGGCGCGCTGGTTAGCTTTTCGTTTCGTTTCGTTTCGTTTCGCGTTTTGAGGAATGGTGTGAAAAAATGTGTCCTTGAATAAAATTAACAAGTTGTAAGCTGACAAGAAATGCATGCGTTGATATCATCTTTTAAATCATGAAATGGAAAATGTTAAATATCGCATGCAACCGCAGACGGGGCAATTAATCAAAAAACTTGAAATGACTATAAAAGTGAAGTGGCGAGGAATTGAGGACTGTGTGTGACGGTGGTGGAGCTGCTGACGGTGCCTAACAGCATTTAGTTAGAAGAAAATGCTCGAATATTTCCTAGTGGAAAACAAAAGACCGAAAGCACGAACTTGAAATTGAGCAAACGAAAGACTCACGGCACAAACTGGCCTTCTTCGAATGCCTTTGGAGAGCTATTCGCTTAAGCTTCATTCGCATTGCGAAACGTTTAAATTACCCAACTAAGTAAGCAAGCAAGCCAACCAAGCGGAAATTGCTGAAAACTTATCAGCAACATTTAAGTGAATTCCACATGTGGCGCATCATCAAGCTCGAGAAGAAAATAGTCGCCCCAATCAAATTCCACATGGCAGGCTGGCAGGCAAGCACCAGCTTTACAATTTAATCAGGAAACCGTTTGAGCCGCACGCACACATACCAACAAAACGCACTTAGTCACACACACACACACACACATACACACTTAAGAGCTTATGCTACTCAACATGTTTCCCAGCCACAACATTTAGTCCACACACACAGGCACTCATATCAATCGGGATGCTAAATGTTTAATCTCCAGCTTGTTAATCAAGCAAATCAGAAAAATTACAGCACACATTCTTCATTTGCAGCAAACACAGCCACAAAATAATAATAATTTTAATTATCTGTTGCTAACAACAGCAACAACAGCTAAACTGCCAACAACATCAACGAAGTTTAAACAAATAAACGCATCCGCAAACAGGCGCAATAATGTAATTGATTGAGAGAATAAAAAGCAATTAAAATGTTGGCCAAGTTGAGCAACAACACCGCTGCGCTGCATGTTGTTTGTTGTTAGTCGTGGTATTGTGTGCTCCCGTGGAAGAACTATTTAACCATATTTAACTTAGCGGCAGTATTGTGGGTATCGGAATTTTTGTTATGAGCGCGCTGTGGCATCAACCAGCAGCCGCTGCAAATGCCAAGACCGCAGTTGCGGTGTGTTCGCTGGGATTCGGCGCCTCCTAACGTTTTGGCGTGAGCAAGAACGCTCAAATGAAATGTTGTAATTGGAAATAAATTAATAAAAATGAACGGTTTGATGGGAGTATAGTCAAGTGCAAAGTCTGTATAGGGTGCTTCTTATCGAAGTAGGAACATTCAACAAATATTTAAATGAAATGAAATTGAAATGAAATTGAAATGAAATTGAACTAAAATTGAAATGAAATTGAAATGAAATTGAAATGAAATTGAAATGAAATTGAAATGAAATTGAAATGAAATTGAAATGAAATTGAAATGAAATTGAAATTGAAATTGAAATGAAATTGAAATGAAATTGAAATGAAATTGAAATGAAATTGAAATGAAATTGAAATGAAATTGAAATGAAATTGAAATGAAATTGAAATGAAATTGAAATGAAATTGAAATGGAATGAAATTGAAATGAAATTGAAATGAAATTGAAATGAAATTGAAATGAAATTGAAATGAAATTGAAATGAAATTGAAATGAAATTGAAATGAAATTGAAATGAAATTGAAATGAAATTGAAATGAAATTGAAATGAAATTGAAATGAAATTGAAATGAAATTGAATTGAAATTGAAATGAAAATGAAATGAAATTGAAATGAAATTGAAATGAAATTGAAATGAAATTGAAATGAAATTGAAATGAAATTGAAATGGAATTGAAATGAAATTGAAATGAAATTGAAATGAAATTGAAATTAAATTGAAATGGAATTGAAATGAAATTGAAATGAAATTGAAATGAAATTGAAATGAAAATGAAATTGAAATGAAATTGAAATGAAATTGAAATGAAATTGAAATGAAATTGAAATGAAATTGAAATGAAATTGAAATGAAATTGAAATGAAATTGAAATGAAATTGAAATGAAATTGAAATGAAATTGAAATGAAATTGAAATGAAATTGAATTGAAATGAAATTGAAATTAAATGAAATTTATTATAAATTGAAATACCGAAAATCACCCTGTATTTTATGGATTCATACATAAAAAAAAGAAGCCAAACCGAACTTATAAACACTAATCAACTTGTTAACAGAAGTGAAAAAAATGTTTCATTATAAAACATCAACACGCTTGAAAAATTAATTAATTATAAAAAAGCGAGTGGAGCATATGAAGCATAAAAGATACTCCAGAACAGCAACTCCTCCCTCTAGTACTTCCTTGACAACAACAACTGTAAGAACTGACAATGAGTGTATTATTAAAGAAGTTCTGCACAAAAGCCAACTTCTCGTGGAAGCTGTTGTTGTTGTTGTTGTTGTTGTTGTATTTGCCGTGCATAGTTAAGCAAACTAGTCCATAAGCAATTAACGAGGCACAAGAAGAAGAAAAAGAATCACCTGAAAAAGAAGAAGAAGCAATTGTGGTGGAAATTAATTCGTACATGTTGCTGTTGCTGCTGATACGTTTTTGCATTATAACCAAAGATACTCACTTAAACGTTTGACAGACACACTCGCACTCACACACAGTGGAACTCCCTGGCTACAAACTATCAGGTTGTAATTTCATAATTTGCAGGTGGATCAAAATTTGATGCAGCATATACTTTTACCAACTTTCTGCACGTATCTACGCGAAATACTTTTAAACAAATAGCATATAAATTTCCAACAAAAGATTGCGGATAAATGCCAAAGGCACTGATTACGCTGATAGAGAGAAGCATCACAGCACGCAGTAGATGCGATAAGGAAGTGAAAATGGAAGTGGCTGAGCGCTGAAATTGCAGTCGCGCTAAGTCAACAAGCGAAGCGCGTAGATACATCTACAAAGTATTATACTTGTTCACATATTCCTGTCGTCACATGACTACACGCGTGAGTATTCGGGTGTGTGTGTGTGTGTGTGTTGCGGTGTTGTGTGTTTGCACTTGTTTTCCTTGTTGCCACCATCAGCGTCATCGTCATCGTCAACATTGGTCTTTTACGAAAAAGTTCGCACAATTTTTGTAAATTGCTTTTTAAGTAGTTATTGTACTGTCATGTTTGTTGCATGATCCATCTGAAGTGGATCTGATGGGGCTGCGCCAGCAGTGTGGTTGCCATTACGGGCATGAGGGTGAGAAATACTTTTCATTAAAAACTTAAACTCTTAAACGACTGCCATGGGGATTACGAATTGCAGTAATACTGGGAGTAATGAAAGAGTTTCTGGAATTTTCTCAAAATTTTAGGAAGGCAAGTGAATGAAGTTAAGCTTAGATCAGGTTCTCATATTGCTCCTAACTTCATCTTATTATCATAATTGGGATAATTATCTTATAATTATTTTGTTTTGTACTAAATTATATGCCTTGGTATACATATCCCTGAGCAAATATTAATGAAGATGTTAATATTTACTCTTATAATATTTCTCAATTTATGTACTACCTGCTTATTAAAATTATTTGGTATTAACCATTAAAGATAAATATTTCCAAATGACACATTTTTAATACCAATATTTTTCCAAAACTGACTACTCACGCTTAGTAATTAAAATATTTGAAATTCATAAATCATTTTTACTATTCAGACGAAAAACATTCAAGAATTTAAGATATGAATGGGTGAATGAATTGGTCTAGCAAGCTTGTTAGACATTATCGAGTTATATTTATGAATGGCACGTTTAAACAATGACCGGTGGCATAAGTTTGGCCTTGGCATCAAAATGTTAAAACCACTGTAAACTATTAACATCTTACAATAACAGCAAAGCCATTAACAAAAGAAATACATTAGCTTCATGAACTCACCTTTTCCATTACTAAATGAAAACATTTTTTTTTCATAAATGCCAATGCTGCACCCAGCGTAGTGACTAATAAACTCCGCTCCTGGACGGCTTCAACTCTTGAATTCTTATTTAAAATAGATTAAATATTACAATGTTGCAGCGGAAAAAACACAACGCCTCTAATTTTCATCAATCAAGAAGCAGCAGCAGATGAAGAAGCTACTTCAGCTACTAGCAGCACAGGAAGTTGCCAACAACTAGCAAATTTTCTGATGTAACTTCTTGTTCGTGTGATTGTTGTTGTTGAGGTTTTTCATTCGTTTATTTGTTTTGCCAAACAGCAACGAGGAGCATTACGCTTTTAAAAGAAAAACGAACGATATTAAAAGCATTTATTCAAAATGAGAAAATTCTTCTCAAGCGTATCTAGGAGCACTATTTATGAAAATGCCTATTACGATTGCAAATAGCCCTAAGGGCTTCCAGCACACACACACACACACACTACGTTTTCAGTTAATTACAATGTGCCGCATTGTCTGCAGATACGATTTGTAACTCAACACACATATTCTACTTGATAAATACTTCCATTTCAATTTCTATTTCGGTTTGTGTTTGATTTTTTTTGTCTTCTTCTTCTCGTTTTTCTCTCGCAAACTGATGAAATGATAAAATGATGTGTGTACAAGTTGAAAAAGCATAAAACAAACAAACGAACGAACGAATTTCAGTCTCTGCCTTGACTAACTCGGTTAAGAAGCCATTAATTATGTTGTTAATTACGGCTTAAATGGCGGGGGGAAACACACATACACACTCTGCGCAGCGCCGCCATTTGAAATGCGGAAGTCAGACAGTCAAAATAAATTATCCATATTTTAAGTTAGTCAGCTACTTAGTTAGAGTATGAAAAAGCTGAAGCCTTTCATTATCTTCAAACCTGGTCGTACCGAGAAAATATATTTAATTTTCTCGAGTTTCTCAAATTCGAGGGAGCTCTCATTGGTTAGGGAGGGTTTCAGTACTGCAGAGTAACTAAAAGTTTTGCTAATATACTCGGAAGAATTCCTTCCATAGGCGGAACATATCCAAATGAGACACAGTATAACAGGAATTACTACGAATTCCATGTAAAATCGTCCTACCGAAATGGCATACAAACTTATGGGGCTCACAACCAACCTTTGGTGTAATTATACTTAGCTGGCATACGTTCTGTGGTTTGCTATAACTGCCGTTATGGTTATAGTATCCAATCATTCATGTTCAACCAATTTCATGCAATACAAATTTTAATTCAACAACAGAAATGGATTCTTTGCGGACCGCACACTTATTTAATTAATATTAAAATATAATGAAAATTAATTTACCGAAACCGAAAAAAAAATCAAATAATAATAAAAGAAAAACAAAATAAAAATATAACTGAAATAATTAATTTTAATAAAGCAACTTAAGCGCCGCCAACGCCATCGAATAAGAAAAAAGTTCACATTAATAATACCAAAAAAAAAAACGAGAAGCTTTCCAAAAAAATAAAAAGGCCACTGTATTTGTGCAAAGATTAATTATGAAATAAAGCCAACCGAGTTGCCATCATTTAGCAGCGGAAGTGCGTGTTAAATTGGAACAATAACGGAGTTGAATGGAGCATTAATGGAGTTGTAACATTGCTTCAGAATGCGCACCTGTTATGTGTTTGTTACGTCGAAACTTGTGTTTGGTTCATGTATTCAAATTAGCGTTGAATGCTTTCAATTATAAATTCTACATTTAATGGCGAAGATTCATCCGTTGATGAAGAGCTGATTGAAATTGTTTCGCAGTTGTTGGTCCCTCAATGGACTAATTAATGAAGATAAAATAAATAAATTCATTAAAAAAATTTTAAATGAAGTTAGTATGTACATTAAAAAAAAAAAAAAAAGCCTTCTCTAGCTCCATTTGCATTTATAAAAGCCTATGATTTGTTCAGATGTGCGCGGCAGGGGCATATAGACGCGCCAATTGAAGTAGAGTTTCCTGCAGACACCAGTGGATCAGAAGAGCTGTAATTTGACATGGAGTTTTAAGGGGGTCTGATGCACAGTGTAGCAACGTCATAGAACTGAAGACGGCTTGCTAGAATATTTCTTTAAAATTCCCTAATTAGTACTTCACTTCTCCCGGTTAATAACCCAATTTATCAAAAGAATATGTCAATTTTAGTATTACTTACAACACTGGACCATTTATTTACTTATTTGCTCTTTTGGCCATTAAATGAGCACACCATAATTAAACAGATATCAATGCTTATGAGTTAATTTGCAAAGCCTTAAAGTCATATTGTACGAAGTCGTGCATTGGCAAAACATTTGTTTCGAAATGGCAATCGATTTCGGAAATTTGTGCATTTATAACCCTTAATTTGTATATTTTATTATGAAACACAATAAAATATGTAAAGCCGCTAACAACAACAACAACAACAAGAAGAAGAGGCCAAAATACAGCATTGTCTTGTATGGCAAATAAGAAACGTTGAAAATTGCCGGTTTGACTTTTGACAATGACTTAAAGACAATTTTCAAAACTGCAAAAACACAAGACTAACAATCAAGAAGCGGTGATAAGGCCACAAAACGTGCCATTAAAGTGGTCAGAGTAAATGCGACAGAAGCGCGGCGGCTTCCACGACCAAGAACATTACCATAGAGAAGAGGAGGAGGCACAGACAGAGGAATTTGCAGCAAATGAAAGAACTTCTTCGCCACGGCGCACTGCACTACTGCCAATCCGCCAATCCAGCAATCCAAAGTCATGCCTCCGCTCTGATGAATTATTACCTTGGGTACTTTGAAACTCAAACATGTAATTATGTTGATAAAAATCGAAAAACAATTTGCCAATGTTACCAGTGTTGCCAACGCGGCTGATATTGAGGCGAATATGTTGGCGCAAGACGACTATGGAGAGGAAGCGGAAGAAGAATTTGCAAGGAGTTGCCTTTCACAGCAGAAAATACAATTTTAGTCAAATGTACGAGTATTTAACAAGCCCACAAAAGCGCGAAAGAGAATTCTGGCTTGATGAGAAATTGATAAATAATACGGACATTGGCGCGGTACGAGAAGTAGAAGAGGAGTAGTCAGTTTTTTTCTCCTTCACAGAAGCTACAAGAAGCCATGTACTTTGCAATGAAGAATGGTGTTGAAAACTTTCGTTACTACCATGTAACGGAACAGAAATTTTGAGTTCAGCATTTTAACTCACGAAACTGACGGCCCATGGATTGGCATGTGCTCCTTTCGATTTTTCACAAGCCTAACCCAAATTAATTTTATTCCTCCACCTTTGCATTTTTTTTTTGGTAGAAAATACTGTCACCTCGTCAACAAATTACCGCTCGATTAACCTTTCAAGTTGCTTCAATTCAGAAAAGTTTCTTTCAGCTCAGCTCAGCACCGTACCTTCCGCTCAAAATGCTGTCGACATTTGCGAGAACATGACAAAGAGTGAAATTCCGAAGCGAACATTTTCTAAAGTTCAATTTCTAACTTAATTTTCTATAAACTTTTTATTTTATTTTCCATTTATTATCATCAAAGGCGAAAAGTTCGTTCTACTAATGATGGCATTATTATTATCTTTTAAATTGTGTCATAATTAAAATTGCTTTCACAAAAATGCTTTAAACGAAGCGAGCGAGGTACGTAAACGCACAACCAACCCCCCCCCCTCAATATGCCTCATTAGGGTTGTCAATTGTGCAAAGTTTTTGCACCTTTTTTCAATGTGAGAGTGGCAATCAAGCGTTAATTTTCCAAAGTCATTTGAACAATTTTGGAGAATTTTAAACCAAAAGGTATCCTTGCACCCAGCACCCCATTCAGTTGAACTTGTTACACACGCCATACACGTATGAGTAAATGTTTGTGGGAGCCTGTGTGTGCTGCGGGGTTGGGTGAGTGTGTTGTAGTAACATTATGTCATTTTATAATTCCTAAGCAATTAGCAGCACATTGAAAAGTATTTAAGGGAGCCAGTAGTAAGCCACATCAAGTTTATCATCCAAAAATATACTAAAGGGAGTTGACAATGTCGCCCGGTTTATGGCAACTCCTTAATGATGCAACTTTAGTTGCCATAAGTCATTGTCATTGTCAGAGTCGTCAATCGCCGTTGTCGGCTGTAATGCGTCATTTAAAAGCCATTCAGTTTGATTTAAGTTATTTTAATAAAATTCCATTTTCCTGCCGCTTCAATTGCCCTTAAATTGCTTAATGCACTTGATGTGCCATAAAATGTCACAATGAAGTGTGTTCCCACTCGTATCCATTTCGAAAATTTATGAAATATCAGTGTGAGTGCGAGTATGTGTTTGTGTGTGTGTGCTTTAATTGTCATCAAGTGACAAATTGACATTTTATTATTCGTGACCAGTTTGGAAGGGAAATTGTGATTGACCGTTTGTAGAGTAAGGGTTTTGAGATGAAGAATTGTAGAATTTGTTTATCGTATATAGCTTGCGTTCTATTCGAGAAAAACAGATTCGAATTTAAATTACTGAAAAATATAAGAACACTGTACAAAATTATGAGAAAATTTCAAAATCGGAATATTGAACAGTTCGGCAAGTGGACATTTTGGATAAAGCACTGTGACGAGACTTTAAGTCAATTTATAGTAATTCGAGGTCTCTGTTTTTTGCAATGTCACAATTTTTTTAAAGTTACTTAAATCTCTAATATTAAAACTATCAAAAAAAATAAAAACGTAATTGTGTTACTCTTGCAAAAAAAAATGTTATGTTCGAATTTTTTCGAACATTTTGAATTTTTTTTTTACAATTTGTTTTAGATTATTTTTTATAGAAAAAAATAGTTCGAGCATAGAAAAATTTTAAAAATGTTTTCGAAACAAAAACATAATTGTATTATTGCTTTTTGACATCTTTAATTTCGTATTTCGACTTAGTATAAATTTAATTGTCTCGTCCAAGCGCTTTTTTGCTAAATTTTTCAATATTTCTTCATTTGAACACTTCTAAGGAAATTATGCTCAGTGCACTCCACTTGTGTTCGGTAATCGATCTTATTAAAAGACCATAACTCTTATTTAAGCGACAACAAATGCACTTGCGGTTCAAACGTGTGTATATGTGTGTGTCATAAAGCTGAAAACAGAAGCCCATAAATAAAATTATTAATAAAACAGTTTAAACGAGGCAAATTATTTGGAACAACAGATGTGAAGCGATGAACATGGAGTGCACAAGATATATTGCAGTGGTGAGAAATTTTATGAGAAAATCACACTTGGGAATACACAGAAAAAATATAAATTTGCACATTTCCAAAAACTAACCGAAGACCTCAAGGTATTCGTTAAAAGTCGGTAAATTTTTTTCAAATAATAACAAAAAAATCGAAAAACTTTAAGGAAATCCAATAACCAAACTTCTGTATTATTATTTTAGGTTTTACGTGTGCACTTTACGGAATGGCTTAAAAATACATTTTCGAAAATTCATCAAAAATATTAAAAATGTTCACTTCATCAAAATGTAAAGGCTTACATATTTCCTCAAATACACTTAAAATAATCAAAGCAAATCAAGCGCCAACCGAAAGCAAACAAAACAAACAAAGCACCAATACTGTCTGCAGCCTGTTCACCCCCTGTTTGCAAGATACTTTACTTTATTTGTGTTTCAAAATCAATTATGCCGAAAGTATACAAAAACCTTACAGCAACAACACCAACAATAAGTACAACTCATCAATCTAGAAAATCAAACAAGAATAAAGTCCAATCAAAACACATCAGCCTCACATTACACGAAACGAAGCGAAAACTTTTCGATTCACTAGCAACATCAGCAACAGCAACAACAAGAAAAGTCAACAGAACAATGCAAAAGATATGTTGTACCATCACAACAAAATCTCAACTCACGTGGCTAGGCAAGCATTGCAGCAGCGACTAATACAAAAAAAAACTTGTGTAAATTGTGGAACGCTTGTTCGAAAACTTTTCACTCGTGTTTTCGTTTTCAACAGAACAAAAATATCGAAAACAACAACCATAACAACAACCTCATCATCAGCAACATCAACAACACACTGCAATTTATGAACAAGCATTGCAACATGCTCGACTATTCGAAATACGTTTGCCGTTGGAGCGTTATTAATTTTCTATTCATTAAAATTGTAATTTTTCTTCGAGATTTTCGGGAAATATTTAAAGTAACCCAATAAGCCAAATACTCTATGTTTGTGCAAAAGACATTACGCACCAGAAGATCTTATTCGTAAAACTATCGTATTTTTCTCATATTCGTTCGTTTCGGTTCATTTGGCATGGTTCACTGACTTGTTTTTTTTTTCTACAATTTTTTTGTGTGTTAAATTTATAGATTTAAATTTATGACCGCACTGTTGTCAATTTGGAGCATTCTTTTGGGGGGGCCAGTGGGGCGTCATCAACATCACATCGGCTTGTTTGTTAGCGGGAAAACATTGTTGATATATTTGTGTGTGTGTGTGTGTGTATGTGTTACCCTAGACATCGAATTGATCGCGGCTGCATTTCGACTGATTAGCAGCCGTTTCAAGACTTAATTCATTTTTAAGCATTTATGTATTGAATTCGCTTTCAGATTTATCGTTTGGGAGGAGCGGCAACGAATCGGAGCTGTCATTGGGGTACTTTGTCAAATATGTCTGAGTATGGCTACTATTTTTAGTTAGTTGGGCGGCAAACATTTTCACATCATGAATCAGTTTTCAACAAATGTAATATTTCTTTGGAATATTTAAAAAAAAAAAAAGCAAATACTAAAATTTTGCACCTGCACTTAATTCCCCTAAGGGAAGTAAAGTAACTGGCATAAATTTCCAAATAAATAATGTGCATAAATGGTGGACGTAGATTAGTAGTAGGTAGGACTTACAATCGGTAGGTGTCGAGATCCACTCCAACCCGGGGCAAAAAAACAAACAGTTGCCTCCGCTGGGCACCATTTCTTATCAAAGAATTGCAAACTTACGAGAATATAATTTGCCATAAAGACACTTCACTTGCCATTCGGAATGGCCACTTAAAGCTGTAGGGCCCCTGCAACTCTTGTCTGTGAATTGCAGAAACGAAGTTGTCTCTGTGAGCAGTTGCAGCTAGAAGTTCGGAAACGATTCCTCGAGGGTCGTAGTGCCCGGTATTTTGTGTATTTCGAAATATTTAATCTTTGTAGGATCATCGACTAAATGGCAATTATTTATAAAATGTTTAGTCTATTTTCTATTTTCTTAAATTTATTGTATTTAGGGGAACAAATTGTACAATATCATGTCAGAATAATGTCGCTTACCATCTGTTGGACACTGGATCTGCCCAGATGTTGGACACTGAATATAGCGTAGTTCAAGCATCAAATAAAAATATCCCCTCGAAATACACCTGCCTGATTCCCCTCTCAGATTACACCATGCCACAAACAACGCCTAGTCAAATCGAAAAAAAATGTCCATACAGGAATTTCCAATACACCCCCAAAATCTGGACGAAAAAACCGATGGGACGCACCCTTTTTCAATTAAATTCAAATTCAGGTTCATTGATGGAATAAACATTTATAAACTTTCTTGAACATAATACGAACTTTTACAGCGGTGTGTTTCAGTAGTCCAACCGGTGGCCAGACATTTGTGTGGGACGTTTTTTGTAGCCCTCCCCAAATTCAATGTGAAAAATATGTTCTAAGGAATTTTAAAATTGCATTATTTAATAGTTAGCTAATGTCCTTAGCTTTCAATCAAGCTATTTAGTGTGTAAAGTTATGTTTCAAAAAAGTTATGGCTTAAAACGAAAACTTGTTCAACAACTGGGCAGCCTCCCATAAATAAAAACTTTTTATCATATTTTCCAATGCTTTTTAAAATGGTTTTCAAATGAAAATCTCACAAAACTCAAAAGCACTCAACCGCACAAACCGCAAATATTAATGAAGTCATAAAATCAAATAAGTTATCTGAAATTTTATTACAAAGCTGGGCAACGGTGTCAAGTACCCAAACGACGAGCAAGCAACAGTTTAATTACCACCAAATGCAAGAAAACATTTCACCTCTTGAGACGATTAGTACCCAAAGATGTTGTGGTGAATGCAATAAAAGTAAATATACATACAACTAAAGATTGCGAAATACATATTACCGCTACTTGCAAATATTCACTCATAAGTACATTTTATGTCGGGGGCGGTTGGACTTTTGGGTATAAATCTTCTTGAAAAATGCGCCATAAAATGTGAATGTGAGTAAAAATTTCTCATTTATTAAAGTTCATTTTTTTGTGGTTGTTTTTAGATTTATTTTTCGTTTTTATTTTCCTTAATTTTTTCACAAAAATTTCAACTTAAAATAATCGAATTTACCTAATCGTCTAAATCAATCTCATCTTTCATCTTGACATGAACCAATTTGACCCAAATCAAATGTAGCCAAGTCCAAGCCTTGAACAGTTTGTAGAAGAAAAAGAAAAATACAAAAAGGCAAAAGAGGAAGAATAATAAGAATTCTTCTTTCTACCTGTGTCTGCATGAGAAACGGTCAAAATTTGTATATACATTTTCTTACAATATCCATTTACTCTCTTTTACCTTCAATAGATTGAAATAATTTTGAATTTTTTTCTTAAGAGAAAAAAAGACTATTTTAGATAAATTTTGGACGGTGTAAAAGAGCACAGAGTAAAACAAATCAAAACTCTACTCTGAAATGAATTTACTCAATTGCACAAATACTCATTGAGCTGAGCTCGTTTATGCACTTGGCCTTTTAATTCTCTTGAGTCAAGAGATTTTCCATTTTGAGTTAGATAGATTTGTTGATGAGAGAAAGAGAAATATATAAAAATTATAAGAGTAACAATGTGTAAAAATGTGTGAAATTTTATGGATCTCAGTTGCGTGTTGTCCAATACAAATTATGTTTGTGAGACATCAGAGAACATAGACGAGTCTATGTTCTCTGGAGACATCCACAATGAATATAAACATTACTGTCATAGATTGGAACTTGTATCTTACTCACTTACAACCAAATACTTAGTACCGACTTAAAATTTTATTTTCAGTGAATGATCACAAAAGCAGTTCCCTTTAATTAAGCCTAAGCGTGCTTAAATCTTCTTACTAGCACCTTTATCGCCTCTTCAACGAGCAACTAATCTCATGCAGCCATTTCCATTGAAATGCTTTTAGGGCTTCTTCACTGACAGCTTCCTTGTTGATACAAAACATAAGCTTAAGCCCCGCAATCCTTTTCAATATCTGCTCGATATTTACCATTGTGTCTGTCTAAAAACAAAAACAATAAAACAATCCTAGAAAAAATAAACAAACTCATCTCAACTCAACTCAAGCCATGAGAAATGCCTGCACTACTTTAGCCGATTATCCTGAGGCACTTTAGATGTTGTTTCCTTTGCTTTCCTTTTATTTTCGCAAACAGTTCCTTTTTTTTTTTTGTTTTAGTTTCGGGTGTAGTACATATTTTCGTTTCATCAGAGATTTGTCGCTTCTGAGTGTTTGCTAACATGTGAAAAATTAACAAAAGGATTCCTTGAGTCACATTAGTAGGACGACGCACTACAGCCTAATCCTAAGTAACCTCTTGCCACTCTCAACTAACTACTCGAAATGTGAAAGACAAAACACCTGCTTTGGTGTTTAGGGAGAGACAACGACGTTCGCAGATTAGCATAAAATGCTTTCAAATTTGTTCGCCAAAAACAAGCCCAACCACCAACAACAGCCAACAAATGCTAAAAGCACATTTAAGCCAAGCGCAGAAACCAAATTGACATATTTATTGTGCTCATTTAATGCGAACATGGTAGGAAACTACATCCCAAAGCCATAAATTACATTAATTTTCATAAAACAACGGCGAAATTGTCAAAAATTAACTGAGATAAAAGACCCAACTATCTTGTGAACTTCGAATTCTTTTGCCGAATTTAACATAATTGTTGAAATATTCACTTTGTTCTTTTTCTTCTTATTTCTTTTGGCCGGTTGTCATCTTTTTGAAGAAACAATCCCATAAATAACCATAAATACTGGAAATGATCGCTCTGAAAGCCAACATACAAAGGCAAATAAAATAAATTTGTCAACATAAAAACGATTCAAAGATCAAACTCACAGAGTTTATGCAAATGAATCGATGAAATTTTATAAATTAAAAATACATTTGCAATAATTTTTCATGGTGGCCAGTCGGTCGGTTTGTCTAATAATTAAGCGATTCCAGCTCGCCCATCGTTTTGACTATTTTTGGAAAATCACCAAAATGATACGAACATATGTTTGCTAAGCGTACAAGATTGCTTATTTGGGAAATTTGTAACAACTTTTAGTAATTTGGGCATTGTTGTGATTTTATTACAATTTTATTATCTTTCGTTTATTTTAATTAGAAATAGTAAACATACGGCTTTGCATGTATGGTATACAATTTGTAAAAAAAAACTAGAGAGTGGACCATCTTCGGCTATACCGAAGTTGAAATACCCCCACACAGTAGGAAGAAGTACCTCGAACATATAAAAATGGTGTCTCAAGACCCTATTTTGAGCCACTTATAGGTGGTTTTGGAGCCCGGACCATGTCCAAAATCCATTTCTAAAAATTTCCAATTAAATCCACAAAAAAAAAAACTGGTCTCAAGACCCCATTTAGACCCTTATATATGTGGCTTCGGAACCTCGGACCATGTCAAAAATACGTTTCTAAACATTTCCAATGGAATACAACAATAAAAAAGACGTGAAAAGTTTTTACCTTTTTTTTCGGTGTATGGGAGCCACGCCCAGTTTTTGTCCGATTTGGCTGATTCTCAAACTTGATCTCAGTATTCACGAGAAAAACATGTACCCAAAGTTTCAAGTCGATATCTCCAAAACTGCGACCGCTATCGTGCGGACGGACAGACGGACAGACGGACAGACAGACGGACATCGCGAAATCGACTCAGGAGGTGATACTGATCAAGAATATATATACTTTTCCATACCGGACACGCCCCCTTATGGGCGTTACAAACGTTGTGACAAAGTGAGTATACCCTGCCACAGTGAGTGTGGGGGTATAAAAACATAATAATTTGTTGTTTGTGAATTACCTCCGTCAACCTTTCAACACAAAATTTAAAATTTTATCAAAATCTGTCACCAGGCTCTTTTTTAAAGTACTCAAAGAGCCTTCTAAGACCCTCATAGCCTTAACTTTAAAATTTCGGCAAAATCGGACTATTTTCATAGTAATTATCTTAAAACAAAGTAACCGGTTATTTCGAATACCGGGTACTATTTTATTGTGTTTCAAAATTTAAATAAAAATTGGTTGTAATAAATATTTTTTTTTAATTTTAAAGCAACTGTTTTTTTTTGGGTACCGGGTACCTACTTTTTTTTTTATATGGCAAAAATATATACTATGTTTGGGTCAAAAAACGTTAATAATTTGATTTGAAAGCAAAGTAACCAGGCTTTACGGATACCGGGTACCCATTTATTGCAGCCTATATAACCTGATCAGAAAATATAACTTACTATAAATAAAATTAAAGACAATTCTAGTTTTTATAAAAAAAAAAAAGTCATAGGAATTTTGATTGTAATTGGGGTCACTATGAACCCTAGTAAATACCACAAAAACGAACTCATAGACTTTAGTTGAATGTAAAATAATGAAACACACACGTACCTACTAAAAATTATTCCAAACAAATTAATTTTGTTTTTTGTGGTGACCACAATTACACGCCCAATTTGCGCAACAACAAACCAATTCATATTCTTTCATTTCACTGATCATTTCGAACATAAAATCTTTATAAGCAATCAAATTAAGTAAATTTCATGCACCAACAGCGCCTAGCACCTAGCATATGCGGCTGAGTTGATAAAAATGCCACCAGATTTGAAAAAAAAGCCACGGCGGCCTAGACTATCTGAAGCGTGTGATCTTTATGCAGTGTCAGGCTGCATCAATGGATTTACATAATTTCCCATTTAAATGTTGTAGTTTTGAAATTAAAAATATAAAATAATAATATGCATTTCATTCTTTTGTAGAGCGCGGAATTTTGTGTTATCTTTTATACGAAATATTTTCATAATAAAGTCGGTACAAAAAAAAGACCAAGAAGAAAACTGACATGGTCAAGTGGCCAAAACGCCATGCGCTTGGGGTTTTTATGCCTAATCCAATGTGTTAATAAATATAATAAAAAAAACAACCAAGTGACCAGGGTCTACTTTGGGATCTACTTTGGGCAAAGCAGCAACTCGTTTCTCTATTGAATTCAGCTATGAAGAAAATGTGACTCCAAAGAGACTCCAATTGCGACGCTTTGTCTGCCGTAGAAAATGTTTCTTCTTTTTTTTTTAAATTTTTTTCATTTCGTTTTTTTTTCTTTTTTACTATTCAAATGTCGAATTCTTTTGTTAATTTCGAAATTTATTTCCTCATAAAATTTAAATGTTTCACAAAATTATATTCATTATGTTGTTATTCTTGGGTTTTGTTATGTTGATATGTAGTTTTACCTTATATGAAATCATACTTTTGTAATCGAACACTGGGAATAATAAAAGTTTAATACATTTTTCAATAAGCTTAATGCAAAGACATTATTTAATAAAAGACAGAAAAAAAAACTTTGTATATTTGTAGTGAAAGAAAAAAAATAATATTAACATCTGCTGCACCACGGTTCTGTTAACAAAACATACCACAAATATCACTTAGCCGAGCAATTTTTCATTTTCAGCTCGAATATATCAACCCACCAAACTGACCACAAACATTGTCCCCATTGAATGGTCGATTTTGTGGAAGAGTCTCTTTAATTCAATGCAATTCAACCACAAGATACCACAATGACAAAAGCCAAATAGTGAAACAAAAATAAACAAAAAAAGAACAAAAGCCAACCTAAAAGGATCTCGTTCGCCAATGAGGATGAGTCAAACTGAACATTTATCCCTTTTGTGTGTGCATTTTGTGGTGGAGGATCGTTGGCATTGGAACCCTCCAAATGCATAAATGCTTCGATATTCAAACAAGAAAATTCTAATTTATGGCAATTGTTCGAGGTGGCATTAGCTGCTTGACACTCACGTAATTAATGAAGGACACTGTCGCTGTAAGCGTTGGAATTACTCTTGTTAATTTGGTGAGCTATCAACGCAGTTGCTACCACCACCATCGAGTGTCGGTCTCCCGCGTGGGTATTAATTAAAGGGACAGACACCCTATTCGGTGGAAGGTATGTCCAGAGGATCACAGATATTAATAAATCTTCACATAAGTCATTCGGTTTTATTCATCAAATAGAACAACTGTCGGGAAAAATATTTGATTTTAGTAAAAAACTAGAGAGTGGACTATCTTCGGCTATACCGAAGCTGAAATACCCCCACACAGTAGGAAGAAGTACCTCGAACATAAAAAATTGTGGTCTCAAGACCCTATTTTGAGCCAATTATAGGTGGTTTTGGAGCCCGGACCATGTCCAAAATTCATTTCTAAAAATTTCCAATTAAATTCACAAAAAAAAAAAAAAAATTGGTCTCAAGACCCCATTTAGACCCTTATATATGTGGCTGCGGAACCTCGGACCATGTCAAAAATACGTTTCTAAACATTTCCAATCGAATACAACAATAAAAAATTTTTACCTTTTTTTTCGGTGTATGGGAGCCACGCCCAGTTTTTGTCCGATTTGGCTGATTCTCGAACTTGATCTCAGTATTCACGAGAAAAACATGTAAAAAAAGTTTCAAGTCGATATCTCCAAAACTGCGACCGCTATCGTGCGGACGGACAGACGGACAGACGGACAGACGGACAGACGGACAGACGGACAGACGGACAGACGGACAGACGGACAGACGGACAGACGGACAGACGGACAGACGGACAGACGGACAGACGGACAGACGGACAGACGGACGGACAGACAGACGGACATCGCTAAATCGACTCAGGAGGTGATGCTGATCAAGAATATATATACTTTTCCATACCGGACACGCCTCCTTATGGGCGTTACAAACGTTGTGACAAAGTTAGTATACCCTGCCACAGTGAGTGTGGGGGTATAAAAATGTTAAATTAACTTAATTTTTAAAAAAAATTCATTTGGGTATTACTTATTTAAAAAAAAAATCTAGCATATGCTCAGTGCCAGCTCCTGCTGCTCGCAGCACACAACGCACAAATATTTGTTTTCATACGAAAACCGCCGCAGGACATTCAACCACAAAAAAGGCAACAACAACAACGAAACGACAGCAAAGGATACAAATGCGCAACCGTAAATCGAAACGATGCACACACAAATGCCAACTCAAATATGATTTCGAGAAATTTCGGTTCGTTACTGTCGCCAGAGGCGTTTCCATATAAATTTCGGTAAACGGCCTGCGTATCCTTTGAAACTGAGACGCGAGATCGCACAGCGCACGGCTGATGATCAGCGGAGTTATGTTAAGGAGGAGCACGTAGATCATGCGGGCAACTCCTACTTCTTAGCATCTTCTCCTTGCCGCTCTGTGGGTATTAGTAATTTTTCGGTTATCATATTTTCCATTGTTGGCCAAACGAAGCAAGGAAGTTTGTTGTTTTTCTTTTGGAATGCACATAAATTTGGTGTATAATTTCATGTAGTTTGGCGTTTCCATACTGCGGCATTTACACAAATATTTTCACTTTCCGTTTGGCATTTTTATACCCCCACACTGTGGCAGGGTATACTCACTTTGTCACAACGTTTGTAACGCCCATAAGGAGGCGTGTCCGGTATGGAAAAGTATATATATTCTTGATCAGTATCACCTCCTGAGTCGATTTCGCGATGTCCGTCTGTCTGTCCGTCTGTCCGTCTGTCCGTCCGCACGATAGCGGTCGCAGTTTTGGAGATATCGACTTGAAACTTTGGGTACATGTTTTTCTCGTGAATACTGAGATCAAGTTCGAGAATCAGCCAAATCGGACAAAAACTGGGCGTGGCTCCCATACACCGAAAAAAAAGGTACAAATTTTTTATTGTTGTATTCGATTGGAAATGTTTAGAAACGTATTTTTGACATGGTCCGAGGTTCCGAAGCCACATAAATAAGGGTCTAAATGGGGTCTTGAGACCAATTTTTTTTTTTTTTTGTGGATTTAATTGGAAATTTTTAGAAATGGATTTTGGACATGGTCCGGGCTCCAAAACCACCTATAATTGGCTCAAAATAGGGTCTTGAGACCACATTTTTATATGTTCGAGGTGGGGGTATTTCAACTTCGGTATAGCCGAAGATAGTCCACTCTCTAGTTTTTTGTAGTTTTTGTTTTCCCTAAACACTTTTTTTCATTTTTCATCTGCTTTATTTGACTTCTTGACTGTGACTTTAGCGGCGACCGTAATTATTTAAAAGTCCATAAATCTTTTATGAAAAACAACCTCAACGGCCGTCCTTTCACGCTGAACAATGGCCAATTTCCCACTAAACTCATATTTTGATCGTAAATTCCTGATGGCACCTATTGTGGCGCAAGGACGAACGCACATATGCCAGCACAGTCGAGTTATCCGCCAACTGCCTCTGCATTGGGAAAGTATTTTATTGGGAAAAAATCTTCGTCACCATTGTTAAGAAATGTAATAAAATTGTATTCTTCATCTTCGGGACATCCTTGTTGATCTGCTGCATCGTTTTGACAATCATAATCCCAGCACCACAAATGATTTTGATCCTCGCTGTGATGCGTGTATGTATGGATGTGCGTTGCATCGAAATTGTGTCTCCTTTGTGCGTGGAGTTTCGCTTTAATCCTTGTTGGCATTGTTTGCTTTATTGTCGCATGTTTGCACACAAATATAGGGCATATCCTTTATTGTCATTTGATGGCCTTTGTTGTCGGCCACGTCCTTTTATTGCATGTGTGTGTGTGTGTGTGCGTGTGTGTTTTGTCTCCTTGAAGTAAGTGGCAAGTAGCAGCCTTGCGAATAGCTGATGATGCCTGGTAGCTGCTGGCGTAAATTTAAGTGAGAAAATATTTCATGAGCTTAGAAAAGGTCAAAGGAATTTCGAAGCAAAATTTCAGATTTTATTATTGAATTTATTTTAATAGCATTTCGAACACCCCCAGACACGAAAGTCAATTCCAATCGATTATGTGGAAAATATAAAAAAAAAGGTAAACTTACAAAACATAACATTCCTTAAAAGAGAATCTCCTGAAACGAAAAAACAATGAACACAATGAACACAATCCACACACGATCGCAGTAATTTCGATGCGTTCGCATCAATATCAGTTCAGTTAACTGAGCTACAATCAAATAAATTACCACACAAAAATAAATTTCTGTGTCCTTTCCCCAAAAATCAAACACACGAAAAAGTATCATTACGCACTACGGAAACAACAATAAACAAAGTAAACGCACTCAAATGTGGCCATAAAGTTTTATTGGTCCAAAACTGGCCCAAAAACGTTGCCAACAGCACACAAATCACTTGAAATAAAAAAAGAAGCACTGGAAGATCCTATAAGGAAAAGAAAATAAAATAACAAAACAACAACAACAACAAAAACTTGTGTATCTTTAAGAACGCATCAACAAGCTATAGATAAATTATTGTCGATCCGCTTCTTTGGGTGTTTTTATTTTATTTTCTTTTTTTTATTTTCGTTTTCTACACCACCGCTGGCTGTTAGCGTCTTCTTCGATCGGTACTTGATGATGCTGTACACAGTACCAACAGGTACAAACAACTTGCAGATGCAAAATTGAATTGTTCGAAGAGACAAAGGTTGGCATAAGTGTTTACTTTGTAGCTGATTATTTCAATTGATCAATTGATCCTTTGCCCATGTTAGGTCCTTCAAATTGTTCACATTACAAAATTCAGTCGAAAATAGTTAGGCCGTAGATTAGAATTGGAGTAAAATTTCCTAAATGATCAGCAACCAACAACCTCAAAAACTTTGCATTATCAATATTATTAGAACGAATCTTCTGAGATGAAGTGAAGATGTAAAGTTCACTTTTTATATCTATACTAGTTAACTGCCTCTAACTTCACACGTATATGGATCCTGGAACCTTCTTCTCTATCCCATCGTGGGTTTTCTTTGAACTCTTATTGGATCCAACTTTAACTGCCACGCCTTCTTTCCAAATCATAAATCCTGATCGAGAACCTCAAGCCATTATTTTTTTGAAAATATATGTTAAATTATTTTTCCAAGCTCCAATATTGGCTGAAGGAGAGCGTACAATGTACATTGTACATGCTCATATTTTTAACTCTGGCTCAAGAATCTGTAGCCATGTACCTACTCACAGAATGTATATGTGAAATTGCAGCTCTCAAGCTCCACTGGTGGCTTCAGGAGATCCTACTTTCCACCCTACACCTTTAACTAACACGCCCACATTTCGAATTACCACGAAAATCTCAAAAATTCCAGCTCTCTACGTATTCTGGTCGGTTCGGGGAGGTGAAGACAGACATCCGGACAGACAGACAAACAATGGGATTTTATATAATGTGATACCTCCAACCTAATTTCTAATCAATGATTTTCGATTTATTCTAGGCACCTGCCGAATGTACAATGTAGTAATGTCCTGCCTACTGACATACAATTTTTTTTTATGTCACCTAATTTTGTTTAGTCCCATTAAAAAGAGACGAACCGAAATATTTAAATACCCCATAAAACCGCTACAAATTAATTTGTTGTGCAATGCTTTTAAAATTAGAGTTTTGAAACATTACATTTTATACGCCATAAGAAAAACTTAAGACACACCGTAAAAAATGCATTTAAATTGTTCACAAATGAAATGCAACGCTCAAATAACAAACGAATTTCGCAGCTGAAAACTCCGTAACAAATTAACCAAAAAACTGCCTTTGAACTTGGCCGCCGCATTTTCGGTGACAATTCGCACACACAAAATTGTTGTGATTTTTTGTATTGGAACAAATTTCAAGGTTTCCGTCGAGCATTTCAAATGGTTTGGAAAATGATAGGGACAAGGCTTTCAACGCAAATCAATTATTCTGGTGAATTAGATTTGCAGCGGCATCTCCTTTCAAAGGACAACAGAACAAAGCAGAGCCGAAGGGAGGAGTTCAGCATTTAGTGTGGGCGTTTTTATGTGCATTTAGGCGCCAGGCTATTGGCGACACACTCACACGCGGACAGATTTGATTCACTCCGCTCCACAAAGGATGTGTGGGAAATTTTGGGTTAATAATACAATTGGAGTCAATTTTAAATTGAATTGCGGTAGAAAAGAACCAATGACGCTTTCTAATTCGAAACAAAATTTAATTCAACTGAAATTACTTTGGAAATTTTCCGTTTACTTCGCTGTACATAGCCTCTAAGAGATGTTGACCCTAATTACATTGATAAAACATTTTCAAAAACGCTTAACATTGAACTTTTCGAAATGCGTTCGCTTTCCTAGACAATTTATCTCGTAAAAAGTATCAATTTGAAGAATTCGCCTAAACTACACGGACAGCATTTTAAACGAGCGCTTACACGCAACCGCGCTGCAGCCGTTTCATTGTGGCCGTCGTATTCACGTAATGAGATGCTAATCTCCGGTTTATACGCGAGTGAAGAAAGCTGCGCATGCGCCGCCACGAGAATTTCCCAAGTTACACTGGTTGGAAACGTTTTTCATTGCCGGCATCATTCTCGTTTCTCTTGTACATTTTTAAGTACTACTCGTAAGCGTAATTGCCATAAATGGATTAATCTGGTATCTAGTATATTCGTGCGAATGGCGCAGCCGCACTTTCTGTGGAACTACTACGCTCTTGGCATTGGCAATGAGCAGCTACAGCTAAATAGTGCAGCTGTTGTGGATGCGTGGAGGTGGTATGATTCCAAGTTAGGCGTGTATTCAATTGAGGTTCTTTTTAAACGCGGTTGCATTCTCTTGGAATTTCCACAGTTGTGTGGAGAATTTGATTAAATACTAATTTGTATTAAAATGTGATATCTTCATGCTTTCCCACTAATCCAACCTGTCAATTTCAATTTCCTCTCGACACTCGTCATTTCATTGATAACCATTTCGAATTGCAGCCATTTCCCATTATGCAACAATCCTCTCGTTCATTGAAAACGGTTAATTAAATTTCGGAATTTTCATATTGAATTTAATGGAAAATATTTAACACCCTTTGGTGCTACTTGGCTACACATAATCCCCATCCGAACTGAATATTGTACACAAAAAAAACTTCCTTTGATCGCATTGATTGCGCTCGATTGACAAACGAATCGAATGGAATGGAACAACGATCGTTCGATCGATCTGTAAAAGAAGATTTCAAACGATTTCTCAAAAAACAACACCGATGTTACTGACAACTGTCAACGCGCTTGAGCCGCAAAATTGCCTGATCATGCGTTAGAAAATGTCAGTCACTCTGACATTACCAAACCAGGGGCCAGAAATTCAAAGGCACACACAAATAACTTCGAAGGAATGGCATAAAAAAGTCTCTCAGCTGCAACATCTTTTTATTGTATTCAAATGAAAAAAGAAAAGAAAACGATTTAGAAAAACACAAACGGCAGAGTCGTCCGTGTGTTTGAATCATAATTGGATTTTTTTTTCTTCCAAGTTGAGCACCCAAAAAATAAATCTTAAGAATTTGGAAACATTCGTTAACGTCGGAATAGTTGAGTTCGGTTTTTTATTTTTTTTTTTGTGTTATCCTGATCCCTTTTTGATTACCGCTTTTTAGTGTACCCCACCACCGTATCACTTTCTCACTTTCCAAGGTAACACTGAGTGTATCGAAAATAAGCTGTTGTTTTAGGCCTAGAATAATATTATCGCTGATTAAAGATTCAAAAATTTCGATTTCCTTTCGATGTGCAGCCGAATTTCCAGGAATCGAATTGTGATTGGAACATGATTCGGTACTTTGAAGAAGTGCCCCTCACATTCCACTTCTTCTTTTTCTTCTAATTCTGACTTCGATTTCTTTTAATTATGTAGATTGGATTCCTAATTATAACAGCGGCAAGTCTGCGGCTCAATTCAATTAAAAATGTCCACTTATGCGCAGACCTACTGTCACCTCACTCAGTAGCTTGGGATGGGCTGTCTGTCGTGTGGATTTCCTACTGACATTTTGGTCTTGTTCGATTTGACACATCTGTCCGTTGATAACTGTCAACCTTTTTTGTTTACCGATTTCAGTCGTTTGTATTTTTTTTTTTTACCTGTCGGAAATTGAAATATTTTTTTTTTGTTATAATTTACATCCAGCATTTGTTAGCATTTTTAATTAATTGCTCTGTTTTGAATTCCAACATTTGCTACCGTTTGTTTGTCTGTTTTTTTGGTTGTTGTAATTTTCCATTTATTTCCTCTTCTGATTAATTGTAATTTTGGAAAATATTTTTAATAGCAGCTGTATTTAAAATTTAAATTAATTTCATGTTTTACTTAACGAAAACCGCCAATTTCTATAAATGTTTTTTGTTCAGCATTATGGCTGCACTGACTGCTGGCTGCAAAACAAAATTCCATTCCATTTCCAAGTATCATATTTACTATTTCAATTGAAAACATTTCATTGCCCATAAATTGTTGCCAATAAAAACGTCTCTCGTCTGCCAACGCCCCATATAATTTTCCACTTAATTTTCCATTAAAATGGCGTAAACCAGTTGTTGCAAAATAATGAAACCACAAAGGCACACAAACATCATCCAGGCACTCCCATCTCCTCGATATCCCTACCTCAACCTCAGCCATCATTCATCAGTGTTAAGTGCAGCGCATCCTTGCGAGAGCAAAATACAAAACAATATTCGAGTATACAACGACAACAAAAAAGAAGAAGGATAACAATGCACTCGCGCACGGGAAAAACGTCAGCTGGTCTAATTGACTGTGTGCGCCCGTAATTTCTTTCTCCCCGTTCCTGTAATTAGAGCGGGTCTACGATTTTGGTTTTCGGGGGAAAAAAATCTGGCTTCTTCCCGTTGGCTCTATCCTGTGATTCTGTCCGTCCGTGCACGCTACTGGGTTACTGTGTAAATGGGCGATTGGCCATTGTGTATGTTGGTTGCATTGAGGTGAAGTAAAGTTCGTACCCTTTTTTTTTACTATTCATATTTTGATTATTTCATAACTTCTGCCTGAGTGAACGAACTGGCGAACTTGCCGGACGGGTAAGTAATTTGAACGGGGTGCGGCGTTCAATTTCGCTGTCAGAAATTAAGTCGGATTTGTGCGATGAACAGGAAGTAGATTTCGCTTCAGTTTGTATAAATTTGTATTGCTAAATTTGAAAAACAATAAAAAAAAACGAGAAGTACTTTTTAATCTGGTTTATACGCATTCCAGAAATTAAGATGAATTGCATGAAACATAATGAAAAAAATATTGCAATACATTTCCACCACTAACTACGGCTTCATAGCATCTTCCTAATGAACCGAATCCTAATAATATTTGATACACTAGGAAAAATGTTTGAACATTTATTTTTTTTAAAATCTTTCTTCTTTTTTTTTCTAAGCCGTTCCATTTTATTTTTATTTTATTTAAATTTGGGTTTTGTAAGACTTTTTCCTATTTTGACAAGCATTTATTTTTTGAGTGTAGTACCTATCACAAATATTTACTTGCTTCGCAGTTTACTGAAAGAGGCCTTTTGTGTGCGAGCCCGGTAGCAAAATGTTATTTTATCAGCGACTGACAAAACAATACCTGAGATCGTCAATAGCGGGCACCCTTTTTATGCTGCCGTCTGTCGTCGATTCAAATCTAGCGAGAGAAAGAGATCCTGCGAGAGCTATGCCGCAACGAATCCTTTTTCCAACTGAAATTAGCGTCGAATACATACATCTCAGATTTCGCACTTCGACGCAGCGGCGGAAAGGACCAAAAGCAATGAAGCACTTTCAAGGCCTCTCCTTTCAGCCTGAACAGTTCCCGATCATGTGATGGAGAAAATTCAACTCTACCCCGAGTTGTTGTTATTGTTACGGAATTGTTATTTTGAATTTCACGCATGTGGCATGTGAATAGCGCAATTTTTCATCCTCCTCGGTACCCCTTCATTTAATGGCGGCTGTAGTCAGTAGTAGCTCTGGATTTTGTTGTTATAGTTAAGCGGAGTGTGGTGTAGTGTTGTGGCAATGCGTGCATGTGCTTCTGCATAAATTTTGGTAATTTTCAATTTTTTTTTCGGGTGTTTTTTTTTGGTAAATTATGCAAAGTTGTGGGCTCACAGTTTTGAGCGGATTGATTGAGAAATTCAAATGCAGTTGAGCGTTGAAATTTGAAATTTTATGCTGTGGCAGTGGTGGTGGTGGCATGCAAATTAGTCCCAAAGTCATGCGTTGCGGGCCTTGTGGGAAATTTCGCATGTGAAGTTAGGCGGCTTTCGTCGGTTTAAAGTGTATTTCTATTCGAATTTAAATATTATAGACGTTTCTTTTGGAAAGTGTTTGACGTTTTGAACGGTAGGTGAAATATGTGCATGTGATAAATTACGGCCAAAGTCAAATGAATAATATCCTTTATTCTCGTAAACATGCCCAATTTAATTTATCAGAATTGGTGTTTTGCTCTTTTCTATTACAAAATGTGAACGCAGATATAAGTAAAGTAAATATTATTTTCTGATTGCACATATAAACTTTTTAGAATGGAATTTTATGATAACAATGCTTTCGAAGAACGACACCCACTGTAACCCGCAGAAAATTTACCTTTTCCTATACAACTTTTCTACAAACACTCCCCTCGCCCTGTGGTTGCATCCCATCAATTGCACCCGCTTGCAAAAGGTAACTATGTACATGAAACAACAACATTTTGGAATAGAAATGTTTAAAAAAATATATATTTACACATAATACCGATTAAAATTGAAAAGGGTACATTTGCGTTTGTGCTGATGATGAATGCCACACTTAATTGGGTGCATTTTAATTCGACGCCCAGCAGTTGCACCACCATAATCGCACTTCAGTGTGTGTTCCACTGTGATCGCTCTTATCATCAGCCGATGATCAGGATCATCGCAGGCAGTAAAAAAACCGACTAGGTGATCGCGCGAATATATAAATTTTCGAAACAACAAATTAAACGCACCAACAGCAACCTTTCCAAATGCACTCACTCGGAACCCAAATATGTACTTGAGTTTGGTTGAACGGCTGAATTGCAGTTTTTCGCCTTTATTTCTTGTAGCCTGGCATGTGTGAAGTGGAATTAAATGAATTAATGCACGAACCATTTTCCCGAACTTTGGATTTTGTGTTTTATTTTCTATTTATTTTAGTAAAGCCCATTTCATTTAGTTATACCGGTCTAGTTTAAAATTTAAATTAACCTCCTCATTAAGGTAAGCTCAGAAAGCTTCATGGTAAATTGTAACCATGCCCATAATCTAGAAGTATTAAATATGAAAGAATCCTGTAAGATTATTTCTGTTTCTTTTTGTATAACGGATAAAATTACATTGGGTCGCCGTGGTTCCTATCCGATGTTGTCCATTTTTAGTACCAACCATGATCAAGAAATGGCTCTTTTGAGCATTCTGTGAATTCCAAAGAATGGTTTGAGAAGCGAAATGTTTGCGAAAACCACTAGATTTGATCAAAAGACGTGCCAACCGGGGTAATAAATCAACTGTTTGAAATTAAATAGTCGAAACCCCCTTTTAATCTTTACAACTACGAGATTTAAAGTAGAAACAAATCTTTATAATAAACATGACATAAATTATAAGTTTCCATACGTGGCAACGCTTACCAGCATAGACATGAACCAAATTTCTATAGTTGGCAACACTACCGAAAAACATTGGAATTGCCATAACCGCTTGGCAACTATTGCAACTAACAGCTGATAAATATGTGGTCCAAGCTCGTAATCAGCAAATGTGTGGTTCAAATGTGAGGTTCGAAGATGTTCGTAAGCAAATTTTTTCCCAAACAAATTTATTTGACATCTATCAAAATCCAACCTGGCAAAAAATTCGTAAATTCAATGCGGCTCAGCCTCGCCGCCGGCAAAAAAAATGCCTTCGAGTCGCCGCTGACCAATTTCAATCGGCTCGGAACTCTGCTTGGCATCACTGCCCGCAAATAAACAAAAGTCGGCGGAGAAATTTATAAAATTGTGTAAAAATAGCGAAATACTTTATTTTAATGAAAATAAAATTAAAAATCTGCCCTTAATCCAATATAAAAGTACATAAATTGTGATATTTGGCAGAGGTCATGGAGAAAACAGTGATAAACGATGCATTGCTCCTTGGCAACGCAACAACAATAGACGACTCAAATTTAATTCTCATCAGCGACTCTGACAATGACGAGCCCTCTCCTAAGCGCAAATCCGCCATCGGTACGGGAGTAGTAGGCCTGGGCAGTATAAAAAGCAAGTATGATGATGACTCCAACGAAGAGCGACGCACCAGCAGACGGAACAAGCCGAAAGTAGATTACTACAACAAACCGACAGTCAACGCTGAAGGAGGCGGCGGTGACAAGCCGAGCACGCCGTCCAGCACTTCGGGTGGCAGCGGGGAGCGTCGTTTCGAGAGCAAGGCACGCAAATCCGAATCTGGCCGCAGTCCCTTTCCCAAAGACATTACGGATCCACGCGAGGCGGCCGCAGCAGCGGCCGAAGCCTACAAGGAGATACTGACCGGTCTGGAGGGGGCTGCCTTTCAGTCGCGCCTGCCGTTTGATAAGATGACCTCCAATGAGGCGGCCTGCTTTCCCGACATTACCAAGACTGGCCTGGTGGCGCAGCGTGTATTCCTCAATATACGCAATCGGCTCCTGCAGATGTGGATCGAGAATCCCAAGCAACAACTGACACTCGATAATGGCTTGAAGGACATGGAGCCACCCTTCGACAGCGACGCAACTCTGGTGAAACGCATTCACTCGTTTCTGGAGCGTCACGGTTTCATCAACTTTGGCATTTTCAAGCGCCTGCGACCCATACCGGCCAGGAAACTGGGCAAAGTCATCGTCATCGGTGCGGGCATTTCGGGGCTGGCGGCCGCCCAGCAACTGCAGCAGTTCGGCATGGAAGTAATCGTGCTGGAGGCTCGTGACCGCGTAGGCGGACGTATTGCCACATTCCGCAAGAACAATTACATTGCCGATTTGGGCGCCATGGTAGTGACTGGCGTCTGGGGTAATCCGATGACCATCCTGAGCAAGCAGATCGGCATGGAAATGGTGCCAATACGGTAATTTTAATTGAAATGTTTCACTTCTAATTTTTTGGAGGGAAAATGGAAACCAATGAAAACTATTGCCCATCATTGCAGGCAGGCGTGCCCGCTGTACGGTGCAGGCGGCAAACCGGTGCCAAAACACAAAGACGACATGGTATGGAATGGAATGAGTTTTCATAAAAACGAGCCCCACTAATCGCTTTTCTCTTAAGGTTGAACGCGAATTCAATCGCCTGCTGGAGTCTGCCAGTTATCTGTCGCACCAGCTGGACTTCAATTATGCGGGCAACAATCCAGTTTCGCTGGGTCAAGCCCTTGAGTGGATCATAAAGTTGCAGGAGAAGGCAGTCAAGGAGAAGCAAGTGCAGCATCTGACCAGTGTATCGGAGGCCCAAAAGCTCATCCTTGAGAATCAGACACGCGTCTCCGAGTTGCTGGCCAAAATCCACACACTCAAGGCTACTCATGCCAAGTTGTCGAGGACACGCCCGAGCAAGAACGGCGAAGCGGATACAGTCTGGATTGAGCATGAATTCGAAATTCGCGACACTCAAAATCAGTTGAGCAAGGCCTGCAAGGAGCACGACGAACTCACGAAAGAGGAGGAAACTTTGCAAGCGAAACTCAAGGAGATCGAGACCAATCCGCCCAGGTAACCACATTGCGCCAAATATGCTTACAAAATAATCAATTTCTTCTCTATTCCAGTGATGTCTATCTGTCGTCCAAGGATCGCCAGATTCTGGATTGGCACTTCGCCAACCTGGAATTCGCCAATGCCACACCGCTGAGTAATCTCTCGCTGAAGCACTGGGACCAAGACGACGACTTCGAGTTCATTGGCAATCACACCACCGTCCGCAATGGCTACTCCTGCGTTCCGATCGCTCTAACCGAGGGCCTCGACATACGCGTCAATACGGCGGTCAAGACTATCAAATACTTTCCCACCGGCGTCGAAATTGGCACCGAAAATCTAAAGACGAGCAGCTCGTCTGTCACATATAAGGCTGATCTGGTGCTGTGCACCCTCACACTGGGCGTGCTCAAAATAGCCACTACCAAAGTACAATCGCAACAGGCGAACACGGTCAAATTCGATCCGCCACTGCCCGACTGGAAGCAGCAGGCCATTCAACGGCTCGGCTTTGGAAATCTGAACAAAGTGGTGCTCTGCTTCGATCGGATATTCTGGGATCCGAATACGAATTTGTTTGGACATGTGGGCAGCACAACGGCCAGTCGTGGTGAGTGGTGGTTTTTTTTTTTTACATTCAAATTTTTAACTTTAAAAATTTCCATTGACAGGTGAACTCTTTCTGTTCTGGAGCATTTCCCAATCGCCGGTTCTACTCGCCCTCGTGGCCGGCCAGTCGGCTGCTATCATGGAGAACGTTTCGGACGATGTCATTGTGGGCCGCTGCATTGCCGTGCTGAAGGGCATTTTCGGCAATGGTTCTGTGCCCCAGCCAAAGGAGACCGTAGTCACACGCTGGCGTGCCGATGCATGGGCACGCGGCTCCTACAGTTTCGTATCGGTTGGCTCGTCGGGCAGTGATTATGATCTGCTGGCGGCCCCCGTCATTCCTCCAAATCCTGCCAATCCAAATCCCACACAAGAGCAAGACGAACCGCCGCGTCTGTTTTTCGCGGGCGAACACACCATACGCAATTACCCGGCCACGGTTCATGGCGCCTTTCTGAGCGGTTTGCGGGAGGCGGGCCGCATTGCCGACTACTATTTGGGCTATCCAGACGGCACGCCGCCCAATATTGGCTATTCGGTGGTGGAAGCCGCAAATACCGCATCGGTGGGCGACAACGTTGACATTGTGGACATTGCTCACTCGACTGACTCGTCGTCGAAGACTTCCGAAGAGAAATCGAACACTGCCGATTCGAACGAATGAGGGAACGAACAATCGTTTTGTTTTTTTGTTTTTACATACAATTGCAATTAGTCTAATTCGTAATTAGCTCGTAGATTTTTTAAAATATTTATTCGTAATTTTAGTGCGATTATAGTTGTGCTGGGACTACCACGCTTTCAATTTGAATAATATTTGTATTTGCCATCAGCTGGTCGCTCTGTGCTGCTATCGAAATGTAACTGTTGTCCAACATATCTTCTTAATCGTAATTAAAAAATTGAAAAAAAATTAATTATCCACTTAATAATTTTCATATGCTTATACATACTAGCTGTTTCACATCAGTTCAGTGCAGTGGTATTAGGGTACCGGGTACTAACTCCATGTAGCTACAGTATGTCTAAAAGAAGATAAGATATGTCCAGATAAGTAGAGTGGGACTGCTTATATTGGTTGCTTACCACTTTCACTTTTTCCCAACATCGAACCGAACGAGAAGAAAGCCTTTTCACAAGCAAACCAAAAGAGGTGTTATGTAAAAACTGTCAAAATGGTTCATTGACCCGGGCCCCAAGCAGACAAACAATTACTCATCCACTTACGATTCATGGCTGTTGATAGCTCTTATTTGCATTTTCGACGCTGAGAATTCATTAGAGTGAAGCCGCATCAGTTGGCCAGTTGGTCAAAAATGAGAGACAAAAGTGTGTCAACTTTTCCGAAGAAGAAGTTCATTGAACTGTTCAATGGTTTCTTTGGCTGCTTTACGTTGTTTCTGTTTTGGTTGGAATGTATTTTCGGTTAACATTTCTTTTAACTTTACCAAATACAGGGGCGCGTAGTTGACTTTCCTATTGTACCAATATATTGTGAGCACATACGAACGCATGCATTTAATTAAAAGTAGTTAGCAGTTTTTTGATTGTTGGTACTTTCTTTTGGTCATTTTTCGCTCAAATCTTGAACTCTAGCCGTCCATAAAAGAGCCAGGCAAATTTTTGGCAGCTTCATTTTGCGGTTGGTGGGTGCGTGGAATTGTATTTACAGCAATATAATAACTTGTCTGGATTTGTGAATTTGATAGTTGAGTTACAATCGAACGGGGTGAGTGATTGAAGGCGGTATGTAGCATTTAAAACATTTCGGTTAAATTAGAGAGGTACAAAATTGCTAGAAGTCAACAAGACAAAATAGTCACAGAAAAATTTCGACATTTTCAAAAAATTAAATGTTTCCAAGGTATCTAGAAAAAGAACACGAATTCCTGATCATCAACCCCAAATTCGTTTGAAGTTATCTGTCCAATCACAATTTTTTTCCAAAAGAGTCCAATTACAGAACAGTGTCATTTGACAATTTCAATTAAATCTAGACTAAAAAAATTATGTACAGTTGTACAGTGTAATTAACCAATTACAACCAAAAAATATTTTATGTAGAATATTGCAAAGTACGTACAAACTAGTAGTTGACACAGTTCGATAAGGAAATCATTTGATAAGTCCAAAAATAAGATTAAAAAAGATTCCAGATTCGAGTTCATTGACTTTTTACCAATCAATAAGCGCATTGTTTTGTCAAAATTTTACATTGAATGGAATGTGGGAATTGAATGGACTGTTGATGTCTCCTTAATCCGAACACTGATACTGAATTCAGCAAACGAGTTCGCATATTATGTCAAATTGTTATTAGTTAATAGTTAGCCAACAAAAACATTTGGCCTTCACACTCTAATGCAGTCATTGAACTCTAAAGTCCTCAAAGTGGAAACATTTTAGAAATTGGCCAATCAATTTGATATTTAGATAAGACTTGCGCACACTAAAATGACTGCAATCGGACAATGGCACTTTGCTCAATTGCATAATCGCATCAAATTAAGAGAGCGTTAGCCCCAACACTCAAACAATTCAACAATTATTCGGCAAAAGTGCAGAAATAAAAGCTCAGAAATACTACCCACGTGAGAACATCACACACAATATCAGTTTATTGCACCCGCATTGCTTAGAGCGCTTGTGTTCTAGGTGAAGGCCGCACTTATGAGTATGAAAGCTGAATGACGTATGCATCATACTCTTGACCAGGTTCAATCTCAGGCGCAAAAGCTCTCAGAACATTAGCTTTGTCTTTCACCGCGATCATTGACTGCGAATTAATCAATAGTTGGCCGGCCAGAGCGGACTTTTATTTGGCAGAAAGAGTGCGGGCAATGATAGCTTTAGTTGTTTGGCCAATGTGTATGTGGGAATTTTTTTCGTTGACAATGCATTTCTGGCGCTACTATACTTTAGAAAAAAGTTGTCTGAGGAATGTATTAGGGAAACCCATTCATTAAATAATTTCCAGAAAACCGAAACAATCTGCCTAACTTCAATTAATATCCAAATTCTGTAAATCTTTAGAAAATCCTGAATAGTTGTCATATTTGATTTGATGTATTCAAGAAATTAGGAGATTTTGTTTTTTTTTTCTATTTTATTTTAGTCATGTGAAGACTTTTAAAACATGCATGCTTACTACCCCTCACTGTTTCACACAAAAAGTAAGAGAAATAGAGAGGCAAACAGAAAAATACACGAGCGTTAGAGATAAAATAGTTAAGCTCGAACTAACGAGCTTTCTCTTATCTGGCCACCATTCCAGGAGCAAAACGAAAACAAACGAAATTGCGCTCGGCTGAACTAGCGCCGGCATATGTATAAAAGCTCCAACAGCAACAGTTAGAACAACCAGTACCTGCACAACCACCATTAGAACAGGAGAAGTGTAAACTTTTTTGGCGCGCAATTTCCAACAAACTGCCTGCCCATCTAGTATAAAAAGCACAGCAACAACAACAACAACATTAGTAATGTCTGATCTCACCAAGTCAAATGAAGCGGCGCCTAGCACAAAAACCATTCCATGTCAGGAGCAGAATCCACTGACGTCACGTGTGTTGGACGCCTTGCGTCAACTCGCGATTGACCATGGCATACTGAAGTATGATCTGACGACGCATCCCATTGCGGGCTTGGGTGAAAATTCCTTCGGTATGATATTTCAAGCGACATTAACACCCATACAGGACGAGCCCATCCTGGCCGTAGTGCAGCCGTTTATTTGTATTTTGAAAATTTCACCAAAAAACCAAGCACGCCGCACCGAAATGAACGTCGTCGAATATTATCGTCGCGAAACGTTCATGTACAAGACAGTTTTGAGTAGATATTGTACATTACGCGCTGGGGGAGATGTGGCCAAAGCCGATAACGCCATCACACAAGAATTCGATATTATTCCGCGCATCTATCACTCGTCGATGGTTGATGGAGACGAATTTCTCATCTTTGAGGATCTGTCACAGTCAGGGTTCACACAGAATTTGCGTTCCAATTCGCCCACCTTTGATTTGGTTGAGGCCGCCCTGTGCGCCTTAGCTAGGCTGCATGCCAACTCATTTGCGTTGCAGGTACAGCAGCCACAGGAATTCGCCTCAATCGTTGCTCAGTTGGATGATAATTTATTTAACGCTGAAATCAGTGAACATTCAGTGGAGTTTGGCCGAACCACGCTGAGACGCACGCGCGTATTGCTAGAGGAGGAAACCGACGCACAGTCGCAGCAGTACAGGCAGGTCCTGCGGGAATTCGAGAACGGTTTCAAGGAGATCGGATTGAGGTGTGTCAATGGCGAAACGTGCAGACCACATGCCGTCATATGCCATGGAGACTTTTGGAATAACAACATTTTGTACAAATTCGATGTAAGTAGGGAATGCAGTCTGAAGAGTCTGAAATCATTCTTGTGGTAAATAATATTCACTAATCGTTTTCTGTCTCCCTTTGCAGTCCAACAAAAAAGCCATTGCCGCCAAACTCATCGATTTCCAATTGTCTCGTTACGCCTCGCCCGTTCTCGATATGATGCATTATATGTTTGTGTGTACTAAAAAAGAGTTGCGCGACTCTCACTTCATGGAATTCCTACAAATCTACTATGATGCACTGGACAAAAATATGAGGTATTTCGGCTTGGACCCTGCGGTCATATATCCAAAAAACGTATTCGATAATCAAGTGCGCGAATACGGACCTTATGGCTTAATTATATCAGCGTTTGCGGTGCCGTTCTTCATATCGAATATGAATGAAATACCCGATTTGAATGAAGTTGCTCAAGTTGTGCAAGATAGTAAGCGCTTTTGCAAGGAAGCAAAAGCGGACGCGAAAGAAGATGCGGACACAAAAAAAGATGTGGATACGAAAGCGAGTGCGCCGCAGCCTGAAAACACAAGCAACGTTGTTTGCACTTCGGCTTCGGAAGTCGTTTCTAGATTCGATTTCATAAACGAGCGAACATTGCCTACTCTCCAGAAACGCATGACTGACATCGTGGCCGATTTGGTAAAATATGATATGCTCGGAAGTGTCATAAATCTTCAAAATAATTAAGCGGAAGTACAAGAGCAATCTGAAGATGCTATTTTAAGCTTTAATTTCAATTTTTAAATAACCAAAAAACAAGTCGCCTCTTAATGTTTAATAGTTCTAAGTGATTTTAGTTGGATTTTATGTTCATTCGCTAGAGTTCAGTATGTAAAGAAAATTTGTTCAGTTCTTCCGATTCCATTCAAATTCAATATGTTTGTAGTAAAAATGAATGTTACCACTTTAAACAAACCAAAAAAATAGTCCATGTTAAGGTGATTTTAGTGTGATTTTATGTTATGTTGAAATTTAAGTATTAAAAATGTAAAAATAAAATAAAATAAATCAATTTTTTAATGAATCGTCCGAAACGTTATGGGAAAAAATAAAATTTTTAATTGCATTAAAAATTGCTATAGGACTTGTCCGAAATAGAAAAGGTTTCACTGCAAAATGCTTGAATGAGTGAACCGAATAAATGAGGATGCAATAAAGCGGAGAATGCTTCATTTCTCGGACAATTTTAAGAGCTGAGCCCACAAACCATTTCGCTTTAAAATTTTTGTGCAATTTCTAATTTTTGTTTATTTTTTCTACGGGCAATATTTTTTTAGAGCCGGAAAACACAAATTTTTAAATAGTTTTAGATCGAAAAAAACAAATTAAAAAAAATTATTACTTACTAAAAAATAATAAATTAATAAAAATATGTCTCGAGATTGAGACAAATACAAGAAATATACTCCAATAACCGCCCCTAGGACAATAAGACCTAATTCATTTGAAATGGGGTATACCTGTACGTCAGCGGGGGCAACCAATAATATGTTTTTTTTTGTTATATTTTCTGAATCTAAAACGATTTTAAAAATTGTGTTTTTTTTTGTTTTTGCTTTTTAAGTGCGTTATCAAAAACACGTAAGATTTAAATTCTGCCATCATGAAAAGTGTAAATGGGAAACGTTTTTTCATAGAGAATTCCAGATTTAGAAGAGAATTTAAAAAAAATACATGGAACGAAAATCATAACTTCGCCATAATATTGGAACACAATAGGGGTTGTCACGAGGCGGAGTAAATGAGTAAAGTGTAAAATCAAAAATTTTCTGACAACAAAATGCCTTGAAAAAAGAAATTAAAAATTTTACACTTTCCTTTTTTACTACGTTACACAGGGCCTCGTGGAAACCCCTAATTTGTTTACTCCATATCAGAGTAAAAGCCCTATCCAATTATTACGATTGCACAGAACAATAAACAAGAATTTAATATTAAACTTGTATAAAAAAAAAATTAAATAAATTATGTGGTATTGGCCTTTTTAGAGGTTAGTGTTTGTGGGACAATTTTGTATTTTTATCATTCTGAGGAACTTTTTTGTGTGTCAAAATTTTGGTTTATTGCCGAAATGGATAATTACGATTTTTTCTCGTATTTTTCTAATTCTAAAACGGATTTTCAATAAATTTCTTTTTATCCGCACTGTGCCCGGATTTTCCGAGCGAATCACTAGTTTTTGTCTGCACTTATTAAAGTTTTATGATTTTTCCTTTATCTTTTCACTCAAATATACAATTCGATATCTTAAAGCACAATCATGATATGTCCATAATTGGTATGATTTTCAAATTGGTATGTTTTGTATGGAAATGTATTTATATTTTTCATATTTTTTCAATTACTTTCATTACAATTTCCACAAACCACAATATTATTTGATGCAGCTTTTTCTCAAGAATCAAAAAATACCAAAAACTAAGCATAACACGATTGTGCTTTTGGGTATCGATATTTATGTATACTTTTTATTGTGCGTGCCCAAACAGTGTTCACTAAAAGATAAACTGATAAACCCTTCCGAACCGAAGCCTATCGCACCACTCCAATAATTAACAAGTAGAGTGCATTTTTATAGAATATTTTATATTATCTTATAGCTAAACACTTAAACTTGTACATATTACAAAAAATATTTAAGAAATTGAAAGAAAAGTAAACATACTTGAAAGCGAACGTAACTTAAAGCCGTTTTTAAAATTAATATTACTATTACACACAATATCGTAAAAATGTTTGTACAGTACAATATGCAAAATCAAAATGACTTAAGAATTACGCCGTGCCCGAACATGGTTCCGGCACAGTTGGAAGGAAAAAAACTAATTTTGATTACGACATTATATTTGTTCACTAAAAATCTATTTCTTCTTGTTGTTCTTATTTAATGTTAAAATATATTCTGTATGCATGTGTAGCAGTTCCATCTGTCATCTGCGGGTATAAAATTCTGTAGTGTCTTAGCTTCGGTAATTTCATTTCAATGCGCCCAGCTCTTGAAGTGTGTATCGTATCATCATTTTTGGGTATGTCATTAAAGTTAAAAATTAAAATTAAAGAAATGTCGCCAACTTAAAACCACACAACATCTTCTCGCCAATCAATTATGTAAAATCAATAATTCAAAAAAAATTTAAAAAAAAAAACAACAAACAATCGTTCCAAGCTGAACGAAGCGCCACGGACTTTTCCAAATTTTGTTCATGTATGTCCAATATAGTTAACTAACTGCACACAATGCTTGATTGGTTTATTGCTTCAAAGTTCGATTTACTACTCGAGAAAAAAGTTCATTTAAACGAGCGCCTATGAATGCATATTTTTTTTAAAAGAATTTACAACGCTTTCTTAAAAACCCTTTGTTTTATTAATGTGCTCGAAATGGGGGCGGGGGGAGGGGGGTGCGGTGTTTCCGAATTCCGCCTTCCCTGCGAATTTCAATTAAAACTGTTCGTTCACGGATGAGAGAATTCAGTGGGGCTTGGCTTCGATTGTAGAAAACGGAATTGAATTCCAGTAGAAATTGTATTCTACCTCTCGGTGCTAAATACTAATTAATGTCTTTAGTATTTATGTATTGGTTGCCTTTGTATGCGCAATATAGAATGATGAAATGAACTAAGCGATATTTTGTGTGTTTGTTAGAATTATGTAAGGAATACTGTTTCCTTTTGAGTTGCTTGTCTTACGAACGTACCTACGCATTTAATTCTATTTAACTTATGTGCACATCTTAGAATCGAACTTATTGCGAAGCTACTTCGCGAAAACGCTTCTGACGCTCCAAACTCTCAACTTCGGCCCAGGAATTGCGCATGTTGCGGAAGAGCTGCAAGGCGGCAAGAAATTTAGAAAGTCAATAAATTTTGGGTTTTTCTGAATATTTAGAGAATCTCTTCAACATACCTCATCCACCCAATTGTGCTCCGCGAGTAGATCGTTAAGTATTTCTGTTGATGTTTTGCCGGGATTCTCTTGCTGTTGTTCGGCTACGCGACGCGAGCAATTTATATACAAATTGTACTTTTCGTGGGCAATCTTATGGAATATGTCGGCTCGAGCCGCACAAATGCGACAAAGTAAAATGTCCTAGAACGAAACAAGTGAAATGGTTAGGCTGGCTGGCCGCACATAAACTAACGAAACGTACCTTCTCATAGGAAATTCGTGTGTCGGTGGGCACCGTTTGCATCGTATTCGTATTGTACGGATTGCCAAAGAGAAGAAATCGCACCGAAATGCCCGGCTGATGGCAGCCGCCGCAGTTCTTTTGCGTTAGATTGTTCTGGCCCCATTCGGTGAAGACGTGACACTTGGGCCATGTTTCTATCGATACAATAATGCTGCGTGTCCACGGCGTTATCGAGAGTAGTTTGCGTTTGCAATTGTCCATGATGGTGTCAACGGCGCGCACACTGCCCAGGAAGTACTCATCTACAGAATACACAATGCAAAACAAAAACAACCAAAAAATTAAAGACATTATTTTCGTAATAGGAAAATCGTTTGGTCGAATGTCAGTCGCACTCACACGTACCCTTTTCTCTAGTGATCTCAGAGAAGAAACTCGGATCCAGGACTTGCGATATCATCGTTTGTATATAGATCTCGAAGTGATCGCGATACGACAGATAGTCCTCCATGATCTTTTCAATGAACTGTTCGGTGTCGTCGGCCAGGAGTTCGGAACGCATGAACTCCACAATGGTTTCGGTGTGTGATTGGATTTGTATACGCACAGGAGCCTTAAGATACAGTTTCTTTGTTTCGAGATTCCACGAAGCGTACTAAACGGCGGAGGGGGAGTTTATGTTAATTGAGTGAAGATACACCAGCAACAACTCTACATACCTTCGACATATTCCGGTAGAACATCTTGCTATTCTGACAGAAGGGCTCATATTTCTGCAGAATACATTTGGAGTCCACTTGCCAAATTGTGGGCCAGTCGTTGACCAAGTCCGAGCGTAGAACAATAAAGTCGCCCGTCTGAAATAATAACGGGAAAATGGAAAAAAAAATTAAAGTTTTTTCATCTTGGAGGGGGCGAGGCGAACTCACTTTAAAGTTGTCAACAGCCGCTGTCGAAGAGTTGGAATAATTGGAGCCGGTCGCCGTCAAATCCTGATTGGGGTTGTAGTTGTCGTTGGCTACGATTGCGTTTGGCTGCTGTTGTTGGTGCAGCTGTTGATTTGGCTGTTGCTGATGGTGGAGTTGCTGTTGTGCTTCTTGTTGTTGCTGTTGTTGTGGTTGATTGTAATTGTTTTTGCGTGGGGAGCCTTTGCTGCGACGTGCTACTTTTCGCTTATAGCCCTTACCATCGTCGCTCTGCAGAGGTAAGAAGAAAATTTGTGTTGAATCTTTGAGAGCTAATTGACGAGCAATTCCGGTGGAAAAATGTAGGTAGTAAGTATGTATTGGTATTTGAGTTCAGATTGTTTTGCCTAAAGGGGGTAAAGCCACAAAAAAAAATATACTGAACAGAAATCAATCTGGCCGACCGACCAGGTTGGAATCCTCCTAAACGAGCCAATCGTATTCAATTTGTTTTTCTATATTTTATTTTTATATAGTATTTTCCACTCTCACGCACGCACGCACACACACTTTAGTATGTAACTGTTTTTGGCATACTTACATCCTCTTCCTGTGGTGTCCACACTGGATCTGTATCCGAGTCGGCAAACTCATCTGGCTCGGCCAATTGATCATCATTGCCGCCGCTGCCGCCTACCGCCGCAGAGGTCATCATCATGGCATGGACGCTGGTCTGTTTGGCCTTACGCAAACATTGCTCACGACGCGGTGGCAATGTGAGTGGATCTAGAACATACGGAACAGGTGGAATACAATGCTGGATTGATGAAGGCAGGCTAACGATAACATACAGATACAGAGAGACAGAGAGAGAGATGTGACCAAGAATATAGCAATCCTAGGCAAATGATTGCTCTCCGGGTCATTACGTATGTGGTGGTAGTGGCGGTCGGTAGGTGAGTGTGAGTGTGTGCGAGCGAGCGAGTGACTTGAAGGACAATCACTTTTGTATTCATATAATTTGTTTATTAAACCTTCGTACGCCATGCGCACACCACACACCACACTCGAAAAAGATCAAAAGGCTTTTTAATGTGATTTGAAGAGCTCAAGAGTGGCGAGCAAAAAGCACGTGCGCAATTCGATTCGAAAAGGTCGGGTCGAGAGTAGAGAGCTACTACTACTGGTTTGAAATGGGGGCAAATCGTTTAGTTCCTGTTTCGTAATTAATCTCTGCTTTTTCGTTTCTTCGAAATAAAAAACACAAAATTTATTTGGATTCTGTTTTTGTCAAAAATACTTTCATTTTTCTCTTTTCTTTTCTTTTCTTTTCATTTCTTTTCTATTTTCTATTTTTTTTTCTTTCTTTCTTTTTTGATTATATAACAAATTTGTTTTTGTTTTAGTTATTTTTTTTTTTTTTTGTAACAACAACACACGAAGAAGCTTCACACAACGAAACGCAGGTCTGTCTGTCCTTCGCAAGATCGCGCTCAGTGCCAATGCCACAGAAAATTTAGGAAATGATGATGATTGGGTGTAACGCTAGTGGCGGTGGAGGCAGTATTGCTAGTGGAATTTTGATGGTCAAGAAACATACCTTGACTGCTGCTGCTCGCGCCGTGGCCGATCTGTGCGCAGTTCTGTTGGCCAGGGTATTGCTGTTGCTGTTGCTGCAAGTGTTGTTGCTGCTGCTGCTGCTGCTGGTGGTGAGGATGCTGCGGATGTTGCTGTTGACCGTAGGGGCGGAATGACTGTTCTGATTGTTGTTGCTGCTGCTGTTGTTGCATATGATCGGCAGGATGTTGTATGACAGAGGCGGCATTCGACGATGAGGACGCAGCAGCAGCTGCCGCAGCCGCTGCCATTTGTGCGTGCGGTCGTTTTTTCGGCAGTATCTGTGTCTGCGAGATAATTTTAATTTTATGTCCATCATCGCCAGTGAGAACACCCCCACTATGAGCGGATGCATCTTGCTGTTCGGCCAGCTGCGCCGCCTCGTCGTTCGCAGACAGTTTATTACGCTTTGCACCGACGCCGCCTCCGCCGCCGCCACCGCCGCCGATACCACCACCACCGGCCGGCGATTTTTGATAGTTCAATTTACGACCGCTTTTCACCACCGGCGGTGGATCATCGTCGCGTTCGCCTTGCAAGAACTTCAAGTAGCTGTCCATGAACTGGGTCTTCTTCTCGCCAATCGAAGTGCCCACACAGGCAGTCTTTTTCTCGGGTGCAACGTATGGTGTGGCGGCGGGTGTAGCTGCGGCGCTTGCGCCGTTGTTAGTTGCGGTCGGCGTCGCCACTGTTGCCCCTGCCGCTGAAGAAGACGTTGCAGCGACATTGTTCTCGGCGGCATGAGGATTCCGTATGCCAAAGTTGGTGTTATTGCTGGCGGAGTTGGCATTTCGTCCGTTGCTCGCAGACGTGGCATAGCCCTGTTTGGGCGCAGCGGCGTCTGTCAGAAATTCCAGCTCCTCCTCAATGTTCGGCACGATGACTTTATTGGAGGCATCGTTGACGGGTGGTGGCGCCTCCACGGCAGCAGGTTGTGACTGCTGTTGATGTTGTATCGCCGCCTGCTGTTGTTGTTGTTGCTGCTGTTGTTGCTGTTGTTGCTGCTGCTGTTGCGTTTGCTGCTGATGCTGATTGAGATTATATAGCGTGTGTTGTATGGCACCGGCGGCGGTGGCTGACTGCTGCATGCAGGCCGTGTACTGCGAAGCTATTTGCTGCGGAAACGCCGGATAGTACGAGGCGAGGTTCGTCAGGTGCGGGTGCGATTGCGCCTGCGATGATTGCAGGTGCGCTGGTTGTGGAATCTGCTGTTGCTGTTGTTGCTGCTGTTGTTGCTGCTGCTGTTGTTGTTGTTGAACTTGCTGCTGCTGTTGTTGATGTTGTTGGCTGGCTGCCTGCTGTTGCTGGACTGCCGTATGCGGATTCACATACGTTGGTATGCTAATGGCGGCCGCTTGGGCCACCGGCGAAGGCGTATTGTTTTCGATTTTTAGCGGCGTATTCCATTTGTTGTTAAAATCGTAGTAGGTGGCTTGCTGTTGCTGCTGCTGTTGTTGCTGCTGCTGCTGTTGCTGATGTTGTTGTGCATGTTGCTGCTGCTGCTGCTGCTGTTGCTGCTGGTGATGTTGTTGGGCCGCTTCCTGTTGCGGACTGCGCACCGCCGCATAATCGTTAGCCACCAAGGTCTTTTTCGGTTGACGTTTTCGCGGCGTTTTAGCAGGCTTCGGCTGCTGCTTCGGCTGCTCCTCCACCTGCAAGACAAAAGAGAAGCAACATGAGAACGTGACCCTTCACAATAGTCAGACTAATTCATTTTATACATAATTAACAAGCATTTCAAACAAAAACGCTACTGGCAAAATTCTGCTGTACACATGGAATGGAATATGGTTTCTGGTAATTCGCGTTGGTTAAATTAACTTAAAGTATTAAAATTGGATTGGTCTTACTCTCATCTTCCTCAACATCGCACATTAACGTCACAGGTTCAAATACGTTCTCAAATCAATATTTTTAATAGTTTCAATTTAAGAGTCGAAAAATAAAATCTAAACACTAAAAATAAGAGACATTTTACTTGTACGGGAAAAAATTAAAGAGTAGATTGGGAAAAACTTGTTAGAATATTATAAAAAAAAAGAACAACAAAGAAGTGTTAGTGTGAGTGTGTTCAATATAGGGCTGTGCGATTAATCATATTTTACATTGATCATAATTTCAATCAGTTAATCGATCAGATCATGAGATTCATCAAAAAATTTAACTAAGTATTTCGATTCATTTTTGAATTAACGAATTGATGTCAAGCGATTAATCAATTTTATGGATTATTCAGAAAAGCAGTTATTCTCAATTATGATTAATTAATTCTAAAGACTAGCTGCTTAATACGTTTTGTAATAATCGTAGTTTGGATTAATCGAACGTTCGCACAGCTCTAGTTCAATAAATAATTGAGGCACCCATTTCCCCAAAACAATTAAAAACATTTTTTTTCGATTTCAAGTATTTTCAAAGTAGTCGACGGGTGGTCGGTCTTGCACTCACTTTTGTCTTACATAATAAGAGCATAAGTTTGCTTGATTTGAATGCAAAAGTCTCCTCAAATGAACACCTCAATTATCCAAAATATCATCCACACCTTTCGCGTTAAAAATATTTTTAATTACAGATACATTTTTTTTTGTTTTAGAGTACACAAAGAGGAAGATGAAAATTTATTTAAGTTCTGATGAATGATGAATGTAAACAAACGAATCAAAACATTCAACAAACGATATGAGAAACTCAAAATGTATTCGTGGAGAATACTGCCTCATTGCATTTGAATACGAGTGAACTAGTGGCACCAGTTTCAATTTCAATTCCAAATAATCTTTCAATCAGCTGATTGCTAGCATTAGAAAAAATTGTATTGTTAAATATTTCGTGAAATTTTTGAAATGTTCCCAGTTTTGTTTAATAGCCGAATGTTAAATGTTCAAATTGTGATTTTAATGGGCTTATCAGTCAGTAGAAACGTGAAAGGTAAAACAAAAAAAGTTAAATGAAAGTGATTTTATTTCACACGAAAATGAAATCAATCATGATTTAATTTTAAAAACTTAAATTTTTGGATTATTTTCAGATTTTTTTCAAGTATTACATTGGAAGAAAACTTTAGAGCTGTTTAGCCATTCAGAAGACATGAACTTGAAGCACTCTACAATGGCAAAATAATTTCGAAATTGCCATCATAAAAAAAAACGCAAATGTTACTCTTCGAGAAAAGGTTTCTATTTATACGATTCGTATTGGAATGTCAGAAGCTCCAAAGTAGCAGTTATGTGTCTTCGATTATATACTGAAATTGTGTTGAAGCTCCAAAGTAGCAGTTATGTGTCTTCGATTATATACTGAAATAGTGTTGAGTAGAGACCGATAACGTAAACCGGCAACCATCCAAATTTTGACCGAAAATTCAAATTTTAAATCCGAACCGAAACCGCTTTCGGTTCGGACCGCGGACATTCTGTATTATTGAGTAATGACGATGTTGGAATTCAAATTGGTTTGTAGGGTTAGTTTTTATAGCAACAGCAAATGCAAGCAGAAACGAAATTTTTTGTGAATGTGACACCCTCAACCAAAAAGAATAATTTTGAAATTTTGAAAAAAGCAAGATGACTAAATGTTGAAAGGTGACCGTGTTTGCATATATATTATATAGAATGAGGAAATATAAAACAAATTACTTAACAAATTAAAAAACTGCAAAAATAAAATCTAATTTAAAAAAAAATGTATTTAAAAACAAAAACCAAATCAAATAAAAACTAAAACAAAACAAAAACGAGACAAAGAAGTAAAAAAAGAAGTAAAAAAAAAACAAAACCAAAACCAAAACCAAATCAAATGAAAAACAAAAATAAAATACAAACCTTTGGAATTATTTGAATCTGTGACGATGTGGTGGAAGATGAAGTAGTTTGTTGTTGTTGCTGCTGCTGCTGCTGCCGCTGCTGCTGATTGTGGGTATTATTTGTTGTGGGCGACATTAGCATGTTGGCCACCATATGTTGTCGCCGTTGTTTCTCCTGTTGCTGCTGCTGTTGCGCCTTTTGACTTTGGGCGTAGGCCACATTATGCTGCGCTGCATTGTTATTATGCATTTGTTGCTGTTGTTGCTGCTGCTGTTGTTGCTGCTGTGTATGTTGCAGCACCGAAGAGCTTGTGGTGGTGCCCGAATTCGGATCGTAAATGGTCTGTTTTATTTCCAAGCCGGGCGGCAAGTTAAAAATCAAATTCTCGCCTGCATCGGAATCGGCAACATAGCCCAGTTGGCGATGCTCTTGCTTCACCTGCAGCTGCAGCACATTCTTGACGTCTTCACCACTGGCCGAGTCTTCGATTTTCGGCCAACAATTGGTTACCTGTTGTTGTTGCTGTTGTTGTTGTTGCTGCTGTTGCTGCTGCTGCAGCTGCTGCTGTTGCTGCAACGTGCTTTGTATCACAGATGAGTAGGCCACAGTGGATGATGCAGGCGAACCAGCGCTTGCAACGTTACGTCGTATTGGCGATTCAGCACCCGCCACTGATCCCGCTGCCGCCTTGTAGACGATGACTTGCGGTGTGGCGTCGGCAGGGTGCAAATTCGTAACGACCGCGGCCGGAGAACCGCCCGCCGAACTCAGCGATGGACTAGCATAGACCGGGTATGCGACCTGGCTGGCGTTCTGCTCCAGTTGCAGCTGCTGCTGTGAATTGCGCACTATTTTATAACTTTTGCCATCGATGGTGTAGTATGTTTCGTTCTCCTGTAGCTGCAGCTGATTCGCAGCCGCTGCCTCCTCCTCCTGCTGCTGCAACTGTTGCTGCTGCAAGCGCCTGAGTATCAGCATGTCATTGTACGCCTTTTGCGACTCAACCTGAGCAATTTCTTGTTTTATTTGCTAATTTTTGAGGGGAATGACATTTTCAAGTGGTTTCACGGAAGAGTACAATTCAATTAAACTTTAATTGTTATGTGTGGTATGAAATGATAAGGCAATTACATGAACCTAACAGACGTTGGTTGACTGGATTGAATTGAAAATTATATGTATCGAAGAATCTAATTGACTAAAGAACAAATCAGTGGCTACAAGTTAGAATGACAGATTATGGTCGATAGTTAGTCATCGTTTAAGTTAGATAGATTTTAGTACGGATGTAAACAGCCACCAAGGCGCAATTTAAGGAACAATTAAATTGTTTATATTGTGGTACAAACCAAGGATTGGAATGGAACAAAGCTAATTGAAGTGTACTCCATAATCACCAATTTGATATTACATAGTGTCGTGCAATGCGCCAATTAGACTTTTAGAGTGTGCGCGCGTGTCCAAATGGCTTATATACGGGGGATATTTCGCGCAAAGATTAATAAATAAACTAATCGCAATAATGAAGAATAAGTTACAACAAAATTATAGCCAAAAAGTCCACATACAATACTAGGAAATGTTTCAAAATGTTCCAGCAAGGCTAATTTACAATATTAATAATTATACTTATGTATGCGAATAAGATTCACGAGGCTCCAAGGCGATAGTGAGGGCATGCAGTTGTTCGGAGATATGCACTTATAATTATTATTTCAAAACATACTACTCACCACCTTCTCGGCCACTAAGTTCAACTGCTGCTGATGCTGCTGCTGGGCCTGTTGCTGTTGTTGGGCTGCTTGTTGCTGTTGTTGTTGCTGCTGCATTGCCAGAAATGTATTCGATATCATGGGCGTGTTCCAGCTGAGGGTGGTCGAGGTCAGGGCGGCCGTTGTGGGCGATGGCGACGCCCCACTCGACGACGAGTTCTCGCCGTAGTAATTCGAGGCGACATTGTTGGCTGCAGCCGCCGCCGCCGAGGAGACCACCGCCACGGCAGCCTGGTTCTGAAACGAAGTCAGCTGCTTGTCTAGCGTTGAGGGGATTTGCAGTTGGCGATGTGGCGTGTTCACCGCCGTGGAGGCGTAGTGTGCTGGTTTCGGCTGGACGCTGGCCGCAGCTGCATGATGGTAGATCTGCTGAAATACCGGACTATAGCTGCTGATGGGCGAGGGCGATACGAAGCCTCCGCCGCCCGCTGCCGCATTGAATGTGGCCGCAATGTTCGAGTGCGCCGCCTGCAGCAGCAACGATTGTGCGCTCTGTCCCGCTGCTGTTATGGAGGCGAGGTGCGGATGCTGGAACTCATCGGCCGAGCCTCCACTCGATGTTGGTTGGACGATGCGGTTGTAGGCGTAGGACCAGGGACTGGAATTGGGATCCATTGTTGTGCAGATTGCTACTGGAAATGCAGAAATTCACATTGTTATTGAATACTAGGTAGATAATGCAAACAAAAAAAAAAAAAAAAGGCGAAACAAAAGCAATTTATTTTCCAAATGCAAAAACGCAGCTCGGTACATATTCTGTAGTTGCGCAAACCAATTTTCGGAGTGGTAATGGGAAAAGTAGCCTACTTTTTGGTTGCAAGGGAAATACACACTTTGGCACAATTAGTTTGGTTTAAGAGGATGTATTTTAACACATACGAATTCACAATAGGCATGAATTTATGAATTCAAACTTCGGCATCAACCCTGTGCAAAAGTGCCCCCCTTGTTGGAGCATCGCCGCCATCTCTCCCCATCAAACCGAAAGTATTTTCATTTTCCCCCCACCCCTTTACAATCAATGCGTTCAATGCTCAATGCTATGTGTGGTGGACTTTGCTAGTTTCAGGGATTTACACATTTCATTTCATTTGGTTTGGATTTATTCGCACCTTCAAAACTATGCTGTTTTTTATTATTTTCCAACTTTCATCCGTAGTTTTTCCGCTTTGCAGGTCGCGGAGCACCTTGCGACGCCCGACTCGCGTTTTTTCTCGTACGCTAGTTGCGTCAATTTTTCAAAATCAATTCTTGCACTTTTTCACATAAATTTCCAAGTAATTCTTTGTCAAAATCCTATTCTTACGTTCTAATTGATGTTTTTAAAGCGTTTTACACACAATTTTCGCCGAATTTCGTTGTAATTTTCAAGTTTTCTGTCTTTTCTGTGTCTACTGTGATTAGTCAAAGCGCCATTTTAAAAATTGGTGGAATACAGAGCCGTTTGGTTAACCGGTATTTATTTTTCGGTTATCGGTTCGATTAGTGACATTTCACAAATATTATTCGTATTGGAAAACCGGATGTTTTTCTGGAATAACCTGAAATTATAAATAATATCATAAATTTGGTAAGATCTCCATTTTTCGAAAGCTTTTTTTCAGCAATGCTTGAACAATATATTTTTAAGATATTGCCCCGTTTGAATGAAAAGTAGTACACACTTTTCACTCAAGTATTCACAAAAGCGTATACTTACACTATCATGCCCATTACGAAAAATCTGACAAAAAGCTAATAAGAACTGGGGTAGTGCGAACGGGATAGAACATTTTGCACCGAAAATCCATATAAAAACTGTCAAATATCGGCATGCTCAGGCCAGTGAAAATTCTCAAAACGCCATTCCCATGCGGCATGAAATAAATTGGCACTAAAATCCCATTTTATCCTTTTTCAGATTTGTGAGATTTATCTCCCATTTTTTAATGGCTTGTGAGAAGGGAGTTTTTTGTGAGAGATTTTGTAACATTTTTTAATTGCTGTGAGATTTGATGTGAGAATTTTTATTTGTTGAGAGATTTTTTGCCCACATGAAATGTGTAATTTCGTGAGATTTTATGTGAGAATTTTTAATTGGTGTTAGATGTTGTCTCAAGTGAGATTTTTTAGATTTTGTGTGAGATTGTGAGATTTTTTGTTCGATATTTATCCTACGGTTAGTTGCGAAGTCTAATCGCAAGCAAAATTCCGTTCGCACAATAGTTTAAGGTGCATTTAGATCGCACGAACTCGCGAACAAAATGCCATTGCACTAATGGTTTTTTAAGAAACATTTTTCAGCCAGTTTCGCGATCTATGTGGGGATTTATACTCATCAGTGCTTAAATGCAGCCCTGGACTAATTGTACTAAAATATCAAAATTTTAGTTTCTGCTGTAAAAAGTCAAACAGGTCATTTCTCACGAGCGTTTTTATCATACGGGTAAATAAATCGAATGTAAGTACTTTGAAGGCTATATTTTTATATAATTAAGAAATTGTATTGTTTAAAAGAGATCAATTTGAAAGAAATCTATTTTATTAAATCGCAAAAGTCCTGTAGGCCGGGGAGACAGCAAGATGTTACAGATATTTATTTGAGTGGAGATTCGGTAGTTTAGCTCTGTTCGTTTTTCGATAGTTCTTAGTACTTGAGTCTGCTTTTCAGTGCTGCCATATATACGAATAATCAGTATTATTCGGAATTGTGAAATTTTCATGAAAAATACGGATTTACGTACGGGTTTCTCGAAAATACAGTATAAATTAGAAAATATGGATTTTCGGGGGAAAAATCTGGCAGCACGGTTGCTATTGCTATCTTTGTCGACCATTGTGAAGGCGAAAAAAATATTTTCACTCATCTTGCATTAAAATTGCTGAGTTACTGTTATTAGACAGATTGAGCATTATAAAGTGGAAATTTCACTTGTTCTTCTTCTATAAATAGTTTATAAATACTTATTACAAAAAGGTAGGCGTACGAAAACCAAGTGTAAACAATTTTCCAATTTTAATTGGCTCTGCTACGTGTAAATAAAATAAAATTGACGCCCTCCTTTTGTTCTGCCAAACTCAGATTTGCAATGGATTTCGGAGATGATTTCGCAGCCAAGGAAGAAGTCGACCCTGCAGCAGAGTTCCTAAAACGCGAACAATCGGCGCTAGGCGATTTGGAGTCTGAGATAATTCCTGGAGCGGCTACAGCGCCCATCACCGACGATGGTCTCTTGGGCGGAGACATCAATGAACTGGCGCCCGCTGCGGGCGGCCTGGAGTCATCGACTGGCAGTTTCGAGATGATCGGAGGCGAATCGAACGAACCGGTTGGCATCTCTGGGCCACCACCATCGCGCGTAGAACCCGAAAAGATTCGCAAGTGGCGCGAAGAGCAAAAACAACGCTTGGAGGAGAAGGATCGCGAAGAGGAGCGCAAGAAAGAGGAACTACGCTTGCAGGCCAAGCAAGAACTTGAGGATTGGTTGCGCCAAACCGAAGAGTCAATCTCTAAGACGAAGACAGCTTCGCGCAGCGCTGAAAAGCAAGCTGCGGCACTCGAGAACGGCGGCCCCATGGAGCCCGGCACCGAGTGGGAGCGTATCTCGAAGCTTTGCGACTTCAATCCCAAGGTGAACAAGGCGGGCAAGGACGTGTCGCGTATGCGTTCCATATACCTACACCTGAAGCAGAACCCCATTCCACTGCAGAAATCATCTGCCTAAGGAAGTTGAAGTTATTTATTCCAGCGCAAGGACCGCAAAATCACACTTGGTTTTTCTTTTAGCGATTCCTAATGGGCAAAAGTTACAAATAAAAAAATTATTCAAATTTATATTCGCGAATGTATTATTAAAAATTTAAAATATATAAAAAATATATTTAACAAATTGAAAAGTCTTTGGATTATATAAGGTGACGGATCTCCTGGAAGTTGCAGAAGTCCAGATTCATGTCGGCGCAAACACATTTCTTGGTTTTGCAATCGCAGCCTCCATATGGGTATCTAGATCTCTGGCAAAATTGTGGGCAGGCAAGACTCGACTGTCTCTTCAGGGCCAATTCACTCTTGCAGCCGTCGAATTCAAACTCCTCGTAGCGAGCTAAAAATTGTAAATATTTTACATTTTATTTTTGAATTTTACGGTTATTGTACTTCTTGCTACTGTAAATTCGCCATTTATCAAAATGGCGAAGAGGAAAGCCAGTGCAACGCGTCTGAACATCTTGATGATATACGTTTAATAAGACTAACTAAATCATTTGTGCAAATAAACGGAAACTTAATAATGTAATACGTGGCAACTTATTTTCGGCGTTTGCTTAACGGTAAACAGGGTGTCACGAGTTTTGGTAGAAAAAACACTTAAATTTCAAAGTCACCTAAAAAAAATCGTTTTGCATCGGCTTTACATTGCACAAAAGAAGCAATTCATTTGGTGATGCAATTAACATGACATTCTAAAATTTGTCCAAAGTGTAATAAATTTGCTTTCTTTTTTTTAGCTTCATGACGACTCCAGCACCTAGCAACTACAAGCGCACAGACTATATACACTGGGACGATTACTTTATGGCCACCGCTTTGCTCTCGGCCAAGCGCAGCAAAGATCCCGTCACTCAGGTGGGCGCTTGTATTGTGGATAACGAAAATCGCATCGTCGCCATCGGCTATAACGGGTTTCCGCGCAACTGCAATGACGACATTTTCCCCTGGGGCAAACCCTCAGATGGCGACCCCGACCCCCTCAACGACAAGAAGATGTACGTAGTTCACGCCGAAGCGAATGCGATACTAAATAAGAATGTGGTGACACTCTGCGGCACTAGACTCTACACAACGCTCTTCCCCTGCAACGAGTGCGCCAAGCTAATCATCCAGTCGGGCATACGCGAGGTGCTGTACATTTCCGATAAATACGCGGAGAAACCAAAATATCGAGCCTCCAAGCGTATGTTCGATGCTGTGGGTGTGGCGTATAGGCGATATACGCCCGCTCAAAACCAAATCGTCATTGACTTTGATGAAGTTATTCAAGAAGAACTGAACTTATCGCTTGGCGTGGATGATCTGAAGATAAACTAAATTTAATTATGTTATAGCCGAAATTTAATTTATATTTTTAACTATTTTACAAATGACTTTCTAATGCGAAATTATTATTGTTCCTGCATGTTTTTGATCGTCTGTATGTATAGCAAATTATTGTATAAATTATATTCTTTGACCATTTTGTAACAACACAAAAGCCACATTAAAATTACGAAAAGGAACATTTGCTTTCAACTTTTTCTTTGAACACATTCGAAAGAGTTCCCTTAAATTGCAACAAAATAAAAGGAAATTATTGGTCCAAGTAGGTCTAGCGTCGAAAACAAAAAATTTTTGTGTTTTTGAGTGGATTTCCGGTTCAAAATTGTACATATGTACCCAGTTGATAGTTTACACGTCTTAAACTTTCAAATTGCTGCAATTGTTTCGAATGAAGGCCAATTGAAATGTTTGCAAAATAGGATTTCTGGAATATTTTAAAAATTATTTACAAGGTTTTTCTAAAGAAAATTTTGCAGTTTTATAAATTTTCTCCTGGATAACTACACCATTTATTGTCATTGTGAAATGAATTTCACAATGGTGCGATGTATAAATTGCCCTACATCCATTGTATAAAAATGTTCACAAAATTTCACACATGTTAAAATTCTCATAAAATCTCATTTCTCACAAGCCATTGAAAAATCTCAATATGAGATAAATATCACAAATTTCTATCCTGCAGCAAGCAAAAAGCTTAGCAAAAATTTCTAATTTTAAAAAGTACTCGTTACCCGTATGTCACGCATCACTATCACTATCGTGAAAAGTACAAAAACAACTGACGCAATTCGGGTTCAATTTGCGTATTGAATATTGGAAGAAAAGTTTAGTTACTTGCGGATTTATTTATTTCAAAGTTTAATACAGGGAACATACTCGAAAAATAATAATTGCAGCAAAGGGACTGTTATCAATTTTCGCATTAAAAAATGTCATCGCATTTATCGTGCGAATAAATCCGTTCTTTATTGTGAAATGAATAACAACAAGCATAAGAGGAGGTAAATCGAAAGCAGGTTCAAACTTCATATATACAAATGAAAAAGGAGAATTACAAGTTTTCTTGCCAACATCATTAATTCTAGGGGGCGCAATGTGCAATTTGCAGTATTAAATTGGATTCCAATTTGATTACAGTCGCAACCGTGACGTCACATTCACATCGTATGATCAAATAACGCGTTCTGATTGGTCGCTTTTCAGCCCCTCTCCGTTCTGCCTACCCCGTTGCATTTCGAATTTTTTTGTGTAGCTGCGAAATGTAAATTCCCTGTCATATTGGGGGAAATCGATCAAAATCGAATTTGTTAATAATAAAAGGAAATTTGTTTTAGCGCATTGGATATGGATCCTTCCCTTGATATGGAGTTCATATCCAGCGGAATGGTGGACTCTCTGGACTTGTTCAAAGACGAGGACGCTTTAACCATGATCAAGGAAATGATTCCTCCAGGTGGGTTTAGCACAAACACATACATGAACCCTACTCTTCTAATACCCACACCAATTCCAGACATGTTGAACAATTTCTTAAACGACATGGATCAGGTGCAGCTGTCGGATGTCGAGATGGCGGATGAGCAGCAAATCATGTCGGAACTTTGTGAACAGTTGCCGCCCATAAAGCAAGAAGACACTTCTTCACTGCATTCCTCACCCTCGCGCACTCCATCTGCCTCCAGAATGTCCCCCGCCATGCAAATGTCCATATACAAACCACTGAGTTCAACGGATCCTATGATGGCGTCCAATTTCAGTCCGATACCATCAGTCGCGAGTCCAATAGGCATTATGCCGACAAACCTACTCGCCAGTACATCACCAAATGCGTCCGCCAACAAGCAGCAACAGCAAACGGCCGGCGTAATTCATACTGTTGAAGCGAACCCTACCCCAGTCGCCAACGGTCTATTGCACAGTCCAACAGCGACAAACCTTCAACTAAACCAGCTGGATTCGTCGACTATTGCTCTCACCCAGTCAACACACGCTCTCCCATCCATAGTATATGCCACGACAACCAACAACAATGCGTTCGTCTTTCAGGCGGGTCCACAAATTGCTGAAAAACAAGTACAAATCACAACAACTGCCACAGGCTCACACCAATCTCCACAGCAATTTTCCAAAAAGATGCAGTCGTTGCCGCAAGTTTTGACCGTTCGCAGTGTAGGTGGCGACAACAGTCACTCCAACGCTACACAATCGCATACAATCAATGTAGGTACAATGACGATGTATACACGTTGAGAAATCGATAAACATTTTCCTTTCCAGTATGCGCAAAACCCCTCACAGCAACCGCAACAGCAGCAGGTTATTATTCAAGCTAACCCAACCTTAATGTACACCACCACCGCCACTACACAAGCGGCTCTGGTTAATGGTACGGCAATCTTGGCCTCGCACATCCCGGTTGTTTTGGAACCCGCACCAGCACAGCCCACTGTGAGCTCGAGCATCAGCGCGAGAAGTACGATGAGCAATAACGAAAACAAAGTACCCATCAGCCGAGCCCAGCCCAAAGTGAAGGAGGTCAAGCGGTCGGCACATAATGCCATCGAGCGACGCTACCGCACCTCCATCAACGACAAGATCATTGAGCTGAAGAATCTCGTCGTAGGCGATTCAGCCAAACTGAACAAGTCGGCCGTGTTGCGCAAGGCCGTGGACAAGATACGCGATCTCCAGCGCCAGAACTACGACTTGAGAGGGGAAGTACAGCGTCTACAGGGCGAATTGATGGCACGCGACGGATCGAAGGTGAAGGATCTTCTGCACTCGGTGTCTGCCATTGCTAGCGGTGGCAAGAAACGAAAACAATCGACGGACGAGGCGCTGCTGTATAACAAACAGCATCTCATGACGCCGCCACGTAGTGACGAGTCAGATCCGTCCCTGTCGCCACTGCATTCGGACATATCGATGCCACCGTCACCATATGGCGGCTCGACAACCAGCAGTAGCGGAGCCAGCGTCAAAGATGAGGTCGAAATGGTGCCCAGTGCCATGCGAGGTATGGCCTCGCATTCGCGTTTGGCCCTGTGCATGTTTATGTTTGCCGTTCTAGCAGTGAATCCATTCAAGACACTGCTGAGCCAAACACCATTGGGCGGTGGCTTCGGCTCGGATCTCGATGACGACGAATTGGTTGGACAGCGCCGCAACATCCTATCGGTAGAAGATAACTGTAAGTATAGAGAAATCGTTCGATATTATAAGGCAGGCTTTGCATTTCACTTTCGAGTGAAGTGAAATCAATTCCAAGTAAAAAAGCCAATAAATCCGAGTGGAAGTGAATTCAAATCACTTCCGAGTGAAAATAAATGAAATCACTTCCGAGTGAATTCAAATCACTTCCGAGTGAAAGTAAAATGAAATCACTTCCGAGTGAAATAAAATCACTTCCGAGTGAAAATGAGATGAAATCATTTCCGAGTCAATGCGAAATCAATTTCACTTTTTAGTGTTTAAATGTTTAAATTTTACTTTGCTTTAAACAAAACGCTGAACGTGGAAAGCTTAAATTAACAGCCACGTGTTCTTGTTAAAATACCTTGAACTTTTTGAATTTATATACGCACATGAAACTTGCGCGAAATAAACCCTTTTCTGTATTTTGAATGTTCCTTTCCTTGGCAGATGTTGACAGCTTCATGACTTGGCAGAACACGACTTCTTCTTTGATACTCTGGGCAGTGAACTTTTTGGTAATGCTTGCTTGCATGGTGAAACTATTAGTCTACGGCGATCCGTTGTTGGGCGCGGAAACAGGAGCATCCGACACCTACTACAAGCACAAGCAAATGGCGGAACAGCAATTTGCATCGGGTAACACCAAGGCCGCCTACTCGGAGTACGTGGTCTGCTTGCAAATCTTCGGCATTACATTGCCAACATCGCGCCTCGAATCCTTCTCGCTTACAGCATGGCAGTTCGTGCGGCTCTTCTTTCACCGGATTTGGATCGGACGCTTTCTGTCGCGAAAAGCGGGCGGACTCTTCTGCACCGAAGAACACCGCAAAGAGGCGCTGTCGTCTGCGCGTGAATTGGCCTTGCTATTCGATCGGTTGAACCAGTTGCACTTGACTACCAAAACGAATGATTCGCACGGCCTGATGATGTCGCTGTTCGCCATTAACATGGCCGAGATTGCGGCAAACATTCTTACGCCCAATGAGCTGGTATCCATTTACATAACCTCGGCACTGCGCGTGAAGCACAGCTACCCCAAGTATCTGAAGTTCTTCGGTCGCTACTACATGAGCAAGGCCAAGCACGAGAGCACAAAAACACGCGACCACATCAAGAACACCCACTGGGCCTTTACGGCGTACGGCTATCGTTATTTCTTGTCGCACGACTTTGACTTTACCGAAAACTCCGAGGTGGAAGAGTCGTTCTTTGCGAAATTGAGCAACCCGGCGGATCCCATGTCGTACGTTGTTAAGGTATGTTATATGTCTACTTCATCTGCACGGATGAATCCTAAACATTCCTCATTTTCAGAACTATCGTGAGCATTTGTTGCACAAAGCAATACAATGCCTGGTTGGAGCAGGCAACAAGTCGCCAAATCGCGCTCATCAGGCTGCTGCTGCAAGTATGAAAACCGGAGATGCGTCCGCCAGCGACCAACAACCAACTGGCACGATTGTAAGCAATGTACTGAAGTACACGTCGCTTTTGCGTGACACTCTGTCCGACGACGAAAACGATGCTAATGTTGTATGGTGGGCCAGTGTGCTGGAGGTGGCTGTACAATGGCTTCTGGGTGGAGAGGCAACGCAAGCGGAAAATCTATACGAGTCTGTGAAATTCCTACCAACGAGTCTGGCTGCGAGCAGTGATAATCTGCCAAAGGCTCTGCATGCAGTGTTGCGTGCCAAAACCCTGTTGCTCATGTATGTATAAACATTCGAGTCCCACTGCTTGCATTTAGACGTTTGATCATGGATTTTATTTTTGCAGGAATGACGCAAGGCTGGGCAGTCGTGAGAAGAATGCCATCATGAGCATCTGCGATGAATCGAGTTCTTATCTGCAAGAATGCTTGACCGTTAATAAAATAACGAATGCTAAAAATATTAAATTGGTAAGATTTGTTGGTGTTGTTCGATTGTCTTTGGACTGCGCATGCATTCGTTAGCCATCGGTACACTGAAGTGCTATGGAGGTGCATTGTAGTCGCATTGTCTGTGTTGAAATTCTTTCGGCCAATACTACTGCAATGCAAGCTCCGTTCATTCCACAATCAACTTTAAAAGCTATTTTGTATTATTCTGAGTGGTGAACCTGGAAAAGTTGTTCCTTGTATCTGCTAATCCCGTTGATCTCCCCCTTAGCTGTTCCAATTGCTCACATGCGATTGGATCCTGGAGACAAGAACCGAAATTTGGGAACTTGAATACCTGGCCATGGACGATGATGGTTTCTATCAAGTGCCCGGTGATGTTTTGGAGAAATTCCAAAAGGATTTGAATTCACTGCGCAATATTGTTGAGGATATTCCAGTAAGTGTAGTTGCTTGAATCCGTTTCTGTTACTGTAAAATGTACTCCCCCATTTGCAGAACGGCCAGTCGCGCATCTATCTGTACGAGGCGGTTTGTCGTCTAATGGCCGGTGCATCGCCAGGCCACACCCAACAGCTTCTGGACAGAAGTTTGCGCTCTCGTCACTCGCGCACGTCGATCATATGCGGCAGCAAGGATAAAAATCAGAATTTCGAAGGTGGCGAACGGGAGCGGGCTGCTGCCATGTACGTTGCCTGCAAGTATTTGCCGGCTGCGTTGCTATGCTCTCCCGGCGAACGGGCCGGTATGTTGGCCGAAGCTGCCAAAACTCTGGAGAAAGTCGGCGACAAGCGCAAACTGAAGGAGTGCTATCAACTAATGAAGTCGCTGGGCAGTGGAACTGCAGTTACGAATTAATCATTGAGTGATTATTACCTTCAATTAGTCTAGATTTATTGTTCTTTTTTCTGTTTCAAAAATTATACATACTTTACTGTCTACAAGAAGTAAAAATTTTATTTATAATAATAAAGTTAAACAATTCAAAAACATCACAATCATCCTTTGATTGGCTTTTAAAGGGTAATTCAACGTTTTTGTAATTCGCAGGTGTATGGAAAGTATTTTAGTACGTAGTAGATTGTATAATTAAATGAAATCACTTAAATTTCACTTGAATACTTATATGTTTACAAACCAATTTCACTCGTTTTTGAAAACAAAAGGGAAATAGAGTTAAATTTGAAGTGAAAGCGATTCACTTTCATTTCATTTCATTTCATTTGTATTTATTTAATAATCCAAAGCCATCAAGGGCCAAAAATGATTACATGGAGTATATCAGTAAACGCTAATTATAGAGGAAAAAATAGTTTTTCTTAACAATAAAAATTACAAACTAAATTCAAATGCAAAGCACACCCAATGATAACAAAGTTACAAAACTTTCACTCGGATTCGGAAACCTGCCTAATGAAATCGCTTCAGATATTTCCTAACGCATTTTCACATACATATATTTAGTATATGCATTTTCCATTTTAGTTGATCATGGAAACCGGCTATGAAATGTAACGAATATGCATTGTTGGTTGCAACACTAGCCACACGGTTGAGGTTAGATTCCACCGCTGTTTTCTTCTTACGGTCGTATTTTGGCTATCTTCTTCTCCTTCCCAGCATTCATCCGGTGCACAATGGCCATTTCATATTCTTGCAAAGATTTCCTTGGCTTCCAGGTAAGAGCACGACTATAGCAGTTCAAAGGTGGTTAATTCATGTTTTTATTTTTAGGAAGCATTAAAGAAAATGCGCGACATGGATGACAAAATTATTTATGCGCTTAATACTTCATTGCCCACAGAATCATTCAAAGCACAGGTGAACAGCGAAGGAACCTGTCGCGACCTGTACGCACGACTGCGGACTGGCCATCAGGAGCGCGATCAAGCAATTCGTAGTTGTATACAAATTTCAGCGGAATCGCTGAAGCAACTTCGGGATGTAAGGGAGGCGAGTCCCAACGATGTCGACACTAATAGGCAATTTAAGGCTGAACAACGAAAGGTAGGTTCATCCATATCTGCAAACAGTTTTCACTGTGCATGAAATTAGGAGGTGTATATGGTCGGGACACACGATTCTATATCCTATACAATTTTCCTATTACATAAATATCACAGATGCAAGGCTTATCTTACACCAAGTTGACATAGTAACAAAAGGAACTGTGCACACGCATAAACAATTTTGTATCTCTCGATTAAATACGATTATGTATAGAATCTATAGAATACGTTCACCATATACCATTTGAAATGAAATTTAAAAATCCATTCCCAATACAGCTTCGAACACTTCAATCGGAATTAAATGTGGAGGATATAGTTAAGGACCGTTCCTACAAGGCATTTAACGAGCGCTGCCGATCGTTCTTCCAAGCAGGCACCTTATGATGAAGTTGGCCAAGCTCTCGCCACCGCTCAGTGACTGACTGCTGTTCATGACCAGGGTACATATTCGGCGCCAGTTTTTTCAATTGTATATTAGGTCAAAGCATTGTTGAATTTTTATTATCCTAACTGAAAAATAAAATCAAATTTTACATCACATTCGTGAAAGATATTTATTCCTTCAAGGGCAAGTTATATTTCATGTGCATTTTTGCTGTCGTTAGACCATTCATGCTGGCCAAAGCTCCAAGAATGATTTGAGTGGCGTCTTTTAAGTCATTAAATTCGTGTAATAAGTTTATTTCCTGCTTTTTCCGCTTTTGTTCGCCACCACTGTTTGCTTCCAATTGCTTTGAAATTTCGGAAAGCTGTTTGTTGGAAAAACTTCCCAATTCTTCATCACTGTAGATTTTATTTGTCAGTTTTTTTGACATTTCGTCGACACACCAATACACACACCGTTCGACTTAATTTCGTGAAGAACTTGGATTCGATTTCTTGTAAACCTGTGAAAACGCTGTTATTATCCAGAAAATAGGTATATTTTAATTACTAAGCTATATCTGATTATTGCTATTTATTTATTTACCCCAACGGCCACACGGCGACTTATTGTGAGTTGGCTGCCAGAGTCAAACCAATCGAAGTTGCAAAATTACGTCGGATGACGGGGTTCGTCGAGTGAATGGCAGAAAAGTGAACGGAATTGAATTGGTTTGTATTGGTGTGGGTTGAAAAAAGTGTCCGTCAATTTGGTTCAAAGAAGGACTCCATGTGCGCACAGTAGAAGAGAATAGGATTAGTATTTTTTAACCCATTTATATGGTATTGACGGGTGATTAGAAAATACTCTGAAACATTAGGAAAAGTTTACATATACGTGATTAAATTTGTCATCATAATATTCGGGGAGCAGCTTCTGTCTTCCGAAACAAATAAAATATCTCGGTTTTTTTTTTAGAAATGTCGACTACTCACAGGCATCGGTATAAAAATGTCGGGTTGGACTCTTCCGAAATGCGTCGCCGGCGCGAGGAGGAGGGCATCCAAATCAGAAAACAGAAACGCGAACAGCAACTTATCAAGCGGCGCAATGTGGTGTTGGATACGCCCGTCGGAGGCAGCATGGAAAACGAGAATTTACAGGTAAAGCGTGAGACGAAAAAAGCCAAACAATGAAGCACCAAGTCTACTTCCACTATTCTTCCTTCAGGAATCCGAAATGCTACACAGCGCCAATGATGAGCTGCATCCGCAGCAGCAGTTGTTGTCTCAACAACAGCAGCAACAACAGCTGCAATCTGGTCAACAGCATTTGGCATCAAGTGCCATCATTAAAATGGAAATGATCGACCAGCTCTACAGCGACGACGAAAGTGAGCAATTGGAGGCCACACAAAAGTTCCGCAAGCTCTTGTCACGCGATCCCAATCCACCCATCGAGGAGGTCATACAGAAGGGCATCGTGCCACGATTTGTCATCTTCCTGAAAAACAATTCCAATGCATCTTTGCAGGTAAAGAGCATTCAGCCGTCGCATTGCACATATTTAATGTTACCTTTTGTTCGATGGTAGTTTGAGGCCGCCTGGACACTGACAAACATTGCATCGGGTACTTCGCAACAGACCAAAATCGTCATTGAGGCCGGCGCCGTTCCGATCTTCATCGAATTGCTTTCAAGTCCGCATGACGATGTCCAGGAGCAGGCCGTTTGGGCGCTCGGAAATATCGCCGGCGATTCACCTGGCTGCCGTGACCACCTGCTCAACTCGGCGATTCTTCAGCCGCTCTTGCAGTAAGAGTCAATGATTATGTTAATTTGAACTTCTCATCACTTTCGACATTTCTCCCTGGTGTATGATGTAGCGTTCTGAGCACAACCGACCGATTGACCATGACCCGGAATGCGGTATGGACGCTTTCGAATTTGTGTCGTGGCAAAAATCCGCCCGCCGACTTCTCGAAGATCGTCAAGGGCCTGCCGATATTGGCGCGGCTACTGAATCACACCGATTCCGATGTTCTGAGCGACACCTGCTGGGCCATCAGCTACCTGTCCGATGGCCCGAATGACAAAATTCAGGCGGTAATCGATGCGGGCGTATGTCGCCGCTTAGTGGAGCTGCTCATGTGAGTAGTATTTGGGTGGAGCTGCCTGTGGTCACAGACTTTACCCGCTCTCTTCTTCTGTGCACAGGCATCCTCAGAACAATGTGGTGACTGCCGCTCTGCGCGCCGTGGGCAACATTGTCACCGGCGACGATGTTCAAACACAGGTGATACTCAACTGTAACGCTTTGCCCTGCATCAGCCACTTGCTGAGCTCGCAAATGGACACCATCAAGAAGGAGGCGTGCTGGACAATCTCGAATATTGCGGCCGGCAACCGACAGCAGATCCAGGCTGTCATCGACTCCAACATCTTTCCCATCCTGATGACAATTATGCAGACGGCCGACTTTAAGACGAAAAAGGAGGCTGCGTGGGCCATTACCAATGCCACCAGCAGTGGCACAGCCGAACAGATCAGATATTTGGTAGGCCGTTTTTACACTATAAGTGAGTTATCGAAAATGATTTGCTTGGACTCTCCTGTAGGTGCACGTGGGCTGCATATCACCCATGTGTGATTTCCTGACTGTCGTGGACTCGGACATTGTGCAAGTGGCTCTGAATGCTCTGGAGAATATACTGAAGGCTGGCGAGAAATTCCAGGCACGACCCAATCCCTATGCAATGGCCATTGAAGAGTGTGGTGGTAAGTGTACAGAGCTTAGCAAAATTATATGCGAAAATAACGTCATTCATGATCTCTCAGGCTTGGACAAGATCGAATATTTACAGTCACACGAGAACCGCGACATTTACCACAAATCCTTCTACATCATCGAGCAATACTTTGGTAATGAGGAGGAAGACGCCCGCGTCGCGCCCACAGTCGACGACAACCAGTACACATTCAATCCCGATCTAGACGCTCCACAAGGCGGATTCACCTTCTAGCCCCCTGCGCTCGGACTAGCTGCTGTTCGTTGCTGAAAGGCGGCGATCAGGTCAGCATTGTCCGAATCGGCGAATTTTTCTACACCAACCGTGATGTATGCTTCAACTGGAGAGATTACTCGCAATTGAAATATACACACACACACACACACACATGATAACTACTGAAAATATGTAATTTTTCCTAAATCTTGCAGCCTCAGAACAACAACAACAACGACCATAATTGCTTGCACTGGCATTTGTCATTTTGATTACATTTATATATTTTTTTTGCAGCATTATTAACTTTTTATCTCTGCGCTCTAAACTTTTCTATCTACTATCTCCTCAGATCACAATATTTTTGTCTAAAGTTTTTTTTAAAATTTAATTTAATATTCGGTTTGCTTGCTATGTATTGTGTACATATTTATACATATATATATATATATTTATATTAAAAGAAAGTTAACACATTTTGTTGTTTATGTTAGCTTATTATTTAAAATGATGATTTAATTTTTAAAGCTTGTTTCTTTATTCGATTGCTTAACAAACTACAAACAGGAACACACCGTGAAAATAAACAAATAAAGAAACAAATTCCCTACAACACAAGTCTTTCATTGAGAACAGTTCCAGAAAGTAGGACTCCGAAAAGATGAATTTTCACATACAAAAATGCAGTACATAAGAAACATTTTTTCGATTTCTAAAACCGACCACAGCGCTGAATACTGAGTCATGTGAATTTGCTAAGGAATTCCATAGAACAAAGTTCGCAATAGATTTTCGAACACACCTGAATAAAGTCAACACTAAAACATTTGCTCTACAATAGTTTTGACAGTATTTTGTATTGGAAATTTGCGTTGCTGTATTATTCCAAGATCAAAGCGACAACCCAATTCATAAATCCATTAAGTGTAAATGTGTACCTACAAATAGTAAAATTCCATGGTTCTTTTCATTACAAATGTTCTACGCACTCTGCGCTCAGATTTCTCTCTTCTGCCCACGAAATACCAGCAGAAATTCCAATTTCGTTTGAGTGCACTGCCAGACAGGTTTTAAGTACGCAGCACAGCATCAGTATTTTAGATATTTTTATATGATTTTTTTTGCGCTAATTAAATGTTCGCTTTATTATTTCTTGGCGTAGTCAGTGGCTTGTGAGCTCAGTTCATTCTGACACTCCAGCAGCTCCAGCCGATCATTTGCAATCACGCAATTTTTACCACCTACCGGAACCATTCAATTGGAATCGAATTTCGGACCAGCGACGACCGAAGACCAATCCAAATAATACAATACGCTGCATTCTGTCTGTGGTAGCGCCAGCGTTCCACATCAGGGCACACTGCATCTTATACCTTGCCGGACGATCTGCACACGAAGAGTGAAAACTTCATCAGTTGGTGTGTTTCGCTTTCTACAATAGCCTCAGGCTCAGGCTATTATTCATATTATCCGTTCAAATTAGATTTAGTTAATCTGCGGCGACGGTCTTTAGTGAGTGGGCCAAAGCAAGCTGGTCGTGAAAATGAAGTTAATTGCCGTCTGCATAATTTTGGCACTTGCTGCAACGCAATGCGTGCCGGTGCTGGCTGGAACTGCCGCTGCTGCAGCAGCAACAGTTGGTCTGTTTGCTCCCGACCGTTATGAAGGTAAGTTGGAATTCTAAACATAGGCAAGTTCATTTCGTTTAAAGTTTATCGCCACTGCAGAATTTAAAATTTCGAAAATTTGCAATTTAATAGTAAAATAACAAAGGGACATATTCAGTCAAATTAAGTTCCAATTTAACTTAAGTAGCACCAAACACTTTCAAAGAAATGCTTTATTAATCAGTCAAATCAAGTTGAAATTTAAAGTTTTGTGAAATAAAGTAGAGATATTCACAAAGTATCATGTCATACAAATTTGTATGGCATTTTAATTTGTAAAACTTTAATGTTCCTTCTAGAAATGATAGGATGTCCCCAAATGTAATTTTGTTCTAAATATCGTCGTCAATTTCACGAACTGGCGTATTTCACTAAATTTCAATATCACGAGCCCTATCATTCATTTTCCCATGATATTGCCGAAGAGTGAGTTACGTCAGTTCGTGAAATTGACGGCGATATGGTTTTTGAGAACCCGAATATGTTTTTCATAAGAAAAACTAAGCACGAGCCCATACGAATTTTGAATGTTAAAAGAAATGAAAATAAGTGCTCCCTAATATAAATTCTATCATTTTACTATGTGATATTTCTAGACTTTATCAACTGATTGCCAGAAAAAGGAAGAAAAATCGAAGTTTATCAAATTAAAATGCCGCGAGAAAGAAAAATAAATTGAACCCAATTTTATGGCGTGTTAAAAATTAATTAATACCCCTAATATATTTTTTCGATCTTCTAATCTACTAAAATTTATCCAAATCATTAACAGAGCTCATTTCATAATTTCTTTGCTGTATTGCAGGAATTCCGGAAATGTGTCTCATGCCCATGGACTTTGGCTACTGTAAGGCCAAAGTGAAGCGCTACTACTTCGATATGCGACGCATGAAGTGCCAAGTATTTTTCTGGGGCGGTTGCGCCGGCAACATCAACAATTTCAAGTCACAGGACGAGTGCAATAAAGTCTGCCTAGACGCTTTTGAGGGAAATGATCAGATCATTGACACGGCTACTAAATACAATAGCAATAATTATAACAGTCGAAGTACCTCGTCGCGTGGTGCAGTCAGCACTAGCAACAGCAACAATAACAGTAGCACCAACAATTCCAGCCACAGCACACCCAAAACTCCGTTGTATAAAACATACAGAAGTCCTACCAAGGCTCAAAACACTACTACCACCTATGAACACGAAGATTATGACGACTAAAGTGAATGTACTCCTTCCAGTAAAGAATTTATAATTTATTAAATAAATCTAAGAATGTACCAATATTGTTAAAAATAAAATATTAATACTTTGTTTGTTAAATATGAAATGATTTATTATTGTGGTGAAATGGCGAGTGCCGTGTGGTGTAGTGACCTTACGTTGTACGTCATCTTCGGAACAAAAACGAACTGGTTGTCTTCGACCTTGCTACGGTATCTAGAAAGTTGCGTCATTTTGTAAACTTCACCTTCGTGCGTTTCAATGTAGTCCAATGTAAATTTGTCATTTAAAATGTTTTGTGTTATGATTATGAATTGAGCGTTCATGGTAAACTTCATGTTATACATTGAATTGCAATGACATTCAAGTTGCACTTGAATTAAGATATTTTACAACCTCCTTTCGTTGGACTCGAAATATTTGAAATCATGACGTTTCTAAGCTAAATCGAAAATGTATTAGTAAATGGTAGTTGAAATATTTGGGCCAATTCCTTTTTTTCTAATCAGGGGTGGATTAACTCCAGCTAGGACCAAAGGGGCGAATATACAAAAAATTTCCTAAAACATCATGTTACGAAGCATAAGAAAGATCATAATTTTCTTTCTGTACAAGTTTTTCTTCGATGAACGCCTTTAACGCCTAAACTTATAGAGGATTTCAAGAATATGCTTTTCCTTTCAAGAATATACACGTCTCTTTATGAGAGTTGCCATCGTTCTGTACAAGTTAATATACCCACTGTACCTTCAGTACCTTTCTCCATTACAAATCGAATTCATGAAATTATCAGTGCCGTTTCAATATGCTGGCTACTTACCGCAACTTTTGACATAATCAAGACACGATACATCCAAGAACATCAACTTTCATTCTGTACTCTGACCATGCTACAATTTTCAAGAAAATTAATAAAAATTTTTCAATTGCTTGCAAAATTTGCAAAAACATTTAAGTTTTCAAATGGCTCCAAATTACTCCAATTCAGCCAATGGGAGTAATAGCATAACAAGTTTGACTAATTTCTATTTGATACTAAACTATGTACTACGGCTACACATCTACAATTTCCGATTTTTGCAAATGTTTTCGCAACTCGTACAGCATCAGGGTGAGGGCAGAAGCCACATTCAGACTGTCCACGCCTTCTGCTAGTGGGATATATAGACATTTGCCCTTCTTACCGACTGTTTCCAAGAACCTGGAGAAGGTACATTTTGGGTAAATTAAGTCGCATTCAAGATTTGTTGGGTTTACCTGTAGGCATCGCTGCTGACACCATGACTCTCGCCGCCTATAACCAGCACGTTGTGAGATCCAACACGCTCCAAATTGGCATATTCTAAGGCCATTGTCTTGTCCTGCAATTTGTCCAGGTTGTTCTCTGCAACGAAGACACAACAGTCGTCTGCGGTATCAGCTGGTATCAGGAGTGGCAATTCCGACCAGTCGACGTTGTCACGTATTGGTACGCGGAAGTGACCGCCGCAACCACCGCGCAAAGCCTTCGATTCCCACGGATCGCAACAGCCGCGTGTAACAATTACCTGCATGCATGGAATGGCAGCACATGTCCGTATAATGCTTCCCAGATTGTTTGGTTCGCGGATGTTGTCACACACCACACTAATAGGCATCGCTGGGCTTCGCGACGAGGTCAAATGCTGAACAATCGATTTCTGTGATGGCCTTTCGAATATGGCCATTAGGCCCGGAGGAGTTCTTAGTGTCGACCAGGTCTTAAGGTCATGCTGAGGCACTTTGTAGATTTTTGACTGCGTCGTGCGTTGGGCTTGTGCTACCGTTTCTTTGATTAGTTGCAGTTGATCGGTTTGACTGAAAATCAGTGCACGCATATTCATGCGACATTCTAAGGCCTCCTGGATTAGCCGGCGTCCTTCCACGACTATTTGGCTATCTTTGTCGCGACGTTTCCGTGATCGTGCTGTGGTCAGCAGAGTATGCAGCTGCGGATCATGTAAATTCAGGCGAACGAACGACAAACCCAACTGGGGATCGTCTATAATTTTGGACTGCCTCGAAATGGGTTCCCTTTTCACAAATGAATTTCGGTTTGTCAGCTGTTGTCCGCTGCTCGTTGGACGCATTCTTTGGAGCACTTCTTGAGCCAATGCTGGCTTGTGTTCCAGGGTTGAGTTGCCGAATAGAGATGCTTCTATTTTAAGTCCTTCATCAATCTCCCTTTCGGCCGCTCTATTATCTGTTGACTTTGGGATTTTGCTGGCATTTCTAATTATTTGAATATTCCTGACACCAGAAAAACGTGCCTGTCTCGCTATTTTGTAAAACATTTTACCGGTTGCCTAATGAAAAAAGATTTCAGGTACTAAAAATCAAATAAAATATAACCCTTAAGCCGACTGGAGATGAGCGATATATTCGTACCGTGATTGAAAAATCGCTGGTAACTACAGTGATCGAATATTTCAAATCGCCGTGATTCAAAATACCGTTCTTTCAATAATCGTTCTTTGGCTGAAAAAACGAGTAATGTATCGAACGAGGATAATCCACAATTTTCTTATCTTGTATTTTTTCTTTCAAGCTTATATTTATTTATTTTTTTATAAATATTTTGTTTGTGAAGACCACAAAAATAAATTTTGATACATTGGCCCAAAATAATTAGGGTTTTTTTGCACATATTTTCCTTGTTTAATTAAATACTTTTTTTTGTACAGGGGCTCATAAAGGAACAAACCAAAAGGTTGCACTTGTTCAATTTCGAAAAATCGGTAAATAATTACTTGCATATATCGTAAAGCGAAAGCAAGTAAAATAAGGGCTATAAAAAAATCGATTAATCGGATTTGTTCCCTTAATTTTTAATCACAACTCGCCTTTTGAGTTTTATTTTAGATAAATATCTATCTTTTTGTGGAAGTTGTGTTTGCATAAACTACGAATCCCCGTTTAGATGCTTTGGTCGATTGCCAATTTTCAACCCTGATTGTAATCGATACGCAATACACCAATTTGCTCACAATTGGCAACACTGATAGTCCATCTTCTCTATATTTTCTCTTGTACATCACTAAATCAAATTGAACAGCTGACCAACCATTGTATAATTGTACTTACAAAGTTTAAAGGTAATTTTCGATTTATTTTGAACCTGTTGAAATATTTTTGTTATTATTTGCATTACAATTTCAAGATGTTTCGACGAGTAATTTCGGCAGGAAGTACTGTCCAGCGAAACTTCGCCGGTACTGCGGCGCTTAGGCAGAACATTAAACACCATGCCCCCAACGGGCTCGAGAAACACTTTTTAGTGTGGACCGGAAAGTATAAAACTACCGCAGAAGTTCCATCCCACATCAGGTAAGCGAAGCACATTGTTCATCTGTTGACTTGTGAAATGATTTGTGATTTGCTTAGCATTGCATCATTCCAAATTTTCTATTTTTAATTAAACTTCTAGTCCTGATGTCATGGAACGAACTCGCAACAAGATCCGTATCCGCTTGGCAAATATTATGATTATTCTTTCGATAGTTGGTTGCGGTGTTATGGTCTATAGTGGCAAGCAGGCCGCAAAGCGCGGCGAAAGTGTCTCCCAAATGAACCTCGATTGGCACAAGAAATACAACGAAAGCCACCAAAACGAAAAATAAATATTATTTTTTAAATTAAATATTTCTGTAGATTTGTTGTAGTGTCCCAGAAGGAAAATGTAATTTAAAGCAATGAATCTTTTTTACCAGCAGAGGAGCATGGAAGAATTTAAATTGTTTCGAAAAAAGTTCTGAATTTGACTCACCAAGTTCACAAAAGCATTGAATGAACACCCCTAATTCAAAAAGGGTTCCTTTTGGTTTTTTCTTGGAATGCCACGTCACTGCAAATCTTTTGCACGGCCAACTAGTATTACCACTTGGCCATCTTTAGACCAATCGCAAAAATCTTAAATCATAAAAATGAAGCGTCGCTAATTTTCCTTCTGTTCTTTAATGTATACTCACACAATTAAATATATTTTCTGTTACAATTTGTGCACTCGAAAAGAATTGATTGGTTATTGAAAGTATGGGAATATTTTTGATTTACATACAGATTACATTTTATATATTTATCTATTGCATTAAAGGAAAGAAATTGAAGGTCGATTTATGCGAAAACAATTTCATAAAACCAAATTTACCAAGATACTGATTTATTCTAAATATTTGCAATTAGCAAAATGATAATAACTAATATGGCTTCGGAGTTTTCTGAAAAAATTCAGAAGTCCTCTTCTAAGACCGTCCAATTAAAATATGTAGGAGCAACTATGATCATTTACGGAGCTATTGGCCATACGGAACATTCCACGAATTAAATAATTCTCGTTCGAGATATCCTATCTTTTCCAACAAACACAAAAAAAGTGGCGGGTGGCGGGTGCTCTTAACATTTTTTATACTAAAACTAAAAAATGGAAAACACAAAAAAATAATTTTTTGCTAAATTAAAATTTTTATTTTCATAAAATTTTTTGTTTAATATTTTAAAAATGCAGATTAAAAAAATCATTCTGCAATTAAAAAAATAAAAAAAAATTTCAATTAAAAAATTAAAAAATTTTTTAAATTAATTTTGCAAAAAAAAAAAATTTTTACTTTTGCCGATTTTATTTCTTTGCATTTTTAAAGTTTTGGATGTCGATTCCAAGAAATCTTGAGCGAATCCGGAGAAATACAAAATAAAACACTCTGATCATCAAAATTGTATACGACAATATCAATAAAACGAGTAAGGCTATGAAATAAATTACAACCTAGTCAAGATGATCGGCGCACTGTGGCTTAAGAACTAAAATCATTGGCCCACCCACTAAATTTTGTTGTCACCGATTTAAAAATTTTTATGTGGGCCTGTCATATTGTTAAACAGGTCGTTTTATATTTAAATTAATAACTGCATTTTTAACAGAAAACGATTGACACACAGTTTTTAAAAGTGAAAAATCTACAAAAAAAAAATTATTTCTGATTACTTAGTCTATCTATTACCGATTTCCAAAACTCTGTATATTTTAAAAGATATTCATTTTCAAACCTTATCAAACACTTGAAAAACGGATCGAAATAGTGACCAAAAGTAGCAAAAATTTATGTTTCTACTTCAAAATCAAAGGCGATGTGATAGAAACATTTGGTAAACGAAAAAAAGGTATTTAAAAAATTAATTTTAACAAAAAAATTTTTGACATTCTTTTGGTTATTGTAAAGCTAACATCTGTGATAATTAGAGCACGGAAAATCCAGCTGGCTTCATAGACAAATTCTTTATTTTTCCAATTTTTTTACGTTCTTGCTTGTTTTGGTGTTTTTTGTTAAATAATTTGCAGAAAAAAATATTTCAGTTTAAAAAAATGGTAAATTTTCTCGATAACTATTTAAATGTCTTGATTATAAGGATGATATATTACACCGTTTCACAAACATCCATCTTTGGTAACGCACATGATCGGGGCTGATAGATTCTGTTTGTTGGGGGTTAAAAAAGAGTACCCGTGCTTCCCAGTTTTTCTAGATCAATTATTAAAACCGTTAGAATTGCATTTATGCATTTTGCATATTTCTCATGTTCATAATAATTCTTCAAAAATGCAGCTTTTTCTACTTTTTTCTACTTTAACATGAGTTTTTTTTGTAAAAAAATTGAAAATTTCTGAATCGTTTCTAGTCTAGCGTGATGAGTTTACATCCGATTGTAAAAAGTTCACATGTTTTTTAAAGATATGTTTTTCCCCTATCAAATGCATGTTTAGTATTAAATAATCCAATCAAACTGTATTTTTGAAGAATTATTATGTAAAGAAATGATGTGTCCATTAACAAAAAGAAATAACGCTGCAGAGAATGGAAAGCTATTTAGAGCCACTGTGCGACGCGTCGTGATCAATCTTTTTATATATTGTGTACATCATACATACGTCGTATATCAGACGATTAAGTCATTTCATTCTTATCTGTCTCTGCGCACTTCTCGGTTACTTACTCTCATTAAGATAAACATATCGAATCGAACTTGTTTCTGATTGTGTGTCCCTTGGGGGTTTATCTTTTTGCAACCTCATACATAGCACTACAAAATTGTTACAAAAAGCTTCCACAGGGAATGAAATTAAATATAATATTGCCAATACATATGGGTTAAATGTACATTAAAAAATTATTTATTTATTTTATTTTTTATTAATGTTAGCACAAAAAGATACAATTTCATTAAAAAAATACAAGAGATTTTAAATGTGGATTTTTCGGCAGTGTAATTAATTTATTAAGACTCAACATTTAAACTTACCAAAACTTAGAAGGGTTTAAATAATTCAAGACCTTGTCTAGTTTAGTTTTTTATGAAAAAATCCTGGTAAAGAACAAAACGAAGATGAAAGTAATTTATTAATTTCAGGAAAACTAATTGTCAGTAGTTACTTATAAATAATTGGAGTTTGTGAGAAAATGTAACAAATTTAATATCGCGAATTTGGTTTTGATATATTTTTTCACTAATTAATTGATTTAGTCAGCATTGATTTTCAAAGTTTAGTTAGCATTTACCAAAAATAGCTCGTCGTGAGTGTTCGGCTACTATTTACTCACCGACCAAAAATTCCAAACCATTTAATGAAGCACTCGAATGGTTTCCGCAATCTGCAATTATACAAATTTATTTTCATTTCCAACTTACTTCGCAAATTGTCTCCGCATTTGGAAAATAGATTCCACCTTTCTCTCATACACAGGTCATATATTGAAATACAAATGAACATTAATAACAAATATTATTTTTACATTATTTACTTAAATTACACAATATATATATTTTTTTTCAACATTTTGTTCGAATGCGACGTTTAAGTGCTAATATTAACTTCGGTAAGCTAGCTTTATGACGTTATTTTCACTCATACAGCTAGATAACCAAAGACAACATAGCACCGCTTATATGTACATTCGTTGTTGTTAACTTTGAATAGCTGCTGCTACTCCGACTGGTGTTATTGTTGTTGTTGTTCACACGGTTTGTATTTTGGCTGGTTGCCGTCCGGACACTCAACGCTCAACGCGTTCGATCACTTGTACTTGGCTTGAGTTTGTATTTGTGCATATCTTGTCTTGCCGACTGTAATTTATGCCGGAGACCATCATTCGATAATTCAAATTCAGCAGTCGAAATCGAATTAATCCAGTTCGCGAAAACCAAAGAAGCCGATAGGTATGTTGTATGCTCAATTGAATTCTAACCACGCTCCGTGACGCCCACTCGATGGCCACCTCCGCGCTCCACTCGACTCTACTCGGTGCAGTTTCTCGGAATGTGTGTGCATTCGTTTACCACATTTATTTGGTTGGATTTTTCGTTTGGGGGGGTTAGGAGGGGAGGGATTGCACCAGTGAATGCCGCAATAGCACGGCATTACGTTAGTCATTCAGTTGAAAAGGTCAAAGATCGTTGCCGAGCTGAATGCGGCAACGGACGCGTCCAAGTAGGGAAATTTCTTAAATATTCTCTCATAAATATGCACGCTACGTTGGGTGCTTCAATTACTTTTTGTATTCTTATTGTTTCGGTTGGTCAAGTGACTGTAACTGGAACGACAGGCGAGTGAGTGAATGGCGTAATGGCCGTGATTGTCTAGCGTTCAAGCTTCACAAAACCAAGTTCCCACAATTATGTGTACCTACCAAGACGTCTTCACTTCAGTTGGGGTGAGCTCTGTCTTATAAAAGTGTTGTGGCTGCTTGAACATTTTACGAACTCAAGTGAAATTACTCAGTTTAATGGCAGCAAAGAATTTATCACCACAAATGTTACCAATTAAAATGGAAAAATGTTGGTCAAAATTTCCCAACCTACACAAAATTAGAAAAACTCCTTGGTATAGGTACTTGTGTGTAGAAATAAAGTAGATTGGTGGTTAGATTCATACGTGACACAGAAGAATTATGCTACAATTCACGTATGTAAAGTACTCTGCTTTCAATAGAAAAAGTAGGTACAGACGGCCAACAAATACAATTAAATGGAGTAATTTTGATTTTTGCAAACCATTCGGACCACTCCCAACGTATTTGCCATGATACACTCATACGTAATACAAATAAATATTCAAGACATTAAGCTGAGATATCGATACAAATGCTTAATTTTCGCTCATTCGCCGCAATAACGACACAAGCCAAAAAATAATAATGTTGGGAAATCACGATTTGCAAGGTTAGGTTTGAGTATTTTATATGAATTTCAGCACTTGGAAGGTTTTTAAGAAAGGCTATAATACATCAATAATTAAAGATAGAATAATATCTGAGGATCCTATTGTGTCGTTTTTACGGGGAATGAGCGATATGTACAGACAGATTCGAATATCAACGGAAATTTCTAGTCTATTAGTCTACGAAGAGTGCCAAATGCAATTGAAATGAGTAAACGATGAAAATGATTAATATGTCCACAGAAGATGTCCATTAAGGTTCTACTCAAATTAAAATCATTTTTCCAAATACAAATAAGAAGCTATATACAATAGATGGATAATTGAGATTTAAAAATATTCATCAAGATTTTAATTTAATTATTTAATTAATCCTCAAGCATCGCAAATGAAATATATAAACTATTTTTGGGTTCTAAGAACTGAAAACAATTTTTAACTTTTATGGCTCGCACAATAGGGGCTAATTGCCCGATGCTCTTTATTCCCGCTTCACACATTACACGATTTACACATGCCGGAGATTTCCCAAAGCTAACTTTTCTGCCAACTTGTAAGATTTGAGAGCGAAGAATACAAATGTTTAGCATCAGGGACATACCAATGCTGACCAAATGTATTTTTACGTTCTTATTTCGTCTTTTTTTGTCGGAAAAAGATCTCTTTGGAAATCGTTTCGGCGTTTTCAAAGCAGAGTTACTTATTTTTTCAGAAATATGTGGCTATTTTTGCATTGTTAAAAAAAAATTAATTTTTGATTAGTTAGTCAAATTAGGAAAGACACGTTATACACCAACACGCGCACAATTATGTATGTGTTTCATACATACGTAAAGTAACGCGTTGACTTAGCCTTAGCCGGATGTTAGACAATTCGTAAGCTCGCACATACCTGCCTTTTTATCGCCATCTAATAATTTTTACTTGTTGCTGATGAATCCGAATCGCGCCGACTATGCTACTTGCGGATGAACGACACTCGTCTCATCTGAACTCGTCACAACACTTTTATTTTGCCAAATTCTTGCGCGATTTAAAATTTCGAAACGATTTGAAAGCATCGCTGACGATACCTTTGGCGCAGCTTCAACACAGACTCCAACAGCTACTTTGAGATCACCAACAAATCCAAATGCCAACACACTCGAACGCACTCGGATGCTCGGTATTTCCTTCAACGCCGCCAAACGCTTCTAGACTAATTTCAGTTTCGGTTAAAATACTTCGATCGAGCTCCAGATCAGTTCTTGAAAGTGGTAGTTTGTATGTGTTGGTGTGCGGCGATGAGATGGTGTTTGTGTGACGGAGGTCGGTGGACGACAAAACGAATAGTGGTGGCGGCCTCAGCGACTGATGACGACAGCGGATAGCATGTAGCAGAGCTGTAGCCGCTTACCTGTCCGTTTGTGCACTGATCGCGCCTTTGCTGGTGGTGCTGCTGCTGGTGGTGGCTTGTTTCGGTCGTACCTGATTTGCGGGTTTTTACATAGAGAGCGACCGACGGACGAGAGAGCGACACGAGACACTTACCTTGTCTGGCCCGGCCCGGCCTGGCCTGGCCAGGTCTGCCTTTGTAATTGTGCCTGTTGCTGCGTATAAGATACAGCCCGAAGTGATTTCTTCGGCTGCTGTTGCTTGATTATTCGCTTTTGAAGCTATTGATTTTTTAATTCCAACAATGCGGGAGTAAAAATGTTAAAATAATATTGTATAAAGCGAATTTCAACCTTCGCACAGGGTGTTATCCTGCTGCCTCACCTTCCGCATTGCGCCGTGATTCGTTCTGTTTTATGAGTAATTTCAATGATGAATAGTCCAATAAACATGAATTACTCAGTTTGAAATTGGGCCGAATTTGTGTTCCAACATAGAAATGTGGTAAATGTTAGTCTGGCGGACAAAAATTCAGTTCATATTCGCATGGCAGTCAAATGTCTTCTACAATTTATGTGACCAAAAGCTATATTTAATCGCTTAAGACGAAAAATACAATTCCGAAATATTCACCATTTTGTAAACATTTGTGTATGGAATTGTTCTAGAAATGTTTCAGAAAACTGTTCATAACTTTTTTCTAGACGCTTGTCTTTAAATTTATGTAATACAAAAAAGATGCGTATTTATTAAGTAGAGATCCGTTAACGGTCTAACTCGATTCATGCTTAAATCAACTTAAGCGGTTATAATGTTTGTCATAAAAAACGTTCATAAGTTGGTTTTGTACTAAACTAGTTTAATACCCCGGCGTTTCTCGGACTTATACTTAAAGTAGTGAAAGTACCCTCCCGTAAACCTTTCCGTGAACCCCCAAAACACCAGAGCATAACACAAAAATTTGCAGAACTCTAGGTTCAGCGGTTTGGACTGGGCGGTGATGAGTCAGTCGATCACCAAATTTATCAATTTTGTGGCGGAAGCAAGGAGGTTATTGTCCATAATTTAGAAAAAATGATGAATAGCTGAATTTCATGATTCAAATTCGACGCCGTGTTTACAAAGTAGGGCACGATAGGAAGCTTACACTGAAAAGTTTGAAGCTATTTAAAAAACATAGTACATTTTTTATAATTTCGTTCTCAAAATATTTTGTTTATGTCCTGGTCTGGTGTCCTGGCCTGGTGTTTGTGTCTGGAAATAATTAAAACGATAGTATGGCCTCAGTAATATCGACTTTGACTATGATTCTCTCTAGATTCTAGACTAAAGATGGCAACACTTAGTCTAAAAATTGCTCAAAGTAAAAACAGTGTCTTGAAGAAAATGAATAGTTTCAGTAAACAGTTTAAGGTGAATATTAAAGAAATGCACAACAACTCTTTGGCTTCAAGCGAAGTACCCTGTATATTAACGAGTAAAACGTCTTAAACCAGTTTACCTCATAAACGTGTTGGGCACAAAACGACCGGTGGTAACTAAACGATTTTGTACCAAAAATAAAGTAAGATTGTAAAATCACTTTTATGGTGAAAACCAAGAAATGATTTTGTGCGTTTTTCGTATTCACTTCAGGCAGATAGGCATTATGTGTTTATGTACGTATGTAGAATATTTGATGTACATGCATTCAGATATACTCGCTACATATACCTGAGGCAGAGTCCGTCTCAGAGCCAAGGTAGGCCGACTGATAGCGGACAGGAGGCAAGGTAAGTTCGGCGGGAGTGTGTGTGTGGAAATGAATTGAACGACCGATGCCGATACGACGGTGACGGCGATGATGCCGTCAAAATAAAGCGGCGACGCACACAGCCGCCAGATTGTGCCACAGTCGTTCGTTCGGTCGGTCGTTGGTTATAAAAGAAGTCAATTGAATTTGAATTTAAGTACATAGTAACGACTTTGGATGCCTTTCGAATTTCACAAAGTCGTCTATATATACGCGCGTTTGATCGACATAAAGGCACGTATACATATATTTGTACGATGCCTTTATATATATATAGTCACAGACATTTAACTTCAATAAAAGACGTTACTTTTATGACTTTTTTGTATTAATTTCTTCAAATAATAAATCTTCGATTACAACTGCTATTGGTAACGTTTGGCAGCGACTTGAAATACTAGCAAGCAGGAATTGCACATACGATTGTGTACGCTGTGGCGAGTGACTCACTATGAAATCCCGGCAGTTACATTCTGGCTTTCTTAATTTGAAAGCGGCGTACAGCGAATTTTATTTGAAATCACTCTGAAATTCTGCGAAAAATAAATTACTAAATGTTTGAATGTACCAGTTCCTATTCGTTCGACAGAAATGCGCGGGCGACCAATGCCACATATGCAAACTTTATTATTCATCATCCTATTCGTTTGCCGTTTGCCGTTTGCGGTGTGAGCTTGTGTGACTTTGTGCTGTTTGTTCACGATTTTGTCTTTTAGAGCGCTGAACTGGCGCACAAACGAAAGACTCAAACAACGAACTGGAAATAACCTATTGACATTAAAATTCGACTTTTTTGCGCCATGTTTGCACTCAAACAATTGCAAATCCGTTTGCTTTAACTGAATACATGAAATACTATTTCTGTTAAGTACGAAAAGAGACTCACTTTATGTACATACACGATTTTTGTTTAGCTTTAAAGCTGGCAAAATCAATATTTACCACAATTAAAACAAATATCCCAAATTTTGTCTGCAAAAAAGTTTAGGCCAGGCATAGAAAGCAATCTGATAGTTATGTATGTATATTTTAGTATAATTAATTGCTTCTTTCTTTCAAAAGAATTCCAGCTTTTCGCACGAGTTCGCTCATTTGAATAGACATACATACCGATCACGCAAATGATCTGTGGTACAAATAACAGCCTGACTGAAATATGAGATACGATAATTTAGCGATTAGGGGACGATATTTTCACGTAATACTGATAAAAAAAAACCATCGCAGGATGAAGAGGACAACTTCAACTGTGGCGAAATTATTATTTTATTTCTTTAGTAATTCATTAAGCCGCATTCACAATGTTGTCGTGAAACCACTGTAATGGGTGTGTTTTCTTTTACATTTATTGTTTGCTTACAATTGGCGTGACACGTTAAAGCTGACGGAGCTTAAATGTTCGTTACAATTTGCTGTGAAGAATGCGTTTGTTGATTAAAACTTTTCTAAAAATCAACGATGGCTAAATTTATGCTTATATTTATTTTTATATCGCACTTTTAAATTATGCATTATGAATTGAATTTGTGTATTTTTAATTGACCCTTCTAAAATTTTGTTATTTGTAATTATTGTGCCGATGTGTGTTTTCCCTATCACACGGGAACCACAGAATTAATTTCAACGAAACGATTTTTTGTTTTATTGGTACCTAGTAGGTACTACCTATGTTCAACAAAATTCCAACAAAAAGGAGTTTATGGAAAGTTTACAGTGGATTTAAGGGAATATACGCGGCTTGTCTTGTATTTAATGAGAATTTTCAAAATTTATGGCGTTGTTTAGTTGGTAGTACTCGACCAACTCTTAGCTGGGATTTCGTTGCCGGAACTACCTTTTAAAGTGGGGCTTAGAGACATGAATTTTCAGTGCTCTATTGTTCCACCGGTGTCTTTATATTATGAGAGTATACATTGCCGTGAATAAACTTCACTAGTAGTCCGGAACCGGCAATAAACTGTAGGGCCCCAGCGAATTTCGGGGGAAGTGGAGTTTTGTTTTCACTACCACTGAAAGTACTGGAAATTGAAATTCAATGCACTATTCCTCATTGAGGTAACTTGAAAAGCTAATATTATCTACTGCTACAAAAAGCACTGTTTTTTAAATGGTGTCGTATAATAAAACAACAGTGGGTCTAATATATTAAATTATTGTGTGTTTATTAATGTTAGATACATATTTGTATTGAGTTACAATATAATTTTCAATTGAAATCCTCAAAAATATTCCTAATTATTTCTAGTTCAATACCCGGACCATATCGAAATCTGTCAAAAAGTAGTATGTATTGGCCAATTCATGAGAAACTTATGTGTGAAAATTGAATACAAATTGGAAACAAACTTTTCATATATAAAGAGTTAAAAATACACATCTATATTCGAAGTATTTCTTGAATACAGGAGTCGAATTCGAGATTAAATTAAAATGCAAACGAGTTGCTTGTTTGGAAAATGTTATCGAAATACTTGCAATTGTCATCAACTAATTTGAATATATGTTAGGCGCAACATAAATGACTAGCGCAGCACTGCTATTTTTCACTACGATCAGGGAAACAACAAAAATGATGCTTCCAAAAGAAAATACCAATTCAATTGCTGTAATTAATAAAATATGAATTGGTTAAGTTTCGTATAACTTTTTCTCTTACTGCGAAACTGTACCCCCTTCGCTGAAGATGCTGAGCCAAGCCAGTTGCGATCGATTTCGTTTAACTCAGCCACGGCAAGAGTCGCTTCATCGGTAGGGGCCAAAAATTCATGTGGAACGAGATCATTGCATTTTTAAGCCAGTTATTCCAGCATGGCAACGAGTTTAGAATTCTAAAAATACTACCGGCCGGTTTTCAGTTATAAATAAAACAAAAAATATAAAAGAGTGACTTTTCAAAAGCGATGCTACACAAAGGATGCAAATAGTACATAGTACATATGTATATATTCGTATGTGCGTTTATATAAAAGCCTCAGTCTGCACTCTGTGAAACTTCGAAGACACCAAGTCGAAGGTTCTTGTTACAAGTATCATTTTATGTGCTGCTGCAGCATACCTGTTTACCTGGTCTTCAGGTAGGCGGTCAGGCACTGAACTGTTGGTGTGTCCTTTTTTCTTATGCACGATTAAATGCCTCCAAAACAATGTATTTCTTTTGATGCTGCATTTGTTGTGAAGCAATTCTATTGCATTGCGCATGAGATTCATTTCAATGTTTAAACGACATTCACAATTAAATGCTTTTGTAATAATAAATTTTGAAATAACATTCGTTACTTTCTCGGAACGTGATTCTTTGCAATTAAGATTGATTGTTGTTAATGGGAAATTTGCAGAAAGCCATGGTACATACATATTTTGTATTCGTTATCAACATTTATCTGTATACAGTGCGTATTGATCATGAAATACCAAACCTGATTTGTAAACAATCGGAAATTTATATTTTAAAATGCTAGAATTTGGTTTAGTTACCAAATGTTAGTTTAGGGCACCTTTTACTTTATGTCGCAGTTTGAGTTGATGAAATTGAGTTATATTGGAAATGAAATGCTGTTCCCAAATCTGTCTCCCTTTGTAATTGAAAACACAAACTCTTTTGATGAATTTTTGTATTTTTATTTACATAATTTTTTGCAGTAGTAAAACCAAATTAAGCTAAGCTAAAAGAAACGAAACGAAACACTTCAAAACAGAACTACCTCCTCAATTGAATACCATTTGGAGTAGTTCTTTCCTTTGAATATTTCCTTGCGCTGTACAATATTATAGAGCAGAGCAGCCACTTGTTCCAATTCGATCGCTTCACGCTTGTACAATCCGAACAGCTCATGCCACTTAAAAAGAAGTTCCATAAGGCGTACATCCTTCGACAGCGCCAGCTTTTGGAAGTGTGTGTTGAGGAACACACCGAACCAACGCAGTACCTGCAATTCGAACTGGACACATTGAGGCACAAAGCTGGGACGCTCTTCAACCGCTGTGGCCGTCTCGTCGGTGCTTGTGAGAAGCCCATACAAGTGTTCAAACAGCAACAGCACCTTGGTGTAATCAATTTCGCGGCGTATGTGCACAGCAATAGTCACCGGATCGAAAGAACAGGCGAGCAGTAAATTTAATACGTCAGCTAATTCCACCACATTGGACACGCGCTTATAATGCGGTGCCAAAATATCCACATTTGGAAATTCCGATGGTATTGTTTCACCGTTAAGAACATCCGTCACTCCCAACTCAATTGGCTCTGATTCGCCATTAAGTTTGGCACTCTCTTCGATGGGTTTGGGCGTGTACTTATTCAGTACATAGCTCATAGTTTTCGCCAGCATCTTCTCCGATATATTGGTATAGCGACGCAAGCAAGTAGCAATTTCCTGCGGCAGATCGGCCTTAATTAGGACAGTGAGAAGTTTCTCGGTGATTTCGTGCTCACTGGCGCCACATCGCTCCAGCTGACGTGCAATCAGTTGCAGTTCGCGGTTCACGAAACCGTCGTCGTTGCAATTGGACATGAGGTTGACCTGAATGTCTTCTAAGGCGCGATCCACTTCCACCAGTTCCACGTGCATTTGAAGTTTGCTAGTCGCGTTCAACTCATGTTCGAATTCCGCCACCGCCTCAAATGGTATGTTTTTTCCATTGGCTTGCTCCCAAGTAGTGTCGTCAATGTTCACCTCAACGGCCTCAGACTCAATGGAGCCTACTTCGTTCGTGTACTGAAGACACTCTTGCAGGGGATCCTCCTCGTTTATATAATCGCCCTCAATAGGCGTTTGAAAGTCGTTATTGACCTGTGTTCCCACGAGCTCTGCAAGCAAATCCCTGGACATGCGATATGAAACAACCGACAGGTTCTGCCCCATCGCTAGTAAGATGTGTTCGTCAACAGACCAGAGCCGCGAAAAATCAAAATACACTTTGAAGAACTGTTTGGCCTTGACCACCTTGAATTGAGTGTTGTAGAGCAGGAGGCTAGCGCCTTCCTGGCCACTATTTGAACCATAAATCGCAACAAAATGCCGAGAAATTCCGAGGACTGATAGTGGGCTGTCCACTTTGAGAGCCGTCAGCATAGATACGAAATTTCCCGGTGATTTCTCTGGCGGAGTCGAATCGTGCAGACTCAGTAGGAAAATGCGCCTATCGGACCCTGCAGACAAAGGAAACCGTCAGTGGAATTTAACAAAGTATTTACAGAATATTTACAAATTGTCAGAAGCATTGGACAGTCGTCTCCTTCGATTACTGCATGTCCAACCACGTGAACACCCAAACTCTCTCTTTTGAGACTGAAACGCACCGCAGTGCCGCCGGTTTGCAACGGTAGCCGCACCAAATCGACTTCGCCGGTTCTGTTCTGACGATCGAAATATGTGAGGACTGCACGGCCATCAGCGAGGAGCGCAACCGAAGCTTTGGAGAGCGTGTTCTGAGGCAAAAGTTCCAATTGATTTGAGTTTGGAACTTCTTCTTTGCGTGATATTATGGCTTCGGCGAGCGTCTCACATGTGCCATCGTGGTATAGAACCAAAGTATCGCCGCCATTACTTATCAGATCAGCAATGCTTTTTTGAAACTGTCGATAGAAAGGTGTACATGGGTTAGTCGTGGAAAGAAAGGATGGTGAATCATCATCATACCTTCAGTTTTTTGCATTTGTTAACGTCTGATGTAATGTCATCCCAACACCGAATGGCGCGATTTCCGAAAACACCAACGTATTTCTGACTGTGGCGATCGTAGACAACTTTTGCCGAGAGCTTCTCCAACACGGACCAACTGCGAACTTGCTTCTGTGTGGAAATCTGAAACGTGTTTAGGAAAGATTAATAAAAACGGCAAGGCAAGTCTGAATGTGATTGCGCACTTTGATAACCATAACTATGTTTCTGCCCAGCGTCGTGATAACGTTCCCCTCATCGCGATCTGGTGCAATACCTTGGAACTCTTTTTGATCGTGAATAGCACAAAGGTTGTAATAAGTTATGAATTTCGTCATTATTCCTAAAATTTGATTGCGTTTATTGTTGAAATTCGTGCACGTGTTTTAGTTTGTTTATTATTTCAATATTTCGATTTAGTGATGAGTAGAGTTTGAGTCTCGGTATCAAGTACAAAATATATTTTAATAATAGTAGTTGCCAGATAATTATCTCACAAAAAATCTCACACAAAATTTAAAAAAATCTCACGTGAGACAACATTTTACAGCAATGAAAAATTCTCACAAAACTCTGACATCTCATACGAAATAACACATTTCATGAGAGAAAATATCTCACATCAATTAAAAATCTCACACAAGTTAAATTTCTCACAAAAATTTCACATTAGCTAAAAATACTCACGAAATCTCTCTTCTAACAAGTCATTAAAAAATCTCAATACGAAAAAAATTACACAAATCTGGCAATTGTGATCACAGTTGATAAATAACACAATTGCCAGATAAATACTTCACAACTAATCTCTTGTGAGACAACATCTTACAGCAATTGAAAATTCTTACAAAAAATCTTATGCGAACACAGAATTTTGATTCTCACAACAAATCTTTCACGAGTTAAAATTCTCAAAAAAATCGTAAATTTCAAATCTGGCAACCGTAATCTTATCCATTAAATGAAGCAGTATCCGGTATCAAATGCTTTATCACTAATCATAACTTCACTAATTTATACTGTTGCCACCCAATTTTTATCAAGTATTTGTTTTCAATTCGTTTTTTATTTCATTCAATAACAGCAACGTAGAAAAGTTAGTTTCGCTGAAGAAACAAGAACGAATCTGCTACATTTTCACAAGCACATGGTAGAAGATTTATTCTACAATGCACTAGCCTAAACTTTTATTATTTGCACAGCTGAGATATAGAAATATACAGTTGGCAACCTTCTACGCAGCTGTTGTATTTGCCAACATTTATGTTTTGGCTGCTTTTGCTCGACAACCGAAAGTGAATCTGCGAAATATCTAAAAACCAAAAATTTGTGACGATGGGTGGCAAAACGAAACAAACTCAACGCACTAAGAACAATGCAAAGGTGAGATCTATTTCCAAGTAGTAATTATGAATCACCAATAAACCACACCGTCTTACAGCCCTCCTCCAGCAGTCGCAGTGCCGAACTTTTGGGCACGGCCATTCCCAACTTCGTTGGCTTCTCAGCTCACTCTGACCTCGGGTTGGTGCCCTTTGTACCAGGCTTTGGCACAGCAGACCAAATGCCGGACGCATTCGATGCCAGCGTCAGTCCGGAGTTTCAGTTGGCCATGCGTAAGATGTCCAAGAAGGACCCGTTGACCAAGAAGAAAGCCCTACAAGAATTCATCGAACTCGTGAACGCCGCAGACATGGAGACGATCAAGTCCATTTTGCCGTTGTGGCCAAAGTTCTATCACAACTTGGCCAGCGATCCTGAGCACAATGTTCGCGAATTGGCGCAAACAGTGCTGCAGCTACTCGTATCCAAGTGCAAGCGAGCGATGGCGCCCTACCTCAAGCAGCTGGTGCCTGTTTGGCTGGCGAGTCACTATGACAATTATGCGCCTGCGGCGAGCATCGCTAGCGCCAGTTTTCGCGAAACATTTGCTGGAAATGCCAACCGTACCCAGGAAGTGTGCCTCCATTGTCAGACAGAAATCATAGAGTATGCCACACGCAACCTCACCTTCCATACGCCGGCGACGCTTTCAAGTGGGAAGAATCTTACGCCCGAAGAATCGGAGCAGAAGTTCCAACGCGTGGTGACGGGTAGCCTGAAGGCACTCTGCTTTTTCGTGGAACACACAACAGGTGCTGCCGACCGCAGCCAAGTTCATTCAAGTCTGCAAAGCATGTTGGCACATCAAAAATTCTGGAGTTTTTCGAAGCACAAGATGGCAGCGGTCAAGTGAGTACACTTGCCGCCATACATTTCGTTTTATTGATGACTATCTTTCATCCCTTTCTCCTTGCAGAGCGGCGTGGTTTGAGTTTATGTACCAAGTCTTACAAAGCCCCGACTTGGTGGACGTCACCGCCCAAACGAAATCGCAATTGTTCACGGTTTGCTTTCAAAACATCGACGAATCCGATCCGTTGGTTGCACCCCACGTCTGGGGATGTATTTTACTGCTACAGGCACATTACGATGATTGGTAAGTTTTCATTAGAGTGTGGAATAACTAGTGTATCATAAACTTACTTGTATTTTCTTTGACGTAGGCACACCACAGTAAACTTTAAGAAGTCGGTTTTGCCCAAATTGTCATCTCTGCTGCGCAACGGTTGCAACCGAAATGCCCAAGCAATATGCCCCAATCTGCTACCCTTCTTCTCGAACCTATTGCGAATCAATCTGCAGGACATGGATAGAAACGAGTTCTGCAAGCAATTCTTCGACGATCTCAAGACTTCGATTTCCACTCAAAACAACAACATTTCCAAAGCCGACTACTCCACCATTATCCGGGCCTACTTTGAATGCTTGCGTTTTCTGCTGCAGAAGCTATGCAACAAATCCGATCGGACTGCGGAAGAAGAGACGCTTGCTATGGGACTATTGAACGAAAATATTATAGAGCCAATTGGCTGGTTCTTAAGTAGCGAAAGCGCTCCGATTAAATCGTTTTTCCTGCAAACATCAGCGCTGGTGGCATTCTGGGCGGACCGACAGGCGACGGCGACTAGTGGTTGCTTGTACTCGCAATTGCTGGGCGTGTTTTGGACACAGGTTGTCCGTCTCATCACTGAAGGTATTGAGAACAAGGAAGTGGGCGAACATTTCACCGAACACGTCATTCAACTGGTGCATGACCTGCACCTGGCCAATCCCAGTCTGGAAGACCAAAGAGTTAAGTTCGCTGCCGAAACGGAAACTGGCGAGCCGTCCGCAAGCAAGCAGACGCCGCAGAAAACTCAAGCCACTTCGGCTGCTTTCATTCAAAACGAGTTGAAGCAGCTAGTAGTCCAACTGGTGCGTCTTTGTATAGACAATATCAGCAAACAGAACTCCTCCAAGTATATAAGCCACGTGCGCCGCATGACTAAAATGTTCTCGGACGTTGACTTCTATACTCATCTGACCGCCAAAAGGAACTTGCATGCCACACTCGACCTCTTCGTGGGACTAATCGACGCATTGGATGAAGAGGCGTGTGAAATTGTAATGGATGTAATTTTCGAAATTCTGCAAAAGCTCGACAAGCCCGCACAGTTTGCCTATATAAACACGAATTTGCTAAAGGTACAGGGAGGGTCCATTAGATCACACAACTCGTTATTTCATTGTCCCCATCTCTTTTAGATTCCTCACGCACGCACTCAGCCCTTGGTGTTGCAGAGATTGCTCTCATATCCCCTTTGCATTGAGCCGGAAGTGCGCACAATGCTGTCACAGCCGGAGGCCAGCGGAATCATCGAAAACATGGCGCGAGCGGTTACTTGCAGCAATTCAAAGGAAAAGTTAAATCTGCTGCACAAGTGCTTCTTCCAAACGGATACGGGTGAAATCCTGATTAGTTCCTCAACAGTTGACGCCATTTTGAGTATCTTATCGGAGCCATTGGACGCAGTTGAGCTGAACGACATGGCCGATGCGTGCTGCAGTTTTATTGCGCAAATTATGCCGGTTGTATGCAGTAACAACAACTCTTCCCAATCGGTGCAGCATGGAGTTTTTCTAAAACTCTTCAAATTCACCATGGAGCGCACGGTCAATGAGTTCATCTCGGAGGATACACTTTGGGAAATAACAACGTGTTGGCAGGACGCACTCTCCAGCGAAGACATTGTAATTGATGCGCCGCTCCTGCAAAGGTGTGCCGCCGTAGTTGAGCAACGCGTACAGGCTGAGAGTTTGACGCCGGCCGGCATCGACACCATGTCCGAGGCAATGGCAAAGTTTGTCACTTGCTCCACTGAGAACATTCAAGCGGAGGAAGAGCGCTTCGAAAGAATTGATGCATCTCTGACGGCACTCTTTCGTTTGGATGACAATTCCCTAGATGGTACAAACAACTTGTTAGAGTTCTGCACATTCATGGAATCGTTGAAAGGGCTGGTCTCCGCGGGCGTCGAATTGAGTGAGAACAGTACTAAAAGCATTGAAATGAAAGCGATTTTCAGGCGCACTCTTATGAACTGTGGCACCATCATCAAGTTGGTTTGCAGGGCAAATCACACGCAAAATAATGCAATCACCGAAGCCACAGACGACGAAATCACGGACGATTATTGCGACCCAGACGAAAACTTGCTGAAGCACTGGTCCGATTTGTTGTTTGATGAAATACTGAAATGCATTAACATTGCTGCGGTGGGTGATAGTCTCTTAAATGTTATGCCAGAGGTGGGTATCAAATGGGATTGAATGCTTTAATCGCTTTAACTAATTCCAATGCCATCTTGTTTTCTTAGCTCGATGCTGAAGTGGAAAGCTTGGCCCTGGAATTATCCGAAAAGGTCAAAATGCTTTTGCGCAGCGGTTCCGAAATAGTCGACAAAATAAAGGAACGAATGCTGCTGGCAGCTGCCAAGGAGACGGATGTGTCGCCATGTCGCTCGCTTGGGTATTTGGTGCATTGCGAACAGTATGCCCAGTTCGAGGAGAATGCCACTATTCTGCTGGTTGAAGACTTGTCGGAATATTTTGTTACGAAAATGGCATTGAAGGCATATGTGAATAGCTTGCAGGTATACTTTTCATACTGTTCTGGTGTACAGACAACCAAAAACTAATTTTATTTCCAGTTCTTGCTGCCGAATCTGGAAGCTAAAGCAATAAGCGTACAGAGTGCTATTATGCGTACTGAACCGAGTGACTTGTGGATTAAGGCGGCCGTGTTTCGTTGCCTTGTGTGTAACAATTTCAATGTGGCGCTTAACGAAAAATCAGATAAGAATATAATCGTTCTAACTTTGCAATTTATCACCGAGGTGGCGGAAAAGCAACACGCCCAAAAGGATTTGCTGCTCTATAACGTGTAGGTGCCTAAGACTTACTAACTAGTCGTATAAGTGAAGATTATTTGTTTACTGTTTAGTGAAATACATAAGCAACCATTTGCGAATGTCGTCAACTCAGTGGAATACATAAATTTGCTTACCGAAGTTCTTACTCGATTCCCCTACGAGCTAAACATTAAAAATTGGGACGCCATACGCATCGGACTCAGTTCGTGGGTACTCAGCATATCAAAGTCAATTGATGCCTATACAAATCCAAAGGTTGCCCACTTGATCAGTGTTCATCGCCCGCAATTTCTATATTTTACTACTTTCAGTCGTCTATATTCATTGTGGCCGTATTCAAGTTGTATGCGGCCCTGACGAACTTCGTCATTTCAGAGAAGCAAAAAAGTTCAACGGAACTTCTGAAAAATGTTATCGATGAATGGGAGAGTCTATTTGCGCGCGAAGTGAATTTGGTACTCTTTAAATCGTTTTATAGTCTCTGTTCGTCGCAAGGTAAGAAGTTGGCCAATTCAACGAGCAATTCGTGATCTCTAAACCTTTTGCAGAACCACCTGGAGACACCTTGGAATGTTACATTTCAGTTTTGGATGAAATTGCACCAGCATTGACCCTAATCGATTACAGTTTTGTCTACAGCGTAAGAGTAACTCACTTTAAAATGCAACCACAATGTTTCATGGACTCTTTTTCAGTTTTGCAAAGGTTCTACGAAGATTACGCTCGACAATGTGTTCAACTTCTTGCTGAAGAACTTGTCCAACACCATTCACAGTGTGCGCACTACAAGCGTGCATATTGTGAGGCAACTGACGCAATTCTTCATTGCCGAAGACATTGTAACGTTCGAGAAGAACAGCGAAACGCTGGAGGGTCAAGGACAATTGGCTAAATGGCACTATCTCAATCGATTTGAGGATTATATTGCGCGATATGACTTCCCCATACGCAAGTATTTGAATGAATTCAGGTAAATATTTAAGTGCATTTTTTGGGTAAAAATAAATTTAAATTTGTTTTTGTCGACTTGTAAATTGTATGGAAATAGTGCTTAATTTTAATGTTCGAATTTTTTTCGAAAATTTTCGATAACCTTTTTTTTAGATTTGGTGTAAAAATTAGAAAAAAAATTAATTGTAAATAAATTTGTTCAAAATTCCTCAATGTTCGAATTTTATTTTAAACAATTTTTTTAGAAAAAAAAATTAACTATTTTAAAAAATTCCAAAATTCTTAAAAATGTTAGAACATTGAAAGGTCCATTCTTTTTTGGTTGGGAGATCTATCTTATTTCTTTAAATTTCCACATTCTTTCAGTTTTAAGTTAACCGAAATCGTCAATTTGGAGTCCATCGACCGCAACGAAGCATTCAGTTATCTGCTGCTATGGGATTGCATTATATATGCGTGCGCCCACTCACCCGTTTCCCTGCGGTCTGTGTACACCAATTGGTTGAACGAAAATAAATATGAAGAGGTAAGGAAGGGAATTTCACACTCCTTCGAGACTTTAAATTTATGTAATTGATATTGTTGGTTTTTTCAGAACTTATTACACTTTCTGTTCCGAGGAATGCCCGTGGAAATACTTAAAAATCATGACTCTAAATTAATGAACGGCGACATCTTCAAGGGACTCAGCTGGTCTCAGATTACTGGTGCGTATACTGTTTCCGCTTCCAGCTCATGGTCCAATTCGTCTTCGGGGAAACCATCAAACTCATAGTCACTGTAATGGTGTCCTTCCTCATCTTCCCCTAGGCTTGTTTCGGAGCAGGATATGTAATCTGCAACTGGGAGGAAGGGTTCAGGTTCAATCGGGTCCATCTTTTTCGCGGGCGTCGCCATATGAATATTCAAATTCGATATGAATTTATTTATCCAAATGGTAATGTTGTTTGCCAAAACTTGCTGATATCCGCGCAAGTTGCTGGTGGTGGAGAATTCTTTGGCTACAAGGGAATACTTATAGAATATCAACTTTCCATTACTGATGATGTACAACCTGTGAACTTTCTAATTTGCTCGAGTACAACGGACGATAAAGTCGAACGCTCGTCGTTTACGAATTGATCGTTCAGCAAGAAATCCCTCATCTCTTCGAAGAGCACACAGATTATCTGTTTGATCTGCTTGCGCTGTTTACGCAGTATAGTCTTCTTGAAGCGTTTGCAGCGGTGTTTTTGCAAAGCTTTAGCCGCACGCTCCAAACGTCGCTCCTCCTCAATGTATCTGATAGCCATTTCAATGCTAGTGTGGTCCACATCGCTTTTTTTCGCCAGATACTTCTTAAGTCGTTCGCATTGCTTTGGCGATATAACCTCTTGGTAACTTTCCAACGTATTCTCGACATGCTTCAGCTTGGGCAAGGCCAACTGATCTATGCGTGCCGTACAGTCTGGCACGACAACCTTTTTGTATAGGAACCGAGGCTGCTTTCGTGGTGCGGCCCAATTTTCACGAGGCGTGGACAAATGGCAAATGTGCTCCTCCTGTGTTAGTACATCGCGATCGATGATGATATTGCCCGTGTGCTTGCAACAATAGTGCGGGCGGTAACGGGGACAAATGCAGAAATGCTTGTAGGCATATCGAAGAGGCTTCCTTTTGCCTCGCTGATAAACGGGCCGTATGGGAGTGCATTTTGTAGTGCGCTGCTCTAACAATTGCCGACCGAATTCGAGTTCGTCGACTACGGTAGGCTCTTTGGGCTTTTCGAGCTGAATTTCAATTTCACTGGGAATTTGGTTGAAGTGCAATGCCATAATGGGATTTTTCACGAATATTTTATTTGAAAAGAATTAATTATTTTATAATTTTGTACTGACAAATGAAAACATTAACCTCGATTCCAGAAAAAAACTTATCACTGGAAAAGTACGTATGTCACATGTACACCGAGATGCTACGAAAGCTGCCCGCTGTGGTGCGCAAGTGGTGGAATACGAGTCCTTCACGACAGAAGGTCAGTCCCCATCGACTATCGCCACCTTACTTGGCAATCACTTTTAATTTGTTTATCTCACCCACAAGACCTTCGTCGACAAGTTGACTACGAATTTCATATCGGCGTTAATTTGCAGCGAGGAACTGAAGGCGATCGGCAACAAGAAGGAAAAACACGAGAATATGCAGGTAGGTGCAGTGCACCATGTTCGAATTATTGAGCTACAGCGACGAGCTTTCATTGCAGGTAACCGTGCACACTTCCACACGTGAAGTGCTGGCCGTTTATTCAATTGACGAGGCACGCATGGAACTGGTCATAACGTTGGCTCAAAACTATCCCCTCGGCGCCGTTAAGGTGGAGTGCGGCAAACAAATCGGTGGGCGTTCGTCCTCGCGCAACGTCGGAATGCAATTGACCATATTCCTGACGCATCAAGTACGTTTCGTTTGCGCTCAAATTGCCTTACTCAATACTTAATTTTCTGTCTTGTGTATATTTTCCAAGAACGGCACCATTTTCGATGGCCTAACGCTGTGGAAGAACAATTTGGACAAGAAATTCGAGGGCGTCGAGGAGTGCTATGTCTGCTATACAGTCATCCATCAGGATACGTGTCAATTGCCGAAACTGTCATGCCGGACATGCAAAAAGAAATTCCACGGTCCCTGTCTGGTGAGTTTTTTTTTCAGTTGTTTATAGGCCTTCCGAAACGAATTGAAAATCCCATATTTTAATTCCAGTACAAATGGTTCACCACCAGCAGCAAGTCAACCTGTCCCATTTGTCGAAATGTTTTCTAAATAAATCTACCTGTCCGTTTATGCTAAACAATCAATTACCGCGTGAAGAGTTCAATACGTACTGTACTTGATGCAATGTAAATTTATTTAAGCACTTATCAGAATAATAATAAAACAAAAAATAAAAGAGAAAAACACATTAGAAATATATTCAAATACAATTGAGAGCATTCTTGCATTCGAAATAAATCCTTCAAATTATTTACAGTTAAGAGTAAAAAGCATCTTTATTTAAAATACTGTAAAGCGGTATGCGGTAATATATACTATATATTTATGTATGCATTTAAAATTCAGAATTCCAATGTAATTATTAGATTAAAACAATTTAAGGATAACACAGCAATATCGAAAGTTGGCAATACTTCGCATTTCGTATTAAAGTACTATGACTTACCAAAAAAAAAAAAAGAAATGATTTTAGTGCAATTAAAGCAGACAATGTTTTATTTAGTGCTGAATACCGAACTGTAGCCAATCAAAGCGATGCCGAAGCTTCAATTGTCTATCGCTAATTCACTGCTAGTTGATCGAATTTACTGTGTATTGCTCATTTATAGCGCTATTCGTTAATATCAAAGTTTTATTTATTTAATTGCCTGCCAAAAAAAAATTTATACATTCGCACAATATTAGCCCGCTCTGTAATAATCTAAAGTATTCATTCAGAATTCCATCATAGTTTAACATAATAGTTACATTGCAAATGAAATGTTTATAACAACAAAAAAAAAAAAAACAATATCGAAATTAAATTAATAAAAACAATTATTTACAAAATTCGTCATTGCACAGAAACGACGACGCAACCGATTGATAATTACAACACCCTTAAATCAATTAAATTATTAACAGTAACGAAAATAAATTCCATTTTTATATAATAATATATGATGCCGCTCCCACCGTCAATGGCAATTATTGCAAAAATTATATTTAAAAAAAAAACATATTAAAGCGTTGCGATAAACTATAAATCACGAACAGTTTTTTTTCTTTTGGAATCGAGTCGAATCGAATCGAATTTTGCTTGAAAATGGCTTGAAACTTTTGCTATTTTGCATGCAACGTGTTCCTAGGATATAGTACAGAGCTTCTTTAAGTCGTTCTCGCTTTCATCCACATCTAAACCTAAGCCGCCATTGGGCAGCGTCTTTCCCTCGATATTTGGTAGATACGGCTCATAGTCCAGACCTTGGCGTTCGTAGAACAACAAGTACGCCGAACTAGGATCGATATTTGGCTGGCTGGATATTTCGCGGCAGGAACTGTCATTGTAGCAGTACCACGAGCCATTCGAATTGGCAGCATACGAAATGTAATGGCCGCCGTTCAACATGCCGGAATGTGACTGTAAAATATTTAGTTTTTTTATATTTTTTATTTTCAACTTTAGGCATTACTCAAAATACTCACCACCACCGCGTATAACTTGTACTTGGGATCGAATTTATCCTCGCCACTTTTCAGCTTATGCTGATGGTAATCCTCGAACTCACCATCAACAATGGGTGTTTTGGTGAGGCTCGTCGATATCAGACGCTTCCGCCTCTCCGCGCCCACACTCTTACTCCGGAGTGTACTCGAAACCATCGAAGCATTGTCGAGCATACCATCGTCGTTCAACGATGAAACATCTGACGGAGCCTTGTTGTCGGCAATGACTACCACATTACTGCAGTTATCGAGCTTTGTCTTAGGCTGATCTGATGTATTTGTCAGATTGTTTTCATCTTCTACCAACACAACATTGTCTATTGCTTCCATGTTCGGCTCGTTGCCATTATTTGTATTGTTGCCTCGTTGCGCTTCATATTCGCCAATGTCGGCGAGTTTGTTTTCGTTTCTCGATGATAGGTCGTCACACGACTCCTCACTCTGCTGCAGTTCGAGTAATTCTCTGTGGCGTAGTATTGTCTCTTGCGGCACCGACGCCAAGTACGGCGTGGGGTCTAAATCGTCGAATGGGAAATGGACAACCTTTTGCGACTTGACCCATTTCCCATTGACACAATTAAATCGCTTTAAGTGCACAATCTGAAAGCGATAAGTATTTTCATTTACCAGTCCTTTCTTGTAAATATTTGCATTTGTTCCTTACCAATATCGGCGGTAATTTCCAAATTTGTAATTTCTTAGTGGCCGGCTTCTTACCCTTGCAATGGCTGCAGTGATACCACTGTTCCAGTTTCTCCTCGGAGGTAAACGCCCTCAAACAGTGATTCAAATCGACCGGTTCAATTTGTTCCTTTCGGCACTTGGCAATGGTTTCGTGATCCGTCCAAAGCTGTGGAAACACACAAATTGGGTTGGTAACATATTTAAAAGAGAGAAACCAACGAAGTCAACGAAGCCAACTTACACGCTCCAACGTGCTCTGATAGCGCAAATGCAATGCGGTTGGATCCCAATCAATGGCTATGGTGAAATCTTCAAAACACTTGGACGAAGTGCTGTTGGAAACCGAGGTCGATGTATTGTATTCCGGCGGTTTCTTCGTTTCCAAATTGGGCAAAGAAGAGAATTTCGCAGCCATTTTCGGTGTAGACGAATTGCCTACAAGAAGAAAAACATTTCAATATACATCTCAATTAGCCTCATTGGTCGGGAGGGGGCACTCACTTGTGTTGGAAGTTTCCACTAGCAGCGAGCTGTGCAGTAGGAAATCGTTATTGCAGGCAATCTCACAACCCCGACAGAAATTCGACCAAGGACACAGGGCACACGTCAAACCGTCACTCTTTACAGCGCGCAGTGTAAATGGAAAATCATAGCCGAGACTATCGTCACTGAAGGACAAACAAAAAAAAAATCGAATTAAAAGAAATTTTCAAGTCATTCGTATTTCGAGGGAAGGTATGTTTACCAATCGGCCGCATGGTTGGCCTGGTCCGTAGAGGCTGGCAGTGGACTTAGTAAACGGCTAACTTGTAGCCAAACGGCACAGTACAGATCCTTGTGAGTGCCTCCCTCACAATTTGGTATCAGGAGCGGTACGCCGAACAGACTTGGGCGCGTTTTGTGATAGGACAGGAAATAACTGTCCTGGCGAGTGATTTTGCGGTGTACAGCCACCAGGTATTTGCCTACTTTGTACTGTTGGGAAGGCACGCGTGAAAAGATGCCGTTGCCACCACCACCACCGCCGCCGCCGCCAGACCTAAAGCTATGCGGCTCCACTTCATTATTGGTGTTTTGACTACTGCTGTATTCGTATTTGTCCGTATTATCCGAGACATTATCAATGGGAGTCGATCCCTCTTCCGCCGACAGCGGGGTTGAGTTGAATCGGCAGTTGCACTCACTAATGCGCCGACCACTGTCACATAGCGATAACGGATCGACCGGCATCGGTTCGGTGGTGGAGCTCTCCATGGAATTCTCACCGGAATGGTTCGTTAATGAGGATGAGCATGTATTGCTTTCGTTGTGAAGCAATTTGGTCGACGATATTCTCATACGTGAACCATTGACAAAAGTATTCTCAGGACTGCGACTCAACTCGGGCGATTGCTAGTGTTCAAGATCATTACAATTTTTTCAACAGATTCACATTTTACATATGAGTTCTCAAAAACTACTATTAGAGAAACTAACTATACAAATTAATAATAAAAAAAATTCGAAAAAATATTTAAAAAATATCTAACAAAGTACAGGTGTGCGGAATTGTAGGAGCTAGTGGGCATTAGGTGGTTCAAATGTACATAAGTAAATAAGTAGTGGCGAACGTTAACGAAAGCTCTTTGAACTAAAAATCACATAACTATGTTCATAAAGTATTTTGGTAACTTATTTTTCTACTTTGCTTTTCACCTTCCTGTTTCGTAGGCCAATTGCAAATTTGCTGGCATTAATTTTTATCATTTCAACAAATACACAGAATGGTCCCTGGACCATTTTTTTTGGATCTAATATCGATGGCTGAGAAAACATTGTAAACAATATTTCTTAAAAAATTTCGTTTCCTTTTTGTTATATTTAACCAAGAAGTTTGTAGGAAAAACTAAATTGTATAAAAAAAGGGTTCAAGTCGATATTTCTAAAACAGCCAGACAGACGAATATGGCTGAACAAGAATATATATATACTTCTCCATACCGGCTACAGTATATATACCCTGCTACAGTAGTGTGTGGTAGCATACAAATTTCAAATGTAGATGCATTTTTTTTTAAATATTGGTACAGAATTGTTAAGTAAAGTTTTCAAGTAACATTTTTTTTTGTTTAATTTTTATATTAAAAACATTTTTTTAATTAAATTTAAAAAAAAATTTTTTTTTTTTAAATTTTGAAAAATGTTTTTTTTTAAGAAAATAAAAAAAAAGTATCAGATTTTTTTTTTAAAAAGGCTGGTTAATTGCAATCTTTAGACACTACCTAAATTATATTTATCGAACAGTGAAATAGATAACAATAGTAATCTAGTCAAATATATTAAATCCTGTTTGAAATTTGTAAAGGTTAAGTTGGCCACATTACTTAAGGAATCAGGAAGTTGAAAAAAGCATCAGTAAAAAATAAATACCATACACAAATTTACAATAATCTCTAGAAAAAAATAGAAAAAAACAATATAACTACTGATCTAAATGTACTCAAAGAAGCATAATTACAAAATTAGGGCTTAAGAATTCACAATTATCCAAATGTGTTTAGTAAAAAATTAGGAGAGGTGTCTATAAAATGTAAATTAATATTTCCAAAACCACGCAAAAGGCACTTCATCAACATAACTGTATTTAATATTTAGATTTTGATTCTCATGTATACCACGATGACCGCTTCTTAGTTCGATTTGGGCACACTCTGGAGCTAAGCGATAAGTGATTCCTACAATCAGGCAACCGGATGTAGCGAATCCAAACCAATCATTCAATGTCAACCTCACGATTGAGAATAGTAGGTAGTGTTCGTTTTTATTTTTTGTCGTGTGTGATTTCGTCTGGGTTCTGAATGTGCCCATAATGAGAGAGAGAGAGAGAGAGAGACAGATTGCCCTATGTACTCGCATATAAAAAAAATCATTTACTGAACTGAACTCTTGAAACTCTATCGCACATAGAATCTACATATTAAATACATGAATGTTTTTTCGAGCCATACCTTGAAGCACAACAGATTCTGGGGCATGCACATAGTGTTTCCAAAGCACCGCCTTACCTTCGTTGCGACTTGATCGTCGTCATCTTCTTCGTCGTCTTCAATGACGAGACCACCACCCCCATTGCTGGTTAAGTGCGGGCAGTATGTTGGCGGAGTTTCATCCATCGATGCCGGCGACGATTTGAAGTTGTTGTAGCAAATTTGTGTCTGATTCGCATTGAGTGTGGTGATTGAAGTTAACGAATCTTGACCGGTGATTAGGGCTGCAAGCAAGCAGCACAATACATTTAATACAATTCCCTAAGCACAGCTGTGTACTTCAAAATATCACCTGAGCTACGCTGTATGTCCTTGAGGCCCTTTTCAATGTTCATGCAGAGCGTGGAACTGGAGCGCGAACGATCGCTGCACTCCTCGGGGAGCTGATACACGTACAGCTCCTTGGCCGATGAAGGTTTAATTTTTTGCTCATTGAGCAGTACATGGCGTATTTGTGAGTTCCAAATTTCACAGACCAGCATGTAGTTTGGATTCAAATAGCACAGCGAAGCCAGATTACGCTTTAGATCTATATACTTTGACTCAGAGTTCAGCCGTAAGCCGAACTTTGTGGGCACAGATCCGTCCAATAAAATCACTGCAATGCAACATGTTCATGAGATATTAGCCGGCCATGATACCAGCACGTGGACAATTATTATCTTACCCAGCACTTCAAAGTAAACGTAATTTTCTACGGGCAGCGGTAAACTCAACAAGCTGAACGGGTCAAAACGCACCGACTCTCGGCCGCAACACAAGCAACTAACCTTCGACTTGAGCTGGCCATAGAAAAGATCAATGACTATGGACTGATTGCGAGCATGATGCTGGGCCCATGCTTCGGCCGCTACGATTTTATCCGGTCTACCGTTTGAGTCCTTCAGTTCGCTGTACGGTTTCTCCATTACACGGTTCAAGTCCTCGTGCAGGGCATCGAGAAACCACTCGAGCAGCTCCTGCGAATCGTGTTGGCCACCCCCAGCAAATTGCGGCGCATTTTTAGTCACGCAAAACCGAAGTTTAAGCGGAGCCACTGAGCGCGTGGTCGCGGTCCAGATCTCCTTAAGCAGTTCACTGTAGCGAGTGGCCAGTTGGCCACGCGTTCCCAATTTGTTGATCGTGTTCAGCTCAAAGAGGTGCATGTTGCGTCGAAAATATTGAGCCAAGGGTTGTGTGTTGAAGAGGACCTGAAGTGTAATTACGAATTAATTTAGTTTGTATTTCTGTGCTTCCAAAAGAATCTGGTATCGAAAATAATAATTTGGGTTTAGGTGGTCAACAGAAGGATACTGTCTATGAGACATTCTCGACTGAAATTTTCTCACTTATTTTGAATTGATTTTTTATTATTATTATGAAGACTTTATAGTTTGATTCCTACCTGCAGAGCGGCGTTCATAAAACACGTATTGCCCAGATTATGTAGTCCGGTGGCGCCCGGAGCATGCACCGACATAATAGAGGTACGCGTCATGCGTCTATCGCCGCCCGATGTACAGCCGCCTTGACTCAATGTCAATGAACTGAGCTCCTCTGGCCATGTCAAATCTTTGTTGCGTATCTCGAGGAGTACTTGATCGTTGTCCTTGATCAGAAGCTCCTTCAGCGTCATATTATCTTCCTCGAGCAGAATGGCACTGTTGTCCAACGAGCCAGCCGGTATATGCCACAGTCGAATGTCTTCGGTTTTCAAGCGCAACTGCTCGCAGAGGAATTCACCGATTTGACGCACCGTTGCGAGACGGCTGAAGGCGGCCGTATATGCCATATAACGTTTTGGTGCTTGCATCACACTAGTGGCCGATAGTGCAGCATATCCACCTCCTGAAGCCATTACACCATAACCGCCTACGAAAAATTGACAAAATTAGTTCGTCTGCTGCTATGGAATGTTAAATGTTTGCAAGCATTATTACCCGACGAAGCACCCCAACTGTTCAGTTGGGTAGGATTAGGTAAACTTTGATGCAACAAAATGCGAAGGTTAAGCGGATACAATTCCAGTTCCACTTCGGAGGAGTTCGGAGGCTGGATTACCTGTTCAATTAAAGAACACAAACGAGAGCTTACAAATTGCACTTTCATCATCTGTCATTGGTAGGACTCACTTGTCTGGGCAAAGGCAAGTTGTCGCCGTACCAGCGATTCAACGCCTTCCACAGCGATTTTGGCACCAACTCAAAGTCATGACTTTGCACCAGTGGAGTATCACGCTTCAAGTGTCCACCCTCTCCCGTGAGGGTGCGTACATTTTTAAAGGGGTTCGGTGTTATGAGGTTGGTGTTGTCAATGGCGCCGGGCCGCAGACCACAGTGCCGACCAGCAGAAATGCCGCTGCTAGCAGAACCTGCAGTGACAAAAGGAGTTCAAAAAGTACTTGGCACTCGACTGTTGGTCTCACCTAGACTGCAATTGTCGGATGCAGCAATGGCTTCGGCCACCGAATCGATGGAATTCGAATTGAAGCTCTCATCACACACTAAAGCCTCATCTATGCCGCCCACATTTGAGCTGCGTTGACTAGAGGTTTTCCGGCAATAATCACAGGGTGTGGCAGTGTTCTGCGTATACTGCATCCAAGTCAGCCACCAATCACGCGATATCAAATACCAGAATTGTCCGACGCGATACTGACGCTTCTCCTCGCGCTTCAACCAGCCACGCACTGCAAGTAAAGGTGTTACCAATTGCAGACACTCATTGATTATGTCACACCATACCGATGTCATACTCCATGTGCCTACACTGCGGCCAGAGCCCGAAAACTATGTGGCACACTTCGAATGTCAGGTCCAGAAAGGGTTGCACCAGCTTCAAGCTACTTTCCACGCTCCACATCATGAAGTCCTCGGCTGTCAACGAGAGATTGTCCGGAGTGAGCACTGCCGCTTCTTTTGACTCACTTTGAACCATTTGGCCTTCGTGGGGGGCACTCTTCTGTGCGGCAAACTGCAACAAATCGCCAATGGCATCCGGTCTTCTCAGATCCTTGTAGACGTTTGCATTGCGATTCTCTTTGGCCACAAACAATAGCACATCGATCATTTGCAAAGTTTCGTCATGATTGAGGATACCATCGCGATCGACATCGAATATTTTAAAGCAGACTAAATACGAGAGTCAAAATACCCATTAACACCGGTGCACATACTCTAAAGAAGGGTCAGCCACTTACAACGTGTTCTCTCCACTCCAGGTCCCCGGCAGGCTGCACTAACACCGCAACACAGCTCCTTGAAGTCAATGTGACCATCTCGGTTCTCATCGAAGGCATTAAAGAGTCCCGTCAACGCATTCTTAGGTATGGGTGGACTTATCAATGGACCCAACAACTGAAGGTCTAGTTGACCATTGGGCGATGTGTTCTTCAGACGCCAAAACTCCTTCTCTAAATCTCCAATATCCTAAAATAACATTTGGTTCATCACTCATTGGACTTGTAGTCTCTTCTACACTGTATGTAGTTACCTTCTCTTCTAAATGTGTCACACCCGCAAGGCTTTGGTAGAAAGTGGGTGTTTCCAGCTCCGATGTCAGACTAATGCAGCTGTCAGACAGCAACCACTTGGATAGCACCGTGGAATTCTTATGCTTTACAATCCATTCGTAAAATTGCTCAAAGTTAACGCGATCGTTCTGTGCAAAAAGCGAAACACTTTCGATGGGATGCAAGTTGACTGCCTTAATGTACTCCGATTTGATAATATATGTGCTGGCATCGTTGCAGTATAGGTTCCAAAGGAATCTGAAATCAAATGAAGGCAATTAGAAATGATATTCCAATACATAAGCATAGAGTTTATTATGCAAACCTGGTTTTCTCATCTTCTGTGCCGCGTGTCAGCAGTACAAGGCCACAGAGCAGGTCCTTAAAGGATATACCCTTGGCAGTGCCGCCACAAGCGCTGTACAGCAGATCGGTCACATTGGGCGGCACACCTTCGCACAGCACATCCTGCTGGAATGCATTCCGACTGAGGTTTAGACGTCCTACTCCGGCCGACTTCTTGAAGGCGTCTTTCAGACGACGCAGTTCAGATTCTGAAACTGTTGCCAAAAGGCGAATATGCTTATTATAAATCTTGAAAACCAGAACTCTGCGATATGTACAACACTTTAGTAGAAAGTCGGTTTACCTTGCGGTATCTACATATGTTTGTAAAAAACATCTGGCTATAAAAATATCTTTCTTATGGACAGCATTCAAAGTTTATAGTTGGAATATATTACATGGTATTTCAATTCAAACCGCAAGAAGTTATGCTCGCTATGAGAAAATGGTTTTCTTTTAATTACAATTTCCACACATTCTACTTATTTCTGCATTGTTCGAACAAATGCGAATCTTGATTTTACTGAACTAAGAAACCAAACAACAACAAATACAATCAATGAACTATGAAGTACATATATTACCCCCTCCCCCCATCTACCCAATAGTTATGATGTCTGCCCAGCCCACCCTTCTCCCTTGTTAATTGACCCATTTTATGGGCCAACAATTTGACCCATCAGACTTACCCCGTTTGACTGCGTCCTCGTAGCTAATACAGGACGATTTCGACTCCTTGGCTCCCATGATTTTGAGTTCGCAATTTTAACAAAATACGCAGTGGGAACCAGCAACCACCCTTTTACAATGTTGCGTATTTTCCCAACTATTTCTTGTGACGGGTCGGAGTCTGGAATTACAATCATCACTTCACCACTCCCGACAATATTTTTAGCCTTTCTCCACTTGATCAACAGTACATGAACCGTCACAGTTTCATTGCACTGCTACAAAACATGAAAAGTTTAAATTAAATTCTCAAGTTGAAAGAATAAAATGACTTCTTCGTTGCACAAAAAGAAAAAAATATGACTAAAGTTGCCACCTGATGAAACTCAAATTGCCCAATAAATGTTCGAGGTTCGAGAGCATCAATTAATTATCACAGTTCAGTTTAATAGATCAGTAAAGCCCGGTATGCAGATGGGAAAAAATTCCGCTCCCATAAGCAAACCTATGTATAGAAAATTAAGCGAAAAACAAACAAAAATTCCATTCCAGCTAGCATATGCAGAGAAAGCGAAAAAAAGAATTGCTTTTTTGAGTACTTTGGAGAGATTTTTTGGCCACCCGCACAGCGAAATTGATGCAAATGCCTTTACGTTGCTTTGAAAACAATTTAAATTAGCCGCACAATGACTCACAATTTTCACATTTTTATTATACTTTATTCATAAAAATCAAAAATTTAAATGTCAAAAAATATTTCGAACTACACAAAAAAATATGTCATTTCTCCAAAACGGAATTTTGTCGCTCATACCGAGCTGAAAAAATAAATAAGAAAACGGCATTTCCATGCTGCTCACCGGAATTTACAGATAAATCTGTCAATCTGGCAACACAGAACACCCCATAGTTCATTTTCAACCGAAAAGCATTCATCGAAAATTTGTGGACGATTTAAGAGTTCCAAGCCGTTTTGGCTCGGTTAGGAAGTGCGGCTGGTAGCTGCCGACTGATGTTTCTCGGCAGTTAAAAAGTCAAATTGACTGAATTTGACTAAAATAATGTCACTCTTTCAAAAATTTATTTTTGGGAGTGTTTCCAAATTTTGGAAGAATCGGGAAGCAAAAAATGCGCTACATGCATATATTGTGGCCATTTATATGGAATTGCAACTACAACCAAACTAAGGGGCACATAATAAAATGCAGTTTATGTCCGGAGGAGGTAAAACGAAAACACATCGCATTGTGAGTCAAGATTGCTAGCGGAATTCAATTTACAATGAAAATTTCAAAATTTCTCTTGTCAAAATTAGCAAATATGTTAATAATTTCTTTAAAAAAAACTTATTACTAAAAGTGGTAAAAATTATTAGCTAATTAAATTTTAAAACTGAAATACACATAAATTATGAAGTTGAAACATTTAAGTCTGAGCAATTTGAATTCTTTGTAACGTCTGCCCATTGGTTTTATTTGAAGAAGTGCTACAGATTGTAATGCAGCGAACAAAAAATATTTTTTTTAAATATTTAGCATTTTTAGCAATTTAGCCGTCTGCAGCAGTTTCAGCCGCCGAACAATCGCAAAAAACGGACTGTGAGCCGTCGGAGATATCTTTCAAACGGCGTGGAACTCTGCAAGTCGATTTCGGGTTTTGTCATCAGCAATTTCTACGAGCGTTGTAAGAAAAATTATTTCCCGATAATTAAAAGCAATTGCAGAGTGCATTTTCTACAATCTACAATTAAAAGCAAGTTAGTTTCACGGGAAAGCCAAAGTGCAAGTGATTTTCGTGTGCAAGTTGTTATTGTGCGATTATTTTCGTAGAGAATTTTCTTTCTCGTTCGTCTGCTCGGTGTTCGCCATCTTTCTTCTTGCCCTTCTTCTCGCCCATTCCACATCCACGACACAACGAACGCCAACAAAAGCGAAAGCCTCATCCATCATCCACGCGAAAAGTAGCAAAACTTCCCAACGATCCGCACAGGGATTTCGATTGGGATTTATCTGCTATCGTTGTCCTATCATCAGAGAAGCCCAATCATAATGGCCAAGACCTACGACTACTTGTTTAAGCTGCTCCTGATCGGTGATTCGGGAGTGGGCAAGACCTGCATACTGTTTCGATTTTCAGAAGACGCCTTCAATACGACCTTTATATCCACAATAGGTAAGTGGGAGCGTCAAAGCAAACAAGAAGCTACTTAGTGGTTCACTCACTAGCATTCTCTTCCTCTTCACATACTATCGATTTGATTACCCCTCTCCTTTAAACGATTCGGGAACACCTGTGCGCCTAGTACCATATGATGATGTGTTGGCCACGCGCCCATTTACCATTCAACAACATGGTGAGGTGTAGAAGATGGGTTGCTTCTTGCCCATTATAAAAAGCAAAAACAACAACTTTGTGTATCTTCATGCTAATGAATTTGATTAAAAATGAGTCACTTTTGTTGTATTACGTTGGACATTTTTTGAGACATTCCTTTATCATTGAAGCTGGGCGCAGCATGTAGAGTGCTCGTGCACTCTACGATCAAATAATCAGCATCTAGTTTTACACAGAAGTCTCAATGATAACGTTGTTTTGTACTCGAACTCAAACTCATATCAAATCTGTTCTTTAAAATCTAAAAATGTTGTACAAAATTCTACTGCCCGCATTCGCAACGAACGAAGAATATCAGGAAAAGAGCTGATAGGTAAAAGGGTAGATTTGCTTTCCTATATTAAGAAATCTGCCCTGATAAAAAAACACAATTATAACTATTTAGGGTTTTCGAAAATTGAAAGTTTTTTTAAAAATAATAAATTACTTTACAAGAAAAAAAAAAATAATTGATGCATTTCACCTTTCCGTTTAAAAAAACAATACTTTTCTCGAAAACAAAAACAAATCGATCCAAATTTGTCGTTTTTGGAGCATTATGTAGGGTCAAACGGTGTTTTCCCCTGTTGGCCAAGCAATTATCAAAGAGTCATTATCACTTCGTGCCTGCATGCAAATTAAGAGCATTGTTGTGTTGCCAGTGTTGCATTTAGTTTGGATTGGAGCATGCAAAGAGGGATAGACCGAAATTCAGCTCAATCGGGGATTAAATAAACTTTCGTTTGTCAGACGGTCAGACAAAAACCTACTTACCGGCCTTCAGCAAATAGTAGAGATAATGCGAATAATCCAAGTTCGTACGAGAGTATTTCAGCGTACTTGCTTTGCTATATACAACACTGGCTAATAGTTTGCGCCACGGTCTTCTACTTTTGTGCCTTTTTCTTTGTCTTTATACATAAGCATTGTTGTTGTTGTTGATGTTTTCTTAATACGTTTCAACCATTCAAATTCAGCAGCGATATCAGTACATATTTATCCACTGGTTCAATCAGAAACTATAAATATTTGGATTTGTTTTCTTTTCACCCCCCTGAAGGCATCGACTTCAAAATTAGAACAATCGAGTTGGACGGCAAGAAGATTAAACTGCAAATATGGTAAATATATAGAACATTTTAGTTCGATTTGTTGTTTTTTTCTGGTCAATCTTATGCAATTGAAATGTTGTGCATGTCTGTTTCAGGGATACTGCCGGCCAAGAGCGATTCAGGACCATTACCACAGCCTACTACAGAGGTGCTATGGGCATCATGCTCGTCTATGACATAACACAAGAGAAATCCTTTGAGAATATTAAAAATTGGATTCGAAACATTGAGGAGAATGCCTCGGCGGATGTGGAGAAAATGTTGTTGGGCAACAAATGTGAATTGAACGAAAAACGACAGGTGCGTGTGTGTGGTTGGTTGGCTGTGGGATGTTTCATATTCAACTTTCTTTGTCTTATCTCATTTCATCGAATTGATTTGATTTTTTGCTATAGGTATCACGAGAACGTGGCGAGCAGCTGGCCATCGAATATGGAATCAAATTTATGGAAACGTCCGCAAAAGCGAGCATCAATGTCGAAGAGGCTTTCCTGACTTTGGCGAGTGATATAAAGGCAAAAATGGAAAAGCGAATGGTGCGTTCATACGGCATTTCTTTTATGTTATTAAATAATCGAATTCATTGTCAATCTGTTCTTTTGCAGGAGGCAAACAATCCACCAAAGGGGGGCCATCAACTCAAATTTTCCGAGCCAAGAAAAACAGACAGTTGGTTGTCAAGGTGCAGCCTGCTTTGACGAGGTAATAACGAATGTAGTTTTCTTTCCTCTTGTTGAGCGAAACAAGAACTTAAAATTTATGTAATAATAATAATAATAATCATAACTATGTAATATTATAGATGTTTAATTAAAAAACAAGCAAAAAAACACGAATATTATTGAATGATAAAACCGAAATAAGGACAAAAAATAATATTACAAAAAAAAAAAAAACAACAAATAACGATAACAATATATTAATGATAATTGAGCAAATGAAATTACAAAGTATGACAAGATTCGAGGTTAGAACTGGCCATTTGAAATGGTTGTCAAATGTATTCTTTGTTTTATATAGATTTTCTACTTTTTGTGTTATATGTTCACATGGAAATATACAAGAAAAAACTATTTATTTTGGATTTCTTTGTTAAGTTGGAATTTGTATACTTTGTCCTATTTCACACATGACAGGGTTTCCTCCATTTTTGCCATTTAAATCATCATTTGTTTGTGGTTCGTTTTAGTTTCATCCTTGAAAAGATTTTACTGCAATGATACCATTTATCATTTTGATAATAGCAATTTCGATTTTAACTGAATCATTCATAAAGTGTCCGCCATGTGAAATCACATGAAATTTTTGTACCCCTACTAAAGTCTACTAATGCTACGCACAACTTAAATCTTACTCAGCTTTAGTATTTTATTATTTTCCTATATTTAATGCTTCAATTGATTTAAGCACGTAATCATATATTAACGGTTGTGTAACTTTAGTTTTACCAGATGTGCGGTGCTCAGTTTAATTAAAGCACATTTCTGTAGCAATTCCACTAAAGTCCTTTGAGTACACTGTTCGACTGGCAAAAAAAGCTGGTAAGTCAATTTGTGCTAATTCAAAGTCGCTGATCCCGAATCCGAAGTCCGTTTTGCTATGTTATGTCACAATTTTATATTAAAGATTTAAACAAAACAAAAATGGAATTTTTTTTTGTGAAAACACATTTTTAATGTTTTTATTTTCTTAAACGTTTTTAAGTTTTTTTCGCTAATTAAATTTTTTTTGGGATATTTTTTTTTTATTGGAAAAAAAATTAATTGCGAACGAATTTGTTTAAAATTCCTCAAAGTTAAAAATTTCTAACAAAAAAAATGAATTGTGAATAAATTTGTTTAAAATTTGTCATAAGACGGCAAAAAACTTTGAAAAATATGATAGTAGGGCAAAAATTTTTTTCAATGAATTAAATCCAAACAATTTTTTTTTGTTAAAAAAATAATAAAAATTTTATTTTAAAATCGGAACTCGAATTAGCATAAATTGACTTGTCTCCCAAATGTTCATTTACCGAACAGTGTTATTGGATGCCAGGCTAGAATGGAAATTTAGTTTATAAACGTACTTTTTGTGGCGTCAAGTATAAACGTGAAAATGAGCTTTTGTCTATCTGATTTTCCATAAAATGTTAAAGTATTTAAAGGTTTTTGCATATTTGTAAAAATTCATCTTAGCGATTTTATTTCATGTTATTAAATACCACAAAGTAAACTTTAATTGGAAATTTCGATTAGCTTCAAGTTCTTCAACGAAAACATAAGAATGAACATTTCCGCATTCAAAACCCACAAGTTTCCATTTGTCATACATATGTGTCCGTACATCTTCACTTCACTTCAGTTTTCAGTATAAAAAAACAATAAATAAATTATTATGTCCACTAAAGAAAAATATAAACGAATAAATTCAGTTTTAATATACATAGAATATGTGAAAAGATTTGATATTAATTAATATTATAATTGTAATAATTAAACTTATACAATTTTATAAAATAATTGATTTGTGTTTCAATGCCTAAATGGCCCACTAGGAAAACAACTGCTAAGTGAAAAGTAATTGAAATGAGAATAAAGATAGATTTGCAAAAGAAAAATGGTATTTAGTTTAATACTAGCCGATAAGTACAAGCCCTGCCACCAATTAGTTCACACACTAGAATCTAGATACGACTTATGTTAGTATGACATTCGAAATATTTTCTTCTGAAGATGTCTTTGAATGTGTACCTCCTTAACACGTTGAGTATCAGTTGATCTATTTTTCAAACCGTCAGTTTTTTTTTATTAGATTTTTTTGAAAAAAATTGGTTAAACTGAGGATATAATTTTGTTGTTGTTTTTGGCTCGACCAATTTTTTAACAACCCCAGAAAAAAGTTCTAAAAATAGCCTTATGATTTTAAGCCACTCAATGTTGTGAATTCACTTTTGATGTGTATTTCTTCCCAACTAAGTATGTACTCCTAAAACTTCATACGTACATTTACTTGAGTATGGTGTCAGTACTTCATTACCTTCTTTGCTGGGCCCGCTGAGGCAATTGATAAAATTCGTGTATTTATTGACGTACACAAGGAATCCATTTGCAATAATTAAGTAAACGTTTTATATGAATCAAAAGTCGTGTAAGTCCATCGTTATCAAAAAAAAATTCTCTAAATTAAAAATAGTTACTCGTTAAAGTTTATTCGGCTTCAATTGTCGAGCATAGATATTTTCATTTCCCCCTAGGAAACATAGTTTTTGTAAGCAGTATAAAGATCAAGGTTTATGAACTAACAGCGTACAGGGCTTGTATACGGTTGATTTTTCTTTCGAACATCATAGGGTCTACTTCAAAAACTCACGTTTAATAATGTTTCAGAAAACTTCATAACTTATTGCAGATGGTTTATTTTTTAATTTGGGTAAGAAGGTGAAAGGACGACATCAATAAGTAGAGTATTTATTTCCATTTTTCTGGAGTAAGTGGAAACGATAAAGCTGGGAAACTCTCTGAAAAAGACGGTCTTTTCGCATCGAGTTCTTGCGAAATAAATAAATAATCTACATTTTTAGAATAGAGAAAATGCTTGTATTTATTGATACATAATTTATTTCTTAACTAAATACAACGATTACTATTAACAAAATTGTACGTAGATTATAAAAAAAGAACAAAGTTCAGACACTTTATCAGTTTTAGTAAAAAAAAAAAAACTCAACTTAAGTATGAATGCAAACAACTTCAGATATATATATATGTATATATAGTTACATAATACAAAAATTCATATATGCAATTAATCTGCTGTGTTACGTCATGACGATCAAATCGGTAGCAGAACACGAAACCTTCCACTTCAATGTTAGTGAAAGTGTGTCCGCAATAATAAAACTAAGTACGTCGTACGTCACACAATATTAACTTATGGAAATGTATGTAAAAACGGATAATTGCACACAGCAGCAACAGTTGAAGCTACCAACATATGGTATATGTATTAAAGAATAGAAATGCAATTGGACTATCTACTGATTTATTAGGGATTGATAGTATTCCGCTAGGATTTTCCAGGCCTTTGGCTCCATGAAGCCCTCGGGTGGATAAGTACCGGTTTTGGCGAGTGTGCGCATTTTCGTACCCGATATAAATTCGAATTCGTTCTTTCGACTGGGATCGAAGAAGGCCATGCAAGAGTTACTCTTGTCATAGGCAGCGACGCGGAATGGCAAAATCTTTAAAAGAAAAATCAAATCGTTAAACACAAGAATCAAATGTAATCGCAAGCTGCCGCATACCTCCATGGTGTCGAGACCTTGCGCCAGTTTAAGGACACGGGCGCCGTGCGTTGCTTCGTACAAATTGCCATCTGGATACATTTCCTTGTCAGGATGCGGCATGCCAGCTGGATCACGGCCGACAATGTAGAAATTTGCGCCCGCATTCATACCTAAAATTTTACAAAATTGGGCCGAAATAAAATTTGCTCCACATGCGAATTGGAATCATTCAAACTTACGTGCTTTGGCATGCCACTGAACCTCCGTGGGACCGGCGTACATCATAGGCGATGGAAAAATGGCCAAGACAGTGTCCTCGCGTTTAAGCACGCCCGAATCGAGTACGGCCTGATGCTGGGCCATGCGCACATCTAAAGGCACATCGTCGTCTTTCGTCCAACCGCCCAAGGGATGCAACAACAGCACTGGTTTCTTGAAGCCACGCTCCAACAGCTGTCGTTTCGTATCTTGCATAAGTAGGGCATGGCCATTATGAATGGGATTTCGAAGCTATACAATTGGAAATGAAATCCATTTATGGAATAATTCATTGCTCACAGTGCACTTTCGTCATTCTTGATCGAATACTCACTTGGAATGCAAAAATTGCGTCTGCTTTCATATCGGCAAACTTCAGCCTCAATTCATTTGGGGTCAGGCGGTACTGATCCAAACCATCATTCCAGCGAATGCGATCGAATACTTCCAGATCACCGCCCACCAAGTATTGACCCGTTTCGTTGACCATCTAATGTATAAAATAAAGTAAAGTTCAACCGAAGAAAACAAAGAAAAGCTGTGCTGAACAAACCTTAATGTACGGATGATTTGGATTGCTTGTACCGAACTGACGCGACAGACGCTCCTCTTTGCGATGATAGAAGAACTCGGGCTTGCGCATAATGGCAATGGGCTGATCGTTGTAAGTCAGCGTAAGCGCCGAAACACCTATGACGAAATAGCATTATTCGCTGCTCATTTACCGCAATCAATGTTAGTCGATATTTACCATCTAGTTTCTCTTTCGCTTCCGTCGACACGGACAGCACAATAGGCACAGATTGGTTTTCCCGGAAGGCGCCATCTTCACTCAGAATCGAGTTGAAATGCAGTGTCTGTAGAAATTCGTCCTCGCGCATGAAACCCTTCAGGGGAAACGCCCAACCTTCGGCCAAGACTTGCATCCACTGCAGTTCAACTTTGGTGATTGGTATTGACTGCAGTGTACCGGCCTCGTGCAATAGAGCCTCTTTTAGGCTGGACTCCGCATATAGCTCAGGAAGCTGAAATTTTTCCATAAATTAGAAATCAAATCGAATTTTTTATCAACCGCCTTCGCACTTACCTGATCGATTTCTCGCAGTGTTTTCGGAATGATGGCCTCCTCTTCCAGCAGACGAATTACCTTCTGCGTGGACTCTCGAATTGTGAAGCCATCGGTGTTTACAACCAACTCAGGATGTTCCGGCTTTTCGTAGCTCTGCGTGATGCCCGTGAAGCCCTTGATTGTACCCTCGCGTGCCTTCTTGTACAGCCCCTTGACATCGCGAGTCTCGCACACTGACAGAGGAGTGTCCACGAATATCTCGTAAAACTTAAGGTCCGAGTCCTTGTGTATTTTGCGCGCCAGTTCGCGATCGTCGGCAAAGGGAGACACAAAACTGCAAATAGCAACTACGCCACTGTCCGCAAAGAGCTTCGCTACCTCACCGACGCGTCTAATGTTCTCCTCGCGATCGGCTGGTGTGAAGCCCAGGTTCTTGTTAAGACCAGTACGTATGTTGTCGCCATCGAGTCCATAAGCCGGAATGCCACGCGCCACCAGATACGCCTCCAATTCGAAGGCGATCGAAGTCTTACCAGCGCCACTGAACCCTATCAGATAGGTGGGAATACAAAACACGTAAGTTAAACAAACACACACAGGGTGGATTTTATGCCTTACCAGTTAGCCAAACGGTACATCCGCGGAAGCCACGGCACAGACCTAAATTCTTGCCCCTGGCCTCTCTGGTAACGTGATGTTTTTGTTCAGTCACATTAGTGGCCACTTGCAGGCACTGCAATTACATGGAATGTCAAACAAAATTATCTCATGAATCATGATAAAAGTGACTTAGGTTTTTAAATTTAATCGTAAATGATAAGCTGGTAAATATCAAACGTACTAGTCTGATCAGTCGTTACGGCCGAAAGTATTTCGTAAATCTTTTGTATTTACATAAATTGTTAATATTCAAATTTATCGAAAGGATTTGCATTAATATGTGTGAAATACTGATTGGTTAATTCCATAATAGTCTGATCTCAACTGTATTTAGATTAGCAAAAAATAACAGTATATTGACCTTTCACTAGGGTCAATAAACCTGAAAAACGTCTTCAAATTACATACTAATATAACACTGGTCTATAAATGTGCACATGGAGAAAAGCTCTCTTAAAGTAATTCAATGTCACTGGTCACGATTTAGTTAACGGATTTGCTCGGCCAAAATACTGCTGTAAAAAATAAAAATTATCAATTCGCAAATGATTTTTAAAATTTGAATTCACAAGATTTTCTTATAATTTTTTTTAAATTGCGTACAATTTCGATTTCCTAAATTTTAAGATTTTTTTAAATAGTTGGATTTTCGGTAAATTAAAAATTATCAGTTTTTTCAATTTTTAGCGAAAAATTTAAGTTTTAAAAATTCATCAAAATTTAGCAAATTTTTGTTTTGATCAACGCATTCCAAAAATTTGCTCCCGGGAAAAAGTTGAAAAAGTAGGACCAATGTTTCCATAATTTAATTCACTCTGTCAAACTGAGCTTTTGACTTGATGTTAAACCAATTTTTTCAAAATTTTTTTTTTCGGAATAAAAAAATTTTATAAGTGAAACCATAAATATTTAAAATTTTATGTGTACGATTTTCACTTTGAGTCACTTTGATTTTTTTTTTGCTGTATAACAGTGTAATTGAAGAAGACCAATGAAATGAACGAATCTACCATTTGCTGTAACAATGGCGGATTGGATTTCTTGAATTTTCCATTACGAAATTTTAGAATTTAATACTTGGTTCCAATTTTTGTGTCAATTAACACATTTCGCCGCAGATTTTTTTTTAGTTTACAGCAGCAATTTTTTGCACGTAGAAAACACCAATTTTTATTAGTAGCTCACGGTAAAGTTAAACAATATCACTTCTAATCACTTTCAAAGGAAATCAACTGAGTAAAAACTTACCCTTCTCTTCAAATGAGGGTAGAAACCGATTGATGGATTTGGCATTGTAAATTAGAATTTTTTATGGATTCGATTTTTTTCAGGGTTATTTTTTTCTTATTTTTAAAAGTTTTTTTCTTTTTTTTGTATTGGAAGTGGCTAACACTTCTTAGAATACGGTCACGAGCGAACTGAAAGTTTAAAATAATATTTGTGGAATTATATGCTGGAGAAGCTGGCAAGCGAAAGAAATATGCGTCAGTATATTTTGGGAAGATGAATTAGCATAAATAAATGATCGCCGACGGCACTATTGGCAAAAAGAAATGGCGATCGGCAGGTATCTGCGGCATTGGCCACGTACTATGCTTATGAAGTGGCGAGAGGTCAGCGAACAGTAAACAAAGTAGATTCCGAGCAAAGGCACTTCAGTCAATAGTTCATAAGAAAATACGCGTAAACATATTATACAAGAACAAAATTATGAAATTATAGTCGGTCAAAGCAATGGTGTGGTATGAGCGCGTCTATCGTAAGTATACAACTAGCGATAACGACTTAGTTTAATATATGGAGAACACAAATTTTGGTAGGTACTAGAACGAAGAGTAGTACATAACTGTACCAGGGCACAATGTTATTGTTTATTCAAATGTTTTATTTTTCCACTTTATGCGTACGTAAGTGACACAATTGCCGAATATGATGAGATCTTTTCAAAATAAATTCTAATTTCTTCCATATTTGCGGCTGTTTAAACATCTTTGCTAAGCGCATAAATGGTGGATTGCCAAAGGGTATGAAGGCTTTATGCCAACAATACAGAATTTCGGTTTCGTAGAGAAGTAAGCTTACTTAAAACTATTCGTTTTTTTTTTGTATACTATTTCCGCTGTAAAATGTTTGAACAGATTTCAACCTTACCAGCTCTGAACACTTGTCGTGATTACCGCAGCATTTCACCGACGAACCATTATTGTTGTTATCATGTTTGAGTTGTGAACTGTTCCAGTTTAACAAATGAGCTCTCTTTGTAAACATTTTAATAAATTTGCATACAAATAATACTACTTTTAAAAAATCTAAACACAATTAGTTGGGCTACGTTGAAGAGCTTCGAAATCAAAAAATCGAACTACTTTGGACAGCAATATAATAAAAAAGAAGAAAAAGAAAGTGTCCACAACAAACTGAACTGATGACGAAATGACTTTCTCGTTTAAGATCAAAGCTGCAACTGGTACTAAATGCTCGACAACGACAACATTTCAGCTGCGACTGCCAAGATACGCAAAAGTTGGTTATTGTGTTCGAGTAGTGCCACCACAACTGATATTGTACAAGCCAGCTAAGCCAACAAACACTAAAACGTCTAGTTGAATTACTTAATTTCGAAAACAATAGATAAACAAACGCGACTGTCGTTATTGACACAAATGTTATACAAAATAGAATACATAGACTGGTTCAATTCTTAAGCTATTGTTTGTCTTCTCGAATTTCGGATACAATTAAGAATCTCAAAAACAGAAGTATGTTTTTGTTGACAATGCGTTTAAAGACCTGCCGAGGACTTAAGAGGATATGCGTTTATTTAACGCTATTCCAATCAGTTGTGCTCACAATCTGTACACTGGCATACGTCGCTAGCCACTCATCTCCTACTGATGGTCATTCAACTTCAGTTCGGTATGAAATTGCCGAAACAACAATAAAAGAGACAAAAACTTGTTTACAATTGTACTCGCATGTATGTATGTACTATCTCACATATGAGCCACTGCGCGAGCGTGATAAGTGATTTACTTTTCCTACACTCAGAGGCGATAGCCAACTACTTTCTTTTCGCCGTTGCAGAGAAAAGCTGATAATATTTTGTGCAAATAGCAAATTAACGATGTAGTGCAATAGTTAAGCAAACCGATTAGACCCCCGCTCGACAACAACTTCTTGGTCGATTGCATTACTTGCTAAAATTGATTATCTTATTGACAGATTTGCGGTGATAAGTTTTATTTTAAACTAATCATAACTCTTATCTGATTGGTATTTGGTGTTCAATAAATACATGCATACAAAAAATACATAATATGAAATGGAAACTTCGATGCCTGCTTATATTAAAGACATTATTAACTTAATACTAAATGTCTAGACTTATAAGCCTTATATGCGGCTGAATTTATTAATTAAAATGCTGACACATATTTTTCATGAAATTTTAATATAAGCTAAAAAAATACCAACAATTAAGAACTGCAGAATTGCATTGCACAAATGAATTAACTCGAGTATTGAAAGATCGAAGGCCAGGAACATTTAACTAGTTGTGCAAATTAATTTTTTATTATTCTTGTATTCATTAGAATAATGCAACATTGAACACTTCAAATCGTGCTAGCATTGCCAGTTAACAGTATGTCAAATGAATCTTTTTAAAAATTCAAAAGATAGCTAACCTAGATAGCGACAAAGAGAATATAATTCTTCAAGATTTCACCTTGTAATGCCGTGGTGAAGCTTAGGAATGGTTGCCTTGACTGATGGTACACTGGCGCACACATTTGTACTTTCAAAAGTCATTCAGAGACAAAATTCTAATAATTTAAAAATAATATTTTCCAATTTTAAAATAATAAATGTAGGTGATTCCTCTATGCCAGAATAGAGGACGAAAAAAAGTTGATATGAAAAGAAAATTATATTATCTAGACATGAGCTGATATAGATTAGATTAATCAATTTCGCAAATTTTTTATCAAATTGAGCCACTGAATAAAATTTAGTTTATGCTTTCGGGATAATTTTCTAGATTTGATATATATGTTAAAAAAAGTGGGATTATGTTTCTAGATATTTTTTTAAACCAATTGTTTCATTAAGTTTTGCCACGGAAACTTCTGCATCATTTTGTGAGTATGTAATTATGTATTAGTTTTGTAGGGTATGTAAAATACAGTGCCTAGCGTTCAAATAACCAAACAAGCTCCAAGATTTCTTTGCTCTTAACAGAAACAAGGTGGTGAACACAGCTAGGATAAAAAAAAACTATGCAAAAAACTGAAACAGTACAGTCACAACTAACAGTCATAGAAAATACTTAAACCCAAATACATCTATAAACGAGATAAAGTTTACAACGTTTCGTTTTTGATAAGCTGTGATGAATTGGGTCAACAGCTGTTTAAACGACCCAAACCGTTTCGATGACGTTGATGAATGAAATTGGAGCTAAAGCACAAACTATGTCAATACATTGCATGGGAGGGGTATTTTTAATGCACAATATTCTAATTGGAATACCTCATCAGCCAATTGGATATTAGTATTTGGTAAACATACCGTTTTTTGGCGTTTCTTGCTCGTTTCCGCTACTTCGCCACTCATGATGAAAACAAACACAACTCCTCAGTAAATTTTTCAACCGTTTCCAACCAGATCGGCAACAATACTGCTACGGCAACGATAGAAATAAATTAGCAAATGTGTAATGATGAATGAAAAGAACCGAGATCCGATAGCCACAACACAGCACGAGGAGTTGCCCGTACAATTATTTACACAAGCACAATCTCGAAAGCAAAAAGCTGGACAGGCAATTTCTTAAACAATTTGACTTGATTTCCATATACAAGAAATTGTGTGTATAAAATATTTCACAAATTTTACTTTCTACGAAAATCGTAGTATATAGAGATGATATTTAGGCGATTTTTCAGTGCAGAGTAATTAGGGATATATCGAAAATCAAAATATCGATGGCAATAAACATGGGCCAAAAAACATAGATATATCGGTTTTCTTATTTACTTCAAAACCTGATAAAATTATCAAAGAAACACATGATTTTATTTTATTTATGATTGTGTTGATTGTGTTGGGTAGTACTGTTCCAATGAAAAGCTTACCGGTTATCAGAAGTTTTTGACCGTGTAATGCATATAGGCGAATACCAGCTGCCATTACAATTTCTTGTTGTACAAATTCGCATCTTTAATAACTTTTTTTATTATTACGTTTTTGAATTTCAATTTTTATTTCACTTTCTCTAAAGTTTCTAAAACCCAATTTAATATTCAGGAAGAATTAAACCCCAAAGAAAAAATATTTTTGAGAAATATTTTTATTAATTTTTAAAATAAAAATATTAAATGAATTTTTTGTTTTTAAGTAAATATTTTTTTTTTATTAAAATGGATAATTAAAGTTATTTCTTGTATTTTTCTGGATCTTAATTGATTGAAAATTGCACATCACTAACTTGAATTTTGCAAGCTTTTTGCTTGTTTGGATATTTTTGACGTTTAGAGATGCTACTTTTTCGATCATTTTTTGATGAATTTAAAAGCGGTGGCAACTCTACATTGACGCCAAGCTGTTTTGTGTTCTCTCGCTAATATTTGTGAAAATTTATTTTGCTATAAATTAAAATTAAACAAATTAGAACCAGCAGCTGAAAGTGGCCGATATGCTGTCGCTGTTGCAGGAAAAGCGGCCGCTGAAGCGATCGCGTTTAGGCCCACCCGACGTCTACCCCCAAGAAGCGAAACAACGGGAGGACGAATTGACACCAACAAATGTTAAGCATGGATTTGCCACTATGCCCCTTCTCTCGGACGAATTTGGCACGGCGCACAACTCCAATGTCAACGCCAGCAAAGTGGGAGCCTTCTTTAGTTCTATACTGGCCAAAAAGGAAGAGCTGATGACGTTGCAGGACACCATGCGCAAGAAGCAGCAGATCAATTGCAAAGACAATTTCTGGCCAGTATCGCCACGCACGAAGAGTGCTCTGGACGCCTGGTTCAAGGACCTGGCGGGCAACAAGCCTCTATTGAGTCTGGCCAAGAAGGCGCCTTCCTTCAACAAAAAGGAAGAGATCTTCATAACGCTTTGCGACAACCAGGTGAACATGCAACGCGCCACCTGGTTCATCAAGCTGAGCGCCGCCTACACTCTCAGTTTCACCGAGTCAAAGAATAAGAAGCGCAGTATCTATGACCCGGCAGCTGAGTGGACGGGCAACATGATCAAGTTCATGAAGGAGCTGCTCCCGAAGCTGCAGGAGTACTACCATCAGAGTAAGTCTTAAGGTTAGTTGTAATTTCTGTTTACAAGTAAATCATTTCCCGTTTTTCCAGACCCAAACGATAAGCCCATCCAGAGTAGTAGTGGAGCGTTGACGCCTCAGGGTGCTGGCAGTGCTGGTTCACACACGAATAATACAATTCCCTTGCCTTCAATGGCAAGTCCAGTGCCCATGCTAAGTCCCGCCAACAGTCAGCAGGGAGCCAGTGCTCTTGGAGCGCTTGCAAACCAAACGCCCGTAAGTACAAGTAGTACGGCTGGGTCCACCTCCACATCCGGATCCAGCTCCACGATCTCCGGAATCGGAAGCAATTTCGAAGATAGTCGCAACGCACTCAAGTACTGGAAGTACTGCACCCAACTGAGCAAGTACATGCACGAGGAGTCGCTGCTCGACCGCCAAGAATTCCTCAACTGGATTCTCGAGCTGCTGGACAAGATGCGCACTCAGGCTTCGTTTGACGAAGCCCTAAAGAAGCTGGTGCTCACATTCGCCCTTCAGTATATGCAAGATTTCGTGCAGTCGGAGCGACTCTGCCGCAAACTGGCCTACATTGTGGCCAAGAAGTTGTCCAACCTATTGAACGCCGTGGTTGAGCAGCAGCAGGTGTCCGCAAAGTCGAATGGCGTCGCATCGATGGAGGTGGACGACGCAAACGACAAGCGAAACGTTCCGGCCGACCCATACGAGAGTGCCCTGAACGACTACATCAACTGCCCACACCACCGCGATATTGTGCTGTATCTGAGCACTATCCTACAAATCATCACGATAGAGTGTCCAACCGCCATGGTGTGGTGCGGCATCGGTGAGAATCGTGCTCCTTCGGCTCTATGTGGTAGTCCGCTCGATCACCTGCCGCTGAATCCCTCCGTTCTGCCTATGCCAAACAAGTGTGAGCTGACCAATACGGAAGTTCGTCGCCAGCTGCGTACTGCCGAGGCCGAGATTGTGTTGCGATCTAAACACGCCGAGAATCGCTGGTTCGCCGAGAAATGGCTGAATGCCAGCAAAAACTCGTACACGCATGTTCTGAGCATCTTGGATCATTTGGATACGCACTGCTTCGAACGTATGGACCAGAGCAACTCGATTGAGTCGCTGTATGGGCATATTTTCACGCCTTTTGTTGCTGTGAGGCGGGAAATGGGTGCCAATGGAGAGGTCAAAGAAACGCGTGTAGATTACGATCCCAAGCAGGACTCGGCGACGGTCAAAATACTGTGCGAATGGGCTGTGTCCAGTCAAAGGTGTGTATAGAATTGCAGACATGTAATTATAAAAAAAACTATGTTGAGTATATCTTCCCTTTACAGGTGGGGCGAGCATCGTGCCATTGTGGTGGCCATACTGCTGGACAAGCGACAAATCGATGTGACCACAGTTGATACTGATCAATACAACAACAACGGCAATCCTAGTAATCCCAATGAGGACAAGGACTCTGTGGCTTCTGGCGTGGGCCTTATCGGCGGTCTGCCGGTCTTTCAGTCTGTTCTGATGGATTTCCTCGACCATGACGCACCCGTGCTCGACGAGAATGGTTCACTGCAAAACCGTACGCAGTTTACGAATCTTGTGCATTTATTCAGTGCCTTGATACGCCACGACGTCTTCTCGCACAACGCATACATGTACACGTTGATATCGCGTGGCGACCTGATAATGGAAAGTGCGGCTACAGCAGCTGGTGGGGCGATTGGTGGCAAGCCAAGCGCCGGAGGCAATACATCGGCCACGACTATTGCCGGCACTGGCCCGGTATCGAATAAACCATCACCGCCCGCGCACAATTTCGACGACGACTTCACATCCGGCATGAAAACTTGCGAGTTCGACGATTCCAACCTGGACGATGAACTGGGCAAGCTTTTGCAGAACATCCGGGAGAAGGGTCAGCAGAACGAGGCGCCCGACAGCCCTAAAATGCCCGACCACACAAGTGCCAGTTGCAGCGAACCGCCGATTTCGCGGCACTTTGTGTACACGAAGCATTTTCCCATACCCCAAGACGACCCCACACTATCCTACAGCAGCGAGTCCAACCAACGGTACATCTTGCTTTTCGGTGTGGGTAAGGAGCGCGACGAGAAGAAGCATGCCGTCAAGAAAATGTCCAAGGAAATATGCAAGCTCTTCTCCAAAAAGTTCAGCATCGATGTGGCCGAGGGCGGCAAAGTAAAGAAACACTCGCGCAACGAGTTCAACTTCGAGGCGACCACCAGCAAATGCCAGAATATGGCGTACTTCGATCAACACGTCGTCACCTCGCAGTGCGCCGCCACAGTGCTGGAGCAACTCAATAGCTTTGCGCTGGGCAGCAATAACTATTTGCCCGTGCAGGAGCACGTTGCCTTCCTCTTCGACCTCATGGAAATGGCTTTGAACATTTACAGCCTGCTGGAGTTGTGCGATCAGATATTAAAAGAACTGCCCGAGGTGGAGAACCAATTGCAGGGGAAAAAGTCGAACATGACCAGAAGCTATACAACGTCTCTGGGCCTATACATTGTGGGTATTTTGCGGCGCTACCACAGTTGTTTGCTTCTATCGCCCGACCAGACGGTGTCGGTGTTCGAGGGCCTTTGCAAGACGATCAAGCATGTGGGGAATCCCAGCGAGTGCAGCTCCGCCGAGCGTTGCATCCTAGCGTATCTGAGCGACCTTTACGAGACTTGTGTGATACTGAAGAGCAAAGAGCAAGCCCCGGAATACTTCCAGCAGCTGACGTCTATCAAGAAATTCAAGGAAATCTTCAATGCCCCCGAGCAGCTAAGGTAAGAGGATGATTTTTGGTTCTGAGAAAAAAGCTTTTAACTTTGTTTTTTTTCTCTTGTTAATTTCCAGCATCGTTCCTCAAGCCTATAATCCGCAGTTCTTGCAGGAACTTTTCGCTTCGCCGAAACGTGGCGGCAAAGTGGACTCCATGTGGGTGCGACAATTGCACGAATCACCGTCGAACGTCTACAGTTTCGTGTCGAACGCCATAGTGGCAGTGTGTCGCGAGACCGACAACGATCGTCTCAACGACATTGCCATCTCTTGTGCCGAACTCACCGCGAGCTGCAACGCCCTCTCCGAAGAGTGGATAGCGGCCTTGCAGAGCATATGCAATGCCACGAAAAAGCCGCGCTATCCACACCTTTTCGGCCAGATCGATATACACAATAGTAAGATCCACAATTCGCTCGCCGTATTCATATGCATTCTGGTAGCGCGTCACTGCTTCTCCCTGGCCGATTTCGTGGTCAATTTTGCGCTTCCCACGCTGGCCAATGCCTATCCGGTGGGCGGCGAAATCACCGCAGATGCCGAGGCAGGAGCGCGTCTCACTTGCCATCTGGTGCTGAAACTCTTCAAGACCATTGAGATTCCCCAGCCCGGCCTGTATTCGGTGAGCACCTCGCCAAACCCGATTAACGCCGTTGGCAGCACTTCCAACATCAAGTTAAGTTGTGATCGCCACTTGCTGGTTGGTGCCCACAAGAACATTCCGATCGAAGCCGTTTTGGCCGTACTCAAGGCTATTCTGATAGTGGTGGACACTACGGCTCTCAAGACACCCACTTCGATGAATACCTCTACACCATTCGGCAGCGGCAAGCGTAGTGGCTTCAACACACCTGTCCATCCGGGCAGCACGCCGAAGAGCAACGATCGGCCCGTGGACCTCAGCCAAATACTGGGCACTAGCGATCTGAATAGTTTGGGCGGCGAACACGATCAAGATATGGCACAGCAGGCGGGCGCCGCCACAGCCAATGGCGGAGAACAAATATCGCTGCTCGAATTCGCACATCATGTGCTGAAGCAGATTTGCGCTCAAGAGCATGTTCTGGAGCGCTGCCTCAAACACGCCGAGAAGCTGTGCGACATGATCATCGATGACATGCTGACGACAAAGCAAGTGCAGCGCGTATTACACATGATCTGCTACCCGGAGGCGGAGTACAACATCATCTCCGAGATGGATCAGCGCGCCATGATTGTGCGTATTCTCGAGAATCTCGGCCAGTGGACGCTGCGCATATCATGGCTCGACTTGCAGCTCATGTACCGTCAGTCGGTGAACAATCCGGCAGAGCTCAATACTTGGTTGGACACTGTGGCGCGTGCGGCCATCGATGTGTTCCAAATGGAGGAGGTCCTGATGTCGCCCAACTGCAGTAAATCCGAGCACCGGGCAAAACCCTCCACATGGCTGGTGGCTCCGCTAGTCTCGAAATTGACGTCTGCTGTGCAGGGACGTATTTTGCGAGTGGCCGGCCAAGTGCTCGAAAGCATGAATTACTTCTCGAAAGTGTCCAAAATGGATAACAACAGCTCGGGCAGCGGCGATGAACGCGAGAAGAGCAACAGTTGCGGCAGTGTGATTAGCAGTTGCTATAGTGGCTCGCACGGCGGGTCGCGCTCGAAGAAAATGCCGCTAAACTATCAGCCGTTCTTGGGCCTCATACTAACCTGTTTGAAGGGTCAGGACGAATACAAGGAGGGCTTGTTGGTCTCCTTGTACTCCCAACTATCGCAGTGCTTGCAGTCGTTTTCTGAGGTAATTTCATGAATTTTCTAATGGTATGGCATTCCTTTAACACTGCAATAATATTCAATTGCATAGTTCGATACGATGGGCGGTGTCGATGACCCACAAGGACGCGAAGAGATTCTGGATGCGCTGCAATTACGATTTTCCTTGGTTGGCGGGATGTTCGACTCGATTCAGAAGAATGGCACTCCCACCACGGATTGGGCCATTCTATTGTCACAATTAGTCTGCCAAGGGGTTGTGGATCTTAGTTCGAACAGGTGAATTCGTAGCATTTGCATTTCAGGGAAATTTAAAATATACAAGCGCTCCCATTTGCACAGAGAACTCTTCACAACGGTTGTGGACATGCTGGCCACTTTGGTGCACTCCACATTAGTGTCCGACAGCCAGTCGGATCGGGATGAAAATAAAAAGCTCTACTTGAATCTGATGAAGAAACTGAAAAAGGAGATTGGCGAAAAGAACAACGCCTCCATCAAAGTGATCCGGCAGTTATTGCCGCTCTACAAACAGACGACAGAGGTATGGCACAATGCCACAACACCCATATTTCAACGAATCAACTCTATAATACACATACGTTTGTCATGCTAGGTAATATCGTGTGAACCGGCCGGCGTGGATACGAAGGGCAACAAAATTTGCGACATGGACAAGAAACAATTGCGCATTTCGGACAAGCAGCGCATCACTGTCTGGGACATACTCGAGGGTCATAAAAATCCAGCTCCTCTGTCTTGGGTCTGGTTCGGTGCCGTCAAATTGGAACGCAAACCGTTGGCCTACGAAGACGCGCATCGCAACTTGAAGTATCACATGCACAGTCTGGTAAAGCCCAGCAGCTACTTTTACGAAGCGTTACCACTGCCGCCCGAGGAAATTGAACCAGTGCCGGAGAAGATTTGCATTGTAATCACATAGCCCATTCGCATAAAGCCAGCAGAAATTTCATATTGATAGACAATATTATTTTGCTTTTAGAAGGATGAAATGAAAGCGGACACACCCTCATCTGTGGATCAGTCACCCAGTGCCGTGGTCACGGGTCGTGGTCGCGGCAAGGGCCCAGCCCGCAAACGTAAACCGAAAAATCCGAAAACTCCGCCAGCGAATACGCAAGCTCAGCCACAGCTCCCTCCGCAGCAGCAACCGCAGCCACAAGCACAGCAACAAACACCGCAACAGATGAATCCCAATCAAATGGGTCAAATGCAGATGAACATGCAGGTATATGTCCACTTTTTCGATATAGTTGGCGTACTGGTTCCTTTCAATTGTTAGATGGCCTCATTTTGTAAAAAATTTACTATTTTTTCATAATGTCCTCTAGCATTTACAACAACATTTTTCGCTCCTTGTCTAACTCAACAGGTAAACATGCAGCAATTTGCACCAAATCAAATGATGCAGCAAAATCCCGGCGCCATGATGCAACAGCAGCAGATGCAATCGGTGCCAGGCAATCTGCAGCAGCAATTGAACCCAGGGAATTCGCAACAAAGTGCTCAGATGGGCTTCATGCCGGGTGGACCGCAAACAATGTCGCAAGCCGGCCACAATCAACAGCAGCAACAGTGGCCGGGACAAAATCAATATCATCCGATGCAGCAGCAACAACAACAGCAGCAGCAACAATTCTACCAACAACAAGGAATGCAAAGTGAGTGTGTGTGTGATGATTGGAAAAGAATTCTAATTTCAAAATTTTAATCTCCTATTCGCAGTGAATCGCTTCGAACGTCCGCAGCTCAACCATTCCAAGCAGGCGCTGACGAATATGCTGCGGCAGCGGCATCCTACCCTAAATCAAAACAACCCTGCGGCATTCAATGCCATGCAACAGCAACAACGCCAAGTGCAGGGTATGCAGCCTCAACAGCCGCAACAGCAAGTCAGCCTGACCGCAGTGCAATCGCAGCAGCAGCAACAACAGCAACAACAACAACAGATGCAGCAACAACAATTCGTACGTGGAACAATGCGTGGCATTGCACCCAATCAACTGGCAGGTGGCGGCGCACCTAACCAAATTCCGCCCGGTATGAACGCCGTTGGGATGGGGCAATCCATCAACCAGAACCCCATGATGCAGCAGCAGCAACAGATGTCGCAGGGCATGAATCCGCAATCGAATCCGCAAGCCATGGCTATGGCACAACAAAACTCCGGCATGATGGGCACCGGCAGCAATTCCAATACGAACATTATGAGCGCACAATCAAATGCGGGCATGGTCAGCGGTGGCATGAATGCGGGCGGTGGCATGATGCAGCAGAATGTTGGGGTTGGCGGTGCCAGCGTGGCCGGTGTTAACCAAGGTATGGTTAATCAGGGCGGCCCAGGACAATTCCAGAATTTCAACCAATACCAACAGCAAGGCATCAACCAGAGCGGACCGAATCAACAGCAGTCCTCCCTCATGGGCGGATTCAATCAGATGAACCAACAGCGCAACAATCCGGCCGACTTTATGGGCCAACAGCAACGGGGTCCGGCCGGAATGGCTGGCAACCGCGGCCAGTACATGCACCAGGCGCCCAATGTCACTATGAACAATATAATGGGTCAGGGCGCTGTGCCACCGTATTCGCGACAACAGAGCTCCGGGGGAAAACCGAACGTCGTTTCGCAGCAACAATTCCAGCAGCAGCAACAGCAACAGCGACTACACCATCAAATGATGCAAATGCAAGGTAAGCAGTGTCCCTGATTCGTCACTTCTGCAGATCAGGCATATCAGTTCCACTATATTTTTTGGTTACTTTTGTGTATCTGCAGGAATGGGTCCGCAAAATACTGGTGCCGGGGGCATTGGCCAGCCGCAGAATCAAAGCATGGTGCAACAGCAAACACCCAATTTGGTAGCACAATTGCAGCGACAAATGCCCAATCAGCCGAACATGATGGGACAACAGTATCAGCACCAGCCACCGCCCTACTAAACGTCTTTGAGTAATATTGCTCGCAATATTCGGGCCAAAGTTATACTTGAGTCTTGAAACCCCTTTGCTTGTCAATTCTGAAAGATGCAAATATTTTACCACCAAAAAATCGTCAGAATTAATTAGCAAGATGTTCCAGAACTCGTAGTAATTCCATAAAACGGTGTTTGTTGGCCACCACATCCTTAGTATGTAGGTACTTTATATTATTTAATTAAGATTATTTTATTATCGCGTCGAGAAATAAATGTATGCTACAAATAATTCTTTAGCACCAAGATACAATATTTTTGCCGATTGAGATGTGGTAACAGTTTGCTTGTGTCCTTGGTCCATCCTGGTATGGTAAGCTTAGAGCAAATTAAATTAAATTTCAATTGCATTTCTAATTGGTTAAGAAGAATTAACAAAATCGATTCTCACAAAATGAACTTATTGTATTCGTATAAAATATTTATATTTACAAGTAAATAGTTTATATATAAAAAAAATATAAGAATTTAAAACTAATTATAAATCTGTACGGGTCGTGACACTCTTGCAAAATAAAAACAAAAATAATCAAAATAAAATACATTTTTGAATTTACTTTTCCAAAAGAACAGTTATCCAGCCTTTCTTCTTAAAAATATTAAATTCAGAATAAGGAGAAATAGTATAAAATTCTTCTTGTGGATTGTTATTTTAGAATTAATTAGACTAGAAAGATTCGTAATTTTCGGGCTGATGCTGATGTTGGTCTTTTTTTTATAATTAGAATTAATTTTACTTTTGGTGTTCAAAAAGTAACAAACATGTTGACCGTTTAAAGCATCACGAATCTTCCAATCGACATAAGGTAATTTTTTAAAAGTTATAGGTACATATAGCTATCACTTATATTTTTAGCGATCGAAAAAAAACACGTTTGCAATTTCTATATAGTGATCTGATGTTTAGAGTTTAAAAAAATGCCACGAATGTAAACATAACATTTCGTATTCTTGTTTATTTCATTGCTAAATATTTACTTGAGCAGGTTAAGATGTTCATTAACATTGTTGCTAGTTGACACTCAAATGTCTCAGTTATCATTATTATATTATTAGTCACCCCAATTTGGTACTTCACGGGGTTATCACCGCTTTTTTCTGCTATTAAATACAAAAATTTCTGCATATTTGCATGGATTTGCAATATAGGCAGGTACTAAGCAGAAGCTGCAGATTTTTTGCGAATTTTAATTTAATGTTGGAATTACTTAAGAATCTGTAGAATAAACAATGCGCGTACCTAAATTTTGCAGCATTAAAATTGTGAGATATTTACTACATTAAGTGGAATTTAGTGCTTTAATTTGGTTCTCAGGTAATGCCAATTGCCACCTCCTATGACAGCAGATGTGGAACCAGTAGAAGAACTAACCGTTTTACTGAATTGGAACTAGTTCGTTTCACTGCATGCTTATTTCCAACCCTGGGAATCATATCTACTTTTATCGATGTATATCGTAAAATACACGGATGTGCAAATGTTTGAGAAAAGCAAATATTTGTAAGATTTATTTCCTACATGTAGAAAATAAAAAATGTTCACTGAATGCAGCATATTCAGAGTTAAAGTTATTTTGCAATTTGTACACGAACTAAATCTTTAAATATTAAAAATTACTAAAAAATGATGGCATTGAATCATAACGAAATTTATAGAGCCAACTGAAATGTAGTAAATGTTAGGCAAGGTAGAAAATGTAAAAAAATAAAGGTACACACACCACCACAACGCGCATACACCTTCACTCTCGCCAGCATCAGTAAATGTGTATCGATTTATGCGCTATACTAGTAAAATAGCCGAAAAACTGCTGATTTGGGAACACACGAAGTTGGTTGGGCATATTAAAAAAAAGAGTCTCGAGCAATTGACAGCAGTGCATGAAACAATTAAATGTAAGTTTTACGAATTACCTCCGCAATACGGTGAAAATTGCAGTTTAATTTGCTACTAAGTATAGTTTTTAACCGAAATCAGTTTCGAAGAACGAAAAGGTGGAAAATTAATTTTGACTGCATTTGGTAATTGCGTAATCGTAATAATAGAACAATAGGCGAAAAGTGCAGAAAACCAGTTGCAAAAATGAATACAAGTTGGGGAGCACGTAGCAATTCTGAATGGGGGGAACTGAGTGAACAGTAAAAGTGGCAAATGAATGTGGAAATATGGATTTTTATTAAACCACATATATACTGAATTTGAAACTGTCTGTATGTATATCTACTGCTCTAAATTCCCTATTCGCTAAACAATAAAAGTGTACAAAGAACAATAGAAAAAAATCAATCAGGAAAAGTGATTCTTCACTGCAGCTCGAGTATCCATCAACGTATGTGTATCAGTAACGATCCAAACAAAACTTAATACAAGTACAAACCCCTTATCGCCTACCACCATCTATCCTATTAAAGGCTTCACACAGTTTACAATTTGATATGTACTCCTCATTGTCATTACTTTTTATTAATATGTAGGTATATAAATAAAATCAATAGACATTTTTAAGTAAATCATAAAGAAAAGTGGTTCATACATAATATAGCTTAGGACTACAGCAGAACAATCAAAGACACATATTAACTATTTGACCATTAAGTACATTCTTGGCATAGACACAAAGAAAATGCATAAATAAATTTAATAAAAAGTAATTTTAAATACAAACGAAATACATACATATTCGAAAGTATGTATTAATGAACATTTATGTAACAAATAATTCTATTTATAATAAAGTCTGTAGTTTGTATAATGTAGTAGCTGGTATTTATTTGTTTTATTTGAGCTGTCATATGCATAAGATAGCGAATAGTTAAAGGAAGATTCCAAGTTGCTACATGAATAGGGTTTCTTGAAATTAGCGAAATTATGCTACGTGGCCCCCACCATTAAACTTGCATATATACAATGCATAGAAGTGAGAGATTTATTAGTTCTTATTCACATTTAAATTGACAGAATCAGAGGGTAAAAAAAATGAAATGTACTGATGAACTGAGCGTGTCAATTTGTGTACATACTTCTTACCAAAATAAAAGTCCAACATTTCTGAAACGATATGCATAGAATAATTATTTAAATAAATATAATATAATAAAAATTCAATATATAATTCGCTGTTCTTATAACCAACACATTAACATGAATGTCGTATTTTCATAATTCAATTAACACACACACAAAAGTCCAGCAATATCAAGTTGTTTCGCCCCAATGCTCATTCGTAGATATTGGAACTCATTGGACACAATTGGCGCAAACTAATTTAAACTAATACATTCATTCCAAAAAAAAATTCCACTCTATAGAAAATCGTGTGTTCACACACAAGTAGGCAAATCTTTGATTCATTTTTTTCTACATTGATTTTACGTCTTCCTGCCGTTTCTAGTTTGTTATCTAGGTAATTTTATGCGGATTAGAAATTGTTCTAATGCACTAATCGGAGTTGCATTTTGTACTTTTTTCAACTGTTTGTACAACTGTTTGCAACTGAACTACAAAGATATCCACACATTTATAGTATCTGTCATATTTTCAGAGTTTGATGTGCAACAACTAAAATTAGACTTTCAAAACCTAAATCGACATTAGCTAATTCCTACGAGTGCGCATTTAAATAGACAACATGCTCATTTTCAAACGAACCACACAAGCGGCCGTCAAACCGACAGTGGCTGGATTCCTCAAGAAGTAAGTGCTTCTTCTATCACATTTACACACTCTTCTTCTTCTACATTATAAAAAAAATTTCATTCCCCCCACAGCGCCGCCAACTTGTCTCAATTGCGAGGTGTAAGCTCTGTGGTACCCGATACGAATCTCAATGATTTCAAAGTCGAAAATGAGCCCATCCTCGAATACAAAAAGGGCTCCGCTGAACGCAAGGCATTGCAGGAGGCATTGAAACGGACCGCGGCCACATGTGAGGACATTCCCATTGTGGTTGGCGGCAAGGAAGTGCGCACCGACAAGGTCGTGTACCAAGTGATGCCGCACAATCACTCACACAAATTGGCCAAATTCTATTATGCCGATAGCAAGGTTATTCAGAATGCCATTAAGACCGCTGTGGAGACGCAACCGAAGTGGGATCGGACACCACTCAGTGAACGTCTAAAAATCTGGGAGCGTGCGGCTGATTTGATGGCCGGCAAGTACAGGCAGGATTTGAATGCGGCTACTATGCTGGGTCAGGCGAAAACGGCCATACAGGCCGAAATCGATGCAGCCGCTGAGCTGATTGACTTTATACGGTATGATTTCATTGATTTTCTTATATTTTGCGATGACATGCCCTAAACTAAATGGTCGACTACTTCCCGCCAACAGTTTGAATGCATTTTTCCTCAAGGAGTGCGCTAAATATCAACCAATTAGCGAAAATATCAAAGTTACCAAAAATTCGATGAGATATCGTGGCATTGATGGCTTCGTTGGAGCTGTAAGCCCTTTCAACTTTACGGCAATTGGCGGAAATTTGGCATATACACCCGCTCTGATGGTATTTATACACACTTTATGCAGCGCAGAAGATTTCTCTAAAAGTACCAAATTCCATTTATAGGGTTGTGCCGTTCTCTGGAAACCCTCCGATACAGCAGTACTTTCGAATTGGCGTATCTTTAATATCATGCGCGAGGCCGGTGTTCCCGATGGCGTTGTCAATTTCGTACCTGCCGACGGTCCGGTATTTGGAGACACTATTACAAAATCTCCGCACTTGGCCGGTATCAATTTCACCGGATCTGTTCCGTAAGTGGTATTCAATTGCAACATTTGCAGATATATCATTTTAGTTTTTCTATGTTAACTGCAGTACTTTCAACCGTTTGTGGAAACAAGTTGGCAATAACATCGACAAATACGCCAATTTCCCACGCTTGATTGGCGAATGTGGTGGCAAAAATTTCCACTTTATACATCCTACCGCAGACACTGAGTCGGTTGTTACCGCCTCTATTCGTTCGGCCTTTGAGTTTTGTGGCCAAAAGTGTTCGGCTTGCTCGCGAATGTACGTTCCAGAATCGTTATGGCCGAAAGTAAGACAAACTTTATTATTTTTTTTTCATTAATTCTATATATAAATTTGCGTTAAATTTGGTTCCAGATTAAAAGTGGTTTGATTGCGGAGGCTGCTAAACTTAAAATTGACGATGTTGAAGATTTCTCAACCTTCACTTCGGCCGTCATCGACGACAAAGCATTTAAACGCATTACATCCTATATTGAACATGCCAAGAAAAGTCCTAATTTAGAAATAATCGCTGGCGGCACCTACTCCGACAAGAAGGGTTACTTTGTCAATCCAACGATAGTGCAATCACAAGATCCTTTAGATAAGATAATGACTGAGGAAATATTTGGACCCGTTCTCTCCGTGTACGTGTACAAGGACAGTGAGTTGGACAAGACAATGAATTATGTGCACTCATCCACGCAATTTGCATTGACCGGTGCAGTCTTTGCCCAGGACGAGTAAGTCGAAGGTTTTCCATAAATATTCGGAAGCTTCATAGCAATTTGCAATTCGCAGGGCCTTCCTACATCGCGCCTTAGAAGAATTCAAGATGGCAGCCGGTAATTTCTACATCAATGACAAGTCAACCGGTTCTGTGGTGGGTCAGCAACCCTTCGGCGGTGGACGCATGTCAGGTTAGTGTTGCAATGAAACCGCAGCTATTGCAAGTTTATTAACGTATTTACGAAATCTCCACTAAAGGTACAAATGACAAAGCTGGAGGACCTCACTACATACTACGTTGGACATCACCTCAAGCGATAAAGGAAACATTTGTTCCGTTGCGTGATATTTCATATCCATATATGAAAGAATAAATCTGTTCATTGTTCGTTCGATCCGCATTGCAAAACCGTAGATAAAAACAAGAAAAAACAAACAAAAAAAATGTTGAATTGGAAACCAAAAATCTCAATTTCTTGCAAACAAAGTAATCTCATTTATGAATTTCGTTATAATTAAATGAATGTACTATTCGATATTATAGTAAGTTTCAACATATTGATATACCACAATATATTATACACTATAAACATGTTTTTTTTAATTGGTCGGAGGTGTAATGATTTTAACAAAAAAAGAAAAAAGAAAAAAATTGCATAACACACTTATCAAATTATTATACACTGTCTGTATATTTAATTAAATCTTTCCACTGTATATGCACTAAAATGTATTAAGCAAATATAGTATTCTGTTTGAAACACAAAATATAAACAATACCTACATTATAAAATGATATTAAACGTGTAAATGAAATGCAAAATAATCCTTACGAAATTGACGTTAGTGCGCCATTTATTAATAATTGATATGCTGATTTTTTTAATTCAAAGATTTTATATAAAAAACCAATATTTATTTATTGTTTTTAATCATTGAATGTATGAATATGTAAAAGTTCTACGAAACACACTTGACAATACACTTGAGATTAAATGATAAATGAGTGTTTTAGATACAATTTAAATTAATTAAATAAACGGCAAAATTAATGTTATGAAAACAATAAACAATGTCCATAATGTTCGCTTGGTGAAAATAAAACAGTTGCATTTGTAACAGTCAACAAACAATCGTTTATATATCTTGGAAGATTGTCATTAATAGGAAATCCATCGAAAATGGGCGTTGAAGAAAATATTTGTAAAACTAGAAGGAAATTTCTTAAATCGATTCTTGAAATTTGGCCAAACACGATTTTCACTTAGGAGACGCCCATTTGCAATACCAACTATTTCCACTATCTAAACGAGATAAATCCAACGTTTGGACTTCTGTCTCCTGCAATCGTGTGTACCTATAAAGAGGACTGACAGACAGATAGACGGATATATATATACTTCTCCATGGCTACCAGCTAAATTTCGATTAAATAATTTTAAAATGATTATTTTTTTCATATAAAATTAGTGGAAATGTCGATAAAGCACAATCGTGCTATGTCAATTTCCAGCAGAATAGGATAATTCAATAATTTACAACCTTGATGTTTCTCTGTTGGGCCTCAACCAAGGCTGCCAGCCATTTTTCAAACAATGATATTTTAAAATTCTTCTGTTTTTTTATGGAATACCATTTTATTTTGAAAATAACGTCCAAAATAAGTTTGAGATATTTGTGAGCAGCAAATTACTTTCAATACAATTTCCACAAACCATTGGATGCAGTTTATATTCAGGTACCAGAAATACCAAAACTAGATTGATATAAAAAAGACGGAGATTAATCGCCACATCTGGCAACCTTGTCTGTTGAGGTTAGAATTTTGACAATGGCTGTGGCTGACGGTGTAACTTCTCCGGCCTTAGCAAGTAAATATTAAATAAATTACATTTATTTTAAGTTCTAATGTGCAAAATCGCAATTAAAGCATACGCAACTAAACCGCCTCGTGGTAGGCGTTAGTGGGTAGCAGCCTGGTTGAGTCGCGTGGCACAATCGGTATAAACAATTTTCATTACTCATCGTTTTTTGGCAGACGGAACCAATTTACATTTCACCCCTCACACATGGCTGCTGCATGGCTAACAACAACAAAATCTGTCTAATGTTGCTGTTATTCTTGTCTTACAGTTCGCTCCAGCGTGGGAATTGAGCTGTGGGCCTCGTCGGGTACAAAACTCCCGTACGAGCACAAATCCAATCTTCCACGAGAGGAGACGAAGAATTCTCGATCGATTTCATTCAGTCCTGATGGCCGTTTCTTTGCCTATTCGAACGGCCTGCACATCAATATACTCCAGTCGATCGATTGGCAGTCCCGTTGCACGCTGCCGCGTCCGAAAGCGTTCTACATGAAGTTTTCGCCGCGCGGCAACTATCTGTGCACATGGGAGCTTTACACCGTCACCAAGGACAAGCCAGAAGGCTCCCCCAACATGTTTGTCTACGAACTGGCCTCGGGCAAGGAGGTATTCGCCATCGTCCAGAAGAAGCAGACGGACTGGGAGCCCTCTTGGTCGTCGGATGAATCCATCTTCGCCATGGTTGTCGGCGGCGAAGGGCTCTTCTACGATTTGACGGCAGGTGCTGTTGGTTTCGAAACGACCACACGCAAAATCGGCGGCAGTCGCGGTGGTGTGCTGTCGGTGGGGCCGGGAAATAGCCCCCCGTTTCTAGCGTTCTATACACCGGGCGTCAAGGGTGCTCCGTCGATGTGCAAGATCTACAAATATCCGGCACTGGCTCAAAACCAACCGGTGGCGTGTAAAAGCTTCTTCCAAGCCGACCGAGTCGAGATGCTGTGGAACAAGCGCGGCACTGGCCTGCTACTGCTGACTAGCACCGAAGTGGACAAGAGCGGTGCGTCATACTATGGCAACCAGGCGTTGCACTTCATGGCCACAAAGGGCGAATCGTGTTCGGTGCCATTGTGTAAGTATTCTAAGCTGGCGAGGAGGCTGCGACTTGAAGGTTTAACATTGTTTAAATTGCAGCTAAAGAGGGGCCGGTTCATTGTGTAAAATGGAGTCCCAAGGCAACGGAGTTTATAGTTGTGTACGGCTTTATGCCCTCGAAGGCGGCCCTGTACAATTTGAAGTGCGACGTCATTTTCGATTTCGGAGAAGGGCCACACAACTGTGCCTACTTCAACTCGTTCGGAAACAATATCCTTTTCAAACTTAATCCAATTCATTCATGCATTCATTTTCTACTTGACATTCCTTTTAAACCCCTTTGGAAATATCCTTTGGTATCCTTAACTTCTGTGCACTAGTCGTTTTAGCCGGCTTTGGGAATCTTCCGGGGAATGTGGAAATTTGGGATGTTGCAAAGAAGGAAAAACTTGCCGTCATGAAGTGTCCAGATACCACGCATTTCGAATGGAATCCCAATGGCGAGTACTTTCTCACGGCAACTACAGCGCCAAGACTGCGCATAAGCAATGGGTAGGAAGATTTGAAGTCAACACTTTCGACTAATATGCTCAATTCCATGATTTGTTTTTGTTTTCGTGTGCCAGTTTTAAGGTGTACCACTATTCAGGTGCTTTGAAGCACGAGACTATTTGGCCGCAGGGTCAAGAGTTGTTGGGTGTCGAATGGCAACCCTTTCCCGACAACACCTTCACCGAACCCATAATTACTAAAGCGAAGCAGGAGGGCATCAAATCCAGCCAGCCGGAGGCCAGTAAGAAGGCGTACACTCCACCGCATCTGCGCCTGATGCAAGAGGGCAAGAACCCGGAGAAATATGTGCCACAGCCGCAGTCTACGATCCCAGGACTGCCTCCAGGTAATCGTCGGAAATTTTGGCAAAGACAATACGACACAGACAATCCTATAACACGATCAAATGAGCAAAGAGACACACACGGCCATCGAAATCCGACCCACTATCGCACGAACAGTCGCTACAGACCATATCAGAGTAGGCGGTAGAGGAGGATGTGTATGCCCGATTGAAAATTTTTTTTATTTCCATTAAATTCATTCGATCGATGATGCGTGGTCATGTACAATTAAATTTTAATACCGTTAAGCAAACAAGAAATAAACCATAAATTAATTAGTAATTATTTTGCTTTTGATTTAAGGTTATGCATCCTCACAAGGCAACAAGAAGGGTGCTTTAAAGCCAAATAACCTCAAGTCCAACAAGCAGAGGAACAGAAAAGAAGCCACCACTACCACTGCAAATAACATAGATGGTCCCAGAAGCGCTAACACCAACACCAATGGTGGTAACAGCAGGCAGCCAGAGGCAGCTGGCGAGCAAACGCGCCCACGAAACCGTGGGCAACAGGCGCCCAAGAAGTCACCATCGCCAGCACAAGCAATCGTCGCATCAACAAACGGCGCTGACGCTGATAGTCAGGAAACACAACCACAGCCGCAGCAACAGTCCAAGAAGGTGGCCAACCCCGAAAAGGAGAAAAAGATCCGCAACGTTGCCAAGAAGTTGTCGGACATTAAGAAGTTGAAGGCACGCCAAGATCAAGGCGAAACACTCGAGCTGAACCAGATGAACAAGGTCTCAATGGAGGCGAAATTCTTGGAGGAATTGAAGGCGCTCAAACTGAGCGGTTAGAACAAAACGCATGGCTTCTTGCCGCTGGGAGCACTCTTCGACGCTCAACGAAACTGTTTGCGGTCCATGTCCATCGTCCAACATTTATTTTAAATTTAAACCCCTCGACTCGGATGTGCAAGTCCTCCTCCCGCCCATTTCTTCTTTTTATTTAATGTAATTTGTAATTTTGTAAATTCCAAATCTTTATTTAATTTTTCTTTACTTTTTTTCTTACATCTACAAGAAACGAAAACCGAAACAATTGTGATTTGATAAAATAACAAAAATAGAAACCCCCGATGTCAACGATCATGTATTGCGAATAAAACAATTTCCTGCGAATGAAAAAACATGTGTTCATGCGTAGCAGTAGATTAGGACTAGGCTCTGGGTGGCTATATGAGTACATCTATCTAAGTGTCCCAATTTGATGCCTTCTTTGTGAATACTTCCTTGCCGTCGTTCTGCATGGCAGCATAATAGCCCAAGTCTTCATATTTGGAGCGCATGTAAGCAATATATCCCGCTACACCGGCGAAACAAGCGATTCCAAGACCCATAATGATTTTATTCTGAAAAAACACAATGCCAGAAGAGTGTGTGTCAGGATCTACACGGATTTTATATAGTCTGAATTTTTACTCACTGGTTTCGTATACAGTTCGAAGTTAATCAACCTGAAGACTGAAGTTGTCCTAATTTGTCTTATGCCATCGCCGGACGCTGCCGCGGCGGCGGGCTTTGGATCCTGACTTTTCATTGTCATTAGAATGAAAGCGTGCAGGTAGCGGAGAGAATCAACTACTTTATATAATTTAATGATATGAAAACTTGAAATTTCATCAACATGGCTATACTGTGAACATGGCTAAAGGGGTAACACTGTTGCCTAGGGATGGGCGATATATCGGATGATACTATCGAAATCGATATTTTTTTTAGCGAAAACGAATATTTAGAAATGTAAAATTTTGTACGATGATTTTTCAAAATGCCCATATTATCAGTATCGATAAAATATCTTCGATACTTCGAGGTGTCAAACGATGTTCCAGCACTAGCACAAAACCAAAAATTTTACAATATGGCTTCCATTCAAGAAAGTATATGATATGTATTACAACCTGTGAGAGAAAAACATAACCATTGTTCAGTATACACAAAATATGCGAAGAAGAATAAACTTCTTTCATCAAAACAAGAATTGTGCCAAATAAGTGCTTTATTTTCAATGTAATTTTTTTTGCTCTGACTTACGTAGTCGTTTCACTGGCGACCACTTATCACACTTGAAATTTATTCGATGTTTGATATATCGATAAATTTTATGCTTATTTTTTGAATATTCGATACTTTAAAAATACAATATTTTGAACATCGATAAAAAATAAACTATGTTTCGATATATCAATACCGATATTTTCGGATGTATCGCCCATCCCAACTGTTGCCTGTTAGTTTCCAAAGAAATACAGAGTGAACCCAAAATATATTTATATGAGCTTGTACAGCTCACAAAAATGGTTTTTCCTCAACCATATTTGTTAATTTAAAAGAAAATGTTGTTGCAGTATAAAATAACGTTTCTAAAACATATTCTAATATACTTATATACGTAAAATTTGCACATATCTACACTAACGCAGCAATAAAAATTTTAATAGTGCTTACACATATGAAGGGAGGTCTAATTACCCCCCGTATATATTAGCTATTGTTCTTCGCAGGCGATCTGTCACTTTTAATGGTACGCGAAACCGTTATTGCTGAATTTTTTTAGTTGGCATTTTACGGAATACCACAGGCATACGAACTGTTGTAAAGATTTATTAGAATTATGATTTCGGCCATATTTTACTCCATTTTTATAATTATTATATCATCAATAATATATTTTCACCTAAATTGTTTTTTTCGCGCGTCTGTGTGAAAAAAAATCATTTTACAGCTAAAAATGGTATGCAATAACTCGCACACGATATTTCATACCATGTTTGCCATACTATATACAATAAGTGGTCTACACTTACGATCTATCGTATGCTATGTATAGTATGCGAGAATGTATCGCTAATATAGACGGGGGTAAAGTCCTATGGCGCATAATCATATTTGAAAAATATGACATTTGTGAACACCCTGTCATATTTCAATAAGGGTATTCATTTAAAGTGGTAAACCCCTCGAAAACGAGAAAAATAAAGCAAGGAAAATTAAAGCTGAAATAAAGTAAAGAATTTACATTTTTGCGTGATACATGAAATGTTTTATTTTGTGAGAGATTTTTTTACTGCTGTGAGATTTTTTAATTGTTGGAAGATGTAGTCTCATGTGAGATTTTAGTGAAATTGTGCGTTTTTTGTGAGATATTTATCTTGGAACTGTTGTTCCACTGTTTTCAACATCATGCGTTTACTAGCACGTGTGGCACCGTGTTGCATATCGAATATATGTTTTCGATATATCGTTTAAAAATGTCGATTTCAGTATTATCATCCATCCCTACTTGATACCTTTTTGCCTGGCTTCACACGTGTTTTGAGCAGATTCCGAAAAAATAATTAAATTTTGCAAGTAGAACTAAATTAAATACAGCTAAAATGGCAGAAAACGATAAGTTAACTGCTGGACTTGTCTTGGAATATTTGCAACAGAAGGACAAGACCTTGGCGAAGGTGTTCCAACAGAAGAAAAAAGTGGTAAGTCTATGGCGCCGAAAAAGCGTGGTTTTTCCGTGTACAAAGATTGTGCACATTGCGAAGAATGGATTTAATTCCTCCTCAGTCTATGTGGTTTATGTGCTCGTGTGCTTCGAAATTAATGAAATTGTGGCAATTGGACCCGCAAACCGCATCAAACATTTACCACGTGGTGGCGCATTCCACCATTCCTCGTAATGCGTAAAATGGCTGCTCGTTGCGATGCGAGTTAAATGCGTATTTATGTTGCTACGAGAGATTGAAGGTTGGAAATTGCAGAAAACCATTTTCAGCAGAAAGTGACCACATAATTATGCTAACAATCGGATGACTCTAAAGTGCATACTCCATACAGCATTAACATTGTCTCGTTTATTTTCGATTTTCAGGGCGTAGTAGGAAAGGGCTGTCCAAAAATTGAAGAAATCATCGCATACTATCAGAAAAATAGTAAAACGAAGATACCGCTCATGAAACAGGGTGCCGACAGTTCCAGCGAAGATTCCGAAGAAGAGCCACCTAAGAAAGCAGCAGCACCTGTAACCAATGGTAAAGCGGCGGCCGCATCAAAGAAAGACGACTCCAGCTCTGAAGATTCAAGCAGCGAGGAGGAGAAACCTGCTGCCGTAGCAGCTGCTAAAAAACCAGTCAAGGCGGTCGCAAAGAAGGAGTCGTCCAGCGAGGAGAGCTCCGATGATGAACCTGCTGCCAAGAAGCCAGCAGCAAAGCCTGCTGTGAAAACACCAGCAAAGAAGGTACAGATTTCGGGAGCGTGGAAAATGACTAAATAATTTAATTTTTCCTAAATCATCTGTTTTTTTCTCTAGGAATCTTCGAGTGATGACGATTCGGATGAAGAACCAGCTAAAAAACCAGCTGCTCCAGTCAAGGCGGCCCCTAAACCTGCTGCCAAGAAGGCTGAGTCCGAAGATTCTTCTGACGACAGCGACAGCAGCGAAGAAGCAAAGAAACCGGCACCCAAGGTAGCTGCACCAGCAGCCTCTTCGGATGAGAGCAGCGAAGATGAGAAACCGGCAGCCAAGCCAGCCGCTAAGGCTCCCGCGAAGGCAGCACCTGCCAAGAAGGCCGACTCATCCGATTCGGACTCGGACGATAGTGACGAAGCCGAAAAGGCGAAACCAGTGGCTAAGAAGGCTGCACCGGCTGCCGCTAAAAAGAAGGAATCCTCCAGCGAGGACGACAGTTCCGAAGAAGAGGCACCAGCCAAGGCTGTTGTCAAAGCGAAAGTAGCACCGGCTAAGAAGGAGTCCAGCAGCGAAGATAGCTCTAGCGAAGAGGAAACTCCCGCTGTTAAGCCCGCAGTCAAGAAGGCTGCTCCTGTCGCTGCAAAGAAGAAGGCGGCTGCCAGCTCCTCAGAGGATTCATCGTCCGATGAAGATGAGCCACCAGCAAAGAAGCCAGTTGTTGCTGCTAAGGCTTCGCCGGCTAAGGCTACGCCTGCTAAAAAGGCCGCTTCCAGTTCGGATGACTCATCCGATGACGACGAACCGCCAGCAAAGAAACAAATTGTGACTAAAGCTGCCAAGAAGGCAAAATCATCCAGTGACGATAGTTCTTCTGACGACGATGCCGAAAAGCCCAAGGCAACGCCAGCAAAGAAGGCTGTTGCGGCCAAAAAGGAAGCATCCGACGATGATGAGGAAGAGGAGGAGGAAAAGGAGACTCCTGTCAAACCGAAGCCAGGTCAAAAGAGGAAATTCGAAGATTCGGCAGCCGCCGAAAAACCATACAGTAACTTTGTGAAGAGCGGCGAAGGCAAGGTGAGTGCTCATTGGAAATTTCACTTTTGCATAAAAGGTTAATGGAAAAATTTACGAAAATGTTAAGAAGAAGACGACTCAAGGCAAGACTACCTTAAATTTCAATTAAATACTCTCGGTTAGTTATTCTAATGATATGTTGTAAAGAAATAGGATCTGAGTTAAGATGACAGTGGTCAAGTCGACGTATTCGGTTCCGATTTTGCGATCTCCTACTTGCCGGAAATCCAAAAATATAGCTTTTTCTCCCGTGGGCTGTGTTACAGATTCAGGCATTTTTGGGTATATTAGCATAAATTAAGATACTTCTGAAAGAGATGGACACCTCTACTGTACAGTTTCCTCCATTTCATATCTGCTGCTTCTGATAAAGTCCTTTAAGGCCTTCAGATACCCAATGTTAGTTTAGTGTTCACTGGAATGTTCCTATGCATTTTGCTGCCATGAAAGGTGGAAATCCAAAGTTTTAATAGAACAAAATGTCGCACTTATATCGCTGTCTTGATTTGAAACAAATATTTTGCATATTCCACAGGAGAAGCAAAAAAATGTGTCACATTATGGGGGGGGAGGGGTCTCCATTTATTGAGTCTAAAATTCTATAGAGATGCAGGTGGTTACGCTTAATCATAATCCATCAAAGGTTCACTCTCCGGCCAATCAGTGGCACACAGAACTACGTACATATATCCCTTTTCGTAACTAATATTTCCATTTTAAATCATAGAAAAATGGCTTCGCTTCCACGCCAGACAATTTTAAAAATAACGGTAGTTTCAAACATAACCAACATGACCACTCCAATGACCAAGTCAAAAGAAATGCACCCTTCCGACGTGTACGCGACGAGGAAGTGGAAATCGACGATCGCATAAGAGACATGTCATTCGAAGCTAAGGTAAGTGCCTCAAAGCTCAAAGCAACTCACACACAACTCTGAGTGTAATCGTTGGGAAATGTTCACAAAGTTGAGGTGAAATTTGGGATGCACAAATTAGCAGTGTAGTGTGATTCTGATGACGCCAAATGCAAATGCGGTCGAAAGTAAATTTGAGGCACTTCTCTTCGCTTTTCGAAAATATGAATTTTACCATTTTTCTGTCCTTTTTTTTTTTAAATCGATTTCGCTAATTTGTGTTTCCCTCTTTTCATGTTCTCCGACGACGCGTTTACAGAGCGAAGGTGGCGGTGATTGGAAGAATAAAAACGGTGGCGGCGGCGATGGCTTCAAGAAGTTTGGCGATCGCAAGTCGTTTGGTGGCTTTGAAAACGGTCGCGGTCGTGGTGGCGGCGGCGGTTTCGGCGACCGCGGTCGTGGCGGACGCGGTGGCGGCGATCGCGGTCGTGGCGGACGTGGAGGCTTCGGCGGTGATCGTGGTCGCGGCGGCGGTCGCGGACGTGGCGGATTTGGCGGCGGCGACCGTGGTGGCTTCGGCGGTGATCGTGGTCGCGGTGGACGCGGCGGTGGCCGTGGATTCGGCGGCGATCGTGGACGCGGCGGCGGTGGCCGCGGTACCTTTGGCGGAGCGAATAAATCATTCAACAAATCTTTCGACTCGGCGGGGACACAAAACAAAAAAATCACCTTTGACGATTAGATGTTTAGCTTTAATATGAAATGCAATGGCGCCGCCAGCGACGTTTTTTTTTAAACTTCTACTTACTATACCACCCACACCCACACACACACACTTAAACACAAATCAACTTTGTGAACATTTCAATGACGATGCGCAGTCTCAGTTCACAATATTTCCGTTGTTCTTTTCATACGTTTTATCAAATCTGTTTTAACTGCTTGCAGAAAAATGCGGCCGGTTCTTGGGGCGACAAAGCCAACAGGGACTTGAAATATACGCGCGGCAAATCGTTTAAGCACGAGAAGACCAAGAAGAAGCGCGGAAGCTATCGTGGGGGACAAATTGACATGGGTGTCAATTCAATAAAATTTGACTAGATTTAATGTTTTTTTTTTTGAGCCGAGTTTAATGCAAACATGTTTTCGGAACCGCCGCGCGCTGCTGCATACACCAGTGTGTTTGTATGTCGCAACAATAGTACATTTAAGTATGTGCATAAATGCACTTTCTTTTTAATATTTTAATATACCTACTTACTACCGTAAACTGCTAAAGTATCTAAGTAGCATCCTAATATAAAATACATATTTACACGATTCTTCACATATTTTATAAATAAGTGGATCTAGTTAAATAAACGATTTTGTAAATTAGACTGCAAATGATTGGTGTTGTCTTACTGAACTTCGGTGGGGAATAACAGTGGACTGGCAGTAGAACTCGTCAGCGCTTCGACCGACCGGCCCTTTACGAGTGAAACCATCGACGCTTGCACTTTCACTTGTCCCAACAGAATATTTTCTTTCGTTTTCAATTCCAAATGACATTTGAATAATTTCGCTTTTCATATAATGTTATTGACATGTGCGGACTGTACAGCGCTGCTCGCTGTAAACAAATGCAATTCGTTTGTTTTTTTTTTATTACACATTTTTTTTGGCAACTATTACGTACGACTGCTCTACAGCTCTGCGCCACAATGGAACTTGTTCAGTTACTTTCGCTAAACGCTCTGCTATCTGCGATGTGCGATACTGGCGGTATGTGTATGTTGACAACAGACCAACTTGTGGCTATTGTATTTGTTTTCATTGTAGTTGCTGATGTTGTTAATGCTTACTATTAACATTAATAGAGTACTTTTCTCAGGCAATTCAATTTGCCTTTTCTATGGCCGTGCCGTACCTTTGGCATTCACTGTAAGTAAAATCGCCTTAAAGCGGCAGCAACCAAATAAAAGAAAAAGTTATGAACTCTTGTGGACAACAACGTACAACGTGCATTCGGTGCGTTACTTTGTAAATGATTTGATTTAATTTGACCATAAAATCGAGCCAAACTTGAAAACATCATGCTGGCCATCATCGTCTCTTTGTGCGTTAGTGGCAAACTTTCCCAAAGCTGTACACACAAACAATATTCGTATAACAAATTACGCTTTTCTTTTGTGCGTCGTTATGTAATTGCATTAAGTACTTTCCCAAATAAACTTGCACTTTACAATTAGTAAACGCGCCCGTTCGCATCTTTGAAGTAACTTTGGTTTTTTTTAGTTACGCTTTATTTGTTTTTTTCCTGAGCCCTGCTGGGTTCGTTCAGCTCATTTCGATTTGTCCAGTATGTGTATCGAAATAACACAAATGTTCGCCAACACACAATTAAATCAATTAGGAAGTGGCTCGGAAAGTGAGTATTATTTATTTGTTCGAATAAGTAACGCTTTCCGTTTCATCGCAATTAGTTGTGAATTCACATTGTTAAGTACCAGATACCAGACCAGACCAGACCGATGTGCAAAGTGAAATTTTCGTATTTCCAATGGAGGATCTGTGCCATTACAAAAAGTGTGAAAATGTAGTTTGGTTGAGATACGATCGCTTGATCGCCAAACAAGTTACGGGCCAAATATGTGTGAGCGCAATTAAAGCATTTCTAAATGCTACCGTGCAGAAATCGTTGCTTTTGAGGTGCCCAATTTCACTAACCCACCGCTCATTCATGTTCTTCTTAAGCTGATTTGGATGTGAATCTTAACTTTTTGTACACATTAATTTCGATGCCAAATCCTTAGCTAAAACTTCGAGCAGGCGAAATTCTTCTTATATGACTACAGGCAGCTCAACTCAACAATTTTCATCCACTATGGAAACGAAACGCCTTAATTCAGTAAATTAGGTGCATTGCCAGCTATTATTATCAGGAAAATAATTTTAATATTGAAAACTATTAGCTAACGACAGCGTTGAGGAACAATAGACAAAAATTTACACTATTTTGTTTAAACAGGCACCCAGTGGACGTAGGACGTATTCCATGAGACCATTTCAAGAGATTCTTTATTGATTCCAAAAGGAAGCTTGGCAATTCGAATTGTGAGCGTGTTAGTCAAAGGTGGACTGTGGCAAGTAAGCTCTCCTGAAGCCACGAACCAATGCTACAGTTTAAAATATGAGAGTTTAAATTATAGCATGCTCTCCTGCAGTCACCAGTGGACCTGTAACCTGAAGCTGTAACTGAAAATATATATTCTGTAAAGGCATGGCTAAAGATTTACGATCAGGATTTTGGATTTTGAAAGATAACAATATGGTGGTCGTTGCAGTTAAAGTTGAGCTCAAGAAGGTGTTCAAAAGGGTAATTTTCTGGTTGGTCATAAAACGCGATGATGGAAACTGAAGAGTAAGTATTGTAGTGCTGAAACTTTACCAAAAACTTACATTTTTTAGAACTCAGTTAAATTTTTCTGGAATGTACAGCTACTGCCCTCAACTTTAATTTACAATAAAATTTGTGAAGTTACGAATATGTACGGAAACGTAAATTATATTATTTTCAAAAGTTAGTGTTAATTAAAAGAATAAACAACAACAAAAATGCTTCGTATATGCGAATTGTGGACGCATGGGTGCTTGGGTACTCTGTTAAAAACCATTTATGTAGTGAGGTACTACTACCAATACTCGTAGCTGATCGTACTACCATTATCATACGCTGTTCACTCTGTTGCAATAATTTTTCACGGTGTACCTGAATGAATTCTTGGCCTTCTCCCATTTACCGCATTCGGCAAAAGAAGAGCTGTAGACGATGACAAACGATCGGGGCGACTGGATGGTTGGTTGAATGGATGTGGATGCAGTGAAAGAAGAAAAGAAACGACAAAGCAACACTTCGGCGGCACTGGAAAACGACACACACAAGAACCAACATTAAATCGGAGCCAAGTGCTTAAGAAATGGTAAGCGATACCTGCCGGATAGCCAGTCCAAGGTAAGCAGTCGACTTGTTCGGTTCGTTTCAGAAGTTTCGTCTTATTCGGTTGCTTTCTTTTGCTTTCCTACGCCGTCGTACCTTTGGCAAAATTCGCTTGCCTGCCCTAAACAGTGAACGGTTTGAAAACGCGGCGCGCCATCCACCACACATACGCCACTCGTGGTCTGTTCTCCCCGCTCCACCCAACCAATTCAATCTGAACCAAGAGGTCAAACATTCGGAAAGATGCTCTCTTAGAGCACACTGCACAGATCGAAACAGAATACGCGTTGTTAATAATCACAAAAATCAAACAAAATAGAAGAAAAGAAATACTCGGTAATTTATTTGAAATCGCGTAATTCGAAATCAGTAGAAATCAATCAGCTAGCCGTGAACGTGATATGTAGGAAACATCACATCCAGCGATATACCTAAGATACATATATCCTGAAACGCCTCGAAAAAGTGATTCTACCAAAAACTTAAATTTTATTTTTCATCTTTACATCGCGCGAAGGAACTCAGCGAAGACAGCGATCACAATGGAATACCGGTGCTTTAGAAGGAGTTCAGCCAAAGTAAGTGACCCCATTAAAAAAAGAGAAAAAAAAACAGCGCTACAAATGAAAATACTTGCGAGTTGTGTGCGGTTTGGTATTCGTCATGTACGAATCGAATCGAACATGACGAAGACGACAACGACGACGACGAGTATCTGAGTGCTGTGTGCGATGCTGGGATGCATTCTGCTGCTGCAGAATTCCTTCCAAACCAGTCTCGTAAAATGTTATGGCAAGTTCACGTACATTAACGTGTGGTATTTGCCAGTAAGGCCTTTAAGGCCTTTGCGCATAAACACATCATCATGTGTATGTATACGATATACGACATGGAACCGAACGTCTCAAAAGGAACATTTTTGCTAAAATGTAGACAAGTCAAATGGATTGGTGGATAAATTTCTATTTGGAGAAGAAATCAAAAATATTACATATTCTTTAAAACAAGTAGGAGTAAAGTGAGAATATCAATTAATACACTTAATACATAGAAGGAATAACGGTTTTCAATGTGATAATCGCCTTAATTATTCGCATAGAAGAATGCTAAATCAAATATAAAGCATGTGTGCATGAATATGGAACATGCACTTGCTTTTTATTGCCCAATCTTTTTATGTAAAAGTGAATTCGGATTCGGAGACCACACTTTCGAATACGACTGGCGAAAAAAGCTTTGTAGTTACTCTCGTAAATTATCTGGATGTGCTAAAAAAAAGTATCCCCTCTTGTTAACATGGGCCTGGGTACAATTTCATACGCCATTGCCTTAAGGCAAATGTTGTGATTTCCAGCCTATACAAAGATACTTCCTTTTTTTATTAGGATCTTTAGCAATTCGAATCCAGAGAAAGATAGAGAGAGCCCACAATCACAATCACAATCACTTCCGCACTCTATCCATAAAAACAATATTCCAATGTGCACCAGTCATAAATAAATATATCCACGGCCATCAATAAACCAGAGACCTACTTTATTCCTCGACTTTTGAGTTCAAACGTGCTTGTGACGGGCCCAAACCCAACAATGGAAAACGTGTGTGCGTCTGAGCCCAAAACAAGCAATCAGCCGCAGCAACACCGATCGTCGAGCCCATATTGACTTTCCACACATTGCGATCGGCGACTATCGACGTCGTAGCGCACAAGAACGTAGAGAGCCAAGCTAACTTTTGCTTACGTTTTCATTTTATGTTCTTTGTTTTTAGAGAATATGTACACTTTTCTCCTCGATCTGACCGAAACAGCGACGGGCGACACAAATTTATAAGATGGTACGGTGATATTATATGGCATCTGTTTGCATGTGTACGTAAATATTTGCGTCGATGATTCAATATGATAATCAGAAAGAAAAAAGTAGGCTAAGCATATGCATACGACAGCGCTGGGTAAATAAAAGCTCACTTGAGCATGGAGAAGAAGAGCCCAGCCTGAATGAAATTAAAATTCGGAACCAAATGAAAACAAAAGACGAAGAACATATTGTGGGTCAAATGGGTCGCTCTTCAGCCGAACTGTCATAAATGACAAAAAGTAAAAATGTTCTTACAATTGAATTCAGCGTAAACGGGCGGTAATTACGGGCGTAATGCGGCGGCAATTATTGTTTGGTTTAGAAAACTTTCCTTTTGATCAGCATTATCATCATCATCACAGCACCCGACGCCACTCTTCGAGTTGTGTGTCAAATCGCACAATCACAATCACCACGGCATTAAATTAAATTTACAAAGTGAAATTCGCCGCCCTAGGTAACATGACGCTGTTGTTGCCGCAATTACCCGCTAATGAGAATTCTTCCCACGCCCACGAGAGGCGGCTGCCGAGTCGGTTGGTTCAGTGGGTCGAGTGTTGATGGCTTTCGAACGAACGCCAGAGTAAAAGTGACAAACGCTACTGGCGCATCATTATTCCACTTAAATGTACATATTTTAAGCTCAATATATTCAATTACGAATTCAAATTTGGTAAAAGAGAAGAAAAAAAAAACCTGACCATTAACCATACTTACACTCAAAACCTCTACTTTGTCTTGGCTTTTGTTGTTGTGGCTATTGCTGGTGGTTCTGGCCAGCTCAATTTCGTAGCCTCATTCTCCGCGGAGAGCTCATTACATTCGCCGCAGCATTCCAAAGCAACGAAAGTCTGAACAAGTGCGGGAGTTTTTCTGGTCGACACCACAACCGACCGAGGACTGACTGCTTTATAGAAATCACACAGACACCAACACAAAGCAACGGTTCTTATCGGTCGGTGCGGCTAGTGGCCATCACCATCATCGCCATCGCCATCGGTGGGAAATAAAACGTGCTTGGCATGTCACAAAAGGCAGTTAAATACACTGAAAGTTATTAGCTTGAGGTTATCACGAAAGAAATTCATATGATAGCTTGAAGAAACAGGCAACCACAAACGGACACATAGGTTAGAGTGGAATGCAATGCATTCCATTAAGATTGAAGATAGTTTAAGGTTGCCAGAAATTGGCTGATTTTCATATAGGAATTTTATTGTTGTTATCATGCTTAAGTAAGTACTAAGCGTTTTTTTTTGGATGATTGAAAAGCGAGGCTTTTTTGCAAAAGATTTGGAGCAGATACATTAAAAGTATGTAGACTTTGCATTTAACAATAGTTCATTTGAGAATAAAATTAAGAAAAACCGGTAGCGATTCGAAAATAAATTGTGAAAATAGACTAGTCAAGAGTTGAACGTGTTTACCTCTAAGAGGCCGTTAAGTTTAAACCAGAGACCTCGGGCTATTGCTTAGGTGTGGCAGTTGTTGATATTCGCATGCCGCAGTGGACATATATCGTGATATGTGATTGATTTCGAACTTGCACAAGTTTATAAATAACACTGTGCAACGACAATAAAAGCGCAAGAGATTCGGATTGTTTAAAACAAAACGTATACGCATTTAAAAAAAGTTGACTTGTGGTCCGGAGTTGAAACGTCCAGAGGAAAAGCAGAGAATGCTATCGTTTTCAGCATGTCCGAAATATATGAGAACTTATATCAGACTTATTGGATTTTTTTTTAATTCCGTGGCATAGTGTCAGCATACACTTGATAACGTCAGCAGCAGCAGCAGCAGATGTATGTTGCTGCTATTGTTGTTGTCGATTTCTCGGTATTTTTAAGCTGTCATTCGTTGTTGTGATTGTCATTGTCATTGTCGTCACTTATCAAGTCCACCAAGCCGAGTGTCTGGTTTTTATTGCTGCTTGTCACCTGGTTTCGCTGCCATTTGTTTCAATCGATTCGGACTCCACTTGGCCGCAGCCACAGCCGCAGCCGGTGTGTGCTCGTGTTCGTATGTTTGCATGTGCGGCCGTTTCTTATGTTGTATGTGTGTATTTTCACCCATTGGTATCGTATCAGAGCCACGATTGCCTATATTGCCACTGTTTTGTGAGGATTTAATTTCGATTATTAATCCAATTTTTTCCTCTTACTACTCGTCGGTCATATATGGGTCGTTAACCTCGATATAACGGCACTTGGCTGTTGTTGATATTGTGGTTTGTCATATTTTTTCTCTCTCTTTTGAACAACGCAGCAACTGGTGAATCCGTATTTGTCGAGTATCTGTAAACATTTAGCACAAATATCTATTGGCAGAAAGCGTTAATTGGCGTGGTCATACATACATACAAATACGAGAAGAGAATTGATCCGAACAGAACAGAGTGGCATTGTCTGGGTCTCAACAAACGTTGAATAGAATCTATTATGTAAGATTTCTCAAAATAAAGTGGCATCAACTTATTAATTTGCAAAAGAGTCTGGAAATAATCACCAATAGTTTGGTAGAATAATTATGTTGATTGATGGATTTTTCCAGCATCTCTTAAATTCTTAACAGAAGTTAACTAATACACTTGAGTAGAACCTGAGAAATTTACGAACGATTTCCGGCAATATTTCATTGTATAAACAATCCTTGTCTAAAAACTGTTCGATTAACAGTTATATACAAATGACACGAGCTGGCAATGACAACTATCAAAGTTCAGAGTACAAATAATGATTTCTTTCAAGTTCATTGGTTTGGTTAGGCGAGCACTAATGAAGTAATGAAACTGGAAAAACTACGTTTTCTTAAAGTGCTTTGAACATAACAACTTGGTTGCATGAATTATGTTCTAACCTGAAATGATGAAGTGAATTGGCAAGAAGAAATATTTGACTAGATCAAAAAATATGTTTAACGAATAAAACTGCACTGACTACCCTCACACACAGCTACAAGTCTATAAATCCAATTGCACAAATCATTTGACACTTCGGACACAAAAGACCCACACAAGGAACGCAATTTTGGTCCACATGTATCGCCTCACCAGCCATTTATGCGCACATTTACTGTACGACGCTCTAGTGAATCCTAAGAACTGGAGTCAGATTCTATGTCGAACAAAACTTTTGTCATTTCTGGTATTTTTTTTGCTGATACCATCCGAAGTTGATTATTCGATTGAGATGTAATGACAAGATACAAGTATTTGTCGTACACTCAGCATATGCAAGCACATATTATTTTTTGTGTAAAAACTGATGCAAAAAGTTGCCATTATAGATTATAGAGATCCTGCCTCACCACAAGGCTTGTGTTAACATTTAACATTTCTTGGAAAACCAATCGAAATAGTTATTGTAAAAGGTTTTTTCTTGTCCAATTTAAGTGGTCATATTTTAAATACTTTACACGAAAGAGCAATGCCAATTCTACATAAACAACTCAACAAAGTTCAAACCAGTTAAATGTTGTGTCTATCACTTGGGCATGCCGACAGGTTCAAATGGCAATGCCTCCATTAAGTATAGCGTATTTTTTGCTTGTACATTTTCGATGGAAATATGACACATGTCGAAGTCAGTTGTAAAACGGCAAAACATTGGCTATTTTTTAAAAATAATTTTTCAATTTTTTTGTTTAAAAGACACTGTAATAAAAAAAAAACGGAAAGCTAAACAAAAAAAAAACCTAATGAAGATCATATACAACACGGAGAGAGTGAATCCACATGCTATGTACCGGGCTGCGGCATGTTTGCGGTACAAAGACCGGTCGAACGCACGCAGAGCCAACTGCGGCGGTGTCTTCATTAATTCACGGTGTGAAAAGAATTAAATAATAGAATTTCGCTTTCATTTTTCCCACAGCCATTCGAAATCACAAACAATTCCGACAATTAATAAGCCTCTCCCGTACGCCGCTGCACCGCTGTACTTCGGCGGCTCGTAGTTTGGCATTTGTGAATAGAAAGTTTGTCACTTAAGTCTTTTGTTTTGGGGGCGCATGCTCGACCGTTTTCGTGCAATTGAACGTCTTGCGTGTTTTCTTTTCGTTTGGCATTTTGAATATGATTGCAGCAAATATTTTGTGACACTCTTGCCTTGCAAATTGTGGCAATTTGCATTTTTCCCGCTCGGTTTTCGAAATTAATTCATGTTAAAAGATTGAAGACATTGAAATTGTATTTACGTGACTATTTTCGTAATGATCTGGAGTCGCAGAACTGGTTTTCTCATCATATTTTATTTTAGTTTGCAAATCCAAATGAAATAAAAGTTAATGCTAAACAACAACAACAACAACAGCAACAAAAACCAAAAAAAAAATAAAAAAAAAACAATCTGCAGAGAAAGTGAATGAAGCGCGGCAATAAAAGTTCAGGCCATATTAGAAGTTTCGTGTATTTTCGTTTTTGGTTGTTTTATTTTTCACTTTGGCAGATCCATATTTGGATACGTAAAAATTTGCATTTTTTACTTTCACGCCAATTATTTAGGGGCTTCAAAAGAGATGTCCATCATCAGGTGTAGCGCAGTCCGGCAAATAGGTCAAATAAAAGTCGAATCGAATGGTTACTGGGGCCAGCCACGCCCCGAAATGTATAACGATTAATAACCGCGGCGAATTGTAAGTTTAATTTTACAAACAATATTGGGAAAAAACCACAAGAGAAAGGTGTTAAAAACTTTGGGAAAATATCGACACTTTAGGTCGTAATGAGCGTGAACCAAGTCTAATACTAATGACGCATTAATGTATTTTTGGTAGATTTCATCTCGTAATGCCTGGCACTGTGGTTCGCACACACACATGATGTATGTTCGTGAATTAGCATAGCATCACTACTGTGCTTGAAATCGTTGTGAACATCAAGTTTTTAATGACTGTAGTCAAATTTAATGAATTGGACAATTTGTTGAAAACCACATGTATTTCGGATCTTCAAAGACTTACAAACTTAGCAATGCAGTATGTAGTAGTTGAATATTTATATTTTATGAATATTCACAAGAATCTTTGCGGTACTTTGTATAAAAATATGAAATAAATTCTGTGAATGTCATATATCAACACACAATACAGTAACGCCTTATTTTTGCTTTGATTTATGCGCTGTTATTTCGTGAGATGCCCACCAAAACGTAATTAAAAGAAATGCATACACTCCACTCTACACATTTTAATGCAAACTTAAACTTTGCATAAAATATTACAATAAGAAAAAAAACCTTAAAAAATTGTCGTTGCCAAGTTCACGGTCCACGCACCGACTCTCAACGACTCTCAACGCAAGCAAATGCAAATAGTAGACGTGGAAAGTCGTTTGTCGACTCACTCGTGGGCCTTTAGCACTACAACTATTTGGAGGCGAACATTTCACTTTACCTCACCTGGGCCACTATTACGGCCACTGTCAAATAAACAGTTCAGCTCGGCTGTGGCTTTTTGTTATCTCATTCGTGATTCATGGCAAAATGATTTCGGAGTATATCTCCAAATTCGCTTACGCTCGTCATGTTAACGATGTGGAATATGTTCGTTGGCTTACAGTGCTTTTCGATCCCGTTATAAGTGGAGTCTTCCACGGAACGACAACTCACACACACACCCGCCACACACAACAGCACAATAGTGCTAAAAAAAACCATTAAAACAATAACGAAATTCTTTGGATTTTAATAAAGAAAATGTATAAAGTATGGAGAGATAATGGGTGGTGTGAACAAAGAAGAAGCAAATGCTTTTTGCATTCGGAGAATTTGCTTTTTGTAAGAATTGTAAACAATTGTATGACCAATATAGCATCTTAACTATAAGAAATAATACGGGTTTTCACGAGGTCCAGTGTAAAAGAGTAAACAAAAATATTTTACAACAACAAAATTACTTGAATAAAAAGTTAGCCTTTTACACGGGACCTCGTGAAACTCCTTATTGTTATTCTCAGGTTAGACTGTTGTTAACTGTTTACAAACATCATAGGACTAAATAAAAGCATACACCCGCAAAAATGGCATTCGATTTGAGCAATGAAATTCAAATTTAACATGTGGGATTTTTTCAGTAGCATTCGCCGCTTTCTCTCCATACCATATTCAAATTTAATGAACGATTTGGTTGGAAAGTAGATTTGGTCGCACACAACTGGCAAAGCAAAGTACAAAAAGTGTAATATTTTTTTCAAATGATTTCTTTATATTTGAGTGGCTTAAGATCAACTCTAAATGCCTTTCATATGCGTTTTGGTCGGCAGCGAAAACCATACATATTAATTTAATTCTTTAATTCTCTTGCACATGTCCAGATTGCGGCAGCACTTTTCATAATCGCCTTGAACGCACAGATCTCCACAGCGGCGCTGTGGCCCAGTTACAATAGCGGACAAGAACAGAAATGCACTGGTGTCGGCGGTTTGAAATATCTTTCCGGTGATGCGCTCATAGATTCACCTGACTGTTTGGGACCAAATAATGCACCGTATCCTAGGTAATAAAATGTTGAAAATTAACAAAAAAAAAAAAAAAAGAATAATAGAAGAAGAAGTTTTTCACTAATTCGGAATGGCAATTTGTTTGATTTTTATTATGTACAGTGCTGCTGTCGCGCGAACATTTACAAATTGGAACGGAAGCTCGCGACGTGGTCGCCAAAGCAAATTGCCATCAACAATGGATCCAGCTGTGACAACAAGTGCTCTACTGAGGGCATATGACGAAGTGAACAATGAGGCTATCGGAAGCAATCGATATGGTAAGTGTGTTAATTTGGCCGAGAGAATCGCATAGGAATCAATTGCCAAGAGTTGTGCGATAAACACATACAATTCAATTCAATTTGCGAATACAAATCGGCATTGTTGTGAGTAATTGGAACTAATAACAACTTTCTAAACGAGTGGCTGCAATTGAACACTCACTCACTCATTCCATCATTCAATACATAATAAATAATACTAATAATATTTCGCCACTTTCAGGCCGTTCTCTGAAGAATTCACAATCGAGTCAATGCAACGGAACACCGGCACGTCTCTGCAAGACTCGTTACAACACAACGGCGCCAATGTATGGTGTGAGCCTCACATCTGGCCAGCCTGTAACCATTGTTCAGAAGTTCCCCGATTTGCTGCAGCAGGTCGTCTTCGAAGTTTGCGAGTGAGTAGGACAAAAGAAGAAGAAATGCTCAAATTTTCTTTGAACTTATAATAGCCTGATTCTACGATGTTGTTTGACCTGAAGTATGCCAATATCAAACTAGGACGCGTCAGTTAAAATTGCATTTCTTTCTTTTGATCTTTCAATAGAGCTGTTCATTGGAGAACATGTGAAAGGGATTAGAAATCTTTGGCATACAAGTAGAAAGAAGCATTTGTTTGTTAAGAAAGAGAATTGCTTTCAGAATACAATGCAATTTCAGTATTTACTTCGATTATGTTAGTCACTTCCTGACTCACTGACTCAAGTGTCATGGTACCAAGGAATAGCTTGCTAAGAACTCTGTTTCCAAATAAGGGATTTCTGTGCCCTAATCAGTATTTTTAGCATTTCTTATTGATTAATCAAATACTACATCTTCTTCAGATCTACCGAGTGCGATGTGGTGCGCGGTGAATGTACTCAAACGTATGTGCCCTATTTGTTCCTCGTCATACCATTGGGACCGGTAACACTAACTGGACAGGATTATGTGCTGGTTGAGAGCGGCTGTGTTTGCAAACCGAAATACTCGACGGGAGCAGCTCAAGAACCGAACATGATTCCATAGTTACATATACATCGGACCTAAAACAAAGAACTGATATATCGTTATCGAGAGAGAGCGGCACAAGCATAAAGTTGCGGTTGTGCTTTCGAACTGTGCACAAAATAATTACCGAAATAAATTATAAAATAAATAAATTATTAAGATTATTTTTCCAGTGAAATCGAAAGGAAATTGTAAAAAAAAAACCAACCAACAAACAAGCGAGCAAATATTCTATTTTATAAGATTAAATCGAAACAATTGAGTACCTCCGTGAATTTCATTGAGGATCGTCGGTTCGCTTCGAATGTCTTCCTGCGACTATATTTAAGTAAATACGATATTTATATTTATTGACAAATCACTAAAAAACACTTAATTAAGTTTTAATCAATAAGAATAAGAGCCCCGCTAACCCTGCAAAGGCGTTACTCAATAGATTTAAATGTCTTTCGAAACTATGTTTATGAAACAGAATAAGTTTGTGTGAACGAAAATTATAAAAGAAATAAAATTACAATTTATTGTTGCATTTATCTGATTGTGAGAAAAGTCATGTGTTTTATTTATTTATGTTTGGATCATCTGGTAATGAATCTTGCAATAGAAGTGAAGGGTTCCCGAGAGGAAACCAATTACTTCGTTGCCCTATTCCTAACCCTCGTGTCTTATGCTGTTTTTTTTTTGACTCCGAAACTGAATACAATTTGTTCCCAAAATACTGTGAACTTCAGCATAAGTGGGTCTTTTCTGTAGTAAATAAAACTTGGACGATTAGATGTGGAAACATGGAATGCTATTCTGACCATCAAATTTAACCTGAAATATCCATACCCTGATTGTACTGTATCGAATATGGGCAACGTCGGATAACAATCACACAAACACAACTACAATTGCCAAATTTGTGAGATTTATCTCATATTGACATTTTTTAAACCCTTGTTAATTTGTTTGAGATTTTTAATTGCTGTAAGACGTCTCACATGAATTTTTTTGAAATTCTGTGTGAGATTTTTTTTAGATTTATCTGGCAACTGTGCTCAGTGTTGCCAGAAAATATTTTTGCGGATAAACTTTAATTTTTCATATTTAGTATAAATAATATCCTGCAGGTGGCGCTGTGCACATTTCGTAGAACCAACGAAAGTGGCCGCTATATAGAGATGGGCTAATTCGATACTTTTGGTTACTCGATACATATTCTCTCAATACCAGGTACTTCATATTCGATACTTTGATTACTTGCAATAATTGACTATAATTTCATGTGAAACGAATCTTAAAGCATTTCGAATATCAAGTAGTGCAGGTGCTGCATTTTTCTTGCCAAATTGAATTTATGTGAACGGTTAATTTGGCTTCCAATGCGTTCGAATACTTTTAAAAGTAACTATTTGATGTGTACTTTAAAGTCAAGTATCGAATACTTTGAGTTCGATCAGCTCTTTTTGGCGCATCACTGCCTATATATTCGTTGAGTTTTCTTTCGGTGTGCGTCTCATTTTGCACATTTGCATGAAAATTTTAAAAATCTTTGGAAAAAGTGAAAGAAGTCGGGCAGTAGTATCAAAATAGTGTTAATTTCATGCTGAAAATTGCAATTGACCGATAGGTACACAATTTTTTTAAGTTGCAACCTTCCTGCGTGCAGAATCAGCGTTTAAAGTACACCCCGTTTTCGCCTATTTTTTTGGGGGATTCGCAAAAGCCCTCCTCACCGCAACCGCGCACCGTGGTCATTGCGTTGCCGGGTGCTACACTATAAGATCCGTCAAGCTATCGTCAAAAATAAGAACCATTGGAATGGGTGCGGAGCAAAAGTGGTGATTTATTTTTTTTTTAGTGAGAAGCAGCACCGTCCGTCGGAACGATCCGAGGCGCAAATATATATGTAATCGCGCTAAACAGTTGACCGCAGAATATCAAAATGATGTTTACGGTAAGTAGTTGGGTAATTTTAAGGGAGTATTGAATGCTTTCCACGTCTTCTATGTGTGGTGGTGGCCGTTGCACATGGAAGAAAGCATAACTTGTTTTCTCTTTAGGGGGACATTGCATACTACATTAAGGTGTTTTATTTTATTGAAAAAAACACATTTTTCTTTATTATATTTATTGGTTCTCATTTGTTGGGAACTGGGAATAATAAAAAAAAACGGCGTTGATGTTCTCATTTTACAATCAATGTTGGGGATAAGAGAATAATATGTTGGTGCTACCAGCGCAGAAAGAAAAATTATTCATTACAATGGCAAAAGCGAAATGCGCTTATCAACCATTATTTTTTGATAATCGCAACTAAGACCTAACTGTAGATAAATGGCGCGCCATGCAAAACTTTAGCCACATGTAAACAGATACAAAAAAAAACATATTGATTAATTAAAGTTATGATTATTTTGTATTGTCAACAATTGCGGGCAAAAATATAGAATTTTAATTTATCAAAAATACGGGTTAATTATCACAATACCAGCATCATCAGGCAGGTTCTACCATTCACTTCCTAATGAAAGTAAACTGAATTACTTAAAAATTTTACTTTTCACTTGCTCCGGGAAATGTGAATTTTTAAGAGGACAATGCACATGAACAATAAAAACGATTTCACTCGTATTAAAATTCACTTGAAATTTCACTTACACTCCAATTCTGGAACCTGTCTGTCTATCCTATTATTCCATTCAAAACTTAATTGTTTTTATACCACACCCCCAATCACAGGGAACAACCCAGCAGCAGGACACTCGCTTCAGCGACAAGGAGAAGAAACTAATGAAGCAGATGAAATTCGGTGACTGCCTGAACAAGCGCGTCGACATGTCCAAGGTGAAACTGGATGTGCTGCGGCCGTGGATCAGTAAGAAAATCACCGACATCCTTCACATCGAGGACGACGTCGTCGTGGAGTTCGTCTACAATCAGTTGGAAGAGGAGAAGTTCCCATGCCCCAAGAAAATGCAAATCAACATGACGGGCTTCCTGAACGGACGAAATGCCCGCCAGTTTATGGGCGAACTGTGGGCCTTGCTGCTGTCAGCACAAGAGAGCGAGAGCGGCATACCGGCCGAGTTTATACAACAAAAGAAAGATGAGATTCTGAAGCGCGAAGAGGAACTGAAACAGGAGCAGCAATCGCGGCACCATGATCGCTCGCGATCACGCGATAGAGACAGGGAAAACGATCGTGATCGAGATCGCGATCGCGATCGACGCGGCATAAAGGAGCACCGCTCCACCGACACGATGACGCAGCGAGAGCGCGAACAGCAATTGCCAGCGAGTACGCTGAGCGCGATCGAACAGGTTAGGTCTCAATTATCAGCTAAATCTAGATCTGCATCGGCTGAAGCAAATAATTTAGGTAGCAGCGCCGCCAAAGACACACCTGTTGATGGTGGCAATGTCTCCAATGCCGCAGCTAGCAGGGACCGCTCTAAATCGCCGAATTCAAGGGCCGTGGCCGCTGAAGCGGTCGCCGCACGAATTCGCAACCGTTCGCCACGCAAGCGATCGCGTGAACGATCCGGGCAGCGTCCGTCATCGCGGGACCGCAGCTCACCGCAGCGTAGGCGCAATTCATCGCGCGATAGGCGACGATCGTCGCGCTCTCCCCGACGGCGATCACCCGACCGGAGACGGCGTCGCAGCCGTAGTCGCTCCCGAGACCGCAGTGATCGCCGCCAAGCGGGGTCCAGCCGTCGCAAGTCACGCTCCGTCTCACCGCCGAAACGTCGTGACTCCTCCAAAACACGAACTCGTCGTACGAAATCAAAATCGCCTGAGAAACGGAAGCCATCTCCGAAACCGGAGACCTCTCCGGCACGGCGTAAGCGTTCCACTTCGCGTAATTCGAACGCTACTAAACCTGTAAATGGCCACGAAAATAGTGAAGCCAAGAAAAAGCTCCGAAAATCACCGGAAAAGCCCCGAAAATCGCCGGAAAAGGCCATCGAACCGAAATTGGCAAAAGCGCGCTCGCTCTCTCGCAGCCGCAGTTCTGAATCGCGTTCGTCGGTGGACCGGAAAAAGGAGAAACCCAGACAAACGCGTTCCCGTTCTCGTTCCAGGTAAATCCCGCTGCCCTTATACTCTAATTCAATTGTACGAAATGCTGACATTTCATTTTGTCCCCTTCGATTAGATCCATTAGCAAGAAGGCCAAGTCGCCGTCGCGCTCATCCCGCTCTTCTTCCCGGTCGTCGGTTAGGTCCGGTGGCAAACCAAAACTCCGACGGTCTGGTTCGCGCACTAGTCTCTCGCCGTCGCCCGACAACCGCAAGGATGACTTTGAAATACGCCGCAACAAGAACAGCGTTCAGAAGAAGCGCCATTATCGCAACAACCACGACTCGTCGGCCAGCTCCGTCGACCGAGATCCGGGTAGACGTCTGGCCGACAATAGGCGACGCGAACCTTTCGGCAGGCGCAATTCGCTACGTGGCAGAAGTCCCATGCGCAACGATGGCGGCGGAGGACGTAACCAACGCTCGCGCTCAAGGCGTCGCTCCAAGTCGCGCAACCGATCGCGGTCTCGTCTGCGTTCGCGCTCACCCATGAGGCGGTCCCGATCGCCGAGACGGTGAGAACTACTACATACACACTTATGTTTCTTCACACAAGAGAAAATCGTTTGAAAGCTCGCAGGATACTTGTACCGCGACAACATCGACTATGTCGTGTGTGAAAAAATGTGATTTGTGTCTGACGGTGTAATTGAATTTGCATAAATTTCCTTTCCTTATCTCAATACTTTCAGCTTTAATCGTCGTCGTTCTCCCATGCAACATTTCCGTGGACGAGGAGGCAATAATCGCGGGCGTATGAATCATTGGCGAAGAAGTCAAAGCAGAGGTCGAGGAGGAGGTGGTGGTGGAGGCGGCGGCGGTCGTTTCGACAGACGTTTTTCGCCGCAGCGACGCTTTTCACGTGAACGCCGCATGTCGCCGATGCAAAACCAGTTCCGCAAGTTCTCGCCTCAGCGTCGTTTTTCACCGCCACCACAACACCAACAACAGAGACGGTCCCGAGATCGCAGACTCAGTCCGCGTGATCGGCGTCCATCGTCGCCGCTACGTGGGTTATCGCGTGAACGCGGAGGAGGTGGCATGGGCGGAGTGGGTGGCCACATGAATCGTTGGGATCAGCCTAACAAACAGGCGCAGAGACCAAAGCAGCGTTCATCATCGGAAAGCTCGAATTGGGAGCAGAACGTCGGTCCTCCGTCGAAAGCACCCGCTCAATACAGCCCAGTTGGTCAGACTAGTCCAGCTAGAAACAACGGACGCCGCGACAGAAGTGCAAGTCAGTCTCAAGAGCGGCGCAAGCGCGATCCTAGTCCAGTGGTTGGCAAGGTTTTCAGAGCACGCAACAGCACAGGTAAAATTCACATACTTTTTTTTATAATCAGAAATGCAAATTTTTAACGAATTACGCCATATGGCATCGTAATGAACAGGTCGCTCTTCGGTGGAATACTGCGGTCCGGCTATGAAAACGATTGATTTGTGCAAGGATGACAAGGTAGCCGTAGAGATGCGCAAACCACGAACCGAATCATCGTCCGAGGCCCAGCCGAAGAAACAGCCGCAGTTGCCGAATTCGGCGCCGCCCAAGCGCATTGAGGTTCAACGCGGCGACAAGCACACTGCTAGTTTGTCACGAACGCCTTCACCATTCCTTAAGCCGCACGAGCGCGAAAAGACCCAGAAGGCAGTCCAGGCCGTTGCGTATAAAAAGACACATGATAAGAAATCGTCAGCAAATGCGGCCCCGTCGAAGCGTAGCCGAAAGGATAGTGACTCTAGCTCGTCGGACAGTTCCGATGACAGCGAAGATAGCGATGACGATGATGATGAAGAGGAGGATGAGGAGGAGGACGAGAAGGTGCCGAAACCAAAAGAGAGCTCTGCGAAGAAAGTGAGTGCGGAGCCGCGCTTGCAGGCGAAGAAAGCCAGCAAGTCCTCTTCGAGCGAAAACGAATCCGACGACGAAAGCAATGACGAAAAATTCGCCAAGAAGAAAGCCAGTACAAAAGGTCCTGTCAAAAGTCAGGCGGCAACTGCACCCAGCAAAGCGACCCGCAAGCCAGAAGCGACCATCGAAGAGGAGAAGCGTCGCGGCGGCGACAAAACTGCACCCGAAGTCGCCGACAAGCGTAAAAGTTCGACGGAACTGCGCGAGTCGAACGAAAGTGCCAAGAAAACCAAAGCATCTTTCGACATCGCGCCTGCCACATCAACCAGCAAGAAGTCGGCAGCAGTGGGAGCCTCAGCCGCTGCAGCGCCCGCACGCGTCGAGCGCAAGAAGTCTGAATCGAGCGACGATTCGCATGAGGAAGACCAAGCCGCTCATTCGCGCTCCAAGTCGAACACTTCACGCAAGCGCACGCTGTCGGCTACAGGCATGAAAAAAGCACGTCGCGATTCGTCGGACTCGCACGACGACCACCAGTCGGCGAAGAAGAAGCGAAAGAAGGCCAAGAAGTCGTCCAAACGAAATTCGAGCGATGACAGCTCCGATGATTCGGAGGCCGAGGCTTCGTCCAAAAAGAAGAAACACAAGAAGAATAAGAAGCACAGCAAGAAGAGCAAGAAACACAAAAAACACAAGAAGAAGAGCAAAAAGGCTGACAGCAGCTCGAGCAGCGATAGCGACGACGGCGACGGCGGCGGCGGCGGTGGTCACAATAAGAGCGAAAAGCTTAGCAAGGTGTCAACAACGGCAGTGATGATGGTCGGCGGCGTGAATGAGGATTTAGAAAAACAGCTGCGGGAGAGAGCTCTCAAGTCGATGAAGAAATTGGACTAATGCGCGAGTCCCACGGCGCGAAGACTTTTGCAGTCACTCGGACAGAATTTTGTCGGGTCATCACCACCACCGTCACCGTCACCGCCACCACCACTCATGTCCTTCCCACATTCAATTAGTTTCAAAACAAGTCAAAGAGAACCCGCAAAACTGTTTACCACACTAAGCTACGTTTTTTTTTCAAATCATTTTAGTATCTAATTACCATTGAGTTTTTTTTTTTGACTAGCCATCGCCTGAATCTGTGAATGTGCTGCATATTAAGAATATTAAGTATGGATTTACTTACTGTTCGCTTAGAGATAAAATAACATTTGTATCATAACAGACCCTCGACACGAGTCGACCATTTGGCAAGAATTGAAACCCGGTTACTTTATGAGCAAACGAAAGAAAATAGCAAAAAAAAAAAACAAAAAACAACAACAACCTGCAATTCTATAATTTCTGAGCAAGCTTGCGAGTATTCAAAGCATAATGAATACGACACAGATATTAAAGTATAACTTTCTTGATTTCATTTTTAGGTTCATATTAAGTAGGTACATACATACATGTTTAAACAATTCAAAACAAACAAACAAATAAAGATTCAAAACGACAAGCAAATCTATTTATTCACACTTCCGTGGGTGGGCACTGGGTATCCTCACATCATAGGAAAATTTGTTGCTCATCGTCATTGGGTCAAATGCACTTTGGAATTCTCTCAAGTCAAATAAAACGGCTAAGACATACAATACGAGGGAAACCCTCAGCAATAGTGCCACACCTGCCCCATTTAGACCGCAATTACAGTAGTCAACATGGAATGACGTGGTCGGACGCCGGACCAGCTGTGAAACACGTGGCTTGAACTAAAAATACCGCAGGGCAATTATTGCGAGAGGAGTAAAAGTCAAAATAATACACGCGAACTTCCAAGTATTTACAAGTAATTGTCATTCGTATTAGATGTGATTTCTTTGAGAATTCTTCAAAAGTAGAAAATACTCTAGTTACGAATGCTTTGATATGTAAGGGAAAGCCGTAAAGCTTGGGACACCGTATAAAGATGGGACAGCTGCATTTCTGCCAATTTTTGTACTGGCGACACCTGTGACTGCCGAAGTTATTACGGTTTATAGTAAGTGTATACCAAGCAAGGGAAAAAATTGTTGTACAAAAAATATCTTTGAAAATATTGTGTAAATTTCACCCTTTTTAAAGATCAAAATTGGACATAATTTTTATAATTTTAAGAATGAATTTTTGTATGTAAAAAAAATCGGAGGTACAAAATCTGACTTATAGGAAAAACTGTTGATCGGAGAGAGAAAATTACTAAGAGATATTTTGTATAGAATTTTCCAAGGATTGTAGCCAATGGAAGTTGACATTGTTCGTATCCGTTCCAAATTTACACACCAAAAACGAAAACCGTCCCCACCTTGACGACATTCCTTTATAATATTACTAGCTTATACCCACAGCTTCGCTCGCAATAATTTTGTAATTTCATGTTAACGTAGAAATGTTATATGTATTATTTAAGCAATTGAAATAAAAATAGATTTTGCAAGTCATCCCTCTGCCCATTCACCACCCAGCACCAAATCCAAAATTTCAGCGAAATCTTTAATGAAATGGCATATAGCCTATGATGAGATCAATGAAATTACCTACATTTGGGTATGTGTTTCATTAAAATCGGTCAAGTATTTCTTGAGTTAAAAGGGAACAAACATACATACAAACCTACAAACCTACTCACAAAGAATTTTATATAAGTAAGAGATGTATATTTTTGAAAAAAGCTCAACATTTTTGTTTTTGTGTTTGTGAAAACATCGCTCCCAGTTTCTAGGGCAACGTTTTAACTTACCAGCATGACAAATCACTCCTTTGGAGATTTTTCATGTGTCAGCGATGCAGAAGAACATTTTTGCGAATTCAGTACACAATGTAATTGAATTATTCTAAAAAATGTATTTTTAAAATATACATACATACATAGTTTTATTTTTAACAAAATTATGACAGAATCCTAATGACAATATTGCGATAAGCTTGCGGAGTTTCATATGATAGAATATACCTAATCGTTTAACTTGCTCCCACGAGTGTAGGGAATAAAAGAAAGCCAGCAACCACCCGCAAACGTGCCAGTTAGAAAGTGAAACTTTCGATGACGTAGCCACAGCCAAATGCAAACGTATATCCAGTGTGGGGCGATTTGTGTCAAAGAGAGCGCGCGCACACAATCCGCCGCACAGGATTCCATGAATAGGTCAACGAATACTAACGAAAACAAAAAATAGAATAACAACAAAAACAAATTATGGTAAAAGCACTGCTGCCCGCCTACCTTTCATATCCACGAGATAGAATACTGCAATTATTACCAATTTTTTTGTTAGTTCGTTTGTTGCCAACTTTCAGTGGAGCGCGCTTTTTGATTGTACAGCCGCGAACTGACGTGTCCCTTCTGCGTGCTTCGGCATTTGCTGCTGCTGGTTGCTTGCTTGCTTGTCCTTTTTTTTTGCTTTTAATTTCACTCACTCGCAGTTGTGGTCGTAATCGTATCTGATATCTGTATCTGCATTTTATATTTGCGTATTCGTTTGTTCAGTGCATAGCCCAGCTTAGCTACTGATTACCATTGCCACTACCACCATCGCCACGATGTTGTTGCTGTAATTGTAGCTTTTCTTTTTAATGTTATTAAATAATTTGTCGTATGCATACCGCGCCATTGCAATTTACCGTGGTGCGCTTCCGCCGGAAACGCTTTCGGTCGCGTCACCTATTCGCCTGCGGACAGGCGCTTGTGAAAGTCTAATTGTTGTGGTTGTTGTTGGAAGTGTTGATGTATTTTTGGTATATTCTAAAAATAGAAGACGCTACTTCTCAAGGAGTGACCAAAATGAGCGGTGACGGGAGGTGAGGTGCTAGAAATACAAAAAACACTAAATTATAGAAACTAAGAAACATTTTCCGAAATGGACACGTAATCAGTTTGATTTTCTACGGACTTTTGTGAAGCGTGCGTCGGAAACCTCTTACTACGTGTTTATATGAAATGTGAAGTTTTTTTTTGTATTTCATTGCAATGAAATTGTTTTTCTATGCAAAGAGTCAAGTAACTTCAGTCTAAATACACGAAATACAATCGAAAAATTACTTTGGATATATGTGAGATTTTTAGCAGTTATCCTAGCTCAATCAAGTAGTTCAAACGTGCAGGAAAGCAAAATACTGACAACTTCTGTGTGGTAGGCAGGTAAGTTTGAATAGTTGGGGCTCATTATTTAATGTAATTTCAATACTCCTCCATATGCCCGGAGCACGTTCAAACAAACCGGCAATGATTAATCGATTTGGGATATAAAGGGTATTAGCATGATTAATTATTTCAAAATGTTCGATACCAAATATAGTTTTCCCAAAATTACTTGCGTGTGCCTTATCAATATTTGCTGGGAAATCTGCTCATTTCCTTTTTGAAAGCAGTACTGCTGGACTAAAACACTATACGACAACATCTGCAAAATGTTCTAATTTTTCTAATCAAAGTGTAAAACGAAAAATTTCAATTTAATAAAAAATGCAAATGCAAATAGATTATCTTAAAAAAAAAAATTTTCAATTTAAAAACAAATATTGCAAAACGAATTTTTTTTAATTTAAAAATAATGGCATATATTCAAATTAAGCTCAAACTTTAGCAATCCACTAAGTTGACAGATAATACACTGAATTGACAGCTACTAAGGTTTAGCAGGTACTAAATTTGACTATGAATATGCGAAAATATTTTGTGTCAATATTATTCTGCTTTTGTCAGTTATTGTTTTAAAGATAGCATTTTATAAACCATGAAAACCGCCAGGATTTCACACATTTTTTCTTGTATTTTCTGGGCTTCTGATTACGAATATGCCATCAGTTTTCTAGGGTAAATTCTAGTTTGACAAAAAATGTCTATTTAACATTTTATCCTTTTATATCCTAAAGCGTTTTTCTCGAACAACTTTGAAAAAATAAAAAAGGTTCATCTTAATAGTTTCATTGCTTTTGCTTACACAAATTTTTGTAGTTTTTCTTAATTAAAAAAAATTGTTTCACATTTTTTAAATAACAAGGATAAATCCTTTGTGAAGTGCTTTTTTTGTACACGATTTCTTTTATAAAGGAACATAAATGATGTATTTTTATACTAAAGGATACAGATTTAAAATGACATTTTTGACAAAACTAGAGGTTAGCCAAAAAAAAAACGATGACCTGTTCGTGATCAGCAAGAAAAAATGTGCGAAACCTTAGGGGTTTTCAAAAGCCTCAACATTGTTGAGCTGTGTAATTCAACTTATTAGAACATGTTTTATTTTCATTATGTGTTTGAGCACCTCTTGAAGTTACATTGGTCTATATCTCCCATTAACCCATGCGACAAAAACATTTTTGGCTGTTGGTCAGTTTAAATGTTCTGAAATAAAACTAAACTTCTTTCAAACACTTTTTTTATTTTGTTGCAATGAACTATGAGAGGGGACTACCCAGTAAATTAATGCTATTAGAGCTTCTAGAAATGGAAACAAATAAGTTAAATTTAATGTAATTTTCAATCATCGTACTCATTCTGTGACCAGTGATTTTCAAAAACTTTACTTTGAATTTAATATTCACCCAGTATTCATTAGGAATTCATAAACAAAAAATTTCCAGTGGCGATTAATATTGTCGTGGCGCATCTTGACTTTTTGCTTATACTCAAAGTTCTTAGATTTCTCGAAAAACACTGACGAAGCTTATTTTCGTCTGAGCTATTGTAAGTTCTCAATAGTAACCGCCAGCGAACTAACAACAGGCTACATTGTGGATGCAAATACGGATAAGCGAACAGTTCTCGGCCGACTATTGAAGGAGTTGGAGTTCTGTGGTGCGGTAATGCACACACAAATATAAAAACATAAAACTTAAAAAAAAACCCGAAATGATTAAGTAAACAACAGTGAGATTATTGTAATGTTTTAATAACGCATGGTTAATCCTTTTGATTCTCTCAACGTAAAAAAAACAAAAATTTATCGAAAATATGAAAACTTGGTTATAATTTCCAACCGTTTTTGACAAATTACAAATGCAATGGAAATTCAGGGAAAGCTAAATTCAATTTCGATTTAACCACAAAGTCCACTGATCTACAAATGACAATTTTTTAGAAAATATACCTTGAATGGTATTGAGAATTGATTAAGTACCACTTACGATAAATTTACGATTAGGGAGCGATATATATCCAAGCATTTCTTTTTTTAGTTCAGCATACAGCATAAAAATGTTTCATATCAGCACAACGGAGTGAAAAGAGTGCAACAACGAATCTACTCAAATGGATCCGCCAAAGTTGTTTATATTTTCTACACTTTGTATAATTTTTATATTTAGTCTAGGACTCCTAAGCGTAATGCATAAAAGTAATGTGATCGGCCCTTAGTTTCGATTCGGTTTTACCTAATTTGTTATTCATTGTTCACTTACACGGAGTCGTATTTCAAAATATTCAAATCAAACATTTCCAATATGAATGTGTGCAGCACGAGACGTGGTCGATTAATGACAGGCATTTGTTTATGTTACGGCGTTCCTATGTGACCAATTGTGCAAGCGACCACATACATATTGAGAGTATCGTACTCGTACAAAATGCTCATTGATTGTTGATAAAATGGTGCGAAATACACTCGCCGTTATGGCTGGACAGCCGTCCAACCGCCCTAAGGTTCTACACAGTTTCAGTTTACAGAACGGACAAAAAAAAAACGACTCGGAAACCGAGACTAATTTGCGCCCTCAGAGTTTATTATTACGGTCCGCTTTGTTTATAAACAGTCTAAGACGAAATGATACGCGCTGTGAGAAACGCCATCAAATATTTGCCTCACATTTAAAAACACTTTCATTGCGATATAAAATTAAAAGATATTTTATTGAGTAAATGTGAAATCACAAGTGGCTGTGTGTGTGTGCTATGGTGTTAGTGTGGATGAGTGTGGTCCAGCGACTACCACTTGAGAAACACTTGAAAGTTGGGCGTAAAGAATTTGCTGCCTATTACCGCACCAAAAAAGACCGACTTCGGTCAGTAAGTTGAGCGCTATCTTGGCGGCAGGATCGGTTTAAAAATTAAAATAAATCAATTTAAAAAATTTAATTTTCAAAATTTAAAATTTGGAAATATTTTAGCACAATGCTTCATTCGGACTCCGAGGAACGAAAATTAAAAGATCTGACATTGGAAGCGAGGCATTCCCTGTGCTTGTAAGTATGCATGCAAATGTTTATAATATATACTTTTTCCTAATGAACATGGCCACTAATACTATGTATAGCAAAACAGTTACACAATTTCAATAAAGCACGCAAATGTATTTTTGCTATATGCTGAAAAGAATTTTATAAAATACGTATATGTATTTGGGCTATTTGGCAGCCATAACATTTATATACTACACTTTACAGTCCTTTCAACAACACTTAACCATATAACCCAAGAAGTTTCCTTTTATTTTGTGAAATGCAATACTTTTATTGGAAACGCTTTTAAATTGTTGCAAATTTATTTATTATTTGCGGCAAAACGACTTAATTTGGAGCAAATGTTTTTTGTTTGTTTTTTCGTTGAAGTTTGTATTCAAAAGTAGTATATTTGAAGCAAACGTTCCCCAAACATATTAATTCTTTGAGTGTAATATTTAATATTATATTTTCCAGAGAACTGGCTAAAAAGAGACGCCAAAGTGTGGGTGCAAGCATTTTTATACCGGTAACTATTAATTATTTAAAAATAAAGTTATAATAAGAAATGATTCTACTACACTCAGAAAACAATTCTATTAAATTTGTTAAATCTTTAATTAGTTTTTGCTATTCAATTAATTACTATTATTTGAATAGTAAGTGTATCCTTTAGACCGAATGTATAGTATTTAATAGTATTTTTTCTGAGTGTATACTTGTCAGTCTATTCGGCTATCCTTTTAAGCTTACTAACGATTATCGAAATGAATTTATTAACTCTTTCAGAAAGACGACTCCAAGCTCAAAATGTCCGAGAAGCGTGAAAAGTCTGCGAATATTTTAACTAAAACCAAAGAAGCAAAAAGATGCGTTGGCAGTAAATTGGGAAAATTTTCCAAAAAGAAGAAATTAAAAGGCCAACAAAAGGCCAAAGAAAGTGAGGCCAACAAATTGCGTTTGGTGAGGCCCCAATCCCAACTCAAGCATCCGGAAAGTTTTCCCATAGTGCGACAGACAGTGTCGAATGAAAAAATACGTTCGGTGGTGCAGATTTTGCGCGAACAAAATTCAGACGACAACACTCAAACGGAATCGGAAGATGCGTTGGCAGTGCAGAATAACTCGCCGGATATGCCAAATCTGGATTGTACCCTACAGGCCAACGATGACGAAGAATCCCATCATACCAATACCAATCTGGCAGATTGTGAAATAATTCATGAAATGGCGGAGTCACCGTATGTACGCGCTGAGAATGAAAACATTGAATTTAGTTTTTATACAAACTTTGGAGCACACACTAATTCGGAGGTGGTGCTAGCCACCAAAGGTCATGTTGGGGAAGAAGCCGTTGAACGTGGTCAGATGACAGCGAACGCACAATACGTTAATTATGTGGAAGAGCAAACAATGAACAATAACGCCACCTTCTTGCCAGATTATAGTGCGTGCAATCGTGTGCCACCAAGCACGGCTTGCAATGTATTTCAAAAAGGTACCCCGGACCAAACGAATTTTAGCCAGCCACAATGCACACAACTATATTACACAGCGCCACCACAAACCACCCAAAGGTACTTTAAAATTAATTTTTATATTCCGAGCGCCTTTACAAATTTTCCTTTTTCTGTTCAGGGTCGACATTGGACTTTCGAATCACAGACCGATCGACCATGTTGCGAGAATGCCACTTTATGTTCCAAATACACACGATAGTAGAACTGAATACAACTATCCAATACACATGAGTCAAATGCACCCAGCATTGCTTACCCATCGCCAGATCAACACAACATGCTATCCCCCGCCATATCCAAGCGTAGTTGACAGTACAACACATCAGATACATCGACAGGCTCCAGCGGCATATTTACGGTCAGCATCGATGCATTGGACCAATCAACGACCACAGGAAACACTCCATCAACCTGCGCCATATCACAACCATGAAATGCCTCCACAATATTCTATCTTACAAAATTCGCACGCTGAAAGCGCCCAAATGTATCATAACTTTATAGATCACGAAGGACGTGCCTGGTACAATTACAATACCAGCTATACAAATCGTGAGCCGATTCCCTACGGATTGGTAGCAGCGCCTAATTTGTGTACTCCAAGAATGTCTCAAAATGTATTGCCGCCACCACATGTCCATCGCAGGCGTTCGGAAAGAGCACACAAGAAAGCCAAAGCCGAACATTGGTCATCCCACCAATTGCATCAGCACCACAACACTGAACTATTGAACAGTCACGGCTATCATCAACACCATTCAAATGGTCCCAGCATGCTACGCAGTACTCCCATAGACTTAACCATCCGACATGAACAAAGATATTCGAAAATGCCGCTGTATTACCCCAATCAACTGCACACACCTCCAGCATACCCCGCTCTACACCAAATTACATTGGAAAATACACGTGTTCAAGGAGTTTCTTCTTCAGTACCTGCACCGATGAACGCCAGTACCTGGCATCAAATTTATGACCTTAGCCATCATGATTATGGAAGTATTAACGCGCCGGATGCCCCTTATCAGTATGCACATGCCTTCGAAAGATCGAACTTAAGTACTAGGCTATCACTAGACTTGTAGTGATTTTAATGTAGGATAGAATTAAGTATTTCATAAATCATTTTTTAAACACAGAAAAAACAATTACTTTAAATTATAAAAATGAAGTACTTTAAGTCAATTATGTACCTAAGTACTACAAGTATTTATACATTTTGTATTTCAAAAGACAAATAAAAATTTTAAAATAGGCTGAGTGCTGAGCATTTCCATGAATTATCCTCTAGGCAGGAACGTACCTAGAAAATTGAAATTTTTGTATGGAAATTCTGAGACGACTGTTACTATGATTCAAAATGGACGATGCAATATTGGCTCGAAATAAGCGTTGGGTACTTCCACTACTCCTGTTGTGAATTTTCTACTCCCTTTCAAGGTATTTCCAACTACTATTGTATGAGATCCGCTCCTCAAAATTTGGTGTAAGTTTCATATAATGCAAAACTACTACGCCCAGAAGTAAATTTCGCAAGGCCTCTCAGCTCGAGACATGCCAGCACGCCTGCTATGGGAAGAAATTGCACATTCCATCCTCGCTTCTAGTGGAGGCATGCCGGTATGCCTGCGCTAGAAGGGAGATAGGGTGGTGTCAATGGATTTTCTATGAAATATTGCCTGCCAGCAGCCATACGCATGGAAGCGACAGACGTAGGCCTGTTTATTTGTCCCGTTTCATATAAAAAAGAAGTAACGGTATGAAGCGAGGAGGGCAGGCATCCGAGCTCCTAAAGAGGCATACTGGCATGCCTGCAGACACCTTCTTTTGACTTCTGGGCGGTTTCTACAAAGCTACTACCCAGACAGATATTTGTACTACTCTCGTAGAATTTCAACTGCTTTTGTAAAAAGGCTATTTTCTAGATGTTTTTTCAAATTCATGTAAGACTAGCAAAGTTACATATTTTTTAAGTAGAATACCGTAAGGCGTCTAACTCAATTCATGCTTATGTCGACTTAAGTGATTATTGCTTGTGGGCACAGACTTATTGGAATTAAATAAAACAATTTGTGCATTTTTTTTTATAATTAGATTGGAATATTCATGTATGTTTATTTTTGTATGCATACAAAGAAATATATATTTTAGTATGAGAATGGTGCGGCTCGCATACCAATCGTTTTACACAGCAATCGAACGTTTCAAATAAGAAAAACTTATATTAGGTATATATAGTATTATGTATATGAAATTTGTCAAATTAAATGGTAGTAAGCCAAATAGTTGATAGTTTATAAAAGTGATGGTCTTTCATTTTTTGATTATAATTTCGAAGAATCATAATTGCTGAAGCTTGCAAATGGTGAAAAGTTTACATGCGTCGTCATACACTCTTGCTCATATTTCACTTTTGTTTTTGTATTACAAAACATAAATTATGATATGAGATAACTTAAATAAAAATGTAATGAAAGTTCTATTTCCAGGAAAATGATTGCAATGTGGTTTAAACTAATACAAAATTAACAAAAATTATAAAAAAAAAAAAACTTCAGAAATTATAACAAATTAACGCATTGAACGTTTTTGCACAAAAATTAGCTATTATGTAGTAAAAAATAATAAAAATCGAAAACAAAATTAGTTTCTATAACGAAGTGTTGAATAATTGTGAATGATTTTCATAAACTTTGCCATTACTCCAAAACTCTTTCGTGAGCTTAATTGCACAAATCATTTCTTAGTACAAAGCAGCAGGTGTATGCGGATTGTGTTTTTTTTGTTTCCTTTTTTTTGGTTCATGTCAATTTTTACTTTCTTTCTTCTATGGTTCATAGTCAAATGTCAATATTGTGTTTTGTAACCTGTTTCAACTTACAAACTAATTATATTCATTTTGTTGTATTCACTTTGTTGCTACACAAAGCCTACCTAAACATTTAACTTTTCATTTCGATTCGATTCGGTGTGTTCGTGCTTGCATCCGCCTTCATCTGCTTTTCCGTTTCTATGTACAAAGCAGAGTTCTTCTTTCACAGACACATTTCATTGGATTGGGAGGGTTGGTTACATTTAAATAGTCGTCCCAATTTGCATGTGTTCCAATCTCGGTCATTCTCTCGATCTCGCACTCTCTCTCTCTCGCTCTCGCTCTTCGGATTTATAGTTTGCTGGCAACGAACTTTGAATTTCCGGTATAATGTTATTTGAAGTGAATTCAAATCAAATCAAACCAAACGAAATGAAACTTACAATTACAAAGCTAGCATTCCTAATCATTATAATAAAATTATAAAATAATTATTGGTTAATCACATACTTTAAGAATAATTTGCAAATTTTATAACTTAAAGGGAAATTTTTCAAGATGATTTCTGCATCTACGCCAACGGCAATCTCATGACGCTTAGGCATTCTCATCGGTCACATAAATGAATCCTTGCTGCTGTAGTATGTTTAGTCTTTTCTCCACCGCATCGCGATCTGTGTTGAAGGGAGTGAGATGGTTTTATTGTCAGTCAAATCGGAATTGGCGGAAATGTCTTACATTTATTCAGCAGCATTTTATCCTGCGGATGGTTGCATTTCTGCACCAACGAGTGCAGCAATATGTGCGCCGTGTTGTAGCGTTCGAAGCAGTTTTTGGTGTTGCTCAAAAGCTCGTCCAAGGCAGCCGCTTGACACTGTTGAAGTGAATGAAATTTCGAGGGCTTTAATAATACGCACACTGGCCACACAGTTCACACTTTGATTCTTACCATATCCAAAGCATAATCGTAAAGTATTTTGTCGGCTGTGATATTAAATGCATTCGCCTTCTGCAGCAAACCGGAACCGTTCAACTTTTTCGATTCGAATAAAATGGTACGATATTTGGAGTTCATGGTGAGAAGAGCTGCACAAATAGAAAATGAGTAATGTCATTTGCCACTTCGATTTGAATAAATCTCCTTACCATTCTTTACATTCGACGACGGCTTGAGGTTGCCGCTTCGCAATTGCTGCGACGCCAAATTCAAGCCGGACGACAGCAACTGTAGGGCGCGCACGAGCAGCACCAAACGCTCGGCGCGCTTACAGTGTTCCGGCGCATGCGGTGGAATCTGCTGCTGATCGCCGGCTGCCATCAGAGCCGACAACGGGGCGCAGCGCGAGTCGGCCACCTCCTGAATGCAATCGGTCAGGGCCAAGACGAAATTCAGCTTGGAGAGCGTCTCATTGTGCTCGCGATCCATCAGTGTCTCCTCGGACAGTTCGGGTGCATGGAATGTGTGTAGATGGTGGTTGTCCGAACCACTGCCACTGCCCACGGCACTGGGGTCGAGCAGACTCTGCAAGCCCCCAGTGGCGCCCAGTTCGGGCAGAGTAAAGGCTCGCGGTCCGAGCATATGATGTTGGTTATTGTTATCCGAACCGGAGCCAGAGCCCATCGAACCAACGGATCCGGGGCCCACGATGAGCGTGGGACTGCTCAGTGTGGGCAGCTTGGTCAGCGCGGACGGAAGCACAGGTGAACTATGTCCGGAGCGACGGAGCGGCGATTGGGCATGTGCGCCTGGGCTCACCTGCCATGTGCAGGGTGCACTAGGTGGCGGTGTCTCCGACAGCGAACCGCCCGACGGCGAGCGGCGACGTCCGGGCGGTGTGCCAATCGCGAACTGTACGGCCGGCGGTGAAATTGAACTGATGTCACTGCTGCTCTTGCGCTGCTGCTTGACACTGATGGGCTGAGAGCGTGGAATAGGCTGACCGGCTGTGACGGTGGCCAGTTTGGGCGATGATGACAAATCGGTGGAGTTATAGCGAACGCGTGGAGCCTGTTTGTCCAAGCAGGCGGAGGAGGGTGCTGTACCGCCGCCGCCGGTATTCGTGGAGTAGCGTCGCACTGGCGTGGGCACGGGTTTCGGCTCCGAGATTGGTAGACTGCTTGGACGTGGCGGACTGGATTGGTTTTGAGCTATGTGACGGGTGGCCAAATGTCTGCAACGAAACGAATGTTTCGAATTGTACATGAAAATTGAGAATCATTAAAATAATAATGCTAATCACGTACTTCTTCTCGTATTCGATGACATTCTGATCTTCTGGAATATTTTTGGGTACCAATACGAAATCATCAGAATCTTCGGGCGAACTCGACGAGACACTGTTGTTCTCGCTGTCGCAAAGAACGCCCACATTTGTGATGGTGGCGCAAATTGCGGGATTCTCAACAACGGAAACTGGAAAAGGCAAATTAAATAGAATAGAAATTGTAATGCTATTTAACTGAGATCACTTACCGGAATTCTCCTCTTGCTGCGACTGTTCGTCTTCGGCTTGTTGCTGTTGCAATTGTTGTTGCTGTTCCAACTGCTGTTGCAATGGACTTTTCGACTTGGTTGGCGGCGTTGTACCCAGCGTCAATGGTGCGGGCATATCAGCTGTGAAGTTATTGTTTTGGGGTTGAATTTTCCGTAACTTTTAAACATGCACAAAGGCAAATGCAATGAATTATTACCTGGCGACGTCGGTGCCTTTTTGCCCTGCAAGAATCTGTGAGTGAAAAAGCTTTCGAATGAAATTCTGTCCTTGGCATTGCGACGCAGCAGAAAACAAAGCAATTCGCGCAATTCGGGAGAGACGGCGCTGGGTATTCTGTGCAAATGGGGGATATGAATGAAATGTACAATTTAAATATAGCAACAATTGCGATTGTGCATTGTAAATACGTATGTGGACAAGATGTTCTATTCTATATTTTTAGGTGCACTCACTTTGGCGCCAAATTGGCATTTTGTTCGTAGTAGAATTTCAACTCATTCGGCGTTTGTGCAAAGAACGGCGCCTTGCCCGTCAGGCATTGATAGACAATTGTGCCCAGCGACCAGAGATCGGCTTTAGCATCATACTGCAAGGACATGATCACTTCAGGAGCCTAGCAGAGACAATAGACCGTAATAGAAGTATACAAAATGGCGTACAATGCTCGCTCGAACTTACCATGTACATCGGTGAGCCACAGAGGGTGGCCGCCATAACGCCTTCGTTTAAGAAGCGCGCAAAACCAAAATCAGCTGCAATCATTTAAAATAGAATTCGTGAGATTCTATACTCTTCTAATCAAAGTGAACACATACCTATTTTTAGGGTGATTTTCGATGGTGCTGGCAGTGTTTTGCCATAATTGTGCGAAAGTAGAATATTTTGTGGCTTGAGATCACGATGCACAATTCCTTTGGTGTAAAGAGCTTTCATGGCACCAGCTGCAAAGCAAAGGCATCAAATGAGATGATTAACTTTTGTATACACCATTTTACACAATTGTGTTGAGCGTGTACTTTGATAGGATAAGAGATATGCTTCAAATTCGGACTCACCTAATTGTATTAAAAATAGTCTAACCGTATCCTCACTTAGGGTACCCTTAACGTTTAAATAATCGGCCAAGTCACCGCCATTGCAATACTGAAAAGAGAGAGAGAGAGAACAATTTGATAAATAAAAGACTCAAGAGATTAATCAATATATTAACAATATTCGTGAAATAGCCACATCTGAAATGGATATGCACTAGTGAGAGCCTAGCGCATGCATATCCTGTCCGCTTATCTATAATAATGCCCATCAAGTCTAATGTTTTTCATGAGCGAACTAATTTTATTTATTTACACTTGACCCAAAAAGTCCATGTTTTAATATAAAAATAGCAGCAATTTGAAATCATAGTAGGGGATTCTGAGTTAGATGCAATGCCCACGCCACAAAAGGCAAAATGCAGTTCCTTTAAGAAATCTGCGTGTGCGAATGAATTTATTTCAATCGAGTATAAACGCTGAATAAGTGCACAGTGCATACATATAATACCGAGCGTTAGACTTGTACTGCGCTGACAGCTGAGATATCCGTTGACCTTGGAGCGGAACGTCGTTGTTGACAACAAATCGGTGTAAAGAATTTAATTGGGCAGACTAAGCGGGGACAACGAGGCTGTCAACAATCTCAACTGTCAGTTACATGTAGTACACGAATCAAGTAAAATGATGAATTGCTTTAGATGTAAAAAAAATTAGAACCGCTTAACTCGTGTACATACTCTAATTCGTATTTTGAATGGGAAAAAAAACTATTTAAGAAGCGTTCCAATTTGAATTTCATATACATAATCCCCTTTTGTTAAATCAAAGCAGATGTTTCTATGAATTTCAATATAAAACGGTTTTTGGCAATTCTATAAAAAAAAGGAAGAAGAAAACACGCCATTCAAGTTAATTTCCACAAAATAATACAAATCAAACAATGAAAGGATCTGCCTGTGGCACGACGTCATCCATATCGTTGCCAAAAATAAGGGGTTTGACGTTAGACGAAATGAACTAGCAGGGGAGTGCGTACTATGACGAAGAATAATACAAAGGACGGTTAGGCATATTGCGAAAATGGCATACATATTAACATCTGCATAAAATATTAAGCATCCACGAGATCAAAATCAGTTATTTTTTGATCATTAATAAGAACAAAATTATAATAACTAAATGACAGCCGGATTTGTAACCCTTTTTTTTGAAGTTGTTGTAAACATTTTAATTGAATATTCAAGCAAGGGTAAATGGCAACTAATGGGACAAACATTATTAAGTACCAATAATTTTCTATTAACTGACTACAAAAAACAATTAAAAGTTTACTTTTAACAACAATTATTACAGCTATAAAAAGATTAATAAATAAAATGCAACCCTAACAGAGAATAGTTGAAAAGAGAAGCCCCCAGTTGGCAAAGAGAGTAATTAGAAAAACCGAAAGCTCTTTATTGTAATTGCCAATGAAAAATCCGTGTTTTTGTATAGAATAATCAAATTTGACATTACACCGACTTTAATTAAAAATATACAATAATTGAGTATTTATAAAATTGTAAGCAAGCGTAGCAATTAATATTAAATTATTTTGTTATGGGTATAAATGGAATAAAGTGCCTTGACGCCTTTACTTTCACGTATGAATAGGGGAATATAGCATTCGGGTTTTCCTTTAATGTTAAAAGAACCGCAGTATCGCTGGACATAACGAATTTTCGAACATTGACCGGAATAATTACTGGTCACTTCTTAATCGGAAGGCATTACCGGAGGCTTGGCCTTGTCAATCAAGGCGATTTTTGCAGGAGTTGCAAATATCCTGACGTTGAAGAGACTATTTTTCATTACCTTTTCGAATGTCTTTTTAATGACGTTGCAAAGAAAGATCTAAAATCCATTGTGAATTTCAGAGGTGTAATCACGTATTAAGACGTTGTTTAAATTGTTATATGTCCAATTATTTTTTCAAGTCTATATGAAATTAAAAATAACTTTTAAAAACGGAGCAGCATTTGTAATTTTTAAACAGTGTAATTATAGTTAATCTGTTTAATAGGGGTTATATATATCATTCAGAAATAGCTCATTGAATTCCGCATTTGTTCAACATATACTTCAATATTATGATTCTAGACTCTGGATTATCCAGTTGAAACTGTTACAAAGTTCAAAAAACTTCAGTGAATAGCATTCAACAAAAAAAAAAAAACATGATGCAGTAAATGCACAACAACAACATTCAACAAAAACAATTAAAATTACAGACATGAAATAACAAAAGATTTCACTTGTTGGACATTGTAATAAATGAAGTTGAAATTACAATAACAAAAAAAAAAGCAAGGGAAGATCGGAAAAAACATGTAAGTACTTAAAAGTCATTGACATATGAAGAGAAAAATCAAAAACACATAAGCGAAAACCGAAATTAGGAAGTGATAAAAACCAGAAGCACAAAAAGAAAGCTCAAAAGCGAGTCAAGGGAATCATGTAAAGAAATTACCATACGACAAAATGTAAATAGTACCTAGCTTTTATAAAATATTTAAATTAAAAAGTTTGTAAACAATTGAAATGAAGAATGAAACTATTTGTGATTAATAACTCAAATAATCTGAAGAGAGTAAAGAGAGCTACGCATAAGCTTTTGATTGCATTTCGAGAGAGAGCTGAAAAATTCAGTAAAATATCAAAAAATTTATATGTGAAACGACAAAAGTTGCGCGGCAACCACCAGTGGAGGCATATTGTAAAATGGTAAATAAAACGAGTGAATGTCCAAGTCTCTTCGCTAAATGCACAAAATGACAAAATCAGTTTTTGTTTTGCGCTCAAATGAGACGGTACTACACTGGAGGCGACTGAGCTTTCGAGTTGCGGTGGAAAGAAATAAGAAAAAAAACACAGAAACGAAACGGGCCGAATTGAAAATTACCAAAGAAATACTAATTACAGATGTGAAGATTATACAATTTATATACGATATTGGGGAAACATGTAAACAATCACAACGCAGAAGTGTGCAGAAATATTTCCAAATTTTAGGGCTTTGGGCATATTTGATGTATTTACTTTTGAACATTAAAACAAACGAATTGTGTGTGAAAGCAAAATAAAACAATTGCCGCAGCTTGAAAACATATGTAAAATAAATCAAAAGTAAATGTTAAATAAAAATAAAACGAAACGAAACTGACGTAAAAATTACGCGTTCGACTTGTGTCTAAAGGTCAACACTTTGATCAGCGAAACGGCGATAAAATATGGACGCACACACAAACACAAAACACATCGACCGTGTACTATTTTATATTAAACGGAGCGTTGTAAAAGTTTAGGTTGGAATTTCACTTTTGGAACATTTTCAAATTGGCGCAAATTGTACAATTTGGTTTGGACAAGATTCAAAACAATCAAGCACGACGTATCGAGATGATTCCATTGAAAAATCTCTGCGGCTCAAGAAATTAGCATCAATAGATTTGATTGTACTGTGTACAATTCATACGGTCACTTAAATATATCCGCCGATCTAGAATTCTACGAAAACAGGAAGCTGATACTAGACTAAAGGATCACTTGAGGAGGAGAAGTTGTACAACACAAAGAAGCAAACATTCTGAAAGAGAACACAAAGATAAGAAAAATCATAGAACAAGAAAGTATCTTTCAAATTTCATGCTTCGGTGAAATCTTCGTGTGATTACAATGACTTCTTTCAAGTTTTGGTCACAAACAAGTTTGTGGGTGATCTTAGCGGGCTTATCAAGATGACACCATCTCGTCGTCGTTGTCGAGGAATAAAAGTGTTAATCTTCAATTGTTAATCTTAATGTAAATATAGAAAAATAGTGAAAATCCACAGCATATGGAAATCATTAGCGGCAGCAGAACATAACAACAATAAAAAAAGTCAGAATCATCAAATTGAGTGCAAAATTAAAGATTATTGTCAACCGTGAATGACAAAACGACTAGAAACAAAGATGATTAACACAATTTTTTTAAAATAGTACAAATGCTATGAAAAAACAGCTCTCTAAAGTGATAAGATAAAGCAAAGGGGCTCCAACTAGCGAGAGAGTAAATTCAGAGAGGCCGAAAGAAACTTTTGCTTTTTTCAAGCCAATAGGAAATATAATTTTGTAATTATTCTCAATTACCATAGAAATTGCCGACTAAGGGCGAGTATCACAGTCATCATTCAAGAGTTAAGTGTCCAAAAGTGGACATTTAAAGAACAATTTGCTATGGGAAAACGTCTAATCTCGAACGGTAGGCTCTCAGGGATTTCAAAGTTTTAGACAATTTAGCTTGGGTTAATAAAAATATGCTAAAAATTACGATTTGAACTTTTATTGATCATTTCAATTACTCAGTAAGCGTTTGTACTTTGAAGCTATTTCCAATCGGGCATTAAAATATCAAAAGAGCGAGTAAAGTGTCCGACATTCTTCGCAACGTACAAAGCATTCAGTAGGGGGGGAGGGCGAGTACTGGAAGTTTGAATTCATTGCGATTGCATGCCCAACTCAAAGTCAGTTGCGAATGCGGTGGCAAGCGAACACAAGCGAAAAAAACATACCAAATCATTTTTTTTAATAGATACAAAATTAAGAAAAATACGCAAAATTCGGAGAAAAACAAATATCTATGTATTAAAATTTAAAGTAAAGAAATATTGTGTCAAGTGCCAAATGAAAAGTACAAAACCAACTTGAAAACCGTGCTCGGAATATTTGCTGATTAATGGAAAAACAATGACATAAAATTGCATTAAATGTGTTTTTTACAGCTCAAAAAATGCATTGTCAATATTTATGAATTACATTCATAAAATTATTTGGAAATTCGTATCAAACATGACGTAAAAGTATTCAAGCCACAAGAAATATAATATAACAGAAATTAATATATAAAAACAAAAGAAGTGTTAATTAATATAATTTATTTAAACGTAATTTTAAACTCAACAAAACACACAAACACACACTCAACCAAAATGCATGTTTACTACAAATTTGGATTATTTTTGATATTTATACTCAGTGCAAGGTAATTAATTGTTTTATTGTATCAACTGGTACATAAGTAAACACATTCAAAAGAATCAAATCACATAAAGTCATTCACAGGTCATCTCACCGACGATACGAAGGAAGTATGTACGGCCAATGTGGATGTTGATGAATCACAAACTTAAAAATTAATGCTTTTTCAGAGTCTTTCCTGTGAAACAAATATTTCCTCCTGAATTTCCTTCTTAATTTCGAGTTTTCAATTTCACAATCAACAAATCAAATCATTCCTGTGATTCTATTAAGCGATATTGTGAATTATTCATTATCACATAGCCTAAGAGACAGAAATAAAACAATTTTCCTCGCATAGAAACCAAAAGGTGAAACATGAAACACACAATTAGAAGTCACACTTAAAATTACAACAAAGTAAGCTTCTCTCACGCAATGCAGTGTGCCAAAGTACAAAGTGCCTTTGGCGAATTAGAATGCGATAACAAGCAGCAGGTATACACTATTTAATTGTAAATAAAATAAATTAAAACATTTGAATGGCAATCGGAATTCAATAACATATCCCAGGCATTAGCTGGAATTCATAGTAGGAGAACAAAATGCCAGGAGTGTGAGGTGAACATTTGCTCTCATTGAACTTTGCACGTAATTAGCACACTAAACTGAGGCGCTATTAATCATAAATAATTATGATGATAATAACGATTTAATCATATCGCACTAGTATCAGTTTTATTGAATTCCACCTTATCGTTTTGAAGAGTGCTTAGGTGGTTGAAATTAGTTTGAAAATGTAAAAAACCAATTGATATGGAAAAGGCGGTGACATTAAAACAAATTACAAGTGCAAATAAGTGTAAACTTTTTAGCCGTTCGCTTCAGCAGACATTTGACAACAATACTAATGAACAAGTAACACTTGACAACTGATGACTCACATGAATGGGAATATCAAATTCACAACTAAAGTAAGTACCATTGTCACTTTCCGTGTACACTAAAGAAGCGAAAAGAAAAAGAAATGAAATCGATTTTTCTTCAATGGAATGACAACAATTGCAAAGGAGATCAGCTTTAACTTGGGGAATAGAAATAAAACACCCAACGAGAATACAAAAAAAAAAAAACAGCAACAAGAAAACAATTTGCAAAATTGTTCAATTTAGCAATGAACTGTGAATTGCTATTCGCAACGAGAGAGTAGTACAAGTTATTTAATAGGGTAATTAGAAGCAGTAAACAGGAAAAGAAATACATGTGCATTTCCATTAAAAGCCGGTTTAGTGTGGTCAAGCCTAATGGAAACAGTTCAAAATTGTCCAAAAGTCAGGGGTTAGTTTTCATTTATATAATGGTTGCTCTACTATAGTTAGTGAAGATATAAATCTAACTAACGGTATCTTTAACAAAAACCTCAAACCATATCGCATGTTTATGCACAGTATCTCACCACCTACCACACACAGGACATGATTAGTGCTGGAGGCAAGCAAAGTAAGGTATGCATAAATTTGAAGTAAAGGTATTATGTGTAAAAAAAAAAAATATACAAACTACTTGCAACGAAAACCGGTCAAGTCGCCAACATGACGTAAACAAGTTTTAAGGAGGACCACAAACAAAACAAGCGTAAATTTAAAAAAGCACGTAGGTAGGCAGCCAAACAAGCGAAACATAATGATAATACATGAATGAAAACGACATGGGTGTGTAGATGGATGGCTTGAAAAGTGTGAAGAGAATGTGATAAGTAAATAGGTCAAGAGCGCTAAGGACAATTAGTAACGAAAGTGAAAATTCAGAACAGTTGTAAGGGCCAATTTGGCATACAAATGTGTTGAATGGACGCACCTAATTAGACCGAAATGTGAAAAGTATTCAAGGAATACAAAAGTTTAAGATTTGAAAATGTTGTTTGCATTAAATTAGGAAATTACTGCATTTGGTAGACTTATTTTATGGTATGAAATTGACATTTTAAAAGTGTTACAAGTTCGTTGTGAATAACTTCACCTTAAGAGGACTTAAGTCAAGACTCTATTGGAGCCAAACTCGTTAGAGTGGAATTCCAAATCGAATTCGCACTTTGTATGCCATTCACACTCAAAACGAAAGAGTCATGTTCTTATTTGTTTAAGTGAAAACGAAATCGTTGTGTGATTTAACTGATTCGACGTTGGACTTTACCCAGAATAGGGAATGACGAAATTCTCGCAGGTGTTAGAAAAACAACAATCACAATAAACGGGTGTTAATGAAATCGCTAATAAATAGCCTCATATGCACATATGTATATAAAAAAAATACAATACTAAACCACTGTAATGGACTATCAGTTAACCATTTTAGGATTGAGAAGCAATGTTACATGTTTAGATACAGAATTGAACCCAAAAAAAATTGCCTTTCAAATGTTTTGTTTATTGGAAGTATTTACCAGCGTTTAGTTAAATACAAACATTTTGAGCGACAATAGCAACCATAGAGTTCCCCTTTATGGCTAGAAAATGTATATCTAATCAGCCAAGCATATAAATTAATAATAATTTCGTACCCAACGGTATCATAGGTAGGAAATATCGATAGACTCGTAATATTTATTAAATGTTGCAATTTTATTATCTAATCAGAAAATTGCCAAGTAACTCCTGCAGTATCGGCTAATTAGAGGCAAACGAAATATGTAGCAAGTGGTAAAAAAAGCCCAAAAAACAGCAATTCATAGAGAAAATGTTGTAAATTGTATTGATACCACTTGGGCTACCGCATACTTCCTTTTTACTTATCTCGATGTGTAATATTGTTTTTTTTTAATTCTAAATGCTCATTTCATTCCCTTCTTGTTCCAGCACATGTTATACACGTGCAGCACCAGCCACAAATCAAAGTTCATCATACGACGATGACTACCATGATGACTACGACTATTACGATGAGAACGAAGGCGCCTCCTCGTCCACAACAGAAACGAATGAACTGATGCAAGTGGCAGCAGTTACATCAACAACACATTCACCATCATTATTTAGTCAAATAGGTTAGTAGACAATAGATTGAAGCTAAATGAAAAACAAAAACATTACAGAGACAATTTCAATTACAGATGTACCCAAACGCAGCAATCATGTGCTGGAGCCCGAATGCCCCAAGGCCTGCCTGTGCTTGGAGGACTACAAGTACATACAGTGTTCGAATGCACGTCTCACGCACGTGCCCAGCGACATACCAGGCACGGCTTTAATCATAGACTTAAGTCAGAATCGGATAAGTGAATTGCGTGCCGATGATTTTGCCAATTGCACAAAAGTACGAGAGATCAATTTGAGCGGAAACGAGTTGACAGAAGTTGGACAAGAGGTTCGTTAGTTGGAAGAAGTTATTTGTATTTCATAACGAAGCGATTTTAATGTACTATGTACTTGCACAAATAGGCTTTTGAGGATTTGAGACGTTTGCAGCGTCTACGCTTGGCTGACAATCGCTTGACCCACATTGACCCCAGTGCATTTACGGGCGCAAGCGATTTGAGTATTTTGGATTTGAGCAATAATTCCATTGAATTAAGGAGTGACGGTTCGTTTTTGAATCAACCGAGTCTGTTGGAGTTGTCATGTCGCAATTGTTCCTGGTCGCAGCTGTACGATGAGACTTTTGCCAATTTGAGCAGCTTGACTGCCCTGAAACTGGATCAGAATGACTTCAATAAGGTAAGTAGCAAATGAAAAGAAAATGTGCACTTGCACTGAAAACTCGTTAAAAATATAAATCAGTGAAAAAAATTAATCCCCAAAAGTTAAAAAAAATGTTCTAAAAATTGTACTGCATACGTATGTCAAAATGATGGTTCATATTAGGAAAAAACGTTATTTCTTTATCTGGCAACATTAAAACGTTAACAGAGAGTCAAAAACCATTTATTTTTGACAGTCAACCAAAAAGCTTTTCGGCTCTCTCTCTGCGTATACATTTTGTAAACAAACAGCATTTGACGTTTCTTCATTCTCTGTGCATTGACAGAAAATCAATACGAGAGCTTTTACGCCACTGCGAAACCTCATCAAACTGAAGTTGCCGGAATTGGATCAGCCGAATATTCAGGAACTATGCAACTTGCTGAAATCCATCGACAACATCAGCTTCAAGCATTTCGATATTAGCTGCTACGAACTAGTGCTCGGCGCCTCATTCGACGAGAGCTTAATACTGGCCACGGACCCGCCCTTCAAGCCACTCTCACCCGAAGCAGGCGGGCTAGCGGTGAACAACAAAACGAAAACAGTCGCGCCCGAGCCAACAGCGGAAAAGATCAATTTGCACGCAAACGGTGAGAAGAATAGGAAAATGTGTAATATATTTTGAAATAAAATTTAAAACTAATTACAGGCACACTACAAAGCCGACCAGCAGTCATGACAGAGGGCAACGAAGAAACTTTTTCCAATTTCACACTGCCAACTGGCACTAGCGGTGAAGAAGCGAATCACACTATTTTGGCAGCTGGTGTTCTGGTGACGGCCGCAGCACCCACGGCACAAAATGGCGAAGAGAAGCCCTATCAAGTGTCCATTTCGCAGGAGGCCATCAACATCATGTTGATAAGTGAGTAATTATTTGGGGGAATTTACGCAACGAAAATCGTTAAATGGCTTCTTCTTTTTGTATTTATATGCACGCACAGGCATCATGGTTGTTGCGGTCATTGGTCTGATTATTGGCCTTATCTGTCGCAAGGATGTGGGCGGCATTAAGACGAAATGTTGCCGCACAAGCAAACCCGAACCAAAGGACCAAGTGCATCCGGCTGAGGAAATACCGCTTAACAAATTAGCTTAAGTTGTGAAAGTTTAGAATTCAGACTAAGAGGAAGTTGTGGAAGGAAGCATTTAAGAAAATATCATTAAAGTAATAACAAAAAACAAATACTTTGCCACGAAGACAATTTTTTGGAAATTCGCTAAAATTTTAAAACACAAAATATTTTTTAACAAAAATTATGCAAGCATTCTACAAAACTATTAAAATTAAGTTATTTTTAATGAATTTTTCTATTTAATTTAAAAGAGAAAAAAAACCAATTACTAAAGTTTCACACATTTCACTATTGTTGTATGTATTTTAAGCTTATTTGAAAGCGCATTTGCGTCAGTCGCCACCACAAAGCCAAACACAATGAACAATTGAAGCGATATTACTGGCTGGCATTTTAAATTTCGAAATAGTAACCAAATGTTAAGCTTAAGGTGCCTAGTCTTGTAGCGTGTAGATTCATAAGCACAGTCTATTATTTAAAATTGTAGTTGTAGAAAACAAAACACGAAAAAAAAGAAACACAACAAAACAAACTGCTGGAGGAGTTCATAACGATTAAGTAATTGAAGTATAATGATTATTCTTCCCTAAAGTATTTAAGTTAAATTAAAATTGTAAAGACCACAAAAGTTACAATCAATAAACTGAGAGAACATTTCTCGAAAAAGTGAGAAACAATTTGTAATTGTAATAAGTTCAACGACTAAATGGTGCTACAATTCAAAGCTTCAAAGTTTTCATTTGCCAACCGAAACGGAAATTCTCAATTGACTATCTTCCAACAACACCCAAAAGTATGCAACAATTACTATACATACCTATGAGTATGTGTGTATGAAATGTATTAATTCTTTGGCTTTTTTATGTTCCGCACTATTCTGTCCACTAAAATTGCCACCTCCCCCATCACCCACGCTCCCCCATTAAAATCTTTATCAAAAATAAACAAACGAAAGCGTGCGTATTATTTATAAACTTTGGCAATTGTGTGCGCGGAATGACCTACTTTTTGGCAGTCTGTTTGTATTCCCGAATGTACTAAAAATTGTGATTGTTGTTGTTGTTTGATATTTACCCCGATTGAAAACTGTTGCAATCACGCAGCGGCATTTAACGTTCTGTTACATAGTTAGTGGCTCAAGTTAAAGACAGTATGGCACACCTTTACGATTTACGAAAACAATAAGAACCCACCACAACAACAAGTTAAGTAACTAGCAGTAAAAGGGGTTGGGGTAAATGGTGAATGCCTTGCGAGTTTCGTTGTCACTTTTGCGATTAAATTATTTATAAAGATTTTGATAAACAAAAAAAAATGCAGCGAACATTTCTGAATGAAAACCACAAGAGACGTACGCGAATGACCTGATCGCTCGTATTCGTTTATCTTATTAACTCATAGATATGTAAATAAATTGAATCGCATTTTATAGAAAAGCGCTGAACTGCGCCGAAACACCACGTTGGCATTTCATTTCAATTCTTTTCTTATTTTTTTTGTTTGCAAAAATGCGCAGTGCGAAATTTGTTTGTTTACTTTCATATTTTATTGTGAGTGAAAATTTTGGTTTTCCCCCAACCTCTTCGATTCGATTGCAATTCTTTTATTTCCTGTTGTCGACGCGTTTGTTTTTGAGAGTATTTGAGTGTATGTATATCAATAGGTGCGTATGAACGCAATCAGATTTTATATTAAAAGTGACGTCTGTTGTGGTTGTTGTTCAACCACTTTGACTCATGGCAATTGTCATGAAATTAAGAAGAGAGCGCCGAATGGAATCAAGAACTTGTGGTTTTGGCATAATTGTTGTTTGTGGCTTAACTACAATTGTGAAATTTCGTTTAACTGGTCTTTCTCCATTTAAGACGTAATTTAGAGTCAAAGTGCTGGCAAATGAATGAAGACATGTCAAAGTAGAAACAAATTGGGGTGAACGAATTCACTGAAATAGAAACAGCTAAAAGTAAATACATATGCGTTTTAAAAAAAAAATATTTCAACTGAGTGTGAGAGTACGAACTTTTTAATTGGAATTCATTTTTTCAGTCTGACTATTCTGATGTTGGCCGCGTGAACGAATTCATTAGGTTTTACTTCAAAAAAATGCACTGTTTGTCTAATGAGATGCAGGTTACTCATAGAGGCGCGCACACTGGTCTGTGAGACAATTCTAAGTGGACTTGAGAGAATGCAAGGCAGTCTTCAAACAGTGCAGTCTTAAAATGTGTAAGATTTAAAAACTAAACAAAGCACATACTATTTATTTTTAATATTATATGCCACGCCCACTTTTAAAATTTTGTCAATTTTTTGACCGCTAAAAAAATAGTCCACACCAAATTTCAGAATGATTGGTGAACATCTCCTACTTTTGTCCACCTATAATTGCATTTCAGACCAGTGTGAGGCGTTTATACGTAGCTGAATCAGTCAAAAGTGATACGACAGAGTATATATGAGAACTTCATGAAGCACATTTGTAACATCATAGGAAGCACTTGGGAGTATGTAATCCGCTTCGTCAACATCTCTTGTTCAATAACTTGAACTTGCCCATGAACTAAGCTAAGCCATGTTTACCGGAACACGTATGAACGACAGTATTTCTACAGTTTTTATGCATTTCATGTTTGTATATTTGTCACTTACCTCCATAACCAGATTAACACAATCCGATGTCTCCTTGCAATCCAGCAGTGCCACAACATTCTCATGATGCAGTTCGGTCAATTCTTTTAAAATTTTGATCTCCTTGCCGAGAAGATTCTGGGTTTTGATTAGGCCCTTTTTGGTTATGCATTTTATGGCAACGGGCATGTGTTTCTGAAAGATACAAAAATGGAAAATTATAATTTCAAAATTTTAAATAATAATTTTAAAATATCAATTTTATTTTCGTAATGAAATATTTTGTAGAAAATCTTTTTTAAGGAACGACCTATTTAGATAGAAACAAATATATTTAAAAGCAATAATACCAATCAAATGCTAATCAAATTCCAAATTGACCGATTTGAAGTTCAACAAAAAATCGAAAGAAATAATGATTTGAAAAAAAATTAATACAATGAAGAAGAAAAAAGAAAAACAAATAATTGTTATTCATTACAGCTAGTCTTATCAGTAAAAGACTTCAGTCCAAATAGGCAAAGAATAAATAAATTAAATGCAAGTGGAAATAAAAAAATGAGCATATTGACTTTTTCACAAATATATATAAAAAAATGTACAATCGTAATAAATGTAATAACTCAATTTGAAAGAAAAATATTATATACATATGTATGCACATACATATGTACATTACTGACAACTATTGACGTTAAAAGAGTGATTTTCATTTAAAAACGCGTATCTTTTTGTTTGCGATAAGATAAAAATAGAAAAGAAAAAAATGCGGCATTGCGTGTAAGTAAAAAAACAAAAGGCAACAAATAACGAAAATTATATTTCAGTTTCCAAATTATTCTGATAGAAAAATAAAAAATAGAGATCATGAGATGGATATGGATTATTACAAATCGATGATATGATTTCTGTTTAAAAAATTCAACATTATTTTATTTGCAAATTTTTAAAACATCAAAAGAACTACAAAGAACAAATCTACTTTGAAGATACTCAACCGCCAGACAAACTTATCGGTAGGCCGTTATCGATATCAGCTAATTGCAAAAGCGCACTACAGCTGTGAATACTGAACTTGGTCAAGAAATTTCGCATTGAAGTGCAGTTAGCCATTCAGGCGGAAAAAGGAACAACTATAAATATTGAAATACACTTGACGTCTCAAAAGCCCAGTGTAAACACAGACGGCAGACGATTTACATTGTACAATGCTCTCGAGATTATCATACATTAACTTCTTAGCTGATGTATATAAACACGTGTGTGTGTGTGTGTGTGTGTACCTATCTCACGGTTGTATTGTGTTGTTGACCAATTGCAAATAGAAATATTGTTTACGTTTTTCTTGCTACGCTTTTGTTGCTCATTAAATGCGAAATTAATTTGATAAATAACGCTTAATTCCAATGCAAAAACTGTTTTCCCGAGGCGGCCGCGCCCGCACGCAGATAAAGTATATAGCGAAATTGTAAATGTAATTTGCAAGAAATGCTAAGTGCAACAATCGAAGCCTCCAGAAAGCGTCTGTTGGCGGCTTGTTGGCAATTGCGTTTCCTTTCGTTCATCGTTGAATCATTTCGTTGTCAATTTCATGAACTGACGTAACTCCTATACATTTGGCCGTACGTAACGTCAGTTTGTGAAATTGACGACAACTTGCCTGTAAAATGCTTGTATGTATTTTGAATTAATCAGATTAAGTAACTTAATAGACAAAAAGAAATATTGTTTTTGTCAAATTTTTTTGTATATTTTATATATTTAGTGATTTTAGATCAAAGCAATAAAGAGATTATTTATATAAATACAATAAAAGAATGAGTGGAAACATTGTCAATTGTCAAGTAAATATTTACCAATTAATTACGTCATTTTTTCGAGTGTAATAATGAATGCACACAAGCGGTCTACCAGGGGCTACAATTCCATACGACTAACTACATAATTTAATTACATTCACAGTCGCTGCGCACTTTCAAGTTTTAACGAAAATGTGCAACGAAAATTTACTAGATTAAAGCGCAAAATCCGAAGGCGCGTGTAATTGAGGAATTGCACGAGGTGCACTTTACAATTACGTATCGTATACAAAGTAGATTCGAACAAATGATGTGGTAATTTGATATAATTTTTCATTAGTATTAGAAATATGTATCAGATAATAATAAAAATACAATAAATTCGATACAAATTATGTTTTTGAAGGCCTCGATGAATCTTGTATTTGAAAGAAAACTTGGAAAAGTGAAGAAGCATTTCGATATATGCTGAAGATTTCTTCGAAATATTTACAAAGTATTAAATACTTATTCGACTTGTGTTATTTCAACATTGTAATCTTTTGTCTTTTCAAAATACTAAAAATATCGCATCGTTTTAAATTTCTTCAGAATCTCCTTTGATTTCAACACATTCCACTTGCGTTCGATGCTATTTTCGACTTATTCTTGACAGCGGACTCTGTAGACATTTTGGAATATATATACGTTTTTTTTCAATTTCTGTACCTATTTTGCAGTGGTAAAGGTTAAGATCTCCGCAACATTTGTAAGCTATCAATTGAAGTTATTTTTAGTTTCAGTTTGTTGTAATGTGAAAACGTTCGGCGCAGTCCACGCCACGTGTTTCTTTGTTAGCTCATGAAATATCCATACGAAAAATATCAACCAGAGAACGGTTCTTTGTTAAATACTTCGAAAATAAATATCTATAAGTGAGAAGAGTATGGAGAAACTGTATATATATTTTAAAAAGTAATATAGATACCGAATTATGTAATAGTGATGAAATCAAAGAGAAATTTGCGAAGCTATTTGAGAAAACTCTGATTTGGATTTTGGCCTTGGGGTTACCCCCAGTTTTTTTCGGGAAGCACTTGGCTATAAATTTTAGCTATTTGCATTTAGATTTAAATAGACTTAAAATTCTTTTAAACACTTAAATTATTGCTAAATTTAAAATGTAATTTAAATGTTAAAAAAAAATTTAATTTTTTAATTTTTGTAGAGAAATTGAAATTCGAGGTAACATTACTGAAGTTAGAGAAAAATCTAGGCGGTTCTCTGCACCAGGATCCCTATCCACCAATAAATTCACCATCCAAACCAGGAAAATAACAAGATTGGTTACAACAACAACAACAGCTAGTACAAAACTGGTGAATTACTAATTCTCAGAAGACAATTACTATCTCCAAGCAACGCCTACTACTGTCGCATTTCACATGGACTTGTCCTACGAAGGTGTCAATCACTTTCCCGCTTCATAACCTCGTACTATTGCGGGCACTAATTTTTGGGGAACCGATATTGCACTCATAAGTACAATAGCATTTTTGGAAATATTTAACAATTCCTCAAGGGGAAGGCCCCGTGTTCTAACGTCAATATTAGCAAACATATTTTCAAAGAAAAACCAAAAATATTTCATCTAAACCAAATTCAAATGCGATTCTGCAATAGGTTGTTTGCTATTTTTCCAACAATAATGACAATGCTTTCACGCTCTAAGGTATTTTTAGCATAAATAAGTAGCTACTAAAACAAATGTATATGTACAAAATATAACGCATTTTCAGTATTTATTTATTTATTTTTTGTCTAACTTTCTGGGTTTCTAGTTTCGGTGTGTTTACAATTGCCAATAGCATTTGTTGTTGCATTTTGCAAATTGAAATGTAATATTGCACTTTTTCCATTGTTCCAACTTTTCAATGGGTTTCGAGTGCACGGCTGTGTGCGTGTAAGTCGTGACTATTTAAATGCAATCGCACATACTACACTTGACACACTTGCCAACCGAAGAATCTATTTCAACTGCTATTTCGTATGGAATCACGGCAAGGGCGAGAACCTTTGAAATATATGAGAAATGAGACTAACTAAATGGCATAAGATGGAAACGCTTGATTAGGGCCGAGCGGGCAACGAAGGCTGCGATTACGGCGGTGTGTTGAACTTTGATATTAGCTTCTATATTGATAGTATTTCGGTTCGTTAGTTAGTGAAAGGCAATATTGGAAGTCTTATGAATTATTTACAATTTACAAACATTAGCCGGTTTGCGTGTTTCGAAATGTATTTGGGCAAAGTAGTCGTGCTTGTTGTGTTTGCTTATTCATATATATGTATGTGGTCACTCAGCTGATCGAAGCAGCCATCAGATCAGCTGATGCAATATTCACAGCTGTTGCTTAAGAAATTGTGGCTTTTCTGTGCGCTCGGCCGATGACAAGTGGAAAATCAACTTTTTGCTTGTGAAAACCACTCCTCGACGATCGAGGCCAAATGGAAAAGTAATTTGCCACAAAGATCAACAGAAATAAAAAAAAGTATCACAAACGAAAGAGCAAACTTGTATGAAAGTAAATTTGACTTGACATTTTAGTAAATACGTTTTTTGAAGTACTAGTGTACCTTTGAGAGTAGTTATCCACTTAGCAATCACAACACACCAAATGATTGACAAAAGCATTCAAGTAATTTATCATTGCAAATGATTAATTTGAAACAATACATTCAATGAAACTAGTGGGCTGCTGCCAGTATAACCAAATATTCGAATTCAGTTTTGTGTGATACCAATACGAATTTGGATAGCTTTGATTTCTATCATAGGAAGATTAATGGTTACTATTGTGCTGTCAACCAAAAGTATTTTTTTCAAAAAAATCTAAAATGACGAAATGCAAACGTATTTAGTTGTTAGCACATATTTAATTTTTCGTTTATTAGCTTTCACTTACTGTAGAGGACCAAAAATATTTCAACTGATTCAAAGACCGAAAACCTTCTCAGTAAGTAACTTGTTATGTGTTCGGAAATATTTTAGTTGAGAGGAGACGTTTAGTAGCTACTTCTTATTACTTGGTAATGTGTTCAACTGAAAAATCATAGGACGATGCTTTACGAATTATGTTTATGAAGCATGCAAAATACATTCGTACATAAATGTTCCTCATTCATGTCTGGTCGCTAATTCGAAAATTTCATTAGCGGCATTTCAAAAATAGAAATTTCTATACCAACTATACCAATTAAGTAAGTAGAAATCAAGCTACAAAGAGAACACCGAAAGCAGAAGAGTCAAGCAACTTTAATGGACGGTAATCAACTTTAATTACGGTGAAGAACTGTAAAAAGAAAAAAAGAGGAGAAAACACGTTTTAAACTTAAATAAATAATATTTTAATTTTGCAATACAAAGGCGACAACGGCGGCACATTCATCATCATCAGCATTTAAACGCTGTCAATCAATTTACGAATCAATTTGAATAATTCGCGCATTTTCACTTAACTTGAATTTGTGTTAATTCAAATTAAGATAAAGAAATGCCAGCACAAACATAAGTGCGAATAAAATTTGGCTAAAAAACGAAGAATCGCATTTTGACAGTTCAACGAACGTAAATGACAACAAAAGAGGAAAACACAAGTGCAATTATGCGCAATTGGCACTACACAAAAGATGCAAAAGGAAAAAACAGCAGCAAACTGATGCGGAAAAAGATATAAATACATACTTGAAATTGAAAAATTGAAGGAAACAAAAAAGTAGAGAAAATAATACGAAGAAATGCACAAAATATAGAAAATTAAAGAATGCGTGTATTGAAAAACAACACAATATATCAAAGATGACAAAAAGTGTAGTTAGCCTCTCTCTATATGTATGAAATCTATAGAAAGTGGTTACATAGCCAAAGTAAATGGCAACAGAAAATGTATTGACTCTTTGCGCACACACACACACACACACACACCACACAACGCAGCTTCAAAACAGCTGACGGTGCGGTGCGGATTTCTGTTGACTTTGGCTTTGGTGGTTTGTCACTTGGTTGGGTCATTGCAACGCGTAGAAAAACTGGTCCACAGTTAATAGAAACTGAGTTGGATCAGCAGAATGAAATAAAAGAAACAAGAGAAAACCATTCTGAACTCGAAATCTAGTTGCGGACATATGCGGAACTCATACAAAAATTAATTTAAAATAAAATAAATATGAGCAGAAGAACATGTTGGTGAATTAAACAAAATTGACAAAGAATAATGACAATATGCTACTGTTTACAATTGTTGCTCGCTTCGAAGTAAATATTTATGTACAAATGTTTTAGTTTATTTAAATTTTTATTAAAAAGTTATGGTTGGTACAACAAAGTATTAAAAGGAATCCCATAAAATATTAAGTATTTGCCTGATGAATGGTAATGGAGGTATAAAAAATGTATAGAAAACGAATAACTTAAAATTGACAGATTACTGATTCTATTTAAAGTCGGTCAAAGCCGACAGATATAAACCCTACAGCTACTACGCCAAATTCGATTCGGGATCTTGAAATTGGAATGAGGTGTAGGGTAAAAAATACAATCTATCTATGAGTAGATGTATCCGCCCCATTACTCATTATCTAAATTGAAATTTTTTTGTAGGCTTCATAGCTAGTGGTGCGAAAAATGGGCATGGTTCCCTTTAATTGAATATAATGCCTGACACTTCCCTATGAGCAAGATGATAGAAATTTGAAATAGGGGAGGTAGTAATAAGACTTTGTTAATTCTGATTACCTTTCCAAGAGTTATTAATGTAGCTAGGAATACCCAACATTTATTCGATAGCTAAATAAAAGATTGGCTGAATGGACTTTGATAAAAATAAAAAGTAAACAAATACACACATTAAACAACAACTGAAGGTATTAGAATGGATTTTTGCTAAATTAAAAATACTTTTTTACTAATTGAATCCGGTTTCTTTGATAGACCACTAGAAATACCAAATTTATGTAATTCTATGCTAGAAACGTGCCTTCGATTTTTGTTTTGTTTGCTTAATTAATTCCAATGAGACTTTCGTTAAGCCCGCGCACATTTGGCAGGCCCAACACGCGCTGACAACAACAATAACAAAAACAATACCAACATTAGTATGAATAACAACAACAATGTCTGACAAATCGTCTGTTCCAGCTCCAAATTCGAAATTAAAACGCAATTCGCAACACATACACACACTCACATGTACGGCCAAAAACCAGAAACATAACGAAACACGTGAAAACGCTACGAAACGATAAAAGAAACGCTGAATGAAAAAGCTTAAAAGCGATAAAGAACAGCCAAAGCAAAGCAAAACCGTCCGTGAGTATGTAATGTCCATCAGCTGCGAGAGACGTCATCCATCCGTCAGTGCCAATTGCCATCCGACCCAACCCTGCCAAAGCAATACGATACACAATACATGTTTGTTTTCATTTTTCGTGGAGTTTGTTTTCAATACGAAACAAAAACATTTCGTACATTTTTGATAACAAAATACGAACGACCCTGAGGCTGTGAAGCGCTTCTATTGAATAAAAGAAGAAGACCAAAAAAAAGCTGAACAAATTTGAGCACTTTTTCTAGCTACAAATAGAATAAAAGAAAACTTCATTGAACTATTCGAGGGTCATTGAAAAATCCATTTGCAGCCGATTACGATCGCAAACTGATTTTTGATCGTACACATTTCTATAGAAAGGCCGACTTAAATGAAATCAATGCAATAAAAGACCAATGAACTGAGAATTTGTCAAAATTACAACAAATTAGTGAGATGAGACTGCGTCTTAACAGTTACACTTTTCAGTGAACTGTCCAGCCTTGAGGGCGAAACAAAATAGCCTGTCACATGGTTAACTCAAGATATCGAGTACCCAGCTGATTAACCGATTTTCTACCTCTTTGTCTAAATACTATGTCTGATTGCTGCCCTCCCTTAGCTCTGATAGTGCACAAACCGTAGAAATGGAAACTTATCAATTTGTCTCCTTGTGTCACTGGCTATCGTCGTGTTGTGTTGTCTAGCCCTTCTTGCAACCACCTATACGTAGTACATAGTTATATACACTACATATGTGCATTTCTATCTAATTCCGCATTTTTTTTTTATTCTTTTCACTTGTTTTTCAGATATATTTTCCAAACCAGTATTTTTTCCATAATCACTGCAATGTATCTTTTTTCTACTCTTTCACATTTCTCATTTAGTTAGTTTGTACATAGGGACATTTCTAAACTGGACAGTCACACAGAGATTTTGGGTTTTTTCCGTAGTATGTATGTACCTACAAACCCAGCTTAAATAAATGTATCTTGAATGGGAAAGATACATTTTAGCGGAATAGTTAGTTGCAATTGGTTTCTGTAACTTTTTAAAAAAAAGTTTTTAATGCACCGGTGACTGAGACGCTGTTTCAGGGCTTACTGGTTAAAGATAGGAAAATACTAAATGGTTACCCAAAATGTTAGTGGCAATTTTAAGATTTTATAAACTCACCTTGCGATGGCGTCCTTTGTAGACCACGGCAAAGGCGCCATGGCCGAGCATATCCTTGGAGCTGAACTCATAATCCCCGACAATGTTCATTGCATACAAAGCGGCAGCGGCAGAGGCAGCAGCCGAATTTCTTGTTTACCGATTCGTTTATACCCTATACTAAGGTTCAGAAATTAAGGTTAGATTTAGAGCCCACTGACTACTGACTACTGCCAGCTACCAGACCAACTGACGACTACAAGTTGGCATAGGGCGGGACGCGAGTGCGGGTGGTTTTGCGGTTGCACTGCAATTTTGGAATTGGAAAATCAATTTTTGCTTTTGCACTTTTCCACTACGTTGAATGGGAGGGGGGTTTTTACTGTTTTGGTTCCTTTGTTGGTGTACAGTACAATTTTCACTTGGTTTTTTCCTCAATTTTAAATGCAATCTGTGATTTTTCTTGTTTTTCCAATGTAAACGATTTTGTCCGTCGAAATGTAATTCTCGATATCCAAAGTTTCTCGATACTCGATATCCAAAGTTTTCGCTCGACGTCGGTTGTTCAACTCATTAACAATTTCTCGCGTATCGCGTAATACTCTTGAATTTTTCGCAATATTTCTTTCTTAAATTTGTGCGCAATTTTCTTGCATTCCAGTTTCTAGAAAAGTCAATTAAAATTACACAACCGTTCTTGTAATATTTTCGTTTAAAGTTACAATATTTAGCTCAACTTTCACAAAATTTGCTGGTGGCTGACGAAAAAATACGACGTCCGTTCGCGATGAGCCACAAATACCAACAACAATGTCAAGCGAAAAATTGTTACAGTGATGCCACGTTTACCGTATGTCAAAAATATAAGTGTTACTTGTACTAAAAATGTAATTTCTCTTGTACTAATTTTGTGATCTCATTCAATAAAAAATTTTTTTTTTATGTTTGTAATCTAATTTTGTTTAGCTATAAAACCAAAGATTAAAGTGCGATATTACCGCAAAAGTTCGATGAAAAGATGAGGTGTAATTTGTAGGCTATTGTGAACTTTTGATTCTCGTTCACAATAGTAATGGTCCAAAAAGAACTCATCGAATACTTTGTACTTTGTATTCGATACTTGAATTTGAAATCATCGAATTCTAGAAGTATTCGATAATGAATGTTGTATATAAATGTCACGAGAAAGGTGTAAATATATATTTATTTTAAATGTAAAATAACCTGTGTATTATTTTATTAGTAAATACATAAATAAATGAATTATTACACAAAAGTCATCATACATATTCTTTAAGAATTCATATATCGAGTACAATACTGAGTACCGAAAAAAATCATGAAAGAACCATTGTGAACTAGTAATGAATTGGCTATTACTAGTTCACAATGGTTCGTGCTCATATTTTTGACAGTTTTCATATTCGTTGTGGTGTTGCCATACGTACAATAATTATCTTTTTGTACAATAATTTTGCTACTTTAAAAATTTGTAAATGTATATTTTTTTTTCGGTTTTTTGATAAATAGTAGCTACAACGAAAAAATTAAAAAAAGTAATGAATAAAAATGATAAAAGGTGTAGCTTATGCAGCTGATGCAGCTGGCAACATTTTTTTGTACAACAAAAACCAACAGGTAAAAAGTGCCATATTAAATCAAATCAGAGAACAGGAAACAATGGAAGAAGATTGAATTTTCAAATATTTAAAAAAATATTAGCAGACTTTAAAATAAAGGATGCCAAGCTGACATTGAAAGACCAATCGAAGGAGATGAGCGGCCACAACCCCACTAACAAGTAAAAGTAATCAAATTGATAATTGTAATTACTTTAAGTGCTGCAGATTTCTATATAATTATTTCCATTTTTATAATTCACAGACTGTGAGGGAGAAAGACGGCACGAAGGATGGTAGGATTACGACAGAATTCAGGATTAACGGTATCTTTGTAGGAACTCCCAACTGCATACATCATCATTTATGACTGTATGCACTTGGGAAACCATTTTGTGGTCAACCTTTCAGCTTTTCAAAATAATTTACTTCTCCTTTATACCACTTTTAGTAACGACAAAAACAAGGACGCCATTGTGGCCAGGACTTGAAAAATCAATAAAAAAAAAACCGTTTTCGGTCATGTAGCAATTTGACGGCACACTGTTATTGAATATGAAACAAAAAAAAAGATACTTCTTGTCATGAAGTCGGAATGGTTTCTTCAAATTTCTCGGCACAAATACAAAACAACACCCACAGATGAAATACTAAAAATGAATCATCCGATTGTAAATTGAATTTGTTAGTTTTTATTGCATAAAATACATAATGTCACTACTGTGACGCGTCCTAAACCAATTTATTTAAATGCATTATTATTTAGTGTCAATTTTAGTTCCATTGAAGGAATAAACATTTAACAAACTTCCTAAAACTGATGTGTTAACTTCAATTTCCAACTTTGCCAACGGTCTGTTTCAGGAGTCCAACAGGTGGGCAGACATTTTTTGGAGCAAAGCAATTTTTACCAAATTGACGGAGAACATTTTGTAAGACATTTAAAAATCGCTCATGTTATAATAGTAAAATCATGTTTAAAATAAGCCATGTCTTGCAGCTATGGCAGCAGGGTCCCTTATGTAAATCAGCAGTTCAATGATTTTATTTAGCTCATTTTATTTAGTTTTTTTCATAAATCAATTATATCAATTTGACCTGAAAGTTTTGGGATCAGTCAGTGCGAGCTCAGTGGTTTGCGGGACTAAGAAAAGTCCGGAATCCCGGGATTGACATCCTTCCCTGTAGCGTAAAGAACTAGTACAGAAAACTGGTGAATTCACTAGTTCACAGCTCAAATTACATCAGCTGTCCCCTAAAAACACTTTAAAGTGGTTTTGGCTTACGAAATGGGCTTATGGTAATATGTATTATGCCTGGTTTTCATTCACTGTCAAAATCATTGGCATCATAAGCTGACATAAGCTGACTGACGCCAATTCAGCACTTGGCTGAATTTGCTGGCCCGTGCCATATGCAAATAAATTTGCCAGCATGTTGGCAATTGTCGACGTATATGACAAACGGTGCCGTCACCTCATATTAATTTTTCCATATTTTACATCAATTCGTGAAATTTGCAATGAAAAGCAAACCTGTTTTCACTTAACTGACAATAAGCGGCATTGATTTTGACATAAAGAAAATGAGAGAGTTTTGATCGATGTTTTGGCTAGCTCAGTGGAAATGAGTATACACTTATTAATAAATCATACACCGCAAAGGACCATGCTTTCCGCATTCACCACATTTCAACTAATTGTCTATTTTGTAAAATAAAAAATAAAATTTGTATTTTAAAAGATTTTAATTCGTAAAAATATTCAACACACACGCCCGCATCCTAGTCATAATTTGCACTCTTTAACCACTTTACATGAGATAAACTCAGTGTCCTCTTTACAAAATGTCGTTCCGTTGTCCATTTCCGCACATATAAAATAACAAAATTAACCTAAACATTAATTTTGCTGTTGCCGTTCTTATTGTTGCAAATTCTTTCCTGACCGCAGTTATTTTGAACCGCGGTCTCCCCGGCTCACGCTTTGTATATTTTAAAACACAAACCAGCAAATTCATAAAATGCACAAAAGTCCCCAGCCCATATCTGACTCCGCCACCAAGCGACCATGACGGATGCATTTTAAACCACACAACATCCGCCAAAATCATTGGACAAAGAGAAGAAGAAGCCACAGAAGAAAGGGAAGAAGTACAACGAAGAACAAAGGACCCGCGCGTAAATTATGGCTGGCACGAGAAGGCGCCTTTCCCAGGGGCCAGAACTATTTGTCGGATTCTGTCGCTTTTGCCCTGGCCGACGTACTCGCACAGCAAAGAGCAGTACGCTAGAGGATGTAATTCGGTTTAGAAAATTAAATTGCACGTTAGCTGTTGGCGTTAGTTCCACGCTTTTGGAAATTAATTTAATAGCGAGTGTGGCGAGTTTGTATTTGCCAAATATAAATTCACAAAGATTTTGAAACTTAATAAATGCCATGGCTGACTTAGAGGTGGTGGGTGCAACAAAAGAGCCGTGCGGAAAATATTTAAAATAAAAATTGTTGAAAAATGTATGTGTTGAATTTAATTTTAATTCAGCAGCCTTCCTTAATTTAACATTTAATGCCAAGAAGTGTATCCTTCCGCCTCTTCTCTATTTTCAAAAATATTCCATTTCATTCCAAATACGAACGGTTGTATTTTGTATATCTTCTCTTTGCATTTTACTTAAAACATTCACCGCTCTGCTTTCCGGCACAATGTTGGAAGAAGGCAACACTGGGGCATTTAACACACAGCAGTCCTACAAAAGGGGTCAGAGGTTAGCACATTACTTCAACCGTAATTCGCAACAAAAGAATTTTTTGCCAAATATGAGAAAAATTTACTTTAACACAATTTTCATTTAATTTATTTGCTATTTTCATTTTCGTTGTTGTTGCTGCGTTTTTTTTTTTTTTGGTGTCAGTAAAGGGTTGGCATTTTTTATGGTGAAAGTTACACAAATTGCTTATTGTGCTGTCATGCGGAAATGTGCAATTATTTGTGTGTGCGTGTGTGTGTGTGTGTGTTGGGACATTTTGCATTTCTTTCGGCGCTTGTGTGCATGTGTGATTTTTCACACTTTCGCAACCGGGGCATATCCGTGTGCTGGTGACAGCATCGCTTGTACAGTGTTCCATTTTTAGTATTATGTGTGAACGGGGTAGGGATTTGTAATGTAATTTTTGCTTGGAAATGACATTTTGCAGATGAGTTTGTTAAGAAAATCCGTTTTGCGAATATACGCACATTTTTTTCATTCCAGAATTGGATTTGGAAGAAGTTAAAGTTATTACAAGTTTTGGAATCCACTGAAAGTGAAGTTTCGTATATTGCTTTTATTTGAATTTAAAACTTAAATAAAGTGTCATAAAGTAGTTTAAGGTAATGACTATTTTCTTGAAAAGCACTTTCATCACAACAAAGAACCAAAAAATAACATCACATTCACTTGCAATCACTGAAATTCCTAGTCAAATTCCACCATGATCCACTTGGAGGAGGAACATTTTTGTGTTAAAAAAACACTTTGAAGCGTTTTTTTGCTCTTGTCAATTAGCGCTCCGACATTGATGATGACACTACAAAGGGCACAGAAGCGCAGCAGAAAATAAAAGTCAGCCATTCACTTGGAGGGTTGCCTGCGGAAGACAATGCCAAAACCTCTGATAATGCAATGATAGTGAAGAAAGACAAGCGAGAAATCAACAATTGTCAAAAGCTGTCAAAATTGATTGTGTTTTTTTGGGGGAAGGAAAAAGTTGATTAAAACTGGGGATAAAGGAACAGTCGGCGTACGTCTATGAATATAGCTCCCTGCATTGGAAATTCGCACACCAGTGTACTCCCACACTTTGTACCAGGGCGATGTCATAGAGAACGATACTGTAGGGATAAGGTGTACAAAATTGCAATTTACTTAACAACAAAGAAATCTAAATAATTTTAATCAGAAAACGTGGTGTTAGTGATGACCGATTTGCAATATGATATAATTATCTATATCACATTAAAAGGCGTTACGCATTCACTCAGTGCTATACGACAAATAAAACTTGTCTAATGTCACGAACTGGGCTTAGCTGCTATTAATCCACCTCAGTTCGTCATGCACCACATTTGCTTTAAATGCTTTACATTTGATACACTCTTGTTTCTATTAAATTATTAAAGAAGATCTTATGAAATATTTTTTCATACTTTTCCTTTCATTGTTAGTTATCAACTTTTCTTTTTGGTAGACCCCTGTCTCTTTGATGTTTAATAGTTGCAAACTTTTAATTAAAAAAAAAACCAGAGAGTGGTAAAAGTGGTTCATTCTGAGATAATGGCAGTTTGAAAAAAAAGTATAAATAAAAGTAGTAAGAGTATTATCTTGGGTCAAACCGCAACTAAAATACCCTGCAGTTCCGCTTGATTCCAGTTCCATTTGCAAGTGTGTCCATTTTGTATCGATCCATTTCGTTCTAGTTTCGTTCCCATTTCGTTTCCGATGTCCAAATATGTTCAGTATTTAATAAATAAGAAAATATAAATAATTTTGGTAGCCATTTTGTACGGGAGGTACAAGGTGTTGTCGGATGTTGACAGACAGAGACTGTCATTGATAGATCGACTCAGATGGTCACCCCAAAAAACAACATGAATTCACATGTTTTTTTTCTCTACGTTACAAACGGTGTGACAAACCCCAAATACCCTTGTGTGCAGTTGGGTATAAAAATGAAATTAAAACGTAGAAGTTATTAGTGGGAGTAAAGTAGGGGGTACTTAACTGTATTGGACACGAAGTGCTGCAAAGTTTTAATACAATTTTTTCCCCTTCAAAAGTGACTCTGGTGGTGAGGCTTAAAATTTTAAAGGGACAGAACACGGATAGTATTTGAAAGATGGAGTGCGATTTGGATGAGATGGAAATAATTTAAGTAATAATAAAAGTAATTTAATTTGGACTAATTCATTGATTGTGAGTTGGTAACTTTATTTGAAATTTTATATTTTTATAATTTTTTTTTCTTTTTTTAAACTTTTTTACCAGCAAATTTTCCACTACTGATCGAATCATGAGTTTACTAAGCACTTTGAATACGCTCAATGAAATGTTCAAAACATTTTCCTTGTAATGGCTTTTACTTTTCTGAGTATTTACCAAAATAAAAGTTTTTATTTAAATTTGAACAGCCACTAGGCGCTATTAAAGCCTTTAAAAAAAACCAAGCATGCCAAAAGCATTTTAAACTTTACACATATTTTGTTTGGCATTCACTTAACTCGAAACAATTTGAAGCCACACGCAAACGCCACGCCACGCCACGCGTTTCGTTTACTGCTGCGGCACATAGCCCGGAAGCGGTATTTTGTCATTTTGTATTTCCGCTTTTATTCATAAACGACATAAATACAAAATAATAAAAAAGAAATGTCCGTTTTGTTTGGCAGCGGGCGTGTCCGCGTTTCGCACACGTAGAAATATTGCCCAAAAATTGTGTATGATGTTGCACAGTCTGTGCTGCTGCTGCTGCTGCTGTTGCATCTGGGTACGAAACGGCCAGGCGGAAGCGTTTAATAGCCACCATTACACCAACAAATAACAAAAGAAGTGGTCAAAACAACAAGGACCACATGTGGCGGCACCTCCAAAATATTTCATAAATATGACAGTGTTGGAAAAATATCGTACAATGGCACAATTTCATTTCAATGTTTGTGCACATGTGCATATTTCCAGTTTTCATTTAATGGCGAGAGTTTTTTGTTTACTCAATGGCTAAATTGAGATTACGAAGTGCATGCAATGCCCAATGGAAAGAGTGGAACAGTCGGTGGATCACAGATTTAAACAATATTTTTTTGAGGTTAATTTAGGTGCAAAAGAGAATTGCAAATTCAATTTTTATTTGTCCATAATCATTCTTAAAAACTAAACTCACTTAGCCAATACAAAAAAACCAACTGCATTTCCAATTAAATTTCCGCTCAAATAGTCCACAACACTCGAGCCATGCCTGTGCACCGCCACTTAATTCGCCTTCTCCGGTTTGTCCAGCCAAGCGCATTCAATCAAAGTTTTCGCACTCAAATGCGCATTTACAGTTCATTCAATTTCAGTTTAGTTTCAGTTCCGTTTCCATTCATGCCTGGCTCGGCTGTCGTCGTTCGAACTTAAACTAAACTTTGAACAATTTTAATTATGTTGGTCAATGCAGCGTAATGCATCGACAGCCGAGGCAGAAACAGCGATATTGGCAACAGCACAAAAACTTTCAACGCAAGTAACGATTTTAGCACTGAAAAAAAAAAAATAAGAAAATAAAAAACCGTAGTTGTCCGGGTCGAGGGGTGGCCTTAATGCAATTGTGAGAGTGTTTTTCTAAATAATATGCAAATTAAAAATTTCCCTCGAACTTTTAATGAAATTAATGCTACTCTGGCCATAGCAGAGCATAGATAAGCCGTGGAAGCGAAGAGAATAGCGGAAAGATGGCGAGTTCCCGTTGCTGACAGCAGCCATATTGAATTTTGGGAAATTTTGCATTTGCAATCGCATAATTCTTGCATTTCTACGCCTCGCAACCGAAATAACAGCATTTTAATAGGTTTTCTTGCAGTTTGCAATTCGATTTAGCGGATGATGGCGACGATGCCGTTGTTGTTGACGCTGACGTTGTCGGTGCGTATTCGGCACGAGGAGATTTGAGTTTTTGCAGCGTGCAAAGTTGGTGCGCACTTGTTTTGCTGATTTGTTGGGATTAGCACTTTTTGGCGTAAATAACTGAACTTTTGTGTTCGGATTTTGCTTGTTTGCCGCTCTGATGCGCCTCGCAGTGAATTTCTCACACAAATTTGTTTAAATTTAATTTGCATTTCTGTTTGCTTGTTAGTATTGAAAAGTTTTAATGAAGTGCCGGGTGGGAGTTTGTCTAACTCATATTTTCGGAGCGTTTTTTTAATCATATTTTTTTCCCAACTGAGGTTTGGGGTGCATAATTGAGAGTATTGATAATGAGAGCTTATATTCAATATGTTCTATTCACTTAATTGCTTCTGAGTTTGGTGTACCTGTCGGGTGGTGCGATAGCCAGGAATAACCACAAGGTATCCTTTTTAACCGATGGCTTTTGTAAAACAATTAAACCTAGAATTCCAATTCCAAGTGATTGTAATTGTGCATTATTATACAAAGGCTTCAAATCGACTTTCAGAATTTCGTCCTTTGTGGCGAGTATATTCAAATCTCTGTGGATAGACCAGTTTCGGAGAAAATGTATGTGAAAAACGGAAAGAAAGAATAATAATTCGGAATGGTGGCGTATGAGTAACATCAATTAACTGTTTATGAGGAAGGTGACGTAGAACGATGAGATCGATCTGATACGTTTGTGAGAAAAATCTATTTATCGGCTTTAATGGTAAGTGCCGAATAAGATATAGTATGGCGCATAAAACTCCAACATCATTTTGGGCGGATGAACCAAGCAGTTGTTTCGATCGGCGGCCGAGAGAGAGCGGACCAGCTGATGGGACCCTGACAACGCATGCAATTTGAAACTGATGTCAGTGAACTACTAGACTCGGTCAAAACCCGCCAACGGTCGTGGTACGTAAGTAGGTAAATAAAAAAAGTTTTCCTTCACATACTCATAAGAGGCTTAAGTTCTTCCGGTTATCCTTCAAATCGAATTCAACTTTTAACTAAAGTTGATATCACTTTCTAACTAAACCTTTTCATATCTTGTGGCATGTGCTAAGGGTTGTGGAATTCAAAATTCAGCAAATTCCTGACCACTCATACACGCACCCGTTTTCTGAAGAATGAACCGCAATAAATTTATGATGTTTCGAGGCAAAGGAAATAAAATCAACTATAACATATCATCAACATATTGATGGAAATCTTATAACCAGTGGCATAAAGCCGTATAAACAACAACAACAACAACAACAAAATCATAAAAGCTGGTCTCAAATTAATGCGAATTTATGACAATTCGAAATGCATTTCCAAGCCTCAATGTTTGTGTCATAAAAAGTTTTTATATATCGTATATACGTATGAATGTACGTGAGTTTTTGCTCCCTTCCAATGTTGATCCTACTCGTATATCATCAACAACAATTTTTATAGCTATTTATTTTTTGTTGTATTTTTTTGTTGTATTTTTTTTGACATTAATGCGCAGCCGAAAACTTTGTGCGAAATTTGTTTGTTTGCCTCGGTTCGTTGGTTTACTCATACACACATACATACATACATACATACGTTGGTCTGTTTGTTGTGTTTGTTTGTTGGCATGTTTGTTTTGTTTTGTGGTGGGCATTTTTATTATCGGCGATGTGCGAAATGCTGCAGTTATAATTTTTATTATTGAACAGTAGCATTGAACAGGAAGGCGGACTAGGTTTGGAAGGTGGCCCCCCCACTGTTTGGCAGAAAAATTATATTTTATGCCTTTTTTGATGTGTTGTGCAACGTCGGATGCCCCATAAAATGGGGTTCAATAAAAAAATGTTTTCGGTTAGCAGCTAGGTGCGGACAGGCCCCTTTTATGCCAACATAACAATATAAACAAATTGTAATAAAAGGACGATAGCATTTAACTTGTTAGCGCAAGTTTAATTGGTTGGAGTTGGCCGAATGGCGTTCTGGCACATCACAGTCAGCAGGTTAAAGGGCATTTTGAAGGTTATTTGCAGCAATGTAAGTGGGTGATAAATGAGCGATAATAGCGGCCGTATGAGTTCTTGTTTTGTGTATTTATCTTAATTTGTTTGTTTTTTCGATCAGGCTATGAGTACCTACTTGTGCAATGTAAGTGTTAAATTTTATATTCACTTAATATGACTTTAAATGCATCAAGATTCAGTGTTTAATGGATGGAAAGATAAACGGATGGACTGATTGATTTAAATCCAATCAAGCATGCATTTTTTTTCAACTACAATTAAATGTCACTCATACGCCGAGTGGTCAACATTTCCATGAGCAGACAAAACTAAATGAAATGTAAAATGACCCCGAAACATGTCCCCAATTTCCAACAAATGGTAAATCATTAAAAATAAACCAACCAACTTTCCCACATGCTTCATCAATAGACCACACAATCCCATTTTGGACGCTCTAACAACTTTTTCAAACACCCGAAACAAACTAAACAAAGCACCCAAGCACTTCGGCAACTACCGCAAACAAATAACAACAGAAAATAAAATGAAAAAAGGAATAGAAAAAAAAAAGCAAACCAAGAAGCCAGACCCAACAATGGCCATTTGAATCCATTGTCATCGCTCCGAATGACACCCCATGGGCGCGCCAACAAGTACAATTGAAATTCGTTCGTTTTTGTTACTGTTCGATTTCGTAGCTCCCTACGTCCCGCGTCTGCTAATTAATACCAAGACATTTATTTTTGCTCTAGTCAATTTGTAAACTTTCCAATCGAAACAATCTAAAATAATGAACATGAACGCCGTTGAAAACACACGAGGAGCAGCACACATATGGGCACACACACACACACACACACACACACACACCAAACAACAGCAAGAACTGGTGCCTCGGTGCAGTCAACCAACAAAAACCCGGAATGTGGTGCGCTTTTAAAATTGATTTTGTTGTTTTTCGAGTTGTTAGACGAAAAACCACCGAAAACTACTAAAATTTCCTGCAATTTCTCAAACGATGTGTGTGTATGTGTGGAGCCTGTGTGTTGGGTGTAGTTAAAATGTGTTGCATACTTTTTGGCGTTGACCATTAACATGCGTAAAAGCGGTCATTGGCTAAAGAATTGAGATGGGTCCTGTTTTTGTGTTTGCGTTTCTGTCTCTGTTTTGAGTATTATTTTTGTTTCCGTAATTCATTATTTGTCATTTTGTTATATTGTGGTTATTATTTGTAAAAGTGACAACTTATTTAGCGATATGCACTTCCCTTACTCACAGTATATTTCAGATTTATGGTACATTTGTTAGTATAGTTTGTCACTGTATATCCATCCTCAGAAACATTACTTGACTGACAACCAGGCCAGGATTCACAGAGGACAAGGGTTTAATTTTAAAAATTGTTGCATACTTTTTGGGGCTAAAAAAACCGGACAGTGACAACATTTTAAGTCGGTGGTTCAATAATTACGACTTTGTCAGGAACGTATGATGCGAAATGGTGACAACAATTACTGAATTAATGAGTTGCCACTTTCAGGTTTCTTGACCCCAAAAAGTATGCAACAATTTTTTTAATCCATACAAATATTAGCCCAGATAATCAGAATTAGGTGTACATTGCTATACCCCCACACTCACTGTGGCAGGGTATACTCACTTTGTCACAACGTTTGTAACGCCCATAAGGAGGCGTGTCCGGTATGGAAAAGTATATATATTCTTGATCAGTATCACCTCCTGAGTCGATTTAGCGATGTCCGTTTGTCTGTCCGTCTGTCCGTCTGTCCGTCCGCACGATAGCGGTCGCAGTTTTGGAGATATCGACTTGAAACTTTGGGTACATGTTTTTATCGTGAATACTGAGATCAAGTTCGAGAATCAGCCAAATCGGACAAAAACTGGGCGTGGCTCCCATACACCGAAAAAAAAGGTAAAAATTTTTTATTGTTGTATTCGATTGGAAATGTTTAGAAACGTATTTTTGACATGGTCCGAGGTTCCGAAGCCACATATATAAGGGTCTAAATGGGGTCTTGAGACCAATTTTTTTTTTTTTGTGGATTTAATTGGATATTTTTAGAAATGGATTTTGGACATGGTCCGGGCTCCAAAACCACCTATAATTGGCTCAAAATAGGGTCTTGAGACCACATTTTTATATGTTCGAGGTACTTCTTCCTACTGTGTGGGGGTATTTCAACTTCGGTATAACCGAAGATAGTCCACTCTCTAGTTTTTCGTTTCGGAAGAATGCCTCAACCGTTGTGCATGAAGTTTCAACCGGTGATGTAAATTTTTTTGTCAGTGAAATATCTCCGCTTTTATGTAGCTGCAGCTCTGAAGATGACTGTCATGATGATAGTCATTTTTGTCATTATGTTTTTCATTTTGAAGTCAATTCTACACTTCAATTCGCCAGATCAATGATTGAGGAAGGGATCAAATATGATGGATTTAAAGTTTCTTTTTGGGATCAGCTATTTCTGTATTCTTATTTTGCTTAACGCAGAGCCTAGGAACTTTTATTTCCTAAGTACTAAGTATCTCCAACCATTTCAAAATACCTTTGAAAATACTATTAGGAGACTCATTGAAATCACTGAGCATTTCTACCACGCCTCTTGATAGAGCGATACTCTGAAATTTCTTACAAAGGCTGACTGTGAAAGGAGAAAGCAATGCGCTATAATTTCCAAAGAAACGATTAAGTAACTGTGTCTACATCGCAATTGTTCTCCAGAACTTCCACCGGCTACAAAATATGTAGACACAGCTCCAAACCTAGGAATACTGTCATGACGTTCGACCCAGTGTGTTGCTCATAGTTTTCCTCGCAGCTGAGATCTCATTTTATTTACCTAAAGCTTATAAAAATAAATAAGTTTTTATATCTACACTGACAAAAAATACCAAACTGCATGGTATGGGTATGAAAAATGCATCACTGCTAGAATAAAACTGAAAATCTGTCGAGAAATTTAAAAAATCGCCCTCCCACGAAGAAACTTCGGAAGTAGTGTTGATATTTTACAGTCAAAGCAAAGAGTAACCATAACCGTCTCAAGTCATTAATATTTCAGTTGCAAAACAAAAATGTTCAGTCGTGAAACATCAATATTTCATCCTTCAAATGTAATTGGGTCTTTTCAAGGCATCACATGGGCTTAAAACCCATTTGGAACGTTTTGTGGACAAAATCCGAATATTCATTTAATGCGGGAAATTCACTACATTCATTACGTTATGATTTTTTTCTCAGTGTAGGTACTATAAAAAACATAAACCCCAAGAGAAGGGCCTTCCCGCTTATCCGGCACTGTGGACACTTACATCGACACCACTATTAATTTTCGAAAAATGCATTTTAATTTAATTTCATATCAATTAATTCAACTGCCACCATGTCTCTAGAGATTTACTCATACACCAAATGCCGTTTATTGTATTCATTACATGTGAACTATTCATACTTCGCAGATTACTTTTGTTTACGACAACTCAATTGATTGAATGAATTGAAATTCGATTTAATTTCATTTGTATGCTTGCTTTAGGCAACCAGATTCAGTTCGCCAAATAATACCTACCTATGCATTTGCCTAATTGCAAGAGATATTCTCTGCCTTAACCAGCTCGTTTTAAGTCAGCAAGCTACTGCGCGAATGCCGTATTTGTGCGCGCACACCGCAAATTTTCGTGGATTTTCACAAATTGCTGGCGTATTTCGCGGGAACATCAGCAGCGGCGGAAACAACAACAACCATTCAGCACATACTTACATAAGGTATACATGGATTGTGCGGAATGACGTGTTTATTTTCCTAATTGGATTAATTCGTGAAGAAAGTTTAATGACAACGAGCACCACCACTCTACTACACTCAATGGAAACTAGGTAGGCACCGTCGACTAATGTCGATGATGAAATTTTGCAAGATAAACGTTATGCGTATGTACCCAGATTCGGAATTCAGTTTGGTTTGCGGGCCTTTTTGAGGGGAGCAGCACGTAGGCTTTTATGTAATGTTTCTTGTACTATGAATTTAAAAATGAGTTTTCGTTACGTATACGCCGCAGCGAGCAAAATATTTATAATATTTTGAGCAATAACATTTTAAATTTGAATGTTTTCAAGGAGTGCGATTTATACACTTCAGCTCAATGTCTGCACCAATGGGAATAGGTTTTTTTTTTGTGTTTATTTCTTATTTCAAATTATTCCCAATTCTTTACATTGCACATTAAATGGAAAGTCTTATTGTCTGCATCGACTAGGCACCATATGATTTCATCCACATTCAACTAGATGCACGCAACGGATTCGTCGTTCTGCCATCAAACTGTCAATGCATAACGCCATGCTGAAATCTTGCAAAACAAAAGAAAATAGAAGAAAAACGCAATTGAAAATGGCAGCGATATGAGCAGCTACTTTATTGTTTGCATTACACTTTAGCAATAATGGCAATTGTCGACACACGCCAGTGCACAACTACTCATGCTACACATCCTCACGCACACACTGACACATGCATACCAACTCGCATTTAAATCACCGCCAAACAAAAGTAGCAGCAGAAAAGTGTCTTCCATATGCTGATAAAAGAGCGGAAATACGCTTACACACACAATCATTTTTCATACACACTTACCCCCAATACGTCATAGCTGGCGAATTGCTACACTCGCTGACTCGCATGCTATTTATTTCTGTACTGTTTCCTTGATATTTACAAAATCAGACGGCGCGGCGTCATATTTTCAGCTTGACAAACGCATACGAAAAAAAACACATATCGCAACTGCGTTTGTTTCTTTTTTTTTTTGGCGAATTTAAAATTTTCTTTTCTATTTTTTTCCTTGTGTGTAGCAAAGCGCAATAATAGAAAATCTTACAATTTTCCGCTTTGCAAATCTTTATATTTATTACAATTGCTGCTTAACTCCCTGCTCGCTTGCCCTCCTTGCGCTGTTCAACGGCGTATGTTCTGTTGGCATTCGGCGGGCATAGGTTGATGATGGCTTTTGTATTTATGTATGTATTGTAAGCGCATTTTTTGTACAATGTGTGCCCTGCTCTCCCGCTGTGCTCGTTTCCTTTTAGCATTTCACTGAATTCTTCTTCATTTCGAATATGTGCAAGTGTGTGTGTGTTTTGGTGCATTTCCTTAGCATTTGGTGCTTATGCTGGCGATATGCTTTTCTTTTCTCTTATTTTATGTGAAATATTTAAATGAAGGTTGACTCTTGATATTATTGCATTTTTTTCCATCGAAGGTACTACGTACTTACATATGTAAAGTTAAATAAAAGCACAGCTTATTTATTTATTTTTTTTTGGTATTTAATGATAAAACTTGAAATAAGTTTTAAAGAAGAGGAAATGCATTTAAATATTTTGAAAAAGAATTGTAACGTGGGTTGTACTTATATGTAGCATCTTGGAAGTTATCCTTCATTATCCTTACAGATTTCTCACATATTCGCCAAGGACAAAAGTCACGTTTTATTGTATCACCTTCATTGGTTTGGGTCTAACAAAAATTTCAACTTTTTACTAACAAAAATAAAATATTAACAACAGATAATTTCAATTACTGCCAACAAATTATTTTCATGTAAGTACATTTTAATAATAATAATACATACATACATTTTCCAACAAAGAGCTTCATATACAGCATTAAACAAGAGTTACAAACCTCCCTAGGACATGTAATGTAAAAATGTATGTCTATAGAAGTAGGGCTTTTGTGAAGCTTGATTTCCCGATGGGTTATTCTCCACATAAACGAAAAATGTGGTTGGAAAATGTAGTATGAATTACCTTTAGTTTGTTGAAAAAAAACGTTTAAATTGGTTTATTAGATACTAGCCTTGGCGTTGCCCACGTAAAAAAATACCGACATTCACAACAGAGAAGGGCAATGGAAAAATTCCCCTACTCCTCACATAGCTAGAAATTCTCCACAACCATTCCCTGATCATTCTGAATAGTGAGAGAAAGAGAGAAAGAGAGAACACAAAAATTCCATATAAAAAACTTCGAACTCTGCACTCTCAGCGATCTATACGCAGAAGAAAGTATAAAGCAACATACAATAATATTTTGCAAGCACAAACTATGTCAATGCAATCGAACGAAAATCTGATAAAATTTTAAAATAGAATTTAATACCGAAAATTAAGATATGTACTTACCTTTCGAAAATAAAAAAGTTTTGGATGACCATCTCTTCATCCATACGATATCACGTAAAGAAAATTCCCCTTATTTTTGATAATGATTGGATGGTATTGAAATGTAAGTAATAGCTTGTTGTGAAGGTAAACATCAACAGATTTGCTTCAAAATGATTAGACCATTTTTGATGAATTTTGTAAGTTTGCCAATTTGGCCATTTTTTGGCCATCGAATGAGTTCTTTTCATCGCATCTCTGTAAGTGGCGCTCTTCGTTATTGTCAACTGATACAATCATTCACTTCGCCAGTCTTCGCTGTTCTCCCAAACGATGTTCACCTATCACGCCTCCTGTGATATTACCTCAAGTGCGTTACTATGCACTGTACTACCAAAAAGCTAGTGGCTTTTGGATTTTTTGGACTATGTCAAGTGTATAACCAAACTATAAAAAATCATTTGTAATCACAATTTTTGTGCTATATATTTCTCTTTGCCTGCCTGCCATGTATCCACAAATTTTCAGTTTGTTTAAGCAAAACCGACTTCAAAATAACATATGATCCGCTTAAATTATTCTTATTCCATATTGCCTATTAATTAATAATAATCCACACTTTTTTAAAAATAGTTTTTAGCATTATTGATTGAAGCAACATTAAGCTGTAAGTACACATGTTCCCTAAGTATTAGCGGTTTTAAAGCAGACCAATTTTTTCCATTTTAATATTTTTCATTTTTAAATATTTCATCTGCTTTATGTGTTTGTAAAAATAAGCTTGTCATAGCATTAAATACATTTTCTTTTTATTTAAATGTGATCAATTTAATAAATTGCGGCATATGTGGCTCCCAGCAGTTAAATCATCAAGTTTTTTGTGAATTTTTGAAATAATTTTTTTTGTTCGATTTAAAATATTTTTAACACTTTTATTCTCATTTACGTTTATAATTTAAATATTTTTCGAATTATTATATATTTTTTGGTTTTACTTTGAAATGGTGTGCAACAGGGCGTATGATTAACATTCATTTGGTGTGTTTGCCGTTTGTGGGCTGTACACATGAAAAGCAATAATATCACATTGATGAGAAAAGCAAAAGCGAATATAAAAATATTTTCAAAAAGCAAACATTTTTAAATTAAATAAATACCAGTTGGTCGAAAGCGTCAAAGATTCCAATAGTTTGGAAATAAATGGCAAAGGTTATTATATTTTCCAATTTATTCACATCAAACCACTGATGTGATTGCCAGTAAACCAATTTTGTATTTAAAATTTCACAACCATAAAACTTATTAATTTTTCATTAAATTAAAAGCGCACGCACCTCCATAAAACCAACAATTGTTAAAATAACAAAAAAAAAAAAAATAAAAAAATTGGTAGAAAATATTTTACTATCAACTTTTATGGGCGCACTTTCATTAATGCTTATCAAACACAGACTAAAAGCATTTCAATGAGCATAAAAATGACTGCTGCCAATGTGAGAAGACAACTGCTTGTGTGTGTGTGTGTGCGTTTGTGTTTGGGTACAAACACGCTGACTGCTGTGGCTCCCTCATCAATGCATAAAGCTGTGGGTGCGTTTCATTGCCGACTCTTCACTGCAAATGCGAAAAAAAAATCAAACTAATTTTTTTTAATGGCATTTAACATTAGCAGGAATACAAACATATATAGGAATACATACATACACAAACACACACACATACACACACTCTGAAAAACATGACATGCACCAACTCCAACAGATACTTGGGTAATAAATTCAATTTGAGTACTTTTATTGCTGCGTTCGAGCACATTATGCAGGTTCACTCTAACGGCACTGCGTTTCTGCGTCTATCACGGCTGTAAAAATGCAGAAAAAACCAAAAAAAAAAAGGAAACTGTAAAAATTACATTATGAAATTAATGTGTACAAAAGGGAACGAAAAAAAAATTAAATAAAAAGAAGAAAAATGCAGAAAATGCAGAAAAACGCAGAACGAAAGCAAGACAAGGGCGGATTGTTTGCAAATATTACACATGCATGAAAATCCGTTTATGCGCGCAGTAGGCGTCAGTGTTTGTATACTTCTTTTGGGAGTGTGAATTTAATTTAATGCATGTCGTAAATGTCAACAATGTTGTTGTTGTGAAATGCACTTTTAATGATTAGGTGGCATTTTGAAGTATTCACTCATGACTGGAAAAAATCAGCAACGCGAAACATAAATTGTGATCTGAAATGAAGGACCCCCTACGTCCTTGCAAAGGTAATTTAAGATGCGAAGCAACTAACATACAACAATTCAACAAATTTCATGATTGTTCTCGCTGAGATCCTAATTAAATGAATTCATACGCCATGCAACGAGAAAATAAACCGTTTAACCACAAAAGAGCACAACTGCACTACAAATTGAACGCCAAATGAAACGCAATTACAATACAAAGTGGCGTATACTCTTGAAAGGGGCTCAACCAAAACCAAAGCGGAAAACAACGGCATAGTTGTTAATTAAAATAATGTGAAGTGCCGCGAACCGAGCGCTCGGAAAAATTCTCAATGCATAAAACAAACAGCAAAAGCTGCATGTTGTTAGAGGGGAATCGTCGAGGTGCAGTTTTGCTTTGCTTCCATTACAAAGACAAAAAACGAAATCTAATAAAAATTCAAATACAGCAAAATACTTGCAGCTGCTATAGCAATATTTAATATGCGGCCACAGAGCTGCGTTTGCTTTCACATCATTTTTTTTGTGATTTTTACATTCCCGCGACGCTTTGGAAAAAAAAAATTATTTGAAAGAAGAAATTGGCGCATTTACATGTGTGCATACATTTCAAAAGTGCATAATTAAAGTTTTCCCAGCAAGCTCAAAGTTTTAGAAAAATATTTTCGCATGCCCTTCGACGGTGGTGTGCGGTGAGCGGCTGGCCGCTACAATGTTGCGCTTTTGCATAACAGCAAGCTGCAAAATATTTACCATTGCTAAAGTGGAATTTTTCGAATTCAATTAAAATACGAATTTGCTGCAAATTAAATTAAATCCGGTTCTGAGGTGGCGTCGGTGATGGTGTTGGTGGTGGCCGCCTGCAATGCACCTTTTTGCAATTTATATGCAAAGCTAGGTGTGTGTGTTCGCGCGTGTGTTAGTATGTGTGGTTGGCAAACCATTACCATTACTACCGACCGCACCCGTTTTTCCCGATCCTACAAGTCAACACGACTAATCCGTTGCATAAAGCCAAATAAACATACTTCGAGTTCTGCTCGTACACTGTAAAGTTTGTCGCGCAAACCATTTCATTTGCAGTGAATGCAATTTAAAGTTGTAACTTGTTGCGAAATGTTAGAAAGTAGTTCGAACAATAAAGTAACAACATAGTTGAATGAAATATAGTTCACGTATAATTGAAATAAAACGTAAGTGTAGGGGTAACTCCGTGACAAAGCGACACGCATTTTGAAAAAATCACACTGTATCTCTCGGATTTTAATGAAATTTGGAAGGTAAATAATAACAACAATTTGTAGTATCTTTTGCGCTATTTTTGTATGTAACCATTTCGAACAGCAAGTTTTCGAAAATCTCAAAGTCACTACAAGTTTTTGAAATAAATCTTATTTATTCGATTTCTAGGAACAAATATACACCGACTATTAGAAAAATGTATAGTATTAACCTACACTCGGCATAAAAAGTCTAAGTGCAATGTTATTTCATATACTGCGGCTTACAGACACATTTTATAGCATCGATGTTGGTATCACTGACAAGGTCTAATAAGGATACATACATATTTGGCACTCCAACTCTCGAGGGGTTTGGGCCGTGCTTCTTAGTACAATTATCAGGGGCAAGTGTATATGATAATTGTGGACCTACAGTTTAATGCCTGTTCTGAACGTCGGGACTCCCAAAGAAGAAGTTTTATCATGGCAAGTTACCATAGCAAGATTGCCTGAACCTCAGTGGCATCTCTCAAGAAAACGAATGACATGGTACAAATAAAATATGGTTCTTTGTTGCAAGGTGTAATATAGTAGATAGACGAAGAAACTTATTTGATTAACAAAATTTCTGTCAGTGTGTAATTTCTTCGCATATCCTCTTCCCCAAACCGACCAAGGACAAGTTGAAATGTGAAGTACGCACATACACTCCCACACGGGAATAAATCTTATCTAAATAAATGCAACAGAAGAAAAGTAAGGAGCAGTGAAAATACCAACGTGTATGCAGCCGCGCGTACACCGAAACAACATTGCCACGTTTGCAATGCGATTGCCAAAACCAACCCAACCCAACCGAACTGCACCACACCAAAAGCATGCACGGCGGACAGGACGGATGAGAAATGTTTAAAATAAATCAAATTTAACGCCATGTAACGTGCGCTTAATAGGATTTTGTGTGTGTGCGGCGATTTTACTCACTTGGAGCGAGCGAACTAAATACAATGCGATATGTCAGTGTTACAAGTTATTAAATGAGTTTTTCAGAGCTGATAGAAAAAACACTTTATGCATAAATTGAATAATTCAAAAGTCGGGAAATTTAATTAAATCACCAAAAATACAACAAAGGATCCGTATTTCAAATTAAACTAAATCGTAGTGTTGTTGGCTGTAAGTCAAAGCGGCTAATGACCACAAATACGTGTAGGAATATCTTTTCCATTGGAACTTTAATAAATTGAAAATTCAGCAAATACCTTTTCACCACAAACATTTGTGTGCTTGTTTGCATTTGAGCTGTTGTTGGCATTGCTTATTGTCATCCAAAGACATTTCACTACCAAAGGGTGTTTGTGCGTGTGTGTGTGTGACTTCGAACATAATGCAGCAATTGAGTTGAGTTATTTGTGTATTTCAATTGTCAAGTTTTGTGGCCAGAAGAAATGTAACACGTGTGTAATAAGCTTAAAATGTAAATTACAAATTTTTAAATTGTTTGTTAGTCGGGTTTTCCCTTTCATCCTCAATAGTTAGTTAATTATAATTTATTATAATTGACTTAATTGCTTTCCTATGTATATATTTTTATTATAATGCCAAGAAGTGCTAGCAACAAAAGAAATGTCGTGCGACAATGCAACCGAATGCAAAAACCAATATCCTCTCGAATGAAAATTTGTTGCAATAAATTTTCCAATTGCGAACAAATCGTTTTTCTTTTTGTCAAAATCACATTGTGAGCTGGAGAAAATCATTGACACCTGTAACAATGGCAAAACAACAACAACAACAACAACAACAACAACGACGACGACGACAATAAAAGCAATACAGCAATAACAGCAGTGCGAATAGCTTAATAAATGCTTAGAATACGCACACATACAAGTAGCCTAACCAATGGCAAGCAGAATTGTAAATTGCAATATTTCAATGAAAAGCTCACAAATCAAGTGAGTTATGAGGGAAACGCATGGCAATAGCAGCACCAGCGGCAACAACATGGACACTGCAATTTCCTCTACGCTTGTGTTTGTGTGTGTGTGTGTGTACGCTTGTATATGAAATCGTTGTGGAATTTACTAGTTGCAATTTTATGCACTTCCAACGACAACAGCAACAATGGCATTTAACAGGTGTGTGTGTGTGTGTGTGTGTATAAGTATATTGTGAAGTGCATTTGGCACACACAATGGCAAAAATATAATATTACTAAGCTGGGTCCCAATAAAAAGGGACTTTTCGGTACTTTAAACAAACGCTAACAACGAGTATAAACGATGAGGCAATTGCTGATGTGGCATTAACATGTTTCGTTTTGGTTTTTGTCAACTGTGTGTTTGAATCTGTGTGTATGAATGGCTTGGGCTACTGTTGAAAGCTTCAAGAATTATTTGGCCATTTTAGGAACTACAAGTTGTGTTTGCAGAATGCATATTTCGTTTTAATTGTGTGTTTTGGCAATATTATGAGTAAAATAAATTCCATCTGATTGAAATCAATATTAATTTCTACTTAGTTAAGCAAATAAAAGTTTATTGTCATCGTTGATTGGTTAAATGTAAACAGAAATCGTACTAAGCTTATTTTTAGAATACTTTTTTGTTTGCTCGTCTGTGGTCAGGGACACCATTAAATGTGATGTGTGGTTTATATAGTCTGTGATCTCCGTCAAAATGTACATGCAACGCCATGATTGGCAACATCATTGGTTTGTGTCTGTTTTCAGTTTCGTATTTCGTATTTCGTTGTAATGTTTTAATTTTTTGTTCATTTAATTTGTGGCTTATTTTTAACAATTTCAACTAATTTGCGATGCATTCATGCGTTGTTTTCTGCAAATTAAACTAATTCGTGTCATTGCATATGCAATTATATTCGCATTCGCAATTGCAATTGCAATTACAATAGCAACAGCAGCAAATGTAATTTCTGCTTATTATGGCATTCGTTTAAATTAATCATTCGCTCGTATATTATGAGCTGTCGCCATCATTTGTGCGAATGTGTGTGCCTGTGTGTTTGCGCATTTAAATATTGAATTTAAATGTCAACATTTAAGCACACATTTTCATGTGCAATTAATGCAAAGTAATTTATTTTCGCAAGTATTTACTCACGTAGATATGCTCATGGCCGTCTGTCCGTTCGCACACGTTCCGTCGGCCAGCTTCGTTGACCCTTATCCCGCCAGTACATCTCCCCAGCGGTGACTGTCACTCTTGCTTTATTTGCGCTGTTATTTTGTAAATGATGTAATTATCAGCATTATCCATGTGTTTATTTTTTAAAAAGAGTTTTTTTTTTGTTCGCCGCACAGAAGCACGAAGGAAGTGGCGCTGTGAATAATGTGTGCATGTGTGTGCGTGTGTTTTACATTCGGATTTTGTGGGAATTTATATGTACGTATGACTGTGTGCGTGTTTTACACATGTTTGCACATCATTTGCAGAAATTATTAAAATTAAAATTACATGCAAAAGAATAAAAGCGGGATTATAGCGAGAACTTTTTGTGCTTGTATCATCAAGTGTGTACTTAAGAGATTTTTTCTATTTGCCGACACAATTTTTTTTAATGAAATATTTTATTTTTTTTTTTCATAATAAATGAGACGTTTAGTCGTAAGTGGAGAGAAGTATTGGATTGAATTTAGCTGTAGCCGTAGGGGGAGTCATTCTCTCTTGAAGCCACCAGCGGATGTAGGGGGCTGCAATTGCGCATATATGTTCTGTGAGACCATGGCTACAGATTCCTGGATTTATTTTCCAGAAGGGGGAGTGGCAGCTAAAAATATGACCATGTATCTTCCCTGCAGTCACAGGTGGACCTTGGAGGCTGTAATACAACATATCGATGATCATACGTTGACACCTTTTTTTCTTTGAGTTATCTACGTCAAGAGTATGAGTTATCTACGTTAAGAGTATGGCCATGCTCCCTAGCATGGCTAGAGATTATGGATCTGGGTTTTTGATTTTGAAAGAGGACGTTGCAGTTCATAATATGGGCTTGCCAGTTAAAGTTGTGTTTAAAAGGAGTCCAAATGGTGGTGATAAGTGGTCCATGGGTTGTCAAAGGGGTGTACAATGTATATACGTGCAAAGTTACGTGATGGATCAAGAAGCCTCGTCTGAATCATACTCGTAATCTGGGTAACGCATCAACACAATAGATGACGTTCGAAATACTTTGTGTACAAGGTAATCTTAATTGAATGTGGATACAAAATGCCATAAGAGACAAAATGGAGCCGCAAGTTTTAAAAATAATGGCATTTTCTATAGTCAACTGTAAATTGTTGTGACAATTACGATAAGGCCAGGCCATCAATTAGTTGCTCTTCAATAAAACGAACGCAAATTGTTTTACCTTTTGCCATGATGTTGCGGTTGAATGCAATTCAACAGCTCCAAACCACAAAGTGACAACTTATCAAGCGCTCTTTCGTTCGTGCATCGCGGGCGTCAACATCGCACTCGCTTTCGGCAAAAGTTGACAACGCATAACGTAAAAGTGGCAACAAAGATAAGCACCGCCACCGCCAGCACCAACATCACCATCACCATCACCAGCACCACCACCACCGCCGCCGTCAAGTTAATTACAAGTAAAACCATAGCCTTTGTCACTAGGGCGGCAACAGTGTTGCCATATGAACTTTTTTTTATTGCGCTTCCAGCAGCTTTTATCGCGACTTTTTCGCATGCATCTTTTTTTTTTCTCTCCCCCCACTTTCTTCTTAATTGCCGTGCACGCAAGTGTGTTAATGGCGAAAGTTTCGCTACAATTTACATGGCAAAGCACAAATTGCCCAGAGAAATGCTTGCGAGTGTGTGAGTGCGTGTGCATGTGAATGGCACAAAAGTTCTACCAAAAGACGAACTGTGCAAGTTTATGACGAAAGCCAAACAAATTGCTTTAAATACCAAAAATGTTTGTTGCAAATATAATATTTTGTTGATGCAATAAAGAATTGCACGCAAGATATTACCGTTCTTTCATCTATACAAACTTCCACTTATATATTGTGCAGCGAAACTAGAGTGCAATCAAAAACTTTAATTCAAAGCATTAATAGTAATGGCAGAAAGTTTTCTTTTTACAGCATACTAGCAATGCTTTTAGTGTATGTTTGCGTAAGTGTTGTGTTTAAGAAAGTGACACATTTGTGGGGGCAATAAATAAAAATGGGTTATATCGCATGTAATTTATTTAAAGATAAAAGTATTTTATAACTCAATGTGTATGACATTAAGTATGGTTAGATAGGAATAACTTAGCGTGGAAATAGTTTCACGAAAGCAATTAAATAAATGGCAAAGTCACATCAAATAGTGTTAAGAGATTCAATCGGGGTAGCATACAAACACAATTTTAGCAAAAGTACGGTTCGAATGGTTAAAAAAAATGTTAAATGTATTATCCTAAGGTCCCGAGGTTACCCCTATGCGCAGACGGTATTCTAGCAGCGTGTTACAACCGTACAATTGACAAGGAAGGTGACAAGTTAAACTAAAGAACGGATAGAAGAACAACCAATTTTTTTCCGCGCGGCACTACCTCTTGTCAAGCAATGGCAAACTTACGCGAGTATAATTTTCCGTGAAGAAATTTCACTTTCTGTTCGGAGCTGGCACTAAACTGGAACTCACAGAAACGATTTTCAGTCTGTGAATTACAGAAACGAAGTCGTCTCTGTGATTCGGCCAAGATCTGAACTCTGAAGCGACTAATGAACTTGATACATTTTTAACTATCAAATTCATACTTACCTTTGATGGCAAATATATTTCTAAAACTCAACTCGTGGTATGATTTTGTGAACATCATGCTTCCAACTGATTCCAACCACAAAATGTTGAAAATCTCAATTTAAATGCAATGCAACAGCTTTGTGAAATAATAGCTTGCTATAAGCATAGATGATATAAATAATTTATCGCATGACATATATGGCGCGTGCACCATTTTTACCATAATATCATTTAATACGAACACGCAGCCAATTGAAATTCCATGCACCTGCAGTACTAAACTCAATGCCAATAAACACGTGAAAAGAAATTCCAACACATGTGTGTGTGAATTCCTTAAATATGCTCGAATAAATGAAGTCAGCAACTTTTATCGGTAGTTCGAAGGGGCTACCGTGTGGCGGTAAGCAGCATTTTGCACATTTTATAGCCACAACGGGCGCTCGCGCTCACCGTTTCATTTTGTACATCGTACATTGCACATGTCCTGCCATAAACTGAGCACATTCCCGCACATTTATTATCATTTCGCATGCAGCAAATGCCTTGGTCAGTGCGTGGGTGCGAACGGTCCTTCGAAAGCTCTGTATTATGTGGTAAGTGTAAATGTGCACGAAATTAAAATTTCAATTACGCAGCTGCACATACCTCTATTCACATTCACAGTGGCATTCTTATAAATGCACACATGACCAATGCACACGCGTCACACACACACACTCACCAGTCTCTTAGCTCACAAGAGAGTTCCACCTCAGAGTGCAACATTTTGCCACATTGTCCTCGTTTTTTGGCTAACACACAATCGCTTTGAACAAACACTTTCGGGCATTTTTGTGCGTTGGAAAGTGATTGTGCACGAGTGTGCCCTTCGCTGATGCTGACATTGATGACTATTATAGTAGTCGTACGAGCAGTTATTGGTGCTGAGATATTGGCATTGCTCCTGTGTTGTGCTGTGATTTGCTGCTGTAAATTGCTTAATGGTGTGTGCATAATGTATGTGTTTGTCAAACATGGCATTTGATATCGAGTAATCGTACATGCATGCAAATTTAATTGCGTGAAGTCAGCAGAAATATTTTTGATTGTCGATTTTTAGGCAAATATCTAGACATTCACAAGAGATTTTTTTTACCTCGTATTATTACAGTTGATTATTGCGGCAGCAAGTGAGCATAATGATCAGCTAGTTTACAATTAAATCGAAAAATAGCTAAGTTATCAGCAACTCATGAAAATATTAGAGTCCGCGCAGCACGCAATCAAGGACAAATATAATTTGCTGATAAACAAATATATTCACGCAGAGAAAAAACATGGTTGGAGCATGATTGCAGCGATCATATTTACTTGCTACAATAATACTATGATTATAAAGACCATAGTTGGTTGGGGTAATCATGTAAATTATATTTAAATGATTATAGAGACCATATTATGATTTCAGAGAACATATTATGATTAGATTCCAACCATGCCAAAAACATGGTAGAGGCAATAATGTATATGATTGGATATTTAATATTAATAAGAGTATTCACGATCCGGAGTACTTGTGTAGATTTGTACTTTTCTGCAAACATAAGCACTAAAATATACAAACCTACACAAGTACAAGACACCTGCTGTAGCCAATTAATTCGACTCGACCAAAACTGGAATAACATTGCCCGCAACTTTGATCACAACTTTTATGACAATTGATACTAAAACAGCTTTTTAAAATAGTTCAAAATACCAAATTGTATCAAATTGAGACAAAAGTCACTAGTGAGGCTGTGTCGGCTATTGCGACTACGCTAGAATTGACCTCTTAATCTTACAAAAAATGTATATAAATGCTTAAATTCATTTCCAAAAATATTTCATGAAAAATTCATATACACATTCAAATTTCATATGATTAGTATATGTATGCCTTTAGAACACAAGAAATGCAAGGCAGTAGTAGCTAAACGTGCTAACGCACTTCGTCAGCAACCCAAGTGTCCCGGGTTCAAATCTCGGCACGGGCAAACGTAAGTAAGTAAAGAAAAATGTATATGAACTATTATTTCTTAAATATAATATAACCAATCAGCTAACATTACATTGAAATATTAATAATATAATTTAAAATAATTAAAAAGTAGATGTAGAAATTCAATAGAAAGTTGACTAAAAATTGGTTAACATGATTGTAACCATCATGCAATTTTTTGGCTGCAATCATTACATGTTTATTTTCAATCATGTAAATGGTTAGCTGCAATCATGTAAATGTTTAGTATGCAATCATGGCATGGTTGGTGCAATCATTTCGTCAATCATAATATGGTCCCCTTAAAATATGATTGGGTCAACCCTGTTTTTTCTCTGCGTGTTGGCATACACTTCGTATGAGTAATAAAATAGCATCACACAATTCTGGAATTTGGATACTCTTGGTTGTTCCGATGATCATAGCTCAGCTCTTTTTGATCCAATTTTGAAAGTTAATTTAATGGCGGATCACCCTCCAAGTGAAAGCAGCAACGTACTTAATAAAAAATCTGGAAATCCACTTACTCCCTTAAATAGTTCCTAGGTCAAAACTAACACTTGCTACCGGCACATATGTAGGATTTTCCCATATAAATTGCATGGGAAAAATTTGAATATTTAAAAAAAATTTTCAATATTAGGAGCAAAGTTTAGAGAGTCTGGAATTTAGAAGTGGTAGGATCTCTTCAATGAATAAATTACTGTAAGTACCCCCTAAATGTATCAGGCGATGGACAAAGTGTACCCTAGATTGGCCCTTTTTTGGGAAGGTGTTCCCAATTCCGCTCTCCGGGGCTTATTTTCCGAGGTTACTGGAAAAACTAATGCAAATACCAACATTTCAAAACTTTGATTGAGCTGAATTTTTTCGGGATTATCTTTTCCAGTAACCTGGGGAACGGAATTCGGAGCACCTTTTAAATCGCCTACACAACGAAGGACCCAAATCGCTGTCCGAGCAACAGATGGTGACCTCAAAAGAGTACAGAAAAGGTAGCAAAGGTCATTTTGGAGCATTCTAACATGTATTTGGATTTGCATTTTTCTTTATTTTAAGTTTTCGAAACTTTTTACTCAAATTGAATACTTACCATAGACTTATCTAAAAATTGGGTCACTTGTTCCAAAAATGAAACAAACACTATATAGAATTACCATTCTCCTCCCACACCTGTAGTGCCACCACAATCGGATTGAAATGCGAAAGTTTGTGCAGCCTTTTTTCTTGCTGCCAAAATCCAACTTTAAAATTTATTTCCTCTTCACAAACAAAACGAAGGAAAGGAAGAGAGCAAAAAAAACGCCTTGAATTTCGAACAAATTATGTGTGAAATTAAGAAAATGCTAAAAGTTTCCTTTTCACAGTGGCGCTTCTTCTGCTGCTGCGCTGACGCTTCGCTGTTGCTGATGATGATTTATATGAGAAGTGCATGTACACGTGAGCGTGTAAAACTTCCGAGCCCAACTTTTGCACGTGCACATCTGGTGGCGACCGCAAGTGGCTTTTGCGATTTATGGGGCGTGGCAGTGTTGAGGCAATGAGGTGGTGGTTGACAACGCCCATGCAATGATAACAAATACGCCCTCAACATATACATACGTTCGCGTTCGCATGAGCAACACTTACTGCAGGATAATCGAAGGCGTTGCGTTACGTTGTGGTGCATAATATTTAATGTTTTTAATGGAAAAACTTTGTAATGCGATTCGCCACACATTCATGCATTGAAACACTAACAGGGCACATGCACTCCCATTTGTTTGCTTGCTTTGGAGAGGTGAACTTTTTTTTCAGCTGATTTTCAAGTTTCTGTCTTGCTGAAGGAGACTTTTTCGTAAAGATGTCATCGCATTGCACATAGCTTTGCAAATAATTCCTAAGTGCTTTGCAATACGAAAGCGGGCAATTCGATTGCATTTTTTTCGTGTGTGTGTTTGTAGTTGGCTGTGTGTATGTGTGTATGTGTCGCTTTTTAAGCGCCTAAGTGGTTTTCTGTTTGCTGCCAATGAGAAGTTTTCATAGGCAAAGATTTTCGCTTTTGAGTTGGATTGAGTTTGCTTTTGGTGCCCTTTGTTTTTTCCTCCCTGAATTTGCTATTCTATTTTTGATGACATTTTTTGTATGACAAACTTTGGCATTGTACAAGAGGTAAAGATTGTCATTGTAGAAAAAGGTTCGAGTAGAACTTGCGGATTAGAAAGGATTTTTCGGGAATTGATTGCTAATGGCATATCAGTGTATACAGCACTGTGTTGTTTTAAGAACGAACAGCCAGCAAGGGCTGTACATTTTAAAGAACAAAAAAAAAAAAACTCAATAGAGTAAAATAAATTCTTCCAAACTATGCAAATACTTTGAAAATACAATTTTCTTAAATAAAAATACTTCCGAAAACCTCAAGTTTTGTTCTAAAATTTATACGAACCATTTTGTGCGTTAACCCTGATATGTATGTAGTTTACCTATATTTAACTGCCATGGCTCTTTTGGAGAATCAAATAATCCCTTACGAGTGCCATCTCGAGCCATGGCCTCACGGCTCAAAGCTGTTGGCCATTTCCTCCACGGGAAGACCTGGGAAATCGAACTTGAAGAAAAAATCAACCTACTTACAGTGGCGATAATTGGGGACAGCCTATTTTGGCCATTTTGAATGACTTCCCAAATATTAAGAATATTAAGTTGGGTACCATTGGAAAGGTCTCCTGGAGTCCGTTCAAATGAGTACAAGGATACCTAAGTCCTAAGTCCTATCGATAAAAAGCCTCTTGTAGATTTAGGTACTTTTCGAACTTGCAAAAAGTTGCACTGGTAAAAATAAAATTTTTTTACTAAAAAAAGTTTTGTGATAAAAAATTCTCCTAAATTTTGCAAACTTTTTAAAAACTTGAGATTTGGGCGAAAAATTACATTTATCAAAAACCAGAACAGAATTTTTTATCAATAACTTCCATACTCCCGAAGAGTTTTATATAATAGTAAAGATTGAAATTATGCAAATCAAAAATTATACAAAGCACAACTGCTAGGAAAAACGGATACCTGCAGCTTCATTTCATTTTTTTAAATGCGATTTACAACTCAATTTGAATAACTTCATGCAAAGCATGATAGCCCCAATCAAATTTTTAAGAGAATGAAAATTAAAAAAAATTATATTCTTTTTTTTACTGTTATCATAAAATCCTTTACTGCGGCACTAACTTCAATAGTCAACAACATTTTTATATACGCCAATGGTTAAAAATCTTTTAGATGTATTCGGTAGTGTGGAACAGTTATATGGTTACATTCGGCATGCGTTGCTGTAGAAGGGTGGGCCTTTTTTTTGCCTTTTTTTAATTTGTATAATCTTCCACTACAACTGTCCCCTGACAAACACACACGCACACACATGCACGCAACCACATCAGGAAATTGTAATTCTTCATTTCGGCTTTGCAGTCATGGCACTGTCCTGGCATTTTTGAATCTCTCATATCGCAACGTATCTCTGGAGATTTTTCATTTTTACGGTTCAGTAAATCTGTGCGCTCTACTTAAACCATATTAAAATTTACTCACCAGTACACCGAAACGCACACAGCCATCCAAATACACATATGAGAGAACTAATGTCTGACTGACATACGCTCATATGCACTTTGGACAAAATTTTCTCTAAATCTTTTTGAGAAAAAAAAAACACAACCTAAAATTTGCATAAAGAAATCCCTGATCTCCCACACATGCTCTTACATGCAGGCATATATACCCTCATTCTAGTTTTTTTTTTCCTCGTATGGTACGAAGCTCAGTTGGATTCTTCCGCATGAACTCTGTTATATTTCACATCTTGCAGGAATTATTTTTTGTTTTATATGCTCCGAAAATCTGCAATAGAATCTGAAATGGTGAAATCATTAATCTGTGGGCGGAAAGATTTTGGTGCAGGAATCAGTTAAATTGAATTGGAACCAATTCAAATTCGAGCGAAATTAAATAATTGTCAAATATGATAAGGAAATGCGAGGATTTTCTATTAATTAGTTGAATTAAGTTTTGGTACTTAGTGCAGCAGTGTGTCCTATTTCCATTTCCCACCACTAATTTATTTATTCTTGAAAGTGAATTGAAATGTAATATCAAATTATTCAATTTATCGATTACTTGCCGTGAATATTTTACAATAATTGTGACAAAATTGTCTAGCCCCATTGTAACTAAAAGCCTTAATACGAATTATATAAATTACATGATGATAACAAATCGCAGTGGGCGAGCAACGGGACGTATGATGAACATTTAATGTCATTTACATATTAAATGTAATACTTCAACAACGCAGTTAAGCCACAATTGGTTTACTTTGGTGAGCGCCCTTCCAGCCAAACATACACACATAAACACACACAAATCTCATTAAATGTATTCAACACAAATGAGATTCTCCCAATGACATTCAATTTGGTCACTTCAAATGGAAATTATATAAAGTTATGGGATTGGTTCAAATTGTGTGATGCTGACAACTTAAAATGTGGGAAAGGAATATAAAAAAACCCACCCTCCAAAAAAAAAACGATGACAAAGAAAATAACCCGAAGCGAAAAATAGTAAAATTTCACTAAACAAGTGCAAGAGGAAGTAACATGAAATCACAGCACGCTGGCATATCACACAAACATCACACACACACACACATTCATAGTTTGCCGAGATACATATTCAAACAATGAAATTTAGAATGAATTATTATACGTCAATGTTGCGCCGGATGACATGATGTATGAACAACATATTGTGTGGCAGATGCAGGAGCTTCAACATCGACAACGAGATCGGTTCGTATTGTGTTTTAAAGCACAAAAAAAAAAAATCCCCAAAAAAAGGAGAGAGGGCTTTTGTTGTTGTTGTTTTTTTTTGTGTATGAGTGTTTTTGTGAGTGAGTGACTGAGTCAGTTGGTAAGTGAGTGAGTGAGTGCCATGTCCTTTCAATATGTTCAATCAGTTCATGCTTAACTGTAGTAACTTACTGCAAACACAAAAGCACACACATACACACTCTCACTCACTCACTCACTCGCATCCATACAAAGGGCATAAAATCATTGTGTGTGCATTTTCTATTCCCTTATTTGTTGGCTGTGAACGAAGCGAAGCAGCTTCTTCGCCAAAAGGATACTTCAAGGACTTTTAATATAATTTCAACAAAATGGGAAAAATGTGTTGGGTAGTAAATTGAAAATGCTGATTGCGTGGCGATTGCGCTTGTGTGTGTGTGGGTGGGTTTCTTCTTTGAGTGTCTGTTTGCAATTTGTGGTTTTTGTGTGGCATTGTTTTCAATTTACTTAAGTGTGTTAAGGATAATGGCCAGAAAAGGAAGCAAATCCCCTTTTTTTTGCTGTTGTTGTTAATAAACAGATTTTAAGGGCCTTTGATATAAGCCAAAGGATAACTATGAAATGTGACCAACTTATATGGTAAACTAATAAAGCTAGAAATTTGCAAATATCCTCAGCGATTCGGCTGCAAATTGTGTATGAAGGAATCAATGAAATTAAATTTACTTTCAATTTTGTATAAAATTTTCTTGTAAAATCCAACTGCAAATACCCCCCGCACTCTTTAGTGCAACTCCATTCTGTTCACTCAAACGAACTACTTGCATTATTTAACGCAAATGACCCCAAGCCCAAAGGGCATCTTACTCGTGAGTAGAAAAAATAGAAATTTCTTTTAGATATGAGCCAAAAGAAAAACCTATGCAACAGCATCTTTACATGCAGTTGGCCATGGATTTTTTATAGTCAAGACGTGTTTAATACACGGCACACATGCCATTTCCACACACACACTCTAACGCTCTATCAGGGAAATGTGCAAGAAATTGTTAAAACTATTACATTTTGATATATTCGCAATTTGCGAGGATAAATGTACTGCACGGTGTAGTGAGTGTATTCTAGTTTGGGAGCTTAATTTAAGCAGCTCACATGTTCATTGGCCATTTGAGTAACGAGAATGTGAATGAGTGAGAGGCTGAGCGGAGGCATGCTGTATATGTAGAGTTGCTGCAAAATTGCAATAAATGTAATTTTTTTTGCTCGTCTTTATGGCAACAGATAATAAAACTTATTTACAATGCCACGTGAGTGAATCAAGCGTTTATTAACGGACATGCATTTTGTATTAGTGTATGTACTTGGACCGAATACATAAATGATAGACACGAGAGCAAGAATTCACATCAGATTCAGTTGGAGAAAAAAAAATCCAATTGACTACAACTAAATATTTGCATTTGCTTTTCTGCAAGACCATTTGCATCAACTCGTAAATATAAATTTTTTTAAATACATAAATACAAAAAATGGTTCTAAAAAATAGATTTTTGACTGTAGGCCAGTGGTCTGCACTCCATAGTCTCGCGAGGCCGAAGGCAATCGCACAGACACAATTTGGCAAATCACACGCATGCGAAAGCTGTTTGATCAAAGCATGTTTTAACTGCAGTCAGACTCACGCAAGCACATTGTATTTAGAACGCTCTATTTATATGTTTAAACTATTCGAAATTATATGTCAGCCTGTGTAATTGAAAATGGAGATATGACGCTGAAGGCAATTCATTTCACACACACAAAAAAATAATCTTTCCGTTCAAACGAATTCGAGAATCACATTTAAATACAAACAAAAATCACGAAATCATTTCATTCCATTCCATTTCAATTAATTTATGAATCCGCATCACATTTCGACCAAATTAATTTCGGCTCTAAATTTACATTGCTGACCAAAAAAGCCCATTTTTGATGTATTCGTTTGCCTGCTGGCACATTTAAGCCGAAAAGGGATAATTGCTATCTAAAAATTATATCCACGTGTTGACATACTATGACGACGATAGAAATTCAATTCTCTACACTCTGAAGTCTACGGCGACTTTACGGGCCACAACCGTATGCAATTATAATAATATCATTAACAAATAGCCGCACCAAAATCGACTAACGAACGAACGAAAGACCCAACGAGTTAAGCTATTGGAACATTGTGCATAATGATTTAGATTGAATTTAACATAAAACTAATACAGAGGATAACGTAACGTAAACGCTGCTAGCTAGAAAGCACTACAATGTATGCCTTCCAACTTACAATATTTGAACAGGTGTTGATATTCATGCCGTAGAAGGATATGAACTGGGTAACCACTCACTGCAGGGACCGAGAGTGGAGTGGATACACCGTCAACCCATCTGAAAGCACCGCAATTCACTCTACCACAAAATGTATACAAGAACACACAAGCACACTCACTTGTAGTTTGTAACTGTATTGCTTTAAGTAATTGAATCGGGCATTAATGTTGGAAATTTGTTGCATTCACAATTCTCGGAAGGTGGCCGATGTGCCTTGGCTCTTCTCGTTTTGGAAATATTGCAACAATATTAACATGAGTTTGCAGGCAGCCTGTGTTCCTGCTATTGCGCTATGATGGTGAGTGTTGTATGCCTAGGCGGACAGAACGAATGGATAATGCGTTAAGAGCCGCACCAAACAATGCCTGTAAGGTTTGTGCATCTAGTTTGTGGATACATTGGACATACCCGTATATGTATGGGCAATTTTTGAAATCCAAATTTCGCAGAATTCCACCCAGATTATTTTTGAACTCAAATTTGTACAGTCTTTTAGATGAAAGCGAAACATTGGAAGAGTATTTGGCCCACAATAAAATAATCGATTTTGAAAAGTAAGTGCAGGTCCAACGTACATGTGTACGTATATAGTTGTGTGCGTTCTCTTGCATGTATACAAAATATTTATTATGCTACAAAATTTATGGCAAAAACATTTTGACAAGCCACATATTTAATTAGCTGCTCTTCCTCAAAGTGTCCATTGCAATTTGCGGTATATTGTTAGTGAGTTATCATGTTGCATCATGTAGCGGAAATTACAAAATGGTGTGGCTGTAAAGTAAGTGGTTGACTCTCTCTTTCTCTCTCACTATGTTTCCTTTCCGTGCTGATGTTTCCCGAAGAGGAAGTTAAAATTTGCAGACCCTATTCAAGCCTAATATTCAATACATACACATTGTGTGTGAGGCAGGAGAAATATTAATAATTTTTAAAATTTGTTCCATATCATGAAGACTGTATGCCAGCGTATTCTAGAATTTGTTATACAAATTCCGATAGTTCCCTTTTTGGAAAAATTTAAAATGGTAAGTATTAAAGTGTTGGTGTACTAGCTGATGTTAGCCAGAATAGGAGCTTCATTTCTTTAAAAAAAAATTGTTTTCTGCATTCGCATACTTTTTACATTTTCCCCTTCAACAGAGTGGACTTTTCTTACGACTTCACGTTTCGACAGTTTTACAAAGTTTAGTTCGGAAAATACGCGAACAGAGCTATTTTCCTTCAAATGACGTACATACAAATGAATTCTCCAAAATATTTGAGTGACAGTTAATTGCAAAACCTTATTCCACCATACTAAATCAAAAACTGAAGCAAATTTTCCCATAAAAAAATTTGAAAAAAATATAAAAACATAAAAATACTTTCGCTTTGCCAGCATACAATTTATTTCATTATTATGCGGCACACTTGCCGCAGCAAACAGCGCTTAATGTCCCTTCGGTCACTTAACTGTCCACACTTGTGAGTCATGTGCCTTTGCTGCTTTGCTGAATGTCAGAGCTCTTTTCTTCTTTTTCGTTAGCTTTTGCTGCATATTTATCTTCATCTCGAGAGAGGGTCGAGACTGTATGCAGTTGATATAGTGCACAGTCTAGTACTTGTTGTGGCTGTTGTTGTTGTTGTTGTTGCAGGCCGACTAGCAAATGCCGCAGCATTAGACCTTTTATCAGCACCGCCATTGCTTTTGATGTCAGCGCATTGCTTTTGTTGTATGTGTGCATGTGTGTGTGTTTAAAGGGCAAGAGGCACATACAACTAGGTCCTGCCCTCGTACAGATGCAGCAGTTGCATTCATAATTCTCTGTGAATTTATGAACACTAAACTGTTATTTACGATGCTCAAAGGCATTTCAGTTGTACAAATGCTACAACTGGGATGAAGAAATCAAATTGGGTGCAGGAAATTGTAAGTTAGCCGGATATTGGTGAACGAAACATCCTTCCAAGGATATTGCGTTTCGAAATTGTCAGGCTAGGAAACGGAATTGATGATGACTGCCACTTAATGTGGCCCACATGCGAGAGTGCCTATGAATTATCACAAAGAAAGCGAAACTAATTAATTAAAAATATGGGAATCAAATTGCTCGTCTACGACTGCTCTTTTAGGGTGAAACGTTTGATGTTCAATCCAAATTTAATTTGCCCTTCTCATTTGCATAAATCAACTGAGATAATTGATATTTCCCCTTTAGTTTGGAGACCTTATCAAGACAATTAATAGCACAAATTCCACTTTAAGTATAATAGAAAATTCACCAACTGCATTTGCCAGTGATGCAAAGGCCGATACATAGAGCACATAGCCCATGAAGCAATAATATCCACAGTTTGGCAATAAATTCAATTTCAATATGTCCACAAGGACATGTTACATTAAGTGCCCAGTAGGAAATATTTACTTCAGCTGTGCTCTTTGTTGAGTAAAATATTCCAATTCCCTTCGCATTTCTGACATAATTTATTTTATTGCAAAAGTTGTACAAATTTGTCTACCGGGCTTAACTTACTGTCAAGGGTTGGCTACTGGACTGAAGCTACTGAATGTTTTGGTGGTGCCCTAAATTGTCATTTACCACCTTAATTCTCATTTCATTTCATCGTTTTCATGATCAAATCAACGAAATTGATGAGGAAGATGAAAAGGAAATTATGTCCTGATGACAATTTAAACATTAACTCACAAAGGACACGACCGCCTGCAGTCTGCATGTGTGTTGTGTAAGTACCTACATATGCCACTCAGGCAAATATCCACCTTGTTGTTGTGTGCTGTGTTATGGGAATTTTGACAATAGCACAATTGCCAAGTGTCTCCGAGGAGATGAATTAATGACATTATAGGGCCTGTGAGACGAGTGCAATGGCGTTGGCATCGGCGTTCTGGCAAGTGTCTTGTAAATCACAATCGAACAAGACTGTGGGTAAAGGTTCAAAACAACTATTGACTGACGATTTGCTGTTGAACAAGGGCAATTGTATGCTGGTGCCAATGTGAAGCGACTGACTGGAGATTAAAGTTTCAATATTTCAAATGATGGCATAGCAGGACAGAAAGATATTAATTCCTGTGGATCAAATGGTCTTACGTGTTTTGAGAAAATCGATTTATGTTTTGGAATGAAGTTGGCAATTATTACAGGGTTCTGGTATTTTCAAAACAATGAATGAATCAATAAATCAATCAATCAATCAATCAATCAATCAATCAATCAATCAATCAATCAATCAATCAATCAATCAATCAATCAATCAATCAATCAATCAATCAATCAATCAATCAATCAATCAATCAATCAATCAATCAATCAATCAATCAATCAATCAATCAATCAATCAATCAATCAATCAATCAATCAATCAATCAATCAATCAATCAATCAATCAATCAATCAATCAATCAATCAATCAATCAATCAATCAATCAATCAATCAATCAATCAATCAATCAATCAATCAATCAATCAATCAATCAATCAATCAATCAATCAATCAATCAATCAATCAATCAATCAATCAATCAATCAATCAATCAATCAATCAATCAATCAATCAATCAATCAATCAATCAATCAATCAATCAATCAATCAATCAATCAATCAATCAATCAATCAATCAATCAATCAATCAATCAATCAATCAATCAATCAATCAATCAATCAATCAATCAATCAATCAATCAATCAATCAATCAATCAATCAATCAATCAATCAATCAATCAATCAATCAATCAATCAATCAATCAATCAATCAATCAATCAATCAATCAATCAATCAATCAATCAATCAATCAATCAATCAATCAATCAATCAATCAATCAATCAATCAATCAATCAATCAATCAATCAATCAATCAATCAATCAATCAATCAATCAATCAATCAATCAATCAATCAATCAATCAATCAATCAATCAATCAATCAATCAATCAATCAATCAATCAATCAATCAATCAATCAATCAATCAATCAATCAATCAATCAATCAATCAATCAATCAATCAATCAATCAATCAATCAATCAATCAATCAATCAATCAATCAATCAATCAATCAATCAATCAATCAATCAATCAATCAATCAATCAATCAATCAATCAATCAATCAATCAATCAATCAATCAATCAATCAATCAATCAATCAATCAATCAATCAATCAATCAATCAATCAATCAATCAATCAATCAATCAATCAATCAATCAATCAATCAATCAATCAATCAATCAATCAATCAATCAATCAATCAATCAATCAATCAATCAATCAATCAATCAATCAATCAATCAATCAATCAATCAATCAATCAATCAATCAATCAATCAATCAATCAATCAATCAATCAATCAATCAATCAATCAATCAATCAATCAATCAATCAATCAATCAATCAATCAATCAATCAATCAATCAATCAATCAATCAATCAATCAATCAATCAATCAATCAATCAATCAATCAATCAATCAATCAATCAATCAATCAATCAATCAATCAATCAATCAATCAATCAATCAATCAATCAATCAATCAATCAATCAATCAATCAATCAATCAATCAATCAATCAATCAATCAATCAATCAATCAATCAATCAATCAATCAATCAATCAATCAATCAATCAATCAATCAATCAATCAATCAATCAATCAATCAATCAATCAATCAATCAATCAATCAATCAATCAATCAATCAATCAATCAAAATTCGTAGGCAATAAAAAAATGTATGAAATTTAAAATATAATCCTTCTAAACGAACCCATTTCTTGAGCAACGGACTGGTATATTGTCACAATTTTATCTTAAGCCATTCAGCGTCGAATTTTTCATTCAGTCAAATAGGCATTCACTATCAAATATCACGCGATGCATTCACACATCGTTCAAGAAGAGACAACCCATTTGGTTTTGCCTGTTTAATGCTTCTCGTCCCACATCGAGCAATCGTGGCGTGACAAATGCTGCCAAAGTTCCATTTTTTCCCGTCAATTCCGCCGAAAAGCTTGCAATCAGTGTGCATTTTTGAATTTAGAATTTCGCAACTGTCTGCCATGGTGCGATTCGTATTTGTGTCATTGCCGGTTGGGTTGGCAGCGAAAAGGGCAGATCCTCTCGCAGGCCGTGGCATTAGCATCTGAGTCATTGCTCGCCGAATTGAATATATTTTCGGCTGTGCAACGAATGTGGATGCTGGCATAACGTACATTTTTTTGTTGCTTTGTTTTGGCTGTTGTCTGCCCCGAAATTTATTTTGAAAATCACTGCCACAGTTTGGGTGCAACACCCCGATTGCCTATTCCCCTAGCAGTGTGTTTTTGTGTATTTTTCGGTGCCACACTCACTCAATCAGTCATTCAAGTGCTCGTCCACTGATCGATATGCGTGGAATTTTCAATTAACACTTATATTTCGTTATTTATTTAAGTTTCCGTTCATTTTTGCGCATAATTAAAATAGTTTTCACAAATTTTAGCATTTCATTTGTATGTTTTGCCATTGGAGTGCAATCTAAATACGGTTTAATTAAAATGTTTTAATTGTCCAAATTGGGTTCGCATATTTTATGATAAGCGCAATTTATTAGTGTTTGATATGTGGTTTGGAAATGCATTCGAAAATGCTGGTCAAGTGATATTTAGTAATTGTCAAGTATCCATTGTATTGAATTGTTTTTTTTATAACTAGTTGAATACTCCGGTGTTGCTCGGACTTGTATGGTTTAGCCGTGGTGTTCACTCATACATACGCACCAACGTTTTTATATATTAAGAAGATGAGAGGTAAAGGCATAAAATGGTTCATTGAGTCCTTCAATATTCTGCTTTGCCAATTAATTACTTTGTACTGAGTTGCTTTGAGGCTTTGTTTTTATGTTGCATTCAATTTTCTGTTTTCGTTCCGTTGCATATGAATGCATCCAGCTCGTTCGACAATGCAAAGTACTGCTCTCATCTCATCTCAGGTCATGTTCACAATGGAAACTCTTTGCAAAATGAAAACCAAACAAAAAAGGTGCTTTCCGCAGCGAGAAAATGTTGCGCCAAAAGCGTATCAACGCCTCTAGTTATTTATTGCTTTTGGCCTGAACTATGTTAACCTTTTTTCTGTTGTTTGGTTTCTTTTTTTTTTTTTGATGAATACGTTCCAACTTTTGTTATTTGCTGTCGTTATTTTTGGTTTTGTGCAAGGCAACCATTTATTTTTCTCTACGGTAACTGAAGTCGTAGTTCATTTTGGTTTATTCAACGCCATTGCAATGCAGGGCGTATGATGAACATTTGGCAAATTGAAATGTTTACTTAAATTTTAACTAACTTTGATCACTATGGAATCATTTCTAGAATTCGAAATCTAATGGAGTAAATTATGCCATTAAAGGTTTTTCTCAGTTGCCTTTCCCAGTCGTCGCTATACTGTAGTTCTAACTGAACACACCATAATCAAGGCTGTGCTGCTGAATACATACATGCATATGACAACAATTACTTTTAAATCTACTTTGTGAAAAGTTTTTAAAAGTTTTTAAGTCACCACAAATTCCAAAGTAAATTCATGTATTAAAGGAAAGGCGTAAAAGCACTTGGACCCAGTGTCAACAGTGGGATTTGAACCCACGCCTCCGGGGTGTAGACTACAGGAATATTTCGGATTTCAAAATGTACGTCTTCTCATTTTGTACGTTTTGCCTTCAAAAGATCCCGAGAATTCTTTAAGAAATGTCGACTTTATTAACCCTTGCGGGGGTAGTTGCTTTTGTTTTTGCAAAGGGCACACATCGTCGGGCTAGTTCGTAAAATGGACGATGATATTGCTCCATTTAAAATTTTCCAATTCCGATTTTTCTGGCAAAAACCGCTGTTCGTGCGACAAGAAGTATCTTTGACGTCTGCACAAAATAGCGTTCGTAGCGGTAAATGTCGTGGCGGCATCTTTGTGTCCATCCTTCCTGGTGCAGTTTTTTTTTGCTTTTTCTCTTTCCACTACTTTACCCTTTTTCTAATCTTGGCCTCTTTCTTTCCCTTCCCTTCACTTCACCTCACTCACTGCCAACAAGTTCCCCTACATTTCGACTTCAATATCATTTGAATGCTCGTCTTGTGTACAGTAATGATTGCATTTTCCACGAATCCGTACGGCTTTCGATTCTACTCAATTGTTACTATTATTTCCATTCATACATTCACATTCAGCACTTAACATATGCACGCTGGCCTCACCAAATGTCATCACCGCCGCCGCCAACGTATGCCATCAGGTCGGCCTTTTGTTGTTCGCCTGCTGATATACGTCAACTCATGTTATATTTGCCAAATACTCGTGACTCGGTGTGTGTACGTATGTCGATTTATGGTTTAACATTGACATCACATCGAAATCGTACGGAATTGCACTTTCGTCGACATTTCCAATTTGCATGCTGTCACATACTCGCACATATCCTGGCCAGGAGACTATTGTTAAAATTTCTGAACTGGTTATCGGGCGAATTTATGCACAAAAAAATTTATGAAAAAACGTTCAGCGGCAAGTGGAGCCAATTAAAATTGGTTTCCACATTTGCTCTATTGTGGGATCCATAGCGATGCGAATGGATAGCGCGATTCCATTTAAGGGAATCAGCTTCAGTATCGAAGTATATTACGGCATTTCCTCGAATTATCCTTAAGCAAATACATTGTGTAAATAATATTATTTTCCGAGTGATTTCATTTGATGGACTTATTTACTTAACGCATAATTGAGCACATTTCGTGCTGCGAAACGCCTGTGTCTTTTTTGCATTGTTGTTGCTTTTTTTAGTGTTTATTTTTGTATCCTTGACAAATTAAGCCATTTCGTATGTATACGCAGATGTCATAATTAAACGGCGACTCTGAAATTAATAATAACAACAGAAGTATCCAGCTTCCCGCCACTAACATAGCAGGACAACCTAAAAGTACACTTGACTTTCGTGTCCTGACTCTGACGCTGAGCTACACAATTATGATTGATATTCCTGCTGTTGGAACAATATTTGCCTTGTTATGTCCTGTTTGCACACTGGCTGTGCTCGCGCTTGCTTATCATCACTATCAGCAGCACCAGCAGCAGTAGAGGCGGTATTGTAAAGCTCCTTGTCAAAATGATATCTTAAGGATGTTTACATAAGCTGCTAACGACCAGTCAAAGGATAACAGCGCTAAGGACATGTCAGCTTCAAGTCGCAAATGTATAAGAAGTAAAGTGCAAAACTAACAAAATCACGAACAAGAGTTTTAAGGGCGGCCAAGGCAAAATAAATATTCCCTAACTTTAAAAGTGTGCAATACATTTTTTTTTAAATTAAATGAATACCTACTGTTATCTCTGCAATAATACTGCACTGGTGTACATAAAGAAAAAAAAGAATGTTTCCAATCAATGATAGGACAGCCTTTCGCCTGAAAGTATGCAATATATTCCCTATCACATTTCACGGAACTGTGATTTTTTCATATTTTCGGCCTTGTACGCGTATTTATTTTTCTTAATTTAATTTGTACATAGAGGTGTGTGAGCAATTACTATTTCCTGTTAAAATGATTTCCTACAAAACTGTCAGCCAACGCGTTGGCCATCGTGTTCTATGCGAAAAAATGAATTAAAAAATTTTAAATTTGCCAGTTGAGCGTGCCGTGAATGATGAACAACTTTTTGAAAATAGTTTTTTTTTGTCATAAAATGGCAATTCTATTTTTACAGTAGAGACTTGTTAAATGCCAATTGCAAAAATCATTTTTATTTGACCTTTTCTTTGATTTATGGAAAATATTTCGTTTGGCAACGAGCAAGGTTATCTGGCATGTAAACAGTTATATAGTTTAATTAGTCAAATTGGTGATGTGCAGATAAACTTGACAACCGTATGCGTTTGTTTGATTTTTAGATTTACACTGAGAAAAAAATCTCAGTTCTAAAATATAACTTGGAACAGTGTTACTATTTGAAAATGGTTCTGTGTTCTTTTTTCTTAAAAGATTTACCAAGTTGAAACAACCATTGTTAAGTCAATTTGGAAATTTTAATATTAAATTCGAAATCAGCGATCCCAAAAGACCCCATATACCAAGTTTCATATTCGGCGGAATTTGGTTACATATTTTACAAAACAGGTTTTTCATTTATATGGGAGGTAGGCATGGCAACTCCTTCTACCTTTCTTCTAGCTCCTACAATAGTGTTTACAAGAAAAGAGGACGGACAGACGGATATGGCTAAATCAACTCAGGAGGTGACGCTGATCAAGAGTATATATAGTTTTCCCATACCGGACACGTCTCCTTCTTGGTGTCACAAACATCAGACAAAAGTGAATATACCCATACCTCATGAGGTGTAGGGTATAAAAAACGGAAAAGTTATTGTTATTGTAATTTCTTACAATTTTTGGTTAAATGGAAATTTTTTTTTGTGTGTAAATTTGTGTCGAACTTTGTTATAAAACATGGTTAACATTTCAGTCAGAAAACAGCGACCAAAAAATGTAAATGTTTTGGGACCAAAATCAGAGTATACAGTTTTGGCTGGAAATTGACACTGTTTTCAATAGTGTCCAAGGAAGCATGCGTTGTTTGCCGCATAAATTGACCAGGCTGACTTTCTTCTTAATTCCCGTTCTACTTCTGTAAAAATTTTACTAGCGTCCACCACCAGATGTCGTCCACTTTCTGACCCCAGTCCGAGTAAGTCCAAGTGCTCCGTTATTGCTTTCCATTTGGTCCTATTGACGGAATTCAGCAGTTTTCTTCTCCGTCAGCTGCCAGATAGGACCTAGCTCACAGGATTTTTTCTCGAATTCGCCAAAATATGTCTGTCGCGTTCCGTCATTGACTACAGCTCGCAGAGCATGATGTTCTTTTAAGTTGAGGTCCCTTTACCTTTTAGAAATTCTTTGAAATTAGATGTTGGAAATTTTCAAAGTCTCTCCGAAAATTCCATCTCCTTTGTTTTTTAATTTCCCGCAAATAATCTTAATTTGCGCACACAATCAACTTTTGACTTCCGCTTCCGTTCGCGCCAACCGCAACACCACCCCTAATGAATAAGACAGCATCCGCTTCCGCTGCAGCTTCCGTTGCCCTGTCGTTGCCTTCAAGGTCTTTTTAGCCTACTTTACCTTTTTATATGAACATTGCCTGCTGCCGCTGTTGCTTTTGACTTAATGTTTGTCTTTCACTACACTTGAATAAATGCAAACGCGAAAGCGAGTATGTTGAAAGTTTAATTTACGTGTGTGTGTTTGTTTGTTTTTTTTTTTTAAATGTTTACCTTAATTAAAATTATGTGCAGCAGGCTGATGAGATGCGATGTGATGCGTTGGCACACGCTGGGGTGGGTGGTTGAGCGGAATAATGAAGTCATTTCTGGTGTGCCACTGGTGCGTTGCAGTGATGAAGTTGGACGTATTTCAGGCGTGCTTGTCGTCAAAAGAAGTGATGTGAGTAATTCTCGTTTGCATGGTATTGCGCGTTAAAGCGTTCGGAAAACAAAGTGGCCAAAAGAGACGCGAGAGTACTTATCAGCTCACGGCAAGTAAACAATTCGAATTCGAACAATCGAATTTATTCAACGAGATCTGCACATGGTGGATTCACATCTCCATCATTAAGTTTTCTGGGAAGTGTACAAAATATTACCTGGTTGGTTTGTAATTAATTTAAAAGAATTCTGGAAATTTTTTTTATAATCCTTAATATTTTTTTAATTGGCTACTGATTAAAGAACATCTTCGCAGTAAAACAAAACAAATTTTTCGCCAAACTTTTCAATAATTCTTATTGTAAGAGAGTTGGTAAAATGTCGCCCAAGGAATTACACAGTTTCCACTTAACTTAACTTTGCTCCACGAAGCGTGTTGGTGACGGCCCCAAATGGTGAAACTTTTGCGCGTGGGGAAAAAAGCTGTTGCTTAAATATACACTGGCATATACACACACACACACACACTCAGGCAAGCATCTGAGTGGTCGCAAGAGTGACACAAGAGCCTAAAGGTGTAAAATGCAACTTTATTTTGGTGAAATGTTACGCCGAGGCAAATTATGATTGACGGTGAAATGTTGAGTGAATCTGTGCATGTTGTGAGGTAGTGTGTGAGTCAGCGACACCGACAGCGCCAACTGATGCTAATGGCGAAGGAGCTGTGTGTGCCCAAATTAAACGAAATGTTTTAAGTTTAAATCAAATGGAGTGAAACAGTTGAAAGAACCAGACAGTAGCTGTCCTGAAGCCTCCAGTGGACCAAGGAAGCTGCAGTTTTACACACATATTTCGTGGGACCATGGCTCCAGAAGGGGGCGTGTCAGTTCAAAATATAACCGTGTCAATTATGGTAACCTCTTCTGCAGTCACCAGTGGACCTAAGTAACTGTAATTCAACATATATATTCTGTGAAAGCATGGCTACAGGTTTTTGATTTTGAAAGAGGGATTTCAAGCGAAATCGATAAGGGGGTGCATGGGGCTCTTTTTGCTTAAACCCCAGTTGAGTTAGAAGATTTTTGTTTTTGTTGCCTAAATGAACAGAAAGACAGAGTGACACAAGTAGACATTACTCATAACTAGAATTTGAATGAAAAAGTACGAACAACTGGGACTTTCAAAATATTTTTTATAAAAATCAGTTAACAAGTGAATATTTTGTGGCATTTGAATGCATATTTTCATATATTTGTTTGTAACATTTCTTGCATTAAATTCGACTCTTTACTAAAACTGCCAAATCTTGTATATCATTCCCTCTGTCAACTGCAATTACTCGTAGTATTACAAAATACATTTAATTGAAGTGAAGAATTGCTTGTGGAAATTTGTGAGAAATAAATTGTTATTTGCATGGCTGGGATTCCAATTGTTGTGTTCAAACAATCATGAAATCACTTAAGATTTCGGCAAAATAAACTGAATTTCTATTTTAATGCTCAGAAAATTGATATACTGCTAGAAATAATCAAAAGCCATGGAACATTTCCATTTCCTTTTTCAATTTCATATTTTATGCATTTCTCGCAATTTTCCCATTTGTAAATATCCACAAATAACGCATTAAAAATGAAACAAAACCATTTATGAGGCCTTAAATCGACACACACATCGGTGAAGTATGTTAAAGGCAGTTGTCTACAGTAGCCCACAATATTTGCATTCAGAGCAAATATGGTCCGAAATATATTCACAGCATTTATCTAAAAAATAAATATTAATAACCGAAAAGTTTCCCATTATTTGCGAATCATATTAGAAGGTATAAATTTGCTGCATGATAAATTGCATTTTTACCTGAATTGCTGGAGAAATTGCTACACTCTGGAACACTGGAATAAAAAAGAAGCAACTGCCATATAAATATTTGCCACTTTAATTGTTTTTGCTTCTTGCATTTGATATTCTCATATTTATTCGTATAAGCAAAATAGATGCGACTGAAATGCAATGAATCACTTCAATATATGGTTTTGTGATGCTTTCTTCGGGCATGAGTTTGTACGAGTGCCATTTAGTTATGTAATAAAATGCTGTTTTGTTACGCTTCAGCGTTTTTAAATTTTTTGTCGATGTTTTCATTTTTTTTTCGTTTGTTTGCTGCAAGCAAATCTTTTGAAATTGAAATGTCATTTAGGTCACAAATGGCATTCAGTGTGTGTGTATGTGTGCGCGAGAGCCTTGGGTGGATGTGTGCGGGCGATGTAGTTAGTTTGTGTAACTACAACCGCTTTTAGTTACTACTCACCCTTGACATGTCCTGTGCAGCTGTGCCATCCGTACCTTCTAGTTGTTACTACAACGTCCCGCTTCGTTTTGTGCTTGATCTGACTTTAGTTATTTTTTTTTACTAGTTTTTGTTGTTGTACCTTTTCATACCACGAAGATATATGTATGTAGCAGCAAAAATTTTAACCTATTCAGCATGCCCACAGGACATTTCTTTTGCAGTCGCAGGACAACTTCATTTGACGTATTATATATGTGTGTGTGTGTGCGCGTAACTCACTTTGCTGCGCATTGCAAAATGTTGTAGCCATTTCTGTTTTGCTGTTGCTACTGTCGCCGTGGGGGAGCGGTGTTCATGGCATGCATGAAGTGTTCGTTACATTTCAAATATAATTTTTTCATTAAATATCCTGTTGAGCATATTTGTAGGTTTGGTTTTTGGCTTGTTAGCACTGAAAACGGAGCGAGCATTCGTTGAAACAGCATTTTTCGAAATGTTGAGTAAAATTCACATGCGGCTACGATCGAACAGCTGGGAGTGAAATTTGTGTTTCAATTTAAATTCCTTGGAATCATTTTTATTAAATTAAAAATTTCTAAATATATAGAAATTGCCAAAAAAAATACCACACAAAATAGAAAGTAGGTTACATTAAGTGCGCGGGTCGAGTCCGGAATGCTACAGTGTCGAATATTAACAGAATGATACGCTAGATCCGCACTAATTGCATACCCTTTCCTAGCCAACTTATCAACTGCCTCATTTCCTTTTACTCTTTCATGCCGAGACCCCTTAGTAGAGTCTTACGCTGTACTATGAGCCAAGAACCTGAAGTTTTTTTTATACGGCAGATATCGCTTTTACTGCGGCCTGGTTGTCAATGAAAATTGTGATATCATCTTGTGGTAACATCCAGATTAAATCCTATTTGGGCACATCGTCACTGCCAGGACCTCCGTTTGGAAATCACTGCTGGTGTCGGGCAGACGGTTCAACCTAGTGATTTATAATTTCTCAAAGGCGTAAGCTGCACCGGTACGAAAGTTCACCTAGAAAGGTAATTTTTTTCCACTCCTTTCCAGTAGGAGAGAAACAAATAAATTGATTTGCTTCGAATTACTCACTACGTATGTATGGCACAGTTTCAATGTTTTTGGTCATAAAAATCACAATTCGGACTACGACATTCTTTGCCCCGTTTCCCGTTCATAACAACAATTTTAATTTCGGATTTTGACTCTTGGGTTTATGACCCTACACCAATTTATAATTATCTTAGGGTCAAGATTCACATCCAAAAAAAAAATTCTTAAAAAAGCCATACAACGGTTTGCAAGAATTTCGGTCAGAATCTGCGCAATGAACGAAAGTTAACCTTCATTGCAGTTTGTCCAAACTTTGCCATAAGCAATTTGTCCAAGAATTATGGTAAGCTATTTTTTTTTTCGTACCCTAAGTGTATCAAAGCAATTGAAGCGTGAATATGATTTAATTTGCAGACGAGTGGTGCAGACTAGAAAGTTGAAAACTGAGAATTTCTCCAAGCGCAAGGCAACACAGTCTGTCAGGACAATTGCTTGCAACTTGCCACCGTAGAGTCGTTGAATGTTGAAGCGAACGAATGAATTCTTGAGTTGACTTCCGCTGCGACAGTTGGTGATGAATAAAACATGCTGCTGCCAGAATGCATTTATGCGCCTGCAGAGCTTCTTCCGGCAAAGCAGTTATTTTTTTTTGTTTGCTTCTCCTATTTTCACTACTGCCAAAAACAGTACATACAACTAAGTGATTTTGTGTGCTCTAATGGCATTTTTAAGTTGATAGATTTTGTCTTGCGCCATAAATATGGGAACATTTCAGTACTTATTATTTGATATCAAAAGTTATCTGAAAGTCCACTTCTTCCATGGTAAGTATTCTCCCTACTATTCAAACATAAAAGATTCATTTTAATTGAAATGCATATTCAGAAAAAATAATGCGCTCATCACTGAGCATAGAGTAGGTACTGGATTAGAAAATGTATTCAAGATGTTTTTGTATTCCGAATTCCAAATAAATACCATCAACTGTATTCAATGTGCAATTACTTCTGCTTACTTCAGTTCAGTAATACTTCAATATTTCCCAAATAAACGGACAAGCTGTGCACACACATCCAAACAAAACAGAACTCTGCTGGCCGAGGCTATCCTGAAGCTCTTGCATTGCATTGACAGTGTTTCTATTTTTTGTATTTGTATTTGTATATGTATTTGTGTGATAAACTTTTATGAATTTCGTATATAAAATTGAGAATTGCAATTGAAATTGCTACTGAAGCTTAGTTATGAATCAGCAACGACATTTCCGATTTCCGGCTGCCATCATGCACTTGTTTTTTTCCCCCCATACATATGCTGGTATGCGCACACATACACGTACATGGGACGATTGCCTGAATCAATGATTACCAAGCAAAGTAAAGAAGTCATATGTAGTTTTTGAGTCAGCAGCACAATCAGTCATTCAGTCAGTCAATTTCGGCAAAGTATCGAGTAGTTTTTATTTTTTGCTGAGTATTGTAAAAACAGTAATAATAATAATGCATGTTAATAATGTTGATGGCAACGATAGCAGTCTTGATGCAAACAAAGCTGACAATCAACAAAATCGATGGGCAAATGGCATATATTTATTCTATTTTTGCATCGAAAACTTTCATGTTTGCATTTCTCTTAGTGAAGGCAAAAATTAAAAGTCATTCATGTGAAAATACTAATGAGTTCCTTTGTATTGATGAGAAGGCACAAAAAAAAAACAACTGAACTAAAAAAGTTATCTTTGGTCTTATCGAAGCTAAAATACCCTCCCTACACTTAGACCATTTTTCGGTATTTTATCAAAAGTTTTGCGATATTTTTTCTCGATATTTTATTGGTAATTTTTCAATATTTTATCAATAGTTTTTCGATGTTTTATCGGTAAATTTTGGATATCATTCCATAATTATCGATAATTTTTCAATAATTATCGATAATATTTCGATGTTTTATCGATAATTTTTCGATAATCATTGATCATTTTAAATTCCCTATGGAGCTGATGCCTAAACCTGTTCAGTATTTCTCAAGATAAACGAATATAATGAAAATTTTAATGGCAGCTACTGCTCTCCTTTCATTTTAGTTCCAAGAAATATTTCCTAAATAAAATAAATAAATGAATACAAATTTAGCGGCCATTTTGTATTGGAGGTATACGTGGTTCTTAATCGATGTTGCACATTTTTCAATATTTTATCAATAGTCTTTCGATATTTTACGATAATTTTTCGAGAATTTATCGATTTTCTATCGCCAATTTTTCGATAATTTATCGACCCCACCCTACTGCTACAAAATTTGTTGAAAAATTGTACAAAGTGTACGTACAAAATTTATTTATTTTCTTTTTTGTAGTTATGCTGAAAATGTTCAAGTGGATTAGCGTCCTTTAAAATACATTGGTTGTGACATAATACCATTTAAGGATGTTACATGTATATATAGATTCAATTCAATTGCCTGCGCTTAACGGATCTGTCAATGTTGAATTTATTGCGTACATCAGCGGCACAACAATAACGAGAAATAATTTTGGCCATTAAGTAATAATTCACTTCCGGCGTAAACTGGCAGGAGGTTGTCTCTGCTTCTGTATACACTTTTTTTATTTATCTGATACTGTTTTTGGGCACACTTGTGAGATATTCCGTTTTTATTTGTCACTTGTGGGGAAATTAAATTAAATGTCTTCATTCGAGTGAATAGCCTCGAATTGGTTTGACATCGTCGCTGTCTTATTCTCATTGTTGTTGTTTCAGGTTTATCGTATCATATTGGAAGAGAGAAGGGAGATTTACTTTTTAACTGGCATTAGTTTACAGATTTCGTTTGAGTGTATTCGAAAACATTGATGGTTAGGTTAGGGTCTGTGTAATGAATGACATAAGGTGGATTTTTCAATATAAATTCACAGATTAAATTTTAAGATTTTTAAAAAAATGAAATGAAAATTCCATATAAACTTGCAAAGTTTGTTTAATTCTAAACAAAAAAGATTCTTGCAATTGTTGTCAAATCTTGGTATAGCAACGTAACATATTCATTCAAATTTAAAGAGCTTAAAAAATATTTTATTTTTTATTGATGCAAATTTCATCAAGATGGGACAGGTCGAGGGTAATTAAAAAAGAAAAATTAGACCAAACAGAAACTTGAATACATGATCACAAAAACGAGCTGGACAACCCCTAGTTAGATAAAGAGAATATGTTTTTAATTGTCCCACCAAATGCAATCAGTCTCATTCTTTGAACTGTGTGTGTGGTGTTGGGTTTGACTTGTGTTGAAGCTGGAAAGCTTTTCTTTGCTCGTTGCTTTTTGTGAATCATGGCCATGTGAATTGAGCTTGGTGTGAATTGTTTTAATTAATAAAACTGTAGTGGCCGCATACTCAACTGTAACTAGAGTATGTGGCTAGTTATTTGTAACAATTCAAAACCTTTCCTCGATCTACTTGTAAATACATTTTGTTCCAAATTTGCACACTTTTTCCAGCAGTAATCGTCAAGTACCTTAAGTAATAAACCGATTAGGTCTACTAAGAAGCGCTTAACTATCCTTGCAATGATACTTCCATCTGGGAAAAGCACCAACTAACCAGCAGGCATATCCTCAAAGCTTTTGCGTCTCGACGACAAATGAAAGATTAAAAGCCACGATGATTAATTGTTGTTGTCAAGTTACGCTTTTAGGTGCACTATGTTAAACTTTTTTCATTTATCTGGTTGTTGTTGTTTTTGTTTTTTTTTATACAGACAACTCAAAACTAGTACAAAAGTGAAGGCAACTTCCGCTTCCGGTATTGGGGGCAGACCTATGACCAATAAGAAGCAGCGGCAACGGCAACGGCAACGGCACAGACAGACGAATTCCAACTTAATCAAGTAGACAGACATGCTCACACAGACATACAAACACACCAGCAGACAGATACACTGATCCGCCTGGGCGTTCTGCGACAGACAATCATAATTTACAAGCTGCTCTATGTGTGTCGTCGACCAAAGTTTTTGACTTCTTCCACCGTCTACTGTTGCTGCTGTGGCTGCTGCTGCTGTTGCAAAGTTTCCGAACGCCAACTTTCAAAAGGTTACTCCTTTCCAGCAGTCAACTTCTAATATGCGCCATTCTGCAAATGTGGAAATGCAATTGCAGCTGCTGAAAACTTAGAATGCCGAGTTAAATTGATTTGAAACTTTTAGTCCGCGTTGCGTTATGAGTCTTGCTGTCACTGTGTTTGTGTATGTTTTAAGGTGTGCTGTGTGTGTATCTGTGACGTCTCAAAAAGTTAGCTTAGCAGGGAATTTATTTCTAATTGTATTTTATATTTCGTTGTACCTTTGTATGGGGAAGATGTCTAAGCCAAATGAAAGGATCTCGGATAGCGAAAGGTTCTGTGCAATTGTGGAAATTTAAGTTATCTTTGGGTAAAATTTGAGGATAATTTAATGTAAGCAATTGCAAAAAACAAAGTAACAAAAAATTCTTAATGAAGGATGGAAAATAAACTTGACAGAATTTTAATTTTCCCCACGTTCCAAATCAAAGTAAAACTACATACACTTAACCCATAAAAGGATGCACTGAAATGATTAAGTATACTATTTAAAGCGTAATTCTAGTATTAAGCTCATTTTACATTACTAACCTCAATGCACAAACACACAAGAACACAAACTTCATGTCAGGCAAAATCATGTCAGCTGCGTGCCAAGACTTAATGAATTTCGCATAATTCCACGGAAAATCAACAACAACAACAACAAGCGAGCACCTCTTGGACCCGCATCATGGTTGGTGGCGGCAGCATCATAACCCACATCTACAACAGCGCCATCCAGCGTCAGTTCATGAAACAACATTGGTTTGTGTGCTGTGGTGGCCTGCTATTCTGTGTCTGATCCTTGACGCGCGCGCTCTTCGTTAAGCCAAAGCTTAACTAATTTTTCGCACGTTTCTTGAGCGCCTCTGCTGCAGATTAATTTCCACAAATGCTGCAGCATGCTGCTGCATAAAACAAGGGGTGGTTGAATGCAAAACAACAACAAAAACGTCAAAGCGTACAAAAAGATGTATAAAAATGTAGTAGGTATATGGCAAGTAATATAAGCTCTTGCTTAAAGCGTTCAGCACGAGCGCGCGAATGCATTTGTACGGTGCGAAAAACCTGTTAAATGCTATTGCAATATCCCACTGCCGCAGCTGTTGCTACTGCAGCTGGTGGTCTGCGAAACGCTTCTCCGTGTTTGTGTACAAAATAATTATCATAATTTCATGCGATTTATTTTTTCACTCGCTCGCTTTCATGAAAAGGATCAAAGCGTTAGTACAGCGATTTTTTCCCAGAATCCAGGTGTGCTAATTGGCAAATTAAAGCAGAAATTTTAAGCTTCAATTGGTTTCAGTAAGTGAACTTTGAATGTTCCAAAAAAAAAAAATATTTTTATTGGCACAAATTCGCAAAATTTATATAAAATTTCAAATTAAATAATTTTTAAATTTGTTTTATCTAAAATTGAAAGTGTTTAACACTGGCCAGGATCATGGACATAGACGAATTTTCAATCAATTGGAAATCGCATCAAACGCCCTGAATTGTTATTATTTGCGGGAACTGCAAACAAGAACAATTATAAAACCGAGTAAAACTCATTACATAAATGTCCGAAACAGTCAAATGGCGGTGACAAATTATTATTAGGCTCCATTCTAGTGTAGGGGATTTCATTTTTTTTTTCATTCTCATCTTCTTTCACGTCTACTACTTTGTGTTTCTTTTGACAGCGGCTAAACTTTGTACGCAGCCCAGCACGCAGTGACAATGGTGACAATAAAAATGAAAAAACGCAACTCCCAAGTTCCAGCGAATGAGCATTGCGAATGGGTAAAAGTGTTGGCAATTTGTTAAAAAGTAACAAAAGCCAGAAAGAAATTCAATTAGGTAAAAGTTGCGGCAATGAGTGAACATACAACCACAACAAAAGAGAGCATAAAAAAGTTGTGCTAGCAACACTCTGGTAGGGTGTGGTGAGTGGTTATGAAATCCTTATCGAAAGTTTGGCCTTTGTATGTAGAAAATAAAATGACGTCCGCCTTTGTCCATTTCAATGAGCTGAATCAGCTGTTCTCTAGCTTGTTACCGTAAAAAAAAAAGAGAATAGAATGGAATTCTGTATGAAAAGTTAATGCTTCGCCTCTTTGCATTGCTTCACTCATATTCAATTCAAGTGCTCACACAAGTACAGAGTTGATCATAAAAATTTAATGAATTGCAGTTCAACAACAGCCACTCCTCCTATTCTTCTCTACTTTACTCTCCTCTCCTCTTCCCTTTAGCTCTTCTATTCATTTCCAATCCATTCATGAAAGTGGCTGCTCCCTTGCCAGTCCGTTCGTATGTTTGCATGTTGACAGGATGCTTTCAGCAATTCGGTTTTTCATTTGACTGAGCGAAGTATTATACAAATTTCTTGAAATTTTAATTTGCCATTCTTTTTGAACACACACTACATACCTCCACATCCACATCCACTCATACACTTTGTGAATCCTGGAGTCTGGCGCTGTAAAGACTTGCGCTTGTGTGTTTCCTCTGTGCGTTATTTATATCACAGATTTGATTATACTTGTATTTCCACCACAATTACTATATGTTCAGGTAATTTTAGTCTTTGGTCTCTCTGCCATCGCCCACAAGGTGAAATTTATTCCATACATAATTTCGCAATAATTCATTAATTTTTATGATGATTTATTTCTTTGCATAAATTTCCGCTTTGACCTTAGCACTATTTCCGCTCGGTGAAATTGAAGTGAACGATTTTATGAAAATCACGTAAACTAAGCGACATGACTGAATCGGGGAAATAGTACCTAAGTGTAATTAATCTTTCATACAATTCCAACAAGTGAGAATTATAATTGCAGTGAAAGTATATATCCTATACCCTACATCATCGTTTATAATTAGGCTGCGTTCATAAAGTTGAAGCATATTTTTTGGGGCAAAAAAAAACAGAAAGTGACTAGAGTTCATTAGTTCCATAATTAAGACCTTATCGTGCACATATGATGCCAAATGGCAGCCAAGTACACTAAACAACTTTATTATTGAACTACTTACTTTTGGATTTTTGGCCCCAAAAAGTAGGCTTCGAATTTGTATTTGCAAACAAATCCGCTGTCTTTTTATATTATTTAAATTTATAAGTTTTTCTGCAGGCACATTAAAAATCTGCACTTTGCCAATGTTAATTGTAATTAATTCGCCTAATTACAAAGTGAATTCCCTACAATGCAAGTGTAGGGTGCCAACACATAAATTAAACGAACAAGCAACGTGCGCATAAAATAATTGCCCACGACCCCAATTAGGCTTTGAAATATTCAGCATTTTTTTGTTGTCTCAATTTAATGGCTACTTAAGTGAGTCTCTCTAATGAATATGCAATGGGAGATACAAAGTTCATAGGTCTGTATTGATTTGAATGTGTATTATTTAACATTTATTTGCACTTGAACAAATTATCTATTGTGTAATTTTAGGGTGTTTTGATTTTGTTGAAATTACCAACATAAATTTGGATTTTAAATTGAATAAATGATTTCGTTGTAAAAATAAATTGAATTAAATTTAATTAAATGTAGTTTTTGGTATTTTTCAAAAAAGTTTTATCAATGAACCAGCGAACCTAGAGAGCAGTAAAGAGACCTGAAGTGAACCTAGATAACTGCAAGTACATAAAAACTAAGAAATCTATATGTGACCATCGTTTACTACCATGAATATTTCAAATCATGGGGTCATCCCGATAATGTTCGATAACTATTTGGGAATTCCACTAAACGCTTAGTTTTTGTTTAATTTTCCAGCATAAACTTTGCCAAAGTTTTTAGAAACATTTTTCGCAAGACATATATGATTTCCGACTTAAGCGGTTATGGTTTTTGCCAACGGAATTGTCCATTTGTCTTTCATGTCTGTCCATGTAATATTAAGTAAATCAAATTCAAATAAAATTTTCAATAATAACAAAGCTTAAATGTAAGAATAGAATTGCATCTCGAGTTATGTAATACTTTCGTATTAATTGCATAAATGATTCCTTAAGTGAATTACAAATATGAAAGCTTATTAGAAACATTTAGTAATTGTTCAACCTAGCACAAAAGTATGCAATGAACTCGTCCATTTGACCTAATTGGAAAGTTTGAAAAGTCAATAATAGTGATATGTTGGATGAGAATTTGTTGAATTGGTCTTCTATGAATAGAAAAAGATTTCCAATCAAATTGTACTCCTTTCAAGTGTTCTCACATGTCTTCAAAAACCAAATTAAGGTAAACTGTCGTATTTAATCTTTGAATCTTAATTCTTTCCACTTCTGCCTTTTTGCTTATGCCAGCATAAATCAATGCAAAATCCCTACTACCAAAATTACCAGAAGTTTTCACAATTAATTACTATCAAATGCGCACAAATGCTCACTCAATCTTACAGTCGTACACACCCACTCACCCACAGAATTTCACACTGCGCCAATTCACAGTTAATATATCAAAATTCGTTGTCTATAAATGAGATTCTGGGTACCTAATACCGTATGTGTGCGAGTGTGTGTGCGAGTGTGTGCGCGTGTGATTGTCTATATGTGGGTGAGTAAGCAATACTACTGTGTGTGGTTGTGGGCGCGTGTCTAATCGCTTGAAGCATCCTCAACTAATTTCGCCTTGAGATTGCAATCAAGGATAAAAACAGTGTAAAGTGATTTATATGGCATTTTAACCTGTGGCTGAATTTGTAATTAGTTATGCCGCCATTTCTTTTTGTTTTTGTTTCTGATTTCGCTTAAAGCACAGCGGAAATGCCGGCACATGTGTGACTGTCTGTTGAATTAAATGCGTTTCTGAGTCTATTATTATCCTGTCAGATACACGTTTATGTGGTAGACGTATGTATATACTATTAATATGTATGAGACTATACACACATTCATGCTAGTGTAAATGCCTGCAAGCCGCAAACAAACATAATTAGAAAATGTACGCAATGAATTTGGTGTGGGTGAGTTTGTTGTTGTTTGGGACGGTTTTCTCTACCCATCCGCATCAATTTGTGTGACAACAACACCCACAAAGACACAAACGCTTAAAAAAACTAGAGAGTAAACTATCTTGGGCAATGCCGAAGTTAACATACCCCCCACACAAGATGACGCATTTAGCAGAACATCGGACATGGAAACTAGAGAGTGAACTATGTTCTGCAAGACACCAGTTTGACCCATATGAAAGCAATAAAGAAAAACTAGTATGAGAATTATTTTTCTATATTTGATTGATAATTTTTCTATATTTTTTCATATTTTTATTTCAAATTATTAATTTTTCAATAATTTTTCGATATTTGATAATTTTTTCGATATTTTATCGATAGTTTTTCGATAGCTTTTATAGCTCAAAAGCTGCGGCAGTTATCGTGCGAAATGACAGATGGTCATGGCTACATCGGTACAGTGGCCAATACTGACCGATAATGCATGTACTTTTCCATGCCAGTCATGGGCATTCCAAACGTTGCGTTAAAGCTAATCTACCGTGTCACAGAAATGTATGGGTGTACAACTTAACCGCACGATTAGTAATTTTGTGGAATGCGCTTTAATTACTTTTTGCCTGAAGGCGGCAATAAACGGAAATCAAAGAGATTCGTATCATAAGCGGCCATAATTCAATTTGGTTCGAATTGAAAAAGGCAATAAATACAATTTTTTTCCGCTTTCAATTGTTGTTTTGATGAATACATTTTTCAAAACGATAAATTCCGGTTCTGGGCCCAATCCATCAATCTCATTTTCAGCACGGAGCTTATAGAGTGCACTGACTTTCATTTTTATAGTTTGCAATTAAGGAGAACAAATCCAAACCTCATAAAAAAAACGAACCGAAAAGGGAAAGACTGTGCGCAAAGCCAACACTTTTTGGGCACTTTCCGAAAAAAGTTATTACCAAAGAATTTTTATTCTTTATAAAAAAAAATGTTAGTAGCTCCTAAACATGTAAAGCAAGCCCAGCAGAGAGTCTCTACAAAAACAATGAGTCCGTTGCCAAAGCTCATTTTGTGGCCTTTTCAGGGGGCACCTAAAAAAAACTTTACAAACATGACAAAAAAATTATACGAGTAGTATTGGACTTTGATGTCTGTTGGTATTAGCGTGTGCTCTGTAAAATCGTTTTTATTTTTTTGCATTTACTCGCAGTAGCGCTTTTATGACAGGGCATGTGCTTTTGTTTGCCTAATGTCGGCACATTTTTTGGCCAGTTGTCCCCGTTTGGGCTAATTTTTTTGTGCACTCTACTTCGCTTTTGTTAGAATGAAATTTTACATCGAGTTCAATCATGACATACACCATGCCCATCATGGTTGTGTGTTTTGTGAAATGGAGTTTCGCTTTTGCTTTTGTTGTGCTCTATTTGGTATCCTTTTGAGCACATTTTTTCCGACGACAAGCTCAATATTTGTTTGGCCATGAATTTAATTGATGTTAGCAGCTGCTGCTGCTGCTGTTGATGTTGATGTTGTTGTCGCTGGCAGTGGGTGTGAAATTCAATTTGATTTAATTTGAGGTTGTGCAGACGGATTGCCGAATGCATAATCGCACATGAATGACCTCAGTGGCCCGCTTTGCAACACTGGCGCTAGCATATCTGTAATACTAAAGTAAAGTTGGTATGGTTTTTTTTTGTACACACATTGTTGTTGTACCTACTGCTTTCTGTCACTAACGGATAGCATTGCTCTTTGGCAATGGCGGCCCGAAATGTATACACTCTACCAGCCTCACCGCATACGTAACAAAACATTGGCGCTCGCTGGTCAACGTGGAACCGATATACGTTGGCATGAGGGTATCGTTTCGTTGCCGGATTACAACATACTCTTGTGGCAAGCAAACGTTGGAAATTAGTGCTCGACGCTGTGTCGCTTTTGCTGAAATGGTAAAATGACTGGCAGACACAAAGGCGTATATTTGACACTCAAATACGAGTACCTGCACTGGGCAGCGGTTACGTAACCAATCGTTGGTAGGTGGCAGAGGATTGGTGAGCTCCGGTTTTACACACACAAATGATACATGTTCTAATTCCATCTGTAACCACACAGCAATAGTTGGGTGATGTTGGCCATTGGTCCCATCAGTTCGGAAATGCTGATTTGTACAATTTATTTTTACGTTTTGCAATGGATTGGCAAGGCATCGGCTAGGTGTTTAGATTGAAAGCGTTAAAAACATTTAAACAACATTAATTGCATTTTTAATTTGTTCTGCTGTGCAATGGCATGACAACTGACAAGTGTACGCGTGAAATGGTACAAGTGAAGTTAACTCACGGCAATTTTTATTTTACGCCCCGGAATGGAGTTGAACTCGACATCTTCCCCCTGTGCATTTATGTCGTTTAGAAGTGGTTCCAAATGTAATTTCAATGTGGCAATATTTCGGTACTAATTAATGGATTTAAATTTCATAAATTTAATTAATGATAGTCGTTCACCATTCGGAAATTATTGATTGCGGGTTGAGGTTTCACATTCGTTTAAATGTCGGTCACATAAATTATCAAATGAATTTCGAATTAAATTGAATGGATAGCATTCAGGTTTGATTTCATATCTACTGCGGAATATTGCGATTTCAATACAGTGTTCACCGCTTAATTGACCGGGCGCGGAACTTAATTTACGAAAATTTACCTAGAAGCCATGGGATCGATGAAAGCTCTGTCTTATGATTAGAGCTCGGAAAAAAATGGATAAAAATGTCCGAAACAAGCAAGCAAATAAGCACGAAATTCAAGCGAAATAAGCTCGAAATAAGAACGCTTATATTTAGTAAAAAAAAAACCTACTGTATGGCAAAAATATTTTATTTTAACGAATAAAAAGACAACATAAATTATAATATACACATATACGATCGCACGGAAAGGCGAGGACTTAAAAAAGTTCAAATAAAATATATAAATCGCTGTTGTCTTTAAAGATTTTTCATTAATTCCCTATTGACATTTTTTTTAAACTTTTGAGAAGCTTTATTATTTGAATACAATAACAAATGTTTCCAAACAAAAAATGCATTTATTAAAAATTATTAATTACTTGTATTGTCTTTTTCATTGAATATATGAGATACTGGCACAATAGAGACATGCTGTTGTTTCCTTGCTAAGGACGCCAATATCGAGTGTTGGCTTGTTTCGCATTTGTGGTTTCATAATTGACCACAGGGTCAGGGCTGTCGAATGCTAGTGTATAACGTTTATTTATTTTTGGTTGCTTAGTATATTTCTATGTTACTCAAAACTATGTTTAATACGAAACATCGATGCCTGAATGCACAATCATGAGTCCGTTTCGTGGAAATCGTGTTTTTGATATTTTTGATTTCCGAGAAAAAGCTGCATCGAACACGCTATTGTGGTTCCTCGAAATCAATTCAAAAGCTTACAAATGCACCTCTGAAAAATATCCAATCAATCAAATACGATGATGGAACGTGAAATATCCCCTATCTCCTGTTCTACCATATCGGATTTCATTGATTGTACAATGTGCATAGAACAAAATTTTGTGTACAGGTTTTTTTTTAAATCTCTGTTGAGGACAAAACTGCGTTGTTATGGTTTAAATATTTTTTTATTATCTATTATCTATGATTTTTTTTGTTATTAAATGAACAATGCATAGCTAATGCAGTTTCATACTAGCGGACGCATTTGCATTCAGAACATTATGACACACTCGGGTCACAATATATGTATGTAAACTTGTCCTTAAAATGCAGCCTAATTAACTAAGTCACCACAAAACTTTTCCCTTTTACAAAACGAAAACAAATTGTGTGGACCAACTTTTCCCTCTACTGTATGAATATTTAATTGTAAAATTTTATGGCGCCTAAAAGTATGAAAAAAATATTTTGAAATGTTGCATGGAAAAGTTGAAAATATGTCAACCATTAGTTTTAAGAGTTGCAGACAAAAAAGAATTATAGCTAATAGCTGTTTAAACACCTAAATGGGTTAAGCAGGAGATATATAATTTCGCGTGAATGAAACTTTTGTTTTCTGTTTATTCTAGAGTTGCTCCAATAAAAATGTAGCTAAATCGTTTTCACTTAAGAGTGCCGCCCAGTATCAATTGATAGGCTAGCCTGTAAAAGTGACTAAAATCCATTCTGTCAACTATGGACTGCTCACTCAGAATCTGAGTTAAGTGCCTTAGAAATTCCCAAAAAAAAAACGTCCCTGCAAATTGGGGAAATTTATACATTTTTTTACACCCTCTCTCTTCACTTCGGAAAGGAGAATTTATATCCACAATATTCTGCCAAATCATTCTGGTTGCATGAGTCAGTGTGCTCTGTTGTGCAATTTCTTGTTGGTTTTTTTCTGTGTCTCTTCTCCTTTTGTAGCCATTCACTTTTACTATGCCATAACAGAAATATTCATAGCTAGCAATTGTCAGCACTCATGTGAGTGTGTTGCATACTTTTCTGAGGTAGTAGCAGAGGTAATGGAATATGATGATGACTTTTGTTTTGGCATTTGTTTCTCGCAGCCGCACCACCCACTTCTATAACGCTCTCGCCCCACTGCACAACGTATTGGTGTATCGTACTTATATGCATTTATGCATACGGTGCCGTCCATTTCTCAACGACGGCTCCAGCTGGAGCATCCTTAGAGTATGCTTTCGTTTTTTTTGTCTCCCTTTCGCATATGTATGTATGTGGAATATGAAAAAATAAAAACAAACAACTTTACTACACTTTTGTAGTTTTTTCATTTCCGCTTTTATTTGTTTATCTTTATGCTGGCTTTCATTATACATCTGGGTGGTTAAATGTGTATGGCTTTTGTTGTTGTCCCTTCACTTACGTTTGCATTTGTGTGTGCATTTGTTGTTGTGTCTGTTGTGTGGAAGAAAAATATTTTAGAAAATGCATATGAAATTGAATATACGGAATTTTTTTTTGTTTGGTTTTTCCCTCATTGCATACTTTTAGGTGCTTTTCTTATTTAAATGCTATTCAAGTTAGATATTCATTTTAAATTGTGATATGCTCTACAAGGTTTTACGGTTTTAGTGTGGCCAGCAATGAGAAATGTCGGCTTAGATTCTGAAAGCATAATTTCAATGTATGAATTTTATGTTGCATACCTTTGGGTGGAAAAAGAAGTACACCAACTATGCTGACAATTCCCTGGGTATATTTTTGTAATATGATATTTTTTGTTTTGTCCTATTTTCATTCAAAGCAAACGAAACTCTGATGAAATTCATAAAATTTGTACCCAATATCTCTGAAAATATATTAAATATTGTGGTCGAATGACCATATTTGTCATCTATTTCCAAAATGTGCTTCATGAGATGATGCAAGGAAAAAAAATAAACAATCTGCTGTGAAATTCATATTTCAAATCGAAGCACATTTCGTTTCTAATAAAGACTCACTCTTCTGCTTAAACAATAAACAACTTTGACAAGGCAGACAAAAAGGGTGCCTTCGGAAAGTCCCAAACAATTTCATCTTCATTCGTTGCAGACGATGACGCGTGAATACCAACATTTCATAAGCACAAAGAAAATACATAACGAGATGTGCAATATTTTCATGCTCTCGTAAAAAATATTATATGAAAAACGATAGCCAACCCAGACAGTTCAGGCGAAAATTACTCGCTACTCTGCTGCTTGCATATGAGTGTGCGAAAGAATGTTCTGCATGCCTTTGACACCTTCACTAGCGATAGCAAAACAGAAAAATTACTTTTTCAAAAATATTTAAATTCAATTTCGCTGAATATTTCACACTTGAGCAGCATTCGCGAAAGAGCCAAGCAATACAGAACGACACGGAACAGAACAGCAGCCTGAAGTTCTATAAAAAATATTTATATGAAAAGACAGCAGTGGCAATCCATCATTTATTATATTATGGTTTTTCGAAGCGCTACTGAAGTGACTCTGGAAAAATCGAATTAAATTTGATGCTGCTGCATTCTGCAATCATTGCAGAAAAAATAAAAGATTACTCGAATTCTTTTACGTGAGAGAGTTTGACGCAATTGAAAACAAGACATTTTTTCATTAATTTTGGTTTATGAAAGGGCATGTGTGTGCATGAGTATATTTTCTCCTTAGTTTCATAGAGCAATGAAAAATATTAATTTTCATATAGTAAAAAATTTTATTAGCATTTGCGACTCATACAAATGCCCTACTTCAGCTAAGAGCTAGAATCGTCCATGGCTATGGTTGGCATAGGTTAGACTTCCTTCTTAGGTCCTTTCAATTATTTCATAAAATCGTATCGAAGTCTAATGTGCCTGCCCACACCAGGTGTAGTGCTTTTTCGCGCCCAACAACAACAATGGCAAACAATGCCAAATTTCTTCTATCGCGCTACACACGACGTTGACTGATATATTTTTAATAAACTAGCAACAGTGAAGGCGTGCGGCTGTTCGCAGCCACTTCCATATACTACATACCTACATTAAAAATGTTGGCGTAATATACAATGAGCGGAGGCAGGGAACCGTCCCAGCCGCGGGCCTCTATGCAAACACTGTGCATCATAACCTAACAATGTTAGTTTATAAAATGTTGATGCTGCTGCACTTCACTACGATTCGGTATATTTCATTTGGCAGACACACTATACGTAGGTAGGTGCTTTGCATTTGCTGCTTTGCAAAAATCGCACTTTTCTATTGAAAGTTAAGTAGTAGTTGAAAAGTGTGGCATAGCAGTTCCCTGTGTGCGGTGGTGCGAAGCGGAAAGTGGTTGCTGAAAATTAGACAGGAAATTATTTGTCTTCCTCATTGTTGATGTTGCTGTTGCTGTTGCTGTTGCTTTCGCATTCAACTAAGTTGATTTATTATGCAGCAGCAGATGAATGAAGTGGTTGAAAACTCTTTTGCGTGAGTATACTTTTTCGTGGCAATCTGCATACCTACCGTTTGAGGGAAGTCTTGAAGGGTGTTTGTTATAGCTTTTGAAAGATAATTGTAATGAAGGCAACATGTCAGGAGAGTAAATATTTCAATAAGGCAGGCTTTTGTGAAATTGAATATGCAAAGTGACGCCTAAGAATGGGCTATACTTTTGGCACAATTCAAATCCTTATACAATATTTAACAGTAATTTTGTCTTTACAAAGATACACTAATTCAATTTCTTGAATTCCTTTCAATTACCATTTTTCTCGCTACCTGATAAAATTACTTCAAATTTACCTTTTTTTTTTGATTAAATTTCGCTAATAAATGTCAACGACATGCAAACTCACATTATCGACTAACACTCAACTAATATTTGCCTCAAAAAGCCCTGACATGTTGCCGTCGCTGCTGCATATGTACATGAAAACCGACAGGATAATAGTCCTTTGTCGCTACTTTGTCAGCAAAAGTAACTGAAAGGTTGCCATCTATGTTGTAATTTTTTTTCTTTTGCTTTCGAATTTTGAAATATTGAATTTGTTAGCATTTAATTGACAGGTCCTCGTCGAGGTTGAAAAATGTGTTTGGGAAAGAAGAGAAGAGAAAAAAGGTTTAAGTTTACAAAAAGGGTGTCATAACCACAGCAGACAAGACCTCGTAGAATTTGACACTTTATATTTGTGTTTGTTTTTATTATGATTGATATCTGAGTGGCTGGCAAATTGACAGGTGATAAGGGGTTCGTTCAGCTTTCAATTGAGTTTGATTGAGAACGAAGTACTCGTACAGTTAAGAATTTAATTTTCGAACATATATTGACAGAAACTGTGTCCTTGCGAAACCGTTTTTATAGTAAGCAAATTTTATGAACTTCCTGTTCCTTTTCCGCATCCTAGTCTCTGTCGAACATTGTGAGCTGTTTATGACCTAAGTATGTACTTTGTATTAGTATCCGAAATATTCGAAATATGCATAACCCTACACCATTTCTATCTATAACTTGCAATCAATCATAAAAATTACTTTGTCGCTGCCAAAGTGTAGGAAGGATCTATAAAAGACGAAGAACGGAATGTAAAAATAAAAAAAAAGGATTGCATGTCGCCGCCAAGTTATGACTTCCGGTGGGTTGGCTCAGCTGTCATATCGTAAAGCGACATAAAAATGTCACAAAATAGAGAACAGCGTGTGGTTTTACAAAGCAAATAAGCCCATTTCAACAAAGTAGCAGCGGTGTGTGTCTTCAAGAGTTTAAAAAGAAATTCTTCCTTGAGAAAATTAAGTGAAATGCCAAGGAATCCGAATGGTCCATTCAGACGTCGAACACAAAAATTCATCAAGTAATTGTTAAAAACTTTTAATGGGTTTTGTGAGCTTTAATTGTTGTGGGTCAAACTTATTAGGGTTTCAAAATTTTAAAGTTAAAAGTCCTGCATTTCGCAATTTTAGCAAAACCACGAATTCATATTGTTATTTGCAAATTACTGTCGCACTGTGTAGTCAATCTCGAAGCAATATGGAGTTAAGAGATTTTGGTGCTCAACACGTTCAAACAACGCCTGATTATTAAGTTTTTAATATTTGTAATGAATTTTCCTATTTTTCCTGTTCTACAAGTAGAATCACACAAACAAATCCACAAGAACTTTATTCACTAAATTTTCAATTTATAAAGCTGGAAAAGAGTTGCTAATAACTTCAATAACTTTTACTCATTAGACTCATGCAGTCGTTAATATGATGCTCGAAAAAGAAAACTAAAAAAAAAACAATTGCCTGCCGAAATAACACTTCACGTTCGTTGAATTGGAAAAAGCTGAGAGTGTGAAAGAAGCACTAACAGAAGCTTGGCAAGGCATTCATTCATGTGCGCATAGTTGCAGAGGCTTAGCACGAAAATTCTAGAAATTACACGCTCACTTATAAGCCTGTAATAATAATGCACACGAGCAGTGAGTAGAGCACAATTATTATACAGCCACCATAATCAACAAACATACACACTTACACACACATCAAAGGTACGTATGCATAGTTAGTAGCTTCATTTATTTACTGCAAGTAGGTACTTTTGAAATCGTAGTCGGTGTTTTTTATATTTCCTTTCCTTTTTGTTTTGTTTTTCACATTTTGCTACTTAGCATGGGTGACAACACAACAAACACGACAATTGTGCATGCAGAAAATGCTTAACGTGGAAAAAATTGTAATATCGTTGCCGCCGGTGAACAGGAACCACCACCGACCGCCGACCGAACTCCTCGAAACTCCTCGCAACGCAACGCAAGTGGAGTTGTGTCGTGTGATTTGCAGATTTATTCCGTCGCTGTGTGTGTGTGTGTGTGTGTGTGCAACGGAGACGTGCCAAAACATTGTAATGCGATTTTTATGAAGTTGGCTCGCAGTTTCGCCCACACTTTTCTATTTTCTAGCAGTTGGTTTCTTACGCTCATCCATCTATATATTACCTCTTTTCATTTCGATTTGTAGTCTGAGATTTTCCCCTAGAAGCTTTCGCACGCTGTGCGCTCAAAATCCACTTAAGACCGTTTTTACTTCTGTTTTGGTTTTATTATTTTTTCTTGTCGATTTCTTTTTATCTCTTTGGCGGTGTTGGTGCTAAAAGATATTCGCAACTTGAAGCTGAATTTATACTTTTATGCTGCGGCGTCTTCGTTTCGTATTTTTTACTACCAATTTTTACCACTACATACTATTTTTTGCTGTACTTTTGCTAGTACTCGCTGTATCCTCTTCGCTGTTTTTTTTTTCTTTGGTTGGCATTACTTTTCCTCAAGTATTTAACCGATAAAAGAGTATCGTTTCCCATTTACACATGCACCCGTGGCTTCGCGTAAGTTCTTCGCGTTTTTCCTTTTTTTTTTTGCTTTTCGTATTTTTTTTTCGAGTTGAGTGGAAACGCATTGAATGGTACGAAAATGGCATTAGACGCATTTAGGTGAAGATTTATTGAAGATTCGACAGTGACGGTGAGTACGATTTTTTGTACAGAAATGTGAATTTATTTTTTTGCAACAGAATTTGACATTTTCGGAAAGTAAATGGAATGGCGGCGATGAGTTTAGAATTTTTAAATAATTCAAAAAAGTGCAAAGAAATGTGTTTGTCCCAGTTGTTGGACTTTGTTTCGTTTGGGAGCATAACTTTTTTGAACATAATTTTATGGAGTTCAAAAGTGTATTCCTTCAGTTGAACTAAAAAATGGGAATAAATAAAAAAATTTAAGTGAAATTATGTGTGTCCCCTTAAAATATGTTTTTTTTTGTCCTGAGTCTAGATTTTGGGCATATAATCTCAGAAGGCAATCGAAGTGTTTATAAAAACTACAATTGGCTACTTGCCAGTGGCAAAACGTCTGCGCAACTCCTGTGTCTAACCTTTGCCATGCCAGTGTTTAAATGTCAAATGATTTCGGTGTTGTCATTTTTTTGTTTACAATTTTCAACTCCACGCACCCACTGTACCTGGCACTATCTTCCTTTAACGATTTATTACCGCATTTACGTACAAACATTACCGCGATCATGTTGACCCCTGCCGTCAACTCAGCCAAGCAAGGTGACGTACGAAATCCCTAGATCCTGAGTAAAGAAGAAGAAGAGCAACAAAAAAAAAAGAAATCAAATCCTGACTACGAAAAAGACGCTTGTGAAAAGTTTTTAGGAGGTACTTTGAACCAAAGTGATTCGCAGACAAGCATTGATGCACTGCGACTGCGGCGATGATGTTCATGGCCACCAACAGCGTTGGTGGCTGGTGCTGTGTTCGCTACACCAACACTAAAATTTTACTTGGGTTTTGTTTTTGAATATTTGCTGGAATTCCCTGCTGACGATTGTAATATAAATTCAACATTGATTTACACACCATATGGAAGATGCTCTTGACAGCGTAGTAAAAGGGTAGGAAGAATGTTTCTTTAAAGGCGCTTTTTTTGTGTTTTTTTTTTTAAACTAGGGATATGAGTAAAAATTTTTCCATCTTTCACTTATATTGTTACTCATATTAAAAAATTAATAAAAAATCTTTTTTTTTTGTTATTTTCTAAACTATTTTCCTGAATTTGCTCACTTAATATGTACCAGCACTTTACTTGTAGTATTCGAGCAGTTGAAGCATGCAGCCATTTATTTGCACAATTCGCAAATATTCCCCCTTGAAATAAAAACAAATCCAGCATCAGTCACCCACAAAGCAGCGGAAACCCACAAACCGATTCTCTGTCCGAAAACTTCTGCAGGGCCACTGAAAACGAAGTTAAGTCATGGCAAATGTGGGTTAGTTGCCTGCACCAAAAACACAGAACTAGGAAATTTCAACATATTAAGCACAAGTACGTCTCATATTCTGGGCAGTTTGTTTTCGCATACACACATACCGACTGTTCACACAAGTTTGGAATGGAAAAGTGGTATGAGGAAGATTTGTGTGTAGACCATCAAAAGGAGTATGATTTTTCGGGGCTAGTGTGAACAGCCTCGTGAACATGATCGATACTACCTTGGGCGCTTTTTTACTTCACAAGTAAGCAGCTCTAATGAAACACTTCATTTCATATTCCCTTTTAGTGTCATACAGTCTTTGTAAATTGTGTGTGTATGTGTGTGCATGAACACTTATCTGATACTTGGATACTTATCTACTTGGTCATCGTCTAAAATAGTACCATTTTTTGTTTATTATTTCAACATAATTGTTCAAGCTTACGTTATGAGCTTTTAAGAGAAACGGTCATGCACCTAGCAAATGTATTTCAAAATTTAATTTAAGGAAAAGTCGCAGCACAGCACTAATTTTAGTAAGAGATTTTCCCTCCAAAGCAGGCGTAAAAGTAGGCTTCACTCACCAGCCCAAACAAAGGCAAACTAATTTTATATACTGACTCTGGGCTCAGCTGCGCACAGCCCATAAATTACGCATACTTTCAACGGGGCGACGCAATCTGAGACTCATAAATCCAAAATATCTACTTTCTTTTAATTTTCACACTAATTATCTGCGAAACACCATCTTGACTGTTGACAATAAATAGGTGCGGAAGCGAGACACAAGCAGAGTTACAAAAAAATAACACAACAAACGACAGCAAACGGAAATGCAAGGAGCATAAACGCAACAACCGGCAACCGGAGGCAACGAAATAAAAGTTGCTCTGCCCGTGACTTGTGTGCGCGCACAAGAATTCGAAAGCGCATCCTTTCGCCAAATTAAGAACAACAAACCCAAGTTCCTATTTCTTACTTGCATTGCCAAAATGCAATCCCATAGTCAGCCCGAAAGCCGCCAAAACCTCACAAACTCGTTGAAAAAGCCGCGCGCTCAACGTTTCGCAAATAAAAGCCACAAAATTTCATTTTAAACGCAAACCGCGTACGCCGGAACTTGTCGTTAGTATTGTTCGGTCTGTGTGTGTGTGTGTGTGCGTCACTTTGGCGAACGATTGCACTTCATTTTTGGTTTCCTTGGCCAGCGGATTTGTTTTTCATTTTCTTTAAAATATTTTTTGTATTTTTTTTGGTATTTTTTTGGTGTCCGCCCCACGATGCCTCTTCTGGTTAAGTTGGTTTATTTTTTTCCCTACTTATTCCTTTTTCATTGTTTTCTTTTGAAGTTGCTTCGTTTCGTTTCGTTTTGCTTACTTTTTTTTTTGTTCTTTTTCGAAAAAAGTTTAGCTTAAGCTTTTTATATGCCATCGTGGTTAAGCAATAAATTTTGCAATAAAAAGCTGGCAAAATCCAAGCGGCATTTGGTGCTGCTAACGCTGTCGCTTTTGTTGCTGCTGCTGCTGTTGAGGTGTCGTTAAGTCACAAAACAATATACGTAACGGTGGCGGCACTGAAGCCACGAAGTTTCTATATTGCCTTAAGGCTCTTACGAAAGTGACAAGTATGAGTTTGTGCTGCCGCCTGTGGTTGGCGCTTTATTATTGCTTGTATACGATAGTAGTTGTTAGTGTTGTTGGTGGTGCTATTGCTAGCAATTTTATGATGTCAAGTCTTATCAGGATTTGAGCATTAAAGCTGTCGCAATGCTTAATGGCACGCAAAATACTCCAGCGAGACTTTATTTTGCGATTTCTCGAATGTATTGTATGTGTGTGTATTGGTGGATATTGGCAATTCTCAGCATTTGATATGTTTTTGTATGAGTTCTTTTTTTTTTTTATTTAATTTTGAATGATTTCAGTTTGATTACTGAGGCGTATGAGTGATATTAATTTGGAAATATTACGACTATTAATATTTTTTTATAACTTAGGTGGATTCGTTACCATTCATTGCACTATGTGACAATTGTAGAATAGTTGTAAGGTGCCAAGGCCACACTGTAATGAAAGTACTACTACAGTAGAGCAAAACCATTCGAGGATTTTTATTTGTATTCTAATTTTTAGCAACCATATCCCATCATTACTTATGGAATAGAGCATTTTCTCAAATCATTTGGGATAATATTAAGAAAATATCAAGCCGCAATTTCCGCTCATTTCCGCTGTGCAACTCTGCCAAAAGTCAAATGCAAAATTTGTAACCTCAAAAACGAAAAACGTAAAAAATGCTCAGGAAATTGCAAATGCCAAAAGTGTTGATGGCGTTAAATAACTTCAGAATTGCTCAGCTCCACCTTCAAAGGGACAACCTTCTAAATAAATGCACACAAAAACGAAAAGAAAATGCAAAAAAAACCCAGCAAACAGTCAAGCAGGAAGCAGCTGCACTATCCACTTTCCATTTACTGGCCAACATTTCCGCTCTGAGCTGGTAGCTCCCAGAAGTATGCAGCATTTTTAAGAACTAGAAGACGATGCCCCGGAGTATATTCGTTTGCTGGGGGGCTTGCTGCGTTCGTTTGGTGGGTGTTAGGTTAAAAATTCAGCACTTGACAACCAACCGGCTGAGCCGCCTCTGTCGAGTCTCAGCTGAGCAGCATGTTTTGTCGTCGTGCCGCTTCGTGCTTTCATTGTTTATTTAAAAAGTTTGGCGTTTTTTTTTCCGAATTTTTTGGACATCGAAAAATGGTTCTTTATACGGAGTACAAAAATGCATTTGCCGGCGAACGTCATCCGAGAACACACAAACACTTTATCTGAATTCGGCAAAAATAATCGCTTTTGAAATTTTATATGCTTTTGCGTCACCGCAGTGCAGTGCTGCAGCAGTGTCAAAGGAACAACAACAACAAAAAAACTCAAATAAATTGCACTTTCTTTGGGGATTCGTATCTGCGCGGCTATTGTTGGGTACGCGAGTGCGACCCTCTGATAGCCGCTGCCGCCGAAATGGTGATGGAAAAGCGCGGCTGGTGCTTGTGTTCTCATTGTTTCCACATTTTCGGAATTTTAATTAAATTCGCATTGTCCGCCAGTGTGCTGAGGCAAAGCGGCTGTCTGGCTACCCAAAAGTATCCTGCACTCTCGGCCTCAGTTCAAGATTGGATTTAAATAAAGTTTTCGTCCTTGATACTCGCAAAACGGAGCATTGGCTGGAGCGCGCAGAGTGAGCCACTTGTGGGCATTAATAATTGTTATAATAGAGCAGCACCGAATTTACATGGGTATTAAAATTAAAATTTAAAATTAAGTAGAAGCGAAACTTGTCGGCTGTGTTGTTGCGGTGGTGCGCTGACGGCTGTGAGTTGGTGCACAGTTGGTGGATTATGTTAAAATGAAATGAATTTGAATTTGATTTCACTGATGGAAATATACATTGCAATGTTGAGGTCATTTGCATAATCTTTTACCAGCATAGAGTCAGGGACACTGAGAGAGGCACAAGTTGTACACACATTACAAGCCGCTTAAGGAACAAGTTATTAGGGAAACCAGCATTAGTTTTGGTTTTGCTACAGTCGAGTGAATAAATTGGTACCCAATGGGCGGGAAAGTGACTTGCACTTTGCCAAGCAAATATTTACTAAGGAATTTTCACATAAGAAAACAAAAATAGGAATAGAAAACCAAATGTGTTGTCGAGGCGATCAGTGATCAAGAGTATATATAATTTACTATACCCACCACGCTTCCATTTAGGCGTGGCCAAGTTTAGTGATCACGATCCGTATTACTGAATCGAGTTCAACTTGTTCATACCCAGCTTTTGTGTGCGGAGAAAAATACTTGAGCTGAAGTTGAGCCGAAATGCTTATTGGGTAAAGACTTTGAGTTTTCTCGAGGTTTGCTGTTTTCGAAAGCAAATGAAAATTGCACCTGTCACGTTTTCGTTGCCCACCAATTGTTCCAGCCAACGGTAAATGAACAGAGCTGGTCAATTAGGCCTCGAACGATTCTCATAAAATAAAAAATTGAAAGTTGCTTACAAACCTTTGAAGTTTTAGGACTTTCACAATGTGATTGTCAATCCAACAGCACTTGACTAGTGACACAAAGAGACGCATGGCAATAGGCGTTGAAAATGGTTACTATTTCTGTGATTTTTGTGTGTGCGCTCTGAAAGCTATGTACCCGCCCAGGGGCCGAATGGAAAACAACAATAACAAAGACAACACCAAATTTGACAAACTCCCCGAAAAAGTGTTAGCCTGGCACAAGTGTAAACTTCACAACTGTTCATCACAGCAGAGCAAAAAGAAGGCAAATGGAGAAATAATGTCACTCAGACGACACAGTGCGGCCCAGTGACTCAGTGAAGCTAGTGAGAGTCCGTTTAACTGAAATGGCCGCAAAACTTCATGTTGGCGTTGCTGTTATTGTGCTGTTGTTGGACGTTTCTCGTTATTTGTTGTTGTTGTCTCCGGTGTTGTGTGAACACAAGTTTTACGGTTGGAAAAAACCTAGAGTAGCATAATCCAGCAAGTGACAACGGTAAAATTGCATACGAAACAGTTTATTGTATAAAAGATGAACAAACGAACAAACGAACGAACGAACGGACGGACGCATGCATGCAAAGGACAGTTGTCTGCGTGAGTGTGTATGTGCGTTTGTAAGTGAGTGCGTTCAAAAAGGATATGCAAAATGTGTGAACACTGCATGAATCCGAGTTTTTTGTTTTTTTTTTTTTGGTTGAGTGCTGCAACAGAGATTTCACATGGTGATGATGAAGTTGCTGCTGCAACTGCTTTTATTGTTGTAATGCTTATGCTTACCGCCTCAAATGCTTGATTGTGTATGTGTGAGTATTTTGTCAGCGTTGTAGCCAACAGAGAAGACGTAAATGGGGCGATGGCCTTGCTAGTTGCTGTTCCATGGTGTGCTTCACATGTTTCTTGGCTGTTTTTGTACAGTCTTAGTGAATTTCATGTCGATTGCTATGGGAAGTTGCGAAATTTTTAGGACTTATTTTTTACCTTGATTGGATCATTAATCCCTTTCTGCTTCTCATAACCAAGATCACAGTTGGCAAATTGCAAAGACCAATTAATGGGAGACTGGATTTGGTTAGCCTCAAAGGGACAATTAAATCGTTTGGCATATTTTTTTTTGTTAGGGACATGGGGCTGAATTTTGCTTTATTATATCCAATAGAATGTAACTAACCCACAAATGCCCACTCAAAAACTTACAATAAAAGTCACGTTTAGGCACTATCAATAAATTAAAGACCACAAATCACAAACTGTACATCACTTTTCTATTTCCAAAACACATTCCAAAAAAGGAAACGAAATGAAAAATTAAATTTTCAATAATCCGAATCCAAAGTCAGCAAACAGCACGTAAAAGTAAAAGTCCACAACACACAAAACTGTCAACCAACTGATTTATTATTTATTAGTCACAAAAATGTACTGCCTCTGCCCCGGCCACTACTACCAACGCGCTAAAAAACCCATATAAACCACTTGGGTACAATTCACAAACAATCAATCAATTATGCATTTGAGTGAAAAAGAAAATGGCCAAGATGACAAGTGACAGTTGACAATTTGGCAGGATAATTTGAGCAGGATATAAAGCGCAAATTAGACGCCAGTCGAAGTAGCAAACAAATAAAAACAGGGAATAATATTTGATTTGTCAAAAAAGAAAGCGAACCAAAAAAGGAATAGAATAGCAGAATAGACCAACAATTTTAAATAGGAATATAGTAAAATATTCTGAGCACTTTTGAAAAAGGATTTCTGTTGTGTCTGTGGCGGTCATTTGTCATTAATTCGTTCATTCCAGCTCTTATCATTTCTACTTTTATTTTACGCGCCATTACATTTAAGTTTTGTCGGGTTTTTTTCTTCTGTGAATTGTCAATTTCAGTCAATTGTCCATGACCAATTGACTGGTCTTTAAATTAATTTCTTTTTCGTTTGAATTCGATGTCACGCTTCAGTGAGGCTTGAAAAGTGTTCACACAGCCCACAGGCAGTTGTTTGTTTTGTTACTTACCAAAAGGCACCCATTTACGCCTGAAAATATTTCTTGAAAAAAAAGGAATTGAAGAAAAAACACAAACAAAAAAAAAACTCACAAGAAAAAGGACAATTTTGTTTAACCTTTTGAGCGCGTACGTGACAAGCCTTGCAATTGCTATAAATGAAAAATGAAATAGTTGGAGTTTGTGTGTGACATGGATAATGGCAATCGAAACGAATCGGTAGAGCATATTTTTTGAAAAGATTGATGAACACAAAATCTCTTAAATATGGGCCTGACCTGATTTCTAATTGTGTGTAGATTTCTGCCAAAGAAAAAAAAGGGTTTGATAAATGTTAAAGTCATCCAACTCATAAAGCCATCACCATTTATCATCCGCCCAAAGCAATTGAGTTGAAATGAGCTGAGCGTACACCATCCTCATCCAATTAAGAGTGTCTTCAGAATTCACTCATACAAGCACAGTGAAGTTATCTTGTAATAAGCGCCCAACTCGTTATCGTACAGACGACCGGACAACTAAACTTCCATGGGCTGCACTGTGTACAAATTTTGGAATATTGGCACCAAAAAACAAGCGAGAAAGATATTTTATCGATACTTTGTTGATAAGTTTTCGATTATTTATCGAAGAAGACATATTCCATTTTGTTCCAGCTCCATTGCCATTTCGTTCAATCAAATACAAGAAACAGCATCCAAATTGGTTAAGTATTTCTCAAGATAAAGGAAAATAAAGAAATTTTGCTCTAATTTTATGGATTATTTTTCGATATATTTTCGATTTTTTTTTATCGATTTTTTTATCGATATTTGATCGATATTTATTTATCGATAATTTTTCAATATTTATCAACAATTTCCATTTCTTCCAATGCGGCCGTTATTGGATACATGTTTTTTTGTGTGTACCCTTATCTCATAGGGTACACCCTTGAATTTTTTCCTTTGGGTATATACGCCTAGTCAGTGCTTTTTAAAAATCTTTTTGTTCGTTTATTGACTTTGTGCCACTGTGATAAAAAAAAACCTGCTCTTTGCCTAAATGCCAACTAATCTAGTTCTTCTTCAACTTTCTGAGTTGCCCGCACAAAGGCAACTCATCAAGGATGGAGTGAATATTTGTATGTCGGTAGGAGCCTATCGGAATTCCCTACGCATCTGCATGCATTTAAAAATCCATTCGCAAACTCTGCAAATGAACTTCGATTGTGCAAGGCAGTAGCAGCAGGAAGAGCAGCAACAACAAATGACAACATCATAAATAGCTTGAATAGAAGTGAAACCAGCAACAGCAGCAGCAGCAACTTCAGTCGCAACTATTCGGCAATTGTTCGAGCGCCAATTGACACGTTCACGTGTGCACAGGCAGATTCCATGTATCTGGTCTCTGGCATTGACATGAGCGCACGTGAATTCTGTGCGCCGGCTCCCTGCTTCTTTGCTAGATGCATTTGCATTTGTGTGCAGCAGCGGGCAATTCTGCGAACAGCACAGTCAGCCACAGTGTGCCGCCAATGAAAAAGCACAAATAGTAGAGATGTGTGCACATCGAATTTTTGGAAATTATTCAAGGCGGTACGCTCCTGTTCACAAATCAGGGTGACACCAAATCGCATTCACCATTACTACTCCAAATGCAGTAGCTCGAATGTAGTAGCGGTGCTGTCGTAAAGTGTCACTCCTGAATGGCAGTGATTAAATGGAATGTGAGGTGTGGTGTGCGGCGGGGATGTACGTCGCCATGAATGGTACTAGGACAGTGCATAATGACAGGGAATTTCATTGTAAAATCAGTATGGATTTTGAATTTTTGTGTGACGTTCGAAAGGACGAAATTACATTTTGACGAGTGCATCGCGGGCTTTATTTGAATTGAAATTTGTGTTCTATTTCATGGTATCCTTTTTAATAATTTCTCCGGTTTTGTGGTAAATTTCCATTCAACTTTTAGTGCATAGAGCAGAAAATTTAAATATACAAGTATGTTATCTGTGCCACTTACTACTCTTCACTTAAAACATTTGTCAACTCTACCCTTAAAAAAAATACATTTCACTTTATTCCATTTCAACTTTATCGGCTCTTGATGACAAATGACAACGCAACTACTGTGACAAAGTACACATACATTTCTTCTTCCTTGCTGAGACTTTTTTTTTTTATAAAAATTTATTTTCCTCCCAGGCTGCAGAAGATATTTCGTTGCGTAGAAGCTATGATCAAGTAGGTTGGTTATCTTTATCCTTTAAAAAAGTTTTTTTAGACAAACTTCTTCCTAATGACACATACACATCTGTCATGCATGTATATAAACCAATATGACATACATACATACATACATACGGATATGCAATTTTGCATGTTAAATAAATTAACAAAAAGTTGGAGCTTAATTACTTTTTGTTGAAGGGGGTGGGGGGAAACCGAAAATGAAAACTGCACAGAGAGTGGATTTTTAATGTTGAGCAGTTTGAAGTTTCGCCTGACAAAAGAATAAACTTCGAAATGAGAAGTGTTCCAAGATGCGTCGGCTGCCAGTACCATATTGCTAAGAAGCTTGTTAAGTGGCCCACACAACAGCACACAGACAACGAGTAGCTGGAGGAGTGTGACGTAGTTGAACATATACAAGGACATTTTGTGTGTTTGCAGTCAGTTTGCTGTTATGCCAGAAAGCTAGAAAAAAAAGTTTCGCTCACGTGTTTATTTCTCTGGAGCAAACAAAGGCAAAAACTTTTAAAAACAGCTGAAGTCACAATTCATGTCTAGCTGCGTAGTGTTGCTACGCAATTTAAAGTCAAGTATTTAATTAAAATTTTAAGTGGATCTTAACTTTTTCACTGCTGCGCAAACAGCGGTAGTGCGTAGAAGATTACTTAGTGGAAGCGGAAGTGCAAATGGAAGGTGCTGTACAATTTTTCTTTCCTTGTATTTTTTCTTTTCTTGCTTTTTTTTCTCTTCGCTAAACCTGTAAGATAACTTGCGCCTTAATTAAAGGCTGCTGCGTTTTTTGTTCTTTTCTACTTTAAAATTTACCTCTTTTTAGCCGTAAGCTCAATGGTTTGAACTTTCCACTTTTAGTTTTTTGTGCTATTTGAGTCGTTTCTCTTTCTGGCATTTGCCTTGAATTTACGATTCCATTTTCTGTTTCCTTGGGTTGATTTACTTTGCCGTTGCCTAAGTAATTGCATTTTTAATTAGCTGGCCACGTTCTTCCTCTTCATAAGTGATACATCGCCCAATCGTTAGGGCATGAGGATTCAAACATTTTCAAAGTATCGCAGGACTTTAATTTCGCTTTGAAATTTTTATAAAATTTTAGTTATTTGTATAAATTTATTTAAGAGTTAATGAGGCATACATTTACAAAAAAGCGTGTCCAAGGGTATATTGTTTTTGTCACACCTTCCGAGTCCATCTCTGTCTGTCTGTTATTTCGGTCGATAACGAACGTAGTTATTGAACAATCAACTCCAAATTTTGGGATCTCTTATTCAAAGTATTAAAATAGGGCAAAATCGGATATGAACCACGCCCACCTCCCACACAGTATGGCAGTCAATTTTCTTTTTTTTCGTTTTTCTTGAAAAATACTAAAACGATTTTGACGCCATTTTGTGTATTTGGTTGGAACGAAATAGAAATAGGCCGGAACAAATGGAATTGGAACATTATTTTGGGTCACCAAATGAAGCTTCCTTTTGCTTCTATTAAGACGCATTGACGGTCAAATGGGCAATATCGTACGTGAGCCATACAAAACTTGGTGTCGTATTTGGTTGAAAATTTGTCGGCAACGGAAACGAAATGAAACGGAACGAAATGAAATGAAAATGGAACGATACTCAGGTTACATTTTAGACTTTGGTATACAAATGTGGTATGTTTAATGACAAATCCGAACGGTGAGACATCCAAATTAAGAAGCTTTTTCATGGTAAGCTACTCACGCAAGTCTTGTTGGTAATTTGCAAAAATCGAGACAAAAATCAACTCACCAAAATCTCTTTCTCACTGTTAGTTACAGCGTTCAGAATGTTCAATACCATATTTTTCGCTATTTTTAAAACCTCAAAATATTATTTTAAACATACTCTGGCTGTTTTCACTATTCCCCCCCATAAAATTATAAAACCAAAAAACAATGTGTTGACATCAACTAATTGTGCTACTGTCACAAAAACCTTTCACCTTCCTGACTACTTTCAAAAAAACATAAAAACAAAAAAAAACTATGAAATTAGTACCAGGTGAGAAATGCTCTATTCACTCCTTTGATTTTTTGTTTTGTGCCGCCACACAAATACACACCCTCACACACACACACACACACACACACCCACCGCCCCCACTCAACAAAAAGCAAACGTCAAGAACATTTGTCCAGATAAATGAGTAACTAAACAAAAAGTCAAAGCAACAATGCCATTGTTCCAATGCAAAGCAAAAAAAGTAGCGCAACAAAAATAAAAGCAAAGCTTGCAGTTTGTTTTGTCAAATGTTGCACCGCTCAACACAGGCACATGAAGAAGTTGCGCCCCACAGAATTTTCGTCCGAATGAAATGAAGCAAAAAAGTTGCTGTGCAATATTTGGCAATTGCAGCTGCCACTGACCTGGGAAAAGTTTGCCATTGTGTGTGTGTGTGTGTGCTTTTAGGAGCAAAATATTCGACTGATAAGGCATAGCACAGATGAGGTCTCCTGATGTTAATGATGGTGGTGGAGTAGTGCTTTTTTTCCCCCAATATTTAATTGCATCAAGGAGTTTGTACCGTTCGGACAAATTATCATCTGACTGTGAAGCAGATGAACACATGAAGCTCAGCTAAAAAATTATTCAAAATCGGTCTTTTCACTTTACCCTGTATTGGTGAACTCACAACGGCATTCAGCATCCTGCTTAAAAAATAATTTTCGTGCAACAAAAAACTGAAGCAAAAGTTCACAGCAATTAATTAACTCACGTGCACAAGGCCAAAGTGAACTTGTGCTGCAAATGAACGAATAACACACTCAGGTACTTCCGTGCGATGAGCCAAGTGTGCCGGTGTCAGTGTGTTAGTAATTTCTGTATTTGTCGTTGTTGTTTTGTGTGCCTCTGCTGGCTTAGTTTTTCAGGGCCACTATTTATTGTGTTGCAGTCATTGTCGGGTGGGAACTTCATCATGTTGTTATTGTACGAAAAATTAGTCATGTCAGGCTATTGAATCTCCTTCGAGGTATTACGAAAGAAACATTTGCACATACTACCCTACAGGTGCGAGTGTGAATGGCAGTGTGTATGCATGCATTTGTTTCAGGGGTCATCGTCAAATGCAGACGTTAAACACACGAGGGACACAGCATCGAAAGAATAGCCAAAGCCGCCAGGAGGCTGACACACTCACCGGAACGATGAACTTTTAGTATAGTAACTGGACCGTCTCTGCTGGCCTTTGTGAAATATTGTTGACCAATGCTGGCATGTGTATGAGTTTATTGAGAGTACCAGAGGCAATTAAAAGTGTGCCTTGAGCACCGTGTAGGCCATTTGACTTTTGAGGGTGTAATTGCGGCTGACACTTATGCTGGCCACATTTTCAGCCCATCGACATGAATTTTTGTGTGAGATTAAAGAGCGTTAAGCTGATGTAAATGCTCAATAGTAGCAAATTCAGAATCTGACTTTAGTTACTTGTGTCTCAACTTTAAGAAATATTATGTCAAGAAATTAAAACAAATAAGTTCTCCTGTGACCGACATTATCAACCTCAAGGCTTTAATACAAAAGCACATGCAAGCGGATAGTAAGCATTCGTTGCCCAACTCCAGGCACAATTCATTATAAAACTGTCGGGTTCATTCGTTCGCTGCCATTCATCACTCAATTGTCTCATTGTCTGCCGGAGTGGCATGCACATTTGTGCGGCCAAGCATTCGTTCATTTCGTAGCGTTGATTGAGTGCTGAGTAGCCTTTGAAAGTTCCTAATCAACAGCAAACAAAGAAAATCCAACCAACTATTTACCAAGATGCCTTTTGTATTTAGTATTTAGACAATATTTCAAAAAAGTAACACACACACACGCTCACACTCACTAGAAATATTTGCTGAAAAATGTTTCATTTATTGATTTTTGTACTCAAGAGTTGTTAACAAATGAAATAATCAAACTCAAGCATTCACCACTAACCACAAACTAATTCGGTTCGATGATTAATAAAAATTCCAAAAACACATTAAATTTCCAATACGATTTAGTTTAAAATTGAACACTTTTCACTCTACTTCCGCTGCCAGCAGCTACATAACCCACTTTCGTTAGAGCTGCTCTTCATTATGTCCTAACCAAATTATCGTTTCAAATTGCTCGCATGAAAATTAGAAATTTTAAATAAAAACAAAAACAAAAACAAAAACAACAGCCACCGGCAGCCTGCCGCATGCAACATGACTGCACCATTTCCGTTTTACGTACGGCATTCGGATATTATTTCCCTTTTGCACAGTCACATCCGGCAAATACACAGAAACATGCAAATTTGTACATATACAGGGATGGGTGTTTTGTACACACACACAGATATAGGAAAAGGATCTAAGCGTTGCTTTTAATTTGCTGCCTAAAATTATGCTTGGCAAATTCAATGCCAAAAACAGACCAACAAATACAAAAACAAAAAACAAAAAAAACCCAAAACCAAATGAAGCAAATTCAAAAACTCCACCGCATTCATTTCCGCAATCGTATTGAATTATATTTAATTCTCGAAACCAGCAATTGTGTGTGTGCGTGTGTGTTGTTGTGTTTTTAATGTATGTTAGTGGTTATTTTGAATTTTTGATTTGTATTTGTTCTACTCGCTAAATTTAATGCAATTGATTTTTGTTTTCTCTTCGATTGAGCTGGAAGCCACAATTTGATTGCAAATTCACTGGTGAAATCTACTGGCAAAATTACACATTGAATTTTGTCGGTAGGTGGAGGCGTTTTCTGCATTGGCTTAATTAGCAAGAGGGTTTTTGTGATTTGCCTTAATGATTGCTTGTAAATAACTTTAATGTAAACAATTGGAGATTTTTTTTAATTAATTCTCAAGGTTTATAATTTAAGGTGAATGATTCGCGCATTGAAATATTGAACTAAGTTCGTCCATGAATAAATAAGGGAAGGCAAATTAGCAAACAAAATATGTGGACATTGTGACAATCTAAGTGAAGAGTCATGACTCATGCGTGCGAAGGAAAAAACATTTTCCTAATATGGGTGAATACTTATAGTTATTTGTGAGTGAATATTAGAGGTCGTCAAAGTTGTGTATTGCCTTAGTTGTGTCGGTTGTAAGTTTCAACCATCTATGGCTAAACCTTATCCTTAAACCCAGTCAGGGGCAAGAATTTCTGAAAATTTCCTTGAGAACTCAGGTTGTTCATTTCATACGAAATGACTATGACCCAAATGACGCTACGCATACTACATTGGGTAAATCATCTCTGCGTCTTGATAATATTTAGTTTCAAATTAGTGATACAGCCTTGATTGCCGCCTTTAACTATAAGGTTTTCCATTTTCGAAAGGTTCCACAGTGAAGCTGCATTTGAATCGGAGTGAAAGTAGGGTACTAGACATACTCATTTAACAATTTAACAAGCAAGATAGATGGTTTTTCTTATGATAATTTTGGGTTTAGAATAATTTGGGAAATACCAATGCGAAATCCGTTTATTTACGTCACACCCTTTATAAAGTCCATAAGGAGGCGTGACCGTTATGGAAAACTATATATATTCTTGATCAGTGTCACCTACCGAGCCGGTTAAGCCATATCCGTATGACCGTCTTTCTGTCATTTCGCACAATAACTGCCGTAGCTTTTGAGCTATAGACTCTAAATTTGGACATTCCTCTTATTTGGGAGAATGATTCAAATATTGAAAATGGACAACCTTCCATACTAAACTGCCTTCAAATTTGTAGTATTTTCGTTTATCTTGGAAAATACTGAACTAATTTGGACGCGGTTTCTTATTTTTGGCTGGAAATGATATGTGGAACGAAATGGTAATAAAATTTAAACGAAATGGAATAGGACCGGAACAAAATGGAATTGGAACAACACTTTTAAATGGATCTGGAATGAGTGGAAATTATCGAAAAATTGTTGTCAGTTCATCGAAAAGTTATCGATAACAAAAAACTGAGTCTGAAAAATGACTCTTAGAACGTATTGCACTCGCATGTGCAGGGTATTTTAGCTTCAGTCAGACAGAAGATAATTCTTTACATGGCAATTCTGGCGTGCAATCTCTTGACCTCGAAACCTAATATGGTGTCGAATGTGTTTCGTTTATTTTTAGACCAAACATTTTGCGAACTTAAATAAAAGCAAGACCGTCGATTTCGTACGTTATCGAGATAGCCGACTGCATCCCGGTTCTTTTCTACTCAAGAGAATCTGTTTCTCCTACAGTGAAAGTGAATAAGGTGTTATAGGAAACATTTACTTTACTTCGCTGTGATTTCCATATGAGCAAATCTGAATCAGTTCGTAGTCATTAGAAAATTCATGGAATTTCAAAACTATTGTGTTTCATACAATTTTTTTAATGTTCACTCATTTCACTATGAATCAGTTATATCAATTCCCGAACGGTGTAATTTTCCCATCAATTTCAATTAAAATTTTTTGTTCAAACCTCAAACCTGAAACAATTGACCAAATAAAACCAGAAATGGATTTTTGTATTCATTTATTTTTGTATTGTTCTTTTTTTTTATAATTTTTTTTTAATATACTTGAGTCTAAATTGTTTATCATCAACATTCTCATCCTCATCATCATAATCATAATCATCATCATCATCGTCGTCGTCGTTATATGTTTGCATTTCCTTTTATGTGTAAATGCCATTACATTTATTAATAAATAATAATAATTTATAATTAATTACAATAAATTGCATAACAGAATTTCATTTCATTTCATTAAGTTTTTTTAATATTATTATTATTATTAATATTATATTGTATACAAATATTTAAATCTATTGAAAATTAAAATTTTATAAAATACCAAAGAAAAAAAAAAGGAAATAAAAATTCATGATGAAAATAACGATTTAAATTAATATACAAATTATAATAATTTGTGGTGTTTTTTTTTGTTTTTGTTGTTGTTGTTGTTCGACAATGTCAAATATTTGCTATCGCTTTGGGTTGCAATTGTGAACGTCGTTAATTAAATATTAATGACATTGCTGGGTTTAATATTATTTTTGTAGCTTTTTTTTCGTTTGTTTGTTTTGTGTTTTGCTTATTACTACAACTTAAATCCATTGCAATAAATATGATAATTATTTGTGGGTTGTAGTTTGGAGTTGTTGTAATGTTATGGTTTATTTGGTTGTGGTTTTTTTCCCCTTCCTTCTCAATGAATGGGTTTGTTGTTATTCAAAAAATATTCTCGTTTACCTATTATTATTAAAATTGCAATTTAATTATTCATTTGGTTTTACAATCGTTTAAATTTAGTAGTAGATTAAGTAGTAGATTTACTGCTTTTTTTTAATGTATTAAGTACATTTTGTTGTTGTTGCTATTTGCAATTACTATGATTTTTTTTTGTTAGTTTTTAAGTAGAAAATGTTTGTTTTTTGTTTTTTTTTGGTATTTATTTTTTTTTTTAGCAATTTACACTATTTGTGAAAAATGTTTTTAAATTTATTTCAGTTGCATCTAAACTGTTCGAGCTATTGGGTGTATGTGAGTGAGTGGTATTTTTGTTTTGCTTCAAATTTACAAACTGTGCAGTTGTGCCATTTTACTTAGTTCAGAGTGGTTTTGAATAACAGCTCCTTCTTCTTTTTTTGTGTAATTTGTATTTTAAATTTAAGAAATTCGTATTTTCTTTTGCAATATCTTCTTCTTTTTACATTAGGTTGTTGTTGTTAACCATTATGCTAAACAAGAAGCTCTCAAGGGTTTTTAATAAAAAAAACAAAAGGTCAACTGTGAAAACAAATGAAATGGAAAAGGTAAAAAAAAGTGTTTCAAAGGGGAACAAATTTTAAACAACTGAAAATCATTGAACTAAAAAGTATTTAAACATTTTGAAATGCACTACTTGAACATTATTCGGCATACAGCGTATATGCATCTCTCTCTATCTTCCACTCTTTGCTCTCGTTCCCCCTTTCATTACTTTTTCACCTCGTTCAGGGCCCCCGTCTGCTTGTTCTTCTTCACTTGAGCATATACCGACGCGGCTTTATAATTGATCGGACCATAATGTTGACTCTCGAGATCGGCGTAAATTAATTCATCATCGAAGTTAGCTGCACCCAAGGGCTATGTAGATATTTTTTTTTTATAATTTTTTTTTTTACTAAGATTTTTTTAAGTTTTTAGTTTCAAAACATGATTATTGTATATGGAACTCATGATGTGTAATGGTCCTTGAAGAGTGTTAGTGAATTTAGTTGAAAACAAGTGGCAAATATCGAGCGGTTAGTTGGGCATTCCCAGATTAAATTAGGCTTTGGTATGTGGGTTATTTTCTTCCTCTATCCTTTGTTTTTAGTTACTTAATTTCGATGGCAACATGCAAGTTAATACATTTTTATATTCTGTCGTGCTGTTGATGTTACGACGCTTTAGAGAGGCAATGAATACAGTTGAAAATTTACGCGCAAATGATTGAAAGTGACACAAGACCAAGATGACTGAGATCACAGTGAATGGATACTTATTGACGATTAATCAAGAATTCGATTTGGTATTGGTTGTATAAATAATTGCAAAAAAAAAGAGTACAGATCACACAACTAAGTCACATTTAACACTAAAACGCCTGACACAGACAGCAAACGACAGAATTCAAATCACTAATCGTGGTTTTATTTTATTGATTAATTTTTGTTGTTGTCAACCCCAATTAGGAGCGGGTATTTATTAAAAGCTTGAGCATGTTGTGGCTTATGGAAACTTGAAGCAAATTACCTTTTCTAAGTGAAAAAAACGTTCAAACAGATTGTGAGAAAAGTGTTTTAGAAAATGTACGTATTACTGCCTTTGTAGGGATCCTCGAAATCGGAAACTTGCTAAAAAAATATATTTTGAAAAAAAGAAGAAATTTTAAAGAAAGGACAGCAAATTTTATTTGGAATGTATTTTGTGAGTGTGTGATCTTTAGACTAGTGATGGTGTCGCGGTAGAAGATAATGAAATTATAATTTTTTAATTGTAATTTTTTCCCATTTCAAATGTTTCTTCCCTAACAGGTTATCAGACCCAAATTAGATACTCTAAGAGACAATTGATTTGAGCAATTTAGGGTGCAAGTGGATTAAAGTGTCTGTTGTATGTCCTTTAAGTGAAACTGCAGAAATAAAAGTCTAGAAGTGAACCGCTTTAAATTACCGACTTTTCAACTAATTAAGAAACTACATAACCAACGCCTTTTGAAAATATTAGGTACTCTTCCGTGGGAATTTCCTTCCAATTCTATATTTATCGTATTTTGATTGTTCTTGTTTTTTTGATAGAAGATAGCACTCGTGCAGTGATGTCAAAATATTTGTTGGCTGTTTTTATTTATTTTTTATCAACAAAATAATATCTCTAAAAGTGAAACTCAGTCGAGACTACAATGCTGTGTATTGGTACATTGTCAACGGCGATAAGAGTCATGAGAATTAACCACTGTCATTAACAGGAGCTTGAATGTGGAGAAATTTGATACCGTAGCAGGAACATAATGCAACATTTTTGAACCTCTTCGGGTGACTCTTCAGTCAATATACCGCAATTTTGCTTATTTTAATGAGCCTCTTTTGTGAATCTTCTTCAAGCTTTTCAAGAGCAAGTAGACTGAAACGGTGACGATTCGGAAGGCCGTCTTGGATTCTTGCACGGGTAGAATTTTACATGCTTTTTTTGTATGCTGGTGGTCTATTTGGTCGCACATTTCCAATCAAATATGCCAAAAATGGTAACCCTGAATCATTTGAATTCCTCTTTCAATGACGTACGGCAGTGGACAAATCTGACGCCTGGCAGTGGAAAATTTGCTCATTTTGCTACTTGCCTCACCTGGATTCCTACACCGTGGACATGACATATGCGTTCTCTAGCATAAAATCCCTACTGGAAAAAAATACCATTAAATGAATCACTTGTTATATTGCATTTTTTTCTCGGTTAATTTTATAAATTAATTTATTCTTTTTTTCATGTAAAAGAAAACTTTTGTTGGGAATTTAAGAAAATTAAATAAGTACAAAAAAAAAATTAATAAAAAAATTAAATTTGTCTTCGGCTTCTCTGTTTTGCTTAAACGTACACTTAAATTAAAAAGTAATTACCAATGTATAATCTTATGAACTAAAGTCAATAAATAATTTAATCAGATTAATTGCATATTTCTAATTAACATATATTTACTTACACTTACACATTTACACAAATATATATATATACTGTATATATAAAATTCCATTTTGTCATTTGTTCAATTTACAAAAGAGAGAGAGAGGGAAACAACAAATACCATAAACAAACTTAACGCATACACTCGTCTTTATTTTTTAGTTTCAATTTAATTTTAATATTACCTATTTTTGCCCGGCCTACAGTGAGGAGCAAAATTAATTTTTAATAAATAAATAAATATTTTTTTTCTTTTTGGTTTAATTGTAGGGTTTTTAACACTAACTATTTACATTCTGGTTGAAAATCGTTTCATCCTTTTTCGTTTTTTTTTTTTGGTTTGCACTTGTGTTTGTATGTTGAAATTGGTAATAGTTTTAATAAATATATATATATATATATATGTATGTATGTATGTATGTATATTGTATGTATATAAATCTATATTACATTTAACATTAATAAATATAGCAAACCTTTAGGCTAACCGCTAAATACCTTGTATGTCAGATTCATGTGTGTGTGTGTGTGTGTGTGTGAGAGAGAATGTTTTGTGTGTGGTTGTAAGTATACTCATTTGCCTAAATATGCACTTCGCGATAGCTTTGCGTCATAACATACTTCACCTGACCGCCAATTCGACCCGCTGCATTCAGTATGACCGTGGCATTTGGCGATTCATCCGCTTCGCTTTCGGCCGCTGCCTGCGTATTTTCATCATCTTCTTCACAAAACGAATAGCCGAGATCCTCTTCATCGTCTTCAGCCGGGTGCATTGCTTGCGACAATTTCGCATCCATTTGTACGGGTGTGGCCTGCTCCGAGCGCAGTTGGGCCCGCAATTTGGCCAGCAGTTGTGGTGAACTCTCGAAGTCGCGCATTGGCGGCAATGCGGACAGTTGCGTGTGTAGATTTTGACGACTTCCCGGTTGGGAGGCATAAATCAATTCCGGATTGGATTTGGTTAGACTCTCGAGTGCCTCTAAGCTGGCAGCGGGATTCAGACTGTAATTGCTGGAGATGGTGGAGAGCTTTGTTATTTGTTTAATCTCCTCGGAAAGTTCTTCGCTCATTTCGGATTTCTCTTCCTCTTCTTCTTCTTCGTCGTCGTCGTTGTCCTCATCACCAGCCACGACACTGTCTGCATCCGAGTCATTGGATGTGGTTAGTGGAAAATTCCCAAATTCCTCTCGATACTCGGGCCTTTCATTCGATAAATTGCGATTGTTGCTTTGTGAAGCATATGAACTGTTCAGAAAATTGCCAGCAATTGTAGTTACTGTGGTTGGTTTCGTTGTGGTGGTTACTGCCACGGTCGGAGCAGGTGGTGAAATTGGCTTAAAGGCGCGATTTTCATTTAAAGTCAGGGGGCGAAATACAAGTGGACCCTCGTTGGCATAGCGTTTCGGAGGCTTCTCTGGCGGTAGCGGTGGTTTTGGTGGCTGTTGCTGTTGTTGCATTTGCATGCGTAATTGCTGCAATGTGCAATTACGTACACCGGTCACTGTCTGTGATGGCTGAAAATGGAAACTGTGATGTTTTCGCATTGGTAGCTTGACTGGGCGAACTATGTAACCGGCTGCCGTGGCAGCAGCAGCAGCAACAGTTGCTGTGATGCTATGTTCTGCATATAATTTGGCATCGTTCGCATCTATGATATTACTCGTTGACGTTGACGTTGACGTTGACGTTGGCATTGGGGTTTCGGGCAATCTTAATTTCTCATCTACTTGCACTAATCGACAATGTTGTTGCAGCAACACTTGGCTGGGCATTAGCATTTGTTGTTGATGATGGTGGTGGTGGTGGTGGAGGCGTTGTTGGTTGGCATCATTGGCATTTGCGTTGTGTTGTTGTTGTAAGTTAATTTGCTGTGATTTAGCAGTTGCTGCTGCTGATGTTGTTGTTGCTGTTGCTGTTGCTGTTGCTGCCTTGAACGCGTTCGTGGATTTGGCGCTGTAATTGTGGGCTTGGTAATGGCTGTTGACGCCTGCATTGGTGATGTACCTGATATGTGCGTAGGGGTCGCTGATAGTCTGTCGTCGTAGTTTCTTGCTGCCACAGGAGGCGGCAGTTGCGTTGGCTGTTGCTGTTGTGGCGCCACGATTTGTTGCTAAAAATGGATTAGTAGTTGGTTTTGTTGGCTGTGTTAGTTCAATTGTAATTGCATGCAACATAAAAGGGGCAGTTGGCAGGTTGGGCGAACATAAATCCAAAAGCAAAACGCACAAAACGGAAAATATGAAAAGAAATTGCAAAAAAAACAAAAATTGTTGGTATTTTGAAATAAAACATTTGAGGAAATAAAAACCGCAGGTGAGCAGGTCAAGTTAAGGCATTGCCAGAATCGCTCAAAGCTGTCTCATACGAACCTCATTTGCAACAATGCCACCCGAGCCGGAGTTGGTTAAATTTGACCGCTTCTTGCACTTCACGCCGCTGGCACTTACACTGCTCGCCACCGACAGCGATGACGTGGAGTGTGTGTGATGCCCCAGCTGGTACTGCTCGAATTCCTCGGGTGTGCTGATCTCGGTCTGTTTTCGATGGCGATTGCAGTGCTGCGTCGAGGCGGTCGATCTGCCCGCAGTGGAACCGACCAGAGTGCCCGTGCCGCTGCTATAGAATGAATTGCAGGAGGAAAGTGAAGTGGGATCCGTGGAACAAGCACCGCCAGTGCCGTCATTTTGCGACGACGAGGCCGACTCGTACGACGAATTCACCAATGTCGAGGCGGGCGAACTGGAACGCTCCAATAGTTGTTGTGTTTGCGGTTGTCCGTCCACGTTCATGTAGACTGGCGTGGTGGCGGCTGCGGCGCTTGCGATGCGAGGCGACTTTTTGTGATTGCTCGAAAAGTTGCCAGCCACTGTGGCATTGGCCAGGCTACTCGCACCTTTGCTGTTCGACGATTTCAATGACTTGGGCGTTTTCGGTGGCGGTGTACCACTAGCGGGCGCAGCGCCAGCCGTGCGCGTTGTACTCGCACCGTTCATTGGTGTCACGCACTCGTACGAGCTATTCGAGATGCCCGAATCGCTGCGATAGATGCTCAGGCGTTCCGGTTCGATAGCATTGAAATCATCCTTTTGCTGGTGTTGGCGATGGTGATGTTTTTTCTTTTGGCCCGTTTGTCCCGCATGTGAATTTGGCTGTGGATGCAACAATACAGTGGTCGCATTGCCGGCAGCGCCAAGCTGTTGGTGCAGCTGTTGCTGCATGTGAATTGCCTTGGAGCTACCGGGCTGGGGATGCGATTCTACTTCGCACTCGTGTATTTGCACGGAATCGGTGAGATTCTCGTAGACGGGCGGATCATAGAAACGCATGGCGGTCTTGGCGTGATGGCCTGTCGGCAACATTCCATTGCCAAGACCGCCACTTGAATGCTGGACGGGCGGGCCTTGAGAATCAATATCGCCAATGCTACCACCAGCAAAGGAATGATGTCGCTTGCATTTGTTTACCATCGCCGACGAACCGCCCACAATCATCGAGGCATTAAGTACGGCCGCGGACTGATTTGTCACAGAGGCGGCGGCGGTGGCTTTATTCTTGCCGCCTGTGAATTTCAGCGAATAAAATCTCTTATCGTCCGATTTGTCGAGTACGGTTTTTCTCTTATTGCGATGCATGGAGCCGGTTGCTGTTAGAGCGCCGCCACTGCCACTGCCACCCGCACTGCCTGTGACTGTGCCCGCACTGGTGCAGGTGCTGCCGTTGCCGCTGTCATTATCGAATTTCTTAAAATTACTGGCCGCCAAGAAGGGATTCGTGCTAACCGGCCCCGAACTGCCGTTAACGGTGTTGCGTTCAACTACCGCATAAGCGGGATAATCATGTTCAATTGAGTTTAGTAGCTGGGCGTTTGAGGCTGAATTCGAGTGGAATTTCTGCTGCTGTTGCTGGTGGTAATATTCGGTGTAGCTTTTCGGAAAGCAATTATTCAGATTGTAGGTTATTTGATGTGGATTTGATGTGAGCGGTGGTTGGGGCGGTGCGCCGTTCATAACATGACCACCGACCCCACCTTCTGGCATTGTGTGTAGTGACTTATTATGGGAATTCATAGTCTGTGTGGTGCTTGGTGGCTGATTGCATGTGCGTCCATATTGCATGGTGTTGTACTGTTGCTGTTGTTGTTGTTGTTGCTGTTGATGATGATATTGAAGTTGCTGTTGCTGCTGCTGCTGGTCGTAGTGTTGCTGTTGTACATGCGTTTGGCTGATATTTCCATTTAGTCTCTTGGGTCGTGGAGCAACGCGCACCACATTTGTGTTGCTATTAAAACTTGTAGGCGTCGTAGAGAACTATTGGCGGTTAGCGCATGGTGGCAAGTACAACAAAAGCACAAATTGGAAGCGAGAAATACATGGAAGAGATTCGGGTTAGTTTTGGGTGTTATTGGATGTTTTGCGGAAATTTTTCATTTTAATGGCTTGGAACAATTTTAGGTGTCAATTAATTTTGGTGTAAGTAACAACAACAATTATTGAAGTAAAGTTAAAATGTTAGTTAAAACCAAAAGAATTTTAGAAGGATATTACAAAGAAATAGTTTAGGAGAAAATTAAATAAAATAAAATAAAATAAAATAAAGGCAACAGTTAAGAATTGAATCCACTGACTAAACTGTTATTTTTCGATTGATTTTGTACAAGAATCACCAAAAGATGTCAACACTGATACACATAAAGGCCGTGTGAGATCGTTACTGGTTCCTCCATCGGACAGATAAAGGAAACCGAACTGATATGGTAGGTACCGGGGAAATGAAATACCTGAGGAAGACAAAATCGATATCACGCATCCAGATTGGCCAGCTGTAACAGTGTCCGACGAGTGGTTGAAATCGAAAACGATACTCCTTCGAAGCATTGCACAAAATGCTCAGCTCTATCTGGAGCATAGGGGCTTTGGGCCAACAAACCATTGACCCGAACTTGAGACTCCCAAAATAAAGAAGTTTTCTCATGTCAAGTTACACTTTCAAGTTCTCCCTTGCTCAGAGAGAAAGTGTCGGTCTACAGAGGAAAATGTCTAATTGCCCCAGGCCGCAGTCGAACTGAATTTTAACTTATTTTTTGTGAAAATTATCTTTCAAGAATAAAGTGCTTTTGGTGAATATTTGACACTTTTATGAATCTTTATGTGGAATTTATACCAAGATATAAAAGATGTCAGTTGAGGATGTGATAAGATCCCTTTTATAATTGGTTCAAAATATTTGGAAAGAATAGGAAGAAGGATTTATAGATATTAATTAAATTAAAAAAGTTAGTCACAAAAGGTTAAAAATTAGGAAAATATTATTTTTTAAATTCACGAAAAGGAAAACTTACAAAGTATAAAAATTTTTACAAATTCCATAAGCAAGTTGCTTACAAAAAGAACTTACTGACAAACTTAAAATTACAATTAAAAATTAAATTATTTTAATTATAGTAATTACAAATAAATTAAAAATAATTCACAACAGCTAAAAGATTTAAATGAAGAGTTCAGAAACCAAAGACACCATTGGAAATATCCAAAAATTCTATAATGGCAAGATTGTATTTTATTTAGTGACCAAAGCGAATCACCAAATTGAGAATAAATAAACCAAATTCTTGACTGGATGAAGTGAAAATGACGAGGAAACAAACAATAAAAAATGATACACAGAAAAGTAATACTACCAAATGTACATACATGAGGAAATATGTATCTCAATACGCTAAACAATTAGTTTCTGTTTTGTTCTTTTGTTCAAATACAATTACAACAATTTTACTAATAACCAAATTACTTGGACGCATATGAAAAGCAAAACTTATACATGAAACATACCCATATACAAATGTTTAGATAATTATCAAAAAAATAAAAACTAAGGCGCAAGTAGAATAGAATGTACAGAAGTGGTGAGAGTAAGATGAAGTGATAAAGTGCATTATAAGTAGTATGTATGTATGAAAGTGTGTGTGTGTGTGTGTATGAACAAAAAATAGTAGCGAATGTCTTACTAATAAAATGTCGTATGTGATATTAGACAAAGAGTTCAATGTACCTTATTAGGAGCCGTTTGCATTCCATGAAATGGTAGATTCTCATACTCGCCAGGTTCCGTCAATGGATCCCCCAGTGAAGACGATTTGTCGTTTACTACATTAAAGTTGTTTGTTGATTTATTTTTATAGTTGGTTGCAGTTTTTTTTTCGTTTTTGGTTTGATTGTTTAGCATTTTTTTTTAATATATATTTTGTGGGTAGAGCAGCAGAACATATTCGATTTGGAAATTAAGTGGAAACAAATAAAAGAAATTAAAAATGGGAAACAAAATTGTTTTTTAAGTACAACTAAATAAGGTTTTCTTTTTGAAATATGCTTAAAAACTAAAGTAAAATTAATCGAATAATAAATAATAAAAAAAAGTCATAAGTAACTATGTCTCAAATGATGTTGATGGAAAACGAAAAACTCATAATCTTACTAAAAGAGAAAATATTAAAATTTTGTTTGTAAATTCTTAGAACACTTGGAAACACATGCTAATATTTGGAAAATACAAAATTAATAAAGGCTTGCATGCTTAAAAAGAAGAACGTCTTTAAAAAATAATAAAAGTTTTATTGAAACGAAAATGGTTAAACACTTAACATCAAATATATACGGACAAGCTTTAAATATGGAAATTTTCATTGAAAATAAAAAGGAAAACTTTGCAAGTGTAGATTTATGTGAAATTCGTATGTACAAGAGTGGATATTTCGCTTACTTGACAGTATTTGTTAAATAAGCATTTCACACGATGAAGCATTTAGAATTACTTACAATTGAAATAAAGTAGAAATTATTATAAAATTCCAACAATTACGTAGAAGAGAAAGATTTTGTTTTTGTAATTACACAAATAATTACTTCATGAGCCAGAAATGTGTAGAGATCGTTTGGATTTAAATATTAGTAATGAGATTTACGACTATGACAACAATTATGGAAACGTTTTTCGAAAATTTATCGAGTATGTTGTAATGAAGTAGTCGTAAAGTTATCGAAGTTATCTAAAATTTATCGAAAAGTTTTTCGAAAGTTATCGAAAAGTTATCGAAGTTAAAATTTGAAGAACAAATTATCGAAAAAAAATCGAAAATTTACTGAAAAATTATCGAAAAAATTATCGAAAAAGTTATCGAACATTTATCGAAACACATTGCAAAAAATATCGAATTTGCCTAATATTTAAAAAAATCTAATATTAAGTTATAGAAATGATATGGAACAAATGATATTGTACAAGTAATCGAACAATTATGAAAAATATATCCAAAAATTATCATAAGAAAATACACTGATTCTTACGAAAAACAAGTGAGTATGTTTCAGTCGGGCTAAGCTGACTTATATATTCCCTACACATATTGGGCCATATTAGATCGGCCATCTTGAATTTTGCAATTTCGAAATCAGCGACCCCAAAAACACCTAGATACCAAGTTTTGGAACTATTTAAGCGGAATATAAGTGAAATAACGATTTCCACTTGTATGGTAGGTAGGCGTGGCAGTCGACCGATTCCGCCCATTTTCAATACCAACTTCTTCTATGGATAACGGATAAATCCAAAATTTTGGGATCCCTACCTTTCTTCTAGCTCCTGCAATCGAGTTTACAAGAAAAGAGGACTGATCAGACCTACGTCATGAGGTGTAGGGTAAAAAAAAATCAAAGATAAGATTTCCTCAGTATTTCGATAACTTTCCCAAAAGTTTCTTTTTAATATATTTTCATATGCCCGCATTTTGTTGTAACTCGGGAACAGTTCAAAGGCAACATTTGCTGGCATAAATGATTTAAAAATAATTTCTCAAACCGATATTTACACACTCCCTTTATGAATACGTGGAATAAAGAAATTTATAGAAAATCTACTCCAAGTAGAGTCAATTGTAATTAAATAAATGATGATAATGAAATGAATTCATTTCGATTGAATGATTTTCGTTCATCTTACTTTGCACACTTTCGACTCTCGACGAGGGCGCTACGACGACGGTGCGTTTCAAAAGCGGCGGTGGAGCCGCTCGAAATGGAGGCGGCGGTCGTGGCGGTGGCGTCGGGCTCTTCAAAATGCCAACGCGCTGGTGGCCCAGAGTACCGACTGTTGTGGCTGCTGTTGTTGTTGTTGTTGGTGTTGTGGGAGTGTTCCTGTGGCATTTGACTAATGAAGGCATTTGAAATGTCACAGAGGCACGTGATCGCGGGCTGGTGGGTGGCGACTGAACCGCCGCTGCGGTTGGTATTTCCGCGCTGACTGCCGCTACGACTGGGGCGGTATTAGAGTTAACGGTATTTGCTTCAACAGCAGTGCTAGTAGCATTGTTATTGTTATTATTACTATGCGGGCTATTATTATTGGCAGCAGCATTATTACGTGGCGTGAGTTCAGGCGTCTTTTTATACGTGACTACAAGTGATTTGCAAGCGAAAGGAAAAAAATAAAAAACAATTAAAAATTAAAAAGTTTCAACAGAAAACAAACAACAAAAAATTAAATAAAATTAAAACAAAAAATTAAGTGGCAAAAAAATAAAATTAATATTATTACCGCTGCCACTGCAACGAATGCCCTTCAAGCGGTGCTCAACGGCAAAGGGCGATGAGGTGTTTTTATCGTCATTGTTTTCTGAACGCCTCCAGAAGACTTTGGCACCGCTCAGTACACCGCCGAGTAGGCCCACATGGCTGCGTTGACTGTCACGCGTCGAATCGGTTCCGCGCTTTGTGCGTTTGAAGATGCTCGCCAAGAAGTGCTCCACCCGTTCCAAGCTACTGCTGTGCGCTTTCGAATTTGAGCCAGCTGAAGTTTGGACTGTCCCTCGACTGTCCTCGACTTGTTCAGTAGCCGTTTGTATGCCATCATCGGCTTGCGCCCCGGCAGTATGTGTTTGTGTAAGTAATGAACGGGCCAACAGCTCGGACACACTTGTGGCTGTAACATCGCCAACACCACTTGAGGCATTAATATTGATTTCATTGCGAGCACCTGTTAATCGCTCATTTTCCGCCTGCAGTCCGTCCGCAGCGGCTGTCATGTGCCCATTGTCAACTGTCAAAATTTGATTATTTGGATTTACTTTGGCGGTTAGATTTCTGATTGGCCGTGTATGCGGCAACGTTTGACATGCACTATTATGAAAATCACTATCTCGAGCCCTGGCGGCTCTCTCCGCCTGTCTAACCTGACAGCTAACACGACCGAGCGTTGATGTTTGGTGATTTTTGGTATACGATTGTGCGGACATGTTCATGTTCAATGATGTCTGTGCGGTGCTGGGCGTGGTATTGAAAACGGAATTGGACGAAAGGGTGCTATCGTTGGCACTTGGCGCTGTCAAATTTGACAGTTGGGTGTTGGGTTTGAGTGTCATGCGATTTACAGCTAAATTCTCTTTGGTGTCGCTGCTCACATGCACCATGACACCGGGTCGCAGGGGCCAGCGTGGTGGCGATTTGGGCGCTTGTGCATGTCTAATAGTTAAAGTGGGCGTGGTTGTGGTGCTGGTAGTGCCTGTGATGGTGGGTGGAGGAGTTGCATTTTGCCCCTTGCTAGGTGTGATCGTGATTTTGCGTTCACTTAAGCTATGTGCTTTTAAAGTTGGTAGTAAAGTGGTGGGCGGCATTGTGGTTGCTTCTGTTGTGGACTCTTGTACTGCGGGCATGGCCACACCCACCGGTGGCATTGCGGGCTGATATGAAAGCACACTGTGTGGATTTTATTATTCGTTTGTTGTTGTGATAAATGCAGTTTGGGCAGCCATTTTGAAATGTACGATGTTGTTGTGGGCGATTTTTGTTTTTGTTTTGATGGATTGATTTTGATGGCAAAGGAAAAAGCAAAAACAGGCAACAACATTTACAGGAAAAACACACAAACACAGTTTTTTGTTTCAGTGCACGTCAAATAAAAAAAAAACGTATGCAACGAAATAATGAAATGATAAGAAAAAAAATTAATAAATTATGTGAAATAATAAAAAGTGTAATTGGTTCAATTAATTAATCAATGTGATTTAGTTAGTGGCATGCTAATGATAGGCTACGATAAAGGCTCAATATTAATGTTTTTTCTTATTAGTAATAGTATATGTGAAAACTTGAAATCACTCTATGGTAGTAAGTCAATTTGTTCCATAAACGTGATAAATACGCAATTTTTCTGCACTATATAACGGCTAAAATCTGTAATAATGAACGAAGTCCCCAGTCCAAGTTACAAAGAATACATAAACTCATTTTTCCAATTTTTATTCAGTCAAATATCATCATGTGATTTCTGTGAAATTTAAGTTAAAGTTAGCTGTATAAGCCATATGGGAGTCAATGAATTTTTAGCTTAGGATGACTATCGAGAGAAAAATTAGAAATATGTAATGGTTCGCCTCATATTTATGTAGTTAGTGAGTTTTACTTCTAATCCTGTATGAACTTGTTTAAGAAATATACATTTCATGAAAATACGAGGCGATTTTTGCAAAACTGGTATTAGAACGGACTACATTGAAAGCCAAGAGAATTAAACAAATTTTATTATATCATACACCCAGAAAAAAAAACCAACTAAATTCAAAAGTATCTACCTCAAGTCAAGCTAAAACGTTCATGATAGTCTGGTATAGCTGGACATTTTCGAAAAAATTGCGAACGACCTCACTTTGAACTGGAAAATTTCATTTCAAAATGGAACGAATGGATTTTGAAGTTGCTGCTGCTTACTTTAAAAATTCCCATTTCAATTTGAGGTCGTGTATAATTTTTATTTTGATATAAGATTGTCTACTTTATTTCAAAGTGGTTTTAATGGAGTTGTTTTAACGGGGAAATAAGTTCGATTGTACTTATTTCTAGGATGCGTTTGGTTCAGCTATGCCGTTACGGCAAACCGGATTTCAAGTTTTCATATATGTAAGAAAGAAAAATACTCGGATGAATATTTCAAAAAAATGTAAACACAAAGTGAAATTTGAATTTAAGAAGAAACAAATACGAAATATTAAATATAAATTAATAATAAAAAAAAGTGAACTGCAGTGGCTTACCTTTGCGTAGCGCTTATGGAGACGTCCGTATGGTCTTCAATATTTTGAAATACGATATATGAAATGGCGCATGGTGGAATGTGTTAAAATGCGAGTGTTTGTTGTTTGTGTGGCAGCAAGCGGTTTTTTTAATTTTTCATGAGCATATGCATGTGTTTTGGGCGAGGCAATTCGATTTGTTTGATTTTAGATAATTAAAAGCCATACGAGTTTTTCAATGTGTAATGATAATTGGTGGGCGAGATAGTGACATTTGTTGTAGTTTTTGTTTTTGAAGTAATGCCAGGAGTTGTTTATTTAGTGTTCATTGTTGTTTTGTTTTGTTTTGTTTGTAGTGAGCAAAACAATGGATCAAAGCGGAACGGCAGGCAAACGAGTAACAGAAAATTAGCAAATTAGTAAACAACACGCACAAACACACATAGGTGGTATAGTAGAACAACATTTAATTTTTTTTGGTTTTGGTAGAGTTATTAATTAATTGTGTGTGCGTGTATTTGTGGGCGTATGTAGGTGTGTGTAGGTGTTAATTGAAATGATAGGTATTTGCGAACGAATCCATTTCGTTTTTTGGTATTTCGTGTATGGTTTTGTATTTGTTGTGGTTGTTTTGTTGTTTTAATTTGTTTGTGGTGATGTAGTTGTGGTTTTGTTGTAGTTGTTGTAATTTGAATTTGAGTTGCATTGATGAAGCGCACAGACAATGTTAAAAAAGCGTTTATACATTTGCGAAAATTAAATATAAAAAAGAGAAAAAATATTTTTGTTTAATAAGTATTGCAAGTTGAAAATATTTACAGAATTTTTTGGAATACAAGGTGTCACATCATAAGTGATTTTCTACTAGGACTCAAAATAGCTCAATTCAGTTATTAACTTGATATTGTGAAAATTTGAGTAGGTACACATGTGCTTTGGAAATATTAACTTTTAAACAATGTAACATTTTATTTTTATGCTAGCACACCATGTATTCTAGTTTCTTGTTTCTTTTATATTGTACAACCAATTACTACAAAATGAAAATAATAATATACTTTTAATGCAATTATATTCGGTTTTTTTGTTTTGGAAAGCGATACATCAAAAAGTGTTGCAGCTTTTTAGGCGTTTATATAAATTTTTTGATATTTATTGTTTACAGGGACGGACGGACAGACGGATATGGCTGCATCAACTCAGGAGGTGACGCAGATCAAGAGTATATATAGTTTTCTATACCTATCACGCCTCCTTCTTCGTTGTTACAAACATCAGACCAAAGTGAATACACTAAACCTCATGACTCATGAGGGTATAAAAATGTTGGAAAAAAAGTATTTGGCCTTCAAACTGTGTAATAATCGTCATATAAAAATTATGAAGTTGTTTGGAACTTTTAACTGCTTGACTTGTCTTAAATTTGATTGATAAAGAAAATTCAATAAATTTTTAGCAAAAAAAAAATATTTTCAGATCAGAGACAAATAAGCGAGTAAATTTAAATTTATTGAAAGATTTAAGCTTGAATTCATTTGTATTTTCTTGCATTCGTGTGAGTTATTATACATAAAAGCCATGCTCAGTCAAAACAAAAAGGCAATCGAAAAAGGTGAAAAGCAGCATGCAATTACATTAAGAAGGAATGAATCAAAAACTCAACAGAGAAATGTAAAACAAATTGGTTCAAAAATGAGAATTTCAAAATGATAAAAAATGCATAAGATCACTTAACCGATGTAAATGAAATAAATGATATCCTAACTTATAATCGAAACTAAATTCACCAATTGGATAGTTTTTTTTTTGGAAAATATTTTGTATTTTCCGTATTTTATTTCAACTACCGATAACTTACAATTAACAATAATACCGCTTATACTCACATTTATCCTGACGCCTGCGACGACGACAAATGCAAATGATAATGCAACAAATGATGACGACGGCCAGCAGCAGTGCCAGAATGGCGGCAATCAAAATGATGAATGTGGTCCTATCCCAGGTCTGCCACCAGGCCAATTGTTCTGAGAAAAGGGAAAATTGCCACAAAAAGAATAAAATAAACGATATTTGTATTAATTGCACTCAAAATGCTAAGAGATTCTATTGTATTGTCTTTTGGAAGAAAATGCAGTAATGAAACGTAGAGTAAACACAAGAAATTCAAATAATATTTGAATCAGCAGAGAGGACATGCAATATATTGTAATTGTATGTGAAGTGTACAATGTCCATTGCCACTTGGATCTGCTTTCAAAGGGATAGTAAATATGTACTGCTTGAGTGAGTGCTTGTGTGAATTTCTTTTGATGTACTTAACTTTTAAAATGTGTGCCTTAATCAACACTAACATACAAATGGAGTATATTTTGCACACAAGTGAAGATTACAAAATGACACATTTTCGTTTCCGCTTAATATCTGCCATGCATCTTTAATTTATCAACATGACAGTTACTCGGTTCAGGATTCTTTATCCTTTGGTATGCTTCTTTTATTGTGTTCATGTTGCAGTTAACAAACACACACACGCACGCTTTGATTTTAAAATGTCACTTTTACCACACACACACATAGACACCGTGTGACATGAAGTAGTGTGCAATGTGTTTTTTGTGATTTAATAGACACAGGTTGCTTTCAAGCATAGCACTTGCATAAGTCACTTTCAAGCCAGTGAGATTATCTGGCAATTATTACCTTCTCAAGTGGCAAAACATTTAGTCTCGGACTTAAATTAGTAAGCGAAGAATACATTTCATATTCAAGTTGACATTTTTCATTTCAGCAGGAAGCATTTCTAGTCGCTTCATAAGAGTTTCCATTAAATTCTTTACAACACTTGCATTTATCACACAAAATGGGTGATATAATTTAAAGTGAAAAATCTGCTACCTGGTATTTTAGGTAAACCTTTCACACACTTAACATTTATTCATATACCCAACCACTTTGTTATGTAAATCATACGGACTGCAAGGAAAGGTGCAAAAAAAAAGGGAAAACCAACCGATGCAAACAAGCAAATACTGTGTCACTTTGTATTACCCAACTGTTAATAAAACAAACGAAACGAAATGAAATGAAATGAAATGAAAGGAATTGTATTGCATATTGCACATTGTATTGTGTTGTGTTGTGTGTGTACCACTGTCAAATAACATAGCATACATTTCAGAGTTGTTTCGTGAAACTTAGTCAAGCCAATCATGAGTGCATACACGTATACTGTGTGAGTACATTCAAAAGAAGCTTTTCATGTTTGAAGATAATGTGAGTGGGTGTGTCTGCTTCATTTCTTATGCACGTGATGTAGTGTTGAATATTTTGTAGGAAACAAATTATTATAGAAAAAAACACGTATTTGAAATAAAATTGTATGCAAATGAATTTAAGTGAAATGAAAATGTTGTTAAGTTTTGCAAGCGGTTATATGTTTTTATAAAAATATCTGCAAGTGGTTTTCTTAAACCTTAGCTGAAGTCTACTTACTTTTTGGGCGCACTGTTAGTTAGGCATGATTAGGTTAAGCATTATTTTTCAGAGCATCAAAAATGTATTACAATGAGAGAAGAGAAATAGATAAAGAGAGAGAGAGAGAGAATTGGAAATGTAGATTTTCTCGATTACACTGACTATACTTAGTAAAGGAAATCGGGCAACTAAAGAGGTATATTATATTGTTTAAAGGTATTGGATTTACTATTTTATTCAGCTTAGCTTAAGAGGTGGGAAATTAATGGGGAAATACTAGAATATGGCCGAGCTTTTGCACACAATTGCACAGAGCATGCTGCTTTCAAAAAACATTAACCCATTTCGAGTACTCGAACAGTTACTTATTGGAATACATTGAAGCGTTCGTTGCTCCATTCGTGAGTTGTGTACCTAAAAGCTGTGTCTACAAGCTTTTCAGCACTGCCATAAAAAATATTTGAAAACTTCATCAAGTCCATGTTAGAAATTAAAGAAAGCGTTAACACGTTATCACTATACTCTAAAAGCCCTTAAAACATAAAATTCGCTCGAAAAAAAATTAGAAGGTTTCAAAAAATGGTGTTACTGCGGCTTCAAGTGCGTGGTATAAGCTTAGCAAATGAAATTCTATGACATTTTAGGTTAGTTGACTTCAAGGCACCTGCATCGTTTTGCTATACATAAATAATATGGAATGACTAAAACAAAACCAATATCTGTACAAAATATAAATCATGTTTTTTTTTTTGTATGGGACTGACGTATACTCATGTAATAAATCATTCATTGAATTTAAATGTGCTCAAAAACGCAATCCAAACAGTTCAACACAAAGTGTGTAATAAGTAATAGGATGGGGGGAGTTCTAACTTTACCTAGCCACCACACGTACAAGGCTGAACCAGCTGTTGAAATAAATCGGAAAAATATTTCATGAAAACAAACATAAAATTTATACAAAAATTTGATAATGAACGAGATTATGATGCCATTCCGAAATGTTGCCTTTCTCAAACGATGATCCCTCCCACGCCAAAGAATTCGCATATTTTTAAGTATCCTGTCTCCACTGTCCCCCCTTTCCACTCTCAAGCGAATTCACAGTAAACTGAAGTGGCTTACAGGAGACTTTAATTTCAATAAACTCCATTGGAAATGAAAATAAATCCACTCTAATCCAATTTCACTTAAATCAATCGCCCTAATACAAAACCCCTAATGAAAAGCCACCCACAACGAATCGGCACATAAATAAAATTCACTTCATTGGCTGAAGAAGAAGAAGAAGAAGAGGAATAATATCAAAAGCAAGAAAACGAATGGGAAACCTCCCACCGAAAGTACAATGCAGCCCGAAAATCGCGACTTAAGCTGCTTAAAGGAAATAAAAAAAAAATCCCAAATTGCAAGAAGCGCAAAAATCAATTTCCGCTTTCGCAATAAAAGCGGAAAATTTAAAATCACAACAACAACGTCAGCTGCAAAAGAATAATACAAAGATGGGAAAAAAAAACCCAAACAATTCCCTAATTGCTAGCGTGGGCGGACAATGAGTATTGTCCGCAGCAGATTGACTCCTAACGTTACCATCACATCCAAACGCCTCCACTCGAAATCCTTCAAAGTCTCCATGTTGCTGCAAACATTGTTACCACTCCTATTCTCCTCAGCGCGAAAAAGAAAGTACGCAGTACGGTAAGTAGTAACCTTCCCTTATCCTTGTTTTTTTTTTTACTTTATTTTTTTTATACATTTCAAATTTTGTTGTAACATTCATGAGAAATGGCAACGCTGAAAAAGAGTGTGGCAACGTAGGAAACGGAAACAGATGAAACAAATATTGACAGTAATCAGCTTCCGCTTCGTACTGGCTGTGCGGAGAGTAACGAAATTGGAAAATTTAAACTAAAATAATTACCAAGAAAAACAAAAAAAAAAAGGAGTAAAGATTGAGTACCATAAATAGTAAAAAGTGAGTAAGTCTCAGTCGGTGCTCTGAAAAATGGAGCCGGAACGAAGAGGTTATCGAATAAATCGTCAGCCATATTGAATCCTTCATCGCAGGTTTCGAATTTGTTTGTTTATTTCATTTCAGTTCCATTTACAAATTTTGGTTATATTTCCATTCCGTTCCATTTCTAAGATTATTCCATTTCCAATCTTTTTCCGTTCCCGACCAAATACAAAAAAAACGGCGTCAAATCGATTGAGCATTTCTCAAGATAAACGAAAATGGACGCCAATTTTGTGTGGAACGTAGGCGTGGTCTGAATCCGATGTTGATCATTTTCAATAGCGTCTAAATAAAAGCAAAAATATGAGGAGTGGAGTCCATAGTTTTCGTACGAAATTACGGATAGATGAACATCACTTGATCGATTAAGGATCAATATATAAATATATACGCTACAATAGGTCCACTGTGACAGCAGTGACATGTAAACTTGATTCTTGAACGGTATGACAAAAACAATGATACAAAATTTAACCAACAAGACGCGATTTGGAAATATATCACTTGAATGGTCGAGTCAACTCAGGAGATGTTACTGCTCAAGAATATACACACTTTTCTGTACATCCCATGCCTCCTTATGGGCTTACAATGTCTAATTAAAGTGATTATATCCTTCCCTCATGTGGTGTTTGGTAAAAAAAATGCATAGTTCAAGACGTTGGAGTGAAGTACTAAAAACAAAGATTTGGAAATTGAAACAAAGTTATGAAAGCTACTACACCGAGAAAAACAATGTTAAGAAAACTGTTAAAAACCATGCGACAGTCGAAAAACTGTTAAATTGACAGCGAAAACTGTTACAATGATAAGTTTTCGCTTTTATTTCAACAGATTTCGCTGTCAATGTAACAGTTTTTCGACTGTCGGATGGTTTTTAACGACGAAACTGTTATTTTTTCTCTCGGTGTACTAGTAGATACAAAGTTTCCCTTTCTTATCTTCTCAGAACACCACTAGCACTGGTGCATCCCTTGGAAAATTCTAAGCCCAGCTAATTGATTCTCCAATCTCTGCAATTCAATTTGAATTGCAAAGCTACATGCCGCCACCTCAATGAATACAACGAGACTATTATCTTAACCCCTTTTAAAAGGGGTATTAACCATTTCAAATGCATTACACACCACGCCCATTCAATTGATAACAATTATTGAATTTATACACCCTCTTATAACGCGGCGGCAGAAAAAAAAAGGAAAAAAATATAATAATAAAAGACTCGACGCGAATAGGGAGTTTCGCCGTTCACCAACATCGCCTCTACACACTTACCAGCAACTTCGATTTCACAGAATGCGCCCGCACCAGCGGTATTATTCGCCACACACCGATAGGTACGTGCAATCGCATAATCCTCGGTCAGTACATAAAAGCTTTTATCCTTGTGCGTTCTGCTGTCACCGCTGCCGAACGAATCGCCAGTTTCATTTTCAGCTTTAATTGACCATGAAAAGTCCGCCTGCAAGGAGGGAAAACGAAAATAAAATAAAATAAAATGAAAAGTTAAATGTAATTGCAGCGAGCGCTTGTTTTCGTACACTCTTTTTAGTGTAATGTGTTTAAGCTTTAAGGTATATGAACCAAGGCAAGAAGTGTAAATATTGTTTTAATGCGAATGCACGTAATAGCAAGGAGTGTGGCTGAGTTTGTTTCCCATGTCAATAACGGTTTTTATACGGCTTGTTGACGTACACTATTACAGTTTAATTCTTAAGGAAAATTAAAGCATCTCTGTTGGAAGTGATGCAAAATTTAAAATTTGTAAATCTGCAATGCCGGAAGATGCTCACTACCTGCAATTTTCAATAAAGTAATTACCGGCAGGTCCTGGTAATAACATAAAACTCCACCAATAAATCTGCTAAATGAATTAACACCCACTGCCGAAATCAAGGAAAATCAATCGCACCAAAAAAATTCCCTCCCAAATTACGTAAAAGAAAAATGGCAAATTCAACGGAAATGGAAAAAAAAACGTACAATTTTTAACTACACTTTTTACACTGCCACACATTGCACATTGCATAAAACTCAAGTCAAAATGCTACACTGATTTATACAGATTCGACATGTACTCACCCAACACACACATACACACACACATACACGCCCACATCCCAAAGGTAAACTCATAAAAATTGAAAATCCTTGTTCACAAAAAAAAGCCAACAAAAAAAAAAAACGAAAAAATCATTGAATGCTAGCAAAAGGAAACAACTGAAATGTTCATAGCCTCGCCGCATTTCACATGCGAGCTAGTTTGGGCAGGAGAGCATCTCGAATGTGTGCTGCAATTGAAATGCTATCGTTATTGGCATTTGGTTCCCCGAACACTCCACCACCAAACGATTACCCCCCATTGGGAGGGCCACAACATGCATCACCCGGCACTCAGGCGCACACACATACGTTAAGAGTAAGCCGCTGCTTGGCGTGTCTCTATTCTGCATGTGCGCCGCGCCGCGCCGCACTGCAATGCACCCAGCGCCAGTAGTGTTGCACCACCAGCAGCAACAGCCGCATTCTCATACATATATGTTTTTTCCAAGCCTTGGCGCTAGTGTGTACCTATATGTTTGATTGTATGTTTGGTGTATGTACACATTTGTGTCGGTGGACTGACTGTGTGTGTTCACTTACCTCTTCAGGATTTCCGAATGCTGTGCAAATTAGCGTGTCCTGGTCTTTGATCTCCATCCTCTCAATTTCGCAGCGTGGCTTAACTGCAGGGGAAATGTTTGGAGAAATAGAAATAGACAACGACTTAGTTATGGTTATGTCATTAATTTAATTAAGATGTAAATTTCATCATTTCCATTTAATTATATGGCATTGATTACCACAACATCATGTTTATTATTTAGTTTTAACTCAAGTATTTATGTAAAACTGTGATATACAAAATCTGGTGACGAATAATATTAGACTCTGATTTGACCTACATATAAACCGATGATAATGAATCACAAAAGTCCCCGTTTTGAACATATGGAGAGTATCGGAAGGAGTTTAATAGTTTTTCGATATTTTATTGATAGTTTTTCGACAACTTTTCGATAATTTCGTCGATGATTTTTCAACAGTTATTGATATTTTATCGATTAATTTTCTATATTTTATCGATTCATTACCATTGATCAGATAATTTCCGATAATTTCCATTTCTACTTTATTTCCGATCCATTTTAACATTTTGTTTCATTTTGTTCCGATCCAATTCAATTTCGTTCCACTTCCATTCCCATTTCGTTTCCGACATAATTTCCAATCAAGTCCAAAAAAAAATGGCTTCCAAATCCGTTAAGTACTTTTTGGCCCCTGGATACTAGCGTAAAGGGTATGAAAATATTCCTACATCATCCCATTAAGTTATATCAATACACTTTTACAATAAGTAGGCACTTAAGCGCCTGTGCTCCCCAATCGCTTGCCATATAACTTCAAGTTCGCCCATATGTCAACCACATATTGCCAAATAATAGGCGAACGCCGCCTCAATTATGTGGCCATAATTTGGTCAAGCATAGCAAATCGATTCTTTTTGTTCCATTCTCTCCTTTCATTTCCTTCTCAATAATAACAATTTCGTACACTTGGTGTTTGTATAGCCGGAAAAAGGGCACTTTTGGGGGACACATTTAAAATCTCACAGTAAATCCGGTACAATAATACAAAATATTTTCGGGGCCACTACTTTTAAAATAACAGTAACAACGGAAACCACAACAAACGACAAATAAGAAAATAAAGGACCAAACAATATATAAATACTCACATTGTACATCAATGAATGTTTCGGCCGTGCTGCGGCCATGTTTATTAAATGCCAAACATGTATAGCGTCCGGTATCGTTGCGCGTCATTGGCGTATTGATGATCAGAGCATTGCCGCGTATGACAGTTTTGTTATTGAAACGCCATTCATATGTGGGTTCTGTGAATATAAAATCCATAAAGTCACAAATCAAGAAACAAATCGTCACAGTACGCATTTGAAATAAGCTAAGTACAACAGGCAGGATTGTCAATTTCGGTTTTTGATATTTGATTTTTGGTTATTGTATTTGGTTTTTTTTTTCTTTTGCAAAGCCACTTGAGACAACTGTCACAGTGTCATCGTTTGACATTTATACCCCATGAATGTAAGTTTCTTACCCGGATTAGCTCGTGATTTGCATATGACACGTCCCGGTATGGTATCCTCTTGAACATAAACGGTCTCCTCCGATACGGTGGTATTGTCAGGCGCATCTGTCAAAATCATGTCGTTGTTGTCAATTTTATGTTAATCGCCATTTTGTTATAAATGTGTATTTTATATATGTATGTATGTATGTATGTATGTATGTTATATATTCGCATATGCTGCTGTGTCAAAACTTACATTCGATGCTGAAGTAGGTACCACTCTTGATGCCCGCACCCACAGTGTTGCCCGTCGATATGCACGTGTAATTGGCATTATCCGCTTCGATGTCGAATTTTTTTTTTGGCCAATTTGACATGTTGAAGTGCTGTGGTGGGAAGAGATGGATCGAAATGGAATTGGGTTACATTTGAGCGAATAGTTTGTGAACGTTGTGAAGTTAAGCATTGTACGCATAAGAAGTTTACTATGAATGTACGTGCATTTACTTAGCATTAATTTTTCAGTTTATGTGGAATTTTTTTAAGGTGTGGTGAATTTCCAAAAGTGTGGTGACTTTTTCTGAAGGTGTGGTGAATTTACAAAAGTATGGTGAATATCTCAAATAATACTATTGGGTTTAAAAAACCGTTCGGTGTGAAATTTTTATAAAAATTAATGTGGTGAATTTGCAAAAAATTTTTTTTTTTTACAAATATTAGTGAAATATTTAAAGCGTTCCATATAACGAGGATTCATATAAAGTTCATATATGCTGTGACCGCCCGTCTGCACAACTACGGCGTTTCCGTCGTTATATGAACCGTCGTTATATTTAACTCATTTCTGCATCTCATACCAATTTCAGTTCATGAAATAACTCCACTTTTTGTTATTTTAAAGTTGAAATTGTAACCTGCTACTACTTAAGGACTACATACTGCCTGTACTTACCAAAACCGACAGCATACTCTCGAAATCGCCCGTAGCCGGCGATGCGTCCATGTACTTCTCTTTGACAAAGTAGCGCGTGTCATTCGTCTCAATCGCTACACCATCTTTCAGCCAGGAAATCTCACAGCGCGGCACACACTCAATGCGACATGTCAGATTGGCATTCTGCGAGGCATGCAGCATGCCCGTATACGGTGGCAAATTCTTGATGAAAAATGGCGGTGCATGCACCTCCAAATTCACCGTAGCCATTACGCCTTTGCCGCCCTCATTGTACGCATAGCACGAATAGTTGGTGCGACTGTCCAACCCCACCGGTTCGACCGTCCAGTCCTTGGTGACAACATCCTGCAGGGGACCACGGCCGCCGCGCAGCCAGCGGAATCTAGGCGAGGGCACAAAAGGTTGCGCAGCATAAGAGAATTTACCCATTTTGCGATAAAGTGAAAATGTTGATGGCATGGAGGATTTTGATGTTGTCGTGGGTGATGATGATGATGATGATGATGTAGTTGTGGCCGTGGTGAATAATGTTAATATTTGGGATTGTGGTGAGAATGTGGTGAGTGTGAGTAGTGTGCAAAGGGATTGATTCTTTTTTTGCAAATCAATTAATGCATGCGTTTCCTTGTATTCAGTTTGGATTTGTTGTTGGTTTTGCGCTATCAAAGCTTCGTAGGCTTCTTCAGCTTCGAAGTCTTTGAGAGCTTGTACAGTGTGGAAATGTATGTCGGGTGTTAATGTTGGTATGTTTGGATTTGTGATCATGGTAGAGGTGGCATTGAAGGTGGTGGTGATGTTGGTTTTTACAAACCTATTCGACTCTGGATAACCAGGATCGTCGACTGAGCAAGAGAATGTCACACTCTTCTTTTTCACCGCAATCAAGGGGAAATGATTGAGACTAGCCGGTCCGGGCTCATAGTGTACCTGTGGTTAAGTAAAGAAATTCCAGGGCAGATAATTAATGTCAATTCATACGCTCAAGAGTGAATAATTTCTTTAGAACCTACCATCAACTCTCTGTCATCGCTGCGTGGTCCCCAACCAGCGGCATTGTAGCCCTCGCATGAGTAGTTGTAGAAGAAGCCGCGTCCGATACTCTCAAGTAACAGTTTACTGGGATCAATGTGGCACAGATCTTCCTAATGATTTCCAATGAAATACACAACAACAACATCAGTTATGTAAGTTTTAGAGAGGCATAGCGTAGGGTGATAAGCCATATTTGCATAGATTCTGTTCTTCTTTGTGCCCTACTTCAGTTTTCAAATTTCCATATATTTACTCACCCTCGTCTCCTCGCAGTCGGGTAACTCCTTCAGCAGCGTTGCATTCGCATACCAACGAACTCGCGTCAGCACACTGGGATTGGCCTCCAAAATATTACAATACAATGTCACATTCGATTCGTCACTTTCCTTGACGGGACCCTCGGGTATCATGAGCACCTCCACAATTGGCATGTCTGCAATATTAATAACAACAACAACAACAATGAGAGCATTTGCATTTGTCATAGAGAAAACTTCAACAAATCCCAACTATACACTTACATTGCACATCCAAATCGATTTGCTGCTCGGAGACACCCCTGCCAATGACATTCGACAATTGGCATGTGTAGTTGCCAATATCGTCTTTGTCCGTGGATCGTATAACCAAAGCGACATTTTCCGAGTTGCCACCCTCGAAACGATCGGTATCGTTGACATTGACTAATTCACCATTGCGATACCTGAGAGGATTACAAAGAAACAGAGTGTGTGTGCAAATATGAAATATTGATTAAAGGAATTTCCTATAAACACTGTGGAGAGAGAAAACTTTTGTACGTTTAGTAAAGTAAAGCCTTTGTAATTTGCCTAATTTTAAATTACTTCCAACTTTATTTATAATTATAATAATTTCCTTTGCTTTGAAACTTTTTGACACACTTTAACAGTCGTTGCATCATTAATGCAGCACAGTAGCAAACTGTGACTGTGACTAGGTATGAACGAACTCACTTTTACAGCAAAGTTTGTATAAGTTGAGTTGTGTGTTGTGTGGGTTTCTCTTGTTGTTGTTGTTGATGTTGTTGCTGAAGCTATTTAAAATTTATGGGCACGTTTCGTTTCCGAACCGAAAATCCTTGCAAAAAACTTTTGCAACAAAAAGACAAGGAAATTATGTCAAATGTCTTTGTGCCAGTGATATGCTTTGCGAAAGCGATATGCAAAGTTAAAGCTGCTTAAAAATGCACAATTGACATGAAGCAGAAGAAGAAGAAGAAACGGGAGAAACGTAAGGGAACACAACGACGACAACGCCAAGGAATGGCAACAACAGCTGCCACCACATGCAGAAAGGATATTGATGGCGTAAGTAGAGTTATAAAATTCTCATTTCTTAAAGCTTTTATTGGTTTTTGAGGGAAGCATTAAAGCGGGATTTCCATAATAATGAAAAGAAGGGATAAGAGAAAAGGACGTAAGTACTTAGTACTAAAAGGATTCCCTAAAAATAATCTTTTAATTGTGAGACTTTTTATTATTCAGGCAACTGTACGGTATATGAACCGACTTGGGATCGGACTAGTCATCGAAGACAATGAATTAATCTAGGCAAAACACCTATGTATGCCCTTGAAATTCATAGCAAACACTTAAATTTAAATTTAAGCTATTTGCGTTGAGAGCCTTCCATAAATTTCATATTGATTTACCCTACCAAATGAGGCAGAAGCCACACATGAATACACACACACACACACACGCATGCATACATACGAACGAACTCATTCCCTGAGGAAGTCAATTTTCATTACAGCCGTAAAATAACATTCAAGAATGCCCAGCACAGATGAAAAATAAGAAGAAGCAAAAGGAATCAGAAAAAAAAGTAATATTAATAAAAATGATGTGGAGCATATTTTTGTGGCAGACTTACAAGCATTCACCTGCTGACTCAAGGATATGCTGTCCCACACACATACACACACACACACACACACGACCATGCGCTCGTTAATTTCATGGGTAACTCGAGTCGCATAAATCCATTGCGAACAAGCGTAATTAATTTTAATTATCGCCAAGCAATAAGCCAAAATGTTGGAAAGTAAAAGGACCGACCTGACCGACTTGACCGGCCACCCGTTTAACAATCGAATTTTATACATATATACGACGGCCATATTCGTGTAAATAATTTAATTTTTTTTTCATTTCGTTTTCTGTTTGAAGCGCAACGGCAATTTTCCCGCCTTTGATATGTTGGCGCTGGTTGGTGTCGGAATATCATTGGTGGCACTGCGTACACCAGTCGGTGGCTGGTCAGTCAAGGACATTAAATGCGCCGGTAATGAAAGGCAAAAAACGGAAACGCTCTTAATGGCAAACGGAAAGGAATTAAAATTACTTTTATCCGCTGCCCGAATGTATATGTGTGTATGTGCGTGTGTGTGTTCTGATATGGAATTTTTTTTTTTCGTTTCTCGCTGGTTGTTTGCTCTCCATTACCGCTTCTGTGTTTGCTGGTCGGATTGCCCGCAGTGGTATTTGATGAGTTTCCGTGTGTGTGCGTATATGTGTGCGGTGCGTATGCCTGCCGTGTGCAGAAAAAGCGCAATTATATCGCTGTGGTCGCTTACAAACGCATTTATTGGCATTGTTATGGCGGGATAAGAATTCGTTTTATTGCGTTCTTTAATCTTTATTTTATTTCATACTTTTTTTTTTTTTTTTCATTTTGTTGGTGGCTGGTAATAATAAGGAAATAATTACTAGAGCGGAGATTTATGAATGTATGCGTGAGTGTGTATTTGTGTACGGTAGGAGATAAAACCCATTTAAAATTGCAAGGTGAAATTTTGAATTTAAAAAAATCTCAAAAATATTCCAACTTTAATTTTGGTGAAATTTAATTTTATTCGCTTAGATCCGTTTAGATTCAAAACTTTATTTCAAATGTAAGCGCAACTTTCGTAATTTGCGTTTCCGCAACGATTGCTTTACGAATTGCTTCAGCATCAACCGCAGCCAACTGTCACAATTCGCACTCACTTCCGCTCTCTTAAATCTGCGGCTGTTGTTATGGCTGCCTTCTAGCGTGGCAGTGGTTATTTTCACAACACCGCCAAGTGGGCGTTGCTGCTGCCTCTATGTGTGTGTATGTACGCTGGTGACAAATACATTGCTGTACCATTTTAATTTTACGTTTCGCTGCGAACGCAAGTGCAGAATAAATTTTACGCTTTTACGAAATGAATGCAAACGACAAACACTTCATAACAAAAATGACAACGCGAATGTAGCAGCGGCAGCACATTTCAAGTATGCTGCTGCCATATTCTATCGTATATGTGCAAGTGTGTATGGTAGTACGTGGCCTAGTATGAGTGCAATGTGGCTTGCTTAGACTCTGTGTGTGCGTGTGTGTGTTTGCGGATTTTGTCAAGTCGCTCACTGAGGCATCTTCTGCTACTTTAGCTTCTTCCATCATTTCCGCACAATGTTGCGTAATTAAAAAGAAGTGCCTCTGACATTTAGCCCACTTTACAGCAGCTGTGCAACTGTGCATCCCATGCAGTCGCACCATCATACACGTGAGTTTGTTGTTCATCAAAGTCATCGCTTTGTTCGTTCGTTGGTTAGGTCGCGTGTGGCAGTAAGATTGCCTCTGCTAATCTTTTGTCTGCATCAAACCAAAATTCAATTTTCAAATTTTGTGCTTTCTCACAAAACCAAATTCTCTCTCACCATTGCGACAGCAATTGTTGTTCTTTTTGCTTTAGATCCACTTCAATATATATACGTGTGTGCGTGTGTATGTGTTTGTGAGAGTGAATTTTATGCTTTTTGAATGACGCTTTGAGCTTTTGTGGCATTTTCAATTTATGCTAAAGTATGTGAGAGTCGATGCAGCAACGACCATGACAACAATTGCTGCACCAAGTGAAGTTCTTATCAAGTGGCTGCACCAACATCACCACCTAAATAACAAGAACAACCACAGCCACCAGCTCAACCACTTCCGCTAGAGCAGATGTTGACTTTTCAATTAAGAGACGGATTTTGGTAAGGATCATGAGAATTCTTAAGTCAAGGGAACTCGTTTTAGTCTTAATCACATGTAGTTCCTTACTAGATTCATAGATTATTTAAAAATAAAGTAGAAATAATTCAGTGAAATTTCTTCAAGAGATGAATGGAGTTCGAAATTACTCATACGTCGCGTGGTGCAAAACAAGAAAAGTTTTGGAAGTTTTTTTTGTTTGATTTCACCTTCTTGTTTCCTCATCATATGCATTAACACTTACATTTGCTGCAATCAATTTAACAATCAATTTAACAATAATTCGCAATTAGCGCCTGTATTCCATAAGCAGTCAGCAGAAATTTTCGTTTCACATTAAAGCGAATTCCGCCTGCCTCAGAAGCTTGTACACAATATGCAGATGCAATTTGTTATCTTAATGGCGTCAACAAGCACCCAAAGTGTATTTGTTTATCTGCTGCAATATGTTTGGCATTTCCGCGATTCATTAATGCCAACTAAAACAACAATAACGACTCGCTGAAGTGCGCTCATTCACAGTGGATGCATATAAGTTGGAACAAAATTCAGGCAATGCCTTACTGAGGTAATTCCTAACTATTATTTTCCCTCATTTTGCTGTGCTCATTTGAGAAAATGCAATGTAGGCGCTTGAGTAAATATCCGTATGTTGTTGTAGGTGTGCGTGTCGTTTCATACCATACCATACCGTGCCGTTCGTTCGTTTGTCGTATCGTGTGTGTTTGCAGTGCATTTACGCATTTCCGAATGGCACTAAGTGTATGTGTGTTCGTGTATATTTCCTTTTGTATTTGTTTTTAATTAAATTCTTGTTTACTATGTGAACTTTGGCTAAATTGAGTTCTATGCTTGCCATGATGGGTTCGGCTTTGATTTAAATTTAGGGCTTCTCGTTGTGATTGTATTTACTTTGATCATGTCAGTCTTCTTTTGACTTAGAGGCGGTTAAGTGGAAATACGTATTGGCAGACATTCAATGAACGCAGCTGTTTGCTTTATTCGGTTTATTTCTCTTAAAGTATTTCATTTTTTCAAAGTTTGCAATTGCAATTGTTTGTTGCAACACCCAACCATATTTTTTTCTCTTGTATGCAGTTTACTTACCACACGACATGCGTCAGCGAGGCCGGATTCGCCACATATTCGCAATTGAGCAGCACAGTGTCACTGGTGTTGACTGTTATCTCTGGTGGGCTGATCTTCACAACGGGTGGATCTGAAAAAAAACCAACAGTTAAAAGTAAAAACGGTAAAAATATATTTATCAGCAAAAAATTTGTATATTTCGGTCCACGCGACACTTTTTTTTTAACACTTACACAATACTTCCAATGTCAGCGATGACGTGAACGGCTTTTCGCGGTTTATCTGCAAAACCACATTCTCGGCATCGCAGCGGAATATCATGTCGTTCTCGAAGCGTGTTGCATTGAAGATGAGCTCCGACTGGGTGTGATAAGTGCCGTCCTCCTTTTCAAACTGAAATTTAAATTTCAATTGTTTTTGTTTTGTAAATTTATTGGAAATTCCGAGATGAACATTTTAAGATAAATTTGGGGTGTTCATTTTTCATAGCAAAAAGCCTTATCAAGTTTAAAATTTTCTGAATAAAGTTTTTTTGTAATTCTTGATGAACTGCTATTGCTGGCACCTTTTGTCACCAATTGGTTGAGTAATTTATTCGAGAATACTTTTGGGAAAAAAGGAGACACTCTTAAGCTTACCGCTTTTGTCCTAATTTCGGTTAAATCATTTTCTTCGGGGCCAATTAATTCTGTAGAATTGTACCAGGTAAGATTGACTGGCGGCCGCGCACCGTGGATCTGAAATAATTATATAAATTTATTGTAATATTTATATTGTTAAAATTAATTTTTTATGTAATTTTTTTATTTTTTAAAATCAAAAAATTTTTCAAATTTGTTTTTTTTTTTTAATTTTATTTATTTTTATTTACTTTTGAATTGAAAGAAAAATCAATTTTAGTACAAAGAAATATTCCTAAAATTGAAAATTATTTTGGTCACCTGGCGTATGAGTGATTTTTAACAAAAATAACTTTTGAAATTCCAAAGAAGTTCCTTAGAATATCTTAAACATTTGTTAAAGGAAATCAATTTTAAAATGTCTGCTTCCATATATGACACTGTTAAATAATTAAAACGTTGTTAAGGTTTCAATTTATCCCCCATTTGACAATCACCGTTAAGGCTTTTCTCTAACAGAGGAGAATTTTCAAAGTTCAATTAACAGCAATCACTACGCTTTCAATATAAAATTTAAAATTCCATTATTAAACTAACAACAGTTTACAATTTAGCCCCAAAAGCCATTAAAAATTGCAGCGCCATACAAAAACAACAACAGCCAGTTTTGTGCATAATTTCCATATATGCAATGGATTTGCATTAGGCGTGCATGCCCCCAAACAACTACCATATTTCATGGCATTTCTAGTAGCAGTTAGATCGACTCTACTCCAGGCTTAAACTGAAAATTCCATTAAAATGCAATTTGACAGTAACGTCGTTGTGCCGTCACTGGACACAGACACACAAACTCACACACAAGGAAAACCGAATAGAGTGAAAAAAATCACAAAATAATTGACAGTTAATTATTGTCAATTACCCACTGCAGGAAACTGAAACACCAACTACATGAAGCAAAATCCATTTTCTTACCTCAGCCACATGTGGCGACAGGGGAGAATGAAAACAAAGGATAGGAGTGGTTAAATTTTCAATACTTACATCACATGTTAGCACCACTTTACTGCCCTGCACCGTATGATGTTCAACTCCATTGATTGTTATGCTTGTGGGACGCACTGAAATACGGAAAAAAGAAGAATTTTTAGAAACAAAATTGTGCCAGAGAAGAATTGGAAATATAAGAGGATTAGGGTAAGGCTTCCATTGTCTTTTCAATAAAGTTTTTTTGTTCAATCTTTAATCAGTAAGTCTCTCTATTCATAAGAAATTTCCTTGGCATTGTTTAATAATAGCCAATTTGCCTTTACCCAACTCACCTCCAGGTGATTGTGAATAAACGGAATGAAAGCGGGAAATGACATTTGAATGCTAAAATTGTGAAAAGTAGTTGCGAAATGAATATAAGTTGTCCATCCCGATTGGAGGGACATCAATCACTTTTCATTAAACCGCTTCGAGGTACCCGGAGAGTTTCAATTTCTCGTTCTATTTTTTGTTTGTGTTTTTTTTTTCTTCTTTTGTGAAGAGTGATTATCCGTTTATTGTTGGCCTTTTTCTCTAATGACATTCATTCATGCATTCTGGCATTCGCAGCCAAGAAGTGTCAATTCATTTGTCAATCGAAAATGTTCGATGTTGCAGAGTTAGAAGTTGACGTGCATTTAATTATTTTAATTGGTTTAGGTAAGGACTTTCTAGATCGTTTATATTATAAATAGACAATGTACGGATGGAGGATGAATTGTATTTGCTATTAGCTTACCTTGCAAATCGACAGTGAATTGTTGTTCGATTATTTCCTGCAGCGCTGCCGATTCGACGCGACATTCAATATCGTGTCCCAGATCGTCACGTGACAATTGCAGGGCCAACTCCAGTGTGGCTGTGTAGAGGCCATCGTTCTCATCGTAGGAAGGCGAATCTAATGGGTTGTATTGTATGGGGCAGTATTTAATATTAAATATAAGATATATTGTCAATAAATTAGAGATCTCAAAAGTTCGTCAGAAACCATTGCAATGAAGAAGAAAATACAAAAATCTCATCTTCTCTTGCTTAAAATCTCCATTTAAGTTAAGCACCTACTTTACTTATTTCTTTTCCCAAGCCAGACATCTCCATCACAGCTGACAGAATTCGTAGAAGGTCAATCAAGTGGTAGATTTTAAATTAATTCCAGTTTAGACACACTTCTGTTTTTTATTCATTATTCATTTCTCTCATAGCCCATATTTTCATTTCCTTGATAAAAGTTCATTACAAGAAGAACGAAGGAAACAAGAAAAACCTGTTCGTTGATAAGCAACATTTCCCTTTTCACGCAGAAACGTTTCCGTTTCTGCTTTATTTGAGCCAATTATTAACAGGAAATGCCACGCTGTCTGCACGACACGTTAATTGCTGAAAGGGTACAAGTACTGAAAAAAAAAACCAACAGAACCGAGCAGGGCAGAGTATTAAAAAGGGTCGCGTTAAATTCGCGCCCGCTAAAAATGGAAAACAAAAAAAAAAGCAAAAAAACAAACAAGAAGGGTTCCAATCAAACAAAAAAGCACTTCACGTCTAGAAAGGTAATAAATTATGTAAAATTGGAGAGGAATCTTTTTCGAAGAAAAATCAGCAGAATATTCAAAAGCGTGGAATGGAAAATCAAATAAAAGAATGTAAACAAGTTGAAAAAAATGCTTCGCAGATTTAAAGGGTTTCCACTTTTTCATTTCAAGTAACAAGATTTTAGGCCATTATTGTTTTCCATTTTTTCGGTAACTAAGTGAAAAATGTAGTCAACGTTTTCTTTGTGGTTTTTGTACTTTAAAAAAAATCTATTAATTTAGGTGTGCGAATTGTGAAGGGAATTTCAAATGGACTCTTTAAAATAATTCAGTAACTCTGAAAAGTTACTGAAAGATTTTTGTAAAAGCAGTCGCACGTATACGTATTTAAAGCTCAAGGCAATATTTGCATTTTTTAAGCTTTTGGTAATCTTCAAAAAAAAACTGTTTCAATTTTAAATCGTAATTATTTTGGTACTAAAAAGATCTAGTAAAATGTCTCATAATATGGAAGTGTTGTACTTACGCGTTGTCAGTCGCTTGTTCCCCCGCCACCAGCCGACCTGAGGCTGCGGCCTCGTATTCCGCACCACACACGATGCCTTCAGCATTTGACGTTCTTGCATGGGACCGATTGTGGAGCCATTCTCAATGCGATCGCCCTTCTCATCGAGTATCACAACCTCCGTGGGTGGCACTGTGTTCAGCGATAGTTGTGGCCCGGCGACAATTGGTTCGATGAATCGTTGGTGCATTTGTGTGTGTGTGTGTATTTTGGTAAGGTAGTCGTGTGTTGGTGTTTGTGTGTTGTTATATGTATTGGAGTTTGTTTTTATTTTTTCGTTTCGGTTTTTTTTTCGTTTAGAGGGTAAAAATGGTGAATTTTTAATAAAATAATTGTAAGTAGTTTTTGTTCAATGTTTGATCAATACAAAGTGAAAATCAGGAACGTAAAAAGTGTTTTAAAAATCCAAATTAAAATACTTGAAAACTAAAGACTAGTTAATGTTTTAATATATTATTATTATGTTAAGAATATTTAGTAATTTACCAATGTTTTCTACGTTTTTGTTTTAGAAAAACGGTTTTTTTGTATTATTTTTAAGCGTTTTTTTTTGGTTTTGTTAATTTTTTTTTTTTTTGTGATTATGTTGATTAAACACATTTCATTCATTCATTGGCAAGTGGTGAAGAGGCGTATTAAGTTTTGTTGCAAAAATCATAATTTTTGTGTGTTTTTTTAAGATTTTAGTTTTTTTTTTTGCATAAATCCATGATGATGTTGACGAGCGGTTTTGTTTGTAGTAGAGCGGGGTAGAATGGGGTTTATCAAAAGTACAATCAGTTAAAAAAATTTGCATGAGTTTTTTTTATTATTTTTTTTGTTATTTTTTTTAATGAATGGAAAAAGAGTCTTTAAAAGTAAGTTGAAAAAGTAAAAAAGAAGGCATTCACTTTTATTTGCAATGAAAAATTAATGAAAAATGGATGCGGAATTTTATTTTTAGGTTGGTTATTAGCTGAGATTTGTGGGAGATGTAAGTAGATTCAGATAGGCTTGAAAAGGAAACTCGTGAAGTTGTGGCGTTTTTGGGAGAGTTCGCTTGAATGGACATAATTAAATTTCAGTGTATGATGTAATATTTAATATTTAATAGCTGCTCCTCTCAAGAGTTTCCTTTCCAATGGAATGTACAAAACAATTCGGAAAAGCATATGAACGTGGACACAAACAATAAAAGCAGTTTCGCAGTAGGTTAGTCTCAATCAGGTTTGGGGGTGAACAATCATGTCCAACACATGCGGCATACAGAAACAAAACATCAAAAAGCTTTGATTTCATTTTAGGAGAGGCAGTGGGTTTTATATACTTGTACGTTCAACATGCAAAGTTAATAGATCCACGAACTCAGAGCAAACAAGGACAAACACTTTTTTCTTTTTGGGTTGCAAACACATTTGGTATTAAAAAGCATTTTTTTTTTAAAATTCAAATTTTAGCAACTCAGGTTCAATAATAAATCATGCCATATATGTTATTTAAAGTTTAATTCAAACAAATTCCAGTACCAAAAAAGAAAAGATAAATAGAAAAAAGAAGTTGTTTAAAGGAAAGTTTGCAACTTACCTAAGACATTCAATTCGACGCGGTAGCCATTGAAGTTATCACACGTTTCGACTGGTATAAAAAATGTTGTATCACAAAGGTAGATATCCTCGTCAGATATTTTCAAGTCCTTAATAACTAATCTGTAGGGATTTTGATCGACTGTGACTCTGTAGCGAGGGGAAGGGGGGGAAAAATGCATTTATTATTTTGGTCTTAATTTGTCTGTCAGTCTTCGGTTAGTTAAAGAATAACTTGAATATGTATGAATTTAACGATGCCCACTTACCTATCCTGAAATTCATCGGTCACACTGGTCACGTTACTATCGTCCAACAACATGGCGGCAATGCGGTCATCACCCTTGAACCAATTAATTGAATGCAATTCACCGCATTTGTCTTTGTTGACCGGACAGGGCAGCACCACGGTTTTGCCCTCATGTTCGCTGATTGTTTCATCTGAAAGGAGAGGAGGGAGAACATGATAAATAAGTACAAATTGAATAACTGCAAATGCAATTGCAAAAGCAAATCAAGTGATTGAGTAAGGAACACATATCACAGCATATGAGCAATGGCAAATTTAACAAATGATTCACATCAGGCTACACGTACACGTACACGTACACGAATACAAATGCACACAACCTTACGAATAAATATGAAAATCAAATAAACATACATACATATCCTTTGAAAAGGACATCGAGATACGCCCGCCCAAGCAAGTGAAATGCTGTAAATCATATCCTACTCAGCTATTCAAGTAAACTTCCCTTGCCAGATAAGCTGCGTGATTTTTCTTTTGAATTCGAATTCAAATTGCGATAAAAAGTTGTGTGAGTCTGTCTGTCTGCCTGCCTGTCCGTGGATAATTCAGACTCTCTCTGTCCCTTCGTTACGTAGTCTCTATTCCTCTTTCTGAATGCTTCTTGCAAATATAATCTAGCATATATGGAAAACGTTAGTCATGAATTCAAAAGGACATCTTCCGTTCTTACTTGTTATTTTCAACAGTAAAAGGAAAAAATATTTCCACAGAAAAAAAAAACGACCAAGTAGAAGAAATAAATGCGCAACAGCGTATTCAGCAAGCAAACTACATTTTGTATTCAACTTTCAATTTAACAAAATGCCAAAAGGAAACGGAAGTGTATGCGTTTTGCGTTTGCCAGTGTCAGGCACCCAATGTATAGAAAGGTTGATAGGTTGCTTGAGTGTGTGTGTGTGTGTGAGGGTGTGTGTCTGTGTGATATTGTAGCAAAATGAACATCCTGATTCGATTTGCATAAAGCTTTTCTTTGCGCTCTCCCTTCTTTTGTTGTTGTTATTGTATGGTGGGCCTGGGTTCAGATGCCCAACTCTGTCACAGTCAACGTAACTGCGATAGTGAAATGTACCGCTTTTGACTTTATCAAAAGCTGAAAAGATAGGCAAATTGCGGTAAATCTACTTTTAAATTGAAATTAAAGTTGCATTAAGTGTGTCTGAATGGCTTTATCCGTGGCGCGAGTAGACAACACAAACATTCAGTCTCTTTTGAATGTCGCCTTTACAAAACTGATATGTGTATGTGTGTGTGTGTGTGTGTGTGTGTGTGAGTTCCGGCAGGTGGTGTTGGTGTTGTGAGGCAGGTTTTGTTGTATTAACGCATTAAGAAAATGCAAATGGAAATGTCCATAAATATAGAGATTTGTAAGTTAGATGGAAAGATTTGATGGGCCTAAAAGTATGCTATTAGAAATATGGTAATTTCCTTGTACCGAAATCGGATAAAACAAATTATGCATAACCAATTGAAGTGGCATTAATTTTGAGGAATTTCCATATGAAAAACTTTAAGTGTACAAATAAGTGCCGATAAATTTAATTTACCCAGATTTATAGGAGAGAAAATGATAGGTTGGCATAAGGATACAAAAATAAGGAGATTGCATTTGATAGTAAAATAAGGAAGTAAGACAAAAACTTTCAGATGAATGGAGAAATTGATTGAAACGGTAAATGTTGTGATATGAGTAATTGAAAGTGGCTGCAAGTAGATGGAAAAGAAAACTAAATATATTTAAATTCGTGAAGCATAGTAAATACAAAAATAAGATTAGACCAGTGCTGTTACAATGTAGTGAATAATTCCTACCATTTAAACCTGAATGTTCACTGCATATTACATCACTGGATTAGGCATTTATTTCGATTTTATTTTCGATAGAAGCTTCGTAGCCCGTAAGTAGTTTAAAAAGTTCCACACTCAAATATTATTAAATCGAAAAACGTGGCATACTCTTAGGGTAATGTCCCATACATTGTCTTCACCATCACCATCACCATCACCACTCCATGCCAAGCCAAATATAATATAAATAATTGTCATGTTCATTTTACTACAGCTCATAAAATCCATACATGTTATTTCATTTAGAATGTATGTCAGTCCAGCCGGACACAAGACAGGGATCATAATAGTAATTTTCTTATCAGCCGAAAAGTCTGCAACATAATTTAAAATTTATGCTCCATTTACCATCATATATAATATTTCTCTTTTATAAGCTTATACAAACACAAAAAATAAAGCTGGGAAAAAAGCCTCACTAAAGCTTATGAAAACTATTTATGCCCCACAAATACACACACACACACAGAGAGAAATAAACAAACACGAATCCTAACAGTCCAGCCAACAACTGTCCATCCAACTACTATAACGGGTCTCAGCCTTGTGGCATTTTAGATTATCTTATTTTTTTTTTTTGATGTTTTTTGATTTTACTCTTCACAATATTTTTCAATTTCTCTTTTCGTTGCGCTTCAGAAGCAATTTTTATAAAATTTTAACAGACATGTGAAATATTCAATTTCTCAACTGGAATAAAATCCCTGGGAAAACTCATAAAGGGGGTAAAAAGAAGAGAAAGGTGGAAATACGTTTTCACACACACACATATCGCAATAGTGGTTACATTGGTTGGGACTCTTTTTTTCTTTACTGCTGATGATGTTTTTTGCTACTGCTGCGGAGAATATCTTTTCAATAAAAATTCTTCCGAAATGAAGCTGCTTCCGGTTTGTGGCATCATTAGCCGCAGGGTTGCCATTGCGGTTGAATGGATTGAAATGAAACGGAAATCGCGGTAAGGCGGAATGTAGGAATTGATAAATGCATTAGGATTAAAATTGACCGCAAACTGAAATTAGGTTGCGGGCGAAAAAGGATCGATTGAAATGAGATTAAATTCGAAAATGTTAAAGAGAAATGGAAATAAGGTGAAATCGATTGGAATTTAATACTTCACTAAAACGACATTAAAGTAATTGAAATGAAATTGAAATGAAATTGAAATGAAATTGAAATGAAATTGAAATGAAATTGAAATCAAATTGAAATGAAATTGAAATGAAATTAAAATGAAATTGAAATGAAATCGAAATGAAATCGAAATGAAATCGAAATTAAATTGAAATGAAATTGAAATGAAATTGAAATGAAATTGAAATGAAATTGAAATGAAATTGAAATGAAATTGAAATGAAATTGAAATGAAATTGAAATGAAATTGAAATGAAATTGAAATGAAATTGAAATGAAATTGAAATGAAATTGAAATGAAATTGAAATGAAATTGAAATGAAATTGAAATGAAATTGAAATGAAATTGAAATGAAATTGAAATGAAATTGAAATGAAATTGAAATGAAATTGAAATGAAATTGAAATGAAATTAAAATGAAATTGAAATGAAATCGAAATGAAATCGAAATGAAATCGAAATTAAATTGAAATGAAATTGAAATGAAATTGAAATGAAATTGAAATGAAATTGAAATGAAATTGAAATGAAATTGAAATGAAATTGAAATGAAATTGAAATGAAATTGAAATGAAATTGAAATGAAATTGAAATGAAATTGAAATGAAATTGAAATGAAATTGAAATGAAATTGAAATGAAATTGAAATGAAATTGAAATGAAATTGAAATGAATTTGAAATGAAATTAAAATAATTAAAATAATTAAAATAAAAATAAAAAACAATTTGAATTTTTTAAGCTTTAAAATTTTGTTGTCTAAGCTTTTTTACATGAAGCTTACTGTCCGTCCACTAACCGCATGTTTCCGTCCGCTGTTGAACTAAACTTTGTCCATGTGACAGCCAAGAAAAAAAAACACATAAAAAAAGCTGAATCCGAAAATACTTGCATGTTTTAGCTATGATTTCTCCTGTAGCGACAGTTAGTCAGACAATGTGAACGGAAAGACACACACAAAAATGGACTAAAGGGCACCCTACTTAACAGGCAGCTACAACAAAAGGCGACACATTGGCACATGTTGCCGAGTTAAAGCTTGAGCACAGCGACAGTAAGACGAACAGCATTTAAATTGACATACAAATTCAATGTCAATGCGACAACGACAACGACGACGACGATGGCGGCATCCGGTTCAAAGGCGTTGTCCTTTTCAACGAAATTTACACAACAACAACAACAACAACTGGCAACATCTATCCCGCCCGACTTATCCTTGAAATGCGACTATGACTACCAACTTGATTTACACAAGACCGAAGTAAGGCTAAAGTTTTGCTACCGGAAACGGAAATAGAATTATAAAAGCCAAGCAAAAGACATTCACATTGTATGAAAAAGATAAGAAAATGTTTCGCAGTTGGCTTAAGAGGAGAGGTGGACGGACGGACGGACAGTGGTAGTGGTAGTGGCAGTAGTTGAAACATAGTCAAGAGTCAGAGGTGTTGGTGGTAATGGAGATTTTCAACCGAAAAAGGGTTCAAAAGAAAAATTTGAAATTTATGAACAGGAAACCGCACCCACTTTATCCAATGTCTGCCTGTGTGTTTGTGCACTTGTGTGTTTATGTGCCTTTGAATGAGTAAAACGAATCAAGAACTGAAGTGCGATTTAGAGCCATTGAAATCAAAGTTTGGTGCTTCAGTTGATTGCTGGCAAAAGTTTTGGGTGTGGCTATGGCTATGGCCAGCAAGAGAAATGTGGATTGCCGTATATATAGGTAAAGTATGGATAAGAGAAATAAGTAAAGTTGTAAGTAGAGGATGTGGCTGAACACAAGCTGTCGTACAAATTAGTTAAAATGTGCTAAAATGAAAAATGAGGTGATAAATTTGTGTCCAAGCACAAAAGGCACAAAAGAGGGAAAATAGAGAAAATAGGTTCAGCTGGGATAAGTGCTATGGACACAAAGTAATTGTATGTGTGTGTGTGCGTATGTACGTTAGGATAAACGTTAAGCTTAATTTGGAGAAGTAATATTTGCGGATTACTTGGGCAAAGTAGTTTTCGTTTTCGTGCCGTGCAGGTGGCAGGTGATGAATGGAAGCAGTTGAATGAATTGACCAGAAGAGGCTTGTACATTTGGGCTGTGGCTGCATGGATTTAATGCAGGAAAAGTGGATGACAAGTTTTTGTTTGCCATCATTGTATAGGAAACTCTAGAAATCATGGTGAACTACACTTTTCTCCTAACATTAGTGAAGTGAAATTTCATCTGTTGTCGAACAGAAATAATTTGAAAATTATACTTTCCACAAACACCTATGCAGTTCAGCTTTAATGCCCGACAAACAGTTTTTATTTATTTTTTTCTTTCTCGCTCTCTCTTTCTCCATTTCTCTTCCTCTTTTAATAACGCGTTGTTCATACATTTATTATCGATTAATTGATTGATGGACAATCTAAAAATGGATGATGTCTATGAACAGAGATGAAGGCGTTGCTGATGCTACACTCTGTGCACCACATGCTCTCACGTAAATTGATTGAAAAAGTGCTGTGAAAGGTAAGTCAGCTAAAAAAGTACTACAAGCTCGAGTCTATAACGAACTAAACAAAAGGAATGAAACATACTGTTTACATAGCATATTTCTTGGCGCACACGAAAAATGAATTGCTGAAGTGTACAACTTTTGTGTAGCAGTTGGAATAAAAAAAATTAAGGGTTCATTGCAAAAATTTCACTTTCCTTAGCATACTTTTGGGCCACCATTGCACTTAAGCTTAAATTCACACACATAACAATCACTTGATAATATACCAGAAATAACTCAAACCAGCAACGCAAGAGGCACAATAAAAGCTGCCAAACAATTGCCCTTAAATATTAAAAAAATTATGCCTCAATGACTCAACGAAAACACTCAAAAGTAGGCAACAATGAGCTGACAATTTTCTTTTTTATTTTTATTTTCGTTGTCATATTTTGTTTTTGTTTTTTTCTTTTTTGGTTCAATAGCAAAATCATAAAAATGTTTCCCATACTTGGGTGGCTAATGTAATATTTATGCCAGTAATGAAAATGTAATTGAAAAACCATAAAGTAGGAAACATTTTCTGGGCTTTTTTTTTGGAATTATTTTTACATGCATTTGTATTCCTTCGGCTTGGTACACACACACACACTTTTAGGTGTTGCCAACAGCTTCCGTGCGTAACTGTAATATGGCCTTGTCATTGCAGCGCTCAATGTCAATTGTGGGAGGCGGTAGATGGCTTGTATGTATATATTTTTTTTATTATTTATAGGGAGAAATGTTATTTTTATATACCTACAGAAGTATTTTTTTTCATACTGTATGCCTTTAGATGGGTTCAATGTGGCAGTGAAAAATCGATATGGCTGGAAATGATGACTTTTACGTTGTTGTACTTGTATTATTAAATAAGCACAGGCAATAATTTAATTAAATTGAGTTAGGTTGGCTATTGATTACAAAAATTAAATGGCCTGCAATTATACTAATTTACTGGTGAAATTTGAATATTATTCGTAATTGATTTGCATGCATTTGTATGAGGTGACCGACAAATTTTGTCTATTTAATAAAATGGAAAAATTGCAAGTATTGCTTAATAATAATATTAATAACGAATCTGCCACACACATTATTGCCACCTCACTGCCAGAAGAGTCATAAATTTGTATACACATTTTTTGTTCAGTTGAAATTGCACATGTGGCAATATTTCCGTGCCATGCCACACAAAAAGGTGATTTTTTTTTTTTGAGTAATTTTAAAATGATATATGCAAAAGTATGAGTCATGAAAAAGTTTTTAAAACATTCTGGCAGTATTTAAAACAAAAAACAACAACAACATTCACACAGCTTACTTTATGGCCAGTGAAAAACACAAATTGTGTCATAATATATTTCATGTTTACACATTTCGCATGAAGGCCAATAAATAGAAAGATCTTTTGATATAACTAGTTTACTTTTCGGAGAAGGCTTTTTGCCTACCAAGCAAGCAACACATTTTAATTTTATTGTTTATTTCATTGCACCTTAGGACAAACTTCAGTTTCTGAAATTTTCAAATGCGTTTGCATGAAAATCACTCATACGCCACGTATGGCACTATTTTTGCTAAATTTTTTCTTATGTATTTTTTTTCTATTTGAATAGAAATATTATTGCCTTGGCGTAGCCTATATACTCAGGAAAAAAATCCTGAGTCAGTGAAAGGGATACAACGAAATTTCAAACCATAAAGAAGACTTTCATGGGTGCATATTAGTGTAGCACGGTGTTATACTGCAAAACAGCAACTCATGTGCCTACCCCTGAAATATGCTATTAGAAAAATATGTCAACACAGGTTGGGTGCTACTCACCAGCGACGCCTTTAATTTCATTTTCCCCAAAAACTAAATGTGTTTTTTTGGTAATTAATTACCGGCAAAAAGCCTTCTCCCATTTTCGCCAAAAGGTTGTATTTAATTACATTTACCGCTTGAACACTTTTCTTCTAAAATGCGAACGTTCCAATGCCTAAAACTATGTGTGTATATGTAAATAATGTGATGTGCCTGAAAGTATGCTGTTACGCAAATTCTACCATGTTGACATTTCAGCATTTTGACATCAAAAGTGAAATGAAATTGAATTACTCTACAGATGGATGTCAACAAAGGCAACAACGGCGAGAACCACAAGAACAACTACTAAACTGTAGTTACTGCACGTTAGCAATTTTTGGCTAGTTTAAATGCCATTGGCCATAATCTGTGTATGTACATATAAAACAGCATGTGTCGTTCGGTCTCGTTGTAGTTTGACTGCATTGAAATAAAATTTAATTAGTATTCATATAATTTTCAATCAGTTTTACTGCGGCGCCGCAGCGCTGCCCTGCCCTGTCCCCTGTTGGGGTAGTTAAATTTTTAAGTATATTTTTAGGGGTTTTCGGTTTTAGTATGGAATTTAATTAACCTATTTTGAAAAAGGGGCGAAACATTAAGGCGAAACATAAAAACGTTTACGCAATTTGTGGAGAGTGATTGGTATTTGACCTTTTTTTGTCGTTTTTTGGCATGAAGTGGCCAATAAAATATGGTTGTAATTGAAATTTTCATTGCATGCTTTTAGGTGTGTTTTGTTTCAAGACTGCCTTATGGGCTGGAATTACTTTAACAAATAATGTCTTGAATTTTAATAAAATTTTTTGGGATAAGGAAAAAATTTGGTTTTATCATCAAGTTCATTTATTATGCATACTTTTAGGCATTTTGTAAGTAATTGCATTTATATTTAATTGAATTTGTGGACAAATTGTGTATCCTTCGGTTTTGTTCATCACAACGGACATATACTAAATTTGAGTATGTACAGTTTAAGTTTTTAATTGAATTACATTTTAAATCAATTATAATTTTGCATATTTTCAAGTGTTTGACAAACAACAAAATATCCCCTCATCGATTACAATGCCAATTTGTTTCCAATCTAATTAAGTGTGAAATTGTAAATACCATTTAAAAATCGTTTATCTAAGCGCCTCAAATTATCCACTAATTTTATAATATTCGCCGGATTTGTGTATAAAATATGAATTTGTTTGCTTTCACAACAACATCAGTTGACGCAATATCTAAAAATAACCATTACACAAAAACTCATCATAACTCAAAGCCGAACGCTGCGCAATGCAACACGGCCATTTGTACTTGTTTACATTTGTAAATGGTTAAAAGCTCAAAGTTGTGTATTTGTCTAACAAAAAAAAAAGTGTTGGCATAATTTTTGGTTTTGTTTACGTCATAAACTAATTGCAAAGATGACAGCAATTAGTTCATGATGTAAACTGACACAGCACTAATTAAGTTGACATTTTAATACGCTGGAATTCGCTGTCACAAGCACAATTTGTGGGTGAAATTCGGTCTGTCTGGTGGATTTTGTGTGCAATTTGTGAATATTTTGTGGAAAAACAGTTACTTTTTGTTGTTTTTAGCGATTATGTCCATAATATAATGTTGATAAAGATAATATTTGCTTTGTGTTTATTAATATAAATTGCCTACTTAATAAATTTGTCAATATCATTAGCATAGTTTTAGGTGTGTTTCCAATTCATATTACGAATATTTTGTTAAATGTAAAAGTAAACGAATTATTATGACGCTTTTTATAGACTCCTACAAATTCTATTTATTCAAGCATTTTCAATCAAGAAATGCTTCCACACTAACCCTTATTGGCAATTGCTCAAGCACCCAAAGGTATGCTGTGAGTAAAGGAATCACACAAATTTATATTTCTTTTATAGAATGTTTATTTTTTCAGCACACTCCCTTTCTCATGTGCTGCCCTGAATCTGTGTGTGGGTGGGTGTGTGTGTGTATATGCGCGTGTGTGTGTATGTGAAATAAAATGTCTCCCCAAAGTACAATTAACTAATGCCATTTACAAGACCGTTGACAGCAGCAACAACGAAAACATACACAGCAAAAGCAGTTCCCAGTAAGCAGGACATGCTAACGGTTAGCTAAAGTACTCTATGAATCCCAACAAATATTTCTAACGCAACGGCCCCCTCACCCTGGCTGTTTCAAGGTGTTTTCAATTCCTATGACATTGCTGAATGGAAAATTTACGCCGTCCATCGTAAAGTGAAAAAGGACATTCACACATACATATACATTAAGTGTCACAAGGACCACCTGCATGTGACCGATTCTATCTGTCTGGTGTTATGTTCATTCGGTTAGTCGCCTTGCCTGTCCTTGCTTATGGACATTGTCCTTTTTTAGCTCTTATCATGTATTATGGACAAGTTTTTTTCATTTCTTTTTTTTTTTTTTTTTATTTTGCCTTAAATGAATGTTTGTGTGTGCGCAATGATGTGTTGGAAAATTGTACTGCTGCTGGTGATGCTGATGATGACGATAATAATAATTATTGTTGTGTGATTTTTAGATGAAGTGATACGGAAGAATCGATTGGAATGTGTGAATGCGGGTCGGGCAATGCAAACATTTATTTCTTTAATTTGGTTTTTGAAACAAAAAAAAGAAGAATCTAGATGAAAGGTAATCACAGATAAGTTAAAGGTAAGTGATAATGAAAAGACTTTGAAGTGAAGTGAATTGGATTACTAAACACAGTGTTGTTTACTACGTTTTACGAAATACGTTTTACGAAAATTGTGATGCATACTTTAAGGCATTACAGAGCAAATGGTCGATTTTTCTCAATATTTTACAAAAATTTCATGGAAAAGGTAATTAGGCTGGAGTGTGAATTCCACTTTTATATCTATCCCATTTCCAAGTACTTCGCATACTTACATTCTAAATATCTTAAACACTCATTTACTTAAATGCCTACTTTCAGGCTGATGAACTTTGCCACCATTTCACTTCCGTTTCATAACCATAATTTAATTGCATTTCGTATTACAATGACATTGTTCCAGTTGACAGTACAGCCTAAAACTATGCAAATATTTCAACTGTCCTTTAAGATTTCAATGCTCATTAGCCCAAAATATTATTCTGAAAACCTAAAAGTATGCAAATATTTTCACACTACTATGCGTCGATGGTATTTTCAAGTACATAACACTTCAGATTCTCAAAGTAGTTGAGTTAGTCCTGGCCCTGAAAGCTATGCACTATTTCGCCAAACCTAACCAAAATTTAATTTAATTACATTTCGTCGACCCAAAGCGCCCATAAAATTGCTGCCTTAAGTATGTCATGAGTACCCGGGCGTCATATTAAGCATTTTACCCCAACATGCTGCTGCTGTCAAGTCACAAATAACACTTGTGGCTTTTCTAAAGGCAGCGTTTTTGGTAGACAGTTTTCGTAAATACTGAATGACAGCCTGCTAACCTCAAAGTGTATGTGACATGTGTGTGTGTGTGTGTGTGTGTGGTGCGATATGTGCGAATGTATATGAAGTTATTTTGCTTTCAGTTGGAAAAATTAGTTTGACAGGAAACCCACAAAATACGTGCAAAGTATAAGTACATACGTACTACTCCTGACAGGGAACCTACGTAATTAAAATGGACGATTTTGTGGGCTTATGCCAGTATTTGGCTTACATTTCGCCTGCGATAAGTCGATAGTAAGTCGGTTTATGGGCGAACTGAAGTAGTTCATTAACAACATTCCTGCCTGATGACATAAACACAGAAATACCTTTTGCTCTGCTCCAAGACGCAAATGATAATGTACTTGTCGCAACAGCTGCTTTAAATTACAATGAATATACAAATGGCGTCAACATCCGCCCGAACATTCCGAATGCCCGCTTTTCACAATTTTTTAAGATGTTAAGGTACACAATAGAAATCCATTTTCATATTGTCCTACCAAAGGTACAACAAAAAAAAAGAAAAAGAAACACAAGCCACCCTCATCTTGTGACCCTCAAATGTCCTTAAGCTGTCAACGGCAAGAACAACACGGAAAATATGAAGAAAATCATAAACAGTTTTATTATTTGCTGTTCGTTTGCTAGTCGTCATGAACGCAAACACTCACATACACACAAACACACAAACACACGCAAACAAACAAATCGGAAGTAACAAAGACGTTCATAAAAAAGCAACGACAGCAATAGCAGAAAATGTATTACAACAACCCCCGCCCCCCCTGTCAGGGTGCTAGGTAGTAAAGGTCGTTCGTTGTTTGGCACTCGCCGTTGGACGCCATATTGCAATTATGGTGGCACGTTATGCAAAAAAGCGAAAATAAACATAAAAATGAAAAAGAAACGATTTAATTTGGTTTAAAAGAATCAAATTTGTTGCTTTCAACGTGTGACAATGGCCCAAATTGGCGACGTGCTGTGCTTTTTTTACTTCTACTTTATTCTAATTTATTTACATTTTTTATATTCTTCGTGTTGCATATTTTTCGGCACATTATGAAGTGGGGAAAATGTTTAAGGTTAATTTTCAGCTAAAGTTTAATTACAGGCATTGTAAGTGATGTTGAGTTGATTACGTGCAGCAGTTGGCAGGCATTTGAATTCGCAGTGCAAGGAATCAAGTATGAATTATTAGGACTTGAAATTAGGACTCGATTTAAAGAAAAATTTCCATCGTGTATAGGCAATTTTTTTTTATAATTTTTTCAATATTATCAGTTTTTTACTAATTGGATTTATTTCCATTTTATTTCACTTCCAATTCCCTAAAATTCGATTACATTTTTTCAATTCTGTTCCTGTTTTAAGTATTTTAATTCATTTTGTTCCAGAGCCACCTCCAGTCCGATCCAGGCGTTCCGATCTTTTTCAAATCGGTATTTCATAAGATATACGAAAATAAAGAAAATTGGGCGGTCAGAAGATGTACTATGTATATTTGTATATCTAGAACAGTGATGGGCAAGCTTTGGCTCCAATTTCGCTTGAGTAAAAGAGTGTTTTTGTGTGCAATACAATGCTTTTATATAGAAGAAAGGCATTCGTCGAATCAACATTGAAGTTCACTAAGTGCTTCAAAAAATGTTTGTGAATTTGAATTTCAATTCGACATTTGTAATTAGTCAACTTATCGACTAATATGCGAGATTGTTTGGCCAACGCAACTAATATAGAGCCATATCGGCGAAATGAATGTAAGCGACATTTTTTCAAAATCGATTTTTATCGAAATGAATTAAATAAAGCAATACTAATCTACGTACTACATACTAATCTACGTATTAAATTCGAAATGTTAACGGTTCCAAAAACATAGAGGTTTCAATTTTATAGTAAGCGACAATTAACATAAAGGATACATAAAAAGAAAAGTAAATAAGCCTTCCCTTATAACATTTTTTGTCGCTTACTTTTATTGTGCGGATATGGTTGACACAACAGTTATCTCCATTATCTCATTACTTCTCAAGCACATAACCACTTTAAATTAAGAAATTCCATTGAAATTTGTAACTAAATTATTATTCCTTTTAATATTATTTTAATCAAAATTCCTTTAACGGATATTTTTCTACTTTTCCTTTGCAATCCCCACGTCACTACGAAATAACTCAATTAAAAAATGGAATGTAATAAAATTTGCATTTCTGTACCGCTGAGAAATTAAAAACCTCTTTGCATGCATATGAAAAGTAACCAACACAAGCGGACTACCATTTTTTTTTCGTCGGAAATTCATTTGAGATATAGAGCTTAAGGCAACCACAATTCGGTTATGGCAACGAGTGTCATATGCTGAGAAAAGGGTCGAGGGGTTACATGAGAAGAGAAGGAAATTATTGTTGTGAAGCACCAGGTAGTATGTGAAATGTGTGGAAAATGTTTTAGTAGGTAAGGCGGGGGAGGGAATAGAATATAGTAGAATAGAATAGAATAAAAAAATACAAGATATGCACTCAGCCATAGCCAACCGCAACGGGCGTTCAAATGTGTGAGTTCAAATGAAATTCTGAGTTGAAAATGCATAGAAATGGCAAACGATGGACAGCATTTGCATTTGAAGAAATGCTGGTGATTGCAAAGGACCAAAAGTCAATTTGATGTTGAGGGGTAATTATGGAATACGTGGTTTCTGCAAATTGCTTTTTTCATTTTGAGTCATGAAAATCCATTGACATTGTGTACATATGAGGAATTTTTCTCATATCTAAAGCGATCACATTTAACGTACAGTAAAGTTATGCGCAAATATTCATGAAATGACTGGCATAATCAATTTGATTTTTTCTTTCCCAACAAATTTTGCCTCTACCAACTCATAATTAATTCCCTTTACACCTCAGGAAAAATGGCATGAGCAGAAAAAATAAGCTGTATATAAAATACATTCGAGACTCCCCCTGCAGCCGAGTTGTATAAGAAAAACGCACTTGTCAAGATTCATTTCAATTTTTTGAGCCACCCCCAGCAAATGTTATCGAACTGAAAACACACACGTATTCTGCCTCACGTACTTTTACGCACAAACAAACACTTGCACATACACAAACACACGCGGTTATGAAGATACGAAGCCTAACACGTAGGCAACAAGTTCACCGACATTCGGAAAACCCACACATGTGAAAGAAAGCACGAAACGTGCGTGTAATTTTCTTCTTCACAACTTTTTGGTTGGGTTTTTTTTTTCTGCAAAGTAGGCAACACTTGCTTTTTCGCTTAACTGTCAAAAAACCAAGCAAAGGGAAAATGGCGAACCAACCAAAAAAAAAATAATAAGAAAAATGAGACACAAAAGTGCTGTGTAAATGTGTGAAATTAATACACACTCGCACTGACATGTATGCGTGTATGTGTGCTTGTAAAATATACGTTATCATTGCATTAGCAAAGTTTGTGTGAGGCAGGGGCCACTAAAATGTATCCCCCTTTTGCGTTCGCAAAATTTATGCCTTTGACTTTTTCGTGTTTTCGTTTCGTTTGTGGCCGCAGCGTTGCACAGAAGAAGTAATAAACTTTTGCTTATCTTTGATATACGATGGTTCTGGCAGCAAGGGTTTCGGGTGAGGGCGACAGAAAATTGAAAATAAAAAAGATGGCGAAATGAAAGGGAAAAATCGAAAATAAATAAAAGAAGGTGGTGCAAGGGTAGCACTAAGCCTTAAAGACTACTACAATGTTAACCTAACGTTTTAATAACTTATTTTTTTCTTGTCTTCGTTGTACCCAACCGGTCAAATACGTTTTCTACTGTCAGCAACAGTTGTTGTGTCGTTCAACATTATCATTTCGGTTGTTGTTGTCGTTTCTTTTTTGCAGCATTAACGCTTTCCGCTTCGTTAGTTGGGGTTGAAGGAAAATTATACCGGAATACCACACAACATTTGCTGTCACTTGTCGGACCGTATTATGGAGTTGTGTTGAGGACAACAATAACAACATAAAGCACCTTCTAATAAAGGCATGTAAACAACAATTTTACTTTTTTTCCCTCTCTTTTTGGAAAGTTACTTTTGTTGAATTACACTTTTTCTCTTTCATTTGTTTTTTTTCAGCTCACCAGATGAATTTAGAAGCAGCAACAAGAAGTGGTTGAAAAAATGTACAATTTCCATGGCTGTCATCGTCATGCTGCATGGCCAGCCAGACCAGCAAGCAAGCACATGTGCACGTGTCTTCGTCGTCATGGACTATGACATTGATAAAAGTCGGTTGTTTGTCTACGTTTGTGCGTGTGTTTTTTGCGTAATTAGTGCAGGTTGTAGGTACTCGTTGCAGTGTGGTGTGAGGGTCAATGTTGCAGATGGACTTTTTACCTTTCAACCATAATACACTTGCATGCAGTGAAGACAGTGAAGGAAGTGCATCAAACATTTTAATTTGGTTAAGAGGGGGAGATACTTTTGTGATATATGAAATTTAATTTATGAGTACACAGTTGCAGTTCGTATGTTTAAACTGATATTAAACGGTTAAATTGAGGGGAACATTTTACTATTAAATGTCAAGTTTTTTTTAAGTTTAGCTTAGATAACTTTGTTTGATAAAATAAACAGGATGTAGTCATCATTTTCCATTTCATATGCGGTGATTTTTGAACAAATAAAAAAATGCTTGATTAACCCATTGGGGCTCTTAGCAGAATTTTAATTTTTTTAATAAAATATTCATTTGATCCATTTTCCTATTTTATTTGTACTGTACACAAGAATATCTAAACGTTGACTTATGTCACGCAGTAGCAATTTTCTAGAAATTAACATTTTGGAAAAAACGATACAGTCAATTTATACCAATTTGAGGTCGCTGATCAGTGATCACAAATTCGAATACAAATCCTTACTTATACGAAACTTTCCGTGAGTATGTGTATGGGTTTGCATGTATATTTGTTCCCTTATAACTCAAGAAATACTTAACCGATTATAATGAAACACTTCATTGGCATCGACGTAGGCTATATGCCGATTCATAAACTTTGGAAGTAAGAGGTAGGCGTGGCAAATATTATTCTAAAAGGCGGTGTATAACCGATTTCGATGAAAATTTGTATTTGTTGTTGGGTGATGAATGGGCAGAAGGTGGACTGACATAACATTTATACATTGTAGTGTGGGTATAAGCTGGTCTTTAATATCGTTGTTCAATATTATTTTTTTTCGAAATATTTTGATTACTTAGCAGATGAAAATTGACTTTGGATAACGCGATTGAATTGGTATAATTGACTTGCATTGTCGCAGCTCTTTTTTTCGGTGTAGAACAGGGTAACACTTTTTGGTATTTCGCTTTTGTTTCATTCCAAATTGGAATACTATTTCATTATTGTTTCAGTTCATTGCCATTTTTGTTGATTTCCTAATTTTTGTATCCACTAGACTATTTTCATTTTGCTCGTAATTTCGCATTAAAAATTTGCCCATTTAAAATTCGATTTTGTACCCGGCCTTAACAACGCGACAACAAGAAGCATTTTGTGTAACTTAATCTGCAGCATTTCCTGGCCATAACGTACTCATGCAAACTCTCCGTTTGTTTGGCTTTCCTCCTTTCGTTCTATTGAAAGGAACTCCCATGTTGCCTGACTTGACTTGCTTTCTTATCAAACCGGTTTTTACACACACCGTTTTTTTTCATGTGGTCTATAAAGTTTTTTAATAAAAATATTAAATTTGCATATGTTGCTCCCCGAAGTTAGGCTGCTGCTGTTGTTGCTTTTGCCTGGACTACCTGCTGGCTCCACCGGCAGCGAGACAGAACCGGAAACAAGTACTTGGGCGCGAGAGCCCTGTTGTCAAGCAACAAAAACAACAACGAACGATGCGCTGACGAAGTTTGCCTGCGTACTGTATCGTACAAACCACTTGCAAAATGAAGACCTACACCAAAGTTTTTTGGAAGCAATTTTTTAGCGGTTTTTCCAGCATGCAAAACGAAAAAAAAGGGGAAAATTAAATTTTCCCGCGAAAGTATTTTTGTGTATTTGATTGTGTGCAGTAAAGTGAAGACTTTATTTGTGAAGTACCTACGTACTCTTCGCTATGTTTTGTGTTGATGCGAAATTATAATTAACATAAGTATGGGTGGTGGCGGGCAGAGTCGAGTGGCGTCGAGTGACGTGTAAATATATAATTTTTCCATTTCTGTTGGTCTGAAAATTGTATCTTGATTACATTTCTTCTCACACAAGTGGGTGGCGCAAAAACATTTGTATGAACATGAAGTTAATTAGCTAATTTGAAATTCAAATTCAATTTTCATAATTTCCACAGCCAAGACAGTGAATATTTATATTTAGAAAAAAGCTAAAGCTTTAAGAAATGCATTTAATTCATTTAAAAATCTTGTACTTGTACGTAGGTGAAGAAATATGAAGTCAACTATTTATCCCATTATGGGACATTTCTAGCAAAACATAAAAATCTGTGCAGAAAAGAATTCTAACTGCTGAATATTAATAAGCGAAAAAAAAACTAATTACCCAATGCCATACAAACATTCCATTTTACACATTAGTTCATTACTTTTTCCGTCATACTGAAGAAGTAACTCAAAAACAAAAAAAACGTGTCAGGGTGTAAACACTGGTCAGAGCTTTCCGTTTAAATATGCACAAGGTGTGCAAAAGGCCATCACGATTGACCTTTGTACGTTCGTTGCATACATACACCAGTGCCCACACATGTTATGCCTGAACTCCCCCCACCCCTCTTCGCCTTCCCCTGCACACATGTCAGTCTTGCTTTGGAAAATATTTTTGCTTTTAGCGATCTGTTCTGGCGCACCACAAATATGCCATTGTGTGGGGAAATTTTAGTTCGGTTATTTGGCGGATGGACATACATAATAAACATACATACATACATACATACATACAAACATAAGTATATGAAGTGGCGTGTCATTTGGTCATTCTGGCTGTGTTGAGCGTTGGTATGTTAATGCCATTTTGACTCTCAATTCAACTTTGACTTTGTCAAGCGCGCGCTTGAATGTTTATGTTGGTCTCCTTCGTAAGGTGGATAATATGGGAGAGGGGGGGGGGCCGGGAGTCATTTTAAAATGCATACAAACCAGTGGTCATACTGTGGATATGTATTTATATGAGACAATTTTCCATATAAAAATAAAACAAAAATTTGTATTTCAATTTGTAGTTTTTACTTGCCTCCCCTGGGTACATAAATTGCATTTTGCATGTTTTCATTGTATGTAAAATGTCAGTTCGATGTCATTTTACACATGCATAAAATATAATCAAATCGTATACGAAATCGTCAAAGTTTTTGCCTTGTTGCAGCCAGTAGGTCATTCGTAGATGCTCATGTCATATCAGATGATAAGGGCAGAGGAGGTTTATTAAAATATGCGAAAATTCTGTTATTTATATAAATTTTAAAGGCTCAAAAGTTTGTACTGTATTTACATTCATGCATTTAATTATACAAATTTCAAATTAAAATATTTTATTTGTGAAATTTCATTGGGAGTAATGTGCGTACTTGTGACGTTGAACAAATTAAAAAGTTTCATGTTTGGGGCTCTTTATTTTTACTTTTAAACGTTAATCAACGTCAACTGTCAACTTGAGTTCGGTATTATTATTATAATATTTTTTTTGGCCATATACAAAGCTCTACGCAATTTTAAAACTTATGCATGAACATTTCGAAAACAAAACAAAAACTTATTTAAAAAGTTTTGTAAACCCCACCCACCTTCCCCCACAAAAAAACAGCAAACAGTAGTTTAAATGTCAAAATAATGCGACAAATGCAACGCTTACAATCGTACCGTATACATTCTGACTTCAAAATGCAATAGCCAGGGAGAAATGGTGTGTGGCGAGAAAAAAAAATGCACTTTCCAGCGAATGCAAGCAAGAACTTTTCACCGAAACAAACTGAAAATTACTATTTATAATGATGACGAGAGAGGCGAGAGTGCTCCGCTCCAGTTCAGTTCGGTACTTGAGTGCCAAGTTGTATTTAAGCGAAAGTTTTTGTTTTCATAATATTCAAACACATTTCGTTTTTTTTGAAAAATGCTGCAGACAAAGTTTTTAATTTTTATCTCTGCACAAGTCTATGATGATGACACTAATTTATGTGTTGATGAACTTTTGTCATATTTACATGCCAAGTTTGTGGGATTATGGCATGAATTCAGATTTTGAAAATATGTAATCATAGAAATTAGTAAATAAACCGAGGAGTTGTGCGTAGTGCGTTTGGAAAGTTGGAAGGAATTACTTGGATTTAGGAATATGAACACCCTTGGTCTGAAGAAGGAATTTGGAGTCATTTAAAACCTTAATAAAAGTATTTTAACTACACTGTAGGCATATATAGCTCAGGAGTTTTCAATTGACTACTCTAATTGTAATTGTAACTAGTCCAAAATCTAACCCACCATCATACAGGAAAATTACACTTCACTGAAGATGATCACTCCAGTATATCGAAGGAAATTACTTCAAAAGTTATATTATTGCAACTAATCTACCATCACACTACAGTTGCACCACAATTCGGACAATTGGGTCATTCACCATACACTTTTTAACGCTTTTTTTCCAATTAATATTCACTATAACTCCAACTGAGTAAATACAACCAATTTCCACTGGTTTTTTTCTAAAAATTAGTAGTCAATCAACTCAATCGTTTCGTAAAAAAAAACATTTTAACCCTTCTGACAATTTAAATGTTAAACAAAAACAACCTCCAACCGCCAAAATGCATAAATATGATAATTTTTCAATGCATTTTTCTGAAAACAATTTTTAATATTTATATTTCTTTAGTATGCACTGGACTGTACCCTGATTTTTCCAACGTTGTGGTATTTTATGCCGAAACTTCACAATTTGGTATTTTCCCATTAAAGTGTACTAATGCAATATGAATTGGAAATGAATTAAGTTCTGTAAATGGAAGTGCTTAGTGGACTAGAAGAAATGGGAAATTATGATTATGCCCAGGCCTAAGTTTTATGTGAATGTAAAATTGTGTTGCATACTTTTTGGGGCCAATAAACCAGAGAGTGCTAACATTTTAAGTCGATAGTTCAATACTAACTTTGTTAGCGTGCAGCTGTCTATCTTTTCGCCTATACTTGCCTGATAATGTCGAAATTGTTTAACTTTGACTTACATTTTCGACAATTTCCATTTTATCGGCCCTAAAAAGTATGCAACAAATTGTGAAATACATATAAATATAAGTCCTGAAAGATAGCCCTTAAAATAAATGAAAAACTTTACTCAAATTGCATTTATAAACTCCCATTCAAATTTAAAAAATGTTTGTGTTTGGTGATTTTTAGTAGAAATTGACAAGAATTTTTTTCTAAAACCTAAATATTCACTCTTTGTGTGTTTTCTGTCACTTTTTGTTGGTCAAAATTGTCTCAAAGGATTGCATTTAGGCGGTTAATATGTTCTGTAAAAATGTTGTCAGACTTGTAGACACTTGATCGATTCGAATGGGAGATTTCGAAAAATTGTCAATATTTTACTACATTCACTTTTAAGTAGTTCACTGAATTCTGAGTTCACGTCATATTAGCCTTCCATAAGTCTTAACAATTTTCTATGTTTGCACTTTCCCTTGACTTAAAATCGTTAAAGAAACGACACAGTTCTTCTCCATTTTAATACCTTTTCTGTGCTGAACTTTTCAACCTTTTAATAATATTAAAAAGCATAAAGTAAACAAAATCAACTTTGTGCGAAAGTACTCAGAAAAATATCACTTTTTTCCATTTCTTATATAACAAGCAACTCACAGCAAAAGTGTGTAGTGTACATAAGTACTAAGTGGCCTGTAAAACGCACCTTTTCTGTTGCTTGCTCTTCACTCGCATGCGCTTATAAATTCAATTATATAGAAATACTTTACTTTGAAGTGCTCTGAAAACTGCAGAAATGTAGGAAACTTAAGAAAAAGAAATACAAGAGCAAAAGAAAAAAAACTTTGCTATGTAGGTAGTAAAAATCGCAAAAGAAGCGGCATAAAACCCTTCATAAAATTTAGTTTATTTCATTTTATTTTCTTTTTTTTTTGCCGCTACTTTTCTAAAGCTGCGAAAAATCACTTACGCACAGGCATATCATGACGAGACAGACACACTCACAGAGGCTATGCACAGTTTCTCGACTTAATCCGCTTTTCAAGCAAATAAAGTGGCAAGTATATGTGTGTGGGGCAGTGAATTTACAATGCTCAGCAGTGAATAGTAGTGATATGTAAGACAGACATGTTCCGGAAAGGCCAATAAAAATTGATGTGAAAAATAGGACATGAGTGTGTGCGTGTGTGTGTGTGTGTACTTGGCCCTTTTCAAGGTTGCTACTTGGCTGATTAACGATTTTATTGCTTGAATGGTGCAGAGTGAAAAAAAATGATGCAGTAGATTTGCTTTGGGTAAATTGAATTGCTTCAGGAAATTGAAATAGAAGACCCTTGTAATTTCTGGTTATTATGTTTAGTAAATCAGACGATTGAGTAAAGACGCATAAGGGTCGGTACATTTTGGTTTAATTAAATTTCGCAATGTTTCAGATCGTAAACATTCCTCCAGCATGAAAGGGAAAATAATAAGCCTTGACAATATTAACTGGCAACAGTTTGAAAGCGGCTGGAAATTATTTGATATACATTGTTTTTGTCACACCGTTTATATGGGCTGGCTCGAATACTCTCGATCAGCATCACAACCTGAGTTGATTAAGCCATGTCCGCCTGTTAATCTGTCATTTCGCACGTTACCTGCCATAGATTTTGAGCTATCGACTACAAATTTTGTCATTTTACTTATTTTTGCTAATTAATGGACTATGGATTGAAAATGGGCAGCATCGGATAACAACCACGCCTACCTCCCATACAAAATGGCCAAATTTGTATTATTTTCATCTCTCTTGAAAAACATTGTACCGATTTGGACGCGGTTTTTTTATTTGGTTGGAAGTGATATCGGGAACAAATGATATAAAACTGGAACAAAATGGAATTTGACCGGAACAAAATGGAATTGGAACAAAATTTTTAAATCGATCGGGAATGAAGTGGAAATGGCGATTATCGATAAACTAAGGAAAAATTATCGGATATATAACGGTAAACTAACAAAAAAATATTATGGAATAAATTAGAAAAAATTATCGATAAAATATCGAAAAAATTTCGAAAAAATACTGGAAAATTCTCGACAAATGATCGAAAAATTATTAATAAAATATCGAAAATTTATCGATAAAACACCGAAAATTTTTCGATAAAATTACCGAAAAATAGTCTAAGAATATATGGTATCGTACTTGCATGTGCAGGGTATGTTAGCTTCAGTAAAACCGAAGATAACTCCCTTAATAGTTTTTTTTTAATAATATAGAAATAATATTGAATTATTTTAATATACAAAATTAGTTTTCTGAGCATTTTTAATTTAAATAAAATTCCAATATATTTTCGAGTACTTTTCAATAAATCATAAACACTCAACCACAATTAACAATTGCGTATTGAATTACACACGCACATACACGAAGCTTTAATTAAAAAATCCTTACCGGATATTAATTAAAATTTAATTTCCTTACAAAAGAGCAAACACAAAAGACAAGAGAATGAGTAGGGAAAGAGGCATAAATACGCAATCACAGTACAGGTGTTGACAGACAATTGAGTGTGGCTTGCTTAATACCAACTTAAAAGGGGATTTGCCAATGAAGAAATTTAGATTCTTTGTTTTCTTCCACTTGTGTTGTCTTATTGCCAAAAGAAGCCTTACAAGGTGGTGAAACCAGGTGGTGGTGCTGCTGAATGCATGTGTCATAAAGTAGAGTTAAGACAAGTTTGTTGCTATTGTTTTTGCTGTTGTTCGAATGAAAAGGTTTCAAATTACGCTTTCACAAAAAACTGCCAACTGCCCAATGTTGTGTGCAGTGTGGTAGTGTGGATGGCCAGTGTGTTCGGTTCAGTTCAATTTCAGTCTTCATGCAGAAGGTAGACAAATGTGTGAAGCTTCTGTGCGCTGGGATCTTCGCTTTGGTAAGTAACCTCTCCCAAAGACATTCTTTATGCTCAGTGACTATGTGGCCGGTTGTTGTTGTTGTTGCTGCTGCTACTCAATTTAAGCCTTGACATCGAAACTGGTTATTTGTCTTGAGTGGAAATGAATCTATCGATTGGTTGTGACTACCAATTGGATATTGAATTACACAATGCGTCGAAGTGCATGGTAAATATTTTGCAAATTATGAATTGTGCACAAGAAGACAAATGCTTTATGGTTGGCTTCTCATATGACACAGTTGAAACTAATTACAAATCCTTACTTACAACTTTAATTGTTTCCGAATCAAAATACTTTTCGTCCATTAAGGGCACCTAAAAGTATGCAATTAGTGAAAAGTCCCATGCCAAATCACATACAAACACACGCACTCAATGCAATTAACATTTTAATTGATTTGACCGAATACACAATTTGGGCATTGTAATGCGTTCGTTTCCTCATGGCCTGGCACAGCAATTAACAAACTCAAAGCGCAAAGCAAAACTGCCAATTAGCAATTACAAATTACCACGAAACGAACTTAACCCACCATCAATCCGCAATTGAATTTGCCGATCAAAATAAAATTAACGACAATTAATCGAACCACACACGCACACACACAAATTCGAGGTGAAATCTAATGGGAAAGTGCTCGCCACGAACTACACGCCCTACACAAGCGAATGCACAAATGCAGAAATCCAGCGGCTGCTTCAGTCGCAAATCGAATTGGCAAACTGCTGAGAGACAGGTCAGTCGGCCATGATGTCAATCAGTCAGTTGGCAAACGCTAACAATGTTAGTGAACATACATGCCAATTAAATCGTGGAAATCCAATCACTCCAACCCATCAACGTACTAAGCTCGATTGAGCAAGACGAAGGAAGAAGTCGAATGCAAGTAACTACTCATGGAAAATATGGGGGGGAAAAAACGTGTAGCATCCCTTCATGCCTGACCAATTAGTCGTTATGCTTTTTGAATAGTTTTAAATGCATTGGACCCAGCATACTCACCACACAATCGTTATTCGGAGGAAAATGTTGTAAATTAAGTAGTAGAGCAACTGCCAGCTGCCATAATATTTGGAAAAACATTTTAATCAACTCAGTGCAGTCAGTCTGAATTGCGCAATTGAATATGCAAATTATGGGTACGAGTCTACTGCACAAGTAGACGAAATGGATATTTGTGCAAGGAAAGGTTGAAGGTGGCCCCCAAAGAACATATGACATGTTAATGCTTGAGTGAATGAAGAACATTTGCATTCTTAATGAAATGAAATGTTGATGTCACAAAATGCAGTAGAGGAGAAAGCAAAAAAAAAAAAAAGAAAACAAATACAAAAAAAAAGAAGAGGAAGAGCAAGGAACATACTTGAGGCAAATATTCATATGAAAATATTTCAAAAATATTTCCACTCAAAATGTTATTTGTTTATAGTTTTAGAAATGACTTAAGTTGACACTTGAATTGAGAGCTCTTTTTTAATGAGAGTTCAAATGGCAAATTTCTCAAAGCAAAATGCTAACAGTCTTCGTCGGTTCAAGATGAAATCTAATTTCATTAAGTGCATACTTAAAAACGAATTGAATTTTCTTAAACTTCTTTTTCGCATTTTCTTTGTATTGCCTAATTGCTCACCACTTCACTTAGTCGTTCTCAAATTTCAATTAATTCGAATTCGAATTGTATCCAATTCCCTTTTGAAATAGCTGCCCTCAAACAGTCATCGGTCTAATGGCATTTACAATGAGCACCTGCTTAACAAATTGAAGCAATTGAATTTGGTAATTGATGCACATTTGCTAACTTTGAGTCTGCCTGTCTGAAGTCTCTACCTGGCTCGTTCTCACCCATGCACTTCACTCGCTCCCTTGCATGCTGTCATCTCTTTTCACGCACCTTGAGTTGTGTTTTGTGCACGCGTGACAAGACACAGCATGCAGCATGAGGCAATTTAGAAAGAAAACAAAAAAAAAAAAAGGATGCCTGGTGCTCCTTAATAGCGCACAAGACCATCCATACTATAACATTTGTTTAGCACTTGTATGTGTGTGTGCGTGTGTTGCTTTTGTTTTGCCGTCTACCGCTTTTATCTTGATTTGTGGCAATTGAATGTCATCTGCAAACGGCAACACAACATAAGAAACAGAAGCAGTGTACAGACAGCAGCCGCTCCACAGTTCGACGTGTGTGTGCGTACGCAGAACGTGTGCGTGTTACACAATTTTTTCCTTTATTACACACATACTTACATCGAAAATTCCTTATACGTGTTCCTTCATTCCTAATTCTGGCTTTTTTTTCCTTTTCCCTGGGCTGACTACTTTCATTATTCTAATCGAAACAGGTGTTTTGAATTTGTAACATTATTCAATGTTCAACGTCGTTGCTGTTGTATTTTCAGTACATATACATATTCCAGTTTTTTACGCTGATTTTATTGATTCAAAAGAAGAAGAAAACAACAACAACACCAACACCAACACAAACAATAACATTTCGAAATAACATCTTCGATTTAAGCATTTGCGCGTGACAGCTGTTCTGGTAATGGTGCCGTTGCGAAGTGACGCGAGGCGGGAAATGTTTATGAGCAGCTGTTAATATTATTGACGAGAAATTTTTCTTTCCTTTGGGTATTATTTTGAGTGGATTATGTTGATTCTTCTGCGAAATCTCCAATGAATTGTATAATTTACGGAGTCGGAGTATCTACTGCAGACGCGTAATTGCGCTGCTTAGAAAATTAATTCATTCCATTCCACTAGCAGGCTAGCAGGTGAGGTGAAGTGATGCGCTGTTGTTGGAACAATTTCTTTCATTGAATTAATGAAGGCGATATTCTTAGAAAAAGCATTGGGTGCGAGAAGTGTATGGTTTCAGTATATTTTTGGTCTATATTTTTGGCTAGGACTCTAATGCGTTCGATTTTCCCAAGTGGTAAGTACGGCAAGTAATTTTTTACAAAAATATAGAAAGATTTTTAATTAGGTGGGGAAAAACAGTGAACACATTTTCTTCTGGCTTTAAAAAGGTTCTTAGGAATTGTTTTTTTAATTCCTATGAAGGGCCTATTTCATAGAGTCATTCATTACAGTGGCTTAAGGGTAAATCGGAGTCTCTGATCGCGATTTCAAGGCAGCACTACACATTTTCATCAATTTATATTTTATTTTAATATGAGATTTTTTAGTAGCAAATTATGGGGCATTGGATTCATTGGATCAATGAAAAAATAATTGGTACATCATTGCTCCAAATGTGTTGACCATGCCGCATTACTCTTGACCATTTTGGATCAATCTTGTGTCAATAATGGCAAAGAATACATGGAATTCTTGTACAAAAGCCATTTCCACTTACGGTTGAATGTCAGAATAATCGTTAAAAATTGTTGAAGCTTATTTTTTAATAGTAAGTAGACATATCACTTGACCACTACCACCGATGGCCTTGCCCAAATTATTATATTTTTCAAAGTAAACAAGGAGGTCGTACCTGTCCTCCTTTTTTCCTCTAAGTATCACTCGCAAAAAACTCCTCACGCCACATCAGCACTTCTTCGCTTAGCTTTAAAATTTCCATCTCAAATGCCAAATAAAACGCTTCACCCGCTCAGCATTCATTTCCATCGCCAAAGTTGGAACACTACTTGTACACTCAAATAATAAAAACAAATTCAGAGATATTTTAGTAAAAAAAAAAAATACAACAAAAAAAATTGTCCAACCAGAAAAACACGAAAACGTTAGAAGCTTTCACATTTCCATCATCCAACTAAATCTCAACGGTAATTTCCAACACTTTACACGGTGCTGGTCACATTTAATCAATGTCAACATTATCACGGAGATGGCATTAGCAAATATTAGCAAAACTCTTCACAAAAGTACTTCAGTTCGGTAACGAGGAGAGAAATAACGAACCAACACATGCAAGCTCACACACACACACACGCAGGGGTATGTGTTTCGCAAACCAGAGAGTACTGATACATATACAAAAACTACGGCATTTACAACGAAGTACCATGCAAAACTGTCATTTTTCCTAACACACTGTGACAGGGGAGAAATGAAAAACAACTGGAAAAAAAAAAGAAGTGTAAAATAATGCAACAACAACAACAGCAGCAGCACATTTACAATAGCATAGATTTATCAACAAGCTTTATTCGCCACAGGCATTTGCAGCTCTTTAAGCATTTAATTTGTTGTTGTTGTGGTTGTTGCTTTTTGTGGATTTTTTTGCTATTGTTTTTTTGCTCCACCATCTTTTGCATCTCCTTGTGCTTCGCATTACTGTGCTGTTGCTCTTTGTCAACTCTGACTTAAAACTGACATTTTCCCATTTCTTTTGCGTAGCATGTTGTCAGAGGAGCTAGCAACATAAGAAAAACTAGTGAAAATATTGCAACGAATTTTCGCAGAAAATTTCCCAGAGCCAAATTCACCCCTCCCCCCCCTCAAGTTTTAGTGCACCATTTCCTTTTTAAATTTTTTTCGGTCGTTGTTGTTATTTTTTTTTGACACAGTTGAAAAAATCTCCCACCAACAGTGGGCCTTAGTTGCTGGTGTCCCGCTTGGCTTGTGACTTTGTCTCTGGGCTCGGGCTCTTGTCTTGAAGTCACTCGAGAAATGGATGGATAACTGTCAAGCGCGCAACAAACTAAATGACAGTTTATGCAACGCTGCAAAAGCGTGTTGCAGAAGCTTTTTGCCTTTTTTGTCCTTCCCATCTTTCCGTTTGGCAGTTTTCTAGTTGTGCTGTGCGTTTTTTTTTTTTAACCATTTTTTTGTTTCCCATCATTTCGTTGAGGAACTTTCCCTCGAGTGCTTTGAAGGGATTTTCACTTTTTAGAAGTTCCATTTTTTATTTGAAATGCCAAAATGAGTTTCGTGGAAAGTCGGGAGCAAAAAATGCAATGCCAAAAAAAATGACAACGGCAAGTGGTAGGTACCCACCCTAATAGTATGTGCATATATGAAAATGTAGCATCGCTGTTGCCATTACTCGGTGGCATTCTTTTAGCCATCTTTTGCAATTTAGTGAAATGTCATTCTTGTGCTCTGGCGGCGAAATATGTCATTAAAGTTTAAGCGGTTAGTGCATAGTAGTTTGTGTGCGTATTTGCCTTTGGTTTTTTTTTTTGTTCTTATTTACTTCCTTTTTTGTTGTTCTCGGTGATGTTTCAAGCTCGAATTCACTAGAAGCATTTACTTTTCGTTCGTCTTGAGTTGGCGTTTCTTTATAGCTTCATTTTTCTCTTATTTCTCTGCAAACATGACAGGTAAATTCAACTGTTAACATCGGGATTTGTCAGCATAAAGATCCCTTTGGCCTTTACCAACACATTTTGCTTGTTTGCCTGTGTGTGTGTGGGTAATAAGAAAGTTTTGCCGTAGACATTTGCTGCATTTGCAAAGGGACTTTGAGTAGCAGCAAAACTTTGTGAAATTGAAAAAGTATAAAGTTTTTCGTTCTGGTAACTGCATTTGTTTCACGTACATAGCAGCAAACATGTCAAATATTTTTATTTTCCCTGTGAAAATACTTTTTTCTATGTTGAATTAAGCTGTGCGCTGCAAGGCCTATGCAAGGACGAAACATTTCCAAAATGTCAATTAGCTTCGTACCTACTCACTTTTCACTGGAATTCCATTGGTGGCTATGAAATGTATTAATTCATGGCTTTCGGGTAGTTCTAAAGTTCCGAAGGTTGCATTGGTTCAAAATCTGATTCAGGTTAATGTAAAACATGTAGGATATTTTTGGATAAATTGGATTGACGTGTAGGTTGGGACACTGTTTGCTTTCTATGTTGTTTCTATTGGGTAAAAGCCTTCATAGTTTACCCATTCCATGAAAACATCATACATTTAGATAATTAAATGATTACAGATGCTCTGAACGCAATCTAAAATTCAGTAGAACGGAACTGGCATAACTCATAAAATTCAAAATTATCTGATTGATTTCACCATTGTGCGAAAATTCACATTTCTCAGTTGGTTTCATTTTGACTAATGAGCAGAAGTGCAGCCAGAATTTTGTGGAATTTGTTTGAATTTTGGAATGTAAAATCGCTCTCCTGAAAATATATATTTTTGAGCAGTGCCTGTTCCGTTCCAGTCCCGTTCGAAACAAGATATCGAAAAAAGCATTGAAATGTATACATTTTTCATCGCTTTTTTCCTCTGATGAAATATACTGACGCTCTATACAATTCATCTCTTTTTTCCTCTGAGTGTCTTTATGCAATCGATTTTAAATTAGTTGGAAAAACTATTCTCAACTGCAAATAAAATGTGTCACTAAAATGAAAATATTTTCCATTCGAGCATTAAAATGAAATAAATATTTCAATTTGTTGGAAATAAACCAAAATAATGAAAACAAAAAAAAAATTAATAAATAAATTACAAAAATTTCACAATTTTTCCCACGCCAAACGAATCACTGACCTTTGGAAAAGCAATAATAATTACCTTAACACTCTCGCTCACTCTTCCCCCCAATTACACCACTCCACTCAATTTGAGTGCTATCATAAAGAGGCCCCCGCACCCAGTAGAGCCCAAGTAGCTACCTAATATAAACGAAAATACAAAAAAATTATATGAAATAATGGAAAAAAAAATGGTGGGGAAAAAAAATCACACGGCATTAATGCGGCTTTAATGCCAGACGACAAACTTATTAAATCACACGAACAGAGAAGAAATGAAGCAACTGAATCACGCAACTGAAAAGCCAGAAAGCAACAACACAAACAATCACAACCACTACAGTGAACACCTCGCTGCCTCGTCGAGCGACATTCAGAACGGCGCAAGAGTTGCACGAACGAGTAGGAGAGCTGAGCTATTGCGATTATGTTAATTTAATTAAAGTTACTACAAGTCTTATGAAATGAGCGATGAGATGGGTGGTGGCGGCAGCAGTTGCTAGTATGGGAGCGGCGGCAGTGTTGGTAATTTTCGTATGTAAAATACACATACATGCACATGATTTCGTACATGTGCGTGACTGTGAATGTATGTAGTTGAGAATATGGTATTGTTGTTGTTTTCTTCTTGTTTGCTAATAGTTCATTTCCCTAATTATGCGGCCTGCCACACACACACCATAAAAAAATTCATTTGAAAAAAAAAAATAAAATTAAGTGCAGCCATGGGAAATGCATTTGCGGAATTTTTGCAGCTTTTCTGTTGCGCCAAAGGAAAAGTTCAAAAAAAAAGAACTCTCATCATTGTGATGCTCCAAGAAATATGGCCAAGAAGAAGAAATGCGAAATAAAAAATAAATCATTGTGAATTCTGCAAAAATTTGCATTTCTACTCTTTCCAAGTTTACGCTCGGCTGCATGGGATTTTTTTGTCGGTTGGGTAGAGTTTGGGGTTTTTTTTTCAATATGAAATAATATTTTTTTTTTTTGATATTTAATTAATTTTTATTTGAAATTTTTGTGAAACTTTTCTGTTTACTTTCCGTTGCAGGTTTGAGGTAGTTTGCCTTTATTTGCTTTGCTCTGCGTTTTGTTTTTTCAAATTTAAGTTGAATTTTGTAATTAATTTGAATTTAGTTTTTGTATGACTAATTTAGTTTTGGTTGTTGGGGAATACATTTCTAAAATAAAATTCGCATTTTCCGTTGCGAAAGTGGTTTCAATTAATAGCCCTAGTGTGGGTGAATGAAATTATTTCAATCGTGCCTCTGCCTCGGTGCTGTGAATGATGAATCATGCGATTGAATTTAGTAGGGAAATTAAATTGTGAGCGAAGATATAATAATATGTGAAAGCTTTTTATATATCCTACAGCCAAAAGGCTCTACTATTTGTGTCATATATCTGAAGTTTAGTTCTATGATTTCTTTTTCAAAATGTTACCCACTTCAACTCCTACAAACAATAAATCGGAATTTCTGCCCATTAAAACACAAAACCAGCAGCTCCATTCCTTGCAATTCGAAACAAACAAATCTTTATTACTCTTATAAATCGTCTTACTGGGCCATAAAATACAGTGTGGAACCGCATTTGAGACTTGTGTGTATGCGCTGCAAGTTGACTCACAGCATCGCAGTTCCGTTCAATTGCAACTAGCCAATAGCTAAGGCACTAACGCCACATTATCAATGTGGCTACCCACAGCGCGCAAGCAGTGCATTGAATAAGAGAGCGGAGAATATGAAAATTCTATAAATAACACAGAGTAAAGTATTATTATTTTTTTTTTCAAATCGTTTTTGATGCTGTGCCGCTGTGTTTGTTTATGACTTTGAAAGGCGCCACTGAGACCTCTCAATGGGCTAATCTTGAATAGCTAAAAATATGCTATTATTATTTCCAAAGAGCAAAGAATTGAATACACAAAACAATTATTTGAATAGCACAAAAATTGTCACGGCCTGAAGTGTCTAAAAATAGGCTACAAAAATGTACATTTTCCATTGAAATAACTTACGTAACTTATTATTAACCGTAGTTCCTAAGAAAGCCTTATTAACTCACATTACTCTTAAATAATTAATTTCTTAAACGCCTAAAAGCATGCCACTCAATTTCCCAAATTAACTATATCCTCTCTATTAAAGTTCATCAAGTTTCCTTCGTAATACTTTAACTCGGCCCAAAGGAAAACCAAAGACACACACAGATGAACAGACAGACAGAAAACAAAAACAACAACAACAACAACAAAATATAACACAGGAAGCGAATATACTGCACAAAACACAACACTGCTAATTGCGAATGTCAAAATGAGCGACAATGTGCCCGGTCACATTTCGGGTGGACCCACTGATGTTGTTGTCTGATGTTGTTCTTAACTCATTTCATATAAAAAATTTTGTATTTTCGCTGTTATTCGTTTTCTGGTCTTTCTGATGATGACAATGTGCCGGCGTTTCGCACATTGAGTGAAGCAGCAAAAACAGCAGCAGCAACAAGCAAAAATGAAAAAAGAAAAAAAATCCGAAAAAAGCGAATCAAGGGTTCTGTGTGGAAAAAAAGACAACATAAAAATCACAAACAGCCGCAAAAAGTGCACTGACGCTTAGTACGACTGCAAAAATGACAAAAAAAAAAAAAAGAAAAAACCCCAAGAGCAAAAAAAATTAAAATCCCAGTTAAAGAAGTGGTAATGGTAAAAGAGAGAGTGCAGAAAAAATGTAAATGTTGTCGGGGCGTTACAACAACTATGATGTTGTTAGACAAGCTAAATTAAGACAGCAGCAGTAGGAAAAAATTAAAGAAAATAGAAACGCAAACGCAGACCGAAATAAAATAAAACAAAACAAGTAGAAAATGGCAAAAGCGCTCTGATGACATGCAGCGCAAAATAAAAATCCGCAGTGAAAATGGCGAAAGAAAAATGCTAATGAACATTAAAGCAAAAAAGGATTTACTGCTGGTGCCTACTGTTGTGGGTGCAACTGCGAGTAAAGCCATAGTTGTTGGCACTTCCGCAGAAATTATATTTGCCAGTGCAATGGTTCAATTTGTTTTCTTATTCGTCTATTGAAATGGTTTTTCCGAAAAACAGCTGAAGGACTGGCATCTTCTCTTGTAAAAGTTAATTGAATTCAGACTATAAGGAAGCACTAAACACATTTCATTACAACAGAAGCCTCAAATGAGATTCGTATGAATTTTATGCATTTTCCCCCAGTGTTTGGTACAGTTATTATAACGTTTGATTCACCCGAAAAGAGTAAAAGTTCAAAGTCGTAAAAAACACCACTTCCATGCCATTAAATTCGACTTGACTTTTGAAACTATTCTTCATGGAAGCGAAAATGTTCCACACAATGTGTATCTTCATTAATAATTATAATTCACTATGAAATTAATATTCCAAAATGTAACTTGCTTTCTTCCTGCCCTCGTTAAAGGAGCTCAAAAAATGTGAGCAACCAAAAAAAAAAACCCAAGAAGTACTTACTGAAAATACAAAATATTCAAATTATGCAAATAATCAAATTCATCATAATTATTCCGCAAACAACATCAATTTTAATTGTTCATTAGATTTTCCCTAGCAAATTTAGCAAAACAACAACAACAGCAATCAGAGCTACAGCCACATCTTTACAACATACAATTTGTAATGCATAAATTATGCATTAATTTTGAATGGGCATGAATTGTCGAGACTTGAACTTTGGGCGCCCGGCTGTGGGCGTTGTGTGGCAGGAAGTTTTGTCTCAAATACTTATAATTAAATTTCATTACTAACATGTACGATAATAAAGTTGGACTTGCTGTATGTTAACTATGTGCGGCACATACCACCACGACATAAATTTACTAATACTACAATATGCGCATAATTTCATAATTTAATACGATTTTGAGTGCCTCAAATTGATTTCTAGTGGTTTGTATTGGACGATGCGATCATCAATCATCGTCTTTCGTGATGACGTTAAGCAGATAAAACGTAATTAATGATTACCGAATTAAATGCCCAAATTCAAGGAGTAGCAAAGAAGCCTAGAAGTTCATGAAAATTTGTGGGAAAAAAATTAAAAACAACTGAGTAAGTTTTAGTCATTCAAAGCGGACTTATATATACCGTACACCTACTGGATTGTTGTGGATCCGCCGTCTTGAAGTTTGAAATTTGAACATCAAATTCGAAATCAGTAATTGCAGTAATTGCAATGGAAATTTTACATCACCTGTCAATTATAACAATTGTCGCTGTCGGATGGTTTTTAACGGCGAAAACTGTGGAATTAATCAACTTTTCATTGATTTGACAGTCTTCCTTTTTCTCGGTGTATGCATCGATATCTCCTTTCGTGCTTATTTGAAAAATAATCCATTTACAAATTCGTTCAATCCTTCCATTCACCACTCACACATTCATTCATATGCACATACATATATTTTATTATATTGGACTAAATTGAATACTTAATATAGACTTTTGGTGAGTTAGGTATCGTAATTGACTTACCAACTGCCGCCTGAGCGCTGCCAACTAAAGCACAAATGAACAGCGTAAATCCGATTAGAGCGCCGCCGTATGGATATCGTAGTAACATGTTGCTGGCAATTTGCTGCTATTGTTATTGAATTTTTGCAAAAATATTTGTTGCTATATTAGCTAAATTGTGTTGCCTTTATTGTTGCTGCTCCAGCAACAATTGTTGTTGTTGTTGCAGTTTTTACAGTTGCCTTGCACACACTCACTCACACGCTCAATGTCTGTACGCTGTGCCGCCTATTCCGCTCTATCTTTGTGGATGGCGTCAAAGTGTTGCTGTCGTTATAAAAAAAAAACGTACTTTGCCGTCGTTTTTGTGTCGTTATCGTTGCAATTTTCCAAAAATGCTACTGCTTCTTTGTGTGAGCATGTGTTGGGATGTGAATTCGTGTAAGTGGCGTCTGTGTGTGTGTGTGTGTGTTTAATGTGAATTTCTTGAGTAAAATCAGTTTGCCAATTTGCTGTGACTTCTATGAATTTCAATTGTTGTTGTTGTTTTCTTTGTTATTGTGGCTGTTTTATTTTTACATTTCTTTGGCATTAAATTGCATTAAATTTTGCTGCTATGATATTCACACTTCCATTTAGTATTTCTTTGAATTAATTTAACTTATTTTGTGTAGATTTACTTGGAGATTACATGCTTTGATGTTACATTTCATTTATTTGATTATTCTAAAAATATACGAAAAAATATGGATTTTATTTTTATATACTCCTCATGAATTTTATTAAAATTTCACTGATTTCCTTGATGAATTGCCTTTCGGTTATAATTTGGTTTTCGTAATTGTGTGCTTCGATTCGGAAATAAATCAGTCTTAAATTCACTGTTGGCCTCATTAGGCCTCACTTGGCATTCGAAGCCAAATTAAATGTCATTCAAAAATAAAATCAATTGTGGCATATTTTTAGGAGCACATGATTGGATTTTTTTCTTTCTTTTCTTATCTTTTCATTTCAATTTCTTTTCCCTACCTACTTTAAAATTGTGTTCAGATATGTCAAATATTCACTTTTGATTCAATTTCTTTGCAAGATTACATTGTCCGTCAGTCAGTCCGCCCAACAAACACCACACACACACACACAACAAAAGTAACAAAAGCGGAAGAAGTAAAATACAAATTTATACGCTTGACCAGATTTCTTTGGCTTTAGTGTGCACACTCTACCATTTCTCTTCATAATCTCTCTGCTCGCATTGAATTGGCGGCGTGGAAAATCTTTTTTATTGGATTTTTATGAATAGACGAAAATTTGTATCGAAAGATTGTAAATTGTGAGCACAATTTTTGACGCTGCTTGCCAAAAAAATATATATACATTCTGCCAAGGCAACACATTCAATTGGATTTTCTGCGCTCCACTGTTTATTCTTATTTATGTTTTGCAACTCAAATAAAAAAAATAAAAAAAAAATACTAAAGATATATCCATTATATATATGTGGAACGTTCAAATAAATAAGAGGAAATGCTCTCAACCAAAAAGTGTGCTTCCATGAGTTTCTTTGAACGAGCGGAGCGCACTTCGCCCGCAGGTTGAACATGGCAGTGGGAGGCGAAAACGTGACCGACAATACATATTTATGCCTTGGTCAAAAAGTAAAGAGGACAAGCTCATCGACTGGCCAAATCTTTAGAAACTATATATGAGTACCGGGGGCGGTATACGCTATACACACTGATACACTGCTGGCACTGGGATGGAGAAACTATTTTCGTTTAGTGACAGCAGCCTGTAAAAACAGATGAAGCAATTATTTCGAACGCCAAGCAGACGAGATAAAGTAAATACGAACTATCGACAGCGTATATATAAATAATAACAAATATCTATGTATATAAACACACACATGACAAGTGTGGGTATGTGGTCAAATTGTATGTGGACGTAAAAGTGGAATAACAAATTAAGCTTTAAGGCGAAAAAATAAATGGGAAATAACTTGCCAATGCGGAATATTAAATATGAATACGAACAAATTGTTGCCTACTTTTAGGTAATAAAAATTGATTCAAGGCAATAAAAAATTTACATTGTACATATACACAAATAAGTGAACAATTGCTGATTTCTGATGTGGTTCCAAACTGTTTGCAGACATTCTAAACCATTATCAACGCTCATCAACCTCATACTACGGTTCCTACCATGAAAATCTCATACCCCTCCAATGTACTGACAAAATTGATCAAATAAAAAATTGATTTAAGGCAAAGGCTGCCGCATTAAAATTTACCCCCAATTAATTGCCTTCAATGCGCTATTGCCTCGAATTTCGAAAAGCAAAGCGAAATTGCCTAAAACTATACTTCATTAACTTGCTCGCATCGAGTACATAATTTACAAACTAACTAGACTGGTGTCCGTCGGTATAACATAAACGTTGTCTGACTGTATGTCTGTCTGTCTGTCCATTCGCTCCTTCGACTACTTTGAAATTCCCTTTGCTTTGTACACTGAAATCGTGTACGAGTAGCAGTAGATATAACGTCGTTAGCCTAACTGGGCTTTCACTAGCAGTAGCTCTTATGTATATATTTTACATGTACAAATTTTCCCTTTTTTTCTTTTGTTTTTTCTTTATTTTTTTTTTTGTGTTATTATGTAAAGCTGCTTGTTAATCTTTTGCGCTTCATTTCGTGCCTCAAATTTCGTTTTTTGTATGGCTACACTGTTTTTATACCCCCACACTCACTGTGGCAGGGTATACTCACTTTGTCACAACGTTTGTAACGCCCATAAGGAGCCGTGTCCGGTATGGAAAAGTATATATATTCTTGATCAGTATCACCTCCTGAGTCGATTTAGCGATGTCCGTCTGTCTGTCCGTCTGTCCGTCTGTCCGTCTGTCCGTCTGTCCGTCTGTCCGTCTGTCCGTCTGTCCGTCTGTCCGTCTGTCCGTCTGTCCGTCTGTCCGTCTGTCCGTCTGTCCGTCTGTCCGTCTGTCCGTCCGCACGATAGCGGTCGCAGTTTTGGAGATATCGACTTGAAACTTTGGGTACATGTTTTTCTCGTGAATACTGAGATCAAGTTCGAGAATCAGCCAAATCGGACAAAATCTGGGCGTGGCTCCCATACACCGAAAAAAAAGGTAAAAATTTTTTATTGTTGTATTCGATTGGAAATGTTTAGAAACGTATTTTTGACATGGTCCGAGGTTCCGAAGCCACATATATAAGGGTCTAAATGGGGTCTTGAGACCAATTTTTTTTTTTTGGTGGATTTGATTGGAAATTTTTAGAAATGGATTTTGGACATGGTCCGAGGTTCCGAAGCCACATATATAAGGGTCTAAATGGGGTCTTGAGACCAATTTTTTTTTTTCGGTGGATTTGATTGGAAATGTTTAGAAATGGATTTTGGACATGGTCCGGGCTCCAAAACCACCTATAATTGGCTCAAAATAGGGTCTTGAGACCACATTTTTATATGTTCGAGGTACTTCTTCCTACTGTGTGGGGGTATTTCAGCTTCGGTATAGCCGAAGATAGTCCACTCTCTAGTTTTTTTTTTGGCTTTAGGAGAGAGAAGTGAACTGAATGCCACTCAGTATTTGCCATTTAGAGCTTCCCTTTGAGCATATATCATTTGGAGTTCCTTTGCGAGGATGTGGTTTGCTGTTGCATATGACTTTTTTCCATGATTCTATGGGGTTGTGTGTGTTGCTTTAGCTTTTTTATTTTGTTTTGCTTTTGTAACTTTTTTTAGTTTTTGTGAATTTTTTTTTGCAAATCGTTTTGATGTTTTTTTCCTGTTTTCTTGGGCTTTCTTCTTAGGCCTTGTGGTCATTCAACTGTGAATTCAGTCATCTGTAAAAAAGTAAAGAAAAAATTATTAGATTTATTTTTTGTAATGTGTGTGTGTGTGTGTGTGTGTTGGTGGTACGTTTTCAGGCGATTATATTTTTTTTAGTTGATTTTCTCAACATTTTCATGTTTGTATTTTGTGTTTTTTTTTCTTTTCATTTTTTTCTGGCTATTTTTCGCTTGAAGTCCAAGCAGAAAATTGCTTTTATATTCATATGTTGTTCATATGTTGGTATTTTACGTAGGCATATGTACGTATACATCGTGGGAAATTAGGCAGAAACATATTTAAGACGATTTACTTGATGAGATATCGCTTAATGGTTCATGTGTACACAAGTATTTGCCATTTTTGTTTTTATGGCTACATGTGTAATGAGCAGGAAGTTAATTCGTTTAGCAGAAAGTGAAGGAAGGTGAGATGCAGTAAGATTGTGTGTAAATTGTGTGTACTGTGGAGCATATGGCCGCAAAGAATGTGGAAAATTTGGTTAAAATTGTGAAATACAAAAAAATCGAGGAAGTTGTTAAGTGACACCGGATGAATAAAGAGGAACTGAATCTAATAAGACAATGAGGTGTAAAGGAGCACCTGTTACAAGTTAAATAATTTGTCATTATAAATATTCCGTTTATTTTTAATTTAAAAAAAATTAAACTTTTGAGGATTTTATTTAATTATTTATTATTTCATTTTGAAAAAATTTTTTTTTTTTTTTTTAAATCAAATTTTTTTACAATTTAAATAATTTACATTTCCAGAATCGTTTATCATAAACCCACAGAGAAGTTATAATTTAAGGTGAATTTTGCAACCAAAACTGAAAATAATTTGCAGTGGCATTTTGGGCGCACAGTAAAATAATAAAGAAAAGAAAAATTCTCTGCCGTCTATCCGGACTGTTGAAAAATAGTGTGACTTCAGTTAGTTAGTCCTAAGTTATGATTAAACTTGAAAGTAAAACAACAAAAATGCAGCAAGTTTCACACGATTTTCGGTTAGTTGCAAGCACATTGCACACACACACACACACGCATACCCATTTCAACTAACAAATTCAAAAACGAAAGTAAAGCACATGGTCACCCAAATACATTAATAAATGCAAAAACATGTCTGCCATAAATTCATCGTCGGCCAACAGCACAACCGCCAGCGCCACCCACAAACAAGAACAAACGCAAGAAGGCTAGAACAATACGATAAGAATGAGAGAGAGAGAGAGAGAGAGAAAAAAAATGCTAATGCACGTTGTTTGTCAGGATTTTCGTGATTTTATGACAAAAGTAAGAACAAAAAAATCAAATGCCAAGCATATGAAATTAAGTGATACATCACACTGAGTTAGAACACCAACAACAACAACAATAAAATCAGAGGGAAACTTTAACAAATAAAAGAAAGAAAAGTGGAAAAGGAAAACAAAAAAGTGCATACACCGAAAAACAGTTTTTAGACTGGCGTGTTTTAAATTCAGCATTTCATGTATATATTTTCCCAGCCGTACACATGCACTGCTCATGACTCAAAAATCGCCAACTTTAAGCAAAAAAGAACAACAATGAGTGGCCAACAAAAAAAAAATTAAATAAATAAATAAAAAGTGTCACCAGAGTGTGTGGCACGTAGAGCAGAAAATATAATTTAGTTCACTTTTCCCCACACTCCCTCTCTGCCAAGCACTCTGCATTCACCGAACTTAAGCATTTTCAATAATATTCATTTTTTTCCCATCGTGTTGAATTCGATTTTACTACTACTACTACTGCGTAAACTCTGGATTTTTGTTCCGCCTGTTGGTGTTGTTGTTGTTAATAAATATTTTTATAAGCGCTTCCCTTTGTGCTCTTCATAAATTGAGTGCATTTGTGTTGTTGTTGTTGTTGTTGTTTGGTTACAGCAACCAAATACAAGCATCAATACTCTAGCAAGGGCCAGCTATAGCTACGGTCACCACGACCACTACTACCACGCCACCACACGGTCATCACTTCAGTGAAAAAAACAAAAGCCTTTAGCAGTAGCTTGTAAAAGGGCGGGTGGTTGTTGGTAAACTGATGGCGATGGTGTAAAAAAGTGTGAATGCGCGCATCAGCCACAATGGCGCTAAGTCAATAAATTTAATCAAACAAGAGCGATAACCGTTTATTTGGAGTTTGTCGGGATGTGTGAGTGTGTGAGTGTGTGAGTGTAGAACCACATTGTGTTGTAAGCTGCACGCTTGATTGGTTGTGTGGCTGGTGTGATGGAATTCTCCATCCAAAATACATTACAAAATAAATTTGACAAAAAAATAATTTATTTTTTTTAACTGAATTACCCGAGACATTTTTAGTTCAGAAAATAAGTTTTGACTGAGACAAAATTTTCACAATTAAAATAGTTTTTGTGCGGAGCAGTTGATATATTTTTCTTGCAACAAATTTGAAGAATTTGAATAAAAATTGTGTGTTGTTGGGTCAGATTAATCGCCACACCGCAATCCCAGAACTGCAAATTGATATAAATAAATTGGTAAGGATTGCGAAACTGTAAGGCTGTTTCAATGTTTCTAAAAGTGTGTCCTAATATGTAGATTCGTGCAAGGTGCTCCGGCAATCATATTCTTCACGAAAAGAAGTATTGGAATTGGTTGGAAAACAATCTGCATTGAGGCTATTTCTCGGCAAACCCGCATTGTGCATAGACAAATACGCTGCGCCAAAAGGGCTTTGAACAACGGTTTCTGCAGAATACAATGTGAAGCGCAAATTTGTATTACACGCACAATTTACGTCATCGTACAATACGTCATCAATAGTCGTGATACGCACGATCTACGTCACCGTTTAAAGCGAGTCAGCTTTAGCGGTGTAATTATTTTCCCCAATCGGGGTTTGATTGATCAAAAACTTTAAAAAAACGCATTGTCAACAATTTTTTTTTTTGTGGTAGTTTTTTTTTATAGTTAATTTCTTTATTCATTCATACTCATACATTTTCAAATTTTAAAAAAATCTTTCTTCATTCACTCATTCAATAATTTCATTCATGAAGTATTCAATATGTTAAAACAATTTCAAATTTAACATACATACATATTTTGCGGGAAAATTTTGTAATACACAAAATTTTTGACGTAGCGAAATAATTTTTTTTTGACAAAAATTTTTCTTAACATTTCGACATCTCCTAGCAACAGGCGCCTGTCATCAATGGAGAAATCTGAGTAAGTTGAACTATTGTTTCTTTTTCTAAAATTTTTGTTAAAATTATTGTCGCTACTTGAAATATTATAAAATTTATATATATCGACCAATTTTGATACCTGAATTGGTAATTTATGAATTGTGCAAATATTGATTTGGGAACATGTTGAATGCTTCCAATGTTGTTGAATATTGCTTATCTTGATTTTCTTTTGTTTTTTTTTGTCAATTTAACTTCTTATAAATTTATGGAATTGTTAAAATAATGTTTTTTCGTTACAATTCTTTAGTGTTTGCATTATTTTGTTGAAATTAAAATATATATATAATTAATGGCTAACTAATTTTGGAAAATTATTTAACATGAAAGGTGAAGCAACGGGTTAGGTGACAGTATTTACTGCGGGCTAACATACTAAAATATGTGTAACATGTTAGCATGGTTGGGTGGGTATAGACTGTTAGGGAATAACATCATCCGAATTCCCTTGAAATGAGTACAATACAGGATTTCTTATAAACAGTGATGTGTATCAAATTTTTTTTTTTATAAATTATCTCTGCAATACGATAATAACATAAATAAACCCGGTCTAGTATTAACATCAACAACTGCATACATTTTTTTTTTGTAACCTGTCTCAAGTTTGTCCAAGAAGTTAATAGACCCATCCCATTTTCCCTGAGCTTGACCGAAGTATAGCTAGGTATGCAGTACCGGCTTCTGGCAAACACTTTACTGAGGTAAAGAGAGTGGTTCGTTACAGAAATGGCGCCCAACGTGGGGCAAGTCTAAGCTATTCTATTCTGCTGCTGTAGTCGTGATAATTACAGTATCCCAAAACGATTCGCATTTATCTTGTATGAGATATTAACACCAATTGCATGGCATGCGAAGCCCTATAATTATATTGCAGATTTAATTACATTTTATTTAGTGGTTTTTGATTTTTTTTTAAGATTGTTTTTTTTGTGATGTAGGATATGGGATTATATACTCATGGTGTAATCTGACCACATTTCATTAAAAATGGATACCTTCATCTTGTTTGACTGCATATTGGAGACCTATTTTTGGTTTTTGTGAGTAAGCTGGTTAATGTGATTTTTGGATTTTCATTATCTTACATTTGGATTTTGATACCAACGGATATTAATCAGTCGAAATTTTCTCATTGTTTCATGCGTTCGAGATTTGAATTTTTGGTTTAAATCGAAAATTTACTCGCGTCTGGAATATGGTTTTTTTTTTTTTGCTTTTGGTTGTTAGATTTTCATATTTTGATAATTACTTCTTTAGTTAGTTTTTTTTTCCTATTTATTTTTAAATTTGCATCACTGTGTTGAGTATTTCTTTTATTTGCATTTAACCATTTAACCCGTTTTTGTGTCTTCACCGAGTAGTGTTAAATTTAACTTTTCTTATCTTACCGTATCAAAATGCCACTTGTTCGTAGCAATGAAAATATACCAGGCTCAGTAGAAGCTGAACCAATAAATAATACTTTTGAGCTATCTGACGATAATGCACAAACTGCGTTCAATATTTTGAAAGACAAATTGTCTTCGGCTCCTTTCCTAGCTCATCCAGATTATTCGAAAGCATTTATCGTGCAATGCGACGCAAGTCAGCATGGTGTTGGTGGTTTACTAGCACAAACTGACGAGGAAGGAAATGAAAGACCAATAGCGTTTATGTCACAAAAGCTGAACAAGGCGCAAAGGAATTATACAGTAACTGAGCAAGAATGTTTAGCGGTAGTGTTAGCAATTAAAAAATTTCGGTCTTACATTGAGGGTCACGAGTTCAAGGTAATAACGGATCATGCTAGCCTTAAATGGCTCATGAATCAAAAAGATCTAAACGGTAGACTGGCCAGATGGGCACTCAAACTGCAAGGTTTTAACTTTTCGATAGAACACAGGAAAGGAAAAGATAACGTTGTTGCAGATGCATTATCGCGCGCATTTGACAGTGAAGGCATAATCGAATCAGTAGAAACGTTACCAGTTATCGATTTGGATTCCAAACATTTTGCCGAAGAAGAGTATACTTGTTTAAGAGAGAAAATATTAAGAGACGAAATGCCCGATTTCAAGGTTGTAGATAAATTTATTTATTTCCGGACTAATTTTTCGACAGGGGAGGACGACGAATCTGACTCTTGGAAGCTTTACGTTCCATCTGCTCTTCGCAAAGTTGTAATTTACGCATCTCACGATTCACCATCTTCATCTCACGGTGGAATTGCAAAGACGCTCGAGCGTATTCGCAGGCATTTTTACTGGCCGGGAATGGTTGTAGATGTGAGGGAGTATGTGACGAGTTGTGATCTGTGTAAAACATCCAAGACTCCGACTCAAACTCTTCGACCGCCAATAGGTAAGATGGTTGATACAGTTAGACCGTTTCAGCGTTTATACCTTGATCTTATTGGACCGTTTCCGAGAACGAAGAAGGGTAATATCGGCATTCTGATTGCGCTTGATCACTTTTCGAAATTTCCATTTCTAAAACCTCTGAAAAAGTTCATATCTCGAAATATAATTGATTTTCTGAAAGTGGAAGTTTTTGATTGCTTTGGAGTTCCGGAAACCATTGTCACCGATAATGGTAGTCAATTCAAAAGCAAAGAGTTTGAATCATTCTTAACTAAATACGGGGTAAAGCATATCTGTACGGCGTTGTACTCACCTCAATCGAATGCTTCTGAACGAGTCAATAGAAGCATAAACGAAGCATTGCGTTCCTACGTTAGAAAAGATCAAAGGGAGTGGGACGTTTACTTAAGTAGTATTAACAGTTCCTTGCGGAATAGCGTTCATCAAACCACAGGTAGATCTCCGTACTTCATTGTTTTTGGACAAAACATGTTGACACATGGCCATGATTACGGTGTCTTAAAGAACTTGCAATTGCTCAGCGAACCGGATGTGAAATTAAACAGAACGGATGAATTGTTACGAGAATCGATAAAAGCTAAAGTGAAGTTAGCATATGACAAAAATGCTCACACCTACAATTTAAGATCACGGAAAAGAATTTTCAATGTTGGTCAAGAAGTAATTCGTCGCAATTTCGCACAAAGTAGTGCACCGAAAAATTTTTGCGCAAAGTTAGCTCTAATTGGTATTAAAGCATGCGTTAAGAGAAGACTTGGGAATGCATATTACGAGCTCGAAGATTTGGAGAGTAAAGGAATTGGCATTTATCACGCAAAAGACATGTGGTAAAATTATTAAAATAAAAAGATATTAAGAACACATTTTAACTTCGAAGTCTACTTAAGAATTTTCTTAAGTAGACTTCGAAAAGTATCTGTCGTGATGTGATGGAATTCTCCATCCAAAATACATTACAAAATAAATTTGACAAAAAAATAATTTATTTTTTTTAACTGAATTACCCGAGACATTTTTAGTTCAGAAAATAAGTTTTGACTGAGACAAAATTTTCACAATTAAAATAGTTTTTGTGCGGAGCAGTTGATATATTTTTCTTGCAACAAATTTGAAGAATTTGAATAAAAATTGTGTGTTGTTGGGTCAGATTAATCGCCACACCGCAATCCCAGAACTGCAAATTGATATAAATAAATTGGTAAGGATTGCGAAACTGTAAGGCTGTTTCAATGTTTCTAAAAGTGTGTCCTAATATGTAGATTCGTGCAAGGTGCTCCGGCAATCATATTCTTCACGAAAAGAAGTATTGGAATTGGTTGGAAAACAATCTGCATTGAGGCTATTTCTCGGCAAACCCGCATTGTGCATAGACAAATACGCTGCGCCAAAAGGGCTTTGAACAACGGTTTCTGCAGAATACAATGTGAAGCGCAAATTTGTATTACACGCACAATTTACGTCATCGTACAATACGTCATCAATAGTCGTGATACGCACGATCTACGTCACCGTTTAAAGCGAGTCAGCTTTAGCGGTGTAATTATTTTCCCCAATCGGGGTTTGATTGATCAAAAACTTTAAAAAAACGCATTGTCAACAATTTTTTTTTTTGTGGTAGTTTTTTTTTATAGTTAATTTCTTTATTCATTCATACTCATACATTTTCAAATTTTAAAAAAATCTTTCTTCATTCACTCATTCAATAATTTCATTCATGAAGTATTCAATATGTTAAAACAATTTCAAATTTAACATACATACATATTTTGCGGGAAAATTTTGTAATACACAAAATTTTTGACGTAGCGAAATAATTTTTTTTTGACAAAAATTTTTCTTAACATTTCGACATCTCCTAGCAACAGGCGCCTGTCATCAATGGAGAAATCTGAGTAAGTTGAACTATTGTTTCTTTTTCTAAAATTTTTGTTAAAATTATTGTCGCTACTTGAAATATTATAAAATTTATATATATCGACCAATTTTGATACCTGAATTGGTAATTTATGAATTGTGCAAATATTGATTTGGGAACATGTTGAATGCTTCCAATGTTGTTGAATATTGCTTATCTTGATTTTCTTTTGTTTTTTTTTGTCAATTTAACTTCTTATAAATTTATGGAATTGTTAAAATAATGTTTTTTCGTTACAATTCTTTAGTGTTTGCATTATTTTGTTGAAATTAAAATATATATATAATTAATGGCTAACTAATTTTGGAAAATTATTTAACATGAAAGGTGAAGCAACGGGTTAGGTGACAGTATTTACTGCGGGCTAACATACTAAAATATGTGTAACATGTTAGCATGGTTGGGTGGGTATAGACTGTTAGGGAATAACATCATCCGAATTCCCTTGAAATGAGTACAATACAGGATTTCTTATAAACAGTGATGTGTATCAAATTTTTTTTTTTATAAATTATCTCTGCAATACGATAATAACATAAATAAACCCGGTCTAGTATTAACATCAACAACTGCATACATTTTTTTTTTGTAACCTGTCTCAAGTTTGTCCAAGAAGTTAATAGACCCATCCCATTTTCCCTGAGCTTGACCGAAGTATAGCTAGGTATGCAGTACCGGCTTCTGGCAAACACTTTACTGAGGTAAAGAGAGTGGTTCGTTACACTGGGTGGCATTGAAAATGACAAATAAAATGCATATATATTTATTTATATAAACATTGTACGCCAAAAAGTATACAACACAACTTTAAAAGCATTTCTCTCACCCAGCCGATGATATTATCGATATGAAAATATTGTTAATTTTTTTACACTGTTGATGTGAGTTTGTGAGGCTTGACAATTTTTCCACAATATTGGCAAATTGTCGCCAAAAAGTTATTATCATTGTGAAATGTGCAAATTGTTTGCAATGCAGTTAAAATTTATAGCATTTTGTTAAAATAATTTTTAAAAAAATTACAAATTAAAAGTGTATTGAAACTGATGAAACACACCTAAAAGTATGCAAGAATTTAAATTCATATTTTTTACACAAAAGAAATATTTTAATTATTTATAAATGGGTAAGTAAGAGCAGAGAACACATTTGTCGCCCACTGGCATGCGCACAGTTGGTTAACCAAGGCATTCAGAAAGCATCCTACGCTTTTCATCCTTAGACTTTTCAGTAGGCTATTCGGTATTTAATTTTAGACAAAAATTAATTTGAAATGCTGCTACATTAAATATTTAATAAACAGAAAAGTCTGTTCGTTTGAATTGAACCAATTACGAGCATTACTTTGTCTTCAGTTTAGACAATATTTTATTTAAATTCATTGCATCTTGATTTCATAAGGAGAAAAACCTTCTTGTTTGCACACATTTCTCACAACATACCTCATTCTTGGTTAGAGTTTGTAGAAGATGCATGACTTCAAAGATATGTAAATACAAAAGAATTTTGCATACCTTTAGGTGCTCATGCAGAAAACGAGAATAGAAATTTCCACTTATGTTCGTTTGTGAGTTTAATTGTCAAACTAACACAACAGCTAAGCACTCACACTACTTGAAATAACCCAATGAGCGCAAGTAAAAGTATTTACCGTATGACCGCCAAAGTTCAAATAATTATTTATGTTTGCACTACTTACGGCAAAGGCCAACTACGGAGTACATGAAACAAAGCCAAATAACAAATATGGCCAACTAGTGGCAGAAATTATTTAAAAAAAAGAGAGAAAAGAGGAAGAACAAAAAAAGGAGAAAAATGTAAAAATAAAAACTAGCCAACTTTCAGCCATGATGAATGTGACATTTTTATGGGTTTGTCTCAACCCAAGTTCGTGTATATTTTTTTTAGCATTTTTCTTTCCATGACCACCCCTTTCCTGGGCTACCTTGGCTAACAATATGGCCACTCTTTACACAAGCGGGCAAACAACAAGAGCACTAACTACAAAAACGTATGCAAAAATGAGAGAAAGCTCTAAAGTCACGTGGAAGGCAAGGCGTTGAAGAAATGGTGGCCACCACATATTTTCTGTTTTTTTTTTTACCTTCTTATTGTCAATTTTTTTCCACCATTTCTGTTTTTTTTTCTTTGTTTCAGAATTATTTACATACACATACTCCTCGGGCACTCAACGCGGCGGCCATAATGAAATGCTAAAAGTTCTCATAATTCAGAGCAGGTATTTATGCGTCATTGTTTGAGTTGGGCAATAAATTAAAAGCATATTTATAGGCGTTGTACTTGGTGGTAACTAGTTGAAAGCGGGAAAAAAGAGTAGCAGAGTGACTTTCTATGACTTCAAGTGCTTTCTCTGCAATACATTCAGAAATGTTGCGCTATTAATTAAGTGTAATTGGCAAGTGTTGGAAATTAATTAATAACCGTTAAATATTTTATATTGTTCGTGGCGAATTGTAATAATAAAAGTGCGGTGAATTTTTAATCGTTTTTTTTTTTCACAAATACCTTGGAAAGTATTTAACTGCATTTAATTCCAACAAAAGCATATTTTTATTTATGGAATGTGCCTTTTTTTTAATGTATATAAATAAGTGCATGTCATTCCCATGGAGTGGAGAGAAAATTTCATTAGTCATACAAAATTGACAGTGAATTAAAATTCATAAAATAATTAAAGTAAGTACGTGGCCACAAAAAAATGTATGAAATGTCACACTAAGCTGCCTTATTGGAAAAATTTTCTTGGGTTCTTTGATTTTTCTGAGATGATTCCCAAACAATTGCCGTTCGCCAGCTAAACAAATATGAAAAATGTACACCAAAAAAATTACGTTTTCGTATTGTTACTTTTGGTTAAAAAGCCTTATGAATAGAGAGCGGATTAAATAAAAATTTAAAGCATAATTTTTGGGGTAAAGAAAAAATTGATTCCCAAAATTTTAAATCAATAATGCAACAATTATTATTTTTGAGTGCACCTGTCTGCCATGTACTCTATGACATCGTAATTATTGACTTAAAATTTTGGTCTTTTGTGAATTGTTTTTTGTACGCAGCATGAGGTGGCTACTATGGCTGCAAATAATTTTTTATATATTTAAAGCATACACAAAGCTGGTTGAAGTATTAATTGCATTTTAAAAATATACATAAATTTACTTTAAAATAATATTCAATATTTTATATCAATTCGAAAAAAAATTAATACAATGACACAAACAAATATTGCTGTCATTTCAGTACTAATGCCATTTAGCTAAAACCATGTTATTTTAGTGCATGTGACGGCTATTACGCGCTCGAAAACAACCAACAACAAAAACAAAATTTCAAATTCATTGCGAGCACAGCCAGCCAAGCCGAAACATTGTCGAATAAATTCAATCAATTTTCGAATCAATTGTTATAAATTATGCAGCAAAGTGTAAAATAATAGCAAAAACAAACGATGTTAGGCGCCAGCGAGGATGAGACCTCCAAGAGCAACAGTAACACCAACAATAACAGCATAACGATTGTTAACAAATATTTGTATTGAAAACAACATAGTGACAATGTTGCGAAATTGAATTCATTCAGTCATATGGTATCACTTTCGTATGTATTGTGTGTGTTTATATGTTTCTATACATTTTGAAGGTGGCAATGTCATTACCGTAATGGAAATACTTGTAAAATAAATGCCACCTGAATAAATTCAATCTGATTTTTAAGTAAGAATTTTGTATAGTTTTTAAGCAAGTAAAAATAATCATTCAAAATTAGGCTTACAATTTTACAAATTCTTATTTCCACTTGCCCTGTAGTTACATTACTTTGGGCCTGAACTTCAATATTCATTAAAGTAGAATATAAGGCTCAAGTAAAGTCTCACCAGTGTCAAGTGTCAAACGAAAAGTTTCAAAATGCCAAATAAGTGTGTGTGTGTGTGTATTGATTTCACACTAAAACATGTCAGAAGTCACGCACATTCTCATTAAATGCGACACATTCGTACACACAAGAATGCCTGTGTTGGCACTACAAGTTGTGCTTTTAAAGATTGCTTTTCGGCATTAAAGCCACATACCGCCTATAAGTATGCCATATTATATTGACTTTTTGCGAAAAAAAACGTTGTCATTTGTGTTGGAGGGTGCGTGTAGTGTATGTAACGTGTAGTGTGTGAATATGTGTGTATAGGCTGCATAATCATAAAATCATTTTATGGTTGACAATTTCATTACTTAGGATTTTCATGTAATTTCCTAGCAAAGAAGTGGGTGGCTGGGGAAATTGTAAGTATCTCGAAAGTAAGGTGTTGCGTTTAATTTTTAATGTAAAGACTTTTCAATGAACTGCAGGAAGCATTTCATTGCTCAGATGACAATGAAATGCTTCTCTATTAGAAGTTGTCTCAAAAGAAGTTCAGCCATGATCCCTCGAGGGTCGTAGTGCCAAATAATTATTTATTTCTATTTTACTTTAATGTATTTAATTTGTCTGTACTGTGCTATAATATGCGGTCATTTTCTATACTACAATCAACTGTACTTCGTTAGCTATTTGCATGAAATCTAATCTGCATAATTAAATTAAAAACCCTTTGCAAATGTGTTAAAGCGTTTATTGCAACTCTAAAACATTTATTGTTAGTATTAAATTTCGCAAAAAATTTCAAACATTTTCTATTCAAATAGTCAAAAAAATTCGCCTCCCAAAAGTATGCAATTCCTTGCAGACTTCAAATGCAAAATACTACAATATTTTATGCACACAAAACTCCACAAAACACAAAAAAAAAAAAAGTATATAAAACAAACGTGCAATTATTTTCGCCAACATTTTTAACATGCATCATGTCGCGACATGTTGTCCCGATGGATAAAACGGCAAATAAATCTAGAAAAAAATATTTTCTAACTAAAAATTGTATATTCCCTTGAAATATGCTTCAAATAAATGCGGCTTGTGTGCCCCTAAAAGCACAACACAGCACACAAATATGCGCTGAACATTGCAACAGACGGAAATTCTTTGTATAAACGAAATTTTAGTCTAATTCTGCCCGCTGGAATGCCATTCCGAAGCATGGTGTTAGTGTGGCTTGGAAAAAGTTACAGCAACAACAAAAAAGTAATACAAAAAAGAAATATGAACTGAAAACAAACGAGAGGCCAAATCCACATATGATTCATATGCCCCCGAACTCATACATTCGCTCATACATACGAAAATGCCCACACTGCGGCCATAGATTCGAACCAAAAGCGAACGGCAGCAAACAGACATTGTAGACATTGAGCAAATAGCGGACATTTTCATTTCATCAACGCCACAACAACATGGACAACAAAGTGTTGTTACCGCTTTTTCGTTGCCGGGAGTGGGGTGCCGGGGGGTTAAACTTTTAGGAATTCCCATATATTGTAATTTTGTTTGGGTTTTTTTTTCTGTTCGTCTTCTTTGCTTCTGCTACTATTTGTTTGTTATTGTAGTATAGTTGCTGTTGCATACTTTTTAGTCGCTGATATGAATTTATTACTCATGTTGAAATGAAATTTCACGAACAGTCGTCAGTCGCTCAGCATTTTCGGTTACAAAATTGTTTTTAGGGTGCGCAATACTTATTTTATTTTGTTTATCGCTGTTCTGCTCGTACTTATTTGTATTTATATTTGTATTTGTGTTAGTTTCAGTTTAGTTAGTTTGGAAAATAAATAATAGCACGCCTTTGTTTTCAACTCCTCGACATATGCAGCAATTTGAGGCATGCAAAAACCGACAAAAAAAACAAACAAACCCACACAAAACGGCTGGGCTAGCAGTAAGTACACACAAACACAAAACGGCCAAACAAAGCTAACAACGCGCCCCTGCCTATGCAGTTGATTATTTTTGCAATAATGCGCTCCACAAATATTTACTTATTTGCGTGTAGTGGTAAATAAATATTTTCATGCTGTATTATAACAATTTTTGCCGCTGTGACTTGTAACTGGCAGGGTTAATATCGGCGTTTTGTGTTGCTGTTGCGTGGGTCAGGCTTACGCGCTGACGCCTTCCCATTCTAATGATATATATACATATGCAGTGCAGTATTTTTGTTTAATTAGTTACAAAATAACGCCTTCGGTGTGAATTAATGACAAACGCACAACGCTTAACTGAAATCATTGTTTATTTGTAGGCAATTTGCATAATACAGGAGAATGGTTGAAAAATGTTTGCTGCCTCAGTTGCAGGTTTCCACTTAAAGGTTTTGAGGGCTTTTATGTAAAACTGATAAATCACCAATTTTATCTGCCATGCCCTCTTACAAAATCAAAATGCCTGATCCAAACACTCTAGCCATGCTTTCACAGAATATATATGTTGAATTACAGCTTCCGGAGTGACTGCAGGAGAGAAGACTATAATTGACACGGGCATATTTTTAAACTGCCACGCCCCCTTCTGGAAAATTCCAAAATCCGGCTAAGGAATCAGTGTCCACAGATGGCTTCGGTAGAGCATACAATATCCAGCTCGATTGGCTTAAGCCATGAGTTAGTAGGACATATCGTGCCCAAATTGCGAATTTATCGTAAGTGGTACTTAGTACTACTTCAAACTATGTTGTGGGATGCACAAATTGCCCTACATCCATTGATTTAGGCAATGTGAAGTTTCGTTTAAGACGTAAGGGACTCAGAGGTCTTAGAAGATTTCTTGCTAGAATGTTTGGGTGAGACATAAGCTTTTGCTTGTATTTCGAGGTAAGTTTCAGAATTTCGCCTACATTTTAAAGCATCCCTAAAGTATTTGCCAAACTAAATTACTGCAACTTCTTCAAATACAACCGACTGAAAAGAAAGGATTTAAAAACCACACAAACGAGTTCAAGTCTAATTGGTAAATCCAGGCAAAGAAACACTCGCAAACAATTATAAAATGAGAACTCCATTCTTTTGCAGAACCACTTGGGAATAACCGAACAAAAAGAAGAAAGCTACGAGTGCCATTTGATCGACACAATGGCAGAAAAACATATTCAGAGGCAGCTGTTCCACAACCAACCTCATACGAAATCAAGACTCTGAGAACAATTGCTAAATGATGTGAACTTTTTTTTTTCCAACCATACCCAGATTTTTTTGCGTCGATTTCTTTTTAAAGAAATACCTTGAGTAAATAGAGGGGAAAAAACAAACACATAACAAAAAATTTCAATTCAAGACAATGGAAAACGTTGAGGGTATAAGGAAAGCCGGAATTATGGCCAACTTACGAAAGTTGCCATTGACGAGGAAATTCAGCAAGTCGATGGAGCAACAGCAAGAGCAGAAGAAGTTAAAAATTAAAGAAGAATTCGTGTGTTCTGTGTCAAACGGCACATTCAGAGATAATTTTTGCATTTGGCAGCAGCAAAGTGCGGTGGGAACATTTCGTACACAACCTTTGGACAATTTCGGTTTTTCTTTGTGTTTCCCAAATGCTTCTTCTATTTACTTCTTTTTTTACCTAAAGCAAAAACATGTTTTTCCTTTGTTTGCGGGCTCCATTTTGACCAAATTTTCTCTCAAATTTTTTTCCTCCGCTTATTGTTGACGTTTTATGTTGCTCGACTTTTGTGGGGTTTTGTTCTTCTTCTTACCCAAATGGAATGCCAAAGAAAAAGCGAAATAGGTAGGTAGTTACCTAAAAATATGATGCGGAAATAAAAACACAAAAGCTTTTACCCCCGCACTGGCTGTTTGCAGCGACGAAGTTTATCTCATTTGTTGTCATTGCTGGAATTTTTTATCACAAGAAGGTAGAAGGAAAAAAAGGAGTCCACAACAAAAGAAAAACGGAAAAGTTCTTCCTCGACAGCAGTTCGAAAACAATTTGAAATGAAGTTAGCCACAACCAAATAAATCATGTGTACATTTGCTACTTTACGTTGGCGGTAAGTGTGTAGTCGCAACAAACACATGACCATGCCCCTGCCCCGCACCTTTTGACTTTTGGCCTGGGTTATTTGCTCTTCAACGACCTGCACTTTAGTATGTTTGAAGTTTCACTGCTCAGCTCTGTTGTGCAATATGCGCTTGATTGATTGGAAAACAAGCATCAAATGAAAGGAAACTTACTGCTGCTGCTGCTGCTGCTGCTGCTCCTGGCTACTGTTACACAAGAGTATGCAAGTATCTGGAGTATGTTAAAAGGTTTTAGCATCAAAGTTTTGTTGGCTCAATCAATTTTGTTTCCATTTTCCCTTTGTTGCAGTAGCTCAACTATTTTCGTTAATATTTGGCAAAAGTTTCCTTTTAAAGTTTGTGTGCATTTAAGTAGTTGCAAGAATTCCTTTTGTACTTGGATGGGCGATTGGTGTGCGTGCCTGTGTGTGTGTTTGAAAGTTTTCCCAAAGCATTTAATTGGAAAACACATTTATGTATGGCCAAAGGCATGTTTGCACATTAGGCTTCAATTGAAAGTAAAGAATTTTCATTGAGGCACACAAAGAGAAAATTTTTTTATTTATTTTCCTAAATTTTTTTTATTTGTTAATTTTAATTATGAAGTCTGTTGGCAATACCTAATTTTTTTAATACTTATTAAGACATTTTTTTTACTATTGCCCATACTTACATTATTTCATTCCAATTGGTTGTAAATCCATTTTCCACTTTTGTGTTAATGAAAAAAGCCATCAGCAGCAGTTCATTGAATTGAAGTCCACATTAAAAATTCAATGTTTTTTTATCATTTTCACACCATAGTCCGGACAAAAGCATACAAACAATTGAGCAAATTTGCTCATTTGAATTTCAATTTATTGATTCAAAAATATAAATTTCACGCATGATTACTTTTGCATTGTATTGTGGCAGTCTGAGTTAAATTAAAATATTTTGTTTACCAAGAAGCATGAATGAGATTAACGATTCACAACAAATGCACTAAGCTCCCTACAAATTCTCAAAGCGTGTCCTTAGTGTTCTCATCTACATATTCACAAAACATCTTAAAGCCACGACAAATTCCAGTACAAACAAAAAATTGCTCAGCGGCACGTTCCTGTTTTATTTTTATTAATTTATGCACGCCTCGCATTTGCTGCTCATCATACCATTTTATTTGGCATTATGTACAACTATATGTACAACTATATACTTTTTTTCATTTGCCAAATCCATCGAAGCGCATAATTCGCAATTTAAATTTCGAAATTTTAGTAACGTTCATTTGGGTTTTTCTTTTCGAATTTAAATTTGCATGTTTTCCGAAGGATGTCCACAACGCTTGTAGTTTGATCAGGACGCCGCTTTGAAAACATTAAAAACAAATTTAAAAAAAAAAAAAAAAACTATCATCAACTACCAAAAGTCCAGTGGCACGGAGGCAACAGAGGGCAGGGTGCTGGTGGTATGACCCTTAATAAAATGCAACGTTGCGTTGCCAAATGCGTACCGGTTTTATGAGCTCTAGCAAGTAACATCACCACGAAGGTATGCTTTCAGTCATGTTGAAAGGGCTTTATGTGCGAGCGGGGGTTGCATGTAGCATTTCGGTCATTAAAGGAATTTCCGGCAGCCAGCGAACCGTGAATTCCGAAAAACGCTTAAAAGTTGATGTTAAGCATATAAAGCAAACAGTGGCAAGCCGTAAATGCGGGTTCGGGACTCGAATCATGCAATTATGGTACTATTTATAATTTTTTTTACTTAATGTGATTTTTGAAATTTATCATTTCCGCTTCTAGAAACTTGTCAATTATTTTGATTTCAATTAAATTTCATTCAATTTGAAAAATTTTAATAAAATTATTACAACGTCAAAATTGTAATGACAACAGGTTGGAAACATTTTAAGGGGACCTCTCTTTCGTCAGTGAATTTCTGACTACAACCACAATTTTCTAGCTTCAACTGACTTTATATTAGGGTGCCACTTATTTGTAGAGAGGCTTTGTTTTAGTGTTTCCCTTAGCACTAAAAGCACGAGAAACTAATTTTCATGAACAAATTAGAATTTTCCTAAGGTGACTGCAAAAAATTTGCTTCGATTGGTTTATTTTCATATTTATGAATTAAATGTTTCCGGGAAAATTCAATACCCAAAAGACAATACACTTAAAAAAATTAGTAATTAAAATGTTCTTGAATTTAGATATTTTTGGAACAGACTGCACTCCAGGTAGGTAAAGTTAATTCGAGTAGGTACGTCGATTCTAATGTCATATCTCGTTGTTATAGGTTATATTATTTTGTTTTTTAAATAACTATACAAATCTTTAATATTAAATATTAATAAAAAAAACTAATTTTTTCAAATATTTTTGCATTTTTGTTTAAAAATAAAAAAAAAATTTTTTGTTTTAAATAGTTGTTCAGATACACAATTTTATAAAAAAATTTAAATGTTCGAAAAAATTTCAAAAATGTTCGAAAAAATTCGAAAATTAAAAACAATCTTTATGATATTGTTAATATAAAAAATTTGTACAGCAAAATGAACTTGAAAAACGGCTAATGCAATTAGAATCAGTGTAGTCGAATTAACTTAACTGTTATTTGTTTTAAAATTGAATATGTTTTATGTTATTAATTACTTGTGTCATTTTTGTAATTATTGGTAGGTATTATCGAAAATGACAGTTAGCGGTCAACAAACAAAGTTTCGGAACCCATTTCGAAAATAAAAAAACCTCAATAATTTCAAAATGGGGAGTCGGCTGCTTTTAATTTCATTTGACCTACGAAACAGAGTCTACTATTTCTAAAAACAATTTGGGCTCTGTGATATTTCAGAACGTTCAATATAAAACTGTCAATGTATAAACGAATTTGAATCCTCAAGATACAAAATCCACATGGAAAATCCTCCAATTAGGAGTATTTTATTTTGAAATGTTTGTCAGCGAAGAAAACATTCTTATTTCGAATATAATAAAACTAACAATTTCTTGGCATTCGAAAATGTTATTTTGGATTTTTCCAAAAATCTTCCGATGTGTTTTGCTTAATTAAATTTATCTTGACTTTTCTTTTGATCAATATTTTTAAAACGATTCCAATTTTTTCAAATAAATTTTGTTTACACATGTGAATTTATATTTATATTTATATATTTATATAAAAGAAAAAAAAAATAAGCTAACCGACTTCCAGCTAATAATTTTTGTGATATATTTGTCATAAAATGCTCACATAATTTCGAATGGGAAAGCAAATAATATTCAAATTTAATATTGGCCAAAAGACATTAGCCAAAGTAGCATGACACATTTTCGAGCATTTTCATATAAAGCACAAAAAACAGAAACAGCAACAACACACCACAACACACAGGCAAAATACGAAATGGCTATTTTTATATATTTTCTGAATTTTCTATAATTTTTCGACTTTCGGCTTTAGCACATTTTTGCAGCATTTGTTCATTTTTACTTTGAGTTTTCGAAAATTGCGTTCGTATATTTTCACAATAAAATTTTTCGTACGTTTTGCGTGAGCTTAAAATGTGACAGCATCCAAAGGAAATTTCTGAACGCACCGATTTAAGGTCGTTAGACTTTAAATTTAGCACAGAATTTCGATTTTCGAAGTATCATAAAAAGAATTTTTAACAAAAATATTTCGTAGCACAGCACAGATTTTTATAAATTTTTCTTTTTTCAATCTTTTAACCGGAAGGCAATTCAAGGATTTTTTTTTTTAATTTTTTGTCATAACTTTTTTATTTTTAAATATTTTTTCATACTTTTCCTCAAACGAAAATGACGGCCAATTCACTTTATTTTGTATGAATTATTTCATTTGGTGAATAGAATTCCTAATAAATTTTCGAACGCGCTTTTGTACCAGTTGACGTGGACGCGCGCACACACCTTCACCGCACGACGTTTGAAATGAAACTGAAATCCACTTGACGTTTTGTCTTTGCCACAAGAGCGAGTAGCGACAGTTGGCCGAAATAAGCGCGTCGCAATGGGCTCAAGTGGCAGCAGCCGTTAACGTTGGCTTCGCTGTTGTCGTCATTTTCGTTGCCAACATATGCGAACGAGCGAACAGTGCACGAACAACCCTTAACAAGGCTCACAGCTGGCACACACACACACACGCACACACTCACTGCTGAAAAAGAGTATTTTTTCAGTTGAAGAGTCGTGTTAGCTACAATTTATTGGCAATAGCGAGCACCACCGATATTCGGTTATCATGGAAAAGGCGCTAAGACAACGCAAACGTCATTGTGACAAGTGTCCATGGTACAGCTAGTGCGGTAGCAGAGCAAGCCCGTGTGCGTGGAGAGTTCATTGGTATGGGAGAGAGCGCGTGTGCTATTAGGGCTAGGAATGAGTTGAGGAGCTGCTATAAAAATGTGCGTTAGACTTCAGAAGAAAACAAACATGACACCCACACGGCACAAAAGATTATGTATTGTAAATGCTTATTAATGAAAATATTCCAAGAAATGAACAGAAAAAGTTTAAAAAACTGAATGAGAATTTTAACGAATTACATAAGTTATTATGTTACAACTAACAAATTAATGCAGATAGAAAAACTAATTTTTACAACAAATAAAATTAATCCTGGGTTGTGAATCAATCAGATCAATTGTGAACACGAAGTGTAAACATTTTTATACCCCACACACACACTGTGGCACGGTATATGAACTTTGACACTATGTTGGTAATGCCCATAAGGAGGCGTGTCCGGTATATATATTCTTGATCTACATCGAAGTCTGAACCGATTTAGCTTCAATGCTGAGATCAAGTTCGAGAATTAACCAAATCGTGCAAAATCTATGTGGGACTCCCATATAGGAGAGGAAAAGGGGAATTAAAGTGGGTCAAAATGGGGTCCTGAGAACAAATTTGTAAGTTTGAGGCACTTCTAATTTGATATTATATGGGGGCATTTCCGCTTCGGTATAACCGAAGACAGTTCACTCTCTAATTTTTTTAAACCAATTGTTGCCACTCAGCGCGATTATAACCTAAGTAGTGGTGTGATCTAAAATGCAATATTTTCACAGACAGTAGGGTCCAATGAGGTCTTAATGAAATGGGTCCAAGGGACCATTCATATATGACATTCTCAGAGGAAAAGACCGATGAAATGTACTGACGCTCCATACATTTCATCGCTTTTTCATTCTGAGCGTGTCATATATAATTACAAATTTCTTCTCATTATTTTTTGTATTATTTATTATGTGAGTAAATATGTAAATGCCAAACATCTTTTTAAAGAATTTTTTCTATCAGTTCTTAATAATTCCTAGGTCTAAAACAGTGCAGCCATTAGGTTGACACTGGAACAACTAAATTCATTTGATTGTCTTTCAGTCCAGCCATTGGGATATTTTCAAGTTCACCGCATTAACACAGTTTTCCACAAATAAGTTTCCCATTTTCCAATTTGCACAGAATGCACACATTTCGCTCCGCACTTGCCAGCCATAAATCAGCGGCCCGTCACAGGTTTCCAAAGAAATCCAAATGAAAAATTAGTTCGTTTGTTTAGAAATTCTCCAAAAAGAAATATTTCGAAACTACACCAAAAAAAATCCATTTACATTTTCGAATTGAAATTCGCTCAGGCTGTGTCGTGTTCACATTTATTTTTAGCCGTACGATTAAAAATCGAGCAAAAGAAGAAAAAAAATTGTCAAAAGACCACAAACGACACGACACACAAACACACACGCACTGTTCCTGGCCAATTGCCAAAATGTGCGGTAAATAAAGTGATGAACAAACAAGTAAAGGCAACAACAACCACAAAGTACAAACACAACTGAAAACTCTACAAAGTCTCCACAGAAATACAAAAAAAATAAATAAATTATGGACACTATAAAAGACTGCTGCAGAGCGAGAGTGCAATCGCAGAGAGCGCCACAGCAACAGAGTGGCAGCATAGAAAAAAAAAAAAAAAAAATCGTTTAGAGGACAAGCAGAGCAAAACAAAAGACATGATAACGTTCTTTATGGCAATGCCTTTTAGCCTTCTTCGCTTGTTGTTGCTTGGTATTTGTGAACACACGCTACCTCCCCATACTCAGAGACAGAGCCACCTGTGTCTGGTTGGTGCTCTTGTCAATGAAGCGCAAAAGAAATACACACAAGACGTAAGACGCAAGCCACACGCAAAGCAGCACGAGCACGAGCTGCTTGGCAAGTGTCTGTAGCTCGACGACCGTCTTCTTCTGCTGCAGTAGCAGGTGATTCCTCTCGGGCAGGTAGTTGAGTTGCGCGCTTAAGTGAATGCGGTTTTTAGGAGGGGGGCGCTGCTTGCGACGAGAGTTGCATGAAATGGATATGTTTGCGGTAATTGAGTGTGCTCCTTACGCCATAATTTAGGTGTGTCCTTTCTTGTTCAATCGACTGTGATGCAATCGAATTCAAACGACTGTGTCGATCAAGTAAAGGCAACAACTTTTAAACATTTTTCCATTTCCATTTCGAAATTGAATTCAATTTGTTTGAGAAGTAATAATTTACAATTACGAATTTTACTGTGTGCTACGCAGACTGATTACCTCAAGAAGAAAAAAATCCTTAAAATGTAGGTTCTCCCTTAATGGTAAATTGAATTGAACTTGAGCTTACCAACGCTAAAACGATAACTCGACCATAAAATCCAAATTTTTCGAGTAATGAGATTATGTATGGCCCTAAAAACGATTTAATGCAATACATACAGTGTCCTAGGCTTCATAACGATCTCACGATCGTAAGGTATCGGGTTCTACTCCCACCTGGGGTAGACATTTGTCTTTCTCGCCATTAAAAGTTTCTCTAATTTGGTAGCCTCGCCGTTCGGATTCAGCACTAAACTGTAATTGCATCCAGAAGCTCGCCCTAAGCTCTAATATGGGCTATTGTGACAGAATATTATTATTAGGTTAGGTTAGGTCTAGGGTGGCTGATGTGAGCCTCGGATAGACCACATATGGGTACACATCCCTCTTACCAAAATCTCTCTTATCCTTGAAGACTGTTGATATTTTTATTAGTTCCCATTTGGATTATGTAAGATCATATTGTATCCGTGATCAATCATAAATTCCTGTTCAATTTTAATAATATTACAAAAGCGCTAACACCATTTCAAGGGCCTTTGAATTTAATACCAAAATACATTTGAAAAATGCAAGTAATGGCCATAAAAAAAAAACATTTGAGAAATTACTTTAAATAGGAATTTTGCCACCCCCAATTTCCGGCCAACCTTCCATTCAATGCACGCATTTATTCAACATTTCATTTCATTCATTGCAATTCGAGTGGCATTCAACATATTTTCCCCTCATGGAAAATGTAAATAAAATTCCTGAGCGAAACATTCGCAATTACAGTTGCTTCGAGTTGGTCATTAAATATTAACCTTCGAGAATGAATGGAGGGGGCGGGAGAGGAGACGTGATGGTTCAGCTATACGCGAGGGAGTTCCTGCCAGTCGAGTCGTCGAAGACGAGTAGTGGCATTACGCACTAGCAGCCCAACACCAGACGAAAGTCAAGAATGTTTGGCGGAATACGATGCGATTTGTGTCTTGATTCGTGAAAATGTCGCGTCGTTTGCACTGCCAAGTCGTTCTCGTCGTCGCCTGGTGCGCTTGTGAATTACAGTTGGCAAATTGTAAATGCGTTTGCCGAAGTCAAGGCGAGGAAGAGCAAATGAAGGAGATGGAATAAGTGGGCGAACAAATGGACGCGGAGCGCAAGGCTCAGACAGGCGTAAAGACGAAGTTAACGAAAGGAACGCGCGCGCGATACAAAATTACTAAAATTAAAGCTAACGAAGCGCGAACATTTTCTTGGCACACAAAATCAGTTACGCTTGAGCGGTAGGCGAGGGCAAGAATACAAGAGCAGTTGGCGTGGTGCAGAGGCTTTGCTGAAACTCCTTTAGGTCGAATGTGAAAGTCGAATATAATTGCAAAGCGGATGGGGGAAAATGCAGGAAATGAGAATGATAATGAAATGTTAAATTCTTATTTGCTGAAATTGAATTAGTTTAAGGCTAAGAGGATCGCGTTTCGAATAAGACTTGGAAAGTTAGTGGGGCTCAAGCAACTATTAAAGTGAAGTCATTCGGAAGAAATGCTAAGTGGAAATGGAATTGAAACGAAGTTGAAATGAAATTGAAATGAAATTGAAATGAAATTGAAATGAATTGAGATAAAATTGAAATGAAATTAAAATGAAATTGAAATGAAATTGAAATGAATTTGAAATGAAATTGAAATGAATTTGAAATGAAATTGAAATGAAATTGAAATGAAATTGAAATGAAATTGAAATGAAATTGAAATGAAATTGAAATGAAATTGAAATTAAATTGAAATGAAATTGAAATGAAATTGAAATGAAATTGAAATGAAATTGAAATGAAATTGAAATTGAAATTGAAATGAAATTGAAATGAAATTGAAATGAAATTGAAATGAAATTGAAATGAAATTGAAATGAAATTGAAATGAAATTGAAATGAAATGAAATTGAAATAATATTCAATTAAGTTAAAGCAATTTTACAACGAATTTGAGAATGTAAAATATTTCTGAATTTGTGACCTTTGTAAACTGACTGGACTACACTGAAGTTGAATTCAAACGAATCTGAAATTGCATTTAACGTAATAAGTTGAATGAGATTAAAACCATTTCCACATTTAATTTGTTTCAAATTGAATTGAGAAATTAAATGTACTGCTCGCCTTTGGAAAAAACTTCGCAGACGATCTCGCTTATTTTTCGCATTTGATTTCAGCTTTCCACACAAACTTTCAATGTTGCCAAGCGTTGAAACATTGTTTTCATTTTTAATTAAATAAACAACTCGACGGGGAATTGTTGTTTTGAATGTGAAGTTCTTGTTGTTGTTTTCATTTATTTTCATTTTTATTTTGTTGCTGTTGTTGTTGTTGTTGTTTTGCGAACAACTTCCGCCATGGCACTGCGGAAAATCGGATGTGCAAAGGGGAAACAAAACAAAAACGAAACAGCAGAACTGAGAAGGCAACAAGAATGAAATGAGACCGAATACAAAACGTAACTAACTCCATTCAACACGAACTGACATTAGGGATTAAAAAAAAGACCAGAAAATAATGCTGTATTGTTTGGTGTTGTTATTGCTGCTGCAGCAACAACAATATCATTGTTGTTGCTATTCGTTGTTTTATTTTGCAACAGGATTCATTAGTGTTTCTGTATAGACGAAGCCTCCATTTTTCTGCTGCATCATGTTCGGCTATTTGTTTGCTCATTACACACGTCAACATGTCAATAGCAACAACAACAACAACAACAACAACTACAACAACAGCAGCCATGGACCGAACGACAATAAATACAAAAACAATTGATTTTAATTAAAAATGAGCGTGAGCTGATTTTTAGTAAGCGTAGAAGGCAAGGGGGCAATACCAATTCATTTTTAAATTGATATTCATGGAAATGAAGGGTGAACAGAGCGACAAGTAGAATGAGTTGCACATAATCAGAAAAAATCAATTTATGATGGGATTGAAACATGAATGCATCTACATTGATGGTAGCACGTAATGGTGCAGTATCTAAAACCGTCTTTAATAAATAATTACTAGCAATAATAAACAGATTTCAAATTGTAAAAATTCCAAGAAGGATCTTTTCCGCACATAACTAATCTACTGAAGAAAATATCAAATTTGTCATCAAGAATAACAATGTTAACATTAACATTTCATGGTTGAAGCTCCGGCAGCCTTTTGGCTAGAACATAATCCTTTTTCAAAGCCAACAAAAGAAGGAACAATAAACAATACGAAGAATGCGAATGTTGCTATTCCGCTCATTAGCAAAGCATCGTTTAGCTGCCTTTTGGTTTTGCACTCCACCCACTCCGCCCACTGTCATCCTTTTATTGTTTCTTGCAATCACATAAACCAATCACGCACACACACACACACACATACACATACATACATACATACACAGACCAACACATACAAATGAGTAGTACCACCACTAACATATCCTCAAGCGCCAAGGCAGCAAATAAACACAAATTGTGTGTGCTTATGTGTGCGTGTGTCTAAGCATGTTCGTCATTTTACAAAAATAAAGGCAGCAGCGTCACTCATACACCACCCCCCAAGACCCGGACCACTCACAGCTTCACTGTGAACTGCAAAAAAGGGCAACCCCTATTGCGTTTTGTTCTTCCTGCAGCATGGTTGGTGTTTTTGTTGCTCTTGTTCGTCTTCATGTATCGCAAAGCGGATAGCCTCGCGGGCGATTTGTTCTCGTGCCTTTTTCTGTTTTCATTTTATTATGTCCTAGAAGAATGGGAGATAGTAGAATTAAACAAGAATTAAAACAAAACAAAAAACAAAAAACAAAAAGGATAAGAAAGCATTTGTGCGCTTTCGAATTGAGTTTCATCATTAAGGAGATTCAATGAGAAGAAGACGATTCATGTTTTAAAACGAAATGAAATTCAACACGACAACACAAAGCTCGACGGGATGTTTCTCTTGTTTTATTATCATTATTATTATTTTTATTGTTATGATTACGGGCAGCCCTAAAAATATGCTATACTTTAGTGCCGAAGTAGCATAATATACCTGCTGTTATCGTCATCATCGTCATGATGGCGGTGCTTATTTTTAAGTTTATATTTTTCGCACTACATGAAAAGTTCAGCCGCCGCCCACCGACCACACACCACCTTGAGGAACTGGTGAAATTCTCTGATTAACTTTTTTTTCCCCCTGTTGCTTTTGTGTTGCAGCGTTTTATGCGGTTGCTCTTATACTTTCTTTCTTTCTTTCTTAATTTTGCGCTTGGATTCTGGAAATATCCCTGAAGTTATGATGCTTAATTATATTAGGGAACACTGCACGTGCGTTTGTGGGTACTCTTTGTGTGTGTGTACATTTGCTTTGTGTGCGTCAGTTTTTGTTTTTCTTAAGAAATGGGGGCAAGTTCAGTGTAGAATATAATGAGGATTGTTGTTTTTTTTTTGTTTTTAAAAAATGTAAAATTACAACTGGCCTCTGGGCATTATTTGGGTGAAGCTTTTGCCAGATTGTTGCTAAATAAATAGTATAATATTCGTAGGTACAGTCTTGAAATTTTAATAAATACAAATCCCTCTTCCCGTGAAATATTTCCAGTCTGCAAATTAAAATCCAAAAACACAAATGTCATGACCCTAATTTTGACAGCAGCCAATGTAAAAAGAAAATGTTTTTTGCATTAAAATGTCAAATTAATTGTCAGCACATCCAATTGCAAATATACCCACACATACATCCATATATTCATTCAGTCATTTTTGTACATGCCGTTACATATAACCGCAATTTAAGTAAGTTGCAAATTACTTTTCGTCGGTCATATTGAGTATCGATAGCACACTACAGACAGAAATTATAACAGTCAACAGAAAACTAACAGAAATAAAATAAATCAGCTTTTGCAAGGGATCCACGCAACCACAACTGAAAACAATATCTGAATGCTTCTATATCGGCGCTTTATTAGATGAGACGTTACAAGCGTGTAAACTGTGGCTCTCAAGAATTCAATTCAATGACCAATACCATTCGATTTTTTGTCGGAGATTTCAAAAGTAAGGCAGCCAAAAAATTAGCCAACAAATATGTGGACAATTGTGGGCGTGACATATTGTTAGACTGTAAATTTTGTATTTAACAAATTGACGTTTAGACTATGATACAGGGTTGCTGTAAAAAGCAGAAAATACTGTAAACTTATGTCAACAATTCCGTTTTAAGAAACCCACCAAAAGCGGTTTTTTTTCCGAATGTAAAGTAGCCAAAAATGGTTAATTTTAAATCGAAATTACTGAAATTAATTTAAAGGAAATTTATTTTCAGCTTTTTAGTAGGTTTAAGGGTTATATTTTGTACAATTTTTGTTTTACTATTTCCCTTTTTTCCCTTTTTATTTTTACCTATTCTCTCCTTTTTCTTTTCTTTTTTCTTCTTTGTATTTCCATTTATTCCCTTTTCCCTTTTGTTCCCCTTTTTAACTCTTTTTCCCGAACGCGAACTTTAATCCGAAATTAAATAAATTTAATTTAAATTGAAAAATGATTACATTCTGGACTAAAAAAAGGCTACACCACCTTCCCCTTTAACCCCATAACCTCTAAGACCATGACATTTTTTTATATTAATATGAACCCACCTACCACTGACGCTTGAAGGAATAATAAGTTATTTCATGTTTAAAATAATTGGGGTTAAGCCTCCTCTCAGTTTAAGGCTGATGTTGAAACAATCTCCTAATTGATATGGCCACTTTAAAGCGATGTAGAGCATCCCGAAAGCGAAGTTAATTGAAAGGCCGGAAAGAACAAATAAAATTGACTCTTCAGCAGGAGTAGGATATGTGCCAGTTGAGGCATTCGGAATTAATTTGCACCGCAACGATCAATGTCAAAACAATTCAATTTCATCCATCGAATTCAATTTCGCTACTCAATGCGACTCAATGCGACTCAATGAGCCACTTGAGCCTCCATCCCCCGTCGCTGTAGTAGCTCTTACATATGCGAGTGTGCTCCATTCAAATTCGTTCAACTCCCCGTCAACCGTCTTGCCCACACTGAAATCAATTTGAAATATTTTTACAAATCAAATTTACAAAAAAAAAAAAAAACCTTGTATTACAAAAGGAAAAGGAAAGAAACGAAACGTAGTGCGGGGCAAAAAAAAAACGAAAGCAGAAAGTTAAAGGAGGACGAATGTACATACAGTTGCAGCAGCAATTGAGATTTAAAAGTTTGTTTTTTCGCTGTCACGCGTGTGGAGCGAAGGATAACGAATGGCGTCTGCATTTACATACATATGTGTATGTGTGTGTGTACGTGTGGATGTATCACTGTGTATATGCAAATTTAAATATGTAAATAAATGCGCGGGCGTTCGTGTGTGTATGTTTGCTTATGTCTGCCAATCTCGGCATACATATGTGTACGTGTGCAGGACCCTGTCTGTATGCGTTTAATCCTTTTTACGCGCATAAAAGGATTTAAATTGATATTTTGTTGTTTTTGTCCTCTTGATGCTCCAGGCAGATGCTTTTTTTTGTGTTTGTTTTTGTGTGTGTGTGTGTGAGTGAGTGAGTGTGTCACTTCATACGCCCTCCGGGAATTTTATGGTAAATTGAGACTGATTTGTCTTGTCTTTCTCAATTTAATTATAAGCAGCTTAAGCGGCAAGAACGAGTACTCAGACACAAAACTACATTCGGATTTTTCGGAATTCAATTATAAAAGTAAATTCGAAACTTTGCTGCTTTTACAAATTGAATTTGGTTTTCCTTTGAATACATTTCATACAATTACACCACACAATAGACATTTTCGTTAACCTACACACAAAATCGACGAAAAATTAATGTTTAATCTGAAATTTCCACTGCGCTTATCCGCCCATTCGGTGGCGTAGTCGTAGTCGTGTTTCTTTTCTTTTCTTTTCACTTTATTTTCTTTCAAATTCATTAATCATTCGTCCATTTATGCATTCATTTGTACATCCCATTTTGCTGTTTGTGGGCTTGTAAATAAGTCATAAACGATTCATTTGTGTGTGTCTACGAATGAATAATTGCGCTCGACAAACAGCTGACAGTTGAGGGCGTCGAGAATTCGTCGTGGCTAAGGAGACGTTAAGTGAAGAAAATGCGAGTCCTTGTTATTGTTGTGACTGCTTTCATTTAATGAAGCAATTCGTCAGCTCTAAAAGATTTTTTTTTTTAAATTCCCATCAACAACAACTACAAATAATATAACAATGCTGCGGCATTGATTTTGCAAAAGAAAGAAAATGAACAGAAAAAATCTCCTTGAATGGTTATTATTAATGAATGAAATTGGAAAATGGCAAGGACTAACTCGAAAATGAACAACAAAATGGTCGACCTTTGAACAGACACAATGGCAAATTAAGCTCAAGAATTCGTAGTTATTTTAGTGTAATTTGAAAGGAATTTTCAAATTTGTTCGATTTTTTTTTCATGTATTTATTACTTTTATTTATATACTTTCAAATCCCAACTAGTTGTATAACTAGTTATGCAAATAAAGTTTTTTAAAATTTTGTATTTGATTTTTGGCTTCCCCGCAAATGATGAATTTACAGGTAGGATGCGACACGCCTTCCGATTGAGCGATCGACCCAAATTTTGTTTGCATTTTTTTTAAATCATGTCCAACAGTTAGGAGGCGGCGCCAAAATACTGTCCACTCCATTTCGATTGAATTCTTATTCCTTTGTCACTTTGGTTCATTTCTCTTTCATTCCCTTTCGTTGCTATTCCAAATTGGTTTCAATGCAATATTACTTCCATTTTCATTCCTATAGTGTACATTGTATTTAACTTCTATCTAATTGCCATTTCGAATTACTTTTTTTTTTCATAAAAAAATCACTCTGTGTATGAGCGGCTTAGCATAAAATCAACTCTTTTCATTTCGTTTCTTGGTATGTTACTTATCAACAAAAATGTTAATTTATAGTTTCGCTATAACATCATCCACTTAAAGCAATGCAACTAAAGTTGTTTGTCTCGTTGCCAATGCAAATGCATCTTAAAATTTAGAAAAAGGAAAAAATATATATTTTTCTCTGCAGACGAATTCTTTCAATTTCGTCAAATTCTGTTTACCACTTGCACCCCAGCAGAACTCCCTGGCCATGCACGACAACTGGTAGCACAACAATCAACGCTAATACACTCACAATTCCTCAAGGATATTTACTTTATTTCATTTCTGTGGTTATTTTTATCCGCAAGCTGCACTCGCTTCCATCTTTATTTATTTTTTTTTTTTGTTCTCTTCATTTTGTTTTTGTGGAATTTCTTTTATTATTTTTTTTTTTTTCATTTTCCCTCGCTTTGCTGGCTAAAAGTTTAAATCCAACTAACAAATCTATCAGGATCTAAATTTGGGAGCTTATACTCGTATATTTGCAGCTTTATTATTTTCTTTATTTTTTTCATTGCTACTGCAGCTTTTACTTCTTTGTAATTTTATATGCTTTATTGTCAACGTGATGGAATTTTTTGTCGTTTTTATTATTTTTCATTTCATTTCATTTTCTTTTCTTTTATTTCTTTCACCGCTTATCTTCTTCTTCCTCGTAATATTTTGTAGAAAATTTACAATTTTTTTTGTTCGTTGCTTATATCATTTTGTTTGCTTTATGATGAAAATTGCTCCGTGGCATCGAGCATCGAGCATAGAGCATCGCCACCATCCACATTTTGTCATGTTAAGAAATGAAGCGGATTTGCTGCAGTCCTTCGCTGTGGAAGTACGCAGATTTCTCAAAGCTGCTTTACTGGGGCGTCTTCTCTATCCGTTCTCCCACATCTGCCGGCACACGGAGCGGCGTAGCAGCGCAATTCTTTCATGCTGCTGTTGGCATTGGTGCGCTGCTGTTGCAGCGTGTTGCTGTGATAAGCGAATATCATTTTTATTTTCTGCAAATAGCTGGCAACGCAATTTCGTGCTGTAATATGAACTAACAAATATTTACTTGCAATTTGCAATGGCGAATGTTGCTGAGAAAATTTCAATTGATTTTCAATTGAATATTCTGCAAAATATGTATTACTTAAAGCGCAGCAAGGAATTCATCAAAGCCGACATTCGATAGTCTAACACTTGGGTTGCGTTGGCTCATTTTGAGCCGAAGAATCGATGAGGTTCGAATGCCTTCTCTTGTTTAAGCAATGCTTATGCGTTTACTTCCTCATTTGAAGCTAATTAAATAGTTTCACTTGGCTCAGTACAAATGATGGGACACTCAACGTGATCATATGACTTTAACGAATTTGTTACCCCCAAAAAATCTACTCAACTTTCAGTACCCGTAAAAGTGAAGCCCTTTGAAATCAGAGCGCCGCAGTCACGATGCCAATGCCTAAGGGCGTAGTGAAGTTTTATCATTTCTTTGTTTTTCATTTATTATTTTTGTTTTGCTCCCCTTTCAGCAAATTAATTTCTACATCAAACAAAACTTCTTGGAAAAGTTTATGCCCCGAAATAAATTAATTATCATGTAGGTATGGCTGTGTGTGAGTGGGTGTGGGTGTACATTGTCTTGTCACCTGTTGGCATATCATTAAAAGTAAGCAACTTTTCGTTTATGTAATTTGTCACACCTGTGGTGTATATGCATATACTACAGTGTAGCGCACCAGCCCACAAGAGTACACAAACGAAAAAGTACTGCTAGCAGCGAACACTTGAAACTGCATCAATAGCATACGCTGCTGCCCTGAATAGGAGCGCAGCATAATAGTACGTAAACCAACGTTTGTTTGCTTTTGTCACTTTTCCCTTCGCTTGCATTTCTGTCAGCGCGAGGCAGAATGAAATTTGAATCCTGGCTTTGGCAATAAATGCGATCGGCCAATGCCCTTCTGGCAGCGGTAATAAAATATTGATTCAGAAAGTAGAAATGATTTTTGTATTATAGAATTGTAGATGTAAGCATATTTTTTAGGAATTGAATGTAGTTGAAAGTAAATTGAAAAGAAATTGAAAGGGTCGCCAGGGTATAAAAGCCATGGCGATTCAGAAATAAATCAGAGATACTTTTTGGCTTTCAAACCGAAAACTTCTTTCATTTTGACTAATTGCGGCGACTTCGCCAAGCATAACTGTCAGCGGAGGACCGCTTTAAACATCCAAACAATAGAATAGGGACTACTGACCAAAACAGATTATACATAAATATTATATGGCGATCCTGCCAGGAGAAAATTGGAATTTTCTGGGAGTTTGAGATTTTTAAAAAAAATATTATATTGAAAAGGATAATCAAAATTTTTGAAAAAGAAGCTCATCACACAAACTAATGACGACAATTGAAGAGATCAACCTCATATTTGACAAATATGAGAAGATAGTTGACCAGCAGCCAGAGGCGTATGAGCCAGGTCCACCTCCACCAAGTGTGCCTGCGTACAAACCCACACCGAAGACGGCAGGCCCTCAACCCTTGAGCCTTGAGAAATACAGACGCCGCACACAGCTACAACAGGAGAACAGACGGGTTTTCCTAAAAAACATTGAACCGAAGAAGAAGATACGCGGAGGTAAACTCGTACGCTACCGGCAAGAGTTAGCTGAGCTTCATAAATTAATATCGATGACAACGGAAAAGAACAACAAAGCCAACCTAATAAAAGAACTGAAAGGAAAGAAACAAAGTTTTTATAATGGGAAAGCAACAAAGCAAGCCGCAGCTACAGGAGACTGTAATAAATAATAACAATTCGGAGACGATGACATCAACAGCAATCCCGGAGTACGCGATAACGCTGATTATAATAATTATTCTTTTAATAGTAGCTTATAAAATTAATAAATATTTCAAAACTTACGTACATAAGCATAACGTTAGTAGGCCTTATGCCACAAACGTATAATTAAATAAAAATTATTTTTCTTTTAAATAAACCACAATATAAATGGAGAAATTAGTTCAGGAAATAGATAGGATTTCAAGTAATCTAAAAAAGAGTTCAAAAAGAGGTTACAAAGAAGCAACATTGCTGTCAAAATTGGTAGAAATAAATGAAATAAAAAATCAATTCGACCTTTTAGCTAGCGAAAACGAACAGGACGAAAAAGTAATTTCCCTAAAAATAGAATTCAACTCTTCTTACAAAAATTTAAAAAAACTAATAAATGAACAAATTGAATTAGCTAAGAGTAAAGACGACAGGGAGGAACCAGAAGAAGAAAAAGACGAACTTTTCGAGCTTTTAGAAGTTTTAGATCAAGGTACATCAAGTATATATTCGAAAATGTCTGCATTTAATATGGAAACTGCCATAAAGGCGATCCCTTTGTTTGATGGCAACAAGAAAGAGCTTGAGGCGTTTTTGAAAATTGTTCAAATCATGAATAGCACTTTGTCAACTGAAGCAAGAGAACAACTTATAGATTTCGTTTACTACGTGAAATGCAGTGCATCTGTTAGGACAACCTTGGGCGCGGTATCGGTACCAAAAGATTTTGAGACGCTTAAGAAAAGGCTGTCGGAGGCGTATAAGAAAATTGTGACTATACAGCAGTTACACACTTCTTTGTCTGGCTTGACACAGAGAAGATTGTCAATTACTAACTTTAAGGATAAGTTGTTAGGACTTATTAATGACTTAAATGAATTGCAAATAAGTAATATAGGGGTGAACGCAACGGAAGCTCAGCGATTAACGATAGTGAGTTCAAATGATGAGTATGCACTATCAGTTTTTAAAAATGGGTTAGACGAAAATTATAAACAAACAATTTTTGCGGCACAACCAGATTCTTTAATTAAGGCTATAAACTTATCATTGGAATTAGAACAGAGCAGGCAAACTGAGCCGGTCTTGATTTTGAATAGGAACAACAACAATTTCAATAATAACAACAATTTTAGGAACAATAACAATGGTTACAGAAACAATAATAATTTTAGGAATTATAATAACAACAACCATTTCAATAACAACAATAATTTAGGGAACAATAACAATGGTTACAGAAACTATAACAACTTTAGAAATTACAATAATAACAATACTTTCAGAAATAATAACAATTTTAGAGGCAACAACTACAGAAATTATAACAATCAAAATAGGAATCAAAACGATAGTTACAATAGAAACCAAAACGATAACAGAAACCGGGGTAACGCAAGGGTGAATGTGTTAAGCAACCAGGGAAACGAAGTCAACCCGGGGGACAGTCAGCAAGGACCTTCGGGGGAAAAACAATAAAAAACAGAATTTTTAAAATCTCGGATAATTTGACCAATTATGTCACACTAAAATGTGTTCAATTTGGTCGTACGCGTACATTTTTAATAGACACAGGAGCAGATATATCCATCTGCAAAACATCATCTGAGATAGATTTGAATATTAATAGTAATAACAAATGTAAACTGACAGGCATTACTAAAGATGAAATATCTTCGTTGGGTTCTGTGAATTTATCATTATGTTTTGGGAAAGATAGAGCGCACCATGAATTCCATCTGGTGGAAGAGGATTTTCCAATTTTAACTGACGGAATTTTAGGTAGGGATTTTCTAATTCGATTCATGTGTAAAATTGATTATGAGACTTTTACGATGTCGGTAATGTTTATTGAAGATGAATATATAGTCCCAGTGGCTATTAAAATTCCTACACAAAATTGCTATATAATTCCACGTCGGTCTGAAATGATTGTGCCCATAAAGTTGCATTTGGAGGAGGATAGTGTTATTCTGAACCAAGAATTGGCAGAGGGGGTGTTTTTGGCAAATTCTATAGCACCAGCTAAGGGCGTCTGTCACGTAAAAGTAATTAATGTAAATGATAACGAAGTTACACTGAAAGAAATTTTACCTAAAACAGAATGTTTGAGTGAATATAAAATTTTGAGATATAACGAAAAAGTTAAGGGAACCCATGATGAAGAACGTTTTAAGAATTTATTAGCAGAGCTGAAATTAGAAGACTTGGATGTGCAATCTGCAAAAGAATTAGAAACGATTGTTAGAAATTATCAATACGTATTCCATCTTGAAGGTGAAAATTTGTCTGTTAATAATTTTTATACTCAGAATTTGAGGTTGGATGATGATACTCCTGTATATATTAAAAATTATAGACTACCACATTCACAGAATGAGGAAATTGACAAACAAGTAAAGAAATTAATTGACGAGGATTTGATAGAGCCATCTGTTAGTGCGTACAATTCACCACTGTTAATAGTACCAAAAAAGAGTGAGGATGGTGAGAAGAAATGGAGGCTAGTCGTTGATTACAGACAGTTAAATAAGAAACTAATTAACGATAAATTTCCGTTGACAAGGTTGGAAGACGTTTTGGACCAGTTAGGTAGAGCGAAGTATTTTTCCACTTTGGACATGACTAGTTCCTTTCATCAGATTGGTCTAGATGAAGAATCAAGACCACTGACGGCGTTTTCAGCGTCGAGGGGGCATTTCCAATTTAAAAGATTACCATTTGGGTTGAAAATATCTTCCAATAGCTTTCAACGCATGTTAACTATTGCATTGAGTGGCTTGAGCTCAGGCGCATTTTTGTACGTTGATGATATCATCATTTTTGGGTGTAGTTTGCAACACCACAATAATAATTTGGTAAAGGTTTTTGACAGACTGAGTAAATACAACCTGAAGTTGAATCCAAAAAAATGTTGTTTTTTGAAACCAGAAGTCATTTACCTTGGTCACCAGATTACTAGTAAGGGTGTAAAAACCGATCCGAATAAACATAAAACGATACACTCGTATCCTGTACCCAAGAATGCTGATGATGTACGTAGATTCGTCGCTTTCTGCAATTATTACAGAAAGTTCATACAAAATTTCGCGGAAATAGCAAAATGCTTAAATAACCTCCTTAAGAAAAAACAACCCTTTATTTGGACAGATGATTGTCAATTAGCTTTTGAAGTTTTGAAAGAAAAATTAATAAACCCACCAATTTTAAAATATCCTGACTTTGACAAACCGTTTGTGTTGACAACAGACGCATCTGATTATGCGTTAGGTGCTGTACTTTCTCAAGGAGAAATCGGAGAAGATTTACCAATTTCATATGCCAGCAAATCTTTGAATAAGCATGAATTAAATAAGCCAGTTATTGAAAAGGAACTTTTGGCGATACATTGGGGGATTAATTTCTTTAGACCATATTTATTTGGACGCAAATTTATTGTGGTTACTGATCACCGACCATTAGTTTCTTTATTCTCGCACAAGAATCCATCTTCAAAGCTGACGAGAATACGAGTAGATCTGTCTGACTATGATTATGAAATTGTTTACAAACAGGGAAAGATCAATACAAACGCTGACGCATTGTCAAGGATAAAAATAGACTCAGATTTGTTAAGAACAATGATTCCGAAAACGGAAGATAAGTCCGCGAAGAAAACATTAGTAATGACAAGGGGCATGACTGCAAAGGACATTGCAGAGAAGAACGTAGATAAGGAGAAATGCGAGTCTCAATCGAAGTCTGATCAACTTCATTGTTGGGACTGCACGTCCATTTCTGACGTTAAAAATGTGAAAAAGTTGAAATTTATTATAGAGAGCGATTTGAATATTAGGGGTCCCCAAAGAATTGAAATATTAAATAATTTAATACTGGTACGATGTAGTGATAATCTGAACAAATTCGATTTGTCTTTAGAGAAGCTATCATCGAGGATGAATACAGTAAATATTAAAGAGCTAGCGCTAGACGAAAATGACATGATATTTCGGTATATGTCAAAGGAAAAGTTTAAGAATTTATATAATGTGTTGCAACACGATAGATTAAAGAATAAACGCTCAGGAGTCAAGATATTAATATATAAAAGTCCCCAAAGAATAGAAGATGAAGTAACAAAAAAATAAATTGACAGAAGAATATCACAATTCGCCTTGCGGAGGGCATTTCGGAATCAGAAAAACCATTTTAAAACTAAAACAAAGATTTGTTCGGAAGAATTTGAGCAGAATGGTAAAAAAATTTTGTGTCAAGTTGCACAAAGTGTGCGTTAAATAAACAAATAAGACATACAAAGGAACAGTTGATAGTCACAAAGACGCCAAGCACAAGTTTTGAAATCGTTCAAATTGATACTGTGGGACCATTGAGAATTTCTAATGGTTATCGCTATATTTTGACAGCCCAATGTGAATTAACAAAATTCGTTCTGGCATTTCCCATGGAAACCAAAGATGCAGACACTGTAGCACACACTCTCGTAAATCAATTTATTCTCAAGTACGGTTGTTTTAAAGTGCTAAAGTCCGACAAAGGCACCGAATTTGTAAATGAGCTCATGAGCAACATTTGTAAACAATTAAAAATGCAACAAGTATTTTCGGCACCATATCATCATGAAACTATCGGTGGTGTAGAAAGAAACCACAGGGTACTTAACGAATATATGCTTGCATTTGCCGATGACCAAGAATGGGACAAGTGGGTTTCATTTTACACTTTCGCGTATAACACTACTCCAAATGTTGATACGGAGTACACGCCGTTTGAATTAGTTTTTGGTAAATTACCGTATTTGCCGAGTGATGACATTATGAAAAGTCAGCCTGTGTATAACATGGAAAATTACGCGAATGAAGTTAGTTTCAGGCTGAAGGCATCTATAGAAAAGGCAAAAGAAATCATTAATAGAGTTAAATTGAAAAGAAGAAATGACAGCGAAACAAAAATAAATCCATTAGTCGTAGATGTAGGAGATTTAGTTATAGTAAAGTTAGGTGGTAGAAGGAAAAACCAGAGTCCTTACCATGGACCTTATAAAGTACTAGAAGTAGATGGGGTAAATTGCCTTGTAGAGATTAAGGGACATATTAAGAAACTTCATAAAAATAACTTGAAAAAATATATCGTAGAAACATAGACTTATATATCCATGTATTAATTATTAAATTTTTTTTTTATTTTTGAACTATATTTAACAATATTCAATTTTTAACATTATATATATAATTTTTAAACCAAATATTATATATCATTATTTTTACAATACTTTTAATTATTTCTAGATGATCATTTTAACTGAATTGATATTATTAAAATTAAGATTTCAAATTTGTAATATTTTTAAGGAATTCATTTATTCTTAAAATCAATTTTGTTAATTTTAATTAAATTAGTGTAAACATTTACATTATATATTTTTAAATTTCTTATCATATCAATTAATTCAATCATACTAATATTTTATTTTATAACTTTTCTTATTTTTTTTGAAAATTATTTCTACACAACTAAAATTTCATTTTTCGTTTTTCCAAATAATTTTCATCTAAAGGGTAAGGGTGTGGTGTATATGCATATACTACAGTGTAGCGCACCAGCCCACAAGAGTACACAAACGAAAAAGTACTGCTAGCAGCGAACACTTGAAACTGCATCAATAGCATACGCTGCTGCCCTGAATAGGAGCGCAGCATAATAGTACGTAAACCAACGTTTGTTTGCTTTTGTCACTTTTCCCTTCGCTTGCATTTCTGTCAGCGCGAGGCAGAATGAAATTTGAATCCTGGCTTTGGCAATAAATGCGATCGGCCAATGCCCTTCTGGCAGCGGTAATAAAATATTGATTCAGAAAGTAGAAATGATTTTTGTATTATAGAATTGTAGATGTAAGCATATTTTTTAGGAATTGAATGTAGTTGAAAGTAAATTGAAAAGAAATTGAAAGGGTCGCCAGGGTATAAAAGCCATGGCGATTCAGAAATAAATCAGAGATACTTTTTGGCTTTCAAACCGAAAACTTCTTTCATTTTGACTAATTGCGGCGACTTCGCCAAGCATAACTGTCAGCGGAGGACCGCTTTAAACATCCAAACAATAGAATAGGGACTACTGACCAAAACAGATTATACATAAATATTATACACCTTTGAAAACAGAATTATGCCATCTGGGTACAAAAAATGCAATTCAATTTCGTTGGAATTTCTCAATGATTTACAAAAGTACAAAAAAATGAAATTTCTCTCGTTGCCATTTGTTCAATGACATGTGTGTGCGTGTGACATGTTACGACGCTTCCGCTGTCCCTCAAAGGGAACGCTCATTACATTTCCGCTTTTATGCTTTAATTCGAGCGACTTGTTTCCGTGCGCTTCTTCCCCCGCTAGTCGGGACGTAAAATTTGTTTATCGTACTTTTGGTAAACTTTTTTCTCCTCTCATAATTTTTTTCTCCATTTCGTTTTGTTATTTACTTTTTTTTTTTTATTTCAAAGTATGAGTTATGTACCAATCATAATTTAATGACTTCCTGCGTGGATAATCTTTCCGGCATTATTGGAGCTGGCAGGCAGCAAACGGGGACATTGCAAACGCTCTGAAATACGGTAGGGCTCGGCGCGTGGAATTTCACAAATACAATTGGGAGCAAATTACTGTTCGTTGGCTGAATTATGCGAAAATATTTGTTGACTCGTAGGAGGTGGCAGAATGGGTGTCTCGAAATGGGATATGTTGCGCAGTGCCGCACTGTGCTGGGTTGGCTTCAGTTGAGTTGAGTTGGTTGCGATTTTCCTTTTATGAGGCTGGCTAACGATTTTTGTCACTTGGGCATATGCCGTCGCCTGTAGTCATCGTGGGCTGTTCGCTGGCAGCAGAGTTTGTGCATTTCGTAAATTGGGTTGTTGAATTGGGCTCAGAGGGAATTGAAGATGGATTTGTGTAATCAAAGAAAAACATTTCCTAATAATCTGAATTCGAATCTGATGTAATTTAATATTCAATTGGAACCAAAGGAGGGATATGCCATTTCCGCTATGCGCAGTCAGCTAAATCGTTAATGGCATTAATGGAGTTTAGAAGGGCTTTAAGCACAAAATTTCACATACTTCCGACCAAAGTGAATATACCCATACCCTCATGAGGCGTAGGGTATAAATGCACCAACACAACTTTGTGAATATATCAACAATTTTACAATATGTGACATTTTTGCACCGATTTTGGCTAAACTGAGATCATTCGAATGAATTCGGTTTTTGGTCTGCAACCAATTAAAAAATCTCCTACTTACTTAAAAATCACTCATACGCCATGTACAACGCCGCTCATTACATTTCCGCTTTTATGTTCTAATTCGAGGGACTTGTTTCCGTGCGCTTCTTACCCCGCTAGCAGCCTCTATCATCTTTCGACTACCCTCATATATTTTGTTTCAACGATCAATTTACTAATGAGCAGTTTATTTAAAATATTGTGCTCTCGCTACAGTTCTAGCTGCTAAACAATATTTTTTTCGAATGATTTATTAACATTATTTTCCCTTTCTCATCCTCCAAACACAAAATGATGGGAAAGCAAAATCGCCCAGTCAAATGGATACTGCACCATATTAATTTCTACATTGCTACAAACATACATTAGTTGTGACCAAACTGACCAACATTCAAAGGTCCTTAAATTTCGAAATATTAGAAATGTTAGAAATCAAATGCTTCAGATCTCAAAACATTACAAAATATATTTGAAATATTTCTGCGAAAAATACTTTGCAACAAAATCCATCAAAAAAAATAATCGATTGCAAGGGATTTTCCAAAATAGCTCAAACGCAGAAACCATATTGAAATTGACAACACAATATTTGAATTTCGCAAATGGCAAATGGTGCTACTTTGCGCGCAACATATTCAGCTTATTTTTCAACACGAAATGGCAAATCCTATAAGCAAAGAGGAGAATACACAAAAGAGAAAACAACAACAACAACAATAACAGAGAATGCGGAAAATTGCAAAGAAATGAAATGAAACGTAATATAAATCTGAAAAAGGTGGCAAGCAAATCCATACAGAAATGGATGCCATTGCGATTTCGTTGTTTCCATGCTGGGCCACTGAACCACTGAACCGCACCTCAACCAATTCGCCTTCCATGCCGTTCAGTTCAGTTCGATTTTCTATTTGAGTTTGTGTTGTGCTGTGCTGAGCTGAGTTGAGTTGCGGGTGACGCTGACACGAAATTGTATTATTTTTCTTTTGATCCAAATTTATTTACGAGAATATAAACGGGAGCTACTTTGAAACTACCGACCGCCCCGCCCGTCTGCTCTTGCCGAACTGACGATGTCAGGCGCGTTCGTCTGCGGCTGAGCGCGGTCGCAAAACTGACAGATTTTCTACTACTTTTTTCACGATTTGTTTCACTTTCTGGTGTGCCGTTTTTGTACTTGTTGTTGTTGTTGATGGTGGTGGTGGTTTCAGCTGCTTGCGTCGGCGTTATACTTGTATTTTGCCAAATTGTGGCTTGCGCTCTTATAGTGGCCCGTGTTATTGCTGCTGTTGTTGTTGTAGTGGTGTACAGGTCCTGTTTGTTTGTATTTTGGTAAATGCATGTAGATTTCTTTTCTGGTTGTTTTTCGTATGTATTTGCGTGCATTTGCTTGTGCTGTTCTGTATTTTATGCATTTCTCTCTTGTTTTATTTTTATTTTTACTTCCTTTTTTTTTGGTCGGAGCTTTCGAGATGAATGTAATTCATTTATTTTGGTTTTGGGGTGTCGGCACCGTTGGCAGGGAACCGGAACCCACCAACGAAAGCGGAAAAATTAAACAATAGTGAAACGAAATGAAATGATACGAATGCGCGCGCTCTCATACGAATTGCCGTCATTCATGCGGCAAATAAGAAAATGCTGAAATTACATTTGCAAGGTGCAAGGATTACGTTTCGAAATGGAAACTGCAGCGGTACGTTGGCTTTTATTGCATATGAATGTGTGTGTGTGTGTGTGTGTGTGTGATATGTTATGTGCAAAGGTGTGAAAAATGACAACTGCAAGCGTGCTCTGGCAATGATAACTTTGCGGATTTGTGTATTGGCGATTTTAAAAAATATTATATTTGCCATGACCAGGGGAAGGGATTTTGTTGACCTACAAAATTCGTTGCATACTTTTAGTGACGAAACCTGAAAGTGACAGAATTTCAAGTTGATATTTCAATAATTAACACTTTATCGTTATTTAAATGATTAACATTAATGACTGCTCTTGCCCTAACCTTACTGACAATCATAAAAATCCTAATTGAATTATATTTAATTAAGCCAGTAATTGCTTTCTCCTCACTACTTCAATTACATCTTACCGCTTTGCAATTTGCATTTATTTCTATTCTGCAATTGCAGCTTATCGCTACGCTAAATCACAGCGTGTCAATTACACTCCACTCCTGAGCTAATCTGGCTTAGTCATCACTCCCACATCATGCACAGGAAGCTTCTCTCCTATAACGCTCTGTTGTGTACAATTCTTGTACCCATACCCAAGCGCATTCAAATGCATAATTCAAACGCAGCTTGAAGTAAGCAAACACCAATAAACAGTTAAGGTTCACGTATACATATACCAGTTCCCAGCAAACATGACTTATGCGAATGGCGAAAATCATCTTCTCATTGCTTTTTTGCAACCTTTCGGAAAAGGGACTGGAAAATATAAGGCTGACATAACTGAAATAGTGAACCAAACTAAATTTAATTCAAAATTGTTCTCGCAGATTTAACAAATTTAGAATATCCGGAGGAAGCCTCTCTTTTAAATCAGAGATCATCCGAAGTACTCCTATGTGGATTAACTCGCCCTAAAATGCTCATGACCTCGATCTGCCATTGATAAATAAAAAAAAATAAGTTCATAATAAGTAAGGAAAATAAGTAAAGCGGACCGCCACTTATTCTAGCCACAATGAGCTCGCCAACTTGTTATAAGGAGATGGCATTGCGGGGTTATTCCCCCCTTATCGTCAATCTCGCTAATGTTTGCTGGGTTACTGCAATAGAAGGGTAGCTGGTAGCTTCCGGAATTGGCTAAGTGTGTGTGTGTGTCTATCTGTACTAGAGGATCGGGCTGGTAATTGATGTCAATAAGCGATAATTGAATTAACAGTGAAATGCACAATGCAGCATTGTCATCGTAAACGCCATCACCCGTTGTTTCTATACGGCACACGAAGGTGCTACTAATAGCTTAAATATTTTATTTTTTCCGCCATTTTTTTCCTGAAATTTGTCTTGTCGTGTGATATTTTTTTACAGCACTAAAAGCTTAAGTTGACAAGATTAACTTTAATTGAACTGTGATTCATTTATTCGGTGTTGTTTTTTTTTGTGGGTTTTGTTATTTTGCTGCTCTTCCCTCTATCCTGGTTCGGTTTCGCTGGGGTCCAACTACTGCGGCGCTAATTCGTTGATCGGATTTGGAATTGTGTGTGTGAAACAATTGTTGCTTTAAGTCGCTTTGAGGAATTTGGAAAGTAAAATGTTTGCTTTTAATGGGTTAACATAGAATCTTCCTAAGCGAGTGTAATGAGAGAAGCTAATGAGATTTACTTACAAATTTGTGTTGCTTAGTTTGTAATGGCGCATCTTACCTGGAAGAAAAAGAGAAAATACTTCATAGTTACATTAACAATTCGATAGTATTTGGGTACTTTAAACAAAAAAAAGTTATAAAAAGAGATAAGATTAGTGTCACATGAGTGAGGGTCATCAAAAATGATTGCATTCATTTATAAATGCATTTTTTTTTCCTCTGCAATGTCTTAAGTTTTAAAAAGTGTCAAAGAGTTAATCAAAGTATAATATTTGTGAATTGTTAAAAATTGCAAAGGCCAACACCACCAGCACCACCACCGCAATTACTAACAAATTTTTAATAGTTTTTCTTCAAGTATTTCAGCGCGAAAAATTTTGTATAGAAGAACCAACTCCGAACCTCCACGCAAACTCATCTAAACTATCCGAGCAACTATTGCCATTGTTTGTGCTAATTTCACGACAAAATCCTTGACTCCATGCCTGGTAAGCAGTACGACTGCATGTCGTGTCGTAGCAAGAAGAGCTCGAAAATTAATTATCACAAAAATGTTCCCTTGTAATTAGCAAAGTTCTGAGCGAAACTTTCTGACTCGAATTGTGTCGCAAAATATTCGCATAACAACACAAAATATTATCCTCGGCATCCGCCAGGACGCACATGCCGGCAGGCAGCAATAGTAGTGTGCCCGCTACAATGTCAGGCGGTGGGGTGGGCGGCTGTTACAAAGTACGAAGGACAGGCCACAGAACTGCTGTCATGACTTCTTCACTCTACGCTGTTTCCGCGCCACTCAGCGTAACGCCTCTGTGACTCGATCTCTGCCTATCTTTCTCTCTTCCGCAGTCAGTTTGTCACTGGCACCAGGACCCAGGACAAAACACGAAGGAAATAAGTCAAGAGCGCGCGCTAAAGTATTAACTTGGCTACGCTGGTGGCGTCGCCTTCCTGCGCGAAAAAAAGTTTACATTTTTTAGAAAATGTTTCGGCAACTATGTCGTTGGCAATGGCTTTTTTACGTAACATCAAAATAAGAGCAAAACTAAAATACCAAAAACAGCCACAATGAATCCCTTTGGCAGCCATTATGCCAGGATACGGAAACATTTCTAAGCTATTGGCAGTCATGTTTGAGATTTTTTTTTCGTTGTATTTGTTGCTGCCGCCTTGTTCCGTACCGAAAAGGCTCTTCGGCGAATGCAAAGACAAAAGCCAACTACACCACTTGTTGTTGGCGCTGTACATGGTTTTTATTGCAGCACTTTTTGCTGTTGCTGTGGCTCGGTGTTTGGCGCTGCTTTTACTTGCTGAGCCCTCGGAGGATGCCGGTCCTGTGAGTGCCACGTCGAGTGATGATATTAGCGAGGCTCATGCACTTCTTGTCAGTGTCGTTAATTAAAAATTACGTTAGCATGGCGGTCGAGCGCAAGCAAATGCATTTAATGGCGGTTAATTTGCGACTACAGAAATGATGGCGTTGGTCAAAGGACGAGCTAAAATAAATTATGAGTTGCTCATATTTTTCTGAGTGGAATTATTGAAACATTTCATAAACTGAGAGGAGGCAAAATGTCTGTCCGTCTTGTTTGTCCAACCAAAAGAGATGTCCAGGCCGTAAAAAAATCTGTTTTCAAATCTCACACAACCACAAAAATCAATCACTCAGACGATTTATTGGATAACATCAGCAGCATCACAACGGTTTTCCCCCTGACAGTACATTACACTGGCAAAACGTAAACAAACAATAATAATAATAACAATTACAAACAATGCGACAGCAACACATGTGCCACAACAATGCACAGGAGGGAGAGTAGTAGGCAGGGACGTATCCAGGACAAATTTCCGGAAGGCGTTTCCATCAAGAAAATTTAAAAAGGACATTAAAATAAAACTAGAAATTACTCGAGAACACTGATGGCATATTCGTGACCAGCAGCCCAGAAAATACTAACAAAAAATGTGTGAAACCTTGGGGGTTTTTTACGTATGTACTGTTTAACCATTGGTACCCCCGTATTTTCATAACAATTATTAAAATTTTTCTATTATTTTAGATGAGGTTCGAACCCCACTGAATACGTCTCTGATAGTAGGTACATGCCTATATGTTCAAGCACATAAATGTGCGTATATGTGTGTGTGTGTGTGTGTTAGTGTGTGCATGTGTTACTGTGGGTGAATGTACTGAAGGATGAACACAACACAACCTTAAGCTGCCTCTTTCATTAGATGAACAGCAAAGCCGTCCAGTGCCAAGTCCGAGTAGTGCAAATTCTGCAAAGCCAAATGCCATCAGCAGGGATTAACAAGCAGAATTTGCGGCACTCACACACGTACACATTTATGCATGCATGCGTGCAGCTGTGTATGGAGTACCTTTTCTCATTCTTTCTCCCGCTTCCTCTCTAAAACTATTCTCCTCCCTTCATTTACTTCCGAAAATTTGCGTTTCTAGTGGACTGCATCATGTCTTTGGTCGTCTGCTGGCATTTATGCTTCTGCATTTAAGTGTTGGTGGGTTTGCCTTCCCAGCTGGCTGGTACTTTTGTGTTCATGTGTGCGCGTGTAAGTGTTGTTAATTGATATATGGCACACATACACACATTCGCTCATTTCAATGCATATTCCGGCCCCAACATAGCAAATTAATTGCTTGGCCGATTGTGTACCGGCAATGTTTGCTTTAAATTTTCATTTTCAAGCAGAGATTTGAATGGAATTCATGTACATAAGTGATATTTATTTCTACATGACTTAAATAGGTAACTTTTGAATTTATGCTTTGATTTATGCTTGATTCCTGATTATTATTGAATTGACTATGCATAAAAAGAGCAAAGGCTGTTCTGAGATAAAGACATGCTAATAAAATATAATTGAAACAGCCGATAAATTGAGTATGTTGAATTAAAATCGCTCATACGCCCGAGAGAGCATGGTGAATATTTATTTGGATAAGAGAATGGTATTGCATAAGGTACTTTAATGTTAAATATAATGGGTTAAATCGCAAAAAAACATTTGAAATTCTTGTAATTTACTGAAATTGATCCAACAATTAAACATTTTGAATTAATTTTCTTAATTTTTGGCAATTTTTTTTAAAATAAAATCATTGTATTTTTTAAACACTATTTTTTAGGTTTGTTAAAAATTAAAAGTTTTAAATTTTTTTAATATATTTTAAAAATTAAAAAAAAAAAATTATTTTTTTTTTATTTTGGTTAATTTTTTCTTTTGTGGGATTATTTAAAAAAATGTGCAAGTTTTCTGGTCTTTTTAATGTTACTTAGTGTTGCTGTTTCTTAATAATTTGCTTGAATCGAAATTCATCCGTACCTTTTGCAACCAATGCACAACGTAATTCATCAACTTCCATTATCAAATTTGCCGCAATAAACCATTTGTGCGTTAAGAGAAATTAATATCACTCATACGTCATGTGAATCACTTATGGAATATACAAACTCCAAAGAAAAAATAAATAATTTCCTACCATTTTGCCGCCTGTAGTATAAAAATTTAAATATAAATCACAAAACCTACAACACCACTCGCAATCACAATCACAATCACACGCCCACACATTGGGGCAGCCTACCCATTAACGACAGCAATTTGCCGCTTTTTAAAAACGTTAAGAAAAATTCAAAAGCCTCCAGACCTCCAGACCTCTAACAAAAACATTTCACATAGTGCCTCTTTTTCTTCATGTTGGGGCGTCAGGCAAAAACACCTACTAGCTGCAAAAAAATACTATTTAGCATATACTTGTTAGAGGCTGGGAGCAATGCCGGTGTGTTTTTTTTTTTTTGCTGAGTGTGATTGTATGAATGTGTTTCTCACAATTGGCAGCAGGTGTTGAAATTTCAAGCATACATTAAGGCTCAGACGACGCACAGGCAAGTGTTGCTAAATTTGTGTAATAAATAAAATAACAAACAAACAAACGTTTTTCTCACACATTTTTTCCAAATTTTTCATTTTTATTTTTTGTTTTTGGTTGAAAAAAAACCCCAAAAAAACCCATGAAAACAACATGAAAAAAGTGGCGACAAATGTTAAGAAAATTTAAATTTTATTACCGTAAATGAAAAGAACAAATGGCAAACATGGCTACTGACATGTGGCGCGGAGGAGGGGGGTGAGTTTTCCGATTGTTGTTTTTCAGTGCCGCAAAGTCAAACTCGAGAAGGCAAAAAAAATCTGTGGAAATTGTGAATACAAACTGGGTGCGGTTGGGTGGTAAGGTGAGTGAGGTTATGGCTTCGGAAGGTTCAGCAAAAAGTCAAGTTATCAAATGTCAATTGAGGGTTGCTTTCGGTGTTTCGCCTGTATGTTAATTAGTATTATAAAAAGTCATAAAAAGGCGTCCCGGCAATTAATTATGTTGCTGTTGTTACTGTGTCGTTTCTTTTCGTTTTTTATTATTCCAACAGCACAAAAGTTTAAAAGCGTAATAAAATTGTATTCTAGCACAGGTTTGGGTCATATTTTATCTGCCAAAAGAGTGTAATTAATTTGGTTTTCGAAAGGGTGACGTTTTATTTTTCAAATTATTATAATTTGTTTGGTGTAGGTGGGCAAATGCTCAGTGGCATTTGATGTAATAAAAAAAAACGCCATCATTAAAGTAATTGTAAAGTTTTAAAACTCTGTGTATCAAATTAGTTTAAAAGGTTTGTTTTTGTAAATTGAAACTTTTGCTAGTATTAAGTTCCTTTTGTTGCCACATCTCCTCTGTTTATTGTCATAACATACTGACATGCATTCGACTGTACTATTTACTGACTTATGCTAATACACAGTACACACAAATACACTGAGTGTAACACCAAAAGTCAATACACTCGCTGTAGCAATAGTTTTTTGCCCTGCTCCTATTCTGTTTCAGTGCTACATGGTAAAACAATGCACTGCAATGGTGGACCCCTCTTCGTTGCTCGGTTTACCCACAATTCGTTACTGCTCTACCACATATTTACCGATTGCATTTTTGGTTTTTGTTCTCTGCTTTTAGGTTGCTGTTGCTGTTGCTTCTGCTTTTGCTGTTCTGTTGTTTAGCAGTTTTTGCCTGCGTATGCTCGCATTTGTATTTGTTTTCCTTTTATTTGTGTATTAAGGTCAGTGTAATAATTTATAGTTGCAGCATAAAAATGTTTATTTTAGGATTTATTGTTCTTTTTTGTCAGTGCGATTATTTTTTAAGTTTTTAACTATTTTTCCCAGTTTCATTTAGGTATGAGTTGGATTTGCATTTAGCTACAGATCCTTCTTAAGAGACTTTAATTAATTTTCATATCATTCACACAATGACCGCAGTGCCATTCACGCCAGATCTGTCCAGTTGTCAGTTGATAGTGACAGTTGTGAAAAGGAAAAAAATTGGACTCAAGATCTGCCGAGAAGCTTAACATTTGAATGTAGTTCAAGTCATTTGTATGATTCTACCGAACCTCAAACCTCCTCCCGGAATACAGCTCCCAAAATACTCCTCTCCTTTTATCCTCTCAGGTTAGAGAAGTAAAATAAAAGTTAAATTCAAATTTAAAATACACCCAAAAGCACTGTATTTCAGGAGTCCAACAGGTGGGCAGACATTTTTAGAGCACTCACCAAATTGATTTTGAAAATTTTGTTTTGAGAATTCTAGTTCATCATAACTCATCATAACTTTTTTGTATCTGGTATCTGGATTTTTACGCTTTTAACACCAACCAAATCTCTTTTTTTAATTATCCTTACTTTGGCTACTTTCCCTATTAATTACTTTTAATACAATTACTATCCTTCTTTTATTTACGAACTATACCCATGTCGTTAATTTTCTTTTTCTATTTGTGTATGACTTTGCATTGCTTGGGTTTGCTTCACCTCCTACCTTCAGCTCCTGTGCCAGTTACGGCTCTTGTCTGCTCATGACCGCATTCAAAATTCAACTTGAATTTATTGCGCCCCACCTCAGTGCCCGACACTCGAAGTTGTTTATTTTGTGCTAATCTGCGCCATGTGGCGCGTGGTCTACGCTGGTGGCCACTTTGGGGGCAATATTTTATTGTTTATAGCGGTTGGTTAGCACCGTGCCAGCAACTATTCATTTTATATATGTGTGGGTACTATGTTTTCGAAAGTAGAGATGGGCTAAGAACAAGTCGGCACGAATTACGGCATTAAATCTGTAAACTTAACAAAAGGTTGTAAATGGTTAATGTAATCAGAAGTGGTGAGAATTTGGCTTTCAACGACTTTGCATAGGGTAAACACTTTGATTAGTTTTCATATGTCTTGCGATATGGTAAGGATTGGTTCGAAAATTGGCACACGCACACGTGGCGTATGAGTGATGTGTATTTTACTTTGCACGCCCAAGCGGTTAGAGAACACATGTGGCAGCACACGCACACGTAAATGAATCAATAAAATATTTAATTAAAATGCTGGCCTACCTCGAGTCTTGTTGTAATTATGAAATTATGCAAACTATGAAGTCCAAGTGGAAAATTATGTAATCAGTGGGAAAAATCAACAAACATTACAAACGCAACGTAATGCCCTGAAATCCTTTTTAATTTCTACAAAAATTATGCAATCATTTTTCAGGCTTTTCAATTAAAATACGTGTACAAATAAAAATACAAATGCAAACGATGTGAATAAATATGAACGCCGTATGCGGGACGAGGACAAGCGAGAAAACGAAAATTCGCGGAAAATTACTTTGCACGCACCTTTGCATTTGATACGAGCGATTTTCTGAGCGATTTCCATTTGCCATTCGCAATGCAAATTCATCACGTAATCGTTAGCAACATCAGCAACAACAACCGCACGTTGTGGAAGCCGTGCTTCGTTATGCCCTGCCATATTGCATTATTTGAAGTTTTTCGCTATTGTTTATTGTAGTCGAGCATTCTTGAATTTCGCTTTTTTCCCCATTCGAATGTATTTGTATGGGAGTCTGTGTCCATGTTAGTGTGTTCTATGTGCTGGCACTCCCCTGTTTTTTTCATTTTATTGTTCGCTTTTGCCTGTTCCACAATTTATACAATTTATAGTTTCGCGGTATTTAAAGCCCTTTGGCAAAAGAGTTAAGCTGGCCATATACCAAAATGTAATATTTTTTTCATGGCTCACACAATTCATTTCTTCATTAATTCGTGTGCAATTTATCATTTGTAAATTTCAAGGCATTTACAATTAAATGCATTAAGCGGAAAGCCATTCATTCGTTTGTAGTTGCTCTTCTCTTTCATTGCCGAATGCTTTTCCGAATAAAGAGAATTAAAGTGATGATAGGAACATTGCAATGAAAACTTTCACTTAAATTCGCATGTAATTAATTTAAATGGTTCCCCTTAATTCGTTTGCCTCTTTCGATACAACCTACAATGGCAATGGGATTACTAGCCAGTGAGTGAATAGACTTTAAAGCTGGCTCATTGAAGGTGAGGAACATTATTTGATGTTGGGATGTTATATTTGAAGGATTGGTATCATTGAAGAATTTTTATTAAAGACCATGTACCCATAAGAAATTTATCTTGAGAACAGATAAAATGTTTTTCTGTAACTTGTCCCAGTTAGGGATTCCCTAACATGTGTACTTAAGTTTATTTGATAGTTTCGAATATAAGAGCAAACAACGCCACCTATTTTGTATGTAAAGCTGCCACGCTTGCACGGAGAAAAATATCAAAGCGAAACGTTGTCAAAATGTAACGAAACGGAGTCTTTTTCCTCTGAATGTTCGGATTTTGACCACAAAACGTTGAAAGTGTTTGATGCATTGAAACGATTCAATTCATTTTAAGTATATATGTAATACTTCTATATTGTCAGTATCCTATCTCTGCAATGTGTTTTCACTGTAAGAGCGAAATAGGAAGAATTGAATTTTGTATTAGTTTGACAGAGAAATCCGAACTTTTTCATATATTTTGTCTCTTGATATCAGTGAATGTACTTTCACTATACAGGCATATGATGTTAAGACTGCAGTATTTATGTTTCACGACTGAATATTTTTGTTGTGGATTTTTGTTCTCAGTGCTGTTTTCGAATCTTACAGATTTTTTTTCAAGACATTAGAGATTTTTATTGAAACACATTTTAAATCACTATTCTTTTTTGTGTTGGGGTCTGCCACGCCCACTTTTCGAATTTTACCCCATTTCTGGGCATAATTAGAGAATAATTCATCGATATATGGTAAATTAATATTTTTCCCAGCCTCTCCACAATAACTTTAGCAAATAGTAAATTTCCCCATCTATCTGAAAGTGTATCGCATTCAACGCTTATCAGCAGTGTTGTTTTAAATACTATACCGCTGACAGATGTCACCCAATTAAAATATAATAATTCAACGGCAGACGGCCCCGGCTTTAACGACTACTACATTATTACGTTGCCGCTGCGTCATATCCTTGCCATAATAATAGTGCCACTGCGGTCGCATACGTGACAGGAAATTTTGTGTATTTGTTGTTGTTGTAGTTGTTGTTGTTGTTGTCGTTTCGATGTATTTGTATAGCGGCAATGGTGATGGCGGCTTTGGTGGTTTGAGGCCATTGTCAGGTGTTGAAAAGGCGTGGCTTCATCACGTTAATTGACTCAGCCCAGACCGAAGAGAAGGCACACATGTACGTATAAGTAAACACTCATACACATATGAAGTGTTAGACCGCACGAGGAAATCATAATATTATTAATTTCTGAAACGTGTCGCAATCAGCGCGACTGCAGCATATCGACGAGCAGGCGTGATTTATGCGTACGAAAGGATAATGAGTTAACCAGCTGACGTTGTCGTCATCACGCCAGGATATCAAATATTAATTGGCCAACGTGTCCTTTTACATGTATACGTGTGCGGAGTCTAAATGACAGCATAACACTTACTATTAAACAAAATATAAAAATTTATGTTAACCAAAAAAAAAAAAAAAATAGAAAATATCTTCTTTTTTTTAGTGCAGGTGTTATTTAAAGAAAAGCTTCCTTTCTCTGTGTATTCGTGCCACAAGCAGGTTTCAAGTTTTCCGCCTAAGTATGCCATATCACATAACCATCACACACATGTGTGTAAGCTTGAACGAAATGAAAGCAGAAGGTATTACCTGAAATGGAAACAGCTATAGCAATCGTTTCTCTTAGAAAGATACTGATATCCTTATTATAATATTATCGCACTTTATAACCAGAAACGCGCGTATTCCCCTTCGTACGCCCGTCGTAGGGGTAAGTAAGCAAAAAAGGTAACAGAAAAAAAAATAAACATTTTAACGGCATAATTGACAGCTTGAAGAGGTTGTGCGGTGCACGTGTGTGTGTGTGTGTTGTGTGTGTTTATAAGACGTTTGAGTGCCCCCGTGTCAGGATAATGAGGCTCTCACGACAACACAAATGAGCGCACTCAATGTCGCACGGTAAAGTTCTTAAGTAAGAATTATTTTTATTCGAAATTCGTATGCTTTTTAATGATTTTCGGATTTCCTTTGCATTTTTCCACCGTTCATTCGAAGGACCCGAAAGCGACAACGAAAGCCGATATCACATTACGGTGAAAATGGAAAATTTCGCTCATTTGAAAGCGGATAAGATACGAAATAAAAACTCGATGCTGTTCGAAGATTAATTAATGGTTATTGGAAGCGAATCGTATGCAAGTAATTGAACTTGTTAATGTGTTTAGTGAGTCTGAAGAGCTCCTCACAATTAGCGAATCTGTGAATCTGCGTGGCTCAGTGCTTAACTTATGTATGCTAATGGCGGTGCTTAGATCATTAATATTGCTTCATGTTATTCAATGAGGTGGTGAATCTTTTCAAATGAACTGCCTCGAGAAAATGTATCAAGGAAGAATATCAGAAAATAAATTTAGAATAACGGTTATGTACGTAGGGATAGAGTGAAAAATGCTAAAATCGTTGGATCGACAAAATTAGAATCTCAAAAAATGCGCATTGACAAGAAATGATTCAATCGCGTTCCGAACTGATTGCAGCAGTTAACTACTTCGGGTTTCGGCAAAATGAAAGATATTTTCCGTTCGGAAAGCAAATTGTACCGTTTATTATTGGCATACCTCATTGAGTACAAAACTTTGGACGGTTAACTTTACATTGGTCATATGAACTTGAAAAGTTCATTGGATAGAAATTCAAAATACTTAAAGTGCATGTATTAAAGATGCTGCACTGGAAACGAAAGAACGAACAAATGTAGATATTTGAAATTTGAACGCCTTGCTACGTGCACTGCACACTACACCCACAAGTAGCCACAATTTACAATTGCAACAGCGTTTCGTACAGCCACCGGCATATGCTTAAGACTCTTGTTATCCCTTAAGGATGCGTACATGTGTGCACGAGCTCAGCCATGTCGGGCTGAGAGCAATGTCTCCATGAGGCTTTAATCGATACTGCAGAAAAAAGAAACAAATAATGCAACAGGGTAGCCGTGGATACGTTGAAATTTAATACACTTGTATGCTGAAAGCATACGAGTGTATTAAATTTCTTGAATGGTATGTGTAAATGGAATAAACGAAAAGGATGGAAATAGTTTTGGATTTTAATGTATAATTAAACTTTTATAATACCCAACAACAGCCATATACTGGCAGCAGACATATACACATATACGAGTATTTTATGACCTCTCTCTAAATCGGATTACGCTATGCCCAGCCACATTTAATTATGAGTAATTTGTGTCTGTGTACGCTTAAATAATTTCCATTTATTTTACGCGCATAAACATTTTATTACCACCTTACTTACTAATGATATATTTATGTGTGTCTATTTGGCAGCGGCAAACAGACCGCTGCACCAGGAAAATGTTGGTATTTACGGAACGAAAAAAAAAAAACGCACTCACCCTTCAAGTACGCCATTAAAACATACAAAATAAACCGCACAAACTTCAGAAAACCACTGAAACGGACATTGACTTTTGGCGTGGATTATGCGCAAATACACAACTCCCAACTTGCTATGAACATAAATATAAAAATTCTACAACAACAAAAAATACAAATAAAAAAACACAAACGGAGAAAAGTTTAAAAAAAAAGGAGAAGCCCAGAAAGTTTGACTACAATTTATTCTCACTGTGCTGCGAAAAGGAAGCAAACCCACTGGCAAGCGCTTAAAAGTAGGCACTGCTTCATAATTCATGTAATTTAAATGCATAATCCAGGGCGTAACTTTGGAAAAATGTTTCTCTCATGGTAGTTTCGTCTTGCTTTTGCATTTTTCCAGTTTACTATTTGTGGTTCGAGTGCTCCGTGCCCCCATCATCCCGACAAACGCACAGAAGTTCAAGGACATGCTTGAAAATTGCACGTACCACATAAAAATTATGCCTGCAACGTGATGCTTGAAGCATACTTTTAGGCTCGCTGGGCATAGAAAAATACTGGCATTAAATTTTTAATACCAACAGCGAACAGTCAACAGTCAACTTCACGAACAAGAAAAAACAAAATATGCAAAAAAAAAAAGCACGCAGTCAGAAATCGACATTGTAAACAAACAGAGAAAAGTTATGTGATATTTGCCAAAGGATATGGCTGTATTTGCATTTATGTATATGCAATAAAAAGGGCTCTGAAGGGATTTCGCTGGCATATTTATGTGGGCATATTCTATACTTATCATAGCTACATTGTCTATGAGTTCTGCCTGCAAGGATGAATGCATTTTGGTTTATTCCTAGGCAGCAAATGTGTATTTATACAAGCAATTTTTATAGAAAGCAAGTGCTTGAATGCATTTTTTTTTGTTGGTTATATTTTTGTCGGTGAATACTATTGTATGGATTTATAGATTCAAAAGGAAATTAAAAATTCTTCATCAATGTACATTCTCTGAAAGAATTAATTTGGTTGATGGAAAATTCCCAGTCATACTGGATTGAAACAGTATAATATTTTATATCCAAAATTTCCCAGAAGCCCTCCACACAACGTTCAGAAACAGCCAAACACACACTCCGCCTTAATTTTAAATTGCCCCCAGAAAATGTACTCTTATCACGTTCGTTCACTCCGCCATGCAGCCTATTACATTACAATGTTTTCATTTGAGCAGAAAAATGTTTCTTTTACTCGCATATTTAATAATAGTTTACTTGGCATTAATTACCACGCAAACCAACCTACCTGACCTGACCTGTACACACACACACAAAAACACAAAAACACCGAAACAAAGAAGTCAACACAAACAATACTAAAAAGTGGCGCTATATATAGTAGATCCGGTACGTCTTCCTTCTTCGTTCTTAGGCAATAACACCTGTTCGAGAGAGAGAGAGAGAGAGAGAAAGAGCATGGCAACAGCGCATCAAGTTGGAGAGCTTAATTAAAGCTTCATTAGCTTCTGTTTAATATTAGCTTATGGTAAATTAAGTGCGTGGCAAATAGAGGCAAAATAGACCGCCTCAGTGCAATACCAAAAACAAACACAACAACAACAATAACAACACAACAACAACAACAACAACAACGAAAAGGCCAAAGGAAAATTTAAAGTTTGTAAGGCTATACCATGAATATTTACATAATTAAATTAGCAAATAAAAGTTAACCGAGTGGAAGAGAACACGATCATTAAAAATGTATGCCATGACAGTGTCGAAAGGATATGCGTAAGGATATTATTATTTTATTATTATTACTATTAAATATGACTATGACATACACACTTGGCGGCATGAATATGGGCAAAGTCAACCAACCGAAAGTGTATGTATGTTTTCAGTTGAGTTGCGTTGCGTTGCGTTGCGTTGAGGCCAGAAATGATTTATGGGCATGGGCACAAAAAAACGTGCAAAGGGGAAAAGTGAAAAAATGTTTTAGGGCAATTAATTTTGATAGTTGGTTGTGAACTCCGCCGCTAACTTGCGTGTTGTGAACTCATAAATTATTAACATTTATTTGCGCGCTTCACCCGCACTCATAAGTGCAAGTGTCATTTTCAGATATAGCAAAGAAAAAAAACAAAGTAAACGAAAAAAAAGCAAAGGCTAGAAACCCTTTAGAAAGTTGACTTGGCCACATTTTCACCGTTACACAGCTTTTTGTGGTTCAACTTTTCTTCGAAAACACGCCTTTGAAGTGTTTTTTTTTTGTCGTTTTGGTTTGGTATATTTTGAGTTGCCGGGGGCCTTTTTTGCCTTTGCCTTTCCTTTCACCTGACTTCCGTGCCCCCTTCCATTCCTGCATGGGGATGTCTTCATTCAACAGGCCTTTTCTTGGCTTGGGTTTCGCATAAATTTGATAATTCAATTAAGATAAGTTTTTGGTTCTTTTTTTTTGTCGTTTGTGTAGCCATTTTGATTCAATTAACTTTTAAGCGTTTGTCAAAGAATGACTCTTCAGTTCGTGTGCACAGGAGAGAGGGAACGGCACTCGAGATAAGCTGAGAAATTAAGAGCATTCAAATGAGCTGAAGATAGTGTAGAAGTTTGCCAATAAAATGTTATCTTTATTAAGTGGCTGCTTTGTCATTGTGCTAATAGCAATATTGAATTCTACAATGCGTAAAGGTGTCATCTCGGTCCACTGTGCCTTGTGGGTGCTTAGGCTTGAGTTTTAAGGTTGATCACTTTCTGGTGGGATTATGTTGTTATCTGAATTTCAATAGAGAGACCAACCGAGAGCTAGAGGCATCTAAAGAATAAACAGTGCTGCCAGCTTTTGAGAAAAATGCCAAATGTGAGTAATTTTTGTAATAAAATTAATGGTGGAAATTTTTCAATTTACTTTGGGATTTCTTGTGGAATTTGTTTGGGATTTTATTATGATTTTTTCATAACTGAGGTCTTTCTTATGGGATTGTTTACATGATATGAAAATTATTGGGGCCTTTGTTTTGTAAGACTGTGAGATTATTTGTAAAATGTTTCCATACACACTGCAAAGAGAAATGCATTGTTCATACTTAAAGTGTGTATAACCCTGTATACACATTTTACACACAAATTCGTGTATAATTTTTAACACGTATAATATGTGTATTTATAGCGCACCATAACGTAATTATAGCGCAATTAAACCACGGAAAATGGGGTTACTTAAACTATTTTTGAGAATAAAAGAAAATTATAATAATTTCAATGACACCCACGCTATTTGCGCCACGTGTGTACTTTCATAAGTGTGTTGTAGGCCTTTTGTGTGTAAACCTTACTTTTGTGCATACTGTCGATACACTTAAAGCGTGTATTCATTTGTAGTGTAATTTTTGCTACACGCTTATGCCGCATAAATATTATATACGCTTAAAGTGCATTAAAGAAACACGCATGCGTGTTAATAAAGCATGCCAAAATGTAGAACGTGTGTGTTTTTTTTTTAAATTTGTAAGGGATTTGTTTGTTGGATTCCTGAACACATTTCCCCATAAGTTACGTAGGTTCGTGATACTGCAGACAAGTAAGTTTCGTTAATTCGTATTATTGCAGACGATTTTTGTAAAATTTTTTGTAAGTTTAGGATTGTTTATTGAGCTTTCAAATTTTAAAAAATTTTTAACATTTTTAGATATTTTTGTGTTCAATTTGTATAGCTCTGTGAATTACCAGATATGAAAATCATTTATGACTGTATGATTTTACATTGCATTTTTAACCTATTAAAAATATTGGAATTTGTATAGAAATTTTCTATTGAACAATTTTTGTGGGGGAAAACTTTCACTGGCAACGCTGGTTCAAGCATTTATTTTTCCAAATTTACTAGAATAGTTTCTCTCATTGTTCAATTCAGTTGTGTACATGTCCAAGCCCACACTCATCTCACCCAATGCTTAACGAATAAATAATAACTCTTCCATTCCGAAGTACTTCCAAACAATTTCCTTTTCTTTATCCAGACATTTTCACTTCAAGGCATTTTCCAAATGAAAACGAACTGCATCCTCAAATCATAGCGAGGCAACGATACCAACACTCTCCGACACCAACTCCGCTGACTGGCCAAATTGTGCTTTATCAACCTTTCAGCACTTCAAAAATTATTGTTCAAATTTTGAAAACAACTTCCGCTTTTGGATTACTTCAAGTGCAACAAATTTCATTTTCTATAGCATAGTTGATATACATATTGTAATGCCTATGTATGTATAAGTCTGTTTCCTCTTGTATGTGCATATAATATGGTTGAGGGGAGAAACTTTTTAAACCAACAATCAAAAACAATAAATTTTTCATGTCAAACACTTAAACTTCGGTTGTGTTTTATTTATTTATTATTATTTTTTTTTTTTCGGAAATTATCTGCAATATAAACTGACTGCCTAGTGGTTTGGCGGAGGGTGGGTAGGAGTAGGGTGGTGTTTGCTGCCCTACTTGTGCCTTCCAGCACAGCATTGTATTTATGGCGTAGGATACAAGCACTTAAGAGTGCAAAATAGGCTCTCAAATTGTAAGCTATAAATAGTTTAATGTTTTGTAAGCATGGCAAGTGTGTATTTTTGTATGTGTGTGTGTGCGTGTGTTTACTCGCAAACAAAAACGATTCTACCCATAATTTCGAGAGTTAACCGAAATTAAAATGTATACTTCAAGCATTTATTTGCCTTCCAAATCAATAATGTTAATCTTATGTGTATGTATAAAGCAACGTTACACCATTTTAATTGCCTGGCAAGTACCTACCTACCTACCAATCGAAATGTTCCGTACAAAATTCTATATATATTCAAAAATTAGTACAAAAAAGCTCCTTTAAAATTTCACTTGATGCTTTCCTTTGTGATTTGCTTAACTTTAGGTTGGATAATCCAAAGCTTTCAGTTTGCCCCACAGTAAGGGTAAAGTATGCTCAATGATGAGCAGCAGTTGGCGCGGTTGGTAGTCAAGGGTCGATTCAACGTATGCGCTGTGAAATACACGAGAAAGTTAATACGAAAAGTCAAGAGACGGCAGCGTGTTTCGGAAAATTGTTAGTAGGTTAATGTTTCGGTGTTCTTTTTTCGTTTTTATGCTCAGCGAAAATTAAGGAAGTAAACATAAAGCAGCTCATTATTTTTAAACACAGCAATGCCTAAAAGTGTGCAACGTTAACGGCGCTGATGGCAACAGCAGGAGGGTGTAAGTTTGTTTTTCGTTTGTGTCTACTGGATGAACGAATTATGCATAAGTACGTACACTTTCTATCTCTCTTCATAGAAATGTACACAATCAACGTCTAGACACTCGTACCCAATCCACTTGTTTACTTGTGCGTCCCTATTACTCGTACATTTCGCTGGCACAAATTAACTTTTTGAGAGAATTAAAAATTGTTTGGTACATTATTTTTCGATAATATTATTAAATGCTGAAAAGTACACTCAGAGGAATTTCACTCACTGCCTCTGATGCTGCTGTGAGTTTCAGGCTAATATAGGAAAAAAAACAAAACTTTTGTTTTTCTTCTGTATGCGAAATGCGATTAATGCGGCCGTTGTTATTGTTGTTGTTTGTTTTGTTGTTGCTTAAAGCAAATCCTTTCTTTCAGTGGGCGAGCACGTAATGAATTTAAGCAGAATGGCAGCGTAATTTTTGAATTGCTCAACTTTAGGCTATTCGGAATGTTGGGATTGTTCGTTTATATTTAACTTTAGCTCAAAAATGCGTGCGGAAAGATTAAACGGGAAATTGTTTTACTTATGAGTTTGTTCAATTTGGTCTGGTGTTTGTAACACCAAGAAGTAGGAGTGATAGGTATGAAAAAATATGCGGCAGCTATCGTGCGAAATGACAGATAAACGCCAGACGGACATCGCTTGATTAACTCAGGGTGTGATGCTATTCAAGAATATAAAAGCTTTTTTTATACCTACCACGCCTTCCTTCCCGATCCAAATTCCATTCATTCCTAGTCACTTTTTGTGGTCTGATCAAAACATTTTCCCACTTTAACCCATGTTGCCTGCCCTACTCTAATTAGCCATTTACAAGCAAAACATAAAATGTGAAATCAAAATTGTCAAGAGCCGTGCTTTAATTTGGGCCAGAGATTCCTCATGATTTTTGTTGTTTTCTTGTTTTTTTTTGTTGTTTTCCGTTATTGAGTTTTTCGTGTTTGTTTTCATTTGCTTTTACAAACGAGCATTTCATGATCTGCATACAAATTATGAAGCGTCCTAAAAGTATGCCATGAATTAAAATGCCATAACATGAAATTCTGGTCAACAAGTCAAGTCCGCAAATAGACACTCACGCACTCAAACAAACAACAGATAGTAGAAGATGTTGGTGTGGGAGGAAGCTCACAAGGAACACAAAAAAAAACAGAAAAAAGGAACTAACAAATATGCAAAAGAGTCAGGCAGTCAGTTGGAAAACACATTGGCCTATAGCAGAGAGCACCAGAGGGAAACATGATGTGAGCGCAATGATTGCAGCTTTACTTCGCTCATGCAATTTACATAATTGCAATGTGGCTGGTAGTACATACGTGTGTGTGTGTGTGTGTATTTGTGTGTACTTCTGTGGGTGGACAAAGTTTCGGACATGGGAAAATGTTAGAGAAATATGTTTTCAAAATATTGGACTTGAATGTTGAAAGGGCAAAAGTGAAAAAATTCTAGAAAATTTGATGTAGTTCCGAGCTTTAGTGCAAATTCAATTTTAAATGTTATTTAAAGTTCAAAATGTTCGCAACCATCTTGAGGTCATTTAAATATGTTTAATGATGTGCAAAAACCGCAGGCTCTGGCACCGTTGACTAAACTCTGCTAATGTTGGCTGGAGCCTTCACCAAAGTGTTCATGTATGAAAATCACGTACGCAGGACATCAGCACCATGGCCGAACTAAAGAACAAAAAAATGAAAAAAAAACTTTTTCTTTTTCTTGTTGTTTTGTTTTTGTTTTTTGTGGAAAATTTTTATTTTTTCCGCATCCTGTTCTTAAGCCGCACACGAACTGCCTGACGGCGCCTGCGGTGATTATGTTTGCGCGAAAATTTCTCTTCATCAAAACTGGGGTGCACAATGGGAATATACGGGGAGGAGGCTCTCAAGATAAGCGAGGCCAGACCAGGATGCATGTCCATTTCGGGAACGAATGGCGCGAGTTTTCCACTTCAATAAAATTTCCAGCCGTTTCTGTGTGTGCTGTGGTCGGTGGTTTTGGTGGCTACCGTTGTTGTTGTTAGTCTTCGTGTTGTTCTCTTGTTGTTTGGCTGAAGTTCCGTTTGGACGTATTTCTGCAGCAATTACGTGTCGAGTAAAGGAAAAGTCGCATTGTGAAGAAGGAAAAAACGCAGTTCCATTTCAAGCGGCGGAAATTGTGAGAATTTTAATGGATTTTCTAAAAGGCCTCAAAACGAAAAACAAAAGAAAAAATATGCAACAAACGAAGGAATTCAGGAACTCGAACTTTGACAGATCTGGAATAGACTTTTATGCCCCATACAAGGGGAGAAAATGACAAGGGCAACAAGAAAAATTATATTTAAAATTCTTAAATTTTTAATTTCTTTCAAATGGGTACAAATTGAAAAAGACTAAGCATACAATCAAATGTTTCAAAATAGAAGCAGTTATTAAAAATGTATCATCAAAACAAAGCCCGCCTGCATTAAAAAATATGTTCCCCCCTCCCCCTCATGCCACACACACTCTGTAATTAGACTAATTGTCACATTTGCAGGCATTTTCGCTATTTTCGATTGTTAACTTCCCTGCCGCCTCTTTTTAATTCTCCGACAGCCGTAATTGAATGTAACAACAACAAAAGAATTAATAAACGCCACACGAACCACCCAAAAAAAAAAAGAAGGGACTTTCAAACAACTGAACACGATTTTTTCCACGTTAGCGCTCCAAAAGAGAAAAACAATTCAATTGTTTAATACTCACACCACAAGAAAAACAACAAAAACGTAATAATGTCATCCTTTCTAGTTCCCAAAATGTGGCAGCAAATAATTACAGCAAACCGTCAACCAAACATTCAGCCCCATTCACCTCACAGCCATTCTCAGACACACACACACCGCTCAAAGGCACAAAAGGTGCTTAACGTTTATATCGCGTTTAAATGGTATACTTTTGGGCGGTCGCGGCCACTGTTATTAGTGAATATAGCCCCACGCATACTAATTTTACAAAAGCCTGCCGCTCACACGAACCCCCCCCGAAGACATTTCGATGATGAGAGTTGGCGTGGGTATTAGGTAAAACGCTTGAAGGGTTAATTTCTCCTTTTTTGTGTCTGTGTGTGTGTGTGCGTTTCCTTCTTTTATAAATATTTTAGGTTTGGTAATTTTATTTAATAAAAACGGAAGTTCATTTTTATTATTTTTACTGTTATTAATTATGTAACGACTTACTAAGTCCATGCCCTGACATGACTTTTGTGCCTGCCGCTGTTGATTCCCCTTCATAATCTATTAAGGTCAGTTGTTGGTGAGAAAAGTCAATACTTTTTGATAGTGCGTGACTGTTGTACAACAGCAAAAAAAAACAACAACAACAACCAATATTGAAAGGTTAAAAAAAAAAATGTTAAAAATTAATTGAATTGAATTGAAAATTGTTAATTTCCGTTTGAAATATAAATTGATCGAATCATTTTCCAAATGAATGAGTTCAGATAGGAAATGGAAGTATAATTAAAATATAATTACTGAAAAAGTAGAACATAGCCTTTGAATGTGTTGTACGGACAGGTACTAATCGTAGTGATAGTATCGTACTGTACCCTAAATTAAAAATGTTAGAGAAATCTGTTTGCAAGGGCCAGTTTTAAAATTTGTGTGTGATACAGTGAGCCCTGCTGTGAACCTCCCGATCATAAATAAAAGGGTCCCATGGGATATCGAAATCAGTCGCTTTGTCAACCCAACCATCAATGATCGCTACAATCATAATATTATTACAGCAAAAAATGTGTTATCTCGGCGATCATGACCACCCCTTCAAAATAAAAATGTTCTGAATCGCGAAAAAAATCCGATCAACCTGAGCGTTTGAACATTTCTTCTTGATTTGAGGGTTTCTTCTGACATTTAATAAAAATCTTGACCATTTTTAATTTGATTTTTTTCCAATAATGTCCACTTTAAATTGTGACAAAATAAATTCTAAATTGGCATAAAGAGGCCAATAATTGGATGAAACAATTTGAGTTTTCAATTATTCAAAAGTTGTCCATAAAGTGGCATCATTTCGACATAAATATATTTTTTAAATTCACTAAATTAAATGTGACATTTAAAGCGAATTTTCCAAAAAAAAAACTGCCGTTGCAGTTGCCTATTAACCGTGGATGCACGTCAGCTATATGCCTCGACATGCCCTGTTTGTGGCTTAATTATGCCTGCATATCGTTTCTTCCGTCTATCCGGTCTAAGCGCTTAACATGAAATCGCATTATAAATTCAATTATTTCATGTACGTTATCCTCAAAACGTGACTTTTTTTCTAACTGGTTTATAATTCGCGAAGCAAAGCCAAACCAAATGAAAAAAAATATATAAATTGCAAATAACAACAGTCAGTGTGACATGCAAGTGATTTATTTGTTTAAACAATGCATTGCGATAGTCGCGCCTAAAATATGCTACAAAAAATATTCACAAACACAAACACACACCTGCATCAGCCTTGGGGGGGGGGGGGGGGGGTGTAGTGTAATCGTAAGCGAAACGCAATGCAACTTCAGTTTCTTTGTTGCTGATTGTGAGTGTTGACCACTCGCTTAGGCAGGCATTGCATACTTTTAGGCTGTTGCACTTGCACACAAGCTGGCGCACTAGTTTGTTTGCGTGCGCGTCTGTTGGCGGAAGTTATTTCAGACGTTTTTATACTCTCGTTTAAGCTTTAGACTTATTTTATACCTTCCTATTGCCGGCAGTTGCATGTGTTTTTCGTATGTGCGGATAGGATATCGCCATATGTGTGTGTGTGTGTTGAGTGTGAATGTGGGTATGCATTCGATAGCGTTTATGTTTCTTTTGTGCGCCCGTGATAATCGTTTCGATTCGCTTGGCTAGGCAAGCGGAAGCAAAAGCACAGTTAAATGCGTTTCCAAAAAAACAACACAACAACCAAGTTAAAGTTCGCCTAAAAATATACTATACATTTAATTCAAATTGAAATTCACTTACTTAACGAATCGATTATCTCTTAGGTGGCTTAATTCAACTTAGGTCCTCTCTCAAGTCCAACTCTTTCCCCTTGCATGGACAAGCTGCCTCCGAACTGTTTTCAACTAATTTTATTAATAAAGCTTCCCTTTAACAATACCCCGAAGACGCATTTAACGAGCACTTAAATGAAATTAATTGCTCTCACTTTGCACACTCCTTGGTCAGCAACAAATTTTTCTTATTGCTTTAGTGGCTGTTGCGTTGCGGCCTTAGCTGCTGTGATGTTGTGCTTTTCTACTAAAATACCAACCGAAAGAGCAATGTCAAGCGCAAAAAGGTGACATGTTTGACTAGTCAAAGGAGCCATTTCATAGAATATAGGAAATAAGTAGGAAAAAAACTTTTGTGGCTTTCAAAAAGCAAAAAGTATGGCAAGAAGTTTTTGCAATCGTAGCGTAGTGTAATAAAAATGGCGCTTAATTGCGAAAACTTTTGCCCAGTTTCATTATTTCAGCGATTCGGTCAAAGGAAGAAGCCGATCGTATATTTCCGGTGATTACATATACAATTTTTTGGTTTTTTTGGTACTTTTGGTTTCTTTTTTGGCATGATTTTGACATAACCAAGCTGTAAATCCATGGGGATTGTAGGGATTTTACAATGTTCACATCTAGATTTAAGGGGGAATGAATTTTCTCTCTGTATATTGCATCACCACATTATACGGTAGCGTGGTCAAGGGCATGATGGAGTGAATGGTTGTTGGGCGAAACAAATCGTAATTAAATATTGATTCGATATAAATCAGTAGCAGAGTTTGGAAATTGTTACAGAGTTTTGGGTAAGTGCGGCGAGAGCAGGCCAAGGACAAGGACATGAAGGAAAAACTAGAGCCTGAAAATATGCAGTGATTTATTTGTTCACATTCAATTTGGTTAGGTCTGCGTTTACTTATCATTCAAGGTTTTGCAAGAAATTTTAATGTTATGCTGGAACTCCTAAAAGTATGCAGCTTACAAGCTATATTTCAGATATGATATTAATTCTAATAGCATTGATTCCACGGTATACCCAACCACGTATTACTCTTATGTATTGAATACGCCAGATCGCAACAAAAGCAACAGATAACAGCTCTCTGTTGATTTTGTATTGAGTACTAGATTACTGTGTCCATAATACACCACACTTTGCCACACATTGCTTTCGATAGTGCCCTGGGGTTGCGTGCATTTTTCAATTAGCATTTCAAAATGCAAACATGCAACTCATTTGGAAAAATGTTTATTAAATTTTTTTCTTCTACTTCTTTTACATACAATTTATGTTAAATAATTTCGCAACAAAAAAAATGATGTAAATTGAAACAAAAAGTAACAGTTTAAAAGTAATGGGACATGTTTTGTTTGTTGTTTTCCGTATGATGGTGTTTATTTTCGAGGAAAAATGTGTCGCCTTTGATTACAGTTTGGCGCGCTATTTGCAATACTCTATTATTTTGCACGTGCCGCATTCACTACTTTTTTTACAAACACTCTGTTGTGGTAGTTCACTTTAAGCGACTACAATTACTAGTTGCTGATGAGGCGAATAAATTTAAATGCAAACACAAAAGCCAGCAATAACAACACGAAGTGAACCGAAAAAAAAAGTATTAAACGGAATTAAAAATATGTCAGTGTGTGTGTGTGTGTGTGTTGGTAATACCCAGCCAACAGTCGCAAAGGTTCGAGAAATTTACATTTTTTCTCAATTTAATATGAAATCAAAAATAATCACGAATCTGAGGTTTGATTTTGCAAAAAAATGGCAATGTTCGAATTTTTTTCGAATATTTTCGAATTAATTATGAATAAATTCGTTCCTCAAAAAGGACTTCGAATACGTCGAATTGTCTCTTCCCTTTCATATCAAATCCACATCAAACCTAAATGTTTGCTGGGTATGCTGAATGGCTTAAAGTGTCCCTGTTGCTATGTGGTTGTTGTTGTTGTTGCTGCTGTTGTAGCGCTCTATAATTGAAATTGTATGTAAAACTGTCAACATGCATTTAACGTGTTTTCATCAAAAATTTAAAACAATTTACTTCAGCAGACACACACACACACACACACAAACAGACAGACAAACCACCGCTCACACGCACTCGAATGATATGTAATTAAGCAGGCTTTGTTAGTGTGACGTCATGCCGGTTATGGTTTAATAATATTTAAATATGCCATTATGAATGCATTGCACCGTCGTGTGACCTTTTGCAAAATTATATTAATCCTGCCACAATGGAAAAAAAGACTTTTGAGTTTTTCGCATGATGGCAATTAAAAGGAATTAAAAAAAATATATATTTTTAAGAAAATTCTCATGCATTCTTACGTATTGAGAAAGAGTTTAAGATTGAAGCTACTTCCCACGTGTTCACAACGATATTTGCATCACTCATACGTCACAGTATCCGCAGATGCACAATGACTAACACATACGAATCTGCCACTACAGTAAATTAAACGCATATGCTGTAGAAGCGCGGCTGCATCCATTCACACAAAAGCACGCATACACACATACGCACTTAGGAAACTCATTACTTATGCAAAACTTTCATACAAAATGGCATATATTCTAATGGCATCGAATTTATTGTACGCTTATTGCCAGGATATGCCATATTCCATTTGCCACTCATGCTCAGCACTAGTGTGTGTGTGCTGGATTCGCAACTAATTGAAAGTGAGCCAAGATGAGGCCAGACATACACGCCCAAGTCTTAACAAATTCAAAAGCACGCACACTACACACTACCCGCACACCCCTGCACTTAGTATAAACTGAAAGTTTCCATTTTGCACTGAGCGAGTCTGGTGTGAGTGTCGAAGGTGGATGTTGCTACAGAAGCAGTTTTAATAATGTCACACAGCATACGCCAGTGGCATGAATGCCATGCGAAGAGATGAAGGAATTCTGCTGCGAATGAATGCAAAAACTTGTTTATGTGCATGATTTATTGGAAATTGACAGTGATTGATTGCAATTTGATGGTGCGGAAAAGTATCAGCTTGAGTGATCTTGTATAGTTCCATTCGGTTTTCCCTCCTTTCACGCATTTTATCTTCTTTTATTGCTTTTTAAGGATAAACATTTTTAATGCAATTATTGAATCAGGCGAATATTTGTTGTAGAGTGAATAAATTTAGCTTTGTGAAAGTTCCTAAAAATATGCAACGATATAGAACAAAAATCTAGTCATCAATCTCTAAAATTTTTTATATAATGGGCACTGCTTGGAATCTTGACATTTATTATGTTATATCCTGTACACGGGTGTCCGAGGATATATTGTTATTGACACACCATTCATAACGCCCAAAAGCAGGCCTTCGAACCCTTTACCCAAATACATCCACAAGTGATACACATACCTTATTATTCCTGTCCTATGTCCCACAAAAACCCATATTCGAAAAGAACAATTTCATTTCATTCAACATTCACAACGCGTCCAGACATTCGCTTTGCTCGCTGTACATCATGGCCATCACCGAAACACTTTCCAGTTTATTTATGCAATATTCACTTTGCTAGTTGCGATTTGTTGCCTTTGCAAATTGATTTCCAATTTGCGTTTCATTTTATTATTATTTTTTCAGTCGTTTGCATTTTTTTTTTTTTTTCATTTTTTGAGGCACTCGAAAGGCTGCCAAAGTAAATAGCAAATGAAAATTCACACTCAAAAGTTATTTATATGCCGAAAATGAAAGGCAAACAAATATTATATTTCCAATGTATTTGCCTCGGCAGTGTGAAATCATTCGAAAATTGATTGGCCACTTTTTGTGAAATCATATTTTAACTGTAATGAATTGCATTTAATTGCAAATAGATTCAATTTGTGTGGATGGCGCACTCGTGATGGTGGAAAAAGGTAACTTTTTTTATATTTAATTAACTTGCAAATAGATCGAGTAAACTGGAATCGATCGAATGGGAATGAGTAATGAAATTTTTAATTTGTATGTTTGTTTGGGTTAAATGGAATACTATGTAGAATCGGTTCGCAAGTCTTTAAAGTTTGACGGCAGCAAATGCCTTTTCCCATTGCACCTTACCCAACCAATTTAATAACATCAGGTGCTTTGTTACACTCCCCACCCAAAACGAAAAAACCCTCCTCAAACGTATCATTGTGCTGAAAAGCAAAACGTTGCTAAGCAAAACGATAATTACGCCGTTTATGTTTGCTAATGATGTAGCCTGCTTAAGTTGATAAAACACAAAAAAAAACAACAAAAAAAACACCCCTTCACACCATTTTATAACCAAGCTCCACACATACACAGGCGACGACCCGCTGGACATGCATTGCCATTGTCGTCTACACCCGCACAGTTGCAGTGCACGTTCGCTGCTGACAGATCGTCGAAGCAAAATGTAAACACAGTGGCAGCGTACATTTTTGCACAGTTAAGCAATCTTGAAAGCTGCGAGACAAGCGTGAAAGCACGTACGATGCAACAGCAAAGGCAGCAGCAGACGATGACTCCTTCAAAGCCCGGAAATAACACCAGCTGTTGCCTGGCATTTTTTTTTATTAGACTTGTTGTTGTTGTTTGAAATATCCGCTTACTTTGTTGAGCATCAGCGTCACCATTTTTGCCATCAGCATAATGTCTGCTGCTGTGAGTAGATTTTTTTTTGTGTGTTATTATTGGAGCAACCAACAACCGGTCTAATACATGTAGGTACGTACCCTATAAAACCGTGATGCACTTCAAAGTGGCAACGCTGCGACGCGTTACTTTGTAAAGGGAAAATGTCTAAAATTACAGCAATCGTGATTCGATGCTATCGTCGCAGGCAACGGCCACTGCAGACTGCTGTGGCAGTGCTGTGTTACGTAATGAGCCCGTTAGGCAAAACTAATGAACTCTGGCAGCAATGACGGCCGTATGAGCGCACACTGCGCACAATGTGATGTGCTAATTAAGAGTACGTGTGGCATAAATGTTGCTTGGCTGCATATTCGGAAAATGTGTCACATTTGACTAGAATATTTTTGAAAGACTTAACTGAAGTCGCATAAAAGTAGGCAATGATTCTAGAAAAAAGAAACTTAAGAATTCATGAATAAAAAAGGTTTCCTTTGCATACAATTTTTACGTTTTAAGTGACAGTGAAGAGGTAAATACCATCTTGCGAAGCCAGGTACCCTGTGACTTACTTTTAAGTCAAACAAAACTAAATCAAGTAGTTAGTCAACAGCTATCCGGAAAGAACAGTTTAAAAAATTTTTAATTAAAATTATGTGTTTTTTTTGTATACAATAAATGGATACCCGGGTACGTACATGACTTTTAGATTGTTTTAAAGTTAGGAGTTCGAATCTGTGAAATTTATTTCGGGTACCCGCACAGTATAGCATATGCATCAACTCAAATTTCAATTCAGCCTTCATGCCCGAACGTGTCAAAACCAAATTAAAATTTTTGTAATCGGTTTTGTTTTGCTATTTTTTGGGTCGTGTCAAATGTGTTTTGTGCAATAATTATCAAGAAAAACCAAGAAAAAAAACGTAATTTTTTCAATGTTCCAAAAGTGGCACATGTTAAAAAGTGGTGGGTCGACAAGTGCGGAAAATTTTTGCAAATTGTGCCCGTATTTGTGAAGACCACTAGTCCCGGAGTTTCACCAGCAAGAATGCGACTGCAGCCAGGGACTTATTTTATTCTATCGAGTACCAAACCAAAGTACCGGTAACTTAGGTACATTGTCACCATCATCACTAAGGTATTATTCTTCTTCTACCCATCAGCTGTATCGCGCTTTTGACAGATCTGATTTTCCAAGCCTGCTGATGCATCTATTGTTTTACTGTGGGTACCCGGTCATCCAGAGTTTTAATAAAAAAAAATAAACCAATGTTGGTTCATTTGGAGTTCCGTTAGGTACGAAAGAGGAATGCAGAGGTGCATCATACACATCATGCATTTAATGAGTCTAAGTAATAAAAAAAAATGTTTTTTTTTTATTTTCTAAATTCAATTGAAAAGTTGCTAAATTTTCTAAACTTTTTCCTGGGGTTTATATAATTTTTGTTGGTAATATTTCCTAGAAATCAAATTTTATGGCATTTTAATATTATTTGAGATTTTCTAGTAAAGCTGCTTTTTTCTTTAGCTCCAAAATGGAAGTTATTATATTCCTTAATACTTGCTGCAAAAATACACACTCACAACCAAAAAAAAATTATCAAATTCAAAAGATTCTACAGTCAAGCACAACACTTCCTCTTAAGCCAAATTGCATACAATCTAGAGAGCGTTTAGAGCACCCGACTTTAATAGAAACTATAAAAATTGTATTTAATACGAAACTCGTAAAGGCTTGAAATGCTATGAAAACGAAGACAACGTGTGCACATTTGCGGCAACGTAGTCGATAATGCGGTATGTGGTGGCATGTTAAATACGCGCTCAGTTATGCGGATAGAATTTAAAAATTGTGCACCACTGGCAGTGAGGTTCGGTGGCATCGTTTGGATTCATTTCATTTCATTTTTGTTTTTGTTTTCCATTTTAATATTTTTGGCGCTTTTTCTTCGTTCCCTAAAGTGAACACAAGCAAAATGGCAAGCGCTCTTTCGATCAAGTGTCTATTATATGAGTGTGTTTGCATGTACATCCGATTGTGAGTGTGTTTGTTATTATGTGCAAATATTATGCCATTTCCGGGCGAAGTGGTTTTTGATAATCTGCGGCAACGTCACGCGGCCTTCCACCAATACCGATTTTATGGAATTTAGAATTTTGCCACCGCTGTCGCTGCTGTTTACACGCGATTTAACTTCTTATCGTCGGCCCACGTATCCTTTTCAAGTGCACTCAACCTATATCCATTATACGAGTATTTGGGCGGGATGAGGCGACAGAAAGAAAAACGAGGACGAGAAAGGATTACATGGGGAAACACAAATTAAGCACATATCGAATGTTAAACGAAATTTAATGGCAAAACGTTCAAATATTTCCTTAAAATCTATGGAGTTGGCAAAAAAAAACTCCTATACAATACCTTTATATTTAGTCCAGTCATTCCAGCATTTTTGTCCGCAAAAATTAATGGTAATGGAAATGGAAAAGGAATAACATAAAAAATAACCAAACACAACAGTAAAAAAAAATAAATAAAAAAGTAAGAGAATTATCTTTGGTCTGATATCGATACCTTTAACCACTATTAGCCTGCCGGATGCAGCTTCTTCTCAAGAATCCAAAAATGTCAAAAACTCGATTTAGACCATGTTTCAAAATTTCTATCAATAGTTTTTCTATATTTTATTTATGATTATTGGATATTTTATCGGTAATTCAATTTATTCATTTTTATCGATAGTTTTTCGATTACTTATTGATATTTTATCAATAATTTTTTAGTATTAATTGATAATGGAAACTATCCTGATCCATTTAAAAATTTTGTACCAATCCATTTTGATCCAGTCCAATTAAATTTCGACCCAGTTCCATTCCCATTTCGTTTCTGATATCATTTCGAAATAAATAAAAAAAACCGCGTCCAAATCGTGTCAGTGTTTCTCAAGGTAAACGATAATAATACTAATTGTCGACTGATTAACGTGCATGTCACCCTGTAGTCGAAATTACACGGCCACCAACTTTTTACGATTGCGCTAAACTTTTTGTATGAGAAGGTGGCGTGGTTCTTTTTCGATACTAGCTGGGCCCGACCCGCTTAGCTGGGCCTTAAAAACTTTTATAGTTAAACTTATCAAAAAGCAATTTTTTTCCCTGAAACCGAAAGGTAAAAATTTCACCGAAGTTAAAACCCGCAGAAAGGGGGCGTGTCAAAACCTGACTCACGACCCATAGAACACATATATAAATTTTGGTGAAAATCGGTGCTTTCTTTTTCACGTCTACTCGTGACAAACATACACGTCTCTTTTATATATATAGATTTTGTCGAAAACTTGTCAGTTACTTATATAGAAAATAATTTTTTTTTATGAAACGATCTGAAAGTTGTTTTAATTAATACGAACAGTTTAAAATATTAAAATATTAACCAGAAATACAAATTTACTTGTTATGAATATGCAAAAGCTGCCTTTAATTAATTTCCACTAAATCCAATGCCGTGCGCACAGAAATACTCTCGAAAAGTCACAGAAAAACTACATGCTGCCTTCGCAGTACTGCGACTAATTACCACTAAAAGCCATCATTCCAGACAGCTGTCATCTCAGCGCAGTCAAAAAGTCAGGCACGTTTCATTTACCCACTCACAGCACACGTACAATCAAATACACACATACACTCATACGTGCAGTGGTCCGGAAGTGCCTCAGTGTGACCTGACGGCCGCACATTAACTGCAGCGTTGCTACAACACGACACTCAAAATGGTGCAAAAAAATTTTCATAAAACACTATTCCAGTAGGAAGGGGGAAAACTAAACCAAAGCAAAGAATGGTGTTAAAAGACACTGTTTTTAATCTAAAAAAAGCACACAAAAAATTTAAAAGTTTTCCGAGTGACAAAAGAAACTGTCAGTCAGGTTTAATACAAATGAAAAGCCTCAGCACAAATACACACACACACGCAGAAAAACTCACTCCACCATATAAATTCACAAAGGCACTCATATGCATGCGAGTGAGGTGAGTGTGTTCCTGAGTACGCTGAGTACAGGGGTAAAAACTACTGTCACGCTGACAGCAATGCGGACAACAATAAGACTTTCAGTTTTCCCTTATTTGAATTGCGGATAGTCAAAAGAGAACGTGAGATAAAGGAATGGTAAATAATTAAAATGTGACAACAATGGTTGAGGGAAAACGTTTCCAATACGACTTTTCAACACTTCTGCGATTTAACGTTTGGGTTTTTATTTAAAAAATTCCTTGAATTTCCATTTCAATCATTTGCCACACATTCGCTTTCCACCGCATGTATCTTGGATTGCATCTCTTTGAGCTTTGCCTTCAGTTGATCTACATTGCAACGCAATTTGATCAATCGAACCGTCGTCTCATCGTAGTCCATCATCAGTGCGGGCTTGTCTAGTAAGCCACCCTGAAAGCTGAGCTCTCGAATTTCTCTGCGTATTTTGCTGCGTTCCATTTTCAGTTCGTGCAAGTGCCGGCGGCAGTCGGGTTCCTCATCGAGTATCTCTATCAATGCAAGCTCCTGTGAGTCGATGGTATGACGCAGCATCTGCTGTTTCTCCTTCATGTGTGACATAATGTGTAAGTCGACATTACAGTGCGTGCGCAGTTTGCTCAATTCGGCATTGCGCTCTGTAAAGGATCAGAGATATGCATGTGCAATGAAGTAAGCAACATGGAAGGCATGTAAACTTCGAGTAACGCACCTTCAATTTTCTTTTCCAATGCTTGGGTTTCTGTCTGCAAATTTTCGTAATCGCGCATGCACAGGCCATTGCCAAGATTTTCCAGTTCTTCCGATTTCTTAGGACATGAGAGTGCCAATTGGAAACCATGAATATGTTGAGTGTAGCTTTTAGAGTCATTACAGTGTCACTCACCTTCATGAGCGTGGCCAATGTATGCTGTTTCTGTATTAATTGTAGGCGAACCTTCGATATTTCATTGCGTAGCGTACCCATTTTTCTGAGTTGATTTGTCACCACCTGTCAAATAAGTGAAAGCTTATACGATATTCAACCCTTCAGGATTGCAAACTCACTGCACCCAATTTTACAAATGTTTCGCGTACGACAGTCTTTCTCACCAAATTCTCCAAGATTTGGATTTCGTCTGTGACTTTTTGCTCCATTAGCAAGGCGTTCGATTTTAAGGCATCTATTCTTGCCTCGGTCACATTTCTCATTTGAGTCTCTTTGCCCAGTAGTTGATCCAGTTTGTAGACGGCCTCCTTGTAGTTTTGTTGATCCCGGACTAGAGTTACCTCATTATCGGCCATAAGAGCGCGAAAAGCCTTTTTGCGGCGAAAGTACTCCACACTCTTGCGATTGAGAAAGGAGCAGGTGCTCCGCTCGTCAACTAACTCACCAAATTTAATTTGTAATTCCTCCATTAGCTTCACCTTGTCCAGATGTTGACGTAGCAAGGCATTCGGATCCACATATTCACACTGATTCACGACGCTTTCAATTAACTCACTTAGGAACCCTAAGGTGGTTAGTTCCAACAAGCGCGTCAACTCTGCACGCTCATATGCTTCGAAGTCAACATCTTCTTCGATTTTAAGTAGCTTCGTTTCGGATTCGAAACATGCTTCCAGCCCAATCACTCGCTCTTCTGATAAGTTTTTCGGTACCAAGTCTGTATCGTCTGCCTCAATGTCAATTTCCAACAACCAGTCTTCACTGTTCTCATCCGTTGCTTCCTCTGGCTCCTCGCATGCTTCTGGGACGGTCTCCTCGGTAGATGCGGTAGATATAATTTCGCCAGTCAAGGGATCCACAAACTGTCCGACATCCTTGGTCGCCATGGCCTCTTCGGGTGCAAGCGAACTTGATTTCAATTTATCCATTTCAATGCTCAAGTCCAAGGAAATATCATCGAGTTCGGGTATTTCGACTAGTAGGTCGAAGAAATCATCTCTCCCTGTAATTGGCTTTTGCAATACGAACGATCGTTCAGATGATGCCGAGTCATCAGACTCCGATTCATCTTCATCGAATACATAGTCATCGTCAATGACAGAGGGTTTTCGCTGATCCTCAGTAGATGACACGTCAATCGCCATCTCCGAAACCGATAAAGCTTCTGACGATTCAATGCGCCGTGGTTCTATAATAGTCACGCGAGCTTGTGACATTTTCGAAAAAAAAGGAAAAAAAATATATTTAGTTATTATGCTTTGGCAACAATGAACTGGCTTGTGAAGTTGTAAAACCTTTAATTTTTTCCGAGAATTCTAGAAGTGCCATTAATGCAGTTAGGCATATGTATGTAAGCTATCATACCTTTCGTCACTATGAATTACTCATATTTCAGTTGGGCAACTATATACACACCGTTTATTACAGTGATTTACAGTTTCGAGTGTGCTGAATACCCTACATGTTAAGCTGCACATTAAATATATTCTAAAAATGCCGCCAGTGGCTAACTACCACCCAGCAAAATAATTTTCAATTCGCTAACACAAATTCCTAATCAATCTTCTCGATGCATTCATGCATTCCAACATACAAGCACAACACACACACACACACACACACACATTTACCAATAGCCAACATACGCATGCACACATGAATGCCACATGTTAACATAGCCAGAATATCCTTTTATCCCGGCCTCGTACTGGCGTTCGCAATTACAACTTAAGCACACAATCATTATCATAATCCTTAATCGATATTATGGCTTACAACAACAATGGCCACATACATCCATACATACATACATACATACACAAGCCAGCAAACAAAATCAACAAGAACAACAACATCGATAATGTCTCACACACACACACATATGCATATAAGGGTAGACACTCACGTACACACGACGACAACGAACGACGACCCACTTCCGCGGGACTATTTCCGCTTCCGTTATGACACACTCACACGTAAGCATGAATTAAAATTCAGCCACGCACACCTACCACTCAACCGAACCACTCACAGATCACCTCTCCTCGTCTCTTTGTCCGCTGCTGCTGCTGCTGCTGCTGCTTATGCTTTCACTCAAAGGCATAGAGAAAAAAAATTAAGAAGATTTTGCGTTAAACATAGGATAATCCTTGTTAATGGATGAGCTAGATACTGGTTGTGTCCTCGCTGTGATAGTCTCGGTTCGGTGTTGCTTTGGCATCTAAAGTGATCATTTGTTTATTATTGTTTTTGGCGCGTTGCTATAAGCGACCGCCCCTCCCCCTTACTCTTATTACACACCCAACAACTAGAGAGAAAGAGAGAGTAAACGACTTTAGACGTTAATAGGGGAAATTGCTGTAAACAAATTTAATGCCCTTAATTTTATTGCATCACTTGTGCAGAATTAAAAGCAAAAAGGTGCGAGAGAAATTGTAAAAGTGCAGCTAAGACGAAGACATAGAAGAGCTCCAACACAAACAAGCCGAAGAAGCAGACGAGCACGAGGTACAGGTGTAAAGGCGCAAAGCCCAAGCGTATCACGTTCACACTTTGCTTAAGGATAATGAAGGCATTCTGCTTGAAGCACCCAAGGACTTGGGAGGACTCTGAAGCGAATGATTTTGCCAATGAAAATATTTTAGCATCGAGAAATTACAAATAGTCGAGTGTAAAGTAGTTGAATTAGCAATTGCACATTTCTTTCACATTTAGTTCAATGGCAAAATTAGGAGAAATTTCATTTCATCAATAATCTCCTGATGACAATTTAATGAAAGCTTAGTCCCAGCACTTGGCCCGCATTACAGCACTACAGTGCAAAATGGAAATTGGAAATGGTTGAGAAATGTCAGCGTAATCATGGGCCTTACTTAAAAATCACTTTTGCCATTAATATTTCATTTGCGCGACATCCGCCACACTGCCTCAAAAAGAGCAGTAGAAAAACCCCGGAATGGTTTGATTATGATTGAGTGGGAGAGTTGGTTGGGCGAATAGAAAAAACAGAAAACAATAGAAGGAATCACCTCTTGCCACAATGCCACAGCACTTAAGCTGCACTTTGCATACCATTTACAACTTGCAACTTTCAGCTATTGGGGGCGCATTTGACATGACTTTAATGGGCGGCAATTACATGTTTTGTAAACGACCAGACGACGACGACGATGATGACGACTACAACTACGACTGCGAACGTTTCGACATGCAAACACTGAAAACGAAAACGTTTTCACTTGCAACTCGATCGCGTGTACAATTTCAATTCAGTTGGCCCCGCCTGCAGCACCTGTGATCTGCCCTCATAAATTCCAGCGGTGCCGATGCACGAAGCCATGAGTCCTGCTGCCGTACTATTTCAATACAGTTGAATAGTTTAAAGTAAAAGTAGAGAATGGCGCACAGGCTCCTGTGTGTGCTGAGGATATTCGAGCATGTTCATGCATTTGTTTTAAAATTTATTTATTTAATTGTTGCCGTTACATTTTCTCCTATTATTTTCTTGTTTTTTTTGGTTTTTTTGTTGTTTTTTTATTAAATTGCCGCAATGTTGCAAAATGCTTAAATGCTATTGGCTGCATTCTGCCCGAAGGCCCATTCTGTTGCACAAGTGCAACTTGATGTATTCATATACATACTCAGCGATAACTTGTTGAGCACATGTGCATGCTGATGGCTTAAAGGAATTCGAAAACCCCGAGGTTGGCGTGGGAGGGTACGTAATTGGAAATTTATGTCATTTTGTGTTACGCATAGCTTAGGAATTTTTTGTGTGGCATGATTTATTTACACGTCACACCCCATACTTTTCATGCCACGAGATCATTACCGTATCTCACCTTGGGTGGATTCAATTTAACAAAAAAGTGTAACTCCACACAAGTATCAATTATTTCAGCTAGCAAAGTATTGTTCCACAGCAAGCGAGTATTTACAAAAATTATTTAGCAAAAATGTGGAAAAATTTAATTTTAATGAGAATTATGTATTTTCGATAAGAATGAATCTAAAATATCCCAGAGCTATGACCACAAGCTGCCTAACACAATTTATGATTATTCTTGTTATATATATTATATTGAATTTTTCCGGAAACTTATCGATAACTTTTTATTCAAATTGTTAGTTAATGTTCGATAACTTTCAATAAATTTTTCGATAACTTTTTAGTTAAGTTTTCGATAACTTTTTAGTTAAGTTTTCGATAACTTTTTAGTTAAGTTTTCGATAACTTTTTAATATAATAATAAATACTTAAATATAATCAAGAAAAAAATGTTCGATAACTTTTCGATAACTTTTTAGTTAAGTTTTCGATAACTTTTTAGTTAAGTTTTCGATAACTTTTTAGTTAAGTTTTCGATAACTTTTTAATATAATAATAAATACTTATATATAATCAAGAAAATAATTTTCGATAACTTTTACCAAATCTATATCTATATAAACAAAAAGTGTTTTTTGGGGTCTTTGATTTCAAATTTGATGTCATATACTGGGTTTTGCTGGGAAATTTCAATACATTTTCGATGAAATAATCGATAACTTTTCTACAATTTTCAAGAAATATTCGAAGGTTTTTTATAGATTTTTCGATAACCTTACACTAAATTGTTCGATATCTTTTTAAATAGATGTGTACCGTATAAATTATACCAACCATAAAAATAAAAGTAAATACCTCAATTATGCCCCAACATATACCAAATAAATTCTCTCGAATCCTCTCGAATTCATAAATTCTCGAAATCGAAAAACAACTCCGATCATTTCCATATTGTTTTTATGAATATTTTTACACACAAGAAAGACAAAAATTTACGATATTTATTTACTACCGCAAATAATATTAATGCGCATAATTCGCTGCTTATTTACTGCGATTTTATCATGCTTGAGAGGCAGACGCTCTACCATAAATTGACTGTCATGGGCCCGAAATTATGGTACAAAAGCCACAAAAATGTAGATAAACATCACGCATAACTGTCATAAAAAAGCCAAAATGTGAAACATTGTCACAGCAGCAACAAACACACACAAAATGCCAATACCAATGGCAAGCGATACGAACATATTTTTGCATCATCCCTCCACAAACAGTTTATCTCTCTCTGTTTCTGTGTGAGTGAGTGTGTTTTTTTTCCTTGCGGTTTGGTTCCTTTTAGCTTTTAATTTTTTCCAATGTCACATTTCCAACGCAATCCATTATGAAAAATGTCACACGCCCAAAAATATGCTATGCGTACATACTAAACGAAAATAAACCAACTTAGAAGGAAGACGAAAAGGCAGCGGTAGAAGAAAAATAACAAGCAGAAGCCGAAGAAAAGAAGATGCTTTCAATTCAAATGAAAGGACACAAACACATTCGCTCACACACACACACAAATACAATAAACTAATTTCCCAGCCAATAATTTTATCGTTAAAGAGCTCGTAAACGAAAAATTTTCGATCAAAATGCGGGCAAAACAATCGTAGGCGACACACGATAACGATACGGTTACGAGTCCGACTTCGTTCTTAATTTTGCATCGAAACGAGTTATCTCGTTATCGAACCAAAATGTGCTCGTAAACGAATTCGTTTGTTCGTTAAAAGACTCGTAAACGAAGTCGTTAAAGAATTCGTTAACTAAGTCGTTAACGAGTTCAATTATGAAGACGTTAACGATATTTTATCGAGGAAATTACGACTATTGTAATATACGAGTGAATGTCGGACATTTCTCGAATATTTTTTATCGAGAAAAGTTCGTTAAATACGATCTTCGTAAAAAGTTCGTACAATTATTGGCTGGGTTATTACTTTAATTCGCTGTCAGTGTGTGTGTGTGTAAGAGAAGATTTTCTTTCCTCTTTTTTTTCTATTTATCTGCGGCCTTTTCAACTAATATTTCTTTTATTTGCTTGGCTTCTTTCCACCACTTTAGTTTAGCGTGGATTGGGGCGGGTAGGGGAATGAGTATAAAAAATGATGCTCTTTTCCGTTTGAACACAAAAATCAAATTATGCTGCGCCCTGGTGTCGTAAATCGCTTCGGAAGTGTCTATTGGTTTTGAGCGAACGGTTCTTATGTTTTCCCCTTTTTATACTACGAGTGCTCCAGCTTGTCGCCTCGCCAACGACATTGAAACATAAATGGAAAATCCGAAAGTGTAAACGAAATTTATTGCATACTTTTTGGCATTCTCACATACTTTGTGTTTCAATACAAATAAGAAACGGATAACGATGAAAGGCTTTCGCCGGGGATATTTCATTTAAAAAGGAAATGTGTTTTCATTTGTGCACACATTTGTAAGCGAATTTCACCAACTAATTGCTGCTAAAGCATTTTTTAAATATTCCATGAGCAAATCTTTCTTTATGAAATCTAATTTCCTGCATTTTTCACGATTTCCTTATAATTAAATATTATTTTTGCGGCACTCAAACACTGAAACACTCTCAGTTCTCTTTATGCATTTTAATTTAATTTTTTCCGCTAAACAAAACCGGAACACCACTCGTGCCCCACTCCGCCTTCAGTTCCGCTTGACTTCAGTTTTGTTTTTTTTGTTTTTTTATGTGTACATTCCGCTTATTTAGGCTGGCAAGTGGCTTTTGCTTTGCTTTTACGGTACTTTGCTTTGAGGTGAGTTGAAGCTGAAAGCTAAAACCACAACTTACTCGAGCTCGAGACTTTCCAGCTTGCAGCACAAGACCGCAGTCAAGACGTCTGCCACCCTCCTAGTTACCATAATGCAATGGCGGAGCCGGTTATTGCACTTGCAGTTATTAAAACTAAAGCTACAACCACTGTAAAAATTCCGTTTTCACTTTATTTTTGTGAATTTGCTTCTTATTTTTTTAAATTTTTTTTTGGTTTAATTTAACATTTTTTCCGCTTTTTTAATAACACACAAAATAAATTTCGGTTCGCCTCCGCTCTTAGTCCAAGTGGTTGTACGGCTGGCGGATGTAGTGGCGGCAGTGTCCGTCGTTACTTCAAAAGGTGGAAAATGGCGGAAAACTCAATCGTCTGCTACTAAAAACCACTTTACTACTATTTTGATTGTGGTTGGCCATTTCTTTTTTGCTTCTTCTTCTTTTTCCTCCGGCTAGCTACTCTCTTTCCTGTTCGGTTCTCTCATGCACAAAAAAGTGTGTGCTTTTTTTTCAGGCGCATATTTTGTAAAGTCGCCATTTTATTAGTTGTGTTCTTTGTTGCTTTTGTTTTTTTTTTACTGTGTTTGTGTTCGTATTTTTTTTCAATTAGTTTTGTGCTATAAAGAAAAAGTTAATGAATTTGCATGAATGAATGGATGTGTACCTACTTCAAAAAGTGCATGGATTTATTTGAGGGTTTTTTTCCGTGGTGCTTTTTGAATTTTTATGAAAACTACAGCATGTCAGCTGTAATACTGTAAGCTCAATGGCAGACGTTTAGAAGGAAAGAGGGACAGAGATTGTAGAGTATGATTGCAAGGATTGAGTGAAGGTTTTTTTTGTTGGCGAATTGGAAAACCAAAATGAAGTTGATTGAATAGATGATAAAACGAACTAAGAGAAGGGTAAAAGGACAAGCTTCAGTGACTAAGTCGACCATTTTTTTCTGAAATGGACAAAACAAAGATAGTGAACCGATCGGTTTAAAAGGTGTATGTGCCCGTTTACGCTGCCAAATGCATGAAAATTAAATTTAAAAAAATCCATTTAAAAATCACTAAAACTCGAAAAGGTCACTGAACTCCTGCAAAGTTTTAGTAATTTTTCGTACTTAAATTTCAATGCCATTTGTTCATGCGTTTGTTCATTTCAAATTTATTGAACAATCCATGCAGAAACAAATTTTATTATGTATATAAAACAACATTCAACTACCCTCTGGACCTCCACTGGATTTTTCGAAAAATTCAAAGCTCTAAAATGTAAATGAAATGTCAAAAACTTGTCAGAGAATTTCAACTAACCTCCAACGAAACGATTAAAATTGTTTTTTTACCGCTTCGCTTTTCCATCATATTCATAAATATTGCAAATAATATTTTCGTTGAAACGCCACAAAATATTTACATATGCATTCATGTCCTTTTTTTTCAATTCTGGAGTGACGCGGCAACGCAATTGTCAATTGGCTAGCCGCACTTTAACAAAAATGCTCATACATATATGCATGTATGTGTATTCGTAGAAAAAAACGTATGTTTCATTAAATTTATAATTTTTTTTTGCATATTCGTAATGGGGAAACATAACCGTATTCATGGAAAAATAGAGTCAATAGGGAAAATATTATTTGAAAATATAAAATTCTAAATTGTAAGTATTAAAATATGAACGAATTTCTAATCTTTTTAAGCAAATATATATATTTAGTTCAGTAAAAAGCTGTTTTCTCCATTAGTCTCCACTTGTCTCACTTTAGTATAATAGCAACAGCTAAGTCATATCCAAAGAGGCAATTTGTGTGATATGTGATATTTCTTGCTTTCGATGGCTTAGTCCTTAGTAGTATTATAATACCCAACTCTGTGGTACAACCCAAAAAAAGACACATTTGGTACGGCTGCAAAACACAGCCATGAAACTCCTCATGTTCGTTTCAGAATCTGCACAAGTTATCATAAAAGGATGCCTAGATTCATGGGGTGCCCCCTTAAAGTGCAATGACCAGTGAGGCAACCTGTTAAAACTTTAAGCCGGTCATAGCCCAGGTAGATCAAACCCGTATTTCATTCTGTCTGACCATATGGTGAGCGTCAGCTAATTTGATGCAGTATAAATTTGAAGATATTGGAGCCCGTTCGAATGAGTATAAGGATACCTTAATCCGCCAATTGCCTACTTAACTGGTCAATAGACGGTTCCAATGGTACTAAGCTTATATTTTTAAATTGATAGGAACCAAAGATGTATTCAAATAACTGTACACTAAGCACACCTATACCTCAGAATGGCTGTAGATCTGTAAAAGGCATTGGCCGATCACAAAAAACATTTTTCAGACCACCACAATTCGAGCCGAATGGCAGACTTTTCTTTAATTCTCAGGCTACTAAAAACGAAAAAGTATTTCAATTAATTTAAAGTTGTACTAAAAACTCTTCAGACCCAAATATTTGACATCAAAATAAAACACCTCTAAACTTAAGCCAGACTCATTCTGTCTCCGTCTGTTAAATCCAAAATTCAATCTAACACAACCAAATGGCAATTTTCCAATGTCATTTTGTCACGTCTGCACATGCACACAAGCACGCAGACATGTCTGAACGCACAAACATACCCACACGAGTGCATGCGCATGGCATTATTGCAGATTTTCTTCTTTTTTTTCTCATATATTTCTAACAAGGCATCAAACGGAATACTGTCACAAATTTCAATTGTAAATGTCAAGATCAGAGCAAGTTTTGATGTGAAGGATTTATGTGAACATTTTGAAGTGAAAGACAAAAGATTCTTGTCATGTGTTTTTTTTTGTTGCACCAACACAACATGTTGCACGCTGCAGCCGACAGGTAGCATTGACATGAAAATATAGAGCATTTCTGAAATGAGGTTACTCATACGCCACGTTGGGCAAAATGACTGCCTGAGTTAAAGGAAAATTCATTAGTTTAAGAATTTGTTTGCTTTGGATAGCGTTTAAATTTCCATTTTTGAATTTTAAACTATCATTAACCTCACTCAAATGACAAATGTGAGTCACGAAAATTGGAATTTCAAATTTTGGCCTAAAAATCACATTCATCATATCGCACATACTCACTAACTCTCGCCCATGAATAAAAAAATATCTAAAAATAAACCATTACAAAAAAATATGAAACATTTGATCAACATCTGTAAGGCAGCTGTGGGCAGCAAAAGGCACTAAATTTTTGATGTGTTTTCACAAAAATGTTTCATTTGAAGGCCAAACGCAATTTGCGTTAGTCATTTGGCTTTTGTTGCAAAATTTAAAAGTTCTCTCTTAGATTGTGTTATTTTTTGTGTGTTTTGTTTTGTTTTATCATCAAACACAGCCGAGCTTGCATAACGCAAAAGTTTACTTTTTGACTTTTTCATGTTCCAGCAGATGACGCAGTTGCCAACACACAGTTTGGTGCACAAATTAGTGCGAAAGCGGCAGACAACAAGCAAATGCATCACAAAATTTTCAGATTTGCTCGGGAAATTGCAATAAATGGAAATTCAATAAACGAAATTTTTTTCCAATGAAATATGAAAGATAAAACTTTAAAAAACTTTTTTTTTTTTAAATAATTTTTGTTGTTTTTCTTATTGAGATAATCTAATATTTTTCATTATTATTTCTATGCTCAAGGCAACAAAACCGATGGTATCATAATTTCCGACACTAATTCCTTGAATAATAAATATTTCCCAGCCACTCGAGACACCATCAGCATCGTCAACGTCGCCCACGCACATAGCTGCCATCTTGCTACTATGCCATTTCAACTGAAACCCTTCAAGCGCAACAGCAACCGAAGTACTCAACCACCAAGCGAACGCAACTCAACTGACCCAAATCAAATACGCTAATGCCCGATTTGCAACGCCACTGTATTGTGGTTTAGTCTTTCGATGCTTTGTACTCTCTGTTGCTGTTGGTGTTGTGGCTATTGCTATATTTGTATTTATATAGTCTGAGTCTGAGTCTGTGTGGTGTAGTGTGATGTGTACTATACCACACAATTCATAATTTTTTTTGTCTGTTGCAAACAACAGAAATATAACGGAACATATTTACCCGCAACTTGTTCCACTGCCATGGAAATAAACGAGCGAATTTCTCGTACAAAAGGATTATAAAAAAAAAACCTATAAAAGATGAAAATTGTATGGAAAAGTGCCGCATTGCATTGAATTTGCTGCACTCGTATTCCATGCGCCACATATTTCCTAGCGTATGCATATTGCGTGTGAGCACTGGTGTACTCTCTGCTCTGTCACTTTTTCATTGTTGTTGGCATTTGGTCTATTTATGCAGGAATTGTGGGTAGCTCGTACAGAAAGTCTATTCAAAAAGAACAATGAAAGGCGAATGTTCTGCGAATGTAAAGAGGAATCAGGAAAATAATAGCAAAATAGAAATAAAATATGGTGAATTTATATATTTTTGATTGGAAATATTCTATCCGCACACCCTCAGTTAGGCATCGCACGGTTAAGTGCACAAATGTTTGATTACACTTCGATTGAAATGGAGTTGAGTTACCTATGAATATTTCATTATGCAGTTGAAATCAGTTCATTGCACTGAGCATTTCGAAATGAAATACTGAAGTTATGTTCCTATTAGAATTCACCAGTGCTCGGCACTGCATAGCCTCGCGAGGCCGACAGTAATCATATTTTTCACACCGGGTTTGCCTAGCACTGGATTACACTATACTCAATTTGAAAAAGCTCCCAGTCAAGTCACACAACCAGCAACCAAAGAGACCGAGCAGATTTTCACGTGATCGGCGCATTGCAGCAATCTTAATTTTATCTAAAATTTTATCGAACATTTTTCAGTTTATTATCGATAGTTTTTAGTTTTTTTATCGAGATTTTTTTCGATAATATTTAGAGGATTTTTCTATAATTTTCCAAATTTATCGATAATTCTTCCGTATTTTATCGATGATTTTCGAAAGTTATCGACAATCTTTCAGTATTTTCTTGATAATTTCCATTTCCACTTCATTATTCCAATGCCATTTTGTTTCGTTCCAATTCCATTTGGTTCCAGTTTCATTCCCATTTCGTTCCCTGCATCATTTCCAACCAAATAGAAAAAACCGCGTCCAAATCGGTTCAGTATTTCTAAAAAAATAAAAAATTGTACATCTCTTTTGTATGGGAGGTAGGCGTGGTTGTTATCTGATGATTTTCAATACCGTCCAATCATTAGCAAAACTAATAGGAATGCCAAATTTGGAGTCGATAGCTCAAATGCTACGGCAGTTATCGTGCGAAATGACAGACAGACGGACATAGCTAAATCAACTCAGGAGGTTATGCTGATCATGAATATAATATTTCCATACCAGACACACCTCGTTATGGGCGTTATAAACGGTGTAGACAATTCGTAGTAAATTTCAAGAACTGGTAACGCCATAGTGCGGCAGTTTTTGAAATTGCCGATGAATTGTAAATAGGAACACACCAAACCTACGCTCACCAAGTGCTTGATCACGATCGTTTTGATATATGACGCCGAAGCTTTGACAATTTCAAAGAACGGATGAAAAACTAATCAAAGCATTATAAAAGGGATGTTCTGCGTTAAGACTATGGCCTGATGAGTATCGAATAAAATGTAACAACGAACTGGTCAGTTGAAAATTTATTCATACCTGGTCAACGAATTGTTGGCTATGAAACAGTGCAGTAATGTGGTATTGATGCCACATGTCATCAGAGTGTCATGCATTGGAATTTCAACGAAGTGCCATTCACGTTCGCTGTCGAATCGATGACTTTTCTACTGGATGTATGCCAACACTGACAAAGTCACACCCACCTAAATTCATCTTTCCAATACATTTTTGGTACTCAGATGATCTTAGTTTGTGACGCTATATAATCTGATAAGAATATTTTTACCACAAAAGTCGTTTACACTCCATTGGAAGCGCATGGCAAAGCTTTCCTTTCACATTTCCGATTTGTATTATTACCCATTTGATATTCCGGCGGGAGTCCTAAGCTATTATTTATCCTTTTCAAAAACCGATTAAAAACAATTTACGCCAAAGCTTTTACTTAATCCTTGCCACAAAACTTCTTGTAATCCTTGTTGTACGCCGCATGTTTATGTCTGTTCATTGTCACATTTACTTGTAAAGTTTTTTCCCCAATGCTGGTGTGCAATCAAAACAAAAAACAAATCCAGGAAAGAACACAAAAAATAGAAACTTAAACTGAGAACAAAAATAAAAGTAAAAACAGAAGAGGAAATTTTAAGAAAAACTAGTATAAACTTTGCACTAGAAGCGCAATCGAACTAGACGTAGAAGAAGGATATAAAGATATACTGTTAACGAGGGATGTAGGCGACACATGCTGAACTCAGTGACAAACACAAGAAAACCAACAACAAGAACAATGACTACGAGTTGGATGACAACACAAACGAATACAGAGAGACATTTAATCTGGCAACAACTGAAAAATGCATGAACCCGATTAAAAGTGTAGACGATGACAGCGAAGACGACGACAACGGCAACTGCAACTGCAACATGGGGCTGCAAGGTTGGCATATAAACATACTAAGCTACGACCAACATCCTATGGCAAACCATTAACCAAGTAGTAAAAATACTGCAGAAAAAGAGTAGCGAAAATTTAAGGCAGACACACACATACTCACACACACACACACACACACACGAATAAGCATTAACTGCAGCTAAAAGAGATTTTCAACATATGCCGCGCGACGCGCCACTGCCATTGAAATGCAGCCAACTTCCGGTTACAAAGGAAGGCGGAAGTCTGTTTATGTGTTTTGTGTGTTCGTGTGTTCATGTGTGTGTGTGTAAGTCTTCCAAGACAAAACAACAAACACATAGCAACAAATACACTAGAAGAGAAGAAATGGCAAATCGGAAACTGAAACAAAAAAGAAGAAACGGAAACGTCTGCTTAGCGGTTGCATTTCCCAATCTTTGATGCTGTTTGTTGAATAAACAAACGTACGCCTTGCAGGCTGCCAAAAACAAATAAAACCAAAAAAAAAATAAAAATAGGATTGCAAAAACATGTGAAGACGCACACACATGTGCACCAATACACAACACACACTAGCATCCGCTTCAAACAAATATTACCATTTCATTGCATTTCAATTTTCCCTTTTGATTTTTCTTCTTTTTATTTCTGTTGGCTGTTTGCTGTCTGCTATTTCCTATTGGTGTGTGCATGTGTGTGGGTCTACTTTAATGCTTAAAAGGATTGCTTATATCCGGCTTAAAAGATCTTTATTCACTTTGACTGCTTTTTAATATTAATATTGGGAAAATACTAATTTTTTATGTGATTAGATTAAGAAATTTTAGAAAAATTCTAGAAAAATATGAACTTTCATACAAACGAAAATGCTAAAGTGGTATTACCTGTTGCTCTCTGTATCCAGCTCTCATTCCATTTTATACTTTTTAATAATCTTAAAAATCTGGTTCCCTTTCAATAAAATTTTTGCTTTTTATACCCTCACACACACTGTGGCAGGGGATACTAACTTTGGGAAAATATATATGGGAAAATATATATATTCTTGATCAGCATCACCTCCTGAGTGGATTTAGCCATGTCCGTCCGTCCGCACGATAGCGGTCGGTGTTTTGTTCGAGAATCAGCCAAATCGGGCAAAAACTGGGCGTGGCTAAAACGAACAAAAATGTGTGCTAAGCGGTTCTAAACAAAATTGTTTTTTTTACTTTTACATCGCTGGACAGAAAAAAATTTTTGTTTTAACCAACAACCAAAAAATGTCCTTTTAAATTTGATCCTTTTTGCTAAATGGGTGGTGTGAATAAAGGAATACTACATGGTATTTCCATTTAGTTTTGAATGCAAATATTTAGTGTCTATATTCCAGGGAAGGATCGATATGTATCATCTCCGATTCTGATTATTCGGAAAGTATGATTTAATTTTAGAAAAATTCTTCTTAGTCACTCAAAAAAATGCTATAACCTACACAACGACTCAGTGTGATCTGTCATTGTCTAGCGGTCTAATTGGAGTGTCCTCTTAAATGTCTAGAACATGCGAAGACACACTACCGCAAGGGCAGAGCGTGTGACTGTGAGTGCAATTCGGTAGATATGTATGTAAGACAATCAAAATAATGGGCGTCTACGTTCTTTTTTAATCATCTCCTTTGCAACAATTGTTTCCCTTTTTAAGCTCCTTTCTCTTATCCTTTCATCGCATTTTTTCTGGTTTATTTTTTCAGCTCACACAGCTGACACAAGGAACAAGGATAAATTACTACAGTTTTTGTTCTTGTTGTTGTCTTCATATTTATTCTTGCTGACAATTTGGAAAAAATTGAATTTTTTCCTTACTTTTTGTTTCGGTGTAAACTATATCTTAGAGACAACACTACCAAAAAAAAAATATATATATTTTTTTATTTCCTTGGAGATTTTCTTGATGATACTTTAGTGAAGAAATTCTCAATTGGCTGTCATCATCATTGCCGTCATCATCTTTCACTGTAGCAGAAATAGCACCCGCAGGTGCTCTGCCACCACCAACAACAACAACAATAAATAAAATAAAAAAACTATACACACACACACACACAAATAAATCTCTGCCCAGGTGAATAGCACACCTTTGCAGAGTTGAGATTATTTATGTCTGCACGTGGTTAACCCCTTATCATTGGGGGCTTTTATAATTGCCCCTGAGAACAAGACGAAAAACTTAAGGTAGCACCAGGGAAAACGATGAAGTACGACTGTAGACCGGAAATAAAACAACACCAAGACGGCGAACAGACGACAGACGAACACTCACAGGCAGACAGACAGACAGACACAGAGCATCGCTCGAGTCGCTGTGTTGAGTGCTGGATGATGCCAGAGCGTTTGCCGCTATTTATCTTTTAATGGAATTTTAAAATCAAATAATTGGTTTTGGTAGAATTGCCAGCCAGACAGAGACGAACCGCTGCAGTGGGACAAGGCTCGGTGGCGTTAAGCGGATCTGAGAACTGAGCTATGGCAACAATTACTTTTTCTCTCTACAACTAGGTACATGAGAAATGTGATTCGGAATTCAGTTTGAAAGGTTCTTAAAATGGATCCTTTTTCAAGGGGAAATTTTTGCAATTCATTATACTTTCTGAGGTCCTTTTGGCAGGACCTTATAGTTGTAAATTCGGATCATAACTCACCTTAATCTACATATTTTATTCCAATGTTATCTTCTTTCTTTTCTTTTACATTTCAATAATAGTTATGTATTTAACAATACATGTGTGCATGTGTGTGTGTATGTGCCTATCTTAGCCAAAACATAGACTAAAATTGCAAATCGAAAACAAGTTAACTCACGAATTGAAGTGGCAAAAGCGAAAAACTATCGCACACAAATATTGCTAAAAGATTGGTTGCAGTCTCTCTGCGCAGACCCAGCGCCACAAACAAACGCCACCCTTAGACACAAGATTGGCACATCTCCAATGTGCACTAGTGCAACATTTCAGCTACTTCTTTGCACACTACAGTAGACTGTGGAATATTTATAGTCAATATGCGTTGCACTGTGTACTCATTCCTAAGAAAAAAAGTTTCGTTTGTATATTTCTTCTTTTTCGGATTCCCAACTTTCCTTAAACTGCGTGAAGATTTTCTGTTTAAAAAAAATTTACTGCAAATAAAATAGAATACGTACTTGCAGCAACGAGCAAATTACACGCGCAGCCATTCGAGGGACTCTTCTGTGTATTTGAATACGCTTTGTTTGTGCATTTCAAATTGAGTGGAAGTGGGTCAAGTTGAGATCACAACTTTATCTACTTGATTTTTAGAATGTTTTAATATTGAAGTAACAATTTACCTTTTTCTATATCCAAGGAATTTTGCAATTGCTTCACAGATTAGTTCCTGTTAAATCCACCAAAGTGAGCTAAAATGGAAAATAACAAGAGAAAAAGTTTTTTTTTGTATTAGATTCCAAGAAGCTTTTTAAAATTACTTGTTAAAAATTCAATTGAATTCAGTAAAATTTAATAGAAATTAGAACCCAATTAAAATCGCAGTTTAGTATTTCCGATGGTATAGCTGCAGTTTATAGTTTGTAGAGTCGAAAATAAAATAGAATTCTTTTAACAACTTGTCGTAGGATTTATATTAAATATGAAAGAGCACAACAAAGATAGTCAGTTACATTTTTAAGATTCAACAAAAGCTGTACACATGAAAATCTTCTTTGAAATAGTTCCAAACTTTGATACATGGGGGAGCAGCAGGCGTAGGTATATATAAATCAGCTTTGACCGACTCAAACCTACTCTTTTGTTTGATATAAAATCTCGAAAAAAAATCATACCTATATTTGTCCAGTTTGAGAAACCCAAAGCCCACTCTAAGCTCTATACCAAACGATGAGACACTGATTGGGGTATTGCAGAGAAAAATCTTTGTTAAGATGTATGACCCATCTGATATAAAGGTATGACGCTCAACCCAACCAACTCCATGTCAGGAAGCGACAGCATCAATCACTTCACTTACCTGGGCAGTGCCATCGCAATGGATGGAGGAGCTAAGGATGACATGTTGGCTAGAATAACCAAGGCCAGGATCTTTAGACTTCGTTAGTAACAGAAGTTCTGATGGTGCTTGTAAACAAATGCCTAAGGAGGATCTTACAGATCTGTTGGCCCATTGTGATCTCAAACGCAGAGCTGCACCAAAGATAAAATCAGAGGACCATAGCGAACGAGATAAAGCCATGAAGATGGGGGTGCATCGGCCACAGTCAGTGAAAACCTTAAAGTGAAAAACTCAAGCGCTCTAGGATGACCTAAACTGATTTAAAGGTGAATGCAAAGATAGTATTCAAATCGGTTCAAAAAACAAAAGCTATGATCATTAGAGTCGATGCACTTTTAGTTTGACGTATGAATATTACTGAAGTCCACAGAAAGAACACTATTTGGTTTCCAGTATATTCGCATATAATTGGTAACTCTATAACACTATAACAAGTTTATGCGAAGTAATTTCCAAAAAATGCTCCAAATTAAAAGCTACTTAAGCAGTTAAACCCAAACCAGCACACAATGCAAAGACAAAGAAAGAAAAAAAAAACATTCAAGCATACCAGCACAATTTCCGTGCCAACTAACAACAATTACTTCGTGGCTTTACAGTAACCAACAACTGAGAATAAAATAATTTCGACTGCTTTATTCAGCGACTTCGAGTGCTACTTTAAAAAGTATTTATGTAAGTGCTGGCAAATCAAACTCAAACGACTGTGCGGTATTTCGTGTGAGCGTGTGCCCGCTACTTTACCTCATGATATACGTACACAGATATACTTGCACATGCCATTGTACGGGAAGGAAAGCCACTATAAAGGAGCACAAAATTGTTGGAGAAAAACTTTTTCAAGTTTTCGCGTTGGTAGCTGGCTCGGTTGGTTGGTTGGTTGGTAGTCGTCATAGATGCACGACAAGTATGTGGCCTGTATGCTTCAAAGCAAGCGTCGTGGAAGCAACTCAAATATTTCACAAATTTTCCAAGTGGTTAAAAGCAAAAACAAATACAAATACAAAATACAAAATAAAATAAGCCAGCAGAAATTAGAAGATGAGAGGCAACACAAATTCATCAGCGTTGAGGCAACACAAATTCAAATTGTCTGTTGGAACTTTTCGCCGGGCCCACAATTTTCTATTTACCACTTTTTGATGTTAAAGTCAAATTTACTAAAAGTTGTACGGTTTGGGGAAAAACTCTCACAACACCCAATGGCGGAAAATTGCAACTTTGCAAAGGGCAAAAATTGTATTCTTTCGGGCCCAGCGCGCGCCAACAGCATCCACGGAAAACTCACTAAAATACAGTAAGTAATTGTTGCTTGCTTTAAAAACCGGCAACTCCTTAAGTAGTTTTTGGCACAGACGGGGCTCTAAGACAGGAAACAGCACCTTAAGATGCCTTTCGTTCTCTCTTCCTCTTCCTCATCCTCTCTCTCTCACTCGTTCTTTGTTTCTTTAGGAACTTCTGCTAAGTCGTCGCCGTACAATTGCAACAGGAAAATTATTACATGAATTGTGTGCGGCTTGAAAATTCGCTTCCCGGTGGCGGAAGCTTGAGTGAAATGATGATAACTTATTTGCCGTTTGTTAGCTTCGCCGGCTGCTGCTGCTGTTGCCACTGATGTTGCTGCTGCCACTAAGGGAAATTTCGGAATTCCCCTTTGGGTGTAGCGGCAATTGATGCAATGTGTGCGCGCTCATTGTGGGCGCATAGTTGGCGGCATTTTTGGCAATGACAAAAATATTTCCGGCATGGAATTTGCGCTGCTTTTATTTCTACTCTTTTTGTTTCGCTCTTGCACATTTTTTGTGGACATTTTTGTCATTTCAAAGGATATCCACAAAATTGCCGCCATGTGAGTGTGTTTGAAGCTGAAGTGTGCTAATTAGCTAATATGAGTCAGTTGATAGATTTGCCGGCGAATTTTGTGACTTTAAAAAATGTCTCTGTAAGTACTAATTTCAAATTATAAATCACTCATACCGCACTCAGTGCATTGGAGTGCATTCCAACACATATTGCCAATGGCTAATCCTTTGAGTGGCTTTAATCTATCACAAAATACACCGCCGATCCGCACTTGATTCACTTCAACTGCTGCGAAATGCAAATAGAGTGCGTAGCATTATGACGCGCCAGCGTACACCAGCAACGCACATTTCCATCCTAGCACCGCCACTCGGCTTGTTATCCTTGTGACTTAAGGATAATGCGCTCGTGTAGCATGCAATTTTTGCTAAAATCCCTAATTAAATGTAAATTACAAAACGCTCAACAGCAGTGACTTTCTGAGGATTTTGCCAGGATGCCATCAGAATAATTGCAATGACGTCCTTGTCGTTTCGTTTCGTTCCATTCCGTTGTGTTGGTTCACTCGTTCGTTTTTGTTTTCTGTATTTATTTTTTTGTATTTTGTTATTTCTTCTTTCTTATTCATGCTTTCGTTTTTCAGTTCCATCGTCGTCGTCGTCGTCGTCGACGTCTTCGTAGACTTGCATTCAAATTGTAATTTTCATGCTTATTACAATATTTATGCGAATAACGCACAGTCGGGTTAGTACTCAAAGGACCCCCGCCAACAACGGAAGTGGGTAGATGTCAACTTGCTTGTTTTCTTATCATTAGCGAAAAAGGCAACGCGCTGCGCCACCAAAGTTGGTCCTTTGGCATACAGGAAGCCATTGAAATGATGGGACATGGGGGCACTTTCTTACCGGTTGGGGTGCGTACAGAAAGGGGTGGCCGTTAAAAGGAAAGAAATAAATCTAAAGTTTTGCAAAAGGCAACAAAAAAATTATGCTTAAGTATGTCAATTCTGTGGGGATCAAGAGCCGGTATTTGCGCTGAGTTTATACAATAAAGTTTGTTTTCGAAATAAAAATTTCATTTTTAAATCATTTAAATTTATCTGATGCGAAACTATTCATGCCTGTGTCTCCGGAACGGATTCCTTTCAATCTTAGTTACTGGGAAAACGGGAGCACTTTGATTTCAGATCAAGCTTCGAGATCTTTTAAAATCAAAGTCCCACAATAAAGGGGTACTAGGTACCAAGAAAGACCGGCAAATTCCCGTTTACTCAAACCTGGATTACAATTTGATTTTATTTCATACCGGTTACCTTGCTTTTAAATCAAATTTTGAACATGTTTAAAGTATAAGTTAGTGTTTATCTTTGCTACAGTAAATGAATACCAGGTACCTGACTAAGTAGTACCAGTGTATTCTTTAACAAATTTTATATGATTATAAAACACAGTGAAGACGTAGTTTATAGGAGTACCCGATTACTCGCTTTTAGTTAATATCTTTAACGATTTTAAAACTAAATGTTTGTGTGTACTGCAATAAATGGGCCGTAATAAATGGGTACCCAAAAAGCCCGGTTACAAATTTTTTAATATCTTAAAAATCAAAGTCGGAGGAGGTTTATTTCGGGAGAAGGTTTGAGCTTCGTCAGAATAATAAAAATTACAATTGGATGCTTGAACTGCGCTACATCCAGAGTCCAACAGCTGCTGCACTAATCGGGCATGATGTTCCACAATCTTTTCCCTCTTCACAATAAACGGATCATACAATGCGATTAAACATTGACGGAACAGACATGCGAACACGGCAGATTTGTCACTGCCTAACAGTTGGGCATGTCCAACAGCTGGTCAGACTTCATTCTTATTTTGTGGTTTTCATTAGTTAAACTAGGAAAGAAAGGGAAAATTTCTCTCCCTTATGTAGAAGGGTACGGAGTTGGTAGTGCTGACAATTCGTTTTGTGTTCTTTCTGACATTGAGTACTTTGGTTTTTTGTATTCCCCCTGCTAACAACTTTAAGATCATCAGTAAACTTATCAAAACCATTTGTAATTTTTCATCCGCTTAATATCAATTAAAGCAAATTATTTACAGAAATTTGCATATTTCATTATAAAATGGAAATTTTTCTAAATCTTTTCCAACTTAATTCGAGAAAACCAAAAATACACCATAAAAGTTCGCTATTCTCTGTGTTTGCTTTGTTTGTTTGTACATATTGTTGGTGTGAAAAGTGCATACAAAGCGAGAACTTTTGATTGCAAATTAAATTTCCCGACAAATTTGATTGCAGAAAAAAAAACTTCCCGCCGAAAAAATCAAAAGGTTTCTACAAAGGAAACAAAGCGAAACAAAATCTGAACGCTTTTACTCTAGCCTGTTACTAACTACTCGACTCAGCTAACACTGCCAAAACGACCACACCCACATGTTGACACACCCACTCGTTTGAGCTACCGTTTCAGTGGTGGGTGGGGGGTGTGCTGTGTGGGTAAATGTTGCAAGCTGCAAAAAACCGCACGTAAACATGCAAATAGAAAAATTGTATAAAAGGCAAAAAAAGGACAAGCCACCACTGGATAGTACAAATTTTACAACGATAGTGTTGTCATTTTAACGCATTTGTGTGTGTGTGATCTAAAAATTTGTCTCTACTGATAATTTCATTTTTGCATTTTTTTGGCTTTTCTATTGTATGTTGTTGTATTTTGAAACAAATTGAATTTTATTGAATTTTTCCTTTGCAGCGAGTTGGGTATAACGAATTTTTTTATTGATGCTCCACTGTCGAATTTCAAAAAGGCGTTGAAATTAATTCCCAAAACAAATTGGATATTCGCTGGAACAAGTGGCAATTTTGGAGCTTTTGTATGGAATTTAATGCAGTGAAGCGTATCTTATTTAATACTGGAGTTCATTGCACTTTGCTGCTACAGTGATAGTTGGTGTGTTGCACTCAATGAGTGGATTTATTTAATACTTCCAATAGCTTTCACAAATAAAGGAAAAAAGTGCGAAATTTTTGTACTAGCATTTTTTTCAGTTCTTGCATTATTCAGTACCGTTGTGAACCATTCCCTAATTCACTTTCAATGCAAACAAACAAAAAAAAAGTCTCCTCTCCATCCCAATCGAAATCAAAAACTGACCTCGAGTGTGAACTGTGCTCATTTGCATTCATTGGCACTGCGACGCAACGCCCCCGCAATGAGCAACAAAGAAATGTGGCTGCTATACAGGGCAGCATCAGAGCCGTATTGACAGTTACGAAAACCACCGCAAGCAATTGCAGGCGAGAAATTCGCATGAAAATATCGCAACATTTTGCCCAAAACTACTAGAATGGCGCAATTGTTAAACCACAAATACACAGTCACACATACCAATGCACTCATTCACTTCTCAATTTGCAACTGGCAAATAGTATGTCATTGCGCAAGCAGAAGCGCGGTTTTCATACTGCAACCGAAATAGTAGCAATTTGCTACTTCATTGCTACAGCGATAGTGCAGTTATTTAGGGTATATATGAGTGTCAGTTGGTTTTTGTTGTTGTTGTTGTTGCTGTTGTTATTTGTTAGAATAAAACTGCCAATGCCAGTGCCAATTTCGGGCAGAGTTCAATTTATAATTTTTTTTTATTTTCTTTTTTTTTTGTTACTTTTACTTGATTAGGTTAGATTGTGGAAAGAGGAGGATTCAAGTTTCGCTTGTCACTGCGGATACATTGGATTTATTTTTTTTTTTTGCTCATCCCTGAGCTTTGTGGTTGGGCATTCTTTAGCGAGATGTCACACTTTTCGAGGTAATGAAATCATGTCCTAATTAAACCCCCACAGTGACATAGCTTATGTTCTGCTGTTTCATACTTCAGACATGGTTTACACATTTCATCACTTTCTGGCAAGCTCATCTGTTTTTTCCTTTTCCTTATAATCACTATGGACAACAAGCAAAATGTGAGTAGCGAGGCTAATTAGTAGTTGGCGAAAGTCTGTTTGCATTCAATTGTGCCTGGAAAACAGAGTATGCTTGCATATTTTTCGGACCGCATTCCAAATACCAAATACCCCAGCCGCAACCCCTTCGTTAGGTTTGTTTATTTGTAGCTGGGAATATTTCTTTAAAGTTGTGGTAAAAATTGTATTAGGGTAGACTGAGATCACCTTAGCAAACTTGGTACCTTCTGCAACGTTTGAAATGAGCTTCAAGACAATCTCTCATCAAGCCTAACTCCTAAATATTTCACATCTATCGTGACACTAAGACATTGATATAGGCAAATAAATACTCTAACGTACGGATGTGCCGACTGCAGCTGGCCCAAACCAATACAAACGGAAACACATTCAAATAAGTTCAGCGGATGTTACTTTTCGCAAATACGTACGTAATTGAAATTAAATTAATAAATGGAACTTTTCCATGCCACTGAACCGATACCTAAGCGCTTCTGACAATGCCCCCACCCAATCACCCACCACTACACTCAGTCAGCAAATTGTCAAAAGCAGCCGCCGCCGGCCATTTCCATTGTTTCGCTTCGCCTTTCCACTTGAAAAATACTTGAACATTTCCTTCTAATTTCGCACTTTTTAATTTCGTACGGAACCAGGGAGAAGAAAAATACAAGAAATGTTTAAAGAAAAATATCAAGAAATCGGAGAAGGAATTATTGACATTTGCAGTTGTCGGTCGGTGTTCGGTGTTGGCCTGCAGGCAAGTTTGAAATGAAAACGCAAACTTGCCGTATACTCTGGCAGGGAGGCGACCGAGAGCAGCAATTCAATACAACTCAAACACAAACAATCAAAATCGAAGAAAAGCAAATAAAGTTGCGTGGCAAAATTGGTCGCAAGAAAAATAAATATGCGAAACAAGCGAAAATAGATTTGGAAAAAAAAGAAATGAAAATGAAATACAAGAAAAGAAAATAATCCAAACGACGGAAGAAATAAAGAATGAAAAACGCTCGATGCTTTTCGAGTTGACAGTGTCACGCCGCGTCGCTGGCAACTTGCGTTTTCCTGTTTAGCCACACAACCACCAAATACCACCATCTCCAAAGGCACCTCTCCCCTCCTCCCGGTGCCCTTGAGGTTATGTCAATTACAAGTTTTTCGCACTTTTGCCACTTCAATCGCACTTGAGCGTCTTTTATGCTGGCTGTAGGTGGTGGTGTCGTATGTGTACTTGCCCGTGCTGATGTATTGATGTGTGTGTTTTTGTATAGGTACGTGTCCTTAGTGTGCGTGCCATTGTGGCTCGTGTAAACATAAAACTTCACACCAGCACAATTCCAAAGAAAGTCGAAGAGAAAAAAAAATAATTGAAAACCTTCGATAAAAAATAAAAAGAAAAGCGAAGTATTTACTAACGATCAAACACTTGAAAAGAAATTAAAAAAAAAACTTTCCCCCACCTTCCACTGTACACTTCTTTGTTTTTGTTCTTGGAATTCGGATGGATTTCAAACGAATGGGACAGTACTTAAACGGTTAAAGCCAAAACAATTATAGATTTTTTAACAAATTTAATACGGAGTTTAGTTATTTATAGAGAGCGGATTTACATATGGCAAATGCATATTTTCCTGTAACGTCGAAGAGACTGCGGATCAATCGTTTGAGATGTGTGTACTTTCCAGTATCGTCCTGGCCCGACAAAATCACTAACTCCGGTCACGATTTCTTCAATTTAAGACTCAAAACTCCGACTGGTGATTCGAAAGATCTTGTGCCTATAGCGCGATGCGAAAGGCAAATATTGTACACTTTTCCTCTCAGCTAAATTTCCGAACTATTTTCGATTCCGTACACAATCGTTTGGATTCTTGTGAGTATTTTAAGAAAGAAGGAAATGGACCAGCCCATCCGCTTGTTTCGCTATGAAAGAAAAGGTGTAAAGCCCCTGTTTGGCATTTCGGTACAAAAGCATTAAGTTTTTTGTTCGTTCCCTGTTTCAAAGTAAATCGATTCTACCTCCTTCGGTATTCCGAATCAAGTTAGAAACTTTCCGCTACTCACGGTGGCTTTCGGCATTAATGGAAGCATTGAAACCCACTTAAATGGTGATTTGTACTTTTACGCCTAAGATTAGGCACATGTGCGTGAAGAAAAAACTTTTCGATATCTTCATATATCCGCCCAATATCCACACACGCACGCCATTACCACTGAAATATTCACCGTCATTGACAGCAAAATACTACACACAAAGAAGAACTTTTTCTCTTTTCACTCAACCGGAAGGCGGGCAAGAACTGAAGAACTGAAAAAAAGTAATTGATCATCTCGCATGTTAAAATTAAATGGCAACTCTAGCGGCAAAAAACGCAAATGGGCATAGAAAAATTTCAGGAAAATTAGAGGGGCGAAAAAGTAGAAGGCGTTAAAGCTGAGTAACAGCAACGCAATAAACAAAGGGAAAAGCAGAAGCGAATAGGAAAGGAATAGGCATAGGCATAAAAAAGTGTTAGAAAAAAAAACCGATTTTGATGAATGTGCGGATTGCGCGCGCGTGTATGTGGCAGGATATGACTTTTTCTTTCTCAACTGAGGGCTGAGGTTGAGCCCGAGGATATTTACGACCGAGTTAGGCTCGAGTCTAGTGAAAAGCAATAAAGTTTATTGGATTTTCGAGGGTTTCTTTTTTTTTTGTTTGTTCGTTCGTTCGTTACTTTCTGGTTTTCCTTGTTCGGCCGAGAGAGTTTGGCGAAAGCGTATTAAAGTTTTATTGAATTCCATAGTGTGAATGTGAAATCAGTTTATGGCTACTGCCAACTACTAGCAGCAGTAAATTAATCAAAACCCAGGCGATGGCAATGAGTGAAAAATTTGCCTTTTCATTGGTTAGCTTTAAACGTTGACCTCTGCGGGGAAAAGTGGACAATTTGTGAAAATTTCATAAATACTTGAGCGCAGTAAAAACTTAAATTGCAAATTTGTTTATTTTTTTTTTGGTTTGGATTTCTTTTACTTTTATTACACACACAAATACATGGCCCATAAAACGAATTTAGAACCACACACACACACACACACACACACACACACACACACAGAACATAACATAAAATATTTAAAACTACACACTGGGAAAATTTAAATTTTAACTCTCTCATATGTGCACACTCGCATTCACACAGAAAATGCAAAATATGCCACTTTGCCTATTTGTGCCAGCGCCTAAGCGTATGCATTAATGCGCATAAATAAATTAAAACGAGCACAGAAATTACAACAATTCACATAGAAACACAGCATATTTTTTATATATGAATTCAAATTGTAGTATTATGTGTGAGTGTGCGTCGAGAGTGTGTGGTCACACGTGCCAAATGAAAGCCATTACCGTATTTCTTTTTTCCATTTGCATTAGACTCTCTGTGTGTGTGTGTGTGATGTGTGGGGTTAAATTGGAGTGGATGTTACGGGGGGGGGGGGGGGGGGCTAACAAAAACTAAAATTAAGTTGTTCCCAAATTGTCCAAAAAGCTACTAACCACAACCACGTTGAGGGCTCAGTGCTGTGCGGTAATTGCAGTAAAACTGCCGTAAAAGCGTATTAAAAGTGTGTGGCCTAGCATGTTGTATGTGGCTCTCGTATTAAAATATGAACATTATTTCGCTAGGCTACCGAAACAAATATGAGGGGCGGGGCGGGGTAACACAAAAAACTTTTTACCCACAGCTACATGGAATTCTTGTGTAATCAATTTGTTAAAAAATTTTGTATGCTTACTTTCTTCTATTGTGTGTGGTAGGCTAATGGCAAGTGTTTGCATGTGTGTAGCAAACACTCCAAGAAATCGGTTGATCCAAGTGAACTTAGATAATTTGTTCTTGGACTACTTACCTCTCATTTGGTACGTAATCTTAAAACAAGAGAATATTTAAAATTTCATGAATAGACTTGATCACCCAAAAGAGATTTATCTTTATTAGCAATAGAAGAAATAATTTTATATAAGTGTATGAACAAATTTTTCAAGTCCGCATACATGCATATATTTACCAATTACAGTATGTGTGCAAATACTTGCACATGCTTAAACACAACCCAAAAAAGTATGCTTCATTTTCTGTTGGCCCACACAAATTGGATTAATTTGTTGTATTCGGTGGCGGTCATGTCGGGCAGAGGAGACGGTCGAAAGAGATTAAGAATTGTGAATTTGTTTTGCGCTCACATTAAAAGTTTTATTCGGTAAATTGTGCTGTCAAGGTCAATTGAGAGCATTATGTGTGCTGGCGAAAGGTACTGACTGGTTAAGGTCTTGATATTTTCCAAAGCAATCTGAAAGTTGAAATTGTAATTGTTTTTGCATTTTTGTTTTTCATTTGTTTTAAATAATTTCAATGAACCAACAACATTTGAACAAGACTGATAACATCATTTGTACACAAACTATTGTTGCATCACATTCAGGAATATGATTTTTTAACAGTATCCGGTTTTTTTTTATATTTTGCCTAAAATTTGGAATAACAGCACAAAAATGTTCAACAACAAGCAAGCAAATATGCACGAAATATGCACAGAAATATTATGAAAAATATATTTTACTTTCATTTGAATAGGTAAGTAATAATGCCTGAAGCAAGAATAAAATGTAAGCAATCAAATGTTTTTTTTTAAATTTTCAAATCAACATTTTTTTCTGCCGATCATTGAAAACTAGGAAGGATACATTGAATATTTACGTTGAACATCAATGTTAGTTGTTGCCGAATACCTAAATAGTTCCAGTTCTACCGGAGAAAGTTTATGGATGACCTCCAATTGTTGTGTCTTCGGAAGAGATAATTCTGGATCCCCACTAGACCTCCAAAGGAGTTCTCAAGCCGACCTCCATCCCAGTATGCCTACAGCACGCTGTTGCCAAATTCTATAATAATCCAAATATTCTCAACTTATTTTCAATGTTTGTGGAGAGCTTTCAGCCACAGCACTTTAGCTGTAAAGTTACTCCACCAGCTTCCCAGTCAAGAGGTTTGAAAATTTCCACAAATCATACTTTGTAGCACAGAGCTACCTTCAGATACCCCAAATCCCCATAGTTATTCCTCAATTCAATAATTCAAGCATTTCCCACCTTACATTCCAGAATCGACTAACAAAAGTACTTCGAAATTTTCCATTCAAATAACATTTTGGTTATTGCAACTTTGCATAACTATTTACAGTACATGCCAACAGTAAATATAGAAACTTATTTATAAACTAACACACTGAATCAATTATAGAGCCCGAAAAAAACCTAATCGTCATTACTGACGCAAAATGAAGCCAATAAAGGCGAAAACTTTTCGTCCCACACCAAACTTAACACTTCGTGCTATACTTTATCACGCCAAAAAAATAGAAAAAAGAAGAAGAAAAAAAAACCGGAAGTGTTGCCATAGTTTTACACAAAGACTAACTTTGGCAAATCCTCAGAGAATGAAGGTGAATTACACCCGCAGCGCCACGGGCATACCCCCACGAAGAAAGAAAAAGAAGTTGAGCGCGAATTGAATTACAATACAATTTGGGAAAAGACGTAAGCGAAACCGCCATATTACATTGATTACAAATGGCGTAAATTCCGGCAGAAGACTAAGGCGAACCAACAAACGGAAAAACTAGAAGAAGAAGAAGAAGAAGCAACAACAACATTGCCGCAACAAAGCCAGCACAATGATTTCGAACATTTTCTTACAAATGTGCTTTCGTGTACTTATGTATGTGTGTGAGTGACTGTGTATGTGAAAAGTTTTGCTCTTGTGAACGAAAGAAAACTTGGAGCGTATTTCATTCGTAAATGGATGACGACGACGACGACGACGATGATGATGATGAAGATGATGCTGCTGCTGCTGCTGCTGCTGCACCCAATGTTGCTATCTTTTCATTTGCAACACCTTAAGGCGGCAGAAGAAACTTTGTCCTTCTGAAACGACTGCTTTGTTGCTGCTTCAACAAATGCAAACACTACTTCTTTTTCTACTACTACTACCATTACTACCACCATTACTACTACCACTACCACTACTATTTTCATAATTTTTTTTTCCTTTATGCTTGCAAAGTTTTAAGTGTGTGTAAAAGGTACTTTATTTGCGTTCGCTGCGGACACTGGGTAAATAAAACCGGAAATGAAAAAGTTCACTTCAGACGCTTATTGTCCTTCGCTCTGGCCACTGTTAGTCAAAGAAAAATTGCTTCCCTTTCACTCCCTACACTCAAAAAAAAAAGTCGGTACACAATGAAACTATTGCTTCCGTTGCGTTTAGTTTCATTTTCCTTGTGTTTTTGTTTCACCACCTTTGACAGTGCAAATATGCCGAGACTTTCAACGGTGTGTTGTGTTGTGGTGTGGTGCGTTGTGTGCAGTTTAAGCTGAAATTGGAATGGTTTCTTTTTGTTCAAACCTCTCATAGAAATTGAAAATTGCGTACAATTGAAGAGTGAAGCGTTCAGGTTTTTCAGCTGCCTGTTGTGTAGTTCGTTTCCATTTCGAAAGAATTTTGAACAAAATTCAACTAATCACGCTTTGTTCGAATGAGAGTGGTTTACATTTTTCTTGGCACTTTTTCAAACGAATTGGAAACATTCTCTGCTCTTCTGCAACGTTAACTGTGCACTGTGCCAACTCTCCGTTTCGTTGATAGAAATCTTAACTGCAAATTACTGCAATAAAATTTGGAAACGCCTCAAAATATGCAACATGTTTTATGTTTTAATCGTACGAAATCGGCTCTTGCTTTTGACATGTAATTTGGCTTATCGCACAAATAGACATCCCAAATGCAAATCAAATTTAAACGCCAACAATGAAAGTCTCTATTCAATTTACTTCTTATTGTAAAATTATGTAAAAAAATTAAATAGGCCATCAGTATTCGGTGATCGAAAACAATAATCGCATTATTGGGAAAACATAATTTCCCTAAAAATGATTCCGAGAATTCTTCAAATATTTTATTTGGTAATAAAAATAGAATACCGTAACTACAAATTTTATGTTGTAGTAAACAGGAGTCATATCAATCCAAAATTTATATGTTCCAATGTAGTTCACATATTTCGAGGACGTTCGCGTTCGTATTTATATTATTTAAGTTGTCTTTTTCAATGCATTGGACTAAAAGTCATCCATAGTTTCCATACATTCCATAAATTTACCATTTCTCATCGGTTAAACGTACCAACATTAGAGGATTGGAGCTTTTTAACCGTCTTTTTCGGTTAGATTTACCACCTTTTTTTCAGCGAAATCGGTTAAACGCTGCATGAATTATATATTTTGAGGTGAGTTTATGAAATCGCCTACATTATGATATGTGTTGCATTTAAATCGGTCAACTATTTTTTGAGTTATAAGGGTACAAAAATACAAACCTACCCACATATCTACATACTCACGAAGAATTTTATATAAGTAAAAAAACCTGCCTAATTTCTTCCAATCATCATATTTGACTTGAAATTTTTGGAAAAAATTCTTCGGCTCAGACCGTTTTAGAAGCCAGAAACACGAAATTTTTACCCAAATTTTACCTAAAGGCATGAGTTTGCATTTACCAACATCGAACAGTGACGATGAGGTAAACAGCGGAGTTGGTCTGCCCCAAAATATAAATCATCATTCAGAAGAATTGAGAGGATTAGCCTTTACTGCTATTTATTTTCAGAGCCATTTCGATACTCAAAAACGCCAGCTTCGACAACGGAAACTACCTCACAAAGGCAACGATTTCACTGCAGTAGATTTTGGGTGTTGTTGTTGGTTGTTGGTGGCGGCCGTGGTGCAGTGGCTAAGACCTCTGCTTCACGATCGGAAGGTATCGGGTTCGACTCCCACCTGGGGCAAGGCAGAAATTTGTTTTCTGTTTTTCTGTGTAGACCGCCACTCTCTCGCCAAGTTTTGGCAATCTTGCTAGAGTAAATCTTGCCATGAAAAAGCTTCTTCTTTGGGAGTCCCGCCGTTCGGAACCGGCAATAAAATGTAGGTCCACAATTATCATATACACTTGCCCATGATAATTGCATTAAGAAGCTCGGTCAAAATCCCTCGAGGGTTGTAGCGCTAATATAAGTATGTATGTCTTGGTTCAATGCAAGAAAAGAACCGCTTTTTGAACCAAACCATTAGTTCATTGATGCCGATAACCTCTAAAGCAAACCAAAGCAGGGGTACACACTAAAGCTCTGCTCAATGTGTTATAAAGAAGTATGGCCTGCTCTTCGTGATTCTCGCTTGAATGATGCCGCACTCATTCATTTATTTTTTAGATCCTGTGATTTGATTACTCTTTCCTGAAAGGGCCAATCAAATCCGAACTCCTCTGCAATACTGCGAACTGTCAGAAATTCCTTAAGATACATTTTGTGAATTTACAAAGTTTCTTCAAATGAAAAAAACATAAATGTATCCACTACTGTCGGTTGACGTTTCATTTACCTGCACTTCAAATGCAATATATTTCAATGCGCGCAAAGCTATGCTGTATTTTATACTACCCTTTGCAGATTTGCTTTACTCAAAATTAGACATTTCACTTGAAAGCCACTCCAAGGCTTTTCACTTCTACTTGATTATGCTTTTCGCAAAAAAAAATAAGAGCGTTGAAGAAAAAACACACACAAAATTAAATATGCTCAATTCAATTCAATTTTCTTTGCAGCGCAAATAAACTTCTCAATATCAGAAGAAAAAAAACAGTATAAGCCAAAATCCAAATGCACACACAAAAAAAACGGGAGCGCGCCTTTGGCGAAAAGCTCTTTAGCCGAACTAATAAAATATTCGAATTGCGCGAAATTCAACCAACCAATCATCCGCCTACAGCAGCACTCCCCAGCGACCAGCACTCGAGCGCAAAGGTGCAATTTCGTTGGTAGTGATTTTGAATAGTGCATAAATATAAAAACGAAATTGCAAAAAAAAGAAAGCTAGTTTAGTAAGCTAGTTTTAAGCAAAATCGAATTTGCAATGTTTTGTGCGCGAAAAGCTCCAAAGCAAACGTGGCAGTTGCAAATAATACAACTACACCGTACAGGTAACAAGAAACGAACCCACACTGCAGTGAGAAAGCGTTTATTACTATAAATATTAAAACAGGATTACCTCACTCCCGGCCCTCCTTCCCCACCTAACAAAGCGTTCCAGATGATACTTCAACTTTTATTATATTTTTCTTGTTGTTGATGGCGCTTTTTCATACGATTTTCGTTCTTTCAAGCACATTTCACTGCCATGAGGCAGAGCTGCGGGCGCGTTGAGGGCGACTCAACTAGGAGAGTTTTCGGTAAGGATTTGTTCTTATGAAATATAAATGGAGCTCGGGTTGGCTTCATCTTCGTCTTTCTTATAAAATGTTTCAAGCCATTTTATGATTAATTTTTTGTAGTTTGATGGAAAGAATAGGTGGATGAAAGCAAAGAATGTGATCAGATGAAATTGGAAGTTATACAGTCTTCTGTTAAAATGAACTAAACTTTTAAGGGCATTCAATTACCTACTTGTTTCGTATAACAAATGAAAAAACAAATATTTAATTAAACATTTTTTTGCTCCTGAAGCCTTCTCGTAGACGACACTACCTTTCACTTCCAAGAAGTGATTTTAAATTACATACAATTCACGAAGGATTGAGTTTAATTCTCCGAAATGCGAGAAAAAAACATAGAAACCAATGAGAACACTTGTGACCTCTCACGTTGGCAGCCTTTAATAATTTCTGTAAGCCCGCTTTGGGAAAATATAACGAACCCAGCAAATGCAAACAATGAAGTCAAAAAGATACTTCAGTTTGCCAGCCAGTCCATCCAGCTTGACAACAGGGAGAAATGAAGCAATAAAACCCTCGTCAAGGTTAAAAAGTTGCAAAAGCAGACTAGCAAATTAGACGATGCCCAAGCGGAGCCACATTCAATGCACAAATCACAAAGTGTTTTAATAAAAGGTTTAGCTAAAAATGATTTAAAGTTTATAGAACAATTTTATTGTAGTGTAATTTTTACGTTCATCAATTACACTAGTTTACAAATTATTAAAAATTTCGTTATCTTCAACTTTTGATAGTCATTTCCTATGTAAAAACTCACGCTGAGTCCGAATATGCAATCAAAAAATTTCATTTCAGGTTTTTTTACTCAAATACTTATAACTTCCATTTTTTCCAACCGATTTTAATATATAACTGCTCTTTTTCTTTGAAATAGATGGGCTTTCAACATCCAAGAAAGAAACTGGGATGAACAAGTTTTGTTCTACTTAAAATTAACGATACCAGCAGCATTTATTTTTAGAATTTTGAAAAATTGTCGACATGTCCATAGCTGTTTTCCAAACCGATAATCTGGTTGGAAAGTTTTGTATAAGAGATAAGTAGTCAATACAATTACCTTTAATTTGATATTAAACTTTTTGATTGGACAATCGAAATCGGAGATATTTGGAATAATGTGTTTCAAAATGCAAAACATGCAAATAGTGCAATATCTCCAAAACTGTCATACTTAAAATTTTTCCGACTTCATATTCGGATTCAGCGTGGGTTTTTACAAAGGAAATGACTATCAAAAGTCGAGGCTACATTTTGCTGTAAACTAGTGTTATTGTTCAAAACGTCAAAGCTAATAAATGTGTAAAAACATATACTGAGATTTACCACCACCACCAGTAGAGGTCCTAGAATTCGAGTGAAAGTAAAATCTTTAAGTAAAGTATATGCACGCAGCAATTGCTCAAGTTCGTATTAATAAAAGTATACTTTACTCTAGCAAGCTCGAAAATTCGAACTGAGCATTTCCTCTAAATTTAACTCAAAAATTAAATTATTTCCAACGGAACTGACACTTCTTAAAAAACCACATAGATTCCATTTTTGCAAAACTAATTTCTTGTGTTGGGCCAGTTCCGTTCTAAATTCCATTCGAGGCTATTAAAATTGCTGCTTGCACACTTGGCATTTCTTTAGGATAATTATGTTTCACGAATTGGCAGAACATTGTCTAACATTTGCAGACCAATAAAATTCCGCAACCAACTTCAAGTCGCAAACTAAAACGAACATGAATTTCCAGTACGGGCGACCGCAACTATAATGACCTCTTCTGAAAGAAGATAACCATCGAAATACAAATTTTTAATTAAAATGTTCAAGTAATCTATTGGGCCGATTGGATTTCTGTGATTCCGTTTCAGCAGTGCATTGAAAGCGGATTGCAAGGTTACAAAGACTTAGTGGAAAAACCAAACCAACTCAATAAACTAAAATTTATTAAACCATTTTTGAAGAAAAATCTGAGCTAAAAAAATATTTCTTAAATTTTAAAATCGATTGAATGAAATGAGAAAAATTAAATGTGGAATACTATCCGGAAAAATTGCGAAGATTTCATTTCAATCGGTAGTGAAATGTAGAATATGATGACTTCGTCAAACATTGAAGTGCTTTACATCGACGTGTGTCCTTACCAAAGGCCCCGCACAATAAACAAACTAGTAAAAATGTCCAGCAAACGAAAAGCCATTCAAACAAGCATACAAATATTTCCACTGTCCCCAAAACGAGAGAACGAGCCGAAATCTTGTTTAAAACTGTTAGTATTTTGCGCCCAAAACACACAAACGCCCACAAAGCACTCAAATGACTACATTTTAAAGTGTCCCTTTTCAAGCCTGATTTGCGTGGGTGACTTTCTTTTCTGCTTGAATCTCTTTTTTCATTTGAATTTTTTTTTGGTTGTCATTTTTCTATTTGTTTCGCCCAAAACGAGGGTAGTGGGATTACATTTTCAGCTTGATTTCCCAAAATCGATTGACATCATATGCTTGAATTGTTTGGCCATATTTTGTTTTTCTTCCTTTTGCGTTGGGATAGCTCAAGTCGTATATTAAGTTGAAAAATTGTGTTGCCTACTTTAAGGCATCTGTGTATAGCTGTGCATCTGTGTGTGTGTGCGTGTTTGCATGTGCGTTACATGGCCGTATCTAACTACAACTACAACCAAAGCAGATTGATTGATTGATGTCGCTTTTGCGGTTTTAAGCTGAAAATTTAATAAATGAATGCGGTTAGGATGTGTCGGAAGGGACGGGTTTCGTTTGGCTTCGTTGTAGTTTTTGCAAAAAGTTTTTGGTTGTTGCTTTTTTTTTTGCTCATAGTATGAGTAACAGTGTTTCGAGCAGTAAATTTGATTTAGAGGGTGGCATATGCCTGACTGAATAAACTAGCAATTAGCACAAATCCTTTTCAATTAAAAGTTGTCAGTTGGCTTTGGAGTTCTCCGGCAAAAGTTAGTTTTGCCCTATACGAAAAGGTAGTGGCATAGGCATATTTTGTTTTCTGTACATAGCCGAAAGGACTCTTATTCAGTTGGGATTTCCTTTTTTTTACGTTTTTTTTTTGTATTCAAGTCCCACACTGACTCCTTCCATGTTCTATGTTGTGTCAGTGTGGAGGTCACATTAGTGCCACTGTCATGTCACATTTAATGTCTGTTCGTTCACTTGCAATTTCTGCATTCAATTTTTATGCCACTCCCGCGCACACAAGAGCCCCAACGCAAATGAACATTGTGTGAGGCTTCTTGCGGCATATTTGCTCGACATCAAAATCTCCTTGAGAAGCAGCAACGGCAGCAGTAGCAGTTGCAAGCATCAGTTGTTTGTCACTCGCAACTTCGTCTTTGTCGTTGTCGTCAACAGCAGCGGCAGCGGCGGCGGATGCTAAGTCCTTTGGCTGCTCCTAACCATTCGGTGCTGGATGCTTCTGTGTCGTTGTGCTTTACGAGCGTTTTAATTTCATTTCGTGCAAGGACATGCAAGTAAAAGAAGCATCTTCGTCTTTTTCGTTGGCAGCAAAAGCGATTAAGGGCTTATGCCCTGTCGCTGTGGTAACATCCGAGCCGAGACGGGCCAGGCGGGCAACATCGCCCTGTGACTTGTGGGTAATGGCGAAATGTCGCCAAAATTATGTGAATCCTTGTTATCCATAACATGTTTGCTGTTGTACATACGTACACACATTATTTTGTTTGCTCTTTGCCATTTCTAGGTCTGCTGCATTTTATATGGCCTCGGACGCCATTTGTAGTTTATGATCCTTCGTAATGACGGCAGTTTGTTACCGAAAATAAATTCGCTGTTTGTTGTTTTTAATGCATGTTTGGAAGTGTTGCCATACGATTTAAATGTGTATGCGTGTGTGTGTGTGTGTGCCTGTGTGTCCGCAACGGATTTTACGAGGCCAGATTATAGTCCTCCAAAGCATTCGAAGTATTTGCTTGAAAATTAAGTTGAAAAGGAAATTAAATTGATTTTGAAAATATTGAAATGAAATTGAAATGAAATTGAAATGAAATTGAAATGAAATTGAAATGAAATTGAAATGAAATTGAAATGAAATTGAAATGAAATTGAAATGAAATTGAAATGAAATGAAATTGAAATGAAATTGAAATGAAATTGAAATGAAATTGAAATGAAATTGAAATGAAATGAAATTGAAATGAAATTGAAATGAAATTGAAATGAAATTGAAATGAAATTGAAATGAAATTGAAATGAAATTGAAATGAAATTGAAATGAAATTGAAATAAGATTGAAATGAAATTGAAATGAAATTGAAATAAGATTGAAATGAAATTGAAATGAAATTGAAATGAAATTGAAATGAAATTGAAATGAAATGAAATTGAAATGAAATTGAAATGAAATTGAAATGAAATTGAAATGAAATGAAATTGAAATGAAATTGAAATGAGATTGAATTGAAATTGAAATGAAATTGAAATGAAATTGAAATGAAATTGAAATGAAATTGAAATGAATTTGAAAATGTGGTATGCAATTTAAGTATCATCTTTGACTTAAACTTAGCAGGCAATTGTTATTAAATTACATTGAAACATGTATCCAGGCAACCACTACCAGCCTAATTATTTGTCGGCCTACGTAGTCGGCTTCGAACATTTGCAGACAGGCTCATTAAATTAACAAAGTGTCGTTATTTGATTGTGAGCAATTATCGCCACTTGAGCAATGCAAATGCATCAACCACAACCACCGCTATTTCACTGGCGTGAACGTTGCTATCGTCTCGTCTCTTCTCTCATCTCATCCGTTCGAACATCCAAGCGAACATAATTAATTGTAGACATTTCTAGGAACAGATTAACTGGCAACTTGCGGTTAATTAGAAATTTCCTGAGGTCGCACCTGGCTGGCCATTGAAATTTCTAAACGACTAGTTCGTTATTTTTCAATTTGAAGTTTGTGCAAGCCTTTAACATTCATTAAGTTTAACATTCCTCTAGGGTTCTGTTTGGAAATTTCTATTTATGAATTTTACAATTTTCATGAATGGAAAATGCATTAAAAGTCTCTATTTACTAAAAGAAAATTGCACAAAATCAATATAAAAAAAAAACTCGTTCTCTTGCCGCACTTCCTTCTTCCTTATAATTCGTTTTGTCCTTCGGTATGTTTTTTATTTTTGCTCTTCCACTTAATTTCCAAGGCATAACCAAAACCATTTAATGGATGCCTGAACATTTCTCAATATTTACAGTAATCTCTTTCTATGCAGCAGCAGAACAAAAAATCTGCGGAAATTATTAAAAGATTTTCCGCGATTTTTCCAACTCTATTTTCTACTTCTTCTTATTCACCCACTTGTGCAAACATAGAAGTGCACTTCCGGTCGTCGTCGTTGCGGCTCTGAGTGCTCGCTGCCCACTCATAATCGTTGCGGGCAATCAGCTCTCGCCATCATTTGCCACTTTGTCTGTGCGCGACCAACACTTTTGTAGCTGCTTCAGTTTTGGGTTAAGAAAATTTCACTCTGTCAGTTCGTCGTCCGTCCGGCAATTTGACTGTTTGTCCGCCAGTTGCGCCGTCTGTCCGCAGCAATATAGTATTTCTCCTCAACTGGGCACTTCTTACACAATTATTGGTTTTAAATGTTGTGCCAGTAATGGAAGAAATAATTGTTGCTTTCAAGCAACAACAAAGAAGGGAAAAAACGAGGAGTGTCAGTGTGGAAAATCATGAGCGAAGAATTAAGTGCATCGTGCAGGAGAATGCGCGCCAAGTTATTATTATTATTACAAACCCCCCCGTAAATGCAATCATCAAAATGAAAACTCATACTTTTAATTGTTGGCACATGCGAAATGCGAAGGGCGAGCGAGAGTAGCAAATTCCACTTCCGAAATACACTGAGGAAATTTGTATTCGAACAATTTTTGTATAATGATAAAGTAACTTCCATTGTGAATTTCAAAATGGAATCTGGCAGTTTTGGTAAGGTTAAGTTATATTATGTCATGTCAAGAAGATGTCTGTTAAATAACAGCATCATAACATGAAAAATAGTCTCGAAACGTCAGGATATTTGCAAATCCTGCAAATTTACAAAGATCGGCTTGACTGGCATAGCCAATCCTCTAGGTATTCCTGACTAGTAATTTTTTGGAACCAATGGATCTTTTGACAGAGAAGTCAGAGGAAAGAACTTTTCATGAAGGTGACATTAAACTTCGTTCCTAAGGATTGCCGCCTGACCATCTATATAAATTACAGGGCCACCTAAATTTGGTGCTTTATGTAGTAAAAGCTAACAATTTCGGTTCCTCCATTTTAAGTTTAAGAATTTCAACATCGAATACGAAATGGTCGACTCTAAATACCCTCTCCTATCTTATTTTATACTAAGTATTTCTATGAAGCGTTACATTCCCGGTACTCCCTTCACCTACCTACCTCCTGGTGACTGGTTTTAACAACATTAAGAAAACCCCTTTGGGTAAATACGCCTTTGGGTAATTATTATATAGACCAAGACTTCTCAAGACTGTTATTAGGTCTGCAATCAAAAAATTTTATCATCATTTTATGCAAATTTATGTATTTAGGTATGTGTTTTAAAAACATTGTAATTTTTTCAAGCATTTTTTGGAAAATGTTTTTTTTTGAATTTGTTCAGTGTAGTTTTAAAGTCAACATAGCGCTGCATTTTGGCCACCTTTTCCATTTTCTCACAGCCGCCACTTAGTAAATCTTTTAAGCATTGAAAATTTACTATTAAAATGGATTGTATTTATTTACTTTGCCTTTTGTTGTGTGTACTCAAATTTTACTTAGCTTTTTTGTGCTTCTTTTTGTAGGTTTTTCCCTTAGTTTTTCATCAGTCTGTTTAAACATTTTGTAATTATTATTATTAGTTTGTTTTATAAATGGAAAGTTTTTGGTTTTCTTTTCATTTTAGTTACTAAAGGTCGCCAGCTAACTCGATTATAAAAAGTGAGAGATTTACTTGTGTTCAACGAGTGCCAAATGAGAGAAAAATTTTAATGAAAATAATAATATTAACCCATTATCTGACACTTTCGTCATAACTTTGCAGAGTGACAGTGTAACAAAATTTATTAAAAACCAAAAGGAAAGACACAAATTAGCTCCGAAAACTATGAAATCAATTAAAACTTCCAGCACCCCTACAACAACACCCCTGGAATAGCAAAAACTGAAAGAGAATTTTCGGTTGAAAAACCTTAATTTCTAATTTATAGCCACCATAAAAAATTTAAGCCAGTCACGATTTTGTAATTTGTACTTTTTTTCCTTTCTCTTTCGCTGTGTTCAGTTTCGCCATCGTCGAACGATGGTAGTAAAAGTGTAAATACAAAGTAATGATTACACAAATTCCTCACATATTTCACGTATCCCACAAAAAGTTAAATAAAAACGGAACTCATTAATGCCATAAAATGGCACTAATTTGAACGGGTGGCGGTTGGGTGGTGGGGCTGTAACTGACGCCTACTTTTGGTACTTATATTACCTTCTTCTTCTTCTTCTGTTTTGTTTTCGTGTTACGCCCCACTGTATGTACATATACGCAAGACGTTGAAAAGAACGATAAATGTTGCGAAACATGTTGGCAATTACTCATTTTATGCGCTTTTCATTGTGGTCTTATTAGGCGACTTGCCGCTACTTGTGATCCCCAAGCAGTCACGTGACTCTAAATACTTTTAGGAGAAATCGCCTTTAATAAGGCGGCAAAATGAGGCTGGAATAGAATAAGGAATTTGTAAGCATTCATTTGGTGAGAGCATCAAAATGCGTTTTTCTTTTGTTGATTTGGTAGTTGTTGCCGTCGTGGTTGTTTGTGTTGTTGCTGTCATTGTCTTTGGGCCCGAAATGAATAATGTACATTTAATGTCCTTTAGCGTGCGCGCTTAATATCCTTGCAAAACGCACGCAATCAACATTTAAGCCCACAAGGACAGACGGCCCACAAAGAAGACGAAAAGGCGGAGTAAATTAGGCAACACTTAAAAAGACTCACCGACAAGGGCCAGTGCGTAAAGAAAGAGCGAGAAAGAGAGATATGAACAAGAGAGTGAAATAGTTAGTTATAGGCAGTCCGGCATAATAGACAAATTTAATATACTTATAGAAGAATATGGAAGAGGAGGCTGTATGAGTGCGCCTTATCACTATTAGAACTAAATGCGTTCATATATTAGATTATATGTGGAAATACATAGCCAAATGATTGTGTTTTGTGAAGTTGTGGAAAGTTCATTAATCTTCTGTCGCAAATAAAGTTATACACGCAGAATTTTCGGTCAACTGAATTTTATGGCTACAGCAACCGGTAGGTGTCCATGAAAAGGTTTGTCATTACGTTAAATATTGTTTAAATGAGACCGACTTCACTGAACCGCAGTGGACATCCAGTGTAAAACCCAAGTTCAAATCCCAGTCAGGATTTGTATTAAAAAATTTTTTTTAATAATTTTTTTTTTTCTATATTTTTTAAAATATAATAAGAAATATACAATAATATAGTAATAAAAATTTAAAAAAGAAAAGTGTCTGGGTGTGGTATTAGAAAAACGCAATTACCGACACACACAGAACTAGTTGATTCTGGTTGTGGTCCTGATTCATATAAAATATTGTTACAATTGTCAATTCTGTTGTCTGCACTGAATATTATATTTTTTTCAGTTATTTCTGATGTTACAACCGAATTTCGCTTGTCTTTAACGATAATGGAGCTGAAGTTTCGTACCCACAATTAAGTGCACATTATACTGTATTTATAGAAAATAAAGTTTCTGAAATAAGAAGAAAAAGTTATTCTGAAGTTTTCTAATACATTTTCATTAAAATTTCAACAAGCCCTTCTTGAAAATTCCATTTGCAAAAATCAAATATATGTGCATATAAATATGAATCTCTTTGTTTGCCTTCAAAAAGCACCCAAATCCGGTTTGTCAGAATCTTCCACAGAAAAATCAAGTCCGTTGTCGTTGACCTGCAAATCGTTTTCGAAATAAATCTTATGTCAGAAGAGACATCGCTACTTTACGAAAGAGTCAGGAAGACAGACACCAACACTCACTACCATAGAAAAACGACTCAACACACATGAAGATTTTAACGGAAAAATTGCATCAAAATTTCACATAAGTAAGTATGCAGCAGGGCAAGAAGGCATACAGAAAAAAAACGTACTAACTTGAGAAAATGAATAATTCCCCAAATGGACTAAGAAAATATGTAGAAAAAAAATTAATAGTTTCAGTCTCTCGAGGCCGACTTATATATACCCTACACCTACTGGAGCAAAACTTTACCCTATACTACCCCGCTTTCAGTGCAAAGTTTGTACCACCTAGCTTACTTCGAGCTCCTGCTATCGTGTTTACCAACGAACGGATAGATAGGGCTAACTCAAGAGGTGATGCTGATCAATGTAGGGTAAAAAAATGAAATTCTCTTCAGCCGGGAGACTACTCGGCCACAGACTTTTCTCCCAACCTTTTCGGCCTTTACAACTGCAAGGAAATTCAAAAGTTTCCTAGCGAATGGCCAAAGTTTTCGGCACGCCGGAAGGAAGCAAGGAAGGATGAAATAACAAAAACCACCTACTGGCCACATGCAAGCTGTCTTGTGGGTTTGAACAGGTGTCATAGTGCAGCCCACAAGTTGTGCTCAGATTTTCACTATGTCGTTTATTTTTTCTTTCTCTCTCTGTCTCATTTTTGACTTGCAATGGAAAAACTGGTCCGGAAACTGTTTGCACACCGCCTCGGACAAATTGGCTGAGAATCAATTTCTTTGACGTCCATCATCGTCGGCGGCGATGTAGTTGTTTTTTGCGCAATGAAGTATGTTCATGAGCGGCGGCAGGTGGGTGGTCTGGTCTCCCCAAATATGTCTATGTTTTATGCATGTGTGCAAGATGGCGCATAAGTTGATGTGAATGTGTGTCTGTGTCTGTGTTCTTCTAAGCAGAATTGCAAATGGGCTTGTGTGCAGCGAATAGATTTAAAGTTTGAATAAAAGTTTTAGTTTTAGTTTTATTAACTAAATTTCGGAATTGAAAGGTCAATGTTGTGCTCAACGAAGGTCAGTTTTGTTATATTTGAAAGTTTATACATTATACAGAGTAGACTGTAAATTTACCCCCAAAAAAATATCGAGCAATCGACCTTGTGCGTTTGAGAGTTCAGTGCGAGTGTACCTACTGGCTGGCATTTATCTTTCAAAGTAAACAAGCACAAGAGCACTCACTATATGCGCCGCAATGCTTTTGTTTACAAACAAATGCTTTGTTTTCCGCTCTTTCGTAATGAATTCGAATTGAAAGCGTATTTCGTATTTCCAGTTGTATTGTATGGCCAACAACCAAACCGCCCACTGTGAGAATTTATATTGATGCAAAGCATTACGAAACAATCGATAATTATCGATATACATTGGGCTGTTGTGGCTGGTGATATTGAGGACATTCCCATTGTATACAATGAACAAATAAACTGTTTTCCTAGAGACTCATGGCTTGTTATTAAAGTTTTTGGAAATTTTCATTGAATTGATATGAGTAAGTTTCGTTATTAAAAGTACCAGGAAATGTATAACCAATCGTGCACATGCGAGCACGATATATTCTTAGGCCAATTGCTGGGTTTTTTATCGAAACTTTTTCGGTATTTTATCGATATTTTGTGGATGTTTTCGATAATTTATCAAGAATTTTTATATATTTGATCAACATTTTATTTCGATTGCTTATCGTTAATTTCCATTTCTACTTCATTCCCGATCCATTTCCAAATGTTCCATTTTGTTCCGGTCAAATTCCATTTTGTTCCAGTTTCATTCCCATTTCGTTCCCGAAAAAATGTCCAACCAAATAAAAACACCGCGTCCAAATCGGCTCAATTTTGTTAATGAAATAACCCCCGAAATGTATTATCTTTTTTGCGGAATTTTTGCAATTTTTATTTGTTATTTCATAGTATCGAATAAAGCTGCAAGTGTCAATTTACATTCACAAATTTTTTGCACAGTCTCCAACAGTTTTACCCAGCAAACATTGACTCTTTCGAGGCTCTCATTTTGCTGAAAAAAGACTGTATATGGCCTGTTTCCTTTCCGGTAGGGGCCCTGTGAAATATATCTGACTCTAAAAGGTGTCTTAAATATGAATGAAATATGAGGCGGAAATATGAGTCTAAAAAGGGTCCAAAATATGACTCAAATTTCTAAAAATAGATACCTTTTGAATGCAGAATTCTGAGCTTTCATAATATTGTTTGCTGGGTAGACTCCAATTTATTTTCAAACATTTAAAAACCTTCACACAATTGACGTTTCTGGGTCAACATTTATTTAAAAAAAATCGAGTTTTAATACCAAAACTAAAATTATTTCCATGAAAAAGCAATAGTTTACCACCTACTCGCCGCCCACTGCCCGCATTTTAATTTACGAAAACTGTGTGTGTCTGTATTTGTACCTATTCTTGCAACAGAATGCAATCAAGGATTTGCACATCAATTGTTTTGCAACTTTTAGCCAAATATAAAAGAAAAAAAAATCAACTAAAAATAGAAAAAGTGCGCACAAGAAAGTATGAAACTGTCAATGCTTTTGTCAGCACAAAATATTTGAATGTCTGCCGTCTTCTCGATTGCCAAACATACCAGCATCAATGCCAACATCAACACAGCATCACTCCGACAGCTTCCGTCTCCGACGAAGCGAAGGGCAGCCGTGTTGACAGCAGTGCTGCTTCATTGTCAAAGACTACCATGTACTGCAATTTTCCTATGGCATTTCCTACTCCTTTTCAATTTCCAATTTCTTCATTGCACTTGCGATTTTTGGCAACACAAAACACGAAATTGATGTTTAAAGAATTTTCCATGTTGCCACCTACCAAATTGAATGGTGACTCACACACAATTGCATATATGTATGGATATGTGTAACCCACATTTACAAGCGATTTGACATGGATTTGCGTTTGTTTTGTGTGTTGGGGTGGAGGAACCTCTCTCTTCTCGGTAAATTATTTCTTCGGTCTCATTCATTGTTTTTGTTTATTTGCTTTTGAAAGCACTGTGGATTTTACACAAATCTGTGTTTTGTTTACATGATTTATTTGCTAAATTTTGTGTGCCGTCATTTTTTTTGGATTTGTGTGAAATTGTGGGCGTTAAAAATGTGGCCAGCATAGCCTTGAATCGATTTGAAAATGAATCGATTTAGCATGTGGGATATGTGATGATGAATGTACTGTTAAGTATTTAAAAAATCGTTGCTTATGCTTCAATCCTTCAAAGTTAGATTTTACATGCCCTAATCCCAGTGGGACTCTGGAAATGGAAATGAAACCGAAACGAAACGAAATGGAAATATTATAAACTTGCAAATGGAATGAAATCGAAAATAACCACGACAAAATGGGCATAAAATCTGAACCTTTCAACGAAATTGGTTAAGCAGCGACCGGTTACACTAAAATACAATGCACATGCGAGTACGATACGTTCCTATAGAAAAATAATCTATAGACATTTCATTGATAATTTTTCGCGTTTTTATTTTATCGATAATTTATCGATAATTTCCATTTCTACTTGATTCCCGACCAATTTAAAAATGTTGTTCTAATTCTATTTTGTTCTTATCCTATTCCATTTGGGTTCCAGTTTCATTTCCATTTCGTTACCGACATCATTTCCCATCAAATACAAAAAACGGCGTCCAAATCGATTCAGTATTTCTCAAGATAGAGGAAAATAAATAAATTTGGCGGCCATTTTGTGTGGGAGGTGATCAAGAATATATGTATATAGTTTTCCTTACCGCACACTCCTCCCAGTGTCCCAGTGTGCTAGGTATACAAATACAAAATCGCAGAGACGAATACGTGTCAGTATAACGAGGATTACAGCGACAAGCTTGCCCTTAGCTCTACATACGCATTTTAACTTGTTCTTTAACAAACTAATCAAATTCTTCAAAACAACAAAATTTTTAGCATACTTTAAGGCACTCATGAATCCAAAATCCACAACAAATTTCAAACGAAAACCAAATTAATTCAAAATTTCCTTCACGTTCTTATCCAACACAAACTTTGCAGACTTTTCCCTTCTGAGGCACAATCATTTGCAAAAATTCAACAAACAATGTTAGTAAAGAAAAACCAAAAAAAAAAATCACTTTTAAAATCAAAATAAAAAACCTGACGAAAATTCTTCAAAAATTCTTCAAAAAATACCAAAAGTTTCACTTCACATTTGCACAAGAGCAGGCAAATGTGAAGACTTTAACTAGCTTAAAGTCTTCACCGGCAATGACAACGTACACAAACACATGAGCACACAATACGCACACAAATAAGTAAATGAAATGAGCACAAACGAGAGAAAGAAAGAAAGAAAAAGCATAAATTTGGTCGTAAAACAACCGAAAAATTTGTGACGACAAAAAACCACAAAGAAGCACAAAGAACATAAGATAAAAATTTTCGAAAATATAAAAAAGAAGAGCTTAGACGCATATTCCAACATTGACAGACTCAGATACACACACGCTCACGCAAAGCCACATCAACGTGCATACATGCATGTGTACTTGTACGTATACTAAAAAGGGGCCAAGAGGAAGATGTAAGTGCGACCATCCTTCAGGATTTGACGATCATTTAATGTGCACTGGAATTCTTCTGGTTTTCGTTTTTGTTTGTCTTTTCGGCAACATTTGCCAAGTAGGTACGGTACTCTGGCAAAGCGTATAGATATGCGTAGATGTGTTTTGTTTCTTTTTTCAAAACAAAATTGATTTTCACAGTTTTTTGGGGCGTCAGTCAGTGCTGGCATTTTTCGCAATTATATATTGTGCAGGTACAGCTTGGTGCTGGCAACTTCTTGTAGTTTAATTTTGCTCAAGAGCTTGTTTGCGTTTGCTCGTATGTATCGTATATTTGTGTGTGTGTCTAGGCGCTTATGCATGTTATCTTCTTGGTGCCCGGAATAGCACCAACATCAACAGCAGCAGCAGCAATAAAGTCTGCTCTGCATCCATTTAATTTCTTTGGCAAATACTTGTGAATCTCATCAGACATCGTTTCTTTTTCTCTTTTTTTTTCTTGTATTTATTTTTCATCTAACTTGTAGGTGCTCCTTAATGTATGCAATGCTCTTAAGTGGTAATGGAATTTGCTGGGATTTCTGGATTTTGCTAGTTCGGTGCGGTTGTGTTATGACTGTGTCTGCATGTGTGTGCGTATAAGTTTATGTGCGTGGTGGGTTTTTATTGAGCAATAACCGTTGGCAGAACCAGTCGGAGTTAAATGATATTGCAAAATTAATTCATGAAGGAACAAGAATTTTTGCAAAAATATTCCATTTTAATTCGGACTTTAAAATTAACTGAATTTTGTGTCATTATTCTTAATTTAACAACTCTTTAAATTGTACAAAAATATGATGCAATTTATCCAAAGGTAAAGCATACCTTCAGGCGCCTCAGCTTCCATAAAGGTAAATCAAATTTCCAGCTGATTGAAACAGTTAAACCCTCAACTGTTTGAGGTTAACAAGCGATTTAACACAATCGAAATTAATATGCAATTTATATATAATTTGGAACCAATTTTAAAGTGTAATTCCATGCGTGCGAATACAGTTAAATATTCAATTAATAAATACACGTGAATTGAAATATATTTTAAATATTAATGCCAATATCGATGATTATTGGCATTAATTTTACAAAACATCAAAAGTACTGTTATGTGTGTTCTGTGTCATTCTTGTTGATTCCACTCTTTGACTGACAAGCAAACAATTGCGTCAGTTATGGTTGCCGACAGTTCTGAGCACTTAAATTTAAGAAATAGTCATAGGATATGTGTAGTAATTCATAAATCAAAAACAGAGAAGCTCGAAGGGCAAGCTATTACAACGAAAATTATGTTGAAAAAATGTGCATATTATAACTGAATAGCCTGCCTATTCTGGCCCATATCCCTTGAGCTGAAAGCAATTAAACTTAATTGATTATAACTTAATGCAAAAACATGTCAATGCGTTAAGCGTAAAAGCCGTATTAAACAGAAAATAATTTTTAAAATTAAACTAGATTGGAACAATTAAAAAAGACTAGCAAATGAGCAATTACATTAATAATAAGTACCAAAAAACATAAAAACAATGGAAAATACATACAAAAAAAAAACGTAATTAATTTACTTGTAATAATTACTGAATATGATTTTTCATCGACAACAAAAGCTGTTTTTATAACAAAAAAAAATACATAGCTGCTGTCAGCGTTTCTCGTTATTAACTGATCGTTTCATACACGACAGCAAATGATTTACACAGTGGTTCACACAATTTTACAACAACCAAATTCAATATCCCGTGTATGTACGCTGTTTATTGTTTGGCTTGGCGTTACTACAATTTACGTTTCCTTTGTTTCAATTTAAATGGTTTAATAATTTTAAACGATTTTTTTTCCTGTTTAACCATTTTATTACACAACAATAAAACTACAAAGCCGTATGATGAATGAGCAGTATGTCAACGTTCGGTCACTGCCGCTCATGTGGTTGGCAACACTATACAATGAAACAAACAACATTTTTTAAGTAACAAGAAAAAAAATAGTAGTTTCATAGTAAATATTTTAATTAATAATTTAGTAATGTGTGCCGCAAAACGAAATCAATTTAAAATGCAGTAAAACGCTGCAGTATGGCGACGTGTGGGGAAGTAGTGTGTATATTTGCCAATTTAATTGCCATCAACTATGAATGGAATATTTAAGGGCTAAAGTAAATTTCCGAGATTTTGGGGAAATCCAATTGGCCCATAAACACACACACTAAAAACTTTTAACATCAATTCAGTTGATTTCGTTGAATTTTCAGAAAAAAATAACACCACACTGACCTTTATCCGCTATTAATCATCATCCAGTGGACCTAGAAAGCTCTAATTCTACATATATATTCTGTAAAATCATTTGATTTTGAAAGTGGGCATTGCAATTTTTAAAATTGGTTCAAAATGGGTTAAAAGGAAATCCAAAGGGTGTCGATAGGTGGTCAAAGGGAAGTACAATATACATGTGTGTGAAGTCACGGGTGATTTACTAGTTCCTTGATAAATTGTAATTTTTGTAAAATAAATTTGAGAAGCAGCCAACAAAGAAATTTTAAAAAAGTCTTCCCAATTTATTTTTAATACTATTAGTTTGGTTTGGAGTAAATTTCGGTATAAATACCGAACCTTTACTGTGTGCCGACCTACACGATACTCCCTTACATGTCGCCTTCAACCACTCACTCCTTCAATTTATAAAGCAAAGTATAACTGCACTCAAAAGTATGCTATTTTATTTGTCATATCAGTGCATTTTTGAAAAAATTAAGTAAAATTATTTTTACTTTCGACGTAAGTGCGCCAATGATTTTAAATTATTTATTCAACCCATTTTTATAAAAAAACTAGAGAGTGGACTATCTTCGGCTATACCGAAGCTGAAATACCCCCACACAGTAGGAAGAAGTACCTTGAACATAAAAAATTGTGGTCTCAAGACCCTATTTTGAGCCAATTATAGGTGGTTTTGGAGCCCGGACCATGTCCAAAATCCATTTCTAAAAATTTCCAATTAAATCCACAAAAAAAAAAAAAAATTGGTCTCAAGACCCCATTTAGACCCTTATATATGTGGCTGCGGAACCTCGGACCATGTCAAAAATACGTTTCTAAACATTTCCAATCGAATACAACAATAAAAAATTTTTACCTTTTTTTTCGGTGTATGGGAGCCACGCCCAGTTTTTGTCCGATTTGGCTGATTCTCGAACTTGATCTCAGTATTCACGAGAAAAACATGTAAAAAAAGTTTCAAGTCGATATCTCCAAAACTGCGACCGCTATCGTGCGGACGGACAGACGGACAGACGGACAGACGGACAGACGGACAGACAGACGGACATCGCTAAATTGACTCAGGAGGTGATACTGATCAAGAATATATATACTTTTCCATACCGGACACTTCTCCTTCTTGGTGTTACAAACATCAGACCAAAGTGAATATACCCATACAAACGTTGTGACAAAGTTAGTATACCCTGCCACAGTGAGTGTGGGGGTATAAAAAACGTGCTTTAAAACTTTCAAACTCAATCCGCAAAATTCCTTTATGCTAGATAAGTATGCTACTCTATCGACTGTACCTAGCGGAAACATCTTTATGTTTTCAACGTTGAAAATGTTCTATCCACAAGCTCAACACCGTAATTTCCGGTTGAATAATGAACGTTGAAAAGTCTGAGAGTGTTTTTGGGTATATGAAGTACACACACACACACACAGAGACTCAACCTCACTAAACAATGGAGCATAAATGTCAAAAATCAATCAAAATCACACATTAGCTGGGGATTTGGGATTTTAACATAATAACAGTTTTCAAATGGAGCGAAACAAATGATAGGCAGGGGAAACATGAAAGGTAAAGCGATGTGTGCCTAAAAGTATGTAATGAAATTTAAGCGAATTCGATGGTGTGCAAATTGAGGCAATGAGGCATCGTAAAAGGTTATTCATAAATGTTCGTGGGCCTAACGCTTACGTATGTGAACTGCACACAGTTATGAAATGATGTAGCATTTTAAGTGGGGATATTTGTCACAATTAAAGATACGCCTAATCGTTAGTTCCACATTGAAAATTCCAATTTATTTAGCTCATCAAAGGAGTCCAAACTTTCGTCTGCATTCTTCGACAGAAGTAACAATTTGTAGAACCTAAAAGTATGCAAAAGAAAACATGCACCACAAATTTCCATGCTCAAACTACAAAAAATGCGGTCACGAACACATAAAAAGCGTAAAAGCATTTAATTATAGACCGAAACACTCCAAATGCTTTGAACGCCCACTCTTAAATGTACGCCCACTTTTATCAATACCCACAATGAAAACAACAAAAACAACAACCACAACAACAACAACGGCAATAACTAAGCCAGTTTTGTGAACAAATTGCAGCGGAAACTTTGCACCAAATTGCATGCCAATGTAAAATATTCAAAAGCAAAACTTTTGTTTATCAAAAATGAAAAGGAAAGAAAAAATGTTGAACACAACCGAGCGAACCAAGCGACCCAAGCGAACCAAGCGAACGAGCTCACGAAACATGCAAACTTTAACCCGCTTTCGCCAACCACAGTTAATTGAACTCTTACGCCCACTATATTCAGGCGGGCACGCCTCCGATTGAGTCCTTAACTGTAATTCACAGACTTTCGAATAACGAAAATTTCAACAACAACAACAACAACAACAGCAAAAAATCATATTAAACGTATCAAAGCAGTTCCCAGCGAAGTTCAAACTTTGCCACAATCGATGAAATCGATGCTACGTACGTACGAAATTGTTGTGTGACTCGTTTAATGTTTTATATATATTTTTTTTCCATACACAATTTGTTTCAACTTTATTGAATGGCAGCACCAACCAACCAGACCACAACCAACAACAACTATGACGAAGAAGGAAAAAAAACGGAAATCACCTAGCATACTTTTAGTCACTCGAACGTTAAATGCTAATGACAGGGGTTAGCTGGTAGTCGCTTGGTAAACGAGCGAAATAATTGACTCGAAATCGATTTACAATTTTTTCGAATTGTTGCAATTATTTGTTATTTGGCTGTCGTTAGTCGAAGCAGCCAATAACACACAACGACAACGACAATAGCAATAAAACCTATACAAAGGGAACTGTTAAAATGTTTGCGGCTTTTAAGGCGCACGACAATGTCATCAAGGGCCAACAACAACAACAACAACAACAACAATAACATCAGCAAAATAATTCTCTGCTCGTGTTCCTCTATGTGTGCAGGCAATATTAATAAAAATAATGATCATAATAAAAGTTATGAGCATGCAAAAATGCCACAAATACCATACCTACCATGCCATGAAGGCATTTTATATTTGCAATTATTTGTTGTAATTGATTTGTGTGGTGATGTTGATGTTGGTGCAGTTGATATATTGTGGGAAATGACTATGGCATACATTTAGGTGCTGAAATTTCTATTATTGTTTATGCAAAATTTGTGTACTTATTTTTTTTTTGTTTTAATTTGGTTTTTTGTTTGTTTGTGAGAGTGTGGTGCCAATTAGTTATTTGCCGATATTGTGATGCTGATAGCTTTTTGCAGAAATATATTCTAATTTAAATTCTTGTTGACATTTCCAATCGCACTAAATTCAATTTTCAATTGCATTCGATTAGATATTCATTGCATAGTTTTCGGCACCGTATTATGACAAAAATATTTCAATAAATTTCCGCCCTGCATCAATTTATCAATTTTAATTAAATGTTTCATGGTTAGGGTTGGGCCCAATACGGCTCGCAAATACTTTTAGGTGTTGAATTCAATTGAAAGTGGGATTGATAAAATCAAATGTAATCCAATTTGCCATTTCTAAAGTTGGGGTTAATTTGAAATTGATTAGTATTCGAATTTGAATGCATTTCATAAATTGAAAGGCAATCAAAGTGAGTTAACGCTTCAAAACATCTTAATAGAGGGTCAGAAGTGTTGATGTGATTATGTTTTCTGGAACTGTAGACGAAATTATATTTTCAGTAATTTTAATCAAAGTGAAATAAAAGCAGTGGTAGAAAATTTCAGATGAACTGGATACAAGTTCAAAGAAATTTACTTGAGCATTGTCGTTTTTGGAATAAAATTCAGAATTATTTTTGGCAAAAATAAAAATTTAAAAGAAATATTGGTCGAAAATGGGATAAAAAAGTGACTAGCAATTGATTTTATTATCTAATTTCCTGCATTGAGTAAATTTTAAAACACCTCGGTATTTGATTTCTTGTACTAAGTTGGGGTAAAGTGGGAAATGCTTAAATTATCAATGAAATATCAAAAAAAATAAATACATAAAGGGAATTTAAAAAAATGCAGGTACGTAGTTTTAAGAAATAAAGAAATTAGAAAACCAACAAGAAAATCAATCCAATTACTCTACCTCCTAATAATCTCAGTCATTTTGGGTAAACCTATGACAGTAAATGGTCAAAAACCATAATGTTGTAGTAATATTTTGGGAGTTAACTGGTTATGACGGGAATAGAATTAATTTTATTGAAAAACTCACTAAAAGTACCTTTTTAAAGCAATATTTTGGTATGGTAGTTCGCCTACAGAAATGGATACATTTTACCAATTTTTACTTGACTTAAAAATCTAATCTGACGACGCACTATGGGCAGCTGGATAAAATATAAGCTTTTGTGTACTGACCTATTTCCTGCCAGTTTGTGGCGGAAACTTAGGTTAGGTTAAGGTGGCTGCCGGAACACCGACACACTTAGACCTCATGCACATGCCCCTTGCAGCAATTATCATGGGCAAGTATTTGATAATGGCAGGGACCTACAATTTAATGCCGGATCCAAGCGGCAGATGGAAAATTGAAGCATTCCTTGGCAAGTTATACTCTCGTAAGTTTTGCCAATGTTTACGAGAGGTGACGGTCTTTACAGAAAAACATGTCACACACACACTTTTCCGTGACCTGTCCCGAGTAGGGATTAAACCTCATCCCTTCCGATCGTGACACAGCAGAAGGCAAGCACTTAACCAACTGCACCACGCGAAACTTTCTAATGTTTTTTGTTCTAAAGAAACAATTTCCGGTGCTAACTCGATTTCGAAAAAATTTCCGCTAACTAGAACTGGTTATGGCGGGAAGCCACAGACTTAACTCTAAAAATTAACTAACATTTCTACAAATTGTGATTTCCCCACTTACATCACCCCATTTTCCCCTACCAATAAGCAATTATTTTATACTTTTTAATGCAATTTGATAATGTGAATACTTTACTCTTCAACACCAAACAAAATTTCTGATTATTATCATTTTGCATTCAATGGAATATTCAATTTCCTACTTCAGTTGAACCCTTTCAACCATCGAAAATAGTACACGGTGCGCCTACCTTAACCACAATTTGGTTTCAAACTGAAAACTTGAGCAAAGCACTTAAGTACACAATAATAAATATGACCTGCACACGCTGCAATATACGAGTTTGTGTACAAGCCCATTACTGAAACTACGCGCTGCAATAATAATGCGCTTACGCGCTTTTGTACTTTTCGCAGCAGCCACAAAAACCCAGCACACAAGCACGACACACACACACGCACACACACAAACATGTTCACTCACACGCAGCGACCACATAGGCATTTTAACGAAATTTAAACTTTTTGGCAACAATACCCATAAGCACATTTTGCGGTTTTTGATGCAAAAGCAGGGACGCCAAAAACAAAATCACACACACAAATTTAACAGGGGTGCATTTTTTTTTATTTTTTTAAATAGAGAGTTTCATACAAAGGACCACATTTCAAATGGTTTATTAAAATTTAACGGAACTTTTTCTCATTTCTAAAGAAAATTTGTTTCTTGTTGATTTTCTTCAGCCATCACCTTGAAAGGTAAAATATCGAATTCCCATGTCCCCACTGGCAAAAAGGTGTTTTTCTTTTGCATGTGAAGGAGCTCTCACTGAATGGCACTACAAGTTGCACTTCACGTGAAGTGAAGCATATCCCCAAGCGCATAAATGACAATCAATAAATCGCGCACTCACACAAACACATAGTCAGTGTTGCATACAAGGAACACACTGACATAAAATTCCACAAAATCGCACCCAGAGCGAAGGAATGTACTTCAAGTTGAAACGTCCCATCGTTTCTGTTTTCCCCTGTTAAGTGTGCTTCTAGTGTTTGGTGATATTGCGAATTTCACAAAGGGAACTAAAGAATTTTCGCAAATATCTGTGCACTTTAACAAGAGGCTGGATTTCAGCAGCAATTTCACTCAAAATATATAACAGGAGCATTTTTTTAGAAAATATTAATTTTATAAAATAAAATATTTTGAATAATGAAACAAATAAAATTTAAAATATAGAACAAAATTTTAAAAATTGTGATCGATTATCGTGACCCGTAAATCAAATCTTAGCATACTTTTCGGATTACTACAATTCTGTTTGCGTCGGTTGGCTTCATTTCCATTTTTAATCATTTAGAAACTAACAAAATATTTCACATGTTGCACAATGACTGACGGCTTATAGAATTTGGCAACCAGCAATTTTAACCGAAATGAGTTTTTGATGACAAACTATTCCCTGGTCAAATCAGCACTACAATATTCATTTTGAGCCAAAAAATCATGTTTTTTTTTTGTGAATGCAAAAGCATCTACAAGCAAAAAGCAATACATATTTTTCAATTTTAGAGTGCTTTGGCTATTTGTTGTAGCTCAAAGCTAACAAAGAGTATAGATTAAGTTGTTTCTTTTATAATTATCCTTCGATCTGTTTTGCCATGAAATTGCATAGCCCGGCATGAACACAGCAGAGTGCATTCGTTTCCGATTAAATCCTATGAAATTACTGTTTGGAAATTTAAATTTACCATTTCTTAGGAATGTAGGGAATTGGCGAATGGATTAATGGAAATTGGTAGTAGTGGATTCGATATTTATAGAAGTAAAGACAGATTAAGCGCGGTCAAGCGCGCCAGTAACGGGACATGGTCATATGTACCAATTACAATTACTTAGAATGACAATTAAGGTTGAATTCAATTAAATTACAAATTCAAGTGAAGCAAGTAGGTCACCGACGCTGAGTGGCAGTGTGCGAACCAAAATTATGGCCAGTTCACGCCCAGTCAACACCGAAGCCAAATTACTAAGCCTCAATCAGTCGCACTACCACACACACCAAATGAAAATTGAATAAAACCAATAATAAAATCGTAAAACTGTGGTTGTTCCCAGTATGCAAAAAGCTCCATTTGAGTAAAAACATTCAAATAAATAAAATTTCAAATGCAATAGCCTCTATCAGACATAGGTTTATATTGTTGAAGATGGGTCGATTAATACTTTCTACTATTAAACAATTTTTTCACTCGCCTGATCAATTGACAATTGACAGAATAAAAAAGCGATGAAATGTATGAAGCGTCAGTACATTTCATCGCTCTTTTCCTCTAAGCAATTATTGTGTGTAATATAAGATGACATGAGCAAAACGAGACTGTCAGTGAGTCATGGGCCAAAAATTTAAATTAAGTTTTCCGTTTAGTTTTAAAAATATCAGCAAAAAAAGCCGATGAAAAATTCTTTTCTTTTTACAAAATTTTTAAACGTTTTGTGTTTTTTATTTTTTACTTTGGTTTGATTAATTTCTAATCAGTCTTCTAATAACTCTCAAATAAAAAAACGGTAGAAAGTACATGTTTTTTATTTGAATTATTGTGGTATACTACTTAAATAACAACAAAAATGTTCATTAAAAAAAATTAAAGTAAAGTACGAGTATACAATAAACTTTCATAACGATTTCTTCAAACTATGAAAAAGTTCACATCAGTCAGCCGACGACCTTTTGTGAAAATATTTCTGGTTAACTTATATATCGATAACTGACTTAATGTACGACTATGAATTTTGATTTTCTTATTTTTCAATCACTCGCATTACGATTTTCTTACATGCAGTAGTCTTTCTTCAGAGGAATTTAAACAAACCAATCCGAAAATCTCGAAGGGACGATTATGCATCGAATCCATCAATATAATGTTACATCCATACCAACTTAAATTATTTCCAGTTGAAACTTACCATTCAATTTCGGCTCCTTGCGAAAATTTATTTAACATAACAGCAAACCACATCTCACAGAATAAATCAGTTCGTTGCCGTATTACAGTTGATTCCAAAAGAAAAATTAACACATGATTGCTTAGGCATTCAAAGCTTTGCAAGCAATCAGTATTTTAAATACTACATAGCCATACTTCTGAATAGATTATGTGGATTTATGAATATGCAAATAAAAATGTAAATCATACTTTTTGGGGTATTCTACTTAGAGTGAACCGTATTTTGGCAAAATTCAAGTTTCTTACGCGCCCTCCCCTAAAACTATGATGTAAAAAAAAATACAAAAACAAATTGGGTAGATCGATCAACGGGAAGAAGTGGCACATCGGACCTGGAAAATTCCTCAGTTGTATGGGAAAGCCAAAAATCAAACTCAGCCATACAAATTCGAATATTAAAAAAAAATACAATACCTGTCTGCCATTAAAAACCTTCTGTGTACGATAAAGTCGTAATTATTGAACTTGGCTTTCGGGTTTTTTGGCTCTAAAAAGTATGCTTTAAATTTGCATAAATCGTAGTCTACTTATATGGATACAAATGATCCAAGTGAAATTTCTTAGTATTTGTTACTACTAAATACACAAAGACTGTATCAACAGCTACTTTCCAAAACATATTCTTCCCTTTTCGCTGAACTACAAAATATATTATATGAAAATTATTGAAATTACAAATGAGCCCAACTAATTGTGTACTTAAACTGACATACTGAACCGTATTACCAACTAGTTCGATTGCTCTATGGAAAAGTGTAGTCTACTTTAAGGCAAATCATATGCCTGAATCCGGTTTTAAAGAGCAACATTGAAATGAAACAAATTTCCCGATAATTCCCCAAAAGAAAAAAGATACGAAAACAAAACCGAAAATAAAAATCTAGAACGTCACACAAAAGCACATACACATACTATTTCCCACGGTAAAAGCACATGCCTAGGCAAAGCGTGCATTGAAACGCGTCTGAAGGCACTCACACGCGCGACACCAAAGCGAATTTTCCGATTTTCCGCTGCTGCTTAGTAAAATTTCACAATTTTCGTAAGACGACGCACGGCGTATATCTGTAAGTACCTACTTACTTTGATGAAAATTTACAACTTGAAAATTTCCCCACAACAAAGCCAACACCTCGGCGGGCATGTGTGCGTATGTTTTTGCGTTTGTTTTCTTTGGCTTCGATTTGAATTCTTTAAAATTATCTGCGTAGATTTTGTATTTATATTTTGTTGGGGTTTTTTTTTCAAAAATTTGTGTTCAATTTAGATTTTATACCGGAACCGCACACGCTGTGGCGTGAGTGTTTGGAGCAACACTGACCTTTGCGCTTAAATCGTTCGTTCGCAACTGAAACTGCAAATTTCTGTAAAGTTTCCAACATGATGTGAAACCTTGCAAAAATATTCGCAACATCCAAAGAGATTCCGATTCGTTCCCTACTGCGCCAAGGCGGCGAGGAGCTCTTTCGTGCGGTTTTTCATTTTCATCTTTGGTGTCGTCGTTGTTGTTGTTGTTTTTTCAACTTTGTTTATTTTTCCATTTTCGACAACTCGTGAAAAGTTTTCGGAAAAATAGATTCTCGTAGAGAACACTGTGCACTGACCATTGAAACGATGGGAGAGACAGAGCATGTCTTCATGAGTAAACAAAACGTTTTTTAAATGCGTTTCAGTGAATCATGTATGTTATTTGAGTTGGAATTGAATTTTTAATAATTACTTTTAATTTTAATTTCTCCTAGCCCAAAAATATTTAAATGTGGGCAGGAAACATTGCAGCGGCCCGTAATGGCAATTGGAACACTTCGTTAGTGAAATCAGCTGCAGGCCTGCGGCCGCGGTGAGCTACGGAATGCAATCCTCTGAGCGTGAGGCTTGATTTATGTGTGTGTGGCTGCTTTTTTGGGCTTGTGTTGCGTACGTGTTTTATAGGTGACTGAAATTGGAAAACTCTCTTAATTTCCCTTGACTCTTTCAAAGCGTCAGACTGCTCAAAAAGCTTCAAGGAACAGGAAAAAAAAACTTTAAAGACTTACAATTTCAACAAAAGTTTTCTAATCACAGCACACTGTGCAATAATCAAAACAGATACGAATACGAATACATTAACCAATTTGGATAAACCATTTAATTTTTATTATTTGAGAGTCTTGAAAGCGGTGGGTGAGGGAGTAGCAGTTATTTCCAAACCTATATTTTCATTTCTGACAATTTTTTAATTATTTCGTTAAGTCCATTGTGAACCAAAAGGACATACAATGTAGGTAACATTTTTAAACTCAGAACAGTTTGATAAAATTTCATATTTTATTGATAAAAATTTGAATACTTGCATTATTGGAATCTTAATTTCACTCTCTTAAGAGCTTTCCAGTGCGTTTCTCTTAGCCAACTTTGCTATAATCCTTCCTGTTTCAAGTCCCAGCATTCCGCATTTGTGCTCTCAAAAGTTCCTATAATTCTCCCAGCAATCCCGAACATTTCTCTCTGCTCCAATTTTCAGCCCACAAGTGTCAAATTTTCCTCAATAAATTATTTTTGTTGTTATTCTGATTACTCCCGCACGATTTGCAGTCTAGTGAAGAACGAACCAACGAACCACCGAACGAGCAAACGCACGAACCTACCTTAACATGCCGGCCGGGCCAAAAAAGAAAATGCTGAAAATAACAACAAGAAAAACTCGTGCGTTCGTCTGCCATTATTTTCCACCAGAAAGGGTGGTGGCACCCGACATGTGTCGTCGTCACTCGTTCGCTCGCTTGTTCAGAGATTTCGCGATTTGTTTGTATATCTTTGGGTTTTGTTTAGAAAATGCATGTGAACAGAGAATTGGAAAATTGGGTGGGGGGAAAGAATCTTATTAGGAACTATTCATGCAGGAATAGCTAATTGCTTGTGAATTACATGGAATTTCTTATGCACCAAATTGTAAATTAAAGAGATTGTGTCAGTCGTCTGGGATGTTAGTGAAGTTCACATGTTCATAGTTCTATGGTGGGTGCAAGAGAATGTACGTGAAGTCTCAGAGGATAAAAATAACTTGTGAAACTTAAAAAAAATGCTGCTATGTGCTGTCAAAATTAAAACACACGCACGGAATTCGAGCGGAGTTGGTTAAGCATTAGAGTGATAGCCGGCGAACATAAGACTGCTTTTCATTATGTCATAATCAATAGCTTCTATTGTCAGTTAAGTGAAAACATGTTGGCATTTCGTTGTCAATTTAACGAACTGATGTAAAATATGGAAAAATTAATATGTGCGTCACCGTTGTCATATACGTCGAAGTGCTGAATTTACGGAATATCAGTAAAACCAAGCTATGTGAATTGGGCCATAATAGTTTGCTCTTCCCGATTGCGGTAGATACCTTATCAAACATAAGTTCACAATTCCAATTCAATTTTTCTTTTATAAAGCAAATGTATATGGAAGGGTGTCCACCTACTGACACTACTGGCAATGTGATTAGAGACATCTCATTAACAGTTAACTTTTCATAAATCATTGAGTTGTATGCACCTGTTGCTGTAGTCGCGCGGTCTTAGTTTGCTGTTTATTCTCCACGTTTTCGACAAACAATGGGCCCCTTTTTTTGGAAGGTCAATTTAAAAGCTTTTGCTAGATCGATTGCCAAAAGCGTAGTTTAGTTATGGTCTCTAAACCTTAGGGTGGCAGTAGGTCTGAACCTTTTTTATAGGGTGGATTTTGAAGAATTTTGCTAGATCGACTGCCAAAAGCGTAGTTTAGTGCCAGTAGGTGGGCACCCTCCCCTACTAAAAGCCAGTATCAAAAATTTTCCATTTGCGTTTCGGGAATTAACAATTTGATATCACCATTCGATGAAATAGATCCAGTTGCAAAACTACGATAGAATTTGGGCTTTTGAAGATTTTTTTCCCAATAACAAAACTATATACACTGAAAAACAAGCGAAAAATTACAATTCACAGCTAAATCGCAGAAAATAATCAAAAACGGTATCGAATCCTTTTTACAGCAACGAAATAAGCTCCAAACATGGTCAGGTGTATTTTCCACCAACAACAGCAACCTCTGTGGAGCTAAATCCACGCCAATAAAAGCATGTATTTGCAGGGAAAACATGAAATGGTGACAAGCAGCAACAACAAAAAATTGTAACAAATCATGAAACAAAGTGCAATAATAAAGTGGACCCACGAGCATGATGACGAAGTGGGTTTGGAGTATGTCCAGTGCAAACTTGGTATTGGTGCGTATAATTTCCAAACCTGCGGCAGGTGCAATAAAGCTTATTTTGGGTGAATTGAAGGCCGGATTTTGTGTTTTAATACGCGACTCCCTCCAAGCAAACTGGAGCGTGAACATGATTCGATACAGGCGTAATAGGATTGCCTCAGAAACTATGGCCAGTGATACAAGTATTTAATTTTGTTTTTTGTGTTGTTGTTTTTCAGTTGCGATCCCATTGCATTTTCCATTTTGAGTTTGATTGTGGCGTTGCCGTGATGTAGACGAGTTTAACAGAGTTTCGATGAAATACACAAAAGCTGATTACACGACGACAGGACGACAGAACATGTAAAATTGCATTGATTTTGTGTCAATAGAAAAAGTTTTACTTTCATAGCATACTTTTAGGCATTAAATATTGCATCACTCCCCGAGTCGTTCTGCAGACTTGTCTGTCATTTCGCATGATAACTGCCGGAAGTTTGTTACGCCAATAAGAAGGCATGGTCTCATGAGTGGATTTAGTCAAATCTGTCTGTCGTTCCTACTGGCTGGTAAGAGTGACTAAAGTATCTAGAAGTAACCTAGCTTCTTTAGGTCCTAGAAGGAGTTGGTATGCCAAATTAGATCTCAGATCCAGTCAATGAGTCTACCCAGTTCAGCTACCAAACAACATATTCCATAAAGAATATCTTCACAAACGTGTTACAGCTGCCCGAGCAGCTTATTAACCCAAATAGATCCTCCCCTCAAGCGCGTACGCAGTAAACGGCTTCCGAGCTCAGCATCATCAATCAAAAATTGTATTCTGTCATTCTTCTTCTCTCCCGACTAGAATCGTATACAAAAATGTCGTTGACCTCAAACTCAGCTGCCAACAAAGCACACAACAAAATATTATTTTCGCTAACAAAAGAAAATCTGCGCCTTCATCCCTTGCTTGTGTCTTCTAAACAAGGCCAACATACAACACAAACAGCTCAGCGCGTTCAAATCCAGTCGGCAGTCAGCTACCACAGACCAGTTTTCGTGTCTCAACGCACTTTTGGCAATTTTCCGCACACGAACTCATCTGGTCGGCATGCGGGCTCGTTTCGCTACGCTCATGCTCATGCGCTCTCAACACGTTTTCCCAATTCATTTGTATTATGTGTGTGTGGTTGGTTAGGCTGAGCCTGCGCGCCTAGGTAACTGAAATAAAACTTCATTAGGGGATGTTCCCAACTCCTTGGTTTTTGTCGAGCACATTCATTCATGACGTTCGCATTTCTACCAACTAAGCCTATGCCTATGTTTGTTCGAGGCTAGCGGGGATATATGGCCCTTACTGGTTAGTATTGTTGTTGTTGTTGTTGTTGCTTATCTTTCAATTATGCTTTATGTTTGGTTTAGAAACGTAAGACGTCGCGTCGGCATTATTGGTAATTCGTTCGTGCTACTTCTCTGCTGCAGTGTCATCGAGCGGCTTCACATCTGGTTTTCATGTTTATTTTTACTGTATATGTCCTCATATTGTCCTGGTTTGTTGTTGTTTCCTTTTTGTGTGTGTTTTTTGTTTTCGTTCCTTTTCGCTGGAAGATTTACAACATGAACGTGGCTATGGCATTTCTATTCTATTTCTGGCGCATGCGTCTCGTTTCGGGGTTTTACTGATTCTCCTTTTGTACGACGATGATGATTATGATGGTTGCTGCGAGCCTCACTAGCTTGTATTATTTTGCAGCCTTGTATTTGGCAGACTCTGCGTGACATCTGGTAGAATGTGAGACTTTGCTTGGCTTTATCTTGGCCGCAAGTACTAAACAAACGTACGGTACGTAGTTGATAAATTGAACCATTTTCTGATAGTCTTTGGCCTTAATTATTTTAAATGCGGGTAACACCATTAATCACGTCTGATTGTGTAGATTCTCAGCTATTTATGTACTTTTATTTATAGGCAAGCGAAAAGTTTCATCAAACTGGAAACGGTTGCTGAATAGGGTGCGACGAAAAAAAGGAATTATTCGCTGATCGACATATAAAACGAACCCCATGGGTTCTGGGGGGTAAATTTTTTAAAATGGTTAATTTTACATTTTTTTCTTGTATTTTTCTAATTTTAAACTGCATTTTTAATTATTTAATTTTTTTTCGTATGGACGGTCTTTGTTCTTTGCGCAAACTGAACATTTCATTTTCTGATTCTTCTCATTATTTTTCCGTTGATTCCAATGAAAATACTCAACTTTTGAGCCCTACTAGACGTCGATCAGCGAAAAATGTCGTTTTTCGTCCCACCCTATTGCTGAAAAATAACACTGTTCCACAATCTACAATTCCCATCGACGCAACTACCCACCCGGCACAAAGTTCGTTGAAATGTTCTCGAATTCCCTTTCAACTGATGTGAATTGCCAAAAGTTTACATTTGTAGAACAGTTTATCTAATAATTCCTCTCAGAGTCCGCGGGAATAAAATTTCCTTTCCTCGTTACAAAAATTAGTTGGATTTTACATGTTTACGGCAGAGCATTCTAAAAACATTTTTCAGTATAAATTCTCTTCCCCCAAAATTTTCAATAAGGAAACAAGAGGAAGGAAGAGCAATAAGGGATCATGTTTTTTTTTAAATTAAACTTTGCATTTATTTATTTTTTGTTTTTGTTTTTATATTAAACAATATAAAAGAATTATGTAATATTTTGATTTCATATGTGAAATTCACATTACATTTTTTATTAAACTTTAGGAATAATTTACACAAAAAAAATTCAAAATTAATATTAAAAAAAAAATTGATTTTCTTTTTAAAAACAAAAAAAATTATATATGGCATATTTCAGTTTGGCATGAAAGCTTTGTTCATTTTGGCAAGTTCTCTGGGTTTGTTCTTGTTGAAAACTTAAATTAATATTAAAAAAGAGAAAAGGGTTTTTAAGGATAACTTAAAACTACAAAAATTTCTTATAGCTGATGTGATTAAATTTTAAGGAAATGATAATTTATTTGAATAGAACGAATTTGTTTGAGTGGCTTAAAATAGGTACATAAATACACACTGTAGCTACGCGTAAGAAATTCTTGTGAGCTTGCGGAGTATGTAAATAGTAAAATAGTATTCTTGTGTTTGACATGGCACTAATTTGGCATTAGGAAAGTCTAGTATTTTTAGTTTTGGTGAAAGTATTTCTTTTTTGGCAACACTGTTTTTGTTTTTTAATAAACATAAAAAGTTGTGTAACTTCTTTAAAAAAAAAACTTATAATTTAAAAAAAATATTAAAATTATTATGAAAATTCATTTTGCATAATTAATTCATTTACATAAGTATTCCTTTCATCAAAAAATCCACATAGAGAAGTTCATATTCCCAAACTCTAGGTTGGTATATATTTCACTTCCCGTAAGTGGTTTAAACATTAAATTACTAAAAAAAAAAAAGAAGAAAATTTCATTAAAATTCATACGCTAAGACTAAAGTACTTACAGTTACCCGCCTGCATTAAAAAAAAAGTAATAAAGTAAGAATACAAAAATAATCTCTTACATTGGCTACGAATTCCGCCACGAGCCCGCTTTCCCCTCCCCCTCCCCCCCAACGACCTACTTCGGTTCATTGCCTTGCGTCTGCACCAGCAACATGAGTATCTTATTCATCAAATTGTCCGCCTCGGAGTCCTCCATGCTATTCAACTTGGCCGATATGAAACCGCAGAATTTCGAATTGAGCACCTCACGCACCGTTTGCGGTGGCGGCATATCCATGCCGCTGCCATTCTGCTGGCGCAAGTGTCGATGCTGGTGCAGCATTTGACCCTCATAGTCATCCTCATCCTCGTCGTCGTCGTCCAAATCAATGCCGCCGCCCATATCCTTGCGTCGTCGCTTGGCCGCTGTGGCGCCGCCGCTTGACGGTGAATTCGAATCTAGAATCAAAGGATATGGAAAATCAGCATCGATTGCTTCCAATTCCTCAACCTCATCCGAACCCTGATGGCTACTCAGTGCCGCATTGCGTAGCGAGGCGGCCTCCTCGTCGCCGCTACGCAACGACGATGCGTCCATGTCGTCGAAGGTGGTATTCTGAGTGGTGCTGTCGTTGCGTGTCGATGAGACGCGACTGTCGTTGTGCTGGTGCGTGTGTGTGGGATGTTGGCCATGTTGGTGAGCGGGTAGTGGCATCGTCATCGCAGCCATTGATGGGTGTGTCAATGCACCGCCATTGCTGTGTCCGCCAACACCGACGCCGCCGCCGCCTGCCATCTCCAGTTCGGGCTTGACGAAATAGTAATAATCGTCGTGACTCAGATTTATGGATGAGCATTTTGAGAGATTCAACGCCGAGTCGCTGAACGAAGAATGCATTGAGTTCTGCTTGGAGCTCGATTTGTGATTATTATTGCGGGCAATGTGCTGTGAGAAGGCACTCAAGTTAAGGCCCATGGCCGGCGAATGATCAGCTGCATGCGAACCACCTCTGCAAATTGAGAAAGGAATAAAATCAAATTTAGCAAATTATGCAATTCAGTCAAATTTGTAATCAGACTTGACAGTAGACTCATAAGCTATAGAAACAATCCTAAGTCGAGGATTGCATCAAATTATGACGATGCTTCCATAACTATATCAGACAAGAGACTCGAAGAACTGCGGTCACCAAGCCAAGAGTGAGCGCACAAATTTGTTACTGGGCCAATTGTTACTTGACACATTTGTGCGATCAACCATTGACACAGTGTAAATGTAAGTTAAACGTTAAGTATCAAAGCAACTACTCGAAAATTACTTGATATAAGCCATCAAATATTTTCGTTCAAAAGAGGCTACCGGAAATACAAAAAAAAAAAATAATAAAAAAGTTGATAACGACCACGAAACCGCTTTCGGCGGAAAACCAAAACCGAAACAAACAAGAAAATACTTTTGGAACACAGAAGTGCACAATCCACACACACACGGACATGTAAAAAACCATTTAGCCGAGATTACAAATTTCCATACTCGCTCGATTGTGAATAATTTTCACATAAACACAAAATTGTGTACAGGGGCGAATATAAAGAATATCAAATGCACTCAATTTCCTTTGCAAACAAATATAGAAGAAAATGTATTCAAACAATGTTGTGAGTGTTGGAAGTCGTACCAAGCAACTAGAAACTAGCTACCTGCATTTCAAAATTCCCTTACTACAATCATATTGGCCAAAGTCTATTTGTATAATGCCCAAGAGGAGCCCGACTAGCGCTGGTGGATGTGGATGAAAGAAACCTGCCTAAAAATAGCTTAAGTTACAGATGTTCCCAAATGAACCAGAACCACTCGGCTGAATGGAACACAACATACGCACACACACACACACATTTCGCCCATTGTCGGGATATGCCACTGGAGCCTGGCTGAACATTAAAGGAAAAAAATTTTAGTTTTTTTGAAATTTGATATTTTTTGAATAGAAATTTTTCAATATCTCTTCGGCAGGCATTTTGTTGAATTTCTAGGCACATATAAAATGGTGTGGGCTATGGGAACATACTCTCATCGAGGATGTTTTTGTTTGGGGAGAGTTCCACGGTGTCTATTTTTAGCATCCGAATGCATACTAAGGCACATGGGACAGGCTTAAAGTGGAGACAGATGCAGCATGTTAAGCGAAAAGGAAATGCAATTGTGAGCAGAGAAATTAATTGGAAATTTTCTAAATATTTTCACAGAGAATATTTTTGCAATACATTTTGTTTTGCACACTTCAAAGGAAAACATTTGACAGAGCCATTCAGTATTGAGTGTCTAAGAAAAACATTCGAATATGGCCAGGTACGAAATGGTAATTTGGTGTGTGTTAAGCGTATCTGTAAGAGCAATAGCCCAGTAGATCAATAAATAAATAAGTAAATAAATATTGGTAAAAAGAAAGTTCCTATTGACACTATCTCAACCCAATGTAGCTTTTTCGTGTACTTTAGTTTTGTACATTTTTGCATTGATTCTTTATTTTCTTTCACTTTCATTCGCAAAATACTTTCTGAAAAATTAGTTCAGCATACAAAATATTAATTAAAAATTTAATCAGAAAAATGCCATAATTATGCCTTTCCGGCAGTCGCCTCTCGGAGGACTAAACAAAATTTCATTTATGAAACACAAACAAAAACATATTAGAAAAATACAATAACAATTTGTCCTCAGAAATTGGGTCTTATTGCTCTAAAGAATAAAACGCATTTTTATTTTTTTTTTTTTTAAATTTTTTTTTGTATCAAAATTTGTATTGTTTGTCCTACGGAAGGCGACCGCCGGAAATGGATAATTATGGGTTTTTTTCTAGTATTTTTTATGATTCTAGAATGTATTTTTAGGTCAATTTTTTGTACCTAGGGATTTTCTTTACTTAGAATGAAGACCCACCCCACATAAGCTTAAGGTGAGTTATTAGAAATTCATTTCGCCTTTTCGTTAGAAAAATATTTCAAATGTCAACTATAATGGCTTCCTGTGAAATTGACTGTACCCCAGTATTAAAGTATGTATTTTAGCTGATAACACAGCCATTCGCCAGAGCTCCGCTTTACTGTCAACCACTGCAAACACACGACAACAACGCGAAACGGTCGAAAGACCGAGAAACCACAGAGGCAGATGATAAATTTTAAAATGGACCAAGTTTAGAGCTGCTACAGCAGCAGCAACAAAGAGCTCAAATGAAATGGCAAAGAACAAATTTAAAAAAAAAAACGCACACATACATACAGTTACGATCACAACAGCAACAACAATCACAAAGAATAATTGTAATCGCCGCGTTGTTGATGAAATGCGAAAGAAAAAAACCCGGGTTAAAACGATTGCGCGTTGAGTGTATGCGGAGGGAGGGTAGAAATGCCCATGTGTGTGTGTGTGTGTTTGTGTGCCTGATTTAATAAGCAAATGAGCTGGAAATTTGAATTGGAAAAAGACTCACTGACTGACAGACAGACCAGACCAAGACCGTACGCTCGAATAGTAGTGGAATGTGGCAATGGAGCAAGCAGCAGGCAACAACACTCAGGCAAATGATGGACGACTTGGGGATCGTGCGTCGTTGTTGGTTGGATCGCGTCATAACTGGGCGTATTCAATTTTTATTAAAAAATTGCTTGATATTTTAATTGTATTACAGTCCAAAAGAACACAGTCGACAGCAATCGTGAGCCATGTTTTGCGAAAAGCGAACATCGTTTGCTCAATTGCTGTATGGCGAATTGAAGTGATTTTGAGTTAAAATAAATCAAATGTAGTTCAACGCAACGAACCTTGTTCTATTGGAAACAAACAGAACGAGCTAATGCAACGTTATTTTTTACAAAAGTTAGGGTTTTAATAGTCGATAGGATCCGAGGGTACAAAGAGGAAATCCTCAACTAATTTTTTTTGTTAAATATTGAGCTTTTGGAAATTAAAAAGTGGCCGAGACACTTCCCTTAATCGTAAAAAACCGATGACTCATTTGACGGCACAAATAATATTGCAACTGCCCTTTAGTTTTCTACAGTTTCTATTAAAACTGGCAAACAAAAAAAACATTTCACGAGCTGTGGTGTCCCCCTGGCTTTTGTATTTATGTTACTTCTACAAATCTGTTTTACAACTTTTTCGATAAATTCCCGATTACTTTTCATTTTCACTATTCCCATCCAAGTTTGTCTCAGTCCATTTTCAATTTGTCCCTGTTTGTTTAGTTCATATTTCATTATCTTTCCAGTTGGTTCCATTCTCATTTTGTCCCGGTCCATTTCTAAGTTGCAGCGGTTTCCATTTCCATTCCTATTCTACTTATTCATTTCATTTCGTTCCATTTCTATTCTTTTCAGTGGTAAAAATTGATACAGGGTTGCTTCTGACGTGAAAATCTTAAAATTAAATTTAAATAATTGCACAGTAAATGCAACTCTGTACTGCAAATGGCATTACGTGCTCTGACAAAATTGTCTTCTGTGTAAGTGGAGTTCCGAAATTCCAAAATAATAACTCCTAGTGATGGCTATCTTCGAATATTGGCCCGAATAAATGAATATGAACATTTTTTACTACAACTTAGTGGCAGCCTGATAACTACGACTTCAAATAATGCCTCGCTTTTTACCAAACAAAAAATCCATCAGAAAGTCTAAAAAATAACGTTCACACTAGGTACATAGCTAGCTACTTTCGAGAATCTCTTTAAAATCTTCAAAATATTCAACATTTCTACTCACTTCCGCTCCCGTATGACATCGCGCAAAAAGTCCATTGCATCGTAGAGACTCCACTTCGGTTTGAAGCCGCTGCCCATGAGTTTCACATGGGCCAACTCGCGGCGATATGATTCGCGCAGCGATTTGAAGGCGCGCGCCACACGTCGTCCGGGCGCATTGAACTCCTTGCCGATCAGTTCCCAGGCGCGATTCTTCTCCTCTTCGGCGCCTTTGAAGTTGGGCAGACGGGAGTCCCACAGTATTGGATTGTCGTGGACCATTTGGATCAGTTTCAGTTTGTCGGAGGCGTTACGGCGGACCACTGCAAGTAAATCGAGGGTGAATAAAAAGTTTTCTTTCGTTGTTGTTGAGGGGTGCTGAAAGATGTGTTCTTGTTGTTGTTGCTGTTGGTGTTTTAGTTGTAGTTGCGGTGGCAATTGCTTTTGTCGTTTTGCCACCGCCTTTGCGGTTCTTGTGGTTGTTTTGGCTTTCAAGTTTTTTGCACACTTTTTTGTAGCTTTTGAGAAATTTTTGAAATTTGAATTTTTGGTTTTTAACGCACATTTCTTAATTTTCTGCGTTTGCAGCAGCTCCACTTTCGGCTTGATGTCCATGACGGCGGCGGCGGCGGTTGCAGATAAGTTCATCCCGTCGTCGTGCGAATCGAGTGAGTCCTGCTGTGATGTTGTTATTGGCGGTGGACTGGCCGTAGTAATCGAGTCCATATAACGTCCAATTGTTTGAGCTTACTTTTAATTTGCGCCTTGTTCGGCTTTTCTCAGTATGTACGAGTATATATGTAGTTCACAAAATCTTTGCTCTTCTTCACTTTGTTCTACTTTTGCTGATCTTTCCACTTTAGACTTGAATTCAATTCAATTCGTTATGTCCCTTCTTCAGAATCTTGGCTCTGTCCGGCTTTGCTACCCTCTCACGACCAAGTTGAAAAACCAACTAAACCCAAAAACCAACCACCCGAGCCCGCATTGAACGAACGCAGCCAAAACCAAAAACAACTCCGGCAAAAACAAAATCACGCTTGAAAATATCGCAAAAGAAGAAACCCCTCAACGAACGCGCTTTCTTGCCTGTCTTTCGCTCTTCTCTTGACTGTGGCCAAACAACAACATTGGCGTCTGTTTCGTATGTCGCTCGCATAAGCCGCGTTTAATTCGTTCGCTCGTCGTTCCGAGTCCCGTCACAAATCGTCTTTAATTTGAAAAACACAGGGAGGAGAAATACAGCAACAACAACATAACGGCACAGAAATAGCCATAATCCCCCGCCACAAAGAAATTAACATTAACAGCCTCACACACGCACACACGCATACGTACAACGACAACTCGGCTCAATTGGCTGTGTTGTATACTCTTTGCTCGCGGGCTCTCTCGCCTGCTACGACTTATTCAAACGGAAAAACGATCGCAATTGCAATAAAAACGGTTTGAAAAATCCGTGCCGAAAACGCGAAGAGCGCTGTGCATTATGAGAAATGAGAAAATGTAGAGCAAAATGGGAAGCGTACAGTGGGATGAGTTTGCTCGTTTTAGGGTTGGAAATTTTATTACAACTTGTGGTCGAAATGTAATAGGGGAGAACCGAAACGGGTTCTGACCGAAATCAATATAATATTTTCAACCTAAAGCGGAACGCTGGTCTCTCTATTGCCAAAAAGTAATAATGACTATGAGGAACAGCGGTTTTATTTATATAAAGGACTGCGCTGGGCGAGCAAACGAGTAAAATGCACCCGATCATTACCACCCGTCTATATTAGCCATAAAATTCAGCGATAACGGTTTCGCGTACCATGAAAAGTGACAGATCGCATGCGAAGAGCGATAGCTAATATAGACGGGTGATTAAACTGCGGGTAAGGAATTTATGGTAAGAGTGCCGTTTTTTTTAAAATATTACTAATTTGATTTGAATTTGTTTCACTGTACAGTTGATAACTGAAAAACAATTACGAACTACATTAATTGGAAACAGACGGCCACCATCATCATCAGCGAGGCTCGCTCTCTTCCCGTTTATTTTTTTTCTAAACCAAAACTTAAAAGCCGAGCTGACGAAACGAACTACGTACGTACAGCCGAATAACCGCCCTGATTAAATTCTACTGTACTTACATACAGCCAAACAGTATTTACTCAATTACCATAACATGCGATATTGCTCAGCTGCGGACATATTTTTTTAAAGCCACAATTTCAATTAAACGCAATTCGCTTGAGAATTTTTCAAAATCGTAAGAATTTTGTTCTCATATTTTTGTTGGTTCAGATCGCAATCAAAGCGACATATATAAGCGGTTGCCTATGCCTTTTGTCGCAGATGAATTTTTCAAATTGTTCCCCAGAATGGCGGCTGCCATGCCCAACTGGGTAAATAATGTGCACATGTCCAAATGCATATACTTTGGGAGCACATACACACAAAACATTCAATAATCTTGCCATCAGGGTACTCACAAAAGGCCCGAGAGTCAATGCTCGCCATCGCGGGGCTTCTGGCTTTGAATTCGGTGTACTGTTCGGCTGTACTTGAGCCATATTCTTGTTGTTGTAGTAAATTACTAACGGAAATAGCTTCTTAAGCGAGCATCTCTTCTCGCCGTTTTTGCTGCTGCCTTTGTTGTTGTTTGTTGGCAAGGGGGGCGATCGCATGATATTGTTCATTAAGCAAAACAAATTTGTGAGTTGGAGAGAAAAATAATGGTTGAAATTTCGTATTTGGGTTTATTGAAATTGACAGAGACGAAAACCGGCAGGCATTCTTATGAGAATTCACTTCATGAAGCCTTGCGGTTAATTTAAAAAAAAAATGTACTTACATAAATGTACTTGTCCTTATTTGAGTGGGCAATTTTCAAAATATATATTTGGCCGAGACCTTGCGGGATTAGTTTTCCATATCATTTAAAATACACTGTCATAACTTTTTAGCCACGAAAGTGGTCCAAGCAAGGTTGAAAGCACTTAGAATTTTCTTTAAAGTACTTGTCAAACTTCATATAAAATAGGTAAGAAATTGATAAGTAAATTTGGAATTGTGGTCAATTTCTTTAAAAAAAAAGGTTGACTGTCAACTTTAAAGCACTAACCAAAATAGAAAGCAAAAGTGGATAAAAAACAACAACGGCAATGCTCCAAAAGACAAAAGCACAATGCAAATTTTCCTAATATGTACCATTTTACAGCACATGGATCGGTTCTTAACAGCTGGAAACGAATCGTTTTAGGGAGAAATAAATCAGCGAAAAATTTATTAAAAATTGGAACGTAAAAGTTGTGTATTGACGCCAATAAGAAAGGATTAAGGTTTCACATATCTTTTGAATCCGCACAATTGGGAAATTAGGAAATTCGGTTAGTTTCATCTTAGATTTTGGGTTTTGAAAGAACTTGAGAATAACAGTTCCAACCCCCAAAAAAGGTAGTAACATTTTTTAGGAACGACAAAAGAATCGAAGCTTTTTGCTCATTCCCTGCAATATAGACACAACTCAAAAAATCATATTGTTGGGAAATCACGATTTGAAAACCCGAATTTTGAGTTGTGTCTTTATTGCAGGGAATGAGCGATATGTAAGTCCATACATAGTTTCACACTGAACTAATTTCACAAAAAAGATGACTCAGCACTGGACATTGAGTTGAATTAAAAGGAAAAAAACTGTAAGAGAAGTACGGCTCAAAAGAAGTACGCCTTATCTAAAAATGCAAAATAGGGTTCAAATACGCGACGACGACAACAACAAACGGCAAATACAACGACACCAAATAACGACAATGGCAACAATGAAAAGAACAAAAAATCCCAAGTGATTTTAATTTTGTTGCTTTTATTGTTCAGTGCCGAGTAGTAGCGGCAACAACACCAACCATATGGGATCCAAATGTCGTCTTAATGCATATTTACGAGTATGTAAATATTACAACAACACTGTCAAGAAAGGGAACAACTGCAACCAAATGCGATATAGATAATACCAACGACAGGCAAATGTGTACAACGGCAACTCATATTCATGGCTATGCATGGCAAATGACGATAATAAGTGAACTTCGACACCCGAGTTTCAGAACAAAAAACGAAAAAAAAAAAACATTCAAACATAAAATACAAAATACGGAAAGAACCAAAACGCAAATGGCATTCTTAACTTGAAAACTAAATGTGCTCTAGTATGTAGTACTTGAAAACCTCTGAAAAACACAAGAGAGCCAAAAGCGAAACCAGAGTCGAGAACGTCGCTCGAGTAGAACAGACGAGTACAGAAATCAGAATTCAGCTACGCGACAAGCAAATGTGTATAGAAAGGAAACGGCAACTGCCACAATTGTGCTTAAGCAACAGCAATCATCAAAAGAATTTGGGTATCAGAGTAATCCAAGTATGGATTAGAGGAACAACAACAACTCAATTCAGAAAATGTATGACAAATCGTCCAAAATTAAATGTACACATAGAAAAACTGAAAAAAAACTTATTAGTAATTGACTAACTATGATCTATGTGTTGACATGCCCCACTGTACAATGAAAGGGAACCACTAGAACTTATTGCATATTTTAAATATGAAGCGTTGTCCATAAACCACGTTAGGGGTGTAGGGGGTTAATGAAATGCCTGCATGGCATTAGGTTTCAATAAATAGTTTGGCTGTAATAAACCCAACTCGTTAGTTTCTTTCAAATTTTAAAATCGTTTCTGAGAACTTTTTTTAATCTCCTCTCCTCTTTCTTCTTAAACTTAATCTACTTGGAAATATTTTCAAGACCATTCCAAATTTAGTGGATCATTAGGACCACATTAATTTCATAATTACATCCACATACCTTCCATATCTGCCAAGTAAGAGAATTTCCTGGAATTTGAATGTTTATTGCAAATGTTTTTATAATCCCATACGCCAATTTAAAGAAAAAGGTCACTTCGTTATTAAGCCACTGTAAAGCAAATGATGAGAGCGAAAGTGTTTTCTTCTAATTTCCCTTGCATTCCTCTCTCACTCGCTCGATCTCTCCGATACACAATTTCCCCTTACACAAAGCTGAGCGCATTTCTGCCATTGCCGATAACCAATTTTATTTTGAGTATACGGCGTAAACACAAGAAAAATAGAAACAATTTGAATGCAGTCGTAAATGCAAAACCGTTCGATAGATAAAGAAACGTCATTTGAATCGGATTTGAATATTTATAATATTCGTTGTTATTATGGTTCTTTGTGGCGAGTATACGCGGTGTAATTGAGAAATAACTTATTTCTGCGGAATCATTTGGAAGGTGTAGCAGATTGTGTGAAATGAGTCATGATTTTATTTATGGTTATTGCTAATTACACTGTGCAACACCCAAATTCTGATTGCCGCTATGAAAGGTGTAGCTCGTTATTCAAGGTTAAAGGGCAAAATGGTTGCAATGGCCATTTAAAATAATTTTGCTGCGTTAGTTTCGGTCAATAGCGATTATCATGGCTTTGTGGAAAATGTAGCTTCTATCCCTCACTTGTATTTTTATCTTTATCGTCTTAGGCAATCAGTTAGCATGTATGGAAACAATGTTGTCACTGAAGAAGACAAACCCAAATTCAGCTTAAGGCGACATATGGAGTACTTGTATGTTCACTGAACACGGTACACTCATTTTTGTTTCCAAATGTGTAGCTTCTCCCCATCACACTCCTCACAAATTTAATCGAAGTCTAATATTTGCTTAACAGCAATGTCTCAAAGCCCAAATCCGAAGTCATTGTCAATAAATTCCGTCATTCGAAATACAAATAGGAAACACACAACAACAACAAAAACATTGTCTTCGAATGGCGTTTTATATTGAATTTTGGCTTGCCTTTTTACGTTTCCATGTGTCAATTTTGACCCTACGATTGGGTTGGGTCAAAATTTGAATTTCTTGCTAGAACATTTTTCGTCGGTTGTCGTGGCTGTTGTAGTTGTTGTTGTTGTAGTTGTTGTTTGCATTTTTAAACTGATTCAATATCATATTTGTTGCAACAGGGGCGAAAGGGGAACGAGGAGCCAGCGATCGTACAGAAATTGTTATTGACTGATTTTCATCGCGATCGTTGACAACGACAACAACAGCAACAACAACAGTAATTACAACAACAGACTAGCAACTAGCAGTAGCGCTTGCTCGAATGCTTCTCACAGGCAGAGAGGAAACGGCTCGAAAGACCCCACATCACATCACAACGTTTATCAGCGTTTTGGTCTTGTTGTTTGTCTCACTGATGTCTTCTTGTTGTTGTTGTTTTATTGCCAACAACCATTTTCTTGTGTTTTGAACTGATTCCGATTCCGAATTCGATTTTGTTTTTATTTTTCGAAGTTTTTGCAGCTGGGCTTAGTCTTTTCCATTGTCGTAATGCGGGAAAAATTCCGTTTCAACGCGTTTTACTGCTGTCGCTGCGGTTGTTTGCCTGGAATTTGTCAAAGTAAGTGTCATCGTCTGTGACAGTTTGCTGTTGGCATTGCTTTAACTTTGCCTCTGCATGTGTGTGTGTGTGCGTGTGTGTGAAATTCATTAAAATTTTATTGCCTGAATTAGTTTTTGGGTTTCGATTTTGGGTTGGGTTTTTGGGTATCGTTAATTTTTTTTTGGCCGATGTCAATAATTTTGGCCTGTGTCAATAGTTGGCTTGTCTTGGCTAGTTTCTGAATTTATTTATGGCCACTCTGTTTGAGTTAGGTAAATGATTTCTCCGTTATTAGATAATTTGAGCAAACATTAAGACAATTTATCTTTGAGAAGCAGAAGGAGCATGTTGGAATATTCCAACGTACCTAGACAGTTAGGAGGAGTTCAAAAAGCTTATAAATTCTGTAAATGCAATTTGTCAATCTTCGAGGTAAATAGCCAATTCAGGCTATTAACGTTTAGAATAATAAAATGTGGGAATAACTGGATAAAAACAAAACCAATAAACAAAAAATAATTACGAAACATGATGGGAATCTTCACGGGCCACTCAAGGAAAAACCTTGGAGCATTATACATGCAACTGTCCAGCGTTCGCAAGTTTTCGGAGGCAAATTATGGGATCTTCGATATTTAAAAACCTCTTAGAGGTGGCAAGGCTCGACTGGAAACTAATTAAACTGTTTGTGGATGCAACTGGGAGATGGTAGGTAGGTCATTCGAGACATTCGGTATATTTGGGGACCCTAAAATCAATTTTTATACAAAACAAACCAATTTGAAAATTCGTTTTTATTTCTGACGGTTTGACTTCACCGCTTCACAGAACGGGAATCGACCCTTCGGGTGCAATCACGTTTCTCGCTATTGAACAAAATCGGCTGTCTTGCTATCATTTTAGGTTTGTTGGGGCTTAGTCCGAAAACTATCGAAACACGAATACCATATTTCCAAAAATAAGGACTTTACAGACCCCAACTTAGCTAATATGTAAAGTGGTCATTAAAATCCGGGTACTATTTCCAGCTTATTTCAGTTTTGTATGAGTACAAAGAAGTGCATTCCGCGCCGCCTTTTCTTTGTCCCATTGGCTCTAAACTTCACATTCTTCTTTGGTTCCTGTAACTGCATCAGGAGCCTTAACAAAAGATTTGTATTTCTCCTTCACATCTTTGCGGACAGTATGGTCTATACATTGCCCTAGTCTTCTTCTGACTCATTTTTATATACAAATGGCCCAAACTATCCCAATCTGAGAGTTCCCAATTTTTGATTAATTATAATTTCAAAAGTGCATTTGTCACACAATACTTAAGTTGTGTTTTAATTTATCTGTTAAGTTTGTAGTTCAAGCCAATCTTCGAATAAAAATGGACGTACGTCTGTCGTTTAAAGCAGCGAACATCCGTTCATAAAGCGAATGCGCATTATTGCCATTTCCACCAGCAGCGTGGTCGCCGCCAACACTTCACTTTGGAATACGTATTTATGTACGAATATATTATGACGGCCTGGTCTTGACTATAATTGAACTCGATTTACGCTACTCTTGTCAAAATCATGCTGGTTGGCACACAACAACAACAGCCACAACGACAGCAAATGTGGCAAGAAGTCTCTCAGACTCGCATTCAGTGCAATTTAGTTTATTTTCAGTTTCAGTTCAGTTTAGTTGCGTTTCGTATCAGTTTAGGTTTATTTTTTTCCATGATTATTTTCAATTTAAAATAACCAACCGCATACACACAAATGCATACACACAGCAAGCCGTACGTAATCAGCCGTTTAAATGAATTTCGTCTTACAGTTTAAATGCCCGTAATGCCAATATACAATAGTGGACATTGCATTTGTATGTATGTGTGTGTGTTTGTGTGTGTAAATACCACAATAATCGCAATCTGAAATTTTACGAATTTAACAAAGCCCACAATTCACACATACTTACGTACTTAGTAAAACTGAGCCAAGCCAAGCTGATTTCAGTCGACTCGAATCGAATCGCAACAGGCAGGCCTAAACCCCCTCCAAAATACAATCGCACTTGAATACAGATAAAATTATCAAAAAAAAACACATACAACTTATGTGCGCATAGAATTCGTTCTTGTTGCTTGCTGTCGGGGCGATCTGCCTCCCGATCCGAACCGTGCTTGCGTTCTTGGTACGCTCATTTCGTTTAGGGTGCGAAAAAAGCGGCAATTGAACCCTGGTAGTGGCTGCGCTACTCGTTGTTGCTTTGGCTTTGGTTTCTTTTTCGTTTTAGCTCAAGTATTTTTAATAATTTCCAATGTGGTCGCGCTGCGGCCTGTTTTTATCGTTATCGTTTATTCGGTTTCAGTTGGTTGTTGTCATTGTAGTTGCTGTTGATGTTTGCGGACAACTTTCAGTCGCTTGAGCCACTTTGACAAATTTTTTTTTTTCGGTTTTTGTTATGAAATTACTTTAGGAGTCCATTTACTTACTTATCGTTGAATTCTTTTGGGTTTTACTCAGTTTTCAAAATTTTACGATTGAACAGGGTTGCCAACTTATTTTAACGAAATTGAAAAGACAAGGGTCCCTCATAAAAAAAGATTTACGTAAAACCAGATTCAATTTGTATTGTCACGAAACTGATCTTCGGTCATAAATATGTTCTTTATTAAAATTTTATTTCAAAATCACCTTGGCAATCCTTCAAACTGCACTTAGTCAATGCTGGAATTTGTGAAATTGTGTTTAGTTCTTTTCTTTCTCATGTGTGCTTACTATACAATTGGGCAAATGGAAAAATATTTGCCCTGATGTAGTCGTCATCGTCAAATGTCCAGAACAAGCGAACGTATTCAAATAAAGATAACGAGGCCAATAAAGCGCAATAATACGCAGCGTCGTACCAGTGCAGCGTACTTAGCATAAATGGAGGGGAACAACAATGAAATCAACAATCAATTACAAAAAGAACTGTAATTAGTATTATGAAGTATTTACTTGTACAATTGCAGGAGAAAATATATTTTATAAAAAGAAACCAAAAACTAAGCCAAGAGATGGGAATTTTAATTGAACATGCAACATTTCTCAACACACGTCCAAAATGTAATTAACAATTACGAGAAGCATTTCCCCAAATGCAAGTAAGCGCTCACACGCACGCACACACACTCACACACACACACACACATGTTGTCATTAAAATGACATCAAACACTCCCTGGAAACAACAAAAGAACGAAAAATGGTAGCAAAAGAATATGAAACCCCCCCTCCCTATACTCCCACCATGCCCCGCACTTTACAGACCAACGACTGCCACTAAATGCAACACTTATCACTCACAAGCATCATTAAGAGAATCCTCCCAGCATATGTATGTGTACCTTGGCAAAAGGAAAGACCAAACAAAACACAACCATTTTCTAATGAGAAAAACCAGATGAAAGAAAAACACCATGAAAAGGATTAAAAAATTTAGAAGAGGAAAATTCCAAAAAAATGTGCTAAAACCGAAAAAATTAAATGAAGTTCCACTAGTTAAAAAATTTTCTAGATTCGTCAGAAAGAGCCCAAAAAAAATTAAAAATCGACAAAAATAATAAATAATGAAGGATCCAAATATACTCGTAGTACCCAAACATTTTTCGTAAAAATTATAAATTCTGTAAGCCATTTTTTCATTCGGTTTTTGAGCGACTTTTAATACTGAGTAGCTCTCTGATTGACATGATTTATTTCCGAATAGCTCCACCTCTTGTCAAGCAATGGCCAACTTACGAAAGTATAGGTTGCAATCAGGAAACTATACTTTTCATTCGCAACTGGCACTAAAGACTAGGGACCCTGCAATTCGCCAATCGTTTTCGGGTGAGATTTATGTACAGAAACGATGTCATATCTGTGAGAAGTTGCAGCTAGAAGTTCGGCCAAGATTCCTCGAGGGCCGTATTGTATTTTGGTATTTTGAAATTGTGGATTTTATCCTAAAGCACGAGCTTTGTTGTTCATTTTGTTCAATTTTCATATAGATTTTCTTTGATTGATGTACACATTGAGTCAGTAGAGAAGTAACTAGGGGTGATATCATTTGGGGAAATCCGTGCGGGTCTGATGTGATTTACAGAAGCGGATGTCTATGCGGATGTCAATTTAGTGCTGGTGCGGAGCTCCGTCACATCCCTAGTTTGTATTATCCAGAGTTTAACTCAAGTGTCATCATCCTTATCATTACTGATACTGAAAACACCGAAAAGGGAATTACAAGTGTGCTTTGTGTGCACACTAAATTATATTTGAAAATGGAGAGAAGAAAAAGACTTAAACTAAAACAAGCCAGCTTCAAATACATCATTTTGTTATTATTGTAAAATTATACTGGTGCAAGGATGTGCTCGTTAGAAATGTTACAACAACAAATACAACAATAACAACATGGCTCATTACAAATGAACATGTTGCTGCTCCTGCTGCTGCTGCATACAACTTGACTCACTTCTTCGCTTTTTGCCCATTACTAACCAGGCTAACCAGGCTAACAACAGCACAACAACACCAACCACTACCAGTATTGCCAGTTATAAATGTTGTTCGCATTTTCCTCCTTTTTTTCGACTACTATTATCTCTTCTTTTTTCTTTTACGTTTTTTTTTACTATTTCATTTCAACAAAACAAGCTCCCTCAGCACAATCTAATTATGTTCCATTCCCTGCTGCTTATGCCATAGTATTCCCCAAACAAGCTGGTAGTTGTGCTTGTAGTGCCAGTGTTGCTTCTTTTTTTTTGTACTACTTTTTTTCTATTTAATTTTTATATATTTTTATTTTGTATTTATTTTTTTTACTCATTTCTCTTGCAGTATGTTTTCTTTTTTACTATTTCATTCGAATATACTCAAATTTGGAAGTTTTTCCCATTTGCTGTTTGCGGGATAACATTTTAATTGGATAAATGTACCGCATTTGTGGCGAAAAGCGTGGGAATTGTGCATTAGTTCTTGGTGGAAGAATGCTCATGCGTTTAGGGAGGAGGGGGGCAATATAATGTTACTTTAAGTGCATAGTAGTAAGTTTTTGATCAGGGCACTACTTGCGTGATTTTTGAGTCGTACAAAAGTCTTAATTATAATTTGAAATTAATTAATTTTTAAATTTATCAGAGAACGTTTTATTTGGTGCCTTATTCTTTAATCATCACACCCCCCACTAACCCCTCTTAATAAACGCAAAAGAAGCAACACTTGTCCCTTTGAACGCCAAATACACGCCCGAAACACGCTTTGGTGCGTGTTTGACTGCATTTTAATTGCAATGATATTCGCTAGTATGTAGTAATAGATGTTAAAAAGGGGGGTTGTTAACATAAATACTTGTTGTTGCACTTGGTCGTTTCTCTTCAGTGTCAGTGTGTGTGTACGTTTTTGTATTTAAAATGGAATTCGTGCCGGAGAAAGCTGCAAATTTTAGTTTCTAATTTGTACTTACTTTGGTGTATTTTAACCTTTGAGCGGGAAAAGAATAATAAACCGAAAGTGAAGAGCATTTCAAACAATTTACGTTTCTTCAATATATAATATCTAGAAATACCTATAAGAATCTGATGTGGGTACTTTGGAAAGGGGCACAACAAATAAATGCCCATCCTAGAGTCCTTTTTCCCTGCTTATGTTTCATAATTGACACACAAATAAGTTCAAATATCTTCGGCCCAGTCTTATTAAAGTAGCCGTCAGCGGCCTACTTTTAGCTTCCAGCTACTTTGGAGCCAACGCGTTCTCTGGGGGGAAATCATAAAAGGCAGTTTTAAATTGGTTTGTTTCTGTGTGAGTGTGTGTGTTCTGCCAGCCCTTTCTCAGCTTTTGCTATTATGTTTTTGAAGTTCATATAAACAACTTGAGCAGCTAAGGGAATTAATATAGTTTTTTTTTATTCTTATTTGCTCACCACCTTCGCTTCTTTTTTTCTTTTTTAAAAGCTTCTTTTATCCTTTGAGTTTAAAAAGTTTTGCTAGGAAGGGGCTTTATAGAAAGAGAGGTTACTCTATTGAAGAAAAATACAATAAATAAGTTAAACGTCAAGGTTCATTGCTATTATTTGGTATAGGAGTTTTATTGACTCTCATAGAAAAACTACTACATACTACCTTTCATCCACAAAGAAGATATTTTCTCTAGATTAAATTATCAAAAGAGGGGTATTTAGGTCTCTTTGCCACTGTGGCCAATGTGGGCTATTGTGACATACAAACCTCTATATTTTTAACCAGACTCGGAGATGGGTTTTCATTAGAAAAGCTGAGACATTCTTGGGCGATGTCAGACAGTTCGAGGTAACCATGGTTAATAAGTGTTTTTTTACCCTACAATGTTCTGTAGTCTGTTTGATTTTCTGTTCAGCGTTGTCCATCTTTGAGAAGAAGCTGCACAAATGCTTTCGCTTGTCTGATGTCTGAATGCATGTTCAAAGATTAAAAAAAATACACAATTCGTATAAATAGCAAATTTCTTAAGTTCTTTATCTCTAGGAGTGCTTTAAACAGACGAGGCACTAACAATGGGCACTAATAACATATTTTATAATGCAACATATTTACTTACTTGGTCCTTTCCCCCCTAACTACTGTTTCCTACTCAGTACCTACACCTATAAAAGTCATTTAGTTAAATTTTAAGCCTTAAATTAAAAAATAAAAAACTTAACCGCCAATTAAATGCTTTTACCCCCAAAATTATATGCACTGAAACATTTTCTCTCTCTTCTAAGGGTTTTTCGAACACTTTTCCATACACTACTACGGTGTTATTTTTGTCCCCCGCTTCTGTTGTTGCCGTATTTTTGCCAAAACCACACATTTAAGCCAATTTAGCAGACTAATCAAAATAAGCCACTTCAAAGCGCTTTTCGAAAGCTCAAAATTCCAACATGTCTGCGCATTCGGTGAAAGTGTTGGCTACAAACAAAAAAAAAAAAGTACAAAGTGTAAATTGCCAACACGTAATTGAAGCGTAAATTTCCAAGCGGTAACACTGGTGCTAATTTCAACTGGGGGGAAGTAGAAAATGGAATTTGTTGATTGGTTTGTGAAAGGGGGATAAAAACACGCACTGTAATCAAGTGCTGTGGTAGTGGCGATGGGAAGGGTTTGCACTTAGTAGAAATTATTGGGGATCGTTGAGCATTTCAAATGTTTTTCCCCATTCTCGGGACAAATTTTGTTACACATTTTTAACGAATGCCAACTCTTAAAGAATCCAACATTTTAACTCAATTTAGACAAAAAAGGATATAAACACTTTGGCAAAACGCGTGCCGCACAACTTTTTACTTATTCCATGTCTTGACCAACATTTTTATTGACTTTCGAAAAAGTTTTCCTTATCCTGAATAAAATCTATGTCCCTCAAGGGCATTTGGTATACAGCAAAAAAAAAAAAAAACTTTTAAACTTAAACTAAAAAAATCAAAGCGCATATAAAGAAATATTAGAAAAGTTCCCCAAGGCTTCAGGATGAAATGGGGAAAACTTAAAGTGACACCATAACTAGAAATTTACTTGGAAACATACACCAAAAAAAAAAAAAAAGGAAAGAAAATAGCTCTTCTCTGACTTACGCGTGATGATGGCATATTTTTTTTACCTTCTGACAAATGCCCCTTTAAAAAACAGCAGGACAACCTTGTTACTGTCAATAGTTATTTGGTTGTGCTTCCTGCACAGTGGTCTGTGTTGGTTGGTAATTTATAAATGAGAGAAATAAAAACGATTTAAGCATGGGAAACATCTTTACGAGTGGGCCGTCATCGAATCAGGTGTCGAAAAATGGCGTACGTGTTTGAACAATCGTTATTTGTGTTCCAATTTCAGTTAACAATTAATGGAATTAAGTCACAAATAAAGACAACTATTGTGGCAAACACGTATCCATGTAATTTTTGTTGTTTACAAATCTCACTTTTTTCCACAACAAAAGTAGTATTTATTTAGTTTTAGGGGGTAGATTTGAAGAAAAGGAGTGGTTATCATTTCTGGCGTAGAGTTGTAAAAACTTCTGAATGGATTATATGTGTAGGGCTTCGTATTGCTGAATATAGTTCACTCTCTAGTGTTATAATGGTTTTAGGCCAAAAGTCTCAATCGGTTTGAAATCTATATTTGGCGTCCAGCCTAACATACGTATAAACTTTACTAAACCAGCCATGTCTCTTTTTGGGCGTTATAAACGATATGACAAAAACCAACGAACAAGTTTGAAATTTTCATATATTTCTATGTTTGTGACCACTGTGACACGCTGCTTAAAAAGCGTTTATTTCGTAACATGGCGAAAAGTTTTTTTGCAACAACCAAAAATCCCTTTGGCTGCCCTCAGCCAATCCCCCAACCGTCACACAGCAGCAACAGCAAGTAAACTTTCTTTTCCGCTGATTGTATTTCTTGTATCCTCTTTCTGTCAGCGTTCCTTTCGCATCGATATTTGATAACTCCTCGCATAGTTTTGGTGCGATTGTGATTTTCCCCTTTGTACCATTTTTTTAGGGAGTTTACTTTTCGTTGCCTTCACTTTGGGCGCTTAGAGACTTTCCGAATTTTTGGCGTCAAGGGATTTCATATGCTCCACTTTAATACGCTCAGCCCAAATATCTTCTTCGGTTACTTGTGTGTACTGATAAAGCACACAATGCATGTGTTGCATGATGTGCCTGCTCATGGCATGTTCCGGCAGATAAATGCGTATTTATGAAGTTGGTTTGGGGAACAACAATGGGCTGCTAAGAAATGGCTTGGAATTATTGGAATTTTCAACGTTAAATATTTTTTTGGTTGCATTTTTAGTTTAAAAAAATTAATGATATGAAAATGTTAATTTTTGAAATGAAAATTCAAATTAATTGTTTTTGGCTTCAGGCATCATTAAATTGATGTACTAGTGAAAAATATGAACAACTACTACTTCTTCATTTGGCTGAATTTACCGCAATTGCTATATTTTTTTGTTGTTCTGCAGCGTATGGAAAAACCGCTGTCAGCGTTGCCATATCGTTTCAGTACATTTATTGGCGGTCATTATGAAAATTAATATAAATGGTGTGTGCATTGTGCGTAAATCGAATTGAATCGAATTCAATTCAATAATTTCCTCCACAACAACAACAACTTCCAACCATAATTCAGGCCAACAGCAACAACAACAACAAAAAAAATGAAAATAAAAATACAACTTCAACCACACCACAATAACGAAAGCTGATGCCTGCGAAAATTAATTTAAAATGTGGCAATATTTTTCCACTGTAATTAACACAACCGGCACTGATCAGTGCGGCGAGGAGGAGCAGCTTTGGATGGGCAAAAGGTGCGTCATAATGGTTTTTCACGCGCACATACTATACTCGTAATTATGTAAAAATTTCATATTTCGAAACGGCTACGAAACTTTTGTTGCTTTCTGTTTTCGGCGTATAAAGGAATAATATCAAATACGGCTGAAATGCATGGAAATGCTTCCAGCTTATTTTTGCTCTACCACAAATGCAATTTTCACTTATTATTATTTCTTTTTTTCCAATTTATTTTAATTTTTTTGTTCGGTTTGGTTCATAATCGGTAAACGTTGGCATTATTGACGTAATTTCCCTTTAATACCCAATGCTGTGTGTGTGTGTGTGTGTGTGGAAATTGCAATTGTTGCATTCGTAAACGATTTTTTAGCGGTATATTCTGCTGCTCCCATTAACATACAACTGCTGCATTCGCATTTCTCTGCAAATAGCCATGACAACCATATTTTTGGTGCATAAATGCATGGAAAGTGCAGTGCGTTGCCAATAATACTGATAGTATTTTCCATCCTGTGATGGACGCTCACACCTGATTGTGGGTGTGTTGGCGTTTCGTGTGTAAAATACCTGCTGTAATGAGCCAAAGTAATTGCGATTACTTACAGAAAATTGGCTAAATTTAATTGTTGTTGCGGTTGCAGGCTTTATTTTTTTGCATGTTGATGTGATGTTCTACGAATACTCGTGCAACGCAATATACACCTCGACGCAAGCAACAAAGCCGCTGACAGTGTTTCACGGAAATTGTAAATGTATGCGTCTTTATCGGCGTTTAATGGAGTTTTGTGAATAATTGCGTATATTTCAGTGATTATTTTTGATATTAATAAGGAGACGTATCCGGAACTATACGTGTGTGTGGAAATATGCGTATAGCTATGTCCGTCCGTCCACCTGTTTGTCTATCTTTTCGCACGATAACTGCCATAGTTTTTGAACTATCGCATCCAAGTTTTGGCATTCCTCTTATTTTGTCTAATGATTGAAAATGGCCAACATCGGATAATAACCACGGCTACCTCCCAAAACAAATGGCCTCCAAATTTGTATTATTTTCGTCTATCTTGAGAAATACTGAACCGGTTTTTTGTTTGATTAAAATTATGTCGGGAAAGAAATCGGAATTAAACTGGAACAAAATGGAATTGGAAAAACATTTTGAAATTAATGGGGATATAGAAGACATCGATAAATATTGAAAAATTTCAATAAATTATCGAAAAATTATTTACAAAAATCGATAAATTTTTCGAAAAATTATCGATAAAATATCGAAAAATCATCATTACCTCCCATACAAAATGGCCCCAATATTTCTTTATTTCCTTTATCTTGAGAAATAATGAACCGTTTCTTGTATTTGATTGAAAATGAGATCGGGTACGAAATGGGAATGGAACAGAAACAAAATGGAATTGAATCGGAACAAAATGTAATTGAAGCTAGTTTTTTAAGTGGATCGGGAATGAAGTGGAAATGGAAATTATCGATAAAATTTCGAAAAACCATTAGTAAAGTATCGAAAAATCATCGATAAAATATCGAAAAATTTACGAAAAATTACCGAAGAAAGTTTTTTTTTTAAAAATAAAAATTTGGGATAAAAAATATCCCAAATGTTATACGAAACTGAAATATTTATGAATAAATTTAAAAACTCGTAAAAATTCGTTGACCTTTTTTATTTTTGGATACACGAGAAAAAAACAAGCTAAAATGTGCCAAAAAATTAAATAAGCAAACCCAGAAATAGCACTGAAATTTAAACCAAACCAAGGTCGACAAGCAAACGAAGAGTTTAGGCAGCCGGATGCCTTTTGGCTTCTATTTCATAGCCAAAAGCCTAATTTGAAATTCTAATACGAAATCTGTTGCAGAAGTACATACATACTTACATATGTATATGTATGTATTGTACATACACATCCTCGTGGTTTTTCCCGTCTCTGGCAATTCAAGGACAGCCCAATTAACCTTGACACAAAGGTTGACAGGCTAAAAATGTATTACTGTGTCGGTGTGGAAAGTGTTGCCAAACAACAGCTTGCAACACAAAAAAAGAAACCAAAAGAAGAGTGGAAATCACAGTTGAGTTTGCTTAAAAATTAGCATATGTGAAAAGCTACGAAAAAAAAATGACAACGAGCCCGCACAAAGCGAGTGGTAAATGTTAAAACAGGAGAACTTTGGAGCATGGTGCGGGTCATGACATGTTTATTTAAGTCATGGTGTGTGTCACTGTAGTGTTGACACCTACCGGCTTGATTTTGAAGCAGATATATGCAGCCGAAACTAGCGAAATTGCTTTCTTTTGTGACACTTTTTTTTCGCAATTTTCTCAAGAAGCGTAAAATTTGAATTTGTGTGGAAATTTTCAATTAATATGCAGCCGCTTCACAATTCACAAAACAACATTTTTATTTTTCTCCATAAGGTGGGAGTAGCTATTTGGCCACGTTTTGTGGAGTGCGCGTTCACAAGTGCATTTGACACTTTTCCCGCATTTCCAATTCAAGTGCAAATTGAGCAGATTTCAGTTTCGTTTCGTTGCTTTTTTCTGGCTCCCACAAATTTTGATCTTTCGTGCAACGGAAATGCGCCAACACCGGCAGTGATATTTGCATTGAGTTTGCCAATGATCGAAGCAAAATGTCCCAAATGGCAGTGCACGGTACACGATATGTGACTGCTTTTGAGCGTGTTGCCCGTGTGAGGAAACGAAGATTGCCACGCGGCAAATTTGAATTTTGAAGTGTGCATGGAAATTGACTGTTGATATTGCATGTGTCTGCCTTGAGTGCATTCAGTTCGTATTTGTGTGCATCGGAGGCTTGGGTTTGACAAGCTCTGGTGTGAAATGCAAAGGTTTGCAAAAGTAAAAAACCTACCATGAGCCGAGTCACGTTTAATCATAATTAATCAAGTACCATTTGAAGCCCATTCTCATTTGACTTCCAGACTTTGGGTTTCTTATAATTTATTTAATTTCTTTACTATATTCTATTAACGGATTCTATTTCAGTTCATATTGCTGTAAAATTTCACACTTTCGCTCACTGTTCGTCCGTCAGTGGCGAAAAATTTGCAATTCAAATATCGAATACGGCTGCAAGGGAGCGCCTAAAAGATTACTACAACTTTTTTGTCAACAACACAAATTTCCATTACAACACCAACACCAACACTCAACAGGAAATAAGAAGAAGGACAACAACGAAAACAGAAGCAACACATTTGACAGTTGTTCGAAGTTGTGAAGTGGCTGTGGCGAGGCGGGTGGTGCTTGCTGGTGGATGGCATGGCATAGAACATCTTTTGGGCTTAGAAAGTACTCCATCAGCCGTCCAAATCCAACAAATGCAAATTCACAAAAGATTTCGGCATTCGCTGTCGTCTTCTTGTGTCGTCACACGCGGCATGACAAGCAACATTGTTGAGGCATTTTCGATCACAAGAGAGCTAAAAGGACCAAAGAAAAACGGTGAGTGAGGGGAGCTGCCGAAAATCGCTACACATTTCAATGCATAACAAATCAAGGCAAGAAAACATGGCAACAGAAGGGGCGCGTTGCGCGCCCCTTCTGTTGCCCTACCAGCAGTGACGAATGCAGGCTGAATTCGAATGTTTGTGTTTGGGTAGCAGTTACCAGTGTGCCACCGAGTGACAGTTGAAGTTGTCTCCTGTGCCAATGTTGTTTGTGAAGTGTGGATTTTTTGTTATTGTTTTTTTGATGTGGCTTTTTGTGGTAGACTGAGCCGAAGTTGTTGATTTGAAATGAGTCAGAAGTGATGTCAAGTTTTACCAACTGCGACGAAAAATTGACAAAAGTAAAGCCACACACATTGACAGACTCAGACACCTCTCAGAAAATGGCTCCTTGCAAGTCAATTAATTACAAAACTTGACTTCAAGTATAAACGAATGGTGAACTTTCTTAACCAAACAGACTTCACTTAAATATGCTACACGGAAAAATTCTAAAAATCTTTTTGTTTCTCTTTTTTTTCAAATTCTAAACACAGAAATTGTTGTTTTGGAAACACTAAAAACAAACATAAAACAGAACTTTGAGTCAAATATATTGCATGACTTTATAACCCACAAAACTCAACACGACAGCGTCATGGAGCAGACGATGCCATAAGACCTACCCCCTCCCCCCAAAAGAAAAACGTGCACTACTAACTCGAGGAATTGCTTAAACATTAAGTTAAACTGTACATTAGAGCAAAAAAAAAACGGATATGAGCATAAAATTTAACGCTTGACACACACATGCACGCACACACACACACACACATGAGCTCGTGGAGGATATGTCAAATGCAATGCCGATATGCTATAGTGATTGTAGTTGCTCTTGTTGTTGTTCGGGCAGTCAATTTTTGCCCAACTTTAAGTGAAACTTAAGGCCCTAGCAGCTCTCCAAGAATACACTATCGTCACATGTTAGTGTCCTTCGTGCTGCTACTGCTGCTGCCTGATACGAGATACTGCCACTCTGCTCGTGCTGCATTATGCATGCAGCATAATTTAAGCGTTTCTGTGAAGTTCTCAAAGTTTGGTGGTGCTCTTAAAGCTCGTTTGCTTTTTTGTTGCTTTCTAAAAAAAAAAAAAAAATTTTCTAAAAATTCCACACACACACACATACACACATGTACATATGTGTGCTTTTTGCTCCAGCAACGTTGTCTTCTGCGTGATCTTCGTTGCGTTGTCTTTGCTGCCATCATCATGTGAGTGTGCCTGTGTGTACATGCAGGCCGTGCATCCTTAACGATACTTTAAGTTGAGTTTAAAGCTCCTTGGCACTTCTTTGTTATTCTATTTTCTTTTCTTTTTGCAACATGCAATGTGGAATAGAGCATTCGGTTTGTGAGAAAGGATAGTGTCATGTCACCGTTAGAGTAATCGATTTTTCATTTAAATCAATCCTTTTTAAACCAATAAGAAAGTTTCATGATTAATGTAATTTTATTAATAAAATTCTTCTCAGAAATATGATTGATCCAAATTCAAATAGTCTGGAGTAGTTATGTACAAATTGTATGAAGTAACCGGTTACTCTATTGCACAAATGGATATTTGCGAGGAAAAAAAACATGTACGCGGGATAGGTCTTTCAATAATAACAATGCTGATCAGTGATACCTTTAACATAACAAATTAAAAAAAAAAAAATTTCATTTGGAAAAAATATTTTTTTTAAAAGTATTTTGTTTACTGTATTTTTTTTTAAAACAGATTTTCCTTTTTTTTTTTTATTTTTTTTTTTGAAATTTTTGTGGTTTTCTTGTGGAGACTCAAGATGATGTTCACTAAGTATTGCTCCATTTTATGGTGTAGCGAATCCACACTTACGACTGGCACTAACTTGTTTGCCATGCACTACATTCTATTTGCACATCTTCTTGACAATGTGTCGCATATGTATACGTGTGTGTCTGGTTCACGTGTGGCACTTTTGACCTCCAAGTCTATACGTTTGCGTTTTATGGTGTCACCAAGGTAAGCCCAAGGTAAATATTGAACGGTAGAAAAATAATTTCCAAACAAAGGAAGGAATTTAAACTGAAATTACCATACCATCATGGCCTGCCTGGCAGTGAAACTTTTTCTATTTAATCTAACTTTCTCGAAATTTACTCACAACCTGTTTAATAGCTACTTGCAACTTTTGGCATTTTTTCCACATCGCATGCCCAATTTCTTTTCAAGTAGTTACTATCACCGAAAAATTACCGCAAAATTTTAGCAATAATTTATTAAGAAACTAAACTTTAATATTCATGAGCAACGTAGCGTACCTACCCTTTCCAGCATCGTTGTCAACAGGAAATTTCTAATATGCCATTTTCTTCATGAGCTTCCGTAATGGCAAACGAAGGCCAAACAGGATGCTCCAAATAATGGGACAAAAAAATCAACATCATAGAATTTTAAGCCACGATGTGTCGTGTAGCCAAAAATAAAAGTTTTAAAAATAGCAAAGAAAAGCTCAGAAGAGCCAGCAGGTAGCTCTATTGAAAAGAAATTATATATTTAAAAGAGTTCGGTGCGAAGCCAGTACAATTTCAAATTATCAATACGCCAGGGCACACAGCAGCAGCAGCAGGAGCCACAAAAGCATCGTAAGTTGCGCGCTGCGGTATTTGCTGCAAAATGTTTGGCATTTTCACATTTTACGTGCCCGCACGTGCAATTTCTTACACATAAAACAAAAAAAAAAAAAAAAATATAGAACAAAACGGCACAAAAATCAAGTCTAAAGAAACGTTACCTCTAAAATATTTTTGTGAGAACAACCAAAAAAAAAAGGTAAAAGTATACAAAAAATAAGTGTTGTCAACGCGCAATCGGTAGAAAATGCAGTATGCGCCACAAGTGCGCATTTTGTGGCGCACCTGATGCACTTTAAAAGTGACATTTAAGCGTGCAACAGCGACAGCAGCACGAACAGAGGCAGCAAAAGTTTCATATGCAAAATATGCACGAACTTTAAAATTGTGAAATATAAGTACAAACAAAAGTGAATAAGCAAGTTTAAAGAAGCAAGCAAACACCGAGGGGTGGACTTAAATACTTGAACAAATTTTTAATATTAAAACTTAAGTAAGCAATGGCAAATATTAAAATTGCGGTAATTTTATTAATTATAAAAGTAAATATATACGGAGACCCCGGCTCTGCTGATCGCTAGGCCAAAGTGAGGTATTATCTTTGAACAAAGAAGTTGGATTAACTTTTAAGTAACACTATATAAGAACACCACTTATGTATTACGTAATCCTACCAGTACACATTACGTTGCAGCTAACTACACTATAGGCTCTTGCTGATTTTCAAGTTTAATTTGGAGCTGTGGTTCGGTTATTGTCCCGTTTCTGATACTGGCTTTGTTTTGACTGCGATTTCGCTTCTGATTCGGAGTTTTGTTTGGGGTTTCCGGAAAGACTGTAAAGTTCTTCTTCAGATTTGGTTGAGTTTTTTCTTTCAAATTTCGATTCGAATTCCGATTCTGCTTATGTTGCAAATTGCGATTCTGATCTTGGTTTCGATTGCGATTCTGATTAAAATTCCGGTTCTGATTCCGTTTTTTATTCTGGTTCGAATTTCTGTTCTGCTGTCTTTTTTGGTTAAAATTTTTAGCCCGTTTCGGGTTCAAAATACGGTCTTCATTCTGTTGGTTGCGATTTCTTTTTTGGTTCCGATTCTGGTTTGAATTTCTATTCTGGCTCCAATTCTGGTTTTGGTTGCGATTAGCGTTACGATTTCTGTTTTGTTTACGGTTTCGATTTTGGTTTTGATTCAAATTCCGGTTCTGGTTCTGATTCTGGTTCCGATTCTGGTTCCGATTCTGGTTTAAATTCCTATTCTGGCTCCAGTTCTGGCTTTGGTTGCGATTAGCGTTACGATTTCTGTTTTGTTTACGGTTTCGATTTTGGTTTTGATTCAAATTCCGGTTCTGGTTCTGATTCTGATTGCGCATCCGATTTCGATTCGGGTTTAGATTTTGTTTAAAATTTCGTTTCGTATCTCTGTTTTGGTGCCAGTTACGATTCTGGTTGAAATTCCTTTTCTGGTTCTGATTACGGTTTGCATGTTGGTTTCGATTCCGCTTTCGGTTTTGATTCGAATTGGGGTTCTGGTTATGACTCCGATCATGATTCCGATTAAGCTTCTGATTCTGATTCCGGTTCTGATTCTGGTTCACTGTCTGACCCAAACTCAAACTCAAATTCCGGTTCTGATTTCTGTTTTGTTTCCAATTCTGGTTTGGATTCGGTTTCTCCCTTCGATTAGGGTTCGGAGTATGGTTCCAATTTCGGTTCTGATTTGTAAGCTGGTTTTGGTTTCGTTGTTGATTCCGACTGGTGCTTTCGTTTTGATTTTGATTTGAAGTAGGCTTCTGGACACCAACTGCGACCGCTTCTAGCGGCTGAGTAACCTTCACATTTTTCACATTTCCATCAATACGAGGGGCAATTTGTATATTCACTTTCTCAGCTTGTTTGTTATCATGAAATTCACGAATCGAATTTTGACTTAAGGCGAGTAGAGGGTGATTAACCTTGTCCGCAGCTACGGCTAATAATCCAAGCAATGTGACAACGGCGAAGGAACGCATTTTGGTTTGTACTCGAATATACTTTATCATTGAAAAACAACGGATTACTGAAAGGTAGTGCCAAAATGTATCGTCTTTTGTAGCAAAAAAGCAAATGGAAAATTATATGCATTTTGAACAATATTTACCAACGCAAATATTTTCAATTCATTAAAACTTGAATAAATATAGGCAAAAGTTATACTTTTTGCGCATTTTGGGAAACACAATTTCGTTACCTTGAACTCGGGGGTTACTTCATTTCAATGCACTCCGGTTCATTAATATTTTTTGCGTCATAAATTTTAGCAAACTTTAAGAAAATTTTAGTAAAAATTAACCGGAAACTGATAGCTTAACGTGGTCAGGTAGTTGTTAGCCATATACGTAAGTATGTAACTAACAAAAAATGTTTCTACTTAACTGAGTAATATTAAAACACAAAAACATTTGTTTTATACTTTTTTTTAATAAATACCTTTTTTTTCGTGCTTACAAAATAAATAATTTTTTAATAAATAATGGAAAAATTTTTTTTTTTTTAATTTTGTTTGGTTTTGAATTTTTTTCGTTATTTACTTTATGTTCGGCATTTACTAATTCTACTTTCGTCATGCTTGAAAACTCTTCACAGGCTATCAGCAGTCTTGCCATCACCAACACTTCCAGCATCATCTTCGGAATTGGAATCATTATTACTATTTCCATGACTTTCGGGATCACTATCTCGGTCAGTATTTTGGGAACCATTTCGGTGGCCCGTATTTGATTGATTTTCGTGTCTCTTGGTGCCTCGTTCACGACCAAGAAGAATCCAGCCTAAACCTTTCTGATGTGGCTCACCATCATTATCATGATTTCCACTATCTGGAGAACCATTTTCGTGACCCTCGGAACCTCGTTTACGACCAAGAAGAATCCAGCCTAATCCTTTCTGATGTGGCTCACCATCATTATCATGATTTCCACTATCTGGAGAACCATTTTCGTGACCCTCGGAACCTCGTTTACGACCAAGAAGAATCAAGCCTAATCCTTTCTGATGTGGCTCACCATCGTTATCATGATTTCCACTATCTGGTACATGCGGTGCAATTGACCAATATCTTGATAGAAATACTGGCCTACCTGGTTTCGCAGCACTCCCTTGGGGCTCCTCAGCTGCTTTGTCGGAATTTTCATCGTGTTCGGGCAGTTCACCCTCTTCCTCAGTTTTCTCATTATCAATCTGTTGCGCTTCCGGCTGTTTGGGAGGTTCATCGTCAGAATGTTCACGATCACGATCTTCCTCATGTGTTCCCTGAGGCTCTTCAGCATTCTTGGTATCATTTTTTTCACTACCACCTATAGGAATCGTTATTACACCGGGAGCATGTGGATTGTCCACAATACTATCGGCATGTCCTGCTCCAATCTGAGCAGCCACCATGGCCAACAGCGTCAGCATACAAAGAAATGTGAGGTAACGCATCGATAATAAATTTTTCGAATCAACTTCGAATGACTGACTGATGGTTAGCCAGGAATTGTATGCCCTTTTATACCACAAAGTTCACAAAAAAAGTTTTCTCAATTTTCTATTTTAACACATTTATTTACATAAGATTCATGTTTACCATTCTGATTCGCGTGTGTTGTTGACCTTATCAACAAGAAGCAAACTTTCACTCAGAGTTCGAATATTCGAATTTGTGCTGCCAACACTTGAGTAAATAAGAGGCGAACGTTTTTAATTGAATAAACAAAGAATGTCAACTTGTGCCATGAAGTTAACTGAACTTCAGTTCAGCCCAATCATATTCCTCTATTCTCATACAAACCGTACATAGTCTCACATCCTAAGCTAAGCTCTATTAAATCAGTAAACCAAAATATAACAATCATCTCATATTTAAAAATTGTACAAATTTTGTTTTAAAGTCGATCTACGAGTTGGTAAACAAAAATTTAACTCACTTAACTCACATCGAGTAGAGACTGGATTTTGTTTATTTGTTAACTCAAACAAAATGTACACAATGTTCACTTTAAGTATGTGTGTATATATTCTCCCCTTCTTCCTCTAATGAATCGTAGATTTTTGCATTTACATTTACAATTTCGCAATTCAAACAAAGTAGAAACAAAAAATAAATTTGAAAAAGTACACCAAATAAACCAAACTACTCGTAATGCCACCAATCGAATGCAACATAATCCTAGGAGTACTCCAGAGGAAATTGTAAAACATGCACAGAAACAACAACAAGGTGTACTACACAGCAACATAATACAGTACAACAAAAAGAAGCACCAAAATCGAAAACTCATGAATCTGCTGCTGCTGTCAATGTCGATGGTGATGATTTTGATTTATTCATTGATTTACGAGTATTTTGAATTTCATTTACTGTGTGTTAATTTGGGTGCGAAATAAAAGAAAATATGGGTTTTTTTGCCACAACATTCGTGATTGAATTGCATAATAAAATTTAATGTTTTTTTTTTTAAATATTGTTTGTTTTTAGGCCATAAAAAATATATCACAATTCCTGCATTGTATTGTTTTTCCGAGTCCTGAGTGACCATAAGCCGATATCATATGTGTGTATGGACCATAGAACAAACGAACGAACGAATGAAATGATTTTTCTGATGTCCTACCAAATTATAAATTACTACATAATGTTTACATCAGTGTTCAAGAAGACCCGGAAATTACGATTCGGCACCGATCAGCTGATATAAGCATCGCCTGATTTTGCGTATAAGATTGAGATGAAACCGGGCGACAACGCCGTGAGTTTGCTAATTGCGTAATCCGGATTTTGGCCATCATTTTCGCGGACAAGTCCCATTTTTGGCTCAGCGGCTATGTTATCAAGCTAAATTGCACCACAATCCACAAGCGTATGTCCTACCATCAATGCATCCACAAAGATTGACTGTTTGGTGCGGTTTCTGGCCGGTGGCACCATCGGACCTTATTTCTTATTTTGAAATGAGGAAGAAGACACCGTTACTGTCAATGGTCCTCGGTATAGAGCGATTTTAATTGAGTTTCTGTGGCCAGAGCATCGATATATCCAACAAGACAGCGCTACATGCCACACAAGCCAAGACTCCCTCGAAGTGGTGATGAACAAATTTAGCGTGTGGGCGAGCGTTCATCAATTGGCTGGCGCGATCATGCAACTTGACACCCCACGATTATTTTCTCAAGTCCTAACAAACCAACCACTTTGGTCGAGCTCGATTTGTGAACATCTCAAGGAAAAGAATAAACCAAACCACATTAAAGGTTCAAATTCACTTGTTGGGGGCGTATGAGTAACATTCATTATTTATAAATAATTAATGTTACTCATTCGCCCAGTTGACTCCAAACAACAAATAGCAGTTTTAGTACAGTTTGCTCATGAAATATATTTATTGGACTCTTAATTACATTTTAGTTGGACACTGTAAGATGCTATTGCCAATAGTAGAATAAACCTGATGAGAAGAATTACAAAAACGTTTCCAAAATGTTTTATTTGCACTTTTTCTCAAATTGTTGCATTGTGTAATTCATAAATTTAAAATTTTTTAAACCAACTATGAACTTAAAAGTCTGGTCTGTAAGTATGAGAAACTTAACCAAAAACCTGAAAAGCCCCCAGGTAAAAAGTACACTCCAGCACACACACCTTAAGGTTATGGCCTCACGTCACATTACATTCACTGCATTCATATATGTATATGTGTAGGTGAGCGTTTTTTTTTAAGTTCATGCCTCATGTTTCCTTCTTTTATATTCCCCAAAACGCTTTCGTTGTCGTGCATTTCATTGCCGTCGCCAGCTGCCCACCCCTGCTTATGGGGCTTCTCATCTGTTGATTGCTCGGAGTTTTAATAATTCAACTGACACTTCCACTGACATGTGTTGAAATGTGTCGTTACGTTACGTTTGTGGGTTTTCATTTTTCATTGGAATGGATTTTTTTTACTCATTTGATTGTTTTGGTTTTTCTGTATTCTTCTTGTTGTTACATCTTGGTGTACTTTTTTTACATTATCCAGCACCTTTCTCATGCGCAATTTCACTAATGACTGCAAGTTTTTTGAACTCATTTTGTGTTGTATAAAAAAAAACAGTAAAGGCTTTTAAGAGAAATGCTTTAAGAAGGTATTTTAAATAAATTTTATATACAAAGTTTTTTTTTTAACCCATTTTTAAATACCATCTTTGATCTAATTTTACACACACTACCTACATTTAACTATTCAGCTGTCTTGCAGCTGAAGCGAACCTTAACTTAATGACCAGGTACGATTGACAAATGATGGGCTACACTACTAAAGTAGAAATTCGATTAGGGTGAGAGACACTCAGTTGTGTATTATGCCTGGACGTTGTATTAAATACAGTTCAATACAAAATCAATAAATCAACGATTGGAAGCAAATGAGTGATATTATTTTTAATGCTTCAAACGATGAGGTTAATTGAAATTGTTTTGATTCAATTACTCATTTCATTGCTATAAAAAAAAAGAAAAGAAAAACAATCCAATAATTAAGATTTCTTCCAAATTGGAATTAGCAAATTCAACTCAAACTACCCGTACTTTAATCATTTGTGTATTTAAAAATTTTTTTATCGCCTCCAGTGTTGTGTTCAGCACCACCTCAGTTTATTTCCTCTTATGCCCATACCCACATTGTTGTTATTTTTTAATCAATACTGTTCTTTTTTCCAATGAGCTCGCAAAAAGATTCCCTTGTCGTACAAAGCTTACCTACCGCAACATATCTGCCTTTAACTTTCCACCAGCACGCTCAATGCAATTGACAAAATACAAAAAAGACACTGCCATCAGCAAGCCCAGCACGGCACCGCCGTCAGACCATCAGTGTCGTCATGTCAAATTGACAATTCATTTGTTATAATATGCAATGCGAGGGCAACATTTCGATACTCATAAATATTTAGCAGACGCCCACAGGGGAATACGGGAAACAATTGCACTGTAAGAAAAATAAACGAATCGAAGGGATACGTTACGCAGGATATGAACCGGAGCCGGAGAGGGCACAGAAAGCCACATGCATGCATACGAGAATGTATTGAATAATTTGTGCGGTAAGTTTTGCACAGGCCTGAAATGGTTGACATTGTCGAAATGGTGCCTGAAATGGCCTATGAAGAGATCAAGAAAATTGCAACGAAAATGCTTTGCGTTTTTATTATCGTTTTGAATGTAAATCGATTTGTATTTAATACTTTGTGTAGGCTTTTTGCATTTTTATTTATTTTTTGCCATGTTACATTTGATTGGAGTTTATTGGAGGATATTTGCATTGCATTTGTCAATTGCTCACATTAAAAGTTAAACTTCGCCTTTCAACCAAAATAGAAAAGTAAAGTAGAAATGCAATATTGGAATGCAATATGTTCAAAGGAAAGGAAAAGCTTTTATACAAATTTAATTGCAAATCTTACAAAAATCTCCTCTTCCTCGACAAAATTAGCTCATCCCTAAGACGACCTCCAACTGTTAAAATAGCAATATTAAACGCTCTGAGGCAAACATGGAAATTTCCCTTTATACTCTAATTTCTTATAATTCAAATTCTATTGAAATTTCATACTTATTCGCGTATTTTTACAGCTGCAGCGGGGTAAAATTTTAATTAAAACCATTCAAACTCGAGGAAAATTAACAACAACAGAAATAAGCACGCACAATATTCAGCAACAGACAAAAGCAAACGAAATGGAAGACAAAAGACAGTGAAAATTATGTAGGCAAAACAAGTTCAACTTTAAAAATACTTCAAGCTCAGTGGTGGATATTGCCCAAGAGGCACCACCACCAAAGACTTGCCATAGTAGAGAAGGGGCGGCGGTGGGTTGGAGTTTCTGAAGCGAAAATTAACTGCAACTTTCGGAAAAGCGGAAATAAAATATTGCAGCAGCAGGACAATAGACTCGAGTGCTCCACTGCATTTCTGTACATAAAATTCGCAAAAGAAAATTTTCCAGCGATAATAATTTCTCGAACTAACGCGCCGTAAAATGTTCTTCTGGCTAAGGAGATATACAACAATAATAAGAACAACAACTACATTCGACTACGAAACACCATACAATAAGAGTATAGAACTTTACTTTCGACTCTCAATAGGGGACAACAAACAAAAGGCACCACCAGGCCAGTCCAGGCGACATAGGCTCAAATAACTGCAGGCACTGGATAATTCTGAATAAAGACAAACGGGCAGACGGGCAGACGGGCGGGCAGGCAGATGAAGGACTTTATTAAATACTATTTCTTCGTTCTCAACACCCACTTTGTGCACAGATTGTGCCAAATGTGATGCAAGAGAAGAACAAAAAAAAAATCTATAGAAATAACTCGAAAAGCAGGTGAGCAGTTTATAAATATATTTCACCTTTTTTGCGTGCAGGGGTGTGAGTGGGCATCAGTAACAGGCTGTATATAATAATGTGCTTGTCGTCTACAAAAACGTCTTGGCAACGCCATTGTGTATATATTTTTGTTGCTTCCTATATATTTGTTTACTTTTGTGTTGTCTTCGGTGGGTGTGTGTGTGTGTGCGCTTAAAACGATTTCACAAATGAATTGCTCAAGTAATGCTATCAGCTTTTGTTTTATGCGCCCTTAGGTAGGCTACGTTTAGACAAGGAATCGCCTAATAAGCACACTGCTCGTTTCGTTTCGTTTTGCTTTTGCTATTTTATTTAAAATTTCATCTTTTTTTTGGGTGTGTGTAGTAGCTATTTGATTGCTGTGCCTTTTGTTTAATTTTTCGAGAAGCAATAACGCAAAGAAAGTTTTTTGTCATTTGATTTCCCGTTTACAAAATGCATACATAAATGTTTATAAATTATTGCCAGCTAATGGGAAATTTTTTTAAGCGCAAATTTATTATTGCAATTTAGATGAATATCAGATTTGAATAATTTAGAAAAAAAAAAATGGGCAGCAAAACGGAAATTTGTATACTCCTTCTATTAATATCGAAGTTCAGTAAACTTGCTCTCAGCTACTGGGAGTGCAATGGCATATATTTGATAGTGTAGTTTTTTAATAGCTGATCAAAAGCTTTTGGATTTAGCACTAGGTTCCGCAGTAAGTTTTTCTCTAGACGTACGAACGCTTTTGATATCGAAAGAGAACCACGCCTTTAATTTATTAAATACTAAATCAGTTTTACGATGATTTTTTTACCTGTTTAGATAAGGTACTGGGATAGGAATGGGAATGAAACGGAATGAAATGTAAAAGGACCTTCACAAAATGGAACGAATTTTTGGAAATAAATCAAATATAGAAAAGGAACATACATTAGTAATTAGGCATGGGCCTGGAATGGGAATGGAATCGGACGTATATGGAAACTGATCGGTACAGAAAATGGTACAAATTAGGGATGAAACAAACATGAAAATAGAATAAGAAATTAGTGAAATAGAAACGGTCCCGAACAAAATGGAACAAATTTGGAAATGGAACAAGAACGAGTACAAATAGAATCTATGTATTTTTTACATTTATTCGATTTACAATGAGCAGTCACTAAAAAAAAAGACCAAATATATTTTTGTCCCTGAAAAAAGGACATGGTTTTCCACAATTTATGGAATTTCTCCTAATATTATGGAATTATTCTTGTATTTAAGTAAAAGTGCCTTAGAACGGAAGAAAAAAAGGGGAATGAAATTGCACTAAAATTGGGAACAATTTTATTTAAGATGAGTAAATTTTGAGGAATGTTTCTTTGAAATTTTGTTTTAAAGAGGAGGTGACTTCCATTTTAAGGAACTTTTACGTAAAATCATGAATAATTTCATAAAATTAGCAAAAATTCCTTAAAAATATATGTTTTTTTTAACAAGGAAAAAACTTTACTTGGTATTAATACAATTTTTTTTTCAGTGTACTGTTGTTTAAGACATAATTGGCTTGAGAGTTAGAGTTAGAAACTGTGTAAATGGTCCAACTTGTCGAAAATGTTACCATTTGAAAAATCGACTTATTGATGTGATGCCTTCTTATTATCATCACCAAAAATAAGCATTCCAATTGAATTTCCAAAAAATCTGAAATCATTTCGTAACTACAAGCAATAACTTATACACATACATTCATTAAATTCCTGCAATCATATTTCAACCGCATTAAAGCCGCAAAGCCCGTGCAAATAAGCACAAACCACAATCAACGCTAATGCCAACATTAGACTAATTGCAAAAATTTAACAGTTCATAAAAGTTTTCGCAAATGCCAGTTAACCCGAATGGCATAACCCAGAACTTATACCATCTCACCTCAACGCCACACCAGCCGAAATGCACTTCAAAATAGCATTTGTGTTGGCAACGCATTGAATGCAGCGTTCACGATTTAAAGCACCTTTACATGAGCGCGAAACTTGAGCGAAAGCTAAAACTTTTCGTGCCATAAGCGATGTAAAAACCAGTGAATGGAAAACAAAAAAATTAAATGCGAAAAATAACAAACTTCTAGCAAATGTGTTGAAGGACTTTTTGCGTGCGGTAGAAAGTCCTGAGCCACCACTAATTATCGCTTTTTTGCGTAATTATGCACCGCAAAATGCTACCAAAATACGCGCACTAACGAATGCCAGTAAATAATCTAGTGGTTGTTGGAAAAGTTGGCTGCGAAATTTTTATTGCAACATTTGCAGAAATTGGTTTGAAATGGTAAAATGGCAAAGTTTATTACAGCCGATTATATATGGTATTTGCGCTACCAATATAAACACTTTATTATTCTCATTTTCATTTTTTTCCTGGCAATATTTACGCGTTATTATGAAAAAGTAACAATTAAGAAAGTTTTGACTGCAATTAAAAACTAAAACGTAATAGTTTCTAATGAAAATAGGGAATAGTTAACACTAAGTACATTCAAGGCAACACTAAAGGTGTTTAATGAAACCATAATTAAGCGAAAATAGAACCGAATCAAAATACCAACTTACAGAAATATTTACATGCCACCACACTGACAAATTCAATTGAGATGATCCTTTTTAAATAGTTTATGGCATGTTAAGCAGCAACTTCAAAATAATCAAAAGCCCAGCCAAACAGCGACTGCCACTTCAAGGGCCACACAGCCACACTTACTTCGGCAGACTCGTCGGTTGATATGCCACCACAGCCACTTTACTCCACCCTTATGCTAATTTGGCGCTTCTTCCCATTTTATGTCCCCTCATAATAATAATAATAATAATTATAATGCCGCTACTACGGCTCCCAGGGACTTGTGCTCGCAAAATGTTCGCCTTTGTCTTGCGTCCTTTAAATCGTGTAATCGTGCCATGGTTGATAGCGCCACACTGCCGCCATAGCTAACAGGCTTTCAACAGCCTTTTCTTCACGTCCTTTGTCTTGTTACATTCGGTCTGTCTGTCTATATATTTGCCTGAGTGTGTCCCCTCGTTTGCCCATACTCCCACGCCACACTTTGGCGAAACTTTCCTTCGCACAGTTTCAGTTTAATTGTAATTAAACGATTATTAAAATTCCTTTTGAACAAATTTTCACTCCTCAACTACATACATATTTCTTAACAGTTTTATTGTAATTTTCAATTTTGTGGAATTCATTTTGTAGTTTATTTTTGGTTTTCAAAAAAAAGAATGTTCACCATTTGTAGATTGGCAATTTTCTTTTAAAACTTTTATATATGTACAATGTACACACTTCTATCTAGTTTGCAGTTGTTGTTATTGTTGCAGTTGTTGTTGTTGTTGGGTAATCTTACTACCCCCCTTTTCGCCCTTAGGCTGGTATGTCGAAAGTTTTATGAACATACCAAAAGTTGTTATTGAGGAAGTAGCTGAATTTTCCAAGTAACAGGAGAAGTGGCTTGCAGTGGATTGTAGTCAGTATTTAAGGTTTTGAATACTAAGAATTGATATTTGTTTGGTTCATTTGCGGTTTGTGCTATGTAGGTAACGAATTGTGCTAACAAATTTCGGCTTAGAAAGGATAATAATGATGAGCTGCAGCTTATTTACCGCAAAAGGTATAAAAAGAGTATATTTTTTGCACTACCTCGAGGGAGCTAGGCCGAACTTCCTACAGTTTAATGGTGATTCCAAGGTGAAGTGGAGATTCTTCACGGCAAATTATACTCCCGTAAGTGCGCCATTGCTTGCGAGGAAGAAACTTTTTTGTTTTTCCCTGGGCGGGAGTTGAACTCGAAACCTTCCGATTGTAAGTCAGATGTTCTACTCACTGAGCCGAGGCCAACAATCGAAAAAATATGCAACGAATTTTAATATGTTAGTTTAACTAAAGAATAATTATGATCTAAACTATTTCATACAAAAATATATTCATAATATAGAAAAAGGAAGTGTGTAGAAAATCAAGTATGCTTTTAGGCTGATCTATTTATTCCTTGTAGTATATTCAACTATTTTACCATTCAAGTAGAATAGTCTAATTGCCATTTGGCATTTTTTTTTTGTTAACAATTCTTGGGCATTCAAAGGCTTTCGCCAACTAAATGCTGCTGCAGCATATTTGTAGGCATGGAAAATTTACAATTATTGCTGTTCTTTGGCACGAGCTAGCCTTGAGGTGTTTCAGAAAGTAAAAGTGAATCCTTTGATCTGTGTTCATAACAGATATGCAAAAATTAATTTGATGTGTAAACATTCAACGCCTAAAGTTATACCACAAATATTGATTAAAGAAAGGTTATGTATTTCAAAAATTTCCAAGTCATTTCGAATTTAAATGAAAATTTTCCACTAAATTATTTAAATTGGTAAACAACTTTAGTCGCTTAAATTAGCATTTCAGATTTCAATAGATGGCACAATAGTCACATCATTCCATTGTGATGACATTTCCACCACATCAAGAACACGTTCATAGTCATTGCTCATGCCATAAAAGCGCTCAAAACCGAATCGGGGACACATTAACACATCATTATGAGACCACAGAGATCAACTGGACGAAACAGCTTCGGCGGCGAAAACAACCACAATGCAAACAAGGAGTCTGTGTGTGTATGTGTGTGTATGTGTGTGTGTGTGTGTGTGCCTGTGTATTTGTGCAGCAAATGGTCATTAAGTCAGTTTGTGAGAAAAGTGCAACTTAATGAGCAAATAGGGACAGGAACAGAGACGCCAGACAAACCGACACGCAGACTAGGCAGGCCCTGAGTCGTCATAGATGCAAAGCGGCAAGGGCGTTTAGAGGAAATGGTCAACCGAGAATTTTGCACGAGGACATTATGTGGCGGCAAAGCACTCTGCAAGTGGAACTAAAATGTTAAACATTTTTCAAATTGTAGTTGATCATAGCGACTACATAAAATGCCCTATTTTTCCTATAATTTAGACAAGGCTGCAAAATAATTGAGAGGCGCTCAGATTCAAAGTTTTTACAACAAAATTGTATTGGAGTCAAGCCATAAATTGCGAGCAAGTAGTGTCGGTAGTCTCCTTAACGCACTGAAAGTGTTGATACTACATACAAATTTCTCGGAAATATATTTTATGGATTTGATTCACTAAGAGTGGTTCTAATGCCTAAAATAAATCGTAAAAAACAGGTTTTTTTAATATTTTGAGATGTACCCAAGTAAGCAACAGTAAAATCAATAACCCATCGCACAAGGTGTAACGCATGCAAATAAAAACCCAAGTAAGTGCACGCATGAAGATTGCGCTTTTGCGGTTTGCACGGAGTCGATTTCCGCTACTGCCCGCAGACAAAATGCCGCTTAAGAGTGGTTTGCTGCAGTGCGGTCAGGCAAATGACAGAGTATGCACGTACATATTTCTGTGTGAGTGTGTGTGTGTGCTGTCAAATGCACCAAACTGTTAAGAATTGATGCGCTTTTCGGTACTGTTCCAAAACTTGTCGAACGATGAATGCTATGTTCGGAGTACAGGCAAGGAGCATTAAAAAGTTCTAATTTATTCTGGAGCAGATTTAAGGCTAAGGGTGCAGTCCTAATTTTCTGATAAACGCTTATGAAACCAAGCAAAACTATTTTTTCAAATTTCTTTTCATTTTTTTTGTGTCTAATACCAGAGCGAATAAATTCCCAAACACATACACAAGGACTACCAGGTCCTTCTTTTCTTTGTCACAATTGTATGCTCTTAACGAATTTCACACCTATTTCGTTTTTAACTTTTTTCTTTCACACACACACACGCGCATATGTACAAAATGACCAAAATCAATTTACATCTTTGAGATGAGCCTGTCATCCTCAACATTTTGCATACATTTTGTCGGTGTTTTTTTTTTCTGTACTATTTGCCCTGTCGGTTGACACTTGCTAACCACCTTGTTATCCTGGCTGCCGTTTGTTATGTTATTGCTTTGGACATTTTGCAAATTGCTTATTTAGCAGTGCATGAAATCCACACAAAATGCATGCACTTGACATTTTCGGTACATCGTTGTCGTCTCCATCAACTCCACGGTGCTAGGTGCGCTTCATTGAGCAACAGCTGAAATAATTTTCAAAAAAAAACGCCCGGTTGTCTTGTCTTGCCTTGCCATCCTCTGCAGTCTTCGTACATGCATGCATTACTCTACGGTGCGTGTCATCAGGTGCGCAACGCACACAGCCTTGGCAGCTTGTCATTGAAATTGTCCTACCAACCCGTTCTGAACTGCGCTGTCAGTAATGTGGTCAGTTGTTGTTCTGCCCGGGAAACCATTTAGTCAAGTGATAGTTCTGGCTTCTCATCGATGTACATTCTAATTATTTTTTTTTTCGATTTCATCAAAGTGACAGGGTAATAAATTAAATTTAATTCAATGAAATGTCCAATGAATTTAATGAAACAGTGCGCAATGGCTTAAGAAATTGGCTTGTAATTTCTTATGCCATTGTGCACTGACCATACTGGCAGCTTCATTAGAAGAACTCCTTCCATTAAAATTAGACGCATTAGAATGGAAACAATTTTGTCCACTCAGAAATTCAAAGAACGGCAATCAAAAGCTCAACGCTGCTGATGTTCACATTTCCTATTAGTTCTCTGCAGTAAAAATTAAAGAAAACCCCTAAATTGCCAACCAGCACTGCACTCTGACACAATTCCATGCTCCACTGAAATGAGAAGAAAAATTATAAAACACACACACATGTGCTAGCCCACTCAACCTCAACACTGACCGAATCTGTCTTCAGCGAACCTCAAACTCCAGTGTGGTCTGGGTAAATTTTATCCAAACACGTCCGTTTGTGGGCACTTTATCAACTGCCAACATATTCTTCATATTTCAATCAACCTCGATGAGGAAGAAGTGTCTTTTTGAGTTTCAGTTGTTGTTTTTAGTTTTTCCATTTTTTTTTTTCTTTTCATTTTTGGCTGCTATGGTTTGCTTTCGCTCGCTTCATTATCTATGTCAGTTATTAGGCACTGGTTCATAGCTGGAAAGCTGTCAGTGAAGGCTCTTGAGTGATGTGCACTTTTTGGTGAATTTTCAAAAATGTCTATTTTGTTGCTGTTTTAACCTAGAAGCGATACTAAGGGATAATATTTTGCAAAAGGCACCTTTATAAGCTTTCACAAAGAATTTTGAAGTACGTTTAATTTGCAATTTTCCATTGCAGCACTGAAGAGTCGGAAAATATAGTTCAGCGGTTTTAATGCTTCTGGGTTTTTTTTATTCACTTTTAATTTCCTTCATTTCTGCATCGCTTTTCTTCACTTGAAATTAATTATAATTAATATAATTTTCATTTTACTAGCAATCCTGTTGTCTGTTTGTTTAGCTTGATGGCCACAGTCACAGTGGGTGAGGAAATGAATAATGAATTCATGGCTTATGATTTCAAAAGTTTACATAATGGAAAAATAATTGAATTATTCATTTCGTTTAAATGCAATTCAAAAATGAATCAAAATCAATCGATACAATCAGTGTAGAAAAAAAACTTTTCTGGTAATGTTGGTTACGAAATTCTAGTGAAATTTTTTAACAGGAAGAGAGTCTGTCTAGCTGTTGGACATACCCAGTTGTTGGACAGTGGCAGTTCTGAAGTATTCCGTGATTAGAACCACAATCTTCGTAGATTCAAAGGCAGATATTTTGAGGGGTCGTTTATTGGAGTGTTGCATGATATAATAGTTAGCTGTTCTTACCTTTCAATGGAGCTTTTGAGCTCCATAAAATTATGTTTGCAAAACAAAGTGATGGCTTAAAACGAAAGAACTGGACAGACTGCCTTTTTTAAAATGGTTACTTCCCATTTTAATTCCACTGTACTTCACTCAACGGTAGTTCATCATAGCCAATCTCTACTTTAAAAAAATCACAGTTGCACACACACACACACACACACACCCACAGCAAAGAAATTTACGGCAGCATATTTTCGCAGACGAGTCATCAAGACTACAACAACACCAGCCATAACTGGTTTAACAGAAATTCTTGTTGCCTTTTAATTTCATGTGAAACTTGAGCATTTCAATTCACAAAATTAATTTGAAATTGTCGAAAATTTCCCATCACTTTGCTTGACGTTGACAGGACTCTGAGCTACTTTCGAGCGCAGCCAACATTGTCCAGGAACTTTTTAAAGTAGATCTCTGTAAGTTCTTCTAGTATTTTACAGCTGCAGAAGCAAAGTGTGGAGGGGAAGTGTACACGTTTTGCTTAATGAAATTCAAAGAAAACGAAAAAGTGTTTTTCATTAAGGTAAAAAGCCTCGAGTGGCGGGCTGAACTTTTAATTGTGGCATCAAATGTTCAAAACGAACTTTGCAATGAATTAGCTTGTTTGCAATACTAAAATGACTTGTGTGTTAATATTTTTGTTAGTTGCTTTTGGCTGTAGCTAAAATTTAGTATTCATTTGAATTAAATTTAAATCTCCGAGGAGTTTTCTGATTATACGTACTTGGCTAAGCCTTAAACTCTTTGATATTATAAGGTGAAATGTCACTAGTTCCTTAATTGCCCATAAGAAAAAACATTTCCACAAACAGATATTTCTCAGTCGTAGACAAATATCAGCTCAAACTTCAAATAGTAAATCATCTTTGCTCATAATCAAGTAGCAAATGTCAAAAGCTGAAATCAACTCTGCTGCTGCGCTGGTGCTGCTGCTGGTGCTGCTGCTAATGATGATGATGATGCCGCTGCGCAGGATGAGGATGATCCTAATGAATAAGAAAAACAGCGTATAAACTAAAGCAACGACAGAAAACTTTTGGCGTGAAAACTATCTGGAGAAATCATGGATGGCGGCATTACGTTGATACTCTTTCTCCCATTTTTTTTTGTACTCTCCAAGAAGTCAGTCAACAACTTTTTCTTTTTCTTTTTCTTTTCCGACTTATTTATTTGGTTTTGTTTCTTGTTTTTTTTTTTTTTTGCACGTCGTCGTCGAACTTTGACGCGCGCTCAAATTATTAATTTACAAGATTTTCTTCTTGTTGACTTTTCAACTTTGACGTTTGAAGCGGCGGATGGTAAATGTCAACGCTAACGCTTAGTTAGCTTTAGTTCAACATTTTCTCGTTCTTTTTTTTCCTTTGGCAAATATAAAAATGATCAACATTAATTTTTTTTTTCCTTTTAATTTCTTTTACGAATATCTTTACACCACACTTCAAGTATAGCCAATAAATTCAGTCATTAAGTAGGTAACGTTCATCAATATGGCAGCAGCTGGCGCCATTTTTTTTTTGGTTGTTGGTTTCTTTTTTGTTGTAAATTTCCTTCTCACACTGATTGATATGCAATATTCATTGTGTGCCCTCCTAGAAGACTACGTTTTCCTGCCACGAGTTCCGTCGCCCCTCCTCTAATCGTCCTGCGAGTAACTAAAATTAATCGCTGCAATGCATCCGTTTCGTAGTACCGCCCAACGCACAGCCCACCACCACTCCACTCAGTGGCAGTTCGAAACGACTTGAAGTTTATTACGTTGAAATTTTATGATTGCAGTGCACGTTCAAGCTGGAATACGTCGACTTGGATGATGATGACGACGACGACGACGACGACGACTCCAAAAGCCATTGCCGCGTCATCGTGCTTTGACGACGTGTCCTGCGGCCATTAATGTGTCTGCACCCCTCTGCCTGGCTTACTCAATCTCACTCAGTCTATGGCTGTGTGTGTTTCTGTGTGTGTGTGTTCTCTTCCGTTTCCGCTTTCATTACCTTTTGCCATCCGTCGTGTAACTTTTCCAATTCAAATATGTTGTTTTTGTAGTAATTTTGCCATTCTAATACGCTGTCGCATCGCATCGCCTCGCATCGCATCGCCTCGTCGTCAGCGCTCTACTTTGATTTTTCGTTCACAATCCTTGTTAAATTTCCAATCGAGAGCGGAAGTGACGACAAGTTCCTGCGTGCATTGATATGAGTTGATGTCGCACGATGTCTCATTAAAAATTCACAATTCATTTGGGTGCATGCGAAAGTATGAAACGATCCGAGACTTTGGGATTATGGTGACGGAGACTCAATTTGCCAGCCAATACATATGGAAAGAGCAATAAAAAAATTACTATATTAGTACGAAATTGAAATATATTTTAAGAATTTCCACACACAAATTATAAAATACTTTCTGCCACTCATTTTTTGGTCATAACTTGATAAATGTCATAGTGGAAAATTCCCCATAGCAACATAGTAAATACTGAAGTGGCCTCTTTGGCGTTTGAGCGCTCATCCTATAAATTCAATTTCTCAAAAGCAATCACAAAACTTCATGTTTATGAGCTTTAAAAATGTTTGGTGAAGCCAAGAAAACCCCCCCCCCCCCGGACTGTTGTAACATTTACAACATTTTAGAAATGCATTGCTTGATGCTGCGCCTAAAAATATGTTACACCGAATTACCACACTTCGACGAGGCTGTGTCTTGCAGAGTGCCACACATTCATACTCACGCACACACTCACGAACAACAAATACAAACCGATAAGAGTCTCAAGTGCGCTGGGGGCAATGCTCTGCGGAAACGGCGTTGCTGCCAATTCAGCACTTAAGCGGCCCCAACAAAATATGAATTCGTTTTTTTTATGGAACCAAAAAAATCATGCGATCACAACGACTAGTGCAACAGACACTACCATGAATGAAATTGTACATGAAAGGAGCCACGAAGAGAAGAGATAAAAAATGTTTTGAAAGCGGCCTGGTCTAAATTAACTTAGTTTTCTTTAGTCTTAACCCCGTTTTTCGTAAGTACTTTTAAATGTTGGACAAAAAAAGGAACGGCTCAAATTTAATATACTTTCCAAAGATGTAGAGCGGCGAACATGTGAAATGCGAAAATGTGAATAAAACTGCCTTTGCAGTGGAAGTCAAGTGCAAATTTGTTTGCGCAGATACATTTCGTTCGAGCGTGTGTGGTGTGGTGTGGTGTGGTACGTTGCGAACGGGAAAGTATCTTCAATTCTGCGCATATTTATGCACATGTACAGTGCATCATTCTCACCCTGCCTCACTTACAAGTGCGGGCAATGATAATATTTGCAAATATTTTTGTATTTGTTTTTTTTTTCTGTCAAGAGTTAAGTTGTGCAAGTTTAGTGGGAAGTTGGTTCGCAAATATTTCGTAAACTTTTTGTTGTAATAAATTTATTAATATAAAAAGCTGAGTTCAGCCAGAAAAATATAATTTAGACTTAGATTACACGGAAATTCATTTAGTCCCTCTGTATGCCATGTACAGCTCCAGCCCCGACTTACATCACATCAGAATTAATAGTGCATAAATGCCTTACCTCCCAACAATGGCTTCGCTGACCACGGTAAATAGAGAAGGATAAGTGTTCGAGACGTGCACACCAACAATGAGTAAATTTCCGCTATCATCTTTGGTCCTTCCGCCCAACGAAAACATGGACGCACACTCACAGCCAGACACAGTCGCTTGTCCGAAATGCTGTTGGAGCACGACGACGACGAGCGACGGGCGACGACGTTTGTCTAAGCGGAAGTTAAAAGTTACAAATCACGCACTCGATATGTTGAAGGGGCCAACCAGTCGAGTCTGGACGGGAAAAGTGCTGAAAGCGCATTCATTGTCCGTACGAAACGTTTTGTTGAATTTTAGTCTAATGAAAATTCGAAACTCCAACAATCAAACTCAACTAATAAATTGCAAAGCTTCCACTCCGCTGATACTCGAGATTTTATGACTTTAAATGCACTTGAAGTGATAATAATTTGCTAATACCATTGTGAGCCACGGCCTCGGTCGACCCTGGTTACAAAAAGTTTCTTGAATAAAACACTAACATTTTTAAAAAATATTTTTGATTTTACAACAACAAAAACAAGACAAAAACAAGAGACCAAACTATTCAAAAACTAACTTTGCATTGTTTTGTTTTTATAGCCCCACTGTGCGTAATAGTGTACAATGTTTGATTGTTTGTTTGTTCTTTTTAGTTTGCTTGTCTGTTGGTTTTGTGGCAACTTTTCATTAATCCTCGGAATATGCTGCAAAATATTTTTGTAAATTTTGTGTTATTTTTGTAAAAATTGTTGGAATTCTCGTAAAAAGTTTTTGAATAAATTTATTTCCTTCCGTTTATTTTATAAATAACTTTTTTTGTTTTTGAAATATCTGCACTTTGCGTAATTGATGTTATTGTTTTTAATGGGTATTAGATGATTAAAGAAGTTTGAATTTGAAATTGTAAACATTTACCCACTTTCTTAGGTTTAGAAATGTTCAATGAAAAAATAATAAAAACAAAAACAGAGAGAGGTTATGAAACTGTGCACAATTTTTAAAGTTTTATAAAGTTTTTAGATCAATTGTGAAGAGCTGAAGTCGAGTTGCTGCGAGTTCGTTTGGTCAAGATGTACGAGAGCAAAAAATTATCTGGTAAACATACAAAAAAAACAAGAGAAGTTTTATACAATTTTTGAAATAAAAATAGTAATTTGTGACAATTTCAATGGACGCTGTAGTTGATGGTGAATCCCCTTCGTGGAACATAGTTGTATAATGTTTGAACCATGTCGAATGGCATTAATATATATTCAATATTATTTACTTAATAAGCTGGTATTTAAGTTATGTGTTGTGTGGGAGGTGCAACGCCCCTTTGCTTAATTACAACCTCTAATGTATAAAATGTATCCCGAAAGTTTCAATAGAATCGGTTCAGCCGGTTAGATGAAAGAAACAGACAGACAGAAGCACAAAAGGCTTTGTAATATACTAGCTTATACCCACAGCTTCACTAGCTAAAGTATCACCGATATCCGAATGGGGCCGAGTTAAAGTTTTCTACAAATTTGGGGCTTAGCAATTGGCAGATCACACATTTTCACAATGACCCCTCTCTGCACATTAACCACTTAGCATCCAATCCAAAATTTCAGCGAATTCTCTTGAATAGGACCCGAGTTACAGAGCTTTAAAAAGCCACATATAAAATTTCAGCGAAATCGGTTAAACACTGCTTGAATTATAGCATTTTAGAAAAATATTTGCCACGCCCACCTCGAAGGTCCAAAGTTAATGAAATGGCATATAGCCTATGCCAATGCCAATGAAATTACCTACATTTTGATATGTGTTTCATTAAAATCGGTAAAGTGTTTCTTGAGTTATAAGTGAACAAACATACATACATACAAACAAACTCACAAAGAATTTTAGATATGGGTTAATACCTATCGTATGGAGAACATGTTTTATTCGTTTCCCCTACAATTCACACAAAAATTTGAGCCTCTTAGGTCAACGTTAACATGTGCCCTGGGCCTAAAATCTTTATGGGAAAAATTTGTATTTTTTGAAAATAATTTTTCACGTTTCATTTATAGAACTCTTCAAAGAATAAATTACTGTAAGTAGCTGTTTTTTAACCCCAACTTTGTTGTTGTGAAAATTCGCATCTTAATTAATTTAAGTTGTAATTGAGCTAGAACCTAACTATAAATAATCATTAATTTAAGAGCTCGTTTAAAATATAAATCAGTTGAATTTTTAGAAATTTCGAAGGATAAAATATTTAAAGGAAAACTGAATTTCAGTAAGCAAACTGTGTGAACTCAAAACCAACTAAAAAGCCGAAAGGTGATCACACTGTGCCAATCGTGGGACATTAGCTTAAATATTCAGTTTTACTATTTTTGGCCTCTAGTCTTGTGTATATGCCAATTTTAGCTGGTGTTAAAAAAAACATATTTTTGTCGCATAAAAAACATTTTTAGTTCATTTGAGTATACTCAACCAACGTTTTGTAGCTACACTTAGAAAACTTTTTCTTTTAAAGTTATGATATGAATTTTATTTGCACACTTTTCATACAAATTACGAAGAATATTCACTAAATACATACTTAGTATACTGATACATACGATATTATTACATAGTACCTATATAAATTCATAGTTTTGAACTTTCAGAAAGTTGTAACTCCAGGGCAATACTAAGATTAAAAAAAACTGCTACACAGTCTACAAACTCGGCTAATAAAAGACTTAAAAATACTATGGAAAAAAATGTAAAAAGAAAAACAAAATAATACAAAACAATCCCATCACTTTTCGGCAATTAAAAGGAGTATCCTATTCATCAAATCATTGGCAACAGTCTCATGCAGGGTATTCAGTCGGGCCGCTAAGAAGTCTCCGAATTTCGTATAGAGTATTTCACGTACAGAGGGATGATGTTGACGCGTCACGGTGACCGTGCTAGCCACCGACATACGACCATCGGGGACGTCATCGATCAAATCGACATCGGTGGGATCATCGTCAAGGTCGGCATCGCCCAGTTCATCGTCGATGACAAGGCAATTCACCGGGGCCACATGGAGACTTTTTGATTTTGCATTTGTGTCCCGTAAATTGGAATTCTTCACATTCGAATGGCGATTTTTGGCCAACTTCATTGGAGAATTTTGTGCTTTTGACAACTTTTCATTGTGCGTTGTGGTGGCCAATGAAATTGTATCGTCCTGCGAGTCCGGTTCGTCTTTAATATAAATTGAGGGCGACGTTGAACCCGAATGTGTTGTGGAGAGGGCGTGTGGCGGCGAATGTTGTGGTTGTTGTTGTTGTGGATGTTGGTATTGATGTGATTGACCACCATTTGTGGAGAGTTGTTGTAGAGTTGAGAGTGCGCTGGCGTTTAAGCCTAAAATCACATCCGGCTGTAATTGTACGGGTTGGAGTTGATGTTGTGATTGTGGATTCTGCTGTTGTGCGGCTTGAGTGCTGCTGGCCACATCTGGCAGAGGTTGTTGTGGCGGCTTTGGTTCATTGTTTGGATTGTTGGGATCATTGGGCGCGAAATACTGATACTCATCGATGCCAGTGCTGCTGTTGTTATTATTTGGTTGTACTTCGGCGGGTCGAACGCGCTCACGCGATCTGTAGGGGAGCAGAAAACAGTGTTAAAAATCAAAAACATTCCCATTCAAAGGCCCTGACTTACTTCCGCTCGCGTATGACCTCTTTGAGGAACGCCATCTCATCGTAATACTCCCATTTCGATTTGAAACGACTGCCCAGCAGCTTCTCGTGATTCAGTTCACGGCGGAAAATCTCACGCAAGGAGGTGAAAGTGCGCTGAACACGCTCCCCATTAACGCTGAATATGCGGCCCAGCTCATTCCACTTGACGGCTTTCTTCTTATCGGAACGCTTGTAGTGTGGCAGGCGGCAGTCCCACAGAATCGGATTCAATCGCACCAGTTCGATGAGGCGCCGCTTTTCAATGTTATGGCGGGCAAAAGCCATTTTCCCTCCACAAATTTGTGAATTTACAGTTGGTCACCCTGCTTCCGTTTCCGTTTTCACTTCCTTTTCGGTTTGGCAACCAATTCGCGTCGCTCTCTTCTACTTATTTTGTTGGCAATACTATGGCGCTCACAAGCCACGCTCTCTCACACTGTGCTTAACTTTTTTGGCATTTGTCACTTAACATTTGCAATTGTATTGGTAACATTTACGCTCTACCAATGGTATTTGGGCGCATGTCCGTTGATGATGATGCTGCAAACGGTCAAATGCATTAAATTCTATTTGCGTAGATTTATTTCATATTTTTAAATGCAAATATTTTATTGTAGTTGAGTTAAATGGATTTCCAATTCAAAGAGTTCATTGACCTCAAGAGCTTAGAGAACTCACTTCAATTGAAATGCAAATTAAGTAGATGAATGAGGTGGGTACATCAATAGAGTGATGCTGCAAGCACTTCAAATTGTTACCTACAATTGGGTTCAAATGATCTGGTAAATCAGAGAAGTTCGATTCATGTATACTATACAATTATTTCATTTTCATTTATTATTATGTAATTAATTTATTTTATTTGATCCATTGATTTGTTTTTTGCTTTCAAGCTTTCAACCATCGAAAACTTTGCCACCTCACCGTACAGATCATCTACTACAACATCATTCCATCAGTTAAATAACTCTTAGCACACCACCAACACAGAATCTAGAACATTTTATTTACAAAAAAAAAACTAAATTAAAATTCTTACCAACACAAACCATCAACTGCACCGAATGGGTAGGCGACAACGTTGAGATACACGATATTTTGTCTTATTTGCAAATTTGCCTTTTGAAATGTTTGCGTCTAAAAATACCAGAAAATTCTTCCGTATGCGACAGTGATTTCTTTTGCACAGGCAAGTGCGTGCCGAGCATTTTTGCTACCACAAATACGTATTTCTTCAACGAAACTTTTCCACTTTCAATTCAATTGAAATCTTTTGACGTGGAATGTTCCTCCTCTGAATACACACGATTTTTATTAACAACAATAATATTCAATTTATTTCAATTAACAACGATATCAGCAACAGCGGTCGCTTCGGCAGCAGCAACAAATTTGTATCTCGAGCGCTCGCACGCGGTATCAGTGTGTTTCGGTTTTGCCACCACTTTCGTATGTGCGCCAGCAAACGCCCTGCAACAACTATTTGCCACCATCCGATTCCGATGCTACAACAACACGTAAACACTCGAAACTACAACAACAGCACTGGGACAAACAACAATAAACAACAATAGTACCAAGAATCCATGCCTTTACTACGACATTTACTACTTTTACAGTTAATCTGGCAGTACCCGAGAGAGAGAGAGAGAGAGAGAGCGAAACTGCATCCAACGGATGCTGTATTTTGTGTATATATCTGAGCGATGTGCTCTTTTTGCCGCATATTAAATACTCTTTGGCGTTTTGTTTTTCACATCATTCGGCTGTTGTTGTTGTCGTTGGGGTTGTTGATATGCCCGCTCTTATTGCCAATTCGAAATTCTAATTTGCAAAATTCTTTTTCCTTCACGAGATAGCAAAATATCTTCCAAATGGTAGTAGAATTAAATGTTAGTACGAAAAGTGTAGTATACAAAATAATACTAATCCGAAATAGGTAGTAGTTTTTGGTAGTAGAAGAGATTCGTTGGCATGAGGATTTATTTCTAGTTCTTGTAGAATTGTTATTATCGTTTTTCAAAATATAAAAAACTTGTCTGGTTGCCACTGTACATTGTGAGGCATTCAGTTCCGTAGTGGATTATGTCGACAAAACGAAATTCTTCATAAAAGTTCGTGATCTGACACATTTCCAGAATACTATCCTAAAGGCTTGCGAGATTCTTCCCGGCCATGGATGCTTCATTTGAGAAACAATTTCGGCTTGTGAAGGCTGACAAAACGGGTAGTCTCTGAAAACACCTGTTATCATAACAAATTTGATGTACCTTATCCTTAAATAAACCTTTTTCATTATTTCGAAGTTTCCAAAAGACAATTGATTTTTATTTCGAAAAATTATATTTAGGTAGTAATACATTTGTTTATTAAAACTCAGAATTATAAAAATTTTGAATTCTACTTATTCCATTATAAAGTTTCTAAATATTACCAGGAAATGGCAACCCTCTAATAAGCACAGCCCCCTAGCAGCAAGTACCAAGTACGGCAACTTTTATCAGCTACTCTTTCATAATAATAAACAAATAAGTAAAGCAACAACTGTAAGGAAAGCAAAAAGAATATCAAGTAAACAAAAAAATCGATAATACCCAAGATTGGCAAAAACACTCACACATACACACTTATCTACCCACACTCACACACATTCACTCCTTCAGAACAACAATCAACAGCATCATCAGTGGGGCAAAGCTGTGAGTATTTGATACTCAAAAGAAGGCGAGTACATACAATAAATATGAAAATTATGAAAAATTATAACGATACGAGATACGAGAGCTAAGCGATAACATATGACGTGATGAGAGCGAATTGGTGACCGACTCAAATTTTACTTTCATTGAGGAGGGTTGCAATCATATAAATATTTCCAGTTACGTTGCGACTTGTTCATCGCAGTCAGTGAAAACGAGAGAATTGAGATTTGAGATATGGTAGAATGACGACAACCACCAACATCATCATTACCACCACCACTACCAAAGAGATAATTTTAAAAATACTACCACCATCAGTATGCCACCACCAATACTACCAACATGTATGTGAACAATAACTTCAATTGTCAGCAACATTCAGCAATAAAAACAACAACAGCAACTAAGGAAATGAAAAAGTATTTATCGCCACTGACAATGAGCAGAGACACTTAACAATGCGAACAAAATTATTCAATTTGCTGCTTTTGCTTTTGTTGTTTTTTTTTGGGTTGGTCATCATTCCAGTCATCAGTGCTTTATCATGATGAATTTGGTCCACTTAAAAACATTATTCGAGGCATGCAAACAGATTAGATTTCCTATCACAGTGAGTTGAGTATTTCCTAAATTCAATCATTAGTTGAACCGCCAACATTTTTTGATTAAGTAACAGCTGATATACCTAGTTAAAATTAGTAGCTGCTAAACCTTAGTAGCAGCTTAGAAGCTGTCATTTCAGTGTATTATCTGTCAACTTAGTAGAGTACTACAGCTAAGGTGGAACTTAATTTGAATATGAATATGGGCCAATGTTTTTAACTTATGTGGTGTAATACCAAATTATAGAATCAGTATTTTTTGACTACTTGCAAGTAGTTGGAATTATGACTATTCTACACACAAAGTGTTCAAAGGAATATTGTTTTTGTCTGACTAGTAGTAACACCCAGAAGGACCAGAGAAGGATCCTGCATCAATCTAGCGTTGGCCGTCTGTCTGTCCGTCATTTCGCACGAAACCTGTCGTAGTTATACTATCTACTCGTTTTTGCTCTTATTTCGTTGGCATTTGAAAAGGGCCAGATCGGATAAAAACCACATTTTTTTATTTGGCAGGAAGTTATCTCGGGAACGGAATGGAAATATAACAGGAAAGAAATGGAATTGGACCAGCACAAACAGGAATTGGAATAAATTTTTGAAATGAATCGGGAATGAAGTAAAATTATCGAAAAATTACTGAAGGAATTACCGAAGCAATAGATCAAAATGAAGAAACTTTGAAAGAAAATGTGAAAAATTGTCCAAAATTTATGAAGACGCTATCAAAAAATTACAAAAATAAAATGCAGCGAGAAAGTAAACAAATTAATTAATTTTTTGGAATACAACTTATGGTAATTTGTGCAAACCCCTTCTGTATTTTGGTACCTATACTTAATGATATTTGTGGATTTTGAGAAGAGTTCTCAGCTGACCAAACTCACTGCAATACAATGAAACAATTAAATTTCAAATAGCCGGAGGCTTTTCATTGACAGTTTAGAGCTTTTAGTGAATCATTCGTTTCTCATTGCAATATATGTATGTGAGGCTAATGTTATAGCTAGAAGTTATGGCTTGCGAGGACGTGGGAGTGTTGTTCTATTAGTTAGTAAACATTTTTATCATAGTACTATCGGATCAATTAGGTGAAAAGTCCATTTTAGTAATCGAAAAAATGTAAAAAAAACATTATTATTGAAGAATTTTTGTAATTTTTTAATGCAATATGATGGACTATGCAATAAACTAACAATGCCCATCATCATTTGTCCATTTAATATTTTTTTTTGGATTTCTGATGAATACTTAAAATGACACTTATCACTTTACTGATCCGATGCCTTCAATTTCAAATTAAAAAAGAAAACCGACTCAAATGAAGCACATGACCTTATTTGTTATGGTCCAATGATTCCCCTACTTTATGAGCCCCCCATTTCCAGTAATTAATATCTGCAACAATTCAGCGTTAATTCACAACTGCAACAGCACTAACGAGTGACGGTACAAAGACATGCAGAAGCAATTGTGACGAATTTGCGGAATTTATCGTTTTGTCCATAATTGAATTTGAAATAATCGCATTATCGTCTGGGCGATATTATAATACGAATCTGTGACCAGCGGAGGCTATAAAGACGTAGCAGAGTGTGCGTGTGCGTGTGTGGATTCATGTACAGTGTTTGTATCTAAGCTGAAGTCTCGTTAATGTTGTATTGACGGCCACTGGCACCCGCACGGAATAAGCGCGAAAAAACAGAGAGTTTTACGCTTAAAAAGCGATTAGCAAATGTCAAAAATATGAAATGTGAATGATGATAAACCAAATATACATATACCAACAACACATGGAATTTTAATGGAAGATTAAGTCAAACAGAAGCTGATAAAACGGAAAATATTGCCATTAAGACAAAGATAAGAATTTATATTGATTTAGGAAAAGAACAATGGGGGGTCATTTTGTGATGTTGGCTGTGTGATGACAACAATTTTATCAGTTAAATTAGAAATTACTTAAGAAGTTCCTATGACTTGTATAGCCCCCCACACATTACTGTGGTATATTAACATTGACACATATTTTGTAAAGCCCATAAGGACGAGTGGCCAGTATATATATTCACGATCAGCATCGAAAACTGAACCGATTGTCTAAATTAACATTATGCACTGAAAATCTACACGAAAACCTAAACATGGACATCCTCTTGCTTGGCGTATTTAAACAATTATTTTAGTTGGCCAAGTATTGCTCTCAATTAGATAAGGGCACACTGACTACAGTTTCACTTCATGTAAAAACACACGCTCACGAATGAATTTGTTTCGGAAATTACGATCACCAGGGTTCTCACTTATGGCCATGACGAAAGTAGTGGCAAAAAGTAGGGGCGTAGATTTGAAGAAAGGGAAGATATAATTTTTGCGTAGAGTTGGTAGTAGACATTTCTGTCAGGGTAGTAGATTTGTAGAAAGAGTTGAGGCTTTGTATCGCATGAAATAGTTGTAGAAAATACATTGAGGGGAGTAGAAAATTTGCTACCGGAGTGGAGAAGTATAAACTTGAAAATCAATGCGAGAGTAGTAGATCGAGTGTCGATTTTTATGATACATTTTTATAATTTCAAACTGCAAGCTTTCATTGTAAGTACAAATTGTTTGTTGGAATGTTACAAAATTCACATTTAAAATTTATTCATCATTATTCCTTCTTTACTTTAAATTCAGAAACTGTAATTTTGTAAATATTTAATTTGAAACTGAATAAAATGCAAATTCGCTGTCAAAATGTAAAACTAATAATAAACAAAAGACCGGAAAATGGAGCAGCGAAATGAAGAAAAACGCACAGAGCAAACAAGAGAGCAAAAAAAACGAAAACAAAACTTTTGCATAACTTAAATTATTATTAATGGACACTAAGCTGCCACTTCCGTCTGGAGTGGCCGCGAAAAAGTCAGAGTTGCCAATGGTGCTCGATTTTTTCGCAGCCCCCCTCCTCTCCCACTTTGTTTTTATCCACTATTGCTGGCTTACTTCTGAACTTTAACTCAAAATACAATACTTGAATCTCGCAATCACCCCCTCCTTGCTCCCCTATAAAACTTTGATGAACAATATCAAATTTAAATATTTGAACTTGTCCGCGCGCGCGGCGGTATGTGTATAAAAAAAAACACAAAGAAAAATAAAATATGGCCCGTCGGAATAAACTTATGCGGACAAACAACAACAACAACAAAATTAATATTTACCCACGCTACAAAATATTTTTTGACGTAATAACGAAAAATACAGAAATTCTCCTTTTTTTTAATATTTTTATTCCGGTCAAAAATATTTTTGTACCCACTTGTTTCCTATTCTTCTCTTTTTTTCTCTTCGTTTGCTGCTTGCTGGCCAATCCAATAATGTAATTGGACTTTCGTGAGGCTGAAATCTTTGGAAAATGGCACAACGAGCAAGTAAATGGCAAACTTTGGCGCGGTTGCGATGATATTGCTGGCCATGACGGCGGAAGGGTGTTGCATTTCGTAGGGTTGCTGTATCCTCGCTTTTATTGTACCGCATTTGCATTACGCTGGTCCATTTCAATTCGAATTTATGTTGATTTTGCACTTTTGTTGTTGTGATTTTTGTTTAATTTTTCTCTTCGTCAATTTCCAAATTTGATTTTTTTTTGTGGCCTTTGCATGGCCAACGAATTGTGAAGTTGCAAAGGTTGATGGGATAAAAAATTGCAATAAGCATAATGGAGTTTATTGAGTTGATATTTGATTTAAGTGTGCCTGGGAAAAACTCTCTGATGAGGGGTTCTTAAAGGGAAAGGGCCTTTTTTTTATTGAGAATTAAATGAGCTGGAAGAAGACCAGCGAGTGTTTTATGTGCTAAATCATTGTGTGATGGACTGAAGAATTGATATCATCTTTGTTCCTACTCTTCAAAGCCTTAAGAAAATGTACACGCCTTTTTTTTGAATAAATTTTTTATTCATATGCTGCATATCTAAAATACTTAATTAACTACTAACTAAGGGTTTCAATGAGTCTAATAGCAAGACTCACTGGATCAATGTACTTGAAGGCTGAGTCGTGTCCGGTTTTCATTTTCATCATGTCTGTGTCCTTGCTTGCTGTTTAGTTGCGGTGACGGTATCTGATTCTGCGCACAGTCTTATAACGATAACCATCGTTGGCCAACTCGGCGCTCTTCACTTCGGGTGCTTCTTCGACGACTTCCTCTTTTGCCGGGGGCAGGTAAGCCGGGGCGCCCGCCTCAGCTGAGTCTGAGGCAACAGCCTCTTCGCTGGCCACAGCATCACGACGTTGACGACGGTACTTGAGACGACGCACGGTCTTATAGCGATAGCCATCATTGCCCAGAATGGTCTTCAGCTCCGGAGCCAATTCCACCTCAACTGGTGGCAGGTAGTCCTTGGAGGGTGCCTCGATTTCGGAAACATCACGACGGTGGCGCGAACGGAACTTCAGCTTGCGAACGGTCTTGTAGCGGTAGCCATCATCGGCCACTTTGGTGGCTGCTGCCTCGGTTGGGGGCAAGTACTCTTGGCTGGGCTTCTCCGTTGGCGGCAAATACTCCTGAGAGACCTCGCGACGGTGGCGGCGATACTTTAGCTTGCGAACGGTCTTGTAGCGGTAGCCATCTTCGGCCAGCTTGGTCGCTTCGCTGTCGCCCACAGTCGGCAAGTATTCAGCCGATGGTTCTTCAATGGAATTGTCGGTGGGGTTGGATTGTGCGGTGGCGATAGCTGCCAGGCACAAGGCGAAGGTAACCACGAAGAGTTTCTGGAAATACGAAAGGGTTAGAGTTCAATTTGGCAGAAATTATAAAAAAATCTTTAAAATTGAATCTGAAAGATTTACAAGTTGCTCCTTGGCTACTTCGTAGATACTCACGACCTGCCTAGTCTTTCATTTATTTAAATTTAACTTCTTTCCAATTACAACTCACCATCCTCAGTTTGTTCCTTGTTCGTTGGCTTGAAGACTTAAGTAGGAATACAATAAACTAAACACTTGCAAGGTGCTGAGTCCAATGATGCTTTTGTCCAAAATTCTCAGCGTATTTATAGTCCCACAGAATTTAATTTAATTTGATTTTTAATGTGAGATTATTTAAACAATAAAATTAATAAACAAAAAAGCAGATCACCTATAAGAAGATCTTCCACGCACTTGGCGTTTTTTTTCTATTTATTTGTATTATTTTTGGAAAGGCTTGAAATGCTGAAGCGCCCAACGAAATTACAACAACCAGCGAATAGTTTTGAGCCAAGTTATTTCTCTAACACCAACTCGTAGCGATCTTCGGCTAGATAATATTCGACACTTCAAAAACTGTACAATCATTTTTGGAGCAGGTTTCTGAAGTGGTCCATGGAAGAAGCACAGAATTTGCATTGAAAATAATTGGCTACTGTAACTTGTATAAATCATACACAAATTATTGAATAATATTTGGACGTAAGCGTACGTTGAGTTGAGACGTAAGTGGCATTTTTGTATAATATTTTTTTGATTGCTTTGCTGCTTTTGTTTAACTACAAATCCGTTTAAACGATTGTTGAAATTGTTGAAAAAGGTTCTTAGAACGATTTCCTTAATAGTCGTTTAAAAATAACTCGAGTACTTGCTGATCGATGGATTATGATGCTACACAGTAGAAGTGGGCACTCTTGATGATTTCATTTCATGGTTTGGAATGACGTAAACTTGTCAGGGCCAAGAATTATTGTTTTGGTGCCCACGATGGAACCTTTGTTTAATTGCTTGCTGCGTAAAAAGAACTTTTAGCGGTTAGCAATTACAAAAATCCACGAAATGTTTACTTTTCCTCATAAAAATTTCCACTTTAAAGCTTCTCAGTAACTTTCCATACTCGGAAATTGTTAAATCAAAATCACTTCGAGTTCAATAAATCCACAACATTCCGGTAAATTATTGAACCTCCAATTGCATTTGTAGCATTCCAAAAGCTATGGCTTTTACCACCCCTTTTCATACCTGACCTGTTCGCAACCATCTCTCTCTGTCTCCCTCGTAAAAGCTCAACGTTGGAAAAACTTCAAAATTAAATTGATTGGAAACTCGCACAATTCCCGTTCAAAGCAATTCATAATTAATAATCTGCGAACATTTGCCCAGATTAATTTCTCCCCCTCCTCCCACAGCAACTTGAAACTTATTTACTTATTTACCAACCCAACTGAAACAGTGTAGCATTTTCTGATATCAGCGATTTTCAAACAAAAGGCCTTTTTAGTCGCAACGAATGTCCTCCGCCTTTTGGCCCCCCTTCACCGACCAACAAACAATTTCGCAAATGTTTGCAAAAATTCTCATAAATTCGTAATGGCAACACAAATACGCCCAGCAGCTCAGGCGAAAATTTTGCGTACACAGCGGCGCAGAAATTTCCCTTTTTCGGGTGGAGTATTTGGCACGGCGCACACACGCAAGTATAAACACAACATCGCAAGTCTACATACATACAAAACAAAAACAAAAAATGTTTTAACGAAGTGTTAATAATTCGAAATCAGAATGGGCAATAAATAATTAAAAGCGATGATTGCTACAAATATTTCAGCACAGCGAGGACGAGTGGAGGATTTGATTGAAAAGTGGTTGGTGGGAAAATTTTGAATAAAACTTAAAGCCATTTTGCGTTTAACGCTTCTCCACTGTGCCCCCAGCGGAAGCTTTTTAATAATATTGCAAGCAAATGCTTATAAAGAAGGCAATTAAATATATATTTTTAACATTTATTCAAGCATGCGAAATCGGGTAGCTCTTTTAAGTACTTAATTTGTTTAATTTAAATTTTTTAATTTTGCGTTTTTATTTAAAAAAAAATCTAGAATCCAGCTATCGCAACATCATGTATTCTACAGCACAACACACTGTTCTCACATGTCCTCGACGGATTCGTTCTTTTGTCAATGTATTTGCGAAGCTTTTAATGTAATGCCATATTATCATATCAGCGGCGGTGGCGGCATTCGTGTAAACAATTACGCTTCTGTGTGATGTCAGAGGGGGATGGGGGGTAGCAATCATGTTTGGTTGCATGTGTATTTTGCTCTTATATTGACTCAAAGGGTCTTCCTTTAGCCGAGCAGTGCACTTTCGTTGCTTTTGGCGATGTCAGTTTTAATTGTAATATTTTACATGACATTGTCAATGTGTCTGTGAGTAAGTGTGGGTGTATGAGTAGCTGTAGCCATTATTCCGACAGTAATGCAAACAAAAAAATTTTAAAATATGCAACAACAGCGCCAACAACAAGGACACAAGCCAAAAATATATAAAAACAAAAATAAACGAAAATAAACAATGTCGTCCATCGTCGCCATCATTATCGTCAATGGGCAATTTAAGGCTTTGTTAAGTGAATATTGTGCAATTTGCGCGTGTATTTGTTTGATCAGCCCATTGGAAGAGAGTCATTCATTTCACAGTGAAGCGAAGTAAGTGCATTGTAAGTGAATCAATACACTGTAAGGGAATATGAGTGACTTTTAATACATGAAAATATCTATAGCTTAAAGCACGATCGTGGTATGTCCATTTTCATGGAAATCGAGAATAAGATGTTTTTGGATTCCTTAGAAGAAATTGAATAGATTATCGTAGGGTCAAAGAACAACCGACTAACGCGCAAATTATACTCTCGCAAATTCGCCATTGCTTTCAGTGTATGAATAAATGTTATCGATAAGTGCAGGCAATACTTATTTCATCGACTGCCACTCTATGAGCATCAAAAAAAGAATGAATTGCCTTCACACGCTATTTGCTCCAACTTTTTGTTAAACTCATTTTTAATTGTTTTTCTGAACAAAATATAAACAATGCCAACACTCAATTTACTTAACCACACAAATGGATAAATCCATTTTGCTTAACCAACTTAATAAACTAGTATAAAGAATTCATGTTGATGCATTGTCCTCTCTCTCCATGCCGCATACCGCTCCTCTACACTCTGACAAGCTCATCAATTATCGAGCTAATTCGCGTATGATGCAAATATAAATCGTATTATTTTTGGTTTTCTGCACTAAAACTATATGATATGCCTCGGATACGGATACAGTGCGGTATTGCCGCATGTCATCACAACACACAGACACACAACACACACACACACAACACACACAGCACACATCACACAGCAAATAAACGCCATTATCGACGCCATAATAAATTACCAATAAATCCGCCGGATGCCGTTTTCAAATGTTGGGCGGTTGAGTCGGTATTAGCACCTCTGGCTGAGAGTCAGTTTAGGTGTGTTTGTGTGTGTGTGTGTATTTATGGAGGATATGTATAAGGTGAAATTGTTCACCAAACGTGTGTTTGTATGAACAGGTCTCACTTACCCTTTGTATGTTCGTTCTAGCGCTGTCTCATTACACTCGCTGTTCGTGTTTGTTTAGCCCTCATAAGTATTTGTTTATATTTAGTGGTCGATTTAACGAAATTTTCACTTCAAAATACTTTCCAATATTTCCAAAAATGCGAGTGTGTGTGCTGGGTAAAAGCGTATTTAATATGTGAACTTATTTCAGCGGATCACTCTGCGATTTATCCCACTTAATTTCATGTAAATACAATTTCCCAATTTAAACAATATTTCATTGATATCAATAGCCTATTTGCATTTTAAAATTTTTGGCAAGTGTTGGACTTAAGTAAATATTGTGTGTGGTCAGTTGGATAGAATATAAATATATGAAATTGTGCAATTGTGGCGAACATTTGAGTACTACTAACTACTTTAACATTCAACTATTTTACTAATTACAAATTATCATTCACAAGTTCCATTAGTTTGACATTTTCACCGCACCTAAAAGTATACTTCAGATTTTCGTTATTTTACAATGATTAACTTTTACTTTAACCCATGCATGATGACATATTTCTTTCTGCTCTGTCGATGGCTCTTTACAGAATTTCCATTTAACTTAACCACTCCAGAGAATGAGCATTTTTGTTTTTTACATTCGAATACACTTTACAATTGTTTACACTCTTGTTCCTCAGATTGCATATTTAATATGAGTTCAACCGAAGAGCATAGCATGGTGTGCGTGTGTTTGTGTGTGTCGACATTATCATGGAATTCAGCATCGGCATCATCATCACTATAAAATTCAAGCAAAAACCGGAAACCTCGCCACCCGATTTAATGATGAAAACCGCACAACAGTGTTGCGCGCTAAAACACTTTGCTAATTTTCGCTAATATTTGTTGTTAGTGTTTTTGTTGTAACAGCCATTGCTATGTATACATCATCACAGAGCGAACATGAAGTGAAAATGTCCGCACACTTTCAAATATTAAAATGCTTTTAATTAAAGCGCGCGAATTAAACCGCAAAATCATGCAAATCAAATTGCGAATTTTGTATTGTGCACTTCTAGGCGAAGGTATATTCGAGGGTAGAGTACATCAGGTATGATTTTTTTTCGGACAATTGTACTTTTTCGGTACAATCGTAAGTCTCTGCTGGGAGCTTATCTGTCTCCAATCCAATCCAATTCGAAATTGTATTAAAAATGTGTGTAAGGTTTTAAAAAAAAGTTAGTTTTTGCTTATACATAGACTAAAGGGATAATGGACCAAAATTAAACACATTTTACAGTTGTGAAAAAGGTGGGTGCATTAGAAAACACTTTTAGAGCAAAAACAGTGTTTGGGTAATATAAATTAACATTTAAATTAAAGAAAAATTACTTAGTCTAAAGAAGAAAATAAAAATTAGAGAGATGACAGCAAAAGGAAATAAGGGCACTGAGAAAAAAGCATAATGAAACGTTACGCAGTGACGAATTTTTCATACCGATTCCCATTTCAAAATATAACCATGCCGTTTTGGATTTTTTCTTCTCAGTGTAGGTACTTGCTGTATAACTCATTACCCAATTTCAGCCAAATCTGTTAAACACTGCATGAATTATTGCATTTTAGAATAATATTTGCCACGCCCATCTTTAACTCCCAAAGTCAATGAAATGGCCTATGACGAGGTCAACGAAATTACCTACATTTTGATATGTGTTTCATTAAAATCGGTCAAGTATTTCTGCAGTTATAAGGGAACAAACACACATACAAACTCACAAGGAATTTTATATAATTAAAAGATTTGTTATGATTCAATCTTCAAAGCTCCTTTTAGTGTCCTTAAACTATTACATTTTTTGCATTTAGTTTTGTTTTTCTATTTCTTTTTGCTAAAAAAAAAACGACGTACTTCAATTGCCCTTTTACATGTCAAAGTAATGGCGTCGTGTGAAAAACTTTATATTTCCGCATATGTGAGCAATGAATGAATGCATTTCCCATTTTCATTTCCTTCTCCGGATGCTTTTGTTTTTCTTGATACATATTTTTTTGTTCACAGCAGATTTAACTTTGATATCCTCATAGAAGAAATGCATGAATTAGGAAAAGCGCAAAAAAAAAACAAGAGTGCACATATGTGTGGGTACTCAAGCGCTTTTAAGCTCGTTTGGCCAAAAGTCAAATACTCGTCATGTGGTTGTGGCGAGGAGTGTAGAGGGATTCAACAGCTCTTGGGTTTATCTTCAGTTAAGAGTCTGTGTTAGTGTATGATGTGTCTGTGTGTGTGTGTGTGTGTGAAATGTTTGAGGGGTAAAAAATACATTTTAATAGTTGACTTAAGAGGAGTACGGATTAAAGTGGCAGCCAAATGCAACACTGCAAAAACAAATACAGACGAGACACAAAGTATAATTCTTCGATGTTGGAAAAACATTGGAAAAAGTTTTATATTTGAACTGTCTGCCCCTAGGATTTAATTTTATGTTGCTTCTTTCAACGAAAACTACGTTTTTTTTTGATTATTTAAATAGAAAATTTGCTTTTGCAGGGACTTCTGTCCAAAGAGATCGGTCAATTCGCTCGGAGATTAAACTTAATATTTGTTTTTAATTTTACAATTGAACCATTTTGGCTCTAGATATTCCCCCAGCACTTCAATTAAATTAACAGCTTGGTTATTTCTTTTTTTTTGTAATAAAATATTTTAAAACTTTTATTTGTTTGTAACTTTTCTAACATAAATTCGTTAAGCTAAAATACATAACCTAAAATAACATTATTACATAGACAAATATTTTCATTTTCAGAAAGGCATTTTAAGTACGCAATTAGACGCTTAAGGCAAATTCATAAATTTTTACATGATTTCTTTAATGCACAAAAAAACAAGATTGTGACCAAAGAATGCATATGTACAAATATCACAAAAAAAAGTGTTTGCACAGGAAAAAGTAAACAATTAACAAGAGGAAAGTAAAATCAAAAAAATTTAAGCATAATTTAAGGCGCATAAAAATAACAAGCAGCATTTGTCGTGTTTGGCTATGGGATTTCTGAAGTTGAGGCCCGAATGCTCTACTTCTTTGTATGTTCACATACTTTACATTTGTGAAATATTAACAGAGTAAAAGGTGTAAAAAGGTGTAAAATTGTAAAATTGTAAAATAGTTTTAAAAAATTATAGAGAAAAGCCTGTTGAATTTTTATGCGCAATCTATTCATCTCTCTCACACACACAATGGCTTGCAATGAAAAGTAAGGCGAGTAAAAATTAAAATAGAACATCGAATTGTAATTATTTACAAGAGGACAGAGAAAAAAAGTAAAAATTAACAACGAATAAAATAAAATAAAATAACTTAACTCTATTTACATAATAAGTTGGCAATTATCAGTAAGTACTTTTCACTTTGACATTTCAAATGCGTGCAATTGACAACTAATTTCAGCTGTAATATCAAAAGCTGGCATTTCAATTTATCTTCTCTTTCGTTCTTTTGTTCTAACAAAGTTACTGCGCGATCGAATGTAGTTTGAGCACAAGAAATTAATACTTTTTTATACATCATGAAATACACTTTAAAATTACTTCAACTTAAAACAAAAGAAATTGAAATACAAACACTTTCGTTCGCTCTCCGCTGTCTTACTTCTTCTCGGCATAGTGGCCATTCTCCACCTTCCAGTCGGGCACGAACGCCATATTCGTGTGCTGTTGCATCGTTATGGCCGCATCGGCGTGATTATTATTTCGTGATATCTGCGTTGACTTACGCACACCGTAGGCGAAGTAAATCACATAGCCGATGATGATCCAAATGAGGAAACGTATCCACGTGTAAACATCCAATTGGAACATCAAATACAAATTCACGAACACACTCAGGCAGGGTATGAACGGCACCAGCGGCACTTTGAATGTCAACTCGATGGAGGAGACCGGCTGTTGGCCAATTACTATGCAAATCAATACCAATATCACCAATATTAGACTGAGCGTGACGATGCCCTCCACCGAATCGAAAGCGAAGAACTTGTCACAAGTGCACCACACCATACACACGATGGCGAAGAGGACTATGCCGATTTTGGTGATGCGTGAGGTGAGTACATTGGGCTCATAGTACGAGTTGCCGTTGAAGAACTGGCGCAGCACAATTGGCGTTTTCACGGTGACCTCTTGCATTTGTATGTCGTCGTCCTGATAGCGGAGCACCAAGACACAAATCGCCACAATAGTATAGGCCAACAGAGTGCCAATGGACATCATGTCGATCAGTTGGTCGAGATCGAAGAGAAGCGCCATTACAGCTGTTGACAAAATAGGGGAAAGGGGTCTAAGGTGAGCATGGTTCGTTTGAAAATGGAATCTCAGAAGTTCTTACCTGCAAATAGACCCGAAACGACAGTGGCCAGCAATGGAGTCTTCGTATAGTCATTCACCTCCGACAATTTCTTGAACAAAATACCATCATTGCCCATGGCATACAGGATACGTGGCAACGGGAACATGGCCCCCAGCAAGCTGGTGCACAAGGCAAATACTGCGCCAATGGTAACAATCCATTTGATGGTGTACCATTCCACACTATCGAAGGCAGCGGGGAACGGAGCTGTGGGCACCTGGAAAGATAAAAGCATTAGCCTGAGTGATGCAATCAATTGAATGTTATGCAATAACCTACCTGCTTATAATAGGGCAACATCATGGTCAAGACGGTCGAGACGCCGAAATACGAAAAGAAAATGATAATCAACGAGACAACAATCGCCAGCGGTATATTCCGTTTGGGATTGATCGCCTCTTCGCCGGTGGTGGCAATACAATCGAATCCGACAAAACCGTAGAAACATTTTGCCGCTCCCGCCATCACTCCTGCTATACCGAAAGGCATAAAACCGCCAGTGCCAAAGCCTTCGGGCACCTGTTCCTGTGGAATGTTCCAATTCTCAGTTTTGGCTGTGGGCGGGAAAAGAACATTTCAATCCAGATGCCAAAGGCGTTCACAATCTCAACTCACCATTCATGCCGCCTGCGACAAGAACAACGCCAATGGTCATCAAATTGACGCCAGTAAAAATGTTATTCAAAAAACTGGACTCCTTTACGCCGAAGGCCAGCACACAGGCCAAAAGCAGCACCATGCCGAAGGACAGGAAATCGGGATATGAGCCCAAGAAACTCACATTGATGGGCATAACATCGCCTAAGGTTTTCGACATTTTGTCATCGATTAGGGAATCAATATAGCCGCTCAAACCACGCGCTACACTGGCCGTACCTGAGGACGAAACAAAAAAATGTTTCCAAACATAAGTTGAGTAAAATTTCCCAGCAGTTGAAGCTCACCAATCACATATTCCAAAATCAAATTCCAACCGATGGTGAAGGCCACAAATTCGCCTATGGTCACATAACTGTAAACATAAGCGCTGCCCGCTTTCGGCACTCGTGCCGCAAACTCAGCATAGCAAATGCCCGCAAAGGCCGAAGCGATGGCAGCAATTAAAAACGAAATTGTCACTGCCGGTCCAGCAATATTGTACGCCACCGAGCCAGCTAGAACGTAGACGCCCAAACCGAGCGTACTGCCCACGCCCAGAAACGTCAAATCGAAGACATTCAAAACGCGCGCCAATTTCGATTCGGATTCGTTGACATCGTCGGTTTTTCGACGCGTAAGCGCAGACCAAAAGGATGCGAAGCCGGTTGCCATGTTGGAGGTGGGAGTCTGTTATCGCTGAGGTTTACGTGGTACTTGTTGAAGTAATGAAACTGCAAAGAGAACAATTTGAGAATTTGTTAAAAACGAAGTTCAATGAAATATATACATTGTTGTCCCTAAACTGGGTAGTCATTGGACTCAAAACAATGACAAATGCTGACTCAATTCAATGAAGGCTCCATTTTTTTATTTAAAACCTGAAACAATTTTTGATTCAATTCAGAGGCTGACTCAAATAAATACTGGTCAACGACCATAAATTACTTTAAAATACACATACGTATAAAAAGATTCAAACGTGTCTAGACACTATCCTTGGTATGTTTCTTAAGCTCTTCTAATATTGAAAGAACCTACATACATGCTTGTCGATTAATCGGCATTGTTCGTCTATAAATAAACAAAGTTTCGCCCATATCAAGCGGTATCGGTATCGGCTAGTAAATCTCACCACTTGATTTAAAATATACTAATACGAATTGCAAATCACTCGTGAGGTGCTACGAAGTCCATTCAATTCGCCACTGTAGACCACCACGAATCTCATATTAAATTTCATTTAATTTAATTTTTTCCTTCCGATTTACTATAGCCTATAGCTTTATCGCAATACAAAGTCTTAAGATCACTTGAGAATTTCAACTGATAATTGAATGAATTTATAGCATTATGGGCATAATGTTGGCGATAAGCATTTACCCGATATAATCTTAACTATTTCACAATGTCAGTTCGGCAATTACAATTTGTGTGGTTTTTTTTTTTTGCTACTAAAACTAATCGAAATTAAACCGAACGTGTTGTCTAAGCGTAACTGGTACTTTACATTGATTAGATAAATTCGAACTATAAATTTCTGTCATATGGCGTCGTTTATCAATGAGACTCATGTGTCGTGTGGCAATAATACAAGTATTTTATTATAAATAGTTCGTGTAACGGATAAGCGAATTTCTTTCACAATGCATTCTTCTAGCGATGATGAGTAACCTATCTAAAAAGACAATACTGAGTAATTCGTGCATTATTTGTGGTTTTTTTATATTTGTAAAGTACACTATCGGAAAACGTGGTTTTAGTGGGTTTATTACATTGTGTGTCTTGTAAATATTTGCGCTTAGTAACAATAAACTTTATGGTACTCTTGAGAAAGTACTGCTTACACCGACACAACCTCAGTACCAGGAAAATTTATGTATAGTCTGGTAGTGGGGATCAGAATAAAAAATCGATCGTTGTCGTGTTTTCCATATCGAAATTACTCATACGCAGTGTATGCCAAAATAATTGTTTTTAACAAATTCATAAAAGAGTGCTTGTTAACATATCATCCCATAATCACCAATTAATCGTGTGTGCCAAAAATACAAAAAAACCGATTAGCGGATATTATACAGGGTGATCTACTGGTGAAAGTATGTCGAAAAATGGATTTCGCAGGTATCATCACGTTTTATGTCATAAATATTTAACTACTGCAGCTAAAAGGCTGTCCTTAAGCATATTAGAAAGGTCATTGAATAACAAATACAAATTTCTCCCTGATTAACGAAAATTATGTAAATTTATAACCAAACACAGAATATTTTGTTTTTTCACAAGTTTTGTAATAAAAAAATTTTTTCTCGAAAAAACATAAATTTTTTTTTATTATGAAATATGCAGTTTTGTTCTTTGAAAAATTTTATACAAAATACTTTTTAATAATTTTTTCTCTCCAATCAACAGCTTTTCCTAAAAATTCGGGCGCGGGACACCCTGTATTTTAGACGTTTATTTTGAGAACGTAAAGCTGAGGAATTTGCGGAATCATCAACACACAGTGGCAGATTCTTAAATTACTAAGCAAATGTTCTCTATTCCTATGTAATCATTCGGCCTAACAGAACAGAAAAAAACGATTTGACTTTCAAATTAATATCAACTATTTTACCCAAAAAACATGAAATAATTTTTACAGTCTACTCTAATTTAGTGCTTAGGTTGAAAATGTTTTCCATATGAACTACTAGTTCTACTTAATGGACCAATACAAATTTGAGTTTTTTCCACATTGAATCGTCATCACCACATTTGTATACTAACTAGACTGAAATGGAATGTTGACCTGTGGGACGTCTAACAAGGTTTGAGTTGAGTAAAAATACGTATTTTACATATTCAATTTTATACAAACAAAAAAACAAAATTAATTTCAATTTAAAATGTCGAAATACAAACTGGTACAAAAACTTATTCAAATTGTTGATTTATTGACTCCATCAAATCGAGTCGTTCCCGTTCAATGCCAATGACTTTTTAAAGCAAATATAAGTTTGTATTAAAAAAAATAATAAAATCACCAAAAATTTATTGGCCATGTCATTTAAATTGCTCTTGTACTTGTACAGGTTTAATTACGTTTCGAAATCCATTGAAAAAATATAAGATGCAATTGACCAAAACACTCGTAAATAACTTCGTGCTAATATAATAATAATATTTTAATTTGGCAGACGTCCGGCGATAAAGTCGTTTTAATAATCTACTAATCAATATTTGTTTATGGCACCTTGGCACATAGTGCAGAATATTGTCCAAATACAATATAAAAGTTTATGGGATCTTTTATGATTCCTCGACAGGTGACACTGTTTTTTCTTTTAATTTTTCTGACATTTTTACTATTTTAGTGAATTTTATGTTGGACCTTCACTATCTGAACATGGTTAAATACTTTTAGAACAATTTATTTGCGATTCTATGAGGGTAACCGGTTGGCAAGCGAATTCTCAATATCGTATTCAAATGTAGGCCATGCTTGGAATAATTAATCAATTTCCGTCTAAACTATGAAATTTTATTACTAAAAATATATGTTAAATGCAATAAGTTTAGTTAAGCTTTGAGAATCGTACATAAATTAAGTTAAAATCAATTCAAATTGAATAACAACACTGTATGCTAAGATTTTTCACACGAAAAAAAAGGTATTTATAGAGAAATTTTAAATATATACATAAGTATATTTTACTACCCACACTCGTCCCAGAGTATCTAATATGGCTATCAAATGAAAGAGGACAATCTCTTCTTTTTAAAACTTTTGGATGTTTTTCTAGACGGATGGATATTAAAGAATACCGATGGTCATACGTTGATACCTCGTAACTGAAATTTTTTGACGTAATAGAAAAAAATTCTGTTCTGTTCTGATCATCATATGTGTTCTACCAGTACTGCACACAATTATCCTGACAGTCTAAGGAAAACCCGGGCGCAATGTACGGCTTTTACTTTCGCGTGTATATATTTTATGTGATTACAAAATTGAATGCACAGTGTAATATTTTGCTAAGAACACAGACATACTAATTGCAATCACACGAAGGCACATAATTTAGCAAAACCGCAATATTATTAGGAATTTTCCAATTATATTTCTAGAGATTGTAAATGGTGACATGCTTTCGCTGTGGCTTATTGAGCACTTGACTTTAGTCATTTTTAATCTTCGCTCTATATATGAGGTGTTCAGCTTCATAATGGATTAAGTGCATACATCGAATCGAAATGTACACTGGGTTTCCTTAAGCCATAGACTACCACACTGCAGAAAAAGTTTTTCAAAATGGTTTTTTTATTTTTGGATTGCGATGTGTGAAGATTTCCCATAATGTGCAACAAATGGTTAAAAAAAAAATGCTTTCTGAAAACAATCTTCTTACTGCTATGGTCCACTTTAGTATGTTCGTATTTAATACACTATGAAAGTGAACGCCTTATGAAAGTATACGGTGCCAATTAATAAATTTTTCTTTTCATTCGATTCTTGATATTCTCATCAAACAACAAAATATTTAATACATAGTAGACTATTGACTGACTATTACTAGAAAACAAATATACAAATATAAATAAGTAATAAAAATTGTTTAAATAAAAATCAAGAAATCGTTTAAAAAAAATATTAATAAATCAGAAAAAAAATATATACAGGACGAAATATTTAAAAGCATTTTTAAAACAATTTTTTTTCGGAATGTTTTATTGTAAATATGAAATTTTTATGAAAAAAAAGGTTCGAATTTTTATTTTAATAAATGTCGTGCCACAAAATTAGCACAAACAGTTAAAAATACTTGCGGTTACATAACTTTTTGGGAATTATATTTTTCAGACTTCAAATAATTCCATTAAGTAATATTTGCCAAAGATTCCTTCGAAACTCTTTTAATATTTTTAGAACTAATTACTTGTAATTATATATTTTACATTTTACAATTTAATATTTTAGTTTCTTTTCACATACTTTTCTTCGATCTCTTGCAGCAATGAACTTTAGTAGCGCCGAAAATATAAAAAAAATATTATCATTCAAGTACTTTCTGTACGTTGTTTCACTTTTGCACTTTATTTAGTATTTTTTCTTTGTGTTAATATCACTTCTCAAAACTGTGAACCGTTTCAACGGTTGTTTTTACGTACGATCACTTAGCCGAGCACCTGAGCTGAACACCTCCACACGCGACACGCTCCCAACTTGTTCTGAACACTCGACGGCTAAAGTAACCAGCATTAAGCTTTTTTGCCGAACAAGTCTTCTTGACGTTTGTTTTTAACTTTTTTTGTTAACTTTATTTTTATTTTTACTTAACGGCTGATTAAAAATGTACTTACTGAAATGGCTTTCACAAGTCTCAAATTAAATACATTTGAAGATCGTCTAAAGTGGTTACACCTTCCTCGAAGCATACTTCGTACATAATGTACTATGCGGATCCTCATCGATCCACATAAGTCCGGTATAGTCTGGAGTAGCTAGTTGCCTTGGTGGTATGAAACCATACGATAACTGTATGTGTGTGTGTGTGTGTGTTTGTATGTGTGTTTGTGTACGCCAAGCACGTGTGTAAGTGGAGAAGTTACCCCATTGAAATACTTTACATTGTTACAATTGGCACTATGGGCCTGTAAAGCTTTTACGATTGCCTGATAGTAATTCAATAAGTTAACGCATTTCTGAGAGATTTTCGACGTCATCTGCGATAAGAAAGTGAAATTTTCGAAATGTACTTAACTAGTTGTGGCAAAGTGAAGACACTTGTACTGATTAACCGGGCGTCTGATTGGAAATTTATTGGGTTTTTTTTCAACAAGTGATTATGCAAGTCGTCTGTAGTTTGATTACATTTGCTTGTGGTTTTTTTTTGGTTTTTTATGTCGATAGATAGTATTCAATGCAATCGAAAGTTGTTATGAATGCACTGATTTTATTTGATTACTTCGTCCTGCAAGCGCTTATTGAACGATTACTCTGGTATTTGTCATTGTGTTCAGACTCCCAGAGGGAATGTGTGAAGCTTAGGTGCTAATTTAGCTTAATTATCGAACACCAAAGCTTGCAAAAGAAACACCTAATGACGTACTTAAAATACGTTTACACCAAAATATTCACACAAATTCATACAAAATTAAGTAAATATTTTGACCACTTGATGCTAGAACTCCAAACTGAATGCAATTTTCGTCTATCTCGAATAATCTCGAAATATTTTGTAAAAATAGCCAACCTCCAGCAAGATCAATGACTTGGCTGAAAATAGCCTAAAAGCCAAACATGTTTGACGGTGTGGCGTTTGCGCTGACCACTTTACAAATGTTCTGCTCAAAAATACACCAAACTCAAAGCAAAAGCGAAGCAAATCAAGACTTGGGCTTAATTAAATGCGGCTTTAGGCCAATTAAAACCACACAAACGAACGCCATAAGACCAAGACCATAAACCAAAAGCGTACGAAATCCACGACAACAGCAACGAACACAAACAAACGAAAAAGAAACATCATCAATAGCAAATAAGCAAACAAAAAGAAGTAAGCCGTCATAGGAAAATGTTGGTCAATAGTGTCACGTTCAATAGCAACAATAATAATGACTAAATAAATAAATAAATACATACAACTATACATGCATCTAGTATTTACTAATCAATCATGCTCACAATGGAAAAGTTGTGAAAAACTAATGAGAAATACTTTCCCACTAAAAATTGAGTTAACTTTTTTGAATTGGCCAAGACATCAAGCGATTGATTGACGTCAAATTTTCGTTTCTACATACACTCTGGTCCATTTGAATTGCCTGCCTAACAAATGAGATGTTAAGTGATTGCCACACTGTTGTAAGACGAAATTCCCTTTTCTTACGTGATTGATAAGAAACGTAAATTGAAAACTGAGAAGGTGTAAATATTTGTGAAATTACTTAACATGGTACCGTTTGACGTACAAAATGTAAATAAATATTTTAAAGTTAGCATGTAGTACTGGATTAAATAACATGGAAAAAGAGTGAAAAGGCGATGAAACGTACATTTCATTGCCTTTTTCCGTTGAGTATGTCATAGCTGAAAATATACATCCTCAATTCCAATATTTTCTTTTGAAAATTCTGGGAAAGGGTATTCGGTTTTTATACTCATAATACCAGCAAATAAATGAAACACGACTCTTATCTCAGGAAAAGGCCATTCAACGTACCCACGTCCATTTTATGAAAGTACTTGAGATCCAATTTAATTTATAACTCAGTGCTGATTAATGGCCACTCCACGTAAGTGAAGGGCGCAAAATATTAGTAAAAAATACTTACTACCGGATATTGAGTCTGCATTTTTATCATATCGGTGACAATTTGTCATAACACATTACATCGAATATGAAGTACAGTTTGTGCATAGGGTTTTCTAACTATTTTTTATGCACTTTTTCTCCATGGTTCCGGTAGATATTTTGAATAAACTTTAAATATTTAATAAACTAAAATGTTAAAAAAAAGCAAATAAATGAAATTACATTAAGCTACAAAAACAAATTTTAAGTGCATAATCATAGATGAACAACGCCATTGTCAAATGTTAAGTACGAAGCACTTTAATAATTTTTATAGCACTCTTCTAAAACAATATTAACAATTAAATACCATAAATAACGAAATGTGCGGTAAATTTTGCAAAAATGTATCTCTTCAAACAATAATAATTTCCGCAAGTCACAAAAAAAACCGCAATATCACAATAATGGCAAAAATGATAACAACAACAATAACTTTTTAGCATAAATCTTCAATTAATGACTTCAATCACAGCTACCAAAAAAAGTACCTATAAGTACATATGTGTGAAAGCTTCGATTTATGTTTTTTTTCTACAACTTAATTCTTTAACTGTCTTTAATTTTTCCCATTTCCTATCAAATGTGCTCCATTTATTTGTCGATTCTGTCCGTTTTCAATGAATTTTCAACTATTTAAAAGAAGTAGGCATGGCTCTAAACCGATATTAACCCGCTTTACAATTGCCAAGTTTCGATTGCCTGCAAGTAGTAGCCAAAATATCAGCTTTACCATAAAATCATATCGATAGCTCCAGACCTATCGGTGTTATCGTGCGAAACTTCAACTAATTTAACTCAGTAGGTGACGAACAATACATAGCCTAATTAGGGTATGCTCTTACAAATATTTAACTGTGCATTATATTTTTCAGTCTTAAAATGGAAATTTCGCTATTCCAAATGTTTGATTAGCTTGAAATCGTATAGTATGTATATTTAAATGTTTTTTTTTTATAACCGCCGACATATCGCAAATATTTACTCTTTTGAATGCTTATCACAGACAAGTCGTACACCCGCGTTGACACTTTTAAGATGTTCAAATTTTAGCAAACATGTGTGTACTGGCTAGAGCAGAGGCTCACAAACCTTTTCAGTCAAAATCTGTAATTTCCAAGAAAAAAATCTGAAATTCGACTTGAGTAAAATCAAAGCTCATTTTTTCTATAATATCTTGGCAATAACCCTTTAAAGGTGTTTTTTGACCGTTTTCTCTGTTTTTTTTTTACTTTATGTCCCACCTGTTTGTAGCGACCTAACGTTTGAGAACCAATGTTCTACTAAGAGTACAAAACGTGCATGGGAGATTTCCTTTTTTTTTTGATAATTTTTTTCACAAAACTTTCGTTAATTGCTAAAACATTTTATTTGTTGGTAGATTAAAAACCACAAGTGTGCCAAAACACATCAAGACAGTTTGAAGACTTTGAGTTATGTATCGAAAGTCAATTTGTTCATATATCAATTGAGAAAAATACAAATCGCAGGCAAGTAATCAAGGAAATCTATAAATAAAATTAATTGAAATTCTACTACTTAAGTAGGAATATAGTGCTTTACTCCAATAACAAATTAATCTGATTTGTTTTTATATAACTACCGGTCATGGAATGTAATATTGTAAATTATGTACATAAATGCAAACTCGTTAAATTAACATAATATTTACATAAGACTGCGTAATAAAATAAAAACTTTTGAATACTTTTGTGTGGAAAGAAACCACTGAAAACCGAGAGATGTTTAGGCTGACCTGAAAGGGGGCTGTATGCACTATTAAAATGGTATGCGATGCATAAAATACAACTCGGTGAAATGAGAAAGCATAAATATTCAACCCACCCGCAATCCTTTTGGACATACTTTCAACATGCCAACGCAAGAATTCGAATGATTTTCGCATTAAAAAAGAACAGAAATTTTTTAATACGCATTTTGAATGCCTCGCAAATCAAAGAACTATAAAAAAAAACAATATGGAGCACAACCCTGGCATATAAAGTGTTGCACTTCTCTGCTAGATATGGGGCTACCGCCGCACCCCTCTTATACGCCAACATATTCTGAGTAATTGCAACAATTTCCACCCATTGATTATGCTGTCAAGTTATTTGCATGAAAACATTTCTGTTTTTTTAGAATTGCGCAATTAAAATTGCCTTGTCCAAATTGGAGGTTGAGGATTGAGTTGCCCCTACTAGAACTCGTTATGTGTTCTTTGTTCTAGTTTGCAACTTGAAGTTGGTTGCGTATTAGCTGTTAACACTTCATTGTTCACCTTTCAACTTTTCGAAGTAAAATTTAATGAAACTGCGTTACTTATCAAATTTCCTCAATTCTCTTGCAATAAGGCTCATTAACCTATTTAGGACAACAAATAATTTCAACAAACAGCCATTAAATAACGTCAGCGATTAAACGTATTGTAGAAATCTTTATAATCACAATTGTTTTTTTCATTACTTGTGAGTTTATTCAACTTGCCGCCAACACAATTGGCTGCCAAACACAAGACCTTAAAATCATAAAAATCTTATTATTTGATTATGATTATTTTTTACAACATTTCCTCAGTGTCTAAACCTTAGCGACAGCACAGATGGTTGTAGGAAAGTGACAAATATTTAGCGTGATTGCCAAAACACTTTGCGATAGTAAACATAATCCCGTGTTCGTAAATTAAAATTCTAAGCGGGGAAATTGTGTAAATGGTATTTGTGTCATAATACAAACGATAATGGCCTATCTGCCATAATAAGCCTTTTCTGCCATAATAAGCTATCATTTGACACGATTGTTTTGTGCGTTGGCTTGTGCTATGAGAAAAACTGATTTAATTAGACAATTACAAAAACAAAACCTGCAACTAATAACAACTAATAACTTACTTTATGGTAGAACAAATGAAAAAAAACCAAATGAAAAAAAGTTCAGTTCGCATGAATACAATTTTAATTTAAGTAATTTATTAATTTTTGATACAAATTTGTTTCATTTGCGTTGAAATTGTGTACTCACACTGATAGTTTGTTGCATTCAGCGGTTTGAAATTAACTAAAATTTTCGCAATTAAAATTGTGTAACCATTTTGTACTGAATTTACACGCACATCATATTTTAATTACTTTTTATAATATTATAATATTAAAACAACTCTTCTCTTTTTTTGGTTAAATGGTTTGACACGTTTTCAAGTGGAGACCATAATTCAATTTCAATTTCACAACAATAACAATATTTTTGGTTTTTTAATTAGTTTTTAATGAGACTTTTTTTTTAGTTGGTGCTGTTCACAAAACGCATATTGAAAACAGTTGTCAAAATATTAACAACAACAACAACAACAACCGAAAATACACAAATACAAGTGCGAGACGAAATTATGAAAAATTTAAATAACTGTTGTTTAAAGCTGTTTATGGTCATATTAGCATTCCCTTTGGGTTTGAGTACCCTACATCCAATGAATGGGAGATATTAATTTGTTGAAATAAAATTTAATTAAAATTTTTCATGAATTCAGACAGTGCCAAGTTTGCAAACACCATTTGACAATTATTGTTATTGACTTGTTGTTTTTTTTTGTTTATCACTTGAATGAGATATTTAATAAAATTTTGTAATTATTGATTCACTGAAAAACGGTTTATAACCACAACTTTCAATTGACAAATGTGTCAATTAAATTAATATACATTCTGTGAATTTTTGACATTTTTCGACATTTTATAAATATCCTTTGACAAAACAAACAAAACCACAAAAATATGCTATTTCCAACCGTACTCGTAATTATAAGTATCAAAAAAAATAAAACTGTTTCCTGTGTTTAATTTCATACACAAATTAGCAATTATTTCAAAGTACTAACAAAAAAAAAAACAAAATAAAAATATCATACTCCACAGCAGCGTTGCCACCTCGCTAATCGCTTTAATTATATAGTAAACTTTTTAAGTTGTTGTTTTGCAAAAATTCCAACGAGAATAATAAAGAAAATATTCCACTAATTTGGAAAAAAATTCATTATAAATAGAAATAAAATGAAAAGGCTAATTGTACGTCATTAAATAGAGGCAGGGCAAATGAATCAAAGTGTTGAGACAATTTTACAAACTTATTCTAGTCAAGACCTGATCAAAGATCTGTCATGGACATCTGTTGATCTGATAAGAGATTCTGAAAGGTAAGAATTCTCTTTAAGGGCTTTTCAGGGTTAGCTCACCACTGGGTCTTGGTAAAAAAAAAAACTTTCAGACGGGAGTGAAAGTCTGAAAACCCCCTACAAGTTCAAAATTCATACCACTTCATAGTGTGATTATCAAGAATTAACCTTATATTGTGCCACTAAATTTCCAATGAAAAATTTACCCTTTCAAACGTAGAAATTCCTCTTTCTTTTGCAATCTCTTTTTTAATACCTTCAAGTATTGTTTATAACTTGAAATTCCTGAATGCGACTAAGATTATTTCTGATTAATTTCTTCCACACCGATATTATTATGAATTAAACATAAGCAAAAGATTTGCCATTTGTTATTGAAATACATAGTCGCAAATGAAGTGAACTTTCGTACGTCAGAGTGGCTGCCTCAACGTGTTTGCCTTGAGGAGAATTATTGAAACCACCCGTACAAGTGTTTCCCAACGAAGCTGCCGTACCCCACAACATCTAATTACCATAGGCAATCACACATTTAGCTGTCTATTATCATATTTACGACTTCAAGAGCTGTGAAACAATTGCATCTAAGTAATATTATTGCTACATAAATGTGTAAGGTGTCAGCCAATACTCATCAAAGGTGTAGGGTACAATGAAATATCAAAATATAAGTACGTAAATCTTACTCATTACAAGTGATATGCTGCTCAAGCAACTAATTGACTTTATTTTGGAATATTTTCTTTAAATTGTTTTCCATTTGTTGTTGCTGCTAGTACCATTCACATCTGGTAATCAGCTGCTGCTGTCAATGTTAAACAGCTGACAATCGATTAATTAATTTTGGTAATTACTCGAATTGAGAAACAACAGGAAGTTATATTTTATTGTGTACCAAAAAAAAGTACCAAATTATAAAAATAGCTTGCAAATTTACTTCGTAAATGAAAGGAACTTAACCAAGAATAAACGCGTAATTTTTTACAAGTGCACTCGGAATGAAGAATATTATCGGAATCGGTTCCTCTAAATGATATTCGAAGCAAATGAAATGTATACATCAATGTTCGTATATACGTTCATTTAATTTGAGTTTATTATTTTCTAAATCCACTTATTTTTCCTGAAACAAATGTACATTTATAATGTTTTATCATAACATTGTAACTTTTCACAACTTCAAACTATGTATGAACTTCTGTTATAAATTAATGAATTGCCATTTACACAAATACTCCACTAATTAAATAATGCGGTAAACTGCAAGAATAACATTAAACAATATTGATCATGACTGGCAGTTTTAGCAGAATGTTCTTGTTTATTACAAAATGGAAAACCCACTATTTGGAGGGAGGTAAAGCCACAATTTCAATATAAAACCGCAAGTCCGTAACAATTTTAAATGATTGCCGAACGTTATACGCACATATTTCAGTGGCGGAATAGAACACAACCTCACCCCCCACCATGGTAATTGTGGGCCATTTAATTAAGTGGTGATTTGTGCTCAACATTACGAATTCATAAATTCGAGAACTTTCTAGCGAACATCACACCCCTACATTCGCACATCACAGAGCAATTACATATGACACGCTGAGAATAAAAAAGCAATGAAATGTATGGAGCGTCAGTACATTTCATTGCTCTTTTCCTCTGAGCATGTCATTGTTGTTATTCCAGAACAAACCCCAGTTTTATTGAACTTGCGAGCCACGTTCAGGTTCAGGTTATTTCTAGAAAATTCATAACAGGTCAGATCGTATTATCATATATTTTTATATTTTCAATAACATACCGCATCTCCCTGCCGACCAAGCCCAGCCAAAAAAGGGAACATTTCAACTTTTATCGAAAAGTTTAATTTAAAATTTACACTTTTGATTATTTAATTTCCAGCATAAATTTGTGAACATTTGCAGCCGCTTCCAGTTGTTTTTACAACGCAATATTGTCCGCCGTACACAAACAGTAGTATTTGCCTAATTTGCCTACTACATAAAACCACTCTGCACTGACTTATTGTTTCAATAACTTCACTTGAAAGTCGTGCCTATTCTTGGCATAAATTATTGAATTGGCTTCAAAAGTTTTTGCCCGAAAAATGTGTAAGCGCAAATTTTCCCTTGGGACACTTATTGCGTGGTATAATTTGTTATAAGCTCTGCCAGTTCAGTAGTAGATTTGCTTTGAGCGTCTGTAATTTACGATTCCAATTCAAAATGAGCATAAGGACATCAAGAAGCGCTAATTTCTTCATTACCCGTAATGGTATTATATGGAGTCAATACTTAAGTTGGCCCATTTAAACAAATCAAAATTCTCTGTTCATTTGATAAATATTCCCATTGGCGAGTTCGCAATGACGATAGAGCTTTTGAAAAACAAACTAAACTTGTTTTGGAGTTTGTTTAGAAATTGTTATTAATTAAATTCAGTGGCAATTGACTGTTGAATTTGACTAACTATTATGTCGGATACAAGTTTTTTTACAACTTATTTTGTAAATTTAGCTTAGATAAATGTAAACAATTTTTGAAATTCCGAACTTTATTTTGTAAGATATCAAAATGTCTACAACGTCTTCTGGAAAAAGTCGAAATAAATTTAAAATATTTTAACATTTTAACATTTAACATTCACATACACAATATATAAATATATTGTGTATGTGAATCCTATTGATTAAATGGACGGATATCTAAATCGTAATACGCAATTGTTCAATTAGGCGGAAAGTGCAATAATTTGAAATGTATTCCAAAAGCGCTTAAAAAAATGTCAATTTTAAATTATCTACTTTAATTTTGCAGTCCGATTCAACAATTTCAAAACCAATTTCAAACGCTTCGGGTTGATTGCTTGTTTCTAATTTCGTTACGCTACAAGCAGCAAATACGAATATATTTACGATAATTGCAACTTATAATATACAAGTACAATAGCAAATATTTACGGAAAACAACACATGAAATTCGATAATTTTTTCCAAATATTAGTCGTGTTTTGGTTGCAAACGGATCTAGCAGAATGTAGCGAATAAGCAACTAAAAGCTTGTCGCCTAATTTTTTTTTGTTTTTCATATATAAAAGCCAAACTTCTAAATTATCTTTGCAACCAAAACACGACCAATTTTTATCCAATTCAAATATTCCAAAGAAGAATTAGATTTTTTTTCAATATTTCAAAGAAGAATTAAATTTTCTTTCCCAATATTCCAATGAAAAAAAATATTTCTGAAAAAAGAACCTTGGGTAAAAGTCAGTGCAAAGCAGTATCTCGAATCAATAAATGAAAATTAACTTAAATGACTCTTTGGCAAACTCATAAGTCGATGATCAGTTTCGTGAGTTTCACGAAAGACCGACAGTAGCATTCATACTTGTTAGCTATGGTTTTTTATTTAAATTGTTTTTATATATTGATATTGAATTTACAAATTAACAATACCATCCAAATGCATTTGCTAATTTTATGGTGGCTGTCGGACGGTGTGTTAATTAAATTTTTTACTTTGACAGATGTTAATTCGTGCCGCCTTCACTTTGGTGATTCCGTCAACATTTTGTTAGTTAAATTGTTCGAAAAGCATTTACAGTTGCGTTGATTACATTTGCAACTAAGAAAACTTGACAAAATGTCAACAATTGTACATGTTGTTGCTAACGGGTATGAAAAACTGAACTGGTTAATTGTCATCAAAACGGAAAGTATTTTATGAAATTATAGTAGATAGTGTTGCCGTCAAATCGGAAATTGAATGAAGTAATTTTAGTTATTGCATATAAATAAATAAATAAATAAGCCAAATCCAACTGGCATCGATGGTGTTAATGGTCAAATCAATTAGTATTTGTTTTTTATTTAATTTTATAAAAACTGCAAATTTCTGTTTGTGTGGGCGAATATCAGTATGATCTGGTCTGAACTAACTTCCACTAGAACGATCTTCGAAAACAAATCAAAACTTTACAGAAAACAAGTTAGATTGTTGTGGCTGGCTTGGCCGAAGCTTGATCACACTCTGCTGCTGGGTGTTTTGGAAACTTCTTTAATAAATCGTAAATGAATGGTTTTCTTAGGACTGCAAATCATTTCAATTTAGCAATTAATTGTGAACATGCTTAGCGATGTTTTGAGTTTCCCAAATTTATATTCTCTCATCTTTTGTATTTTTCAGCACCACACTCATTCCTTGAGGAATTCATAATAATTATTTGGTTTTTGCTCAAACATTTGTAAACAATTTGTACTTTTAGTAAGTATGAATGAAAGTGTTTTTTTTATATTTATGTATTTTTCTGTCAATCTAGTCGATTGGTGTTGCGAAGTTAAAGTGTTAATTGGATGAAATTTTCCTATACTACTATTTTCATTTAAACACATTAATTTCAGAGGTGTGTGTATGTGTGCAACTGAATTTCTTACTAAGCGTTGTACTTACATTATTCAGTTTTAATAAGCCACTCGATTTTTAAGTGTAATTAGAAATAGTTTTTTTAATGTTCCTTTTTTTCTTTTAAATCTACCGAACTTTTGGTTATGATTTTTCAATTAATTTCATTACGTAAATCTAAGAACTAGCGCTTGGCTTGAAATTACTATTTTCAATAAATTTATAATTAGTTTATTTACTAAATAAAACAAAAACAATTCAGAAACAAATACTAACTTTAACTTGTTGAATTGAATTAACCTCGGCACTGGCACACCAAACGTTGCGAGCGCTTTTAGCTCGGCTTGCAAAATTTAAAGCAACGAACCGCGAAAGCGTTTGGGCCACCATCCAGGTGAAAATGAGCTTTTTTTTTTTTTCAACAAGTGACCGAGCGAGCCAACAACGAACGGCCTTTGTGTTCAAAACACCAGCTTGCATGCAAAACAGACGTTCCGAACTTGATATTGAAACTGTGAAAAGAAAAAAAAACCTAACTATGTGTTGACGCTTAACAAAACAGAAAAAAACGAACGGTGTAACAAACGGTCTAATTTGCATTTCCAAAAATAAAACAATAAAATACAAAAAAACTAATGACCAGGTTTAATGACAACTGAAATTTGGAATTTATGGCCTAATAAAAAGTCGGGTAAATACAAGAGGCTTCTTAAGACGTCAAGTGAATTTTAAATTACAAAATGTTGATTGGGGAAGTTATGGCGGAAAGTTTCCGTGAATTACTTTCATTTAAATGAAGGTATGTGTGGTTTGAACTTGTTTTTATGCAGATAGAGATAAGACGCATGAAGTAGGCATACACTTGTGATATGTTGCTTGTAGAATAAGTGCCTCTCCTCCGCCTGAAGCTCAGAAAAAAACTCACATCCCATTTCTTCAATTTTTCTTTACGAATAAAGTTTATTGACTAAATCCTTACAATTATATACACATAACTTAAGCTATCAAGTGGAAATCTATGCCTCATCACGACATTGACGGTGCTTGGGGTTTCCGAGCATGTACCTGAGCCGCTATTCCGGGTATGGTGTTGCAGCCGACGCACGTGTGCAGCGTATCGTGTATGAAAATATCGCAATCGATGCAATAGACCTGGCTGCACGAAACACAGCGATAGACATGCTTATCGGCAGCCTCGCTCAGGGGACGCTGGCAGGCGAAGCAGACACCCGCCTGTCCGTTGAATGCCAGCTCGGTGAAATGCTGCACGGGAAAGAGATGATGGTAGGAACGTGCCAGATGCGGTGCCGACACCAGGGTCAAGCCGCACGTTTGACACTCGACAGGCAGCTCACAGTACTTGCTGTAGCACTGCGGACAATGATAGCCGCCCGAGTTGAGCTTGCTCGGCTCTTCGGTGTTTTCGATGTGGCACATGCACATGGACAGAGCCGGATCCTTGCCCTCGTCCGCCTTGGCGTGTGGGAAGCCCATTTTGATCAGGGAGTTCTCCTGCGTCTGTGCTGCCGGTGGTGGATCAACGTGCGCCAGCAATTGATCGCGATAGTGTGAGTCGTCCAGTACGGCCCCGTACGAGCCGTTCGTTTGTTGCGTCAGATGACGACAGACGCGTATCTCGGCTGAGAGCGAAATGACCGAACAGCGAATTCCATCGCCCTTTAGTGCATCGATGGTGGTGTTAATATCCACGGGATCGCAGGTGGTTAGCGAACCCATGATTATGAGGATTTCACGTGAGGCATGCGAAGGTACCACCTTGAGCGTTTTCATGGCCAAATCAAGGCCGTTTTGCAGGGATGGCTCGCCCGATAAGTTGATTTTGCTGAGACTACAATTCGAAAGGGTGAATCATATTGAATGGGATCAATGCTACACAGAAGAATCTCACCCTTCCAGTGCTTTCAAATGCATTTTAGCAGTGCCCGTCAGTTCCGTAATCTTCTCGGCGCGCTTGCTCTTCAGAATAATCAGACCCAATTGGCTGATGGGATTCTGATCGAAGAACTCCTCTATAAAAATTTCCAAGAGCTGAAAAGTAAAAATCTCTTTTACGCTGAACAGGCATTTGTGGGCCGCAGCTACGACAAACCTTAATCGTACATATCAAGCGCGTAGGCTTCAAGTCCGGCACAGACATCGATTCCGAACAGTCCAGTATTATGTACATGTGACGCATCATTCCCAATCTATTCTGCTTTGTCTTCTCGGCTTGGCGTTTCCGCTTCGCTTTTTGTATGATTTCGGCAATGGCGCTGTCCAGCAAGCCATCGTCGTCCTCCTTTATGGCCTCCCTGTGATGATAGTGGGGAAAGTATTGGATGATTGTATCATATTTTCTGCATTCTTCCAATATTTACCATGTTTTCTCGTATCCGGTTTCCCAGCGATACTCTTTTGGATCCTCACCATCGACTTCGGCCATCGCAGGATTTTATTTTCTTTAAATGTACGTACGAGTGTTTGTTTCACACGATGATCGTATGGATGCAACAAATTGAGTTGCTTTTTTTGTTAAATGGATTTTTGATAGTGATGCACAAAATATACCCTAGTACCTTATGGAGTATTCGATATTCCAAGTAGTTTTTTTAAAGGACATTTGTCTAAGAATTCACAAAAATTCCTTGATATTTCCAATTTAGAAGATTTCAACAGTTGTACAAAACTAAAAGGTTATCAAAATTGTAATTTTAAAAGTTTTGTTTTGCATTGAGTTTAGATAAATGTCTTATGCGAACTTTGGGTTTTCCAATTTTTTAACACGAATTTCTGATAAGAGTGTATAAATTAATTGTACGTATATGCGATTGATAGAGCGTAAAAACATTTTTATTTGTAGATTTGTAGAACATAAAAAATTGCCACAGTAGCGAGTATTCGCAAAAACGTATTAGGTAGTTTCGAGTATTAAAAAGTATCGAATTTGTGATCACTAATATTTACTCAATTGCCGGCATCTGGTAAGCGTTGCCAGTTACGAAATATGAACTTCTGGTTCTGCAAATTGTGGCATTTCCTATAGAATTGTGGTACAGTCGAGCCCGCTTAAAAGTCCCCACACACCAACGCGAAATTTCGCAGACGCCGCAAAACTTGCTCAAACATTGTTCTTAAAAAGGCGATATTACAATAAAAAAAAGTGGTTTGTGGTAAAAAATTTCTTAAAAAGAAATAAAAATGTATATCCTTTATAAAATGTTTCTAGAAAATGCGACAGTGCGTTCCTTTTGACAACATTTTTTAAATGATGTACATTTTTATTTGTTCTTATGAAATTTTTCACCACAAACAAATCTTTTTTATGAGCCTAATTACACTATCATTTCCATGACGAAAAATCTGACAAAGAGCTAATAAGAACTGCAGTAGTGAAAACGGGATAGGTAATTTTGCACCGAAAATCCATACAAAAAACGTAAAAGGTGGCAACTCCATGCTTTGATTATTTTCATATAAAAACTGTCAAATTTCTCCATGCCCATGTCAGTGTAAATTCTAAAAACGGCATGCCCATGCGTCATGAAAATGACTGTGTAAATAGGCTCTATTAGAATATCGCTTTTTCAAGAAAAAGTTTCGCGGCGTCTGCGAAATTTCGCGTAAGTGTGTGGGGACATTTAAGTTAATATTACAGCTTCTTATCGAAATTATTATCTCATACATGGGCGCGTTTTAAAGTTAATTTGACTATGAATATATGCCATAGTTATTCCGTGTACAATTTGCATTTCTTGTATTCGTGTAATTTATGAGACTTATCTCCTTTGCCCAACAAAAAATGTTAAATATTTAAACAAAAGATCCATTTGAGTACCTAAAATGTTGTCAGATATTTGCAAAACAAAACAATAATGGGGCACTTTACAATTAATTCAATGCCTTCCAATAACAACCCTGGCACATTTTGCCGCCATTCGAAAACACTGATAAAAGCAAAAACAACACACAAGTTTCCGTTCGCCGCAAATCGTCAAACTGCTTCACCGACCATTTTGATTAGGTAAGAAATGCATTTCTGTGCTACGGCCGAATTCACCACACTCGTCAATAGGCCACGCAACTGCTTCATTTTGCAAGCGAACGGAAAATCTTCACTCGCTTTCCCACTGCTTTTTTGGACACAAAACTTATTACAGCTCCTGTAAATTTGGACAAAAATAGTGAATATTTATGGAAAAATAAATGAAACGCAATTGCAGTAAATAAAAGTCAATTACCTGCTTCAACATAAGTGCAGAAAGTGTGAAAATTGAGTGTATAAAGGCCGAGAAAACCACAGTCGAAAACCGAGTGTTGTGCAAAGCAAAAAAAGTCAAATTGCAACAAACGAAAAAACTAAATTTGTGCAATTTTAAAGTGAACAACAGACTCAATCTACAGTCTATAATTCAATATTAAAAGGTAAGTTAACTTTCTGTGCAGTTTGTGCATTGTGGAATTGGAAATACTTCGCAGACAATGTTGGCATCTTTCACTGATACGATGCTCTCGAGACTCTCGGCTGTGATTTGCACACTTTCCAATTGTTTTACTGATTTTAATTCATTTATTTCTTATAAGGCAATCATAATAATAGTGGTAATTATAAAATAATTCAGCATAATTTTTGTTTGATTCTTTGGCGCGCCGAATTTTTTTCATTTTCCTCTTTCTACCCTAATACTAGAATTTCTTCATTTTTCTCTTCCATTAACCAAAGCGTTTGGTTGCCATCTCCTCTTTTTTTTTTGGTTGAAATTCGTGGCTTTGCTCCACTTTTTGTCAGTTTACAAATTTTATAACCACCCGAAGTGGCAACACTGAAATTGAAATTACTGTACTTTTTAAGGAATTAGTGGAGAACGATGGTTCCTCCGATGTTATGTTGTATAGACTTCCTATATTGTTTTTTTGTAACCAAATTGAAATTTTCTATAGGTTTAAAAACACCCGTTACAACAACTTGGAACCATGGTCGGACGAGACATAACTCCCACTGAGATAGGAAAGCATTCGAAACTGATTAAAGGTATACAAATTCAAATATTCGAATTTATTTCAATCTTTATTAACGGCGCTTGCCACCACATTTCAAAATTTCTGCAGTCGCCCAAGAGGAAATGGCCAACATGGACGTGCTGGTGTGCGGACGGTGTCTGACCGTTTATCACTTTATCGAGGATTTCAAGCAACACAAGCAGAAACCCTGCCACAAGGACAACAACAATGTGCGCGATACCAACGATACGAAACCGAAAATATGGGCTTTCCTGCTCTGGAAGTCAACGCAACTGAATAACAATAAGGATGCGAATACCGGTTCGTGGGCAATCTACCAGACATGGGTGAAAATGGACGAGAGTCTGCGTGAGACGTGGATTGTGGCTGGCAAGACCATACAATCGTTTGCAAAAGTGGGACAGGGTGGCCTGCAGGAAATGCCCGTGAAAATTACCAAGACCGTGGTGAACAACAATGCGGACGGTGTTTCGCCTGGAAGAAGTGAGAATTTAAATTTTTCAACGCTTTTCCAGACTCTAACCAAAAACTCGTATTTCAGAGCCTTTAACGCAAACGAAACCGCAAGTGGCCAATTTGAAGCCGCCTACGAAGTTGCCTGTTGTTGCAGCCAAATTACAACAACAGGATTCGGAAAATGAAACATCACCGATTAAATCAGCTACGCCCGCGAACTTGCAGAAGGTAGTTAAGAAGGCAGTGGTTGTTGGAGCCGGCAGTGCACAAGGGCAAAGTAAAGTGAATGTGATCAGCAAAAATCTGAGGTGAGTTTTCTTGTGAGGCGAATTTCCCATTCTTGTAGCAGGGTGCATCACAATATTTTCCTTTTCGAATTTCAGTCGTCGCGCCAAACGCACCGTACCCAACTCGGATGAAATCACCGAGGAAAATGTCGAGAAGATCGTTGCCAAACGCTTCAACCCGCGTCGCAAGATGCACGAATATCTCGTCAAGTGGGACTCGCGCTCGCACGAGCAGAACACTTGGGAGCCCGCCTCACACCTCGAGAATGTACCCCATCTCTTGGACACATTCGAGAAGCAGCTGGCCCGCCAGAAAGAAACACGTGCCGCCATGCAAGCCAAGCAGCAGGCAGCCACTCTGGCCGCTGTCAAAAGCACTGCTGATGTGAACAAAATTGGTGAGGGCAGCAAAAAAGATGGCGTATCGCCCATAACTGTACAGACCACGCGATCGGCTGGTCAGAAGCTATCGACCTCGGAGGACGCCAACAAGTCGAACCTGGACTCACCGGTCAGTGGCAGCGAATCGAATACGCGTCCATCGCGCAGTTCCAAGACCAAGGCAATCGATCAGGTCAAACAGTGGGTGTCGTCGGGCTCAAATGCTGCCTCGTCGGCTGCTCAATCGCCCGTTTCGGCCGCAGAGGAGCTTGGCTCTTCTATTCCAGATGGCGATTGGTCCTTGAATACGAGCAACAATTCTGGTTTGGCCGGTGTCAAGCGTAAGTTGGACGATTCGGATTTTAACGACTCCAATGCCAGCGACATGCCCTTGACCACGGCCACAATGGAGGACCTGGAAGAGGACTTGATACCTTCGCACACGGTCAAGCGCATGAAGAATGGCAATGCAGTGTCGGTTGAGGTGAAGACCACGAAAAGCGAAAAGAACGTAGAGGTTGGTCGATTGTGAATCCAGGCGAAGCTCCTCTTAACTCTCATCTTGTGTCTATCATTTTCAGTCAAAGCTCATCAAGGTGAATGGCACCTCGTCGCGTACTTCCTCTGTTAGTGGTGAGTCGCTGCCAGTCGGGCCCAATTCGGCTGAGGTGATTTTAACGCAGGACAACAATGCTTCGGGTGTGGTCAAGAAGCCGGGCTTCAATGCCAATACCAATGCGGTAAGTGTTCACATAATTTCCATAGAGTTGAGACTTGAGCTCGTTGGTGTAGTCGTTTCGGTAATTTCTGTCAAAACTGGATAACTATGTAGAAATTTGTCAAAAATTCACTTTGGACTACTTAGTCTGCTTAGTTTAAAAATTTGCAACATTTCACTTCGTGGTCATCAATAACCTTTTCACCTACGTTGAAACTTGAACTTTTCGTATGACTGCTTACAACAACCACAAAAAAAACCGTGTACGATATATGTATTTTTATAGAATTCACAAAAAACTGAAGCTCAAATTCGCGTTCTTTCCAAGGGCGAGTCGGCAGTCTCGAACACCGGCATAGTTCGTCTCGGCGGCGGCAGCTCGAGCAGTAGTACGACCGGCCTAGAAGCCAAATCACGCCCCCAACAAATCCGGATCGGTGGCGGCCGTCAGACACCCACGACCACCGTGGGCAATACCCAGATCACAACCATCTCACAGCGTCAGCATATTCAGCGTACGCCAGGCGGCACCACAATCCAGCGAAAACCCATTACCGCCACTGGACAGCGTGGCATCCAGCACACGCGGCCCACCGCACAAACGTCGCCATCATCGGGGCGCATGATCATACCGCGGCAGGGCAGCGCCGCACCACGGCCAGTCACCAGCTCTTCCCGCAATGTCACGCCCGAGCAGAAAATATTGCAACTATCAAAATCCGGTGACCTGAAGGTAACTAAAAAGGTGATGACACGCGAGGACGCCGTGGCCCAACGCATGACTCCGCAACAACAGCGCCAGCAGCAGTTGCTGCGTCAACAGCAGCAACAGGTGCAAATACAGAAAGTCCAGCAATTAACGCCGCCTGTGTCACGCAGTGGCGGTAGCAGTGCAGTGCGCAAGCAATCAGAAAGCTCGTACCAACCCGAGGAGCATCAAGCGCAATTGTGTCCCATCACTGGTGAGTTTCCTCAGACCCAAAGAGGGTGCACCCTTCACTTGGTATCCAATTTGATGATTGCAAAATTTTCCAGGCAAAATTCTCGGACAGGAAGACAGTCCACCGCCAGCTGTCTCCAGCGGCAGTCAACTCCAAACGCAATTAGTGGCCGACCAACAGCAACAGCTGACCATCCAACAGGATCAACAACAACAGCAACAACAACTGCACGACATCGATCCGACGCTGCTGCTCACCAACGACCAACAAATGCTCACCAACGAGGATGGCAGCCCTCTGCTCGTCACGGGCGAAGATGGCACCGTCTATCAAGTCGCTGGCAAAAATGCCGAAGGCCAGACCATACTCGTCACCCAGGGACCCGATGGCGAGCAGCAATTCGCCTATGTGGCCGCGGCCGAAGGCGACGACAACCAAGTGCTAACGCTGGACAATGCGGTCGCGGAAGCCGTATCGCAGTTGCCCGGCGAACAACAATCGGCCGGTCTGGCAGCGTCTTCGGGTGAGGGGCAGTATTTGGTGAAGACCACACAAGAGGATGGCACCACGCAGGTGGTGACCATGAGTGAAACCGAATTGGCTCAGCATCAGGCTTTGGCACAACAACAGCAGCAGCAACAACAGGCTGCGGCGGGCACTAACAGTGCCACTGGCCAGCTATGCATACAAACGGGCGATGGCGGCGATGGACAGGAGGCGAATATACCCGCTGAAGTGGTACAGGCCGAGTTACCATCACCAGGTATGTGAATCAAATTTATAATCTCTACTGAGTATCGATTAATCGATTGATCGAGTTTGAAATCAATCGCGATTCAATAAATAAATTCGCCTTTACTGGAAATTATCCCTTCTCTCTATTCCAGGCGGCACACGACGGGTTGTCCTTTTACTGCAGGATGGTACTTTTATGATGACTGAAATGCACGACGACGAGTTCAAGGCTCTAAATATAGCGGCGTAAATTGCAGCCCACGCGCAGCGCTTGCGATTGAAGGAAACAAGCTGCATATTTTCCCAAGATATGCACCGGAATTTTACGAAATTAACATTTAACTAAATTGCATAAAACTTAGCGCGTAGAGAACTTAGATTAACAATCTAAAGGGAAGCAGCCGCAAACTAACGCAACCCCCCCCACCCCCCCCTCCCAAAATTAGGTTATGTACATTTACTTTCTTCATTTATAATCGTCGTTTGAGATAAGTTATTTATGTAAAATTTACTTTATTTGTTTATCCAATTTGTGGATATATCCATTACACTCATGATTCTTTTTTTATTAACATTTGTATTCTCGAAAAACAAACAAAGTCCATTTGAATGGATTACGGCTCGGTTAAGTCGGACTTTCTTTGGAGGCGAACAACATGGTTAGAATCACCTCCCGTGTACTAGCAAATACATTATACGCGTCCCGTTTCATACATATTAAAATACACACATTTATTGTAAGAAACTTTACTGCAAATCGTAAAACTTTAAAATAGAATAAACAACAAAAAATACAAAAAATCTACTATACATTCAAATTTGATTCCTGCTGTGGCTTTCTTATAAACTTTGCGATAAAGAAGCCAACAGTGTCTATGGTCTCCGCATTAGACGGAGATCCGAAACGTTGCACCATTTGTCTGAAAGTTTGCGAAATTTCGATTATAAAATGGTTGAGATAAAAAAATGCCGTTTCGCTCAGTCTCAATACTTACCGCTCGCTTTCACTCAAGCCCAAGTCGGGTAGTCCGGGTCCTCCCAGTTTCGGCACGGCATCCGCCAATTGCAACTCGGGGAATTTCCGCAAGGCCCAGGCCACCATGCTTTCATTCTCCTCGCTGGTCACCGTGCACGTGCTGTAAACAAGAACACCGCCCTGCCTCAATAGCGGCACAGCATTGGCAAAAAGTTTCCGCTGCACCTTTGGAAACGACTGCAACATCTTGGGCGTCATGGTACTCGCGAGTAATGGACGATTTCCCAATGCGCTGCATGGAGCGTCCAGCAGAATTCGATCGAAAGTATTGGCCGCAAAAGGTGGCTCCCAGGACGCTCCTCCACCAGCGCCCTCGTCAAAGGCCTTCGTTGCGTCGTATGCAAAAGCCTGTATGCAAGTGAATTCGTTTTTCGTCATTTTGTCCCGCACGTAGCCAATTTTCTTTTCGGTTTTGTCCAGCGCCACTATTACGCCCTCATCACGCATTATTTCGGCTATGTGCGTGGTCTTATTACCCGGGGCCGAGCACATATCCAGTACAAATTCCCCCGGCTGTGGATTTAAGACGCGCACACACACAATGGACGGTAGGTTCTGCAGCAAGGCCACATTTGCCGCACTCAAATCGCCTATCGATGGTACGCCGGAAATGTTGCCGGTCATCTGCACAGCGATTCCTTCGTTGGCCACTTGTTTGCCGTACAATTGATGTCGTTGCATGCGCACCACGCCCACTCCTATTAAGGTTTTCTCCGGCGCTTCGTAACGGGTGTTTGTGCCCTTTTTGCACTTCGCCCCCAGATCTGCGTACACCTGCACTTCTTCGTTGAGTTTCGTGCCAGATTCCATTGCCAAAACTCCGGGTGCATAAATGTGACTACCCCGAAGAACAGCCGCTCCGCAACAGCCATCGACAATTACCTCTTTGAGTTCATGTTGGTCTGGTGGTGGCTGGGAAACGTTGAGCGGTGCAATGCACACCACTTCCGGTATTACCGGATGTAAGTATACTTTCGGCGGCTTTTCATATTTTTCATTGAGCAACTTTTCCAGTTGCTGTTTGAACGTTTCCCTTGAGGTTCTTAGTAAATTGACTCGGTATGTGGTTATCTTTGGCGTGAGGCAGAGCCAAGCCAAAAATTCATCCAAAATTACAGTCTGAAAATCGTTGACATGGAAAAATTTGGTTCATTGGGTAGGAGTTTTAAAGGCGCTCCGAACAGAAGGCCAGTCTCAAAGCATCATTTGGTCGCAGGTTCTTAGGAAAATAAACTTAAGCCTGGTTTTCATTATGTCATAATCAATCGCGCTTATTGTCAGTTAAGTGAAAACAGGTTGGCATTTCATTGTAAATTTAAAGAATTAATGTAAAATATGCGAAAATGAATATGAGGTGACGTCACCGCTTGTCATATACGTCGATAATTGCCAACATGCTGGTAAATTTATTTGCATATGGCACCAGAGCCTCGCGCCGACTTAGCTTTGCTGCCAAAACTTTCAAATCTACAAAATGCAACCTGTAGCAAAGGGGGCTTAAGTTGGGAATTTTAAGATTCCATAGACATTCGAAATTATAAGTAAATAGTGAAAAATTGTGCACAATTGTTAAATAATTCTTTTCTTTGAATTTCGCAATTTTGAAATACAAAGCCCATTTAGATTCGAACACATGGAGAGGCTTCATATTTAAGTAGCAATTTTAAGGCTGCAGAAGAAAATCCAAAATTCCGTTTTGGAGAAATGATAAATATTTTGTTTTGTGTAGAACGAAATATTTTTGGACATTTCAATTTTTGAATTTTGTAAATAAATATTAATGAAAATGGGAAAATATTATTATTGTGCCGCTAACATAAATTGTTTTCAAAGTAACATACAGGCCATTCCATTAATTTGGCTATGTGGGCTGTTAAAAAATCTCTCCACAGTACTCAAAAAAGCAACTCTTTTTCGCTTTCTCTGCATATGCCGCGAGAATGGAAATTTTGTTTGTTTTTTTTTTTACTTAAGTTTGCTAATAGAGCGGAATTTTTTCAGTAATGCATACCGGGCTTTAACAAAACAAAAATTTTCAAAAAATTCTGCAATTTTTCTGTACGGATTTCACTAATTTTTTTCGGTTAAAATTACAAAATTGGATTTTCGGAAAAAATCTGGCAGCACTGCTTGGTATCTCCCACAAAATCTGATTCAGATTTTCACAATTCAATTTTATTTTATTGTTAAAAATATTTGTTGTGCGCGAAAAGAAAAGTACTTACATCATTCCATTTGATTAATTGGGCTTCAACAAGTGGATTACGCAAAAAAGGTGATTTAGGATAATACATTTCCAATTATTTGACTTGACCGCCGCCGAATTTGTTCTTTCTGGAAAGCGGAAATAGAAAAAAAACATGGAAATGAAACAAAGTGCAATGTGTATTTTTTACAAACGTTTAAACATTAGAACGTTTTGTGATTTATAGAATGCAGAATTGCATTTTGCACTCAGAACTAAAGATTTTAAATGTTTTACAAGTTTTAATTTAGAATTTCAAGTTTTTGGCATCTTCGTACCAAAAACTATTGTGAATACGAATATTGCGAGACGCAGCGTTGCACAAAAAACGTAAGTTGAATCGTGTACTCGTAGGTGCCGTTAATCCGCCATTCCTACCTTTTTAAGTGCGGATTAGCGAAAGGGATTTTCACGCTCCATTGTGAACGGCGTGCGCTGTGGCCAGAAGAGCGTGGCAATACTGCATGTATATTGCGTCACACATTCATGTATAGCGCATCATAGACATCCCTCTCCGCAAAGCTCTAGAGAACGCATTCACACCAATGGCAGCCAAAGGCACGAACACGCGATCAAAGCGTAAAATAGGATGAATGAGCGCCAGTGTTACCATTTTTGGTAGATTGCTTTCTCTAACTGGCAATGTAGAAGTATATGCCTATAAATTGGTAGATTTTTCCCATTTTCGTAAGCGGCTAGTATATTTTTAGTAGATAATTTAGTATATTTTTGGTAGACTATCAAGAGGATAATTTTGGGAAATTTTTTTTTTTTAATTTTAATATTTTTTTGATAGTTTTTCAACTTTAAATGAACCGGCTTAATGGGTTTCTGCATTAACCAAATTTTTGTTATCAACTCGAATTTACAAAAATTTATTTTGCTAGTTTTGGATTATTTTGATTGACCTGTTCGCTAACATGTCGCCGGATGTTCGAATCTAAAATTATAGCAACACTAATTAGTATTAATATTGCTAAAAATATAATTCTTTCCAATTCCAAAATGTACTAAGTTTCGAAAATCAACAGAACAAATTTTTCGAGCTATTTACAACAATTTTTCAGTTTCAAGAACTTAAAAGAAATCTTACTATCTTGGTATTTAAGTATGATTTATGCTCATTTAAGTATGATTTATGCCGAATTTTGTTGTCGAATATTTTCCAGACTTTATTTAATCAATATTTTCATTAATCATGTACTTTTGAAAATATTTTATGATAGTAACAAATCAATTTCAATTAAAAAGGAGATAGTAGATTAAATCTACCAAAATGGTAGATTTTTTAGTAGGAAAGTACTTTCAGAAAACGGTCACACTGATGAGCGCAACGCTCGACGTGGCAACTTTTTCACCATCGTGGTGAATTGCGTTTTTTCGTCGGTCGAGTTTTTTGTTGGCTCTGTGATTAATTTACATTTCCAAGTTCCAAGCAGATATTTGCGAGGGATCCGATCCAACTTTCCGCATTTGGTACGTTCGCTTTGTGTGTACTGAAGTAAAAAATGAATTTGTCTACTCTACGAATATTTGCAGTACTATGGAATTAAAATGCAAATGGAAAATTTTTTCTGTTCGATAGCTGAATGTGGTGAATTTGAATTATTCTTTTGGTTGGTGGTTTGTCCCTTTTGTAGCTTTTCTTCGTTTTGGGGAATTTTACCCGACAGTGTTGCATTTCATAGTTTTTTACTTCCTGGTATTAACATGAATTATAAATATTTAATTGCAATTCCTATAAATGATTTCGCTGCGGAACCAATCTTAGAAGTACCTTAAATGGTCCAGGTAAAATTTTCATACAACACGAAGAATTCACTTGTGTTTCAAGTGAAATAATAGATACAAGAGAGTGGAAAACGGGTACTTTTAAGTGCAAATGATGCCTGTGTTGAATTATATGGTATCACTTAAATTTTGATGTCGTTGCATTCTTCTTTCGTTGTCGTGTTTTCACCATCGTGGTAGCCGTGAAATAAATTTTCACTTCAATTAAAATCGGCGAAAAAAGTGAAACGTCTGCGGTGGAACAAGCTAAAATCTTATTAACTAAAGTAAATAACTACAAATATAAATTATGATTGGAAATGTGCAGCCGAATGTTTAGTGGAAAAGTTAATTAAAAAGCGCAAACAGTTAACTCATATAAAAGTGAATAGTCCGGAAATAAAAACAGAAAAACATGCAAAATCACAAATTGTATAGGAAAATTAACAAAATTAATAGGATTTACAAGAAAAGGCACATATTGGTCGAAATTCCAGCAAATTCCGCGGCCGCGTCCTTTTTCAGTTTTGGTGGTGAATTAAGTTGGTTTTAGCCGCATTTGCGGCTTCCTACCAATATTCGTGTGTAATAAAATGTTACACTTGTTTGAAATTTATTGGGCAGCCATTATATCCCTTTTTTTTTTTTGCACTTTTCTTCGTTCCTCTTCATTCATATTCTTTAACATCGTTTTCCCCTATGTGTGTTGAAAGCGAAAAAGGTGTGTTCGGCGTTTTCCACTATCTTCGGTTCCTTTATCTTTTCTACTCGCTTTTTCTCACCTCTCGTCCGTCGTCGTGATTCAAAGCCGTCAAATTACGTCGCCGTCATCATTTATTGGTATGGTGAATAACTTTCTACTGCCTTCGATGACTTTTTTTCCTATGCCCGCTACTCCCCACACTACCAGTGAAGTTTCTTTTTCCGTGTTCGTGTATTTGACGTAGGGTGGTGCTCTTGGCGAAAAAACGATATTTTTCGTTTTTTAATTAGTTTTTAAGCAAAGAAAAACGTAAGATTTTTGGATAAATTTGCAGAATTTTATTATAAATTTTCGTAAAATTGTGGTTGAGTGCGAAACAAAAGTTTGTGTGTGCAAAAAAAAAAGTTGATGAAAATGTGTCGGTGACTACATACCGATTCTGCGGCATATAAAAAAAAGTCTGGATTATTCTTCTGAATTCTGAAAAAGTTAATTTGTGTACTTTCCAATTGTTTAGCAATTGACGGTTCACTCCATTTTATATTCCCAGCACTTCTTCAATCTCCGCTGCTGAGTCACTCGCGTATCTGCCCCTATTGACCCCCCACCCCCTTGCCCACTCCTTTTCCTTTTATACTATCGTGTCATTTTCTGATTATTACATCTTCACAGTTTACTCATTGTCCAGAATATTTACTTCGGTTGTATTTATTTATTTTCCAATTAGCTTCAGTTGAAAATATTTCTTCTATTGTTCATTTCTTGTATGCTTTCAGTAACATTGTCTGGTATTTTTTGGCCATTTCAAAAATCAATATCTTATCAACGTTTTACGTCGTAATTGAGTTGTCGCTTTAGATTTGGGCACATTTTTCCCAGTTTTTATCTCTGGTGTTCACGAGGGTTGTTGGGAGTGAACAGGCAGTTTGTGGGGTTCAGTAGTGAATATTTGGATGCTGCTGTTGTGATTCTTCGTCACGTTTTTAATTATATTGAATTAATATTAATTTTGATAAATTGAGGAATGAGTCTTAATTTTTGTTTACCATTTTATATTTTTAATGAAATACAAAAATTATTTGTATAACTTAATTTCAAGTTCAATAAGACATAGCTCCATTATCATTTAGTAACTCTGATTATGGTTATCGTGCGGTGATGGAACTTTGAACTTTTCGATAACTAGTAAGCGATCGAAGTTTTTCGATTGCAGCCGGAAAATTCTTCGACAAAACTCACCAAATCGAACAAAAATACATGTTTTTCAATATTCAAACCCAGTATCAAATCTAAAAAAACAAAAATTATAGAAACATTATCGCTTTGGTTCGACATCGAGATATGCGGTTGCAGCCCACATAATTATTTCATCCAATGAGACAGGTCGCAGGAAAAGTTGCAATCAATGTCGACACATACAATCGATTCCTGTAGATTAAAAATCAGAAAACGCTTCATGAGAATATCATAATTTTCATAATTAGTGGTGCCTGCTAGTCACAACTAATTTCGTTTCAATTGTGTGGTCATTGCTCTGGCATATAAGCCCAACAAATGCTTACTTAATTCATTAAAGTCTATTAAATTGATTGTTAACATAAGCTAACTTTTCATTTATCGATGCACAAAAACTCTCTTCTCTATAAGTATAAAATTCAAATAAAGGAAAAACTTGTATGAAATTACTTATTGATTGAACTTTGCAAAGAAAACAGTTCCGAACCAATGGAAGCATTTCGTAATGGTTATAAAAAAGAAAAAATAACAAAGAGGCACTACATTTCGCGGATGAGTAACATGACAGTGACAGAGTAACAGACACGGTCGCATTGGCGGGTATTGTACCTACATGCAATTGAAATAGATAAGACGCTTGTATGGCAAACGAGACGACACACACGCAGGCCTGATAGAAGCGACTTCACGCAGCCACATCATAATTTAATTGGCGTCAAACGCTGCGAAGAATGAGAGCATATGAAGTGACGAAAGGAATGACAAAAGGGAAATGTAGAAGAAAAAAATAATTTTATTCCCGAATTTGTGGAATCATTTGTTTTATCGAGAAATACATTTTGGAAATGTATGAATTATGAATCATTGACGCCGCCGTCATCCAAGCTAAGCTAAGCTACTATGACTCTTTTGCGTATCTCTTTTTCGCTGAGCTTCGGCCTTAATGGGTTTCAACATATGACACAATTCCCTCCTCTATTGCTCCGCTAACCAATGTTGATGGCGAGCAGTTTTCACTAACTGGTAAAAGCACAAATTAAAAAAAATTTCGTTCAAGTTTTATGCTAAACAGTATTTGAAATGTCACACCGAATCTTTTGTTAACAATCTGCTTGTGAAATTTTAAACATATTTTTTAATTTCTTTGTTCTCTTTCTTCTTCTACAGATTCTCTCTCACTGATACATCCGGAGTGGAAGTTTTTTTTGTGCTGAAACTCGGATCAATCAACATTCAACAATTCCAATTCCAATCAAACTTAAATTAGATTCGTCTCGACGTTCGTTCAATATCCTAGCGGCAATTTAAAAGCACCAACAACAACAACAAAATGGGGAATGTTTTCGCAAATCTATTCAAAGGACTCTTTGGCAAAAAGGAAATGAGAATATTGATGGTCGGATTAGATGCCGCTGGTAAAACCACAATTTTGTACAAACTCAAATTAGGCGAAATTGTTACAACGATACCTACCATTGGTAAGTAGAACACAGTCCAGTTACGCTCCCACAAACACTTGGGTACAAATAAATTTTATAAAATTTCATTAAATTTTCTTTGTTTATTTTTCCATTCACTCCAGGTTTCAACGTCGAGACTGTAGAATACAAGAATATTAGCTTTACAGTGTGGGATGTGGGCGGCCAAGATAAAATTCGTCCATTGTGGAGGCATTACTTCCAAAATACACAAGTGAGTTTAGTATGAACCTAGAGGCCTTCGCAAAAAATACCCAAAATGCCTTACTAACAAGCGACCGCATTTGTTAGTACGACTGTTTTGCTTCCAACTAATTCCCTCAGAGCCTTAATGATGATAACAACTCCAATGAATTACTATGATTATACAATTATTCTTTGTTTCAAGACGGGACTGATTTGCTCTATTCGGGAATTATCTCGGAATAGTTGGATTTGCATTTCATATTCGATTGTTTTTTCTAACGGAATGTGTTTCTTTTTCTTTTTTATATTCGTTTCGCAACAGGGTCTCATTTTCGTCGTTGATAGCAATGATAGAGAGCGTATCGGTGAAGCGAGAGAGGAATTGATGCGTATGTTAGCTGAAGACGAACTCAGAGATGCTGTTTTACTAATATTCGCTAACAAACAGGTAAGTCGAAATAAATAGTGTGGCGTTGACATTTTATTCGATCACGAGCTTAACAACCCGGCATTGCTCGGACGTGTACTTACAGTTGTGAAAGTACCCCCCCATGAACATTTCCTGGTAGTCCCTTAAACCCTTAAGCCCACGTGCCAACCTTCCCTTGAAATTTCACTGGAACCCAAAAGGGCGGAAGAGAGTATAAAATGAGTTATAGAAATACTCGAGTCCACCTTTCCGAATCACCAAATGTCAGAAAAGAATATCGGCTCAGGTTTTTAGACTTTCCAAAATACCGGTTTCGATGGTCCCTGGCGATTTAAATTGTACATTTCCTTTTTGTTTCAATCGTCTTGGGTCTTCAGCTCTATTCTCAGTGCATGATGCAAATGTCAAAATCCTTTTGACAGTTGCTTTAGTGCATAAAGTAGGAATGATTTTTTTCCTTTCTAAAATTCCCTTTTCTCAGTCAAATGAGAACATGTTTCTCTTATCTCTGTACTGTTACCTGTTTGTTATCGTACGCGGTACTTGTCCAGATAAGATTTATGCTGATAAATTTGATAAATTTAGTGAAGTAGGAATTTTCATACGTATTTTTATACCTGCAATTTTAATATAGAATTTACTAACATTTCCTCTTACTCTTTCCCTCTCACTCTTATCATCTAGGATCTGCCAAATGCAATGAATGCCGCCGAAATCACCGACAAACTCGGCTTGCACTCACTCAGAAACCGCAATTGGTACATCCAGGCGACGTGTGCAACTAGCGGCGATGGTCTCTACGAGGGTCTCGATTGGTTGTCCAATCAACTTAAAAACGCAAACCGCTAAGGCAGAAACCCTTTTTGATTTCCACTTAAAGTTAATGCAAATTTCAATAAAAAAAAAATGAAAGAAATAAAATTAATAAATCCAACAACAACAACAAAAGAAATCACCCCCACAAAAAAAACAGAACATTTAAATTTAATTGAAATCGTAAGGAGGATGTGAATGAAAGAAGAAGAAGAAATGAACCGAAAACAAACAAAACCAACTCTAAACACAGAAATAAGAAAAAATTCATTAAAATAAAAATCAACAACAACAACAACCACAAGATGAAAACCGCTGATAAGAAACTTTTAAATTTACATAATATATATTGTATGTTAAAGAAAAACACAAAAGAAAAACCATTTCTAAGTATAATTTTATCTCTTTAATTTTAACAATTGTAATTTCTATATTAATTAATTACTTTTTTTTTTGTTTCGTTTTGTTCGTTTGTCAGATGAACAAGAACAACAAAAAACAACAACAACAACAACAACTGCAACTGCAACACACACTTTACATTATGAAAAGGGCAAATCTTTAAATCATAATAAAAGTAACAACAACAACAAACAAACAAAAAAAACACAAAAAATTTCGAAATTTTTGATAAAATTCTAAAAAACAAAAAAAAGACCTATCGAGACGAGCGGACATATTAATTACTATTATTATTATTGCTAAATAAAACTAAAAAGAAAAAAACATTACCGAAATAAATTTAAATTTATAAATATTCGATGTTGTTTCCCGAATTCGGTTTTGATTTTTGCTCTTTGCCTGCAATTTGTACTTTTTTTTTGTGCAGATATTAATAAAATTGTGCTAGTATTTTATTTCGTATTTATAATTTCTCGAAGTTTTTTTTACGGTTTGTGTTTGCGCAGTTTGAAAGAAAAATTCCTCTTATATAAAACAAAAAAATAAAATAAAAACACAAAACAACTGAAAAGCTCATTCATAACTATTACTGAATTGAAAAATACGGCATCGCGATTATAGTATATGTAAAATATATAAAAATCATGTAAAAAAAAACATTGCATACATATAATAAAAATTGCGTAAAAATACTAAGTTACAAAAGGGGACATGGTGACGTCACTTGCCGCACTTTTTATTCATTGCATTATTTGTTATTTGTGTAGCCAAGTTCAAAGATAGGCCGGTTATCGATTTCGGAAGTGTGATAGAAGCACTTTTGATATTCTACACTTCTGACATTTTTGTCATCTTATAGGCTGCTTAGACACGTGTCTTCATCAAGTGGAAACAACGGACGAGGAGACACATCAGAAGCTGATGCGGAATTGATGTAGTGTTACATATTTTGTAAAATTTTAAAGATTTTCACTTCCGTAAACGAGTGAAATTTTAACGTTCACCTTTCTGAAATGTGGAACCTGGCGCCGAACTACGACTCCTTCAAGAATGCCGCAATTCGGGCCCCGGCTTGAATATTTCCGTCTGAATCAACAAGCTGAAATGCAGCTGGGCACTAATTGGAATAATTCATGAAATTGGTTTATTATTTAAATTGCCCAAGAAATCAATTTGCAAAAATTAAGTAAAAGTTTTAAATTAAAAAAATGTTCAAACGGTAAATTCGCCATGTCTGCTGAGACAAATTCCCAGTACATTTTTGAGCCTTCTGGAACAGAGTTAAATTTTATTTTATCCATTTTTTGAGATCTGGAAACTTTTAAATTCTTTGAAGTAGCCCAGTCCAATTCACATCGTGGTGGGTATTTCAATAATCGTAATTAATAAAATGGACCATTTTGCTTCTCAACCTCTGTCGAAAAGTTTACTTGTTCACCAAAAATTAATTGCTTCATCATTTTCATAAAATTCACCACTATTCCGTGCAACTCTGCTAAAAAAATGAGTACAGCGGCTGTATTCTGTTTTCTTCGGCGACAGAAAACGCAACCAACTTCATATCGCGAGGAACTTTTTTATTCAGAAATTCTTGCGTGTATTTTTTGGATTTTTTTCAATAAAAATATTGAATTTAATTAATTATAGTAGAAAACTTACTTAACATTTATTAAAACAACAAAATGTCTGCAAAACAAGCCTCCAAGAAATGCAAATGGTCGTTGGACTTTAATACAAAGTAAGTGTTGGGGGAAACCACAAACCACCCCATCGAAAGTATATTTAATTCGATTTAATTATCTTATCCCAATACCCAATGTAGCAAAAATTCAGATTTACCCTCGCCGCCTGGTTACAATCCATCTGCCCTAGTCAACCAAACGGAAGTGGTGCGCGATCAGCGGTTGGTAATTAAGAAATCATGGGACTTGGCGTTGGGGCCACTCAAGCAGGTAAAGTGGTGTTTGTTCAATGTATTTCCATCAATAAAGGAACTTTCTTACACCTCAAAAGATACCAATGAACCTGTTCATCATGTACATGTCGGGCAGTTCGATTTCGATTTTCCCCATCATGATGGTCGGCATGATGCTGATACGTCCCCTGAAGGCGATGTTCACAACGCAGGTCACATCGAAAATGGCGGAGGGAGCACAGGGCAGCGGCCAAAAGCTGGTGTACTTCTTGGGCAATTTGGCGAATGTGGGCTTGGCGCTGTACAAATGCCACAGCATGGGTCTGCTGCCGACGCACGCCTCCGATTGGCTGGCCTTCGTGGAGCCGCAAACGCGCCTCGAGTACTACGGTGGCGGGGTTTCGTATATTTAAATCGAAAAGCAATTCTCTCTAATTGGTTATCGAAATTCAATAAATGTTCAAATTTTGTTTCTTTCATTTAAATTAAATCATTTAATATGCACAATAATTGAATTAAAAATTACAACAAATGGCAGAGAAATTAAACTGGATTCCAAATGGAAAAAAAACATTACATCAAAATATACAAATTTGCGGCAAACTCCAGTAGAATCAGTCGATGATCTTCTTGGCGTTCTTTTTGACATCGTGCACTAGCTGCTCGGCTGGCGATCTGGAATGGCAATTATTGGTGGAAACGCATTAGTTAAAAAGTTAAAAAAAGCATTGTAATAATGTAAATTTGCAAAAATTCCATTTTAAAATATGGGACTTTCCTGATGGATTTCGTTTTCTTTAATTGGAAATGTAAGCATACCAAAACGTATGAAGGTGCTTCAATCTTCAATGACTTTAGCATAGACCGAAAGCTTTTATTTTGAGTCTCCATCAGTCAATAAAGTTTTTTTTGTATTAATTTAAATTAAATCGTTTATTTAGAAAAGTATCACTGCTCAATGAAAAAACGAGCGAATATTGGGGTCGAAATTGCAAATGCCCACAAACATTATACTGAATTAGCTAATCCCAATTGAAAATATTCTGGAATAGACGAAGTCTCGAATGAAAAAAAACATTTCCCAAAGGTACCTAATAGGTACTACCAATCGAGCTTTTAGATTGTAATTTCTGTGTCAATTCAAGGTTTTCCTATTGAATATTTGGAATACAAAAACAGGAAGGAAGGAAATTGTATTCTGTTCCCCAAAGTTTTGGCCATATGAATGATAAGCCGTTAACTTAGGAAAAATACCAAAAATCGACAGCCGTGACAAGTTACGATCACCCCGAACATAATGGCACTTGCCTATTTAATATAGAAACTAGGGTTCTCTCTGGGTCTACACTCCACTTCCGGGCGAAAGTGAAATGAAATACCTTCATTTGGTGTTTTACAGTTAATTTTATATGTTAAAATTTCATTCGTTTCGAAGTCAATCGGAGAGTTTTGTTTGAAGTGAAATTATATCATCTCTAAATTTTAGAAAGTCCTTCTCTTTGCAAAAATTTTAACTAATTCCACCGTTATTAATTTTATTCGCAATTTTTTATTACAATTCAAGTAAGCATACCATACCCTGTAAAAATACCAACAAGTATCAAGGTCTACCCCAAATTCTTATCATTTCTTTGCAGAGAAATGCATTGCGTTGACTTTGGTGAAGTGAAAAACATTTGATAAGAAATTACTTGTACTTTCAACAACGATTACAGATAATTCGCCTTCAGAGATTGCGGTGAAACTATGACCATTATACACTATACATTAGTTTCACCAATTGGTGGACAGTATTATCATCATTAAATATTGATGAGCCACAAGATAATTTTTGTTAAATAATCTTGCAAATCGTTTTTAGTCGTCTGGGGAGTTATTTGTGTATTTTCTATAATACACAAACCAAATGTAAACTGATATAGCGAATCAAAGAAGCGAATATGACAATGCATTTTTGCACAATACGATTGCCAAAAAGTCGCATATTCCAACTCGGACTTAATACTTAAATTTCCGATTAAAGAAAACGAATTCCTTAAAAGATTTTTAACTTTCTACACACATAATATTATGCACCTTTAAAGCAAACCTGGTTTAAAGTATGGAAAATTTGTATTGTTTTATTGCATGAATATACTATTTTACAAATACACAAGGAAATTTAAAAAAAATTCCACATAAAATTTATGCTTCAACCAAAGTAAATTTGCAATTGAGAGGTTAGAATTTTGTGCTTCAATTTACTTTGATTTTTACATAGTTTGGAAAGGGAATACGGTTATTATCTTTTATTTTGTTTAATTTATCCATTACTTTCTTTTATAAAAACATTTTTGCAATGCTTAGCGCTTAATTTTAAAAATATAAATAAACTGAAAGTCCCAAAAAAAAGTTCAATTACTTTTTGCGATGCTCGTCGGCCATTTCTTTGATTTTATCAACGATCTTTGAGGGCTCGTCCACTCGTGGCACCTGAAATTCATTAGCAAATAATTAAGTTAGCAAATGCAATAAATTTTCTACTATGTAGCTTAATAAAACAAAGACATACCTCATAGTTTTGACTAAGGTAGATACCGGTGTAAACACCGGCGCCAAAAGTTAGCTGCAAATTGAAAAAGAAATAAATAATTATATTGAAGAAATTCAGTTTAATCCTTTGTAGTCTATGTCAATTCCAATCTAGACCCTACCATAAGTAGTAACACGTAAATTTTCATTATTTTTATCGGAATTTAAATGATAGCAGAATTCATGGATTGCTCTACAAATATTTTATTAATTTTTTATGTCAAAAATTGTATTTGTAATTGATGAGTAGTGGGTAGAAAGTTATTCCCCCCATCACGAAAACTTTGGTAATACCCATTCTGCACAACCAAAAATAATTTCATCATGGATTATGCGATTGTACCACTCCAAAGCATAAAAAGACTACGTCATTGCCCCACATAGTACTTTCGCCAACTATGCAACTTCGCAGTTGAGGAAAGGAAACCCTTATGAAACCCAGAACAATTGACAAGAATCTTATAGGAATTTGTATTACATAATAAATTAGCAGTCTAAATATTCTACGTACAAAATATTTAATAAATTCATGACAATGTCCAAAAGAACCTGAATTTCGCTTTGTGTTTGTGGGCCCCTGTATAAGAATATGGCTAATAGAGAAGAGCAAAGTAAATGGAAATTAAATCACCGCATAAAAATAAGTTAAAATCAGTGTCCACAAAAATTACGCCAATTAGCATATATATTTCAAGTTCTCAGTCAGCCGTTTGTTTCTTCCAATTTCTCCAACTTACCAAAAATTTCAGCATATCGTAGATTCCGGAGCTGTCCACCGCCACTTTGAAGAGTTTTTTTAAAACTGAGGCACAAAAGAAAAACCAACAACAACAAAGTGTTGCGCAAAAAAGAAGAAGCGAATTGAACCGAGATAAGACACTCACACAAAGCAGATATACGAAAATGAAATCAAAAGAGAGAGCACAGAGACGATGACGTTAAAAGCGAAATACAAATTATTTTTGACGTTTCACGCAAAAGTGTTGTTGTTTTCGTTAGGTAATCACTGAGGGGCAAGGGGAAGCACTTTGTTAACTCGGTTGGTTTTGAAAACGATAATCAAAAAAAGTAGTCGATTCTGTAAAGAGTCCTCAAAAAATATATTAAATATTTTGTATTTGATTCTTTTGATAGAACAGGTAACAGATCAAAACGAACTGAAAAAACTTTTCATGCACTTTGGTGTCACGAGGGGGTATGCAGAAAACTCAAAACACGTCCGTTCACTGAACTCACTGTTAATTTTAGTATGCGAAATTAGCCAAACTACAAACTACCTAATGAATATGCTGAAAAATGTTTCGATTCAAGATGACAGCTGTGAGAGCTATGCGACGTTATATATTTGAGATTCTGTTTTCTTATTTCGACAATTCCAAAGGGCAGATTTGTCCACTCTTTGTTAAATATTTCTCAAAAACACATTTTTGTAGGAGGAGACTGAACTTTACATTTTCATTTTCGACTATTTTACACAAGTATTATTTATCATGCATCGATATATTTCTACATAACTACTACCACGTAGCTCAGTGACTCACGATCTAGAGGTGTCGAGTTCAACTCCAGCCCGGGGAGAAAAACAATAAGGGTATTCATCTAAAGTGGGAAACCCCTCGAAAACGCGCAGTTGCTTAAAAGAACTGTCAAATTTCATATGTTTTGACTGCTCATTTGCACAACTGAATCGTTTCCCTGGGGCTTCCCACTTTAAATGAAACGCCCTAATAACGTTCTTTTGCATGGTCAATTTCCTTGTCAAGCAATGGCAAATTTACAAGAGCATAATTTAGCGAAAAAAGAAACATCACTTGATGATTGCGTGTCTGTGAATGAGCCTATTTACACACCAATGACGAAAAATCTAACAAAGTGCAAATAAGAACTGGGGTAGTAAAAACGGGATAGAACATTTTTAATCGAAAATCCATACAAAAAACAAAAGTTGGCAACTCCATGCTTTGTTTATTTACATTTTCATATAAAAACGGCCTTACCATGCTGCATAACATGATAGTGTAAATAGGCACAATTACAGCCAGAAACTTGGCCAAAATCCTTCGGGCCAGTGTGTCATTAATACGATGGAAAACAGGGTATAAAAATTGCCCTACCGACTTCATGCACCGGCAAAAAGTTTTGTGAATTGGCATTTTATATTTGAATTTGACTTTGGCAACACTTTTTGTATTTTCACCACATTTGCGCTTTCATCATTTCGACATTTATCTTTGTTTGCTATGTTCATTTTTGTTTTGGTATTTTAACAAAATTTCAGTGTTACCAGATTAGTGGATTTCCTACTATATTTGGTAGATTTTTAGAGCCAATTGATATAAATTTTGGACGATTGTGAGGTGAATACAATTTCACTATTTTTACAGACATCACAGAATTTTTTTTTTTATTATAAACTTTACTGTTAGTTGATTTTTCATCGATTTTGTGTTCCTTTTAATTTGGCAACATTAACTGTGAAGTACAGTACAAACCGGAAATGCTGTTATTTTTAGGAAAGAATAAATGTAAAAATTAAAGGATATTAAATTTCTATTTATTAAAAACTAAAATTTGGCTACAACGCTTAAACTAATATTTGTCTACATTTTCTATCTTGCAAGAGGTTCGATTTCTTCGATTTAAGTTTACTTCTTGGCCAACACGATCTTATTGAATGGATGAGTTCTGATATATTCCAAGGACCTCAAAATGTAGTCGGGTGTGGGTGGCGGTGTTGGCAAATGATCGCCCGTTGGCTGATAGCCATTCTCATCGGCTGTGTACGACAGTTGAACGGCCTGGCCATCGGGAGCAGTGTAAGAATATGAACCTGACGCATAAGAGCTGCCGACACCGCTTTCCTGTGCCTGTATCTGATTGGAGGTTTCGTATTCGTAGGTGTAACTGCCATCGGCCTTTACTTCATTTTCATATTTCAACACGGTGGCTTGGACATCTTCGGGATTGCCACCAGCATGGGCAAGGGCGAACAGTGTTGTGGCAACAAGGATCTGAGAATGACAAGGAAGAAATATTGTTTTTATTTGTTTGTAAAATGTAATTTAATTATTCCTTAAGTATACATACAATTTTGAACATTTTTCTAGATTAATTAATTAGTTGCTTTGATTGCTTGGTGCAGTGTGAATTTGCTACTGATTTCTCCATTCAATCGAAACACTTTTATATACCTGCAACAGTTTCGATTGGTATAATGTAAATTTTGTGTCATTCTGCTAGTTTTATTACCCTTAAAACCTAAAACCAATAATAGTCACAAGTAATACAATAAAATATATACACAAAATATTTATCATTTTAAATCTACCGACTGCAAATTTTAATTTGACCGCATTTTGTTCGGTGACCTGTTGACCACGGCTCCAATTCCACTCCAAATCCGAAAACAATAATCGTAAAAAATCGACTTATGTCGACGATCGTCGATCGTCGATAAAATGCAGTAAAATAAATAAAATAAATTAGATGAAATAATTTAGTTTCTTTCTTATCTTGACTTGAATTCATAATTATCGAAATAAACACTAAAATATTATTTTTGTTTTTCAAATTTTGCAAATCATATATTGTCATAATGCATAAATTATGCATAATTAATTTAATACGCATATTTGGTGCATAAATTATACTGTGGGCTGTGCTCTGGTAATTAATGTATTAATTGGGCTTGATGCCACTCGTGCCTGCCTTCGACTAATAATAAATTCATAGGAGAAGAAACTCATAAAATGAAAAAAAAAAAAAAAAAACACCCACAATAATACAAAATGCAAAATCATTGGGGTTTGTTGTTGGCTTAGAGGTGTAAAATTTTAAATTATAATTAAATTAATTGTGAGCATACCCTACACACTATTACAACAAACTTGAGTTGGGAAAAGGAAAGGTTCCGGAACCGAAACCATGTGGGAAATGTGTGTTACACAGTGTAATTTATGAAAAATGTTGTTTAATTTTAAATTCCTTTAAAGATATTTTCTTAGTGAAAGAACGTGTTGCATCCATAACTAAATGGATCACAGCACGTTATTTCACTATATGCACATGACACGTTTTTGCTGTTACTCAAACCAGAAAAAGGGAAAAATATCTGTAATTTGATAGAAACTTTTATAAATTCACATTTCAGCTTCTAAATTAAAATTAATTCGGTCTGCAGAATAATTAAGTAAAGATTTAAAAATAAAAGAAAAATTTAAAGAATATTCAAATTATGGATACACAGAGCAAAATATTCAGTGAATATGGTCCAATTTTAATTACAATTGAAATGCTATGTTTGGCTTTTGTAGTATCAAAACGTTCAAATTTAGCAGGGCAGTGTAATTGGTTGGCAAACTATGTAAAGGCCATAGCGTTTTTTCGTTTGACAGATCTGTTTGGGTATTTTATTTATTATTTTTCTGAATACTTTACACCCAAAAGTGACAGTTATTAAATCATTAACGATTTGTTTGTTCATCCAATGTGGATCTGATGAATTCGTGAGAAACTAAATGTGAGCGTAGAGTATAACCAAGTCGGTGTAAATCAAACAGTCATTGGATAGTTAATATTTTTCTTGAAATATATTTTCTGCACCGAACATATTTCAAACTTAAAGAGCTGCATTGTTATTTCGAAAAGATCTAATTAATTTACATGACAATAGCTAAAGCTTCAAATACGATCTGTTTATGCAGTGAACGATCTTCAAGCTGATTTTTTTTGGCTATGGCATAATCGGTGAATATGAATTAATTTCGAAACTAATAAATTGGATTAAAGCCATAAAAAATAGTTTCTTGAAAAATTTCAATTCTTTTTCTTCGCGTTCCTCCTACACTCCTATAGAAAATCACAAAAGCTTGAAGACTGGAAGTGGAGCTAACAAATCATGACCACTTCCAATTCAACGGAATAATGACATACTTAGGCAACTGGCCACCATCTACCTTGAATTACAACAAAATAAGGTTTCCTCTTAAGGAACTTTTGATTTTTTGGATTAAATATTTTTTATTTACAATATTCCATACATATTTACACAATTTTCATACAAAATGCCGTTCAACGACTTTTAACCGCGACGACCGTGGAAGGCGTTATGCTGGTGGCTCTGGGGTTCCTCGTACTGTGGATGATTGCGAATGTATTCCAAAGCCCTCAGAATTTGGTGTGGAATTGGAGGTGGTGTGGGCAAATGGGCACCCTGCGGCTGGAAACCGTTCTCGTCGGCGGTATAGCTCAATTGAATGTATTCGCCTTCGGGAGAGGTGTAGCCGAAACCGCCATTGGCATAATGACCGCCAACACCAGCTTCCTGAGCGGCAATACCATTTGAGGTTTCATAGGCGTTATTGTAGCTGCCATCCTCGTGGATGTCGCTGTGCTCCTTCAAAACATAGGCGTGCACATCGTTGGGATTGCTGTAGGCATGTGTGCTGGCAATAGCAATGGCGGCAATAAGGATCTGAGGATGAAAGAAAGGAGAATAATTGAATGGAATTTTAAAAAAATTTAATAAAATTCTAAATAGTTTTTTACTAAAGGAATCGATTTTCCTAAATTCAACTTACAAATTTGAACATTTTGGTTCTTCTGTGGCTCTCCAGTTGTTTACCAGTGGAATGACAAAACAAATTTAGTATCGAATCTAAAAAATCCAAACTATTTTATAGTCTGTGTGGTTTCATCTTCCGTCAGCATTCAATCAAGTTGAAGTCTAAACAAAACCCACTTTTTTTTTTGGCGAATGCAACTTGAAGTTGTTCATCCAAACAATTGACAACAAAATATTCTCCATTGTTGCTTCGATTAAAGATCAGCCGGGTGAACTAACTTGTCCGAAATCAGAAACTACTTTTCGTTTCCTAATTCACCAACTTTTTTTGCATCAAAATTGGTCCACATAAACAAACTACTCTATTAAATCGAGTTTGCAAAAAAAAAACTAAACAAAAATATTTATAAAAAAAAAATTAAAATATAAACAAATCAAAATTAAATTGTGCGGGCCATCGATGAAGCTTAGGTGCGGTAGATTTTGGGGTGCGGTTCTGCTGTTGCTGGCCGCTCGGATTTGCTTAGACAAATGCATTTGATATTTTTTTCCGTTTTGGCAACTATTTATTTATACATTTAGCATAATTTATTGGATTCGCATGTTTTTCGCCACAATTGGATCTTAATTTGTATTAGTTAATTAGCATATTGATTAGGGGCGGGAACATTGAGATGACGCAGATCAATTTTGAAATAATTTCATGGCACGAGTGAAGGAGTTATATGCGGGTAATTACTAGCTTACCAGCATAGAATTCCGCTGCGGAAAGTAATCAAAAAAGACAAAAAATTCTACTTTCTAAAATCAAACAATTTTCACAATCTAAGCAAAAATTAACGAAATTAAGGACAAAACGTTCAAAACAAATTTGGTGGACCTTATATCACTCCGCCTGTTGTGTAGTCGTCAAGCAGCGTGTCCACTTAATGTTGGATGGCATGCCGATTACAGTGTAAAACAATTTTGATAATTTCAAATACCCCTCGGTGTTTACATATTTTTTCTAGTATTTTTAGGCCTGCTGATCACAAATACATCATCGGTTTTGTCGTGTAACCTCTAGTTTGATTAAAAATGTCCTTGTAAATCTGTATCCTTTAGTATAATAAATTAATACCATAATTTCATAAGTTCATATGATATGATCCTTTACAAAAGAAATCACGTACACTCAGGGAAAAAAAACATAGTAAAATCAAGTACGATCGTATTTACTCCTTAATTTTTTCAACTTAATGGAAACAACTTTGAAATAAAGAGAAAAATACTTAAAATAACTGTTGTCAACGTTGAAACAAAGTTGAACGATTTTAAATCAAGGTCTGGCAAACTTAATATAAATTGGAACATTTTTGAAATAATCGGAAAACAACTTTGAAATAAGTTTGTTCATTTTTGAATTTAAGTTTTAAATTGAAAACAAGTTTGTTCGTAGTTGTTTCTAAAATTTCCAACTTTACCAGACTTTCATTAACGTTTCTACTTGTTTTAAGGTGGTTATTTTTGATTTAAGGTGGTTTTTTCTCTGGGTGTAAACTTCACAACTGGACAAATTGAAAGAGCTGCTGGCTTCATTCGATTTGGAATGAAACAAAAACTTCAGGTAAATTCGTTTTCATTTTTACAATTTTTTTCAAAAGTGTGAAGGAGCGAGGTACGGAAATCGACTATAAGGGATGCAATTTTAAGCAGCATTTATAAGGAGTCACACAATTAAGAAATAAAAACGTTTAACAACAATCGAAATTACAATGGTGAATTCTAACTTTTCTCATATAAAAATTATATTCCCTTACATCAATTATATGTTTTCTCATATCAAAACTATAGGATATTTATCAATTCAAATGAAAACTGTAAATTTGATGTTGGTTTTTGCAAACTTTGCTAATAAAAGGGATTCTATTTAGTACTTTGTAGGATCCCCTTTTCCCCTTTCCATCTAAAAATGAATAAGATTAAGTTTTAAACCAATTAAATAACAATTTCCTTTTTATACATTAATCTGAAATATGAATTGAATGGGTTTGGATATAATCCTTAAGGTTTCTCCATTAATTTTTGTTTGCTGAATTTAACAGCTTCTGCTACGTGTTTCGATTCTAATCGGATTTTCCTATAGCAAATCTCATTCAAAATAAATTAACGCTTGCAAAAAATGTGTATAGTTTTGTCATAGATGGTAATACATATAAGCTATAAATCTTTACTACATCGGACTTCACTTGTTTTTTTCTTTATGGTAAACAAAACTAAAATGCCAAATTGGGTCACTCTACTCAACACAATTAAGAAAGCAATCGAAAATATTGGTCAACTTTAATTTATTGTTTAAAATTCTAAATAATACTTTTGAGTATCGTATAAAAAAACGAAGCAAAATCGTGGGGGAGGGGGGTTGCAGAGTTTTACTGACGCTTCTGCATACAACAAAACACGTTCGACAAAGTTACTAAACAAAAATGGTAAAAAATTAAACATGAACAAAAAATGGAACGGTCTGCAGTTTAGAATTTCGATTGGCGATATTTGTGCTGCTGCTGCTGAGGCTGATGGTAGGGCAAACGTGCCTGTTGCTGCTTTTGATAATGCTGAGCGCTGCCGCCACCTTGTCTGTCCTCCTGATTCGGATGAGTGCGAATGTATTCGAGGGCCTTCAGAATGGCGACCGGAATTGGTGGTGGTGTTGGCAGATGTTCACCGCTGGGATGGAAGCCATTCTCGTCGGCGGTATAGCTCAATTGAATCAGTTGTCCGTCAGGGGCATAATACGCCGATGAGCCGCTGGCATAGTAGCCGCCAACACCGGTTTCCTGAGCGGCAATGCCATTCGTGGTGTCATACTGATACTGGTAGCTGCCATCCTCTTTCGCCTCGCTCTTGAAGCTACGCGTCTGAGCCGAAGCATCGTATTCGCTGGGCAGAGCCTGGGCGCAGACGAGCGCGGCCGTGGCAAAGATGAACTGAAATGAAAAGGAAAAAGTTGCAGTTGAATTGAGTTGATTTGGGTTGGCGAAACACTGAGACTGGCTTGATTTTTTTGTGCACTCGTCTCGTGTGCTTGTGCTAATTCTGGGAAGTCACTTGAGTGACTTACAAGTTTGAACATATTGGACTGAGTGTTGGTGGTGGCGGTGCTGCTGGTGCTTCTTCCGACGATGTTTCCTCTTAAAGGTCTAAGCAAGAATTAATGTATTCCAAAGTGTCCGCCTTGCCATTTATATAATTCGGCTGGATTTAGCCCGTCTCAATGTGCTTGCAACATTTTCAGCAATTTTCAAGATCTTTGTGTTGTTGGGCCAGAGTAAAACAGCTTTTGTTGTTCCAACTTGTGGAACTAGTGGCTGCTGCTCCCATAAATTTCAAAATGGGCTTTTATTTTTTATGTATATTAATTGCCATGTCAGTTGGAGCTAAAACGTTTCGACTTTTTTCTGTTTCATATTTCTTTTTGGTTAGCATCTTTCTAATTGATCCATGGGCGGCGGTTTGCATTTATGTTGAACTCATAAAATCTTTGTGGTTTTGGAACATAAACAAAAACAAAAATGTTGAGGTTTCACGCGAAAAGATGTCGTCACTGATGCTGGTGTGAAGAGTCTTGGCCGAGGCATTCTTTTCATTTGCCTTTGATTGAATTCATGTTTAATATGACAGCAATTAGCAAGTGATCTGCTAATTTGTTTAAATATAGCTTATAAATGTTATATGGTTGGGAGCGTTTAAAAGTCACAAACTTGAAACTTAATTAAATTGAAATCGAAACTGGAAATTGTGGTAATAATTCTTGGGCGTGGCTGGCATGTGTAAATCTGTCAATTTCTATATATTTGAGGAAAAATGTAAACTGAGGCTTGTGACGCCCATCATCTGTTAGCAATAATTAAATGCAAAGCAGAATAACCTTTAGAATAATCACACATGTCAAGCATCTAACATTGAAGTAGCCAAAATTTAAATCACTTTAGCTACACTCTTCACTTTTAATCATAATTGGTAAAACCAAAAAAAAAACAGAAGATTTTTAAATTATTTCATTCTCATACATTTTATTCGAAATAATTAAACTTCAATTTAAAAATCGGTTAAAAGAAGATTTCACACCTTTGAGAAGTTATTCAGATGTGCATTGAATTAGTCACATTTTAATTACTTTTTGATAGCTTGAAATTATTGCCAACAAGTAGAAAAGTTTATACCCACATTCGGTGATACAACAACCTTCTTCTCTGTTCACGAAGTGTTGAACCGTTAAATTGATAAGAAATTAAAGGCATGCATGCTTGTATGTGGATATCAGTACACTCAGAGAAGGAGAAGGCAAATATTTTGCATGATTATCGTGAATTGAAATTCTATAATTAACAGTTCTGAACTAATTAAACATTCCTGTGGAAATATGAACTTAACTCAAAGTTTTGAGACACACTGAAATCCCCTTAAACTGCTTAGCTACATAATCCGCTTTACTAAGTAAAATTGTCGTATACCTCAATTTGGACCCTAGTCAAGGCATCCGTAATCGAGCACTCAAGGCTGAAACCCATAGAAACTTCACTATGTCAATGCGTCAAAATATAAAATTCGTCCGTCTTTTTGTGCATTGAACGTTTCACAGTGATTTGGCAGCACCGGGAACTTCTGTGTAATTTGTTAATGTTTTGAAGGATTGATGTAGTGAACTATTCTTAAGGTTTGAGCCTTGAGTGCTTTGCAAAAAAAAGTTGTGTTTTACAAAAATTTCCGAAATTTCGGTGATTGTATTAAGATTTGGAAAATAATTAAAAATGTTTTCGTCGCTCTCATAAAATTTTACCAAAAACAAAATTTTTTAAAAAATATTTTCTAAATTCAGGAAATTATTGAAAAGTAGTTTTATAGAGAAAAATAATCTTGTAACCCCCAGGAATAAAGTTCGAAAAGTGGGTAAATTTTAGAATACAGTTGCCGGTCAGGTACGCAACGGGTTAAGCTGTCCTAATATCCATTCGAAAGGTATTTTTTTTTAAATTTTTTCTACTTTAACATAAGTTTTTTTGTAAAAAAAATTGGAAATTTCTGAATTGTTTCTAGTCTAGCGCAATGAATTTACATCCGATTGTAAAAAGTTTACATGTTTTTAAAGGTATGTTTTTCCCGTATCAAATGCATGTTAGATATATTTAAAATCCAATCATAACTGTATTTTTGAAGAACTATTATGTACATGAGAAAAATGAAAAATGCATAAATGCGATTTAAATGGTTTTAAGAATTGATCTAGAAAAACTGGGAGACACGGGTATTTTTTTTTAGCCCCCTCTAACAGAATCTGTCGGTCCCGATCATGTGCGTTAACAAACATTTTTTTTTGTCGAACAGTGTAATAGGTCAAAGTACTTAGTAGACTCATTAAGATTTTCGAGTTCGAAAATTTTTATTTTCGAAAAAAATACATACGAAAATTGACAAAAACCAACAATTGCAAAGCCTCCTTAATTTTAAACAAGAGATAAAGCCAACAGAAAAAGCCATTCGAAGACCAAAAGAATATACAAATAATAGTTTAATTGGGTCACATTGCTCCAAAATGAGCGAAAGGGTTAATATTCAATATTTTTTGGTGTGCATATTTACGCGACATACCCATGTTTTTTGTTTGACCTAAGGCAATGAATTCCTTTGTGATATGAATTAGTTTTGAGCAAAACAAAACATTCCGCAAAGACTGAATTTAATTTAAATATAGAAAATCTAATAATTTAAATTCATAGCAGAACTTGATAAATGACAGAGTAAAGCAAAAAAGGCCAAACATTGTTATTATTAGTATTATTAGCGTATTTGAAAGCGAACACACCGACAACAAAGAACAACTACAACAAAAACGGCCCGAGTGTTAAAAGAAAGAAATCAAAAGTGAAGCTGCTGGTGGCTGGTGAGCTCTGATCAATGGAATGAAATGAATGGTGTTGAATGGCCAGTGCCAGTGCCGCCACACACACTAAAGTGGTCAATTTAATAAATTAGCAACTGACACAAGTGGAGCAGAGTGTTGGACACGTACGAATCGTCTCGCAAATAAATAGATGGAAAAACGATAACGATTTCGTTTTCGATTTCGGACACCATCATCATTCATCATCGTCGCATCAGAAAGTTACATAAATTTGCATAATTTAATGGAAACGGAGGCGAGCTCCGAGCTCAGCCAGCTTGCGGCAACCTTGATAAGGTGCTGTTTGGCGAGAAACAACAAATGAAAAGTACATACAATCGTTTGGTTTGGGTTTATTTTACTTCTTTTGTTGCTGTTGTTGTTGTATTTTTCTTTATCGTTCAATGTGAATTTTATGCATTTCATTGAATTTAGGTCAGTTTGCTAAAAATACATACGCATCATCGTACAGCATATGCGGCATGTAGCCGCAGCCACTGGTGCATTGAATTTAAAAGGTCTTAAGCATGGGCGAAGATGGATCGATGCTTTAATGGAATCGTCGTCGTCGTCGTCGTCGTCGTCGTCGGAAGGAGCGCATCTTCTTTTCTTAAGAAAACAAGTCAGAAAAAAAACCCCCAAACATGTACGTTTATACACACACAGTCACATACACTTTTACTTTCGATAACGAATGTGGTTAAACTTCACCTGTCGAAAAACGTGTTTCGGTGGAAGCCACACAGAATTGGCATGTTAACAAAGTGTCTGACTGTGGCAAGGTCGTTCACTTGTTCCTTAAATCTTCTGGTTTTTTTCTTTTATCTTTTTTCCCTTCGGTTTTGGTCTTAACTGCTCTGACAAATGTGCTGCAATAAATTCTCCGTATTCTCCGTTTTTATTATTCATTGAAAAATATTAAAATTCAAAACTTTTGGGCCTGGTCGCATCTTGAGGTAGCAGTGGGAAAATGAGCTTCAAGTGCATTTGTCACCACAGAAAGAAAATTACAACTTAATATTCTTAAGGCGGTGTATGATATATGAGAAGTGCTTTAGAAAACTTGTAGTGGAAATGGTTTTGTTTTTACAATGTATGAAAATTTTACTGTTTTTTAAAATTTTTTTTACCAGGTTCATATTTGATTTTACAATGTTTGTAGTATTATAGTGTATTATAGTAGGCTAATAGTTAAAATTTTTAGGTAAAATAACCAATATTATTGTTAATCAGGGTTTTTTATTATTTACCACGTTCGACAATACTTTTTACCACGTTTATATTTTACAATGCCGTTAAAGTGGCCATATTTGATAAACAAATATTGTGGTTAACTTTACTATAAAAGGAAAAATATATGGTTCATAACCGGTTCTTTAAATATTTACCACGTTGATAATAGATTTTACCATGTTTATTGGAAATTTGACAATGGGCATAACAAAAAAATATTTATACAAATATGGTAGACTTAAGCATATGAAGAATTTTTATAATTTCATTTAAATTTTTACATAATTTTTATATTTAATTTTACAATTTTCTAGAATTTGAGAAATTTTATTTTACGCCAATACTTAATTAATCATTCAATGAATTTTAATGTCTTTAATAACTCATACATTCAATCAAACTCTTTTGTATAGTTTTTCTCAGCGTGCAGCAAACATGTTTGCGTGTATTGTCTTGTTGCTGGCCCACAATATGTCCTGCGGTGATTACTGTTCACGATAAAAAAGCTCTTTTCAAGTTCAAACCGTTCAAGAGGCGTACAAAAAAAGAATACAAAAAAAATAAAACGCAAACCGCGTTAACCGCAATGAAAAATTATTATTGAAAATAAAAATTAAAAACGCTTTAAAGAGATTAATACAATTCATTTTATTGGCGCTGGTGAACTTAATATGCTCATTAAGTTAAAGCATTTTTAATAGTATTTTCCGTTTTATAACCTCCCTCGGCCACTTTCATCATGCTTTCGGAAATTTTAATATTTATTGAACATTTAATTGAATTGGTATCGTTGCCTTTGTATCAGACCGGTATCGAATTTCTTTAAATTTTGCATTTGCCACGACTTACCATATGAGACCACAACTTAATGTGCTAATTTACATTGATAATTTTCATAAATTCATATCTTTAAATCTCGTATGCATATGCGTCTGCATCGAGTTCATTTTCAGTTTTTAGCTTTCCGTGCGTTTTTTTGTTGGTTGGATTTTAATAAGTTTATTGCACTCGGTGCTGCTCTGACATTTTGTCGTGAATTTATAGTAATGGACATGTTTCCAAATGCATTTTGTACTTAATGCATATTTGATGTGATAGGAGTGTGTTTACAGATCACAGAACCAGTAATGTTAGAAAATGTATGTGGTTTTTGTGGAACTTTTCGAAGGTTGTCTTCGGTACGCCAAACAGGCTTTTTCTGTCCGTTAAAACTTAATTCAATTCAATTTTAATATACTTTGAATTTATGAGAAATTGTGAAATGTCACATTTTTTTGTATAATTACACAGTGCTCAGTGCACAAACACCTCTTGTGGGACCTACAATTCCACGCAGAGGTTTGCTAGAACATTGGATGGATGTTGCATAAAACCGTGAGGAATATGGTTGAGGTTAGTGTACTCGATATCGAGGCATTTGGTTGACAGGTTACTATTTTTGTATGAACTCCCTTGAATACCCTTTATATACGAGGACGATTCCATACTGAAACATTTTTAGGTATTTTTGTAATAATTTTAAAATACAAAATTTTTTTATAATTTACATTTTTAATTCATTCCCGTTCCATTTTCCATTTTGTTACAGTCCATTTCTATTTCTGTTTCATTCTAATGCCATTCCCATTCCATTTCCAATATCATTTCCAACCAAATAAAATAAACGATGACCGAAAGTACAGAAACTTAAGGGGACACTTTTTATAGATGGGAGGAGTGGGTTTTATCCGATGAGGCAGTTATCGTTTGATCTACTTAGGACGTGATGCTGATCAAGAATATATACAGGGTGTCCCGTCTTTCAGTATAATTAATACAGGATGTGGTTCCTTGGGTCGAAACAAGAAAACAGTTACATGGAAGGGACAGAGTGTCCATCTGACCCCAGTTGGGATCTATGTCGTATGTCGAAATGTTCAAAAATGCCATTCATCAGGGTGGTGAACGGCGAAGTCGATAATTTTGTTTTTTCTTGCACCACTCGCTGAATAAAGAACCAATTTGGTTGTTCCTTTGATTTATCTAGAGAGCATGGAGCTCGAATTTAGGATCTGCACAGCTGGAACGGTTGGCGGCCGTTGATTTTGATTAATTTTGCCTGACCTGCTCTTTAAACCAATTAATCCCATGCAAGTAAAGTAAAAAATTGCCTTTCAGATCAAATTCGAAAGGTAGACGAAAACTTTCAGAAAGGTCATAAACCCCACTGCAATCAAAGGTCGGATCTATCAAAACTTGGCAAACAGAATATTTAAAAGCTTTTTCAATTCATTTGATCATTCTCCGGCAAATCGTAGCTCCTGCTATTAACAATGATTTCCGATTAGTCCCATTTGGACGCCATTTAAATGCCGACTGATTTTCTTAGACTAAAACGCAGCAGGCGATTGTCAGTCAGTGACACGCGGAATTGACCTTTACTAATCTGGAAATATTTCGTTTCAATTATCAGTTCATCTCACATACTGAGAGAACCGCACACACAATCAGCCAGAATGGGGAGAGTAGGCATCACCATCAAACGAGAAATACTCACATGCGTATTAAGTAACTTTTACAAAACATTAGCGAACATTTAATAAAATTGAATATTCGTGAAACAAAAACTGTTAGTGGAGTAATTAATCAAAAGTCGTAAAACTAATGAAACAGAAAGTGTCGAAGACGCTCATACTTAGTCAAGTCAATTTTAGTTTTAATTTCGATAATAATCGCTGCCAATCGTTTCTGAGTGAAACCAAATGATTTTGTTGAGTAAAAACCGTTTTCAATTTGTGCGGTACGAAAATACATTTTTCGTAAAAATTTTAATTAATGAATGGAACTCGACATGCGAGATAATTGATGGATATGCATAATCGTAAATTTACTCCAACACATGCTGCCGAAAATGAGTGAAGACGAAGAAAATGATGGTAATGGCAATTGCTGTGAAGATGTGTTGATGAGATGAAGTTGAGCAAAAAAAATATAATAAAAAAATTATTATATTTTTTTTCAGCAAATTATGAAGCAAAAATAAATACAAATACAAAAATGTACACCATTAACTGTAGTAGAAACCGAATTGAGTGTGGAAGTGTGTGAATTGGAGTTGGAATTAAGAGTACCTCTCTCCGCGTATGTGGGTTTTTTTGAGCTTACACAAATATCTTGTAATAGTATTTTTGAATTTATTTTTTTTTTTGGCAACTCCACAACTATTTCCAGTTTTAAATGTTTCTCGTAGCCCGACTGCAATTATGTTCTTCGCCTATAAATGCGAAAAACTTTGCTGTAGTTGTATTAAATACATTTCAGACTTTTAAGTCACAACAGCTCATTCAGCATAAACAAAACTAAATTAATCCATCAAAAATGTTCAAAATTGTAAGTTAAGGCGACTATTCGCCAAAAAGGATTCGGCAACAGAATTACCAAACCGAACTTACTTTACTAATCCCTTTTGAAATCATTTCCAGTTCGTACTGACCGTTGCCCTGTGCGCCTCCACTGTACTGGCTGGCGGCGATCCCAACGATGTCAACGCTGAGGTGCGCACTCTGACCAACGAAATCAAGGACGACGGCAGCTACAACTATCAGTTCGAGACAACCAACGGCATTGCTGCCCAGGAATCGGGCGTGGGCGGCCAATACGCCACCGGCTCGTCGCAATACTACTCGCCCGAAGGCCAACTCATTCAGCTCACTTATACCGCTGACGAGAACGGTTTCCAGCCACAGGGCGATCATTTGCCCACACCACCACCAATTCCAGAGGCCATCCTGAAGGCTTTGGAATACATTCGCCTGCATCCCGAGGAGAATGACGAAGGCTACGGCCAGCAGCAATCGGGCGGACAACAGAACAATCAATATTTGCAAGAGGGAAATTATCGCAAATTGTAAAGAATATCGTTTTCTGTTTAGGTCATGAGTTCATGACTTGGGGGTGACAAACAATTTGTCCAATATTGTCATTGTTTTGGGGTTTAAGATTTTCTGAATTGCGTCGAGTGGTAGTTGCTTTTGTTTCTTATATCAAAGAGTTGCTGTGAATGCGTTAGAGAATGATTTTGTACGTGTTAATAAAGAATGAGTTTTTGTTGAACAAAAATATTTAAAAATAATAAGAAAACGTTTGTTTACTCTTGGGCAGTTGTGAACGTGGCATAAAGAAGGCTTGTCGGCAAACAACCCACTGTAGAAAGAATCTGGCAAGTAGGTAACTTTGTCGATTTGGTTTGGATGCTTCGCATCTCAATATTTTTTTTTATTTTTAATGATTCTTTGGAAATACATTTAAATACTTGGTGAAAGCTTGTATTGAAGGTGAAGAAAGCTAATAGCAAAATAATTATAGAAACGCGTATATTAATGGAAGTTTAAACTAAATTTTAACCTTTCACCAAAGAAATAGAAATTTCTAATGAACATTTCTTATTTCTAATGGTTATACAATTAATTCTCTTTTGAGTTAAAGTGAAAAAATGCATTCCAAAATGAAATAATGAGTCAAATAGCTGTTCATATAGCCAATTCTATGTAGTATTTGAACCAGCGTTCTCACTCTACTCCTGTCGGAGGAGATCTACTACTCTCGCATTGATTTAAAAGTTTCTACTTCTCTCCTCCGGTAGTAGATTATCTACTCCCCTCAAGGTATTTTCTACTATATACTATTCCTCAAAATTGTATGGGAGTTTCATACTATGCAAAACAACTACTCTTTTTACAAATCTTCAACCCTAACAATATTTCTACACAAAATTTCCTAACAATTAAGTAAAAATTAGTCACGATATTAATCCATTAATAAGTAGTCAATAATCAAGAATTCTTAATCATAAGAACTGTTAAAAGGGAAAATCATAGTTTGTGATTTGTGTTTGCTTGATGTGTTCCACTTAAACATGAATTATTATTTTCCCTTTTGACATAATTTATGACCAGATTGAATAAATTGTGAAAACAAAAATCATAAATTATGATTAATAATTCATAATTGTAGGCTTAAGTGAGAATAAGTAAATCATTCGTAATAATAATTTGAGCACATATTTCCAATTAAATAAATTAAATTTTTTTTTTATTTGTCTAATTTTTTACCTTATTATTTATTTAATTTTACTTTTTTATTTGCCTAGAATAATTTGTAATAACTTTTTCACAAATTCAGTTATCCCGGAATTCGAACCGACATCCTCTCCAGTCCGGACGCCTAACCGATTCGGCTACCCTGGCATTATTGTAAAATATTGTAAAACATTTCTCTCCGTGTACTCCTTTCGTAGAATTTCTACTACTCTACTCAAGAAATTATATATACCCCCTTTCTTCAAATCTATGAAAATATTATTTTTTTGTCTTAAACTTCTTTATTTATAGAAAAGAAGTCTTAAATAAAATTAAAAAAAAAATACATTAAAAAAAACTTTTTAACAAAAAAAAGAAATTGAAATTTTTTTTATTAAAATGTATATATAACATATTTTAATGCATTTTTTTGTTTACGAACTGTATTCATAATATCATTATACCCCCACACTCACTGTGGCAGGGTATACTCACTTTGTCACAACGTTTGTAACGCCCATAAGGAGACGTGTCCGGTATGGAAAAGTATATATATTCTTGATCAGTATCACCTCCTGAGTCGATTTCGCGATGTCCGTCTGTCTGTCCGTCTGTCCGTCTGTCCGTCTGTCCGTCTGTCCGTCTGTCCGTCTGTCCGTCTGTCCGTCTGTCCGTCTGTCCGTCTGTCCGTCTGTCCGTCTGTCCGTCTGTCCGTCTGTCCGTCTGTCCGTCCGCACGATAGCGGTCGCAGTTTTGGAGATATCGACTTGAAACTTTGGGTACATGTTTTTCTCGTGAATACTGAGATCAAGTTCGAGAATCAGCCAAATCGGACAAAAACTGGGCGTGGCTCCCATACACCGAAAAAAAAGGTAAAAATTTTTTATTGTTGTATTCGATTGGAAATGTTTAGAAACGTATTTTTGACATGGTCCGAGGTTCCGAAGCCACATATATAAGGGTCTAAATGGGGTCTTGAGACCAATTTTTTTTTTTTTTGTGGATTTAATTGGAAATGTTTAGAAACGTATTTTTGACATGGTCCGAGGTTCCGAAGCCACATGTATAAGGGTCTAAATGGGGTCTTGAGACCAATTTTTTTTTTTTTTGTGGATTTAATTGGAAATTTTTAGAAATGGATTTTGGACATGGTCCGGGCTCCAAAACCACCTATAATTGGCTCAAAATAGGGTCTTGAGACCACATTTTTATATGTTCGAGGTACTTCTTCCTACTGTGTGGGGGTATTTCAACTTCGGTATAGCCGAAGATAGTCCACTCTCTAGTTTTTTTTTCAAATCGATTGTGAAGTACAGTTTTGATACTTTTGGTCACTATGGTTATGGAGCTCATCTTATTTTGATCTGGTGTTGAGTATTGTTTGATAGATAAAATACTTTCAACTCCAAAATGCAAAATAATTTTTGGAAATCGAAAAAAAATGTCTTGAAATTTTTACATTGACGCGATCAGAAAAATATTTTTTTTTAATGTTTCTTTTAATTTTATTGGAAAAAAATTATAAAAATAAATAAAAATAATAAATATGCAGGTTTTACTTCCATAGGACATGCAATGTAAAGTTATCCGTTTGTGAAGCGTTTTACGGTGTCAAGCTCTAACTAAACAGCGCATATGAAGCGCTGTTGATGCGCTTGAATTACAGCTGGGTATTTTTTGGTCCGACAGCACATTTTTAATGAGGAAGCGTGTACAGGAAAGTAACGTTGAAAATCGTAAATCACAAAAAATAAACCCCAGATTCACGAAAAAATTGTGCTTAGGAGAATTCAGGCAAACCAAACAAAAATTGTAATTTATGTGAATATGGATCAGTGCAATTCTCTATCTCTCAAATATATACCAAACCTGATACCATTTCGATGATTTTCATGATTTAGCAGCAATGAAATTAATGAATTGACAACCTTGCAAATAATTACTTTTCCAAACAATTTATTTAACAAGTTTATTTAACAAAAAAAATAAAATTTTATATTAATTACGAAGAAATTATAAAATCGGCACTTCCGTTTACACACTTTTACAAAAGCATTTTGCAGGCCACCTCAATTAAAACTATGAAAAAGCAATAACAGCTGATTGCGATCAATAACTATGTGCTGGGTCATCAATATTAAATGAATCATTCGAGTTGAGTGTGAGTACTCGTACAATGTTCATTTGGCTACAATAGCTTGACTTCATTGTACAATTTGTAAACATGAGATAACAATCTGCTGGCATAACATACGAACGACCGAACGAGACATACCACAAAATGGTATTTGATAAAGTGGGGGCAAATAATTTAATTACTGTTGAATGCTAAGCTAAAAGTATCTTTATGTACAAAGGAAGTGTAATTTGTTTTGAATTTCAGGCCAACCAAAACTCAATCAATATGTCATTTAAAGTATAAATCAACCAATTTCTATGTCATCTGCCCACTTTTCCGGTTTTGTCATTAGATTGCAAAAATACAATTTTTAAAAGCAGCTACCAACACGGCTGTACATGGAAAAACCGATAATCAATTTGTAAAAATTGTTAGAAAGCTTGTTGGTTTGGAATTGATTGGGAAAGCTACTTTAAGAATGCTAAACAGCAAACTATTTAGTAAATATTTGACATAACATTTTACTTAAATTCACTGATTTAATTATTTTACCAAATCACTTAGATGATATTTTTCAGTGTGATTGGCAACACTGAGTCTCTAGCAAATCTATTAAATATTTTATCGCCCATATTGCAGCAGCAAAACGTAGACTTAAATTTAAATTAAAAAAAAAATAGTTTATAAATTAAGCAATACTTGGCCATACACTGAGGCGGTTGTTAACAAATTTGTGTGCAACAAATTGTCAACTTGACGTTTATGCTTCAATGAATGGCAACATTGCCAATTTGAAGTGTGACCACAAAATGCTGGCCAGTGGCAGTCGTCGTCGTTGTCGCCGTTGTCGCTGTTGCTGCTTATCTTCGTTAAAACTTTTGAACTTAATCAGATTCTGCGACAGCGACAGCGCCGCATTTCATCACACTCACGGCATCAATTTGCTGGAATTAGCTTTTCGTGTGGCCGAATCGATCTTTTGACGCCCGGTTTTTTCTTTGGTCTGGGTTTTATTATGGATTTTCGGTCAATCGTTTGGCTTGTTGCAATTTGATTTCTTTTGATGTTTCGTGTTGTTGTTCGGTTGTAAATCTATGAATAATAAATGATTTGATTATATTTTATTGTCAGTTATTGTAAATGTGTCGTTTGGTATAAAAACATTTGTGGTCAATGTTAAGGGCATCAGTTGTGCTACGAATTTTTAATACGCCAATTCATCTGTTTGGAGTTGAGTTCATAAAACGCATCATTTGACAAAATGTTCAAATTTGTAAGTGTGAAATTTGTGCGAACAAAACTAGTGTAAAAATTGATTTAAAAAATATTGTAAAAATTAAAAAAAATAAAAGTTAAAATCCTTGAAGGAAAGATGAAAAAATTTCAAAAAAATAAAGAAGAAAAATTTGAAAGTATGCCAGCCGTAGGACAGTAGCTACATAGAAACTCTGACTTATGATAGAAAGATATCTGGTCTGATTCCTTTTTGAAATTTTTCTAAATGTCCACCACTTTGAAGCGCCACACAGACCACACTCAATACCATTCACTTATATTCTTTATATAAAGATTGTAGACCTTCTTCGGTGGTGTGTATCTAACTCGAACGTGCCGCAGTTTAACGCGAAGATTTTTTAACTTTTAGTCCAGTGGTTGCGGCTTCTGCTATCGCGTTGAATGTTGCTCGTCCAAGAATCTTCCATCTACTTCGGCTTAAAGCTGGACAATTACAGAAAGGATGTTGTGAAGTTTCTTCCTCGTCTGGTTCATTGCAGTTTGCTGCACAAATCAATAGATACGAGCCTCATTGCATTGTGGCCAATGAGACAGTGTCCTGTAGTTATAGAATTTGCCATGAAACGCCTTACAATTCGACATAGACTGCAGGCCCACCAGAGCCTCACAAAGTAGAATTGTCACGTTAAGTTCACTTTAAGGATTAGTTCAATTAGTTGCCTTTCTCTTTAGTGAAGTAGTTCTTTTGTACACCAAGAGAAAAAAATAATAGTTTCGCTGTTAAAAACCATCCGACAGTCGAAAAATTGTTAAATTGACAGTGAAAACTGTTAAAATAAAAGCGAAAACTGATCATTGTAACAGTTTTCGCTGTCAATTAAACAGTTTACCGACTGTCAGATGGTTTTTAACCGTTTTTGTGACAGTTTTTCTCTCGGTGTAGTTAACTACTTCAGTAAAATAGTTCAATTCAATCATTTACTAAACCATACCCGCAAACCTTATTTCAGTTAATAATTTCATCCCTGCTGGCGCTCACACTGGCCGACTACGATTCGACAATAACGCGTTACGCCAGTCAAGTGGAAATTGATGGATCGTATAACATTGACATTGCCCAGTCGAATGGGGCCGAATTCAAGGAGACCGGAATTGGTGGCCAATATGCACAAGGCGCCTACGAATATTATTCGCCCGAGGGTGAACACGTTCAAGTTTCGTACACAGCGGACGAGAACGGCTTCCATCCCGAATCAGCTGTGCTGCCAACACCACCGCCTATTCCAGATTACATTCTTCGAGCCATTGAGTATATACGTGAACATCCGACGGCAGAAGAGCTGGCCGATCAGCAAGTGCGAGCAGCGCAAATTTAAATTATTACGAAAAAATAAAATTTGAATGATTTTTGTTCAAACGCCAAATCCTCGAAGTAGATGTTAAGTGTCATATTTAGTTAAGACTACATTAGAAATTAGGTTACCTTCGTTAATGAAAGAAAAGCACATTGTCATTACTTTGTTAAAATTCACAACACACAACAAATAAATTAAAAACAAAAATTAAAAAAATACTGATTTATTTCAGAGCATTTGTTCTGTTCTGTTTTGCTGTACATACACATAGGTTTTATCTAGTTTTGATTAATGATGATGATGACGATGATTGTGTGAAAAACTTCATTGGAGTTTCGGTTGTATTTTTTTTTTGTTTGCTGCAGTCATCTCAGAATTACCACAGAGCACATTTTTCGTCGGTACTGCTATTGTTTCGCTTAAAGTTCTAGGTCGTTTCAACACAATAAAGTATGTTATTGTTGGTTTTGTACTTCAGCTTCAATTAAAATTAATGTTTGCGTCACAAAGACAACAAAGGCCGCGTACACGTAATTTACACCCCCGCTGTGTATGGTGTGATGGCGGCTCTGAGTGTGTTTTGATATGCAAAGTTCGAAGGGGCATTTATGATCCAAAATAAAATTTGGGTCTTTGCTTTAAAACGGAAGTGATTGAAATGTGTTGCATTACTTAGAGCAGTAAGATAAGTATATTAGATGGAGGATTTTGGAGAACTCAAATCACAATAGGGACATTCACTGTTCGTTGGATTTCGTTCAATATTTTTAGCAAATATGGTGCGATACACCATAACAGCTGTGAACATTTTTAAACAAATTTCTACATTTTTAACATTAACCGATAATTCACTTTTTTTAAATAAATTATTTAAGACTAGATTTATATAATTCATTGCAATAAATCGATTAATAAACCATTTTCTTGTATAGATTAATGAGAAATTTGGTTAAGTCGATTAATTAGATCGTTAAATCGATTAATCAGTTACATAAATTAGTCAAGAATAAATTTCAATAATTTTAGTAAGTCTGTTAAACTGCAATTGCAATAATTAGAATGATCAAATTTTCGATAAATCAACATTTTTTGCCTATCGATTAATCAATGAAAACAAAATTTGTACTAATCAAATAATGGGTAATTCCGATGAAGCGATTCTTTAGAAATTCCGATAAATCGATTTATTAGAAATTTCGATAAATCGATTTACTAAAATTTTTCGATAAATCGAGGATTTTATCAATCTAATAACCACAATTGCTTAATTAAATATTTCGATAAATCGATTATTCAATGATTTTATCAATCTAATAACCACAATTGCTTAATTAAATATTTCGATAAATCGATTAATGAACAATTTTGGTAAATCAATTTGTGCATGACTTCTCTAAATCGGTTAGCCAACAATTTCAACAGATTCATAGTCGCCGCATACTTCCTTCAAGTTGAAATAAAATCAATAGAAACACGATTTACACTCAAACATGAAATGCTATTAGCTACTCACAAAGGTTTGAGGCTCTTATCCAAGCAGTCAAAGTTCTTTCGAATCTCTAATTACCATTGTTTTTGCTGTAGTGTACAAATTCCAATAGAAAGGCGTCTACAAACATCTTAGTTCAACAAATAAATATCCACTTCGCCCATAACACTTTTTAAGATTACAGGCAAAGTCTAGAATAATATGTAGAAATGCTTTTGGTACGTGTGGAATTGCCTTTTCATGCCATGTCAGGGAATGAAATGGAATTGTGATGGGATGCGTTGCGGCTCTTTTGTTTATTTTGTATTTGAAAAGGCCATATTGCCAATGTTACTACTTTAAAGTTTTCTCTTGAAGGATGGCACAATTTCAACTAATCGATAGCCCTACATTGTATCGTATATTTTTCCAATATACTCCGTAAGTACTACTTGTGTAATATTATTATGTATTAATATTTAGCTTATAATGAGATAATTAACACGATGTCAGTAATTACAGTCTTCATCGGAGTCAAACAGACAAATGCACATCCCAATAGACTCAGCTTCAAACATAATAACAACCATGACACAGGCATTCCACATGAGCGGCGGCAAATGTTAAATGGCAAAAGCGACTTCCTCTCTGCAAAGATGTGCGTATGTTGGCGCTGCAACGAGAGTACAAACACATGTATTTAGGCGCGCACTCTATGCGACGACATAAACGAATAGCTTCTAATTGGATTTATGCATTTTGTAATTTGCAGCAATGGAATTTGCTGTCAGCGAAATGAGCTCCTTTTCAAAGATAACTGAAAGCAGCTGGGGTGGTCTGGGTGACGGTGATTGAGCGGAATGGTTGCCTGTGCCGGAAGGCATCCTTGGAGGTTTCGGTGTGACAGCTGTTCATGTGTGTGACATGTTAATGTGTGTTGCCGTGGCGACATATGAAGTGGGGCATCAACATCATCATCGCCATCTTCAGCGATTCACATTCGAAAAATATTCGTTCGACTATGATGGCCCATTGTTGCGTTGGAGACGCATTTGTGCGTTTAACCCAATTTGCGCGTTGATTCTGTGCTCAGACGCATTAACATGAATAATGAAAGGAAAGAAAAAATTCTATTGCTGGCATTGTTTCACGTTCACGGATGGTTGTACATCGCGGGTGCGTCTGGCTGTGCGCTTGGTGAGTGCAAGTGATTGTTTCATATTATGAGGATTAAAGTGAATTATGGCATTTGAAACTGGAACATATGGCACAGAAAATGAGGAGCATTTCAAATGATGTGGAAGTACATAAATTAGAAAAATAAATAGTAAGCAAATGGTAAATTGTAATGGTTAAGGTAACAATTAAACGATTAGCCATAATTGTGTTGCCTTCGTGAATTCCTTTGAAATGTTGCTTCAAAGACCAATTAAAAAGTATTTTCCACACACAGGGAGTATAAAACCAAAACCAGCACGTGCCATCGACAAGTTTATCGCACTTTGCATAAATGTGTGCAGTACACATGAAAAGTTTCCACAACTTTGATATCTTATAAATAACACATCCGGCAGAAACCGCCAACTGTCTTGTGTTGACACTTGGCAGCATCAATGTGCACAGGTTTACATGCATCCTTGGTGTGTTCTCCAATATTATTATTGACTTTTGTGTGAAAATTGACAAGAACATTTGAACTTTCCATTTCGAACAGATTGCAGTGCACACATGAGCGCGCTCAGGGAAATGAAGTCAACGGCGTTGGTTGACTTTGTGCTTTGCTGTATTTGTTTGTGTGCAATTGTCAGCTGTGTGAGTATAATTTGTTTAATATTTGCGAAAAAATCAAGCATATGTTGAGAAAGTATCAGATACTCCTTGTGAGTCTATGATTTGATTTTGATTCAGAAAACTGAAAGAGTTGCGTTTAAATGGAAATTGCATTATTTTTACTATGTACACAAAAATCTCAAGGGTACATCGGTTTTGTCTCGCTGTTTTGTAACAGCATCAATCAAAATAATCAGATGATGGGAATTAAAATGGAATTTGAATTTGAATGTTAATGATTCCTAACACATAAAAAGTTAAACTTTATCTTAAGCGACAGTTAACTAAAGAATACTTATATAGAGAAAAAAACGTAAAAAAAACTTTATGTCGCTTACGTTAATTTTGCGGATATGTTCAATAATGGTTCAACCCAATACACAATATCATGGTGAATTTTACGAACTGATATAGCTTGTGGAGAGATGTAGGGTTAGTTTTGTGATATTGACGATGATGAGGTTGGACCAATTTAGCTGCAAAAGACTCAATTATCTTACTAGTTATCATTCAGTTATCATTTACTGTATAAAAAAACCAACTTTGCAACATTATAGATACTTAGACTTAGATACTTAGTTCTATCAACGTTCTCCATTTACTTTCACTTCCACTTTCATTGCCAAAATCATTATTGATGCTATTCATTTTTATCTAAAAATCCTCAGGCGTAATATCCATTCTATTTATAACAAAGTCCTACGTTTTATTCTATTCAATATAAAAACAAACTTTTCCTCCATACGAGACACGATCTGAGAAGTTAAGTACTTTGTGTACATATGCCTGAAAACTTCACACGCCGCAGACAAAAAATTATTTTTCCTTCAAGCGCCTTCAACACCTTTCCCTTTGGTCCCTTGACGCCACTTCAATACAATCACATTGCTGCCGAGTGTGGCCGCTTGATACGAATACGAATACGAGCATATTACCTTGTCTACAAATAACAGGTGAATGGAAAAAGGCAAAGCAAAAGAATCTCAAATGTAAACAAAGAGGTGCAAATAAAACGTTTTTATTTGCAACCTAGGAACTGTATTCGTAGGGATTTGCGGCTACTGTTACTCCAGCGAAGGGGTTTCCTTTGTGTTAGTATGCTGAGCTCATGTTGAGATAATATTTGTTTATTGTAATTTTAGTTTGCCACCCTTTTGCTTTTGCTTTCGCTGTGGTGCTCTGTTGTTGCTAGAGGAAATTAAAATAAGTGCAGGTGTTCAAGTGAAGCCTTTCCGGAAATATCATAGACCAAAATGAATACCCAAAATGTATGCCACGTAATGGGAATAGCTTAGAGGCAAGGAATAAATTAAGTAAGAAATTCATAAATTGGCTGAATTTCAGGGTAGGGTCTAAAAGTGGGTCTGACAAAAGCAAATTCTATTTATACTTAAGTATTTTTACAAAAATTTTCTTGGAATTAAATACAGTTTTCTTAATATTTAGTTTACCCTAAAAGTATACTCCATTTGTTGTACGCTCACTTCAATCTGGCATTTAATTTCTTAAGTATCTTGAAAGCGAAATTAAAAAGCAAAAAAAAAAAAGCCAAACAAAGCACATTACAACAAGCTCTAATAAATACTAACGGCTGCCCTTGAAAGTGTCAAAAACAATTAATAACAAAATTTCGAATATATTTCGGATTTGGGGGCGGCATTCTTCACCAGCAGTTACAGATACAGCAACAACAATAATAATAATAACAGGCAACACATTCGCTTGCCTTCAGGGCAAAACAATAAAACATGTGATGCCAGAACAAGGGCAAAGGAAGCAAATATCATAAAACAAAACGAGAAAAATAAAGAAAACAATAAGCAAAAATCGAAAAAAAAGAACAGAGCCACACAATTCAAAACAATAGGTACACGCCTACAAAAGCTCCAAAATGAAACAACAGAAAAAAGTATACACAACAGAACTGAGTTGTGGCAGAAATTTCACCGAACAACAAGAAAATGACTCCGAATGAACTGAAAGTTCAGCAAACTTTGCTCGCAGCACTGAAATGAAGGGAAAGTGCCAAAAGTGAAATGCAAGCGAAGTGGTTTTAATGGCTTCAGGGGGGTGAGAGAGAGAGAGCAGTGGGAGCACTGGGTGTGTATGCTGTCTGTAAAGTAAATTAAAAAAATGTGATTATATGACAAACACTTTCCAACCAACACAAACACACACACACACGTAAAATGTGTATGTGCAATGCATTCGAAACCTTCGTGCGCCCAAAAGTATGTCACATGAAAGCGTTTCTTTCCCCTCGTCCTGTGTCATTCCTTTGGGGAATGAATAAAATTTGTCGTTTGCATTCAACGCAACAAATGAGTACTTCATTTTCCAGAATTCGTTCAATTTGTACGTTGTTGTAAAGCAGCAAACAGCACCAGAAGCACTTGCTTGTGTGACTTATTGTTTGGCATCATTGTTGTTGTTCTGATTGTTGTCGTTGTTGTTATCGTGGTTGACATTACATCTTCATACTCGTATTCAAATATCGAATTTCCCGCGCAAAACTTCAATGCGTTTGCAAGAGCTCTATTCTGTTAATACTTAACATTTCACATTTCATGAAGATTCTCTCTCTGGCCAAGTTAACAGTTGACACTCCCGTTGCCTTGCGTACTGGGCACATGCGCCTTGATAGTTACACTTTTTATGCACGTTATAACGCACATTTGATAGCCTAGTAAGGAGTGTGGGGTACGTGGTGGTGCCCGCCATTGGCCATTGTAATTGGGTCAAAGAGTATTACTATACCATTTGATAATTCAATTTGTGCGGTCTTTTTCAGTTTCTTTGGTTTGGGTATTTTCGAAAGAATTAAAGGCTTTCTTTTGTACTGTACTTGAGGTGTACTTACAGTTTATACCTTTGTCTATCTGGTGCATTTATGAGTGGCACTTTGTTTGAGTTAATGCACAATTGAATTTAATTTGTGGTGAACATTTGGCTTGGATTGGTGTAGAATATAAGAGTATTTTTTTATCATTTTGAAACTGACTTCAATTCTTACAAAGTAAATATTTTACCACTTGACTCTTAATGAGCCACGATGTTGGCATTTATTCATAGGGCAAATGCTCTATTTGAGGACCACCTCGCTATGTTTGGAGAGCAAAGGAATTAGGTTAGGATATGTTATCATAACATAGGACACTATATGGACCCGTGGAGTACGCGGTCACTTGCAACGCTGCTTGCTTTAAGTAAACCATTTGGAATTTTTAATAAAATTAGGGACATAACACAAATTTGAATTACGATACCAAAGATGCAAATGGAACTCTTAAATGCAACCGAAAGTTTAATTCAAAGTGGTGGATTTCAAGGAAATGGCAGAGGTAACCATGTAGTTTGAACCAAGGCAAATTGCTCATTAACTTTTTTCTCTCAAAACTAATTTTTAACATTGTTTTTCAAAGATATTTCCAGTTCCTTTCACTTTTAACACAACATAAAATTAGTAAGAAATTTGTTCGGTCCGACCGAAGCTAAATTACCCTACTGCCTTTGATTATATCGATAGTTTTTTTAATGTGGTTCATATTTTTGAAAATTCGCCGCACAGTGTAATATATGAAAATTAACTTTTTGCATTGGAATGGCTTACTCATATTTGACCACATACTTCACTTTATGACTGACACCAATTGGCTCAAAATTACAGAATAGCATACTTACCCTATTCAGTTCATGGTATACATTTCTGAACACAAAACAAAAACCAAACGAACATAGTAAAGTACAAAGTATTGCACTTGAATTTCATTCATAAAATAGAGTTAACAGCTCTCGCTCTCGTCAAAGTAATACGGAGAGAGTAGGCTAGGCACTCAATAGGTTACGGCAGCTTGAGTCAAGTTGAAAGTCCTGTTGCACAAATTGAACTGTAAAGAAGTCATTTCTCTGCGGGAGCTTTTCGGCAAAGGACATAAGTGCGCGCTTGTAAGGTGGAATTTGAAGGTTTAACGTTAAAGCGAAAAATTCGAAATAGAAGTTTTCAATAAAAGAAGAAGAAAAAAAAGAAGAAGAAGAAAAAAACGAATAACAACAAACGCATGCACTGCGCATATGTAATTTAAATATTTTACGTATAACGGAAGCAAAACAAAAATACGAAAAAGCAAGCCAGAGAGTGCTAGAGGGCGAAAATAGTGAAGTCAAAGGAGTGGTAAAATGTGTGAAATGTGGTTTGCAGTTTAAAAAGAAATTGCAACGTTGCAATTCGGTTAGTTGTGCGATTCGACGGCTAAGGGCGCGTCGTCAGTGGAAATAAAAAAAAAAAAATCACAATTCATAAAAGTGATTACCGCTTAAAGAGAATTTCATATGAATGGGAATAAAAAGTGTTGCTTTGAAAAAATATTACAAAAATATTTAATAGAAAATCATTTCATTCATTGAATAGAAATGTATGAAGAATTCCCGTTGGACCAAATGTAATTAAAAACTTTTTAAGGTAAATATGCTTTACTGACCTTTTTTCTTTTAAATCTGCAAATAAAGTTTATTTGAAATTTTAGGAATTTCGCCTTAGAGTAGAATTTCCTAAAAAAAAGGAAAGATTCTTTAAATTCCTTGCAGCTTTTGGTAAATCTTTTTCAGCCATATTGCTTGTAATCCCTTCTACTACTCATGCTTAAGAGCTCATTAACAATACCCAAAAAGAAAAAAGTTTGGTAAATAAAAATAAAATTTAAATGAAAATTTTTCCAAAAAATTTAGTTTATAAAAATTTACCTTTAAAAGTAAATTAAAACTAATTGCCTTAATTTTCTGAGCATTCACATTTCACACGATATTATTATTATGGACCAACTTTTTAATTCAATTTAATTCTCATGCTTACAACAAACATTTTCTCAAAAGTGTGCAAGGCGAGAAGATGGTCTTAAGACATTTATGCGTTCTGCTGCTGCCGGCACCTGTAGGCTAGTCAGTTGAGTAGGCACATTCTAGCAAATGCCACACATTCTCACAGCAATGTCTGTGAACTTTGTTTGCGGTTGTTGGCATTTTTTGCCGCCATTTCTTTGTGGTTTTTATGGCTTGGCCCGAAATTCGTTGATGTAGTCTATGTTTTTATTACAACATTTTCTGCATTTTTAAGGAGGCAGCGTGTGTGTTTTTCAAGCATTTTATGAGCTCTTGTATTAGGTTTTTTAAAATTTATATTTCTACCAAACAAAATGTTTTCTATGCTCAAAAATTAAAAAAAAAAGTTTGTAGCTGGTGTTAAAAATGTTGATAAAAAAATTTAAGGGTCTTAATGTTATTTTTGAAGAATTCCTTATTTCTGAACTAGAAACCTTTGATGATTGCAGGAAAAAATTGGTGCATACTTTTAGGGACACAAAAAACCCAGAAAGTGTCAAAATTTCAAGTAATATATAAAAATATTACGTTATTTAGTGTAGCTGCCTACCATTAAACACCAAAAGTGAACGATAATGTCGTAAGTATTGAACTATCAACTTAAAATTTTGCCCCAAAAAGTATGCAACCCAATTTTAAATGCTTATTTTTTGGTTAACCTAGTAATCAGCTTAAAAGGACATCTTGCTCCCCAAAGCATACTCTCACACCTATAAACATCTCCACACAAACCCATTCATAATATTCCGCTTGGCTATAATAACATTTTCTAAATTATAACGCTTCCAACAAAGTTTTCCACCTGAAATGCTGCGTGTTGCGAGCTGCGTTATTTAAAATTTATCCCAAAAGTATGCAACACATTTTCACATAATCTTAACATTTACAAGCATAAAACTTGAGACTATTTTTCGCATGCAATAATTTTAGTTGGCAACTTTTCTTCCAGGTAAATTTCATATTAATGGAATTTTTAATTTAATTTAATATCCACCGGAAAATCTATGAAATATTTTTACATTTTTAATTTGGAATGAAAACTTTTCGTGTCTTCCACGAATTAAGCTTAACTAAATTAAAGTTGGATTAGATCGCATGTCTTTGCTCTTATAATAGTGCACTTACGGCGCAGTTTGAAACTTCTGACTCAGGCAACATTCTTGTTGGAAGCAACGAAAAAACAAATTAATGACTTGGAAGAAATTATTAAAGTGGAAGATTTTTAGTATCAAAAATGAAGGGTAATTCCGGTTGTTCCATGGGGATGTCGTAATTAGGCCGCCATATTGTAGAACACGTTTGCCCCAATGCAACACAAATGACGAATCTACTAAAGACAATTGTGGATATGAAAACAGTTTACCATTTTAGTAGAAACAATTTCGTTAAGGGCTACTCAGATATTATTGCATACATTGCACGAGTACCGAGATGCGGATAGCCATATAACTGCAGCCTGAGAATGGAGAATGGCAGCACATTTCATTACAGACAGAGTATGAGTATTTGCTAGAAAGCGGTCAAAGTTCAAGATATTTTGGTTTACACATGTTTCGACCATAGTAATTAACTATCTAGATTCCAAAGAACACATTTCCAGGGCCATTGGAGGGCATACAACTTACATGAAATGAAATGAAATATTTCTTTTCTATATTCCAATGATGGTTCAGTTGCTTATGGCATTTGCGAATTAGATTTCACTTACCTTGACTTTGCTTGTTGCCAAAGTAACTTCAACATCGTGTACACATTAGACCCACGCAGCAGCTTAAGTTGTAATGATTTCGGATAATCGCCAGCGTAACCATCCGAACACAAAATCCTTGTAATAGAAAATTCACTGTACCAACACAATGGCACGCACCTTTAATTCCCCAGATAGGTAAAAATGCTTAAATGGTTTTTATGCCCTCACCGAAATTCCATTGAAATTTTCATGCAAATTTTTATAAATTCTTAAAAAGGTCACACTACTAAATACCAATTTGAGTAAATTCTAGGAAAAAAAATTGTTACCTACAAACAGATTATGGCACACGTAAAGGTTAGACACAATCCTTTGGGACAGATGCGTTGATAAGATCAGTTTGCCTACATCATTTTAGAGCGCTTTAGTCATTTAAAATTCAGTAATTTTTGTATTCAGTTAAATTGTCTGAGGAATTGCGACTTTAAATGGAAATTAATTCCATGAATTTAACGCCTTTTGGTAAATTACTATAGTAGGTTATTAATTAACTGGAAACTTTCGAAATTATGTTGTGTGTGGAAGAAACGTGTAACGAAAATAGAATAAAAAGAATAAAGAAAAAAAAACGGTAACAACTATACAATAGCGCCAACATATGCCAGTGAACCCACAGCCTGGATGCACATATAAACACACACACACACACCCTGGTTGCCGCAGTTTGGAAAAGTTTTCGAACTGTTCGGCGTGGTCGCTCATTTATAACCGAAACTAGTAAAACTATTTTTTAATAAAGCCACACCCTTGAAATTGTTGCTGCCGCATGCTTCGCTAATGGCGTTGCATACACAGCCACACACACAGCCACACACACACACACACATAGAGCCTTCGACAAAGGCAAACTCATTGTATGGAGTCGAGGCGAAATCGAGTTCAAAATTGAAATGTTGGCCAAAAGCATTTATTGTCAAGTATGCGCCAGTGGCTTTTAGTCCACCTCATGACAGAGCATGATTTTCGCTATCTTTGTTCTTGTTGTTCTTGTTGTTATTTTGGTTTTTTTTTGTTCTGGTTGTTGTTCAGGTCTTTTTTCGCATTCAGTTTTTAATTTTGCAGCCAACGCAAAAGTTTATTTTTGTGTGTGAGTGTTGACAGAACTGTGTGAAATTCATACTATGACGCCAATGAACGGCAACAGCGACTAGCGAAATGAAAATCCATAAGGATAATCATTTTCATTTTCAAGTGTGTGTGCGTAGAAGTGTGAAGAGCAGACCTTTTGATGAATTTCGCCTTGATGAAATAAAAATCTTTCACTTTAATTTGTTTTTATTTTTTTTTTGTGGATTTCCGTGGATTGTTACTTGATTTTCAATTTCAACGTGAGATTTACTAAGAAAACAAGAAGAAATAGAAAGAAAAAAGTAGAAAGAAAAATAAAAGAAAAATAAAAGAAAAGTAAAAACAAACTGAATGAATGACAACTGCCTGAAAAGGCCATGATGCCAATGACGTTTTGTCCTAATAATGGCATTGAACTTGTGGAAAATGCTAACGTCAGCCTTAGATGAAAATAATAAGAAAAGCAACTACAGAAGGAAGATCAAGTGGCAAAATGTACGCTTCAAATAACCTATACAGGTTATGTTACACAGAAAAAATTACGAATTCCGATACTTTCTTTCGCAACAAGGTAAGAGTGGCTCTGTTCTATTTTCGTGGTATTTGTGGGTGTTGACTTCCCAGCAAACAATTTTTCATTTAATTTGTATATTGTCAAACAGATTTGCACTGAAGGCAGAAACTTTCCCATTCAACTTCTTCTTGGTGAGAGTCCCGTCGGCGTAACCTAACTTTTAATTAGTTTTTAATGAGCAAAACAGGCTACTTCGACTGCATGTCGCATATTCTTGCCGAGTAACAATTGAAAAAAATTTATCGAAATCGAATCATTGAATTATGCCCGTAATTTCTACAAATACATATCTGCCATGTAACATTTTTTTCTTTATAATTTCAAGACAGTTACACTGTTTTTGATAGGTAAAAGCTGTGTAATTCACATCAAGATTTGGCTTGGTGAATCTCATACATGCCTAATCTATAGATATAAAAGCATATGCCACGATTCATGGATTGATGGTTGCTTAATTCGTGACGGACTCGCACAGCTCAAGCTACTGAACCTAGAGTTCGGAGTTTTTAATTACTCTAGAGAAACCCTAGTAGGCAGTCAACAAGCGAATAGACGCTACGCTCGGAGTGGTTTGCCATAACATCGGCCCTGGTGAACCGATATTGCTGACTTGATTGTGAGAAGTGATGATTGTGAGAAGTGAAGACTACTATCTCTTTGGGAAAATTCCATAGTGCCCTTACGAAACTTGCAGGGGCGTTTTTTGGGTAGCTGAATTCAAATGGTATGGTCAGGACGGGTCCACGGTAGATGCTATGAGAAATGCTACCCACAAAAATTGACTCTGGTTGACCGATTTGGCTGGAAATTAGTATTGGTAGGTTCTCATGAGGGTACTTCTTCGACTATTAGTAGAAGCAATGCCAGGTTATTAAAGTAGTTTACAATAAGGTATAACCTCGGATAGATATCTTATTGTAGAAATTATGGTGTTTCAAGTGCCGAGCAATTGGCTAAAATGGACGTGCTGCTTGGAAAAAACTACACATATATTTTTAGCTTAACATGAAATAAAGCTCGATTGATTAATTTTTTAGGAACGGGAACCGTTTCAATTCATGAAGTCGAAACTGATATTTTGGAAAATCTGCGAACCGGAACCGAGACTAGTATCGATATTTTTAAATCTGAGAACAGGAACCGAAAGCGGAACCGATTTTCGTTTCGATTTTAGTCCCTGTTAGGAACAACAAACAAATATATATTCGTCCAAACAGGCCAATCGGGTCGTTCGAACTGTACATACTGCCGCCAACTGATTCCTTTCGTGTAGTGGATTGAACAGTTTTTATTTGCGGTTTCTTACGAAACCCATAAAATTATCCTAAACGTCTGCTCACAATATTTGCGAATTTCGTAGTTTTTAATTTTGCTCATTTGAGATATAGACGAGAGAATACTTGTATAGTTTTCGACAATAAATGAACGACACCGAAATTAGACTCATTTGTGAAATTGCGCTTGTGTAAAGATTTTTAATTGTTATTCCAAAAATGTCTAGAAGCGGAATCCCTTTCATACTTGAAATATTAAATTGTCTAACAAAGGTTGCCAATTTTTGCTGGGAATACTTATAGACACACACATATATACACACACATCTATTCCACTCCCTATGAGCGACTAAATTTTGTACACGGAAGGATATTTTTGTACGTGCGACATTTAGGAAGTTCTGTTCTTTGAATGCCAGTCATATCCTCGCAAAATGCATCATTAACTTTATTGCTGCTTTACTTTTAAGAGAGTGTAGAGAAAAGGTTGTGTAAGTGTATATGAGTGTGTGCGCCCGTAGAAGCAAAGTGTGAAGAACACTTTAAAAAGCCAAATTCATGCATGCTCCCATTTTACACTTTGAGTCAATAGACAGAAGCGAAATGTGTCTGTAAGGGCGTGTGTGTGTGTGTGAAACACAATTTAAGTATATGTTCAGTGGCAGCATAAAACTTTTGCAATTAGATTCCTTCAATGTTTGTGGCTTCTTTCCGGTGGTTTCCGGAGCTTTCAGCATCAATAGCTGGCATGTATTTAATACGAATTTATAAAAGATTTGTTCAAACCGAAGACAATTCGCCTGTGTTAGGCTAAGAACATAAGATTCCGAAATGATTTTCCAATTGAAAATGAATTATTATCCCTTTTATTGTTATTCTATATTTGGAATGGCATAAATACATTTGGAATTCTGCAAAATATATCCAAAAGGGGAATGCTTAAACACATCTGTCAAAATTAGATTTGTTTCGGCACTCAGTGCCGCCCCAAAGCGTTGCCATACGAACAGAGAAGCGCCTCAGCACCACACTCGGTCGGTGTGTTTCTTGTTTCTGAAGGTTACACTCACATTGACAATCTGTCATTGTCATAAATACATCATTTACAAAATGGGTTTCTTAAATTTTATTAAACAAGAACAAAATCAGTTTTATGTGCTGCCTTTTTTTTTTCTTTCAACATAAAGGAGCAGCGCAGCGTGCGCCACTTTCCGACGTCCCTTGTACACTTTCTTGGTTAATAGTATTTGATGGAGGCATTAAGTGCGCTTCTTTAAAAGTAAAGAAAAAAAATGTCTCTGTGCACATACACCCGGTGTGTGTGTGTGTGTGTGTGTGTGCTTGCGTGTACATGAAAGCAATTCAAACTGTTTTAAAGAACCATGATGGATTGATGCCCAGCACATGTGGCCCACATAAGAGATTCAGTTTAGAATCTGACACTGACAACACTGAATCTGTGAAGATGTGATTTCTTTATACGAAAATTCTTGTAATATTTTGATCATGTGTGATTTTGTTGTTTTTGTTGTTTCCTAAGAACAATTGAATTTGATTGTTGTCTTTTGCACAAAGGCTTAGCCAGGCCAGAAATAGGGAAGAGCAAAACAATACTTATATTTTTCTTTTAATCAATTACAGCATACAGTGGAATGGTCGTTAAAACGTTATTTAAAGCTGAAGATTACCGAAGCGAAGCGCTGGCCTTTGCTTTATTACATGATGTGGCATTGCTGTGCTTGCGCCGTATTAGAGAATCTTAAAATTACTTGAATCCTAAAGGTGTTAGGTAATAGGATAAGTATAATGCACCTTGCATATGCAGGCCTGCTTATGTAGGCTGATAAAAGCTTTAAAATATTATGGTTAGAATCGTTTAAATCAAAGTCGTTTGAATTATTTAAAAATTGTTCTGTATGAAAATCACTCATACGCCATGTACAACAAAGTTCGAACAAATTTAAATTTCGGCTTCCCCAAGGTTGTCTTCCATGTATTCTGAGACTAGGGATAATACTTAAATACCCCTTCTCTAGCAGTTTTTCTAAATCAATCAATTCGTTTGAATAAAAAAAGAAAAGTTGTGAAAGTCACTTATACGCAGTGTGTAACAATTGGTGCACACGGCGTATGAGTGATAGTTTCTATTTGATTTGATTAAGGAAATCGGATAGACAGGTGTTTCGTTTTGAGCTGCAGTTATCTTGGGGACAGCCAAAAGTTGCATTTTTTCCAACATTGCTATACATTAAGGTGGAGCGAGCTTGTATGGGAGAATTTTTTTCGCTGATATCGCTGGAAGCTCTAAAGGTTAGAATACAAAACGTCAAAATATCGAAAAAGTCCTAATAACATATCATACTTAGAATTCTTTGGAGCTTCCATCTCGCACTTGCCGTTAGCGATAGCTACAAAAAAAATGAAATCGCTCCACCTTACTATACTAGCGAAGCTGCGGGTATAAGCTATTTGTTTATATGAGAAAAACACAAACAATACCATAAAAAAAACCCAAATTTTTGTTGTTGAACATTTTGAGTTTTTTTTAGTCCTGCTAAACGTTAAAGTCACGTACTCTCTGGCGGCAATTGAAAATTCCACGCAGGATGAAGCATTGTTTGAACAAAAGTTCAAATTAAATAGCAAATTTCACAAATAACCATAATGATGATCCGAAAGACAAACAAAAGGGAAAAGGGAAAAGAAAAAAAAACCCCAATTGCCCGGGAAATCCAAATTAGATTTTAATATGAAGAGAAAAAAAAATCACAACCGAAAACAGAAACAAAAAATAAAGCAGAAGAAAAAATAATAATATAAATGAAAAGCAACAACATGACAAAAGAAAAAGGCAAACATCACGTACAAACAACAGTTAATGCTGACAATAAAATCAAAATCCACGTGGCAGTTAATAAAAAAAAAATGGCTGCGAACTTCCGCTCGCGCCGCGACAGTGCGTTCGCTTGATGTTCGCATCTCTTGACGACCGTGACAAAGACATTGGGCTTCAGAACGCCCTCAGCCTTGATGAAGGGCTCACCCTGCTCAGGGTGGTGCGGCGAATTATGATAAAGCCTTAATTAAATAAAAACCAACGAAGAGCATCCTGATGGGACACACTCGCTGGCCGTTGGTGCTCTTCGGTTCGCCCTGACAGTTGATGGCTGCTGTCGCACTCAATATTTGCCGTAATTACAAACAATATTGTTAAAATTGACTGCGTGTCGTTGCTGTTGGATGGAGAGTGACGGCGCGGCCCGGCGTGCCATCTAAATCAAGTTCAGATGCTTTGCTGTCATTATGGAAATGTCACTGATTGCATTGCAATTTAATAACGGCCATCATATTTAATTAAGACTTTGCTTTTTTTTGTACTCTCTCAGAGTGTTTTAACGAAAAATGGACAAACTGGGAGTACTTTCCCTTAACCAACGCATCCACATTGCCGTACATAAATGACTTTTACTGCTTCTCCGCCTAAACCAATTATGTTTGGGATTAATATTCATCAGAGCGTTAAAGAATTTAATAAACAAATACATGTATTTTCTCCACCGTTTTCCCTAACAAAACGAAAATATAAATAGAAGCAATTTTCCTCAAATCACCCCAAAGAGCTCTTAACGCAGTGTACTAGTTCCTAAAAATTCATTACAGCACAACGAAAAAAAATCATAACAAAAAGAAAAACTGCACATCATTGCTCTCAGCATGTTTTTCGCTTGATGAAAAAAGTATACCAAAAAAATACAACAAAAATACAAAAAAAAAAGAATCACCCAAAAACTATTTCAAGCATTTTCTGCACTCTGTTCCTCAAGTGGATTGGTTGGTGATTGGTTCAATTAATCGTTACTGGGCATTCCGTGCGGAAATCGAATTTTCATTGAATTCCATCTTGATTGTTCCATTTTTAATTGACACTACAGCGTTGTTGTTCGGATGAAATGAAAACTATTTTCCAATTTTCATTCTGGACATCGATTTTCACCAAAAGAAAAGCACACATTTTTTTAAAAGAAATGAAGAAAGCAAGGGAACAAATGAATTTTAAATAATAAATATTTTCGAGTTCCGTTTTGTATTATTCACCTACGTCTAATTAAGGCAATAAAGCTTAATTAAAACATAAGAATTTGTGAATTCTCACGCTCTCCATAGCATTGATTCAACATTTCAATTCAATTCATGTCTAAATTATTTCAAAAGCGTAGCAAATTTGTTGAACATTTCCTACTGGCTTTGTGTGCTGTACATGTCTATCACGACCGCAGTGACAAACAGTCAGTCAGCCGAAGTCCGTCGAATTGCTTATGAAAACACGTGTTACACTTCCCAAACTCCACTGACAACGCAACATATATTGTTAAAGGCAATTTGCTTTGACACAACACATTAGCTAAATGGGCGTCGCAGTCGTGAATAAGAAACAGAACAGAAATGAGAAAACAAAAACACCAACGAAGACTTAGACAAGGAAAGTAACTTTTATGCCTTGTTAATTGAATCAGAAACACTCATATTTGAAGAAGTACGTTGCCTTAGGGTCTGAGTGGAACACACAAAAACACACACACATAAGCACAAGCACAAACACACAGAGTAGCGAACCACTCATATATTCATAAAGCTTTTGCAGGACTTTTGGTCGTGCAAATGCGCATTAATACAAGTATCCGCTTAATATACACACATGCATATGCGCATACAGCCACACTCACATGCCCGCCTTCCACTACATTAGCAATCGTAATATTATGGTATTATTTTAATAGTCGAGGTGGAGAATTGCCTTGATATTTGTTAAATTAGTTAAATGACATTTTTTTATGTCTCATGTTCGTGCAATAAAATGTTTACGTTTCGGCAATAAAAATCATTAATTTAATACAATTATGATAATAACTGGAAGGAAGTGTTAGACAATAAAACATTAAATAACATTAAATTGCTTTTAGAGTTATGTGTGCTAAGAATAAAAATTGTATAAAAACAATTAAATTATATTACATTTTAAATGATTCTTGAGAGTTCTCTGCACATACGAGTAGGAACTTCTACCAGAGTTCTTTTTGATAATTTTTTTCAATAGTTTTCAAGATTTACCATTTCTAATTCATTCACGTGCCCAAACTTTGTTCCATTTCCATTGTGTTCCACTTCATTTCCATTTCTTTCTGATTCCATTGCGATTCCATTTCAATTTTGTTCCGGTCCAATCTCATTACGCTACCGTTCCAATTCCAACTTTGTTCCATTTGCATTTTGTTCCCTTACTTTTCATTTCATTCTGAATCCATTTCCCCATTTTTGTTCCATTTGCATTTTGTTCGCATTCATTTCCATTTCGTTTTCGTTCCCTTTTCGTTCCTGAAGTAATTTCCAAACATTAAAAAAACCGCATTCAAATCCGTTTAGTATTTAATAAAATAAAAATACATTTGGTGGCCTTTTTGTATGGAAGGTAGGCGTGGTTTAATCTAATAATCAACACATCCCAAATAGAAGCAAAAAGAATAGGAATATTAAAATTTTGAGTAGATAGCTCAGTAAATACGACAGGTATTATGCGATATGACAGACAGATTTACAAATGGTCATCCGTAGATTGATTCAAGACATATTCAAAATCTGAGCATTTTTATGCCACTCAAGTAACAACCTGAGCTTGATAGATCAACCAAAAAGGCCCAATAGATTGTCACATTGAGGAAAACATGACAAGATTGAAAATTGGAGCCCTAAAATTTTTCATAAAAAGTAACTGCTAATGCTGTGTGATACTAAATGTGTTGGCATTGCTTCAGTGTTTCTGTTGAGAATAATGTAGAATTACGCTAGAGTTTAATAGAAATAGGATAAGTACTCAATCTTCTATTCCCCATCCATTTCATTGCAGATTCATCAGCAGTTGATTCTTTGCCAACAGACACATCCTTAAAACGTGCTCAGCAATAAGCCAGAAGGCAGTTAAAACTTCTTTATAACCATACTTTTCGATTGAAGAATTGTGGTTTGAATGAGTGTAATGACCAAATCAATTCTAACTGCCCCGCCGATTTTGCCCATTATAATCAATTTCAGATGATATTCAAAATCTGCTATTAACATCTGCTATTATGACAACAATGAAAAATATTTTATTATATTTCTGATGACTAGCGGCGCTTTGCCATTGTCCCCATGGTCTATTGTGTGATTTTATTTTCACCATTCAGCCAAGCAGATGACTAGAATAAAAAACCCAATTGTTTGTAGATTCCATGTCGAGACCATTCTTCAGCATAACCTTGTCATTCTCACTCATTTACCTTCATGAGCGTTAAATATAATCTCTACTTAACTACTTGCCCAAAAAAGAGAGAACAAAAAAAAAACCAAAAAAATGAACAATATTTTCATTCCCTGCTAAGCCTTAGTGGCACTTCAATTCGTCAATTTCGAATTATTTTTTCATCATCGTGAAAGTTGACAAAATTTCAACTTATGAAAAAATATTTCAGCTCATTTGATATGGAAACCATTTTCCTGTGATATCTCATAACTTAATTAAGACAATTCACAACACATACATAAACAACATAGAGTAATCTTCAACACGTTTATGTCTTCATTTCTGAGAAGACATTTCTTTGTTATACTTTAGAAAAATTGTACAAGTATATGGAAAAAGTGGGTGTGCCCTTTTATCAAGCAATGTTGTTGTGTGTGGGCAAATTTTAATGTATACTAGGGATGGTTGCAAAGGTTACCGAAACAACGGAAAATGTCAGTGAACATGAATTTTGATGAAACTCTACGAAGCTAATCAAGGGCGAATCTCAGTGAAAGAAAAGTGAGTGAGGAATGAATCAAATTGAAACACAAAAACTGATTTAACGGGGCTTTGTTGACTTGTGTGCGCATAAAAAGTTGGAAAAAGTTTAGCTATATGAATGCAACTGAGATAGTTGTGTATAGTATAGCCTCTCACACATTACTTTCTTCTCAACCTTCATTTTCATACAAACTGTGTTTGACCTTAATAATTTCGCCAATCATTCATCATCATATTTTCTCATCCTTTTCACCGCACAGGGTACAGCTATCCAGCCACATCCCGGCCTCAGGATAATGCATTTATTTTCTACTTTACGGTTGTAGTTTCTGTTGTAGTTTATTATTTGTTTTTTTTTATATATATTATTTTTATTTTTATTCTTAGAAAGGAGGAATCTTTTCGATGAAGAAGCAGCTTTCGTGGAATGCAAAGTCAAACAAGTTTGCCAGGATTATGTGATTTTGTGTCAACATGGCATCAAGTCATTGCCGGGATAAGTTAAGATTATTTGAGGCGATGTGCTGCCACTGTCAACCATTCTGTCCTTGTATTTATTGGCATTATCTTTTGTGTGCCATTTAGAGTGGAACGGTGGAGTGGTGGGTTTTGTGCGGGCATCTGTGCCAGCTCAATACAGTGGCCGTAAAATAAATATGTTAAATGATAGCAGTGGCCTTTGCTAGAACAAGTTGCTGTTGTACCAAGCCATGAATAAACAGCATCTTGTTCCATGCGAGTGTATGCGAGTGGGTGCACGTTTCCATAACTTTTTTTGTGCAACTAATTTTCTTTTTATTATATTTAAAGGATAGCAATAATAATGAAATTTCATATTGTATTTCGGCCTTCTTATTAATTCTAAATATAGTATTTCTCTTAACCTTATCAGCCTTAAATTTGTTTAATATTCTATTGTGATTGCCCAACACACACACACCAACACACCCTCTTTTGCTTTGTATATTGTGCTTATGAAAAGCTCTTGAGGCTAAGCAAACAATTCATTCTCCTGAGAATATTGACTGACAAATGATCGATGATTTAAGTTCTCCTTCATAATTATATCGTGTCATTGTGTTTGGACACAAATTTTATACCCTAAATGGGGTTAAATATTTAACAATAAACAAAGGATAAAGGCTACAGAACGTGATTATGAGATTATGAAAAGATATTTCATTCGTTAATAAATAAACGAAGCCGTATTGATAAATAATCTTAACTATTATTAGCCAGTTCGCCGATTAAAATAAAGCGAAGAAGTGTTATGGACGTGACAGATATTATTCTAAAATGCATTAATACGTGCGTTGTTTCACCGATTTTACTATCACTTTGTATGAGCATGAGAGTAGGGCTGTAAAAATGTACCTTGCCTTTCAGTGTCCACTATTGTGGTCCAAAATCGTATGAAGAAAACATTTTTTTCGCTAGAAATCCACTATCTACCTTAAATAGTTTTATTTTGGAGAAAAGAATTCACTAAACAGATTTGGTCGTCCTAGTTCAACATTCAGACGTGCCATCCGAGCTTCGGATTTTCCCACATGGGAAAAATTGTTTTTTTTTCGAAAATCGTTTGTCAAAGACAGAAGCTTAAAAAGGCGGAAATTTAGTAGAAGTTATAGAGAACTCTTCAAAGAATAAATCTCTGTAAGTTGCTGTTTTTAAGGACTCCCCAACTCCTTCAGGTATTGGACAAATTTTTTATGATTTTTATGGAAATTAGCTAATAAGCATGCCTTCACCAGAGAGGGGTTGCAGCCACGTCCAGTCTACCCAGTTTGAGATTTTTCCATCATTCGCCCTACCTCATGAAGCTACCTCATGAAGCTTGGCCTTCTATCTTATCGGGAAGTATGAAAAAACCACTGGATGAACATTCAACACCCACCACAAACACAGGGATTTTATAATATAGATACAATGAAGCATATTGTGGTTGCTGTCCGAACGACCCGGAGGCGACCTGAAATACGTTCAAAAAGGATCAGAAGTCCGAATCGGCCAAATCGGACAAAAACTAAAAGGGGCTCCGTATAAAATGCCTTAAAAGGGAAGTGAACATTTTTTAAACTCTTCTTAAGGTGCATCTAACGTGCGGTCTAACGCACGAACTCGCGAACTTGTGTTCGTAGCCGAATACTCGCTCAAAATGTTCGGCAGTGTAAACACTTAAAAACGAAGAAATCACTAGTTTCCGATGCTTGTTCGGGAACAAATATTCAGGCGGTGTAAACGGTTGTGCGAACACAATTTTGTTCGCGATTGGAGTTCGCAGTAAAAGTTGGGTTCGCTCGTGCAGTCTAAATGCACCTTTAGAGGCGAAAACTTCAACATTTTTTTTTTGCAAGATTCGATCAAAAATAATTATAATGACATTTTGGACTTGATGGCTTCGGTCAGACAGAATCCACTTACTAGTTTTTCTTGATTTAAAAAAAATTACGCTGGTAATAACAAAGCTGACAATTTTTTTTTGTAGTATTTTTTATTTTTTGTCAGAGTAGTGCAGTGAATATTATTTTCCCTTTCATTCAGTTGTAGTGAAATAAAACACTATTTACTACTAAAGTGTTACCCGGCGGCGGTAAATGAATAATTTTTGTATTTAGATGAATGCCTTTGGGTGCTGTACTTTAAACAAAACAAAGTATGTCAACTGTCCATTTACCGATTTCTCGTGAATCACCTGAAAATGTCAGTCACACCTCATTTCACAAGCATATGACAGGCATCTTTGCATACAAAGTTTGTGGAAATTCAAGTAACCGCATGTATTATGAGTTTCACCGGTAGGTATATGAAAGCTATTTCTACGAGTGGTTAATTTACGGCAGAGCCTTTTTTTCTTTAATATTTCACAATTTGACAACTGACAAGTTAAACGAAAACCGCAGCACGAACGCAACGCAACATGTCAATGTAATTTGTTGTTCAAGTTAAAGGGTTTGCGGTTATGTTGTGCCTAACACATATACATATACACACGTGTCTAAATACTGGAAATCAACGAGCGAAGTGCGTGTTTTGTATAATTTTTAATTTTTTTGTGCTTTTTTGAGTTTTTGTGGGGGGTTTTTTTTTAACCTCAATTTGTTCAACCGCATGTGGTATTGTTGCTGTAAATTACCGAATTAAGTTTATGTTTATAAAGTAATCGTGCGAATGTAACGAATGAATGTCGTTCACATTTTAAAATCCTTTTTTTTTTTATTATGAAAATAACTTTTTTAAAAATTCAATTTTTATTTTTTTAAAATTTTTTTTGTATTTAAACTTAAATTCAATTACTTTTAATGTGTTTCTGACAATTCAATCTGCTTTCAATCGATAAATATTTACTCCGAAAAGTCGTACTCCCTTCTAAATACTCGAGGGATAACAATGTGCCAGTAAAAACAATTAAAAAAAAAACTTTTCTAAAAAATTTTACTATTTGAGTTAAAAACATTGCAACCTTCAATATTTTTAAAAGCTTCTGAAATCGGTATGCTGCAGCTGCACCAAATTCCACTCAACACAAATGGAAATTTCTACACACACGGGAGCATAGAAAAGGGAGCAACAATCCAGAAAAAAAGCCAAAAGAATAACCACAAGCTAAAATATAAACAACGGGGGGACAAACGAAAAAAAGAAAAAAGCGAAAACACAAAAGGCATTAAAACGTTTCAGCATGTTCCTTCTGTGTGTGTGTGTGTATGTGTGTTGGTTAAAGGCGTCATTTTTAAACTTGAAATTCAGGTCACGCAGCGTAAATTTCATGAACACTTCCGTTTCCGGTTCAGGTGGCAGCAATGCTAGCGGCAAACCTAAACCCCACCCAAGCCGAACCACCGAATGACAGAAATGGACGGAATTTCAATTCCCTTAAGTCGAATGCTTAACATGTTTGCAGTGCACAAATATGAATTTGTGTGCATAAGTCTGAATGTGTGCGAAGGTCCCCTTATACATGCGTACATGTGTCTGTGTAATAAACAGCATTTGAACGGAAGTGAAACAGATATTTCCGAAAAATTCCATGTCATCATCGTCATCGCCAACGCCATCGCCATCGTTGTGTTAAACATGATATGTTGATATGATAATATTGAAATATTTGCAAAATTTTAATATTTACTCAAGGCTTAGAGCACCACACGAACGCACGCACGCACGCACGAACTCATCGAGGCAATTGTTAAGGAATTGTGTGTGCGAATTGAATAAATTAATTTTTCCGAACATTTATAATTTTACAGCCATCTGATGAAATGTAATATTATTTTGCTGCTGTGCCTGCCAAACTGTGAAAGTAAATAACTACTTTCGTATGAGAGAGGCTCGTTAAAACTTTATCTTCGTGATGATGCCCTGATGCCTCTGAAGCGTCGAGTAAATTTCGTAATTTTTATATATTTTTGCACAAAAGCTGTAAAGAAAACTTTAATGCAATCAAGTTTACAAAACTACTACAGAAATAAAATGTAAAGTTTTTATGAAATTTTGAGCTCTTCCTCCCACACGCCAAATAGGAGCAGCTCATGTTTACGAAATTAATCTTTTCTCTGCGTTGGACTAGCTAAAATGTAAATTGATTTTCTTACTCGCTTTTGCAGGAACTTCCTTGCAGCCTTGTGTAAACAGCTGGTACGGATGCTGCATTTTGCATACTCTGAGCTGAGCAAAACTTTTCTCATGACTAGGATTTCGTTCTTTTGGAAATAATGAACGTTTCTTTTTTCTGTTCCCTTTTGTGATTAGGCCGGGCCATGGTTTATTAGGAAAGTAAAAAGCTTTTAATGAGGTTCAAATTGAGTCATGAAAAATTATCGGAAATTTCAGTTCAGCTTCTTTGAATTATGACTTGCGTGTTCAAAATGGAAAACCGCCAGAGACAATGGAGAATTCGAAAACGTTTGATAAATGCCTAATTACACAATTAATGGACGATAATTAAATTAGGTGCTTAAAGGAAAACTGAGAACGCTTCAAGAGAATGTGCTTTTTTTAATTGAATTACAATTTGGCCGCATCGATGAATACATTTTAAGTCTCATTTCTCATTTTCTTTGGAAGTTAATTTATATGGTAATATTTTCTATTCCGTGGGTGTCATTTGAATGTTATCAACACAAAGGTCTCGTCGGGAATTGCGAAATTAAAGGTTAATGGATTTGTGGAAAATGTTGAAAATACCAAAAATATTTAGTAGTAGGTGGAAACCATCAACCATACATCACCTTATAAAGTATATATACCAAAGAATGAATTTCAACCCCACACACATGCAAGATTCCAATTTGCAATTAAGTGTCTGTCAAAATGCCAAATTAGCAAATTTGGCTTATTGCTTGCGCGTAACAAGTGCTAACAACTCATCGCCATAGTAGCTAGTAGCATTGTTGCATACTGTTTGTTAGCGTTGCAAGTTGCGGTTGGCAAAAGCACATAACAGTGGTCATATTTGCAATTCATGCACACTACTCTACTCACTGTGTGTGTGTGTGTGTGTGCTTTTGTGTTTTGATTCAAAAGTGAGTAGATAACCACGCCAGAGAGTTGCAGGGCGTTTCTGGTTCGGTTTTAGGAACGGTTGGTGCCTCATTCATAACGATCTTAAAAAGTTGTAAATTGTTTGGACCATAAAACTTGGAAGATAGATCACGTACTTAAAACTAATAGAGTTAATCTTATTAAAAGATAAGTTCGTGAGTAAAAGTTGGCGTCATGAAAGTCAACTAACTCCTCGAAACGAAGGGTTCATTAAAATGTAGAAGAAAACAGTTTCTTATGAAAAACAAGTGGAAAATTATGAGACATGCTTAATTTTTTCATTACAATTGTTTCATTTTAGTTATTGGAAATGTCTGAAAACAAAATTACACAAAAACAATAATCGCCCAAAACAGAAAATGCTGAAGTTTTTCCACTCAATTTGATTTCTTTGTTATAATAACTTGCATTTTTATACCCCCACACTCACTGTGGCAGGGTATACTCACTTTGTCACAACGTTTGTAACGCCCATAAGGAGGCGTGTCCGGTATGGAAAAGTATATATATTCTTGATCAGCATCACCGCCGGAGTCAATTTAGCGATGTCCGTCTGTCTGTCCGTCTGTCCGTCTGTCCGTCTGTCCGTCCGCACGATAGCGGTCGCAGTTTTGGAGATATCGACTTGAAACTTTGGGTACATGTTTTTCTCGTGAATACTGAGATCAAGTTCGTGAATCAGCCAAATCGGACAAAAACTGGGCGTGGCTCCCATACACCGAAAAAAAAGGTAAAAATTTTTTATTGTTGTATTCGATTGGAAATGTTTAGAAACGTATTTTTGACATGGTCCGAGGTTCCGAAGCCACATATATAAGGTCTAATGGGGTCTTGAGACCAATTTTTTTTTTTTGGTGGATTTAATTGGAAATTTTTAGAAATGGATTTTGGACATGGTCCGAGGTTCCGAAGCCACATATATAAGGCTCTAAATGGGGTCTTGAGACCAATTTTTTTTTTTTGGTGGATTTAATTGGAAATTTTTAAAAATGGATTTTGGACAACCACCTATAATTGGCTCAAAATAGGGTCTTGAGACCCCTTTTTTTTATGATCGAGGTACTTCTTCCTACTGTGTGGGGGTATTTCAACTTCGGTATAGCCAAAGATAGTCCACTCTCTAGTTTTTTATTTTTTCTTTGAGACAAAAAATTGAAAATGATTTCATTCCTTTGCATCGTGTTTTCTTACCCAAGAATTTGTGTTAAAAGGGAAATATTAATTACTATCGAACTATTCGTGACAGAACAATTTTCGATTCTCTTTTGATAATTGTGATTGCGACTGCACCGGTCAACCGGGATGCAATTTTGATCAGCCATTATGTTTTCATCTTTTCATCTTTGCATCTTCTTTTCGACATTGTCGCGTTTCATTTCATTGGTATTTTTATACCCCTACTCGGAACGGTATCTGTGACAGAGTACTTATATAAACTTTGACTCAACATTTGTAACGCCCATAAGGATGAGTGGGCAGGTAAGGGAAAGTAAAAAATTGTAAAAGTAAGTGTATTTATCCGCATGTTTCTCCGCGCGATAGCGGACAGACATAATTCATTTGATAAAATAAAAGCCGCCTGATGCAATTTCTCTTCAAAACAAATTTTTTTATAAGTAATCAGTATACAGTATAGGGGACAGCACTGACTACTTAAATGTCGTTTTATCCATTGATGGTTACTTAAAAATTTCCGTCTTCCCAGTACATCATTTCCGCGGCATATTAGTAACTCGTAAAATATATTATAAAAAATGTTTACCCTAAAGGCATGTGTTGTATGTAACCGCGATGATATAAATTTTATGTTGTCCAGCACTTTTTGTCATGAATTTCACTTTTCCTTTGCTAAAGTCATACTAGCTTCTACGCACAGCCCATGTAAACCATCAGTTAAATACAATCGTCCGCATCAGTAGTCAGTTTTGTATGAAATTCACATTTTCAGAATTTTCAAACAAATCGAAAAGTAGGAGCAACAATTGTGCGCCTTAATAAAAAATATACCCCATTGGTCTAAAATTAAACAATCAAGTGTGCGCTTTTCATGAGAAATCCACATTTCTCAATTCTTTACAAAATTTCGCCAACTTTTTACGGTCAACAAACTCCATTGAACAATGTGATTCCTTCCGAGAAATCAATAAAAGTTTTGCTCTTACACTTTCCTTTCAATGATGAACGATTTAAGGTACGAATTAAATGTGTATTAAATTTTGGGAGATTTTCTACAGAAAACATACTCGTGAAAAAAGTTCGTTTTGCTGCATCAATGGAGGATTTCTGCGAATCCATTGAATGGCACTGAATATCGATGTGTTATAGAATTTCTCTTTCATTATTCATTTCTCATTTGAGCCATTCTTCTAAACAATATTTTTTTTAGCATTATTCTTCGCTATGGAATGACGGCAAAATGTATCAATTTTACGGACTGTAAGCATGTATGAGTGGCTCGGAATGCTTCTGCACAAAACGGAAATGTAAATATTACAATCTCTTCAGTGTTCTTCGCCCTACATGCCCGCTAGATGGCACATGTATGTGTATAAATCTTTTTTAATGGACCGAGGGATAACACACATTTAAAAAGTAGGCATGCGAATATGTTCCATGGTAATTTAAAGTACGACACAAAACGCTTCCCAGGGGATTCGTGGAATGTGTGTACTTTACAAACTCCAAGCAATATGCGCTGTTCGCTACACAACAAAATGGAAGGCGGAACACAGAAGGAATGACTGTAATGTGTGCGGAAGAACAACAACAACAAAGAAACGCATTGTAGCTTTAAAATCGGCTATAAACGAGTCGGGGAAAAAGAAATTAACAGAAAGGCATATCCATCAGGCAACTCCCATCCGAAGTGTTTATCAACAACACTTTATGTCAATCTGGGCATGACTTTGATGAGGGTCTCCGTGCGTATTATCGCACTTTTAAATCCAATTTTTATGTAATTTAATTTCTTTTTTCTTCTGAATTCGATCCCTTTTTCAAGCCATTAATAATTCATTAAATATTTATAACTCTATGCAGTGATGCATTTTTTTTTTAAATTTTTACATTGTGTAATTCGCAAGTTTTTTCTGTGGGTCACAAATGGCTTTGTGTGGTTTAAAAATTAATCAATAACACTTTGCCACTTACACACCACAAATACACTATATCAATATTGGCCAATTCCATTGTTTATTTATTCACATTGGCCGAAATACTCCCACACAACCACATTCACGCAATTTGGCATTCGCGTGTGAACATTTCCGATTGTAAGTAGTTTTTGCTTTTTTCCATTCGTTTGTCGGCTTCGGAATGCGTTTTTGACATGCGAAAGTGTTGACCATAATGTCGTACAATATTAATAATAACTTCACACCAAATAAAGGCTGAACTAGTTATTAGGAATTGTGTTGAAAATAGAATTCCTAGTAGGCAGTGCTGATGAAATTAGGAGGTAGCATGCACTTAAATGCGTACTTCTGGTCATGTAAAGCAAAAGCTGTGTGTAGTGTCGCTATAATAATAACATTTGCATAGTTTTAGGCATGGTTTTGGAAACACTTTGATATGAAAGGAAAACCATTCCGGTGTACATAAGTGTATTATAAACTTTCAGTGACTAGTAAAATGTTTTTGGATCAGTGTCATATCCATGATACAAATTTAACATATTTAAGTGCTTATTCATCTCGGTTTGTGCAAAATGTTTACGGATTGCATTGAAGAGCGTCCAAACAATCTGCAAGAAAACTAGAGAGTGGACTATCTTCGGCTATACCGAAGCTGAAATACCCCCACACAGTAGGAAGAAGTACCTCGAACATAAAATGTGGTCTCAAGACCCTATTTGGAGCCAATTATAGGTGGTTTTGGAGCCCGGACCATGTCCAAAATCCATTTCTAAAAATTTCCAATTAAATCCACCAAAAAAAAAAAATTGGTCTTGAGACCCTATTTAGACCCTTATATATGTGGCTTCGGAACCTCGGACCATGTCAAAAATACGTTTCTAAACATTTCCAATCGAATACAACAATAAAAAAGACTTGAACAATGTTTACCTTTTTTTTCGGTGTATGGGAGCCACGCCCAGTTTTTGTCCGATTTGGCTGATTCTCGAACTTGATCAGTATTCACGAGAAAAACATGTAAAAAAAGTTTCAAGTCGATATCTCCAAAACTGCGACCGCTATCGTGCGGACGGACAGACGGACATCGCTAAATTGACTCCGGCGGTGATGCTGATCAAGAATATATATACTTTTCCGTACCGGACACGCCTCCTTATGGGCGTTACAAACGTTGTGACAAAGTTAGTATACCCTGCCACAGTGAGTGTGGGGGTATAATTATAGACAATATGTTGGACACATATCAGAATTTGTCTTTTTAAATACACTTCATGCAGTCCCACGTTGACTATTTTCGAGAAATTTGGGTGCGGAGCGACGACCAAGGGGAATCATTATGTAGAAGTTATAGAAAAAAGCCTATTCATAACATGTTGTCCGACTACTGCTGGAACTTGACGCGAGAAATGAATGAAGGGGTGAACCCAAGCCAATAAAAACGTTTGCGAAATTGAAAAATTACGAACACATTATTATTATAGATGTGGACAATTTTTTTTAATTTCAAATTGGTCAGATGCAAAAAAAATCGAAAATATTAAAAAAAAATTAAACATTAAAATTTTTGTTTTTAAAAAAAATGTTTTCATATCATTAATATTTAATACAAAGTGACTTTGCATGTATATGTATTGCATCCTTATTGAACCCCATGGACCCCCTTGGATTCCCTTTGAATTCTTTTTGGACCCAACTTAGCTGTCACGCCCACATAATGAACTGCCACACCCATATTTCAAAATCAAAAACCGTACTCAAGAGTCTCTAGCCATGCTTTTGCTGTATAAATATGTTGAATTTCAGTTTCACTGGTACATTGGTGGCTTCAGGAGGGCTACTATATCTGCCGCGCCCATTTTTTTGAACTGCCACGCCGGACAGACAAACAATGAGATTTTATATACATACAATGATATACAAATTTTGACGTTTTGACGAATCTGGGGTTATCATCTCTTGAGCCTTTTCTGCCTGCTGTTCAGTGTAATTAATTTAATCGAATGTATGGGTATTCTAGCAAACTTGACAGTGACAATACTCTAAAGATTTCGCCCAGATATCGTGCATTCTCACACTAATTACATAATTTCACCACCCTATTAGCACTGTCAGGGTAGCCAGAATACTGGTGTAAAAAAGCAATATCACTCATACGCCCCGTTGTACTACAAGGTTTTTCTCCTGAGTATAAACGCCAGACATTTATTGAGATCCACCCAGTCATTGAGTAAAAAGCGTAAATATTCCATTGCTTCCAAAAATCTTGTGTACTTTCAAACTTCTGTCCTTTCTTATTTTCTGGCCACTGTTTTTATAACCACTGTTCAATATTAGTTGCAAGTTGTAGAAAATCTTACTAAGTGCCATTTCCTTTTGCCTACCAGAGACTTCGAGTCGAATAGAAATGCCCCCTTGAGGTAATTAAATATTTCATAATTCCATGAAACTGTTCATATTAAATTTATCTAAAATTAAAATGGCAACACTTTCACCGGGTTTGTTGTCTGAAATTGCTGAAAGATATCCCTTCAGATGCGCACTCAAATAGGCTTAACTAAAAATGTAAATAAGTTAACATTCAAAGCCTGGCACTATTGTAAAATGTAAATACATACATATGTATGTATGCAAATGAAGTAGAATGAAATAAACTATTTTTCTGCATTTCACACGGAGCTTGGAATAATACAATTTCACTCTTGAATACATTTCAATGAAATGTTGTTAAGCAAAAAAATTAAAAAGGCAACTAAAAAAAACTTTATCAAATTCCAGTTGTTGGCAACATATGGGCGATGGGCCAATGTGCCGGGCGATATTAAATTCGGGAAAATTACGTGAATAATTTAAGGCAGACGTTTCGGTTTGATAATGTCACTGCGCCAACAATTCTACTCATTTTATGCTGGCAATTTATGGTTTTCGTTGATAATTTTCCGGTTGAGTTCTGAGCCGTTGATGTGATTTTCAGATTTAAATTTACACCAGTCTTTCTTTGTAGGGTTGTTGGGTTTGAGTATCATTTTTTTTTGACGTTTGGTTGTTGCTCTTCTTCTTCTCACTTTGATGATGGTGCGTTGGTGGCACACATTCTGGTGTCGAGTGTCAACACTTTAGCACTAGCAGTGGGCGTGTGTGTGTGTGTGTGTTTGTGTCTGTACGCATTTGTGGGCTTATTTGTGTGCTTGAGTTTGTGGGTGGCTTTTGTTGGGCGCATTAATATTTAATGCGGCATAAGGTGGCAAATTGTTGTTGGGGTTTCTGACTGGATGTCGCAGATTTTTATGGTCGTTTGAGTGCGTGCAATTTTTCGGGCACCACATGTGTGCCTTGAGTGTGTGCTAGGGCAAATAAACAAAAAAAAGGCTCTGTTTTGATGTACGCATTCTTCGTACAGCTTTTCTTCTATTTTGCTAGGGGTATTTTTAAGGCACATGTGTGAGCAATTACGCAATTTGTTTAGAGATCAGGCAGGTTTTCGTTTTTTTTTTTTAATAGTAAAACACCCAAGTCCTTGCAGCAAATACAAACTCTTAAATCATTTCACACTTTTCATATATAAAATTTAATAAAATTTAAATTTTGATTTTCTTAAATTTAAATTGGAATATTTTCCTGACCGACCCCCCGCACAATTGTATGGATATTAGATCACAACCAGAAATGTAATAAATTCACTTGCATCCTTTGCGTACGATTTCACACCGTTCAATCAATTGAACTTTAGCTATGTAATTTGCCCTCCTCCCACCACTCATCATGCCAATTTGGCCAAACAATTCTCCATGCGACTCTCGAACACCGCCGGCAATTCATTCATCAAACATCCGCTGGGACCTTGTACATGCAGCGCAATATGATCCCGGCAATCGATTTTACCATCCCGATTGCAATCGCGCGCATATTTATTGACAACTGCGGCCACCGCTCGCTCCGAGCAGTTTCTGTTGTTCACGCATCCATGGTACTCTGCAACATGCAAAATCAATTAAATAATAATGCAACTCGTTTTCTAATTCTAACAATAAATAAATAAAATTTGTTAAATTTACAAATCACTTACCCGCATTGAAGTTGGGTATGTCGTTGCCTTGGTAAATGGCAGGCGGTCCGATTGCAAGTGGCTTCCCCGCATCTAGCCAATATGGCAATGAAATACGATAGAGTCCGCATGAAGCATATGGAAAGCATTCAGCTGGCCTACATTCGGTTATCGTTTCGCAGACACATTGCATACAAGCCTTAGTTAGAGCCGACGGATCGACGGTGGGCATTGCTGTGAGTTCCATAGAAGCGGAATAATCGTATGACTCGGATGACTGGAGAGGTTCGGCGTTCAGACTATTGAACTCTGAGGAGGACTGTGGAAATCCCGGGAGCTCTGAGGACTCTTTGCAATCTTTGTCGGCTGTTGAATAGAATGAAATCGATCAGAGCTAAAATTCTGCATCCAGGTATCGGTAACACACGACATTCCACTAACATACACACACATTACCGTTTATAATTAAAATTTAGTTATAATTGCCTGCCAAGGGAAAATTGTGAAAATATTCCCAAAAATTACATGTCGTCGTAGTCATTAAATAAATGGTTGAGCACTTTGTAATGGCGCACTCGACACACACACACACACACGGCACACAAACATTTGAACCTTTCGCATCCACTGAATATTAGTTTTTGGCGCTTCCGCACCCAACCTACCCATAACGTCATATTCGTCCACATGCTGTCTGCGATTCAGACGACCGAGGTGATGCTTATGCTGTACGTGCAGGTAAATAGAGCCAACTACCAACAGGAATGACACAATCAACGAGGAAATGGCGAAAATTCGCCGCCAACTAACCTCACCCATTGTCATGTGTTTGCGAGTGTGTGTGATCAAATTTTCACCACTGCCGTATGCGTTTCGTGGAAATTACACCAAAAATAAACTTTTTGTATTTTAATTTGTAAAATTTCTATTTAATAATTTCACTTCTTGCGCTTCTTGCTTGCGGTATTCGTAGGAACTGTGAACTGTCTCGATTTGAATGCGAGCATTTCGAATTGAGTTTCACGGCGAGGCGATAACCCAACTTGTTTATTAGAAGTTATCAGTTCATTGCGGTGTTTGTTGTTGTTGGTGTTCAATGGTGCTGATGGCGTGTGTAAGGAAGGTTTCACATTATTATTTGTTGTTATTGATAAGCCAGATGCGGTGCTCGCTGATCAGCTGTTAAGTGTTGAGTGTTGTATGTGATATGGTGATTACTTGAATGGATTTTTTTTTTCGAAAGTCAACGTTTGCGGATAACATTTTTTAAATGTTATTGGAGACTAGAGTAGATAAGAAGTAATTTTAAATCATTCCAAGCTCTTTTACTCTTAAGTGGTCCATGGTACTGATGAAAGCGTCGTTTTAGTGAAAGAGGATACAATACACACAGTCGCTTGTGTTCATACTGGTTCATGCTGGCTAGAAACTGGAAAAAGTTTTTAGAGTTAAATCCAATTAAAATTCAAAAAATTAAAAAGAAATTTCAAGGTTCCACAAAATATACTTTGCACATGCTTCGGAAGAATATGATACGTTCCGTGTTTTGCTGGAATAAATACAAACAATAAAAAGCATAAAAAAGAAAAAATTTCACACTTTGTTCGCGCCGGTTGTCTGCAAACGTCTGATCGCTACTGATTTGTTGAAACAAATGGAGTATCTAATAAGCATCTCTTTTGGATTTTATGCCTAATCTCAAGTGTATTCCCCTACTAGCTTTCAAGTTAAATGGACAAAGTTTCAACAGTCTTCATAATCGAACTCGTTAACGACTTAGTTAACGAAATCTTCAACGACTTCGTTTACGAGTCTTTTAATGAACAAACGAATTCGTTAACGAGCACATTTTGGTTCGATAACGATTTTCGGTGCAAAATTAAGAACGAAGTCGGACTCGTAACCGTATCGTTATCGTGTGTCGCCTACGATTGTTTTGCCCGCATTTCGATCGAAAATTTTTCGTTTACGAGCTCTTTAACGATAAAATTATTGGCTGGGCACCTCGCAAATCAGTGATGACCGAGTGTGCTAAGAGTGGTTAAGCACCATCACATCAGAAAGGTCCAGGGTTCGAATTCGATAACACTATTCAAAAAATTAAACTTTTTCCAAAATTATGCAGTTCTGATAAAGCCTACTTTTAGTTTTGACATTTTGATGGATTGTCATGGAAGAAACTTTATCGATGTATGCACAAACGGCCCATTAGAGTTGTCCAAAAAATCGTCTGATCTTTTTCGATAGTCACTTAAATTATGCTAATATTTGAGTATATGAATTAGCACAATTTTGGCCATTATCGGAAAGAATCAGGCGATTTTTTTTGGATTCAAAGATTTCAAAGATTTCAAAGAGTCGTTAACTTTTTAAGAAATGCAGGTAGTGGAGAAACACATACGCTGGATTCCGATTTACCTTTCATTCACTATCAAACATTTTCATTTGTCGACTAGAGTGACTTATCATAATTTCTTGTCTCTTCTATTAATTTGTATAAGCTAGAGCCGAATTACGACATTTGCGATCGGGCAATTCGTTTCGAAATTTGTGTTCCAATCTACATTTTTTCAATTCGTGTTACTTGTTAATGCCGTAATTCGGGCCTCAATTTCTTTGTTTCTGTTCCCCTTCCAAGTTTCTGCTATGTTTACGCTGTTTCGGTTCATTGCCATGTTGATCTGGTTCCATTACCACTCCGTTCGTAACAACATTTCCAATTGTTTCAGTATTTCTTCGGAAACATATACGAATATGCGTGGTTCTCAATCGAAACTGTTTTTTTTCTTTTCGAATTATTGTTCGATGTCCTCGGAAACCCTCGAAGAAAACTTTCAGCGAAAAACTATGCAGTTCATTTCAATGTAATCACTTGAAAAAATACATAAATATTCATGCACTCATAACTCAGGCATGCTCAAAAACGTTTGCCAATTCGCAAGTAGCTGTTTTTGCAATTCCAGCGATTCACATTGATGCCGCTTCAATAAACACTTTACGCAAGCAAGGAGTAGAATTTTTGAGCACCAACAAAACCCAACAAAATTACTAAAATTTAATTAAGTGCACTCTGTCATTACACGCAGCGTATAAAAGCACCAGAAAAGCAAGAGTGAAAATTTTTAATGAAATTTGTGTGAGAAACCCACAAAAATACATGAAGCAGTGAATTCTTTCGAAATGATTTACATGCAAGCCTTACAAGTAATTGGTAATGGTGACCTTTTTATAATTTTATAAATGGAAAAAACGAATTTCACACGAACGCTTTTAATTGAGTGTACCGTGCGCACAACAGGTGCATTGTGAGCGCTTTTCGTTTCCGGTAGCAAGAGCCTTGGAAGTGTACTGTAATAACGGGCGGGAAAAAGCCACATACATGCATGGAATTGCATTTGTATGCAGTTTCATGTTTAATGGCTTTACTCGTGTTCTGCCTCGCTAAGTTTATTTGTTCTAACAGACACATTTGCGCCAGCCTAGCGGAAATGCCGACGGTTGGGCTGGAAGCCTTTTTTGCATGCGCTGATTTCACACAATGTGCATTTGTATGCGTAGCGGTGCTAGTTGTTTTTTAGCTGGTGTTTGTGTTGGTTGAAAATGCTTTGTGTCGCTTTGGCTTGTTGTGTTGCTCTTAGTATGCTGAAATGATCGTGAAAAACATGTGAAAACTTTTCAATGGATTTTTTAATGAAGTTCGTACTGAAAATTGGTTCGGGTATTTTGTGCTGGTCTTTTGTTAATGTATATGAATAATTCAGTAGATTTATAATTGTATTAGTTTTTACACCGGAAATGCAAAGGCGAAATTCCCATTCACATCGATATTTTTTTTCTATGCATCCAAATTAATTTTCGATTGTATTCAGGGAAATCCCATTGAGTAAGTCAATGAATAAAATAGAAAAAAAGTATATTTACAACAACATAACAAATTCCACTGGCCCATTTATTAAGACACACAATTTGCATTGTCCTTTACAAATATTGTTTTTTGAATATTTTCGTTTCTGTTGTTGGACTATAATCAAGTCCAAACAGAAAACATCGTTAATTAAGCGAAATGAATTATTCACGCTGAAGAGCAGCATGGCACAACTGAAGTAGAAGAATATTTCAGATACTTTTTGTTGCATGACAAAGCGAAGACAAGGGAGGAGAGTTTGCACACAACATATTGTTGATAAATGGTGATTAAGTTAAGCGAGGAATTAGGTCAGTTGTCTATTCGGTTTTAGTATATATTAAAGTAATTAATACATTTTGACACATTCCTACAGTGTATTGAGTACATTTTGCTATTGCAATTTGTATCAAATAGCAAGAAACGTCAATTCACCTTTAAAATCTTAAAGCTCAGAAATTCCCAGGGAACAGCAAAACTATTCACACATTATCATATTCACCCGCTTCGCTCCCACAGCAGCAGTTGGAATTAAGTGGCAAAAGTGGTGAGTATTAAAATGTGTCAGCGAAACCTTATCGGTGGGAGCACCACTAAATCCCATCGTAACCGAGGGTTTGCTGATACTTCACTGTTTTATGTTGGTACATATTTCTCCCCCAGCCCTCTTCACTTTGTGCCACAGACTCAAAGACACAAGACAGACAACAAAAGCAACAAAAACGCACACATTTTATGCTAATTTAATTACGAGTTCGCTGTAATTTGTCAGTTACAGGAGACAGGTTAAGGAAGAAAAAAAGTTCAGCAAAATATAAAAAATGAAAAAAATAAATTTATCTCTGACTTTTTTTCTCAATTGAATGTTTGCTAATACTTGTTTACATAAATTATGAAGAAAGCAATGAAATCGTTTTTAATTTGACTAATTACAGTAATTAAGAAGAATCAAATTTTACCTTCACCGCAACCATTGTCGATTCCTCATCATTCACTTGAGTAGCTTAAAGAAAAAGATTCTATAATTGGGATATTTGTGGAATTGTATGGGAAACCATCAACGTTTTAAGTATGAAGAACAAAAGGCAACACATGTTGTTTTCCTGCAACTACGTCCTATCATTTATTTAAAATACCATTTACACCTAAAGTTTAAAATTTTTCCTCGGAAAACTCTGTACGAATTTGGTGCTTCCTTAAATTCAATGTGAATTCCTCAAAGTTGCCACAGTTTTCGTGGAATTTACAAATTATGCATTTCTGATTATAATTATCGGATTTATTTATTCTTTTATTCATTTTCCATTTCAATTGTGGGAATTTCACGATCCATGAACTCATTGAACGATATAAATAAAATCAGAATTCATGTACAAATTGGCATTCACAATATCCGTCAGATGGGGTAAAAGGTCATATTAGCATTTTTACCATCCATTTTCTCCTATTATCATGGGGCATTAACAGTGGTTTATTTTCAAATAGAATTATTGCTTCTTCAATTTCCTTTAGTTTGATACCATAACAAGCATAAAATGAAACAATTTCAGAATTTTTTGACCCTAAATTCATTCAGTTAAAAATATATGAAGAAGTCAGCGATATTCGGTATTTTATCGATATTCTTCCGATATTTTATGGATATTTTATTCATAATTTTTCGATTGTTTGTGGATAATTTCCTATTCCAGTTATATTTCCATATCGTACCCGAAATAATTTCTAATCAAATACAAGAAACGGCGTCCAAATCGGTTAAAGATTTCTCAAGATAAAGGAAAATCGTACAAATATGGCTTGTCAATACTTTATCGAAAATTTTTCGATGTTTAATGGATAACTTTTCAAAATTTTATCGATTTTTTGTCGATATTTTATCGATAATTTTTTGAAAATTTATCGATTTTTTATCCACAATTTTTCCATAATTTCCGAAAATATTGAAAAATAATATATCGATAATTTCCATTTCCTGATCCATTTAAAAATTTTGTTCCAATTCCATTTTGTTCCGGTCCGGTCCGGTCCAGTTTCATTTCATTTCAGTTTCATTCCCATGTTGTTTCCGACCTCATTTCCAACCAGATGCAAAAAACCGCGTTCAAATCGCTTCAGTACTTCTCAAGATAAACGAAAATAATACAAATTTGGCGGCCATTTTGTATGCGATGTTGTCCATTTTCAATAAAGTCCAACGTTTCGCCAAAAAAATACCAACTGCTATGGCGGTTCTCGTGCGAAATGACGCCTGACATGGCTTAATCAACTCAGGATGTGATGCTAATCTAGAATATATATAGTTTTCCATACCGGACACGCCTTCTTAAATGCGTTACAAGCGGTGTGATAAAAACAATATACCCTCGGACACTAGTGGCAGGGTATAAAAAATGCAAAAGTATATTTTCCATTTAAAGCCCACTTTCGACCTCATAAAGAAAATTCCATACAAAATGAGCTTAAGAAATGCTAAGTTTCTTAAGAACATTTTGCATGGAATTTTTCCTGTACTTGAGAGGTGGAAAGTGTGCATTAAGTGCAAATATGGAAAATTTGTAATCAAAATTTGGTACTCTGTTAAATCTACTAATTTTGCTTAAAATAATTTTTCAGTTCTAACTGTTATGGTAAAAGATTCAATAAATATAAAAATTATGAGAAAAAAAGCCCAAACAAACTTGAAGGCGAATACATGTGCTCAATGCCGCCTCGCTTCTACTGTGATTTAAAGCATCTGTAACTAAAGTATGGTTGCATGTGGTCTATAAAATGAAATTTCAATTCGAAAAAAAAACTGCACTCTGCTAATAATAACATTATTAAAGATATACGAAGAATCTACAACAAACTTACTACATATTTACTATCCAAGGGATTTGCATCAATTATCCTTTGCTAACTTGTAAACAGTTCAGTTTGTGCTTCGTTAATCAAAAGCTCCGACGGCTGTTCCAGTTTCCAGTTGCAAAACAACTACAGCAACAACAGCAACAACAGCAACAACAACCCCTTAATTGCATTTGTTGCAGCATGTTTACTTCACTTTATGCCCGCTTACTTTCGCCAGAGTTACAAAAACGTTGAACTTTTATTGCTTGGTGCAATTTTAATTGTTGAGTTTCCGTTGAAAGCGAACTCTTGCCAAGTGCTTACTTATGCCACAATTTTCGAGGACAAACGAAGATTGACATTTGAGGAAAATCATTCAAGTGTGATACCAATAATGTTCTCTGGGCATTTGAAGCGATTTTAAAACTTTTTTATGTTTGCTTTAAAAGCTGAGGGTGATGATGATGATGCAATTGCTTGGACAGCATATGTTAAATCAATTTGTAGCACCAATAAGGTTAGTTCGCCGTAATGGTTTTGGTATGCATTTTTAGAAAATGTTTTCCTTTTGATATCATCTTTTGCTTTCGTAGAATTCTATAAAGTATGGCTGAGAGAATTCCTAAATTCAATTGGAAACGAAGTAAGTTATTTAGAAACATGGCTACTCCGAACTGTAACAAAATCGGTCTCAAATATTTACATTTTTATATAGAAACTACAAGTGGAAAGTTGTACATTCAGTTGGAATTCCCAACCCACATTTTCTGATTGCATACAAACACAAACAATCAATAAAACTCTCAAGTGTATGCTCGATTCACAAATAAATCAATGCTTTTGGGGCTTGCACTACTCAAACAGAAAACACGATGTTAACATATGAGAAAGAATGAATGATATGAATCAGGAAGGGCAGGAAAAAGGAGTAGGGAGCGAAAAGTTTACAACCATGTCAAATTTGTACGGAACAATAGTCACAGGGGCAGGTTAAACCACATACATTCAATGGCAAGTAGACAAAAAATGATTGACATGCTTGAACAGCAGAGAGAATGATGTGTGTGTGTGTGTGTGTATATGTGTGTGTGTGGTGAAAGAAAGTGGGTGGACCAGTGTCAGTTTTTCGAGATGGCAGTTGATAATGAGGTCACACTATGAAATACATTTGACGCATATGCATATCGGCATTTATATGAAGATCATTGAGACTTTGATTGCTTCATGTCATGGCATTGTACGGAGACATGCCATTAAGTGGTTTAAAGGTGTCATATGCAAATGTATAATGGTATTACCAAAAATGGGAAAATCATGTTTGTACAAGTTTAGAACATTTCCACAGAGAGTGAAACTGTTTATTGCGTGTCCGGTATGAAAAACTATTTATAATCAGCAGCATCGAAAACTGATATCGACATTGATAGCTTCGGTTACAAGTTTGTTCCTCCAAGCTGAGATCAAGTTCCAGAATCAAACAAATCGGAAAATAATTAGTAAACCCCCCCCCAAAAAAAAACCACAAAAAAACTTCGAGAATTTTTCCAATCTTTTGAAATTTATTTATTACTAGCTGGGCTTGACCCGCTTTGCTGGGCCAAAAAGGCTTTTTTATTTCCATTGTTCAACTTCACATAACAAACTTTTCTCCCTAGAACCGAAGAGAAAAAATTTCACATAAATTCTAGAGAAATTCACAGATATGGTAAAAAAGTTGGCAGTGCCACCTGTGAGTAACAATTCGCAGATGCCCAACCAGCAGTTTTTCTAACTTGTGGTCGGTAAAGGTGGGTCAAAACCTATCCTAGAACACGACACATGACCCATAGAGCACATATATAAATTTTGGTGAGAATCTGTGAGTTAGTTTTAGCGACCTCTGGATCCAAACACACACATCTCTTTTATATATATAGATTTATTTTTATTTATTACTGTATTCAATTGCATCTGTGTAGTTAGGGTTACTTAGGGTTATATACCAGGTAATGGTGATAAATTTGACTGATTTAAGTTTTTTTCGTTTCCTTTCAGGTTTCTCCGCTAAAATCTTACTACAATTAAGGTTGAAAATAAAAAATTCTAAATGGAATTTCTGTTTTGGCCAAGTTGGATGGGTTGGAATTAGTTTTATTCTTAAATAGATCACAAACTATTTAAAACAAAATGTGAAAAGTTCTGAATAGTTTTCGATTGTGTTAGCAGAAACCAAAAGAAACTGAAAACATGACAAATTTATTTGTTAAATTGGTTCAGAGAAAGTTCAATTTCGCTCGAAAGTGAATTCAATGCATTTGAAAAGCTCAAAGTAAAAGCCAAAACTACTCAACAGACGATAAGGTCCATTATCGACCATCAACAGGACGTGGGAGAGCACAGCAGTAATAAAAGAAGAAAAAACAACAACAACAACAACAACCAGTACCAAATAACGTCCCCGAAGGCAATTATTTTCATATGTCAAAAACTGAAGGTACCAGCTTAAGCGACAGACCCAACGAAACGAAACCACTTCAAACTTGCGCATGAGTGCAAAGTTGAGTGTAGTGTAGTTTTTTTTTTTTTTTGGCATTTTATTGGATGAATTAAAAACAGACACACACACATACAGGCATATAAACATACGCACATCAACCGGCACACAGGCACAATGAATCGCTGCCGGAATTGGTTTTGCGCGCGCAACAACAACAACGATTATGCTGAGGTTTCCATCGCAGATTCACGAAATCACACCAGCACTTTAGCATCTACAACGCCTCCGGATTTCATACGTGAACAGCCCTCGACGGGACAAGGTGCTCACAGTGTGGTCACCTTTCTCGACGATATACCCAGCGGCAGTAATGGCATTGTGAGTACAACAAGTCGCCTGATGACCACGGCCGAGCTGCATGCTCAAATGTCGGATGGCGATATGGACGCTATCGAACAGGCCGATGACTTGGCATGCGGCACAGGGTCTTCGATGATATGCGACGATAGTACGCCACCGCCCAAGAATTGCTATCGTCTGGTGATGTTGGGGTAAGTTGGTATTGATGAGTCCTTACCCTTGCATTCCGCACAACGAGAGAAAAACACAAAATACTGCCAGATAACATTAACATAATTAACCAACGGATTACATTAACGGAGCTTCCATAATTGACGGAAGCTTACATTAATCAAGTATTATTAACTTTACGAGAGTAGGTACACACGGAATTTTCGTGTTTTTATAAACTCATTTGGATCATTCACCCACTCCACTGCGGAGAGTAAGTAATTGATTGTCTTTCGCAAGGAAGCGAAGGAAATTGGCAACAATGGCATTTAATTGCTTTAGAAATTAAGGAAAGCTTTTACCTGGCGAAAATTACAAACGTTGGCAAGTTAATTAAGTAGATAATCCCCGGGAATAAATGAAAGTACACTGTGCGCAAAAATTAGTGGCTGCTTTGAAAATTTCCTCACTGAGTCCTCAATACAACAAACATTTTTCGTAAGAACTGTAAACCTTTTCAAAAAAAAAAAATGAAAAACAAAACAAAAGGATGCTTCGTGTACGTTGATGTTGTATGGCAAAATCAAATTATTAAAATAACTCCTAATTCAGTGGCAGTTGGTTTTCATCAAATCAAACCAAACGGAAAGCTAAGAAAAATTTGTTTCTTCCTTTTTTGTTTTCTTTTCGGCTCCTACTTAACTACCGTAAGGCAACGCCTGCCATTGTATCTTCACACAGTTTAAAATTACTTTATAATCCAATCATCATCCTTTCTTTTTGTTGGTGTTACTCAGTTACCACTTTCCTTCAGGATCTCCTCTTTCTTCTCCCGTTCACAAATCGTAATAAATCACAGACTGCTGGCTATGGAAATTGTGTCAGTGGTTTTGCATGAAATGTTTTCACTGCTGTTAAGGCTTTTGTGTGTTTTGTGAGACATTTTAAATTTCTAAGCCTTTGAAAAGGACTGCCAAGAGGTGTAGCCAGGAGTAAGCACTTAATTTTTAGGATGAAGCTAGGCGAAAATAATTTAATTTCACTAAGGAACTAAGACGAAACACATTTGTTGGAAAAGAAGCTTTTTAGTAGAGCAAAAGGATATGTAGCAGCAAAGTTGGAAACCAGCCAATGGATGAGGTTGTACTGCTAGTGGTTAGACTAATTTTAGTAAGGTTCCGCTAAGATAGACTACGTTATGTACACTAGATTAATCTAGGCTAGCTGGACTAAACGAGGCTAGGCTAGTTGAGTCTAGACTAATTAAGACTAAACTAATTGAGGCTAGACTAGTTGAGGCTAGACTAGTTAAGGCTAGACTAGTTAAGGCTAGACTAGTTTAGGCTAGACTAGTTAAGGCTGGACTAGTTAAGGCTAGACTAATGAAGGCTAGACTAGTTAAGGCTAGACTAGTTAAGGCTAGACTAGCTAAGGCTAGACTAGTTAAGGCTAGACTAATTGAGGCTAGACTAAACGAGGCTAGACTAGTTAAGGATAGACTAGTTGAGGCTAGACTAATTGAGGCTAGACTATTTAGGCTGGACTAATTGAGGATAGACTACTTGAGGCTAGACTAATTGATTATAGACTAAATGAGACTAGACTAATTGAGGCTAGACTATTTTAGGGTAGACTAGTTGAGACTAGACTAATTGAGGCTAGACTAGTTGAGACTAGACTAATTGAGGCTAGACTAGTTGAGGCTAGACTAACTAAGGCTAGACTACTTGAGGCTAGACTAGTTGAGGCTAGACTAGATGAGGCTAGCCTAGATGAGGCTAGACTAGTTTAGGCTAGACTAGTTGAGGCTAGACTAATTTAGGCTAGACTAGTTGAGGCTAGACCAGTTAGGCTAGACTAATTAGGCTAGACTAATTAGGCTAGACTAGTTGAGGCTAGTTGAGGCTAGACTAGGTGAGGACAGACTAGTTGAGGCTAGGTGAGGCTAGGTGAGGCTAGGTGAGGCTAGGTGAGGCTAGGTGAGGCTAGGTGAGGCTAGGTGAGGCTAGGTGAGGCTAGGTGAGGCTAGGTGAGGCTAGGTGAGGCTAGGTGAGGCTAGACTAGGTGAGGTAGACTAGGTGAGGCTAGACTAGGTGAGGATAGACTAGGACTATGGCAAATTGACTCTACTATTTTTTTGCCTGCAAGTAATCGTTGAAATTCGCTTGTCAATGCGTATTCTCAAGCCGATGGTTTGCGGAAACTTTAATATGTGTAATAAAAGTTTTTATACATTGACCCTTGACTCCAGCCAACAACAGAGGGAAAAGTAGACATTTCGTGACAATTACGAGAAGAAATTAAATCAGACAATTTGAGGAAAAATCCGAAGAACTCAGTTTTAATTACTTTGGCGAAGTTTGCACGTGCGCCCATTGAGGCTCAACAAAAGAATCAATACACATAAATACTTACCAGCAAGCACATGCACACACACACGCAATCCCCACTCAAGAGCTGTTGTTATCATTTGTTAATATCGTAATTAATTAATTTACTCAATTGTGGTTTGTGTATTTTCCACCAAAAAATCTAGCTCCTCACGTGTGGGCAAATCTTCGATTGTGGCGCGTTTCCTGGGCAATCGTTTCGATGAGGCGTACACACCCACCATTGAGGACTTTCACCGTAAATTGTATCGCATCAGGAATGAGGTGTACCAATTGGATATTTTGGATACATCCGGTTATCATCCGTTTCCGGCAATGCGACGTTTGTCTTTTATGACCGGTGAGTATGCGAAGATTTTTTTCTGAATGCACACACACTTAGAGACCTGAGAAGGCTTTGGTGTGGCTTGGGTCTTTTGAAATATGTCGGTTGAAATGGCTGAGAGAACATTTTTGAGAAATTAAAGAGCAACCGTTTTGCGGTTGTCATCCAATAAATCACAGCGAACAATAAAACCATAAATGCTGACGCTAACAATAACTTTCGAAACAGACCGGACAGGACAATAGACAACGGCTTGGCCTGAGAAATTCAGAAATTCTGAGAAGTTCTGGAATGGTAGACTTTTCTGTGGCATTTGACCTTTTAAATTTGGTTGGTGAAGCGTGTGCTGGCGGTGGCATGGGGCGGGGGGTGGTGTGGTGTGAGTACATTTGTGCATTTGTCATCATTTCACAAATCAGTAATTTGGCCAATTTGATGCGGTATTCTTTCCTCGGTATTAGCCAAAGTCTTAAGAGGCCATTCGAGAGCAATACTACCGCTGGCGGATGTGCGCGGTCCGTTCGCTGGCAAATGTGACTGCTATTACATTGGCATTGAAATTGCATTGTCTTCGGCTCGAAATGGAAATAAGTGTGCGTAAGACCTGCCATCAAATGGAAATGCGTATTTAAGCTTATGCCACTCTGGGTTTTTTTTTCGTTCGTTCTTTATAGACGCAGCCGAATGTGAGTTGTGGTGGCTGGGAAGGTGAAGCCTGAATTCAAAGTTATGCGAATTTGCGCCACTTTCGGTGTTAGTTTGTCAGCTTGTGTGTGTGCGCGCTTTTGTCTATTATTTAAATTGATATACTTTTCCTTTCCTTTCCTTTCTTGTCTCTTCTATTTTCCCGCTCAATTTTTCGTGGAAACATTTCCATCTTCATTTGCTTTCTTTGATTTTTTTTTTTCTATATCAGCTTTTATTGAGTTTACGTGTGAATGTGTGTGTGTGCGAGTGTTTTTTATGTGCCCCTTCTCTATGTGTGTGTGCATTTATATTTAGCATATAAATTGTGAATTTGTTAGTGTTGGCACGTTCTGGCTTACATGTCGAATTGTTGGACTATTTCGATTTCCTTAATGCACCGTAGATATATGAGCCCGGAATTTGTAAAATGGCAATAATGTGGATTTCGACTAGAATAAAATGAACATAAATTTGACTGGGCTCATTGACTGAGTCAATTGATCTTCTCCGTTGAATCGCTCGAAAATAAACTTAAAATTGCCTCACCTAATTTAATGAAATGTTTCCTCTTCAGGGGATCTCTTCATACTGGTCTTCAGCATGGATTCGCGTGAATCGTTCGAAGAAGTTGTGCGACTACGTGAAAATATCCTGGAAACGAAATGGGCTGCCCTCAATCCGGGCTCGGGTCTGAAAAAGAAGAGTCTGCCGAAGATTCCCATGATTATTGCGGGCACAAAATGTGATCGCGAACTTAAGTGAGTATGAACAAAAGATATGCAAATTAGTTGAAAATTTATTCACGCTCTCTTCCCACTTCATTTCATTTCACTTCACTCCACAGAACTGTTCACCTCGACGAAGTGATGGGCTACATTGCGGGCCAGGATAACTGTTGTGTCTTCGTTGAATGTTCGGCCCGTCAAAATCTACGCATTGATGATCTATTCTATGCCCTCTTCATGGTTGCGAATTTGCCCCTGGAAATGGCACCCAATCATCATCGGCGTGTGGTGTCCGTTTTCGGTGCACCGTGCCCACTGCCGCCGCACTCATCTGCTGGCGGCTCTAAGAAGAATGCCCTGTCCATTAAGCGGCGCTTCAGCGATGCTTGTGGTGTGGTCACACCGAATGCCAGAAGGCCCAGTATACGCACCGATCTGAATCTGATGCGTTCGAAGACCATGGCCTTGAACGAGGGCGAAGGAGCGCGCTCGACGCGTCGCAAATTGTGTGCGATCATGTAAGATGGACGTTTGCAGCGAGAATATAGCGGCATGTGATAGTAGTACAGAGAAAGGACATATTTTTTATACGCGCTAATCTAATTGTTTCGACATTTAAGTAAGTAGTTCGTAACAGTTATTTTCCTAAAGAGCAGTGGCATTTTGTACACATTTACATTTTTGCATAATTTGTGTAATGAAGTAATTAGGCCATAGACAAAAATTATTAAAAGCTATTTATAGTTAAATAAATGAATTATTTAATGCAAATATTTATACATACTCGAGAGTTTTGGCATCATCTCGTGGAAACATAATTTTTTCATATTATAATATAATGATGGAGTTTGGGTTGGACTGAAGCTGAAGGCTGCTTAAATTTGTGTTTTAAGTTAATACTCTTCGAAGCCAATCCCTACCGGAATAAGTACCTGTGAATTCGTTGGAAGAAAACTGTTGAGAAAATTCTGTTTTTTCATTTATTTCTAATTTAGTATTGAGCTTTAGTCTTTCAAAAACTCCTATGTGTTTTTTCATTAGTTTTAAAAGATTGTAAAAATCGTTTATACAAAAAATTACTCCAATTCTATCAAATAAATACCGGATATCAATCAAGAGAACACCAATTGCTTACATACATTTTATGTACATACATTACATACATTTTGTTTTGTGTTTATTCTACACAGAGAGAACTGTTTGCATTATAGTCAATATATTGATCCATGAATTAAAATAACCAAAAAGTTTTTTTCAGCTCGTCAAGCAATTGCAAACGAGAATACACAGGTGAATACATAAGTGAATATACTTCACATAGCGTTCGGAAACAGCACTAAACTGTGTGAATTTTAATTTTAACTGACATTACCTACTTTGTAAAATCAAAAACAAAAATACCCTTTTTCTTAGCTTTTTAAAACAGAATTAAAATAAATTTTTTTTATTGAATTTTTTAATTAAATTTTACAAAGTCTTTTTTATAATAATTAAAAAAAAATGGTTTTTAAAAATTTAAAGTTTTTGAGTGCTGGTATGAAATGTGTTAAGATGCCCCCTCGTTAATATTTCCATGCATAAAGAAACAAAACCGATTATTCCCGGTATTTATTTGACAAAGTGTACTCAATTCGAAAATACCCACGATGTCAAATCAAAATAAATAATTGAAATTCTATAATAAAGAAAATTGTTACAAGTGTTAATGAAAACAATTAAAAGTTATAAACAAATTATTGTATTAGGGGTTTTCACATGTTCCTGAGTACCAGAGTGAAATTGCAAGATGAAAATAATGTCGAACATATACCAAATTCTACAATATACTCTCTTCATTTGTGGCCTAGTGGAAATCCTTAATTGATAATGAAAAATGTTATTTTATTATAAAAATATAGTATAGTTAATGATAAAAAGAATTTGTTTAACCATAAACATACATGCATATATCATAACATAAGTGATAAGAAATATTCCAAATAGTTTTTTTTTAATAATTCAAATTTATTCCGATTTGTACTTTTTTTTTATTAAATAATAATTCATTTGAATTGAATAAAATATGGACAATAAATTAAGAAATCGAATCTATTGTTTGTATGTAAGAGTTGAAAATATTGTTAAATTGTTACGGTTTGTCATTTGCATTTACATTAATGAGCATATCATTTTCGTCTCTCCTCTGAAAGCCTCCCTTCGAATTCTCCAATATTTTTAAGCTTTTCTCAAACCACAGCATTAACAACTTATCGAATTTAACCACTGAAAACCATTAAAGGAAAAGCAATAATTTCACTTTACCCTCGATATCTTCTTAGTTTTGAATAGCTACTAGTTCTTTATATATGTAAGTACATATTTATTTAATTATGCTATTATTGTACATGTATAAAATTTTAAGACTTCTCCGCTTGATCGGTCTAACTAACCACACGATCAAAATGACCAATACTTATATAGAAATTATTCATAAACAGAAATCGATGTAATATTTCAAATTCTAATTGAATGCAAATCCGTAGTTTCGAGAGAGAAAGACATTAAATGTACTAAAAAATAGAAATAATAAAAAAAAGTAAAAAATAAAAATATTAAATATTTACTCACTGAAAGATTCAAGTTGTAATAATTCAGCTCCATGGTTTCCATTTGGACACAACTTTTTTTTTGAAGTAAAATAAGATGTTGATGCATTCATATCTTATAGAGGGCAGGTCCTAAAATTCCTATGTTGACTTTGAAAATTATTTCACAAGTATCTGAATACGTACGACAGTCGACCAAATCGGAACGAAATTCTTATCAGGGTTTACACAAACTCTACTCAACTCTATTCCATATCTAAAGGCCCCACCTATGTACTCTACTAACGCTTTGCTCTATTGAACAAGATATTTATATAGTAAATTATTCAAATATTAATCAAATGATAAATAGGAAACATAAAGAAAAATATAGCTTTAAAGTTATTGGAAGTCAAGTAATCATGCTCCGCATATGAATTTTGATAAGTTTTCAATGAATTTGTTATCGATACTAACGCCTTGTTATTGAATTGTTAACATTGCAATCTCGTATTACTATTTATTTTTTACTTAAAAAAAGAAACAACGTATAAGGTTTATAAGAAGACGAAGATAACTCGTATAATTGGCAACACTAAACATATACCAACACAAACTTTGCAATCTCAGTATTTTGTAATTTGTATAATGTAATGTAATTTGCATGAATATTACACAACTCGTTGAAATACTTGATGAGATCATTTATACACAAAAGAGGATAACAACAAAACAAAATTCCGGAAAATTAATCTTATACAACAACCATACCATATAAAGGACAACAAAAAGTAACCAAACTAACTAAAATCAATATTCAAACAATTTACTCCATTTTTAAAACTACATAATTATCTAAATGTTGTTGCATGCACAAAATTTAATTACAAAACAAAAAAATATAAAAAAAAACTCTTAAAAAAATTAAATCAAAACAAATTTGTTTTATTAAAAGGTTTAAAGTAGCAGATTCTCAGAAAAGGGTTTCGTTACTTGAAAAGTTTATCGAAGGTGTACAAAAAGTTCGCAGCTTTTTCTACTTTATTCACTTTCCCATAACACTTCTAACTTGGCTAACATTTTGTTCATAAAAAGTTAATTTAACAGTATGCTGTTACTTGGCCCGCTTTTAAAGTTCATCATATCGGAAGCTTTTTGTGAATCTGAAAAGTTTCAAATCAGTGATAGGCAGCGGTGCTTACAAAATATACTCCCAACTGTGTGTAAAAGCTATCCATCACTGTTCTAAAGTTTTCCAGAAGTTTAAATTTTATATTTAAAAAGTTTATTAGATGATGGCACAGAAAACCAAAAAGCTTTTGAAGGAGTCTTCTCAACTTGCGGGTTCATGAATAAAGCGATTTAAATTCTAGAAGTGCATAGGTTTCCTAAAAGCTTGCGAACCAGTTATGTAATTTAAAAAAAAAAAACTTCTGTATTTCAACCAGCAAAGCTTTTGCGAAATGTTTATATCCTATTGCAGAACCGCGGATACGCACAGCAGCTTTTCGAACACTCAACAAGCCATTTAGTTATGCTAAGGTAAGATCGTGAGCTTAATCGTGAGTGAAACTGGTATCTAAATTTAAGTTCAGGGCTTTCTAAAGCTTTTCCAAATTTTACTGAAGATTTTATTTTTGCTCGCTGGGTATGCAAAGAAAATGATTGTGGAAAACGCATACATACACTAATAGGCATTGTGAGAGCTTTTTATTTGTTTAATGAAGTTCCGGAAAACCCCGAAAGATGGCGCTGATTGGTCATTGGCTATTGAGAACACGTTCGATACGTTCACAGACCATTTTTCGGTAATTTTATCGAACATTTTCCGGTATTTTATCCACAATTTTATCGTTAATTTTTCTTCTCCACTGAATTTAAATAAAACGACGGTGAAATTCAATAAATTTGCTCTATTCCAATTTATTTGTTTGCTTCATTGTTCTTAAGTTTCTTTTTGCTTTTATATGTTTTTTTTTTGTTTCATTACTTTACACTGGTTTTTGTATCTCTTAATAAATAACATAAAAATGTGTGCACTTAGCCTAGATTTTGTTTTTTTTTTTTCAAATTTTCCTTAACATGCAGATTTTTGGTTTGAACAAAATATTTTTTACAGACATTCAATTTGTTTTTTTTTTTTTTTCTTGTAAAATTATCCGATATGTTAAATATAAATTTTTTGCGATTTCAAGACTTTTCGGAGTTTAGAGAAAATTTTTCGTTTTTCTAAGCTTATGGTAAAATTTTAATGGGTTGGGATTTTTTTTTTCATTCCTTCTTTACAGATTTTTTGTTGTTATTTTTAATGGAGATTGCGTGTATTATTCTGAATATTTTAATGGTAAATACAGTTAAATCTTATTTTCATATGTTTATATCAAAAAATGTTGATTATTCTTAAGTTGTTGTATTTTACAATGGAAAAAAGTCATATGTTTCTGATTTTTGAGATGTTTTCATACTTGTTTGTGGTTTTTTTTTTAAATTTTTTTTTTCAAGTTGTCAATTAGGAATTATTTGTATGTTTTTGCTGTATATACACAGAAGAAAATAATGTTTATGTGGAGACAAATTCAGAGTAGGTAAATTTTAGATGTTAAATAAAATATACTTTAAACCTTTTTGGTCACATTAACAAATTGTAAACACACTTTCAAAGATAAAAGAATGCGAAAACCAAATTAAATATGAACTTTTGGAAGTGCATTTTCCCTTGGCTATTAACAACAACTGGCTGAACAAGTTACAGTTAGTGATGCCGAATTGATATTGTCGTTGCGTATTTTATTAGCCACCCTTTGCTAGTTGTATACGTCTATTGTCTGTCGAACAGTGGGATTATACATGTTGAAAAAGAAAGAATTCCTTGTGATATGATGGAGAGAATATGTTGTGAAAAGTCATACTTTTTTTTCATATAACTTGATATGTCTCAATAGAAATAATTTTTATGGAATAGTAGAAACTTCTGATATATGTAAGTATTCGTTAGGATATGTTTTGAGATTCCAAAAATGAAGCATTTGTGACCGAATTGAGTAGAGCACGAACAAAAAATCAAATGAAATGTGACGGCTCCTGCTTCAGAGAGTTCACAAGTGATATTCGGTAAAGTAGAAACTAGAGTAATTGGTAACCAAGATTTCTACGTACAATTTACCGATTTCATAGTGTCCACTTATTTCCATACAAACAATTGATGTATTCGAGGTGTGTTTGCTGCAAATATTGCATACTTTTGGAGTAAATTCACTTGTATTTCTATTAAATGAAATCGTAGATCGCAAACGAAAATATTTAGATGGACACGTTTTTCGTTTCGTACAAAGGCGAAATCTGTTTCTCTCAAATGAAGTTAATTTCTTTCAAATACCCCCACGTTTCTAAGAAATATATTTCGTGTATTGCATACAAAATTCATTTGTTGACTTAAAAACTAGACAAATTGCTGACGAAAGGTGAAATGTATTTGAAAGAAATGGCTTTTGCTTTTGTTACCGCGTTCGGTTGACGCACCTGTGTTTTGTAGCGAACATCCGATTTCTATTGTCACAGCATCACTTTTAGATCTCGCAACATCAACTGTTAGAACTAGTACCAATATATTTAAATTAGTTTTATATTTTAGATTTGTGACAACAGAGAGTAGATGTTGCGACAGCAGAATATAGATGCTGTGATATCAGAGGCAGATGTTGTGATGCTGCAGCAACAGAAAGTAAATTTCTTTTCAGGGTATGAAACCAACAACTTTTAATTTAAATTACTTTCGCTGGAGGTCTACGATTTCACTCAAGGCAAATACGAGTACAAGCAATCAATATTTCCAGTAAATTAAACCAATTTTTTTCAGTGTTCTCTAATTCGACTTTGTATCCTAATTTACAGCATATCGAATGTGTACTCGGAAGCGAGAAAAATTAAATGTAATGTTAAAAACGGGTTGGTTGCGTTTTTTAATATGTACGAGAATTTGAATGTTTCCTTATTGTTTAGTTCACTAAAAACTATAAACTATTCTGTTGAATTTTTTCTTGCCAAAAAAAAAACTTCATATCATATCGCCTTAGGACTAGAATAATTTCTATTGAACGACAGTTGAGTGCGACTTACAGACAGAGGAGTTTTTGTTATATTCTTGTTGTTCTTTTCTAATCTTTTCTTTTGCTAAAGTCTAAATGAAAAATTTGAAAAACTTCGTAAATTACACATTTGGAAATGCCTCTGAATTAAATGCAAATAGTTTACTAACTAAGTTCCTTCACTTTCAATATCGTAATTAATTATATAAATTTTTAACATTTCACGTATAAAAAATTTTAATTCTTTTTTAGTTTTCTTAGAAATTAGAGCATTTTTACATATTTTTTAAAGTTATTTTTTGTTTAAATATTATTTCTGTTTTTTTTATTCAATTTTTGTTTTGCTTATATTAATACATAAATATGGCGCATGAATTAAAAACAAATTCAAAATTCACTACAATTGCTTGTTATTTTTTTGTATAAATTAAAAATATTTTCACGCAATGAATAAAAAAAATTTTCAAAATAATTTCCAAAATAAACAGAATAAATGGCAAATGTAGGTGGATATAATATGGTTTACAATTTTTTGTATAGCTTTTAAATGCTACTTGTAGGGATGTGACGGAGCTCCGCATCTTAAATCACACATTTAAAACATCCGCATTCGCATCCGAAACTTTTTGAAACTTTTTTACTGTGTTTTTGCTTTTTTCTTAGAAATTTTTCAGTTTCAAGACGTCAAAATACCTAACTAAAAAATTTTAAAAATTGCAAAAATTTTATTTTTCTCGCATGTGCGGATGTCATTTTTAAACATCCGCATCCGCCTCCGCTCCCGCATCGAGGCTTTTTACAGCTCCGCAACCGTAACCGTAAACGCATCCGCGAAACCCACATCCGTCACATCCCTATTATATTGTAAGAGCTTCGTTTATGATTCTAGATTTTTTATGACTATTTTTGTTGTTTTTTGAAATTTATAAATCTAAATCGTTATTCCACATCGGTAATGTCACACTGACGGGTGCGATGAGTGTGTATGTATGTTCGTATTTAAATTAGTGACTATGAACTGTTGCTTGACAAGAAGCGGAGAGTTTTGAATGTTTTAAAAATAAATATATACAAAATAAGAAGGTAATCGTTTTTTGTTGTTGTTATAATTAAATGTAATATTAGTTTATAGCTACTATTTTGCATAAATATATCTTTCCACTTTACTTCAAAATAAACTCTCTCTCATTGATCGTCCCGAACTTCATTAGAAGCAAATCATGATGTTTCTTTCAAATATATATTTTAGTAATTATTTAATTTTTTTTTTTGGTAAAATTCTTTACTCTAATGAAGTTTATATTTTTTGAATTTTCTTTTCTTTTTTTTTTTATTGGAAAAATTTTTATTTTTTTTAGGTTTGGCAATGCCTCCGGTGTAGGTTATGTTGCTGGCAATGATGACGACTTTGATGATTACTTTGATGTTTACTTTGATGCTTTGTGTGGCCAGTAAAGGAATCAGCTGGTAGTGATGAGGATGTTGATAATGAGTGGGTGTTTCAAGTCAGTACCTCGTTCAGGTGGCGTTCGTATTCCTCGGCAGTGTGGAACACTGTGTCACTGTGGAAGAAAGTGTAGATTTAGCGAATCGCTTTCCATTTATTATTTATAAAATCTTGTTTTTTAATCAGTAAGTCGTAATAATACTAACAAATTTAGGGGAAGTTGGGGTATTGTGGCACACACTTGACTCTGACTGCGAAGAAATTTCTAGAAATGGAGTAGTTCACATGTCCCGTATTACCCCATTTCCCCCCCATGTTTATGAGATGTAAAAATTGCATATGCACTAGAATAAAAGGAAGAATTTTCTCCGCGAGTAAAGCACATAATCCCATAAATTTATTCGATTTGCAAAGTCTCCTTCCTGCCAGCTGTCCACCCATCCAATATGAATTTGACTTCCCTCGTTTGGCAAAAGAACCATGAATTAAATCAAAGCAAATCTCCTCTAATAACTTCATCAATCTCAAAATAAGAAATTAGTTTTTATGCTTCGATTACACACAAGCAAAATGGAGCCAACCTCCAAGAAAAAAATAATCACAAAAGCACTGCGCAACGGAAAGAAAATATTAATAAAATCGGAAAATCACAACAAATAGCGAAAGTTTTCGCAGCCCCTATAAATTGCAAACTTACTACGCTGCCATAAAAACAACAACACCAACAAGAAGAATAACGAAATTCCGAAGCGTTCAAATGCATGAGTAGTGCGCGCACACACATGTCCGGCGAGAAAACACAATAAACGAGTGAGCGTAGTGAAAGTATTGAAAATACAAATCAAAATAACAAAAGCAAATAAAATAACGGAAAAAATACTCCCAGCTATAAACAGTGGTGAGCATATACACACCCACACACCAATACAATACAAAAATGTGCCATAACAGCAAACCGGAAGCGGAAGCAGCATGTGCGCTCAATGTCGTCACACTAATGAAATTCACCAACACATGCTCTGGCATTGTGTCTCGTTAACACAACTTCCACCGCAACGATTCGTGGTGGTGGTGCAGAAGATGACGACGATGTCTACTTTGGTACGACGAGGATAACTCATCCACTCTTGGCGGATGTTTTTGTGCACGGTGTCCTGCATGACTTGTGTGTGTAGCCTAAAGCGAAACAGTTAGTGAAATTGGCTGCAAATTGCCTTTGGGCTAAGTCCAAGTCGATAATCTTTGCACAATGAAATTTCAGTGAAATATTGAATAATTGATTTTAACAGTACTTCAATTGTACAGTTTCATTATTAAAAGAGTAAGTATTTTTTTTGGGGGTGGGGGGCTTACTAAGTATACCAATTTTACCAACCCTCCACTAACATTGCTCACTTGAGTGTATTTCCGCACACTTGATTGACTAAAAGCAATAACAATTTTCCGCCAGAATGAACGCGTTAAAGCACTCGCAGCCGATATGAATCATTAGACCAGCGGGCAGATTTCCACAGTGTTATTAATTTAAGGATTGCCAAGGATTTCTGGACTTCCGACGACCAGTCAGTCATTGTAAGAGGGGGCTTGCGACGTACTCTTCACTTTCAGCGTGCGTTGGCAAAAATGCCAATTTTTTTCTCATTCGTTTCTTCATTGTCGTTGTGTGCTGCGTAATTTTGTTTAGCCGTTTTGCTTTTTGTTTCATGGCGGCTTTGCAAATCAGTTAACGTAGCGGCCGATCGATTTCTATACATGATAAAGCGATGTATTGCAACCCACTTTTCCAGCTCAGCACAAACTGTGTACAAAACATGAAAAAAAATGGGGGGAAAAAATGCGAAAACAAGAGATATGGAATACTGACATCCCACATTGTAGTTTCCGATTTTCAAGCCATTTTTGTTGTTGCCAGTGTTACCAAAGCTACCGCATCATTAGGGACTTTCGGACATGGAATTTTATGCAAACGCAATGCAAGCAGTCCCGCAAATATATGTACAATCCGTGTGTACTGCTGTAATGTGTGTGTGCTCATTTGTGTGTGTTGATGATGATGGCATTAGTGTGTGTTAACTGCAGCCTGCAGTCACCATTTTGTGGACACAATACAGCTGCACGGTGGTCCAAAATGGAAATTCATTGACCAACATTTAATATTTCCCTTGCTGAAAACAATTTTCCGAATTATTCATTTAAAATCGAATTATTTTGTGTTGGTAGGAAAATTCAGATCAACACATTTTTTGTAAAATTACAATACTTCTTGCTCGGAGTTTTGGCTAGTCCAATTAAATCATGAACCACTGTGCGCCATCACTATCAATTGGGATCAGTGCATAAGAGAAAGGATACGTGTTTTGTGTTTTTGTGTTGCTGTGTGACCCAAATCATAAATTTGCCCCCAGAGTAATTTGTGCGTAATTTTGTGTTATTTAGATTTGACATCGAGTTACATTTCTCCTTTACATACTGACAAGATTATGTATGCTTTATCATTGAATTGATTTGTGGTGATTTTTCGGTACTTACCTCTCACTGTACAAATCTCGTTTTCTTCTTCGATCCTGCGACAGTGCCTCCACGCACAGTATTATCAATTTGCTGTCGCACGTTTGTCGCTCTTGGTCCAGCAGTTTGTTCCCCAGCAAGTTGCTGGCATAACCAAATTTATCGCGCGCTCCCGAGTGCCAGGCATCGCAATATGTGTCGATCGAGCGCTCACCGGTGGGCAGGGAACCGTGCCAGACCAGCTTTTGTGGCCTAAAGGAAGAGAAGGATAAGAGAGAGAATTTTAGAAAATATATTTTTGCGAATGAAATAAATAAATTCACTCTAATGCCTGAAAGTTGTGAAAAACTTGATCAAATTTCGCCCTAAAACTCAATTAAGTGCTCAACTTGAATATTCCAAATCAATTCAATTTCCTACATGTCCCTTTTCATCGAACTAATGAACTCTATACAATAGCATATTTAATCAAATCGCAGCTGCACAATAAGCCTGGCATGAAATCGTATTTGCGTAGTTGCTCACACATCACAAATTAATTTAAATAATTTCAAAAGACATAATTGTTGTTGTTGTTATTATTCTAAATTAATATTCGATGGAAATGCAAAATTAAGATATTTTTTTGTTTGCCATTTGAAAGTCAACATGTCCACATTCACTCACTCACTCACTCACTTCAAATTTAGTATTTTCCTATAAACAATAAAAACAGTGAACAATAAGGGCCAAAGCAAACACAAAGGCAACAACAACAATTACTGGCTGTCCAGATGCACTATGCATAATAAATTGAACTTAAACCATAAGTCAAACGTTCAAGTCAAAATGCAAAACCAAAACCAAAATACTTCGACATTGTGGGTTTGGCTTTAAGGGCAAGCCGTCCCTCGGGTGAGATTAGAATTTCATTGTAATTTGATGTGAAGTGAATGTGCTGTGGCCAAAAATGAAAAAATATTGGAAATTTTTTTAGGTTATTTTTAAAAATTTAATGAGTCAGTATAGTTTTATAATAGATATAATTTAAAATAACCCACTAAATAGTGTGCTATTGTATGAACAAAATAATACTGTGCAACACAGAAAACCTAATTGAAATGGAAACGTTATGGATAGGGAATTGAAACAAAATGGAAATGGAACATATTATCTACATATCTGCATATTACGGAAAAAAAATGGTCACAAATATTTTTGTATACCCCCTATACTTTATGAGGTATGGTTAAGACGGGCCAACTGCCACGCGGCCAACTACCACGCCTACCTGTACAAATGAAATATTATATAAAACCAGGGTTCTCACTTTTGGCCACGACGAGTGTAGTCGATATTCGATTTCGGGTTATAGATTTGAGAAAAGGGAAGTAGATATCCTTTTTTTGGGCGTAGAGTAGTTGAAATTCTACGTGAGTAGTGGAAATTGTTGGTAGGGTAGTAGATTTCAAGGGTAGTAGACATTTCTTGCGTTGCGTAGTATACATTTCATGAGAGCAGTAGACATTTCGATTAGGGTAGTAGATTTGTAGAAAGAGTAGTACTTTGGAATGAAAACACTCAAAATTGTAGAGGAATAGATTTCTTACAATAGTAGTCAAAATTACATTGAGGGGAGTACAAATTTTACTACCGGTTACAATCAGCGTTCTCACTGATTGTAACCCAACTTCGCTCAAGTAGTACCAAACTTGGTATAAGGGAGTTTTTAGTGTCCCTATTTTCGATTTATGATGTTCAATGTTTATGAATTCAAAAAATCCAAGACCGCGGATCAAATATGGCAACCGCAGATTTCAAGATTTCATCGAAATGGTATGAAACTGGGTATAGGGTAGTTTTTTGGCCCAGAAAGTGTAGGGTAGAGTTTGACCAACTGAAATTGTCTGAAGTGAAAATTGATATATCGAATCGTACTGAAAGTAATGGAAATACAAAACATATCAATTCGAAAGCTTTCATTAATTTCCTACAGTTTTCATAAAATGAGTATTGTGGCTTACGGTATCGATATTACACATGCAAATAATGAAACAATAAATTTCACGAAAGTGTTTCGTTGCATTGCACAGTATTTCTAGTGCAGCAACTTTCCAACATACTCATACATGCATACGTGAGTTATGTTGAAGCGTACTTTTTGAGTGCAAAGTTCAGCTTGCGGTCGTTTTAATTATTTATGCATACTCAGCCAATGTACGTTCATCCGTTCGTCCTTTCGAACGTTCCATCCTGCCTCCTTAGTTGGAAACCGTCTCTATTAATTTTGACCGTTCAACGGCACTCAGAGGAACACTCAATGCCCAGAGAGTTGAAGTTGCACTACTAGTGCCACTGACAGACACAATATGCAGCCCCGGTGTTGCACTGGTGGCATTGCCCTCTCATCGAGTGGTTGTGATGATATTACATTAACATTGCGTAAAACTACTAATTGCGTTGTGAAATTATAGTTTGGCGCGTCCGTTTGTCTGGGTTTTGGCCAGTGGCTCGATGACGTCGGCAGGATAGTGTGCTTCATTTGTTCCGTTCTGGACTTGTGTAGAATTTGATATGAAACTCCTTATGTCTTCTCTAAATGACAGTGAACTATCAACTGTGTGCCTATGTGTTGATTTCAGTTCCTTGGCTGAACTTTTGAGTTGAGATTTTGGTATTCGCAAATTGCATAATTCAATTATTGCCAACCAGTGTTCGAGTGCGTGTGTGTGTTTGTGTGTGGGTATATATGCCTGCCTGCACATTGAACTTAATGGCAGATTGAGATCTGGTTGGGAAATCGCACGGACTGTGGTTACTTTAAGCGAAACAGTGTCTGCACGTGATGCATGCCCAATGAACGTTCATGATATGGGGAGGTCAGTACAATATTGATTTAGATTAAACTTAATTGCATTCAAATTAATTGAAATTATTTTCAGTTTAATTAACAATTTATTCCACTGAATAATTGCACTCGTGCAAAAACCCATTGCTCTGATGAAATTACATTTTGCCGCCATAAACACTCACAAAAGATTTTCCTTCTTCAATTCCCTTAAATACTATTTTTTGTTGTAAATAACAAAACATTTCACAAACAGCAGAGTCCTTATGAAAAAAAAAAAGAATATTTGAAAATAAAACAAACGCTTTGAACTTTCTCTGCAATCTGTTTGCAAAAAAGCAGAACGAAAATTAAAAAAGAAATAATGACAACTTTCATTTCATTTTACTAATGACCGTGAGCGCCACGAGCAGCAGCAGCCGCATTAACCCATGTTCCAACATGCCCCATGCTCGCCCACACCACAAAAATACCAAAAAATTCCACTGTGGACATATTTTCGGTTGAACTTTGGCTCCGCTCTCGTGCTGTTACTGCTGCTGCTCTGGTGATAGTGATGCTGCTCCACACAACGACACTGTGATGTATGTGTGCATGGACAGAAATGTTGACATAAAAAGTTTGTTCGTTAATTACTTTTGAAATTAATTTTGACATTTTTGGTTAATTTTTTTGTTTCCTTTTGTTTTGTAATTGAAAACGGTACCCCAGTAGTTTTGCAGAGTAGTTGCAAGTCCCACTGTAGCTGGCTTTTGAAGAAGAACCTTTCGATTCGTGGGTACAATGCTTAGAGTAAGGTTTAATGGTTTACTGGGTTGCCGTTGCTACCAACCCGTCGATTGTCCTTTCGTTCCTTTGTTGGTGCAGGTCTTGCATACGTACTGTCGTATCTGTCGGACCAACTTTTGTACTGCTGACGTCAGCTACTAATGCGGCTGCTGTTTTTCCAGCGGCTGCTACCGTCGTTGCTATCGCTGCTATATAAAACACAAATTTCATAAAATACCCACTTTCGACAGCCATCGAGTGGCCGTGTTGTGGCAGAGTGTATCCCTTTACCAAGAGATGCCCGCTCCGCTTCTCCAGACCCGTCTCACTCACTCATTCAGTCACAAGCTGGCACTCTTCAGCACTTAATTCACATCCTTAGGCAGGGAAGCAACTACGAATTAAAATTTAAATGAATGCAAAACTTTCGAACGTCGTCGTCGTCCGTTGGCTGCTTTTCAAATTTGACTTTTATCTTTTTATGGGAGGACGAACGAACGAACGAACGGACGGATGGACCAAACCAAACTAAACTAAACCAAACATAACCAGAGACGGACACGGAAGTTGCTTTAGATGGATGTGTCGGGTAGTTACATTACGTAGGTCAGCTGTCATTTGTGTGTGTCTCTCCATTCGCCTGTACATTTGTCAGTCTGTCCATTTGCCAGACCTTTTGCACTAACTGCTCGAACCTTCGTCCGTACATGGACGATCGTCCGTCTATGAGTTCCTCCTTCTACTTCAACGTATTTACATTTCCAAAAAATTAGTTCCAAGAAATTTGTCTTTGACATTTAAAGTTGACACAGAAAAGGCTGCGCATTTAGACAAATTGCAAAGTGTTGATGTTTAAAGCCAGAGTTTGATATATATGTAAGTGTGTGTGTGTGTGTGTGTGTGTGAGTGGAGTTGAAAGTGGAATTGTGTCAATCCTGTTGTGCACGTAGGTATTAGTTTGTGTTATGTGCAGGCTTGTTTGTTTGTCTGACATTTGAACTTTCCACTTTCAACTACAAACACATCCATATAAATTCAAATTCATCTACTCTCATAGACACACACACACCCACACACACATACACACAGGCATTTATACACTCATATTTGCGTAATTAAATGCAATTGAAGACAGTGGCAGCGGCAAAAGCTACAGCTACGGCAACTGAAACGACAACAACAACAACAAACACTACAAAACCGTCACCGTAAAGTTGCTACCCCGAATAGTTTTGCCAAGAATTTTTGCATCTTTACGGTTATTAAATTTGCAATTGCAAATTGTGTCGCATGTACTCGGCTTTTATTTCATTTTATGTTCTTCCCTTTATTCCATTCTCAACTACCACCCAGAGTATGTGTGCCTGTGCGTGCTCGTGAGTGTGAGTGTTCATTTGTAGTCATTTTGTTAAATTACGCTTGCTGAAATTTATTTGGAATTTGCATTTTTTAGCCGAGGGACTTTTTTCCTTTAGAAGAGATGCTTTTGCTTTTGCCAAGTTCATTAATAAATTTCGTTTGCATAATTGAATAAATATTCGCTTGTATTTGAATTTTTGTGTAGGGTAAATGACAGACAGATTTACTTGGAAATTACAACAAAACAGAAAAAGTTTTTTTTATATGTACAGCTTCAAAATATAAGCCAAGGTATCCTCAACACCTTGACTTATATTTGTGGAAAACTTCACCGACTACGCAGGCAGATTTTGGTGGCCGAAAATGTGTAATGAAAATGTTCTCAAAAGGGAAATAGCCCTCGGACATTGGAAGAAGGGAACAGAATCTATTACACCATCCGACAGAACATTAGCCGCAAGTAAAAGTCGATATATGTATTCTGTTGGTGGTGATCAGAAGCACTCGTTGTCAGTTCTTCAAATCGTTCAAGTTTTTTAATTGCAAAATTGTGTGATGCCATTTTATTACTCATACGCAGTGCATGGCAATATATATTTTTTAGGAACAATTCTTTTACATTTCTACCCTGTGTTTGTGTTACGCCCATAAGGAGGCGTATGGAAAACTATTTTATTGATCAGCATCACTTCATGAGTCGATTAATCTATTTAGCACGATAACTACCTTAGCTTCTGAGCTATCGACTGAGCGAATGATGGGATGGTATTGAAAATGTGTAACATCGGGTAGGAACCACGCCTACCTCCCATTTATATTATTTTCGTTTATCTTAAGAAACACAGTTTGCCTAGAGCACAATATTACGGTTGATCCCGTACCGGTTATCGATGTAGTAGTTGAGGTGAAATATGGAAAATTTATACTGTAACAAAAAAAGAAAAATGCACGTCCATAAAAATCAAAAAAAACAATTTCAATACATTTTTTCAATTGGTCGAAAACGCCTTCTTCTTTCATTTATTTTAAATCATCCTGTATTTGGTATTAAATTTAAAATTTCATCATACATTTTTTACTCCTGGGGAGGGAACACACAAAAGGACAAAAACAAAATAACTGCAACTAGTGCAGCGTCAGCAACCATCAGCGCGAAAGAGAGTCATTTGCGGATTGAGCTAAAATGTTTTTTTGTACGGGTTTCTCATGCGTATGGCTCCAGTGTATAAGAATCTAAGATATTCTGAGAACGGGAGTGTGTGTTTTCTTGTTGAAAAATCGTTGCCAAGAAGCTTTTCAACTCCCAAAACTCAACCTATATAGCATATACGTAGAAGCGAAAGCAACACAAAATACTTTATGAGGATTTTGGGGAAACTGCGCGAAGAATACGAAACACGAAACACGAAACATGCAAGCATCCAAGTATGAAAATTCCTTTGAACCGCACATGTGTGTGTGTGTGCAAAATGTTGCTAGCCTGTATGAGGATGTGTGTTTGCGTATTTGTGTTTATGCAACGACAACATGATCTTGTGCAATCTCCTTCGTTTCGGTCTCATCTTTGAAATATCTCGCAGAAGCCTTACATTTACGGTAATGAGCCACTTGCCTTTTCTCACTCATACACCATGCGAACATACATTGACCTGTAACCTCCACTGGCATTTACTTGATAGCATATGTTTCCGCTTCCGGTATGATGCATTCTTCATTCTCTATATGCTGCAGCTGCACTTTCAGGCAGAGTGTATCCTTTCTTGTAGTTCGTGCTGTTGTTGTTGTTGCAGTTGTTGCTTGGGATTACCATAAACTATGCTAAACTGTGTGCGGGAGATAAAAAGAAAAATCTCATCTCTTCTCTGATGTGTGGCTTGCCATGCTGTACTATTTCTGCTGTTGTTGCATGTTGGGTCTTATATGAGTTTTGCCTACACATTGTGACATATCGTGCTTGCAACAACTTTAGGTGCACTTCGAAACCTCAACACACAAAAATACATACAAAAATACACACCAAACACACACATGCATTCATAACAAGATATTCCCATATACTCGTATGCATATATATAGAATTTGGTTTAAAAGGCATTTGGTTGAGGTTTCTGTGCTTGCTTCTCTGAGTGCGGTATTTTCTTAATGACTGCTGTCTTTGGGATTTGAAGCATGAAGCTTGCCTGCCTGCTTGACTGCGGCTGGATTTTTAAGAAAAGTGACTTGTGCTCTCAGGACTCGGCTAAGGATGCGTAGCACTTTGGCAAATTGTTATCGTGTTGAATTGAAATTTATTTTTAATCTTTTCGAAATATTTTATTCCAATGAGATTTGCAGCAGAAGGCGAAAATATTTGTATTCACATTTTCTAAATTGTAGTTTCCCTTAAAGCAATGCAATTTTTTATTCATTCAGTTGGGCAAATGTGTTTCGAACACTCCAACAATTCAAGTCTAACGAATCGAAAGTTGTGGTCGAAAATGGGAAAAATATCCGAACGAAAAACAAACACTCAACACACACACACACACACACACACACATGCATATGTATGATACGAGGTGATTACGGAATGCAACTGAGGCACAAATGTGAAACTTTCATCAAAGAATTGAGTGCTAGAGAAATATACAGCACAATACAAATAGGCCAGCACAAATGTTTGCTTATCTGAAAGAATAAATGTAATGCAAACATAAATTGACAAGACCAGAGGTTTTCGTTGCAAAATAAATTAAGATATTCGCACAGACAATAGTTTAATGGAAATTTATTGGTTTTATGCTCAAAATTTAATGCATAAATTTTGCAGTGCCAAATTTATACGAAAGTTATCAAGTTGATATTTGAAAATAAAGAAAATAAATGTGCGAACTTCAGAATGCATTAGCATTTGTTCGTTCTAACTGGGGCGTTCAAAGTGAGTGTTATTAACCCTCTAGCGCCTGGTAACCACTACAAATTAAATTCTTCAAATATTAGTTACTGGACAAAGTGAATAGTTTGAACTAGAAGCAGCAGGACAGTCACAAGGTCAAAGAGAGGGATACGCACAGGAAATGACACTGATCAAGAATATCGTTTTATAATTTTTTAATAATTTTATAAGTCAAATTGTGGGGTAGGAAGACAATTAGCAGAGGATAAACAAATTCTACGGATAAGTGCAATTTCGAGTTCTGAAATTAATCGGGAGTCTCCGACATCTGACTTCCGATCGAGTTCGAAATAAAATTTTCTGAATGACACTACCTCTTGTCAAGGAATGGCAAACGGGAGTATAATTTCCCGTGAAGAAACTTCACTTTGCCGTCCACAATCGGCACGAAACTATAATCCCCGGAGTCGGTCTGGTGATTTGCAGCAAGGAGTTCGGCAAAGATCCCTCAAGGGTCGTAGTGCCAAATGTTTAAGGAATTGTAGTATAAGTTGGGACATGTTATGACTGTCGAATCCATTACTGCACCGAGAGAAAAGCTCTTAAAAACCATTCGACAGTCGAGAACCTGTTAAATTGACATCGAAAACTGTTACAATTTGCAGTTGCGCTTTTATTTTAACAGTTTTTCGACTGTCGTATAAGGTGGGAGAGCACTTTTTCATTCCAATTTGTTGCTATTTTATATAAGACCAAAAACTCTAATAAATTTCAATGAGTAACCTAATAAAATTTACTTATTGCCAATCCAAAGCAAAGCAAAACAAAACAAAGGCTCTGCAGATGAGCAGAGCAGATCAAAACAAAGGAATTTATGCGCCAACATGCTTTGACATTTAAGCTGACAGTAAAGCGGCAGATGAACGCCGCCACTTATATTTAATAACATTTAATAACATCGGCAGATATTTTCAATCTCGTTGTCAACCGAACTTCTCTCCCCCTCCCCCCCCTCCCCATATTTACACAATATAATTACATTTTTGCACAACAATGTTTAAGGCTTTCAAGGCAAGGAATCCGAAAAAAAAGGAATAATACGAACAAAAAAATATGAACAAAAAGATATACTTAAAAACTTACCACAACGGATCCGTTAAAACGTTCTTGCCGCTAAAGCTGTAGATGCGCGGCGCTTGCGAGAAGAAACCACCTTGTCCATTAAATATGCCCTTCCATGAGTTAAAAAGGACATCGCCTCTTGTATTCACTACGGGCAGATCACGGTCCGCCACACGTACAATCGAATCAAGATTCTGCACCCTGCAATGGAGAAAAAAGAACACCAAAGAAAGTTGTATGAATTCGCTTTGAGAGTGTATTTATATATTCTGTGGTGATGGCGAAAAATACAAACAAATGTATGTATGTAAATACAAAAAAAAACGAAATAGAACACCAAACCATGTGGCTACGCATTGAAATCAAAAACAAAAGAAATGGAAAATAATGAAAATAAAAATAGCAAACAACAACAATAATGAATGGGAACAACATCAGGAAAAGCGAAGCTTGGTTGAGTTTGGCAGCTGAAAGAGCGCGGAGTGTGGTGTGGGCAAGAGTACAAAAATAAATTGCTGAAAATTGTTTTGGTAAATGTAAGGTAAGCAGTTGTCGCTGTACTTGATCGGAATAAACTAAGATTTGCAAGAGAAGCGAGCAACCAGCAGTAAGATGGTGGAAAAGATGGGGGGGAAAGTGAAAAAAATACTTCAAGTATTAAAATGTTAGAATCCGTTTCAGTTCAAGGAGTATACAGTTTAGAAGTTCTTATACAAATTAAATTTAAGAAAAATTTAAGATAAAACCAATTTAAAAATTATTTTTTTTAAATTTTTTAAAGTAATTAATTAACACAAATAAAAAATTTAGTATTTCTTGATAAAAAGACTTTAAAATTAAGAAATTGAAAGAAATAAAAAAAAAGGATTAAATTAAAAACAAAAATTAAAAAAATTAACAAACACTTTTTTTTGAGTCAGAATTGGTGTAGTTTTAAAACATAAATAAATTTTTTTTAAAATTTTTATTAAAAAATTTTTTTTAGTTATTTTTTTGACTTTAAACTATACTGCAGAATTTTTAACACAAAAACTTGAAAACCAGAAAAAAAAAATTTCCAATAAAATTAAATAAAATAAAAAAAAGTTGTTGAGTAAAAATTAGTTTTAACCAAAAATTTTTAATTTAAAAAAAAAATTAATTTTTTTAATTATAAATATAGATGTACAATAGATGTAGTTTCTTTGAGTGTAAGGAGTGCAATATATTGGCACAAAATAAAAACAAAAAATTTATAACGTAAAAAGAATTTTTAAGAAAAGAATTTAAAAAATCAATATAAAATTAAATTAAATGAAATAAATATTTTTGTTCAATCAAAATTTATTTTTTTTTCAATTTCACTCAAAATGCGTTTTTTTGACCCGCATGGCCTAAGTTTTAAGCGCATTACCGTCAATATATTTTCTTTAAGTGTAAAACCGATTTCCTAATATGCCAAACGGTCATGCCCTGACATAAGACACATTTTAAATTAAAAATTTAGATGAATGCCGACAAAAAGTAAAAAGACCTACTTACAACAAAAACCATTTTAAATGAAAGACGCCGCGCACTGAATTTAAGATAAGGCATGAACCCAAAACCACACTTTGTGGTGAGAGATGAAAAAAAATTTAGCAAAAGAAAGTAAACAGAATGCCACAAAAGCTCACGTTTTAAGTAATGCGGCAAAGTAGAAAGAACCGCACGAATGAAACGAAAGAATGATACAAGAAAAAAAAAACAAAAAACTGTAGCATAATATCAGGTGCTTAAGCGCAATTATTTTAATTTGATCAAGGGATGATAAGACTCTGTTTGGCGTGGCGTGGCATTCGCTTTTATTTTGTTTTCTACTATGTACTTTGCTTGGTGTGTTTTTTTTTATTCGCGCTGCTCCTAACCGAGTTTTGTGGTTTATGAAAATTGTTTTGCCATATTTTAAAGGAAATACCTACTCGTTGTATGCGTGTGAGTGTGTGTGAAACGCCTCTCTCAAGATTTATGATTCTAATCCATGCTACTTGTGGGAGATTTAAATTGTAATTGCGTAGCATATTTCAATTTTTTTTCGTGTTGCCTTGCGTTGCGTTGCGCTGCGTTCTGTATCTGTTTTTTTTTCTTGCTGCATACAAACATTTTTTAATTGTCTGGCGAAATTTATGAATTCATGTATGGCAGTGGAAACGTTGTGAACATTCTTGACACACAAAAACATGTAATATTAATAAATTACTCGAGTTTGCAAACGGTAGTATAGCACAGGATGCGGAAGTTTGTGGGAAACTCGAGATTTGTGTTAACCCCCCCCCCCCCCCCCCCCCCCCCCGGTATGGTATTGTATTTTAATATTTTAATTGTGGGAATGTTCTCGAGCGGGAAGGTATTTTTAGAAATTAAAATTTGCAATTTTCAAATGCTTGTGGAACTTTTTAGATTCGAAATCTATGGAGAAAAATATTTGCTATGATTTTTATACCTAATGGTTTTTTTTTGAGAATCCACACTGTTTGCTTTTGAGTAAAAGTAACAAAAAAATTTAGAATTGATTGCTATCAAGAACAATTAACCATTCTGCGGTATAGGAGCGCATAAGATCAGAGAAAGAGTAAGGGTGAACATGACGAATTATTGGTTAGACCTGTGTTACGGCAGGTAACAATCAGAGTATAACAAACAGAGTTTTGAAGCTTAAAAATGGCCATTCCTTACTGGACTGGGCACGTCACGAAGTTTGGTATTTTAAACGCGTGCAGATTCTGCAGCGACTAATCCTTACTCATCCTGAAATTGCTTGGGAATTTAGGGGGGTCCTTTAAGAATTGGAACACTGGGGGCACAAAGCACTAACGGTCGCAGTGCAAATCGCCTTTATTCAATTTCCAGGGAGAGTTCTGACAGGGAGAGAGTGACAAGAAGTTTCATCAAAAGATTCGGACAAAAATGCCTCCGCTTTACTTTTTTTTTAAATGCATACGAAAATTCGCAAATTTTCCGCTTAAAATAATTTTGAAGCGCTTCCTAGTGGCGAAAAATTGAGTTTCAATATTTACGTAAATACTACTTTTTATTACCTTTCCAATTAAGAGCTTAATGACAAAAATCGTACAACTCCATCATAGTTTACCTATTTGCTATGCTTCTTACCACCAAATGCACAGGCTTCAAGTATTTTAGACTAATAGCTGCACCAAGGAAGTTGTCAATGGCTAACATCTGAACTCAAATTAAAACTAAAAACCCAGCTTCCTGGAGATGAGTTATGCTAACAAAACAACAAGACCATCTGAAATTCGTGAGATACTCAAGTTTTAGTTTTGTGTTGTTCGTTCGTAATTAAATTCGGCGCCTATGCAAAGAGATCTTAGAGAGACTAGAGCAATTATTTCTCAAAGCTACAGCAGGGATGGGAAGAGCGAGAAACATCAGCTGGCAAGTGACAAGTGGCGCGTATACCTATTTGCACAAAGTCATTCGCATCGTTGTCACCGCCGCCATGGCAGTCAGTCGCAATGTACACAAGTGCGAAAACAACCAGGAAAGGCGAGATAAAAGGCAACGAAGCAAAAAGAAAAAAACCTAACAAAAAACACGCACAAAAAACATTTGCTACTAATTAAAAGGTAAGTTTTATGCACTACTTTCGTAGATATGCTAAAGTAGAAACGACAACAACGGCGACGACGATGAGAACGATGTTTGAAAGGACGAATGCAGCTTTAGAAGGACACTCTCATTCACATAAACGTACACACACACACACACACACACACATTCAAAGGAGCTAAGATAATGAGCAGAGAATGTAAGACAACATGGCAGGCGGCGACGGAGCTGCAAGCAAGCATCGTGGCAGGCAGAACGGAAGAAACATAATAAAATGCACGACCAAATGGCATTTAAGTGGATCTTGGATGCGCATGCATGTGTACGTGTGTATTAGAGTATATTTACGCTCTGATGCAAATCAGTACGAGAAGTAAAATTCACTTTCGCAGCAAGGTTGCTGGCAACTTCCACTGACTGCAGGCAGTCTGTGTCGCACACGGTGCTACATGCAGTATTTACAGCTCAACTTGACCTAAATTGTTGTTATTGCTTTAGCAATAATTTATGCAAGAAAACATGAAAAAGCAAACAAAGAAGAGAAGAGAAGAGTACAAAGGAACAGAAGGCAACACTTAATTTAAATGGATTAACGCAAGTTGGTCTTTAAAGATGTTTGTTGCTTATTGTTTGTTGCTCCTGGTTTTGCTATGCTACGATGCTGCTACACTGCTGGTATGTGGCAATTTAAGGAAATATTTTTAATAAAGCGAGCTAAATACAAAAAACAACAACAATCATTCGCGGTGGTGCAAACAATCAAAACTTTTACTGTTATTCTGAATGGTGGTGGCGCTGCTGTTGTTTTCTCTTCTTCTTCTTCTAGTTCTACCCCTACTTTATTTGGGTTGGTTCATTCGTTTATGCTCGCAATAACAATCGCCCTTGGCCAAGCATTCACACACACACATACACACACACACACCAAATGTAGAATCAACAAAATGGGGCCAAACAGCACAGACGATGTTAGAATTTTAGTAATGGCCAAACACCGCATAAACTCCACTCTTTCTATTTAGCCAAGTCACCATTAGGTGCACCTGTTGGCTTGTTGTTTATGTTGGACGCATTATTAAAAATAACAAGTGTCAGGAAGTGAAGGAAAAGTGCTTGAGAATAATGAAGAAACTTGAGTGAAATCTTAAGTTTCGTCGGCGTTGGGCAAGAGTATTCCCCGAAAATCACTAACAATTTATTATAAAGTATATTCATTTTTAAAGCATCTATTCTAAACTTGAGTTGTTAAACTGAACTGTTGACTTGTAATGAAAAGGATTTCCTTCTAATTGGCGAAATACACCGTAACTTTGTACACTGAAAGCTTCTTTAAGTTTACTATTTGATAGCAACAATCATCATTTTCCATTTAATTTCATAAAATTCTATTCATGCTTAGAGTTTGTGGTTCAATTAAGCTGCTCTATGGAACATGAGAAACCTTGAACTGGTAAACAAAAAAAACTTTTAAAATAAAACACTTTCCACAGCCAAGACACGGAAATTTCTTTTGTTATGCTTGATGTGCTTTGGAAATACATTACCATTTGCGAAAGCCACACTCAAGTGTGAATATGTGAAAGCATTTGTTGTTGAGTGTAAGTATGTGTTGTTTGTTTTTATTCTTCAGTTGCAATTGTTGTATGCACTTCGAAAAATAGCCTTGACAGAAATGCTAAAATACATTCTGTTGAATTGAACTCGTGTTTTTATTGTATTTTTAATGTGGTTTTCGGTGTCAAGCATAATTGTGTGATTTTTATCGCCCAAAAATACATTTTGTAAAAATTGTTTGGCCGAATAACACAGTGTGCCAAATTTGTGCCGCCATATTGTAGGTCAATACAGAAGCCATATGCACATTTTTAGTGGTTTTTAGTGAATAAATTTTAAATGCCACAAGAGACATAACCAAGGACGCCATTGTGATCAGAATCCCAAGAGAAGTCATATGTAAGCGATGAGGAAATTTAGTGACACATTGTGTTACGACTTGTGGAAACGTTTTACGATGTGTCAATGTTGCTCTCAAATGGAAAATTAATTTAAGTCCTCATAAATCGTTTTTGCAACCTTCACCTTCCGATATTTTTAAGCGACGATTCTGGTAAAATTCTTAAAAGTGGTAAAAGTATATCACGCTAAATTGTACGCCTTCTGCTAAAAAAAAAAAACAAAAAACATTAAATTAAAAAAAAAAATCGCGCGATTTTTTAATTTTTTGTGACTTTTTTTGGTTTTTTGCATTCAAAGCCCGAAAATGGCTTTTAAAAGAGCTTTGCGAACGGTTTTATCTCTTCATACATTAATCTTCCATAATAAATTGAACTTTCTCAAAAGGCGTATTGGTTTTTAAAACTAAAAGTCTTCAAAAAAATAAAATATGAAAAAGTCGTGCGATTTTTTATAAATTCAGTTTTTGGCCAAATCTTATTTGACGATTTTTTTGGTTCTTTTTTATGTGGAAAGTTTAAAAATAGAAATTTTACTTAGGCCTGAGCTTTATAGTGTTCGACCGAAGGTGGTTTTTTGGGCTGAAGCCGAACTTCCGCTTTTTTTTCACATTCGGCTAAAACCGAAGCCGAAGCTCAATATAAAGACAAAATGGAAAAAATATTAAAACATTTTTCCAAAACATTTATTGAACATGATTTATATCTCAATGAACCCTTAGTAAGTGAATGATTATGTAAAATATTTATGCATTAAGTAAATTAATATTTAAATTAATCAATAACCTTAATATGGTCCGAAGCCGATTATGGCCGGATGTGAAATTTTAGGACTAATGTGGCCGAAGCCGAAGCCGAATAATCGGTCGGACACTAGAGCTTTAGAAGCTCAATGAAATGCGAATCGCCTACCTTTCAATTGATATCATCACTGCAAATGAAGCGGTAAGTGTAATAAAAACGAAAACTACTATTCATAATACTTGTATCACTTTCGAATGTCCCACCCTTCTATTCGTAAATATAATATGGATGGTATTCTGGATAAAAAAGTATTTTTTCCTGAAAGAAATCTAATATAAATTTTGTGCTTTATTACGCCTTCCCCACTGACCGCTTACATTACTCAATTTTCTCAAAACATTTTATTAAATTCATTATTTATGTAAGTCGGTACTTATTCAATTAACGTAGAAGCTGCAAATCTGAGAAATTTGTATTTCTCATAATTCCCTTTTCCAAATATTGACACATTTTTGATTAAATTAAATTGCAGAAATTCTGAAGAAATGTTTACCGCAATTTTAGAACATAATTTGCATGCAGCATCGTCTTCTACGAAAAATCAGCCATTTATGACATTAAGACTTTCCTCCTTATTGAAATGAAATTAAATTCAAATGAAAAATGAAAAATGTAAAGAAATGAATTCCAGAGAAGTTGAAAATGCATATTGTGTGAAGATAAGGAAAGTGGTGCAAATCGAATGATTTCATGATTTTCTTAACACAAAACAACTTACCTTGACGACAGGAAGGCCTTGAATGTACCCAATAGACCAGCTCTCCGACCCTGACGATAACAGGCGAAGTCAGCGCCACGTATTCCCTGCAGGTCCCCGACGTAAGGCTCATTCAGGGAGGCAACGCGCAACTATTGCAACAAATAGAATAATGAAAGTACAAATGGATTATTTTGCAATAATGTACATGCATAAATTGCCGTACCATTGTACAACATTATATTATATTTTAAATACGTTGATTGAAAAAATTTAATTTATGGACAAAACTCTAAATTTTCACAAAACAAATTTAATAAAAATAAAAAAAAAAAAAAAATGAACCGCATAAATGTGAAAACATTTGTCAACAAATCAAACCAATAATAAATATTTAACAAATATTTGGGTAAAACAAAAAGAAAATAAATAATTGGAAACCGAAATTTTGATTTTGTAATTTAGACTCACCATACGTGGATACCACTAGAAGCGGTGGCAGAATATATATATATTTTTGGTTATATATTGTGAAAAACGTGGACGGAATGCAGCAATTAATTTAGAAAAAGAGAGGAAAATTAAATCGTGAATAATCGCATTAAATTTTGGAAATTTATATAAAACTTTTGTTTTGTTTTGAGTGAAAAAAAAAACTGTTTGGTTACAAACAAACACTCTGACACACATATAGCACACATATAGCACACAAGCAAATTAACAAACAAACAAAACATTTGTAGAATTTCGGGATTCCCTTATTAAATTTAAATTTAAATAAAGTACACACACGCCAAACACATTGAAGGTTGTCATTTACCAATAAAAGCTGTGCTGTCGAAAACATAAGCAATATTTGAAATCACAACAACTACAACAACAACAACAACAACAAAGAGCGAAAACAATTAGTTCTCTACGATAATTGAAATTATTTATTTATGAAAGCAATTAAAAATAAACTTTGACAAAAAGCAGATTAATTTACAGAATTGTTTTATTGCCAACAAAAAAAAAAAACCGAACGAAAAGACAGAAATGTTTTTAACAGCACACAGCACATTAAAATATTAGAAACTTTCACTTTGATTTACGTAGACAGCAGAAACATGCTTTTATCTGTTCCCTTCATCTTTTAACAGCATAAAAAGTCCGCAAAAGGAAGTAACAGTTTGTTTTTTCTCTTAAATTTCTTAGTAATTAAATTTCACATTCCACAGTGGACTGAAAATGCCTCTTCTGCCTCATAAATCTGTAGCTTACGTATTTGATGAGATGATTTTTTTTAGGAGAGGTTTTTTGGCAAATTTAATGGACTTTCGGGTCATAAGTCCTATTCTGGTCACCGTAGCTACACATATATGACTTTCCTATGATGACTCTCACCAAATCGATTTATGAGACGGGCCTTCTTACAGCCAGTCCACTGTGCATTCCCCAGAATGCCGCAAGTAAAAAAGTTCGGCAAGTGGAATTAAAGCAACAGAGAATGACAACGAAAAAAATAACGAATTTAATTAAAAGTGTAATTGGAAAAAACATGCACAAAAAAACAAACAGAGGGCTGCGCCCATATTATGAACTGCCACGCACATTTTGAAAAAAATCGGAGCTCCTGATAAGCCCACACGCCTTTTTGGAAAAGAACCCAAAATCTCTCTTGCTCCACTGGAAGGTGGGGACAGAGATCCGGACAAGCAGACAAACAATGCGACTTTATATATAGTGATTGTATCAATTTATCAATTTATCAATTTATCAATTTATCAATTTATCAATTTATCAATTTATCAATTTATCAATTTATCAATTTATCAATTTATCAATTTATCAATTTATCAATTTATCAATTTATCAATTTATCAATTTATCAATTTATCAATTTATCAATTTATCAATTTATCAATTTATCAATTTATCAATTTATCAATTTATCAATTTATCAATTTATCAATTTATCAATTCGTCAATTTAAATAAATCATGAATTTTTTATATCGCCATGGGGATGTTAAGTATTTGAACTTCAAAGTTAATTGAAAAATGCATTCATACATATGTGAGACAAGGACTTTAAAACGAAAAGTATCTTAGAGCTTTATAGCTTAATTTTCCATATTTCAATCTACTCCAATGAATCCAATGAAGAATCTTTTCATATGTTAAAGGTTAAAGCTGAAATAACAATGCATACACTGTCAATATTCGAAATGTAAACAAACAGAACGTAACTGTACAAATATGTATTTATTCATTGTTTATACTTGTACAGACCTAAAAGAAAATTCCAACAGCAACACTAAACCGAAAACTGTTGCCAGCCTTTGATTTAATTGTGGGCTTGCAAAATATCCTTAGAGTATTACACGAAACCGCACTGGACATAGTGATTGGAATTTAATACAATTACAAGACAATTTACCACAATTGAGTACAGTTTAGTTGCACAAAACACAACAAAACCGAGCAAAGTGTGCGGGGTAGGAGTTGAGGCAGGGGAAATGGTTTGTTGGTGGTTTCAACGAGTGAGGGCGAGCAATGGAGTTGAAATGCACTAAGTTCTTTAACACACGAAATGGCTTTATGTGAGTGTGTTTGTGTGTGTGTGTCTGTGTATAAAATTCGGAATTTATGTGCCGGAAATGCGAAAATAAATTTGTGTGAAAATCGAACATTTCATTGGACTTGGGGGGCGATTACCACGGGAGCGTTGTGGCGTTAAGGTGCAAATTGCATAGAATAATTTATGATATTAAAAAAAGAAAAGGTGTGACCGATTTGTAGGCAATCAAGTGTGTCAAGTTGCAGTTGGGGAGAATTATTTTAGCATTTTGTTTCAAATTCAATCATTTGCACAGACGTTTTCACTGGAAATCTTCTCCTTTGTGACATACTATGTGCGGAGATTTGAGTGAATATGCCTTCAATCGTTTGTCATTTGTCATTTGTCAATTTCAATTACTTCGTGCCATTGCAAAGGCGCGTCGCGCCCTCCATGTTCCCCACAAACAATCTGCTTGCATGGCATCAATCTTCATATATGCAAATTTCCCAGGAGTATGTGTGTGTGTCACGGTCATGGGCACATCATTCGAAAGAATAAATATGTACAGTTGAAAAAAAATCATATTAAAACAAAGAATGAAACGGAAAAATCCTTCATAATATTCGCTCATACAAGAATTGGCATATAATTGATTGATCCGTGCGTCGCATTGAGACAAATGTGTTGTGGTGCTCCTGCACGCATGATATCACACACACGCACACACACACATACACAAATACATTAACATGCTAAAGTATGTGCAGGCGTATCCGAAAAAATATTACAAAATATGTCACTTGTCATGTTGATTGTAGTCATCAATTTGGAATATTGCCAACGTTGACAGTCTGTCAAAAGCCTGAGCCGAAATGCGACAGTGTCGGCATATGAAAATAACTGTAATGGCACATTTGATTTGATGCATAGTTTGAATGTTAATAGAATGCTAAACGATGAGTGTGACCCACCTCTGCTATATATTCTCTATACTGAAGAAGCGATTTTATAGGGAAGACTGGTCAGTTTGTCGCGCACAGAGACGGTTGGGTAAGCTTCGAACCAGTTAATACATCAGCTCAGAATCGATGAAATCCATTGAAAATCGCATGAAAAATTCAATGAACAAACCAAAACCAAATGAAAATGTAGAAATTTTCGTTAAATTTTGTTGGTTTTTGGTCAACATAATACGTGCACTTGAGGTCAGAACTTAAGCTAGGGTTAATGGCAATTCCCTTTCAACTGAAATATTTTGTAGCTTAAAGATTTTAGACATTTTACTGCAAGTATGTTGTCCAATCCAATTTCAATATTTTAATTTAAATTTCATGGCAAGTAAAAAAAAATTCCATACATTCACTCTCACACACACGCATGCACAAACAATCACACGGTAATTGAATGAAATTGTGATTTGCTTGTTTCACATCAGAAGATCATAAATAACCAATTATGAAAAACCAGTGCTGCATGCTAGTGTGCAAAGAATATAATTCTCTGTTGAGCTTTCTTTGTTTTTTTTTTTAATAAATTTTTTCTTTCTGAAACGTTGAAGTTCATAAATTTCATGCGGCTGAACAAAACAGGGGAAAATGTGAAATGTGTTCATTTCATGTGTTCTGACAAAAAAATAATAAAAATTGTGTAGTACAAAAAGTGCAAACAATAATGTGAAGCATTTTCACTGAAACTGCAAATCGTTTCACTCGTTTCGTTTTTCATTTTCAGAGTTTATCTTTCATCCTTTCTGCTGCTGCTGTTTTTTTCTCCTCTGTTGTGTCGTTATTATTTGTATGTATTTTCCTCTTTGGCCCTGGACTCAAAAATGCGCACTCATTTTTCATTTTAGGCAATTTAAAATGTTGTTGTTGCTGCTGTTGGAACACTTTCTGCTGTGTTCTCCTTTATAGCAACTGACATTATTGTAACGCATGTTCCGCCATTTTTATTGAAGTACAACAATCATCGTGTGCATGACGCAATTATGACTTGACAAGCTTCACAAAAAAAAAACGAACACAAAAAAAAAATAAACCGACGACTCATAAGTGAGAAGTGGTTGAGAAAAAGGAGCGAAAAAAGTGTACCACATATAAAAATGGCAGCTCATTGCCAGCATATCAAAAGGAAACGTTAAAGAAATCGTATGTGTGTGTGTGTGTGCGCGCGAGTTAAGAAACAAGTTAAATTGTGTACGCATTTTATTTTGGCAATGAGCAGAATGGTGGAACGTACGAATAAGCTCACATTTAGCATATATGCAAAGAGGAGTAGCGAAGAGAATTTGTGTGACATTGTGTCATAAAATTTATGATTTGTGTACGAGAAATGCAAAATGCTCATACGCCCCCCCGAGCTCGAGCGTACGTATGTGCTTTGTGTGCTGTATGACCTCGCTGAGCGTTCAGCGCTTAAGTGCAAATGTCACAGTCACGTGATGTGACTTTCACTTTTTTGTAATTCTTATTTTTTTGTGGTTGTTTTATTTTTCTTTTTGCAAGAATTGAATTATGGGAGTCAGTTGAAGGTTCGATGAAATGTGAAATTTGAAATTTCACGAATATGAAAACACCCAATTGCTTTTAAAAGGTTTTTTTTGGGGTTTTTTTCTCCACGATCGTCGATTTTGTTATTGTCATTCGATGTGCAATGAAATGAAAGCGATTAGGAGGAAAGCTTTTGCACACTTGGGCTTATGACTCTGATTGATTTTCGCGTAATAAAATCACACCCGAAGCGACGATAGCTTCATTGCAGTGGTGAAGCTATCGTTCGTAGCTTGTCTTTTTGTGAGAGTATTGGTGAACGATGATCACGAAGAAAGCTTCAGTGCGAAAGCTTTTGCTTAAGCTGTGTGTTGTATATGATTGCAAGAAGAGATTTGTAACGATTTGCACACGAAAGCTCACCAACTCTCATGCTCAGGCTTAGACAGCTTAAAGCTGCACCATTGAAGCATTTGTTAAATGTTCGTGGATTTCAGTCAAATTAGTGCCAAAGCTTTAAGCTTTTCAATTCTACAAAAGCTTTCACTCGTATCAATCAGAAGTGACGAGCATTAGCAATTCCTAAACGTTTGAAGTTGCATGATCGACACATAGCTTTCGCTGTGAGTGCCATAAAGCTCTTGGCTACGCGTGTCACTTAATGCTCATCACTGATTGGAATAGTACATTTTCCATAGCATTGTTCATCAGGCCTATACACGCGGGTAAAAATACCTTCGTTAGATACTAGCGTTCGCTGTTTAGAATTCCACAGCTTTAAAGCTCTGGAATGATTTCGATGAAATCTTTTTTAGACTCAACACTGACTCACAGGCATTTTTGCGCTGGCTTAAATTAATTCCAATTCAATTCGAGTGTTTCGTTGATACGCATTTAAAGTTCATCAACAAGACCAACTTCGGAATTCGTTTGAGCGACACGTGTCAAGCGCACCATCGCCATGCCATTTCAGCCAGTAACGTGACATATTACAAATGCATGTGGGAACGTTCGCACCTGTCCCCCAAAATGGAGCAAATGTAAAAAAATACGCGGAAAAACATATTCCAACTCAATGAATGGCAGAGTTTTTACTGCTTTTTTTTTGGGGGTTTTTTTGGAGGAAAATAATTCGATTGAAAGTATTTTACAGTTTGGCAAAATTCAATTTGTGCCACGTTAGCGTTAACGGTTAAAGGTGCGAGTATTAAAAGTTTTTGGATAGCACCAGGCCACACAAATGCGATGTGTGAGAAGTGACCTTAAAAATATATTAAGGTGAAACAATGAAATTTATTTAAAATAAAAGTTATTCAAAATATAGGTCAATGGGTCATGTTGGGAGCGGTAAGCTTTTAATAAAATGAACGCAGGCCAGTATTATGACAATGACAATGACAACAACCACTACAATGATACACTTACCAAAACATAAACACAAATGCAAATTAATTTGCATTACATACATACATGTGTAAACAAAAATGTTATCACCGTTATTACAACAACAACGAAATAATATACTTTTATTTTAATACTAAACCTAACTAAACTTGCATGGAAAAATGTTTTTGTAAATATTTACCGTTTCATATTCGGGCGCTGTTGTAAACTGAACGTAGCATAAAAATATTAAATTAATATTTCATTATTTTCTGTTAGTTTTTTGCGGATTATATTTTTAATTTTAGTTTTTAATAATAGACAAAATACAAGTAAAAAAAAAAGGATTTATAAAATTTGATATTACTGAATGTTTTGTTTGTGTTTTTTGTTCAGTATTTTTTCCCCCCCCCATAATAAGTACATTCAACATGAACCTTAATCGTATCATAATAGTATTAAATATTTGTTTGTGTTAATAATGTTTGGTATATTGTCTTGCTGTGTTAGTTGTAATTACAGTGCGATACAACCACGCGAAAATGTTAATAATATTAAATACTTTTGTTTGAAATTAAGGGTCTTTGTGGAATACCTTGGGACAAAGGCGATTCATGTAATGTTTGAATGTAAACAGTTTTTTGAGAATATTTTGCTTAAATTGGCGTTACAACAACACTGGCTATGGCTTTTATAGCCCCAAATGGCCACACAAATTCACATGCCTTTAAATTTGTAAATTTTTCTTTAGGAAAGACTGGATACAACCAATTCGTATACGCAGTATTGAATGATTGCTACAGGGAAAATGGATTACAGTATTTTTTCTTCAATATTATTAACTTTTTCTCGCGTGTGGTAATTTCATTTTGTTGTAGTTGTTGTATTAATTTGAGGTTTGTAATACCCAACAAAAAAAACAGAAGGTAGCTGAGTGTCAAGTGTGTTTGCGTGCGTGTTTTGGAGTTGATAATTTTAATGAAATGGAAAATTTTAAAATCAATAAAGTAGCCAGAATATTACAAATTAATTTGATGTTAAAACTTCATCTAATCTGGCACAACATACAACCAAAGTAGTTAAGGCGAAACGCATTATCCGCTTGATGGCACTTGTGAAATGTGAAAGTGCAATTGAGAATTCATTAATTTCACAAAAAGGAAGAGGAGTCGGAGGAGAGAGAGAAAAAAAAAACGAAATCAAATCAAATTTGAAGTGTGACCGACCCCGAAAGTAATCAATAGCCACTACCCACGACCACGGCAACAAGAAAAATGCAAAACTTAAACCTCAAACATAAATTGCCGCTTAAAATATCAATTCTGACCTTTTTCACACAACAGAGTCGAACTCCGGGGGAATCAAAGTGAAAGAAATTGAAAAGGGGATTTTATTAAAAATGGAAAAGATCGTAACGGTAGTAAAGCAGGGTTACACTAGCAACGAACTAGAATGAAGAATGAAAATGAAAAGAAAAAAATAAAATGAAAATGAAGGAAATGCAAATAAAAAACGACAACATCCATTGACAATGTCGACCCAAATGCCGCTCAACTGTCATTAGAATCAGGATAGATACACGGAACGAGCCGAAGTTGAGGAAAATCAAAATCAGTTATGACATCAAATCCCACAATCGGGACTACGTACACCGCCCTGATGGGCAAAACTTGTCTGCTTGCTCAATTTGAGTTCAGGTAATTTAATTTAATGCAAAATTTGTTCACCTCACCGGCTCACCACATGGAAAGAAAGCCATTGTCAGCGTGTGTTTGGGTGGGTATTGGGATTTTGTCATCCACACACACAAACACACTCCCACTCCCACTCCCACAGCTAAGAATATTTTCCCCATTTCCTGGCTTTTATTTCGGTTGGTTCGTTCAAATGTTTTCGCTTCCTCCTCCTCCGGGTTCTTTTGATTTCTCTCTGCTCATTTCCTCACATCACACAAAATTTTCTACTTGAAACATTTTTGTTGCTTTTCATATTCTTTCTTGCTGTTGTTGTTGTTATGTATTTATGTATTTACTTTGTGTGTAAATTTAATTTTGTATCCTTTCGTTTTGTCAAGTGGAAATTGTCCTTTTTTTCTTGCGCTCATTTTAAGCGGAAATCGTTGTGATGCGAAATGAGATCCCTGAAAGATCCAACATGTACTTAAGGAGGGTTTTTCGTTTGTTTGTAAAATAAGGCATTTTTTAAAGTGGCAAGTGGAAATAGTTCTGAAGTTGCAATTTCATTCGCTGTAATAGTTTGTTGGACGAAAGTAATGAGAAATATGTTGGCTGATGAAAAGGCCAAACGAGACAATTTCAATTTCCATGAAAGCGATTTGCAAAGAATGGCCAGGCAGCATTTTTATAAGTTGCCAACGGTGAAATGCAAGTCAAGTGTAACATCGCCACTTGAGAGAGAACAAATGAAGGAAATTTGAGATAATGCCTAATCTGCTTAGATGAAGTGGATAATACGTACGGATCGGCATGACACATAGAAGGAAGCAAGGAAAATACTATAGGTACATAAAAGAAAATAGTATTAAAAAACCGAACTAATAGTATGGGCTAGAAGAAGGACACCGGGTTTCTGAGTAGAATAATCCTAAAACAGAATTTTCAAAACAACATAGAAAATAAAGAAAAATTCCAAAAAATAAAAAATTAAATTTTAAAAAATAACAACAAAAAAAAAAAACGAAAGAAAATTGTTAAATTTAATATGAGACAAGAACTCCTCCTGCTTGAACTAATGCCAAGTGTGTTTGTGAGTGAGTTTTCAAGGTAACTTTTTGTATTGTTTGTTAAGTTGTTTTGTTTTTGTTCAAAAAAAAATTAATATTAATAAATAAAATGTTATGTAATTTCACATTTAAAGTCTGTATGCACGGTTATTAGGTGTCAAAGAAAATTTATATGGCTAATGGCAAATTTGTAGAACTTTCCGAGCTGGAAAATTTGGGTTTTAAAAAAATCCAACAAGATCTGTCCAGCCGATCTGATAAAAGATTCCGAATGGCTACATAGTAACATGGTTTGGTTTTTCTATGTTAACTTGATTAAATGATTTTTTTTTAAGTAAAAGCTAAGTACTTTTGTTAAACTACTTTTTGATGATAGTGTATTTAGCTAAACCTACGGGGAAAACGAACCAGTTCGGTCCCAATTCTAAGAAGCTAACCGCCAACGTTAACATAGGCGGGTGCCAGTCATCTAAAACCACGCCGACTTCTAATCGAATAAAAGCGGCCCAATGTAATTGCGACTGACACCCTCTTATGAAAACGTAATGATAAAGGTGCCGTTTAGTTTCAAATAAAGTGGTTCGGTTTACCGTACAGCCCAAACACTGAGTTTAGCGGGTTCAGATGTTCGCAAATTGTATTTAGATGGGGTTGAGTAGAATACCTTTTTTGCAGTAATCCATTGGAGACCTTTGACCTCGAAAAACTTTTTTTTTTTAGGTAACTTGAATAAAACCCTGTAGTGAGTCATTTTGGGGATCCAGACCTTTCAGAAGCTGTTATCAGATTGACAATCAGAAAAAGTAGACCCTTTCTGTCGCATTGTGTTAAAAAAATTCCATAAGAGGCAATTGGAGTGTTAATGTTAGGGACCGCCAAGAACCGGTTCCTTAACGGAGACCGTTTCAATTTATTCATGGAACCGAAATCGATATTTCGGAAAGTCTGGAAACCGGAACCGAAACATGCTTTAGTGCTCATTAGAAATATATTGTTAATTTTCTGAGATCTACCCTCCTGCTAACCGTGTATACCCACTCTCATTGCATACAAATACAAATGACATGCTCTTGACTTCACTCACCGTTGGCGTATTTAACAGCGGCGGTAGATTATTCAATAGATTCGATGATTGTATGTCAACGCGCACGGGTGGAGCCACGGTTGTGGGCGGGGCCGGTGTGGCGGTGGGTACCAGTGTGCCAAGCTGTAAAAAAAATTAGAAACAAATTTAAATTAGTTTAAAAATTTAAATCAATAATTGTGAATTATTTGAAATTATGTTTGCATTCATTTTTGGCAGCCCCATAAATTGTGTTAAATTAGCCGGCATACAAGCAACATAATTCAACAATAACACTTAATCCACAGTAACAATTTGGCTTTTCGTATTTGTTGGTGAGGGTTTATAGAAATCGGAATAAAATGTATTTTTGTCCGAGCGATAAATTTCGGCCGGAAAAATATAAATTTTATCATAAATATGTTGCGATGCATACAGACATTAATGTATACATTTTCGTTCTGTTCCATTGAGTTGGTGGAATTGGTTGGCTTTAAGCTACAGAGTGAAAAAAATTTAAAGCGATCAATGTTTGATCTTTGCTTATCGTGATCGAAAATTAAAAAAACAAATACAAGAAATGCAATTTTTAAATATGAAAAAAATTTATATATCCGCCCCCCCCTCTCTCTCTACTATAACCAAATGGGGCCTATTGCCCTAGGACAAGTGTGTGCATAAGTTTGTGTTGGGATGAGTGTGACTAACATTATGATCGTCATCGTCGTCATCATCAACAGAATGCGTAATTGTGTAAATGATAAATCGTTTTCATGCGTTGTGAATGTGGAAACGTGTGTTGTGTGTGTGTTTTTTTTTTTGGTAGTAGTTGTTTGCCAGTTGCCTTTACATTGCAGCATGTTGTAATTTTTAGGCTCAAATGTATATACACTTGACTTCACATACACACTGACACACACATTGGCAGCATATGCTTTGTGCTTGAACCTGACAAGATTCTTCATCAAAATATGATAAACGATTTTTAACAGGAAGAAAATTAAATTTTCTATTTGCTTGTAAATGAGAAAATTTGGCATTCCCTTTTTTTGGGTTTTTTTTTGTTGTATTGTATTTTTTTTGGTGTTCGTGTTTTGAGGGATTGTGTTTTCGTTTCGTTTCACTTCATTTCTCGTGTTTTTGTGTTCACAATTCATTGAGGTCCCCGCCATTTCAGGCTTGTGGCAGACATTTTACCTAAAATTAATTGTCTGTCTCGCTGCCAGATAAGAACATTTCAGAAATCCTTAGATCTTGTGTTTGATAGAAGGAGCAGAATCTTAAGGTAATTTGTGCTCATATTTCGGGCAAAAAACCTTATGAAATAATTTTCTACAATTTTTTCATTAAATAAATATTAAAAAGAAATTGTCTCTCAATGCCACTTAAAGCAAATTAAGGACGATTATGATTTTCCCAGTTTGTATCATTTTCGGCTTTAACATTATAGAAAATTGAAATGAGATACTCTGAATAGGCGTATAATGAATTATAAATGAATTTACTCCAACAATTCTCAAAATAAATTTCAATTTCTTCTATTTGATTTGTGAAATCACTTCCTTAGTCTCAAATAAAAACCATGACCGAGATTCAGCCACGCCAAAGCCTCCAACCTAATCGAAATCGATTCAAAGGATTTAAGGCTCATCGACGAACAACAATCAAGTGCAAAGTTTGGCAAAAAATATTTGATGGATGCGAAAGACAGAACACAGCCAACAGGACAGAATATATAATAAATGACTCCAGCTTTGGCCCAGAAGGGAAATTTCATTACTGCTCTTGTTTGTGGGTTAAATGCGTGCCCGAAAGGAAAGCAAACATTTGTAATATTGCCTAATTGATGGTTAAACTACATTTAATAGTTGAATTTGCTATTTTACTTGTTGTTCGTGTTGATGTTGTCTTCGCTCTTTGCTCACACACTCGCGTACATATTTATGTTATTTCAAAGTCATCTCAGCCATCAAAGTAATTAAGAATTTATGATTAATTAAAATTTAATGAATGAACTCGAGTATGTTATCAGGGGCCTTCCAACACAAGAGAACAAAAAAAAAAAAGCCGAAAATAATGCTGAAATGGAGACATTTGAAGACTTGTTGTAAGTATACAATATTTTCGTTGGTCGTTGTCGTCTTTGTGTTTGCTACATTGGGGTAATTAGTTTTTAATGACATTTTAAGCACTTTGAGGCATTTGAAGTTAGTCTGCTCTTCGCTCTACTCTCTCTAATGATGAACCCCGAGGACGAATTTCACCAACGCAAATGATTTGCTTTTGAAATGCAGATACTTACGTTGGCATATCAAATTCATTTAAGGGTGATTAATTCTTAGTCGGTTTCTCGATGTTGTTGTATTTTAAAGAGTTGATTTTTGAGTTTATTGCATGATTGATGAGGGAAATTGTTGAATGCGGTGAGTACTGATATTTGGGGTTTTCGAAGATAAAATATGTTTTAGTTTGATATTTTACAAGTAAGTACTTCATGTGAACAGATTGTGGTACTCTATTTAAGAGCCAAAGAGGGAAATGTTCGATTTTGATTTATTAAAGGGGGATTGTGGCTTTAGGCAAAAAAAAAAGCAGAATAATACAGAGTAGTAGAAAATACTTAAAGGGAAGTAGAAAATTTGCTACAGGAGCAGAGGAGGTTAAATTTAAAAATCATGCGAGAGTAGTAGATTTACTTCGATAGCAGTAAACAGGTCTTTTGGCAATTGGTACCGAGGCGCCAGGGGTCTCGGAAAACTTTTTATTCAGTTCGATAATATTTTATTTGTTTTGTCAATTTCAAATCTTATTATGAAGAAATGGCATCTGGCAAAGGTGGATGTTCAAATATTTGACAATCAATGTGTACGCAAGAAGATCACCATATAGCATATATATATGGTCCTCTTGTGTCTAGAGCACATAGTAAGTATTTTTGTAGACTTTAGTATTAGACGTTTGCATAAATATTGCCGTTCGGCAATAATAAAATCAGAATTGAAATTGTTTTATTTTCGTTCTAGCGTATTTTCTGATATAATTGAAGTACGTTTTATATAGAAAATGTACTCGTCTTTTGTACTGAGAATAGTTAAGTGGTGTAAGACAATTAAAGTTATTTGTAGACGTTCTCGGATTGAGAACAAAGTTAGCCTTTTGGCTTATAAGTGGTAGAAAACGTTTCCAATTTCAAAAGTAATTTCCGAATTACACAATCTGATCCGTTTAAAAGAAAAAGCCAATTCGAAAAAGAACTAAACTTCGGTATCCTTGCGCAACACAATAAAATTCTACTCCTCTCAAGGCAAATCTGATGCCAGTGCAACACTTCAATCCGCTTGCATTGCCATTTCCAATTATAATAACAATTCCTCAGCCAATAAAAAATTACAAGAATTCCACAGCGCCGTATCAATATTTATTTCCTCGTAATGGCAACGTGGTCGGGAAGAGCAATTCTGCGTATATCATTTGAGCTTAAAACTAAAAAAAACATTTCGCCACACAATAATGTATTTCTGCTATTTCCCTTCGCAGGCAGGTTTTCAATTTCAAATTTCTCGTTCTTCTTCTGCTATTGCCAAGAACTGCCATCAGGTTGATCGGATACTCTTCAATTTACTTTTTACACAGTAATTTCTCTACTTTTTTTTTGTATAAGAATTTTCATGAAAACTTCTTGTTGTGTCTATTTTTATTTCCTTTATTATTAAAACATCACAAAAGTGAAGGCAGTTGGTTTCGTTTTCGTTCTTTTTTTTTGGAATTCTGCTATTTTATACCATTTCCGTATTTCCTCCTTAGCTTGTGGCTTTAATTCGACCCAATTACGTGAGAAACGTATTAATTTCACTTATTTAGCTTGTTGCGAAACATTTTATCCTGATTTTTAGAGCAATACAAGCAGAGAGAGAGAGGGCGAGTCTTGCCACCAGGTAAGACTAAAGTGTAATCGATTATGTGAGGTGCTTGCGGTGTAACCTACTGACTGCTGCTGGTTGGTTGGTTAGTTGGCTTGTGGTTGGTTATTTTCTATGTTGGTGAGCACCTTCGTCTTCTACAGCTTACTTCGAATGTATTCTGGAGCAGTGCCACATAGAACTTTACGTTTTATGGTGTATATGCAGTAATGGCGCTTAAGGTTGGATAAGTTTTGGTTTTCTTATTTTTTTTTTACTTTTTTGGGCTTACAACGAAAGTGAATACTTTCAGAGCCATATCAAATGTCTTACCACAGACACACACACACACACACACATATGTATAGTGGCACTACAGCATATATTTTGTCTGCAGCTTGAAATTCTACACATTTCATCCTTCGTTTTCCTTTAGTGGTTGTGGAAAGTTTCAATTTTTATTTGCGTTCTTTTGAACGGATGTGGTGGAATGTACATGCATGTATGTAAGTGTGTGTGTGTGTGTGTGTGGCTTTTGGGTATTCGAATTCCTAAAACTATGCTTCAAATAGTCTTCATACTTGGCTATAAACTTTACTGTCGGTCAGTTCATGTGAAATCTTAATAGCCTCGGTACGAAGATGAAAACGGTACGGGCTGGTTCATAGCTGTTCATGTTGTGAATGCCGTTATGTTTGAAGTGTTAAGCATCGTTGCCATTCAGCAGCCCGTAGTTATTTAGTGTTGAGCAGTTATTCAGCTATTTAAAATATTTCTGCTTTTCCACATACCCAAGTACCTACTCGTATGTGTTCAATGCATTCCATGAGCAACTCCTCATAGTTCGATTCCAGCAGTTTTATTAGCTCAACATTTATTGCCCAAGTGAGTGAAAATCAATCTCGAGTTTAATTGCGAACAAAATAACACTTTTAAATGCGGTTCTAGTGTACAAACCTAGTTTAGAATAAATTGTTCTCTCATGTGTGTATGCACTCGCATGTCGTTCCAATTTCATGCATGTCCTGTCCGTTGTGTTTATTATGCCTAACTTCATCAGGTTTTCAGATTTCATTGTTATCTTTCACATAAATGCAACGTCGGTCCTAAGTAAATATCTGCCTGTTAGCTAATTACCGTTGAATTTCTCACATTCACTTTATTCTCCTTCTGGTGATATAGTTTCGTTGAGGAGAACTTAATTTTCAAGGAAACAATTTAAAGGTGAGTTGACAACATGTCAAATGAAGACCGCACAAATAAGTTCGTTAAATCTTATTAGCTTAGAGAGTATAAAGTTTTTCAACTTGATCCCCAACGACCATATTATTTTTAAGTTAAGTTTGTGTTACTTTCCTACAAATTGTTCACAGTATCATAATGACCTCCACTTGTGATAAAGGCTTCTTCAATAAAAGCTTCAAAATATCTGTATGAATAATGAATAATTTAAATTTTGCTGCTACATAGTACATCACTGAAATACATTATATTATTAGCAGCTGAGAAATTTGATGTGAATCGAGGTCCTGATTCCACTAGACTCATCAGACTAAAGAAGATTACTTGGACAATAGTCACTCAAGTATTTAAGCATTGTCCCATTGAAACTTGTTTAGACAAACGTTGAATTTCAAGTAGTTATACACCCATTTTGTGGACTCTAGGGCAGAGTCCAGCTTTCTCAAATTTGTACTTTTTTCCTCCATCTATTATTTACTAGTGACTTCGCAAGGACCAACATTAAAAACGCCAATTGCCACGCTCCTTTTTCGAAAAAATCCGTCTCGGGAATCTGTAGCAATGGTCTCACACAATATTTATGCGCAGTTGCAGCTTCGTATGTCCACTGGTGGATTCCGGAGAGCTACGCCCATTTTTCAAAACTGCCAAAACCGCCCCCTTTTGGAAAATCATGGCTTGAGCCACTTGAGTCGGACTTAGGATTTTCCAAATAGGAAGCGTTGCAGTACAAAAAATGGGCATGGCAGAATAGTATGCCCTCCTGTGGATCTAGGAAGCTGCAATTGCACATATAAAACAGCTCAAAATATGCTATGCTCGCTTGCAGTCAGGAGTGCAATTCCACATATATATTTTGCGAGAGCTTGGCTAAAAGTCTCGATTAAGGTTTTTGAAACAGGGCGCGGAAGTTCGCAATATGCAAAGGAATCCAAGGGGTGTCAAAGGGGTGTCGAATATATTTACGTGTGGAGTCGCGTGTAATTTATATTTATAGAACTCAAAAAAACAAAAAGAATCTCTCATTTGAAACATTTTGCATTGCAGACCAAAACTTTCGGATTGGACAAAGATCACGAAGGAAGGACTGTAAGTTTCGAGAGTCGTATTAACAATTAGCCGCCACTCTAACCTAACCAAAATCTATTCCTGCTTTCTTCAAACGTCTACTCTTAGAATAGTTACTGATAGACACATTTAAAATTAAGTAAAATACTTAAATATCCCATACAATTTTAATTCGTGTGGATTTTACACGCTTTGACTTTATATTTGCTTTTGCTATTTTTATAAACGATTTTTTCCCCTAAAATGTTCTACTGACTTTTGATTGATTCAGCTTGAAATAGCAATCGTTGAGTGTGGGATAACAGAGAAACGAAAACTCAACAAAATAAATGAAAAAATATCACCGGTATTTAAAAATTTTATTTTTTTTTTCAATTCCAGCGCAGGCTGTAGATACTGTAGATATCCTGCCGCCAGCATAGTTTCGCTTTCAACAATTGCTAATTTTCCACTCGAAAATCATTTCGGACATGGCCTGATGCGCTTGATGAATTGGAATACCCAGCCCCCCACCATTTCACCTCTCATTCACCAAAGTAGCTAACTTCGCTGAGGCGAACGAGTAAGTAAACATTTGCCGGCAAAAACCCGAAACTTTTTGCAAATGTTTACATTACGTGGAACATAATTTTCGGTACGAAGGGAAGGGAACGGCAGCATGGCGAAATGCTGCGGATAGTAACGAGAGCCATTGCTGGGTTTCGGGGTCAAAGTTTCGTTTTGGTGTTGTTGGTGCTGTGCTGTGTGCAAAATGATGACAAAAGTTTTAATTACTATTTTTAAAGTTAAAGCAGTTAACTCGTGCACTGAAATCCAATTAGACTGCTTAACTTGAGTTGAAGCGCCGAATTGTATGCTTCAAATGAATGAGCGAACGAATGAATGGCAACTCGGCAAAGTAGCTTTTGCAGTGCGGAAGAGGAATTTTTATTTAAGCGCATTATTCGGGAGTTGTTGCTGTTGCCGGCAACTATGTGAGAGCCTTGACTTGTGCGAGAATTGGCAGGAAGTTGTTTGTTGTTTTCGGTAGCGGATGTTGTTGCTTCTTTCCGCCTATTGCATTGTGAAATTGTTTAATTGTGGACTTACGAAAATTTCCGTGATGAGCAGATTTGTGTACAGGCCCCGGGCTGGGGCAGTTGATAGACAGATAGTCGCTGTAAGAGCTTTGCACAGCCGTAAGCTGAGAATAACTTTTGCATGCGGTTAAATGGGTTAAGTGTGTGTGTGTGTGTGAACATCGTATCCATTTTACTTTGGCTGGCAGGACCAACTACACTCAGTATACCAAAATTTTGACAGAGCAAATGCCAAGTATTTGAGAAAAGTGTGACCAACACGTGGAAAATTTAACAAACCTCACAACCATTTTCCTCGGATGTCACTCTTATGTGTTGCTACTTTGATTACGCATGCATGATTAAGTAATTTTCGACATGTTTTGTTGCATAATAGCTGATGACAGCTACAACAAACCCACTGCCAGCACTTAATTGACCAACAAAAGTTTATTGTTTTAAAACAACAGCGGAACATGGAACAAAAACATCAACACGGGCAGAAGGAAATATTTGCTTTTCGCCAGCAAAACATTCTAATTGCCTGCAATCTGCGTTGAGTTGTTGTCCTTTTCGCAAACGTGCTGTCACTTTACTGTTGTACGGCCATTGTGCGTTGTTACTGCTGTTGGCCATTGCCATTTATATATTTTACACCAGAGCACACAAAAATTAACAATAGACTAGATACCCTCCATCATCGTCGTCTTCTGCAGAAATAGCAGCCAATGGAAACATCAACGACATCAAAAATAACAAAATGCCAAGTTGTGCAAATAAGCAACGATTTCGATTTATTTCAATTTCAAAATTTCCATTTTCGGAGAATGCAACAAGCACAAGAAAAGTTAGTAAATTTGATAAAAAAAAAAAATAGAAATACAATGACAAGAGTTCAACTTCTGGCTTTAAGCGATAAGAGCAGAATTAGAAATTTTCAAATCGAATGGAAATGTTGTGTCATGAACAAGTTGTTGCCACACAAATTACCACACTATTACTAACAATTTAGTGGAGTGTGTGTGTGTGTAGAAATAATATAAAAAAAAACCCAACGAAAAATCCCACAAAAAGACATCAGCACAATACAACGAACGCTTTTTCACTTTCGCACACAAAAGTTTATTTGGATTTTTTTTTCTCGTTGCTTTTTTGTGACTTTGATTGAAGTAGACAAATGGAAAGACGTTAACACCAAATGTGATTTGAATAACGAATGTTAGGGAAATGCTTTATTTGCTTTAGTAGTGATGTCGTACACACACACACACACACACACACACGCACCCATATACGCTTAGCATAAAATATTCGTAAATTTCATGCATTTTATATTCGAGGAAATGAGCAGCCAGCAAGGCAGTGAGTCGGTATATCCCAGCCGGACAAATTGTCATCAGCAAATTTCCATGCATAATTTCATTTAGATTTTTTTTTTATTTAGTTAAGAGAAATTTTTGCACACAAAGCCACCATTGAAACGTAGAGGAAACTCCACGCACGAACCCAGTTGAAAATCGGATCATACCTGACAAATACATCTAGCTCTCTATCTGTGAAGTCAAGCTAAGGACAAAGGAGTGGTGTGGCATTGATGCCATGCCATGCAGAGCGTCATACATGACAAAGCTGGGTACTATGTATAATTACCTCAAAACAAAGCTGGAATTGCTTCGCCCAATTTCTTCAAAGGATGAAGATATTGAAATGGAATAAGAAGTCGATTCAGGTGATGGAAATATATAATAACGTGTTAAGTGAAAATTTTTTCTAGTGACAAATTCTAGTAACGTCCTATAGGCATTATCGCATTTACTGAAATGAGATTCTGGCACAAATTGTCACTCAACACATTATTAGAGCCACAATTCCTTTGAAAATACTATAAAAAACGGATGTTATTATTGCAAATAATAGCAGAAACAAATTGAATTAATAGGGAATCAGTGTTTCCTTCGTAGTTAATAGTATTCATGTAATTACTTGCATATGATTAACCGATTTTTATAATATTTTTGTGAGTGAGCCAATGCATTAAAAATGCGTAAAGGAATGTTAAAAAGGTGCGAATGGCATTTAATCGCCTTGAATTTTCATATGCTCTTTGTAGAATTTTTGCCCTACAATAAGTCTTTAAATTAATACAAATTTCTGGTCAATATGCTTGAGTTAAATGAGCCAAATTATGGAAAAACTAAAAAAAAAATCACTGACATGCGGTTTTTGTAAGGTTAAATCCGTCTGTTTCGTGCACGATGAATACTTTTTCGTCCTTGATCCGCCAACGATTTCATCTAGGATACTGCCGTTTACTACATCTCACAAGTTGAGTCAAATAAAATTAAGTGAAGCCAAGTAAATTAAGGGGCAGTCAGGTAAAAGAAAATAAATTAAAAATTTTTTTACATAATTTGTACCCGCGACTTCGCTCACATATAAATAAAAGTAAAGAAAAGTTCACTGAGAAAGTCGCAATGGTTCCAGAGATATTTGATATTGGAAATCAGGGTTGTATTGGAGGTACTACGTGGCCGTGTCCATTCAAACTCACTTCCTATCATTAGTATTGCATTGACAGCCAAAGCTCACGTTGTCTCACGTTATGCCGTGCTATGTATGTTTTCAGAGACAGTCCATATTAAAAATCAGGGTTGCATAGGAGCATCCCCACCGATTTGATTTCTGAAAAATGTTTGTACGTACAAACCACCACCACTTGACAAGCTTTCAAATGCAAAAATAATTACCCAAAATCGTTTAGATAGCCTTGGAGTTTTGCGATCACACAGAACAGGGTCTAAATTTTTATTTATATGTAATACATATTATGGATATTTTCCCTTGGGTTTAAAACAGTTTCTAACTTTTCCGACAATATAATAACTTGGTTGCGAATTATTATTATTGAATGATATTGAACGAAAACATTTATTATCAGAATTATGTAGAGCGAGGGGAAGTCCGCTTAGCCGAATTTGATTTCCGACTGAAAATCTGCAATTTGTGTTACTTGTGGGAGGTTGGAAAACGTGTCATTTGTATGTTGATATTAAGAAATGTGACAGTATGATTTGATCGGTTGATTTTTGTGTTCACACAAAATTTTTAGTGGACATTTGTTTGTATCCTAAAATCCAGTCGATGGTATTTTTCCCTTTACCATCTCCCGAAGCTTCGAACAAATTCGCTGTCATATCCTGAAAGTTGCACAATTACACACCGAATTAAGGAGATGAACTTTTCTTTTGTTCTTTAGCCAACAAAAATGAAGCAAATGAAGCGAAAAATTGTTGCGTTAAAAATAATCTCCGTTGAATTTCCTTTACACACACGACGACGCAAAGGAAAGGAGTGCGCGAGAAGAACAGCGTCGAACGGAAGGCAGCAGACGAACACATCGGGCACACAGACATAGAGAACAAACGCAAGGAAACTGTTGAGATGGGATAAGTCAACAGAACCGGAAATCGAATCGCAGAACAGTTAACTATAAAAAAAAAATCAAATGAAATAAAAAGGAAAAAACATTCAAAAAGAAAATTCACATTGAATGGGAAAAGTCAACGAGAATGTAACGGTGCATATATACTGGTGCTTCTTGTAAGTTCAAGGATCCTAGTAAAAACAGGCAATTTTCATTCGAACATCTCGAAATAATGTTGAAGAAGTGAAATTTTTTCGATTTCCTCCAAGATGATTTTTTGCCGCTTTTTTACTTTGGAATTTTTTTTCCTTTTTTGCGAAATCCATTTCCATTTTATTTGCGACTTTATGTGACGTTCAAGTAGTCTATTTGTTTTGAAATAAAAATGAAAAAGAAGACAATATTTAAGTAGCAAATGCCGATTTTATTGGAAAACAGCTTGACGTGTTAGTCCTTGTGAGTTTGTAGTGGTTGTGTGTGTGTGTGTGTGAGGAGAGATTGCACAGGAGTCGGAGTGAATGGGAAGATTGTTAGCAGTGCGAACGGATTAATGCAGAGCTAGTAGATAAGCCCAAGAAGTCATTCAAGTTAGCTTGAAAGTTGAATTTTTGCTGTTTGGTGGGTTATTGCCATCGTTGGTTTCGCTTTTCTGTTTATTTTTTATTTGTTTATTTTTTATTGTCCTTTTGGTATGCGTAACAGCAAAAGCAAATAGATTGGGGGGGGGGGGGTGCGGTATGGCCCGCACACCCACTCGATTGAAACTCAAGTATTTGGTAAGCAAATAAAAATCTCAACACACGCACTGAATTGTATGCTGCTGATATTCTATGTGATTTTTTTTATGGATATTTTTGAATCGAATTTTTCTTTATCGTTGTGTGTGTGTGTATGTGTTATTTTTTTATAAATTTCCGTTACTGATATTGTTGTCTTTTTTAGTGTGTTATTTGTGTGTTGTTTGTTGTTGGCATTCATGTTGTCGATGGTTGATGCTTGTTGTTGGTGCTGCTGTTTATGTCAGAAAATCATCCGAAATCGTCAATAAAATAATGTTGCCTTTGGGAGCAATTTTTATTTAATATGTTTGTTGTTAAATTGTTGTTGGCATTTTCAGATTTTGTGATTTGGCTGTTCTTGTGTGTGTGTGTGTGTGTTTGATTTTTTTCTTCCAACTTCCGAATATCGTTTTTCGGCTGAGATACATCATGCATGACAAGAACAGCCAAATGTGTGTGGGCGAGCATTTGTTTTCCGTACAATTATGGGTTTTGTAATTGCCGTTGTTTCTTTGGGGTGTTTTTTTTTTCGTTTCTGTCTTGAATCTGAATTTATTTTCTTCTTGTTTCCTGTCTTCCTTTTTGTGTTTTCAACGTTACATACACTCATGAAGTGACTTTCACCCACGGCCCTTCTCAAGTCAACTTTTTTTGAAGAAAAACTTAAAATTTATGGAATTTATTCAAATGTCAGTGTTTGTTTTGAGTGTGGGCTTTTTCAAATTTGGTATCAACTAACTTGAATTTTATTATTAAGAAATTCCTGTCCATTTGATTGCTTTCTAATATTGATTTATTATTAAAATTTCGGATGCATTTGTTGCATGGTGACTTAATCAAAGAATTTTGTTTTATTTCCCACAGTTATTTACTTACGTATTTTTGATTAGATTTTCGGAAAACATTACAAACAATAATACAAATTTGACTTTCGTGAAGATTCGGTTTAAGAATTTATTCTCTGGAAATATGCTAAAAATACGATTTTCTACAAATTGATTAAAATTCCTTTTGCTCGAATGATTTCTATTAAATGATGCTTTCATTATGTTTCTTCTAAGAATTTGAAATGAATTTCAAGTGTTTACAAGTATTACTTGAGGAATGGCATCAATTAGTCTGAGGTCATTCAGACCGAATGTGAATTGAAACTTTTTAGGCAAAAAAGTTGTTCAAATATAATTGAAATCACTCGGTCATGGACATAGCGTAATATTTATGTAAGGAGGCAAATGGAGATATTAAAATCATGTTGTTCTTTGGTTTGTTTTGTGACGTAATCACACCCTAAAGCTACCCAAAGTCATAAGCCAATCGTGTGAGGTCAAATGTTTAGATTGTACTCAGCTACTGAAACGCCAACAATTGGTCTCTTGATCGTCTTGCGGTAATTTCAGGCCCTTAGCTTAACAGATTTTCGTTATCTGCCTATTTGAGGAGACCGTAAGAGGTTTGCGAAAAGTTATCTATTTAAACTCTTTTATGTATGATGATTTTTCAAAATTTTATCGACCTTTTTTCGATATTTAATAGATAATTTGTCTATAATTTATCGATTTTTTATCGATAATTTTTTAATATTTTTCGATATTTTATCTGTAATTTTACATAAATATATCGATTTCTTGTCGATAATTTATCGATTTTTCGATAAATATTTTCCATTTCTCGATATATTTCAATATTTCATTCCACTTCCATTTTGTTCCGGTCCAATTCCATATCGTTCCAATTTAATTCCCATTTCGTTCCCGATCTCATTTGCAAATAAAAAGTCCAAAAGACGGACTTGGCCCGAGATTCCAGAGCGACATGAAAGAGGGTCAAAGTGGCGGTACGTAATTACCCCCAGTGTTCATTTCATGTTTCCCGTGGAACGAAATTTCGAAAACGCATTTTAGTAGAGCCACTGAGGTCTCTCCAGACCTCATTCAGCAGCACTCCAATTTTTTTTTTTAAATATATTTTCTTTCTTATTTTGTGGCCTTTTTGACGTATTTACATTACATGGTTGCAAATTCCAATTACAAATTAATTAATGTAATTTTATGAAATTCGCAGTAAATGCACGCTGTCATTATTTACGGTCAGCTTACAAATTACCGCGAGTACCTACTGCTATAGAATTATATATGAAATTCGATCAACAAAATTTGCTCCATTCACGATCATTCTCAGTAATTACTGTTTTCCCCGTTTGACATTTAATCGGAATAAGTTATCCAATAAAATTGCCTTTATTTGCATTTCTGTACGAATGAATGAATGCATATTTATATTTGTGCATTTGAATTCACTTACCGCAATGTATTGCCAACCTTTGTTGACGCGCACCAATAACGCCTCCTCCTCGGTGATGTACGCCAACGTGCCGGGCGGGTTCATATTGGATTTCTGTGGAACACAAAGTTCAGAGTTGAAAAAATAATTAATTACTGGAAATGTAAAAGTTGTGAATGTGTAAAAGATATGAAAACGTATGATTCCATTCTCAAAAAACAAACCAAAAAAAGAAAAAAAAAAACCAGAACACAAACCTTTGTCATTTCATCGATGTTCGGAAACGTTACTGCACCTGGCACGAGTCTCATGTTCCATGACGACGCTGAAAAATATGGCGTTTCCTCGTCATCGTGGCGGGTGGAGTGACTAGGCGGTCCAGGTGGTCCGGGTGGGCCTGGTGGTCCTGCAAATGCAAAATATGTAGAAGGAAAAACAATTGTACACACAGCAAAAAAACGAGAAACGTGCAAAAAAAACATGAGAAAAATTATGTTGTAAAGAATTGCAATGCAGAAAAATGAAAGAACCGCAGTGGCGGGGAAAAAAAATATGGAAAGCATTATTAATTTCATTGGTGAGTGGGCAGGGTGAGTTGCCAACATTCATGGTTGCAAAAGGATAACCAAACGAACTAAAATGCTAAAAGAAGTAAGTAATGATGGGACAGCGAGCGACGAGGCGGAAGCACAACACAATGGAAGAAGCAAAAAAAAAAATCGTCAGCAAAAGAGAACAAAAAAAGCAGAAAAAAACTAAAATGAAAATGGAATAAATGTAATTTACTCATTAATGTAATGAGTTCATGATGACGCGCTCAAAATTGATGCAACACAAGCAACTGCGTGGTCACATTTTTATTAAATTGTTTCTTTGAATTTTCACAAATAAACAAAAGTTTCAACTCACCAAAATGTGTAAAATGAATGGAAACCAATTCACTAAAGCAGTAGTTACTTTGAAATAAAAAACGCAATTTTCTTTTGAAATTTTTATCAAATATTTACTCTTAAGTTGAAAGCGGGCACTATTCTTTTTTTTCCCCCCAATTTTTTTCTTTAATTAATTTCCGAAGATATTTCAATGAGTTGAATTTTTCATTAGTAGCTTTTTCCTCAACAGCTCTTTTTCCCTTCCCTTCTTTAGTTTCAGTTTTCAGTTTTCATTTTCGATTCTCGTTTGTACGGCAACATCAATTAGTGTAAATAGAATTGTTGCCGAAGCAAATAATCGAATTGGAAAAAATTCCCCTTTGGAAACAAAAGAATTCTTTCAATTTAGTGAAGATGCAATAATTGCGCTCTAAAAGGGGGAAAACGAATTGAAACACAAAAGAAAAAACAAAAAGTAAGAAGTAAAACAACAGCAATTAGAAGAGAAAAAAAGATGTGAAAATGTTAAAGAGAAACAATTATTTTATTCTTCTGCGGAATCTGGTCATTCGGGGAGTTTTTCATTACCAAGGGAAAAATAAAGAAATGAAGTGGTAAGAGAACTTCTTCGGTCCAATTGAAGCTGAAAAACCCGCACATGATACAATTTTGATACATTCAACTTATGATTATTTATTGGCTTTTCAAAACCATAGCAAAATTTTGTTCCAGTTCATTTTCAATTCGTTTCTGTTTCACTTCGATTCCATTCTGTTCCCGTTTCAATTTTTAAGTGGGATCCAATTCCATTTAGATCCAGTTTCTTTTCATTTCATTCCTGTTCCGTTTCACTTCCGTTTTGTTTCAGTTCAGATAAACGGCATTGGGATAGGCGTGGTTCTTGTCCGATGTTGCCCATTTTCAATACCATCCAGACAGACGGACAGATAGGCAGGAGGTGATGCTGACCAACCACATCGTCTTTTGGGCGTTACACACGGTGTTACAAAAACAATATACCCTTGGACACTACACGGAGAGAATATACTGTTAAAAACCATCCGATAGTCGAAAAACTGTTGAATTGACAGCAAAACTGTTGAAATAAAAGCGACTTAACAGTTTTTCGACTATCGGATGGTTTTTCTCTCCGCGGAACTGTTATTTTTTTCACGGTGTAGGGGGCGCGGTATAAAAATGTGACCGAGAACTCTATGAACACAACATTTTTAAGAAAAAGCTCGAAGGACCAATTTCCAGCAATACTTGGAGTAACAAACTAGTTCCGAAAAAGTGTATAGTTTTGTGCTTATATATATTTGATAAATGTGAGTTAATTGGTTTTGGATTGTAGTGGAATATATAATAAAATGTTTTAAATAAAATCTTGCAATTGAATCTTTCTCAAATATAAAGCAATTAGCACACGAAAAGGACACAGTACAAATGCAAAGGAATAATAATATAAAAAAAAAAACTAAAGAAATTAAATCCTAAAAAAAGCAAAGCATGAGTAACTGATAGCAGGATTAGTCGTTACCGGAGGTGCTATCAGGGCGATCTTTCAAATCTTGCAGTTCGCGCAGTGCTTTGATTTCGTCCAGAGAAGAACGTCCACCTTGATGTCAAGCGAGAGTATTGTTTGGGTTAATAAGACAAATATATGTATAATAATGGTGAAAGATGACATTAAAAGCTAGAACAGTTGGAAAGGGCTATTCAATAGAGTTTAGTTTCAACAGGATATGAAGCTACGTTTTACCATATATGCATGTATGCATGTGTGTATGTTGTATGTATGTACATTTTACATATTTACAAACAAATGTCAGCTACTACTTTGCCTTTTCATATGTATGCATGTGATTTGATTTTGTTTTGAGTGTATTTACAAAGTGAAACTTACCAGGACGTCCATAATACGAGGCATCGCCATAGAAACCGCTGCGTGAGTCCATGCCCGGTTCGCCTTTGGCGCCCGCTAACGAAATTCCCGGCATGCCAGGGGCTCCGGGTGGTCCAGGCGGTCCAGGCATTGGTATGTATTGAACACCTTCACCTGCCGGTGCCGGCAAGCCGGGCGGTCCGGGTAAGCCATCGCGTCCATCTTGACCGTGATCGCCTTTGTCACCCTTTGGCTGGGGAAGACAGATTACAAAAATTTAATAAATAAGGTGATTTCTAATGATTATCAAACGTGATTGTGTGCGACGTAAAGTCAATTAGAATGTGTTTCCTCCACGGGAAAACCATTTTTATTTGCAAACATTTGCCTTCAAAGCATTCCATTCTTTACTATCGCACAAACACTTAACAAAGCAATAGCACTGCGTTATTAACTCATCTCCGTTGCTCATTCTGTTGTCAGTTAACTCAGGACAACAATTGTTTACATCTCATTCTAGACTCGATTAGGCAAAAGTACTCAAAAAGCACTAAAGAATGAAAAAAACAACAAAAAAAAACGTTCAAAAAAGTCCGTAGGCATTCGCCATTCGTAGCGGCAACTAAACGCATTTGTGATTGCGTCTGTAGTCTGTAGTAGGTACACAAGCTCATGTTGTTGCTGTCCAATGGAGTTGTTGATATTATGCCTCTCTAGCGTATATTTAGTAACCATTTAAGTGGTTCCGAGTACATTTCTTCTAATGCATTCCTCTTGTTGTTCCACTTCTTCTTCTTCTTTCACTTCTGCTTGTCTCTACAGACTTTCCTAGTACATAGTCAATTTCTAGTCCTTTGATACCGTAATAAAAAAAAAACTTTTTTGTGTTTTTATTTTACGATTTTTCATGGTGTGGCGAACTGTGCTTGCTTCCTTCACATGCCTTTCATTCATTTCCACTTGTTTGTTCTATGTTGTCTCTCATACTGTGCATTGTGTGTAATTTCCCAGTTACACAAGCACAGAGACAAATGTGTACATAAACAAACGCTCACACAAGCACAACAAGCACTTACTCGCAGTTGCAATCTAATTGACAATAATAATTGCCTCACTTTAGGGCAATCATTGCCCCGTTCGGGGGCTAAGCATGGCTATTATTAAACAATCGGAGCAAAAGTTTCTTGCAATTCGCAAGTGTTTCGGACGAGTTTCGAGTGATTTGTTTTGCTGTTTATTGCTTAATTGCATTTCAATTGAGCTGTAAGAGGCTGTCTTTTCTATATTTTTTTGTTTGCTTCAAAAGGGTAATGTTGATTACTTTGAATTTGAAATTATTTTTTTATTTCTTAAATTTATAATTTTTTATGCAAGTGTAGCAAAGATACTTGGTATTGTTCTATATAAAGTTGACTTGGTCCATGCATTAGTTATTCCGGCCTGTTGTCATTATATGTATATCTACTGTGGCAGGGTATTCGATGAGTTGGCAGGAGTTAACGTTATGAAGGAACTCCCAACATCAAAGAGTCCTATCGGAATATACCTACTACTCTTGCGTTGATTTTTAAATTTCTACTCAACTAGTAAGGTAGTAGATTTTCACTCCCCTCAAGGTATTTTCTACTAATATTGTAAGAAATCTACTCCTGAAAATGTTATGTGTGTTTCATACGATGCAAAACTACTACTCTTTCTATATATCTAATCCCCTTTCTTCAAATCTACTCCCCTAAAATTGCAAAAAGTGAGAACCCTGCTAACCATAAGTACACCGAACCAAAAATATGCTAAAAATACCATCAAATCTTCAAATTTCGTTGACAAAATATGGCCGATAGTGATACATATCAAATTTGATACTACATCTTTATCATTTATATGGAAGAGTGGGGAATTGATGGGATACCAACTTAATTTTGATAAGGATCCAATGTAAATTTACATGAGAAAATTCGCTCCAAAAAAATAATTACGAAAATGTAGAAATAGAAAATGAGAAATGTATTCGTTTTAGAAACGACAAAAAACGAACACAGAAAAATTAAATACGTTTCAATTTATATATGTATGTTAAAATTGATATGACATGTGATGATTATTATGATGCCTGAAAATGTCGCAAAAGAAAGGAAAATAGATGCGAATTGCATTTCACCGGCTAATATTTCAATCTACCCCTTGTAAAATTTACGCCCTTCAATAATTTTGGATATTTAATAGAATTTACTGAACTTCAATTCACTGTAATTACGTCACTACACTAGAATTTGATTAAATTGAGCATCGAAAAACTAAATAATCACTTCCACATGCATAATTTATCTTAGTGATGATATATTTCCATCCATAAACGCATTATTTTCATTACAAAATGGTTTTTTTTCACATTTTCTGCAATCAAAATTATTCAACGCTCGTTTTTAATGGTGGCACGGCTGAGCAGGCTGCGGTCGCATGTGGATGTACATATGTGAATTCTGATCTTTATTTTCTATACAATTACGGGAGTTAAGTAGTATTGATAGGATATTAATTGATAAGGAGGGCTGCAAGTTTGACGTTGTGAATTTAAAACGTAATACTATAAATAAAACGTAATACTATAAATTTATGGTTTTTCATACCAATTTAACAAAAAAAAGTATCAATGTGATATGAAAAACTAATGGAATGATACAATTCTCATCAAATTAACAAATTTTGACATGAAATTAAAATTGAAAGGCAGGCAATTTCAATTTTACATGATTTTTTTATTTCAGTGTAAGTGACACCTAAAACCTCTTTAAACCAAGTTCAATGATTATCAAACCGTGGATTTAATTTTGTCCACCTAGAATTAGTTTTTGTCCACCTAGAATTAGTTTAGCCTCCACATTAAAACACTTATAATTCCTCAATATATTCCTCCATGTATGGATTAATAGAACAAAGTTTGGACTGCAACCTGATGAGATCTTTTGTGCGGAATCGTGCTCTTAATTTCCCAGGTTGTGGCTTTTAAAGAATTCAAGTTAATTTTAAATATATTTAAATACCAGAAAAAAATCATATAAGAAAATAATGTAAACTATTTGTTACGTCCGATGGGCACCCTCTTATTGTCCTAAGGGAGACGTTATCGGGGGTATCCATTAGTATTGGTTTTTTTCTCATACTTTGGCAGGGTACATGATATTTAACGGTTGCAATGCCCATTAGGAGGCGTGAACGGTACAGAAAATTATATATACTCCAGATTAGAATCGAAAACTGAACCGATCTAGCCATATCTGTATGTCCGTGTTAGTTAATATTTCGTTTTCAAGCTAACATTACTGTCCGGTGCACACTTAGGTATGCGATGATGTATGTCAATCTATACAAATTGAATACTTAAGTATCCGAAGACGGCCACTTAAAAGCTTTAAGTGTATTTTAATTTATCTATTTCTAAGTTAAAATTCAGAAAAGAATAGAAAAGAAAAAAGGGAAAATGGAAAAGGGCCACCTAAAAAGCAAACAAACGAAAGTCAAGTGAATTATGAAAATTAAGAACAATGAAAGTTCACTTTTCGTTCACTTTTCGTTTGTTGTTTTTGTTGTTGTTGAGTAACACAAGAAAAGCGCTAACAAGAGAAGTTCCTGTGCCATTGGAAATTATCAACATGCAGCAGCACACAGCACTTAAAACTCATCCTTAACCTGATTTTGTAAGCGCTCAACAGCGCCAGAACAACAACGCGAGCAATTGCTACGACTTGCATAAAAGCGGCAAGCTTCACAGTGCTTGCCTTGCACCAGCCTGGCGTGCTGCGAGCAGTGCCGGTGTGAGTCTTCTTCTTTGAGCCAAAGGAAGGCACGCATCGCTGCACACCGACCAAAAAATCCACTTCAGTTAGGTACTTTAATTAATAATATGCACTGCCTTCATTATTTTCATCAACACACAGAAGAAAAAAACCCTTAGAAGAACAACGGCAGCAGCAGTCGAAACCACTGAGCGCGCTCCGCCAAAAAAAAAAAAGGATGCAGACAGCGCAATGTCTGAAAGAACTTTTCTGTTTTTGTTTCGGTGGGTGTGGGGATGTAAAGAGGAAATGCTTTTTTGTGCAAAGAAAAATATGAATACCTGGAAGGAAGGAACTTGATGCTTTAGAGCCTAGGCGGATCCAGGTAAATGCTAAATTCATAATGGCCGTAAGGTGAGGGGTAGGGGTAGTGTTCAGTGAAATGTTGAAGCAAAATATTAGCATAGCCCCGGCCCAAGTTGCAGAACGAACGAAAGACAGGGTAAATACCCAAATGTCGCGTAAATTGAAAAGTGCTGCCAATTTTTTGTTTGTATTTTCGTTTTAATTTTTTCTTTGCCTTCTTGTTGTAGTTTTTTGCATTAACGAGTTACTTCGTTATTCGGTATTCTTTTTAGCTGGTTTTGATTGGGTGTTTTTTTTTTCCTGTTGGTTGGCGTTGCAGTTGAAATATGAAAGGCATTTCCCTAGCCTGCAAATTTAAGACCCAACGGATGTCTGCCAACGACGGCTGGTGCGGGGCCTTGTCGGAGAATTTTCTCTTGTGCTTTCCTGAATGTAGGTTAACATAAGCGTTAAATTCTTTTATTTTCAAATGTCGCTTCAATTAGCTTGATATGCCCTTGTAGTTTTTTAAAATTTCTTTATTGCATTTCTTTCTTCGACTATAAGAAATTTATGAATAGGTTCAAGTTTTGTTATTCATTACCCACGCTAGACGAAATCCTCGCGAGTGGCAATTTAGAGTGCACTCAAGCATTTGTTCTTGTAGCTTACTTTCGGTGTGCTTTTATTTTGAAAGGTAAGTTTTAGCTTGTAGCAATAAGAAATTAAATGGTTTTCGCTTTAGTTTTGTGGAGGTAAGACCTTGTGTTAATGAAATTCGCAGGAATTTAGTCTGGATAACTTACCCCTTCACGACCACCTGGATCGCCTTTGAGTCCTTTGGGTCCGATATCGCCTTTGGCTCCCTGTAGTCCTGGCCGCCCCTGGAAATGTGAGGAATCGATAACAATTTTGAATACAAAGTTCATATGGCTTAAAATCTAGATTTGTCAGTGATTTGTATGCTTAAAAATGTCTGATGTCACTACCAAAGAATAACAGAACAAAACAAATCATAAGAACGTCACAATTAGGTCGCAATTAGGTGGCATATGCAGGTTATTGAACATGTAGGCCACAAATCTAACATGGTTTGCCACACACTAGCTCTATTTGGGTCACCAAAGACACTCTGCTTCTGTAAAATTAAGTCAAAATAGACCTAACTCGTCATTAATTTGGCGAACTGGCATAACTCATGGGAAAATGTATAAGAGATGCGACAGTTCGTGAAGTTATCGACTACATGTGATCTAGGAAACATTTTATGTTATAATGACTTTTGTGTCAGCACTTCTTTTTGATATATCAAATGACTTGTAACCTATTTACAGCTTATGTGCCACATATCTTGTGACAATTTTTCGTTTGTTGTTTAGGTTCGCGTAGCTTTTCTAACCAATTTCCACATGATTTGGAAATATTTCTGGGCTAATCTCTATTATTGTTATTTGGGCAGAAGTGGGTGAGTCTCTGTGATAGCAAATTAGATAGGTTCTAAGTCAGTGATGCAGAATCGCAAGGTAAATTGGCCAGCATCAAAGTACGATTTCGAAAGTTTTTGTGAGTGAATCTTATCCATTGGAAATGACATAGAATCTCATTGCATTATTGAAACATTTCATTAGAAATTTGTGTGGGTCAGTTCATTCATCACAGCCTTTCAAGATCTTATGTCTACGCTGTGGAATATTCTGCCCAACAAATCAACAACCGTTCACTGCACACCCAAACCATTTATCCATTTCAGATCCACCAAATCTATTGATAAACTTTTGAAATGAGTCATCGCGGGAAATCTCTGCAGTGTCTTTGGGATTTCATATTTATGCGGCAGTTTTTCCAAAACACAAGCCATCATAATGCCCGCAAAACTGTGTCAGTTAACGCGTATAGCATAAAACGACCTTAAGCTGCAGCAACATCAATAGCGACAGCAACAATAAAGTTCCTTGTGTACGTTGGCAGCAACAGTTGTTAGCAGCACTCTTGCTTGTTGTTGTGTGCCGATGTTTTTTGGCTAGCAACTTTGCTCGGGTTTCAGGAGTAAAGCAACGCAAAAACTACGCAGAATGAAGGCTCATACAACAACAAAAAATGTATACAACAAGTTTTGGAATTTTTTTATTCGGGTGCAAGTCTGCTTATGTCGCGCGCGCTCTTGGATAAAGGCGAAGGATAGCGGCGGTGGTGGCAACTGTAATGCAATGCCATGATGAAAATGGACTTAAAATGCTTTTGTTGTTGTTGTCGGTGTTGTGCCTTCGCCGCTGTGGTGGTCTTAGTTAAGCGCACCAGTAGTGGAGTACAGCACAACAACAACAACAACAACAACAGCAGCAGCAAAAAGTGGAGCAAAAAACCAAAGTATACTGAAAGCACTTTATTTAAATATGAAATGTGAAAGTTTTACGCTTGCGGCGCCGTTAAGCAAATTCCAGCAGTTTCAGTTTTATTTTGGGTCAGTTGGGTTGAGTTGCGTTTTGGAGCAACATTTTTACGCGCCCTTGTTTCTAGCTTAGAGAATTGTGGCGGCTTCTGAAAGCGACGTGGGTTTTACTGTTTACTGCGAGCTTTTATGGTGGACTCCATTTTTTTAGTTGCGTTTTTTTTCCTCAAAGTGAAATTTTTTGTTCTTCATTAGAATTTATTCAATTTAAAGATTTCACTTAAGCTCAATGCACAGTGGTTAGAAATAATAAAGTTGGGAGAAAAATTAGGATTCTTTGAACTCACCGAATGCCCAATATCGCCCATCGGTCCCGGTTTGCCCGGCGGTCCAATCGATCCAGCTGTGCCCGGTTTGCCGCGTCGTCCGCGCATCCCCTTCTCGCCCTTGTCCCCCTTGGTGCCATTCATAGCCATGCCTTCGTACCCGCCAGCGAAAAAGGCCTGACCGGGTGGACCCTCGGGGCCGCGATCACCTTTCGGGCCGCCTAGGCCACGCACGCCTTTTTCGCCCTTCTCACCTTTGGTGCCAGGCAGGCCGGTCAAACCGCTCGACCCAGCTGGACCCGGCTCGCCGTTCAAACCCGGTGGTCCCTCGTAGCCGTGTGGACCGCGTTGACCCTGCGGTCCCGGTGCTCCCGCCGGACATTGGCATTGTGTGGCATTCATGCCGGCCCCATTATTCGCCAGATCGGAGTAGACAACTTGTCCGGGTGGTCCGGCTGGCCCAACCGGTCCCATCTCACCGGGTAAGCCACGATCGCCTTTCAGTCCCGCTGCTCCCGGTCCGCCTGCTAAGCCGGGTACGCCCGGTTGGCCAGGTTCACCCTTGGAGCCGCTGGGGCCATGCGAGCCCGGATGACCCTACAGGTTTGGGGGAAAATATGAAATTTATTTACATGAAATTATTTGTTTTTGTTAAAGCGAACCAAATATTTTCATTCATCCCAACTCCATACATCATGTCTAAAAAAAACAGAAAAATTAATTTTCACACACACATTATGGCACATACTCAGCCACCCTCAGGTTCGCACACACATAACCGCCAACTCGCGCTCCCTCACATGCTCACATGCGCCATGGGCCGACGGACATACGTTACAGTTTGATGTTTATGTATGTAAATCGCCTAACCTACACGTAAAGAGAGCGCGCGCTAACCTAATTTTCAAATTCAATTTTCCACTTGCTTAAATCAAATCATCCCAGACATCTCCGGCCAGGATGCCATCAACATACCTACAACGTCAATAAATTTATGCTCATATAATGGTTTAAAAATGTACACACACACACGCACACACATAACCCGGCTCCGGCGCTTTTTGCCAACAATAACATTTCGTAAACGAACTGAACGTAATGAAAGAAAACCTTTTCAAACATATTCAAATTCTCCGCTGCATACCAGAATTTTCAAATGAGTTGCCATAAATCCTTCGCTTTCGCGATTTGTTGCCAACCTTTGACCGTTGTTGGTGTGTGCTCAGGTGTGTACACCTGTGTGTATTATACCATGTTGAAATGCTCTTGTGTATGTGTCAGTTTTTTGGGCTTTAGCGGAATATTGAAGGCTCTACATCAGCGCCTAATGAATTATTAATAAGCTCATATATATCACACTCACACACTCACACACACACACACATCGCACCCTAAGTACTTTTGCATACAGTATGCGCCCCAAATGAACCGCCCTCAATAAACGTTCGTTCATTCACTTATTTAACCATTTTGCATGGAATTTTCAATGAAATTAAAAAAATTCCTTTCCTTTCCCATTCTGTTATGTTACACATAACAGTATTTTTCTTGTAGCATTTTCATCAAGCACATCGTAAACAAGATTTACTGTGTGTTCAGGACGATGTGCTATTTTTTAAAGAATTTGCAATGCGACAAACAGTTATTCTTTTGTTGTTCTTTCGTTTTGGTTAAATGATTTAAGTTTTTCGTGCTCAACATTCAGACTTATATTCAGTGGTTTTTTTCAAGAATAAGTTGCTTTGACCATTGTAGTACAATTAGAATTTGGTTCGGCACACTAACGGCTAGCAGTTTTGGAAATACGTAATTATATAATTAAGTCCTAGTAACCGGCAAGATTTAAAATCTCGACGTTATTTTGGAAAAAATATCTCCATCCAATACATCTAAAATTTATCGAAATATTTTACTTAGAATGTAACAATTTTCATTAGAGGCTCCCCTAAAAATATGCTATGGAGTCCGGAAATAATTATCAGAAAGTTTCAATAAAACCCCGCTGATTTATATGCAAATAAAAATTTAAAGCATACCTTTTGGAGCCAAAAAAAAAGGTGACAGAAATGAACATTTGATGCCAAAAGGAACACGTACACGATACACTAACCGGTACACTAAACTACATAACACAGTGCAACAACAAATTTTTATTGCCTAGAGTTTTTAATATTTTGGCAAGTGATGTAGAATTTTAACTACTATCAGATGTATATTGGTATCAATGCGGCACTCAAAAAAATAAAATTAAATAATATCCATTTTCAGTACTCAATGCCCCATTGTGTGTCGGCTTAAAATGTTGGTATTTTTCTGTTTTTTTTGGCTGTATTTTTTTCGCATATCAAGTACCGTTATTATGCTACAATACGAAATTTTTACTTCGAAAATATGACACTTAAATCATAAATGAATTTCAAATATGGTAAGGAGTTGTGATATTAAGTTGGAACATTTCATTGGAAAATTAAAGTAGGGTTATGGTGACGGCTTGCGGATGCAGAGCTGTAAAAAGACCCTCTTGTGGATTCTGAAGTGAATTTTCAGAAATGCTATAGCCACCAAGTGCGTATTTGACACTTTGGGGGCAGTTTATTATCATATGACAATTTTTAGTTCAATGTTCTTTGGAAAAAATAAAATCCACAAAAAATGTGTGCATAAAAGTGAAAGCAATTCAATAATTTTTCCAGTCATCCCTCTGCCCATTCACTACTCAACACCAAATGCAAAATATCGCCGATATCCCTAGAATGGGGAACAAGTAAAAGTTCTATACAAATTTGGGGCGGATCATGCATTTGCACAATCACCCCTCTGCCCATTCACCACCCACCACCAAATCCAAAATTTCTGCGAAATCCCTTGAATAGGACCCGAGTTACAGAGAATGTTAGGGCGTGGCATTGGGCGGCCCTAAATCATGCTACCCAATCATTACCCAAAACCACATACAAAATTTCAACGAAATCTGTTAAACACTGCATGAATTATAGTATTTTAGAATAATATTTGCCACGCCCACCTCGAACGCCCAAAGTTAATTAAATGTCATATGATGAGGTCAATGAAAAAACCTACATTTTTAAAAGTGCTTTTCAAAAGCTTTGGTTCATATTCATTAAGAAATTATGTGGGAAGTTGTGAGGAACGTTTAGTTCGACTAAATGGCTTTCAAATTAAAAATTCATTTGCTTTTCCACTACGCTTCTAAATAAGTGAAATATCATAAAACATTTCCTGACAAGAATCGCTAAAACTCTGCTCGAAGTTTAGCCAAGCACTAGAATTACGGTGCATTAAAAAAACTTCGAACGATCTGACCATTGAGGCTCATTGACTCATGCAGTCATGCCGCTCTCGGAGCACAGGAAGAACAAATGGAAGGGAAAACATAACATTTACAACCAGTTGCGAGTAGTAAAATGTAGCAACAAACACAAAATCCCCATAAAACTGGAGTAACAATATTTTTCAATAATCCCCACCAATCAACATGTCGTTCATGCCATGCAACACCCTTTCGCTGAAATGATGGCCATAAAATTCCCTAACAAGATTTGACCCATATTAGCAAATTTTCAAGGATTTTCCAGGACATAAAATAAATTTCACTTAAAAAACAGTGAATGAAGCAACGCGCGGGTATAAACGAAATGAGAATGTACTCATATGAAGGAGTACTATTTCCTCTAGTGCTCTGGCAGTAACGAGCAGCAGCAAAACACAATAACCACATTTGTAATTTAGTGTCACAAATCTGCTCAAGTGTTGCCACTAAGGAAAGCAACAAAAACCAAACAAGCAGCTTGAAAGGATGAGCACAGCGACAACAACGAGTGCGACTATAATAAAAGAAGTTTTATAGTTGCAAAAATAATCATCTGTGAAAGCTTAAAATCATACAAGAAAAAGCGATAAATCCCACATTTGCTTGGCTATGAAACAACAACATTGTAAGTAGGATAGGTATCCGGCAAAATATAGAAAAATATGTGGGAAATCAAAGACAAAAAAAAAAAAGAAAAATAAAAGAAAAAAAGTGTAAATAATGGGGAAAAAATGTGAAAAAAATAAAAATATATCCTTGAACAAACTGCTTGGGATGATTTAAGTTGAAGAAGGAGGTTTACAGCACTTACAAGCTTTTAACTGTTCGTTGGTTGTGAATGGGTGCGGGGAACGATGAGAGCTGAGACGGCAGTCAGTGATGATGGGTATGGGTATGGCTAAGGGATATATGTTTAAAGGGTAAATGGAGCACACCAGAGCACCGGTGTTAGTATAAATGAAAGTTGTACTTACGAATGATGCACGCGCATACAGCGATATGCTTGTAAGCGGCAGTGTGCGGGAAAGTAAAACAAAATGTACCCAAAAAAAAAAAACCCCAAGTAAAAAAGGATGTCTTAGGTATGCGTGAGTACAAAGTAGACGAAGTGCTTATTTGTGTCAGTGAAAAGTTGTAAAATCTTTTCCAAAAGCCAGAGGTCAGGGTTATTAAAAACTCATAAAAGTCAGTAGCTGCGTGTGAGTGTGACTGTGAGTTTGGTAAACTTTTAAAATCACTCTCTTCATAAACTTTTGACGAGCAAATAAAGTACATGAACTGAGCCATTAAGGTGGGAAAAAAACATTTGAGCTGAAGGGTTTTGGTGAAAGACTTTTTTCTCTCCTTAGAGAGAATAATAATTCCTTATTTTATTCTAAGATTGTCCAGTAAAATACTCTAACGTCCTTAAAGCAAAACATCCATTACCACTCGATCCGGTATATAATAGAGTAAAGACCGAATTGGACCACTAGCAGCTTTCAACGCCAAACTGCTCTGCGCAACGCTGACTCGTCTGTCAGCAGTCATTTTTCGTTTGAAGGCACTAATCTAAGCGTGGCCCAAGTTGAAATATTTCGGATATAGTCACTGTGGGGTTGAGTGTTTGCTGTTCGGTATGCTTGTGAAATGCATTTTACATCGACTCTTGAACAATTCAATGAACTGTGGCATCGTATTGCGCTTGAACCGCAATATGTGGCGTGCATGCCAAACGTCAGGTTGTACATCATCACTCAAGAACTGAAAGCACTTCCGCTCGTGAAGGCAAGTGAGTTGCTCGTATTTTGCAAACATAAACTCAAACTTAAATAAAGAAGTGGCAGAGCATTTTTTTTTTTGCACGGGAATAGTACAGTGGTATTTTTTTGGTTACCAAAATTTTAGTTTGATTTTATTACTTAAAAAATTGGAAAAACACAAAATATCAAATATCTACAATATGTTTCAGAATGTCATATACGTAAGTTTATATTCTATTTTGATGATTTCATTCAATAGAAAATGACTAAAATTAAATAAATTTACACCAGAAGAAAAGCCGAGTTGATGGCGAGTTTGATAGAGCTGCAACCATAAAAATTGTATATGATAATTTATAATTTTAAATTAAAAAATATTATTTTGGGAAATTGGGAAATTTACTACTGGAACCAAGAATATTAAATGAAAACCTTTTCGGTTGATTTTATGACACGCTCAGAATAAAAAAGCGATGAAATGTATGGAGCGTCAGTACGTTTCATCGCTCTTTTCCTCTGAGCATGTCTTATGTGCTAGCTGTCTGAGCAACAATGTTTGTTTTTGTAATACAAGGCTGAGTCAGTGGAGAACCACAATGTTAACAAGATAACAAACCAGCAAGGTATTTGTCTTATGGCCATTTCGGGACTGCCACTACCTCATCACAGACAATTCTGTCAATGTTAATTAGACTTATTGGAATGGTAGCTGTGGTGCAGTGTAGGCATGGTAGTCTGTCGTCTGGCGGCCGGGTTCAATTTACACCGATGAATAATGATGATTTTTTGTTATTTGAATTTTGAAGATAAGTTTTATTGATCACAGCATTGGGTTTCTGAAGGACAGACTGAAGGGACAGAGAGATGGACATATATATTATTCATTGACTCTACCTTTGGTCTGCTAAGGTATAAAGAGAACGAGCTGAAACGATTGTGTTAGATGAGGTACAATAACAACAAATTCTTTAAATTATGTTCCTTAATTGATTAAAATTTTAATTTTAATACACAACTCCCGCACTGAGTATGAACATTGAGTCTAACATTGTTCTTCGATTGTATGAGTTAATGCACAGAAAAAAAAAAGATGGGTTAATCTAACCGAAAAACGTTGTAAAAAAACAATTTTTTATTTTATATGGAAAACACAAACAACAACTACAATTTTTGTGGTTAATCTAATCGTCGAAAAATTGTTAAATGATTTTTAACTACAAAAACAGGTTAGCTAATCGAAAAAAATTGTAAAACTCAAATTTTAACCAAAAAATTTGTAAAGCAAACAAATCAAGTTGTTCCTTTAAAATTTTTGTTTGTTCGCCAACCAAAAAAATTGTAAAGACCCAATTGCGGTTCGCAACTCAGCTGAGTTTGGTTGCTTGCGATGTATGAGCACATGCTCATACATGCTCAGCGGCGTGCTTTCGTGTCTGTCATACTACAACAGCAACGATTTTTGTTTTGTCATTCGAGTATACGATCAGTGCGTTCAGTATGGTCAAAGGGTGCAGTGCATAAAAGGGTAAGTAAATGTAATATTATATTGAGAATGGTTTTTATTATATATTTTTACATTTATTTATTCTTTTGTTTTTACAGATTTTCTCTTTTTTCATTTTTAGCATTTTAGATTTCAATTTTGTAATATTAAATTTTCTTTCTATTTTTCTTTTTTTTCTATTTTTCTATTTTTCTTTTTTACAGATTTTTATTTTTAAAATTTTATATTTTCAGACAATACATGCGACATTAATAGTCGTGTTTTGGTTGCAAAGAAATAAATAAAAAAGCGTCAAGTTTCGACAAGATTGCAACCAAAACACTACTAATGAATGCATTCATTGCTCATATGCGAACAATTTTTCATTGTACGCGAACAATTTTTCATTGTACTCGAACAATTTTTCATTGTACGCGAACAATTTTTCATTGTACGCGAACAATTTTTCATTGTACGCGAACATTTTTTCATTGTACGCTAACAATTTTTCATTGTACGCGAACAACTTTGAGTTGGTTCCATTTACCACGTTTTTTGGTTGCTGCATTTTTAACCGTCTTTTTTGATTAGATTTACCTACTTTTTTTTTTGTGTGTGATGTTAATGAAACAATGGGTTAAATAGATAATTTTGATTACTTCGAACGTAATTATTTCGAAGTTTACTGGATTTTTCGCGCGAACATTCTTCCTTGATTGTTCTTCTCTCTGAACATTACTCAAAATGTAAGCCAATTTCATGTAAGTTAATTTCAATATGGCAGGAATATTAAATTACATATAAATTTTGTTTATTCAAAGTAATTTGATAAAAATCATCACACTAATTACTTTCAATGCATAAAGAGCTTGCATTTTCATTACAATGTTGATAACAATGTAATCTCGGCTCACATGATTGATCCCAACTGGTTACAAATAGAAAAATATGATAATCTAGCGCCTTGATACCAATTATCCCAACTGTATGACGTTGGGATTAAGTAAACACAAAAGGAACTGAACGAAGAAGAACTGGCAGCAGAGAGCCTAAGTAATGACTATGTTAATGCCTGTGCATCAAATATACATACAGGTACAGTATTTCTAGCACAAAAGGAAATTCATATTTCAATATTTAATGGACAGACACACGCACACAAAAACAACAAGCCCTGAGCTGAACTAAAACCAAAAACTATGACCAACGTCAGGGCACTGATGCAATGTTATCCGATGGTCTTAAGGGCACTTAGCACATCAGCAATACAAATATGCTAAAGTAACTGCAGTAAAAACAGATAGTCCAGCAGCAACAACAACAACCACAAACTGTTATAAAATCACACAAATTTCTATTAGAACTCACACACTTACATGGCTTTGTGTGCTTAAGGCAAAACCAAATGAAAGGGTAACATGCGCGCCCACACAGCATTTCGCCACAATGTTTCGTTGGAAAATCTCACTTAAACCGCTGAGCCATTTTTAATCTCATATGGGATAAGTAGTCTCATTTCGAACGGTACACACTGCATGTGTGTGTGTGTGTGTTTGTGAGCACATAAACAATTTTCCTCTTCTAATATTTGTGTATACCCTGGGAAAAGGATCAAAGCTAAACGTACACAGTGCCGAACAGGCACGTTGTAGATATTTGCCACAATTTCCGGAAAATCTTCTGCGGAAAATCTTAACGAATTACGTGAAAATGTCAGTTTTATGCGGGCTAACTGTCAACACACACCGACTCGCAATACATTTAAGGCAACCGAGAAAACGTGAAGGTAATACAATTCCATGTGCTGGTTGTAGAAAAGATCTAATTCCTGCCATTAATTTACCATTTAAGTCGGGTTTATAAAGTTGTTTCATAAATTCGCGCAAATTTTCGAGTGAAACGAGGTAAACGACTATACAGAGTGACCGCAAATTTATTTACTTAACCGATTTGGTTACTATTCTGTTGTTGTATTTGGTTGAAAATTGTGTCGGGAAATTAATCCGAAACAAATGGAATTAAAACAAATTTAGAAATGTATTGGGAATGAAGTGGAAATGAAGTAGAACTGGAAATTATTGATAAAATATCAAAAAAATATCAACAAAAAATTACATATAAAAACATAAATATAAAATATAAAAAAGTATCTATAAAATATCGAAAAATTATCATTAAAATATCAAAAAGGTGTGTAACGAAAAATTGTCAAAAAAATATCACAAAAGTATCGACGAAAATCGAAAAATTGTAGATAAAATATCAAAAAAGTATCAATAAAATATCAAAAAATAATCGATAAAATATCAAAAAAGTATCTACAAAATATCGAAAAATTATCGCTCAAATATCATAAAAGTATCGATAAAATATCAAAAAATAATCAATAAAATATTTAAAAAATTTCTATAAATTATCACAAAAATATCTACAAAATTTTCAAAAATTATCGATGAAATTAAAAAATTTCTATAAAATATCGAAAAATTTTCGCAAAAATATCAAAAAAGTATCTGTAAAATATCGAAAAATTGTAGATAAAATATCACAAAGTTTCGATACATTATCGATGAAATATCCAAAAAGTATCTACAAAATATCGAAAAAATATCGTTGAAATATCCGCAAAATATCGATAAAATATCAAAAAAATATCGAAAATATATCGAAAAAATTTCAGTAAAATAACAAAAAAGTATCGAAAAATTTCTATAAAACATTGACAAAAATATCAAAAAATATCAAAAAGAAGATGTCGTACTCGTATGTGCAGGGTATTTAAATTTTGTCAAACCGAAGTTTTATTTAGTTTTAAGGGTATTTTTTTTCAAATACCGAGAATTTTTTCTAATTTCAACTGAATTGTATTTGCTAATTAGTAATTTCTTTTTAGTTGTAACTTTTTTTATATTGCCAAAAAAAAAAACATTAAATTGACCCAAATATGTTTTTTTCCATCAACCAAATTTCCCTGATGGGGATTTGGCAGAAATAACCACGCTTAAATGGAATTCAAAATATAAATTTATTTCGCACTTATTTGACAATTTCTCACTTTGCACACGATTGAGCGCAATTTCGCTCAACCGTGGAACGGGCCGACAGCGAGAAATAAAACTTTCGCAAAAGCAAGATAAATAATGTGACGAAGGTCAAATAAATCTTCTTTCACATTGAGATGTCACAAAGTACAACAACAACAACAACAATGAAATGTAACAAAAGTGGAAATATACATGTACAACAATAACAAAAAAGAACCCGAGTGTCGCAGCACTAAGAGAACACCTACAATCTTAGCAACAACAGGCCAAGCAAATCCAAATAAAATAAAAATAAAAGTAAAGTAAAGCAAAGAATAAAAGTTGAAAAAAAAAAAAAATAAATACCAAATAGCACAAAAAACGCATTAAAAAACTTTCATATCCTTAAGCATACATGTACGTAGGCGCACACAGGCAAGCGAACAAAGAGCAAAAAACGAGCCCACTGCCACTTGCCGCAGCACAGCAGAGCACAGAAAGGCAGCCAAGCTGGCCTTGCAAATAAAACACAACCTAAAACCCCAGCATGCACGCTTGAGGTATTATAAGGGCAACACCTCCACTTCAACCCGGCCAAACAAACACACACACACACACACTCGCTGCCGCATGAAAAAAATACATAGCTGAAGAAAAATCACTCGCATACATACGAACTGTGCGAAACACGGCATTGCTTGTATGTGTGTGTGTGTGTGCGAAAAAAAGAGGCAGTTAAAGGCAAAACTTGTTACAAGCAAAATTCAAATCCCAAAAGGCAAAGCCGCAAGGACAACGTTGCGTCGCTCGTTTCGTTTCGTTTCGTTCGTTTCGCTTGCCAAGGCGTTGTGAAAAATATTATTTAGTATTTGCAAAAGTAGCCTGTTAGCCGCCTAATGCCCAACGTAACGTACGTACTACTGCATACCACTTCTCCAATGTAGTGCACACAATGCGGGCAAACTTTTATTTCCCATTCGAATTTTTTTTCTTCTCCTCCATGTGCGCGCCGCTGTTGCTTTTGTACGTAATGCCATGAAACAGAGCAAACGAAACGTAACGAAATCTCCAGAGTACGAAAATACTTTTTATACGCTTATTGGACGATTACGCATTCATGCTGAGATACAAAAAAGTAACAAAAGGACACACACAAAAAAAAAAACAAACGAGAAAAAGTTCTAAAAAGGACTAAAGCTCATCACCTTAAAGAGGAGTGCACACACACACACATCACTACTGCCAAAAGGCCACTCTAGTGATGTCGTATTTTGCGCTCATCAAATTAAGTGTGAAATTGAATAGAAAATCATATGAGCTAAACTCATCGCCGGCAGTAGGTATAGACATTGAAATGATAGCTGGAAATGTCCTTATTAGGAAGTGAATGGAGATTAGAGGAAGGTACACCGAAAACAATCAGACTGGGTGGTTCGATTTTGATTTGTGTATAGAAATTCAGTATTGGTCTACTGTACTTAGTTCGCATAAACTACTCATTTTAGATATGTGGAAGCACTCTTGAGCTGGTTACGTTTCAGAGCTTATGAGCTCACGAGACTGAGTCGCAAAGGAAGTGACAATCGCATGAAGCCTGGCCAGCAGTAATACCATTTTTGCTACCTCCTTCGACCCTCCATGGATCCTCCCTTCGACCACCTTATCGACCCCTTGAACCCCTTTTTGGAACCAACTTAAACTGACACAACCTCTTTCAAAATAAGAAAAATTCCGATCGAGAATCAATTTCAGCTTCTTAGGTCCACAGGTGGCTTCAGGAGAGCTGACTATATCTACCACGCCCATTTTTTGAACTGCCATTAAGAAGAGAAAAAATCTGGCTCCAGTGTCTCAAGCTATGTGTGGGTAAGACATTTGATTTATGTGGTAGTTGAGTGATTCCGTTCAAGTGCTTCCCACTTAATATGAATACCCTTATTAAGAAAATTGTTTATCGATTCATCAGTACAATTCACAATGTTTATAATGAATATTTTTCCCACTGTGCACGGAAAAACATCCACTCATTTCCGCATGCGAGCACGAAAAATCAAGTCACCTAGATTTGCTTTTCTTTGGCCATAAAAGGGCGAAATCATGTGAAACAGATTTCTCTTATCAGCTTCAGCGTCTTGTACGACCTTTAATACGCCTAATACGAGTAGTTTCAAGCGGCTGCCTGGCCTAATTTATTGTAGCAAATCAATTAAGCAATCGATAGAGCAGAAATTATTGGACCCAAACACAGGCACGTAACTGCAATCGAAGTAAAAATGCGTAAAACAGATTCACACAACTCACCGACTCCAGCACTTGTGTGTGCATAACTAGTAGGAATAAATATGCTCAACTTACCCTATCGCCTTTTTCGCCTGTCATTCCCGGATCGCCACGTTCACCTTTTTGTCCGGGCTGTCCCCGGTCGCCCGTACGTCCGCCATCGCCTTTCTCACCTGATGATCCTTTTGGTCCTGGTGTGGCACTGCGCAGCGAACCCATCGAGTTGCCCATTAGGGATTCCTATTTTTTTTTTTGGTTGGCATATGTTTTGTGTGTGTGTTGTGTTTGGTGGGTGTGGGGGGAGGAAAATGTTTGAAAAAGAAAATATGTTAGCAATTTGGTTGGTAGGCGGCGAATATTTTCCTATTTAAGGATTAATGTAGTAATCTTGATTTTTCTTTGTTTTTTGGGCAAATGGTTTTTTTTTTTCGCTCGATTCATATCCCTATAGTCTTGTGATAAGCACGTTTTGATTAATGATGATTTCTTATTTTAAGGGGTAAAAGCCTATTTGTACCTTTTGATGATGGCTACTCGTGTTAAGCTAATGCGTTTAACCCTTGTGTGTCAATCGTTTATATATAGGTGGGTATACATAAGTAGAATACACTCAGTTAATGTGTTTTGGACACTGTTGCAGCAAACATATTTCGTTTAATTTAAATCTTAAGTGAATAAATACATAAGTAGTGCAGTTGATGTAAACGTATGTTGTTTCACACAAAATCTAATTTTGTTTCCCACAAATGAAGCAGCTATTTGCGGGAAAAGAATTTTGTTAGTCGCAAACATAGGAAGTTTATTTGCATTTGATATCAACAAAGAAGAATTCTAATCTGGTGATTTTTCTACGATATGTTAAAACATTCAAATTACCCAAATATCTTCAAGGATTAAACACACGCTTTAAAGTAACTACTTCACAAATGAAATTTGAATTTTCAACTTCAACCAAAATCACATTTGTATACACTGGTCTGCATATATGGCTATGTGTGTGTGTGTGTGTAATGGCAATCAGACTGTGAGATTTTGTAAACAAAAAACACTGCAAAAATCACACATTTCCCGTTTCCACTTGCCTGTCAACTCAAATATAAATTGTGACTGATTGATTGAAATATGGAGCAAAAGCAAAGTGTCAGAATGACAGCCCTGCAGCAGGCGACTGGTCGCTGGCCCGTCATGAGGTAGTGTGTATGTGTGTGTTAACTGTATTTTTGTGCAACAAATCTACCTATTTCGCTTTATTGACTGCAGTTAAAGAATGTTAGAAAATTTAAAAAAAAAAAGGGTTAACACAGTTTTCGTAAACCCTTATGTTTTATTGGCTTAACCCACAAACCCGCAAATGTTGGAAACACTCACAGAAACATGGAAGACATTTCAAAAATGAATAAATGCAATTTTTGCATTATTCGTATTAATTTGTTTTTTTTTTTTGCATTAATACAAAAAGAACCGCCAACTTTTGCTACCAGACATTTAACTGTCAGGGCGGCAGTTGCTGTCAACAGTCGAGTTTGTCTGCTGACGTGACTATGTATGTACATATGCCGCCCGAGAGTTGCCACACACACACACACCCACACACACACATAGTCATGCACAAATCAGGTATGCTGACTTCCGGTTGCCACACACTCACACATCACTGCACAATGTATTATTTGCATTCTCTGGCAGACGCGAAGCTTGAATGGCGGCAAAGGAATTGCAAAAAACTTTTGCTCCTATATGTGTCAGTTTTTATATTTATTTTCGCTGAACATTGCATGTCGCTGGCAATTTTCAAATTGTAATGTGCGGTTGCCATTGTTGCTAATAAATTGTATTTTAAATTATTCTGTTATGTACATACGGCTGTCTTTTATATATTTTTTTTCACATCGTTTTATTTCATTATTGTTTTTTTTTTTTTTTATATTTTCCTTGTAACAATATTTGCTGAGGTTAATTCTGTGGGTTTTGCTGTTGCGGATGTGAGGTTCGTGTTAAGCTCACGTTGAGCACACACAAGTGATTCTGTAAAAATTTTGGTTGAAGTTGTATTTCTTTTGTGTTGAAAGCATAAATAATAATTCAAATTCTTGAATTTTGTTACCCATTCTGTCAAAATGTCTTACCCACATTTTTTGTTTGGCTTACATTGAACAAAAAAAAATATTCTTTCTATAGAAAAATATTATTCGCTTTTTATTTGAATACCTTGAATGTCCTGGTAGGATTCCAATTGATCTGTTTGTGATTATTTTATTACATATTTTTGTTAGAATTAAATGAAAAAGATTTGCGTGAAATTTTATTCTTTGCTTGGAGGTGTTAATATTTGTATGATACTTTTTATATTTAACAAATAAGTGTGATTTAAAACATTAAAAACTAAAAAATCAATGAGTTCTATAAACCCTACTGTTTGAGAAGGTTAAGAAAAATTGCACTTTCTTTAAAAAAAAACATTTTGCATATTCAGAAAATCCTCTGATTTCCATTTAGAACTTGTTTACAACTTTAATCCCTATTATGTATTTATGAAACTAAATTGTCCAACAGAAAATATTGCCTTCCATGCTTTGGAAATGGAAAGCAAAAAAGGAATTTTAAATATGCAGCTTTACCCATTACCGTCCCTAAGTGAAGTGGTATGAAAAACAATACCCTGAGCATTTGCTGGTCGCCATATTGGTTTCTCCATTTTAAATTTTCTTGTTGTAATACTCGAATCCACCTTTCCAAGTCACCAAATGTCAAAAAAAATCGATACACCAGGGACGGACCGAACCATTTCGAATTTACCGTTATAGTTTTGGTGGGGCGTGACAGAGGGCGGTGCATCTAATCGCTTCTTAAATGGCTCCTATGCTGTCACCAGACTTAACCGATTTGGATGTCATTTCTTATATTTGATTGGGAATGATGTCAGGAATGAAATGGGAAGGGAACTGGAACCAAATTCCATTCCAGACCAGAACAAAATGGAATTGGAACAATGATTAAAAATGTATCGCAAAATAGAAATTATCAAATAATTATCGAAAAATTATCGATAAACTATCAAAAAATTATCGATAAAATATAGAAAATTTATAAAGTATCGAAAAATTATAGAAAAACTAGAGAGTGGACTATCTTCGGCTATATCGAAGCTGAAATACCCCCACACAGTATGAAGAAGTACCTCGAACATAAAATGTTTTCTCAAGACCCTATTTTGAGCCAATTATAGGTGGTTTTGGAGCCCAAACCATTTCTAAAAATTTCCAAACAAATCCCCACAAAAAAAAAAAAAAAATTGGTCTCATGACCCCATTTAGATCTTTATATATGTGGCTTCGGAACCTCGGACCATGTCAAAAATACGTTTCTAAACATTTCCAATCGAATGCAACAATAAAAAAGACTTGAAAAATGTTTACCTTTTTTTCGGTGTATGGGAGCCACGCCCAGTTTTTATCCGATTTGGCTGATTCTCGAACTTGATCTCAGTATTCAAGAGAAAAACATGTACCCTGAGTTTCCAGTCGATATCTCCAAAACTGCGACCGCTATCGTGAGGACGGACGGACAGACGGACAGACAGACGGACATCGCTAAATTGACTCCGGCGGTGATGCTGATCAAGAATATATATACTTTTCCATACCGGACACGCCTCCTTATGGGCGTTACAAACGTTGTGACAAAGTTAGTATACCCTGCCACAGTGAGTGTGGGGGTATAATAATCAATAAAATATCGAAAAATGTTCCATAAAATTTTCGAAAAATTGCCTAAGAAGTTATCGTACTCATTTGAGCAGGGTTTTTTACCTTTGGTCAGACCGAAGATAATTCTCACACTAGTTCAGAATAATCTTAATAGTCACTTCAATAAATGCTACATTGGTCGTCTTAGTTAATGAAAGACATGCCCCGCGTTAATGAAAGACGTAACCGATAAATACAGGGCGTATGATAAACCAAATAGGGCAGCACTAGGAGCATATGTTAAATTCTTAAAAGCCCTGTTGAGTAATACACACAAATGAAAGTCAAGTGTAACAATTCTTAACTTTTACCCGCCTCTTTGCTATTCATGCAAGGTTAAAAGCTACAACAACAAGAAAATCGTTTCTGTTTCCCCTCCGGGGTGTTAACAATTTAACACTAAAAATAATTACATACAGCATCCTTTCACAAAGGCGTATTTAAAAAGACAAATTAGAAACGCTTACAAAGTCTTTTGCACACTTCAATGGGGGGGGGGGGGGAGGTAAGAAATTGAATTTGGTATTATTATACTTAATTGCTTGTTTCCGTCCAAAAGGAATAGAATAAAAACGCCAGTCTCGGTTAACGTCTTTTAGAATATTACAAAACGCTTAACGCATTTTAAAATTCGCTTACGCGACCCTTTCAAATCTCCAAATTCCTGTACGTAATAGCCAGAAACAAAAGAAGGGAAAAAAAGGAAAAACAGAAGCAAAAAAATAAGGAAATAAAACCGTACACAAACAGTTGAAATTACATTAAACTCCAAGGAGAAAGTTGCTTTCCAATAAAAATGCAAATTACCTAGCAGCGAAAGTACCCCGAAGGGTGGCGCTATCAGTGAGCGCCGCTGTCGCCCCCGCACAGATTTCATCAAGTTGATTTCATCAAAATAAAAATCAAATCATATCAAATGAAAAGAAAATTACGAAAAACCCGAAAAACCAATGACCGTGCAAAAAGTAAATTAGCATCACTCGAGCATTTCTTCGTTTACAATCAGCCGAGTTAACATACACACAGTGGACCGATGGCGACCAGCTGGCAGGTCCTTTTTTTTCGCTACAAACGAAACGAAATGAACGAAAAAGAAAAGTGATGAAGGAAAACAGTGGAAATCACTTCTAATTTATTTGCTTGCCGAAAAATGCACGTTTTTCATGCTTCAACACTTTTTTCGATTTCGTTGAAATTTTCAAAACACTTTCCTCTCTTTTTCTTCGTCTTTGTCTTCTTCTTCTGCTGCTGCTTTTGCTTTTGTTTTTGGTTCATCAACCTTTTATTTACGCTGGTGTAATTTTTGAAACAAAAACGAAATGTTCACCTATTAGCAATTCGACAATTTCCGTTGGCCAGTATGTATTTTCTTCATCATCATTAACAGCTGAGCTGTGTGAAAAGGTGCGGTGGAGTGAGTCGAACTCGGGTTAAATTGGGAAAACCAAAAACCAAGTTGCATTTTCTTGCATATTTCAGCTTGATACATTTTGTGTGAAATTCGGTTGAAGTGCTGAATAAATGTTGGTTGGAGAATTGGGAATTCTCTGTGAAATAAATCCACTTGAAATGCATCAAAATGCTAGAATTAAACTCATTTCTTATGCAGACATTTCCCTTTCGGACGTTGGACACTGACCAGGTTTACTGAGGGTTCTTGAACTCACTCTCCTTTTATCGCTAGCAGCCATCGTTGTAATTGCCTGTAATAAATGTGCCAGTTTTCAGTTTTTTTTTGTTATATTTTGTAGCTTTTTGGTTTGCATTTCTGGCATAGTGTGCACCCGCATCATTTTCGTTCGTTTCTAAGGCCACTTTGTTCATTTTGAAGGAATGCTTGGAGATTTTGGGTTCCTTTTCCTCTTGGTTCATTGATATGAGACTATAGTTTATGCCGTTGGTTGAATGGATGAAGAATGGGTCAAAGTAAAGTTATTCAAGACTGAAGAAGTTTTAGTAAACTGGGAATAGTAGGAAGAGGTCTTCACTTCACATATATGTGATGAATTATAGATCAACAGGTGGCTCCAGTAACTTGATAGCACTACACGACATCACAACAACTGTATAGACAAACAAGGGAATTCGATATACAAATTGTGTTATGATTTACTAGGAATGGAGAGATAATTCAGAGAATCCACAATGCGTACCAGTTTTGCTGCTTTTGAAAACATCTGATCCCGGCATCCGATTTGGTGGGCCATACAAATCTTTTTTGGAATCTTTTGAGATTTTGAGGCAATAAATATGAGACTATTGTATTTTTCACAACATATGTTACGACCAATATGATACCTTAATGTGACGTGTGCTAAAATAGGTGCGGCTTGTACTTCATCTGAGGCTAAAATTCAATTGTTATTGAAATGGAAAAATTATGAGGTTCTATTTTTGTTATTGATCAATTCGGGCATTCCGCGAACGATTGTAACGTTCACCGTTTTTCGCCTGGACGATCAACTTTTTGCATAACTAAATGTTTCGTAGTCGCACAGATACAGTACCTAGTCAGTCGAGTGTGAGGACCAGGTCACTGCCACATAGAACGAAATGAACAAAAAAAATGCAGGACGAGTTGGCTAAGGATAGAGTTCATTTTGTAACGGGACACTGTCTTATTGGCCATCACGCTTTTAGGATGGGTCTGGTGTCAAATAACTGGTGTCGGAACTGCAATGAACCAGAAAAGGAGAAGACACATCTACTATATTGGTGTCCAGCTCTAGCTAGAACTAGGCTCAGGATACTGGGGATGTGTTTTCTTTAACTTGCTAATGGGTGTAACTACTCTGAAATGTTCTCTCTTCGCGTTGTAGACCAACTGCTGCTAGCTGCGAGAAGCACAGAGCATCGTGGTAACACTTTGGACCATATTGTGATGCATATAGCCGCCACTCTAACCTACACTAACATAACCTAATCTACGTAGTCGCCTGAATTAAATAAAATGTTGTTAAATTTTGTATTTATAAATAATTAAAAAAAAATTGTAACATCTGCGTCCAAACTGTGAGCGTCATCGTTGTCAGGATACACTTTATGCTAATATAAATATAACAAAATCTTTTAAGTTTTAGTTCCCACTACCTGTCTAAGAGTCTTCTTATCAATGCGTCTCTAAGTCCGATCATTCAACTTTTCGGTTGTCTGTTTTCCTATTTAACATTTCTATCTGTAAATCTCTCTGAATCATTTTGTCTTTCCAAATATAATTTCGGACGGTTTGCCCGCCTACTTAGTGTATCTTTCAATTCGCGGAACTGTTTGTTTTAATCAGATTTCCATTAAATACATCTTTAAAGCCTAAACACATTTAGCGAATTTTTTATATTCCACCAGAAATAGAATTTTTATGGTTTTGAGCAATTTCTCTAATTTCACATAAAATGTACACAGCCATCAAAAAAAAAGGTAAAAAAAAATTATATAATACGAAGAAAAAAATTCTAAAGCAAACGTGCGCACACTAAAGTCCATTTACAACCCTGTGGCACTAAAATTAGCTCGCCCAGCACTTTTTCTTTTAGGCCACACAATTAACTCAAAAAAACACAAGTTAGATGAAAAACAATAAAAACGAAATTGAAAAAAAGGCTTAAAATTGGACAAAAACATATTACGTTGCGGCGGCAGGCAAACAAAGACTTTAAAAATGAACTGCCTTTGGGAAAAAGTTACCAGAAAAGCGGAAAGCAAAAAAAGTAAAAAGTCTTTGAAAGAGGCTCAAGCCAGCACAGTAGGCATTAGAGTACGCAACCAACAACCGACAACGACCATTCCAATGACATTGCCGCACCGCAGCACAACCCGTTCTGGCGCATTTGGCTTGCATGACACTTACACAACCGTAACAGCGCGATAACGATAAGGCTGAGGTAGTGTTGTGGCAAAAGGTGGCAAAAGCGTCCACGCTGTCATGTCATGTTAAAGAGGCGCATTCGCCTGGTGCGGTAACGTGTAACCGCGCTGATAATAATAATTGCCACAGGACAAAGTTAAACACAGAAGTATGCCACCGTCGTCGTTGTCGTCGTCGTCGCAGCCGTCATCGCCACCAACACAGCCTTAGAAAGAGCCCTCATGCTTAAGTCCATTGCCCTAGGCACACTGGGTACGGGTAGCGCTCAGGTTTGTGTGCTGCATGGCGTGTTCAGAGCATTTAGTAAGTGGCAAATTTTTTCATCTTGTCGATGTTGTTGTGGCTGTTATGTGCCTTGCGGTTATAAGATTACGATGTGGAGATAGTGAGTCAATGCCCACGGTGAGCCCACCGTTGGGCACACAGGAAGGAAATTAGTTTAGGCAAATTGTTTTCGCTGTAAGACATGGATGCCATTTATTTTGGCCACCACGGCGCTCTGCGCCTTACCCATTCAAAAACTAAAAGTTATTCCAAGGAATTTCCGAATTTCTTTACTTTGGCTTTTGTTGTTGCAGAGAGGCTCGCGTGATTTGAAATGTGGCTATTGCGGTTGCCCATACGAAAAGTGAACGAATTGGGACCTGATGTTTTGGGGAATTTCGCATGGAACAGCATATTTCCTAGGTTCATTAGCAAAACGAAAAACTTTCTGAATATGCTTCAAATTACTTGGATTTTATTGATCGTGAAAAAAGTGCAATTTTTCTTTTTAACTTAAATGAAATTTTCGTAAATAGTAGTTGGATCATCACAAAATGAATCTGGTACAATTATGGGGGATATAAATTTAATGGTTTTTTCTTGCTAGTACATTAAATGTACTAGAATATAAAAGACATAAGAGGTAATAAAGTGAACTAGAACAATCGAAAAGGGTTTAAAATAAAATCTAGTACCATGTAGTACAAAAGTAGTCCTTTTTGAGGATTGTTTTCCCCCTACATTTAAAAAAGAATAAAACAAGGTGAGAGTATTTTTATACTAAGTAAGAAGTTAAACGAAAACGTACTAGGTTATAGAAAAGTGTATGTTCGTGATAAATATCAGTCCAGTGAATATCCACACAAATTTTAAACGAAAGCTAAGTTGGCTTTTAAACTTTTGTATCTGCAATCTAGTACATTTTTATTTAACATATGTTCTTGGTACCCAAATGTATGTCATATTTATAAGTAAGTAAAAAAATACTGTAAAATTTGAGCCCAACTACTAAATGCAATGAAAATGTACAAAATTAAGGAAAAATTGTCAATAATGAAAAAAAACGTATATAGACAAAATCTAGTGAGTTTTGCATAGAAATTTTCAGTTTAATACTTTTTTACTTCTGGAACTATTAAAACGAAAAAAATACGTCATCCATTTCTACTTTAACAGAGTACCTTTATTAAATAATAATGTACTAGATTTATGACTTTGTGTCCAAATAGATGTAATATTTGTTTTTTCGACTTTACCGAATATAAAAATCTAGTTCATACAAAGCCAAGTACATTCTTTAATATTAAGTTTCCCTTAAATGTCCAACTACCATTTACAGAAAAAAAATAAAAATATTGTATACTTAAATAAAAAAAAAAAACTTTCAAAGAAATCAAAGTACGTAAAACGTCTATAATAAATACTTGTATACTTACATCGTAATTCTCGGGCAAACCAGGCGGCCCTGCTGGCCCTGGTGGACCCAAGGAGCCAGGCAGGCCATCAATGCCTGGTTCGCCTTTGTGGCCCTGCAGACCTTCGGGACCCCGAGGACCAGGATCGCCCCTATCGCCGCGGTCACCTTTGGGACCGGGGGCACCGCGTTCACCTGGTACCCCAGTAGCACCCTGTAATTTAGAGAAGATATAAATTAGTCAACATTGCGTTAAGGTGTGTTAAGCAGTATTCATATAAATCAACTGATAGATATAAAATTGACATTTTACACTAATATTTCGTGTTTAATCTAGCTGATAACGGTTAACTAACACTATTTGTTTGTATTTTTTTCCCATCTAAAAATCCCAAAATAGTATCAGAAATGCCAAAATAAATGAATTCTAATTTGACACTCCTTTCTATTTGGTATTTGTTATACTTTTTTTTTTACTCTTTAGAGTGAGCGTTGTTTCTTTAAGGAAATGACAGAATTCGTACTGGTAAGCCTTTCCAAGTAAGCAACAACAAGCAGGCAGCAGCAAGCACAAAGAACAAAAATAAGAAAAATGGTTTGGCTTCGAAATGTGCGTGTTTCGCTGGTGTTGTTATTTAGCTTGTTCTTGCTGCTTTTCCTCTGCAGAATTAAATTAATTGCAATAAGTAAAGGGATTAGCATGGCGGCAGCACCGGAATTTCCGGCATTTGGCCATATTTCATCAACAACTACAATGGTGATGTGGGGGAGCTGGGGGGAGGGCTTCAATGGCTTCAATGTTTTCAATGGGTGCTTTGCCTTGTTTTCTTATGTTTTATTTTTATTTTTTTTTTTTCGGTCCTTGTATTTTTCATTTTGTGTATTATTGTTTATTGTTGTTGTAATGGTGAGATTAAAAGCGCTTGTTTTGTGAATTCGTAAAGTGGATTAGTATAAATTGCGGGTTTCGCTTTTCTATTATTTTTTGTTTGTGTTTTTTTTTTCATTTAATTTTGGGTTCTATTATTTTGAGTTGGGTGTCAGGGAAATGATTTCTTAGCTGCTACAAATAATTTCTCATTTCATAAAGGATTTCTAGCGATTTACTTGGCACAATTTGTTTTATTTGAATTTGTAATTGTAAGGCGTTGAGAAACAAACCGATTTCCTTTTGATGTATTGTAGAAGGCTTCGTTCTGCCGGATGCTATAAAATTCAATTGAAATTGACGCTTAATGGAAAGTAATTCGATTACACAAAGTTATTATCTACATTGAAGGAAAGTTTTTGCGAAATATGTTTTGTTAATGACCAGTACAGTACGCACAGTATAACTCAGCTATGATATGAAATTATGCAAATATTTAGAAATTTCCATTAACCATTAAAGTTCTATGAAAATTCGCTGGTATGCTTTTTGTAATCATGGAAGGAACGAATACTTTGTAAGATAAGGTAATTAATGTAAAAATGTATAAAGTTTACAACGGATTCCATGTCAAATCGGCTGACTGCGGGGGATTTCTCCGATTTGCTTCGAAATTTGATGGATCGATAGAGGAGCATGATCAATGAATAAATCCAAAATTTGAGCTTTTTCATGACACATTTTTGGTTTAAAACCAAGATACAAGTATCATTTCCCTAATAACACGGTGCAACAGTGAAAAAACCCCCTGGGTTACACACATTTTTTTCTAGTATTTTTTGAGCTGCTGATCACGAATATGCCGTCAGTTTTTTCGGGTAACCTCCGGTTTGGTCAGAAATGTCTATTTAAATTTGTATCCTTCATTATTCTGAATTCTTTTATAGGAAAATTTTTGATAAAAATGGTTAATCAAGACAAAAGTATGCGTGTACAATTTTTGTAAAATTACTCTGAATTAAAATTTTTTTTTCAGATTTTTTGAAGTGTTTTTTTACTTGATTTCTTTTGTAAATGATCATAAAGGATTTATAAAATTGAACTCATGAATTTATGTGAGTTTTTATACTAAAGGATACAGATAAAATGGCATATACGTGATCAGCAGGGCCTAAAATTCTAGAAAAAATGTGTGAAATTCCGGCGGCTTTCAAACGCCTTAAAATTGTTGTACAGTGTAATTGAGAATATAAAAACTTTTTCGAGTAAAAAGGACAAATAATCCCATTTTTTCGAAAAACGAGATAAGTACGCCATCGTTCTTATCTACACTAATCTCACAATCTGTGATAATAGCCTAAGTCTTGCATACCCCTAGTCTAAATTACATAAGTCCATTTGTCCTATTTTATTCGTCCCAGCGCATCATTGAGCCCAAACACATTGATATCCAACAATTTTTAGATTTTTAGATAGACTTTTTGTCCATAAACGCAAATATCTCAAAACTATAAATTTGGACTTAGTGATTTTTGTTAGAACGACGACGATATGTAGATTTGCTAGGACACTTCGTATTAAATGCAATCAAAATTTCCTCGAATTTACTGAACTCCAAATGAAAACAAATGAATTTTTCGATATCATTAAAAACTTTCCAATAAGTCAGTGCCTACTTCTATTTTCAACTTCGAAATAAATTCGTCCCAAAGCACTTAAACCTCCTCCCCCTTCTGCTGGCTAATGTCATGCTCAACAATGGAGAATCATTAAAATCATATTAACTTGAGTAAAACATGTGTATTTCCATTGGAATTTTCTCACTCGCATCATCATGCCCTTCACTCAAATGCAGTTTTATCATACAAATTTGCAGTTTGGCATTCTAAAAATATTTTCTTTACGTTAGAGAAATTTTTCTGCGAAGTTGCTTTTAAGTGGCTCGAAGGCAGATGCGAAAGTGTTGAGCCACCAGCAACACCACTAGCACACAATGAACACGAAAAAGGATGCATTTGATTTGTGCACATTTCATAGAATTTCTTTTGGGAACATTTTCGCTTTTTAAAGGAAAAGTTGCACACGAATTGTGGAAGTAACATGAAAAATTTGTGTGTGTGTGTGTGTGTGTGTGCTGGGAGTCATGTGCCACAGCCAAATACAAGTAATGCCTGCAATAGTCGAGAGGTGAGAAAAAAGAATGTATATGAAAAAACATTCCCGGAAACCAGGATGTGGCTTCAGGGTCTTCAGTCTAAAGTAAAATATCCGCAGCGTTAGGGTTTTTGTGCGAAGCTTCTCGAACAACTCGAACAAGTTGGCGTTCGCTTGTAAGAAGGAAAAGCTGACGTAAGGAAAATCTTCTGGGAAAAATATATTTTTCCTTGTACCTACCATGACTGTGCTCCAATGCAAGTCCTTAGTTATGGCATAGAGATGGCGCATTATCTCGCTAGATGATCCGCAAAAGAAAAGTGGAAATGCCACATACACACACCCATGCACACAGCGGCACACACATGCACGAACACTAGAACGCCATGGGGCCGTATGAAGATATATTATTTTCACTTAGAAGGTGTTAAAATTAGCTTTTCATCTGCGTGACACGCCATGATTTGTAGACACTTTAGTGCTGAATTAAAAATATGCAATTCTCGAATGTGAAAAATGATGGCATAAATATAGTTTTCCGTAGTGGATGTAATTTCAGGTGGGCATAAACATGACATGACAGAAACGAAAATGGAAAAACACCCGCACCCACACCGACGAACAGCATAGTGTTTGTGTGAGTGTACAAGTCCAGGGCAGGCAACAACTATTTTTGTAGTCTTTTTTGGTTGTCTGTGTGACAGTAGATACTCTCCGAAGTGAGCATGAAATATGATCATGAGGAAATGTTCTTCTCCAAAGTAGTTCCAAAAAAGAAAACACCAACATTCTGTCATAATAATGTGAATAGTCAGGAATATGATAAGATAATATTCACTGCCAGACACTTGTCTGCTGCCTTGCATTTGTGTTAGTATGCGTATGAGTGTACTACAACACTTAAGATGGTGTTGGGGCACTTAAACGCATTAGAAGAAGAAGAAGGAAAAAACCCAAAGCTCCTCTCAAGTGGCTCGTCATAACGATGTTGCCCGAACTGCGTGGTTGTATTCTCTGAGGAGATCTCTGCTTATGGTTCAAGCAGGTGCTTTTGGTATACTTGTTTTTTTCTTAGCAAAAGACATATTGCCTCATGTGGTCACAAGTTCAATGTACACTGGAGTAAGGCAAAATGTACACAAAAAAAGTGCAGAAAATATTTCACATTTGTGTTATTATCTGAAATTATTCTGTCATTCTAAGTATGTACTACACCCACCCACCCATCCTGTCCGCCTATTCATTTATCAATCTCCTTTGAGAAATTATATGAAATTAAATATTTTTTCCTGCCGAAGTATAATTTTGACAATTTATTAGATTCTTCCGCTGACAATCCATCATTGGAGTTTCCCTGCAATATAAATATTGTATATGATTTACCCACAATCAACATAAATGGCCCACGTCGAGCAGGCTATGTAATGGCTGGGCATTCCTTTTAAAATCCATATTCCCACACATTCACTACCTAGATGAGGGTGTATGGGCTTGTAGATATCAAACGTATTGTACATATAAACTTACCGTACGTCCGGGAGCGCCTGTTTTGCCTTCCTTGCCCGGCAGACCGGGTGGACCACGTATTGTTTCACGTAATAGTTCATTATCTTTGATTGCTTCTAGGATATCAGACGCATTACATGTACATTTGCCAGTGTATTTCTGCAAGTGGAAAGAGAGAGAGAGGTATGAAATAAAATAACAATGGAAACACTTAAATTAAAGCCGGAAATATAGCTAGCAGTTAATATTGATTCGTTTGTATGTACTTCTATATGTTTTACAATGAGGAAATTTATAATCGAACTAGTGCCTAGTGGTATGTCAGATTTTTAATCATTGCAATGGTTGTTCAAAACCATGGGGATATACTTTACACGGAAATGCGCTCGTAATATAAATTCAACAAACTTGACAAGGAAACGGGAACAATGAATTCAAATGAGACGCTCAGTTCAATGGATGATTAAGTCCGTGTTTTCATATAACGTGGGGCCCGTAGCTTAGTGGGTGGAACATCTAATGGCAAACTAACAAGAGTATAATTGTTCGTGAAGAAATGCCCTTGTCTGTTCTGAACCGACACTAAACTGTAGAGCTCCGCTGTTATTCACGGAAATGATTTTGTGTCCGTGAATTACAGAAAAGGAATTCTTTGTGTGATTTGCAGCTAGAAATTACGCTATGATCCTTTCGAAGGTGGTAGTGCCAAATATAGGAGATCATCTTTTAACTAAACTGAATTCTAAGAATTTTTTTTTAAATAACTCAACGCCTCAAAAATCAGAAAGTTATTGAAAAGTTATAAAAAAAAAACAAAATGCTATAGCTATCGCACGCTGAAGATATGAAAAATGTATCCGCAATTTTATCGAAAAGTTATGAAACAACAGTTATCTAAAAGTTATCGAAAAAGTTATCGAATTTATGGGAAAAGTTGTCGATGAGCTTTGGCTAAAGTTATCAATAAAGTTTAAAAATATTAACCAAAAATCTGTCAAAACTGTTTATCGGAATACTATATAAAATTTATCGAAAAATGTATTGAATTTATGGGAAAGTGGTAAGAGAATTACCAAAAAAATTATGGAATTCCCAAAGAAATTGTCGAAAAGTTACTGCAAAAGATAAAGTTGGAAAGCATTTAAATTGGTTGACAAAGTTTTCGAAAATTTATGGAAATGTTATCGAAAAGTTATTCCTGCAGCCACTAGTGGACCTATAGAGCTGTAATTTCACATATTCATATGTCCTACGAATCCATGGCTTGAGACACTCTGGTATTTTGGAATTTTGGATTTTCAAAAGGAGACGTCCACAATCAGTGAAAAAAAAATGGGCATGGCAGATATAGTAGGATCTACTGTAATCACCAGTATACCTAGGAAGCTGCAAACTGCACATATATATTCTGTACCACCTGGGCTAGAGACTCACGATAAAATTTTTTATTTTGAAAGAGGGCCTGCCGGTTCATGGATTTGATGTGGCAGTTAAAGTTGGATCCAAAAAAAGTTTAAAGGGAGTCCAAGAAGGGATCGAAGAGATGTACAATATATACACATTGAAAGTCACGGGTAAATGATTAGTTTATTGCTCGAAAAGGTTTTATTTAAATTATCGAGAAAAATATTGAAAAGTTATCGAAAGTCCAGCTGTAAAAGTCTTCGAAAAATGTTCCAAATTTAACAACAACGCACAACAACATGTCTGCATTTTTGGATGAAAGCTTAGCAAACCACAATCAAATAGATCTGATTAACTTGGGGTGCCTCATAAATACCACAATTAAATCGAAGATTGGTAATTATGCGGCAATGTGGTGTGGGGGTATTTAAATAATAAATAAATACGCTTACGCACACACAAGCGTGTACACAAATTAGCTCCAAATCAATGGTTTAGCAATTGTACGCACACACCAATGCGCACATCATAGCCAATATTAACCGATATTTGCCTACTTAAGCGCATTTATGCAAATTTTAAAAGGCTTAACGCGAAGTTAATGGTGTACAACTAAATACACACACACGCCAACACACACAGGCATACTAACAAGGCCAAACGAAGGGTAAACGAATCCCATCTACAATTACCGCATAAGTGTGTTTACAATATGCGCAGGTGTACGAGTTTATGCCTGCAAGCTCTCTACTGGCATATTGAAGTGATGCCCACAATCACACACACGGTAATATTTCACATGACAATTGCCGCTTTCGGGCGAACAAAAAATTAAAGCCCATTTCAGAATTCATGCGTAAATTGTGCGTTTATTTCCAGAAATCACTTGTAAATCCAGTTGAAATCCGAGTGTAAATACACAAAATGCTTTGGGGCCGAATGCGAGGCGGCCACAACGAAGCCTCCAGTGGCTGTCGTCCTCGCATTTACCGATTGGCCATTGTCGTAAAAAGGGCATAACTGCGTTCGGTGGCTCTAACATGTTGTACGCCGAAAGGACATCAGGTATTGGTTTCCGGCCGTAAGTGTGTGCATTTGAGGTGACATAAATTACAGGCAACAGCATAAAATGCAAGCAGCAGCTTTTGTAATATGAACGCAGTTTTCACAAATGTTTCAGGCGAATTTCAGCGCACAAATATGTTGCCAACCATTCACGGCATTTGAACGGTTGCAATTTGGTTTATTCCATTCATACATAAATGTTTGCCAAATGGGAAGTGTGCATGGCCATTGACTGGCAATTCTATTAAAACATTATCACTCTGTAGCGATGAGAGTTTTCATGAATGCTGCAGCATTAAACGCAATACTCTTATTGCAACTGTAAAATGATTTGTATAAGCTTTAATATGTTTGTCTCAACCATAATTAATGGCTTGAAATTGTAATTTTATATGCATTTTTTTATATGTTTTGCTCTACTGTAAAATTTGGATGACAAAGTGTGGTATTCCATATCTCCTCCTTCGTGTCTACTCTGTGCGGTGCGTATAAATACATTAAGTTCATTGTACATGCCGGCACACACACTGACACTCTAGCGTGCAGCGAGAGATGTAATCAAAACAAATGTGAGTTTTAATTTATTGCCATAAAACAATATTGGCTTTCATTTGCCAGAGCGAAATACGAAATGCGAAATACGAAATGCGCAATGCCGAGTGCGAAACGTGTAACCAGAAAACTCTGGCGCTGGTTATATGTATAGGAAAATTACGAATTGCAAAATTACTCTGTCAACGTTTTTATTCTTCTTTTTTGTTGTTGTATTTGTTGTCGTTGTTGGTTCGGTTGGTTAACGCTTTTGACGCATACACATGCGCATATGTATGCAACCACAAAACGAATGTGGAGAATTGAATTTCTTTGGCGGAACCGGAAGTGTTGCATAATGTTGGACAATTTATGGAAATTGAAACATTTGCATACGATATGCCAGCATTTAAGCCAAGCCAGGAATAGGCACAGAGACTGCCACTGCTGGCGGTGGATTTACAGTCAAGTCATTTATATGAAAATGACAAGTGTGGAAATATTTTTTCATTGCTGCAATGCGTCCGATTCTGTGCGTAGCCAAAGTGAGTCATATCCAAAACGTTTTCATTTCTAACCTTTTTTTTTTAAACATTCCAAGTGCTGAAATTCATATAAAATAGTGAAATTTTAAATTTCAAATCGTGATTTCCCAACAATGTGATTTGTTGAGTTGTGTCTTTATTGCAGGGAATGAGCGATAGTTTGACGAAATTCTATGTTATATTTTCCCAGGGGGGCTTGGCCAATGTCACCATTGTGCGACAAAAGTGTCAATTCGGAACCTTTTCGACTGCATTGTCACTGTAATATCACTTTTTCAAAATAATCAGAAAAATCAAGGGAGGAATTACCTGGGGAACCAATAATTTCTTGTATCTTTCTCACTTTGAGACACATTTTTACTTATTTTTTTGTATGTGAATAACATTTTTTTTCAAGGCCCACATAAAGATGTGTATAGTCTCAAAGTGGTCAACAGCCGAAAAAAAATACTTCTGGTCTATTCTTGTATTTTTCTAGTTCTCAAACGTATTTTTGTTTATTTTTTTTTTACCCCTTTACGAAATTTTTATAGATTATATATATTGTGTCCGAATCGGTCGATCTATCTTTCTTCCTTTCCGATTACTTCGGAAAATGATTAAATCTCGACTTACATTTCAACTCACGTGTAATTTATCGATGATATAAGTTTTTTTCGATACTTTTATGTTAACTTTTCTATATCTTCAATAACTTCTTGATAACTATTTCTACAGTCATTTGGTATAAGTATTTCAGTATTTCGTGGCTTTTTCAGAGTGACACAGGTCCACTTTTACGAAGCGATATACGAAAAGTGAGGTTATAACTGACATTTCACAATTGAATCGAAATGGAGACTGTTTTGAAATCAAATTGATAATCTTGATTCGTTCAAACACCAAATGACAAACTAATTATCGTCGAAAAACTTCAGTAAATGTCAAATCACCCATTTACCGACATAAGTTTCTCTTCCTATTGTGACACTAAAAATGAATGTGGACAGTTGAAAACCAACAGCGAATATGCCAAATTATTAATTTTAGACAAATTTCCACGAAGTTCCTAATAATACCACAACGATAATAGTCATTTGTGCAATAGAACGTGAAATAGTCAAACTAATGATAAAAATAATTAATTCAATGCGAACAGAGATACGCTGTGCACCACGCACGGGCTCTTAAGCCAAAACATTTTAGAAATTTGTAATTTTGATATTTGGCCAATTTTAGTTATTGCAATTCTAAATTATTTACAAACAGCCAGCAGTGTCGCATAGTGGCTCACTCATAAACATTTATTAACTTAATTGGAATATATTTCCAATGCATAAATTGACATTTAGCTTAATGGCATTTAATTGCATTGCCTCTATAGCGAATTATAAAAGTACATGCAGAGGTTGTCACAGAGTTGAACTTACCGCATTGGGAGTGGTTGCAGCATCGAGAAAGGATGCACTGGGCGGACTGGATTCACCTTTGGGGCCTGGCGGCCCTGGTGGTCCAGGCGGACCACGTATGCTATCGCCAGGTGGCCCTTTGGCACCGCGTTCGCCCTTGTCCCCTTTCAGGTTACGATATGCTGAAATGAACAAAGAGAAAAAATACAAATTATTTATGTGTAATTGGAAATGTACACAACACAAAATAAAAGAGGGAAAATATACAAAATAAATGGTTTTTTAAAAATAAATGAAATATTCGCATTTGAGTAACCGCAACGATAAACTTTTTGCACAACAGAACAAAACCAGGGAAAAAAACAGAAACCAAAATTTGATCGGTGAAGTGAAGTGAAGGGACAAGGCGTGTATGTCCGTTCCACAAAAACACATTACGAGGCTGACCATGCAAACTTTTCCCTATGCAACATTTTCATTGAGCAAAAATATGTTGTGTTGTGTTGTGTTGGGTTGCGTTGCACTGCAAATTGCTTTGGGTCAAAACTTTCTCGTTCGCTTAGTAGCGACTGCTGATGTTGTTGCTTTCGATTGCCGTTTGCTGACAATGAATTTTCTGAATTTTTTTTCAATAAAGTAGAAAAATCGCTTTTGCATTGCAAAAAAAAAAAAAAGATAAAAAAAAAACCGGGACAAAAAAGAACTTAAAATTAAAATGAAGTTGGCCAAAAATAGTATGTACGAGAGTATGTAAATTTTTGCGTAAAAATGTAATAACATGCAATTTATGCACATGTCGCTTATTTATTGAAAAATTCGAGCACAGCATGTAGCGGTGGTTTGGTGTCGGTTTTGGTTGTAACAGAAGCAGCACATGCTTACACACACACACACACACACACACACACACACACATAGAAAATGCAATTTTCACTAAAGCTTTTGTTGTTGTTGTTGTTGATGGGTAAAAAAGGTGTTGCCGCAATGTTTATTTTCTGCTGCTTTTGTTGTTGTGTGTCAACTTTTTTGCACGTCATTTGAACGAAGGCAAATGTAATGCCGTGCATCGTGAGCGTGCATATGCAAACAACGTGTACAATAATACTAACAACAGCAACAACAACAACAACAACAACAACAGTAACTGTTGCAACACCATAGCCATCAGCAGCAGCAACAAAAGCCCTGACAATACATGCATACACGCAAATCACTGCAATAACAAGTAATCGTTGTATATTATATGTTGTGGTAGGGAAAATGATTTTCTCTGTATGTGTTTCCTTTTTTTCAGTACTTTTTACCACTCAGAAAAAGGGTATAGAATCTATGTCAACATTGCCGCTCTCGGACGAAACTATGCCTATGGGTTTTTTTTCTGTTTGCAAATATGTACTATCTTTACGGAATAATTTTTCTATTTGCCTTAATGGATATTTTTCCCAGTTCCGAATGCAAAGATCTAGATCGAGAATTTCCCGAAAGGACAAAATCCCGAAAAGTCTCATTCATACGACTCTTTTTATGAAAAGTTTGAGAAATGTTCTGTACCATTCGGGATATGTTCATTCGAGATTATATTCATTCGGGATTATGTACATTCGTGATTATATAAATTCGGGATTTTTTCGTTTGAGGTTATGTCTATTCGGAATTAGGGAATTTGTGAAAGTGTTTTCGGCCATATGGAATTTCTGATATTTGATTGCAGTAAAGTACTGAAGGAATGAATGGTATTTAATTATAATAAAAGCCACAATTAAGAAAAAAATGGAAAACAAATTATTCGTTCTTCCGGTCGCCCCTTCGAAGTGTTAATATATTGAACAACTGGAGTAATCATAAAGAAACCACACTGGTAATTAATAAATCAGGGGATAGATTCTCGTGCTGTGTAGCTATTCTCGTTCTTCAAATTTTATACACAAAAAAATCAAAAACTAGAGAGTGGACTATCTTCGGCTATACCGAAGCTGAAATACCCCCACACAGTAGGAAGAAGTACCTCGAACATACAAAAATGTGGTCTCAAGACCCTATTTTGTGCCAATTATAGGTGGTTTTGGAGCCCGGACCATGTACAAAATCCATTTCTAAACATTTCCATCCAAATCCACCAAAAAAAAAACATGTACCCAAAGTTTCAAGTCGATATCTCCAAAACTGCGACCGCTATCGTGAGGACGGACGGACAGACAGACAGACGGACATCGCTAAATCGACTCAGGAGGTGATGCTGATCAAGAATATATATACTTTCCATACCGAACACGTCTCCTTATGGGCGTTACAAACGTTGTGACAAAGTTAGTATATCCTGCCACAGTGAGTGTGGGGGTATAAAAATTGTTATTACTTCACTGCTTTTGAACGAAGTACCCACTGTTCTAGAAGTGGTTTTGTCAAATGTATTGCAGATATGTATTGCATACTTTCAGGCTTGATTGAACTAAAACTTTAATAATATTAATTAAATTAGAACTATTTTCTTTTGTAGCCCTTGCTGGGCTGGCAGACACCCAATGGTTGCAACAAATCAAAATTAAAAATAAACATTGACAAAGCTTTTAATGAAATTAAATTTTATACATTTTAATTCCATTTAAATATTGTAAACAAAACACTTACGTCTTTCGTGCGTCGACGATTGTGGTGGCATTCCACTGGCATCGTACGGTTCTGTCTGCTGTAAGTTGGAAAAAATTACGAAATTAGTGTTTGGGGAAAGCTTTTAGAGTAAACAAAGTTAATTAAATGTACTGTAATGTAAAATGAATTAAATATGAAAAGGAAAAGTTGACTTGATTGCCACATTGCTCATTTGAAAGTGAATATGAACTTTTGCTAACGAAATGCAGAGAATATATTAATAGGTTCCTTTGTGGCATTTTCCCACAAATGTCAGAGCAAATTTGTTTTCGAAAATTCCTCAACGAAATAAGCAATAAAAGACTTACTGATGTAGAGTCGCACTTCAGGCTAGTATCATGGCAAATTTTGCTAATAGCCACACAATTGCGAATGGGAAAAATTTAATTATTTACACTTAAATTCCACTAAAAGGCTAAATACCGATAAACAAAATTTCCCAAATGCATTGACGCGGCCCCCAACGTCGATGCATAACTACCCAGTATCAAATAATTTGCCCATACAAGCTTGGGGAGGAAATATATTGACAAATATCCCCTAGTCAAGCGCAACTACGACACACTATCCCCCCCCCCCCCCCACGCTTTGAAGTGTAACAGCAAATTGAGGTCAACGACCATCAGCAGGCAAGCAACCAACGAACGGACGAAGCAACTGACGACGAGGGTGGTTAGTTGTAACCAATAAATACAAATAAAATGCCAATAAAAACGCTGATGCGCAAAGCTGATGCCGAAAGCAGAGCTGAGCACAGAAAATCCTAAACTGACAGACGGCAGCTGTATCAGAACACAGTGACTTTTCCGTAGTCCATGTATATCCACAGCAGTAGCAGCAGCAGCAGCAGCTACCGCTGCAACCACAACAGCAACATTTTCATCTCATTGCTCAACTCATTTTGTAGCGCAGAGTAAACACGATAAAACCTTCAAGTGCCCGCCAACAACCCATGATGGAATTTTTTGTTGTTTGCTGTGTTGTTTCCTCCCTGATATTGCTTGTCACTTTTTTTTTATTTTTGTTTTCAGTATGCAACATTTTTAATAAAATTGCATTTGCAACTTATCAACATGTTGCAGTGGGAAAAAAAATTTTTTTTAAATTACAAAATCCGAAATGTTGGCAAAAATGTGTTGTATATGAGAATATGTGATGGTCAAGCGTGTGTTGTGTGTGTGTGTTTAAGTGAGATATGTGCTTTTGGGAATGTGTGATGAAGCTGTGCATTGCCCTTGCACTTAGGGGGATTTGCGATAAAAATCAACAAAAATATGATAAAATTTTATTTATAACAATTTCTAACGTTTACGACCAAAAGCGGACACGAGCGCACACACACACCCACACATGCGCTTAAAATGTACCATCAAAATTGTCAACAAAGTTGAAATTTATTTTATTATTACATGGAACGCAGCCATAACAAGCGACAAATAAAACAACAATAACAAATCCAATTGATATTCATAAATTGAACTTATTGTCAGATTATTGGCAGTGCGATCTCTTTATGGCAGCTTGTTTGTATATCATAACGAAGCTTGTGTGTGGTTTATGAGTATACAATTCGGTGTGAGCTTGGTCGGACTGAGTACAGTTGCGAATGACAAATGAGAATGAGTGCAAATTTAATTATTTAAAAATTGTAAGTACTTTCTAAAATTAAATAATATAAACATTTACAGAAAATTATAAATTTTTCGAAAATTAGGTACAGGTTACACCTCTCTAGAAGTTCGCAAATTTAAATTAAAAAACAACCGACTGTTAGGCTGCCTTTGAATGCTGTTATACTCATAACAAACACTTAACGATATATGTAGACCTAACCCCCCCAAAAATCGTAGAGGTCGGACATTAACCGTTATAAAGTTAAAGGGAAAAAAATTTATCGAACGAGAGTATTTATTCTTTTGCAGTCACCGAATAATCGTTTATCTCAATATAATTGACTTGTGTATCTATTTTGAAATGCCCACTGAGATGATTACAAACAAAACTGTGCAGTAGTTTGCAATAGTTTTCTACACTGAGAAAAAAAATCCAAAACTTCATGGTTATACTTTGAAACGGCTACCGATAAAAAATTCGTCAGTGCTAAAATATAACTTGCAACTGTGTCTATAATTGAAAATCAGTCGAGAAATATTTTTTTCTTTTTATTTTCGTTTCATACTTATTATGAACCCTCCTACGAAAGTAGGACAGAAGCAGTATTCATATTTCAGAGTCGACGGGGAAGCCACAAAACATCTCAAGTCATTAACATTTCAGTCGCAATATTGTTCAGTCATGAAACATCAACATGGTTCGTTTCCATTCATTATTGTGTGGATATATCCATCACACAGACTGCAACATCGTTTCATGTATACGCCCAAAATGTACCAACATAAAAGGTAATGAAACAAATTCCGCAAAAATGCAACGCTGTTCATAGTACACTGAAATACGACGAAAGTGGTGTTTATCGAATACATCTAATAACCAAGAGAATAACTTTGTTTGGCACAAGTAACAAGTAAAATGTTGGAAATGTATGGAGCCACAACAAATCCGCACCATCAATACAACTTCGATGAAATAATGTTGAAGAAAACATATTCCGAACTTTATTGCAATTTTTTATGTTGCAAATTTTATGCTTTATGTTTTCTTGTCTAGTATCAAAACTTTAATGCAACAAATTTTTCTTGTTCTTCTTCGGTACATCAAATTGTAAACGTTTTGTGGCGGGATTTCGACACCATTTCGTTTTATTGTAACTGGCCCTCAGGAGCTACATTAGCGAAAATAACGTAAACGCCCAAAAAAACATCCGTTATTCACTAATCAGTAATTAGAAATTGCTTTCTATTGACTAGCAGGCATTTATTAGACAATCATTAAAAAAAAAAATCGTATCCTATAAAATTGGCTTTTTGGCGCTCGGTGAGCACAATTTGAAGCAGCAGAACCAAAAATATTTCATTTTCCACCCTGCTTGGTTTTACGCTCTCAACTGCCACACGTTCCATCGACATGTTCTGTCCATGACACATTCAAAATTCTAGAATTTCAGCTCGTAAGGTGGGTGGCCTTTGAACTTAATTGAGTGTCAATTGCATTCGAAAAAATACACTCCGCATCTATGCAACTGCCAGTGGTGTGAGAATATTGTGTGAAGAATATTGTGAAATTGTTAAACTTCAAGTTTTAATTCATTTCAAATCATTTTCTAATTATAAATTAATTATTTTTCTCAGTACAATTTGGAAATTTGCAAGCGTTTTCTTCTCTTTTCAATAATTTCTTTGGCATTGCAATTAGTTTGCTGGATTTGGTTATTCCAATAAAAGTCAGACATTTCAGGCGATAAATGCAAGCACATGCATGCACCAAAATGGCCAGAGCATCAGTCAGAATGATTTCTCCAATAAAACTGAATCTTTTCTCAAATCCTACTATGGACAATTGAATATTTTGGATTCATTTGCAAATGTTGGAATTAATTGAGATTTCTGTTGTTGTTGTTCAGTAGGCATGGGCAAATTGCAAAATATAAAAGTATCTTTGGATACAATTGGAAAGTGGCATTTCATTTGTTCATAGTCACTAGAATAAACTAAAATTTCATATTAAAAATCAATTAAAAGCCTGTACGGCACACCACATGTGGGCCACAAGCGCATAATAAAACTTTCTTGGAATACTTTTATTCTGATAAAACAGTTTGAAAAAAAAAAAGTAATTGCTTTGGTGAATAGAACCAAAATCATGGCCAGACAAAACACTACCTTTCTGCTGGTGACATATGCTGACACAAAGCAAAGGTATTCGGGCATGTGTAGCCTAGAATCAATTTATTACCATGGATTTTGGTTAGTTTCTGGGCAAAAGTGAACGATTGTGCAATGTCAAATAGAAAATATATTTATTTAGGCAGGAATTTTTGCAACAAAAATAAATTCTGGAACTTTATTTGTGTGGACTTCGAATATTTTACGAGTTGCAAACTAAATGACACTTAATTTCAAGGAGAGACATTTTTCGGTCTACTCTTCTCCGAATTGGTTTCAATAATTCGATTATTTCTGATGAGAGGCAACTGGAGTATTTACAATTATTAGGTTTTTTTGAGAAAAAGCCAAATATTTATTGATAGATTTCAGGTATTTTGAAATTTTATTTGCATTCAAAAAAATGTATTTTCCCATTTAATTGAATTTAAAAGTTATTAAAATTTCTTGCAGAAGAAAATCCAATGACCAAGAAAATCTTCTAAAATCTTGCCGAGCAAATGTCAGACTCATACACAAAGCACTAGTATAAGCAAACAACGTAACTGACAGTTCGGAACGAATTGCAGGCACTCTGCAGAACCACAATGAACATGTCAAATTTTTATTCAATAAAGTTGTTAAAAATGCTTTCAAAAAGCAACTCAAGTATGACCGGGAGGGCAAACAAAAATAATAAGACACTCACGATGTTCACACACACACACACACACACACCTACAACAAACAACAATAACAAAAGAAATAGAAAAAAAAATAAACTAATGCTTAAGCAACGTTTATGGGAAACACATTCCACGAAAAAAGGACACTCCAATGCAAACACAAAAACGAGGAGAAAAAAAATGAAAGAGCGAAAAACACAATAGAAATTTCACAATATTTGCGTGTCGTTGTGCACTTGTGTCAAACGATTGACATGTGTCGAGTAGCGATGGTCCACACCAACTGAGCTAGGCGAGGGGACTCCTCCACTCCTTCCCTTTCAACCTTTTCCAAACAAAACACACAGAAGCTTCGACTTGTTTCAGTTTCAATGGGTGTCGAACTTTCATCAGTGATGTGAGCATGTATTTGTAAGTGTAATTTTCTCATGTGTTTATGTGTGTGTGTGTGTGAGTTTTGGCTTGTGGTTGTCATAAACAAGAGTTTGGCTAAGTTGGGTGAGGAGTTTGGGTTTTTTTTTTGGTTCGGTTTGTGTACGGCATCGACATCGGCATCTACCAAATGCAATAAAAACCTGGAACTAACATTCATTTCTCTGTTCATTTGTTTGTATTCTCAGTAGACAGATGTGCGTGTGTGAAGAATTTTCCCTCAAATTGTGCAAAACTCTTGTATGTCCTGCTGGTGTGCGTTGGGCGAGGGGGGGATAGTTGCCGAATTCACAATGACTTTGGGGATCAACTATTACCGAAATGCGCATAAATTTGTGTTGTGACAAGTTTATTTTTCCCCTACGCTTGCATTTATTTGAAAAACAATTTTGACAGGTTCTATTAATTTTTTTTCGCTCCTGTTACTACGCATTTGGCCTTTTGTTGTTTTTCATTTCTTGCTTATTTTTAGGGGGGTGGGGGTGTAACCGTGTGTGTTTTAGTTAAGAGTTCGATGTGAAGGTGAAATGATAAATATGTTCAATGGTTGCATTAGAGTGGTGATATGCATATAAGTACAATAAAAAGATTTCCTCTACTCGTAATGCAGTAGATCTACTACTATCGCGTTTATATTTCAGTTTGTACTCCTGTACTCCGGTAGTAAATGTTCTACTCCCCTCAAGGAATTTTCTACTGCTATTGAAAGAAATCTAGTCCTCAAAATTTGATGTGAATTTCATGCGATGCAAAACTACTATTCTTTCTACAACCCTAACAGAAGTTACTACTGCTCTTGTAAAATTTCTACTACACAACGCAAAAAATCATATCTACTGCCCTTTTTGGAAATCTACTACCCTGACAATTATACTCTCGTAGAATATCTACTACACTACGCAAGAAATGATACCTACTCCCTTTTCTTCAAATCTATTCCCCTAAAATCGAATTTCTACTACTTTTGTCAAACTGATTGTCACTAGATCGGTCAGTAGTCATATATTCACTCTGTACTCTTTGGTATAGCTTTCCTCCTAAACTAAATTCCAAATTGAACCTTGACATTTCCAATGTAAAAAAATTACCTTCACATTGAAATCTTTTCCGTTTCACTTTTGCCAACAATTTCTATAACTCTCACCTAAGCGCATAAATTATTGGAAACTGTGCAGAAATGTATACGAAACATGCTCATTTGTGTCCATTTCACCATGGCATACTGACTTCCTCTACTCTCGACCCACACTCTGTGCTTCCGTAGCCACCAGACGCCACACTGACACACTGGTTCTACTACCTACTCATCTATGTCATATGGTAGCAGTGGTACTTCTCGCAAAACTGCTCATAAAATGGAAATGGAAACATATCGTTTGCCCTGATATCGTTGCGACTGTACTGTGGGTCTAGGAGTATGTGAGCATGTGTGTTGAATGTTTGAGTGTGTGTGCATGTGTGTGAGTTAGTGTTTTATTTCTGTCAATATGAGTGGGCCAGGTGATGTGTTCGTTTGGGCTATTGTTGTCGTATTTATTTGATGTTGTTAGTTTGTGTTGTTGTTGTTATTGATGTTGTTGTTGATATTACTGCTTTTGGTTTATTTTGCGGTCATAAATTTTCAAAGTGCAAAATTACATTTATTTTTGTTTAGTTTTGTGTGTGTGTGTTTTTTTTTGTTGTTTTTTGTTATTTGTTTTTTATTCTTTAGGATTCTCGTGAGTATTTCTTTTTTGTGCTCAATTTTTGGTATGAAGTGTCCTCGAAAATGTGTGCATACACACACAAATACACACTCATGCTATGTCACTCATACAGGCACTGGAACAAAGAGTCACTACAACAATTCAATATATATCAGCAGCAGTTTATATGCGTAACGGTATTTAGATTGGACGTTTAGATGTGGTTGCGGTATGTGGTATGGTTGCCGATGTGTGATGTAGCCTCAGTGCTTATGTGTGTGTATATCGGCGCATTTTGCTGCTAAAATCGGCAGGCAGACAAAAAAAGGACAGTGAGCAAAAAAAATGAGATTTATTCAGTTGACAGTTGGAATTTCGGATGGCAGCGTTCGTTATCGCATAATGAGTTTAGTGGTTTATTTTGCATGCAACTTTACTATTTTTTTTTCAGTTTACGTTCAGTTTATTTACATTAAAATAATTGTTAACTTGTTAATTGCGAATGCGTGTAGCCTTCAAAATACAAATGAAAATAAGAATTACTTACAAGTAAATCCTCATCATCGAAGTCTTTGTCAAAATCGAAAATTACATTACCATCGATATCCTCATCGAGCTGATTCTAGCAAACATAAAATATATGAAAAATACAAAATTAAAAATTTAAATAAATAAATATAAAAAAACATAAAAGAAAAACCATAAGGGAAAAAATAATAATAATAAAATTTGAAAACATACCCCACCAGAACTAGTTTCATAATCGGAAAATGGAGTATCGTTGAGCTACAAAAAATATAAAGAAAATTATTTTTAAAAATTAAAAGAAATAATAACGAAAATGACAGCAGAAATGAAAATATATGGATCTTAAGACTAGAATAATAAAAAATTAAAAAACCAACTAAGAACTACTGCAGGGTACACTGATGCGGTAATTGCTTCCAAATAGCCTCTCGTTTGTTGAGGCTATTTGTTCGTGGTGAAGAGCCACATCCTGTACGTGATGACCCTATCATTACAAAACACTATGGGTCTATGCTAGGGTGTCGATACACCCCTCACCTCTTCAAGCCAGGTAGTCAGGTAGTCGAACCGTGCCTACCAATGGAACCTCACTGATATCAGGTCATCTCTGTGAGTAGCGGTGACCTTACCTCGTCAATGGGGGTAAGAAATGACTGACCTTCTTTCCCCTACCCTCCATGGCAAAGCCAGCAAAGGTAACTTACTCAAACCATTGCATCGCATAATATTTGCCACGCCCACCTCGAACGCCCAAAGTTAATGAAATGGCATATAGCCTATGGCGAGTCCAATGAAATTACCTACATTTTGATATGCATTTCATTCAAAATGGGTCAAGTATTTCTTAAGTTATAAGCGAACAAACATACAAACATACAAACCCACAAACAAAAATAAGTAACGATTTTCTTTATCTCTACCACCAGGTTTTATAAGGATGACGTAGATGCGTCCACATATGTTTTAACAGACTTCCTTGCACTCATACAAAAAATGGGTACAAAATTTGGGTGACTACCAAATACCAGAACATACATCCCGAAATACCTGGGTTGTGTTCGCGTATGGCGATGGTCGACACCTACTTTGAGTTCGAATGTGTTTCAATTCTTTGGATTTCCGTGGTTAATATAGCGTAAGGAATGGAGAAAATCGATTATAGAACAATATTAATACTATATTATAGTCCTACGAAGAGTTCATGGACTTACATTTCCATTTCCTACCTCTCCGTTAATGAGATGATTTTGTTGATCTGTTTTAGGGAAAACTTGAAATTTTTTTAGGCGAAATCTTAAAAAAAAAAAGTGAAAACCAATGGCTTTTATTCCCAACGAAGCTACAGTAACGAAAGCTACACTACTTATTTTGAAAAAAAATTGCTTCTACTAAAAGTGTAGTTAGGCAAGGTATCGGCCCATAAGCTAATAAACTAATGAATATTAAAATTTTTAGGAATAAGTTTTCGCAAAGCTTGATGCAATGCTATGCATGTCCGAATTTTGAATCGAAACTGGTGGAAGGCTAAAATATTTGGTAGATAACAATTGTAACTTATAAATGGAACAACAAAAGCCTTCATTGTGTATAAAAAAATGTGTTTAAATATACTTGATGATACTCGGGTGTCTATTAAAATTTAATGTAACAAAAAACAATTTTTTTTGTATATTATTTAACATGACATTTTATAGCTGTTCACTAATCTTTGTGTACCTTTTATGTATTTATAAAAAACTAAAATTTCCACAAAATGGTGGCTATTTATAAATCGGTCTTAACGAGCTTCGGAATTTGTGTTTCAGTTTAATTTTAATGCCATACAAATTTTAATGTAATGAAAAAATAAAATTATAAAATATGGAAAGGTTGACAAAAAAAGAGCCTAAACTGATGCACATAATACCAAATAATGCACAAAATAAAAACTATGAAAAAGTGCATGGCACTCAATTTGTAATGCTTTGCCAATGAGACTATGAAATATTTAAAATATTCTCTATAGGTGTGTGGTTTTTTGCAGTTGGTGACCAGTTGTTGTTTTGTTTTGTTTTTATTTGGTAGTTTTTCTGAATTGCCAATTTGTTTTAGGCGTTTATCTGACCGTACAGTGGTCACGCATCGATTTGAATGGGCTTTTATTTTAGTATTCAACACAAACGTGTGTGTGTGGGGAATATGACATTTGTGTGGTTACACATCGTTGAATCGATGCGGTAGTTTTAACTCGAAAATAATGCAAATCACATTTAAATATTAAATAATTTCTCTTTGTAAATCGTTGATATGCAATTGTTTTTGATTTTTCACATTAATAATTTCGCAATAATTGAATCGTTCGCCAATTAGTGAGCCTCTCAAATTAAGTTTCATATGTTTCGTTCCATGTACACCAAATTAATGTAATTAAAATCATTTCATCAGTATGTATCACTTCCCCATTGAAAATAAAAAAAAAACTCTGACTTTACTCTCGCTTAGAGACTAAATACAAATTTCTCCTATTCATGCTGCTAAACAAAGCGAAGTTGCATAAAAATGAAGTGCCAAATTATTAAAATGGAACATAATTTTTCATTACGCTTCCATTCATGCAACAAAGTAGTAAATTAAAATGTTGCACACAAAAAAGAAATAATACAAAACTGGACCAAGCATTCATGCCGGTACACTTCATTCACTGCCCTTGTATATATAGTATAGTGCCACACTTGTACACATGCAAGCTCAACACGCGAAAAGGATGCCGCAAGGACATTGCGAGAAACAAAACAAGGCAAAAGGAAAATAAAATAAAAACCATTTGGCACATGGCAATCTCTCATTTAGTTGTGAAATGTGAATATTTCCAAATGATTATTTGTGCCATAGTACGGACGTATAGTAGTTTCACTAGAAATAGTTGAAATTCCACAGTGCGGTGGCAAATCTAGTGCATGTGTGTGTGTGTGTTTTTGAGTAATTGCTTTTATGATTCAATTTGCCACACACACAAAGGCAGCTTCTATATTTTGAAAGGAAATTGCTGAACGTTTCGGACAATTTGATGTTTGAGAGTTTCAATGGAAATACATTTTTATTTAATTTAACAGCCTTTAAAACCGTTACTACTGCAACTAACTAACCAACTAACCTCGTTTGTACACTTTCATATATTGTAATGTCCCACATTTAAGATTTCCCTTTGAGGCTTCTTGGCCTCAGTACGCATATATGTTTATTTAACATAGTCTACATTCTAGTACATAAATACACTTGGTTACCTATTTGGAGGCAGCACAGCATTCAACATCATCATGACGTTGATGTCCTATGCAGGAATTCAACAGCTATGAGGCTTTTGTTTGGCTTAACTGGTATGCGTGCAGCTTCAAATACTTGCAATTTAAGGTAAATTTTCCTTGGTTTTTTTTTTTATTTTGTATTTGTTTTTTGTGCGGCTTTTGTTGTTGTTGTATTTGCCCAAGCAAAGACAGAAATTCTTTCATGGCGCAAATACCGCTCGCACTTAAATGCCAGACATTCATGCGCATTAGTATGGGTTCATAAATATGATATTGCGCTTTGTTTACATAGTTTCAAAAAAAATATGTGTGTGGTGACACAAAAGAAGTTCCACATTTTTCCCAGTGTAACAGATAACCGATTGTATAAAAGTTGTACCTAGGGGCATGCTGAGATTGTGTTTCCTCTTTAAGTTTAATAGGCTTTACTGTATACATTCACAAAGCACAAGTAATATCTGTGAACAACCCATGTTACGTATACGCCACATGTGCCTTCTACCATTTGGCAAAACGGAAATGAGGCTCTAATTTCAAATTGAATGGCAATTTGCTCTTCTCTTTAACTAACCTTTTGCCTTTGCGTAAGTGTGGGAAATACTATACATCACTTCGCAAATACCTTTAGACACTCACACACAACGGCTTTGGGGCTAGAATAAATCAATGCAACTACTTTGGCATTAATATTTCATAGTATTGTAGTAGTAACTCCCCGTAGCATCCTTTTTCGTGTTTAAGGCAATAACTTATACTAAAATCGCAAACAACTCCCACTAACATGCACAGCACACATGCTGTGGGAGCTGCTCTATTTGTAATGACATTTATTTTAACGCGTCACACAGTCAAACAAACAGTGAACGTACGGTTAGTACCTGTGGAAGGATAGTGCCGAGCGAATAGTCAAACGTGAAATGGACTAAGGGGCCGATGCACAGTCACACAAGGATAACAACAACAAGAAGAGCGACAACAATTACAGGGAAATAAGCAAATAGCGAAAAGAGGTGAAGAAAAACACAAACAAAACAAACAAACAAACACACACACACAGCAGAACAATTACGCACGCGTTCGTGTCAGAGCGCAATTCGACTGGATTAAACGTTGTTTACAAATGCCATTAATGTAGTATTAAACCGGACTACACCACTCCACTCCACTCCACTCCACACCACTCCACACACGACACTATACTACACAGCGGCCACCTTTTCGTACTGCTATTGCGTGGACTACGACTACTCCCACATATTACAACGCTGACAGAGCATATTGCCATTAGGTGTGGTCCTTGGCTTGTATGTGTGCTTGTATGTTGGCTGCATTTGTGCTTTAAGTGCCGCATAATAGGGCGATGATGTTAATATCGTTCGGTTGGTGTTGTTGTTGCTCCTGTGGCTGATGATGCTGACGCTGCTGTGTGCTGGTGATAAATTGTAGTTTTTGCTATGCCTTGATTTTGCACGGAATTTTTGTTGTTGTTGTTTTTGTTGTTTTTTTCCCCCGTTTGATTGTCTTTATTTGACTTTAGCGGTGATATTTTAATTATGTCAACGGTTTTATGTTGGGCTTTGGGCTTTGAGTTGAGTAGTTGGGATTTGGTGGATATTTCTTTGTGTGTGTTTTGCAATTTTGTGTATGTAAATGCAAATGTATATGATTAACTAATGCCAATGTATATATGCTAGGCTTTGATTGGGCACATGTGGGTCACTTTATGTTAATTGCAGTTTTAATTATGCTTTAATTAAATTAATTTGCAAATAAATTAAGGTCATATTTCGCGGTTTTCGGAATTTATTTGGTGACCTATTTGCGCTTGGCATGTGGGCATTTTTTAACAACCATTTATTTTGGAAATGGAAGCGGAGCAAAAAGGAAATACAACTAAAATAACGAAAAAGGTTGTGTCGAAACATTAAAGAAAGGTAATCGAAAACGTTATCCAATATACTGGTGGAAATGTCAGAACGTCTGAAAAACATTCAAATTTTGTCTCTACTCCTTTGGGCCAAAACGATCCTAACTAGCAACCTGGCAATCCAAAATTTTGGAAAATATTTCCAAAATATGTAGTTTTGAATTTGAAAGAAAGTATGTGAAAACGGAGACAACCAAAATCCGATGGCACTTGTTTCACCTGTGAGTGCACTCCAAGTGTATTTTTCACCTATTTGAACTTTAATTACTGACACTTCCTTCATATAATTAATTATTTTTCAATTACAATTTAATTGTCATTAGCCCATCAACAATGTATGTGCTATCTTTCACTTTCCACCTTTTGTACTTTTTTAAATTTAAAAAAAAAATTCAATTTCATATCAATGAAAAACTGGCTATCCAACCTTTGCCAAAGCATATCCGATAATTAATTTATTCATCAACCTTAACATTTCAATTAAGTGCTCATTATTCGTGTAAAAAGCAAATTCACAATTCTTTTAATATAGTTTTAAACTGTAATGTAAAGGGTTTTTTTCACATGCATTCTTAACCCATTTTGTGCCGCTGTTCGAATAATCGAACAGCAAATTTTCCTATTTTTTTCTATGACAAAGTACACTTGAAGCTATATAATTGGCTTTCAGAAAAAAAGTATAGCGATCACCCCCCGTCGCCTTCGGGGAGGATGTAAAAATACCATACAAGCAGATCTATTTTCTACTATAATTTTTCATCATAATTATAAATAAATTATTTCCAAAAGTATTCTATTATTGTAGGCGAAGGTCGAAAATAGTCGGTAAGTGGACTCACAACTGATTCGAATTTAGACGGCTCTTAATACCCTAGGTAAGTAACTTTTAAGTATAGATTCGAAAATTTTTGCGCCGCACACAATGGGTTAATGCCCATTATATTATTTATATTAACAAATTAATTAATCAATTCATTCATTAACTGAGTTATTAAAATGTCATTTAAAATCCGACAAACACTCATATACAAATATGCATTAAAGTAGTGCTGTATTTACATATACGCTTGCGTATATTTCAGCACTTTGCAAAACACAGCTTAATGCTAAAAAATATATAAATTTAATTTGATGTACATAGAATATAAAATATAAAAAAATGTTGTTTACACATGTCATTTTACATAGCTACTATAGGGAATAGAGTATGTTTCAGTTGTGCTTTTATGTCAACAATTTAAAATATTAAAAATACAAAAAAACATAAAGTAATTATAATTTAAAAAAAAAGCGTTTTTTTTCTGCTATGAATAGGATTTTTTTTAAATTTTAATTGCAGAAATGCTTGAAGAGAGATGGCACCGTTGATATAAAATTTGTCTGACATCACAATTCAGATTCTCTGAATAGAAAAACACCAAATTACTCAAATTTAATTAATTAATTGACGAAATATTAAAAATGGTGTAAGTCACCACAGCAGACAAATCATCTTGGTACATGACAATGTCAAATCTCTGAGTCGGCATGGAACGAGTCGAAAGGGGCACTTAACCAACAATCAAGTGTCAGGGTCGTACGCATACATTTGTGTATTGTCAAACAATTCTGGGAAATTTACAATGCACCAGGGCATCATTCTGAAGTTCTTCAAAGTTAATTTGTGTCTTATTGTCACACACGAAAAAGTCATGAGTGTTGAAGATTTTTCCACACTTAAGTCGCATGGTAACGTGTTAAATCAAACGCCTACACATGTACGCACATGCTCGTAAACGATCAACTTGCTTCATTTTAAGAACAATTTATATCAACAGAAAATTTAATGACTTAATTATTTAACGATTTTATATTAAATAAAATCGATATACATTGAAATTTAATTCAAAAATCAATTATGCAAATGGATTTTGCAATATAAATACAGTGGTAACTCGTTAACAGTACCAATATTTTTGCTACGAATTTCCTTTAATTTCTTCTTATGACTCGAATTACCTCATGTTCATATTCTTTCAATCTAGAATATTTTTCCACTTACCGTATTCTTTGGAGGCATGCAGGTCGATTTGATTGCTTCGGGATTGCCATAAATATTCAATTTCTCTAAATTACCCTAATTTTTTTGGGGGGGAAACAAAAACGAAAGATAATGCATACGAATTAACAATAAATTATTGCATGAAAAATGTAATCAAGAAACGCCGTTAATGAGGTGGAAAGTACACATTCGTAGAGAAGCTGAAAAAAGCCAGAGAAACCACTAAAAATAATAATAAAATTTGAGCAAAAAAAAAATGTTATTGAAAAATTATTAACTTCCACATTAATGCGGAAAGTAAACAAATTTTTTTTCTGTCTCATCGTTGCTGCGGCATATTGTTGCATTTGAGTGGCAGTGGTGTAGAGTGCTTGCTGACGATGATGATGATGATGATGCCGGTGCATAGCCCCATCGACTCTGGCAGCCCATAATGTTTTACATGTTGTTTAACAAGCACTCCCCGGCTGTCAGACTCATTAGCATTCTTTGTACTGTAGTGCAATTGCAGCTGCTGTCGTTCTGTCATTGTTGTTGATGATGATGCAGATGCTGCAAGCGTGCTAACACGGTGCGATGCGATACTCTAATCACTAGCTGAACCGACCGAATGGTGTAGCCACATTAATTTCACAGAATGTTCACATTGTGGTGCACTTGACTCAGTCGCATATAAAAAAATGGCCATTTGCAACATTGCATGGGAGACAATCTTTTTAATTTGTAATTTCAAAAATTTTCTTTTTTTTTTTGGAGTTATTATATATAAAATGTGGCTGACAGTTGTGCTTTGTAGTTAGGAAATAGTTAAGGCGCTTCATTTGCCAGCACGACAACAATCATTTACAAATATATATAATGTTCATAAATATTAGCCTGTCAACAGTGGTATGCAAATGAAACGTCATTTTATTATTTTCTTTTGATAAATGTCCAGCAGAAATAAATAGTTTAGCAGGTGATTTATTGTGACACAGCATACAGGTTATTTATTTATGTATTTATTTTTTTTTTGCATTGGCCTCTTTGTAGTGAAATTTTTTTCCTTTGGTAGAAAAAAATGTAATATTTATATATGTATGTATGTACATTGGAGCTGTCCAACAAATTTTTCGATCTGTTCCAAAAGTGGCTTATATAAATGTTTATACACCCAAAACTCTTTCAGATTTCAGATTTCAAGCCGATCCGATAAAGGCAACCCGACACGGCAAGGGCAAACACTTGTATGGGGGAACAAAAATAAATACAAATTTTAAGTTCGTTTTAGATCAAGAAAAATACCAGAAAAAAACTTCCATCCGGCGGAATAAAAAAACAGCTAATTCAGTGAAGCGACACTAAATATGAAAAGGCTGTCAAATTAATAAAGAAATTCAAACAAAACCATGCCTGATTTTTACATCTCCCTTTTCACTGTGATTTTCTAAAAAAAAATCAGATTCCAGCTTTCAAGTAATGTGTGAAGGTAAAAGCAAACTGCACATTGCCTTTTCTTTAACAAAAACGGTACAAAAAAGTGGCAAAGTTCAGATGAACTGGAACCAAACTCAAGAAAATGTACTGCACTGATCGTCACATAAACAAGGGTCTTTGGTGCCCAATGCATGAAAATCCATAACTCGTAACAATCGATGAGTATTTCTTGTGGACAGAATAGAAAACAAGTATTTTTGTAGTAAAAACAAAATTGTTTTCTAATGAAAATCACTCATACGCCATGAATAACATTATGTGGAAAATGTTTCAATTTTATTTTTCCTATTTTCTCATATTGATTCTAATAAAGTTAGCCAAAACAAACGAAGCCCTAGCCCTACTTTAACTGAACCATTTAAAATTGAAATATTCATGTTCATTACATCAAATACCCACTTCTTCCAATGTAGTTTCGGTTTCAATTGAAACACTTCAAAGCGATACGACACACAGTAAACGATAATTGCAACACAAATTCCCATTTGCAAAACTAATAAGTTGTATTTACACCCCGCATCAGCGTCCGCCGAGCAATATGTATTTGATTTCGTTTGCTTGAAATTTGCCAATTTCCGAGCACAAAATAGCTTCTGTCACAAGCTTCATTGCACAGACGATTGCTGTCACGTACTGTTGAAAAGTTCGCTAAAATTTTATTTCCGCTAAAAATTCACTATGATGCCGGAAACAGCAGCAGCAGCAGCAGCAGTATAAAACTGAAGCTGAGTGGTGTACAGTGATTCAAACCAATGTCAGAATGAATGGAAAAAAAAATAATGGAAAACTACAAGAGCATAGAAAATCACTCGCTCATGCGGTCCCATCCCCGGCCATCTGTCTGTCAAAGTCTGTGGGTGGCCGATGTGTGCTTGTTTGTGCTCTGTGCACCTCTCCCGTCAACATGATGGATTTGGTCATATTTCTTCATGGCGCTCAAAGAACGAAGAAAAAAAATCGAAAATCCTCTGCACTCATACATACTTCACTGTTGGTAAATGTGGCACCTGCGCGTAAAAACAACCAAGCAAACTGAAATTACAGCCAACTGACTGCTGGGTGAAGGTAAGGCACCCAGACAACGACAGCGCCGCGAAATCAAAGTGACAGCGAAATTGCTTGTTTACTTCAACTGCAGGCCAGCAGACATCAAGTATTCCGACTGCAGTATTATTCTGTGTGATGATGAAGGTAGGCGAAAAAGTGCCGTTACAGTTTGATACAATGCTTTTGAGTGAAGCCATTGTAAAAACATACAAATTTTATTTAATTATGGTAATTATTGGTGTCATTTCGCAGTACAGTGATTTTAAAGCCATTATCCTTGCTGCTCATACATACATACATAATGTCGATTGGCATTTTTAATTTCGAATTTCAATGTGTCGCGTCAGCAAAGTGCAACAAAATATGCCCTCAATTTATTTCTCTTTGTAAATTACTACAAAGGAAATCCATTTTGAAAATGAAATGCAGAAAATTCACTTTGGCAATTATTTGTTTATTGAAATCAAAGTGAATGGGGTGAAATGAGTGTAATGTGGTGGATAAAGTGAAAGATTGTAGTTTTTTTAGGGGTAAACACGGCCGCTCCGTGGATTTGTACTTAGAGTGGTGGTATTACTTTCCCGTGAACTTCATTGGAGCGCTAAATTCCAGTATAATCCGTTCACCTGGAGCAGTTTTTGAGCGTGACAGTTGGGCGTGACAGTAGTCGTTTCACAGCACTTGAAGTCGATAGGTCAATACTTACGATGTTGTCTTACGAATATCGTGTAACAGGTACACGCTTGCGACTTAATTAGTGACTCATTTACTTAAAATTTTGGCATTCAACTTTATTTTCCATCCAAAAAGTATGCAACAGATTTGTAAATGCTTGTTCGCGGTTACCCCTAGCCATTACTAGGGAGCGGATTTATATGCAAAAACAACATTTTAACCATAATTTTTGTCCATGAATTCGCTTTTATTACTTTCATTACTCCTCCAAGGAATGACCTCGTTGGTTAGTATGCCCTAAATGACGGACACCCTTCATTTACTTCACAATATACACTTTGCCGCATTTTGGTCTAATTGCAAGGTTTAATTGCACTTTCATGTTGTATAAATAAGAAATAATAATCACTCAGAAATATTGATCTACTTTTGACCCTAAAAGTATGCCAACATCTAGGTAAGAGAGTAAAGTTGCCCATTAAATTTAATATTAAATAATTTCTTTTCAGTCAATCTGTATACAAACAAACGATTGCCATTTAATGTTGGTGCTGACCTCCACGGCATTATAATTAGATTTTGATTGAGTTGAAATTTGCATGAGAGTTAATGCGCATTAATGCCAATTAAACTGAAATAAACACAAAATCTAATCATGCCAACACATCAATATTAAATGTGACGCTACACTGTGAAGCACACATGTACGCGCAATTTAATATGCAAAGCGATAAATAACCACATTATAAATTCATTAAAGGCTAAAGCGAATATTGCACAACCATAGGATTAACTGAATGGCATATCATTTATTTTGATGCGAAGAAGTCAGAAAATTGTGCCAAAAAAAAAAAAATTAAAATTAATTATGGCCAACTGATTGACAGTTGCAAGAAGATGATTAAATAGTGTACGTATTTCAAAAGCTCATTAGTGTGGGAAGACAAAAAACAGAAACAAAAATCTGCAGCCAATTAATTGTCTTTCCACTCGAGCAATGGAAACGGCAACGAAATCCCATTTCCGTCTCCTACCATTGACAGTCAAATTTGGCAATTTAAGTGCTCAACACCTTCGTGTGGATTTTAGTGTCTCCACTGATGAGGTGAAAATCAACCGAAATGATGAGCAAACCACCACCGCCCACCCACGCATCGCTAGTTATAAGCCACTCTTCACTACTGTGTAGGACTACACAATGATATGCGGTGGCCGTAATGAAACTGAAAATGAAAGCAACAAGGACAACTTCCGGTACTAACGGAAGTCGAACGATAACAAACGTTGTTGCTGCTGCTGGTGATACAGAGGCTGCTGCTGCTGTTGGTGTTGTGGGATCTTTTGTTCTTCTGCGAATGCTTAAAAACTGCTGCTGCTGCGCTTTATGCTTTTTGCCATTTACAAGTTTTGTGTGTGTGTGTGTGTCGTTCCACAACAATCACACAATCACACACACACAACACTGGCAGACAATAGAGCCCTAATCTATGTGTTGTGTTTTTCGGTTGGCAATGTCTGCACAACAAAATGAAGAAATTAAACAATACAAAATAATAGAATAGAACAATAGCAGAGCCGGGCAAGTTGAATGGTCGGATGGGGGCGGTGTGTGCTGGTGAGTCGTGGTAGGGATGATGCGGAAAATTAACGGAAATGAAATTCACTCGTAACGGAAATAATGTTGCTCGTTATTCGCAGTCCTGTTGAATGGCGGTGAGAGTGCGAGAGAGAGAGGGAGAGAGAGACAGGACATATTTACAGTCAGCGCCAGAGTCAGTGTCCGATTTTAATTTGTATTTCGAAATAGTTGTGGGTGGTTTGTAGTGAAGCTAAGTGAATGAAAAGAAATGGATACTGAAACACTATACCGTAATGTGGGAGCCGTTTTTTGAAATGTTTTAAAATATCTTCACTCATTTAAGGTAGACAGCACCGATTCGGCAGAGTGAGATCTATTATTTAACTAAAACTCCAAAATATTTCTGTGATCTCATTCATTTCGAGAAAATATATTTACCGTAATATTTTCCTGCTTATTTTTGGTGCAAATTTGCCACACTTCTTCTTTGTAACAAATTGTACACTTTTGAAATGGTTTAAGCACAACAAGGGGTTCGGGGCCACACAACAATGCGAGAACACCTTGATGGTCGTCACATGCAGGTTGTCTGCCTGCCAAACCCCACATACTTGGTAAATGGCACCTTAACAAAGCAGAAAAAGGTATACAAATTGCTTCATTTATTCAGCTACAAAATGGCACAAAAACAAATGATTGTAGCCAGGTTTCGTGCTGAGCGGGAGCAGGAGTAGAAGAAGAAGAAGCAGAAACAGAAACAGCAGAAACATCAGCAGCAGCTTCTTCTTTCTCGTGAGATTCCCTTAATGAGCTAACAAACTTATGTAAGTTTTTAGGTCGTTGCAGACATTTGCACATAATACCAGGCATGTGATTTATGAGAGTGAATGTCCTTTTTGTAGTTGGTACATAGAAAATTGGTACAGTTAAGAATGAGTGAGTAAGTAAATGGGTGAGTGGGAATATTTTAAAGTTACCCGTGGGGCATTTCAAGTGGAATAATTAAGCTTTAAGTGGGTTTACTTCAATACAAGCAAGTATATTTATGAGTTTCCTTTGGAATTGTAAAATAAAGTATCTAATAGTTAAATAGAAACAAATATCTCTTGAAGTTCTGTAAGTCAACACGTGACAGGTGACCTTAACTAAATTATTTTGCCAATAATTCCCTTAAATCCTTTAATTAAGAGAAAATGTTTGCAATTTAATAAAAAGTTTGAGTCGTAGAACGGCAATATTAATAACCAGGAACGAAATTACATAACCCAGCAACAACCATGGTGAATAGTAAACGAATCAGAATCAAATGGGTAGAATCTGGAAATTTCTGTCGTCTTATTGGATCCGTTTTGTTAAATGTTGGCAGTTGGAAGTGGGTGGTCGTGGGAATTTTAAACACCTTTCCCTAGCTACTCACTACCCAAGCACCTATTGAGTGACATCTTAAGTGGCTGAAATATATTTGCCATAAAACATCACATATCTGCCACTTATTTATCACTGAAAAATTTCGAATATGCCACCATGTGATGAAAATATTAAAATGGTGGCATTTATGCATTTTTCTCATTCCAAACTTATGTTTACTGAAATATAAATAAAGCAAAAATTAAATCGACATTATGAAAACTACGAAAATGAGTATTTCCCAAACGCGAACTCTAATTCTTCACCAAAGTAACTCTGCTACTGCTAAGTGGCATATGTAATGTTAGCCACTCATATGGAAGCAATTTAAACACTTCTTTTTAACAGATTAAGTCACCCATATAGCACCTTTATGCCACAAAGCTTGTGGCAATTATCTGTTTGTGGTTGCTTGGGTATTGGTTGGAGAGAGCAAATGATACGGCATACTCAATACTATCGAATTCACAACCAAACTGAATTCAACAAAGTGGATACTGAAGAAATTTCACCCAGAGCCACGGAAAGTTAAGACTACGGAATAAATTGAATGTTATTGTCAATAATGAAGTTAGGTAAACATTTTCTTTTGAATCTTCTTTCATTTCGATGTGAAGACCTCACAAACAGAGAAACAGAACCTCAGCTCCTTGCGTAGCTGTGAAAATCGGAAAAAATGCCAAAACAAAACCAAACCAATTGTAAATCCTCTTCAAAGCGCTTATCAACAAAAGCAAAACGACAACAAAATGAACATGTTACGAAGGCGCGCGCGTGCCAATGTGTGTCGAAGCAAAAGGGTGTGCCAGAAACGAGAAAATGAAATTACTTGCATTTGAAGTGCAGCTTTTCAGTTCTTCAGCGCTGTGGGTTTTGTGCATTTTCGGTGTGCGTGAAGTGTGTTTGTGTGTGTGTGTGTGTGTGTTTGAGGTTGTATCGATGTGCCACGATAACGTCACAACTACCACAACAATGAGGAATTACACGGGCCAAAGTTGAAAAGGAAATCTCTACACTATCGCATAAAATCTGAGGAAATCGTTTGAAAAGTTTGTGTAGTTTTTTTTGTTCTTTTCTCTGAGTTGGCATGTTACACGTTTGCTGTTACATTCCACACACACACACACACAGAATCAACGAAATTGCAACATTAAAGCAAAACAAAACCGAAAACAGTAACAAAATGGGCCAGAGTATAAACGGAAAAGTGCCCACTGAAGCGTAAGGTAAAGATTGAATGTGTTGGTGGCAACTGCAGTGTTGCCCACTTCCCCCCTTCTAGCATTCAACACTTAACCAAACGATGAAAACTGTAGTGTGCAGTTGTTGGAAATATAAAAGAAGCGTTACACACACACACACACACACAACAACAATAAATTTAAGGAAAACAAAAAAAAAACCTATACAGTGGCGTCAACATGCCACGCTGTTCAAACTCCTACTGGCTTTTGTTTGGTAAGGTGGAACGTTTAGTTTTTTTTTGAGGGGTTTTTTTTTTTTGCAGGAAATCGCTTGGTTTTATACACACCCACAAAAACCGTCTGAATGAAAGCATACACTGAGCAAATCAATTGAAGGCAGGTGGGGTGTGTGTTTTTGGCGAGATAAAACCAATCGTGAGGGACTTTAATCGATGGTAACTATTTGTTGAGGAAGCCCTATGCCCCACAGCGATCAAAAGGACATAAGGAGGCAAAGAATGATCCATTTACTTCAGAACAAAAGTTTTCTTTCAACCCCACAGTGATTGCTGAAGAGACAATCGACACACAGAGTGTAGTTCTTACCCTGTTTTTTATGTAACTAGTCTGGAAAATTTTTCAATGCACGAAATTGCTGAGTCTGAAATATTTTTATTGTAGGTAAATTTATTTTCAGTGTTACTACTTAACCAGCAACTCATTTCCGAACTCCTTCGAACGAACACGTTACGCCGCATTACGTTACCCGCTGCAATACCTATTCTCATACACCATTTGATCATGAATAAGCAGCAGAAGAAGCAGAAAATCGACTGCGAAACTCCAAGACTGAACCGAACACCGCTAAGGGCGTTTATTAAACGGCGAATTTATGAGGTATAGCCACATTTTCCACTTGTTCGTAGGGCATGGAGTTCTTTTTTTGTTCCTTTCCTACTGCATAGCTTTCACTTCAGTTTTGTGAAGTGCAATCGTGCGTCGGGCGCCTGCCTCCCCCCCCACCCGAAACACGTACCAATCTACGTATGGAGAGCATGTGTGGCTGTATGCTAGGTGCTTGGTGCTTGGAGTGCCTCATTTCTTTTAGTGTGTATGCAGGTAATTTTATTGTAGTGTTTGTTGTTGTTTTATTTCATGTGTGCCCGCCATATCGCCCTGCAATTGAAGTTAATTATAAGCTTCAGTTCGTGCATGTCACCCCTCATGCCGGTAGAGGTGGTGCTGGTGCTGTCGTTTTTGGTTTCCATTGTTGTTGTTGTTGTTGTTTATGTCTGTGTTGCACTTTGCACTCTTTGAAGTTATTTTTAAGCGGATATAAACATTTTGCTCTTTGGCGCACAAAACAATGTCTGGGAATTTTCAACACTTCCGCTATTGTTGCGGCATGTACAGTGGTTGCGATTTCGCGGGTAAGTGGACAATTTTTTTTTTAAATGTGAGTTTTTGTTTTTGGTTAAGTTGAATGAAATGTTAACCCGCATAAGTGTTGTTGGCAAATTTTCACAATTCCTTTGAATGTTCTTCAATTTGATGAGTGTCAGCCACTGTCCTACAATACAAATTGCACTTCAAAATCCGGCCAATCCCACCATTGGCAATTTCCCTTTACTACCCGTGCAGCGGCCGAACTTGCATCACAGCAATTTCAATATTACCCATACACATCCTACTTTAAAGATGGTACTTAGGGATACAAAAAAAATGGCAAATTTCATAAAATTAGTTAACAGCGCCAGCAATTCACAAACACACAACCGACACCAAAAAATAAAAAGAAGAACAAAACACGAAAGCCACAACCGTGCAGAGTGCGATGGCGATGGCGACGAATCATGAACACCTGCGGTTTGGCGTGCAGTAAAAAAGAGAATTATAAATATTTCAATGTTCAACATGAAACTTGTTATGCAGCAAATGTTGGTTTGCTTTGGTTTCGTTGTGGGCAGGAAAAGGCTTCCCTTTTCGAATGCAGCCGCTCATAGCAAGAGAAGGGTTTAAGTGATGTAATTATTTTGGTACTATTGCCTGTACACGTTGTTGGAGTGGCCACAACAACAACAACAACAACAACAACAACAACAACAAAGAAGAATGTAGGGAAAAAGTTTACCACAAAAAGCATAAAAGAAATTAATTTGCCATATTTCCTCGCTGAAGTCTAATTGCGGGGGGTCAATTAAGATTTTGTTGTAATTGCTGAAAATTGTGGTTGTTGTGTTTATTTAGATGAAATTTCTGATCGCTGTTGTTGTTGTCGTTGCCGGCAATAGCCCAGTGGTAGAGTTCTGCAGTAATTATGAGTTTAAGTGGTGTTGGTAGTTGCACTTAAGTTAATTGTTTATGGCAGGTTGAGTGGGCGTGTGTGTGTGCATAAGTTCACTCTGTCAGTATTGTTAAACAAGGTGAACAAGAGTACTGGAATATTTGGCACATCAAAAAAGATTACAGAAGGAAATAATTTGCTGAAAAGCAAAAAAATCAAATGAATATTACTCATACGCCCCAAGTACCAGAATAATTCTTGTTTTAATTGCCCCCCTCGAAGTAGACGTCAGTGTTTACAATTTAAAAGTTAAATATCCGCTGACGGTGACTCAAGTGTAATGCAAAACCTGCCCTTGATGATGCTGCCAAATCCACTAACGGTTTGGCTAAATACTTTCATAATTCCAGCGTCGACACGCAATTCAACCAAGTCTTTCTCTCTCTCTCTCTCTCTCTCTCTCTATTTTTCTGCCCGCTCATAATTTCTGTTTAAAATGTCTAATAAACATTAATGCAGTGTCACAAATACGCATTTACATTTGTTAAACGCCAACATTACAGCCATAATAAATCAGTTTTAATTACACTTTGACATGATGTTCTACATAAATTTTAATTGCCACCATTCACAAAAGTATATATGTGCGAGTAAATGTCAATTTACGTTCGTAGTTCGTACGCAGCCAGCAGTGGCAGCAGCAACAACAACAAACGATAATCATAAGTATGAAATTTTAGAAACTCAGAGAGCCCATAAATATACGAAACATAATGAACATTTGAAATTATAATTGCAAATACTTAAGTACGCGCCCTTGAATGCAAACATTATTTAAAGGAATTCATGAAATATTAAATATTCATTAAAATTGAAATTACACAGATACCCCGACAAACTTTTCGAAGAAAAAACACAACAAATGAAACCAAACAAATAAAAATGTCACAAGTCAAATTACCGCATTTGCTATGTGCAGACTCCAACGTTTAACCGCTTATTTTCAATATGATTTATGCCCTTAAGGCCTTAAACTGTTTAAGAATATGAAGTTTTTGTGTATGTGTGAAGGCCGTGACACCACAGCAAAATGTGGTTTGCATGGAAGCCGGTTGTGTGTGAAATTTTTGGTGAAGTTTATGAAATTTTCTAGAAATTGAAAAATAATGAAATACGACCAAATAAGGCCTAGAATTTTGAGAACCGAGTCCGATTTTTGGCACACTAAATAAAGCATTATCAATTCTGCATATAAATCACTGGAGCACACTTTTTCGTGCACAGCCCATGCGTCGTTAGCCTTTCATTAATTTTAAACATTGAATTTCAAAGTTGAAATTATCTTTCCGTTGAATATTTTAATTAAAGCGATTAATGCAATATCATTCAGAGTTCTGGCCGCTGGTGGAGCCTTCAAATTATACAGGAAAACAACAATAACTTGCCCACAATTAACAATGCAACAAACAAATTTCGCAATGCGTCGAAATCCAATTAACAGCCAGATGAGATGATGAGTGAACAAAAAAAAAAAACTAAAAGTGAAATGATTTAAATTGGCTTTCAATGCATTTTATTAAAAAAATGCATTATTATTCTGAACAAAGATGAGTTCCAATTAACTGAAGCAAATTACGCAATAAATACCCGTGGCTGTAAGTACATTTTAATGAGGCAATCATTTCTTCATTGGATTCAATGAAAAATGCATTTTTCTTTTTAATCAAAACCCAATTACAGGCATTTTATGGAATTTATCAGTCTCTCATTTGTAATTTCATTGTATGGCAAAGCAGTCAGTACTATGATGTGTGGATCATGAAGTGTAAATGCTAAGTTGATAAAAGTCCTTTCAATAAAATGCAATTAGTTACATTTTCCCCATACGAAAATCTAATACCGCTCACGTGAACCTCTCCAAACAGAGTCCACTTTATCACTGCAAGTGGTTTCAAATTTCTTCATTTCCACTGCACACACACACACACACACGCACACTTCACTCTGCACCACTCGTCTTTATTTGCTCCCTTATGAACTCTGGGTCTGGTTTTAGCTCTGCACTGTGTGCTTAATTAAACTTGGCAAGATTTTCCAGAGTTTTTCACTCAACGATTCCCAAACGCATAGTTACTGTTTGTAATGGTGATTCATTTCATTTTCTTCCTTCAAATTGCCAGCAATACTGCAATTATTGATTGCACAGTCCGCCTTCGTCTTATCTTATCTTAGCTAAATGCTTAAATCACTGAGGGTGAAAAGAAACCAACTAATTCACTGGAAAAAAGTACTTCAAAGCGGCGTTGGTCATAGAGAAACTGCAGAAAGTGTACGTAGCAAGGAAACGAAATTGCAATTTTCATTTCTTGTGCTTTCGAGGTATTTTTCTCTGTCTCTGGCTGTGCACTTAGCGTACTCAGTTGAACTCGCTTGGTAATAGTTGCATACTTTTGTGCTCCGCTGTTTCTCTCAAGTGTTCTTCTGTTCTTCGACATTCTCTTATTTGCCTGCTGCACTATTTCACTTTCTTTTAGGTGAGTGTGTGAGCGGAATTAATGGTGAGGTTCTTCGCTCTTCATTTTGTTTTTTTTTTTTTTTTGGTATTATTTATTCTTGTTTTTGTGTCTGCGATAATGAAACAATTATTATGACCCTGTTTTACGAGTCATTCACTGTGTTAATTTTTTTATTTGTTGCTGCTGTCTCGCGTTGTGCTCGCTGGTGCTATGAATTCAACAAGCAGAATAAGGGTAATTGCCAAGAAGGAGGCAAAAAAATACAAAATAAAAAGCAAAAATAATTGAACCGACCAACGTGAAACGGTTATTTTATTTTTAAATTGACTTATTTGCGGTAATTGCAGTTGATGGGAGTTTTTTTTTGTAAGTGGGAAAAATTATTGAAATTTGTTTTCCTTTAAAGGACTTAGGTTTTTTTTAATATTAGGTATAGGATATCAGTTTAACTTAACTCAGATTTTGGGTAAAATAAATTAAATCAATTGTCTATGTACATTTTACTAACATTCTGTGGTTAACACTTTGGAAATAATGATATACACGGACTGTCAGACTGCGATTAAATCTATTGAACCGGTTCTTCTAACCTTGTATTGGTAGACTTAGTACAATGGGGTCTTCGGGGTCGTTGATTTCGAATCTGAAGTTGAAATTTAAAAATAATTATTTAGCAATCTTCTCGATCATTCATCTTTTAATAAAAATGTTACCGTATAACAATTTCTTAATGAACAATGTGCATCTGGGTAGCCTCACTAGCACCGTGTAGGAAAACTTTCTCTTAATACATATACCAACGCAAAGACCAACAATAGATGGCCGCTGGCCCCAATCACATTTGGCCAATGTTGGATTCATAGTGTCCGAGAAGGTTCCTTTATCTACCTAAAGGTAGGACAGTGTGATAACCGGTCACTGCGGAATGGGATGCCATGCCTTAAGACTCGTGATATTTACTAACGACTTTTGTAGAAGCTGCAGCGATGAAGAGAAGGAGAAGCTGTTCCGCCAAAGAAGGACACCCTTGAAATTTTTTTTATTAAAATAACATTTGTCATCTTTCTGGAAGCAACGTATTAAGCTTCAATTAAATTGCAAACTGGAGCAAATTCGATCAGAAGTGTGCTTAACCAAATATTTAAATGGTTGTTTCGCAACATGCAGAAAAATCGACAGCAGCCCCAAACTCTAGACTCGTGATCAACGCAGCGAAATAATCCCTTCAATCTATTTTTGTCCATGCAATGTAGTTTCTTTCTAGTACTTAGATACATAAGAAGCCGATTCGGCAAGGAAGTGTCTTTAAATGGTTAAAATTACAGAGAAAAAATCCTACATAATTGGACTTCCAAGTTGTTATTTCCAAAACTTTTTCACTCTTCAAACATATCTCTTTTTATAGTAGGTACTTCCAAATTTCTTTTCTCCATGAAATCCTTGCACTGAAGTTAAAAAATTTAATTATTCACCAAAATCCTAGTTGACGCTCTAAAGTAAACTTTTAAAGTTTTAATTGTAAAGAGCAAAAGTCACAATTTTCGAAATTGCAACTGGCGTATCTTTTTTTCCCCATTTTTTTGGCAAACGCCTTCCAACTTCCATCTTTCACATTCTGAAATTTTAATTCCAACTTTATCCAGTTCTTCACTCGTCAATATGGCGCTAAATAAATGCTTGCGATTCTACTTATAATATCCAATATCCGCTTAAATAGAAAAGCGCATCACTGCCTCGCGCCTCTCAGCGCAGAGTATCATAGTGCGAACCCCGGTCGCTTGCACATTTCACGTTAAAAAGTTCGACCAAACAAAAAGATATAATAAAATCAAAAGCAAGAAAATTGCCGGAAAAATATGTAAGTATGCAAACTTTTTGTGCAAATGATAGTGCGGATGAGCTTTTGATTGTGCAAATATATGATTTTTTGAAGAGGTTTTTTTTCTTCTTTTATTATCTTTTTCAAGTTGTAGTAAATGGTGGAGGTAAAGTTTTATTTCGGCAATAGTTATGGAAATAGTTTTATTTTACTTTTGAATTGTGAAGACAAAAAGTTGAAACTTTGCTAATTTTTGTGAATTTTTTAAAATTATGAAAACAAAGAAGGAATAGTAGATTTGCAATAAATTTTTGTCATAAGTACAAGTCTGTCTTTTGTAATGTCTCCCAATGACCTTATTATTGGCCTTTATACTATAAAACATTAACTCACATGTATAGGATTTTTGGATTTAACGCCTCAAATATACCCCCTAAGGTCAATCATTTTAATAGTAAACACTTCACTGCTACTTAATTGTAATTTAATGTAACAATTGCCTTAATATCAGTACTTAATTTACTAACTAATGTCTTTTGAGGGAAACACAATCAATCATAACCTGCTAATAGGCAAATATCGATTGGAACAACCTTGGCCTTGACATATTACACAAGAAATGTATTTTTAGTATTTAACATACACAAATGTCAAGGAAGAAATACTTGTAAGTTGAGGTTGGGCTGCCTGTCATTGGAGTTGGAGTTGAATTTGGATAAGTGGCAATATCATTTGAATTCATGAATGCAGACATTTTATGCCTAGTCATTTCTATTTGTAAATTTTCTGAATCAAAAGCTAGTGTGAATAGTTTCAACGCAATTCGAAATGTGTCAAAAAAAAACCTCAGTCATCGAACAAAAATTCAAAAAAGGACTGCAGTGGCGCAGGTCAACACTTTCACTTAAAATGTGAATCACGAATTAATGCAAAAATTTGTCATACAGTCTTTCGTCGTTATGGCAACTTACAAAAGTGAACGTCTCTATCCAGTTCTTCCTTTTTTATACCCCCGGTATGGAAAACTATATACATTCTTCATCAACATCACCTCCTCAGTTGGTTTAGCTATGTCTGTCTGACCGTATGTCTGTCATTTCGGTATGGGAAAATGGCCAACATCGGGTAAGAATGACCGCCGAATTTCTACTATTTTCGTTTATTTGTTTGTTTGTTTGTTTGAGTTTTCATTACAATATTTTTAAAGTTTAAAAGTTCAATATCACAGGCAATAATATATCCACGAATTCTCCTCCGCTTACATAATGTATCCTATTGTTAAGTAATAAATTATGCAGCATTTGTGGCTAGAAATATAAATTAAAACATAAGATTAACTACTAAAGATTTCCATGAGTGTATTTGAGTGTGAATTGATTGTGTGCCTTGATGCAAACCATTTTCGGGGATTTTCGGGCCAATTCGTAACAATCAGTTGGTTTATTTGGAAATGTCTTTTTTGGGCTCATTTTTGAATAAGTATTCGTTCCATTGTCCATCCCAGTCCCACAGTCAGACAGCCCACCACAGCGCTTTGGGCCACCGCACGCAATTGCATCAGACAAACGCTCGTGCTCTTTGTGCCGCGATTTTTGTATTTGTAGCCGCCAATTCTGGCAGCAGCCACAAAACCAGCAATGCCAACTTGCATGAACTGCGATTCCTTGGCTTTTCTGGCAAGTTTTCCTCCACCTTGATTTGCATCACTCTCGTCTTCGAAGTATGATTTACTCATTTCGACGTTACAAGGGAATCACTGTATCCGTTTCTTAATTAAAAAAAAATTATCGAAAATTACCGATAAATATCAAACAATTATCGATAAAATATCGAAAAGTTATCGATAAAATATCGATGAAATTTCGAAAAACCATTGAGTAATAAAATATATAAAATATAAAAACTCGCATGTGCAGGTTATATTGCTTCGTTTAGTTTAATATTTCTTTGGCTTCCCCTCTCATTCCGTACACTCTAGGAATTTCTTCCAATTCCATAGTGTTTCAGCTCAAAATCCAAACAATTTCATTAAAAACACAAATCTGGCGATATGAGATATCCATGGTTCTAATACATTTCTGCTCTCATCTCAAGAGGTGGCTCTAATTAAGAAAACATATGCTACTCTATTCGAGACACGCCTCCATGTGCTGTGTGACACAAGCAATGTGTCCTCTGAATGTCAATATGCCATAACTGTGTAGGAGTGTGTTTTCAAAATCAAATACTTTCACACAAACTTTAATTTGTAACAATGCCAACCGATTGCATAATAATTAGTATAATTTAGTAGCTTACATTGAATGCGCCATACTATACGAAATGCGCCTGCAATTGTATTAATTTGGTGAAATCAGTTGGTATTGAAATGATAATAGAATATAATTGCGGCAATTATAAACGAATCCAACAGATTTTCACGTATGTGAACGTGAGCGTAGTGTTTTATTCCGTTTTTTTTTTAGTTAAGCACCTACACATTTGTAGGAAATTAATTAGGGCATGTAATTAAATGGAATTAACTTCATTAACTGTGAAATGCGTGAGGAAAGTGTATGCATGCACACAAGTGTGAATATAAGAACTTTCACTAATTGTGAATGGAAATTTAATTACCGTTTTTAGTTACAAACCTTGAAATCAAACCTAATTTCGGAAATGGTAATACATTTTAGCTACCGAAATATAGAAAAATTTCGTATAATCCTTTCATATGACAATTTCATGATGTGCCCAACATTTCACCATCAATTTCAGCAACACACCCCTTCATATGTAGGAATAATGTTTCCCTACCTTAACTCAATAAGTATTTTTTCTCATTTGTCAAGTGCTCCGCCCACGCAACTAATAACCAAAAGCTATCAAATTATTGTCCATCAATAATTTCTGGTCGAGCACATTTTATTTGATTTTGTGCCAATTCCTCTCACTGGCACTTACCAATTCTATTAGTTACACACATACGCATGACACACACACACACAAGTAAGGCAAACAAAAATGCTTTATGAACTATTAACCAAACAAGAGTCCAAGTCAGCGACAGTTGCACAAATTGGCCCTCGCTTATGTCCGCACACACGAAATAAGTTTCGCTTATTAAATTAAAGATCATAATATTTTATTGGCTGCCATTTGTCAATGAAAGTGCCTTATAGATTTTTGACATTTTGCTTGTGGACATTCTGTCTTGAAGAATGACGCTATGCCACCACGACTCGTCGATTCGATTCGATTCGATCCGGTTCACCGCTCTTCACTTCGTCCGTGTCAAAGGATAAAAACTTTGTTGGCTCACGTAGACAAAGTACGTTGGTGGCGTATCAAACCGCAAACGTGTTCAGGGCATGTAACAAGCAAAGGAAAGAAAAAAGCCAGTAAAAATACCATTGAATGGAAAAAAAAAAAAAATTTTTTTGTTTTCAGGGCATATGGTAAGGCAATAAGTATACTCACAGTAGGCCGACCAAACATTGTGGTATGCAATGAACTTTGTCAAAAGGCACAGTATCGACAAAGATATGGGAAGGGGCAGGGATGGGGTGTTGAGAAATACTGCCCATAAATCAAACATTGTGCACGCAATTCCGCAGTCGATTGTGAGTGTGTGGCGTTAGGCATTAGACCGATTTATGTTATTATCGTATGTGAAAAATGTTCTTATCTCAAAATCACAATCCAATACTTTTCTAATTAAATTTTAGTGTATCCTAGTGTACCCCTAGGCAGAACTATTAAAAGGTTAACATTTACAGAACAATCATGTAAGATGGCCAAGCATACAAAATGAATGTTTGCGCATATTTAGCATTGCGAAAAATGTTACTGCTCAACGGAGACTGATACCTTTAAAGCTTTGGAGACCAAACAGGTATGTAGGGTGTCCAGTATTAAGAGGACAAACCGCGGCAACTAATTCCTCTGCTCGAGATACAAAAAAACATAGTATGGGTGTTTTTCCAGTGAAATTTTGTGTTTAAGCTCGATTATCTCGGCAACTATGCTTTTATTGTTTTTTATGAAAGTCGCAGTTTTATTCTTCACGTTTTATTCTTTTTTCATTCCGATCAACCGTTGCTCCTATTAATGCGATTTTGTGAACAAGCCTCTGATTTTTTTCAAACCTCCTTATAGGGGCATTTTTAACTGGAACATAATGGAATTGGAACGGAACAAAATGGAATTGGAACAACATTTTGAAAATTATCGAAAATGAAGTGAATATAAAATTATTAGAGCCCGACCGATTAATCGGCTTCGGCATCGGCTTCGGCCAAAAATGCACATTCGGCTTCGGCTTCGGTTTTTCCAAAAAATGGCCGAAGTTTTAGCCGAAGCTTTTCAATATTTTTTTTTTTTTTCTGCGACACTGAAAACCAAAATTAATTTTTTACGATACGATTTTTTAAAAATTGTGTAATTGATGGAATTTCCAATGGGACATAAAAGGCTCACAAAACAAAAAATATGATTAAAATTTAACTTACTCATCGAATATTGAGTGAATCTCGCCTCAAATTGCCTCGCACGGGGTTACAGCTGCCACAAAGTACATCCTTGGACATTTTCTGGGTGGATTACTGAATTTTAAATATAGATTTGGAAGCTTAATACTCGCCCTGATGTCAATGTTAAAAGGAGTCCTGTATGAAATTTCAAATATAGGGCTCACGGAAGGATTCTACCTTTTACAAATGTAGCCCAAATTGCTGCTCCAACATATATGAAAAGTAGTTCTGGTGCTCAAATCCGGGACCGATTTTGGTAAAATTTTACATTTAAAGTTCAAAGCTTCACAGGTGATGGTAAATAATCAACTAGAACATCCTTTGCCAATCACCTGACGGATTTGGGGAGTCCTTAAAAAACAGCTACTTAGATGGATTTATTCTTTGAAGAATTCTCTACAATTTCTACTAAATTTCCATTATTTTATGCTTTACTCCAAATTTTTAAAAATGAATTTAAAAAAATCTAATTTTTCTTACACGGGATATATGGGATAATCCGAGGCTTCTGTTAGTTTTGACCTAGGAGGCCCAAATTTGTTTGTGAATTCTTTTGGTTACTTTTATTATTTGTTTAAATAAAATGTTAGTTCCTTAAAAAACTAAATGTGTATTTATTAGAGCCCGACCGATTAATCGGCTTCGGCATCGGCTTCGGCCGTTATCGGCCGAAAATTCACATTCGGCTTCGGCTTCGGTTTTTCCGAAAAATGGCCGAAGTTTTGGCCGAAGCTTTTAAATTTTTTTCCTTATTTTTGCGACACCGAAAACCAAAACTAATTTTTTACGATACGACTTTCTAGCCCACATCACATCTAAACGGTCTTACTGATTTTCTTGAGACTTGAATGTAAAATTGTGTAATTGATGGAATTTCCAATGGGACATAAGAGGCCCACCAAACAAAAAATATGATTAAAATTTAAATTAGTAATCATCGAATATTGAGTGAATCTCGCCTCAAATTGCGTGGCACGAGGTTAAAACTGCCACAAAGTACATCCTTGGACATTTTCTGGGTGGATTACTGAATTTTAAATATAGATTTAGAAGCTACTACTTGCCCTCAAATATAGGGGTAGGAGGCTTACGGAAGGATTCTACCTTTTAGAAATATAGCTCAAATTGCTGCGCCAACATATATGAAAAGGTGCTGAAATCCGGGACCAATTTTGGTAAAATTTTACATTTAAAGTTCAAAGCTTCACAGGTGGTTTTTACCATCAACTAGAACATCCTTTGCCCATCACCTGACGGATTTGGGGAGTCCTGAAAAAACAGCTACTTAGATGGATTTATTCTGTCAAGAATTCTCTACCACTTCTTCTAAATTCCCATTATTTTAAGCTTTACTCCAAATTTTTAAAAGTGATTTTAAAAAAATCCATTTGTTCTTACACGGGATATATGGGATAATTTGAGGCTATTGTTAGTTTTGACCTAGGATTTGTTTGTGAATTCTTTTGGTTACTTTTATTATTTGTTTAAATACATTTTTAGTTCCTTAAAAAACTAAATGGTAATTTATATACTCGAATTCGAATGAAAATACACGAAAAAACAAGTTTTTAAAGGGTTTTTATTTAAGTATCGGCTTCGGCTTCGGTATAGGCCTTCGGCGTCGGCCGAAGTAATGGGCTTCTAATTGAACTTCAGCATCGGCTTCGGCTTCGGCCTGAAAATGCTTATCGGTCGGGCTCTAAAAATTATCGATAAATATCGAAAAATGGTCGATGAAATATCGAAAAATCATCGACAAACTAACAAAATAATATCAATAAAAAAATCGAAAAACTATCGATCAAATACCGAAAAATGTTCGATCTAATTACTGAAAAGTTGTCAATAAAAGTATCGCATGTGTAGGGTATTTTAGCTTCAATCACACGGAAGACAATTCTCTTAAATACTAGATGTAATTTAATTGAATAAGTGAGTTAAATGACTCACATCGCCAATTCGAAATCCAATTTAGTATTATCAAATGTCTATTGTGCATACAAATCGCACATTCTCTCCTCTAAGTACAATCAATTCGTAGTGCTAACAATTTTCATTTTACATATTCGATGCGAGTGTGGCATACAACCAGTTTGGGTTAATTGTAGCGGAAAATGCCGAAAGCCAAGAGCCCAGCACTGCTGCTCGGGGATACCACTTTTTTCTATTTCGGCACTTTTTGGCGCTTCTGATTGCATTTTTGCATTTCTATGTGGCCGCAAGCACTTGAACTTTTCGGGTTTATTTTTCTGTTTGTTTGTCAGCAGTTGCTGGCTGCTCAATAGTGAATGGTGAAATTAAAAGAGGATTTGTTTTTTTTTTTTGCTTCTGTTGAGAGAGCACTTCATACGTGCAGCATAGTGGGTATTACACTAACTACCTGGCCGGGTTGAGTGCACAGTTTACATGTTGTATAACAGACAAAAAGGATTTAAATGCCAAAATTTTACCACTTAAGCGGTAGTCGGTGGCGAAAATTGCCGCCATAAATTTTTATTGATGCAATTTTTACAGCAATTAAGCCACGTAAAATTTTACTACATTTTCATTTACGTTTTCCTCTTTTTTTTTGGTACATTTTTCGCTGATGTTTTTGAGCGAATTTAATTGTTTCCTTTTAATTTTTTGCCCATCAAAAAACGCTTTTACTTATTAAACCTGCTGACTGAGAGTTTCTGTACCTTTTTTTTTTGGCATAATGAAGTCTTTTTTTGCTACCCTTTTTACTACACTTTTTTCTGTTGTTTTAGTTTTTTTGTTTTTTACTATGCTGTCCCTTTTTTAAAGCAAACATCCTTTTTTCTGTTTTTTTTTTGTTCTTCTTTTTGTTTTCATTAATATGAAAACACCTTCTCTGACAGTTTCTGCCATTGCCTTAGCCGCCCACATACATGTCAGCCTCCCTTGCCATCGCCATCTTACCATCAATGTGAAATTCTACAAAACTTACTTTGAAGATAAGCTCTACTGTCATTATCCTTGTTTGTGTTTATGTTTGAAAAGTGAATTTTTATTCTACGCTTTTTCGCATTGATGTGTTTTTCATGTTATCATGACATCGTCCTGAATTTCCTTTGAATTTTATCATTATCACTTTTGCCTAGATAAGTCCTTTAATAACGGTTGTAAAAGCAGAAACAACAACAATAAGCCAGCGCACAGTAGCCCCTTACAAAAAGAATAGTAAACTTGAGTTGCCTTAGCTTTTGTTTTGGCACAGCTTTCGGTCTTTATTTGGGTTTATTGTGATGTTGTTTGTTTCTGCTTTGGTTCTTTTTTTTTGTTCGTTGATGAATTTAGGTTCAGAGAGGTGTTGGTGCGTAATAAATATTCTATAGGTTGGCAAACACTATGGCTGGGCTCTACCAAAATGAAATCATTTGTTAATTGCCTCGAAAACAATGAAAGCCTCTTCCGTTCAATATTTCCACTTACATATCTAACATAAGCGGCATCAGTTCGCAAATATATTTTCCATTTCAGCAAAAATAATAGCAATAATGTTACCAACTTTTTCATTGCCATTTGTCAACAGCAACTCAACGATTTTACTTTACTCTAAACATTTTCATTTCAATCTTCGTTTCGTTTCATTTGCTGGTGATGGCACGTTTTTCTATTTTGTGGTCATTTCAAGGATAGACGCATTAAATGTAAATAAAGCAACTGACAAGCGGTTGAAATGTTGATCAAAGGTTGGGTTTCTTGGATTTGATGCACGTCATTTGCCTTAATTTGTGATGAAAGCAACCTTTTTTTTTGTATTTCACATTTCCTACTTAGTTTATATTTATAGTAAAGACTGAAGGAAGTGTGTGAAAGAAGAGAGTAGGGTAAGTGAGAAGATAAGAAAGAAATCCGACGAGGAACGTTTGGTGTGCATAGTGAATACCTTTCAACATGTACTAAAACCAAAAACTCCAGCTAAACTAAGATTAACATGAAATCCTTTCCATTTGTTCGGTAAAATTAAGCTCCATTTTTAGCCGATTCGTTTTTAATTTTCATATTTTGTAAATTTTTCTGCATTCTGTTTTTCGATATTATTTCGATATTTTATCGATAAATTTTTGATATTTTATGGTTAGTTTTTCGATATATTTTCGACATTTTATATAAAATTTTTCGAAAAAAATCGATAATTTTTCGATAATTTATCGATAATTTATTGATAATTTATCGATAATTTATCGATAATTTATCGATAATTTATCGGTATTTATCAATAATTTCCATTTCCCGATCCATTTCCAAATGTTATTCAAATTCCATTCTGTTCCGGTCCAATTCTCATATCGGTCCAGTTTCATTCCCATGTTGTTCCCGAAAACATTTCCATCCAAATAAAAAAAAACCTCGTTAAAATCGGTTCAGTATTCCTCAAGATTCATAAAAGTAATAAAAATTTGGCGGCCATTCTGAATGGGAGGTAGGAGTGGTTGCTATCCGATATTGCCCATTTTCAATAACGTCCAATCATTAGCAAAAGAGGAAAAGTTCGTTTTACAGTCCAATTCGATGATTTTTTGGAAGCCTTTTGGATAATTTCTCAGCACGTGATATTTATGTTTACATCCTAACAATAGATTACTATGTCGGCTGGGACTATGCATTTTTGAACACATTCTGCCACTGTGAAAATTGCAATTGCATTTCAGTTTCAGCTACTGACCACTTCAGATGCCCTTCAGATGCCTGCTAGCGGCCTGTCGTTCGATATCTACTCCTATTCTCCGTTATCTCCTGTCGCCTGGCCTGTCCATTTGTATTTCCATCAATGACGACAAATGATAAAGTGTTGGCACTTGTATTTCTATGGCAAACATTCTTTCGTTATTTTCCGTTTTTCTCTTCCCTTTTGCTGTTGAAATGTTGCCAGACCATGAAAATGAGTATAACTTTTAGAAAGCCGAAGTGCTCGAATGCGAAAATCGGAAATTCACAAATGTCCTAAGGATAATTTTGCACTTTCTGTTGGGTGGTTTTTTTTTCTTTCAATTTCTCTTTTTTCCTTTGTTGAGTGGTCGAGTGGTCTGTCCGGAGCTAGTGATAAATTCAGGTTAAAGCTTTTTAACTATTTGTTACACTGACCAAGTTTCACTGAAATAAGTAATTGAATTGGAAGGCAGAAAGATAATCGTTTGTTGGTAAGCATATTTTCGAAATTCCTGTCAATTTGTGATCTGTCCAATATTGAAATGGTGCTACATTGCTACTATACACCTCTCCTATCTCATCTTATACATGCAACTATCATAATTATTATGTTGTTCCTCATAGCTTGGAGTCCATTTGCGGTCTAATCTCCCAGGATTCATTACTGTAACAATTGATTGCATGAGAAATCTTTTCAATCAATTCCTTATCTAATTATGTTTTCTTAATTGCTGTGTTGTTTAACACAAACCAGAACTTTCAATTTCTGCGAAGAAAGCAGCAAGGATTACAGAGCAATCAAGTAAGAATTAACCGAAGCACCTACACAACTTTCTCATGTATTTCCCATGGTGTCTTTCACCTGGCTATGCATGGAACATCAAAACGACAACTTCAAGTAGAAGCAGAACGAACGACCGAACAAAACAATAGAACCCTCAGGACAGTCAGAGTCTGACACAGGGCGACAGACAAATGCAGCAATGCTGTTGTTGATTCGAGCGTATAATAGCATATTGACATTGTTTAAGGACGTTTCAACGAGAAGAAGAACTACTGAAGTGGCTCAACCAAACTCAATGATGTCGGCGTTGAGTATGTTGACGACAATTGTGTGTGTGTGTGTGTGAATGAACTGACGCACACACTCACGCACTACGAAGTATAGTTAACCATTGAAATGGACACGGGCAGAGAGCTTAATACAATCAAACTGTTTGGCTTAAGGAATACTAGCACTCAGGCACTTAAAAAAAATCAATGGAAAATATGTAATCTGGCCTTAAAAAATATACAACAACAGGTTATACAAAAACAAAGAAGCACATTCCTAATTGGGTTCATGGCCAATTCAACAATTGTGATTGAAATGGCTGGATCGCACACATGATATGAGTGGAGAAGTGAAGTGAAGAAAGTTCCAAGACCACTTCAGCATTTCGCTGAGAATAGTCAATACACAGTCACAAACATGCCCCGTTGAAAATTGTTTCATACATGACCAAAGCATCGATGAGTTATTTAAGCGATAAGCCAATGCTCTCACGAAATGAGAGAAAATGAGAGAACACTGACACGATTCATAGCGAAGAAGCAACAATGCATTGAGTTAGCATTGATGGAATGTCAAGAAGAGTGTCATGCATGAGAAAGTGGGACACTACTATGAAAATTTCATTAATGCCTACGTTAAAATTTCAGTGTTTTTGTCATTGATGACTGCTCGCTAACGAATCGATGACGTTTCTACTGGGCATACAAGTGTTATGAGAATTTTACCAAACTACTGGTTTCCCTTGGGTGTAGGTGTGTACATTCGGCCAAGGAACTACTTCGATGACTCATTGAGAACTTCCTTCATTTTTCCCAACCACAATTTCTGATTGCAAAAAGAGACCGCCAGCAATGATTCTGTGCTGTGCGCTACTCTACTTGAAAGAGAAATTGAAAATCCAAGCACACACAGAAAACAAAAAAAGAATTCAAATAAAGCCATATCTCATCACATGAGCCATAGTCCAGATATGAGAGTACATAAAACGGAGTAGTTGCCATTTCGCTGTGTAACTAAACGTGCGGTTATTGATTTCGTACGATTGGGGTTGGCTAAAACTTCGAATCGTTACATCGATAGCTTATACGCTCGGTTGGCTGCACACACACACACACTGACAGCGGCTATTTTCAATACAATTCCCTCCATAAAGCTGTCAACCGGTCGCTCGTCAATGTGCCTCCTGTCCCAAGCACTGGTCGTAGTCCAGTTACGCTCTTCTGCACGACTTCATTGCGGCCGCCACACAAAGTGATGCGAAAAAAAAAGTATAAATTCAAGCTGACCGAACTTTGACTCCATTGTGTTGACCTCTTGCTCTAAAGCTGAGTTATATACATTTTTTTTTCATCTTCTTCTTCTCTGCGGTTTAGTGGTTAAAATTCCACTTAGCTCTGCTTCGAATTCGTCTATTTCCGATTTTAAGCAGCGATTATTTTATTTTGCCCTCGACCGTTGGCTGTTATTTTCCGAATGCGCGCATCTGGAAATTTATTTGATAACATATTGTTGACATAAATTGACATATTGAGAATTTGAGGATGTGAAATGTGAGTGGAATTTTTGTTTTCCTGCGGCGAGTCCTTTGTGCAGCGAAATAGAATTGTGTGGGTACAAATTTAGCTCCATTTGGCGTGAGTTGGATATCTGAATACTGAATACAACTTGGAATTTTTACTCTGTTAATGGAGACACATAAATGGTTTTGCAATTCAAAAGAGTTGATAGAAAAAGGTTAAATTAAAGTACATATCGACAAAATGACAGTAAATTTTTCTGATGGCAGGTCCGCCATTTTTTTTTAAAAAGCCTGCCTCAAACTGTGCCTATTTATAACCCAACATGTGCATTACAAATAGATTTTCTCAGTCTTTCCTCTGCTCATTTACAACCCATTACCAACACCAAATCCAAAATATCAACGATATCCCTTTAATAAGGCCCAAGTAAATGCACTTTAAAAATGTTGGGGTGTGCCATTTTGTGAATTGTACCTTTTCACAATCACTCCTCAGCAACAAGTAAAAAATTACAACGAAATTCCTTACACAGGATCCAAGTTACAGAGCTTTCAAAATGTTTTGGTGTCAGCACTCTGCCCATTCATCACCCAACACCACATACCAAATTTCCGCGATATCGGTCACCATGAATTACACCGATTTAGAATAATATTTGCCACGCCCACCTCGAACGCCTACAGTTTATGAAATGTCATAAGCCTATGTCGAGTCCAATGAAATGAGGTTGATGTTTCCAATTGACTGTCAGCCGATGAAGCCGCTTTCTATCGATTATAGCTTTCCCCTCTAAAACATTCCACCATTTTCAATGGGAAACAAATCTTCCTACAGAAATTCGTCTAAATTTTTGTTTTGTAAGATTCCACAAATGTTCAACGTGGTTACTAACATGTTGTAAAACCAAACCAAGTAACTTAAATAAGAAAAAAATCATTGAATTCTACAGAGCCCAGTGGCAGTTTGTGTATGTATGTATGTACAAACAAAGCATAACTACACTTGTATCCTTTCAACGTGCTGTAGCCAATGGGAAAAATCCGAAAAATTCAAATTCAACCAACACCGCCCGCGCACCCATTCCCTACGAGACGAGCCTGATACCGGCTCACAAAATCTCTTTTGTGTTCACTTCTACACAAAAACTTGTCAACGTTCGTACGTACGGTCTTATGCAGTTTGTTTTTAGACACATTGCCTGGCTACAGGGGGAGGGGGCTGCGAAGGCGAGCCGAAAACAAGAATAAACGTCCAAAGGGTGTGTGTTTGTGTGTGTGTGTGAGTGGGTGTGCTACTGTTGTACACACTTGCGTACATACAAACGAGTTTACGACTTTAAGGCCTACGGCCTAAATGACTACCAAATATTATTTTAAGTTGAAAACAATTTTTGTTGTGAAAGTTCTTTTCGGGGGCGGGGGCATTTCTCCGAAGGCGCTCTCCTCCAACAAAATGACAAAATGAAATAAAAGAATTCAACTTTCTGCCTTGCAGGTGGTGGCTGGAGAGGGGGCATTTGTGCTTTGTTTCGATTGCCGCACACAATAGGGTTAGTTGTTTCTGTGGGGAGACGGAGCTTGAGCACGGGGTCGGGGGTTATGGTTTTCATACAATTGTTTTTGCTACGCTGCCAGAGGTCGACACTATCAGTAGGCACTTTTGTGTCTCCAAAATTAAAGCGAGCGTATGCTAGTTGCTGCTGACTGGTCGGTAACTGGTGGTTGATGACGGGGTGCTGCTCTGTTGTTGTACTTTGTAAATGGTAAAGGGACAACTTTTGTACTCGGTCTGGTTGTAAAATTTAATTGTCGCCAATTTTGTGGCAAAAGTTTTGTGGATCATCAAAATATGAAATGGACGCAGCAGTTACTTTAAAGTACAGTTGATATTACAATAGGAAAATACATTTTTGAGTAAGTAAGTATATAAAGTAAGTATATTTGATGATTTTGTAATCCCGTTTGTAGTTTTTCATCACACTTTTCCACGCTTTCATTAAGTGTAATCCACTTCGAAACTTTTGTATGCAAGTATACCCCTTGCAGATAAAAAAAAGGTAGAAATAAGAAGCTTGAAACTTGATAATATCATAATTCTTGCTCAAAAGTTGATTGTTCTGACAGCCAAATGACACATTCAAAGGGAAATTAAAAGTTTTCCGAAAGATTATCACCGTGTGTGCGAGTGTGTGTGTGTGGAGAGTGTGACGACTGTGATGGCTTTATGCTGGCATTTGAACGTCCTTTATATCTTTATACTTTATTCCTCCCTTGGCGCTCTTTGAAAAGGAATTCGATTGCCGACCCATCCGCCTAGTGTTTCATTCAATCACACACACACACACACACACACACGGACACAGCCACAATCCAACGTACACAAACAAACTAAACGGTCTTGTCACTTTGACAACACTTTTGTAATTATGGTTGACATTTTTACTATCATCACCACATCACCACCCTACCGTCCTGCTTCTTTGTACTAACTAACCTAGTGCATTGTTAGACATATTCACACACACAAACTCACATACAGAGAAGAGTGACAAACAATTCTGGTGGATTAATTTCCACTACACGCTCCTCTCTTTGACCACTGCCTTGCCTTGGCATAACTCAACTTAATGATGTCTCCAGTTGTCCTGTGTTGTGACAAATGCTGGCATGATGACAACAATAGTTTCATTTGAGTATCTCCATTGGTGTTTTGTTGTGGCTCTTTTCTTCCATCCAGACGGCACGCATGTGTGTATATATGTGTGTGTTAGTAGGCCATTTTCTGCTTCTTAATAAGTACATAGAAATTTATGTACATTGTACATATTGCAATTGCATTTGGCTTTTGTTTCACTCGGACTCCGGCCTGTCTGTCTGTGTGTGTGTTTGTGTGAGTATCTGGTTTATTTACGCTGCTTATGGAAAACATTCATTTGTTTTTGTTTACTCTTTCGTTGTGTCAATAATAATAATAAAAGACATCAATTTTGATTAAAGCATATTTTGTTCTTGTGGAACTAGTACGTAAGTGAAATCGTAAATTTTGCATTCTGGGTTATAGTTATGTCCGTTAACAATAGGATAAAAGTTTTGTTATATTCCGGTGGTGGCAAAAAAAATGTTTTATGTGTTTCATAGAGTTGTTAGAAGTATCCTGAAATGGGCTGTATGTGGAAAATATGAATACAAAATTAATTGGAAAACGAAATTATTGAAAACTTTGGATAAATATCGAAAAACTATCGATAACTTATCGAAAAACTATCGATAACATATCAAAAACTATTGATAACATATCAAAAACTATCGATAACATATCGAAAAACTATCGATAACATATCGAAAAACTATCGATAACATATCGAAAAACTATCGATAACATTTCGAAAAACTATCGATAACATATCGAAAAACTATCGGTAACATATCGAAAAACTATCGATAACAAATAAAAAACTATCGATAACATATCGAAAAATTATAGATGAAATATCGAAATATTATCGATAATTGTCAAAAAATCTACGATACAATACAGAAAAGTTATCGATAAAATTATCGAACAATTGCCTAAGAACTTATCGTAATCGCATGTGCAGGGCATTTCAGCGTCCATCAAAATAATTCTCTTGCAAGTTTTTTGTTTTTGTAATCTTTTTTCTATTACAAAAATATTTGAAAACCGTTTATTGCTGAAGCCACTTCGGCAAATGCCAACATTGAAAAATGTTTCTCTTGCAATTTATTCAACAGTCTGCAAGTATTTGCATTTCTTCTTAAATAAATGGGAATATTTTGAAAGCAAAAACTAAGAAAGAAGAAAAAAAAGCAGACAAATATCCTGAAATACTATTTTTCCTTTTTTAAGTGTCTACAAAGGACACAGACAGCCAGAGATTAAAGTGATTGTGTGAGAAATTATTGGACTTGGCAGTGCAGAGGGACAACATTCGTTTTCAATTCATTTCTTTTGTCTGCCAATACCAACTCGTTGTCGTGACTCGTTTGTATTAGTCTGTCTGTCTATTTTCCATTCTTTTTTTATTATTTTTTTCTTCTACTTCTTCGGTTTCTCTGCTTTTATTTCAATCCTACTCCAAATAGAAACTAATTTCAATATCTTAAATTCGAATATGCAACGTTGAATCACGTCTTCTGGCCAATTCATTTTTTTCCACACTACCACTTCTTCGTGTAGGATTGCTTTGGTTTGTCTTGGGCTTGGATTATTTCGACTCCATTCGAAGAGTTCATAAATTGCTTTGCTACCCTTCCGCTGGCGGAGATTTTTAGCTTAGACACTATTTGCACTCACAGCTATTTGCTCAGTCGTTACTCCAAGGTACTGCTCTGGCTATATTTATATGTACTTGTATGAAGTTCATTATTGCATTGCCTAGAAAATGGATAGAGTGCATTATTGCAGCGTAAGGTGGATATTCGTATTGTATACGGCCTGAATGGTATTTTATTGAAAGGTTTAAGGATTTACTCGAAATTAGTTTTATTTATAGTCAAGACCATATTTCGTCCGAGAAAATATTTACAATTTTATGATTAAAGACAATTCGCTGAGAGTATGCAATATTTCTTAAACATCAAATTTTCCTCCGTGAGCATCCATTCGTTTTGAATTGAGTATATTCTTGTTTGTTTGTAATAATTCAACATTTTTCGTACACTGAAATAAAATTGCTTCTGTCTTGCTCATATTCAAAGCGAATGCTTATTCTTTTGATATTAACAATGTCAAAAATTCTTGCTTGTCATATCAGTTTTACGTTTTTTCATATCAAATATGTTTATAGTAATTGAAAAATGTCAATTTTTGGTTCGGTGTAGAAAAATGTTTGTCAAAGTAACCAACTTGGTTTTGCTTTTCAACTTTTGCCGAATTTTCCCTGAAATAGTTCTTCAAAATGAACTTTCCTTCATCACTATTATTATTATTATTATTTTATAGGCAAAGAAAGCGTCTTTACAAACTAAAATGTACTTTAACAAATTGCTAAAATACAAAAACCCTCGAACCCACGAAAATGTGAGCACATATTTGACATATGATTCGATTACTTGAAAGTTGACAAGCCACAACCGCAGTTAGAGCGAATGCAAAAACTTTTTGGAAAACTTAAAAAAGGAAATACAAAATATAAAAACAATTTGAAAATATGCAACCTCAAAATCAAATTGTGTCTGTATTCTATGTGACATGGAAACTGTCTTTCGTGGCATTCTTGTTTTATATATAAGTATGTATTTGTATATAGGAAAGGGAAATAAATGAACACACATATATGCAACTGCGGTATACATGTAAGTGGATGAGATTGGATAAAAGCATTGCCAAACTCGAAAAACCAAATTCAATACACTCTGTCAGCCGAGCAGAGAAATCCTTAAGGAAATTGTGAATCTAAGTGGTTGAGGACATTTTCAGTAGCATTCTAGATCTCTTTATTTGTGTGAATTGAGGTTGTCTTGCTGCAGAAGCACTTTGCCCGAATACGAACATAAGAGGAGTACGGCAGTGCGTGGAGTAGGGGAAGCCAATGTACGTTGTATTAAGTTCATCATTCACACAGGCTAAAAGCAATATCCGGGCAAGTTGTGAATTGAAACATATGAGACTACACTATGACACAACTACTACTATGAAGATGAATTGCTATGTCTCAGATCAGTGTGGTGTTTAGTTTTCCTTTGATTTTTAAGTAAATTTCTTTCGACTTCAAAATACACAGGCATGCACATGAATAAGTTTTATTGCAAAAATGCTGAAATCTCTTTTAATATTTAAAAAGAAAAACTCAGCAGAGTAGAAAAAGATGCTGGGTAAATCTGCACAAGTTTTAATGTTCTTCCCAATAAAAGGATTGCATTTTCCCCGAAGTGGTGGCCATAATTCTTAGTAAAAATCCAATAAAAAGCTTACTCATCTATGTACTACCCACCCCTGAGGAGGAGTGGTAAACTTGCTGTCAGAGTGGTGTACTTGCTGTCGCTTTTCATTTCCTGTCTGTTGGCGAATAGCCGACAACAAACAATAATAAAAACAAAGCAAAAAGCAAAGAAAAATAATAAATACCATCCAAACATAGCAATAATAGTAGCAGCAAAACCAACAACAACAATAAGCAAATCCACAACAAACACCTCGAACAAGATGCTAAACGAAAGGTGCACTTGTGATGAAGTGCGTATTTAATGTCATTTCCGCTTCCTCTTCTCAACGAGTGAACGCATGTGAGCCTGGTGGATTGAGTGCGACGGCATTCTCAGCCGATGACAATAGCCCGCACGCACGCCACTCCATTGAAAACAAAATATAAAAGCAAAATCTACCACAATAACAACAATAGCCGCCATCATGTGAGAGTGGAAGATGCACACGACCAACAGCAAAACATCAACAGTGAACTTCAGTTTGTATGGGAAGTCTTTGTGTGTGTAGCTGGACGTGCATGTGTGCAATTGAAATCCATTTCGAGTACTACTCACTTGCGAATGCACCGTTACATGCTAAATGCTCTTAACACACAACGGACATACGCATAGAATGAAAATTATTAATAAGCTACAGGAATCAGCCACCGCAGCAAAGCTGCTTTTGCCAGTTACGGTTGGCGCCAGCCAAGTAACCCAGTGAATCGAAAGGAAACAAATGAAGGCAGGCAAGGTGTGTTGTGATGCAAAAATTATATGTCACTGGCGTATTACACCGTCGCACAAAAGTTTACACCTTTGCAAGAATCCCATATATTTGATTCTTGCAAAGGTGTATACTTTTGTGCGACGGTGTAATACGCCAGTGACATATAATTTTTGCATCACAACGCGTATGAGTAACATTATTATAATCGTGTCACTCATACGCCATGATTGCCTTGAGTGAAAACTCGTGTCGGACGGTGTAGCTATGCTTTTAATTCTGAAACGTTTTTAAGTCTCATCGGACATCTGACAAACACTGGTGCTTTCCATATGCAAGGGAATACCATCTAGAAATAAAGCTAACTAAGCTAAACCATTCTCATTGGCAACACTTTCAGTTACAGAGCAAAGCATTCCAAACGAGGCAAAGAACAAACTTCGAGTATACTAGTGGCACTATATGGACATTTATGGTCTATGTAGACCACAGCGATGGCACTCTAATCAAAGCGACGAATATTTACAACTTCTTATTTAAACTGAATGATTGCAAAGTTTTTTTCTTAGTTCGGTTGTTCAATTTTACAATTGAAAATGTGAAGAGTACGACATGTCCTTAATTTAATACTTATCAATTATATTACTTATCCATATTAATTAAATAATGTATTTGAACACATTTAAAGACCCAAAACCACAATTGAAAATAATTATTCCGTTAATTAATAATGATGAAAATTATTTTCCAAAATTTGCCTGATTAAAAACGAAAGGGTTTCTAGCAGTCATTAGTCACTTGTGCGATTTCCTTAGTTCCTTTCGTAAATTATTGTGGCAGAAAATGGCTTTTATCTTTTGTACTCTTCGCTTTATGATTGTCATTTGAAATACATTTTCAATCTATACCAGGTTAGGGTTGCCACATGGACGGCATTTTAATTCTACATCAAATTTGAGATAAGTTACTTCGAATTCGAGTTGGTAAAAAAATCATTTTTTTGTTTTGGAATTCACACTTTGCTAATGTGGCAACCCTACCTCGCCTACCTCCCACTTTTGATGTGTTTGTGGTAAAGCATAATCTAATTATAAATGGTCTATGCATAGAGAGAGAGAGAGAGAGAGACAGACAATTGTTGTGCGGCATTTGTGTGCGGTATCTAAGGCAAAACCACAAAATGCACTTTAGCCATATTGTAGCCATAACATTTTTGACAAAAGTATCCAGTGGCTGTTCTTCAATTGATGTTCGTTCAAGTGTGATTAGGCTGAAAGCTTTCAAACCGCATCTTCAATAAGGCTTTTGGTATTGACCGTAAGAAATTTATGAATTTGGAAAATTAATCTCAGGCGATCGATGTATGTGTGCGTGTACAGATGGAGATATTATTGCCAAAAGAGATTACAAAACCTTCTATTCTACTCAGAATATAAATTAATTTAAACTGAATTTTGAAACCAAAAACACACACACAAAGGGCCCTTTGACATCATATGTATGCCTCTGAAGCCTATTGAAAAGTGACTTCGTGCCTTTGGAGTTACTTCTGGCTTATTTTCAATTACTTTATCGAAAAAATTGTATTCCCAATTTTTTGGATAAAAAAATAATTTTGCCGAATGTGGGAAAAAAAATAACAATTGGAAATTGTGTTTTTCTTGCGCGAAAAGTGGTTGGCAAAAAAATTAATTCAATTGAAAGAATAATATATGTAGCAGATTTTATGAAAACGTACGTACGTTCGTATAAAATATTTTATTGTTTATTTTGTATTTGCTTTTCTTTTTGTGTTATTATTATTGCCGCTGTTGTTTGTCGTCGTTATTGTTGGTATTTTAACTTTTGTTTTTTTTATTGGCTTTGGCGAAAAGTTGAATGCTAACAAGCATGCAGCTATTTCATGATGGCATTTCTGTTTCTACCATTTTCATTTTCGTCTTTCTTTTATTGATATTTCAGTGCAATAACAATAAAAAGTGGAAAGTAAATAAAAAAATATTTTTGGTTGGTCGCAAAATTCATGCGGTCGGGATGGTTGGTGGGTTGGTTGGTTGGTTGGTTGGTTGGTTGGTTGGTTGGTTGGTGGGTTGGTTGGTGCAAGGAAAGAGTTATTGTTTCTGGTAAGGAAACGTCAAGCCATAACTCGTTTGTTGTTCCATTTAAATTAAAATCAAATCGTTTTTGTCCCAATAATTGAAAGGAAACTTTCAGACCTACCCGATTTCAGTTCTGTTATTATATGTGAACTTCCTTTAAGCCATTTTCCTACACATACTTAGGTACTCACACATCTCAATGGACAAATTCAGTAAACAAATAACTTCACTTGTTAATAAACTGTCCGATAAAGCCATTTTTTTCCAAGTGGGGGATTCCAGGTGCCTAACTGCCTAGCCTGGTATGAACTCTAGTCATGCTTTATCAGCGCCTTCTTATGGAAAAATTCCAAAATACCGTTCGAAAAGCTGTAGCTATCCCGTACTGAATATGTATTTTCAAGTATTGCTACCTGATGAAATCGTATCTGCCGAAGACACTACTTTAACCAAGTCCCTTTTGAGAAAGTTCAAAAAATCCAGCTCCTAGCTCACAAAATATGTATGTGAACTGGAAGTTCTCAAAGTCCACTGGAGGAGAGCCACTCTTTGGTTAGCACACCAACAGCTGCGATGGGCGCACAAGTTTGCAGCTTCCTTGGTTCGATTGTTTCGATGGTCATGGTAGCGTAGGACATACTTATATTTGTGGCTTCTGGAAGGTGAAGACAGACGTCCGGACAAATGTTGTTCTGTACAATTTCCCTACGGGAACAAAACCAGTTCGATTCCAATTCGGTCACCTTTATATGAAGGCAACCGGCAAGGGGTCAGTCGACTAAGCTACGCCCATTTCTAAGCTGATAAAAGCAGCGCAGGGCAGTTCGTTATTAGACCAAAACAAACACGATAGAATTAAACGATACCAGAATGCCGTCGAAATTACTCCTTGACTACCTCCAATGACAACGCAATGTTAAAGTTGCCGGTTATCTTCATATAGAAGTGACAGAATTGACACTGAACTGGTTTTTTCCCATAGGGTTTACTCCGATTAAAAGCCTCGAAGAAGAAAACATACAGAAAATTAACAGATTTTGTATTTTTACAATTTTATTTTTTGCAATTAAAACTTTTACATCCTCATAAACTTTATGGCTCTAGGTTTATTGTTTCTGGGCTAACTGACCTTGTTTTCAACAAAAACCAAAAAAAAATAATAATAATACGCGAATGTGTATAGCTTCACGCAGGCTTTCTAGGAAAAAAATCATTCTTTTTTTTCCTTTTTTTTTTGTTATTAGTAGCAGAAAAAGTCAACTTGTTTCCTATGCCACACAGTGGAAATACATTTCGCGCATATGCTTTCGATCATAAAAATATTCTATCACTTGCCACTTCAGCAACAAATGCAATCGCAGAACAAAGGCACACGCACAAAAAGCATATGCCTCACACTCGGCCACACTTTTTCAATTACCAATCATGCAAAAACACACAAAAACGATAATAAATATTTTTACGAGTGCGGAAATTATATAAACACCAACAATTGGCAATATTTTCACACCCAAGTCGATAAAAGGAAAGGAAGAAAAAGGAAGGAAAAAATACAACAACAACCAAAACGAAAGGAAACAAAAATCGAAGCATAAAAATAAATGAATAACTTCTGAGGTGGCAGAGAGAAACACACACTCACACACACGAAAACACAAAAAACAAAACCGTTCAAATATGGCGCCAATATTTGAACGAGAGCTTACTTATATGTGTGTTTGCGCTTCTGTGTCTGAACACACATTAAAATATAAGCATTTCCTTTCGGTGTGAAAATAAAATAAAAAAACAACAAAAACAAATGCAAAAATCCCAAACCAAGCCAAATTTTCAAGTTGGTTTAAAAGTTGAACGCCATTTAACACGCAACTCATACCTGCCACACAACCGCTGTTTTATGCAGCACCTATAACAGTGCGATAAAAATCGCAGCGCATACACCTTAAGCAAACGGAATACGCACATTTCCGTTTCCTTTTCCCGTCGGTATTCACATTTGCGGCACCTTTGCACCCACCTTTGCTCGCTCATCCATCATATATACACAACCATTGCTCACCTTTCTGACGACGAAAAGACCATGTTTAGAAGATTAAAGGTGAAGGAGAGAAAATCGAAGCGGTAAATTGTTCATGCTGCAAAAAATTCCAAATCGATGGCACACATAATGTTTCCGGCACTCTCTGTCAGATAGCGCAAGTGGCATTTGTATTACGCTTCTTTTCATTGGATGTATTTTGTATGTGGGTGTGTGTGTGTATGTGTGTGTGTGAGTGTGCGCATGGGTGTTGGTTTACAATAATGTATTTATGATTTAAGTACTTTGACTTGCGAGATTGCGACTGCTCTGCCTGCGTATTCACGATGATAATTGAAAAAGGTTTCCGCCGTACATAATTCATTCAGTTGAGGCCCCTGTCACGTTGCGGCAGCTAAGCCCACATGCTGATTGAAATTTCACTACACAGCTTTGGTCGTATTTGCTTTCTTCTTCTTCCAATTTCTGTTTAAATGTTATTTATTTTTCTTTTTTAGCTACTCATTCAATCACTCCAGCGCCCTCACACCTTGGAGAATTTCGTTTAATCAGCTAATTTAAAATTCCAATTCATTAAATTGGAATTCATACCCACGCAGCTTATTGCCTTGTGCGAAAGTTCCTTCAAGCTTTCTATTCTGTTCGGTTCGGTTCTTATTATTATTTTTTTATTTTATATTTTTTTGCTTTTAGGTTATAATAAAAATTCATAAGCAATCAATAATTCATTTCGTTTTCGAAATTGTTTTTTGTGGTTATGGCGAACGAAGTTGAAATTTATTACAATTACAATTTAGGCAGGAAATTGAGATTTTCCTTGAGTTGTTGTTGATTTCTTTTTTCATTTCATTCTATTTGTTCCATGGGGGATAGGTGAGTGAGTGCTTTGATGATTTCAAATGATAAATTGTTCAATCCAGGAAGTCAAAAGGTGAGAAGATCGATATACTTATATGGACAGAGAATATTTTAAATGAAAATTACTTTTTTTTAATAAGTATTTTCTATTCATCATAATTTGGGTTTCATTTGAGCTGGGATAGGCTATATTCGTCAAACTACACACCAGTTCTCTAACCAATCTAACGAAAGCAATGTTATCATTCATGTGTTTCTGATCTAACTTGACACAACGGTTGTCTTTCCCTAGTTCGTTGTCTCGCTGTAGCGTCATACACATTTTAGGTAAGATTTAAATTCAACAAGAACAGTAGTCCAGGAACGGTTCTGTTTGTTTCGTTAGTGCGGTCGGCTCGCCCTCCTGGGGTGTAAAATCCTAACTTCTGAAAGGGTCATAAAAATTTTAAGAAAAAAAAACAACAACAAATAAATAAAAAAAAAATTCTTTATGGCCACTCTCTGGCCAAGCAATGAGAATAGCTAGCTAGCCATGAAAAATACATTATCACTTCCCATTATAATTGCATCAAGAAGCTCGGCCTAAACCCTTATATAGGCTGATGTGCCAAATTATTATTCTAACTATTATTATGGCCTTTATTGCCTCCCACTTACCCGATTTAGATAAAACTGTGGACCCAATACAATATCCAATGCGAATTCGAAAAATTGTTTTCCTGGGTTGGGACAAAGAACATGAGGGGACATAGAAAGGGGAAATCCATGAAGTTATCAGTTAAAACAGACATTCCTTACAGAAAAATAATGGTATATTGAGTTCAAGAGATAGTCAGAGCTGCTATATTGTCTAGGCCCTAAGTACCACACTCATAATACATATTACGTACTAAGCAACAGATTTTTAATAGTCACGAGTTCAGCTTTTCTCCCGATTTTGTTTTTTCTTTTTATTTGAAATGTCGAATTTATATTAATTATTTTCCTTAAGATAACTTCTGACAATTACAAAAAATAATAATGCACACAACCAAATTCCATTTGCTACTTCCTGACCATTTTCTCATTATTTTCTTGCCTTCACAATCGAATAAACTAATTAAATAACCTTCACCGACAAGTGCCTGCAAAATCTTTTCATACTTTGAGTAAATTAAAACGTAAAGGTGTTGCAGACCGGCTGAGATTGTTTGCTCCATTTTCATTTGGAAATTTTTGTTTTTAATTAATAAAAGTAAATAACTAAAATTGACTCAAAATGACAGTAAATTAATTTCCAAACGCCCCACAAAATGACCCCAAAAAAGATGCCAATTCAAATAAACCAAACCGTTTAAGGTGAAGACGAAGACTAACCCGAAGAAGAAGTAGAAGAAAGCGCCGCAAATATTCAATGAAACACGTAAAAAGGAAACTTTTATTTAAATGAGCAAAAGGAACAATGAAGGCAAACAACAAACCCAGTGGCTAAATGCAAAATGCCACTCAAAAGTATAGAATGTAGAATTACTGCGAATACTTACAAAGAAAAAAAAACAACAACAACAGCAAAATTTCCATTTATTTCGTAACTAATTTGGATATCAAATTTCATCGAAGGTTGACTGAGGCGGGCCAATTGTACACAGAGAAAATTAAATTCATGTAATTTTTTTTTTTAAATATACAATTTATACAAATTATAATTTAAATTTTTTTAAAAATTTTTTAACAAATTTTTAGACTTGTTTTAAATGAAAACATTTTTTTTATTTTAAAATTTTTTTTTCTATTAAAATTTTTTCCTAATTTGTCACTTTTTGTAATTATTATTAAAAAATTTATTTTTAAGAACTAAAATTCTGGTTAATTTCATGTATTTCAATTGTTTTTCTTTCAGTGCCACGCAACAGAAACTTTCATTTGCCATTGGCAGATCAATTTAAAGGAAAATTCCAAATGAAATCTTGATTAAATTCTATCAATTTCCAAATTGAAACCGAACCGAACATTTCATATTTCAAAAAGGCACGCAAAAAGGAGCAAAAGGAAGAAGTAAGTAACAAAGGGCAACCACCGAAAAGTCGAAATGACATAAGGACTTCACTGTGCTGTGTTATGTTATGGCAAAAAGTATTTCTGAATTTGCTTAAGCTGAATTCCTTTAAGTCGAAATCAAAATTGTTGATGAGTTACTTTTGTTTTTGACAAGCGCGGCACGGCGCCACAGTCGCCCCCCACTTTTGTGGTATTCTAATCCCAATTTAATTATATTTTGAATTTTAATTAAATCCCCAAATGGCGTGCACGCAATGTAATATTGGTTACAGGGCAACCCAAACGCAAAAACAAAACCAAAAACACAATTTTAGAATAAAAATAAAAATAAAATACAAAAACAATGAGTGGAAATGCGAAATGAAAATTATTTGTTAATGTTTTGTCCGTGCGTGGGTGAGTATTGATACCAAAGAAGTTACCACATGTTACTAAATTTATAATTGACATTGTATCGGATTAGCTTGTCTTATATTTGAACAAATACTAATTAAAATTATATTTGATGTGGAAGTGCCCAATAAGCACTGTGACAATAAGTATTTCTCAACTCGCTTTTGATTTGATTCATGGGTGAAATTCCGTGTATGTAATTTTGAGCATACACACTCAAGTGGTGAGAAAATCTAAAAATAGAATTTTCGGTTCGGACAGTATAGAAAAATTTTCGAGAATTGAGCAAGTTGAGGACAAGTTGAGGATTAGACTTGAAGTCGAGGGATCCTCTTTTGTTGAGAAAGCCACAAAACTCCAGTTGAAAATTACGGTTGCTCAAGCCTCAACAGTAGCCCTTTCCTAATACCGTTGACTGCAAGTGAGCCTCAACTTGATTGTATGTGCAAATGCTGACTGGGTGGCTTTTGGCCAATATCATTTAATTGGTTTTGAAGCCTTAATGTCAGTCAATCGTTTGTTAGATCGTGGAAAGGCTTTTCATAAACGCTCCTTTGCCATTGCGAGAAGAGGTTGAGCTTTTTATTGTTTCACTGTCCAAGAAACTTGTATAAAGAGGAAGTACCTTGTACCTTTCCTTAAATTAAATACCAAAACAGTTTTATTATCATTTTTTTAATAAAAATTTCTTGTTAAAATGACTGTATTTGAAAATGTAAAAATCTTTTAAATGCAATTGCAAAATTATTTACTTCGCATCACCTACACTCAAAGGTCCTATCAATTATAATTGGTCTTCTTCATTCCACTTCACCATTCAATCTTCGACATTCATTTCGCATACTTATTGGTGAAACAGAAAAGAAAATGCAAGTACTTAATAAATACAAGCAAAGTGCGTTCGTTCGTTTCTACCCTTTCTCTTCCACTTCATTTTGCCTGGCATTGCCATTTCACCCCACTCCCAAACTACTTGTATTCATTCCGAGCTACTTGCCACGCACAATCAAAAGTAGAGTATAAAAGTACTTAATAAGCTTAAAGAACGATCAACAGCAATGAATAAACTTCATTTGCACGGGTATTTTATGAGATTTTAAATCAGCTGCCTTCGAAGGAGGAAAGCTGCAAGCAAAACTCCGCTTGCTGTGCATTGTGTGTGTGTGTTCTTATGTCTGCTGTTTCATTATTATTTTCTGTGTATCAATTTTTTGTTTCCTTCTTTAGTTTTGTATGCTTGGTGCATTTTTGCTGTTGGCAAAAAAAAAAAATAATAAATACCAACTCAGTAGATCCTTCTGCTGTTCAAAATAAAGCAGTAAATAAAGGAGGAGTTTTGCCTGCTCCTCCCACCCCGCAACATCATCTTCTGCTGCAAAATAATATATGAAATTCAAAATGTTGCAAATTATAACTCACGCTTTGCGGACTTAATTTGTTGTGTAAATCTTAACGCTCCTCCCCCAAGAGACAGTGTAGCTGGGTTGAAGCGACGAAAGCAAAGGCGAAAATTCGGTGCGATAAAATGTACAGTAATATTTGTACGAAAGCATAAAAAAAGACAAAAGAATCTTCTGCGTGGGTGTGCATGTTTTTGAATAAGTGTATGTGCGTGTGAGTTTGTGCATGTATGCATGCAACGGAAGGGTATTTTATTACGTACATTATTTCACATTCTATTACGACTAAAAAACATTCGTTGCATTACTGTGCCATTGTGCCTATTCACACACACACCGAAGAGTTTCCTTTTTTTTTACATCTACTACTTCTGCTTCTTCTAGCATCGTCTTTATCCACATGGCATCGCTGTCATTGTGCTGCTGCTGCTGTTAGTGAATGTTGCATGTTGCAAAATATTCGCTTAAGAATTCCATTTCTTTGGGAATTTCTCTGTCTGCCTGTCTGTCTGTCTCTCAGCTGCAGCAACAGCAGCGCCAAAAAGTATGCTACCCTATGACTCTCTGTTCCGTGCTCCACTTGCCTATAAGTGGGTTAACGTACAGTGCCGTGCCGTGCCGTGCCTTGCTCCTAGCTGCTTCTTATTCTCTTGTATTGTTGCTTAGTTGCACAAGTACTGCATGGAGTGGAGAGCGTTGAGTGCCGTGGAAAAGTAATGCCACATCGCGCACAAAATGCATTTGCCGTGCGCAATAAATGAAAGCATTTCACTTTTCGAGTGTTTTACATTTTATGCGCTTCAAGTAAATTGCTGAAAGTGGCACAAACTAAACGATATCAATTTCGAGAGTTCAGTTGAAGTTTTTCTTTGGCGTGTTGTTGGTTGAGCATTGAACAAAAAAAAACGTTGAATATATGTACCGACACAAAGATTTCGATTTTATTGGTTAAGTGCTCAAATGCAATAATAGCGCTGAAATAACTTCTTTGCTTGATCACAAATATTTCATGGAGATTACATTTCGGATAACTGGATTGGTACGAAAAAGTTGTGGAATCTTGAGAGTGTTTTAATCAGCTTTTCTACAGGAACCGAACAGCTGGATTCTGTTACTATGCCTAAAATTCAATGAAATCTTTAAAGAATTTCTTTTCACATCCTTCGAATGACTGATTAATTTTCTTGTGACTGCGTCTGTATTTGTCCAATATGAGTTCTATGTCACAAGAAGATTCAAACAATGTCTCACCTGTCCCAAGTAAGTTATATTGTCACTATGACAAAGGTATTTTTCCGAACATTTTTTGGGGGTTTGGCCTAATTGAAACCAACCAATTTTTTTCATTCTATCAACTTTCGGGTATATACTTTAGTCTCAAATATGTATAGTGGCACATGTACAAACGCCAACATGCCAACAACATGAGCAGTAACTGCATTTTATATGTAATGACAATCGTTGACGATGCTGCATGCAACCAAGCCACGTCATACTGACAGTGACACGCAGCAGGATTAAAATGCAAAGCGACAGCATCTTAGAAGGATGCACAGGATGCCTGCTGGGTAGCTAATAAAAGCAAATTCTTCTTCTTATTCTTCTGCTCAACGGTGTACACCTATGCGCGCGATATGTGCACTTTAAGGAATTTTGTATTTGCATTTCTCTTATTTTTTCCCTCTCTCCCTCTCACTTCCCCTTTGCCATTTGTTAATGTTGTAAACGTAGCAGTAAGCTTAAGATAAGTGCGCGATCAGCTCGTTGCATGCAGGAAATTGTTAAATTTTTTCACGACATGCTCCTGCGGAAATTGTGTATTACGCTCGAAATGCAATTAATGAAAGTGAGATAGAGTTTGTTGGTGTATGTGAATGTTTGTGTACATCTTTGTGTGTATGCGTTTGAGTGTTGAGTAGAGCAAAGTCACAGGGTGCATGAGTAAAATTTGCCAAAATCCTGGGAGCATGCAATTGTCTTACAGTCGACCTTGCTGCGAATTTCGTGCATAAATTCACTTTGCACTGTTGTTGTCTGATATCTGCAAGAATTTCATCATAACTTAATGAACCCATCTTTTTTTGTAGATTTAAATGTGCTCCCACAAGCAACAGCATTTAAAGTGCCTAATTAATATGAAATTATATTCCCTCGCTATGACACTTAAGGCTTCAAATGAGGCCATAGGGTACTTGACTAGCGAATATTGTAATTTAACAAATCCGCATGGTTACTTTTTGCGTTGGCAATATTACAGCCACTGATTGATGACTGCAAACAAAGCAGAAAGTGGAACAAGTGAAATTGTATTGGCAAAGCACTTACCGATCCACCTACGGGTAAGTCTACAATATTTTTAATTTCATAAACTGCATATTCACCATCAAATCATCTTCATGAGCCTTCATTTCAAGTGCCTAATTCAGTTAGGTCCTTCGAAGTCAAAGTTCATTTTATCCTCTGAGATTATTGAGACATTAAAACCTTTCAACACTAGCAAGTGACCATAATGAAGACTAATAAATTCTGTAGAAGGCGTTAAAAGCAGTACCCGTATCGAATTTATGCATTTTGCAGTACTGCCCACCTGTTAGGCACAAGAACTGCTCATCTGTTGAACACTGAGTATAGCTGAGTTCAAGCATAAAATTGTACTTATGATTATCGTCGAAAGGACGAATCTTAGCAGTAACAAGCTTAGAAAGCCGCCATAATGCAAGCCACAGAGAAGTCACCAGCAAAATGAGTCAAAGAAAAATAATCGCCATCATCTCAATCGTCAGAGGGGGATGCGAACTTTTGCATAACTTAATGGAACACAAAATGACCAGAAACAATTCAAACTAATTGTTCATTAGAAGTGTGCTGATATTCGTGCCGGTTACTTCACGTGTATGTTTACTCAATTTTCGAACATTGACTTCGGTGCGTTTTAGGTGTCCAACGGGTGGAGACTTTTTTTTTGGAGACTTTTACTCAGAATTTCGCATGATAAAAAAGTTAGCTACTGTGTTTAGCTTTCAATCGAGCTAAAGTGATCTGTACATTTTTGTTCAAAGAAAAGGTTATGGATTAAAATGTAAACATGTCCAACGACTGGACAGGAGGCTCCTTCAACTCCTACCGAACGCGCAGCAGTGCATTGATCTCGGTAGTAATATTAAGAATTTGTACTTTCCCCCTGATCCATCAATGGTCTGGCCACAATTTTGTTGCAAGAAGTCAACTGCTAAAGCCTTGACACTTCGTAACTAACATTTTTTGAAGTAGAAAAAAATTTCAGCTGTCAACGTATGCACCATTGATATCCACTTCGTCTATCGAAAATTGAATATTCCTCCAACCACACACAGCCCCAAACCAAACGAGCACATACTTGTAGTAAAACTACGGACCCTCTAAGGAGGACAATTTGGGGTAATGAACAATTTTCAACTATTGCATTGTCTATTACCATCATCACTTTGGCAATAAATTAGCAAAAGTGCTAATTTAAGCATTTTGGCGGTAATTTTCTTAAATCACTTCAGTAAGCAACCAAAAGCGGGCAATTCAACACACAGCACAATGTAAATGCAAATGAAAATGAATCGCAAAAGTGCTAAATGAATGCACTTCCGCCGTTGAGGTGGCGGTAGTCGGGGCCACCTTGGCAAAAGAACAACAGAAAAGGTAAAAATGAAAAGAAAAAAAATAAGAAAAAGAAATAAAACAAAATAGCAAAACAAAGAAATTTTATACTTCCGGCTGCAGCAATTTTCCATGGCAGCGAAGTTGCCGTGGCGTTGGTTGGTTGAATGAATTCGAAACAAAGTTCGCCCTTCTTCATTCTGGCTGATGAAGGAAAATCCTTCCTATGTGCTTTCTACCAAAATACAAAATTAAGGATAATGCAAAATTTATAAAAATTTACTTTCGCTGTACATTTTGCAATTTTGTAGAGCAGCGAAAGCGCCAAAACAATGAACATAAAACAAAAGTGAGAGAAACGGTCTAAGAATTGTGTGTAATTAGTGCCGACGAATTACCAGCCACTTCCGGTGGGGCGGTGTTTCCAGCAGTTCGGTTGGCCGCTTAATGCGGAAAACGAAAAACGAAAAACTTAATTTTTTTTGTGGGTTTTCTGCAGCGCAATTAATGCACATTTTGTGGTTATGCGCGGAATTTCGTCTTGGATTTTCAAATTAGTTGGTCAGCAGTTTTAGGCGAATTTTCGCAAAAGCTTTGGAGGAGGGAAACATTTGTTGTGACATTATTAATTTATGAGAGTTTTTTTTTTAAACCAGAAAATTTCTTTTTACTGTTGTATGTGCCGAGTGCTTATTTGAGTTCAAGTGTAATTTTACATTTGCTAATTTCCGGTGAATTTAATCAAACTTTCCCAACTGCCCCCAACTCTACACAAGCTCAGTACTTTGAATGAATCACATTTGAGAGAACATCACATTGCTGCTTTAGTCGCTTCCTTGAAAAGCCAATCAACTGCTGACACTAATACGGAACAAGCTCTTTAAGCACAAATCCTCAACTCAACTCGTAGCAAGTGAAATTTGTATTCTAGTTTTTTTCTTCTTCATTTTTTGGGATTTGGTTGTTGTTGTTGTTGTTGTTTTTGTTTTTTCTATTTGCATTGAAATCCACAAAGCTCCATAAACAAATCACGAAATGCATTTAAACAGAAAATCCGGAATTAGACTCTGGCTAGAGCACCACTAACCGATGAGGCACGAGTGGCAGTGAAAGCTTAAGCAGCAGTGGGCAGCAACCGAAGTGGGTGGGGATGCATGGCGCAGCAGTCAGGGTATGCACACAAATGCTGTTTCGTAGTTAACTCACAACAGTTGGCCAACAGCGACACAAATTCTCGTAATGAAGAAAACGGAAGCAAAAAAGGAAAAGAAAAGTTTCCGTATTCTGGCAAAAGCAAAAGTATTTAATTATCAGTGTGTGTGTATGTGTGTGTGTGTGTGGGTGTGTGTGTGTGTGAGTTTCAAAAGACTATTATTAGCAGGAGAGTAAAAAGTTTTTGCCAAACTCAATTCGAGACTTTCGGTATGAGTTTCGTAATGAGTCAAGGGGCTGGAGTGGAACTGGAATTGAACCAAAGTGTTTTGAGCAATTGCAGGGTATATGCATGCAATGTGGATTAAAAGCTTATTTACTTTGTTTTTAATCTTTGATAGGGAAGAGAAGATGCAATTAAAGTATTACATTGTTGCAGTATTTGAACGATCTGAGAAAAGTTCGCGAAGTACGACGACAGACAAAGAGCAAAGAAAAAGAAAATTCCTAATAAATTCAAATTTAATTTTAACATTACTCTGGCTTAACGGCACATACCTCCGAATAAAAACCAAACAACAAATTTTTTTAATTGAAAAATATTCCGAAAATATATGCTGAAATTGCAAAGTAAACATCAACAGAATTACGCTTATTTTCGTATGTTAATAGAATGGAAACGGGAAATGTTAACTTTCGCATACATATTCATAATTTGACTTCCGTTCTCAGAGTTTGCATAATCAGCATACATACTCTCAGACAGACATATACAATATACGCTAACACAAGTGTGCTTACACAAACATTGCATTAACATGATACATCCAAAGAGCAGCACATAGACGCTTACACATACACATACACACCACACCCACCACACCACAACGCCACTCAACCTGCCTCGTTGGTTGACTTCTCCTCATCTGCTTCTTTCAAATGTAAATTCGTATAATGAACCCATTAAGTCGGCCAAAGTTAGCTCAATTTCCATGCAGTACCTCCATGCTGCACAGATATTTTCATATTTTTTTAATGGCGAATTGTGCGAATTAAAAATATGAAAAAAAACAAACATTATTTTCAGCCTACACCCCTAACATCGAACCTTGTGAACTTTGCACAGTGTACTTTTTTGCATCACAAAAACGGTTTTAAAGAATTTACAAATCATGTCTTAATTGGAATCGAACTTTTCTGATTCCTATGTCATATGCCTTTTTAAAATTTTTTTTTCTAAGTAATCATGCAAACGATCGCATCTTCGAAATATTCCTCGTTTCGAAATTATTCTTCTTTCGCTACTCACCAGTCCAGGCAACAGTTGCACAAGACACGATACATCATCCTTTCACTTTCACCCTTGAACTCCGGCTCAATTGCCTTTAGCTATGGTTTCACCAAAAATATACGAGCAATTACAACTTCCTAGGCACTGTTTTAGAAGGCATTGTGTGCCCCAAAAAAGATATTCCAACTTCGAGTGTTTGAAATGAGCTTTGACGAGAGTGGTGGCAAACTTTTCAATGCCTGAGGTGCGTGCTGCCATTGAAGTTTGGCCAGTGCGACTTAACACATGTGTGAAGGCCAAGGACGAACATTTGGAATGAATTACATTGAATAAGTAATAAGTAAATAAAATATAAATTTAAAAAAAGAATACTTTAAAGTTTTGGATTTTACTGTATAAAACGTGCGCAATAGTATTTACTTCTCTTTTAAGTATATACAAGTGTAACAAGAGACAACGGAATTTAAATTTTTTTCTGGTTTTCTTCATGTTATATTGATGGCAATGAAAACTGTTCTCAAATCATTTTGCAACAAATTCCTACGAATACAAAACGACCATAAAACCGATATCAACTATTTTACAATTTCATTCTTCAACTACTATGTGAAGTGAAAACTTCAAATTGCTATTGAAGTATATTATTGGCAATACATATATTTGTACAGCTCGCCTGAATTGAATTATTCCATTTGCAAAATTGCCACTCGCGCATAATACAAAAAAGGCAAATAGTTTATGGATTTTTGTTTCTCATTTTAAGATTCGAAAAAGTCCACTGTGCAGCGATGGCGGTTATATTCATTATTTGTGTCATTTTCCGAAGCTGCATTAAATTCGAGACTGTCACGCAGCAGACATGCATGCAAATACAAACACACACAGATGAGAAAAGTATTTTATTTATTCTATTTTATTTGCATATGTCTCCGTGTATATGTGTTTTACTTTTGCACAGTTGCATTTCATTATGTAAGTATAAATATATTTTTTATGCAGAAAATTTAAATGATAAAGTTTGTAGATTTTTTTCCTTAATTGTACATAAAAATTAATTAAGTACTTGGGAAACAAATTGTGGTTTTCACATATGACATTTCAGTCTTTTTGTGTGGCAAGAAGAAGATGTGGGATGGGCGGAACGTTCGGGTAGTTGCTTATCAAGTTAACCAGTTTTTTTTGCAGTGTAATACAGTCAAGCAGTGAAGATGTTATAAGCTATTTTCACAGCTTTTAAATGTGATTTCAGCAGTCAGAAAATTAAAGAGAATGTGTGTGTATTTACAGAAAGTGAAGCCAATGACACTAAGTTCAGAAAGCAATTCTAAACATATACTTTTTTAAGGGAGACTTGAGTAATTCCATAAATAAAGTTCTTAAAGAGACTGAAAAATGGAAATTAATTAAAACTTTCCAAGAAGCACCACGACTAGCCACGCCTGACACATTCTGTGCATTTAATTTGACTTGCGGTTTTCATTTGACACAACACCCACCTACGCCCAACCACAATTGTTCCTAGTCTCTGTCAATGAGGCTGCAACAACTGAACTGTATTCACTCAGCTAATTTTCAAAGAGCCCATTTGAAAAGTGAAAAATGAAATTCATCATAATCATGCAAAGGAGTGAGTGAGGCATGCCATAGCGTGCAACCGCAATACGCTTGTGTGTTTTCGAATTTTCCATTTAATTAGTTACTGCAACACTGAGATGAGAGTTCGTACGAGCTGGCATACAAAAAATTCCCGAAAAAGAAACCAAATGCCGCACACAATAAAACTTTCAAGGATTCGTCGGCGTACATCTGACAGCAGATGTTCACTCAAGTCATATGACAGCATAATTTACATGCTACATTTGCTCTCGAAAAGTTGATACCGCATTAAAAGGTCGGCGTGTAAGTGTGTAGAGGGGATGGGGCGTTTCACTTGGCGTATGAGTGCTTGTGACAAGGCCTTGTATACGCGAAACACACTCCATTGGCTTTGGGTGTAGGTTTAATGCAAAAATGAAAACTTTGTAAATATATAACGCGATTATAAGTGAATGTTGTGTGGTTGCTGTTGGTATATTTAGCGGCCTAAAGTATTTTTTGTTTTTGTTTTAACATTGACTTCGCAGAAGGGAAACTTCACTGCGGCTCACTTTTTAAGCTTATTTCATGTTATTTTGTTTTATTTCCAAAAGAGTTCTCTGGTCTCTTGGCAGCACCTATCGCTTCTCAGTTTTTAAGTAGTTTTCTTTTGGTGTATTTTTTGAAATGGAAGAAACAGTAGGTACTTACAAAATAAAAAATAAAAATCACTGTAAAGTCAGTACAAGTCGACCTGTTGTAGTTGTTTTGCAGTTGCTACTAATACTTTTACTGTTGTTCCTGCTTTTTTTTTAATCTTAAGCAGCTTTAAGTTATTTTAAGTCCTCAGTGTGGTGTACATTTTCCATTGTGTTTGGAAACTTCACCATTTCGTTAAGGCATTAATGCCATAAACCACTGCTTTGGTTGAGGGGATTTTTATTTCGATACTTTTCCGATGGTTAATCGAAATTAAATAATTTGCAAATTTAAATTTTCCATTCTCATCTCCTTTTCGCTATCAATCCATATCCAATCGATTTGCAAAAATATTCTTAATTTCTGTGTCTCGCATTTAATTCTCAACCCGTATTCACTGGAAATCGCTCAGATCAACTTGCTTTGCAAAGCTTTCCACAGTGCGGTTAACATGACGTACGTCCCAGAGTCTACACGATTTTATTTTTTCCTTTTTTTTTTTGTGTAGGCGCCTACTTACTTTGTTTTCAACTTTTCAGTTGCGAGCAGTCACTGTTAATACTGGAAAATTTTGGGAAATCATTTTTCTTATTTTTCTTTTTTTTTGGTTTTTTTGTTGTTAAGTTTTATGAGGCTTCGTCTGTCTGTATTGCAAGTCGCATATTCAGCAGGATTTGTTTCCCCTTATTACATTTTATTGCTTTAATCCTTGGAGAAATACTCGATGTGGGAAAAGAAAGTTACGGACAAATGTTAAATTTTTCTCCAGTTTTTCTTTGAGTAAAACATTTCAAAAAAAATTATTTAAATTGAAGTTTAATCCAAATGTGAAAATATTCTTTTACATACATTATTTTATTGAGTAAAAAAAAAACGTTCCCAAGCCAACTGTTCTTGTGTGTGCAGACAAATGCGATTCGACAAACATGGCCCCCGTCATTGTAATATTAATGTTATCTTCTAATTGACTGTAAACATTTAATAAGTCCACGGGATCTTATTACTGCTGCTTCCAAAACTCAAAACTCAAAAGTGTCTTCGAAACAGCCTGCCGCACTCATTCTCCTCCTTCGAGGCATTTGTGCTTCACGCCATTACCACATTATAATAGCAACTTCTACATTAACATATTTGAGTTTTATGCCGTCAATTTACCCGGAAACGAATGTTAATTTGGAGGAGGAGCTCATTTCCGCAAAGGTTCTTGTTGCTTTTGCCACTCTGCACAAACATGAAGACATCATTTGCTCTTCGGCAAATTCATAGCCATAGCTAGGCAATAATATTAAAACGCTTTCAGCAGTAATAACAGCTACAACAACAGCTACAACAACAGCAACAACAACACATTTCAACCACAATAATAATAACAATAATAACAATTGTTTACGTTATCTCTATGCAACAGTTTTAAAAGCGCTAGTGGCTCTATTCACCCACATGTGAGTCTATCAAGATGGGAACTGTAGAATGTTTTCTTCGCCTCAGATCTGCTCCTCCATTCCATTTTCTGTACGCTTTATTATTTGCTTATTTGCTAATTAAATTGTTGGAATATTAATTTATTCCAACCTCTTGAGATTTCATTCACGTTCATACCGAAGAACCTGCTACTTTCAAATGAAGCACCTTTTTGAGGTATGAGTGGGCCTGCTGGTTGGGATACCGTTAAATGTCATTACATGAAACGGTTCAAGACGCTTTGAAAATACGAAATAAACTGAAATTGGACATGTGTTAGGAGATAGTTGCTCCCCTGTTCGATCGATTGTATAAATTTAGCATGTGGAGTTTCTTCAAAAAAAATTAACCCTTCATTATTACTTTACCAAACCAGCATTTCACCCTCTCTGTCAATGTGGCCAATTCTCACACTAAATACCAATGAAATGATTTCATGTTAAATAATTAATTTTGGGAATGTTCGAAAATATTTCCAAAAAAAATACAACCAAGTACTGCAAAGCATTCGACTTTTTCATAAGCTTATAGTAATGTATAGTATGAGATTAATAATTACACCGTTCGACACAAGTTGGCAACCAATAAAAATACCACAGTCTCAACTATTCTTATTAAAAATTACTCATACGCCACATATAACAGATTGCAAAAAAAGTGTGCGTGCTTGAATCGTACTTGGTGAATTTGAAGATAGTAGAGATATGTAGGAAAACACTGAAAAGTATGCAGGATAGCCAGCAGGTTACTCTTACAAAGATATATGGAATGGAAGGAACAGGCAGACGAGATGGCTAGAGGAGCTTCTGCAGGCAATACACAGTGATTGATAGTATAGCAAATAGAGCAACGAACTGCAAATGGGCCCATAGACAAAACTGCAAAACGTTCCGACATCTATGGCCTAGACAGAACGTGAAAATAATAGCGGAAGTGCTTTCCCTGGACAGGAAATCACTTAGCATACTTACTACGCTTATCACTGGGCTCTGTGCCATAGGGGAGGTGTCACATTGTGCTGTGGGGATGAGGACGAACTGTATAACCTATACAACATTTACCCCGCCACTATACAAAGCGTCAATGAGCCTTAGGCTATCGGTTCAATGTGAACAAAACAGAACTGGCAGAGCATTCGAAGCACAAATTGGATCTTTGATAGACCAAATGTGCGTTGATGGTATAGGAACAAAATGAGATAGGTTTCACACATACATACATATACACAAATAGAAAAAGAAATTCACAAAAGATTATTAGAGCAGCACAAACAAATGTTTTGGACATTTTTAAGGGGGAATATCACTTGAGCAAGCAAAAGGAAACAGTCCAAGCAGGGCTTGCTACTTAAAAAATTTCCCCGATTTATCACCAGTGACTCATTTGGTTGACTGCCCACAGATTAGAATAGTGCACTACATGGCGTATGAGTGATTTCCATACAAAACAAACTCGACCAGACATTGGCATTTCTTTATGCACTTCTTTTTTAAACATTGTGCTGGCCATGGAATAATATGCACTATTTTTATTCTGGCACATTATAATGACACGAGAAATGTCGAAGCAGCGTAAACACTTTTAGAAATTCCAAGAATTATTAATTGGAACATGTCAGCAAACTTTGATTTTTATTCATTCCAAAACAATTTATTGGTCCGGTCATTGTGTATTAACTAACTATTGTTTATTTTCCAAAAATGTTATAGAATCAATTGTACTTACAGCACCGTTCGACAGAAAAAAATGCACATGACATGTATCGGCTAATTGGAAATATGTTGTTTTTCTATTTCCGAATAATACGAATATTCCTTCGCAAAAATCCATTATTTTGCTATCCATAATGTAGAAAAAATCCTATTCAACTGGTTTCATTTGAAGGGGTATTTTTTCATTTACGTTACAACTCCTTCATCATACACATTCGGCAATTCTCGAAACTATTTGGCTGATGGCCAACATCATAAGCAACAAAAGCATAACATTTTGTAACATCCAGTTTGACGTTAATTGGAAAATTGGAAAACTCATCGAACTAAAAACAAGGAGTAACCTTTTAAGTCCGATTTGGGTTGTTCACAAACAAGAGAATTTTTCGGTTAAATAATTATAATTAACTCAAATTGTAGAGATTGTAAAAATAGAGGACAACTTAAATTATATGAAAAAAAACATATGAACAATCACCCTTCCTGTTGTGAAAACAATCAAATACATTTCCGGCTCAAATGCATACACACTCTTAGGGTCGATCCTCAGCTACAAAGATCCACAAAATACAACGAACATTTCACACGTGTGTTGTTTGTGCAATAACTCACATAAGCACACTTGACTTACACAAACACACACCTCAATAGCAACTACAATTGTCACGCTTAATTGCGGAAATTCTCACGTCTGTCAATATTTACAAATTGCACACGAAGCGCTTAATGAAATTTGGTGCTAAAATGACATTACAGGTAACGAGGCATTCGCCTCCGAAACATTCGCACCATTCGTTCGTCCTGACAGTAGGTAGCACCAGCACCAGCACGAGCGCAAGCACAAAACTCAATTTGTACCAAATGTGGCGGCGCAACAGACGAGGAGCATTTGTCACAAGGCAAATACCGGATGCCGGAAGCAACTCATTGACAGTGACACGAAATAATATCGCATGGGCAACACAAAAAAAACACATAGTTTTCCCATAAAAAAATATGGCAAAAAAAAGACGATAGCGATTGTGTCGTCTAGAAAATACCAGAAGAAATAATTTCGAAAACCAACATAAATTCCGGGTGACATGACAGTTGGAATAACTCTGACAAAAAAAAACATATAATAAGAAGAAGAAGAAAATACAGCCAAGAAATGTAAAACTTTTGCCACACCAAGTGGCAGTTTGGTTTCAATAGGAAAAAGTCAGGCAGTCAGTCAAAAAAAATTAAAAAAAAAAAAAAAAAGCTTCTACAGAAACATGACAGGAAAAAGTGAGTAAACTTTAAAATTGTCGCCTTCCTTCTGACATATCTGCTGGGCTGTTTGTCAGAAAACACTCTTTCGCCGCTTTTTTCCCCCTAGTTTGATTTTGCACCCTTAAGCTGATAGTATTTTTTATTTTCCTTTCCATTATTTTTTTGTTTAACTTTGCTTTGCTTTATCAGCTGAAAGCGACACAAATAAATCCGTTGGCAGACACGAAGAAAAAAACATGTTTCAAAGAAATGTGCAAAGAAAACGTACTGATCCGGTATCATTTTTCAAACCGCACTGTGCACCAACGTAGGGCAAACCCAAAACCTTCACAAAAAAAGAAAGGAAAAAAAAATGAAAACTAGAAAAAGAAGTTGAAGTAAAATAAGAAGAAGAGCAGAGCTGAGCTGAGCTAGCACACGGAAAGTTGTGCTGCGGCATAACTTTGTCGACACCTTTTGCAGTTGTGACTTGCGAATTGCATTCACAAACAAAGCCAGGTGGCCCGAGGGTGGCGGCGTAGTATCACCAGAAAGTTGTAAAGAAGCACACAAATGGGAGACGACAACAACAACAGCCACCGCAAAATATCAAGCGCAAGTGGGTAACAGCACACTGGCAGCAGTCGACAAAAGTCGATTTGCGGTTTCTCGTGCAACACCAACTTCAACGAAACGAAGGCGCTCTCGCGAAACTCCAAGTAAACAACAATTTCCTGCATTGCCAGGCATCGAGAAATTGTCGCTTCGTTTCTGCTCTGCTCCGTATTTGTGTTTCACCTTTTTCTTTGGTTGTGTTGCTGCAATTGTAAACATTGCTAACAACTTGTGAAATGTAAGTGACAATGAGCAGTTGTCATTGTTACAAACGCAAAACGCAAAACGCTTCAAAAAACCCAAGAGCAGCAAAAGAAGTTTTAGAATGCAAAAGTTTTTCGATTTAAAATGGTTTTTCTTCTCATTTTATTTGCGTATTTGTTGTGTGGGTTTTTTTTTTATTTGGAATTTGCAAAGGGTGACGTGACGCTGCATAACTTTGAAAACTCGTTATAAGATGACGAGAGCGCAACAGGTACAGCCAGAAATAAAATTAGTTGCACAACCAAGTAAACAAACAAAATGAAACTAATTAAAAAAAATATTAAAATTAAGTTGATCCTCACACTAACCACTTGAAGCAAAAAAAAAACGCGGCACTAATGAAATGAGTTTCCAAAAGTTATCAGTGAAACGTAATACACACAAATTTCTCTTTGTGGGTAATGTTGCACGCTGCCGAGAAGAAGTTGCCAGGGCAATATTATAAATTGTTTACTTTGCCTTCAGTCTGCCAAAGGTGGAAACTTTTTAATCAAAAGATCAATTTATAGAAGTGGAAGAAGAGAAGCGAAGACAAACGATCGCCTCCGTCAAGAGCAAATCGAGTGTAATTGAATTGAAACAAAGACATTGAAGAAATGCCGTTGAAATTACTTTATTCTAATACGAAGGCAAGAATTTTTTGTAGAATTTGTTAACTTAATTTGTATGAATAACAAATAGTAGACACTTCCCACTCAAATATGCACAATAAAAATGCCAGCCTACATACTACAAAGATGTTATGTCACATTTGAGCAAACTACGTTTTCAATTTATGCCATTCGAGCTACTTCAGTGGAATCGGTTTGATGCAGCGAATGAATAATTCTGTATTGTATCATGACTTTTTCCACATCGAGAGGCGTCTTGGAATAACAACAATTGCTGATGAGGATCTCGTGGCTAAAATCCGAAACACTCGGCCAAGGCTGGTCCAAAAATCTATATATAGAAAAGAGACGTGTATGTTTGTCGCGAGTGGATACGAAAACTACTGCACCGCTTATCACCAAAATTTATATCTGTGTTCTATGGGTCGTGAGTCGTGTTGTGGAATAGGTTTTGACAGGCCAAAGGTCGCGATCCCAAACAGTGTTGCCATATCTGCTTAAGAATGGTTATCGCTTGTTTTCATTTACATCTTACAAAAAGTCTAATTTAGCAAAACATACCATTAAATCATTGTCTCATGAACAGTGTTATCTAATACTTCTTTCTCATGTTAAAATTGGAACGTTTTTAAAAATTTCATACAAGAAAATAGAAAAAAAAAATATATTTATTTCACTTAAAAATATCCAAAGAGTATATTCACAGAAAAGTACACATGCCAATCATGCCGCGACAAAAGTAAACGTACAACAATTGCAAAATAAGAAGAAAAATGCTTTTAAAACCCTAATAATTTCGCGCCAATAAAAAGGCAGCAGGCATCAGCCAACTTTACAGTATTACTTTTACTTAAGAGGATTTTTTTTACACGTGCTCACTAAGGGCAACCTATATTCCATTTGCTGAGGCTTGTTGGTTTGCTTTTTGTGGACCTTTCATTTTAGACATCTTCTTCAACCTGACGTTTTATTTTGTCTTTTTTTTTGGGGGGTTTTATTTTTAAAAATATTTTACACAAAAGTTTTGGGCCACAAAATGCTTCGCTCTCTCAACACATACATTTAGTTTGCGGAGGCGACAACTTAGCTTATTTGGATTTTTCTGCACACACAAAATCTGAAATATTTTCTTTTGTATACTAGCGAAAGTTTAGTGACAAAGTGCACAGCAACAACAATGGTAAATAAAATTCAAGTAAAGAAAAAAAAAACATGTGACTTGAGCTGAAATTCTAGAACAGCATGTCAACAACCAGATAAGAGGTAGACAGAGGCAGCATCTACTAGTCATAGTAGCCTACAAAATGTTGTGCAGATAACGAAATATACAAAATGCTGACCACCAGCAAGTGGATTTTATAAAGATTTAAGCGATTGTCGTCGTTGGTGTTGAAGTAGTTTTGTGAATAGATGAGTGTGTTGTCAATAAAGTCAATTAAAAGGGAAATTATCGCTTGCTGCAGTGGAATTGAAGCTTTCTTACAAGAATTCTTTAATTTGAAGTTTAACTGAAATAATCCTTAAAAATTGTTCAGCAAGTATTATATTAACACATAAAACTTTACAGAATTGAACTAAATTTCCAACTGAAAACAAGTAAAATTTCTTTCATTTCTGCCGTAAATGTGCTATTATTACTACATTACCCAACTGTTTTTTTCTGTGCCAAATTTTATACTCCGCACAAACATTTTTAAGTAGCCTTATCGCCTTTACAATAAAGCTGCTTCCTAACCCAAATGTAACCTCATGCAAGCTCTAAAACCAGTGAATTCAATTGCAATTCCTCGAATAGCTGCTGCTGCTGCTGCTACTGGTGCCACCAACTATTACTTGAGTTTTTTTTTCTTTCGCCAAACTGAATTGTGCCCATTACAAACTAATGTCATTTTTTGTTCACTCAAACTCTTACTGGCACTGCCCTTGCCCCGTTTCTTTTCATTTTCAATTTCCATGCAATTCGAAAATCTGCAAGGCAATAATGCCCAAACGAACGGCGGCGACTACCCAGCATTTTTGAAGTTTTATGAGAGCAAGCACCACCAACACCAACATCAACACCAACATCAACACCAACATCAACACCAAAAACACACTACCACACAGTATTCCCATCCGTTACAAACGAGTTGATGAGATGAAAGAAAAAAGGGGAAAAAGAATAGTGATTGGAAGAGAAAAAATTAGGGAATAGGAGGTATACTAGTTACACTACCGTTTGGTACATTCTGGTGTGGTACCAACAGTATAAAAATGGAGCGAAAAAAATGCAAAGCCAAAACCTTAGTTGAAAGCATATTATTCCATCGTAAAAGTTCAATTTATTGCCAGCGAATAACTGCAAAACCAAATGACCGAAAATGCAGCGAAATTGATTTTGTTCTACTTCAATTACCTTTTATCCGAGTTGTGGTACTTGTATTTTGTCTGTCTGTCTGTCGGTCTGCCACCCAGTAAAGTTGTAACAAATTTGCACACAGCACTCGAAACCGTAACCGGAATTCGAGATTCGATTTGATTTTGTTTTTTTTTTTTTCTTGTTGGCCAGAATGAAGATTTCTTTAATATGCTCGCTGGGCTTATATTTTTAGCTGCCTTGAGCTTTTGCTTAGGGCGCCATTATGGACGTTTCGGTCGCGAAATCACAATCGGTGAAATTGTATGTGTTAGTGTGTGATTCTGTCCGCATGTTGGCTGTGTGTGTGTGTGTGTATTTTCTTTGTATTTTTTTTCTGTATTTTTTCTTTCCACAATTGTGGCCTCAACGAAACGAAACGCCAAAAAGCAATTTAGGAACTTTCGTTTAAGTGTAAAATCGTACAAATAAAATGTTGTAAAATGTGTAAAGTGTTTGTAACAGTAGCGAGGAGGTGCCGCAGCAAACGAATAAGGTGGAAAAAAAGAGAACGCAAAGTTTAATGTACCTTTTGTTGCCGCTTTGCCGCAAACAATATTACAAAAAAACGGCCAAACCCCACTCAAGTGCATAAAGGAAAGCGAAATGAAAAAAATTATTCCACCATTCTCCACGAGTGAAGCACTTAAATTTTATGTTTACCGTCTTGATTTGCAGAAAGCTTACAAGCAAATGGAAATTTCCAAATGAATTTAAATGCTTTGATTGATAATTTTTTCATGTACATACAATTGCATTTTAGCAATTACATATTCAAAGTGAGCCTTGGCAGTGGAAGTACCTTTCGCTGAAGAGCACTTAAATTTCCGAACAGTACGCTTTTGTATTAAAGATGCATTTCGATGGAAAGTATTCATTTACTTGCTTTTAAAAGTACATACAGCAAACCATTTAATTCACCCCCTTCCACACCCCCTTCCCCATGCAAATTAAACAACAAAGCCGATTAATTTGATTAATATGCACTGCTACCCACTTGGAAGCGAAATGGTGCGTAAACTCATCTAGTATGAAATATGCTCTCGCTCAGAGTTGTCCATTCAATCCTTGGTACTATCGCATCATAAATGCCTAAGTTCATTGCTCATTTGTAAGATTAATGTTGGCCAAATGACCGGCCATAATCAGTGCGGTGAGCTGGTGAGTGCGTCGACCCACAACGAACTGATGCTGTGCCATGAATTCCTCTTTTGTGTTCTCTGAGTGCGGTTCGTGTGCATTTAATTTAGATTTATGTGCGTATTAGAGCTGATTTGGCTCCGTTCTGCTTCGACTTCGGTTTCGGTTTCGGCTTCAGCTCAACCATTGAACTTGACATACTTTTTCATTGGGGTTAGGCCGAATCTCGAAGATAGACGCCACTAATCATGCTTATCAAAGTATTTTGAGGGTAAATAACCAAGAAAAAAGAAAAATGGAATTTGAATACAAATGATTGGATTTTTGGGCAGCAAATGAGCACAAGCATTGCTATTAGGCCTCACAGAAATTTGATGATTTTTGGATAAATTCCATTCAAGTTTTTGGTTGAAGAAATTAGTTTAGCATTATTGCCTTCAAGTCTTTTGTATGAAGGACATTGAGTTTTGGAATTTTAAGAGATTTTATTTTTAGTGTTGGATGGAAAATTTTTCCTTGCTGACATTCAATATAAAATATGCAAAGATATTCTCAAAACATAATATAAAATACAACAGCTCATGCTTATGCCTTCTGACGAGCTTCTTAATGCATGGGCAATACGGATAATGCAAATGATAATTGCTGACCTAAATTTTAATGCCAAATCCGAACGTGGACACTCCGTAATTAAAGAAGCGTTTTCATGGTACGTTACTCTACCTGCTGACTTTGCTCTATACAGTAAAATGTTTGCTTGCGACAGGCGAAAGCGCGTCACCATTGCGCCACGCTGACACTCATTTTCATCGAAACATTTAAGAAAGTTTCATTCGATCAAAATCGACTTATACATACCGTACTCCTACTAGGACCCTGAGAATGTACACCGAGAGAAAAAAAACTGTATAATCAACGAAAAAGTAGGTAAATTTAACAGTTTTCGCGGTTAAAAACCATCCGATAGTCAAACCTGTTAAATTGACAGTTGATCCGCTGTTGATAACTGTAGCCTAGTGGGAAGATGTCCGACTGCCACCCGGGAACTCCGGGTTCAAATCCCGGTACGGCCATCGCTTTTTTTTTTAATTTAAAAAAAAAGAAGAATTTTCACTGTAATTTTTATTTTTTTTCTTTAAATTTTTCTTTCAGTTCCATAAGATTCACTTTTATGAACGTTTCTTCTCAACTCCAAAATCGCCCTGGTCAAGGCTTGAACCTGCGTGCTTCTGGTTGATAGTCCGACATCTTATCCCTCGCGCCAATGATACCATTCATGCGGGCATGGCAATAAATTAATAACTTAAATCTTTTGAACAGGTTCTGTTCTCTACTATCAGAGTAACCAGAGTTGCCAGCTGAAGGAACTTGGTTTCCCGGGAAATATCCCATCAAAATGAGAAATGGGCAAGGAATTCATGAAAATGTGGGAAAACTTTAATAAATACATACATAAGTAAAACCGGGAAAATGGTTTAGTTGCAGTTTAACAAAATGGAGACGAATTTACCGAAAACATGGCAACACTGTTTGTATCAGAAGAACAGAAAACCTATCTCCTATCTGTTAAACTGTCTGTTACACACTCTGCGGTTCATAACATCATTTTGATGGTTTTTAAATCTGTTGACATTTGGACTAGTTGGTTGAAAGGGTTACTACCCGGGATGCCTGGGTTCAAATCTTGCTGACTGCTAATTTTTTTATTTTTTCAATAGTGTTCTGAATTGACAGTTTTTTTTAACAGTTCGAGAAGTTGGAAAAAAGTTTAATTCTACAGCAAAAACTGTTAAATCAAACAAAATTACTTTAAAACAACAGTTATTCTGTTGAAAACATAATAACAGTGAACGACTGTCATTTCTACTGCTATCTTTTTTCTCGGTGTAATCCGAAAGAAATGGAACTGAAACAAACATAAAAATGAAATAGCCGGAGCGAAAGGAAAAGCACCTGCAAAAAGAATTGAAATCGTGAAATTTCGGTCGCCGTATTGAATACGCCATCTGGCATTTGAAAATTTTAATACGAAATTCGAAATCAGCTAACCGATTCCGCTCATTTGCAAATACCAACTCCTGCTATGACCTAAAAGCAGACAGAGAGACAACGTAGCAGACGTTCGAACGCACATTCACATATCGACGCTTATGTTTTTTTGCCTCAGACTTGAGTTGAACTCGACATCTCCCGATCATCAACACGGCCACCACATAAACAATTGTATACTCCAAAGAAAAAGGTAATTTTTTAAACTGTTCATCACCGAAGAAACACGATTAATTTTGGTGGTAAGTTGATTGTTCAAAATACTTATGAACACTTTTACATTTCAAATATTATCTATAATTATCGCTAGTAATAAAAAATGTCGAACAGAACTACTTTTCACAATATTTTTTAAAATGAAGGGGTTTTTGTGAATTTTTTTCTCAAAGAAGGTTATTTTTTATCTTCGCGTAGGTTCGGATCGACTTTAATGAGTTAAAAGTACTGCTCATTTTGAAAAGTTTAGAATTTTAACTTTACGCCATGACATCAATTGAAGCTTCAATTGTTATTTTTCACTACTTGGTTAAAATTACCATTTGAGAAGCATCTGTCACAGTAATTGTGAAAACTTTCATTCGTATAAAACCCATTTTATTAAGGTGGCTATAACTTTCATTACCGCGCACACAACGAGCAACATATGTGCGCGCATCGTGTTAACAACTTACGACTTTTTAGTATTTTGTTAATGACTATGGTTCACATCTGAACTGCGTCGAATTGATTGTTGTTTCAGACAGACTACGCCTTGCAAGAGGAGTCAAGTGATTGAGGTGAATGTGTACGCTCATACATATAAGAACAAAGCTAAATATAAATTAATTGATTTTTGTTTTCAGCTTATTTCAGACAGTAGACAAAACTATTGAAATGTATGTACTGTGTACATCAAATATTTATGAAGTGGAATCAAATTAATTTATATGCCCTTAGGCCCTTAGGCAAAAGACAGGCATATGAACTTTCGCTCCGAATACTCTTCACGGACAGAGTCCTCGTCCTCATTCCCATCAGCATTCAGCATTCAGCGTCATCATCATCATCAACGCAGCCAGTAAATAGTTTAACATACGAACCGCCATGAACGCCATAAATCAATAACCGACATGCGTTTTTCTGTATTTCCATCACGTTTGTTTGTCTCTATACGAAAATCACCTGTAGGCATTTCACTTCGTTCCGCACCTGTGATTTTTCGGCATTAACCAGCCATGTATTTGTCCATTGAAAGGGATGAGTAGAGGTGCGTGTGAGGGGGCGGGGGGGGACCGGGTGATCTATCTATGTACCTGTCAGTCTCGAATTGCAGCGGCACTTGGCTGTAAATCAATATTCCTTTTTTATAGAACAACAAATGTCTGCCTGCCTTGTAAATATTTCAATACTTTCCAACAAACAAATAGCAAAAACAAATAGAACAAAGCCAAATGAAAAAAAAATGAAAATATTCGCGATTCTATTTGCATATTTTGCTGGCCGTGTAGTGGCAGAAGGGAGTGGAGGATGGTGGAAATGTATATAAATCAAGGCGGTCCGGTTTACATACGCACACGGTAACTAATACACACATGCGAACGCAACTCATGAATACAATCAACATACTGACAGCTCAATATATTAATCGAACGAAATGTCGGTCCGTATCGCTGTAAATGTGCTGTTTGTATTTGTATTTTAGTCCACATAGGTGGATGTGAATGTGTGCGTGTGTGTGTGTGTGTTGCTGTGCGAAAAAGGATTGTAATGAAAATCACTTAAATATATGCAAATCGCTCGCTGCTCGCAACTCAACATTCTTATGCCACATGTGAACGTGTGTATTTGTGTAGCTGCGTGTTGCTGCGTTGTTTCGCATTGATTTACATAACCTTTAAACATCAGTTTAGGCGCACGTACACGAGATTGTTATGTCTATCAATTAGAATGTATTCAATTCAACATAACCTTATACCGATTAGTGCTGGAAAGAGAGGAGGCAAATCGAACAGAACATGTCATGCGATATACACAAATCGCTTCGGAGATACATTTAAGTAACTTTAAGTTGAGCATGAACAATAAAATTCTGTGAACTTAAAAACAAATTCAAAATTCTGCTGTTACCCAAAAGAAAAAAACCAACAGCCATTTGCCAACATCAAAAATAGTCTTTCATAAATGATAAGCATTTAATATTAATGTTCTGTTTTTTTTTTCTTTTCTTATTTGAGAAACTTGTAGAAAATCATGTCTTGCCGTCTTACGTTCCACTTGGAATATCATCTAAAAATAATCCATACCCAGGCAGCAGTCATAGTCTCATAAACTTCTATGTATGTACGAAATATCAAATGTCTAAGGCGGTGCTCACCTACAGCCGAAAGGTTCTACCATTAATAATTTGGGAAAATATAAATGACCTCTCCCAGGATTTAAACTTGACGCTTGAGTTGAGCTGATTTCATGTGGAATGAGCACATTACACAAACATACACACATTTATACAGAGACGTTTCCCCCCCCCCCCCTACTAGCATAGGGAAACCAAATAATGGTCACATTTAAATTATGTGTGTCGTATGTATGCAAATACAAACAGAGACGTTATGGACATTTTGTACTATTCAGTGTAGCAAAGTACGGAATGAAATGTCGTATACTTATTAGAAAAAATAGGAGAATGTATATTTAAAAATTATATTCCACAAAATATTCTTTTTCATTTGAATTTTGTTGAAAATGTTTGAATTTTCTATTTCCAAATCGTTCTTCTGATAAATTACATTTCTGATAAGTCTGAGTTCCGTTCTAAAGCATCAATATGTCATAAACTAACTACAAAATGTTGGTAATCAAAAAATAAAAAATTGTACACTGAGAGAAAAGATTATTAACAACTCAACATTCTTATGACAAAAGGGGTGCGTCTAAGCGTCTAAATCAGTGTCGGGCAAACCAATACATAAAAATGCATACTTGTGTGTGAAGATGCTTATAGTGTACGTATGAAAACATTGCATTGGCAACGAATTGAAGCCTATGTACACAGAAAAAATAACGTTGTTTGTAGGTTGGATTAATCGAAAAAAAATGTTAAAATAAATCTTCAAAATTCGACATGAAATAGTTCAAATAACCGAAAAGGTTGTTGTTGTTGTAAGTTATTTTACAAATTTACTGCAAAATTTACAACTTAACCGTGAAAAAAATGCTGCAATAAATTTACCATCTCTCATCGGTTAAACTTACCTTGGAGGGTTGGGGCATTTTTCGGTTAGAATTAAAGGTTTTTTTTGTGTGTATAATACACCGTTCCACAAAAATCCACTTTTGGATTCTGTTTTCCTCTATCAAATGCATTTTTAACATATAAAATTCTATAAGGGAGTTCACAGAGGTCTCATATTGGTCATAAAGTCATATTGTTGTAAAAATATACTATAGTCATAAAAATGTTGTTGCTTTTGTCCATACAAAAAATTTTACGACCAATACAACTCTGCAACCAGTGATTTTGAAGGTTGTATTGAATGTGCTGTCAAATTTATTTATTTATTTTTTTGGTACACTCAAAAATCTAATGTTATGTAGAAATAACACATTGAAATATGACAAGGTGCTCACAAATGTCAAATTTTTTCAAATATGATTATACGCCATAGGACTTTATGAGACCTTTCTGAACTCCATTAATGACTGTATTTTTGAAAAAAAAATAAACAAAAATGTAAAATTAAAAAAATGCGATTTAAACGGTTTTAAGAATTGATCTAGAAAAACTGGGAGACAGTTTTATTAGTCCCACAATCTATTAGTCCCAATTATGTGAATTTTTTAGTGTCGAACGGTGATATAAATACATCCTAAAATTTTTGTTAGTATAATAGAATACACTAAACCCAAAAAATACACGAAATCAATGAAAAACATTGTTAAAATCATTAAATTTGGTTTTCTGACTGCGTTCATTGGCCCTCTGTTCATACTTTTATAAACAAGTTCATTAAGCTATGATCTGATTATACAAATTACAGAACGATTCATGCGACTGAGTTAAGCCAGTTCCGTTCTGAAGTATCGATATGTAACAAATTATGGCTTTGTACATTCAATGGCTACACTCAGAAATAAATCCCATTAAACACTATTAAAACTGGTCAATAGGATGCTCTTGCTATTGAAATAATAGAATAAAATAGTTCAATTTAATAGGAAACCTGATTAAGTAAAAATTATAATTAGTTTTTTCTATCAATTCAAATAGCATCTACTATTATTTCAATATAATACTGTGTCCTATTGACCAAATTTTATGGAATTTTTTTCTGAGTGTATTGTCATTCTTTTTCTAGTCACTCATTTCTGCAGTACAGTAATATGACAACAACGTGGTGAGAAAGTAAAAGAATCAATAGGAAGATTTCATTTTTGTTTTTTTAAATATTATCCGGTCAACTAACTGTTGTTGTTGTACCTTTATCGTATTTCATTTTAAAAAAAGAACGAAAATTCGTCTTTTTCTTTGACTGAAGTGTACATACAAATAAATCAAAATGATGTAAAATGTATTTAAATTTAAGAGGCAACACATATACAACAGCAAAAAGATATCGAATTCAATGAGGCGGTTATCTGATGGATATGCGCTGTCGAATGGGTGGCTTGTGGGCAAAAATGAACAAATTATTTTATTTAAATGAAATGAAATGAAATTTTAACCACAATCACAATTTTAATATGAAAATATACATAGAGTCAGATAAGCGTCTACAAAAGCGACAGAGCAATGAAGAATCTGAGAGAAAAGACTATACCTAAGCTCTGCCAGACAGAATTCTAGTTTAGACGGATTAAATAGTCCAACAGAAACATGAGATAACATTCGTTTGTTTTCATTCATTTCCCCATCGCTTAACATTCATTCAATCGCACCTTCAATCACTTCAGGCCGAATGTTCTTCGAGTTAGGAGAATGTCAAACATCAAAATTAAACAATCTTTAGTGCTTGTATGTTTTCGATTTAATTAGATTTGTTGTGGAATTCGCTGGCGGTTAAAGCAAGCAAAACTTTGCAACACAAATTCGAAATTCGTTCAAAAGTTACTACGAAATAATAAACCGTTTATAACTCCGCCGAGAGGTGCTAACTGTTGAAGCGCACTGAAACTAAAATAACTTATGTATTTGCGTGTGTGTGTTGTGTACAAACATTTTCATGCATTGCATTGCATTGCGTTTCGTTTCTAATTGTATGTTAGCTAAGAGTGGAGAGATGTGCCAGTGAGATGTGATAGCAGTGCAGAGACTTAAGGCGCGAGTTTACGCTGAGTTTCGGAATCAGAGCACGTTAGGAAATGGCGGAATTGTGTCAGTGCAGTTGAGAGTTGAGAATTGAAAAACGTTTTCGTGAAATTGAAAGAATGCACTGTGGGGAGCTAGTGCAGTGAGACGAGTGTGGCATGTGGAAAATTGTTTCCATTTCGTGTAGGTTTTTTTATTAAATTGAAAATGATTTTCCATCCAACAATTTTTTTTATCTAATTCTTTTTGTGAAAAAAATCTCTCTGTGTGTGTTCTAAATTTCTCAGTCGAGTATACGATTTTTAAATTTTCCATTGCCATGCACTCACACTGAAAAACACACACGTTTGCCACACAACATGCAAACAAATCAAAAGCAAATTTCCAATTTTCATACGAGCCGACAATATTTGAACTAATGGGAATTTACATTTTACAAGAATATTACAACACATCAATAAATTTTGATTTGATTAGTGTACACACACACACATGTACACACACAAGCAGGCAAATACAAACATTTGAACACGCTAATGCGCTCCCACAGACACTGGGGAAAATTCGAAAACATTTTTTGTTTTTTTTGGCACAGTTCAATTTGAAATTTGTAGCTTTGCATGTGTGCGTGTGTGTGTGTGTGTGTGTGTGTGTGTGTGTCAGTTTGCGCGCGAATCGAGCAGACAAATCCCACCAAATCTACACTGTATGCATGTGTTGCCACTGCTGTACTGGTGGCGTCTGTGTAAAGGCGTAATCTCTTTTAAATTTTGCGGTTTAGGTGGAATACTTAATAAGGCATCGTGTGTGTGTGTGTTGACACACATTTACTAACAACATAAAAATGCGCTCACTCTCACACCAGTCCCCAAATTTTTGTATGGCCCCTCTTTGACATGACATACCCCAACCTAACGTTTTGCATTGAAAATCGAACCAAATTTGAATTTTTTTGTCCCGCTTTATTTAAGCTTTTTTTACATACACATGTGCATACAACCCAAAATTTACAAAAAAAAAAAAACCAAAATAAACGTTTGTCGTTTCTAATAAAAAATTTGTTCGTTCGGCTTTATTTTTTTTTCCTTTTTGGCTTGTTGATGGTGTCAAATTTGAATATTGTGTCGCTGTGGTGGCTACATGCATCCTGTTGACATCATACAGTCGGGTTATTTTATCGATTTTACTGGATTTTAAATGGAAATGAGTTTCAGTTGCGAGTTACTTTTTCAGTTAAAGTTTAAGGATGCACCGCCTATGCGCACCTGCCGATTATTCAAAATCTTTTTAACAATTTTGTTTTCCACAAGTCCTTTTATGATATTACTTTAATTTCGCTCAATCCTCTCGAAACGAATTTCGCTACCACTTCCAATCCAATCAATTTGTGCAATTTCCTCTTTCTCAGTGCACACAAACGGTCGCCAACTATCCAGCATATTTTCCTTTACTCAAATGTACTTGTGTAAAAAATATACAAAAAAAAATGCACTTTACCACAAAAGGTGAATATATATTCAATTTCTATAAAATACACCTCTATCAGCATTTTTTTTTGGTCCAACCCAAGCAGTAGAAAATAAAATTAATATTTCAAACAAATAATATCGACTTTATGCTCAAGCAAATCTTTTCTTTATGCAAAAGCAATAAGCAAACGAATTTCCGGAAATGTTTCCAAAATAAAGCAAACAAGAACTTGCATATATTTGTAAAATGCTTTCACTGCTCATAAATCCACCTCCCACCCCCCCAAAAAAAAATGAAGAGAAAAGAAAAACCCCCCACAAAGAGAAAAGGAACCCACAAATTTTATTGAAAAGAAATGATGAAATGAAACGTTTCCCAAAGGACCGCTTAAAATGAATTTCTGCAGCGATTTGCATATTGCGGTTGTTTTGTATTCTTCTTCTTTCTTCTTCCTTACAGCATATGGACGCCCGAGCCAAGGCAGTCGGCAGCCAACAAGCGAACGGACAGACCAACAGACGCATACACTCAGTTCACTTTCGCGCTATTATTAGTGAGGGCACACAACCAACTTCTTTTAGAGTAAAACGCATAGAGGACTTAACCCGAGCGCTTTCTAGGAGTACAGCAGAGCCAAAACTAACAAAATCAGCTTTGAAGCATTTAAGTGCATACGAAAAAAAATTGAAATTCTTCGAAGACATTCAGAGGAGGAGTGTAATGGAATTTAACAAGCAAAAAAACACAGGAAAACATTTTATTTTTTTTGCTGAAAATTCACTTATCTAATAGAAGTAAGAGAAATGGAAAAACAATTAGTTTAAATGTTTTGCATCAAAGCCAGTAAAGTTTTAAAATTTCCAAAACTTTTTTCATTTTGCGGAAATGTACACAAAAGCTTTTTGTATTTTTCAATCAAACAATGCGGAAATTGGTGAAGAATTGTATAAAGAACGCTCAAATATTTAACCCTATCGAATAATTTAATATGGCAAGCGATTGAAAAGCTTTTGTTGTGCCCAAAAACAAGTTTTAATATTTTAGTGACGTATATTTTTACATTTCATTAATTACACAACCCAACAAGATTTTGCTCCATAGATCAAATTACATTTTTGGACGCTGAAAATAATGAATTTTTATATCATATCAGATTTTTAAGAAATTCATGATCGAGGAGTCAATATAGTTTCTGTTTATTCAAATTATAATTTTTAAAAATACAATCATCACTTTCATGCATGCGCTCGAATTCAATTAAAACTTGAACTTAAACAATTGTTTTGTTTTCAAATGATGTGCAGATATTAAACTGAAACTGAACTCAACACAGCTCAACTTGCTTACTTAACCGCAACATGCCGGAGAACAGCACCATCACCAGCAACTAGTTAGAACAATAGCTAGTGAAAGCTCTAACTGCCATATGTGATCAAGCTCCAACGAAGCACACAAAACCATGTTTTCAAAACTTTTCAGCAATATACTCCACACAGGACACATTCAAATCCTCGGAATGTGGGAAGAATTCAAAGCTCTCGTAGTAAACTTTTTTGCCACGTGAGAACAAAAAAAATATAGAAAAACTTTGATATTGGGAATGAAACTGCAACAAAGTGGAAAAGGACCGAATCGTAATGGAATTAGAACAAATTTTAAAATGTTACATACAGAGTAAGGGATTGGAAGTGTAAGTGGAAGTGAAACAAAATGGAAATGGAAGAAATTGCGAAAGGGAATGAAATAGAAACGGAACGAAATAAAATTAAAGAAAACTAGAGAGTGGACTATCTTCGGCTATACCGAAGCTGAAATACCCCCACACAGTAGGAAGAAGTACCTCGAACATAAAAAAATGTGGTCTCAAGACCCTATTTTGAGCCAATTATAGGTGGTTTTGGAGCCCGGACCATGTCCAAAATCCATTTCAATCAAATCCATCAAAAAAAAAAAAATTGGTCTCAAGACCCCATTTAGACCCTTATATATGTGGTTTCGAACCTCGGACCATGTCAAAAATACGTTTCTAAACATTTCCAATCGAATACAACCATAAAAAGGACTTGAAAAATGTTAACCTTTTTTTCCGGTGTATGGGAGCCACGCCCAGTTTTTATCCGATTTGGCTGATTCACGTACTTGATCTCAGTATTCACGAGAAAAACATGTACCCAAAGTTTCAAGTCGATATCTCCAAAACTGCGACCGCTATCGTGCGGACAGACGGACGGACGGACAGACGGACAGACGGACAGACAGACGGACATCGCTAAATTGACTCCGGCGGTGATGCTGATCAAGAATATATATACTTTTCCATACCGGACACGCCTCCTTATGGGCGTTACAAACGTTGTGACAAAGTTAGTATACCCTGCCACAGTGAGTGTGGGGGTATAATAAAATAATAGTGAACCCGAACAAAGTGGAATTGTAACCAACTGGAGAGGGAACTAAATGGGAATGGAACAAAATGAAACGAAATGATAGTGGACCTGAATAAACTGGGAAGAGAACAGTGAGAACATTAGAAAAACTTTGAAATGGCACTGAATGCAACAGAAATCAAAGTTTACTCGTACACTCAGAGAAAAAACCGATCAATTATTTGTATCACATTTACCTAAGATTTGACCGAAAAAAACTCTCAATAAACAAATTAAAATTAAAAAAACGATCTCAAGTTATTAAAGGTACTTCTAAAAAAAAATTCCACAACAAAGTTGTCAAATATTTAACAATTCATTAAATGGTCGCGAAACCACGTAAAATCACTACGATCGCTTGCTGGCGGTTTTCATTGAATTTATTCAGTTTGCCAAGCGGGAAGTTTTGCAAGTTTTCGCAAGAGTGTGACGACGCTGATGTATGGGCGGGGGGGATAAGGTGAGTGAGTGGTAAGTAAGAAAACTTTTCAAATCCGTCACTAATTCAATCGTACTACGTGCCCGGGAAAGTGCACTTTACCCACACAATGGCCAATGTTTTCTCGCCCTCCTCTACTTCATTTCGTTATTTTTTTTTACATTTTCCTCTTCCGCTTTCGCCGCTGGTGATGTTTTTATCCATGACAAGATTGATAACCTATTGGCAGCGCCATTTTCAAAGTTTACTCAAAATGACAAAGTTCCAGTCAAGAAGTGCGGATGGTATCTGCAGAACGTGCGAAGCTTTGCCGCTGCAGTATTCGTTTGTTGGTGCAGTGCTCCGATGCTTTAGTTTTTGACAAGTGCATGGGATACTTATAATAAATGTGCTTTGAAATTTGAAATGTTTTAAAATTTCTTTTCAAACTTTTCCATTCTTTAAATAAAAAAATGATTTTTTTTTACATTACATATAAAAAGTATATTTTTTAATCTAAAATTAAATTTTTTTATTTATTGTTTTTTTTCTCATGGCAAGTACCTACCTACTAAATGACTTCTGAGCTTACCTCTTCAACTTCTCCTTTGAAACCATTCAAACCGGCAACTAAAACATGTCCATGGCCGATTTCCCTCTTGTGTTTTCACAAGTCTCTACATTTTGAGCTCGAAAGTGCTCCTAATTCGCAATTTGCTAACTTCCGTACTCGAAAAGTTTATTTGTCTAAATAAATGTCATCTCTTAGAAACCTTTTAGGCTAACCCCTTTACATCTTTGCCACTTCATTACCCTTTTGAATGGAAAAAAAAATACATAAAATGCCACTCGACCCACTCCGGGCAGTGCAAACTCCACACTCGTATCACGCTCACTGGCAGCCTAGCATGCAGCTGCATTGTGCATATAAATTATCCACTCAAAAATGCAATTTCCTGTGAATGATTCTCGTCGCGCACAACGCGCCCGAATGCCATCCGCACATACGCTTCTCGAAAATCTTTTACATCCCTTTGCAAACGAAAAACCGCAATAGCAAAAGCTACCCGTGCCACCAGAGCACCAGCATCACTCAGCCATTTCACCCTATACAAAACTAGGGCGAAACTGATGACACACTCGAAAGGCGTCGGTTGTGCATTTACGCTTGAACGGTTCTTTTGCATGTCTTCCCGACGCTGTTGCACAGCAGAAGCATATCGAAGGGACTTCAAACAAATCTTCAAAATTTCAAGACGGAGAGCCGGGCGGGGGCCTGTTACATGGCGAAGGTACTCTGCTATCGCTACACTATCTTCAGTTTATGAGGGCACACACTGATATATGAAGCATGTAAGATATTCTCTATGCTATTGGCTCTTTCTCCTTCGCTACCAAACAAAGTTAAAATCGCGCATAAGAACAACTTCAGAATGGGGTAGCCAGCCAGGATGTTACGGATTCACGAGTACTAACCATACTATGAAATCAAGCAAGAATGTAAAAAAGGAAAATCCTCAAGCAAATCGCTGTGAAAGCGTAGCAAAACATATACCAAATAAAAGTAGTGCAGTTTGTACTTGCGGGAAAAAAGGGTCTCAAGTAGTTTATGAACCGAAAAATATTGCCATTGGCATTGGATGTTATATCATACGAGTAGATACTCCACATCCTATTTTTTTTTCTTGTATGCTAATACGTTAGGTTTGGGGATTTGGCTGGTGCCTGCGACAGGAAAAATTTCACACTTGAGTGCAAATTGCGTGTGGAAGGAAAAATCCCAGTACTTGGTATCGAGTATGTGTAGGCAACTATGTGTATGTGTAACATTTTACTATCATTTCAAGAAAACTGCAATTTATGTAGTATTTTTCCAAATTTATGTACATTTTATGTGCGAGGGAAATATTTCGGGAACCAGCAGCACCTCGGGGGAAAATGCACACAAAAAAAAAAGGGGGGACCGGAAAAAAATTACACAAAATAATAGGAACTTGCTTGCAGTTGGCAGTTGGCACAAAGTTACTCACTGGCACCTGCACAAAACTTTATAAAGCTTTGTAACTTTTTGGCAAAAAGTGTTCTCGTAAAATTAAAAAGTACAGCATACGGCAATTTTATCGTATCGCAGTTGTATCTGCTGCTCTGGCATGCGTTACTATTTGCTTTATTCGCATACGTATATGAAATAGTAGTAAATGTGCCACATGAGCATTTCACAACGTTTGCCTCGTACCTGCTGCATACTATGTAGAGCACTTCTTACTACCAAAGCAGCAGGTAGCGCGCCCGGGTAGAAGAGACTCACTCTACTAATAAACTATGAATCTTAAGTTTTGTGTGCCTCTGGGTAACCACATGCATGCAAATAAAAATTCCAACTATAGTAAAAAAAAACAAAAAGTTTTTCAAAAGAAAAAGAAAAAAAAATCAAACAATAAATTACAACAAATGGCAGGAGAGCAGCAAAATAAACATGAAATTCAAAAAAGCACAAGGCTTATTAAAATGTTTTACTTAAGCTCGCCTGAGTTGTGTGCATGAGTGGCGAAACAGGTGCATACTTTCCGTACGACTTTGGCAGGCATGAGGCAAAAGTTTTTGATTTTGTCGGCTTCGAAAACAATAAATAAGTTGCATTAAACTACCGAGCACTGCCGTTGGATGAATTGTTCTTGTAAGGTTTTTGTTCGCTTAAGAAGAATTCAGTTATTCCCTCCTACACAAACATACCTACAAACACACATGCACACCCTCCCCTCAGAGACCTGATTAAAAGTTATTTTTGTGAAGTTGTCTTTTATTAAGTTTTCACATACTAGCACGAAAGTTTTTGCATGTGGGGAAATAAACTCGTATTGGCAGAGTAAGTACCTACTTCTACAGCCATTTCATAATAAGGAAAATTATTCAATTGTTTAAAAGTACATAGCAACGGTACTTTATTTGTGATTCAACATTGATGCACAGGTCAGGTGCTATGCAAGTATGCAATTATCATAAATATTATGGCTTGCCCATGATATTTGCAGCAAGAAGCATGCGGTATCACAATGGACCGTGTGTCGGTGTTTCGGCAGCCTAACCTAACCTAGTTACTATGGGCGATTCCACACTAAACTTTATGAAGACAGAAGAAAACATTTTTTCACGGTGTCAATTCTCTGGCAGTTCTCATCTTCTGCGCCCTCCGCCAATAAGACTCGTATCAGAATGGAATACCTTTTTCGCCGGAGCATTTTCTTCCACCATCCGCTTGACATTTAGTACCTAACCATCGCATTCCATCCGATTTGGTAGTCACTCATAGATCAAAAGCCTGCTCATAACTCTTCGACAACATGTTGAGTGAGAGAGTGAGTACCGTCCTGCTGCCAAAAGATCTGCTTCTCAATTGCCTGCCGATCCCAAAGTAGGCAATAGTTTTTCCTCCGTTTGATCTCTTGACTGACGTTGTTGCTGGTGCTAATAGAAAGAGATTAGCTGACAGAAAGTACTTCGTTTTGCCCTCGTTCACCACAAGATTCAGCTCAGCGGCTCTGCTAATCATCTCCAAAAGCCTCCTTGTATGAAACCTCGCCTGGTTTCAAATGGTTCGGAGAGGTCCCATCCAATTCTTACTGAGCTGCTGGTGTTGCTCAGTGCCATTCTGAAAAAGCCGCATGAGCCTTGTTCCACTAACGTCCATAAATCGTACGAAGAAGGCAGATTGACCCTTCACTCTCCCCGATTCCCTTTTGAATGTATTCTATGTATTCTATCAATTCAATTAAATCTCATTACGAATTATCGCAAGCAATCATATCTTTCGTTTGCGTTTTTTTCCTTACATTTTAATTACAGTTTTTCTGGCATTTTTTTTTTCCTTTTATATTCCGTTCTGTTCTGCTAATTGAGCTTGAATATATCAAATTATGAGCTAAACGATGCAAATGTTTAACGGCCAACCGACGCCGATGACGACCACACGACGGTCACGTACTATTTATTGCCTGCAGTTAATTTCAATTTACTAATTACGCTAATACAGGCTCGTATTACGCAGGGCGCAATTAGAGGCGCTTGCGAAGGCAACCAGCACTAACAATCGCGCATTCAGTGGACAAACGCACCCAGGCTACTGGCTGAGCATTAGCCACATGCTGTCCGAAATCGTGTCAAAACCAAAGACCAGGCTAAGATCAATTAAGCCATTAACGACAGTGTATTGAAGACCAAACAAAGAAGGAAGGAAAAACAACGAAGTTCCAGCAAATGAAAAAAAATAATAATAACGGAATAGTGACAAATTAGACGTCAATCATGTAATTTGCTAATAAGAAACGGTTACACAAAGGTTATACAGTTGAGCCACACAGCTGTAGCAGGCAAGGCCCAAAAACAACAATAATAGCAGCATTAAAAGCCAAGGCTCTACCAGCCGCACCATCGGCAACAGAAAATCCACCAACAATAAAACAGAAAATAGAAAATAACTTCATTAGCAACGTGAGCGTTGGGGAAAAAATTATAGAAACTTGTTGTTGTTGTTGTTGTTGTTGTTGTATATATTTGCGAAGCCCCTCCCACCTGTCAAGGTAATTGGCGTGAGAGTGTTTCACACGAACACTCAATGGAGGCGAGTTCTCGAGCCGCCTCCTCAGCCCGAGAACGCTTTCGCTTTCAAAGTTTTCTTTTTTTTGTTTGCACTTTTAGAATAAAATTACTATTGTCGTTTGCGGGTACTACAATGAACTTTTGCAGACAAAACGACGACGACAGCGACAGCGACAACGGCAACAATGACGACGTCAATGAAAACCTTAGGAGAGCACGAGCAAATTTCTGTGCAGTGAAGAGGGTACAAAAAATCTTTGCAACTGTATTTTGTACATCCGTTTAAAATTGTTGACGGAACTTAAATTAATTGGCATCGTGGCAACTGGTTAACTTTAAATGGAACAAAATACGTGTTAGCATTAAAGTTTGGTAAGCCTTTTGGAATTCAGCAGATGTCAATGCAACAAAAGAATTCAAATGAAAAAAATTATTTAAATTGAAAATTTTATTTAAGTTATGAGTCATAAATTATGTCTAAGTCAATTAAATTTATAGATCAAAATTGTGATTATAACACATAATTCATGCAACCAGTTCTCTCTGCGTATAGCAGACAGAAATGAGAGGTCCAGCTGACAGACAAGATGTCCAAACTGGTACTCATAAAGTCGGTGGGAAAATGCTAAGGAAGAAGAAGTCTTTCAGTAGTAAATATAAGAAAAATGCAATTTCTCTATAGATCAAAACAAATTAAACAGAAAATTAAAATAAAAAAAAATTTTATTTTTGAAGTATTTTATTGAATGAAACGTTAACCACAAAAGTATGAATGAAACGCATCCCGTTATTGCAGAACCGTGCTATCTATTAATGTCATTTTGTTAATTTTCCCCCCATCATGTAACACATTTTATCATTACCAAATGCCAGTAACATTTTGTATCCACCATTTACCGCACTCACTGGGAATTCGAAGAATTCGTAAAACTCAATTACCCGAATTGGCTGCTGCTGGGGGTGAGGCAAATAGTACTTTCACTTCTTTGCCAGCTTGAAACTAAAACAGTACTTAATTGCTTTGGAAAATTATATTTGCATAATATCAACACGACAACTTTTGTTGGCTGCGACAAGTAAATAAAAAAAAAATAAAATAAAAAAGCGCGACAAATACAAAAAGGAACAATAAAGTGTCACGTGGGATTCGACGGCGCGTAGAGCTCAATGGGTGTTACTTAAACACATTTTTGTATAATATTTATTTCGCAGTTCTGTGTGGAGGGGGTCGCTCCGCCATATACCGCCTATAACAAAAATGCGCTTAATTGCCGCTTGTCGCATAACAACTTCTACAAATTATTGCGTTTCGTTTTGTACACAATAATTGTAATGAGATGCTTTGTATTTCAAAAAAAAAAGCGCCTTTTTTTACTTTAACATATTTTTCGCACTTTGTGCGGTCGGAAATATGTGGCAGTGGGGGTTCAAACTGGCTATGGTTGGGTGCCAGTAATTAAAATGTGAGCGCGGCACGAACTATTTTTCGCATTATTGTGGTTTGGTTGGATGTTGGCGTGAGCGTGTGCGTTTGTGTGGGTGAGTTTGTTGAAAGACATTTACATGTTGTTTGTAATGGATTCTGTATGTTTGCATGCATGTGTGTGTGTTCATTTGAATGTTGGTATCTGTTTGACTGCACGCTGGGTTAATTATAAATCAACCGTGAAATGATCATAATTGAATCGTAGCTTTAATTACATTTTAATTAAATTCAATTCTTTTTGCGATTTATTTCATTTGCATTGATAGTGAAAGAGTAGCAATTACGTTTGTAAATAAGCATGTGAACGTACTCATGTGCATATGGTAGTAGCCGCCTTTTGACACGACAAATTAGGATTTTTTTTGCTTAGAAATTTTACAAATTTTCAGAGCGCTGAAATTATAGCAAATTTAAGTAGATTAAAAAAAAAAAATCACATCAAAATGGAAAATTTAAATTTTTCCAATTAACATTTTTTTATTTTTAAAATTTTTTTTATTTTCAATTTATTTTTAAAACTTTTACTGCGTACATGCACAACAACAACAATTTCAAATCATTTATATTTTACACAAATTCAAATCCAATAAATAAAACCAAATTGAATGGGATTTTCGACAGGCAAAACCCGCGCTTGTAACCAAATGCATAAAAGAAATAAAATAAAATGAAATAAAATTGTAAAAACCGGTTTGATTATGGCAGCCGCAAAACCTTTTCCCATACAATTTAAATACTTTTAAATACCGATTTAACCAAATACAATTGAATTTATCGTTTGATATGGCGCCGCGCCATAACCAATATCAATGCGGTGCGGCAACTGTACCCATATGCAAAAAGGCCAAAATACCGCAAAATGTGTATCAACCGAACTGACTGTACAATCATAAAAAATAACATCAACAACTCTACTACTAAATATCATAAAATATGTAAACACAAAAAAAAATAAAATAAAATAACCAGGAAATTTCATTATTTTATTACCACTCACATTATTAGCATTTTGCGCGCGCCAATTATAAATTTACACAAATTGTTCCACATTTAATGCCATTAATGTGTGCGAGAAAAACATATTATCGGCGAAGTTCGGTTTGGGGCTTTTATTTTACGCATTTCATGAAATTACAATTGCCCTGAAATTACCACCAAATGAAGTGAGACGTGCAAATTTCGTTATGTGTATTCCACTTCTTTGATTATTCTAATTGAAACGGTTTGATTGTAATTGCAAATAATTTGAATATTTAATTAAATAGTGTTTATAGCATTGATGAAGTATGGAACTTTTAGAATGTATTGAACAAGAAATGCTTTCATGTGTGACGTCAACATAATTTATAGTAAAGTATGCTTCATTAACTTTGTACACAAAAGCCACTCTAGAAGTTTTGGCGAATGATTGCATCGTATGACTTTATACAATTTCGTTAATTTAGTTTAAATGTTTGAGCCATTTTTGGGCTTCATCGGCTTTTGAGCACTAGCATGCCCGCTATTGAAAGCGTATAAATAAATGTTACCCGGTTGGTTTTTTTAAAAGTTGCTCCAAAACACTGATCTGAATTGATTTTGTTAGCACACTGAAAAAGAGACAGTGTTAGAACCAAGGAAATTGTGTTTTTTTTTTAAACAACATGTTTCTTCCTCAATTTGAGGAATTTTTTACAAATTTTAAGGAATTCTTCATTCACATTTTTTTTGGAAAAAGTATTTTTTCCTTAACTGGAGCACATCACATTATTATAGTGCACGGATAAAAAATAATCCAAAGAAAAAATGCACTAAAGTCATGATAGCCTTGAAATTGGGGAACAAATTTACTTAAGATGAGTAAATTTGCTATGGGCTGCCTGGCACTGCTTTAAAATGAAAAACATGTCTTTTTATCAGGGGAAAAATTTACTCGGTTTTAACAATGTGTTCTTTTTCAGTGTAGTGGATTAGGTCCATAAGTGGTAAAGAACCTTTTGAAACAGAGTAGCAATATAGTAAAAACCAATTTTTATATGAGCGATTCAGAAGTGAAATCGATTAAGTCTACAGTTCAGAATTCTCAATCGATCATATTGATCTCTGAAACCTCCTTGGTTGCAAACTTGGCCAGAATATCCCTATGTCTCTACACTTATTATTACGGAACATGTTTCGGAATATAAAATTTTATGTGGATTCATAAATTCAGTAAAGTAAACCTTATAGATTTGACTTCAGAATGCCTGACATATAAAACTGGATAAAGTCCACCTCAGAAAATTGTTCACTTTTTTGATTTATCACACAGTGACCGAATAAATCAAAAGTTTGCCATAAATGAAATGTAAATTTCATGAAAATATTAATTTTATACATTTTTCATCTTTTATTGCAATTAGTTGGAAAGCAATCAATACATTGCCTTCTCCAACTGCGATATTTCCATTTCACTAAGCCATTCAAATTCATTTTAGATGCATGATAAATTAGCAGAATTTTACTAAACCATTGCAAATTTCATTTGCATTATTCAATTTCAATAGACAATTTCCAACAACTAATTTCAATAAAACCAATAAAAAATAAAAATATGCTACCCGTATAGTAATTACCTGTATCCTAGCAGCAACGCGCTCGCCGTTATAACGATTTGGTATAAACCAGCCCTTCGTCGAACCGGTCACTAACACAATACCGAGCAAGAAGAACAAAATCAGAGCGACTATTAGGAGTTTGGCACGCGTCGAAATTACCATCGCCATTTTCGTATTATTTCAATAGATTTTTATTAAATCAAAAACACTTTTTCTTCCTTTTATTGTATAAATTTGATTTATTAATTGATTTAATATTTGGCTAAATTGCGGTTTTTGATATATTAGATATTTTTGCACTACTCACTTATTTTTTTTTTTTTTTTACTTTTTCACGAAATGCTTTTGATATGATTTATTTAAATTTTAACTTTATGGATGTGACCAACAAACACACTGAAAATGGAAAATTTATTTATCAAATGAAAAGTTTATTTTTTTCTGTTTGCAAATTGATGGGCTTAATTTGAATTATTTTCGATTGTTTGGAAATGTATTCTCAAATGGTCCAGAATATTTTAAAACCATAAAATTAAATTTAAAAATTCCTCTAGTGACATGGCTGCAAAATGTGCAGCTAAAACTTATATGACTTTAAAACCTTTTAAAGTTTTTTTTAGTATCTTTTGTCACTTGTTGTTGCTATCTACCCTCTGTATTTTTTATTCCATCAATAGACGTGTCAGACGCGCCCCCCACAAATCGACGTGACATCAACAACCCTTCACAGCAATAAACTCATAATGTTTCCAACAAATTTAAACTCATTATTCTGTGTGGCAATTTCAATCATTATGACGCAAACCGCTTATTTAAGATAAAATAAAATGGCACAAAGTGCCAAGGTGTTTTAATAAATTCAAGTCCCCTGGAACAAAAAAAACACAAAAAAAAAGCGAAAACAAAAAATTACCTAAGTATGAAAAACCGCGACAGCAACAGCAACAACAAAAAAAACGAGATTTTAAAAGCATAGCATTGCAGCCAATTTGAAAAGAAGGGAAAAAATCTTCCTTTTTTTTGTAGTATTTTAATAGGCAAAAAGCGAGGGGGAGACCCCAATGTTAAGCTGGAAAACAAAAAGGAAACTCAAACAAGATACTGCACAAAAAAAACACCCACAAAAAATCTTTTAAAACTTTGTGCCCCATGTAAAATACTTTTCACACATTTCCGCCAAACACAGTAGCGTAGCGTAACAAAAGACAAGCGAAAAGGGGAAACCGAACATTGAGAGGCTGCTGGGGTGGAGTGTGGAGTGTTGTATATGCAGACTTACCATGGTAAGCCTATGTGTGTGTGTGTGTGTCTGTTGATGATTTTGGTACTACAACCTATTAACCTTATAAACTCAATTTAGGCAAAACAAACAAACAAACCGAATGCAGCAACGCTCGACTTGTACTCAAATCACCTACTATACAACCCCGCACCACTTCTAACCTTCAAAAGCATACAGGCTTTTGTTTATACGCATTTGGAGGCATTTTTCACTGATTTTCCCCACGTTGGAAAAATCCACTTCCGCGCGCGCGAAACCAGCGAACGAAGTGATTTAACTTTATTTCAACTTGTTTACGTGCGCTTAACTTGGGGTAGTCACTTTACACACACACACACAGAAGCGAACAACACCAATACACATGCTAAAGCACAAAATTGGGGAATTTCCCTGGCATAAACTTTGTGCAAAGGCAACAACCGTCAACAAAAACCAAGCAAAAAAAAAAAATAAAAAAGTACCCTTTAAGAAAATAAAATGTAGCCGAAGCATAATTACGATAATCGTGCGAGGTTACTGCAGCAGTGTTGCCAACTCCTCTCCGAAGCGCGGTTAAGTAGAAACTTCGGACAAACTTTTTTGTGGGGTAAGAAACTGATTTTATTCTTAAAATTTTTTTTGTTGCTGTTTCACATTACTGCTGCTGCTGTTTTTTTTTTTTTTTGGTGTTATTATTTTGAAAGGCACATTTTTTGTCTTTTTGTTACTTTTCAGCTTAAACTTTGACAAGGCTCAAGTTTTTTAATGAAATTACGTACTTTTACTTTGAGCTTTAAAATGTACGCAGCCAGTGCCGCCAACGAAGGGCTGTGAGGCAAAGGAATTTGTAATGTCTTTCGTTGAATTAAGTACGAAAAATGAGTAATGGCTTTTCTCGGTCTCGGTGTGTTTGAGTGTGTGTGTGTGTGTTTGCAGGCCAAAAAAAATTAGCGTTAATACGCAAAAAGGGTTGCATAATGAAGATAATGACAAAGATTATTATCTTATAATAAAATAAATGATTTTATTATTTTATAATAGCACAAAGTATTTGTGTGTGTCTGTGTGTGGGGAGGGTGGGAGAAAAAAAGTTGTTTTGCTACTCGTGTTGTTGTTGTCATTACTTTCTGACTTATCCTTATCCTCTTCCTGTCACTGCCATCGCTCAAATGTTTGCCGCTTTCATTTTGACAGCATGACAGTTGGTAGGTTGCTTGCCACACAGTCTCGTCGTCGGTCGTTTGTGTGTTAGCAAGGTTATGGTAATTTTTAACCAGGCAATACTTTTCTAAGAACATTTTCACATACACACACACACACACATAGACACACACACATAGAAACACACTCGTGCGTTCACTCATACGAGCACTAACCTAATGTACGTTTGATCGATGGCGATGCCATGTGTGTGATTTCCTTCTTCTTCTTTTTTTTGTTTATGAGAAATTAGCTTTTTTATGGAAATAGTATAAATTATGAGTGACTTGGTAGGAAAAGGATTTTCGGTAAGCAAACAAAAAGATTTACTTTTTCGTTATGACATTATTAACACAAATCAATAAAAGTCTTATATAGCTTAAAAGTGAGAATAATACACATGCAATAGGAGTTTTGTACTTTTTATTTAATTTTATTATTATTTATAAAGTAACAAAGGGCTAAAAGTTACTAAATAAACTTGCAAAAATCACATTCAGAGATAATCTCAGCGATTAACAGTCAATTGACAAGTAAAGTTAATTATGACATATTATTTTTTTTACTTGTTTTGCACTTTCCATTTACTTCATATTGGTGCATCGAAACAGGATTACACTGGGAAAATAAGCACACATAAATCGAGATTTATCACGCTTTTATTTTTATCTCGTTCAGAAATGCACGATTTTTTATACAACAAAAATCTAGTTTGTTGTCATAATATTTCTCTTCACCTGTCGATTGCCTGACCATCTTACCCTGGTAGATAAATAATAATAGTAACAAAGTAAAGGGGATTTGTCATGTGACTGTTGGTCTTTTGTGCCCACAGAACCCACTCCGACTCCGTGTTGGGCTCTAAGTTTCACGAACCATACCACTGCCAATGTTTAAAAGGCCTCCCAAATTCCGTATATCCCCAAGGAATTTCCAGATTAGCAAAGGGTCATGATTCGACCCTCTGGTATCAAATACTTCCCCAGTACGCACCGTCTTTTGTAAATGTTTTTCGTTATCCTCATTGCAAAATCAGCACGACTCATCGTTTAAAATGGCCAACTCCATGAGATGCCCCCACACTCTGCAGTGACCAGCGAGGAAGCCCGTAAGAATTCGAAGCCGGTTCTTTCCCTGCCCGATGCAAACTTCAAACCTCTTCTTGTTGTAATTGCCAAAGAGAGATTTGGCCTGTCGTAACCCAGGTAGATCAAACCAATACTTCGTTCTGTCCAGCCTTACTCTTTCTCTGAGCACATCTCGAAAGGTATGAGCGCCAAAACATGTCGCCACCAGCCTGCAGGAAATTATGTGAGAATCTAAAGCTTTAAGAGCCGCCTGACTGTCCGATAGTATTACAATTTCCCATCTAAAGTACTTTCTATCAAGGTTGAATTGCACACATCTTTCAATTGCATGAACTTCTGATATAGACTTATGGGGATAATACGGGGCGCCCATAAGGTTTCAACTAAAACAGAATATTTCTGAAACTTCTGAAGCGTATTTTGAACAATTTTAACTTCACCCACTTTCACGCATTTAACTAAGTCAATTTACACAAAATGCACACAACATTTTCATGGAATTGACCACAAAAAGTTATTTCCACTGAATAATTAATTTTGAATTAAATCATCAAACCGTAAATGAATTTAAATATTTAAATCATGGAATTGATTGAAATGGCTTCCACAGTCGAAGCAATTATACTTATTATGTATACGCTGAAGACACTCTTACACGTTTAGTATGCAAAAGGCCTGATTGAAAATTGAAAAGAAGACTGCTTAAATGACTGCTCAAAAGCGTAAGTGAAATATGCCAAAAGGCATTCACAATATCCTTCAGCCTTCGTGTTGTCAAGGGCTTAGACAAAAGCAAAGTGGAGTCTGCAATGTAGGTGTGTGTGTGTGGTTATTTAATGTCATTTAGTAGAGGCTTAAAATATTATGCCATCAAATTGAATTGTGTGTGTAGGCTTGTAATGTAAATACATTTGGAGAAATTTTCGGAATAAATTACTTCAAATCTAAAAATTAATTGCAAATTCATTGGATTGTAAGTAAGCAGAGAAAGCATTCTTTTGAAAATGTTTGCGGGTTTGTGGGATGATATGGCCTTGTGTGTATGTTAATTTCAAGCATTTGCGTAAGGCGCAATAGACGCTCCAGACTATTCATAGTCTTCATAGTTTACATCAACACATTCGTCATCGCAATACATCAGAAATATAATGGAAAAAAATAATAAAATAAAATCGAGGTCCCTACGGTTCAGCACATTCAACTCATTCATTTATGACAGTTGAACTCATTATTTATTTAGCCAATGAATAATTGAAAAAAAAACAGATCCAGCTTATTTAATGTGCGTGTGCCTAATAGTCCCTTAAAGCTTGCTTTTACCACTTTTTAAAATTTGTTATTTCAATTTCGGGTATTTGTGTGAATGTGCATATAATTGAGTGATTCCCGGTATAGAAACGGCCGCCAACTGAGCCCATGTGGAAATTTTGTGTATTAACTGCTAACCCACAGAACGGTGGCAACACATTTGCGGTAAGCATTATGACAATGCTAAGGACTCTTCGAGCGCCTGCCTATTGAGAGCACATGGTTGCGCCTGTTTGCGGTTGCTACTTAGTTTAGTTAAACTTACGCTATATTATTAGTGAGAATTGTGGTTTGTTTATTGTTCAAAGGTGTACGTAAATGTATACGTAACATGGAATTGATGTTGTAAGCAAAATTAAAGTTACTCATACGCACTGTTGAGCTGTCACAAAAGTGATACGAAATGTATGGAAAGTTGGATTGGTATGTAATAGAAATTGGTATGTAATTAAAAAATAATTACATAAATAATTACATGTGTACAAACAAAAGTTTCGATTTATTAAATTTGTCCATTAAGACCTGAAAATGTTGCCTCTAAGCAAATCTCATCAATAAAGTTTTGATATACAGTTTATATTGCAAACCAATATAAAGTCGACTATTAATTACATTTGTAGCATACAATTTCTAATCAATCTCATCGTTTCATGCAATATCATCTGTGCAACATCCGAATTATAACGAATCATAATCCGAACTCTTTTCATGTGCGCATTTGTGTTATTAATATCTGACCACATCTAGTTAAACCTGACGCATGAGTTGGTATTGAATTATTCAAACGCATTTATGCATTTATTAAATTATGGCATTTATGCACATATTTTATTGTACTTACATATGTTTATTTTTAATTTATTATTGCATTGAACATTCTTACAGAATCTTTCATAGATTTCACCTGAAATATTATTCTAAGTTTGTAGTAATAAATTCCAATTAGAAATGAGAAGCAATGTGGTCCAATCCATATGGTGGTGAGTCATTGTCACTTGTGTTGTAATTAATAGAAGATAACGACGACAATGGGTCAAATGTGGTCAGTTAAAATGTGGAGAAAACTTCCTCTTAAAAATGTTTTAATTAAAAAATATTTTTTAGAGTGAGTATAGATAGAAAAGTGTTGCTTGAAAGCACCCTAGTGGAATTAAGAATAAGAATTTAAGCTTTTTACTTTACGAATTTATATGCCCAGCATCAGAAACCATAACACCGATTGCTTAAATGTAAATTGGTATATACCGAATTGTCTCTTTATCATTGACTTGAGGTCCCAACCAATTATACGTTGGGTTTCACACATTTTAACTTTCCGAAGAAAATCTTGTAACTGGCATAAGTAAATAAGCAGTGAAATTTTTTTTTTTTTTAAGTAATTCGCTACAAATAGAAAAATTAAACAAAAAATTTAAATAGAATTTAAACTCGAAATTTTTTTATCCTCAAAAATTGTTTTGAGTTCAAAAATAAAAATAAAAAAAGTAATAATTATTGATTTTTTAAGAAAAATTTCCATAAAAATGTTTAATGTAAATTTAAATTTTTTTTGCAATTTATTGAATTTTTTAATTATTAAAAAAATGTATTGGAGTAAAGCCAATAACCCTTATAACATCAAAGTTATGATATAAGCAAAAAGAAAACCATATTCTCACTCATCAAATGGAATTAAAGTGCACCCCCACTTAAGAACTCCAACTCCTTGTAAGTATAATTTATGAAAGTTATCCCCTTCTATTTTGATACTACAACCACAATTGGATAATTTTAATCTTTAGTTTAGAGTTAGTTGTAAGCTTTTATGAATTTTAATTCAGTGAAAAACATTGCATACTTTTAGGGTGACTTTTTCATATGAAATTTTATTCAATTAAAAATTAAAGCAAAAGAAAAGACAAGACAAGGGCTTAAATGCTTTCAAATAAAAATAAAGCACCCAAATTACCCCTACAAATACTACTTCGGTGAAACAGTGGTACTAAACCATTTGAGAATCAATGTTAAGCTTATATTTCATGTAAGCAGTTATTATGTTTAATTGATATAACAATTAACACACTGAGAGGAAAAAATAAAAACTGTCTCAAAATTAATTCAAGCCAAATAATTCAAATTAGTTTATTGTAATTTTTTTTTAAATTTTTTTTTAAATTATTTTCTAAATTGTTTAAATTATTTTTTTTAATTTTTTTATTTTTACTAATTGTTTTTTTTTAAAGAAATATTTAAACTAATTTTCAATTAAAACCAATTAATTTACCCGACATATTTGCAAAAAAAAAAATTACACAAAAAAACCCATGAAATTTTAATACAAATTTTAATTGACTTGTAATGCGAAGGCAATTATTTAAATAATTCCAACTTTACCTTCCGCTTAAACACGCACGAAAACTTTTCACAACAAAAACAATTAACAATTTACGAACTTCATACTTATGTGTAGAGTGGAAAGGGTAAATAATTTTAAATCACAGATATTATTTTTTTTATTTGAATTTTATTTTTTTTTTTATTTCATTTTAAATTTTTAGGTTTTAATTTGCTTCAAAACCAAACAACTTTTTTTATTTTTATATATTTATTTACACCGTAAACAATAGAAAATCCAATGACCGAACGACAGAAATTTATTTGCATCAAACCGACATCCGTGCAGTGAAGAAAGTGTGCCTTGTCCTTTGTTAGTGATATCCTTGTTAAGTTTTTCTGACCTTACTGCCAACCAAATCAAACACTATCGTTATCATTCTGTTAAATTTCTCTTTATTTGTTGTTGTTTCTGTTGGCGTAACTTTCACAATCAATTTGTTTGCGAAGAGAAAACACGTGTGCAGCGTGAAACAACAACTTGTATTAATTACAATTCCTTTTCAAGGATGCCTCGACGGAGACACACACACGCACGCACTGAACTGCTGGCGTTTGCGTAAAGAACTTTTAAAATTTTTGCCGCCAAATTTACAATTGCTCGACCGACCACCACCAACCACCGACCGCCGAGCGCGTCCGCGTCATTACGTTCGCGCAATAAATGTGCTTAATTTTAGCGAAACACGCGACGACGATGACGGCCGCTCTGATGAGGACAGACCACAACGAACGATACGACAGAACCGGCTACAGCGACTACAGCGACCGTACTTCCACCATATTTACGTATATTTGTAGCTCTGTGTGTGTGAGTGTGTGCTTGTATGTGCAAGTGTGTAAATATTTGCAGAACGTCAACACCAACCAGAAGGAATAAAGGATATGTGGCAAGCGGCGCGAAAGAATCTCTGGGAAATGGCGTGTTTTATATTAATTTTTTTTCTTGTGTTTTTTTTTGTTTTTGTGGTGCTTTATTTTTTGCCACGATTTTGTTGTTGTTTTGTTTCAATTCGCATGAAAATAATGATGGCGCAACACTTAAGCGTATAATTTTACATAAATTTTTAATGTCATAACGCGCGTATGTGTAATGAATTTTTTGTTATTTTTTTTTATTCACCAAAATCGTATTAAATAATTGAACATTTTTCACCATAAATTGCACAAGGTTGCGTTTCGTTTAGTCGAAATATTGTCGAAATTATTGAAATTGTGGATGTAGTTTGGTAATTGTAATTACTTATGTGGGGCAGGCCTATGCGCTCAAGTTGGGTTGAGTGTGCAATTAGAAAACAATTACATCCGAAGAATTTTGATTAAAATTGAGAAATATGGCATATGTTTTCATTTGCCCGGTGGAAGGAGGAGACTGGAGCCAGCAATTTCCATTCAAGTGCTTTGAGATGTTGTAATTTTAAATGTGATTTTCAACGAATTTCCACACATTTTCCGCCCCGACCACTTCACTCGGCCGTATCAGTTTCACTTTCACAGCAGCCCGTGTTATAATTGAACAGGCAGACTCTGCTTACTTGACCCGCTTTCCATTAAAGAATTGACTAGATAATATCATCTCCATGAGAGAAACTTTGATAACGATTTAATTTTGCGTTTTTCTTTGTAAAATTTTACAAAAAATAATTTCAACTTTTCTTCACATTAACAATTAACAATCGCGCGCGCTCTCATACTCCATTTAAGGATTTACTTCTTTTTTATTTTTTTGGTTTACTGAAATCACTTTCTTTTTTCTTCTTCGAATGGCTACGGTACCGTCGTTTTAGCACATCTTAACCGCTTGCAGCACCTAACGCGACTGAGGTAAACGCACTCGACGAACATAACTTTTTAGAAAAATCAAGCACACACACTCCCACATACACACAGCCACGCTCGCACTAGGAAAAGTCTGAAATACAACTTCGTGTACGCGCTCTGTGAAAAGCCAACGGACAGAAAATCATACAGAAATCGTGCAAAATAGTACAAATACGAAGCGAATGGCTCAGAGCAGCAAGCCAACACAAATGACACGAGTCTGCTGTGTAAAGGAATTTTCCTTTATTTGAAAGGCTCTCTCGTGTCACATTCAGCTAAAACGAAGAGTGACAAATGTACGAAGAGTTTTTGGTCCTTACTCAATTGTCAATGAATTGTTCGTCGCTAAGCACATGTTGTGAGTGGTGGACTCTCAAGTGTGCGCAGCGCCATCTCTTATTCGTATGCTGGCGTTTTTGGAAGTTATCAAATTCACTCTTGAGTGGCTTTTCCCACTACTCAATGCTTGGTACTCTTCGCTTCAAATTGCTCGACTCAATTGTTACCGAATTTTCCCGCTTGAGTAAATTGTGGCGCTGCTGTTGTTTGAGTGAACATTTTCATATCCTTTGGAAGAGCTTTCGCCGTTCAGTGAGTGGTGAGAAGTTTCTCATATATTTAGAAAATATTTGTATTGGCTTAAATCTAAGCATAAGTAATACACTGAAGTTTTGTAAACGCTTTATAAATACAGAAAATCCAAATTTTGTAATAAAAATTTCCAACAAAAAAATTTATATTTTTTTGATTATTTTTTAATATGTTATCGATAATTTTTCGATTTTTTTCGATCAACAATTTTTCGAAAAGTTATCGACTTTTTGTCGAAATTTTAATAGATTTTTTATCGAAAATTTTCCATTTGCATCCACTCTACTCTATGATTTTTCCATTTTAATTTTGTATCCCCGCCAACTATTTGTATTTGTTTTGTAAGTGATTAATTACGATTTAACCATTACTCTCTTTCATTTTATTCATTTCAAGCACACTTAAAGTCAATTTTCCCTTTACACTGGCCAACACACAAGCCAACAACATCGTCTGACCGAAAATAAAATTTAATAAAAATCGAAGCAAATACAATCGAATCATCGAAGTCAGTGCAGGCGAAAAGGCAAAGGTAATTGCTCGCAAACTGACGGATATTGGGCAGATTGTAAATATGAAATTTAATATTTGCGCCCGTTATAACATCAACAACAGCAAGAACAACGGCCGCAGCAAAAAGTACATATGAAATTCATGCACACAGAAGATTTTTCTTTTAATCTCTTTTCATATTTTTTATGCACCACTAAATGAATGAATAATAAAGAAAAGTACTACAACAACAACAACAACAAAATGGTATGAAACACAGGCAATAACAAACGGAAGTGCATACAACCAATATGGCTCGCTGGCTGGCTGACCGGCGCAACAGACAAGCGGCGTGCGCTGTTTGTCTGTGTGCGGTTCGGGACTCCTTCATTGGTAATATTCTGGCAATAATATAAAAAAAATGGCAGAAAACAACGGGAACATCATACCACAATGGCGAATGGCGTTCTACCCTCAAAGGTAAATATTTGCAAGAGTGCACATGCAAAATGCATTCAATTTATTTCATAATGCATCCTTATTTGCTTTCAAAAATTGGAGAATTTTCCAACAATTTTTACATTCAAAATAATTAACTTTTTAGCTTGAGTGTAATTTTCATGGATATTGTTAATTTTTCACAAAACCGCAAAAGCTTTGGTGTACAATAAAAAAATATATATTAAATACAAATATTAAATGTGCATAGGTTCACCCAGACAGTCGAAGGCTAAAGAAACATAATCGAATCAATTCATAAAAACAGTATTACATTCCATGCGGCCTATTCCCGGCTTATCTACATTGTGGAGCTTATCAGAGTGGGAATTTGTAGCAAAAACTTATGTCACATTTACATGTAAAAAGTATTTTTATTTGCTTGTATTAAAAGGACATTTAGTTCATCAATTTAAACGAATCAAAATGAAAGGGTTCTGAAAATACAAATGGATTTTCGCACCCAACCCCTTCACAACCAACCTCAAGCCAGTATGATTTTTTTGATTGATTTAGAGTTAGATTTCTGAGCTTTCTTTGATTGCAGATTCGTTTTTAGCTACACAATATTAGTACAAAAAAGAAAAATGGTAAGAGAATTATCTCTGGACTGACTGAAGCTAAAGTACCCTGCACATACGAGTACGATATCTGTTTCGATCATTTTTCGATGTTATATCGGTTATTTTTCAATATTTCCATTTCCAAATCATTCCTGATCCATTTCAAAATGTTCCGGTCCAATTCTATTTCCTTCCAGTTCCATTCCCATTCCATCAAATTCGAAATAAACGACCCCAAAAACGCCCTAATACCAAGTTTCGTAAATATAGTAGTACTTACTCGCGCCCACCTCATCGAATCACCAAAGGTCAGTGATATTGGTTAACATGGCATTTCTAGTAAACCATTCCGAATTAAAAGAGTATTTTTGGTAGGCGTGGCAGGGGCTGGAGCGTCTAATCGTTTCTTATACGCCTAGGGTGTAACTAGAGTACACAACAACATTTCAAAACTCTAGGTAGTGGCTTTTGCTGTGCGTTCATGAGAGTCTATTTCCTATTTCAAATCAATCAATCAAGACAAACTTTTCTTTTATATATTTGTAGGGGAGGGTGCCCACCTACTTGCAGCCTATTGCAAATCAGCCTCGGTTTTTTCGTATTTTTTACTTTTCGACTACCGTGCGACAACAGCAATACGTGCACACAGCTCAATGATTTATGAAAAGCTAACAGTTAATGAGATGACACTTTTACACGAAGCACTGTCAACGCTGTCATCGCCACGAACGTCAGAATTGATGGGTGTCAGTAGGTTGGCATCCTCCCCTACATATGTAGATTTTATGTCATTTTAATTTTGACTAGGTTGTACCCATTCATCAGTAAAATTTTGTATACTCTAAAATTTTTCATTTTAAAACCTTTTAATTAGAGTCCACCATTTCAACATATTCCTATGGACACAATAGACACTGGCTTACATAGAGTGGAGGAATATCGAATTGTTATGACTTTTTGAATACGAAAGTAATAAAGACATTCAATTTGCTTATCTCCTAAAACAATTTACTTATTCACATTTTTTTCACTTACCCCTTGTTGTTTGCTTTTGCAAAATAAAAATTATGATAACTCGGGCTGTGTAGTGAATGGGAGAAAATTTCCTCTTTCCGGAAAATCCACACTTCACAATTCTTCTTCTTGTTTTAATTTAATGTTCACTTTATCAGCAGCAAGCTGCCATTTCGTTGAGTGCTTTTTATCAGATTAACCAAACAAAAAGTAGAAGTGTTTCTCTTCTACGAAAAAATAGACATTAAAATGAAAAGTAAATGCAATTACGTCATACGAATGAAAAAAAACTCTTCGATATTTTAGAATTTGCTACGATATGAACAACCTCTGCAACGACGAATGTGTACTTTCCATAAAAAACAGGCGCTATTTCTTACATATACAAATTGTAACCGAAAGGACTTACCTCGAAATGTCCGCCCAGAGTGGAGCCAGCCTGAGCCAGATACAACGTAGAAGCCGAATCGAACACCAATTCCAAGGGATCTCTGACCACGGTCGTGGTGTCTCTTTTCTCGCAGTCATAGTAGAATTCCACAGTATCGCTGAGTACCTTGAACGATAAGGTGGTCCATTTTTTGGCTTCGTATGTCATCGGATAGCTGACCAGCTTATGGCTGTTTTCCACCCAGTCCGATTGTGTATAGTACAGAGTGACGTTCCACTTTTCCTTGATTACGGGCGACAAATGCAGGCCCAACTGCACAATTGTATCCATCGGATTGACCACACTGAAGAGGTAACCGCCACGCTGTGAATTCGGCAGGAATGTGGTCGTAATGGCAAACTCATTCATCTTCTCGGGCAAGACGGTACGATAGGGGGCCTTGACATCGGCTGTCGTCAGGAACTTGTAGGCGGGAAAGCCATCTTCGGCTTCATCGAAATCAATACCCTGAAATAGATTATTGTTCATCACGTCGAGCAGTCGGTATTCGACGTAGGCATCTAGGAAATGATAGGAAAATTAACAAAATTAAAATTCATCAGCAGTGGATAATTGAAATTAAATTTCATCGTAATTTTAAGTCATATGTTAAAATTAAATTAAATTAAAATTTATTACTTAAGCTTTTTTACATATATTCCATTTATATTTAAAGTATTTTATTTAAATAAATGACACTTTGTCACAAAATGACCATGAAGTAAATTCGGGCTGATCCAAAAAAAAAAGTTTACCGAAAAAATACCAAAAAGACAACACTAATTTGTCATGTAAAATGATTAAAAGAAAAATATTCAAAAAGTGGTCACCCAAACCTGTTTATATCGATACCTTAAAGCGCAACCATCCTATGTCCGTTTTCATGAAAATCGAGTTTTTGGCATTTTTGGATTCCTGAGAAGAAGCTGCTTCAGACAGGCTATATTTTTTTGTGGGAATCGTAATGAAAGTAATGGAAAAAGGAGGAAATAAAAATCCATTTCCATACAAAACATACGAATTTGAAAACTTGTTTTTCATTTTCTAAAGTTTTGAAAAAATGGACATAGGATGGTTGTGCTTTACGGTATCGATATATGAATGAATTTTCATATATAAATGCATTTTTCGGAAAATGAACTAAAACCCATAATTAGTTTATAAATTATGAAAAGCTCGATAAAAATTTGAATTTTTTACTAAACAAATTAAAGATATTAATTATTCATACCAGATTTCTCTATCAGATTTTCCGTTCAGTTCGGTATGAAATAAATTATCGGGAAATCAATATACATTTTACATTACATGTCCTTGGAAGGTAGCGCTTATTTAATGCTGTTTTTTGAAGCACTTAGTATCTTTTTTGTAGGATCTTAAAATTAAATTAAATTTCTTTTGGTGATTATATCATCTCATGCTTTACCATAAAGTTATGATGGCCAATTGTCATCCACCCTTTTAAAGGAGACTCCAGATTTGAAAGAACGTCACCTACATTTTACAAATTTACAAGTCGTACCTGTACATCCCCCTCTCCCTTAATTACGAATATACCTCCAAATTCTGTTAATATGGCCAACAAAAATTGGAGGTGGATGCATATAATAATTTTTAACTACTGTATTTGTATGCGGATTTCCAATTTGATAGATGAATGCAATATCTTTACAATTACAATATGTAGACTACAAAATTAAACTATTTTTTTTTAAATTATTTCCTGTTTAACAATAATTTGATGGATTTTTCGTTGCACAGCTATTTTTTCCTTATCAAATCCGATTCAAACCTGTATGCTAAGAATTAGCCAAATTGAAAATCGACGAAGATTTCCTAAAAGACTTCCTAAAAAAAATGTCGCTTTTTTTCAACAAAACATTTTTGTTTATTTCCACTTTCCTCTGCATGGCCCCGAGCCGAGTGTATTTTCACTGTGACACAATATCATTTGCCAAAAAGTATGCAATGTAAAGTTTCCTAAACACAGTTGAGGCGATTCAATTGAGAAGCTTTTTGTTTTGATGTTCACTATTTGGTAATTGTTTCAAGTAAGTAAGTATACATATAACAAAAACAAAAGTATATAATATGCTTACAATATACAACAATTTACTTGCCTTTTATAGACTGCCCGCTCAATTGCATAGATTGAGCACGCACCATGCATATTGTTAGTAGAAAGAGTAACATTTTGCGCCAAAAGCTGAAAGAAACAAACAAAAGACAATGCATTTTATTGATTGTAGTACACGGTTATAGGTTTAAGAAGTTTTCAAGACAGTATAAAGCTACCAACTAAAAGAAACTATAATTTCCTAAATAAAATCTATAAATTCAGGAAAAATGTCCTTGCAAAGTATTTTTCTTTACATCAAAATAGCTTCAAAATGAGGGTTATATGGACACCTTCATGTCACAAGTCTATGGCATCATTCAAATGGTATTGCAGATACCACTCGTAACCAGTGTTTATAAGATAGAAATTACAAAAAAGGAGATTAATTTCCATCGTCAATTGGATCCCTAGTTTCCCTACAATAAATCAGAATTACCAGGTACAACAAAGTAAAACTCTCACTGGCAATGTTAAAAAAAAACAACTAACTTAACCAGTAGCAGTGAAAATAAAGTGGTAAATTGCAACTGGCAGCTGGTCTGAGACCGTATCAAATAAACCACAAATTCAAAGCAATGCAATACAAAATGTTATCGTCGAAGTTAATACTGCACGGGCAGGGTCAGCTTTCAACCCACACCGGCGCGTACTCATTAGTGCACAATGCAACCGACACAGTGGAATTTTAACCCTTCGAAGCACGTATGCACTCCGAACCGTCCCGCGTCGACCACAGGCACTTTATACAAAAGCCACAAACGTTGGCTATACTAATGGGCAAGTGTCTATAACTGTGGTAATGCACCAATGTGTGTGTGGGTATTGTTCCAGTCAAAATACAATTGAGTTTTAGTCCACAGTATGCATCCGAAAAGCTCACTTTAATTAAATTTCGTTCGTCTAACAGTCACACATCCATACAATGTACTCTCCCATGCTTATAGAAGAATTTGCCAACACACACACACATATGAATCCATATTTCATTTAGGGTTTTTGGCAATATATTTGTAAGAAAACCGCAACTACGCTTTATAAACACACATGCACACACCGGCGCGACTTAAAGGTGTAGAAGCCACAAATTATTGGCTTGTGGTCAGCATTTGTGGTCAAAAGGGGAATATTTACTTTATATGCCGGCATGAAATATGAGCAAATGGATATTATCATGGAGTGGATTTCCAAAGGATGCATTTTTTTGTACAGTAAAATGTTAAAATGCCTCAATTCATTGTTTTTTTTTTAAACTTTGCTTGTGTCCTTTATTAACAGAAAATATTGCATTGAACTGCTCTAATTCGATATTTGCTTTCAAATGCCATGAAACGAATTTTATTCGCTGTGTTGGGTTCTCGGAAGATATCGGGAAAACCCGTGTCAACAAAGTCCATTCCCTGCTTAGAAAAATTCAAATAGAGCTTGTGAGCACCAACTAAATATGTACCATGCTGCGTTCGCAACCGAAACACGAACTCCTCGCAATCCGTGCCCGGCCAATGCATGATTGGCTGTTGGACATTTCGACTAAAAACTGCAACAATTGCTTGTTCAGAAATCAGTTTGTTGTCGTTTTGGTTGTTATTGATGGTCTGAAGTTGACGTCTTTCATGTCGCATTTGACGTAAATTTACGGTCGGTCAGTGCGCGTGGATTGCAGCGACCATGCATGCATAAATTAAAAATGCCACATACTGTAATTGGGCGAAAGTGGTTTAACGGTCAGCGTGACACTGTGGATACGCTCGTTCGTGTCTGACGTGCTGCGGTCCAAATGCAGCTCAAATTTTGTCCATGTACATAATGTGGTTGCGAATCTTAATTACTTATGTCCAATATGTGTATGCAAGGCTTAATGTCATTCAAATTACTTTTTTTTTTGTTTAAATGGGAATTGGCTCATGAAGGACCTTTGATCTGATAAAGGAAGAGATTGTAGCATAAGCAATTAGGATAAAGGATTCAGTTCACTCCAAAATGTGTAAGTAGTAAAACGAAGCAATTTTATAAAATGTTTTGATTCTTTTTTTTTCAGCTTGGACTGTGTTTAGAAGTGTCAGGCAGTAAGTGAGTACATATTATGTATGTTCGGAAAAAAATTTAGTAATCTAAATATTTCACAAAGAACATCTTCCTTGTGTGATTCCTTCTGATTGTACTGCATTTTGCAACGTACACGTCAAGGGAAATTACATTGGACTTCAGAGTCGCATAGGGGAGCTACAATGCGATGATGACATCGTAATGCACAACTGCACCGATATGCAGGTGAAACTACAAGCGGCATATGAAATTTCTGATAAAGCAGGCCTTTAAATCAACGTTGACAATACAAGAGCCATGAGAAGTTACACCAGCAGCTTGCAGAATTTCGACCAACAGAACTCAAGCTTAGCTCAAGTGGATTCCTTTGTTTCTCTGGGCTGCTGTAGTAGCAGCTCCACTGACGACGTCAGAAATCGCCCAGAAAAAGCAAAACTGGCAAACGTAGTAATTAATCCTATTTGGAAATCGTCGTACACTCAAAGAATTTTTTCGTTCGTAAGAAACGAAAAATTAGACAAACACATTTCGTTTGTTGTTTCGTTTGCAACCAACGTTTAAGTAACGAAAAAAAAAAAAAATGTTTAGCTCAGCCAGGGACGAACGCGGGACGTAAGGTTTATAAGTTATGCACATACACGCTGTGCCACTGAGGTACTTTCGTTCTGGTCGATAAAAACAAAGCTTATATCGAAATCGTTTAAACGTTTATTAGAAATTAGTTTTTAATTTGCAGCAATTTAAAAACGTTTCCAGTAAAAGTAAAATGCAATACTTTTATTGGAAACGTTTTTAAATTGTTGCAAACTTATTTATTATTTGCGGCAAAACGACTTAATTTGGAGCAAATGTTTTTTATTTGTTTTTTCGTTTAAGTTTGTTTTCAAAAGTAGTATATTGGCAGTAAACGTTCTCCAAACATAATAATTCTTTGAGTGTAGCTATCTCGCAGGATGAAAATTCAATTGTTTAACTCGAATGCGAGGTGCATACTGTTACATGGAAGTAAAACATGGATTGCAGTACGACGCGATATCCAATCACTGCAAACTCCATCGTACAGTATACTACGTTTAATGGCCAGCAAGAATAAGGAAAGAGAACTTATGATATGACACGCAGCAATTACCCTGACGCATCGAAATACTCAGGAGAAAATTTATGTGGTTTGGTCGTACACTGAGGAAACCGGATGAAGATATCATGTGGCATCCTAAAGGACGAAAGAGAAGACCAGAAATAAATAACCAAAAAAAAAATTAAATTTTAAGGGGGGGAAACTGTTTAAATACTGATTCAATTAGTTTCTAGTACTATTTCACTGGAAGTGTATTCTGTTGACCATATTTATCAATGTTTTTTTTCTGAGTGTATAATCTTAAATTAGTTTCCTATAGGAACGAAAAAATAAACTAATAAATAATTCATGATAAATAAATTTTACACAAAAACATTTTTATTTTTTTTTATTTTAATTTTGAACTGTTTTTTTAGTGTGTTTAACTGTCAAATTTAATTTTTAATAAATCGAATTTTATAAAAACAATTCTCACAAACTTAATTTATTCATCACTTGAAATATTCTGTCATTTCCTTTCGACTAAATTATTACTTCAAAAGCTGTACATGATGAATTCCAATTGAATTTATGACAAATTATTTTGAGCGCATGATCGAATAACATCAAAACAATTTTGTCACCTACAATCGACCACACAAAATAACAACAACCACAGCACAATAACAACAAAAATGCAATCGGTAAGCTCCAGCCAAGTATAAACCAATACCACCACTTGGAATTAAAAGCCACTTAAATGCTGAAATCGAAAAGAGTCATTGAATTTGAAATTCGACACACTTTTGTGAATCGATTCAGTAGCCAGAAACCAATTGATTGAGGGATAAAGCTTAACAAGGGGTAATTATAGGTATTACTGAAAACTAACGGAGTATGCAAATGACTGATAGAATCCAATGTTAAATAAAAGATTCAGGCTGCTAAAATTTGGAAATGAAAAAAATTTTAAATATTAAAAAAATAAAAATAATCTATTTTGTGTAATCGCATTTTAAATGATAGAATATGTGTCGTTCATACTTGACATTTCAATAACAATTTGTTTAATATTAAAAATAATTGTCCACACATTTGGTCCATGTCCAATTAGGCTACATAAAGCGAATTCGAAAATATTTATTTCAAAATATTATCAATGGCGCCCATTATACGCTCGAGTGAGCGAGTATTAAATGCGATTGCGTTAGACTGTTGCTTTTTTTTCCCAAAAATTAATTAATCAAAAATTAAAAAGCGTTGACAGTTCTCCACCAAAAATTTAAATATTCAAGCTTACACTTGACAGTAGGCATGAAAAATAAATTGTTATTTTTTTTTTTTTGTTTTGAGAAATTTCACATCACAATTACAATGTGTGAAATTCCCAGAAGCAGGAGCACCAACATGAAACATTGCCCTACATATTAGCATGTGGCGTGTGTGTCTGTGCGATTATTTCGAAATCGATGTGGGGTCGATGTCATTATCCGATCGTATAATTCAAAAACTGTCACTTTTGACTTTCGGCTCAATGTGAATTGAAACTCAATTAGAATTTGTGGTGTTGTAATTTCGATTTGGAAATGGGCGTATGGCATGATTAATTTGTATATCTTAGTGTTAGGGTGAATGTCGCAGTGTCTGTGTGTGTGTGTGTGTGTGTGTGTGTGTGTGTGTGTGTATTTGTGTGTGTCTCTCTGTGTGGATATTTTGTGACATTTACCCCAATTGTCATCCCAATTAATTTAGATTAAAATTTTATGTCACCAACAATTAAAATTCCAATCTTGATTGTTATTCAGCTCAGACAACAAAAGAAATATTTATCGTCTGATGACCTTTGAATGCTTCTGTGATACTTTGTTTATTGATTAATGTTGGGCGTTCAATGGTAGGAATTTCTTCTTTTTTTTTTATCAAAAGTCTTCATTAAAATCGCTCACATTCATTATAGGATGAGTCTGTGGAATCGGGTGTTCCAACCAAAGCATATTAATCAAAGTCGGAGTGACCACACAAGGGATACAGGGCAGTTATACTCTTAAGTCATGACTCCGTCATTCGGCTATCGAAATCGTAAAAAACCGGCATCTTCCACGATCCTTTTAAGCCTCGGGCCATACCAACTTACACTAAGTTAGATGGCTCAAAAACTAGAGCTGATGGCGAAATCATATCTCTGGCACCTTTTTCGAAGTAAAATTTAGTTGAGTTGTGTAATCGTTTGACTTCATCGAACATGTTTTTCATTGAATTGTAAGATCCGAAAACTTTAAAATTATTTAAAAATAAAAAATATCTAAAAAAACATCACTACCAAAGTGCAAAATCAAAACAAAACCACAAAAATGCCAACACTCAACAACTTTGAGTTCTTTCAATACCAATGAGAGTAGCACTGTCAAATGTATTTTGTGGTAAGTACTTATGCATTGGCAATAGAAAAAATGCAATTGTCAAATTCGCTGTCAGTGTGGCAACAACATAAAAAAAACAAGTGAGTAAGTTTCAGTTTCAGTTGGGCAAAGGCGACTTGTATCTACCCTAGAGTGGCTCTTAGTTTTCGATCATAAAAATACGTGCAAAAAACATTTATTATCCATTTTGGGCGGTTGCCTTCCTGGCAGGAGCAATAAATATAAATAAATAAGCAATCAAATTAAATTAAAAATATGAACCACTCTAATATACTAGATGAAGAAAAAAAACTTCCATGTATCAAGTTTCCTACTACTTCCATGGAATCTTCAAATTTCGATCGCCATTTGACTCCTTCTATAACATAAAAAAGAGAAATTTGGACCGCCTAGCTTACTTCTAGCTCCAGCAGTCGTGTCAGGCAGACTGCCAGACGAGTATTCTCTCCTCAACTCAGGAGCCAATTCTGATATATTTTTCTATACCTATCACGACGTCCAACCAAAGTGAATATACCCAAAAGTCTCAGGGTATCGAAATGTTTTGGCGAATAATGTCGAATTATGTGTGGAAGTAGTGCCACCTGTCACCATTACTCCTTCGGTGTGTATTGTAAAATGTGTCTTATGAATGTCAATGCAGCAGACATTTATTTTTCAACATCAACCTACACATGCAAATACGAGACTTGTAAACACTACAGAGCGCTTCATGATTTCAAACACATTTAACAAAGATTGTCATCAATAAATTTTATCACTTTTTCCACCTTCGATTGCTTACCAATCATAAACAATATTTCCATTTCGTTTATGATAATAAATAACATGTCGTCATAACATTTAAATCGTGCCTGAATGCTTTCTTTTGACATAATGAACCGGCATTTATGCAAAAGGTGCGCCACACCCGGTTGTCTCCGCATGAAAAGCATCACCATCATCAGCGCCATGTCACCGGCATTCGGTTACCTACTCGCACTGCATGCCAGCCAGTCAGCCAGCCAGCCAGCCATTGACTACGTAAAATTAATATTTTGAATGAATTTCACGTATCGGCGATTACTTTGGCGCACACAGTCAGTCGCATTTATGCTTTATGCATACTATATACCAGTCGCTTGCGTAGAGTGGGCACAGAGTAGAAGAATAATATTCTGTGACGTTTTGTCACTTTATTATTTTGTAACTTCTCCGTTTGACTTCTGTTGGCTCATTTCTCAATTATGTCAGTGGTTGGCGGTTCAGTTCGTTATTTTTGTTCTTTTTTTTTTGTTTTTTCTTTCTGCCGTGGCACGTTTTGGCATTTCGCATTTAGCTGTCAAATTATTACAATTTATTGAAAATTTTCAATAAATTTTTCGAGAAATTTATTGCATTCTCGTTTTGCCGGAGACATAATGTTAAAAGTTAATGTTGGCAGTTTTATTTCATTAACCGTTGCTACTATTCCGACAGCTAATTTAAATGGCGCGGCTCAGTTGAGTTAACAAAAGTAATTGGTAAAATTAATTATGGTTGGACATAGACAGTTAGTACTTTGAGTTTTTATACCCCCACAAACACATTACATGAAATTATCGATAAATTATCGCTAAATATTGAAAAATTATCGATACAGTATCGATAAGATATCGATAAATTTTCTAAAAATTTTTGACGCCGAAGCAAGATTTGATGACTTGATGTCAGAAACGAAATGGGAATGGAACTGAAATAAGATAGAATTGGACCGGAACAAAATTTTTAATTGGGCGGGAATGAAAAAATACCCCAAAAACTACTGATAAAAATCGATTAAAAAAATCCTAAACTATCGAAAAATTAGCAAAAAAAATAAAGAAAAACCGAAAAATTTTCGATAAAATGACCGAGAAAATTTCTAAGAATGTATCGTCCTTGCGGATCTTTTTAAACGGATTTTGGACATGGGCGACGGGTCAAAAAGGGGTGTTGAAGACACATTTTGGTTTGCGTTCGATGTTTTTAAAAATATGCCATATTGGAAGAGGATATTAGCTCCAGCATTGCCGATATCTATGGTATGGAATAGTATATATATTCTTGATCAGCATCACCGCAGGAGTCAATTTAGCGATGTCCGTCTGTCCGTCCGCACGATAGCGGTCGCAGATATCGACTTGAAACTTTGGGTACATGTTTTTCTCGTGAATACTGAGACCAAGTTCGAGAATCAGCCAAATCGGATAAAAACTGGGCGTGGCTCCCATACACCGGAAAAAAAGGTAAACACTTTTCAAGTCTTTTTTATGGTTGAATTCGATTGGAAATGTTTAGAAACGTATTTTTGACATGGTCCGAGGTTCCGAAGCCACATATATAAGAGTCTAAATGGGGTCTTGAGACCAATTTTTTTTTTTGATGGATTTTGGACATGGTCCGGGCTACAAAACCACCTATAATTGGCTCAAAATAGGTCTTGAGACCACATTTTATGTTCGAGGTACTTCTTCCTACTGTGTTGGGGTATTTCAGCTTTGGTATAGCCGAAGATAGTCCACTCTCTAGTTTTATTTAGTAACGACATAACAATTTGACTTTAACATATTCTTAAATGCTTGCAGGTCAAGTGGACATTTTAGAGTTAATCAAATCTGATAGTCATATCAGTCATTTGAGTATTTTGGAGTATTCTTTTGAGTACTGTTAAGCCTCTTCAGTTCCTGAGAGTACTTCAATTGTGTCCGCTTTCATGCTAAACACACACGAACCTTTTTGTAAGTGGACAATTCAACCGAATCGAAGCAAAGCCCTTTAATTCAATGCCGTGAGGTAATCGATTTGCAAACAAAAGCACCAATGTTCAATTGTCACGCACGAGTATTTATTGAAGCTTGCTTAAACTACTTCAGCACAAGAAATAGAGAGTAAGTGTACTTTCATTTCATATCAAGCCACTTCAAAGTAAGCATTTAAAGCAAGCTTATCAAATAGTGTTTGCCAAAATTTCAAAACCGAAAATACCCCTCCCCTTCTTCTAACTTTCACTATCTCGCGAATACTTTCGAATGCCAACTTCAAAACTGACTTGGATGAATTTTTGAAAAAACTTTCAACCACATTCAAATGAAGTCAGAGCCAAAGTTTTACTGCATCACCAAAGTTGTGTGTGTGTGTCATTCGTTGGCCATTCGCTGTTACTGCTGCGGCAGCTACTGTGCGATAAGAATGTGCTGATAACGTAACGAAACGATGGCAAAAGCGAAAGGAAATTCCAAACCAAAAACCCAAAGGAATTCGCAGTGACTTTAATTAAACGTGGAGGGAGCAGAGAGGTTCGTATGATTTGCAATGCAGTCAAACAGTACAAACGAACCAGAAGCCAAGTAGTTGCCGTTGCCCAGACACTGCACCAGACACAAGTAAGCAATGTCGGTTTGGTTGTTGTCCCAGCACCAGGCAACAGCAGTATTGTGCATTTGCCTTAAATTGGTTGGGCCGCTGCTTCGTTACATATGCGCCCGCCACTGCCGCCCTTTCGGTTGAATCACTCTACGAGTGGACGGACACTACACACACTGAACACACTTCAAACAACAGAACTTGATTGTGCGTTTCGGACTTGTATACGTAAGTGTATCAAGTTCAATGTTTGCCACATGCCAGCCGCCATTGTGGGCCACATCGAGGTTGCCTACAATCCCATCCAGCACACATTGTTCCCTGGGTGCATAAGTTTTGATTGAAAATCAAATTAAAATCAATTTCAAAGGTGAATTGCGTTCGAGAGGGCTCTCAGCTCTCAGCGCAACTGATGTGGAGTATTCGTTCGTTCGAGTGGTTTCTTACTTTTTGACTTTTTCCTTATTGTGTTTTAGTTTATTATGTTGTATTGTTGCTGGCATGTTCGCTTGTCGTTGTGGCTCACTGAAAATCAAATTGAAATTACATCATGTCCACAATGATTTCTTTCAATGAACACACACAGACGAATCTCAGTACAATACTTCGTCTTCTCCATCAAAATTGGTTGGATTTTATTTCGGCTCTACTGTGTTCTGCTCTGGTCTGTTCTGTTCTGGTCTGTTCTGAGATGATATGATTTGATTTCATGATTATGGAAATGAAAATGAAAATGGAAGTATCGTATTACAGATGCAATTTGCGCAATGCTCTCAATGTATGAAATTCGGTTTTCCAATTTTGTGGCTTTCAGGAACGTGACGAAATTGTAAACATTTTACCTTTTCACTTCAATACTCCCTTTGATTTTTGCAATCGATCTGTTATTTTGTAAACCTCAAGAGGAAACATTCAATGGCACGTACTTTTGCCTAAATACCTAGTTGAGATTATGATTTATTTTGTGTACATTAATCGCTTGGTAATGCCTTAATGACGCCATTTACTTCAAAAACGAATAAATTCCACAACCTGATGTAATTTCATAAATTTTCCATAATTTCAATGCTGTCAACTGTGTAATTTTCAAAAAGTTCACAAAAATTTGTGGCTTAAATCGAGCAAACGTGCAACAGCAATAATTAACATAAGAAGGGGAAGAGGGGAGGGGTAGCATATACACTTCGGAACACTAAGCAATGCATTATCAAATGCCTACAGCATTTATCATCAAACTGGTATCGTTTTGCATATGTGCAGCTTGTTCGAAACCAGCAAGAGCAACCTCATATTTGTCTGCCAGCTAAAAGAAAAAAAAAACCAAAGATTACTTAATGACCAGTCGCTCATTGAACACTTCGAATGCAACAGATTCCCATGAAATGCGTCACGCACACATGTGGCATGCAGCAAGGCAGTCATTAAAGCACAGCATGAGCAAGTGCGTTCATAATTTGCATTCAGACTCCGCACACTGACAGACACTTGTTAGCTATTCATCAGCTGGAGCTGATCTGTGTTATGCTAATTGAAATCGTCTCGTCTTGCCTCTTATGTGTGCGGAAATGAAAACTCATCAAATGTCGTCAGTCGCACAGGAACCCTTTAACCCTTTACCACTTAACTTTAGTTGAACTTCGACTCACTACCAATTTTATTATTTGGCATAAAAGACAAAAGACAAAAGTCAAACAAAAGAAAGTACAAAACTTATTTACATTTGCAAATCGCATTTCTAGTTAACCAAAGCAAATACATAGTAAAGCAAAACAAACAAGAAACGTTTATATACAAATCTTTACGCATTCCCTGCATTCGAGTTTATTCCCGTAATAACCTCAAAAGCCATAGCGCGTCAAAGATGAAGTTGCCTAAACGAAAATGATTTCTGAAGAATAAAAGAGAATTTCACAAAAATTACATTTACTTGGCAAATAAAATTTTATATAGCAAATCGGCTCAGTGTGGCTTTAGGGCGGTAGAGCCTCAAATACTGCCAACTGACTGCCTGATGTTTGCTCTAGTCGCAGCAAATATGTGCCACTGTGTCGTTTACACACAGCAGCCATGTGTGTGTGGGTGTGTGTGTGTGCCGGGAAATGGTTAGAAAAAACTTCAACAAGAACGGAAAAAAAGAGGGGCGCGATTGAAATTGAGTTGCTCCGCCAAACGGTAGGCCAACAATTTGTTTTACAATTTCAGTGTCGAATGTGTTTTATTTTTTTTTATTTTTGTATTCTAATTTTTTTAGCGTACATATTGCCTTTGTTGTTTTGGGCGGTGTTTGTGCTGATTTGCATTTTCTTGTAATTTGTTTGATTGTTCGACAGATTTACATGATGAACTTGTAGACGTTTGTGTGTTCTTCGGCAACTTGTTACTTCGGGGCTTATTGACGGGGCTTGACATTTTTATGGGAAACAAGTTTTTATTTATTTTTATGTCGATTTGATATGCGAGCCTCTAAGCCCTCTGAATATATCTGCGAAGAGGATTATTTGGCAGTTGAAGTGGATAGAAAGGGTTGCTACCATAGGACGGTGCATAGAAGTTGTGACTTATGATCAGTATGTGACTGCTTTTTTTGCGCTACTTTCTGGTGTCGCAACATCTACTCTCTGTTGTCGCAACATCATAATATAAAACTAATGGAAATATATTGGTAGCAGTTCTAAAAGCTGATGTAGCGAGGTCAGAATGTGATGCTGTGACAACAGAGAGCAGACGTAGGCGACAGCAGACAGTTGATGCTGTGACAACCGAACGTATATGCTGCAACAACCGAAAGTATAAGTTCCAAAAAGCGTTAACATTCGGTTGGTCGCAAATCTGATGGCACAACCGATTTTGTTGTGAGGGTGTAAGTAGCGGTTTTTTAAATTTTTCATTTTTAAAAATTTTTTTTTATTGGCCAGTCTAGTGCATCTTAAACTATTTGGCAATCACTCAAATGCCATAAGTAGGAGATATGTATGTGATTTATAGATTGTGTTTAAGCATCGCTTTAATTAACCGAGTAACTTTTCGACCCACTGATCGCTTGGGCTGCAGTTAAATTTCAAATAAATTACGAAACGCTCAACTCTCTGTTATTTCTTTTTATTAAGTAAGTAAATTAATAAAAACAATTAACACCTCCGAGAAACCCACACACATTAAATGTAAGCACCACTCCATCAACACAACAACGACGACTTTCAAGATGTAATCAGAGCCGAGAGCCTTTAACCTGCAGCAGACAAAAGTTGACAATCAAGTTAAGCCCTGCAGCATTCAACAGCATGTAGTCGTTGCAGGCGATGCAGTGCACACTGTCAACACAGTGGCACACACAATGATCCACATCAAAAGTCAATCACAACATGTCGATGCACAAGCTCCACCGATAACGTGTTCAAAATTGGATATGGCTCAAAAGCATCGCAACATCGCAACAAGCTTAAAATGGGTAAAAATGATTGGGAAAAAATATATATGAAAGAAAAAACAGTAGCAAACGAAATCAGACAAAGGCTAATTCAGCATGATGTTGGCAACAACAACAGCAACGCAGTGACAGCAAATTGACTGCAACACTACATTGGGCGCCATTTCGTTGTTTAAGATGCCAATGACGCCGACGACGACGACGACGACGACGACGACGACGACGACGACGAATCCACCGAAAACAAAACCCCAAGCCAACTGTAAAAAATATACTATATGACATGAAAGAATTCAGTAGTCGTCGACGCACGTCATGCTGATAGTAGACGTAACGCATTTTCAGCACCACTCAAGCATATTATTTGCTTCCATAAAAAAGAAGAAAGAAGTCGTAAAAAATGACAAACATAAAAATGGAAAAGAAGAGGAAGCGCCTAGTGACGAGTAAAGTTTACCACAGCTAAATACACGGAAAAAAAATGTAGGTCCAATTTAGTCTTTTTTTAATATTTTTCAATAATAAATGGCTGAATGGTTTCTGGTGTAAGCCAAAACTTAATAAATACATTTTTTTAATTCCACTCTAGGAAAGTTGATTTACCATTCTAGGAATTACTTAAGTACTTCCCGCTCACCAGACTCTCCTCTTGAGTCATGTTATCACATGATAAGAGAGAAAAATTAACCAGAAAAAGTTATTCACGAACACCAAAATTAAAAGATCAAAAAGTTCTTCGCTGATGACAGACGCACAACGAGCGACTACTTATGCAAAATATGCATTCATGCGTATTAATCAGATTTCAATTTCCCCCGTTTTGGGGTTTTTTTTGTATTCTTATTTTTTTCATACTTCTATGCGCTTCTGTAAATATGAATGTGAATCACAACAGCTGTTCCCGAAAACCTAACCCCAACCTACCTCCCCCCCCCCACGGTCAGGCACTCCTTGGTGTTATAATCTCTCCCCAGACAATTCCCAGTACAATGTCGCTGTTTGCCGCTGTACTCAAAGCATCTCAAGTTCGTAAAGTGTCTTTTGTGTTGCACTTGGTTGGCGTCGAAGATGCGCTGGCCATGTTGCCCACACATGCGCGCCCAGTCATGTGCAACATGTTGTCGCCTCAAATGAGTTCAATAAAATGTGAGGCATCTTCGGGTTATTTTTTTGTTTTTGTTTTTTGAGATATTTCGAAAGTGAGGAGGGCGGAGTTGCTGTGTTTGGCCGCTTTGTGTGTATGCGAGTATGACAAATGCGATTTTAAGTAGTCGATAGCTAATTTGTAATTTGAGACTCTTTTTGGTTTAATTTCTCGTTTTTCTTTCATCTTTCAATTACATTGGTTGTCAGCGCGTTTTTAATTGAAATGATTTTGAACTGGTTGTAATTGGATAAGGACTTCTTAAATTTACTGTTGTTCATTTATAAGAAATTCCGTTGCGGCAGTCAGAAGGGAATTTGCCAAACTAAAGTCGCTTTAGTCTCTGATATTCTGATAGGTCAAGAATTTTTCCAAGCATAAGCCATTACCGAAAAGAGTTATTACTACACTGAGCGCATACGCATAGTTGAATTAAATAATTTTTGTTGAATTGTGAATTTAAATATTTTAATATTTGGAAAATAGTATTTTTAATAGAAATCAAATACGCTCGTAATTATTTAAATATGTTTTTTAAATAAAAAAAACTTCATTGCCTTCAGCTGGTCTGAAAGAGACATCCTATTGTAATTTGGTAATAATGAATTCCCACTCTAGCACAATCGGCTATTCTTGCATAATTTTTCCGTGTCTACAGAGAACAAAAAGTCAGTAAAATTAACCAAAAAAAAGTTGTTAAAGTACAAAATTTCCAAATGTATGAAAAACTTGAATTTATTAACCGTTGTTGCAGGATTAACCGAAAAAAATTGTTAAAATAAATCTTCGAAATTCGACATCAAATACCGACTTTTTTGAGTGCAAACTGGAATTTTTTTGTATTGGATTTAAATACGTTTGCATTAAATTAAACTATTCTCAGTGTAGTATGGAATGTGTTAAATTTTATTTGCATTTCTTTAAGTGTGAGTACGAGTAAGACCACTTTGCGATAACGTTAGCTCAGTGCGTAGGGCATCTGATCCCGGTTGTGAGTCAGTTTTGAGGTTATGAGCCCAGTTCAACTGCAGTCCGGTGCTAAAAAAAACAAACCTACGAGAGTATAATTTGCCGTGAATAAACTCCACCTGCCGTTCGAAACCGCAACTCACAAACACGATTTTGTGTCTGTGAATTACAAAAACGAAGTCATCGCTGTGAGAAGTTGCAGCTAAAAGTTCGGAAAAGATCCCTCGAGAGCCGTAGTACCAAATATTTATTTTGCTTTTATTTGATTTTTCTTCAATACAAAATTTAAATCACATAGAACCTAGGTCAACGTTAGACCACGTGCCACCGTAGTCTCGAAATTGTGTGGAAAAAATGTCAAAACTAACAGAAAAGAACTTTTCAGAGAACACATCACTGTGGGTGACTTTATTTTCCAACCCACCCAACAGCCCAAACAAAAATATGTGCTCCTATTAAAGATTTCGATTGAGCAATTCATAACACAAACATTGATGACAAGTACAAAATGTAGGTTTACGATCGACTCTCCTTTCAAATTTCTATTTTTACAAATGTTCTATCAACATTTCAGCAGTGTTTACAAGCCCTACATCCTCCTCGAATGCACATACATTATTAAATATTTCCATTTCATCACATTTTCGGGCGAATTGTGGCTGAAATTAAAAATTTCTGGATGTGTGCCAATTTCAGACAATTTGTCCACACGCAGCAAAATAATGTCCACACAAGCCAAAGAGACTCGCACGCTAAAAATAATACCCAAAAATGAGAAAAAGTAAAGTGAAAAGTTACATGAAAGTAGAAACGGAATTTTGACACAAACACCTACAATACGGGAAAGTGCATTCACACTGGGAAAAATAAATGTGTGTGGGTTAGAAATGTTTTTTTTTCCACTTAGGTGCATGTGAAGGTTTTCTATTTCCTGATTCTTCGGAGTATTTACTTGCCTTGAATAGATACATTTCGGTACACTCCTTCTCCTCTGTGTATTGTATGCATACGTGTGATTCCAATCATTATTTTTAATGTACCAACAAATTAAAAACATTTAATGTCTGGCTAAACGTTGGGATTTCAAAATAGGCTCGGTACAAAAAAAAAACGCTCCAAATGCAAACAGTTGCAAAACATTTACATTTGGCCATTCGCCTGAAATGGCCAAAGTTCCAAGAAATTTTATAGGAAATTTTTGAAAATTTTATTGTGTTGGTACCGAAGCATGAATGCAAATGAGTTAATTTAAATTAATTTTGTATACCCTACACCTCATGAGGTATGTTCACTTTGGTCTGGTGATTGTAACACCAAGAAGGAGGCGTGTTCGGTATGGAAAAGTATATATATTCCTATCCGTCTGTTCGTCTCTCCGCCTGACCGTAGGTGTAGGGTAATTACAAGTCCAACTTTGACCGACTGAAACTCACTCACTTGTTTTTTGTTTACTTAAATGAAATTTCAAATGATCAGAATTCAAAATTAAAAAGGACTAATCACAAATACTTTATTTGAGTGGTAATAATTGGAAGCAATGAGTAACCTTTTCAAATGTTCACTGAATTTTTTTTATAATTTGTAACTCTATTGGTCCTTGACTGAACTTTATATGCTCCATTCTATTTACCAAACCAAAATTAATTGTACAAAAAATGCCACTGTCAATATTGGCATTCATACTTGTACAATACCCAAAATATATTAAATCTGCCCTCCACCAAGTGATTAAGCTGAATGCTGTCCTAATATTACTTTGGACAATAACCATTTCTTTCACATCTTTCACAATGACAATTCACAATATCGTTGCGACTTCATAAAACGACTCGTTAACAAAACGTTTATAATACAAAAAAAAAACAAGAAAAAAAGACACTCAATTGTGACAGAGACAAATGCCGCACGGTCCAAACTCAAGTACTTGGCCAACAACAAGTCACTTTGGGCTGACTGAGTCTAAACTTCTCAACTTCTCATCAGTTGGAGTCAAAAAAAAAACGTTTGGGTTTTTTTTTTTTGCTAATTTCAGTTGACATTTACGCACTTTAAATGCAAATTTTACGAGTTTTTAACGGAGTAGCCGTGGCAGTCGGCGTGTGACTTTTATGGGAGTATTTTCCGCACCGTTGCTTGTCACTGGAATATCAATGGGGCACACATATTCTATGCCAAACAGAAAAGAGATAGAAAAACGATACTTTTTTCTGGTAAACTGAAATAAATTTAAATCCTCATTGGGGGCAATTGGTTTCTTCAGAAGTTTTTCAAAACAGAAAAATTTTATAAAATTTTTTACAAACGTTTTTTTTTTGCCTGGATCTACAACTACAACCGACACCACAACCACATCAAAGGCGGCGTTTACCTTTATTTAGCGGCATACAAAAACGTCAATAATTTTTAAAACTGTATTAATTAAAACAAACCACCCCCTCCCCTGCCCCCTAAAACCGTATCAAAGGAGTAAAAAAAAACAGCCAAACTGTAGGTACTCACCACATTATTTTAATTTTAAACGCCAAATCCATGATGATGTTGGTAGTGGCCGCGTAAAAGCCAAAGCTTACAGCTGGTTTTTTTTCAACAAAAGCGCTGCGGTTGAATTTTCCAATGATGCTTATTTGATAAGTGAGAAGCGTTTCACGTAGACACACAAATCCACCGGCAGCAATTCGCTTGGCGTTTGGCGATTTATTTCACACGTTTTGTGGTGAATTTATATCTGAATCAAATTTTCCCAAATGAAACTCAATTTTAATCCGTTTGATGTATTCTTGCACAGTTTGTGTTTATGTTGGTATCTATAATATTAAATTTGCCCGATTCAATTTAGATTAATTGCAAAGCGATAGTGGTTTCCAATTAAATTGAATACTGAATTGCAATTAGAAATGTTTTAATAGTAACTTGCGTGAGGCCTGGAAAAAATAGTGGGAGATTTGCTACATGTTAGCGAGATTTAATTCTCCATCAATTGAACACTTGAAATATTTGGAAATAAGCCTTCAACTAGTGCCAAGCAACCGTATTGCAATAATCTCAAAGGAAAATACAAAACCGTACTTAAATTTGCACTTGATTAATTTTGAAATGTTTTAAAATTTAACTCCTTGGAATTATGAAGGTACCTACTCTCTACTGATCTACTGATGCTATTTGTCAAATGAAAAGTGTCCCCAAAAATGAAAAAGAAAATTAAACACACATTTGCATGCTTATCGCCCGAAAGCCACTTGAAATACTTTGCTAATGATTTCAAAGTTGGCCACACCGAAAACATGTGCAAAATGCTCTCAACTGAACTGAACCTGGCCCGGCCCGATCGCATTTATTTGGCTTTGCATAAGCGCTGCTTAAACGTGATTTAGCTTTTGATTTATGCTGCATTAGGCCTACTCATCATTAATCATATTTAACTGTCATGTGACGGCGTGTGTGTGTGTGTGCTTTCACACTACACCGATGCACGCACAAAACTAACACACACACTCACACTCTACTCTCGTTTATGGTTTTATTTTTAATGTTGCGGCTTAAAGGCCATTCCCATAGCGCTCTCTGCTCAGTTAACACAAATCAAATATTGCGTAGCGCTATTATCGCTGCGGTTGCAGCTGTCGTTCGTATTTAAACACTTTGGCAGCGGAAAGATTTGTTGTCAATTAACTATGTGCTGCTTGGTTATCCTTGTGGATGTTGTTGTTGTTGTTGATATTGTTGATGTTGACGATATCCTGCAAAAGGAAGAAGCGTGAAGGAAAAAATAAACAATTTGTTGATTGAATGTCTGCGGTAAATATTTGCTGTTCGTACGATGAAAGGGTGTTTTTCAAAATATGCTTAAAAATAGCATGCAAAAGGAGAAAATGTCACTCGCATCCTTGTACAAGATTTGTTTAGCTTTTGTCCTCTTTTGGGTTATTTTCTTCTCATGTGTGTTTACATCAAACGATTTATTTTTCAATAATAAAACTTCATATGTCATATTTTTGCAAATGGTTTATTGTATGGAAAAGTTTGTTTTGTAAATAGTTTTTTTTTTTGGTCAGAGTTTGGTAACCGAGTTAGGTAATTCATAAAAATCTGCCCTCAAAAGTATTTTCCACACTCACGATTTTTGACAATTCTCCAACTATTAGGGAACAAATTAATTTTTGGTTCGACTTCGTCTCTTGTGGGCGCATGGATTCTCCTCTCTGACAAGGAGACAAAGTGTAGTCTCCCACCATGGCATCGTACCAAGATATATGATAACGTCGAAATCCGCAGAAAATTTCTTTGGATTTCGGAACTTTTAGTAAGATAACCACTCCGTTTAATTTTATACTGTTTCCCTACTTCAGATGTAAAATAAAACAAGTGAGTAAGTTTCAATCGGGCAAGCCGACTATATATATACCCTACACCTACTGGGCCATATTGAATACGCCATCTTGAATTTTGAAAATGCGACATCAAAACTAAGTCAGCGACCCCAAAAACCCCCCTCTACAAAATTACATACTGTTTTGATGAAATCTTAAGCCTACGATAAAAACTTATATGGGAGGTAGGCGTGGCAGTCGACCGATTCCCATTTGCAATACCAACTCCTTCTAGGGCCTAAAAAGGATAAATCCAAAATTTGGGATCTCTAGCTTTCTTCTAGCTCCTGCAATCGTGTTTACAAGAAAAGAGGACGGACAGACGGACAGACGGACGGACAGACGGACGGACAGACAGATAGGGGCTAAACCAACTCAGGAGATGACGCTGATCATGAATATATATAATTTTCCACGTCTCCTTCTTGGTGTTGCAAACATCAGACCAAAGTGAACATACCTCACGACGTGTAGGGTATAAAAAAAAGAACAAACTTACATTTTGAGGATGGTTGATAGACTCCAAGACAAATTTGTAACAAAACGCATTATTATGTTCTATTTATACTGTTGTAGTGCCAAATTTCAAATCAAGGTCTACTTTCAAGGCTTTCTGTGTAATTTATAATCGCAAACATTTTTTAATTTTATTGGTCAAAGTTTTAATTGTTTTATTTTTTTAAATTTTATTCTCTCATTGGCTTAGTTTTCGAATGCCAGGCCAACTGTCCGAATCAATTAGCATTTTCTATTTTAAATGTTTGCATTTTTGCGCTGTTCGAATGTCGCCAAACAATACATGACGGCCTTGTGTGTTTTATTTTTGAACACTTTGAGAATTATTAAAGAACTTATAACAATTCTTTGGTCATAAACTTTTTTTAATTATAGAATCCCACAAATTCTGTCCACTTAGAAATGCAACTGCTGATAGTAAAAAATCTCGTAAATCAATTTTCTATGCCTACATTTTGGTGTATGTATATTTAACGATATGCCTTGAAATGTGAATTATATATTTTTCCATATTTAAACAACGCATATGGATTGAAAACTCCCTAAAAATTGCAAAGAATTACAATTTACTTCAAGATTAAATGGTTTGTAATTTTCCCTTTATTTCCAAGGGAACCTTAACCTAAAGTTTAACTGTTTTTTAATTCAGAAAATAAAAATTCACATATACGCGACATTTTTATAGCATGAAAATTACGTGCAGCCAGCCGCAGGCGCGCATTTAACCGAAAACATAATAGGCCCGAAGGCACGACAATGCCTAGCTTTCACGCCCCCCAAATATAATTGAGACATAATGGAAGGCAATGTAACGCAACGAAAAAGAAAAAAGAAGGAAAATTGCAAATAAAGAAAATCATATTTTCTACAACAACAGCAACAACAGCAACAACAACAGCGAGACAAGGGCGAGGTAATCATATGCGTTAACAAGCGAAATATTGCAATTCCCAACTGAGATAATCATTTTCCCATTACGAGGCGAACGGATATAGCACATGTGCTCATGTGTGTGTGTAAATAAATGGCGCTTATCATGAAGATGGAAAATTTTGAAAAGGCTACAAGACACCCCTTCACTGTCACAAGAAGTAACTTTGACATAGATGATGATGCTCGTGAGTAGGGGGATGAGAGTGATGGGGATTTTCATGATGGCAGTTGTGCTGTTTGAATGAGTCTTTGTTGGAAGAGGTGGGGCGGAGAAAAAAAACCACATAAAATTGAGCTAAAAGGCATATTTTTTTGACAGAGCAATTCAAACGATGGCCAACGCACACACTCACACACATGTAAATATACACGCAAACGTGTTTGTGACAAAGTCAATTTGGTGTTGCGTGCATGAGTGCGTGCGGTCTGTCGTTCGTCTTGGATAGATGATGTCCCCAGAGAAATGGTCATTTCGTAACGTTACTCTTGCCTTCATTATGCTTGCGACTTCACTAAACATTTTCTTTTCTTAGCTTTTTTTCTTAGCTTTTTTCCATCTTAGCTTTAAGGCAAAACGTTGCTGTCCATATGAAATGAAAGCAGATGAAACACCACAGTCTTAAAAGGTTAAGTGCTAAAGTGCATGTTTTCGATGAGTAAAGAACCTTAAGCATGTCTTTTTGCATGCCTTTTGTATCCACCTAGACGTTCCTCATGCCTATATGACATGAAAAGAAGCGGAAACGGAAGAATTAAAGTGAAGTGCGCCTCGGCTTTTGGCAGAGAGGTTCGTTGTGTTGGCGTCAGTGTGATGATGCCGATAAGACACACAACTGAAGCTTAATGTGGGTGCTAGTGAGTATGAGGGTGCCTTAACAGTTTCACCGTGGTATGTATTACGAAATGGTATTGGCAAATATTTCAGAACTTTTCCTTAAATAACTTCGCTTTACACCCTCTGTGAATACAAATTCTCAGCTCATGCTTTGAATAGTTTCAAAAATTTCAATTGAAATTCACGTTTCCTATATAAAATATATTCAATATCTTTTTCACTCTACTATGTACCCATCGTTGGACTGACTTTAAATGCCACCTTGAGTCACTGCGGTACGTGCACTGAAGTCCTTAACATGTGTAAATGCAATTCAATAGCGCAGCAGCACCTCGGCATCATGCACGTCGTCTTGTGAGTGGCTTCTTTTATTACTTTGTGCCACCAGCACAACACCACATCGGAGCACCACAAAACACCACTTGAGGTGTCGTTGAGCATAAAAGGAGCAACTCTTAAGGATACATTTACACCTGCCTGTGGGGAAATCATTATGTAATTTCAATGAATGTTTAATACACAACTTTTCGCTATATGTAGGTTTTTTTTTTGTTCCTTCTTTGTATTCATACTTTTGTGATCGCTAAGCAAAATATCCCACAAAAGATTTAAACAAAATTATTTTAAAAAATCAAAAGAAATATTCTTTGCCCAAAGGTACTATTGCATGAATTTTCACCACACAAACGTCTTGGCTTTTAATCTACACCGGGGGCCGAATACTGGCATTTGTGAACGAGCAACTCGTATCGAAATTTGTGTTTCAATTTCAATTATTCAATAGGAAAAACTGGGAATTTATTACTCCATATTTGCTAATTTTTGATTCTTTCGGTTTGGTTCATATACAAGAATCTACACCACTAGGAGCCTTAAGAATGTGAGGACAGACATTCGGACGTACAAATAATAATGGAATTTTATATAATGTGGTGATGACGAAGTAATGAATCACTGTTGATCTCCGCACAATCTGGCTGAGAGTCTTTTACTTGGAATCAATAAAGTGCATGTGTTTTGAATTTTCAACGGAAAATGTGTTCATGGAATAACACAGCCTATGAGATTTGGTCGCAGTCATGATTCATATTTCTGGAAACAAGACTCATAAAGTAATAACGTGAATTGATTTCTATAAACAAACAAATCTGTCAAGGTTAGTTGTTTTCCAGTCACTCCTTTATAATATGTAAGTAGGTACTTTGTATTCTCAACCAGAGAAGAGTTTAGTGGGGTTTACAGTGAATTGTTGTGAATATGACCAAGTCAAAAGTAATTTTTGCAATTGTTCCATTCAAGTACTATTTGCAATTATACTGAAACCGCAATAGTTCCTCAGGTCCATTTCAGTTGGGCTGATTGTGAGTACATGAAAATGAATCTACACACACTCACAGAGAAATATTTATGTAAATGCAAAAAAAAGTGATTCCCGAACAAATTATATTAACTGCAAAATTGTAAATTTGCAACAACAAAAAATTATACAAGAAAGTAGTTCATTGTCGTGAATAATCGATGGATTTTGTTTACTTCATCACAGTTATTCGCAAAAATGAATATTAAAAATGCATCGAATGATTAGGATCATCAAGACTAAAGCAATTGAAGTTATTGAAAATACCCAATGCACGAGTACAAATGGCAAGAAAATGTCTATAATCGATAAGCAAAGACCGGAGAAGCGTTCAGAATTAGAATAGCAACAGATAAGAATATCAACATAAGAAAAAAAAAACCAAAATAGAACAAATTAACGCCAATGTCTTCTTCTTCTTTGGTTAATGGTGAAATTATTTATTCATTCAGAAATTAATATGTAGGAGCAAACAAAAAATGTTCAGCTAAAAGAATTTCTTCCAAATAAAATGTCAAAATGTATGTATTAAGATTTACGATCGCATAAATTAGGTGTATACTTTGTATAGAAAAAAAATATATAAAAATGCAAACCTGCAAACAAATTTTTAAAATTGTTTTGATTTCTTTCATTGAAATGTTTTACATTTCATTTATAAGAAGAAAACCATGAATATTGCGAAGAACATTGGCATAAGCTAATCAGGAGGAAATGTTGAAAAAGCAACAATCAATTTTATTTGCAATTTTATTATAAAATTTTGAAATATATTTGTGTCGGAAGGGAATCCAATGAATGTCTATTTGTGTATGTTTGTTCCACACACATCTGTTTTGTATAAAATTTTGTGATATAAAAAAACGTCGACGTCATAAACATACTCGAGCGGCTGGGAGAACGCACATTTATGTGTTTGTGTGCGCTTTCAAAGAAAATCTGAAATAGTTGGGAAAATTATTTATGATACTTTCACTTTGGGAATTTATAGAGAAAATATTAGGGCGAAATGGGTGGTTGTCAATCACTACTATGTAAATACATATATACAATGTAAGGTTCTAAAATTTTTAATAAAGAGTTGTACTCATATTCTTTCAAAAATGTTGGTAAAAAATTTAATAAAATATGTATTTCTATAATGTTTTCTACCTTCTACCGAAATCTACAGTTCCTATCTTCAATACAACGATTTTGATATTTTTCCAATCAAAATCCAAATAATAAGTTTTTTTGCAGCAACGTACTAAATATTAAAACTGAAATGTTAATTGTTCCAAAGGTATAGAGCGTCAGTTAACTTAAAATAACCTTCTCATGCACACAAAAAAAAAGACGGTAAATTTAACAGAAAACGGCGGTTAAAAACGCTCGTACCCTTTAATTTGGTATATTTAACCAATGAGAGATGGTAAATTTGTTGCACCATTTCTTCCACTGTTATGTCATACATTTTTTGAACTATGTATTTTATGTCGAATTTTGCAGATTTTTTTTAACAATTTGTTTTACCAACTACGGTTAATAAATAAAAGGTAGTAGATTTGTAGAAAGAGTAGTAGTTTTGCATCGTATGAAACTAACACACAATTTTGAGGAGTAAATTTCTACAATAGTAATAAAAAATATCTTCAGTGTAGTAGAAAATGTACTTCCGTTCAAAATGCTCCAACCCTTCAATTTAGTACAGTGGTTGGTTTCAAAAATGCACTGATAGCATGATTAAAAAATATAAATACAAGCAAGTGTTTCTTTTTACTATATTCACTGTTATGTTACAATTTTTGCGATTAGTTTGTGAAAATTTAGAATTTGCGATACAATTTTATTAAAATTTTTTTTTTCCGGTAATCTTTGCCTACAAACGGAAATTGAAATTTAGTACTTATGGTAATCACTTTGTATGTGATTAGTTTTACCTCTATTTTTTTTATCAGTGTAAAAAAATAGAAACATTTTCAATGGCAACTGTAACCACTGTACTGCCTTATTGACCACTGTACTGCCTTATTCAGACAATTTGCCCAAATTTTCCATTTCAAAAGAGATTAAATTTATTTAAACTTTTGATTAATGCCTGCTCTAATTTTGAATACAAGTTAACCACCAATCCAGTTAATAAAATTATATAATTTTCAAATGTATTCATTGAATTTAATGGAACATGACAACTTTTAATTGGGTGGCAATACATTTTTGTATACCAACCAAAAACAGTTGAAGGAAAACAACAATCACAACAAATTTTAATTAAAAATGCACAAAAATCAAGAAATGCTGGCAGAAACCCATTTGACAAGCTCTGCCGTATAAGGCAACAACAAAGTACATTAATTGCCAAATGCAAATTAAATTAGAACAAAACTCGTCGCGATCCCGATCAAATTGAAGAGATAAATTCGAAATTCTCGAAAACGAAACAAGTCAATTTTCTATTCAAAACAAAAGCAACAACTGATTACACTAACAATTTAACGCGGATCAGTAAAGATAACAAAAACACTGGTTACAAACAAAAAAATAATAATAATTATAATTAGAAAAAAAAGATTGAAAAAAGGCAAGTGGCGCTTAGCATCAAATGTGCGCGAGTGTATGTATCTCGATAGTATTTTCATGCATAATTCATAGTTTTGACGATGCACGTCTATCTGTCAGATCGATCGCTATTTAACCAGTTAAACGGGCAATTATAATGGCGGGGCGGCAAAGGCAATAGCTACAACAACTGCGGCCGCGGGTCGATTGCATTTAACGCCGCAGTCAATTTGCGGTTTTCTACAAATTGAAATGCAAAACTCGTATGCATGCTGCGTGGCAGGCAGTCAGCCAGCCCCTGTCCTGTATTGTTTTGGTTTACATATCAAGCGAAATTGAGTTGTGCCATCAGTGGTCTATAAATTGACAGTGACATATGGAGTTGATCCATCAATAATTCCACTGTCCGACTAATGCTGGGAATTTTCTTTAAGTAATTTCTCTTTCATCAAGGAAGCGGAGCAGCAGGTGGTGGCCGAAATGCAATGGCAAAACGACGGAAATTATTGATTGGATTCACAATTTAATTTTCCAAAGTACAATTTACTATTTCCTTTATGGTTGGTGTTTGGGAGGCATCATGTCTTGAGTGAATGTTGACCACTCAGTCGTAGTTTCATTGCATTTCATTTCATTCATTTATCATCTGCTTTCGTTGGAAAACATTCCAAAGTCTGCCTGAGGTCTTGCTTTTCGTTTTTTTTTTTCATTTTTTTTTTTATCAAATAATACTTTTTGCTTTCTTTTTGATGCACGATTTCGTTTTCTTTTCGTTTTCATTCATTCATAATTTTATTTATATTTGTATAACCTTTTTTATTTCTCGCATTTTTTGTAATCAGCAACTCATGGAACGAGTTCTTTTGCGATTTTGCACCATTTCCGTTCAAGTGATTTACATATCGTTTCCTATGGCAAGTAATAAATAAATTTCGGATTATTACTGTGAGAAAAATTATTTGTACATTAATTAAATTAGAAAACCATAAGAAATTTGTTATCACCTCCGTAGTGTTTTTTTTATTTTGTGCGGTTTTCTTCTACTTTGACACAGGCAGACAGACCTGGGCTATTATACATATACATCTATGACAATGCAAATAAACTGGGTATTCTATAGCATTATACAATTCACATAGCTTTGGAACGTAAATGCGTACTTCACTCAACTCAGTGAGACAAAACTTCGTGTCATTAAATACTTAAATATTTCTTAGTATATTAAAAAATATTACTAATATATAAGCATAACCTTTTTATTTGTTCAACAAAGTATTCTTTTTACTATGCAATTAATTATCTGTGGAAATTAACTTTTGCCAATTTGTGGCTGTCATTATGATGTACGAACTACGAAGTACCCTACGAATGCAAAATTTCTTAAATATAAGTGATGAAGTGGTGACACTCGATGCATTTGCATTGCTTGCCAAAACCAAGTTGTACATAATTAAGAGTATCACTTTAAGTTCAGATCATGAATTAGATGAAGTTAGAAGCAAACTATCAAATGCGTGGAAATTAATTGAAGAGGCAGGGTTCTCACTTTTTGCTACGGCGAGAGTAGTAGATATTCGATTTTAGGGGAGTAGATTTCAAGAAAGGGGAGTAGATTTAATTTGGTTTGCTTAGAGTAGTAGAAATTCTAGGAGAGTACTAAAAATTGCTGTCAGGGTAGTAGATTTTAAGAGAGGGGTTTCTGTGTAGAGTAGTAGAAATTCTACGATAACAGTAGACATTCTGTCGGGGTAGTAGATTTGAAGAAAGAGTAGTAGTTTAGATTTCTTACAATAATAGTAGCCATTTTGTATGGGAGGTGGGCGGGGTTGTTGTTCGATGTTTTAAAGGCCATTTTTAGTACTTTATTACGAACTATAAAACTGGGCCTTAAAACTAAAAAAATTTAAAATAAAAAATGCTTTATTATATAAAATTTTCAACGCAATAAAGCGAAGTTACACCATCGATTCACAAAACGCTTCTTACAATGGGAAAATCCACCCACACACCTGTGGCCATCCTAAATGAATGCATTTTATTAACTTGCCCACTGAACTTGTGCACTTGCCAACGGTTTTCCTCATTAATTGAAAGACTCGCACAGCCAACATGACATCCACTTCGAATTATACAATTTCAACAGGCCTGTCAATTACCAACTGATTTAAATGCAAAATAAAGCAAAACAATGCAATGCAACTGAATATGATTAAAGGCAAAACAAAATGAATACAGAAGTCAATGGCGTCGTTGTAAGCAGTCAGACGCAATATGCGGCACGGCACACGCGAATACGCAGCATGAATCAATTAAGAATGCAACGAAATGCGCAGACGCGCATGCGCCAGACGAGAATTTAAATGCAAGGCAACAAAGTAAGGGAGTACAAAAAGGAACAACAACAAAGGCAAACACACAGTAAAAAAGTGTGAAAATGGCACAGACAGGCGATGAAATATGAAGTCGCGACTATAAATAGCATTTATACAAAACAAATATGGCAACATTGCCCAAAATACAATAAATAATAATGATAACATTGCAACAAAGAATTCGGAGTGTTAGCAGCATTGTCAAAGCCAACAATCCAGTGTATGGAAACTGAAACTAGAAATTACAACGGCAAGTTTTGCATATTGTGTTCCCACCTGCTGGGTGGGGTGGGTGGAGCAGTTGAAACGAAACAAAGTGGTGGGGGTAATAAAAAAAACTCGTTTGGTTTAAATATTATTTTGAAATGTTGTAATGACATTTGTCTATGAAAATTACGACTCTGCGCAGGCTTATTTGACTTAAATTGGCAACTTTTTATCTTTTACGGTAATAAGTTGCAATTGGCTGAACTAATAAAAGCAAATGCAATTACAAAAATTAATGGAGTACGTAGATGTTTCTTAAAAATATTTCCTCCATTTATGTCTAGCCAGGTGCAAAGTTTTGAGTGCATCGACCGTCTACGATTGTCACGATCAGTCACAGCTGCTTTTAATTTTCTACAACAACTGCATGATTTGCATGACCAGGCCAGGAAATCAACAAGATGAGGTGCTGTCTTATACAATTAAATCCTTCAGGCTATTACAACGTATGGCAAAAGTCATAAATTTTAATTAAATACTACACATACGCATTGAGATTAAATTTTTAATTTAATGTGTCATCTTTGATTTCCCATTGTTCACTTCATTTCAATGCAATACGGTCGGTCGGTTGGTTGGCCGGTCGGTCTTTCTATCGGGCCGGCTATGTGTGTTGGGTTGAATTTTACTTTCGTTGCCACAAAATGCTGACAGTGCGATGACACACATGCATTGAGCTGTCAACGCTGACAGCTTATGGCGCTTTTTAACAACGAAATAAATTCAAGCTGACTGCTGTTTGGAGGAAATGCAAACAACGAGAACACACGACAATTGTCATTTCAGCACACACACACACGTAGAAACCTAATAAAATGTAGTAAAATGCAGTATCTACATACCATTCAAAATATGAACATAGTAGAAATAACAAATCACAAACTGAAAACTGTCGCCTGTCAAACTATTCCTGTTATGCGTTGACACACTAACAAGGATCTGTCAGCAATCGTTGCAAATTTGTGTGTGTGTGAGTGTGCCTGTGCTTATTAAAACGTTTTGCATTTCGTTTCAATTACACAGCATAAAGTTCATAATTCTAATGAGGTTGGTGATTATGATGAATTATGAATCATTTGCTCTATGGCGCCTAGGCTAATCAACAACGCAATGAATGCAAATCAGTTCAGTTGCGGTTATTTTGTGAAATTTTATAATTTTGTTTTCATAAAAAGCACCTAACGAAATATTAATCATTTAACACATTTGCGGTGGTAATAGTTCTCAAAAAAAAATAATTAAAATTAAAATTAAAAAACCATCAGGGACGCGACACAAATTTCCCATGTGTAATGTAAAATTATAAATTGTGGTTCTTGTTATTGTTGTAATATTGACTTTTATTGTTCTAGCTGTGTTTTATATAGTATTTGTGGCAACTGATGCTTGTCAGCACTTCATTAAATTTTTCACGGTTTTGTCATGAAATTGTACATTTTTATTATGCTAGTGTGTCTGTCCATTATCAGTTAGTTGGTTGGCTGTGCGTGGACATTTATATAATAAATGAGTTATTAAAAATATACTCATCATTTTATGTTTTAATTTATGTTGTGTCAAACGGTTTAATGGCACCGCAGCATCAACCCGCAAGAGGATGGACGGCACATTTCAGTGTTTAAGAGGGCATCTATTTGAAAAATGTTTCACTCTAATATATATTATAATTGTATGCATGCATTTTATGTGCTTTTCACTTGGTGTTCAGATTGAAAATTTCATTTTGTGGACAATGGCCTGTATGCACACAAAGTAGTACACACTACATTCAGTGGATAATCACAATAGAAATGTCAAAATACATATAAAAAATGTAGTATGCTCGAGAGGTTGCTACTGAAAGTAGTGTGTACTATGGTGTATGCATACCGGGAAATATTTTTCAAAAACTTTTTAATTAAGTTCTCTTGTTTTAAATAGTTTTAAACTTTTTGGCCAAGTTGGGCGTCACTACTAAACATTATACGAGCGGCCCAAAATTTTGTAGGCTAAAATAAAACTGCCAGTCTACTGTACTTTAACTTAGACTTTAACTTTTTCTCTCCTAGTGGAATTTTTTTGTTTTCGATTCCAAACGGACCGTTGAAAGAGGTGATCGCCCAAAATGTCCCAAATGCCCCCAAATGCCCCAAAATGCATGCAAAATGTATAATTTTGTTTTTTTTTCTTGTATTTTTTTAGATTTAAAAATTTTTTGTTGGTCCCATACTTTTTTTGGCCAAAAAAGTCTCATGGGCGCATCCCCTAAACGTTGGAATTGTTTTAGGCCAATAGTTAAAAGGGGGGCGACTAACCAAAATCACCCAAAAGGGGGACCACATCCCCAAGAGATAAGGTTGGTTTTTTTTTGCAGTATATTTGTGCCTACATTTATTTTATTTTTGTACTGTTTCGTTAAGCTTTATATGCACCAAATAGGGGGTTTTTGGCCCCTTAGGAGGCCAAAAATGGACCCAAATGTTTTTTTTTCGGGTATTTTTTTGGATCTAAAATTTTTAAATTTACCATTTTGGTCTGTTTTTGGCTTTTTAAAGCCTTGGGCGGGACCCCTAACCGCTTTACGATCGGCGCCAACATTTTTTTTTTTGACGTTTTTAGTCTAAAAGGAAACATATTCCGTGTGACGATTTGAAAGTCCTAATCAAGGTGCATATATATTTATTGGATCATTTTTAACGAGCCTTTTTGGTTAGATTTACCAACCTTCTTTTCTGTGTAGCATATTTACCAAAGTCAGCAATGCCGACTACTTAAATGTTTCCCCATTATGTTTTCCTTTTATTCTAAATGCTTTACAACACAAATTGTGTAGAAACATTTTTCAACAAACTCACAAAATTTAATTAATAAACAATAAATTTCGCATCAAAGTTGATTATACTGCTTTGTGGGGTGTATCGCCTTTTGTGTGTCCTTTCGGGGGAGGTAATACAAATTTAATTAATTGGGGAGCTAAATACTAGCGAGTTGCAACCAAAAAAATGTACATACCACACTTTGCAGTGTCTCTTAAATGTTTGGTCATATAACGAAAAGAAAAACTTTTGGAAAAAAATGATGGATGTAACCAAATTTGCGTCTAAACGAATGCAACCACTTAAGTGCACGATTCAAGAAAATTGCGAAATTTTAAAATAAAATCTTTAAAAATTTCTCATTATTCGAGATACACTGTAATCAATATTTGTTGCGGAGGACCGTTGAAATATTCCAAAAAATATCTTAATTAGAAAATCATGCAAAAATGTTTGCATAATTATGTACGCAGCGTAAAAGCCATTCAAATAAGTTGTAAACATGGGATGTAAAAGTATGTGTGCTTCACAGCCAAATAGAAAAGAAAACACAAAAAAAAAAAACTTCCGCACAGTAAATTTGATTAATATTTCGCATATTGGCAACTTTACGGTTTCAAATGGAAAACACAATTTGAAATCGTATTTCATTTGAGCACGAGTATTTAAACAACATTTATTAGACCCCCGCAAACGTGCCCAATTAGCACAGTAAATTTGTATGAATGAAACTAACATGAGTGAATTTGTTTATGTTCTTATCAGCATTTTTTTTTTGTTCATATATTAGGTATGTATGCATGTGTCTCCACATAGAACAATTTTTTAAATTTTACACAAATTAGCTTTAATGATCGAACTAAGACCATAAAGAAGATAAGATAATATAAGTAATCTGAATGAATTGAGAAATTCAGTAACAAAATCGATTACTTATAATGATGAGGTTCTCGATACTTAAGTGATTAAGTGTACAGACGAAATTCTATCAATATACGATATGTTTGAAATCATTGGGCCATTTTATTGTCACACTAATTAGGCTAATTTGAAAATGGAAATATTTTGTTTTAATTATAGGAAATAAAATGGAAATAAAATGGAAATTGGGCATTTAATTAAAGCACTTTTTCGGAATTGATTCAAGAACATTTTACTCATTTAATCAGTAAACAGTAAAGAAGTGTGATGATACTTAAGCATATTCACGGAATTGTATAATTTCCCGAAGAGAATCACCAAAACTTGATCGATTCAAACGAAGTGTAGATTGTAATGAGTTTAAATGTTGATTATTAAAATTAAAAGTAAAATGAATGGGGTTTGCTGTAACCATTCGAGTTTATAGATTGAAGCCGACAAAAAGAAATGCTGACTCGGTTTAATTCATGTTGTTGGAACCGATGCTTAGCGAAGTAAGGGTTTATATTTTCCATAAATCATTTCCGAAGCCACAATACCGTCAAATAGTATACACCGGGTAGGAAATCGGACTAGCACATAGACTACTCCACTTGTAGTTGATAGTGGTCCAAAATCTAACCCATAACCATAGAAAAAATTAGTTCCAATTTGTATTGAATCTGGACCATCAAAAAATGGTATAAAAAAAATCGAATACATATCAATAAATCGGATTCTTATAGTGGGCGTAGTGCAGTGAGTAGAACAACTGAATAATGGCTCAGTAACCTACCATACACACAAGCCATGTAAGAGTGTAGCAAAATCGTAACGTAGGCATATAACGCAAGTAGATTTACGCCATGTCACGTACCATGGCGTTACTAGTCGATTAACTGAGCGATTACAATAGGTAGGTGTCGAGTTCAACTCCCGCACGGGGCAAAAAAACAAACCAATTTGTTCTGCATGGCACCAGCTCTGGTCAAGCAATGACAAATTTACAAAAGTATAATTTTCCGTGAAGAACAGATCTGAAGTAGTCTCTATGAGAAGTTGAAGCTAGAAGTTAGATAGATTTATTTTTATATAAAAATCAATGATGTTTTCGATCCCTGGACCATAAAGCCGACCAGTTATGGAGTTTAGAAAAAATAGGTCATGAGCCCCATAACATTGGGAGGCAATAATTTTGTTTCTTTTTCTAATTCTTTTGTCGTCCAATAGACACGAAAAGGGTTCTTCTGTGTGGTGAGCGGGGTGAAACAATTATTTTTTATTTTTGTAGTAATCGTGTAAAATGTTTAAATAGTCCAGTAGATGTTAAGGTGTCACATATCACTGATATATAAACCTTGCAATATCGGTGCCCATGACAAATTAAACGTAACCTCGACTACCATGGAATCTTTGATGTCTACTTACACTATCACCGAGAGCTACCCGGGCACAAGGAGGCTATCATTAAATTTGTTGTTCTTTGACTAATCACCCAAATGTAAGCCTTTAAGGTCTCGTTTGATTTAATTGCAAAATAATCTACGCCACAAACATACAAAATCAAAAATTCAAATCACAAAAACCGAACAGAAGAATACCGGCAACATTAAAAATACAACTTGATACAGACAACAAAAACACACAGAAATAGAAAAAAAAAATAAAAACAAAAACAAAACCATGCTAATTTAATAATAAAAAAAAACAGCCAAATCAAATCAAATGTTGTCAAATAAAAGCAGAAGACTTAATGAAAACGAGGAAATGGAAAAGGAATCGTAAATAAGGCCAATGCTTGATAAACTGGGCCAAAATACAAACCTTTTATCACTGAAGAAGAACACGTCGACAACGGAACAGCGCAAAACAATCAAATATTTAAATCCAAAAATTACTTCGTAGCAGGGCACATCCAAAGCTCAGTTACTCACTTAGTGTATGGCACAGTGCAGAGTAATTGATTGCCAGGAAGGAAAAAACAGCGACGAAAAGCCCGTGGACAGCACTTGATGAAACGGTAATTTTCAATTTCCAATTTGGCAATTCCGAAATTTCAGCAACGGTTGGTTCAAGTGCTGGATGGTCAAGTGCTCTCGGTGTGGTGTTTTTCTTTCATACACTATTTATGTGTATTTATGTATATTTGCAATATTTGACACAAAGGGTACATGGCCACTATTCGCACTTATGTATTTTTAATATTTATTATTTCGTCATGCACTTTCGTTGTTTCACTTGGCACTTGTAGGGTTCCAATTGGACCACAAAAGAAAATTTACATACGACCACAATGAATTGTGTTAAATCATATTTCTTTTTTTTTACGTATATTTTTTTTTGCTACTCGACCATTGCAGCTTGCATAATTTATGCCTTACACTCAATGGCCAAGACAAATGAAATTTTTTGCGCCTTTTTGTTTGGTCAGATATTTTTTTGGATTTCGTTTTTTTTTGTATTTGGTGTTTTTTTTATCACATTGAAAAAAAAACACACACAAGACGCCAACACCAGCGACAACAAATACGCGCAACAAAAGCCACAAGCAAAGTCGGTGGAAAAACGCACGCACGCTTGAACGTCGCTCGCAACGATTTCGCGTATATTCAGCCTGTGCTACTGTATGCCTCTGTGAACGTCAAACGGCAGACTGAAGCAGGCTGTTTGCTTTTAGAACGATGATACCCCCAAAACAACAAGCATGCCAGCCAGGGCACAAGCAAAAAAGCAAAAGCAGCCAACCAAACCCAACAAAAGCGAGAATTGCCGCACACAGTCGACATCGGAGACACAGCCATCCAGCAGAGCCAGTCATCGTCGTTACAGCCTCTGTGAACGGCCTCAGTTGGCAGAGGCACAACCTCAGTAGTATCTCTGCCGGCTGCCTGAAGCCAACGTTAAGTTTTTGTTTGTGCTTGACTGCTCCGCCAAGAAGCATTCAGTATCGTTGTCGTTGTCGTTGTCGTCGTTGTCGTAATTCTGCTCATGGTTTTAGTCGGTGTTGTCGTCGCAACAACTTGATCAACTCGCCCTAGCCTGGCCTGGCATCGAACACCATCATCACCACCACGGCTGTGAGTTTTGTCATACCAACAATTCTGCCACGTTTATTCATTCATTCATTCATTCGTGCGGCTTCTGCCAACAGCAGCAATCGTCATTGTCATCGTTGTCGTTATTCTGTTCATGGCGTTTCGTACTGCCGGTATATTTGCTGCCACGACCGGCTTTTTGGCCCAACAGCCACAAATTGGCCCATGATGCTATTTTGTTTGTCACACTTTTGCCACATTCCAGCAACCGGGGGGGGAGATTTGGTTCGTTGATATTGTCTTGTTTGGCTCGGCCTGTGTGTGCATGCCCCAGTAGGAAATCTAGACATGTTGCATTTCTTTGAAGTAGTTAATGAGCTTCAACGCTTCAAGTAATATAAAGTTTGGCAGTTGTTGACTTATATCGTCCGACTCAAGTTTGCACCCAAGAGAAATACCTATATCAAATCGAAAATTAGGATAATCACTCAAGGAAACATGAATGCCCTTTTCCTTTTTTTAAATAATATTGTGCTGTATTATTATCACTGATTGCTCTCACATCGACACACATTTATTCCAAGTAATTAATTATTCGATCATATTGGGGTAATTTCAGATAGGATTTTATAAATTTTGTACTCAGAAGAAAAAAGTGTTTGCACAACAGGACGTATGAGTGTTATATTTTCCTTTAATTTATTGCGTTTAAAGATCACACGTGCAAGAGCAAATATTATAACAAACTCAACTTTTTAATTAACAAACTGTATTTGGCAAAAAAGCTCTTGCAATCTTCCACTTAAAAAAGTCATTTTAGTTGTTAAAATCTTTTATGAACTAAAGTTAACCTAAAATTAAATGACGGGATCATAACTGATCAACAAAGCGATGAAATGTATGTCAGCGTCAGTACCAACATTTCATTGCTCTTTTCCTCTGAGCTGACATGGCAGTGTAAAATAATCAGATAATGTGAGTCTGGGTCTAGGAATTTCAGAGTGTCACTAAATTCAAAACAATTCAGCAGATCCAATATTTGTGTGTTTCAAATTGTTCCTACCGGGGCCATTTCGCTCAGGCTCACAACATTGTCGTACTTACTTTGTTGTTTTTGTGTTCGTAATCAAAGATTGTCTTTGCCTTTGCTTGTTTGCGTTTGCTTGCATTATGTTGTTTACGTCATTTACGAACGTAAGTACGTATACCTCGTCCTCCCTCCCCCACCATAACGCTATGGCATGTTTCCGAGTGACTTCTCAATTGCGCTCTTCGGTGTACACTTTATTAGACTTGGTGTAGTATACTCGATTGTACAGTAAAAATGCTTTAAAATGGCTTCAATGAAGGCAAGTTGGTATTTTTATGTTTTCAGTTTAAAAACTTTTCGTATTCATATTTTGAGCAAGTTTGTTTGTTATCATTTTTGGCACCATAGTTTATAGTAGGGCTTGCGGTGGGGTTTTGGCATCAATTTACGTTAGCAAATGAAGCGAGGTAGTCTCTGTGAATTGTAGGGTTCAGAGCGACCAATTGTAAAGCTGTTTGAGGCAAATTGTTCATTCATAAGGTGGCCATTTTTTTACGGTTTTTTTTTATTGAAAGTTATTGACAGTTATGTACTTATGTACTTAGTCGGTTTTTATTCTGAAGCGACAAATGTACTTAGTGAGTTTTGCCTTGGAACCTACTCATACTGCACAAACACCCTGTACAAAGCATTCACACAAGTTGTTGTGCGTGTGAACTTAGAAACATTTTTTTTTTTGCAAAATATGGTCGAAAGCAAACGTCAGCAGAGCCGCCTGCAGTGGCAGAGGCATTGCTCAGCTACTGCGAAAGAGCCGAACGACGTTGCTGTTGACGCTGACGCCAAGAATCGGCGCTGCATTGTTTTCATTGATTTTGCTAGTTTTTAGTTCATGTTTTAGCGATTGAGTGCGTACATGAACGGAGCGTATCTCGAAAGGCTGTAGTGGGAAAACACTTTATATGTCATTGTTGTATATCGTTGGCATTTTCAAATGTTGCTATATTTTGTGCCGATGCCGCAGTTGGTGTGGTTGTTGTTGCTGACGTTGGGGCTTTTGCGAAAAACTGTCTCATCGAACATGAATGGAGTGGATGAGTGAGTGGCGGCTGCGTTGGGTGTTGCATGCGCTTAGGTTGGGCTGGGGTTGGGTTGGCTTGTGGGCGGTTCGTGTTTGTGCATTTGTGTTGCAACGCAATTGTTGCGTGCTTGCAGCATGCTAGCACGTACATTAATGTCTGCCGTTTTGTTATTGGTTTTTTTTTGTCTCTTCTTTTTCTTCTTGATAGTTTATTTCGCCTCTCGAGCCAGTGCATTTTGTAGTGGAGTAAACACATTTATGTGATGTGATTTTTTTTTTGTTGTCCTATGCGTAGTGGTTTTAGTCTCTGTTGTCTGCCATTTTTTGTTTAATTTAGTGTTTTGTTGTTGTTGCCCACTTCACACGCCAGTACTACGGTTGCATTGTATTGCATGGGGCTGCGTAAACGGCTTTAGTGCCGCTCAATCACCGCAAGGGCATGTCTGTAATCTGGTTAATGGATGTTGGATATTGGATTTTGGCGCTCGTTGCGGCTGCTCCTCCGCTTTAACGCCATTTAAGTGGCTAACGTTGCGCGCTCATGTTTATTTAGAATCTCCGACGTTCGCATCGTTATTGCTTCTGTTGTGTGTGTGTGTGTGTGTGTGTGTGTGGTGGCGTTCTCACTTGCTATTTGGTGTTTGATAGTGCCAACGGAAGCGGATGCGGATTTTGCGTGCATAGCTATCTGCGTGTGAGTGTGTAGGTGTGCGTAGCCCATGCCGTTCATTGCAATCAAATTGTCTGTTGTGTTACGGTTTATACAAACGCATTTTAATTGAACTTTTCCATATTTACATGTGTAGTCGCTGTGTTTAGCTGCAATCGATAAGTTGCTGTGGCTATGAAATACAGCGCTGTTCCTTTACGACCACCTGTTGCACGTAGGTATGTACTTATTGTTGCACGTTCATATTGCTCAGTCGTGATTTTTGTATTTAGTTTGAAACTCTTTTTTCAAAATAGTTTGTGAAAGTCACACGGAAAATTGTTAGACATTTGTGAAACATAAGATTCGTCAATACCCCTTTTATGTTTTTTTACAAATATTATTTAGTGTTTGAATTTTAAATAAATCTGGACCAATCATAGGTGTAATATTTTCCTTGGACAGAATCAAAATTAAAATTTCTATCATGTACGCCTGTTACAAGTCGCCAAATGGGGCAAAATAGCGTTCTGAGACCATGATTCGTGGTACTTCCAAATGCGCCAAATGTGTAGGGGTATTTCAGCTTCGGCATACCAGAAGATAGTTCACTCTCTAGTTTTTACTTTAATTCATTTTATTTGTTATTTTTCCCTTTTTTCCCTTTTTTACTCTTTTCCCGAACAGGAACTTAAAAACTAAATTTTGTAGCTTGTAGCTTGTAGCTTAAAGAATACGAAAGTGATAAAATTTTGGACTGAAAAGTGCCTCCCACATCCAGCTAGTTGGAGCTTTGGTAGCTAGCTTTGCAGCTTATTTAACTGACTATCTGATAATAAAGCAGATTCTAATTAACACGGAAACAAACGAGCGAATCAACAAATTTCAGTTTTTACATACTGGGAAGTAATAACAACAAAGCAAAAATAAACAAGGACTTATCGGAAAGGATATACCACAGGCAGTGTTGCCACCAATTTTGTATTTTATCTGTTGCTTTTTTTTTTACTAATTGATAAACAATTAGTACCTCAATAGTAAACGAAACAAATGTTTGTTTAAAAAAACAATTTTGTTTTTTTACTAAAAAAAAAAACTTTGCTTAAAAAATGTCTGGCAACACTGACCATAAATGCAAAGCAAAAAGTACCAAATGATGCCATTGTCAGACACATCCGCCATGAATGTGGTAGAATGAGCACGAGCCGAACTATATCCGTTGATATGCAAAATCATATAGGACACGACAGAATACAATAGCGAAACAGAAGTTCGGAAAATACATTGGCCAAAGCAAACAGTCCACCGTACACAATATACGTTGAAGTTATCAGCAGACATGATGGCGGTGTTGGCGTGTTGTTCCACTTCAAACAAGCTAAATGCATGTGGTCTTGTGGTGGCGCTTGAGGGGGGGGGGAATATTTTTTGAACTTCACATATTTATTCCCTGCACTGGGGGCACTATTTGCCAGAATATGTTAGTAAAGGCCCGAAGAAGAAGAACAAAACTGGCAAGTCCAATTGAAACAACCTCGCTTGTGTGCGATTTGTGGAAACCTTCTTTTTTTTCTTCTTTTTTGCATCGGAATAGAAAATTTTACTAACAACTTTCCCACGAGGATAGTGTGCTGCTGCAAGAAAGAAAAAAAAAGAAACCCAACACCACAACGCGACCTGAGCGACCGACCGACTATGCATTTACCGTGATATTGGCAAAGACCTATTTCAAAGAGGATATACTCGTACATACAGAAGCTCAGAACTATTGTGTACAAAAAAATATCAAAAATGAGTGTAAAATGTTGAAAAAAACGTTTTAAAAAAATAAAATGCATAAAAGGTCCTGCAAATTTTTAATGAAAACTCCAAATTTTTTTTTTTGTTCTGCTTGAATTTGTGTTGACACCTTTTTTTTGTGTGCAGTATCTGAGCTCAGCTTTTGTACATATTTGCACGTCTGCTTTGATGTCTGCAGCAACTGGGATGAAAGTAGTTTTTCGGTCAACAGCATCTTTTTGTGAAAGGATGTTACGGCATGGAATTGCTGGTGTGCTGGAACTTCACTGGCAGCAGAGCAGGCAAAGTTACTTCGTAAAAGAAAGTGGTAAAAAATTTAATAAATTCCGAATTCTGTTGAAGTGTGGTGGGCCATCATGTCACAAAGGTAGCTAGGAAAAAATTTGCCAAACAAAAAAGTATCCGTTCGTATACAAGGTGTCGAGCAAAATGTTTCGCAGCTGAAATTCTTCACAGTGAAATTTAACTGAAAGGTGAACAGATATAGTAGCAGAATATAGACGAACGGTTTCAATAATACAAACTTTTGTTTCCGAGCCACCCTGTCCGAACCATCCTGTAAACTTTTATATGAAAGTATAAAATGACAACAAAAAACAATTTTTAATCTTTAAATTTTTTATGTTTTGTTTTGTTTTGTTTCCTTCAATAGCAAGGACCTCCATAGCATCGCATGTGCACCATGTCCTTTCTCACAGTGCGGCTTTATTGCATTGCAGTGATAACAATAAAAATATTTTGCATTTTATTGCATTTCGGCCATTTTGAATAAACACATGAACTCAGCTATATAGAAAATCATTCCAAGAAACTACCGAAAATTTTGCCAAATTTTATTCAACTTTATTATGTTCTTCCCAAAAGGAAGTACAGCATATAGAGGCGAAATAACAATGCAAGTGGTAGTCATTTGTTTTTAAATTATAAAACATTTGAATAAATATAAAGTATTTTGCACTCGTGCATGTTAACAAATTGGTAAAGGTAAACAAATGAATTTTCCATTCAACTCGAACAAAAGAATAAAATTTATAATTAAATTCAATTGTATGATTGAACGATGTGATTTAGGCGAACTCAATTGTTTGCACAATTTTCTTAATACTCTACCCACGCATAAAGCAGAGAGACGTATTGCCCCTGGCAGTATGGCCAGCGAAAGCACAACACAATGAACTCATAAGACCAAAAATGCATGAATTCGCACAAAGTCATTTTTTTGTTGAGTTGTTGTTCATTTTCTTCCTCTGTTTACAGGAATGTGTACGCAATTCAAGGTTCGTGTCAGAAAGGTAAAAAATAAAAAAATAAAAAATATATGAAAAAAATGTAAATAAAACAAATTCATCTTTTACTCTGGCTGAAATCAACAAAGACAATGCCGCACAAGCAGCACGTGCTGTCATTGTCAATAAAGCATAACAACAGTAAAGGAATGACTCAAACGAAAACAAAAACAGAAACAGAAAAAAAGTAGGCAATACTGTCTCCCAACTGAACTGAACTGCCTAGAGGCGGTACAATATTTGCATACAATCCACGCTCGCACATGCCACTAACAACAATCAACGTCATCCGTCAAAACAGAAATGCTGCTGGAGCTCTCCTGTATAACGAGTTGCTGGCATTATCAGAAAAAAAAATTGCCACTGAAACAAGTTGGAAAAAAAACATTCCATACTTCCCTCCCTTCATAGCACACTTTCGGTTTCAGTGTTGTTGTTGTTGTTGTTGTATTTTACTGTACCTACTGATACAAATTGACAACAATTTGGCAGAAAAGTGTTTTTTTTCCTTCTTTTAACTTAAAAGCTTTGAGGTGGTGGAATGACACAAAACAAGTGGCAGCTGTGCGGCGACGCACCTTAAACATGTTCAGTGGCTCAAATTAAATCAATAAAATTTAATTTATCAACTAACACAAACAAGTATTGCGAAACTTCAGTGAAGGTGCATTACATATGCATAAACAAGTTCCTTAAATCGTTTGGGAAATTTGGTAATCAGAAATGTTATAGTCATGACCACAGTGAGCACTGTCTCGCGATCGGAAGCATGAGAAAGTGTCCACATCTGGACAAGTAATGGGCAACTCACGTGAGTTAAATTTGCCTGCATACAACTGTAAGTTATCACTTGTTCATGGCAATTGCAGCAATTGCTTCAGAAACTCCGCCTAAGCATACTATCTACGTGCAAATGGTAAGCACAGATCTGTCTGTCCGACTCTCTGCGGTGAAGTCACATTAGTTCACAACGCTTGTGAGATTTATATAAATGCATCTACGACCATATCATCTTTCTCAGACATCACATGTGAATAGTCTTCTTTCGGAAAAACCGATAGACAGTAACAGAAATAAGTGTGTGAGTGCGTCAAGTAATTATAGTAATTACATTTATTATGCAACTTCATTAATCTTGTTTGGGTTAATGGCGAACTCAGCCGATAAGCGCCTCCTCCTCCTCCTCCTCTACGCAGATACTACTCAACCGCAACGATGACGAGCAATCGTCTTGTATGGTCTGCAAGAATTTTTCACGGGAAAAATGCGGCCATCAGATTCACTTGAAATTATGCGAATGCATTCATCTGCAGCAAATGCGAAAATTATGCAAATGTAAGAATCATGCGTGTGTGTGTGTGTAAATTTATTGGCTTGTATTCCGGTTCACACTCATGCATATGCAGCACTTTGGCTGGTAATGAATATAATGGAAGGAAGACAGTTGCTGTTGTTGGACAAGATGCAGCGGCTGGTGTGTTGGGCAGAGCGTGGTGGGGTCTTGTGTATTGTGCTGGGCTATTGTATTGTATTGTATTATTTTAATTTTTCTTTTATTATTATCACCGACAACATGAGCATGTTGATTCGTTGTGATCCTTCGTTTCACTGGTGCATGCCAATGAAATTGTATTTCCCATTTCTGTTCGAAGTGATGAAAGAAATTAAGTAAAAAATGTAATATATTATATCATAAGTGATGAGTTGGAAAGGGATCGAGTAATAATAGAGACTACACCTTTATTTGTCCCTCAATATCATAGATAGATGGACGAATATTAGTCATAACAAAACTACAAAAATGTTCTGTTCTAATTGGCCTACGTGCGACTATTTGTCGTCGGACTTTCTATTGGATTTCATTAGTCACCAATTCAGCGGACTCTTTTATACGCTTGGTATTATAAAATATGTAATACGAGGAAAAAAAGACAATTATCCATTTCCCCTAGAATCAATAAAGCCCAATTTTGCTCTATGGGGATTACACAAAAAAAATGTTGTCAAACCAAAAAAAAATGTTCTTCAGAATGCGAAAAATATCAGAAGAAAAAAACCAAATGATTGGTTGTACCCTGGAAGTCATTTGAATATGAAGTGAATCCATTGTAAATAATTACCATTCAAACGATGTACTCGAATATGGAAAATCACACCAACCACAGCAGACCAACGACCACAACCATCGAATCGAAATTGATGCGATTACGCCAATATCTGAATATTTATTTTAAATCTTTTACGCACATATTTCAACTGCATTACTTTTAATTCCTTTTATGTAAGAGCATCAGAGCAACTACAACAACAACAACAATGACAACGACAAGATCATAACAGCGTGCGGACAAGTGGAAAAAATAAATAAATGCATACGAACAAGTGAGTAAGTTTCAGTCGGTCAAAGGCGACTTGTATGTACCCTACACCTACTGCGCCACATTGGATCCATCATTTTGAATTTGGAATTTTAACATAAAATTCGAAATCCGAGACCCCAAAAACCCTCTTAACCAAGTTTGGTACAAAATTTGCACCGCCTAGCTTACTTCTGGCTCTTGCAATCATGCTAACAAATAAGGAGGATGGACAGATGGACCGAAAGGCAGACGGACAGGGCTATATCAACACAGGAAGTGGTGCTGATCAACAATACTGTTCCATAATAGCCACGCCTCTGGTGTTACAAACTTCCAACCAAAGTGAATATTCCTCATGTGTAGTGTAGGCTATAAAAATGAATATGTTGCCCCAGTCACAGCATACAACAGTTGTTATACTCTTAATGGCGCAGAAATGTCATCATTATGGGTGGCCGGCGGGCCCTCGCTGCGAATGTCAGACAGCCAATGTCAGCGATGAGTTAATTCTTGTAAAATAAATAAGCAGAATTTTTCACATTTCAATAAAGGTTTTCTTTTTTATAATTTCAACATTTTATTATTATTATTTGTTGTTGTTGTTGTAGCTTTTTACTGGTAAGTCAACCACAAGAACAACACAGCACCGATGGCAACGACAGCTCAAGTTTTAAGTAACTGATAAATGCATTATTTAAAAAATTTCATTAGTGACCGCCCAAAGAGCTTAAAAGCGACGTGATTAATTAAAATTTTACATGCAACAACAATAAAGCAAATTAAATCGCAACATATTCGCCACATCCATCAGATGAGCAGTATTTCGGTGAATGTGGCAGCTTGAAAAGTTTCCGGTTGAGGCGAGCGACATTAATTAATCGTTGAACAAGTCAAAAGTGATTCTTTTTTTTTTTTTTTTTTGGTTCTTGTCCACGAAATCAAATAGGATTTCAATTTGAACGATTTCAGTAATTCGATTAATGTTTGCGGATTTTTATTATATTTCTGTGTCAGAATGCCTTTGGTTCGGACGAATTAAATTGGGACGAGCAGGGTAAGGGTGGAATTGAATTCGATTTGGGTTATTTGATTTCATTTAAAATAGTTTCGGTTGGAATTTTATTCATTAAATTGGATTTTGAATTGTTGATTTGGTATTTTTTATTTTATTTTTATTAATATGCAAATGCAGTAATAAAACTCAATTCACGTTATCAGCTCATTAGCAAGAGCAAGTGTCTCGTCTAGTCTGGTATCGGTAAATTAGGATATAAATTGAGCTTTGATGTTTTAATGGAAGTTTTTGGCGATTTTGTTGATAGGCAAATTAAAAATTGATCTGTTTTTTTTTTTATGGTATCGCATAGAAGAGAATTAAATGGTATAAACGGCCAGAGGGAGACAAAAGTTTTGATACATAACTTCGACTGTCGATTGTGGAATTAGTTGCCAATCTTGAAATTGCTGACTCGACGATGGCAATCGAGGGTTTTGTGATAAGAAAGAACTTATCACAAAATGTATTGCCATAATTAAACAATTTAGTGGCTTCCCAGACTAACCAGTTAAGTCCAAATCGAGTTAGCACCGGAAATTGTGTCCTTATAGAACCCATTTTTGAACAATTATTGGCTGGAAATCGGCTCACTAAAAACACAAATTTCTCCCATTTTCCCCGCATAACCAGATAACTCCAAAATTTTCAACACACAGCGTCCAAACCTCTGAACCTAGAGCTCTGAAATTTTGTTTGTACACTCAAAGAATTTATATGTTTGGAGTAAGTTTGACTTAAATATACTACTTTTTAATACAAACTTAAACGAAAAAACAAATTTAGTACATTTGCTACAATTTAAGTCGTTTTGCCCCAAATAATAAAATAAATTTGCAACAATTGAAGTAAGTTTCCAACAGAAGTATTGCATTTTACTTTTATTTATATTAACAGCATAATCAGTTAACTCAAAAAAAAGTACTAAAACACCATTGTTTTTGACCATTTAGCTTATACATTCGGGACTCTAACCGTTTTTTTTTATATACTCAAGTTGTTATGCCGGGAAGCCACAGAATAAAGCGATTGATTTGATTAAATAATAAATTGCATTTGTTAAACTCACAAATAAGCCAATTTTAATTATTGGCATTGCAGCTTAATGGACAATAAACATCAAGCAAATAATAGTAAAATATCAAAATGACTGTAAAAAAATCTAATTTCACACTTAATTTGACAATAATAAAGTGAATTCGAACAATGCCAAAAACAATGGACAATTCATTATAATCAAACGATCAGGAAACTCTATTGACCCAATGGCACATTAAAAAACCACAATCAATACAAAAAATTAAACAAAAGGCATTACCAGCATCAATTATAACGAATTTGACATTTTGACCTTATTGACGTTAAAGTACTCACATATTTGTTATTTGTTTGAGCAAACAAATGAGCATAGAATACTTTATGTATGAAATCAATACCAAATTAAAAAATACAAAATTTGAAGAAAAAAGGCCACAATGAAGTTCAACTGCACCACACCTTGTGGCCGTTTGGCAAAGGAATCATAATAAATCTTAAAGCAGTTGAAGAACAAACAACCAAAACAAAATGTCTGAGATTCAATACAAATCTGAATTCAATGGGCCACATAGCATAACATGGCTCAGCATGCAGCATTTGCATTTATTACTCAAGTTGTTCAGCAAAAATACAACAAAAATTAAGGTTAAAATCTGCTGTCCTACCTTTTCGTGAAGCTAAAATGCAATTCAATACAACTCAATCGTGTCATTAACCCAAACCAACATTTGGGTTTTTTTCTTTTTTAATTTTTGGAATTTTCGCTTACTAAAGGCGCCACACACCAGCTGCATTTGCCTTCTCACACTCAGTCAACGACCCACGTTAAACACTTTCGAGACTCTAATAAAAACAAACGAAATTAAAAGGTGTTTGGGTGATTTTATTTGTGTTTGTGTTCGAAACCATGCCAAATGCAAAATTACCGAACAGAAACACTTTTGAACGAAGAGAAAAAATGCAGTCCGATTGAAACCAAGTGGTAAACAAGCCTTTGCGAAACACTTAATTTGCATTGAATGTTCGGCAATGACATCGAAAGGAATTGCACAGACCACTGATGGCAATATTTTGGCAATTCACTTTCTTATTATTTTTCAAGTATACTATATATATTAAATACTTAATTGCTTTGTTTTTTGTTAGTTGTTTTTTTTATTTCTAACATCATCATAAAAGGTTCCAGGCCAACTATAGACATCCTCACTGCACAGTAATGAGAAAATATGGTACAAAAGTAAAAGGTAACAACTTCGAAGTTTTCCAAAGACTTCAAACTTTGCATATGAAATTTGGTATTTTGTTGATTGCAATGCACTAGTCTCCTGCTACTCCAACCCGTCTCTTGGCCAGCCTACTAGCATGCTACACCACTTGCATCTTGTCATATCCTGAACTTGGTTAATGAGAGTAATTTAGTTAAAATTCTAAAAGTTTGTGGCGAAAGTGTCTTTATGTCTGCATTTAGTAGAAGCTGGCACACACACACACACACACAGAGGCACTCAACTGAAATGCGAAGAAGAGGAAGTAAATGTGCAAACTTTGTGCGAAACGTTGAACATTGCAAATGCCTGCAATGGCAGTTGCAAATGTTTCGGTGTGTGAAGTGAAACTTTTTGGCAAGTTCTTTCATAAAATTACAGGTTAAATATTAAATTCTAAGTTGCACTTACACTAAACAAACAGCATGCTGTGGCTGTGTTGATGTTGTTGTTGTTGTTGTAGTTTGACAAAACACGTGAGCGTCTGAGTTTTCCATTGCAACATTGTGAAGAGGATTTTTTTTTATTAAAGTTATATTTATTTATACTTTTTTGTTTTGCCATTTGCAACTCAAACGACAACAACGATGAAAAGTTTTTCAATTTGATGAGTGTGCAGCTTTTGGCTGCATGCCGCACTTTTGCCTTCTTCGCCATTCTGCTAAGTGAATGAGGAGACAAGGTGAGTGACAGTGGTTGCGCGTGTGGTGTGCTTTATTATGTACAGAAAGTATTTAATAAACTCGTAATTAACTACTTTACTGTGAGATCTTTTTTTTTTCATCAACACGATATGAATGAGTCGGTCGTTCCATGAAATATTCAAGTGGTTACAAAGATGGAATTTATTTAATGTTTAATTAGTACAATTTGTGGTAATTTAATTTTTGAATTATTAGAAAACATTTTCGTATTCGGGCGAAGCTTCCATTTTAAATCTTCAACAATTCCTTGATTCATTAAAGGCATTCTTGGGCCCTCAGTTGCATACATATGAGTTCAATTCGCGTATCCTTATTGATTCTTTAAATATTTTTTCCAGTCAAAGTGGAATGTCCGCTTAATGGCATTCACCTTCTCAAAGAATTCAAAAGTAATTGTTGCACTGGAGGCTATGTCGATTCTCAGTTCATTTCGACTTTTCGTTTCACATTCTCTGTGATGAGATTCTGTGCGAAACATTATCTCGAACCATATTTTCATTCAGTTGTGTGTTGCTCAATTTGATTGATATTTGCTCTTATTGATTTTGACCAAAAACTGAGACAAGAAAATAAGGCAAAAATCTAAATAATTTTGCAAATCGATGCACTGGAACAGAAGAAATATGACAAATGTGCAGGACTTAGCTTATTATTACAGACTAGCTTATACCCTCTAACCCTCTGCCCATTCACTACCCAACACCAAATCCCGAGTTAAAGCGTTTCAAATTGGGGACCTTGCAATAGGTGGATGGTACATTTTCGTGTCCATTCACCCACCGGCACCATATCCAAAATTACAAATTTCCATAGTCAGCACTGCTCCCAACACCACATTCAATGAACCAAGGCAATTCAAGTCATTATTTCATTCATTTTTTTTACAACTAACAGGTTGCAAATTGGAATTCAAATAAGTGCACTCTGAAAAAAATTGTAAAACTGCGTAAATAAATAAATTATCTAGTAAACGGAATTTTTAATTTTTTTCGATTTTATCGGTAATTGTTTGGTTAACAAACACGCCCCCAATCACAATGGATTTTATTTATTTTTATCTGTAACTTTTTAAAATTTATTTTTATTGTTAATCCGAAATGAAAATCCAATTATTCAACGTAATCACTAATTAAAAAGATGCGTTAATTGTATGCGAATACTAAATAAAAAAAGACAACAATTGGCGCCAGACCACAACCAATAAAAAATTTCCAGTTTATTTTTTTTTTTTGCTGAAATATAGCAAAAATATTCAACAAAAACAATTAAAATTCTCTACGCATAGGCGTCATAAAGTACTGCGAAAAGTAGCTGTTACGTTTTTTTTCCACTAATTTTTTTGACTCATGTCTCGATTGTTTTTGTACATTTTTTACATGGAATTGCAAGAATGTTGATTAAATGACCTGCCCGAATAGGCTATATTCATAATTTACTTAATTGAATTCGAGCATAGTTTGCCTCTGCTTTAAATAACTAGAAATAGTGACACTTGAATAGTTGTTTGTTTTATTTTTCAAAGGCCTTGCTTCTGTTTCGTTTTAAGCTTTACGAAATGCCACATTTTTGACATTTTCTGTGGCAATGCCTTGCTTGAATTTGATTTATGTGTAGTCAAATCGAATTTATTACCCAATTACAATGAAAAGTATTTGCTTATTTTTGTGTTCAATTCCTAATCATTTGACAGAGCGGCATTTGAGTTTGTTGAAAATGTCATTAAATTGGTTTAATTCCAAAGCGCCTGTGGAATTCTAATTTGGTAATGAAATGGTTGGAGCTGGTGTTTTCTGCCTTTTTAAACTACAGTGTATATAAAGATATATTTATTCAACTAACAAAATATTGGCCAAATTTGGAATAATTCATTTGCATTTCAAGCCAAGTAGACCCTAAAATAAAGATTCAGAAGCGATAAAGAAGACAGTCACCGATTTTGTATTGAAAAAGTAAAAAAGAAAAAACTTTGATTTACTCGAAATAATTTATATGTTACATACCGCCTTCATCCATTCACCCCTTCAATTAAATATTCTGTAAACTGTTCTCATCCACACTTTGCTCAGTTGGTGAAACATTTTTCGAATTAATTCGAAATTCTACGAAACTCGGATATCTTCCTTTTCACAACAAGATGGCGGATATCGAATGGATTTTGGTTGTGGCCCATGCTGCTAACACTGCGCAACACATTTTTCCGTCCTGGTAACGGTCAAGATGGGTCGAAAGCCATTTTGTACAATAGTAAGTTTCCTTTCCAAAAATTCAGTCTTTTAAGGTTTGCTTGCTTTACTGTCGCACAGTGTATTTGATAAATTCCATGCCTAGTTTTTCTAAAAGTATTTGGCAAATTAAATGCCTCTTTGATCGAACGAAATGTATTCAGTTGTGTTATGTATTTAATATAAAATAAAACCATTTTTTATTCGTAAATTATTGTTAGTAAATATAGCACATAAGACATAAGGATGTGGAGTAAAGTAAATAAAACTTAAATTTAAACAAAAAAAAAAATACGCTTAGTACATACACAAAATAACGCCCAACCAACTCTAATCTTCGTCATCTTCCGCCTTTTTGCTTGCCAAAACTTCCAATTGGATTTTACGCTCCTGGAGGCGTACGCATTTCGGACAAATCATATTCTTGCGGGTCAAACAGACGCGATGGAAAATCGAATTGCATTTATCACACAGGACACAGCCGTCGTCAAAGGGGAAGATCACTTCGTTGTTGCTACATATCTCGCAGATGTACGCCTTTGCTGTGCACATGGCACAATTTCGTATATGTCGATCGAAAATGTTGAAGATTTTGTGGAGGAATTCGGTAAGGAGGCCGCTTTCAGTCTGCTCCAAATCGTTGATGGAATAGCATTCATTGGATTGAATCAAATGGCGACGGGCACCTGCATGGAAAGCGAAATTTAGAAAAAGCTTCCTTGAAATCTACTTCTCTGTGCTGCTAATCACCTATTTGCGTGTCCATTAACTTTTCCTCGGTGGCCTGACGGCATTCGATCAAGTACTTGCGCATATAGACCAAATTCTGGCGCAGTTTCTTCAGAGTGCACAACTTTTCCAGGAACACGAACAGCTTGGGATTGGCCTCTTCCAGTTTGATGAGCGGCTTATCCACGAACAGTTGAATTTCTTGCAAGGAAGCTCGCGAGACTTTACGAGGCGCAAAATCCCAATTGTGAACGACACGCGCCGGTATAACACTGTTGTCGTTCCAGTGACAGGAAGGGCAATAGTACTGGCCGCTGTAGTCGCAGAGGCGTGGCTCAATCCAGGAGTTTTCTGGAAGAGGAAAGGATTACAAAGAATGAAAATTCAAATGAAAGCATCATAAAAGTAGTAAGAGGCAACTATGAAGAGTTTCCAAAATTGGAGCAAAAGGAAAATCTACTAAAAATCGGCATATACCCTTAGATTTCTGGCCAAAGCAGGTAATGGCTACTGGCAAAGCTTAAAATAAAGACAAACACAAAAGTAAAACAAAATGAATTTCGATTCACAAGCAAAACTTACTAAAGTTCAACAGAGTTTCACACTCCGCGCACTTGTACTGCTGCGCAGCCAAGCCCATTTCCGGGCAAATCTCTGCAATGGGATACTGCCGCTCTGAGGCAACAACATGCGCACACACACGCACAACTGTGTCCACACACTTCTGATGAGCCAGAAAGCGGCAATCGCGACACACATAGGCTGCCTGGACTACACTCCAAATTATTCCCGTACAGTGATCGCAGTAATGGCGAACGGCTGCCACTTGCAAGCGGACCGCACGCTGGTGCACAACGAAATGATGACCAACCACGATTTTCAGAGAAGGTCCGGCACACGAACCGTCGTCGGAGTCCGCCTGGGCATCCTGCAGTTCGCGTAGCGAGTAACGCAAATCGACCAAATGACGCACTAGCCAACGACGCTCTTCACTGCACTCGTCCGCCAAGAGAACCAGATCGCGACAGTGGGCGATGGCTGCTTCCAAATCTTGAGCATTGGCGTCGGACGTAAAGATGAGACGCCATTGTTCTTTGACCAGCGATGCTGGTATGGGCAGTGACTTTTGGTCGGTGTACTGTGACAACGAACTGCCGCCATCGTCGGTGGTGGGCGTGGTTGTGGTTGTCGTCGTCGAAGTTGTAGGATGTGGGTGTAAGTAATTGGATGCACTCTCACTGATGAAATGCGTCACCGCTCCGGGTATGCTGACCAAACTATCGCGCAGGGAATTCATTTCTTATATTTGTGCAATTTGCATTTTTCATCTACTTTTTCACAATTTTCTTTCTACTTTTCTCTTAAAAAAAACAAAGATTTGTTTGTTGATATGGCAAACAGCTGATTTGGAAAAACAATGCTGCCACATAAATATTTTCAAAGAATAAAAAAACAGCTGCTAGCAACTTTTGGAGTGGCTGAACGATTGAACAAATCTTCGTTCCCAGATATCTCACAATATCACACAAAATATTATAAAACATCTCAGGTGAGACGTGAGATATCTCACAGCAAATAATTCTTACAAAATCTCACATTAGCTAAAAAATCTCTCATCTCTTTTGGCCTTGTAGTTTGAAATAATACGAATGTTATTCCATTCTGAACTCCATCCCCCTCAACCTAAACTCTTCGATTTATAATTTTTGATTAACTTTAATTAAAACTTTAAAATATGTACAAAACACAAATTATACACAAGAGCTGCTCTTAAATTACTTTGGCTTATTTCCGTACTTTTCCTTTTTATGGAATTTCCTTGGATTGATGCCGTACGCCTTCAAGCGCTCATCGCTGATTTTCGCATCCTTGTCGTTTCCATGCGATGGTTTATTATTGGATTTATTGAATTTCGGCTTGAATTTACCGCCGCCGGCCGAATTTTTTCGCAACGGAGGCAGCGAACCGCCCACCAACTGCTGACCACCACTTTCACTTTTGAATTTATTACTGAATGGATTCTTTTTAGCGTTCGCTTGGCTTTTTTGTGCAGCATTTTGTGGTTTTTTGTTTTGTTTTGCTTTTTGAGCTGTTGGCGCCGTAGCTGGTTGGGGGTTTTGTGCCTTACCGGGATTTAGGGTATTCTCACCCCCCGTGTTTACAGCTTTTTTCTTCTTTTGCCTTCTCTTCTTTTTCTTTTCGGGTGCAGCACTAACACCTTCTGTAGTGGGAGGAGCTGGCTTCTGGTCAGAACTGCCTTCATCGAATTTGGGTTTTTTTGCAAGGGAGACTGCATTTTCCACTTCTTGTGGCTGGGCATTGGCCACACCATTGGATGACGTCACCGTAGCTGTGACTGGAGCTTTGCGTTTTCGCTTTTTCTTTGATTTCTTGGCACTAGGTGGGGCAGTTTCAGTTTCAGTTTCCTTTCCATTTTCTTCTTCTTTTGATTCGGTCAAAATCTCTTCTGTTTTGAGTGGCATTGAGGATTCTTCTTCCTCATCATCATCGGACCTGAAAGGAGTCATTGTTGCTAAAAATGGACTCATTTGACAATTGAAATAGCCACTCACCCCTCGCCGTATAAGCTTTTGAATATTTTACGCTTCAACTCCTCGTTCTTCGCCTTCATCTTGTACAATCTTTGCTCTTTCTTCTCCACCACATCCGGGCGTATTTGGATGGCTTTCTTCAAGCTGGCCCACTGATTGAGTTCTTTGTTCTTGGCCAATAGTATCTGAAATCAAAAGTAATTTCAAATCCACTTTTCTCTCTTCCACATGACTGACGCACCTCTTCGATCGTTAGGCCGAAATCATTGGGCGTCGTTTCCACGTATTTGAATCGACACGGTATATCGCCAATAATGTCCTCACAGTCCATTTTGTAGTACTCGTCAATGTACTCGCCATAGGTCTTCTCGTCGTCCGGATTGAAGGGCGGCTTGTCGGCCTGAATCATTTCCATAAACCGATTCCGGCGTCCCTTGCGTCCCTTTCGCCCCCGCGTACTGTCGATGAGCTCCTGCTGCAATTGTTGCTTGGCTGCAGCCGGATCATATTCACAATCCATATTGAAATCGTCATCCTCGCAGTGCCCATCGAATTCTAAGCCATCTTCGCCCTGTCGCCCTGAGGCCGGATCATAGTTATCCCAATCCTCGAACTTCAGCTCATCAATATCGGACGGGCATTCGGGCTTCTCTTCGCCTTCGTCCACCTGATAGTAGTCGTCATTGAAGATCTCCTGCATGCGGCGATCGTGCGCATCCGGGTCGAAGTCCTCTTCCAGTTCTTCGTCCTTGAAGCCCAGCTCTTCGTTGCCCGTGACCATTTTCAGTTTATTTATCTTCTCTTCGATCTCCTTGCACTTCATCTTCTTGATAATTTCGAATTCCTTCATTTTCTGCTCCTTCTCCTCGACCTTGCGCTGCTTCAATTCTTGACGTTTCTGCTTTCTTTTGTCGTCCGTGCGTCGAACGGAGCTCTCAATGGTGCGCGGAAAACGCTGGATAAACTCGGCATCGGGCTCTTCGAAGCGGAAATTGTACTTTTGCTCGAATTCGGCCTGCTTCTCCAGCTCCTCCTCGTCCTCGGAGAGGGGAGCATTGTCGCCTACGATTTCATCGTAGGTGGGTATTTCGTCCAACTGCGTGGTGGCATAACTAAAAATAAGACCATTTCTTTACATTTTTCTAAGTGGAAGAGGTGTAAAATGTTACCCCTTGTTCAAAACGTAATCGCGCAGGAAACGCTCGCTCTGCGGCAACTTATTGCTACTCCAGTAGTTCTTCAACGGCTCCAGCTGTTGCTTGACATCCGTCTCAATGTCCTCTTTCTTGCCCCCCAACCACTCGGCAAAGTCTGCCTCTTCCTGGTTTCTCTCCGCAATGGTTTTCTCACGTTTCTTGAAGATGCCGCCAAACTCCTCCTCCTCAGCGGAGTCGTCAGCGTTCATAACCTTTTGAAACTCCTCCTTGAGGCGTTGCTCTTCCTCCACAAAAGTGGGAGAATGCGAACGGAAGGGATTCGACTCCTCCACTTCAGCATCAGAATCTATGAAGAGCCAAAACAAATTAGTATAGAGCATTAAAGTAACAACAACTACAAATACCATCTTCGAATTTTCCCCCTCTCTCCAGTATGATCTTCCGCTCGTAATCTTTCAAAGTCACTGGCTTGGCTTTCGTATCCTTTTTCCTAGACACATCTTGGTCGTCCCCATCGTCTTCTCCATCATCATCATCATCTAAACTCTTGCCCAGAGCCTTCACGCCCTCAAAGAATCGTGTATTTTTATCATAAATGGCCGGATCCTTGCTCTTCAGCTTTGATAGGGTTTTGAAGAATTCTCGATCGAATTTCGGATCCAAGGCTTCGTCCTCCTCGGAGGACTCACTATCACTCGAAGAGTCCGACTCGGAGACATCGAGGCCGCGATCTTTGACTGTTGGAAAAGTAATGAGAAATTGTTTCTCTTAGTTGGACGAGAGAGACTCACACTTTTTCAGCAGTTCTTTCTTGCGAAAGTTATTGTAGGATTTGGCATAGTCCTTGTTTGTGCCCAGCTGCAAGTCATCGTTATCGCTACCGTCGGAACCCTCAAAGAGTTTGGTACTCATTATTTTGTATTCCAAAACTGCATAAAAGTTAAAAATACAAAAAATTTTCAGACCAAATCGCACGTGTTGTCAAAAACAAGAAACTTATAATTTATCACAAAAAAAATTAGTGATGGGTAGACGACTGAAAAGTATCGATATATTCGATAGATTACAAAAAGAGACGAGCATATCCATCCATTTTGCACACTTCGCTGCATTTGTTAAACTTCAAATTTAAAGAAGAAGAAGCATCACTCAATATCAGCTGATTTAATTTGTTGATAAAACTTCGCCAAGGAAAAAATTGTAAAAAAGAATTGGATTTTTCGCATTTATTCAAAGATTAGAACTGAAAACACCATAATACAACCACAAGTATTAGAAATGGCAGACAATGATGATAACTCTTTAGTCGAAAAGGATAACTCAAAAAGTTTGTACAAAAAAATTGGAATACAATCGCGCACTGAAGCTTTTTAATTACAATTTTGCAGTTTGTATACTTCTTAATGCCACTGGCAATGTGCCGATTATCAAGAAACGCAAATGGACAGTGGATCCAAACAAGACAGTCAGTTGGATACAGAAGTTCATCCACCAATACCTGAAGCTAGACGCCAGCGAGCAAATTGTAATTTCGCGTAACCATTTTCCGAATGTTTCGATAATTTCCTTTGTTTGATGCATATTTCAGTTCCTCTATGTGAACCAAACGTTTGCGCCCTCGCCCGATCAAATCATCAAGAACCTGTACGACTGTCATGGCACGAATGGCAAACTGGTGCTGTACTATTGCAAAAATCAGGCTTGGGGATAAATCGATAGACCTTTCTCTTGTATCTAAGCTCTTCAGTTCCATTAGCTTTTTAATTGTAAGCTATTTGCAAATAAATTTCTACTTTACTCTTTTATTAGTTCTGCTTTAAAGAAATTACATTTATTTTTTAATATTAAACTATTTTGCAGCATTGTGTAGAACAGAACATTCATGAACATTCACTAACTTTAAGTTGAAGTGGTGGCAGCTGCATTTGCTGTGCAATTTCATAAGATTTGCTCTGAAGGTGATTTTTGATATCGAATTTAATTGCCACGAAGTGCTTCCAGTTCGTCGGCAGCCTCTTTCGAAATTCTGTGATACTTGGCACTGGCCGGACGATAGTAGTAGCCCTGGTAGTCATTGCGGGCCGACATTTTCTCACGAATCTCTTGTTCGAGTTTCCTGTGAAATGGGAGAGATAGTCGCCAAGTTAGTCATGTACTGGCACAGCATCTATCAACGCGTAAACATACCTCAATTTAGCCTTTTCGTTCTCCTCGAACAAGTGGTGCAGCGCCTTCTCGTACTCCTGCTGGGGCGAGGGGTACAAATGTTTCGCCAGAAAACGCGAAATGGGATGCTGGAATGATACAAAAGTAGCAAGAAACTTACAAATTACTATGGCCCTATAATAGATGTGCCACCCACCTTGTGGTATTCCCAGTGCTTTGGCTGATAGTCAGCAGGGATCTCCGCCAGTTCGGCTGGTCCAATGAAGATGTTGGTGCATATTACTAGAGCGGTAATTGGTATAACGCCGAGCATCACATAATAGTGCAACAAATCCTTGAATTTGTTCCATTGATAGCGGGAGGGCGTAATCGGCATTTGATGATGGTCATGGCCACTCATTTTACGCAATTGCATCTGAATGGCTGTAAGAATTTTGAATTGAATTAGAAAAATTGCCGATTTTTGATGTTTTTGTTGCGTAATTGAGTCGAGTCGCGAATGCGATATTTTCCCAACGATATTTACCATTTTTGCACACGGGTGTTTGCAAAACAGCGCGGTATTTTGCAAAGGCCGCCGCCGGGCGTACCAAACTGCTCCAACTGACCATTTTCCTGGACAATTTCACGAATTCGAATTATTTTCTATTGAAAATAACGCAGAACGTGAGCACAAAATTCTATGGAGGTGCCAGTGGCCAAAAGTGTCAAAAAGAACTGTTCGTTTTTTTAAGTACATTGCAAGCAGTATTGCCATATCATTTCAATAGAAAAATATAATTTATCAAAATTCGGCTGAAAAAGACGTTATTTGCGTGGAGTGCAAATATAGGAAGAGGCCTTTCCAATGGCCTCACAGATGTCCGATAAATATCTCACAAAAATCTCAAAGGAAATAAAAAATTGCACAACAAATCTCAGCAATTATAAATCTCCCACCAGTTAAAATTCTCACAAAAATCTCTCTTCTCAAGGTGCATTTAGAATCTAAATTTTAGATCGCACGAACGCACGCTATTTTAATTGCAAAGTCTAATCGCAACAAAAACCATTTACACTGCCTGAAGATATGTTTTCGAACACGCATCGGAAGCCAGAGTTTGCCGGAACATTTTGAACGAGCCAAAGATCGCGAACCCAACATCGCAAACTTGTCGCTTACACCAACCGAGTGAACGCCATTTTGTTTGCGAGTTCTTGCGATCTAAATGAACTTTCACAAGCCATTGAAAAATCTCAATAGCTGGCAACCGTGAACTGGGCCTTTTCCAAAATACTGTACACATCTTTATACAAATCGAACAGACCTTTTTACCATTTGACGTTTCATTTTGCTTCGCTCTTTCCTTTTATATTCTGAAGAAATCATTTGTTGGCGTGTTAGTTGGCCAATTTCTAAAAAGTGATTAATTCTGTGAAAAAATATAAATTTGAACTCTTAAAATGTACCAGGGAGGAGAAGAATACGGAAACGCAGTAAGTAGAAATGTTGAAAGTGCGAAAACTGTCTGAAAAAAGCAAATGAAATTGCATTGAAAATTTGCAACAAAAACATAACCCAACTTTTTGTACGCTGGTGCTGCGGCAGCCTTGTACCTTCCAAATTGCACAAACTCATCCATTTAACTAATTTCAGGAGTACTACGATGAGTACAGCCATACGGGCGATCCGGCGTTGGATTTGGAATACGAGCGCAATTACTTTGCCACACGGATGCCGGACAATGTCAAGTACTTCTTGATCAATTTCCGTCAGGCCATCAAGGAAGGTGTGATCTTCGATATCCAGAACATGTACGAGAACACCTTCCCCCAGATAAGCGACCATCACTTTGACAAGTCGGCCTGGCCCGAGGAGAAGGAAGTGTCCGCCTTGGTGGACAGCGACAAAGTCTTTTTGATCTTGTACAAAGAGCTGTACTATCGTCACATTCATGCGCGCATTCCAGGCGGCCCCAAGTTGGAGCAGCGCATCAATTCGTTCTTCAACTATTGCGATTTCTTCAACCTGATCATCTCGGCCCAAAGTCCCGTGCTCCTGGAGTTGCCCGACATCTGGTTGTGGGAGTTGGTCGATGAGTTCGTCTATCAGTTCCAGAATTTCGCCCAATACAGGTGAGATAGCAACGGAGTGTATGTTTACTTGAAATTGATTGTCTTGTGATTCTCCAGAGCACGCCTCACCGACAAAAGCCAGGAAGAGATCCAGCAGTTGTGCGGCAACCATAGCAATGTCTGGAGCATACTCTGCATATTGAATGTGCTGCATTCGTTGGTCGACATTTCCAACATCAAGAAGCAACTGGAGGCCATCTCCCAGGGCAACGATCCCCAGACCGTGGCCGGCGAATTCGGCGAACTGTCGTTCTATAAAATGTTGGGCTACTTCTCGCTGGTCGGTCTGTTGCGCGTGCACTCTCTGCTGGGCGACTATTACCAGGCCATTAAGGTGCTCGAACCCATCGAGATTCACAAGAAGTCGAATTACTCGCACATACCCGCCTGCCAGATCTCGACCTCGTACTATGTGGGCTTCGCCTACATGATGATGCGCCGCTATGCCGACGCCATTCGCACCTTCTCCGAAATCCTGCTGTACATTCAGCGCACCAAGCAACTGTACAGCACACGCTCGTACCAGAACGACCAGATCAACAAGCAGGCCGAGCAAATGTACCACTTGCTGGCCATCTGCCTGGTGCTGCACCCTCAGTGCATTGACGAGTCCATTCAGCAGGTGTTGCGCGAAAAGAACTACCACGACGCCATGTTCAAAATGCAGTGCGGCGACCTGGAGGTGTTCAAGTCCTTCTTCAACTTCGCCTGTCCGCGCTTTGTGAGTCCCTGCCCGCCTGCGGCCGATGCTCCCCTGGAGGATTACGTCAAGGACCCGATGGAACATCAACTGATGGTGTTCATGGACGAAGTGCGCCAGCAGAAGGACCTGCCCACCACACGTTCGTACTTGAAGCTGTACACGACGCTGCCGCTGGCCAAATTGGCCTCCTTCATCGATCCCAATGCCACCGAGGATGATGTGTCCAAGCTGTTGATTCGTTTGCTCTGCTTCAAGCACAAAATGAGGAATCTGGTGTGGTCGAAGGGGGCCAGTGGCTTGGAGGGCTCGTTCAAGTCGGGCTCGGAGGTGAGTTCATATGAGTGGAAGAAAAAATTTTACCGATTTAATTTTATGCATTTTTCTCATTCTCAGCTGGACTTCTACAATGACGACGACATGATTCACATTGCCGACACGAAAGTCTCGCATCGCTACGGGGACTTCTTTGTGCGCAAGATTCTGAAATTCAATGAATTGAACCGCAAACTGAAGAATATCAATATTTAAATTAACTTGGCAGACGATTTTTTTAAGTGTAGTTCATTCATTGCAGCACGTGGAGGCGAAGCGCAAAACTAAATTTAATCACCTATAAACCGAACGGGACTTTTTTCAGTTATTAATTAATAAATAAATAAAATGCTGCGCCCGATGTGGCAGGAAAAAGTCCAAAGCACTTGCATTTTTCATTCTCATAACGGTTCTTAGCAAATATTTGCCAAAAAAATTATATTTTTTACAATTTTTAAAATTTAAAATGGGTAAAAATATTTGTGAAAAAAAAGTTCAAAATTAATGAGGATGATAAGATTGGGCGAACATATTCACTCGAAAAGGGAATTAATTAAGTATGAATATGGTTTTTAATTTAAAAGAAAATGGATTTGCATCTACTGCCAAATTGTAGCTAAAGGATATTTAATTTTTAAAAATTTATTGATTTCGTCAACCTAACAATTAAAAAAATATTTTTTTCATTAAAAAAATTCCAAACATTTTTTGTCAAAATTCAAATATTTTTGATCAAAGCAAATTTTATTTAAAATGTTCACCTTTTTTAAAATTTGTATTGAAATATAATTTAGAATTTTTTTTAAATTTAGAGAGTGAATCGATTCGTTTGTAAAAAGAGGCTGTAGGAAATATCGCCCAAAAATTTTTCATACAAAATTGGGTGATTTTTCAAATGAAAAATCGCCCAAATTTTTTTGGCCGATTTTTCCAAATTTTTGGTTGAAATTTCCTTTTTAGTTTTTGGGCGATATTTCGAAATGAAAAATCGCACAAAAACTAAAAAGGAAATTTCGCCCAAAAACTGAAATGGAAAAATCACCCAAAAATTTGGAAAAATCGCCTAACAAATTTTTTTATGTTCTCGGGATATTTGGTATTTGATAAAAATTTTAACAAAAAATCGCGCGATTTTTTGGCAAGATTCCAATTAATTGTTTTGCTTGAGGAGATATTTTCAAAAAAATTATTGGACGCATTTGGGCTAGAAAAAAAATGTTTGTCATCTGACGAAAGTAACGCTAAAAAATTACAATAAAATCATTACATTGGACATTTGAGTTGCCCCATTTTGGAAATTTATAGAGCAACCCTCCCTCGCACTAGTATAAATTACAAAAACTTCATTGGAGAATCGGAGATTCCGAAAAGGAAGGAATATTTATTTTTTGGTACATAAACTTACTCCTTCTATTATCATCTGATATTGTAAGGCCAAATATAAACCCCAAAAAATATATTTCTGCACTTTCCACTACATGAGAGGAGACACGCATAGTGGACTGAGTCCTCATTTTTCCTATATTGTGGATCTGTAATGTGTTCAAATTTCATCCAATTCCGTTGCCCCGAAATTGAGTCGAAATTCTTTATGAAAAAGAATTTATGTGATACTTTAATGCGCAAATGTTATCTACTGAATCAGCCATTAATTACAAGAAATTTAATTTTGTTTGTGCATAAAATTTAAAAAAAAAAATGAGAATTGGCTGTTTATTTGGCGAAGAGTGTAAGCCGTGAATGAATACAAAAATCTGAAATTTTTTCTCTAAACTTTTTTTATTGAGAAAATGGTGGTGGCCAATTGAAAAAAAACCAACGCTTTTTACAACTTTATTTCATTTATAAATTTGCTTAGTATTTTTTTTTTCAATTATTTTACATAATTAATGTTTGTACAAAGTTTATAACTTTATACAGGATCTTTTTTTGTCATTTGTCTTGTTTCGCTTCGTACGTGTCAACAAATAGAAACCCGTTTTTGCTTTTTTTATACAACAAATAGGAGAATTTCCACCTTTTACTTTAAAATTCGTTTTTTTTCTTCTTTAAATACATGTCAGAAATTTAAGTTTTCACATTTAGGGGGTGTGTCTATCTGATGTGTGCCTGCATTTGTAAATTGCTATTTATATTAAGGGTAGTTAGGCTCATTAAGTGTTAGTGTTTGCAAATGTTAGTAGCAGTATGTAGTATCAGCTATCGGCAGAGTGGAAACGACAAGCGGCGCTAAGGTTGGTTGTGATTGTGACATTTGCGTTTCTTGTAGAGGTGCACCTTAATCTAAATTCTTATATTCACTTGTAGACATTTCCTTTGAATGGACAAAATTCTTAATAACTAAGTGCGCTTAGGCCGACAATAAAAATGGAATTAACTGAAAAGGAGATGGGAAGAGGAAATCAACCCAAAGTTTAACGGAACGTTTCATCTGCCTCACAGCTGAGACACGTGCGTTGTTATACAAGATACAATTAAAAAAAAATCAGAGAATTTCTTTGGTAATTAAAATAATATAATAAGTGGATAACATGTGTTAAAAAATGTGTGGAAATAGGATTAAATATACAAAAAGGAAATAGGAATTATAAGAGAAAAAATACAAATTCACTCCGAAGCACACAACTAGAAGGGAGAAGGTGTGTGCGCGTATGCCTATCATAAAATCTAGGTAATAATATAAAATTTTGACGTATTAATTACAAAATTTTCGCATTAAAATACAGTTTTTCTCATTTACACGAATAATCTACAAATTGTGCAGTTTTTTTTGTTTGCTTTTGTCTTTCTGGTCCTAACCAATTGGCGTCGACCGCTGATTCACATCGATTAAGTAAATGTCCTTGTGGTTCTGCAATACGAAATCGACGAACGCATTGATGGGCGTGATCTCTTCCAGCGAGGTATTGTTGCGGCCCGACCACAAGAAGTTCGGTCCAAACACAATGGCCAAATTGGATGAGGTCATCTTGTTAAGATCTTCACACTCCATTACCTGAAGAGTTTATAATGTAAATGGAATTGATTCAATTTAAAATCGCTACTTACTCTCACTAGGAACTCGACAATGTATTTGAAAAGCTCATAATTCTCTTCAGGTAATTTTTCTCTGATCAATTGTGTGACATTCCGTGAACGCTCCTCCTTGGGCCAGTCTGTGAAAATCAAAGGAAATATGTGAATGATGTAGGTGGGACAGGGGAAGCACTTGCTCCGAGAGACCCACCCAAAAAGCTGGTGATGTCATCGTACAACTCGAACGTCAGCAAGGGCTCTGACAAATCGCGCAGGAAACTCTTCAGTAGGCCCGCAATCACATGCACGTTCACATCCTTCAGGTCGACATCTTCGCCCCGATTGACGCGCTCTTTGACGGCAATTATCTCACTGTGATTGCCCGATCGCCGAAAGATGCCCTCCGTGTCGATCATGCCCGTCATCGACAGCGAATCGACACACTTTCGCACTATGGGCGGTATGGAATTCAGGCAGGGACTGTTCGTCACAATGAACTTCAGTGAGACACCGAATTGGGCGGTCTTGGCCATTTGTTTGGAATTTGAGTTGGCCGAATGTTGACTACTGGCCGACGACGACGCGGCGTACTTGCGGCTGTGATTCAATTTGTCGTCGATGTCGCAAATATTGTCGGGCAGCTTCAGTTTCGATAGGCCAAGAGCTTGACGCAATTCGTCCAAGCTGGAAATGTAGACGAGCTTCTTGCGGAATTTGTCACTGATGAACGGACTAAAGAAATTCCAGATGACGCGAATGAACCAAGTGGGATGGACGACGTACAGATTCTTCAAGTTTTTGCGAAAATTACGATCAAGCTCTTTGTATGAGTTCCAAAGGAACTGGGCCGACGGCTTGTTGTCCTCCTTTAGACCCTGATGGAAATAGACAAGAATGTAGTCATTCTCTACGTACGGTTCGATTTCCTTGATGACATCGCTGCAAATAGAGAGACATTCGGTAAAAAAAACAGAAGGATTTTTTCGGATTTTCCTTCAACCCACCGTATGAATCTTTCCATTTGTGATTTCTCGGGAAAGCGTGAAGCATAGATACCAAAAATGTGTCTACCCTGTTTGTCAGTGCCGAGGAAATCGCATTTATTACGGGGAGTGGTGAAGTTTTCTGATTGCTGTGGGAAGAACATATTTCATTTCAATTTCTGTTTCTGTTTCAGAGGGACTACACTCAAGGGCTACCCACAAACCTCTCTCAGTTGATCTTCAAAATCATCTTCCAAAGGATTTACAGCTTCTTCAGGTTCAATCTCCTGGTCTTAAGAGGAAAGGCAAAGGAAAAAATTATAAATTTGTACGAAATTCTTCAAGACCTCTTCAACTCACCTTCAGTTAACACAAAATCGCCAACCATAACATCCTCTAAAAAGTCGAATCACATTTCTGTATAATACAATGGAATTTGAATTGACGATTCAATACTCACTTTGCAGTGGTGCCGGTGCCAACAGCTCGGTGTCATCAAACTCTAGTTTCGGCTCGAAATCGTGCAGATCGGATAGACTCGGCTGCGGCTCTTCGGAATTCTCGACAATTGAATTTATTGCGGGCCCTGAGTGCGAAAGAAACGCATTATTTCCATAAAGATTTGGGTTAAAAATTAATTACATACTAATCTTACAATTAGTATAACGCCTTAAAGCGGCAAGAAATTTCGTTAGGGTGAATGAATATTATTAAAGAAATTCAATTAATTAAATTTTGCAGAATTGTATATCATTTATTATTGACTATAATAAGTTTGTACTTGTGCTTAACTAAAAATATAAATATGAAAACAAATGAGAAATTTATTCCAGGAAAGGTGTAATAAAGCATAAAGCAATATTTCATAAAATAAATGGTCTACAACGGAAATTTGTTCAAGACGAAACCGCCCGTTTGCCTATACAAATTTGGGTTCAAGTTCTAACAGGCCTTTAGCAAGAACGAGATTACTCGTAGCACAAAAAGTTAAAATACTCGAGTTTTTTGTTTATTTTTTTTGTTTACCCCCACACACACTGTGGCAGGGTATACTAACTTTGACACAACGTTTGTAACGCCCATAAGGAGGCGTGTCCGGTATGGAAAAGTATATATATTCTTGATTAGAGATATTGGCTGGAAACTTTGGGTACATGTTTTTCTCCTCCAAACTGAGATCAAGCTCCCATATAAGAAAAAAAATGTCAAAATTTTCCAAGTCTTTTTTTATTACTGTACTCGAAATGTTTAGAAATGGATTTTTGACATTGTCCGAGCTTCCAAAACCACATATAAATGGGTCAAAATGGGGGTCTTGAGAGTAAATTTTTTTTTGGATGATTCCAATTGAAATATATAGACACGGATTTTGGACATGGTCCGCGATTCCTATTCTACCTATTAGTAGGTCAAAATGGGGCCCTGAGACCAAATTTTTATGTTCGAGGTACTTTAAAATGGATCATATTGTGTGGGGGTATTTCAGCTCGTCATATCCGAAGATAGTTCACTCTCTAGTTTTATCTCATTCTGAGGCATATTTTTATTGGGTTTTTGTTTTGTACATTGCGATTTTGATCGGCCGAAATTGATAATTATAATTATGGTAATTTTCTCATATTTTTGTGATTCTAAACGCATTTGTAATCAATGAATTCATAAAAAAATAGCACTTTTGGAAGGTTCCGGCAGCATGTATTTAATGGTGATTCATTTAAAGACCCTCGAAATATGTATTTGCTTGAAAGAACGATAAAAATTCATATGTTTTGGCTGTTTCCGAGATGCATTCTTTAAGTCTTTTTTACATTTTATGTGCTTATACTACAAATGTTTGTCTCAGATGGAAAGGAAGGCAGACCTCGACAAATATATATATGATTGTTTAAGAACTATATCGATGCTTTAAAGCACAATCATGCAATGTCTGATGATTGACGTGGGATTCTTAAATATGTTTACTTGAATGATTTGTATGCCTTTTACAAGTAATCTGATGTTTCGTACGAAATTGAAGACAAAAATGTTTCGTACGTAATTGAGTAAAAAGGAAAAAACAAATGTGAGTGTTCAAATTCTACAATAAAAAAAATTAAATGAAATACTAGGTAAAGACTAGGCAAGGTGCAAATTACAAAGTGAAAAATCAAGCTTAAACTAAGGTGCAAACGAATAGGTATTATGCATATATTTTGCCAAGTCTACGCCTGAAGAAATCGAATATCGAAAGAAAATAGAAAAGCACACATCAAAAGTTGGAAATGAAATTTACCTGGAAGACGTGACGAAAAATTTGCATTTATGCGAGCGTTATCCATGATAGAGCTCTATCCTTGTGGCTGAATAATTAAGTATCAATTTTCGGGCACTTCTATCAAGTCAACCAATCGCTCTTGAGCTGAACCCTAAAAACAGAGAATCAAATTAGCCAAATTCAATAGGAAGGCAAAGCCGGGGGTTAGTAAATAAACTAAAATAATTTTGATCGTGTTATCGTAGGAAATAATCAATAAATTTACTATCAAAGCGAGCATTAGTCACCTACGGAAATGCTGTTTCCGAACCTTCTTGCCAAATAGAATAGGACTTTAAAGCTAGACAAAAATGGAAAAATTTAAACGATTTACTAGACTCTGCAATAAGTAGTCAATTCCAAAATAGTAACAATAAAATATATTGCATTTGTTTGTGCGTAAGCATTATGACGTCATAGTTGTGGAGTAGCGAATTGAATTATTCGCTTTCCCTACCCCCTCCTACCACCACCAGTCTGTGGCTGTCAACCAAATTAGAAGCAAACGCTGGCAAAGTGTATAGACAACAGGAACGCTACGCTACGCCCTTGCAAAGTTTCATTTGCCAAACAGGAAAAATATCCAAAAGAAGTTGGGAAATGTATTATATTGGTTATTACAGTCTCTGCGTAGTTTGTATTTATTTTCCATTTTGGGCTTCGTCATTCGTCTGTTCAGCTCTTATCAACATTTTGTAATTTTTTGTTGCTGTCTTTGTTAAATATTCAACGAAATATTCGTTCCGCAATACACTCAAATATTTAAATAACAAATTGCGTAGGAAAGAATATTTACGTAGGACAGAAAATAAAGTTACCTCAAAAGAAATTAAATTGACTATTGACTACACAAAAGAAAATAAAACACACACACAATTTACCCTATTTCACCTTTTCTTTTTGTTTAACTTCTCTTTCGTTGCTGGTTTTGGTATATTTATGTTTTCTTGATTTGTTCCTTTCTGCAGTCTTTTTCACTATAGTAAAAATAGTTCCTTTACTTTTCACTGCGCACTAATCATTATTTCGCCAATAAACTTTTTAAATTTTTGCTATATTCTTGAATAAATACAATAAAAAAATTTTGCAATTTTTATTTCGACTTCGTTATCTTATTAACAGGCAGGGTTGATGGGAACTCAAAATGGAGAGTTGCATTTCGTTGATGAAATTGAAGCTAAAAAAGTATGATTCGAAATCGAAAATATAATTCGATTGTGTTTTAATAAATTAAACATTTTTACTCAATTTGAATGTGTCCGGTTATACTATCAAGAAAATGGCGACGAAATTTTCTTTGTGAGTTGACAAATTTTGTATTAAATGTAAGTTTAATATAAGGTGGGTAAATTTAGATTTTTCGATTTTTTTTTATCGATAATTTCCACTTTGTTCCCGATTCATTTCACATTTTTGTTTGAATTCCACCATTTCCAGCCAACTAAAAAAAGGCTACCAGTATTTCTCAAGATAAACGAAAATAAAGAAATTTGGCAGTAATGGATGTAGGCGTTGTTCTTACCCCACCCTGTGTTTGATATAACCGAAAAAAGAATTCCAAACACAAAAATCCAAAACGTTTTGATTGGAATTTTGAATCCAATTACCCGATAATCAAATCGAAACATCGACTGCAACACTAACGAGCCTAGAAATCCCAAAATAACACGTAAAAAACGAAATGTCAGTTTTTTGAAGAGTGATTATCTATTTTTTAATACAACCACATGCATTTTTCATTATGCATCAAAACGGACGAATATTATAAGAAGTAAATAATATATCCGAACAAATAATGTGAAAGACACAACTGCCGGTCCCAACGAATATAAAAGCGAACATCAATCCAACCAATTGACACAATTGCAATACCAAAATAAAGTGAACTTTGACACGAAACCGCACTTTCACTTCGGACAACGGATTGGCAAATGAACAACCGAATCACAGATCATCAAGTCTAAAGAAGCCGCCGACACGCACTGGAAGAATAATGGCCACGAAACGTCGACCGTTGCGTCCCAATGTACCTCCCACTCCCAGCACCAATATGAATTTTCGCCCAGGTGGTCCCGATGTGTCGCGCGGTGAAGCCAAGGGAACACGACCAACGGCATCGCCCACGAGTGTGCGTGAGATACTGGTGATGATGGTGATGCATGTGTGCAAGAAGACGATCTTCTTCGACACCAACCTTAAGATAGCCCTGTATCTGGGCAGTTTGTTCCTCGTTTCATTGATTGGTGATTTCATACCCTTTCCGAAAACATACTTTGCACGCTCGGATAACCTATTCAACGTGTACTTTGTGAAAATCGGCTGGGGCTGGACTTTGCTCTTCAGTATACCCTTCATGGTAATGACCTCGTATACGCTGTGCTGCGGAGATATGAAGAAGCTATTGAGACACCATCTGCCACGCATTGCCATAGCCACATTCTTTTGGTTCTTCTGGACGAAAATGTTCAACATCATTGAGACTTCTTATGGACGGTGCATGGTGAAGGGTAAACTCAGACACGAACTGCGAATACAATAAATTCGAAAAATTACCGTTTTATTTCTAGGATACTACACCAAATCCACTTGCCTCAAGGCCGGTCACTTGTGGAGTGGTTTCGATGTATCGGGACATGCTTTCATACTCATACACTCGAGTTTGGTGCTCATCGAAGAGGCGCGTCCGATCATCAAATGGGAGTCGATAAAAGAACATCTACGCAATGAACTGCACAATCGCAGTATTTCGGAGCCCTCGAGCACGAATCCTTTGCGAAATCTCAACGAGGATCAAATCAAAAATTTGAAGTTCCTATATGACCGCTTGACGCCTGTCATACGCACACTGTTCATTGGCATGGCCGCACTGCAATTGTTGTGGGACGTTATGCTCGTGGGCACCATGCTCTACTATCATCGCATGATTGAGAAGGTGCTGAGCGGTATCATTGCCATATTGACTTGGTATTTTACATATCGTTTCTGGTATCGATCGGGCGTCCTACCCGATCCGGCGGGCAGTGGTTGTTTCTTCTATCAACGCGAAAGTAGGGATACCTTTGTGTATAAGCGAGTGCCCAGTATGACGCCAACAACGGCTTCAAATAGCGGACCATCGACTAGCACGGGCTTGCGTAGTGGTGGAAGTTTAGCCGGTGCCAGTGGTGGTGTGGGCCAACAACCACCCGTACCCCTATTTATGGGCATGCCCTTGTATACGAGTCCACGCGTGGCGGCGGCAGCGGCCGCAGCCGCAAGTAGTGCTCCAACAAATCAAAGAACGGATTTCACTAAAGATCGCTGAAGCTAAACTATTGAAAAGCTATTGAGAATCTAAAAGATTTGATTTCATTTCGATAAATAAAGGCGACAAACGAACGTTATTATTATTTTTTTTTGTAATTTAGTCTATAATTTTACTAACAACGGAGGCTTGTTTGGTTTAGTGTTTTTTAAATTATTTTGTTGGTTATATTCCTTAGTTAATATGGTTTCCATGACGTATTTATTTATTTTCTTCTATTTCTTCCGTGCATTTCAACTTATACCTACTCCCATTTCTATAATCTGTTAGAAAATTTTCGTTTGATTGTGCATCGACATTTCTTTTGTAATCATCTTATTTGTGTACCGAATTAAAGTGTTATTGTTAACAAAGAAAATTATTTGTTATTTGTTTATATTTTTGCTTTTCACAGGTCATCACAGGCATATTTGCTTTATTTTCTGTTAGATAGAAAATTTACAAATTTCATCAAATTTGAACCATGACGTAGATAGAATAATATATGTTTTGTAATTGCCCAATAAAACTTTCTTACCTATTTGCATTCATTTTAATCTGTCGTTAATTGGTAGAAGCATGAGCGATACTTCGAAGAACGAAAAGTGAGGTATACAATCTTGTATACTAGGGTTCCAGCAATAGAAAGAGAATTATCGAAACTATGGTCGAAACTATTTTGTTCCTATCTTTTTTACATCATTCCGGATCCCTTTCAAAGTTTTGTTCAAATACGAATTTTTCAACATTTGTTCCGATTTGTTCTAAATTTTTCCATATTTTATCGACATTTTTTCGATAATTTACATTTCTAAAATTTTGTTCCAATTCCATTTTGTTCCGGTCCATTTTCACTTTGTTCCAGTTCCATTCCCATACCGTTCCCGACATCATTTTCAAATTTAATGAAAACTATATCAAAATCGGTTCAGCGTTTCTTCAGATAAACGAAAAAATAGAAATTTGTTAGGTAGGCGTGGTTTTTAACCGATGTTGCCTATTTCCAATACCGTCCAAATATAAATAAAAAGAGGAGGAATGTCAATTTGAAATCGATAGCTCAATCACAACGCCAGTTACGGACAGACACAGTTAGAGAAATCGAAAAATATGTATTAATCCGTTTATTTGTGAATAGATCGTTGTTACATATTTTTACTATAATTGATTTTTGCAATTTGGTCCATTCCATTGCACCTACTTATGAGCGAATGCGGCAAACATTGCCATACCGAGTACACCTGCACCGGCGCCCAGCTTATAATTGGCCGGAGTCTTCTGCCAAATATCTTTCAATATCTCAAAATTGCTGGGCATTAGCTTCTGGTAGGCGGCGCGTTTCTTAAAGCGCAAAAAGTAACTTTCCACATACGGCATTTTCCCATAGCTCCAATAGTAGTTCTCGAAGCCCAACTGATACAGGCGATACAACAACAGACCGAAACTAATATCGGCTAGAGTGAAATCCGACGCGATCAACCATTCACGACCGGGATTCTGTTGGAAATCCTTCTCGATGAAACGCAAGACATTCTCGGCAGCATCCAGAATCTTTTGGAATTCCACACGTGAATAGACAAGTCGCTTGCGTCGATCTTGCAGGTCGAGTTTGCGCAGAAGGGCCGCTTTATTTATTTCCACCTCGTCGAGTGACTTTTTCAACAGTTCGTAGACTCTTTCGTTGTTTTCTGTTGGGGGAAAAATCGTTCAAATAAAAATTAAAGTTAATTTCATGATTTGACTAAAATCATACTCAAACATGATTTCCGAATTGGTCCAATGAATGGGGGCTTGGGCATCAATTTCAAATCTTCGTGTATAAAAGAGCCCAAGCTCAAGGCGCCCACGGGCAATTGCCCCAATATTTTCTCATAGAATTTTATTTTTTCGAATTCCTTTGAGCTGACATCGCGCGGTTGTAGGGGTATGGATTTTTCTAAGAGACGTTTTTTATGAAATAACATTAAAGAAAATTTAAATGACCTTTTAAACAAACTTACCTCCCCGAAACTTGCCCTCCACGTAATTGATAATGTGTGTGGAATCGGGCACTATGAAGGCCCCATCCTGTAGTACGGGAACATCTCCTTTGGGATTCAGATTGAGGAACCATGATGAGTATTGTTCGCCATTCGACAGATCTATCGCGTATGGTGTGAAGTCGATGTTCTTCTCGTACAGTATCAGTAAGACCTGGAAGTAGAAGGAGTTTGATAAATTTCATTTTGTACCAAACTTTGTATCAAGCGAGCGACTGCTCAATGATTAGCTAAAAACGATCAGAAATAGACGATCGACGATTTAGACACGAACTTGAGGAGCTACAAAGTCTGTTGGGGCAGATCGTTAAATCAAATGGTCTGTTGAACAAATGATAGCCCGCATGAAATGTAAGTTGGCGTTTATGGGACGATATGCACAAGCACTTCTCCCACATATGACACCCTGTTTAGCACATAGCACATATTATTTAAACCAATATATTTGTACAATTCTATTGCAACAATCGGTATACATATTTCGATGCAATTAACACATTTTCGATATACTTAACAAATCTGACGTACGAAATGATTTACTACTTTTTGTTATAGTCATGAAACTAAAATTTTAAGTATAATTTTTCAATTTTAGATACATTTGCAGATCAAATAAATCTCTCAAGCTAAGTTCACTATTGACACGCACAATTAAACACGACAGACGATTTACGATTTATAAGCTCGCATCAATCGTTGTAAAATCATTGTAAAACCAACCACAACAATCACTCAATGTCGGTGTAATTTATTTTTTCGAAATATATCAAAAATTGTCCAATCAAATGATTTCACTTGGTTACAACAATAGTTGATCATTTGTTTAATTACATATTTCAACTGAAAACAAATTAGCCTGGCGTTAATATATCACATGACGGCTGGGAGGAGCACAAGAAAACAAAAAACTTTCCCACATACTTTTTGCGAATAGAAATTGTACGGATGGAAGTAAAGAACGAGGCCGTCATCCTTGAACGTAGGCGCCTTGAACTCCTTCACCGCAATTGCTGAGGGTGTTGGCGATGGTGGCTTTAAAGCGGTGTCACTCATTTTCAAATTTTGTAAATTCACTTGTTCACTACGCGCAAGCCAGACGACACACAATCTCGCGTTGCGTTCGCACAAAACACAAATATACTAATTTATATTAGCGCCTAAGACCGAGAGGTATTAACAATTTCCATCACATGCTACGAAGCTTATTTTTTAGCCGCCGCTAGTACTACACGCTACTACACAATTGTTAAGAGTAAGCAGTGGGGAAGCGAAACTTTCAAACGAAATCAATTCTCTGTCTCTTGACTGATTTCGCATTTTACATTATCGGTTCAGGGTGTAGAGTAATGTAAATTGAGCTGAACTTAATAAAAAACAGTTTTTAAATTTAATTTCCTACAGTAATTTATCTTATATAACCCTCACATATAAAAGATAATTTAAAAAACAATTTTTTATTTATTTTTAATTATTATTATCTTTTTTTGAACAAAATTTGTCAGTTTATTTGTGAAGCTTACCGCACTCTGCTTATCTTTTTAAGCGAGATTTTCTCCTCAGTTTTTCTTATCGTTCTTTTTGACGTCGGTCTGTTATATCTTCTTTTTATTTATCAACATCCAAGGTTTTTCAAAATTTTGTAGGTCATGGGGTTAAACAAAAAGTTATTTTGCAACATAATGTTTTGTGAATCATCACAAAATAAATATTTTTCACATTTTAAATAAAAGTTTTACTACCTCCCATTACTAAAATAACATAGGCCGGCGAGATTAGAGTTTTAATTTCTACTTTTTAGTTGTATGCGCTCGAAACGACACTAAAATTTCCCAAAAAAAGCAAGCAAATAAGCACGAAATGTAGACAAAATATGTACGAAATATGCACGCAAAGGCACACGAAATATAATATTTAGAAAGAAATTATGGCAAAAATATTTTATTTAAATTTTAATATTGCTGTTAAAATGAGAGTAGGGGCTGAAATGGGAAACTTTGATTTGTTTTCGACCAATTTATACTTTGGATAGCATTGAAATGGTCCGTTGGTCATCTTTCGAATGGGTCCTCCTAATCCCTTTAGTAGTTACCGAGAAAATTATTCTTTATTCAAAAAAAATCTACACACATCTCAAACCTGTAAAAATCTTTAAAATTTTAGCAAGCAGACATTTAAGATTTTGCGGCATTTCACCTGAAAATTATGCATGAAGCCAGTGCGAGCTGGATTTTTCGAGCTCAAGAATATCTCGAAAATAGTAATACTCAAAAATGAAAAATAATAACAGACTGTGCTATTTGAATATTTGCGACAAAAATCACAACAAGTTAACAGTTATGTAAATAAAAAATGAATTATGTTAAATTAAAACAAAAAGTCAGGCTACCATAGTAGTGGTATTAGCACCAGGTTCGTTATTCGCTTTTTCCAAGTCAATTTCTTATTAATTGCCTTAATATAAGAAACGACCATTAAGATAACCAGCTGGCAGCCCTGACAGTTTTCCAACTAACGAAGCATCAACTTATCACGCCTTTGTGAGTACCAGAAGTAAATAGTTAGAATGTCTAATGTACAGCTTAATAGAAACTGAACTAAAACTAACTTTAACTTGCGGTGCAATTTTTACTAACTTTTTAAAAGTAGGCAACAGAAAAGTACTCTCAATAAAGTAATTCGGAAACGGAAATAAGCCCTCCGCGATTCAAAAACGCAACCAACTTCATTTTGTCAAACAAACGTTTAGCATTTTAATTTATTAACAAACACTAACAAAATTAATTATTTGTTGTATTCCCTTAATTTGTTAAATCCTGCTAAATATTCAAAGTAACCGGGCCATTCATGCTTAAAATGCTGCCATCTTTAACAGGTTTTAACAAATTCAATTACAATTTTGACAGTTGTAGCCAACAGCTGAGAGCTCGGGGTCAATACAAATCATTCCAGTCTTTAGGCATTTCCATTGTTTGTTAATAATAGATAAAAATTACATATTATATTTGTCAACGATATTTAAAAGTGTTTCTAGTCAAACACTTACCAACGTCAAGACAAGAATGTTCCTTATCAGACGACAACTGGCTGCTAAAGTTTCAGCTAAAGTTCCATTTGCCGGTTTCGTCGGTGGGACTGGAAGTGAGTCCAAAGTGCTTTTACCATCCAGTGCTGCAGCGATTACAATAGCTAATCACCACTCGTACCATATTAGCCACAATAATTGTCACAAACGCAGTCAGAGTTCAATTGCCAGCACAATGAAACGTTTACAAGGAAAAGTGGCTATTGTTACAGCGTCCACAGATGGGTAAGTTCGAAGGAGAAAATAACCAAATAAATAAAATCAATATGGCCACTTACCTTTTCAGAATTGGTTTTGCTATTGCCCAGCGTTTGGCTGAAGATGGTGCCTCAGTGGTCATTAGTAGTCGTAAGCAGAAAAATGTAGACAATGCGGTAGAGCAACTGCGCAAACTTAATCTGAATGTTATGGGCCTGAAGTGTCATGTAGGAGAAGCTGATGGTTCGTTATTATTTTTTGCAAATTTAATATTTTTATTATGTTTTCTTGCATTTTGTAATTATAAAGATCGCAAGCAGCTCTTCGAGGAAACCATTCGCAAGTATGGCAAATTGAATATCTTGGTTTCTAATGCGGCCACAAATCCCGCTGTGGGTGGCGTTTTGGAATGCGATGAGAGCGTGTGGGACAAGATATTCGATGTGAACGTGAAATCGTCATATTTGCTGGCCAAGGAGGCTTTGCCACATCTGCGTGACCAGAAGGATTCGAGTATTGTGTTCGTTTCGTCCATCGCTGGCTACGATGCATTCGAGGTAATAAACTACAAAAAGTTCGCTATGCAGATTTGTTACTTTGGACTAAGCCCAATCTTTATATGCATACCTAAATTTTGGATATATTCACAAAGGGTAAAGTCCACCCAATTTTCCAAACCGACTTTTCATTGAATTCCCACTTAAACCCGTTTAATTGAATACTTTGCGCAATGAACACAAAAATGCAAATTCCGGTTGTTCCTTATCAATTTTATGTGTTCAGCCTGTAAGAAGTATTTTTAGCAATTCTCTACCTGTGCGAACATTACTTATCTCAGATTTTGTTATCGTAAAGATTTGTTCCGGTTCGATTTCTATTAATTTGAGTTATTTTAATTTTTGTAGCTTCTTGGTGCCTATTCAGTGAGCAAAACTGCCTTGATCGGACTCACCAAAGCGGCTGCTAAGGATTTGGCTCCAGAAGGTATACGAGTAAATTGCCTGGCGCCCGGTATCATCAAAACTAAATTCTCCAAAGCGGTATGTACAAGCACTCGGTAGACACATTTGCAAAATTTTAAAATAAAACTGCGAATTCACTTTTTCAGCTGCACGAAAGCGAATCAGCGAATGAGGCAGCACTGAGCAGAATACCAATGCATCGCTTGGGCACGTCCGAAGAAATGGCAGGCGTTGTGTCGTTCCTAGTGTCGGAAGATGCCGGCTATATTACAGGCGAGACAATTATAGCATCTGGTGGCATGACCGGAAGATTGTAAATTAAAGTTGAGAAAATGTAGAAAATTTCAAGATTCTTTAAAATTTGAGATTATAATAAAGGCTTTATTTTTGATACATAATTAGTTTTACAATTTAAGGAATTTCTCAATGTCGAAGAAATAATCAAAAAGTCATACAAAAATTGTGGTTGCTGTCATTTTGAAAGAAAAACGGATTTTCATTTCAACTGAAGAAGAAGTAACAAAACAAATTCACAAAATACTAATACTAGTTGGAGCGCAATTTCGCCAACTGCGCGGCAATATCCTTTTCGGTTCGGGCACCACTGCGTTCGAAATCGGAGCCAGTGGATGGAATGTTCGCCATTTTGCCCGAAATTTCAATGCCAATCTCGTCGAGCACCTTGTTGACCACATCGTTGGTCTCATCCTCATCGCCCGACTCGGTTAGCATATCGTCCAGTGTATCGTTGATCATTTCGTCGGTCATTTCCATTTTCATGTTCGCCTGCTGGAAGTCCCGCATGCTACCAGCAATGGCTTCGGGTCGCATCACCTTGTTCATGTCGGCCATCGTTTTGGCTGTGGTGCCCATGGCATTGCTGAGCGCTATATTTGTGCCGATATTCTTATTTTGATAGCCAATGGACGTGATCTTACTGTTGGCGGCGAAGGTTCGCGCCTTCTGTTTGCGTATCTCGACCAGTTGTTTGGCCAGAATACGGCAAACGTCGTTGTTGCCCGCCGCCGCATTTCGCTTGATTTCCTGTTCCAGTTTTTTCTCCTCGGTTTCCAATTTTTGACGCTCCCTTTCTATGTCGCGGGTGGCCTTTCGCAGATGTCGGTCATTATCGCGTTGTTGTTCTTTGACGGTGGGCTTCTTGCCAAATATGTTATTAAACATTATTATTGGTCTTGATTAGAATTGAAACAGTATAAAAGACAGATTTTGATGAAATGTGTAGTGTGTTTTTTCTCGGCGATGATTCACGGAATAATACAAACACCAACGAATAAAAAACGACAGCCACAACAAAACACAAATGCGAACAGCTGTTTTTGATTGTAGTCGAGAGGGTTCTGCGGTTGCAACTTTTATAAATAGTAGGCAATTTAGAGTTAAATTTACCGGGTAAAAGTGAAAAATGTCAACAAAGATTAGTAAGAGAATTATGTTCGGTCTGATCGAAGGTTAAAAACCCTGCACATGAGTACAAATTGTACCGTTCCTTTCAGAAATTTTTTCGGTATTTTATCAACAGTTTTTCGATGTTTTATCGACATTTTTCAATAGTTATCAATAATTGCCCGATCTATTTCAAAAATTGGTTCCAATTCCATTTCGTTCCATTTTTATTTCCAACCATGATTTGCAAGAATATACTCTTGCATAATGTTTCCAACCAACTAAAAGAAATTACGTGCAAGAAATATTTCTCAAGATAAACGAAAATAATACAAATTTGGCAGCAATTTTGTATGGGACGTAGGCATGGCTCTTATCCCATGTTGCAACTTTTCTATAATGCCCAACCATAAGTCAAAATATAGGAATAGACTTGGAGTCAATACCACAGAGTATACTCTGTGGCCAATACATACTTGGAGTGCTACATGCTACTATTTAAAGATTTGTTTTGCTACTTCAACACTGGTTCCAGCTGATGGTACTTTGTTTTTTTGCATTTATCACGTTGATTGTTTTCGAATTTTAATTTCCATTACAAAAATGCCAGTGGAAGTACTGAAACAAGGTGCCGAGGGGCGCCTTTATCTCGGTGAATACAAGGGAGAAAAATGTTTGATAAAAGAAAGATTTGTGAAGAAATATCGCCACCCCGATTTGGACACACAAATCTCACGGCAGCGCATGAAAGCCGAAACGAAGGCGGCAGGAAGATGTCAGAGTGCCGGTATTCTGGCACCGCGAATCCTGCACATGGACTTGAACGAACGTAAAATCTACATGGAATACTTAGCTCAGGCTATTACCGCAAAGGAGTACATACAGCGTACTGTGGCCGAAAGCTCGGTGGAGACAGCACAATCATTATTGGAAGCGCTGAGTGCGAACATTGGCGGCATCATAGGCAAGATGCATGCAAACAACATCATTCATGGTGATCTAACCACATCGAACATTATGATTAACAGCAAGGGAGACGATGGTGCTGACTACGATGTGGTCTTTATTGACTTTGGCCTGAGCCATTACAATCAGGGTGCCGAGGATAAGGGCGTGGATCTGTATGTGCTGGAGAGAGCTCTACTGAGCACGCACAGTGAGCAGCCCTACTTGTTCGACAAGATGTTGGAAGCCTATCGCAAGGAGTACGTCAAGGACGAGAATGTCGTGGTGGCCAAATTCGAAGAGGTACGTGCACGAGGACGCAAGCGCACAATGATCGGTTGAAATACGCATCGGTTTGTTTTGTATTAATATAGATATTTTTTTTCAAATTCAATTTGAGTACAACATTACTGCAGCCAATTAATTAAACTTAATTAAACAACTTAAATACTGTTTAACAATTAAAAACAAAGAACTTACGTTGCGACTTAATTTAAATGTTATTCTAAGTGCTTCGGCTTTGGCTTCCTAATGCGATTATGTTGTGGTTCGTCATCGTCGTCCTTCAGATGAGCAGCCTTAATTTTCTTAATGTACTTGCGGACTTTTTGTTTTCTAATGAGATGCTCGTTCTTCAAGGGTTCAATGCCGTCGACGGTCTCTTCTTTGTATTGATCGTAATTGCGTTCGGTCACCTTCTTAATGGCATCTTCGAGCTTCAGGCCTGCGATACCCTGTTCTTCGTAGTACAAGCGTAGCTTATCACAGAATCGGCCATGATCCTTCTTGAACGATTTGGATTTCGTAAAAGGATGCTGCATGGGGTTATAAAAAGCTGTATTATAAATTTTAAAGAAAAAACATTGGCTTCACTATTTACCCTCGCATCGATTGCCCGTGCGCATTGATTATAGAAATTGTGCAAGTGCCTGAGGAAGATATGATTCGGTTTGATCTGTTCGTCCAAGCTGATTTGCATGATTGCGTTGACATAGGGAAAAGCTTTCTGCGAACAACCCTGCCGCAGCATGGCGCCCAAAATTTGCACATTCATTCTGGAATATAAATTTTGAATGCACTTACTTGGTATACTTGAACCGTTGAATGAGACAAAGCCTACCTCACGCCTTTATCACGCATTTCCTGCAGCAATTCGCGGGCCGCCTCTTCCGTCTGACAGCCCAAGGCCAGTACGCCATACGTAACAATGTCCGGATACAAGCCGGCTGTGCGTATCATTGAGAGTACCTCCTTGGCGCCCTCATAGTCGAAACGCATAGAACGTTTCTTTATCAGTACGTTGAAAAAGTCAATGTCCGACTTCAGACCGATTTTCCGTATGAACAGAATGACTTGTTTTTCTGCCGCATTTGTGGGCGGTATCACCTCCAAGATGGACGTGAAACACTGAATATCCGGAGTGATATTGTTCTGCTTCATCAGTTCGAGGAAGCCCGTCAGACCGCCAAGTAAGAGTAAACGCTCGTGAGGACGCGATACTTCCGACAATTCTACCAAACTGCCAAGATGAGGACGCGGCGCTAGTAAATTTGGTATTTCCAATGTCGTAGTGTCAGTGTTCACTTGCAGTAGTGGGGCATTGTTGGCCTCAATTGGTATTAATTTATTCTCGGGATCTTCCAATTGGTCAGCAGTGCCTTCGAGTAGCTTTGGCGAGACACCTTGTATCTGCTCGACCTGGCTTTCATCTAGTATTTGACTCAAGACTTGCTGCATTGTTTCTAAATCACCAAAACCGCAATCGCGTACACAGCGCAGAACTGTGTTGAACGAGTAGTAGTCGGGCTTAATGCCACGCTTCAGCATTTTATGCCAAGTGAGTAGGCAGTGTCTGTGCATTGCATAATTGAAATTATTTCCTTTAAAGTTTGTATATAAAAACCCTTACCTGAAGCCAAAATCTGGATCACTTGCGCATGCTTGCAGCAGAAAGTTAAAAGTTTCCGTTGTCAGCTTCAAGTCTCTATCCATCATTTCATCGGCCAGCAAATATGCGGTCTTCACATCATGACATCGTCCGTATGCCTTGATCATGGCATTGTAATTGACAACATTCGGTTCATAGCCCTTCTCGAGCATTATTTCACGCAAGTGATTTGCCCGCCCCAGGCCGTCTACAGCTGACGGTGCATTGGCGCATGCATTAAAGAGCGAGGTGTATGTGCCGCCCGTGACTTTAAGACCGCGCTGACGCATTCGCGTATACAAACTGAATGCTTTGCGTGTGTAGCCTGCCTTGGCGCAGCCACTGATGAGCAGGTTGTAAATGTAGTTCTCCGGCTTGACGCGATCCTCTTTCAACATGCGTCGTTCCAGCACATCAATTGCTTCTTTCAGTCTATTGGCATTCAGATGTTCCTTGATGATTCGTGCATATTCGCGTGTGGCCAGTTTCTTAACACGCCGCGGGGGATTGCTTATGAATTCCTCTTCTTCCAAATCACCTGTCAATGATATCTGTTTGTAAAAGGTTTGTCTATCAAAATATGTTGTTTCTATGTACCTTTATCCTCTTCTATGTGTATTTTAGCATTTCCAAATGTATCTGCATCATCAGTTATTTCGAACTCATCTCTCACTCTGGCCGCTTTTTGTGTATTTTCTGTGGAAAATCGAGGTTCCTGGGTAAACTTTTTGCTACCCTTTTCTAGCTTATTCGATGCTTTGGTGACCGTTTGATTTTCTGTGAAGGATTCTGCAAAGGGTTCCTCCGCTTCTTTTGCTTTGTTCGCCAAACGTTGTTCTTCCAAGTTTGCATCTTTGTCGAATACCTTCACGTGTAGTTGTTGTGCAGCCGGTATTCCGAAATTGTTCGCCAACCTGGGCAAGTGTCGTTGCTTCATTTGTATTTGAGCGTTTCTCAATTGCCTAATTACAACATGGCAAAATAGCCTTGTGGCCATCGTGGTTTGTGTGATGTAGTCGAACTTTATTTAATAAAATGTGAAATTTATTTTATAACACCTGCACGCTTGGTATTATTTTGCGGCTTTTTTGAACAATTTCTAAACCTTCCATAACTAGATCAGCTGTTTTAGTGAAGGGTTGGAAATTTGTGTATTTTTGTAAGTACGTTTTAAATTTTTGTTGGTATATCAAAATTTTTGTTTCAAAAAGTATCATTTTTTTTATCGCCAGGCACCGATTTGGTCGATATTACCAGTCTCTCTCTGGTTTTTGTTAAAATTTTAACTCGTGTAAGATTTTTTAATTGCTGTGAGATTTGTTCTGAGCATTTTTTGTTGAAATGTATGTTTTCCTGTGGGATTTTGGGTGAGATTTTTAAACTACTGTGAGATTTATTGTAAGAATTTAATTGGTGTGAGATATTTTCTCACATTCGACTTTTTCAAATTTTATGTGAGATATTTAGCTGGCAACTATGGTGGAAACATCTTGCCGAGAAAGTAACGAATGAATACGATACGTCAGTGTTTAGTATTAAATCTGACATTTATCATTCTCCTCCTCACTCGTTATCTTTTCGCCGAGAGACGACCTAATTTTAATTGCATTCAATTTAGAAAAATTTAAATAAAATGAATTCATCAGTGGATCCTCGCCGAAAGGAAAAGGTTAATCGCTATAAAGGATTGCAGACGCAAGGACAATCCGGCGGAACCGATGACTTGACACCTGATTATATGAATATTTTGGGTTCGAATTAAATATAATATGATTGTGTGGCTTTAGTGGAGTGGTTCTTATTTTTTTCTCGATATTTAACAAGTGTACTCCCACCTTCCAGTCATTTCCATTTCATTCTCATTTTGCTCCATTCATTTCCATTTTGATCCGGTTCCAATCCGTTCACGACATCATTTTCAACTAATTATATATCGAATATCGATATTCGCGAACACACTTCTGTTAAACAATATATACATTTTTCTCTACCAACCACGCCTACATTTGGGCGAATCGTAGGGTAGCTACGATACTTGTGTGCAGGTTATAAAAATATTGTTCAAGAACCACTCCAACGAATATAGGCCAAATGGATGTTTTAATAACTCTTCTCCACCATACCACCTGAAGGTATGATATTTTCCATGTGCGGTCTCATGATGAAGCTGAAATGGTGCGCCTGGTTTGCTTTGTACTGTTCGTGCATTAGTTTTGCCAGTTCCCGTGTCAGTGATGATGCCAAACAAGTACTCTCCTCGTTCATGCTAAGTGTCAGCGCTGTGGTAATTATACTTAACCGCTTATCATTGTGATTTGACGTAAACTTAATAAATGTGTTTTGCTTCTCTTTTGTCCAGGTTATGTCCTACCTTCAAAATCCCGCACCGATGACACCGCCGTGGGCCGCTGCCACGTAGTTTTAATTGTATTTTAAATTCGTGTTTTTTAAGACATTTATAGTCAGTTGTAATTTTGAGCACATCAGAATTAGTAAATTTACTTTATTAAATTTTATAGTGTGCAAAAGAATGTAACTTCAATTCCAAATACATAATTTTCGTATTGTATTCAATTTATTCCAAATATCATCAGTCGTTGGAAGAGAACATATTCGATGGTCATTTTTGCATTGGACAAGCCAACTTTTCATTTACACTCGAATCGTAGAACCTGCCCGAATATAAAAGTGTCACAAATTCTGTTTATTTTTTAAAATTTTTATTAGGTTCCAATTATTCTCTTTCGAATGGTCTACAAAGGTTAAAAGTTCCAAGTTAATTTCATAATTTCTTAGTTTTTGCGTTGCACTGAACTAAGCAGAGTTTTTTTTACAATTTGATTTTCTTTTTGTAAAAATTGTACAGCTTTTGCAGTTTTAGATAATTGGCAATGGCATTGAAACTAGGCATATAAAATAAATAACGTTAGATAAATGAGAAAAGCGAATCAAAAATAAAACAATAATTAAAATCATGCAAGTGTGTGCTAAAAAGAAGAAGAGTCCACTCGTGTTTTAGTAACGAGAATTTCGTATGTGGCGGAGTGGTGTGTGCGAGTCTTTGTATGCTGCCCAGATTGCTGGCTAACTGGCTGGCTGTGTGATTCATGTAGTGAGTATGTAGTAGTAGGCAAACACAAAAAAAGCCAAAAAATAAATGGAGCTGAAGATCACTGCGTATTAAATTTCACCAAAATTGGTGTGCCCAGTCGATTTGGCGTGCTGCTGTGCCTGTGTTTGGCCCACAAGCATCACATCGCACTGCATGCAGCGCAACGAGAACTTGTCGACGTTGGTGAATTGACGCGACGATTTGGCCTCGTTGGCCAACTGCTCAGCCTGATGGTATACACCCAGCTCTTCCACGGGGAATATTGTGGCTGGAGCGCCACCCTAAAATGAAAATAATTGCAGTCAGAAATTGCACGGAATATCCATTTTGCATCCAGCCTACCACCACTGTTTCCATATAGAGCGGATCGTAGTGAATGCCATCGAAGAGCAGAAACACGCGCAGTCCATAGTTCCGGTCCTCTCCAAAACGATTGATAATGGCATTTTGTATGTCCACCTAAAAAAGTTCCATTACAATTTCTTCAAGACTCCTCGGTCAAAATGACTTACCACATCGATTTCGATGCCGTAATAGCTGGAGAGAATGGCCACTTCGATGGCGCCTCCCCACGATTCGGGCCGCTGAATCCAGGTACAGTATTCCGAGTTCGATTTGCCCAGCACCGCATCGTTGTACTGTTGTGGGTCGGCGGCCACTTCCTGGGCTATGATGTGTCGCATCATTTCACTGCCTTCGTTGTCGACCTTGCCGTTCAGCACAAAGCGAATGCTGGTGAACAGACACGAATTGTCGGCTGGCACAACCTTTTTCAGGAGAATGCCATCGAAACTGCCGCTGGAACCGCTGGGCAACTCAACATTGTCTTCGATATTACTGGGCGCCTGCCGCAAGGTGCTCGTGGCCTCGGCCACTACCATACGCAGTTGCTCTTCTTCCTCCTCGGCCTGGAGGCGACGCGCCAGCGCTTCGTCATCTTCCAGCGTCGCTTGTTGGTTGTTGCTGGTACCAGCTTCCTGAGTTTTTTCTTCAACAATTAGAGTTTCGCCGCTGCTGATGCCTGTCGTCGCGATGTTTTGTTCTGTGTTTAGCGATAAGTCCAGCGGACGTGGCGGAAAGCCAATAAGTATGTGCAAGTTGGGCTCCTTGATTTGCGTCAACTTTGCGATGCGAGTTTTCAGATCCGCAATAGTTGTGGTAACACTCAGGTCCTTTAGGATAAATTGCCCTTTTTTCGACTTCAACTTCACACTGAAAGAGCCTGTCATTTTCTAACCTTTTTGTGTTTTTCTACTTTAATTTGTTTTGTAATTTGTAATCAGTAATTTGACTTGATTATATATATTTTTTTCTAAAAATAAAGAAAAAATTTTCTGGAGTTCTCTGTTTAGTGATTAGTGATGCAAACTATTCATCGATTTTTTTAAAACATCGATATATCGCCCAAAAACTGATATTTAGGCATTGTTGTTGAAAATCTTCCAACAACGAAAATGTGCCGATGCATCGATATCAATATCAACAATTATTTTCTGTTGTTTAGTTTTTTCCAAGAAAGAATTTTTATGCATTTAAGGTAAATTCCGACAGTTGTCCCTTTCATCCGCGTGAAAAAATAGTAATGAACAAATTGTTTTACAGTGGGCTTGCAGCCATATTTTTTAGTATCGATATTGGTATCAACTAAAAAAGTTAATCCGATTACTTTTCATAAATTACACATTGAGAACATTTTTTCTAGCTGCGATCCACTGAAGTAAATAAAATATATCACAGCTTCGGAGCCATATCCAAGTACCCTTCCGGGCTAATTTGATATTATCATATATTTAATACTTCTATATACTTCTATATATCCTATCTCTGCAATGTGTTTTGAGCTCACATTGCAAGAGCGAAATAGCAAGCATTGAATTTTGTATTAGTTTGACAGAGAAATCCAAACTGCGAATGTACTTTTTCACATATTTTGTCTCTTGATATCAGAGAATGTACTTTGCTATACTGGCAATATAGAAGTATTACATATATATTTATTTTCAATAACAAATATTTCAAAAACAAAATCCAAAAATCAATTATTGGCCTTAATTTTTAATTTTTGTTCTAAGAAAATAAAACAATTTTCAAATTTAATTAAATAATTTGCATATTTTATGAGTTGAGTCTTAAAATATACATTAAAACGAGAATTCGATTTTTGATATTATAGAATTTTAATTGGATTTAAAGGTACATTTATACTGCACCTTTTCTTACGAACTTCAATCGCGAACAAAATTGTGTTCGCACAACCGTTTACACAGCCGAACAAGCATCGGAAACTAGTTATTTTTTCTTTTTTTAAGTGTTTACACTGCCCGATCATTTGGAGCCAGCATTCGGCTACGAACACAAGTTCACGAACCGGGTGTTTACACCGGCTGAATAAACGGCATTTTGTTCGCGAGCTCCTGCGGCCTGGATGGATCTTTACACATGCTGACTTATTTTTCCAGCTCCGTGCTCCGATCCAAAACCATGGCTCTTTGCCATCAACTTTGGATTTTCCGATACATTGTTATCGCTCCACAAAATTTACATCCCTATTAGTGATAATAAATCGGCTAAGATTATAATCGAAAATAGATTTTGACCTTTTAAAATCGATTTTTTCGTAGTCTATTTTAGGGATTGCCCAATCGTACATGAATGCAATTAATCGATATTTTTATTTAAATATTTGTATTTACACTGTAAAACAAGATAACATTTTTGTTTTACTGTAAAATACAAAATTGCTCAAATTTGTTAACAAAAAATGCTCTTGAATTTATAAGTTTTTTTGTATTTTTTGAGTCTATTTACACTATCATTTCCATGCAGCAGTTTTTAGAATTTACACTGACCTGGGCATGCCGGAATTCGACAGTTTCTATATGAAAATGTAAATAAGCAAGCATGGATTTGCCAACTTTTATGTTTTTGTATGGATTTTCGGTGCAAAATTTTCTATCCCGTTTTTCGTAATAGAAATGATAGTATAAATAGGCTCTTTAAAAAAATTTTTAAACTTACATTTCGCTTTTTCATTATATTTCTTAGCTACATTTTTGCTCAAGTGAGCACACACAAGGTTATTTAAAAGTATTCTGCTAACTTTTCCAATGATTTTACTTTTCCATGTCCTCTAATTAAATGACAGTGCATGATCTCATATTGCTTCAAGTACAGAAGAAGAATGTTTAAATTGACACCTTTTTTGAAATTCCCAAATGATTACTACAGAAACAACTGTTCACTAGTTTAATGCTGGCCATTATCTCAAATTAGAAGACCACACGTGTCCCATATCTCATGGACACATTTAAAATGATCAGTGAATGCTTTAGAACTGTTTATATTGAAACAATTCATATTCATATGGATCGCTTACAATAATTGCCCAACAGTCTATTGTAATAATGCTCAACGGTTTTTATTGTTTAATCTGACACCTAAACATCCCGTCACTTCAAATTCACTACTCTTAATTTAGTAATTTTCCAAAATCTGAAGTGATCTCGTTGATCGATCAATGGTCATGATTTCACTGAATGAGTGTAATTTATTAAACAATAGAAGAATACCAACCGGAAGAGGTGGCTGCTAAGCCGCACAAAGAAAACCACAATCGAATTTTACAACTTTATTTTGGAAGTTTTTTGTTTAGTTAAACGCAAAATTCTCAAAGTGTTGCATAAGTTCTGTATGAGGCAAAAAAATATTTGTTAAACCGCAAATAACAATAACAAAAATCCAACTAGACAAACAATTTGAGAAAAAAAATTTTTTAAAACTGGTTTGAATTTAAGTGACAACGCACTTTCGTTAAAGGGCCTTAATGAATTTTAGAAGCCGAAACGAATAACTAATTTCTAAAAATGACCATAAATATGCAAATTTAAATAGATCACTTCTTTGTATTTAATGTTGTCTTATATTTCATTGACGTAGTTAAGTAATAGGTTTTGCCGCAAATTCGGTAACTTTTGAAAGATTTGCAATTTTTTTCGAAAATTCTTAATTTCGATAATTTTAAAATGCAACATCGTCATCACTTCGAAACAACGTCAATAGTAGTAAAATTATTTGTGTAAACGACACTTTATTACCTAGCAAAATCCATAGTGGCATTCACACCGGCCTCGTTAATTCGTTAGTCAATAATTTTTTAATGTGCATTTTGATTTTGAAAAATTTTCAAACTATCGCAAAGTAGCGAAAGTTTTCACAACTAACGAATTATCAAATTAACGAAATCAGTGTGAATACCGCTTATGTGTATGCAAAAATTTTGGGAAAAAATGTGCCGGCACAACAACAAAAAGGTGTGAACAAGTTGTCTCATGCATTAGGATGGGCTCGGAACAGTCAACAAGCTAAGCTCACCGCTCGTTTGAAGAACGTTTCAAAAAGCATCATTTGCAAAATTTTTGTTATGTATTTATGTATTTTTGCTGAAAAATATTTAAAAAGGAGCTAATAGGAAAGGCAAACAAACTAATATAGAATTTTCATGCTAAGCGGCAAACAAAAAATGTCTATAAAAAAATTAGTGAGCTAACGCGTATGAAGGTACGAAAATTTCAAGTAAAAATCACCAACCAACACATTGATAACAACAACAACAACAACAACACATGAGCGACATGAACACAAAAAGCCCAACACAGTCCACGATCCGAAATCAGTTTTAATAGTCCCAGCCACACAACCATCGCTTCACACCTTGGCAGCGGTATAAATAGACGAACTAAAACTAATATCAGCGTCAGTTAACTTTTGTCATTGGATCTAAACGGTTTAGGCAGATAAAAAGAAAAAAAATTATACAAAATGAAATTCCTACTCATGGTGCGTTGATAATATCAAAATATATTCACTAAAGTGTACACGATCACAAAGAATCATCAAGATCCTGCTGCTCTCTCAACTTGGATTACGTGCTAGCCTAAATCTGAATCAAAATCTTTTTTTTTTCCCTTGCAGGTTGTTCTTATTTGCTTTGCCATCTTCATGGCTGTCAGCGCTGTGCCCGTGGAGGAGTCCATTCCCGAGGGAATTGAGGGTATTGGCAGCGACACTGTCAACCCATCGGACGATCAATCGATTCTGCTGAAGTTGAAGCTGCTCAAGAAACTCTTGTTCTTGGGTTAAACTCGCTCTCGTCTACGCAGTATCTACTTACGCCTAAGCTTTCTAAATGTTAAGTTCTATTAAGTCACTCCCCTTCTGTCACTCTAACTACCTCCAATGGCCAATGAGTCCTCAAATTCATTGTTGTCATGCTAATTTCTCAAAAATACTCTAGATGGTAACTTTAAGTTTTTTTTTTCTAATTGTTAACTATAAATAAAACTGAAATAAACAAAAAAACAAAACAATGCAAAAATGTTTAATTAAAATTTGATGGTCTTTTCAATATCATTTGCTTTTAAGCAAGTGACAATTCTTCATAATCGCTTGAGGTCAACAGACATATTCTATTTATGCAATTATTCATGGCACTGATGACGGTGTGGAAATTTACGATTACAACGTGCGGTACCAATAAATTATGGTAAACGCTGGTTAATTATACGTACAGGTGAGGCGGTATTTTTTTTCCAACAAGTGCTGGGAAGATCGTGTTTATTGATTATCCCTTGAAGTTTTGTGAACTTGAAAAATATTTTATATGCATAAAATGCAATTTATGAGTAGGTAACGACTGACATTGACTGAATGCATAATAAACAGTAGCCAATTACATAATGTAATACGGAAACACTATAAAAAGTTCAAGAATTGATTGCAATTAACCATTGTTTGTCTCTTGATAAAATCTCTAAAGAATAGGTGCTTCGAGTTAGTCAGGCATACGTGATGTCCAATAAAATTTTAAATTGCTTAAGAATTAAGTATTTATTAATTTTAGTATTTTACGAGATAAGCCTTTAATGCTCAAAATAATAAACAAAAAAATAAAAATTGTATGCTTAGTCATAAATACCCAGGTTGAATACGAATTCAAAGTCAAGCTAAGGCCTACGATTGCCCAATGCATTGAAACCATACCCAATTTAAAAAAATAGTCAGCCAATCGTGTGAATTCAATTGAGCCTCACAGGTACCCCTCGAAAACGCACAGTTGCTTAAAAGAACTGTCAAATTTCCTATATTTTGACTGCTCATCTGCACAAATGAATCGTTTCCGAGGGGTTTCCCACTTTACATGAATCGCCCTTATGTTTTTTAATTCATGGATCGACATTGCGTGTAATTCGAGAATTATTTGATAAATTTACGTTGTTCCTAATTTTTTTCCATTCCCGTTCCGTTCCCTATGAATTTGGCTCCAGTTCCATTTTGTTTCGGTACATTTCCTTTTGGCGAAATTCCCTTTACGGTCCCTTTCTAAAAATGCTCTATTTCGATTTTGTTAGAGCGATTTTGTTTATTCGATAGTTTCATTATCGGAAAAAAAGCACACACAAATTTGGTTCGAGGTCCACGTTGCCACGCCGAAGAAAAAAAAAAATAAAGGATTCTACCGGAAAAGATTTAAAGAATCACACGAAGTTTCACGGGAAGTTTTGCGGGACTGCTCGAGGCAGGGTACTTCCACTACTGTTGTTAAGTTACTTATTTCCAAAAAAAGCATTTCGTTATTATTTTCTTTTATTGATGCGACAGTTTTGTTCTTATTCAATTTTTTCTCTTAATCAAATTATTACGCAATATGTACGCAATTTTATCATTTCCTATTCAATTACGTACCATCCCAAAACGCCTATTTACGCAATTTCAATTGTAGTAGTAATTCACTTATGGCCTACAATCTGATGATATCTCTGAATGCGATTTTTCCAAAAAATGCTGTTTGGACGACTCAAGTCCGTATGAATCACCGCCCTAATGGCGAATTTTCGTTCTGTAAAGCGGTGAAGTGATAATTTCTTTCCATATTTTATACACTGTAAACTTTAATTGGTTTTTGTTTTGTGTATAAAATATGTTATCACTTCACCACCACTGCACAGAACGAGAATGCGGCCCCCAGCATGGTGACATTGAAAGATAGGGACACCCTGTATATTAAAGATTACATTGTATTTATTTCATATAAAGCCATATCAAGTACATACATAGGTAAGTATACGTATATATGTACAAATTAAGCAAAGGTACTTATTTACAATTATGACAAAACAAATAAAACAAAAAAAGTTATTGAAAAACAAAAAATTAAAAATGGTTTTAAAGCCAATGAAATTCAGAGCCTGTGACTTGTGATAAGCGAATGACTTAAGAGCGACGTACATTTGAGTTTTTCCAGTTGTGGCAGGTGTGTGGGTGTGTGGGTAAAATACTAGGTTAAACATTAAGTAAATAAAATTATGCATTGACTGGAGTTCGTATCTTAACCGAAGAGCAATTTCTTGATTTTCTTTAGTTTGAAAATGGACTGAGGATCGTGAGGATTGTAGTGTTCGTCCTGGCCGTAAATGTCTCCGGCCAGCGATTCATCGGCGGGCACTGCTGATACCAAGGCCACAATCAAAAGGCACACGAACAAAGTCTGAAATACGAAAGTAGAGAATTGTAAGATGAAATTGTTTTTTTTTTCCAAACGGATTAAGATTGAACTTTTGTTATGAAGGCTTCCGCTGTTTACTTCTAATCTTACCAAAGCTAAGAATTTCATTTTGCTTGAAAATTCGTCTCGAATCTCGTTAACTTTAAAACCGCTGCTGCTCGACAATTGCTTCAGTTGTTAATCCAAAAAACTGACTGTGACCATTGTAAGTGCACCATTGTCTTTTTATACTCAAAATAACCGAATGGAAACCAGGCGATGATGTACGCCCAAAGAGCCATCAAAAAAATAGCACCAACAACAACAGTGGCAAAAATAACAAAAATTACAAAAACAAGAAAGAAAAAAGAAACAAGTATTTAGTACCTACCAATTGGTAATGTAAAATGCAAAGAAGAAGAAGTAAGTAAGTAACAATAAAAACAAAAGACACAAAAATGCACTTGAATACTTTGGGCAAGCAAAGCTCCAAGTAATAGCTGCATGTATATAATGTATATGTATGGTAGCGAATTCACATGGCAGGCACATACTATTGCACGTCTGGTCAACTGAAATTGCAACTGCTCTCTACTCCACACGATCAGCCGATAAGCGGTGTGGTAATTTTAACTCTCTATCCATTTTTGATTTTTTTCTTCTTGTTTTTATTTAGTTTTTTTTTCATAGTTATTTGTTTTTATTTCAATTTTAAATAAAGGTGCAAAAGCAAAAGCATTTCTTCAATTGAAAATGAAAAAGAAATAAAAAAAACCGAAACTTACTTCACCGCTTCGTCGTGATGTTTGCATTGTCACATGATTTATTTTTTCCATCTTGCAGTTGTGTACATTTACCACCAACATTAACGTAATCTCGTTGGGTGACTCGTTCAATTGTTTATTGTACCCTACAATCAGTAGAAAATAAGGTTTGGAATACTGAAAAGAAATTAAATGGAACAAAAGTTTTTCTATTGGAATTTAACTCGAAAGAGATAAGCCACTCCTCGCATCCCTCGTAGCTCTGTAAACTCACCAATATAAAAAAGTAGTGAAATAATCGTGACTTTGCCCCCTTATCGACCCCTCTTTATCTACTCGTTGATCACCTCTGAACCCATTTCACACCCAACATTAACTCCCACATACATATGAAGATTCTCGCTGCAGGTGGCTACAGGAGACAGAAGAGTATACTATAATTGACACGCTAATATTTTAAACTGTCACGCCCCCCTTTTGGAAAAAGAAAAAAAACCGGTTTCACAGAATATTACAGCTCTCAAAGCGCTTTGTTGCCTTTTGGAAAAATAAAAAAAATGGCTTAAGAATCTCTTGCCATGATCTCGCAGAATATATATGTGCAATTGTAGTTGTCTAGAATCTAGACCCTAGATCCACTGGTGGCTTCAGGAAACCTACTGTATCTGGAACGACCCATTTTTTAACTGACACACCCTCTTTTTGAAAATCTAAAATCTGGTTTGAGTGTCTCTAGCCTTGAGTGCGTTGGACATATATGAGAAATTGCAGCTGTCCAGGTCCACTGTTGTCTTCTAGAAGGTGAGGACAGGCAAACAGTTCTGAGGTTTAACAAATATTAGATAATTTGTGTGGAACTTTAATACGATTTCAAAAGTAATATTCCATTCTGATTCAATGAAATTTGAATAATTTTTTTTCTAAAATTTCATACCTTTAAAAATTCACTGTCATTTGCATTAGTCGCCGCAGACTGTCCGAAAATAATTCGAATTGTTTATTGTTGAGAGTGTTTCGGTGGTATCAATATTGACTCTTAAACAGATTATATTGATTTGTTTTAAAATCTATTTATATTTACTTGTTGGTCAGTTAGTCGGTAGAGATTCGACGTGTCAATACGTGGGAAGTACGCAACAACTGTTTGCGGCTGTGGCTAACAAGTTAATAGGGATGGTCCCTCAAGTGGTTGTTTGTATGTTTTGTGGCTACATGACCCTTCAGAGGCACTGAGAGAAATGTTGGGGCTATTTAGAAATTATATAAATTGCTTGGTTATTTCCAGACTTTGTTTCCATTTATTTCAATATTATTTTTTTTTCCAATTATTTTTTTTTAATCTAAACATAGACAATAAAGCCAGTTAAACGTTTCTTATCTAACCCGACCATCGTTAATGTGACCACAAAAGCGTTTAACTATCAAAACGCCATGAGGAGTGCGATGAGGCCATACTATTAACGCCACCAACACCATTGGACTTTCCTCTGAAGCGTTAAGCTTAAATTAACAATATATTATTCATTCATCGTTTTGATGGCTGATGGCACTATTTTGACAGTTCGTTCGTTCCATCGATGACTTGGGCAATAGTTGGTTTCCGAATTACAGCTTTGTTTGTATTTTGTTTTTGTTTGTTTGACTGATAAATTTTGCTGTAAGATTTCTTGTACTTGTACCAATGTGTGAATCAAGTACATTTTTCAATTAATAAAAAAATGTATTCTTGAATTTGTTTGCCAAATGCAAACATGAACTATGGCGGGGTAACCTTCTACTGAAACGGACCAAGTGAGTGGTTATCAATCGGATGTTGGTACCTTGTTTGCAGGTACAGCCGACTACAGTAGAGCCATTGCATCAGTCATTGCAACCGATCGAAATATTTTGTTTCAAAGTATTGTAATCACTTCCGACTTGTGATTGAAAGTTTTGAAATTACTTTGATGACTGCTCCTTTTTTTCTTCTTGCGATCTTATACATTTTTTGACATACTTTTTTACTTGTTTTGAATTCCAGTTGTGTTCAACATGAGAACGAAAGCGGCTTGCGGCTCATTGGAAAATATATGACGACGCAATTGTGCAAAATGCTAAGTGGTATTGCCTGTGCATTTAAAGCGATTATCACTCTTCTAGCAACAACAACAAAACGAGATCATTTATTGAACCGGCCATGCGTGTCACATCGAACGCATTTTAAACTTGTATAAACATTCAATGGCCACAACAATAAAACACGCTCAACATGTGGCAACAACTTCGAGTAAAGTTGACGCTTTACAACTTCATTTATTTAACACTTATTACTGCAATGAGTCAATGTGTAAGTTCATTAATTGTAACAGTAAAAAAAAAACCCTACCCAATTTGTTAAAAAATTCCCTCTACAGGCCCTCATCCGTATCGAGGAGTTCTATTCGCAATCCTTCATACCGAATGGCCTGGAAATTTCGCACCGCCTCGAGAACAACATCAGCATTTACTACAATGTCACCGCTCTGGTGGCCTTCCCGGGCAAAATTCTTTTCAGCATTTTCGTGCGCAAACTGGGCAATGCACGTGGCGAAAAGTCATTGAATATGCTGAAATATAAGAATTTAGACTTTTGCAAGACCATCGAATTGGTGAAGAATTTCACCTCGGACAATTTCAATGGTGGAGACACCCTAGTCCAGTCGACCTTCATCAATTCATGTCCACTGACGCGCGGCTTCTACTACATCACAAATGGCACCGTGGACGACGAGGTTGTGCCTTTGTATTTCACCAGCGGGCGATATTTGCTTTTGTTCGAGTTGGTTCAAGTGTTCGATGAGATCTCTCGCCTGGTCAATATTAAGGCAAAGTGTGTGTACGAAAGTCGTTGGTGACGATGCGCCAGTGTGGTTCTACTGTTGTCAAGATGATTTTGCAGAAATTCAGATTTCAAAATGTAAAATAAAATTCCAAGAGAAAGTTTTGTCCATGCAAATTATTGTGCTCACATGATTCGACAATTTTTTCTAGTTTTTACTGAAATAAATGACAAAAAAAAATACACACCAAAGAACGAAAAAACCCCAAAAGAATGGAACAAAAGCTTTTTACAATAACAAAGCAAATGTTTAGTCATTTGCATATTTTGTAAATTTTCAATAATTTGGAATATTTTGTATTACAACAATATTTTGTTAGTTCCATCCTACACTGGAATTGTGAAGGCATATTTGCTTTGGGCACTGGTTGAGGTGACAAGTGACAAGAATGAAACAAATATTTGACAGTCTTACTAATTAGCATAGGATGAAAGCCACACCTTGTCATTAGGAAATATTTTTTTTAACGAAAAGTCATCGAAAAAAGTTATCGGAAAAAGTTATCGAAAAACAAGAAATAATTACACTGAGCTACACAAAAAACTATACAGGCCTTCTCATCTACTGTATAGTTGGTTTGATTCTTAACAATAATGGCGCTTAGTAGCTGTCAATTCATCGCATTATCTGTCTACTTAGTAGAGTACTAAAGTTAAGTTGGAACTTAATTGGACTGTGAATACTGCACTCATCTGCTTTTTTTATATTCGTGGCCATAAGGAGGCGTGTCCGGTATGGAAAACAATATATATTCTTGATCAGCGTCACCTCCTGATTTGATTTAGCGCTATCCGTCGGACCTTGTCCTTGCAAACACGTTTGCAGGAGCTAGAAGAAAGCCAGGGAGAACAAACTTTGGATTTATCCTTTTCAGGCTCCTTCTAGCTGGTATTGAAAATGCGCAGAATCGGTCTACATGCAATATAAATGAAAATCGTGTAAAATATGTAACCTAATTCTGCTGAAATACTTTTTGGGGTCGCTGATTTTGCATTTGACTTTCCAATGTGACCCAGTATGTGTAGATTATATAGTAGTCGGCTTTGGGCCACTGAATCTTACTCACTTGTTGCTTATTATAAAATACTAATTTTAAAGATACATTTTCTAACATTAAAATCGAACTGTTGGTTGTAAATTCATTTAAGGTTGTAACTTGAATCAAAGTATAAGGGTATCAAAGCTTCGTTTTGACCGACCATAATTCTCTTGGTAGGTAGTTTATTATTTGTCAATATAAAATCAACTATTTGTGTCGTTCGCCATTGCATAAATTAGCTACTAGCTCCGTTCAAATGTTGGTGTAATTTTAAAATGTTTAGCAAAAATAAAATTCCATTCCATTTACAAAACAATTTGATGGTAATTCGAATTTTGTTTACAACGAATTCTGATTTTCTAGAATTTTTGTTTTTCCATCGAATTTTGGACAAATAAATAGCTTCGCTAGCGGCTTTATTTCATGCATTGGAACTTTTTTTTTACTCTACAAAATTTAGAAAAATATTCGTTTAACTTTAATTTTATTTTATGTTATAAATATTCAAACATTTCCTGGCCCTAAAGTTATTGACCCTTTGGTTTTTCCCACATAATTTATGCTCACATTTGTCGCATAAATTTCCGAGATTGAAAAATGACACCTGTTGTGTTTTACCCCCACAATTTCGGTCTAGTAAATATTTAAAGAAAAAAAAAACGAAATAATGAGAACGTATTTTAATAAAAATTTAATCTGACTGTGCGGCCTCCTTCAACAGTGGCGGAGCTTAGATACATTTGATGTGTTAATTGATTTTAATGATTTTATTTTTTTTTTTCAGGGGGAGAAAATAATTAAATTAACACATTTCTGTGGTTATGCATTTGGTCAAGGCGGCGGGCAGTGTTGGCAGTGGTTTTTAAATTAATTTTTTTTTAGTTTATTTTGGTTAATACAAGCGCGTTATTGGTTCGATGTACTTCCGGATATTGTTAGGCGAACAAAATCCAATTTCCTTTTCTAATGGATTTTTTTACTTTCGATGGAAAAAAATATTTTTTTTTATAAAATAAAGAAATTTCTGTTTTTATACCATTGTCTTCTTGATCTGTATACTTTATAGCTCACTTTATTGCCATCCACATTAAAAAGGTGCGATGCGACGTCTTCTTGTCTAACGCTTTGATGGACCATCCCAACTAACACCTGAAGCGAACGAGTTGCTGCTGACCGTTAAAATCTGTCTCAAGTTCAAGTCAAAAAGCAAAAGTGTCGCATTACGCACACGCGCCGTTGCTGTTCAGTTGAGTTAAAGTAGATCTCGTTTGATCTCAGCCCCCAACGAGAGAAGTGTCCGAAAATTGTAAACTCCTGAAATCGTTCATAATTTGTGCGTTGATCGTGTTAACTGAAACAAATGAGTGCAAAAATATCGGCCCAATGATGACTTGCACAATGAAATAGAAACTTAATTTGGCAATTATGAAGTGACAAATTTTACTGCCGCAGTAAGGCAACTCTGGTTGTCGTTTGAGCATAATTGAACACAATTGGCACTACAATTGACACCTGTTGTGATTTACGACTTTAGTAACGAATTTTACTAACAATTTTACTAACTGTCATTGTTAAACAATCGAAAGTAAAGTGTAAAGTGGAAGCCGCCCAAGAGACGCCCTTGAACTTTCAGAAGTGGAACAACATCTTGTTTATTGCCTTAAGAAATGAATGAATGAATCAAATTGGACAAAAAAATGTCGCTTTTATGGTCCTAAAAGGTTTTGAAACTAGTTTCCATACGACTCAGTGCTTTTTTTTGTGTTCATATTTTCCCACAATAAATTTACACAAATTGTTTGGAATTTTCTTGTGAAATATTTTTTTTTGTTGGGTGTGAAATTGATTTTTATTGCATTTATGCTTTTGATATTTAAATCTTAACTGCATTCCTCATACATTAACACATTCGCAGTCATTGATAGCGAAAGTGTCGCAAGAAAGATGCCTCTTCGGCGATGGGCTATTTTGATTGCAGTGCGGTCAATTTGCATTTGTTGCATTTCTTATGAGGCTTCAATTCGCTTTTCGATTTCGGTTTTCGCAACTTCGGAACGTGCGTTTCTGTGGCGTTTCTTTGTATTCTTTGTTGTTGTTTTAACTCATCGCAAATATACTGCATGTATTCATCAGTGTCAATGTTTGATGATTGGTTTTGGTTTTTCAGTCTGACCGAAATTTCTGGTTGAATGCATTTTTTTTTAGCTAAAAAAAACTTTGTCTGCAGACAATCAAGTTTTTGATTAAAAATGTGCATGATGAGAAGTTCAACTGAACTGAAGTTCAGTTGAAGTTGGTTTCTGTCGTTTTTAATAAAAACTGGTTTAATCACATTTTGCTGTAATGCCCTTGAAAATTTAATAGTTATTGCAGGATTGGCAAAGATGATTTTTTGCAGTGTTTTGTTATCGTTTTGTGTATTCAGAAAAGTATGTAATTACAGTTTACATAAACATTATTATTAAAACAAAAGCAATATGGAAACATTTTTAATTTTATTTAATTTGATTTAATAATTTTGATTAAAAATTTTGTTTGTACAATTTTAATATTAAATATAAACCCTATCTTAAAAAATCTTAAAATCCACTGAGTTTAATTACCTTCAAGACAATTTCATGCCAAAAATCTTGTAGTTGTTCCTCAAAATGTAAATTAAATAAAAAACAAAATAAATGAAACTTGCTGTACATTTCTGATTTTTGTGGTTAACAGAAGACCGGTATACAAATGGCAGAGAGACATGCTTTGGTTTTCAATGCTGCCCATATGCCATATGCGACATATGAGCAATTAAATCTGGCCTAAATCAGCAGAAGCGTGATTTGCTCAGGGATCTTTCAAAGGTGCTTTAAATTGTGTTTGCGATATGTATCTCGAAAATGTGAACTGAATTACTGAAAGTACATATTTCCGTATAACTGTTACAAAACTTTTCAAGTACTGACAAAAGTAGAATCAATTAAATGATTTTGAGCATTTAATTAGTATGGCCGCCTTACACTAAAAACTAATCCAAAATATATAATAGAAACAAAATATTCCAAAGTATAGTAAATTGTAGTATTGCTCTGAGTTTACCAAGTATATAAAAATAAACAATTATAACTGCCCTTGACTCGATTTTTTAAGCAATCGTTTTCATTGCCGGTTTCAAAAAATGTTAGAAATGATTAGAGAATTTCTTATCATTTCTAATATTTCGTACCCAAATCCAAAAAAATGCTCTAGTGCAAAAGACTGCAGTTAACTTTAAATGGATTTCAACTAATTTCAGCATGTTGAAAGCAAGTTTTTAAAAAATTAGTATAGTGTTAAATACAAAAAAATCTTAAATCGAAAAATTTGTTCACACATTTCATTACACCAAATTTGATTAAACAGCACCAACGGTGTTGGAAAAATGCGCGTGACTTCCCTCTAAAGTGCAATAAAAATAATAAAATACGCATACGTATTGTACAATATCCACTACAACAATTGAGTGGTTTTAAAAATTATGATATTTTTACATATAAATATCTATGTATATCTTTAATTTTATTGCACTTACGAGTATGTGACATTCAATGTTGCTATCAATGAGAAAGTGATATTCCCCAATCCAGATAAGACCCAAAAGCAGAAATAAAATGACAAATAATAATTTTTTGTTGATTTTTCTTTAAACATTTTTATAGGTGACAACCTTTTGTTTTAGTGTTAAAAGACATGAACACAAACATCGTCAATCAAAATAATAAAGTCATATGCCAAAAAATGGAGGATTTATTAACACCTACAGGTTGTCCCAATATGATTTTATTTAGTTATGCACACACAAAAAAAAAGGTTAAGTTGTAAATTTTTCACATTTAATCAAAAATTGTGGTAAAATAACTTACAACAACAACAACTTTTTCGATTATTTGAACTATTTTATGTCGAATTTTGAAGATCTATTTTAACAATTTTTTTTCGGTTAATCCAACCTACCAGCTCGGTTAAAAAATTTACAATTTTCATACATTTTGAAAAGTTGTACCTTAACACCTTTTTTCGGTTAATTTTAACGACGTTTTTTTTTCTGTGTACATATTGGAGTAAGCAAACGCTATTATGTTAAATTTGTGCATGCAATAAAACCACATGGGAGATACGTTTATATCAACATCTCAGGCGCAGGTGGCAACATCGTTAAGTGATTTTTCGTATTAAAGCCAATGTTACTAACAGCGTGAATGAAGCTTTTAAGTAGCTTCACAGAAAAGCTTCAAGTAGGCAAATTACGATCAGATTTCTCTTAAGTTGTACAGATGAAATTTTTATAAATTCGTTATAAGTTTATTGTATTTATGGAATATTTTCTTTCATTCAGCAGATTTCTAAACTTTATATTTTCTCGAACTTTAATTTAAAATTCTTTAATAAATTGAATCAACTTTGTGGCATTGATTTCAGGAACTGCTCTCGTTTTTAAAGATACAAAAAATCAATTTAAAATGTTTGTTCTCATTTTGTATTGTACTCAAAGGGCACCTAAGCCTTGTACCTACATTTTCCGAAATTAATATTAATTTTGTAATTTGCCACACAAGACTCGATTTCAATGCAAACAATTTTCCGCAGCAACAATGAAATTGTAATTTCGCGCCCAACAGGAGCAATGATTTGCAGCTTCATTATTCATAAAAGCGAAATTACGGAAGCGTACATACTTGCAGCAACACACATACATACATACATACGCTGATATACATACAAAAGGAATAAACGAAAAATGCATTGTGCTGCTGCACTCGGTGAAAGTAGTGAAATGTGCTTCAGGGTTTAATGATTTTATGAATTGAAATGAAAATGAAAATCTGAACAAATGACAAAATCTAATCATCATAGTCGAAGTGTGAGATGATTTATTAGTGGATGCAAATTGATGGCATATACAAAGTTTTCCGGGAAAGTTAGACGTGTGTATGTTTACTGATTGATTTGAAAGGGTTTTCAAAATTAATATTTCAGGTGAATTTACTCCAAAAATTCCACACAAAGAAACCAAAGAGTCCTCGCCTAGTGTAGATCACCTAGTGTAGAGGCACTACGAAAGGAAAGGGAAATGCATGAGACCAACTAAAGGAGGCATTTGTTAAGAATGCTGCTTCTACTCGCACATCCTTTACCCTTTTTCGCTTATATTTTTCCCTTTATATTTTGATAGCATTTCCCCTAAGTTTATATTTCAGTGTGTTGGCGTTGTTGGCAGGTGTTGCCATTGCAGCAGCGGCTGCTATTACTGTGCTCCAAAGAAATATTTTTTGGAACTTTTTGCGCTACCTTTCTCTACTCCGAGGCGCCAGCCAGCAATCTCGCTTAATTATAAGCTACTTTAAAATTTAACTGCGCGCGCATTTCAACAGTTAAATCAACTTTACAACCTATGCTGCATGTCCTCCATCCTCCACTCACTGCAGCTGCATTCGAGCCAGTTGCTTCAGCTTGGTATAATATGTATGTTTTGGTGTGCATTGTTTGGCTGCGGTGAGGCATACACTGCAACCAAATTCCCTTCTTCGTTTTTTTTTTTTTGAGAGAACTGAGGTGTGCGAAAATGCGGCCCGGACTTTGTTGTGCCGGTGGCGGTAGGTAGACGTACTGCTGGAGGCTGTGTCGCTGCTGCTGTTGCATGACACTTTCATTGTTGCCAACAAAAGATGAAAAATGCGTCTCTCTGTGTGCGCGCGTGTGTGTGTGTGTGTGTGTGTGTGTGTGTGTGTCTGTTTGTTAGCAAAGCCCGCTTAAACAAAACAGTGCATTCTTCTTTCTGGCTTTCTTTGGTAGTCAAAAGAAGAAAAGAATGTGCCCCAACGAGCACCCAAAAGATGACGGCGTTTTATGGCACTTAAAGAATGCGTAATAAGTTGGCAATTGTTGTTTTTGTTGTCTGGTGCCACCTGTTTTAGAGTCATGACAAAGGCGCCAGTCACCCACGACTTTCTTTGCCTACATTGTTTGGTAAATTGTGCGCACATGGATAGCTTCTTTTTTGCAGCATGTTGGGAAAATGTTGGAACAAAGCTGGAACACACAGACACACATACACACACACACACACACACACACAAGACAAAACGGAGTTCCAAAAAGTTCAAAGGCACATAATGAGCCAATTAGACTGCAGGAAATTTTTTGAGGAGTTACACCAAAGAGTATAATTTTTTTAAATTTCATTAAATTCTGTTAAAATTCAATTTCTCACTTTTGCACATAACATTAAAATTCCTCCTGCATTTTTAATTGTGCAATTTCCTTGCCAAGAAACTAATAAACTCAAATGCCATAATTCACATTTATGTCTGCACTCCATCATGTCCAGCTAAAGTGCAATGGCGGAAAAGTGCATTTTGCAAGCTGCATTTCAATACCACAACTGTTGCTCGCACTTGCGTTCGCATTGGCCGAAGCCGCAAGGAATGGTGCAGCATTCATCATCACCGCGGGAAAATACTATCATTTCATAATGTGGCGTAAAAGCCACATTATAAAATGGCAACTTGTACGGTAGTTTTTCCCCTCCGCAATGCATTGTGTATTTGAATAAATGCTGACTCCGATTTAATACTTTTTGGCTCAAGTCAATTTGTGGGCGAGGAAAGGATTTAAATTTCCTGCATGAATTGTCTTTAAAGAACGAAAACATGGTTATTCCAAAATACTATATATAAAATCAAATTCAACTGTCGAAGCCCTTGCTCCCAAGAAAATATTAGTTAAACTTTCGGGTGTTTAGTCTAATTTCAAGTCAAATGAGTGCACACCGCAGAAGGGACCGAAACAGCAACTACTGCCGTGGAGCAAATTCTCAGAATAAGTCAAGTCGCCCAGTCATGGTTACAGAAGAAGATGCACACACACACACACACACACACATGCAGCCAACGTCTCCGGGGGCCATTTTGTGATTACAGTGGAAGCAATTTCTTGCACAATCACAGCAACTTCAGATGTGGCTGCAATTGCTACGGCACCGGCAACGTCATTCTCGTCTTCATACTGTTGCTTCGCAGCAGTAAGATTTTGAATTCTGCTGTTGCATATGTGAGCGAGGGTCACGTACTCGTTCGTAGGTCGGGTCGAGTGCGCTCTGCACAATGCACAATCACAACTATGTCAGCACTCACACACACACACACACACACACACACACATATGCACATTTTAAACACTCACACAGTCACTCGCATTCGTAGTCAGTCACATTTGTCTTCTGGCATGACAGCGCAGTAAATTGAAAATGGCGCTGAACACTTTTGCCGCCAAGCTATTTCCAATCCAGCAGTCTCTCCTCGCATGAGCGATTGAATACTCCAAGCGGCGAAACTATTGAGTTTGTCCGTTTCTTGTTCTTTTTTGTTTGCTCTCGTGTGGTTTTCCATACGGTTTTAGGAACTTTTAGTGATCGCTGGGTTGCAATTTGTGTCTTTGAAAATAATACAAAAAAAAAAAACAAGCAGAAAGATTTGGATTTGGTGAACAAATTATGAAGAATTTTGACAAATTATATAATGGCTTGAAAAAATAGTAAGAGTCTTCTTCGGTGCAACTGAAGCTAAAATACCCTGCTCATATTTTATCGATCAGCATCATCAGTATATATAAAACCCCATTGTTTGTCTGTCCGAATGACTGTCCTCACCTTCCAGAAGCCCTCAGAGGTCACCAGTGGAGCTAGGAAGCTGCGATTGCACAGACCTATACATATATTCTGTAAAAGCACGGCTATAAATTCCAGAGCCGGATTTTTTACCGAAAGGGGGCTTGGCAGTTCAAAATATGATCGTTCAAATTATAGTATGATATCTTGTAGTCAGCAGAGGACCTAGGCTAGAGATTCTTGATAAGGGTTTTTGGTTTTCAAACAGGGCGTGGTAGTTCATAATGTGTGTGGCTGTTAAAGTTGGATTCGAAAAGGTTTCAAAGGGAGGACTAGGAGGTCCGTAATGCGGTTCATTGGGGTCAAAGGAATGTAACATAAATACTTGAAAGTCACGTGTAATTCCGTTTCAACGCCATGCCCGTTCGATTTAAAAATTGTGTGCTATTTCCATTTCGTTCTTGTTCCACGTCCATTCCATTGCGTTCCTGTTAAATTTCAAAGTTTGTTCCAATTCCAATTCAATTTACATTCTAATCCCGTCACCATTTCCAACAAAATTAAAAAACCACATCACAATCGGTTCAGTATTTCCCAAGATTAACTGAAATAATACGATTTGGGCAGACATTTTGCAGCATTTTGGAAAGTGGGTGTGGTTTTCATTCGAAGTTGCCCATTCGCATGTCGAATTTTGAGTCGATTGCTCAATAACTGAGGCAGTTATCGTGACGAAAGGACAGACAGACGATCTGCCAACATTCTTTTAAAGTTGAATTTGATTTGAAGTGAAATATTTTCTAAAATATACTCGCAGTTCAGTCGAAGTCACTTGAATACATACACAGTTAATCAAACATTTAAAAACTAAAACATCCTTTTCAGCGCCTTAATTGTTTTTCCTTTGACAATTTTGCAAAACTTTGCCCGACAGCACTACAGAGCAGCGTCTCCTAAATGCATGAAAGATGTGATGTGATGATATTTCCTTGTAATAGCATTTCCTGTGTAAATACACTTGCCTCATCCTCAACAATATCAGCAATAGCAACAAATGATGCACTTAAGCGGCACAGCTGTTGTTCGGCGCAACGTATCTGTGTGTGTACTAGAACCGATGCAGCACATCGCAGTATTTGCTGCATCATCACCATTTGCACGATGGCGACACAAAGTGATTGCGGAAAATGAATTATAAGCAATTTGATAAAAAAAAAAGAAAAACTCATACGGAGGCGGTGTAAGCAGAGGGGCGTCGCAAGGGCGTTGCAACAACAATTGCTATCGTATTTCAACGAAAGCAACAATTTGCCTTTGTATGTAAATATGGCAAAGTAAACAGCAGACGCGATGTGCCATCCGAAGCGATAGTAGCACTTTTCCAGGCAATTATCACTGATGGCTGATGGCGGATGCTGTACGCTTATAGACATGGCGTGTGCGTATATTTGTATGTTTATTTGTACATGAGTGTGTGCGTGCATGTATGTATGCGTTTGCAAACTTTTGTCGTTTTGATGCAGTTTACATTTATTTTTTCTTTCAAATGAAAATTGTATCAATCAAATGTGCATGGGTATATGCGCACACGCTGGCATAAAATTCCCCAGTGTGAGTAACTTTATCGATTTCAATTAAAATATAAAATTGGCGAAAACTCAACAAGCGAGCAAGTAATTGTACAATTGTTTACTTAGAGCCAATAATGTATTTATTGACACAGTTTCTGTTATTAACTTAATGTGAAAAAAATGTAGTATATATTTTTATTAAAAACACAAATGAAATTACTTTAAAAAATTAATTGAAGTTTTCTTACATTTTACATTTTTTATTCTTCTATACATAAGCTAATCTTCTTCTCAAAAATGTCACCTCTTTTATACTCTCTAATGTGCGCCTTACATTAGACTGATGGCTTCATGAAGTGGCGAATTTCAAAAAGAGCACACCCTAAAAATGACGCTATTAGGTGAGAAGGTTAGGTTAGGTTAAGGTGGCCACTTACACCAAAAGAGGTCCATTGGGGTACCACAGGATCCAAATTCCATTCCCATATACACCAATTGGAGTTTAAGATGAACTGATGAAGACCTGCATTGCTAGCCGTAGAGAGATTGCAGAGACTGTCCAAGAAGAATGACCACAGCAGGGCCCTCCCTGATCGAGACAGTGCCGGGCAGGGGCAGAGCAGATGCATCACAGTCTCCTCCTCTCCTCATCCATACAACTCCTACTGAAGTCGTTGACAAAGACACCAAGCCTTACCGCATGGCGTCCTATCAAACAGTGACTAGTGATCACACCTACCACCTTCGAGATGCAGTGCGATGAGTCTCTTTGAACGCTTCAGATCCAGCAACGGCCAGATCTGCCTTGTCGTGTTACAAGTGGTTCCAGAAGACCATCTGTTGTTAGTCATGGTGATAGAATCAAGACGAAGTATTAGCTTGCGCGTGCTGAGCGGTATACCTAGCTTCACCATGTCCGGTAGAAGCTGTATTGTGGTATCGTGGAATTAAAATTATTTAAAGACTAAACTAAAGCCTGACATAAATACATACATAGTTTGATATTTTAAATAAAATGTCTATTGCAAAACAAAAAGTGTCAAGCATTGAAACTGTTGCTGCGGTTGATGCTGGCCGCGCACTTGTAGCCACTTAGCAATTTCCACACAGTTTCAAGTAGTTTTATTGCAACGATGAGTGTTGCTTTGCCTGGGTGTTGTTTGTTGTTGCTACAGCCGCTTTTGGGAGATGCGTGTGTGTGCTGCGTTAAACGCCAACTCGAATGCATTCACATGAGTGCCGTTGAGTGCACAGCAACCTGATTCCACCAGTTGCCCGCCTGCAGCTAGTCTGTACAACACAGGCCACTGATCCCAAATGATGCTATTGCCCGACTCCTCGGTTTGGGTCGGTTTCACGAGGCAGTACACACACACATTGTAGTAATATACACTTGCCATTTGGGAAACCCTTTTTTATCATATATCCTGGAATTACACACAAATGGTTGTTGTTGTTATGGGCTGGCTGGCCTCTAGGTGTGGCGATTTACGTGGCCAAAAAGTGGGCCAACGCAAGTGCGGTCGCATGTATGGAAAATATTTACGAATTGTATGAAACATTTTTGAGAAGCAATCTCGTTTCAGTTTATAGTATTTTACTCACCTACTCAACTGGATGCTCACCACCCCGCACCCCGCACCCCGCACCCCACTCATAACTTTTACAATGCAAAAGTTTGTTTCTGTTCTTGCTGCTGTTTGGACAACAGTGGCATGACAATATTTTATGCCGGGAGGTGTGGGTGGCTCAGCAAGTGGGCGTTGGAGTGTCAAAAATGTACAGAAGTGTTGAACCAAAGGGACTCATCAAGCGAAACAGCAAATCTCTAGAGCAGTGATAGCGCCACACGCCGTACACAGTAAACAGTAAGCAATAACACAGCACTATAGCACAGGACAGCACAACACAAACAAAACAAAATTCACAGAAAATCATAAAAAATGAAAGGGAAAAAAATGTAAACGACAAAAGTCGTTTTGCCTGGGCTAAGTTCTCAACTTGAGACGACAAAAGCAGCAACAATGAACGACTGCAGTGCGGATGACAAAGTCGAGGGGCGGTTGTATGAATGGATGAACGGTTGAATGGTGGAGCGCGGCACATAGGTGGCGTAGGATACTCCTATCATGATGATGAGGAGCATCATGAGGCATGAGTAGTTTTAAATCATATCGAATGCTTGCCTCACTGTTTGCGTTTTGTTTTGTTTTGCTTTGTTTCGGCGCCGAATACCGACGACGACGACGACGACGACGACGATGCAAAAGAAAACCAAAACATTTCGCACGAGTGGCATCCACTTGAAAAAGTTGCCGTTGTTGTTGCTGTTGCTGGAGTGGTTGCTACTGCAGCTTTTCGGTAAGTGTTGTTAGTTTGACAAAAGTTTTTAACGTTAAGCTGATATGCACAAGAAACATGCTGTTTCGATTGTTGTTGTTGTTGTTGTTGTTGTAGTTGTTGTGGCTTTTGGCATCTAGTGTTTAATACATTCGCCACTCATGGCGTATGCGTGATATTTCTGCTTTGGGACAGCGAACTAAATGTTAATCATACGCCACGACTGCCACTTTACCTAATATGTACAGCAGGAAGACTTTTTAAACATTCTGGGTATTTCTACTCCTCCACTCCTCTACTACGTTATTTTTCTACTCCCCGCAAGGGTATTTTCTACTATTATTGCAAGAAATCTTCTCCTGAAATTTAATCTACTACTCTTTCTGGAAATCTACTACTATGACGGAATCACTACTACTTTCTTAGAATTTCGACTGCTCTACGCATAAAATCATATCAACTAAATTTCTACTACTTTTGTCGTTTCAAAAATAACGACCCCTGCTGCTGACCTTAGACTATTGGACATTTATATGCAAATGATTGTTTTTACTTTGAAAGCCACTAGACGTTTACTAAGAAGCGATTAACCGATCTGCTTGCCCCACCACAGTAATTGAATGGAGAGCTCCGAGTTGCGTCACGTCCACAAATAGACCTGAATTTCCGAAATAATTAACGGATAGTTTTCTGTGTCATTCACTGTCGTTCTCAATGCCAAGCCATTACCGCATTTCTGGTAACGAATAATCTGTAACTATTTGTGAATTCATCAAATGTTGATGCGAAAATTTTAAGTGTTTCTCGGAAACAAAATACCTGCAAGTAAACCTTTTTGATTCCTGACGACTCATTATTTTGATTTTTAATAATATTTAGAGCATTTTCCACTCTACTCCAAATTCTTATAAGAATCTTATTAAAAGACAAAGTTAAAGTTGGCTTAGGAACTAGTCTATGGAATAGGCCATTCAAAAGATTTAAAATGATTTTAAGGGACTTGTTTTGGGGCCAAATAAAAAAGGTTTTAAATTTTTTAATTCTAACAGTTGGTTGGGAAAACGTCCTGTCCAGGAAGATGAACGGCTGTGCAATATAAGAAAAAAATAGAGAGTGAACTATATCCGGCTATGCCGAAGCTGAAATACCCCCACACAGTAGGAGGAAGTACCTCGAACATAAAAAAATGTGGTCTTAAGACCCTATTTTGAGCCAATTATAGGTGGTTTTGGAGCCCGGACCATGTCCAAAATCCACTTCTAAAAATTTCCAATCAAATCCACAAAAAAAAAAAATTGGTCTCAAGACCCCATTTAGACCCTTATATATGTGGCTTCGGAACCTCGGACCATGTCAAAAATACGTTTCTAAACATTTCCAATCGAATACAACAATAAAAAAGACTTGAAAAATGTTTACCTTTTTTCCGGTGTATGGGAGCCACGCCCAGTTTTTGTCCGATTTGGCTGATTCTCGAACTTGATCTCAGTATTCATGAGAAAAACATGTACCCGGACGGACAAACGGACGGACGGACAGACAGAAGAACATCGCTAAATCGACTCAGGAGGTGATGCTGATCAAGAATATATATACTTTTCCATACCGGACACGCCTCCTTATGGGCGTTACAAACGTTGTGACAAAGTTAGTATACCCTGCCACAGTATGTGTGGGGGTTTTAAAAATTAAATTAGAGTATGTATTTAATTAATTTCCATTCAAAGAATTTCCTAAATTGGTTTGAGTTCAATGTCTTGTTTATATTTCTGGGAAAGGTTACCAGCATGAATTGGTATATTGCATATCAACATATGAGTGACAGTTTTCCCTTCTACACCCTTGATTTCCATTAGCAGGTGAAACTGTCCAGCGAATATGTGTAACCCTTCAACGATTTCATTTGCATTTGATGGAGACACAAGCAAACCACAACAGGTAAAAGCATTTCAAGGTATTGCCAAGTAAACTATCAAAATCTAAAAAAACAAATTTAATATTTAGTTTTATCAAAAGTAAAAGAGAGAAAAACAATTGGATATTCTTCTATGAACTCGTGCACAAATGTCAGAGATGCTGCTGTCATGGAATGACAGTGGTACCTCGCCGCTACGCCCACACCATGATGGCGACTGCCTAAATGTCACATTTTTGAATTTATGGCAAGCAAACAGTGGAGACAATGACAACAAACCACAAAAAAATATTCACCACCAACAGTAACAGCAGGAAAACAAAAACAAAAGTAGCCATTATTTTGCACGCTCGTTGTTGTAACGAAAAATATTTTCTATTTTGTGGACTTTTTTTTTGAAAACTTTTTTTTTTTTTGCAGTTTTTATGCTTAGATTTGCCATTTGTACTTTTAGACATTTGGCTTACATATTGCTGTTGTTGCTGTGATTGTTGCAGTAATTGTTGTTGTTGTTGTTGCTGTTGTTGCTGTTGATGCAACTGCTGTGAATAACTCTGCTCAAGTATGCAACTTTATCATTTTGATTTAAATGTTTGCGCTGCGCTGCTGCTCCAGCTCCACGAGTGAAAAGTGCGCCCGAAAAAGAAGGTCCTTGTGAATGGCTGAATGAGCGGCAGCGCTGGTGGTGGGTGCTACTACTTGTATTGTTGTCGTTGGCTATTGTTGCTATTGTTGTTGTTGTTGCGATTGTTGTTGTTGTTGCTGTTGCCGCAGTGACCGCATTGTTTCAGCCATGCGGGTGTCATTTTTCTTTTTTCAGTTTGTGTTTTTGTTGTTGTTTGTTTGCTAAATTACACACACAAACACACACACACACACATAAAAACAATAAAAATAGTTGAAAAATATGCAAAAGACAATAAATTTGAGTGCAAAATGCATTCACTCAAACAAACAAACGAATGAAGGAACGTACAAATAAACAATCCCACGAACAGGCACACAAACGTTGACGCATGAACTCCAACGAACTGCTGCCACCCACTGTACCACTTGTAAGTGCTTCCATTGCTACTTTGCTGGGATTTATTTGTGTGCTGCTAATGCGGGAAATTTCGTCCAAACAGTTGACTTGGCTCTTTCCACCCACAGTTGTAGGGATGAAATTGGTTTTATTAATCAAGTGCCGCATGTTTTTCTCACATTTGTTATTGCTTTTTTTTACACTTCAAAAAAGTTGTTTTTCAATTTGGGAGGCTGTATTTTTAATTAGTATTCTGTGATTGGAATAGCAAATAATTGCAAATTGTATATATTTGTGAAATAAATAGGGGAACGTTGTATAGGTTGGCCGCTTATCACAAAAGATGCCCAACAAATATTTTAGAGGCATTTTTTAGTTGAATTTTCGAAATGTTGGTAAAGTGATGCTTACTTATTCGTTTGGCCTGCTTCAATTCGTTCTCTGCCAACTGAATGGCCCTAAATTTTATACATTGCTATGCTTCTCTAATAAATTTCGTTCAACATGTCAGTCTTCTTTGTACCTTCTGATTCTTCGACTTTATCAACAATATTTAATTTTGGAAGGAATTCTGAGCAAGAGATGAACCTTCCAACTTCACTGGCGCCTCCGGCCTATAACCCCTTCAATTATATAATTTGGTACTATAACCAGAGACAATAACCACTTTCCAACTAGTAAATACCCCAGCTGCCAAAAATATCTTCCAAACAAACCAATTTGTATTGATATCTATTCTAAATTTCCCTAAACGGAAAAAGAATCTCAAACTGTCCAGCAAAACAAAACTATTCACCAGATTAGATGAAATTGAAACCATTTGCTGTGCGTGCATATTCTCATGCCAAATATTCTCATCGAAACAATCCACTTGAAGCAATTTGGAATTTTGATTTCAGCACTGCCAGTGGAAAATTATCAATACAGTTGCAAAAATGCATGCAATTTATCAAAACGATGCGACGACGTCTACCAAAAAATACACAAAAAGTTAAGGCAACTTTGTTGACAAACAATTCAAATGAGAGTGCCATAAATAAAAGTCAAATTCGTGTTCAAGCAAAGTTGCTGAAGACATAAAGCAGATGATGCGGCGCTTGCTGCCCACGTTTGTCGCTGATGCAATTAACTAATTCGATATGTTCATTGTCTTCTTGTTGTCGTACTCACCTGTAAAACATTCGCAATGGCAAACACAAAAAGGAACTAAAACTTTTGCTGTGATAATAAAATTTATGTTGACAGGGGTCATGGTTCATCGGCAAGCATGCCAATAGAAAAGTAAAGAGTTCATTTATGGCCAGGTTGCAGTTGGTCGCGTTGCTAAGAGAGGATGCAGCATAAACACTTCCAAAATGGAAATGAGACAGTATGAAATTGAACGGATTCTCGATTCTCTTCGGGCGGAACGAAATGGCATGACTGCTGAAGAGACCCTAACTGGAAGTACAAAAGACTGCGCAGACGCCACGAAATGGGGAATCTCTTCAAGTGGTAAACAAAGTATGAAAGTGGAAATTTAAATCACAATTTTAAGACTAACCAGAAGTTTTGCCAACTTTTATGAGATGCATTGCAGAGCCTCATAAGTTTACAAGAAATTTCAATTAAAATATATCAAAACAGTGCATGTCTAGATAAACTTTCAGCTTATGAATACGTATGCGAGTATAGAATAACTTTAAAGGGGGAAACCAACAACAATAACCTTCAATTATGCAATAGATTTCTTAGTTGTCACTTTATTTACCATCTCACGAAAGTGCATCCAAACTCATTTAATTTCACATTTGGCACACAGCACACTGACACATAAACGAACATGGAATGACCCTCATGAAAATTGTTCTAATTTTCCCTCATGAAAAACTCTCCTTCACTCAGCCATCCTTAAAGTATGCAAATAATTGCAGCCGCAACAACAACAACTAGCTACACTATGTAGTCTTCAATAGCAAATATGTAGTCTTGGTTGTTTTTTTCCTATAATTGCGGAAACCCTTAGGAAGCCTTTTATGTATGTATTTCCACACATACACAAGAGGCTTTAAATGGGAAAATGTAGTATGGAATTTTCCTTTTTTACTCCGGAACTGTCAAGCAAATATCATTTGGCTGGCATATTGCTACATATTTTGATCTTATGTTGGCCTCACACACTTATTTGTGAAGGAGATACTCACATATGTGTAGTTTTGATAAGCTTTTATTGCACAAAATTATAGTTTAGGTCGAGAAATGAAGAAAAGTGTATGGTTGGGTGGGGATTGAAAATGACCCAGTATTAGGTTAGGTTAGGTTAAATTAGGTTGAGGCTTAAGATTCTAAAAAATCTGATTAATGGGTGACAATATAGGTTAATAAGTTGAATAAATTCATGTGATGAAAAGTTGCACAAAATAATATTCACTAAGGCCGGCGAACATATACCTCGGTGAAGTATCCCTCACGGCAAATTATACTCTCATAAGTTTGCCATTACTTGACAAAAGGTAGTCGAGCGAAAAAAAAAAGTTGTTGTTTGTTTTTTGGTTCGGGCCAGTATTCAACACTACAACTCCCGATTGTTTTTTTTTCGGTTGACGTAAAATATCAGTTTCGTTTATAATAAAAACTAGAGAGTGGACTATCTTCGGCTATACCGAAGTTGAAATACCCCCACACAGTAGGAAGAAGTACCTCGATCATAATAAAATGTGGTCTCAAGACCCTATTTTGAGCCAATTATAGGTGGTTTTGGAGCCCTGACCATGTCCAAAATCCATTTCTAAAAATTTCCAATTAAATCAAACAAAAAAAAAAATTGGTCTCAAGACCCCATTTAGACCCTTATATATGTAGCTTCGGAACCTCGGACCATGTCCAAAATCCATTTCTAAAAATTTCCAATTAAATCCACCAAAAAAAAAAAATTGGTCTCAAGACCCCATTTTGACCTTATATATGTGGCTTCGGAACCTCGGACCATGTCAAAAATACGTTTCTAAACATTTCCAATCGAATACAACAATAAAAAAGACTTGAAAAATGTTTACCTTTTTTTTCGGTGTATGGGAGCCACGCCCAGTTTTTGTCCGATTTGGCTGATTCTCGAACTTGATCTCAGTATTCACGAGAAAAACATGTAAAAAAAGTTTCAAGTCGATATCTCCAAAACTGCGACCGCTATCGTGCGGACGGACAGACGGACAGACGGACAGACGGACAGACGGACAGACGGACGGACAGACAGACGGACATCGCTAAATCGACTCAGGAGGTGATACTGATCAAGAATATATATACTTTTCCATACCGGACACGCCTCCTTATGGGCGTTACAAACGTTGTGACAAAGTTAGTATACCCTGCCACAGTGAGTGTGGGGGTATAAAAATATAAGTTGTAGTAAATACTTGCAGTGAATACATTTACGATTGTAGCTAGATTAGATTAGATTATCGAAGAGAAGGAGAAGGATTCAATTCTCCTTGTCACTGCGGCCACATAGGACCTCCATATTTGTATAGCTCATCCCTGAGTCTGGTTGTCAGTAGAAAAGCTGAGACATTCTTGGGCGAGCTATCAGTTTTGTCATTCTGTTCGAGGACCCCCAGGGCAGTTGGTCTTCCGAACTACTATTTAGTGCATTCAGTGCATTCTTTATTGATGGATTCAAATCTTAGCCATAAACCGCAAACATGAAATGGTAATTCGTTAAATTTATGATGTTAACAATTTAATTCTAAACACATACTGCGTCACACACAAACACAAACACAAAACCCAACTTATGCGGACAAAGTGCAATAATCTGTCATAGGCAAAGTAAATAGTGTCAAAAACTGGAAATATGGATTTTTCATTATGCCTCATGATATGTGAGGCAAGAAAATCCGAACTATTTACTACGTCTAGGAGAAAGGAGACTGCTTCATCGAAAATCAGCATCAAAACGTGCAGGCGAACTAATGTGAATGAAAGAAACAAAATCATCATCTGTGCAACAGCAGTGGCCTGAAATTGCAGTTAATTACCCCAAAGGCAAGGCATGTCATGTTAAACGGCATGTTGCTGCTACTGCTTCAACGGCCACTGTTGCTGCTGCAAATTACAACGAAATTACA